>OZ035882.1:95333137-97901317 GCA_964034835.1 Muscina levida
TTTGTCATTTTTTCGTTATGAGGAATAAATCTTAGAATTTAGGCGTGAGAAATTTTAAGTTTAATTCATGCCTTACATAGAGGAATCGACTTAGATGTGTATCAAGATAACAGTTGACACCTTGAGAATTGGAAAACATTCGAAATATGGAGAATCATGATTTTTATTGAAATGCTAAAATATGTATCACATACTATGAGAGTGTTTAATTAAGCAGCTTTTTTTTAACGGTACACTACATGTGCATATCATATTAGTATTGTGTGTTGGAAGTACCATTATAAAGGTCTTAGGTTTCCCTATCAAATATTATACAAATTGACTTATTGCTATGTTCATCTGGCGGACTTGTGATTCTGTCAGAGATGGATACCATTAAAAATGGAAAGAGTCGCTGCGCCGACCAAAACAGTCATGTGCTTTTTAATTACTTTTTAGGACAGCAAAAAAACTTGTTTATTTTTGAACATTTTTCACATATTCTACACATTACTGATCTTGATAACTTCGCACCCAATCAAGATATCGCGAAAGGAATTTTGTGGTCGATGGACGACGACAAGAGCATCGCAACGTACCTGAGTGTGTTGTTTGATGTAATTCTCATAATGTCGTAAGTTCCAGGTACTCAAAATGTTGTCCATTCTCCTTGGTAGAGTGTTGATTGCAAACGCAACGAAAATATTGCAAAATATTCAACCTTGTTGGTTTAACTTAAATTTCGAATGATATTAGCCGATTTCAATATATTGAATCCATCTTTTGTTGGTCGAATAGGGCTTCGTCTGTTGAACCTAACTATTGTGGGTGAACCTACGTACTTATATACTATTTGCAATCGCATTACTTTGCAATTGTATGATATTATATGTCGCACGTAAATCTTCTGCGCTTCTTCCCCCAGTTTGTGACACCAACTTCTGCAAGGTTATCAGTAACCTGGTTTTCCAACTTTTCCAACCTTTTCTGCGCCGTCCATCAAGTTCATTGTCCAAGACTTTTCGAGCTAGAGCACTTTCGTCCATGCGTACAACATGACCTAGTCAACGCAACAGCTGCACCTTAATGCGCCTGACCACGTCAATGTCAGTGTACAACTCGAACAGCTCATGATTCATGCGACATCGATCCTCTCCGTAACGATGATGGGCCCATATACTTAACAGGGTATTTTTTCTCCGAATGTGGCCAGAACCGACTCATCTGCTTGTATCATAACTCAGGATTCTGAACCATACATCAAGGCAGGTAGAAGCAGTATCCGGTATAGCTGGATTTCTGTTCGTCGAGAGAGGGCTATGTCATTAAATCGCTTGCTTAGTCCGTAGAAGCATTTAGTAGCAAGCAGGATTCTTCTCCGGATTTCGAGGCTGAAATTATTTTATTGTTTTCAACGCAGTTTCCCAAACGAGTACATTCTTTGTTCGTTGAAACTAATAACTTAGTTTTGTCCTCGTTCATCGTTAGACCCATTTTCGCTGACTCCTGACAAGGCTGCAATCACCTTCCGCAGTTTTTGACATATGATGTCTACGTCATCAGCGCACGCAAGTAGCATGTGGCTTTTGTTGAATAACTTGCCACTCGTGTTTACTGCAGCTTTTCTCATTATCATCTCCATCACTATGTTGAAGAGGTCCTACGATAGGCGTCGCCTTACTTTAGGTCTCGTCTGGTACAGAATGGCTCCTCAAGGTCATTGTCAATCTTCACTGAAGTCTTTGTGTCAGTAAGTGTCATTCTACAAAGGCATATCAGCTTCGCAGGAATACCAAACTCAGGCACGGCTTGAGCAGTTTCTACCGTGTCGGGCTGTCGAAGGCAGCAGATAAAAATATGGTACTTGTCGATTTCTCTTGGGTCTTTTCCAGGAAGTGTGAATATCTGTGTAATTATATAATATTTCAGTTGCGATACTGCTCTTCTTACCTCGGTTTGACTTGATGGTGGGCAATCTAAGCCGTCGTTGACAATTGTCGTGATACTTTCACGTGCGATGCCTTCCGGAACCAGCACTTGCTGGAAGTTTTCTCTCCATATATGCAGCATAGTCTGCGTATCTGTAACCAGATTTCCATTCCTGACTTACAGGAGGGCAGCCCATTACCGTTGCCTTTGGCATTTACTTTCTGGTAAAATTTTCGGACTTCAACTACATCCCCCTATCGCTCTATATTCTCGTTCTCTACTTCCTTTAACTGGCGTGTTTTTCCGCTTCAATAGCTCTCGCCTGTTTTGCTGTCTCCTTAGGACGATCCCTAACAGCCCGGGTTACAATTGGCTGTAGCGGTGCCCTACATCGTATTCGTCAGAACGCCTTTTTTCATATCCAAGCACGGTTGTTGCGGTGGTTGCCATGGAATTCGCAATATGCTGCTACTGTGTACCGGTAACGGCAGAAGTGGAGGCGTTGTATCGTAGTAGTTGGAAGAACTGTTTGGAGTAGACAGTGGCTATCTCTGGGGTATGCAGCTTAACTGTGTTCAAATTTTTTTGGTTGGTTACTACCAGCCTACCCGCGTTGTCTGACGTGACGTTGAGTTGAGTTTATCGGTCGATGAACTACAAATAACTTCCCTTCCTATTTTGGAATTAAAATCTCCGAGAACAGTTTTAATGTCGTGGCCAGGGCAGCGGCCGTATGTTTCCTCTAGGCGCTCGTAAAATACATCTTTAATCTCATCGACTTTGTCGTCCGTCAGGGTTTAAGGATTAATCAGCAGAAATATTTCGCCTTGATGCGGATTGTGGATATTCGATAACAAGATGTCTGAGTCTCTCGCAAACTACAAATCCTGACCTAAAGGCAAGTGGCTAGCCCAATCAAGATAAAAATATCACAAACAACGTTGCTCAGGTGCCACCACCATGGATGTTGTGAGTCAGCTTGAGGTATAAGGCTTACTTTACATCCCCAACGGCATCAGTGGGTGAACCTAACTATAGGTTTAAATGGACTTTGGTTGGTTGAATCGGACTTCGGTCTATTAAATTCAAATAGTTAGGTACAACTAACTATAGGATGAACTGTTGAATATAACTTTTACTGGTGGAACCTAAATATTGGTTACACACGACTTCGGTCGGTTGAATCGGATTTCGGTCACACGTAGATACTCTTCATTTCAGTAGGATAATTTTTACATTTCTTGGAAAAAATAAAAGGAGTGGTCGTACAGCAATGAAATTTTGCAGAAACACTTATCTGGGCTAAATTAAGAAATTTTGAAAAAATCTTGAAAAACCGCCTACTGCCACACCCACCTCCCATATAACTGCACTTGCCAAAATTTGTATTTTTGGACCTAGGGACTCGAAATTCGAGACACTTCTTAATTGAGTTCTCATTATGTAAAAAAATTAAACATATTGGGGATGTCAAGCCTACTTTGGATTTTACGCCCATTGGAAGTTGTAGATTTTAGGTATTTTTCTTCCCTATCTAGAATCATATGAAAATTTCATAAAGGTTAAATAATGTTAATTTTTATTCAAAAGTTAAACATGTGTTGTCCCATACAAAAGAAGAGAATATCCCCAACAACCCTCCGCGAAAGATATTAGCCTTCAAATACACCGAAAATATCGCACAAATGCATGCATTAAAATCGATGTTACTAAAAGGGACGGTATTTGGTGGTTATTTTTTTTTTCTTAATTGAAAGTACACCCTCGGACCTTTCATTTTTTTATAGTTAGAGGGCTTAGCAAGGCAAAGCACATAAAGTTTTTTTCCATCAAAAAGTGAAAAGTTGATATTTTTTAGTATAATTTTTGATAAATTATAATAATTAGTTTACTTGTCCAATTTCAATAATTGTTTTTTTGTATAAAAGAGTAAGTGCTATATTTTCACTAAAAAATAAAACAAAAGCCATAGCTATAAACTTACACACACAAAAAGTTCTTTATTTGTACAATAATCTTAATCTAATTTCATTGAATAAATTTTCGTTGACTTCTGTTAGTTTTTTTAACTACAAAATTTCACTTTTCATAAAAAACCTTGTTGAATTTTTCTTATCCAAATACTTCTTTACAAAACCATATCATTAAAATTTTAATATTGGAATGTTGAAAACCCCTATTTTTTCCGCCGAAATGCCACTGTGCACCGTAGCGTTTTTAATACTAACACTTCGAAACAATACAATCCTGAGCTGCAAATGCGAATACGTGTTGCTGATATTAACCTGAATTTCCGACAACCTAGAATCATGGACAAACTCGAATCACCGATACTCGGTCGAATTGTTAATACGAACTTGAATTACCGAAAGTTTCCTAATCATCACGTTACTTAGTACCGAAACTATTCTGACTAATTTGACTTCTATGGTTCTATGGTTACGAAGAATCTTATAAACATTTGGGGGAAGAAGACATACAAAATTAAGTCTTCTTTTGTGTTTCACATAGATTTTTTATCACTTAGTATATCATCGCATCCCATCATAGTTATTTGCAGCAGTTGTGTTGCTTTTCAGCAACTTCTGTTATATACTCTATAAGACGCATTGCTAATAGGCCACGAAAGCCACTAAATTGCGACCACTTACACCTCCTACCTTTGGACGGATATCCAATGGCATTGACCAGAGAATATGTAATCTATTTGACATCATAAGCTGGTTGGCAACCTTCGTAGTTGTCTCTGGTTATTAACGATCAGAAAACCCGAATTACGAAATACTCCTGCCCTGCCTCAAAAATCAGCAATGTTGTAAAATTACATCGCATTTTAAACGGGTTCATGAATGCTACAGTTAGTACTCAAACCAATGCAGTTAACATGATTCTAATCTAGATTCAAAATATCGATGTTTTTTAATTGATAAATATTTAGACCTTAGATGATATGTATGTATGTATGTATGTAAATGTCTCGATTTTTTAAAATACAATATAATTAAACGGGCCAAATTAAGACATCCTCCGGTGGTCCATTTAGAAACTATGGGAGAAATATTAATTTTCCAAAAATAGGTAATTTAGTTAACAGTATTATAATCTAGATTCACAATATCGTTGTTTTTGCATTGACAAATCAATAGATCTCAGAATTCAAACTATAGTGAAACAATCTGTTATATTGAAAGTTAATGTAAAGCAACGTCTTTTGTTTCTCTAGAGGAAATCTTAATGCGTAAAAATGACAAATTATTGAATTTAATTAATATTGGCAGCCCGTTTTACAACAATATTTATTATTAACTTACCTTTATTTTAACTGTCAGTCCTCAATTTTTTTTTTAAAGGGGCCTATGCCCTCTCCCCACAAATCATCTTACATCTCTGCATCTCTCTTACTTTTGAATTTAATAAACGATGCGATTTTGTCTGCTTCATGTCAACTTTTGCCATCGCAAATGGATGAAATTGCCGGAATAAGTCCCCTGGAGTCCTAAGCGCAAAACAGGTAACAGCAGCTAGTATAACACCACAGCCACTGCCGTGTCGTTGAATCTTACCACGAATCCGTATGGTGCTGCTTATTGCAGTTGTGCGGTTGTTGTTGTTTTTGTGTTGGCAACAGCTTCAAGGTGTTACGGTGCTAATGTGCATTTATGCAAATGATAAAATCAATTGGTAACTTCAATTTGCTTAAGCAGATAATGTCAGAATTATGGACTGTTAATTAAAATTAATCAAACAACCTGAAATATTTACACTAGGTATATATATAACAATATAAACAACAAAAACAACAACACTAAGTCAATGACAACAGCCACAAACAACATACTGGCCAACCACAAAGTTGATGCATTTGCAAAGAGATTAATTTTATAAGATAAAATCATTAGTTATGGTATCCTCCACTCTATAGTATGGGGTCCTGCATTGACAAATGTTAAATAAAAAAAGTTACGACGTCCATGTTGAGATTTATGTTATATCGAATTTATTCGCAAATTCAGAATCGGGCTTTGAAAGAACATTAACCTTAGCTGGACTTAAAAAAGTCTAAACATTTGCGCATCACTGTAATATAACATTAATAATTTTTTTATATATAAAGTAATATGGAAATCCTCATTATGTTTATGCATGTTTTTTTCGTTAACGTAACATCAAAATTGATTAGTTTTGAAATTTAGACCCAGAAGTTAACAAACTTAACGTTACTACTTACACTTACACTTCCTCCACATCAGTTATGTTACTTCAGAGCAGGTTTTTGTTGTTAGTGTATTCTTTTTTCAGTATATTTCTTCTTCATTCATTCATGGTGTAATTTGCATTATCGTGAGTAACTGGCATTTTCTGTAGTTTTATTTGCTAAATGTTCGCTTTAATGCTTCGTTAAGATTTCACTAGAAACTATGAATTTTCTGCATATACAAAAGAGTACAAGAGCTTTGCTTTTTGTTTTTCAGCTTTGGCATAACAATGGCGCCTTCACATCATAAGAGTCAAAATGTTGTTCTAAAATTGCACTCACCCGCAAACTCGCTGATGCATCAAGGGCAGTTAAAGACAGAGTTTGGTGGAAATCAACTTTAAACAACATTAATCGGATCAAAATTATGAGTGCCATTTCTTCTCAAAGATAATGCATATAGTATGCCTATTTTAAGTGACATTACAAAATTCTGGGGTTTGGGCTGTGCTTTTTATACCAGCGATTTTTAAAAAATTCAGTCTGCACACCGAAACGTCGAACAATGCCATCAGAGGAAAACTGAGGACCAACCAAATGATTCAACTGCTACGGATTGCTCCAACCTAATAATATTATTTCGCAGTGGCATAGAACGGACTGCGAGAAGCGTACTTGGGTGCTTAAAGCCGTCTCAAGAAGATGCCTGGTATGATGATGAATGTCGCATGCCACGAGAGAGACGGATGCTGCATACAGGACGTAACTGACACCACTCCAGAAGGTGGGATGGAGCTGATTAGGAGCAAGCATCAGCTCATAGAGAACATCTGGCTAGAAAAGAGCATGCCCGGGGATTGGATTCTCATTCCGTTATGTTCCATATACAACAATATACAGTGCAAGAACTACCTTGGAATTAGCATATTACCAATTGCGTACAAGGTCCTTTTGAGCATATTGTATGAAGCCAATTGTAAGAAAACTAATTGGACCTTATCAGTGCCGCTCTAGATCTGGTAAGCCTACGACGGATCAAATATTCACTTTACGACAAATCCTGGAAAAAACTCATGAAAAGCTCAAAGCTGCCTTCGAATCTCTGATAAGGAATTGGCTATGTCAGGCCGTGTCTGAGTTTGGTCTTCCTGATTCGACTTTGCAGATGTATCTTGAAAAACACCAAATCCTCTATTAAGATTGGTAAGGATCACTCTGAATCATTCAACATGGAAAGAGGTCTCAGGCAGGGTGATAGCTTGTACTGTACACTATTTAAAATAGTTATGGAGAAGGTGATGAAAAAGGCTGGTGTCAACATGTCTGCCACTATACTCCACAAGAGCCACATGCCACTAGCCTACACCCATGTCATAGACATCATTGGCCGAAATCTGCGGGATGTTCCTGCAGTTTTCTCATCGATAGAAAAGGAGTCAGCAGGATGGGTTTAACGGAAAGCAAATTGACACCAACCACCACTTTGTCGACTCCAAATCTGCCTTCGACACTCCAATAAGGAGTAGGCTATATGAGGCCATGCATAACTTTGGTATTCCTGCAAAACTAATTCGACTTTGTGGTTGTACCTTGGAAAACAACAAATGCTCTATTAGGATTGGTAAGGACAACTCTGAACCATTCAACACGAAAGAGGTCTCAGGCAGGGCGATAGCTTGTTCTGTCCACTATTTAACTTATATAGTTATTAAGAAAGGCAGGTGCCAACATGTTCGGCACCATATTCCACTAGCCTATGCCGATGATATGGACATCATTGGCCAAATCTGTGGGCTCTTATTGCTTTTTTCTCATCGCTAGAAAAGGAGTCAGCAAAAATGGGTTCAGCGGTCAGCGAGGCAAAACAAAAATAGTGATTGCGACGAACAAAGGGATACTAAGAAATAGCTATACCAGGTGTTAATTTTACCGGTGTATGCTGCCGAATCGTGGTGCTTACGGCAACGGACATTCAAAACCTGGGAGTATTCGAGAGAAAAGTACATACTACGAAAAATATAAGGACTTACTGTGTCGACCATCTGGTAGAACTAAATGAAGAGCACAGAAAACCGAAACGTGGAATTCTTTAATACTTCATACATCAGACCTCTATCTTATGAACCACGTTCGTAAGTTGTAATGGAATGGAAGTAAGTAAAATGTTTAAAAACTACACTAATATTAGGTAATTTCCCATATACATGCTACCAGTTAAATAATTCAGTGTTATGGTGTTTTAAAGGTAGTTCACGATAGCGAATTTTCTATTTTAAGTATTCTATGAATAACCAAAACAAACTATTTCCGTAGATGCCCCAGCAATTCAAGACGTCCGATAGATCAAGTATATCTAGGGCAATGACAGAATCCTGTGTGCGTTTTTCATCTAGTATCACCTTGAAGGTCTGACTAGATGGTGGGGTCAATCCCCAATGACGCTGTTAAGGCACTCATTCTTGTCCTTGCTTTGGGATAATTAGAGGGCTCCACGAAAAGCCCCTCCAATGAAAAAATGCCCCAAATGCCCAACGAAATAAATCCTAAAAAATGGAAAATAACACCCAATAAGAGTGAATGAAGTAACATCGAAAAATAAATGAAATAAACCCCAAAGCGAAAACGAAACAACCCCTAATACTCGGGAGTTATTTCATATGAAATATCACCCAATGGTCAAAATGAAATAACCCCCAATGAAATAAACCCCATCAGCAACAAAAAGTTGTAGCCCTGCTCTATTTTTGCAGTTCGGAAGACAATTTGCTTTTACGTTTGTCCTTTACACAACCACCTCCACTGTTCACAAGCAAATCAAACTCTATGCTTTTATTGATTTCTACTTTTTGAAGAACTCTTACAAATTTAAAAAAATTTCCATTTTTAGATATCATTCTCAAAATGAAAAAATGCTTGTAGCATTTTGTTGATTTTCTATCTATCATTTCTCGTTTATTCATCGTTTACTAATTGGATGTTTATTTAAATACATGCATCACTAACAGAACTATCGCCTTAACTGTAGATACAAACGGCGTTTTGAATTTGTTTCTAGTTTCACTTAGGGAGTACTACTTCACAATTCTGCCATCTTACAGTTAGGAAAAAAGTTTCTCATCCGATTTTATCGATCAATTAACGTATAGCAATATCTTTGGACACAACTCCTCCGAACATTATCCATGCCAGTATCATCCGCAATAATACGACTTTTAAACGTCTTCGAAAACTAGTTCTACGAACATTTGACGATATTTATTACTGTATTAGGTCCGAAGACCTGGTCAAGCCCATGCACCATACACTTCAAGTCGATCATAAAAACTACTCTGAAAGATACATCGTCAAAAAATTTCCATTCATTGTCAACTAAAAGATGATCTGTGCCGGTCTGTTTTTCTTGGGTGTATTCGTGGATTTGCCGCAGTGTGAACATCTGCTCAGTTGTTCATTTACAAGGAGTAAAGCCACATTTGTAAGATCCAATCAACTTCGATAAGAAGGGCTTTATTTTTCATATAACACACTCGACAGGACCTTGTATGCGATAGGTAAAAGACATATATCATGGGCTCCCGCAGCTTAATTGATTTTAAGTCGTGTAATTGCCGTGCCCAGCCGTTTTGCCTGGGTGGTGGACAATCTATTAGGTCTACGATGATTGCGAGTAGAGTTCGAGCATTTGGTTAGGGGCATTTGTTTGCGGCAATTGGGAGAGTTGCTTGAAGTAGGCATTGGCTATATCGGTTTTGTGATGTCTACCTTCCTTTGAGTTTGGTTACGAGCGATTTTAGCACTGCTTTATCGCGTTCGTACCTTGACTGGTTAAAATATTTTGCCTTGATGCGGATAGTGACTATTCGGTCGAAATCTCTTGCCGACTATGAATCCATATCCAAATTCGTGTCTTTCTGCATCGCAGTTGTACAAGATGTCACAATTCATTCTTCTTTCGCCCCAGTTCCGTCCATCGCATTTCCTGTATGACGATGATGTCAGTTTTCTATTTTCGAGAACATCCATCAATTAGAAGTAGGCATCATCTCTGGATATTCCAGGTGCATATTCTTGAGTCATGTCCCATCATGTATTTACATAGACATTTGTTGCTTTAATGTGGGTGCTTAGTAAACTTGTATTTTTCAAAACACCCCACCATCGGTGAATATATAAACAAAACTCAAAGGGTCGGTTTTCTATTGCGGATTTGGTAGTGAATGAACGAGAGAAGATAATTTAATTCTTTTACATAACTAAGTCCAACCATGATAATTTGATTATAATTTTTGTGAGCGACTTTAACTAAGCATCTTAATACGAAAAAAATTAAACATATTCATAGATATTTCCGTCTGTGAAGCACATGTCGGTCGGTCGGTCACACAATCTTTAGTCATATTATATTAAGTCATCAAAATGTAATTAAACCTTTTTTTCACCGGGAAAACCCACACACTTGTGCACACACACACACAATATGAACCGTTCTGTAATTTGTGCTTAGAAACATAATAACCTTAAATTTGTAACAAACCAAAATATTTTGTATGGCATATTAATAACCAACAGCTAAAAGAGCATTTCCGCACGAGATCTAAGGCTGCGGACAACCAGTCAATTTCTCCCCGTTACCAAATAACAACCAAAGAAAACTATAATTTCGTCTTGAAGGGAATGTGCCAGTAGCAAAGACGAAAGAGTTACACCGCAAGGAAGGAGAAAATTAATAATTAAACCCTTTTTTACGGAAGTTGGACGAATGCGGTTAACTTAATTATGACTTCGCAGTCATCCCACCCAATAACAACGACATGAAAATGATATTTATATAATTAAATTGTATACACTATGAAAAGCAGGCAACGATAAGTGTTATATCGCTCATTAATTTATTATTCGAACATGCTCGTATGTACGACGACTTTATCAAGACAAGGAAGCGTTTTTCATTGTAGCTGTAGTCACTTGGTGACGTTAAGACAATGACTGGATTTTAAAAATGTTTCCTTCTTATTTTGATGGGCGATGATTTAAATATGACATGACAATGAAGGTACAGTGGTATAGTAAAGCTAACAATAATGATTCATATTCGAGTATCTTTATCAAGTAGCCATTATTCGATAAGGAACACAATGTAGGCTGGAGAAGGCAATCTAAGACGAAACAAAATATCCCTTTGCATCGTATAAATTAGATATGCCGGAGTTTATTGTATGAAAGCGAGTCTATACGCTTCCAATTGTAAACTCGTTTAAATGAGATACAGTTACTGTTGTTTTCTGAGAAGCAGAAAAGAGACGAAACGTCTTTTAAACGGGAAATGCGTCTATGTAGGTGAAAGAGCGAAAATGTCGAAAAGTGCAGGAATAATGGTGAAACCCGAAAATTCTATCAAAATGTAAAGGTTTTGGCACAGCGAACCGCAAATGTACAGACAGAAACGGAAATCTGCTTACGAGTACTAAGAGTGTGCTGCGAATTTGGAGGAACATTTTTGTACTCTGCTCGTTTCCGAAGTCAAGGCAAGTGACGGCATCACACCAATCATCGACGACGGTGAGCTAAAACTATGTCAATGCGGCAATTACACGGCTAAAAAATAATAAAAGTGATAGTGCTGATGGATTGCTGGAAAAGCATTTTAAGGCCGTCAGCTTTGAGCAGGTAACTTCCATGCACCAATTCCTTAAAACCACTTGGCTAAAGTAATGCATGCGCCATGATTGGATTCTTAGTATTCTTCGTGCGGTGCTTAACAAAGGTGATCCAAGTGTGTGCATTACCAATCGTATACAAAGTCCAGTCGAATGTGTTATGTAAAATGCTCAAGCTCTTTTTGACGAACCTGCTTGGACCTTATCAGCGAAGAATTAGCTTGGTAAATTCAAGACAATTCCTGAAAAATCCCCAACAAATGTAATTTGGAACTTACAATATTTTGGTCTACTATAAAATTGCATTGGACATTCCAATACCACTTAAACTATTCGACGTCATGCTTGGGCTTGTTATCCGTGCGAAATTGATATGACTAGACAGGGAGTCAATGACCAACACGAAGTCTTCAGTGAAAAGGGCCAAAATCTAAACGAGCCATTTTCTATTAATCGAGGCATCAGAGAAGGTGATGGTCCTTAATATCCTAATGGAGATAATAATGTGGAAAGCTGAATTAAACACGATGCTTTTCACAAAAGCCAATGATGTAGATATCAACGAACAAAGATTCTATTCGTTTGGGACGATACGTGAACATTGACAACTATATCTTTGAAGTGGTAGATGAATTTGTCTACCTTGGCTGCGACATAAATAAAACAAAAACAATGTCAATTAAATTTTACTAGGCACTAGTTACTCCCACCTGTATTGCTGTAAGGCGCAGACTCTATGTTTTCTGGGAATCTTTGAAAGAATAATACTCCAATAAATATTTCAGCACCCAACATCACAGTCAGCTGTATAATTACAGTGATGTAGTTAAGCGCATCCATTCAGGCCGATTGCGGTGGCTGGGCAATATTGTGCGATTGGACGAAAATGTTCTAGCTTGAAAGGTCAACGGCAATGGAATCAATGGGTGGAGCAGTAGAGGGCAACCAAAACTTTCCGCTCGACGGAGTGCAAAAGACCAAAGCGCTTGGAAATTTTTTCTACACCATGTAAGAAATATAATTCATCTTTCTTACATGTATAACCTAACCCTACCTATAGTTTGTGGACACGTTTAATCAGTTAAAAACCTCGACGAGATTCGCTGATTCAATGTGATTCTCCATTAATATAAAGAAAGGGAAGGGAAGGGAAGGAGAAGAATGAGGGTCAAGAGATAGAGAAAGAAGAAACCCCTAATCATCAACCTGACCCAGTTAGCCATGGAACGCAAGAAACATATTAATTTACCTCCTCCGAGTAATGCTTTAGGTCCTGTCCACACGACGGTAGTCCGGTATGGATCTATCCTAATTCCCAGCCGGATGCCTGATACTGCAGTAGCCAGTTAGAATTCCACACGCCAGTATTAAATCACTCCTTCTTAGGCAATCATGTACCCCCATTGACTGGGCCACAGCGAACTAGCAGTACTACAGTCGGTTCTGGAGATCCAACGTCTCTACAATCCTCCATAAAGCCAAAAGAAAACAAATGTGTGGGTGAACATCTACAAGAGAGTCATGATCAGGCATAGTACAGCCTCCTCTGATTGCTGATTCATTACCAGGGATCTCGCAATGTCCTGAGAACCCGACAGAGGCTGACACCCTGCTTTTATTGCAGCCCAGCTATCACAACATATGGTTTCATATTTCATAATAACCTCCACGACTTCTAAACGGCCAGTACTTCAGGATGAAAAACAATGCATTCATTATGTATCCTGAATGATAGGCTTAGCTGCAGGTCTTGCGCCATATTCCACCTTCTACCCGTTAGTAAAGACGTAATTGGAGTCACCATAAGGAGCCGATCTTTACGGAATTTCAACGTTTAATTTACGGAAATCCACACGTTTCGACAAAAAATCAGCTGTATGTGGCAGATGAAAAGATGAAATAGTCTTTTCCTAAAAGCCGCCAAATATTCGCATGACCATATGTGGATTTATTCCAATCTCCAGCTTCCCTCAGTCTGATAGCCCCTCGGGCGCAATAACTTTGACGTACAAGTCCAGGGGAGAAGGCCCAGGATAAAAGTCAACGGCATTATATGCAAACCTTATCTAAGTCAACGTTATCAGCATAAGTTTTCTAAACTTTAAGCCTATGCAGCAACAACGTCTTAAATGAGACTAATTTACACCCTAAGTATTTTTAAGACCAAATTCGTTTCAGGACTTTTTAAGACAACTGAGTCAGGTCTTGGGACCGGCCGTGGCATAGTCTTAAAAAAAAATTTCTTTCATTGTCGGCTCCACTCGAATGTTGTTGACAGCAACTTCGCAGTATAAGTGTCGAGTCAAACAGTGACGTTCGCATTCATCGATAAACAAGTAGGTGCCGTTAGTTGTGAATCTAAAAATAGAAAGCGTGTTAATTAACAACAACGCGAGAAGCTATCCTATACCGTATCATGGGGTGTACAGGGAAATTAAGTTTTTTTTATGAGTCAGGTCCTCTGTCTGTCTCTCGCAGGGGGCCCATCCGAAGGGCCTTTGAGAAGTATGGCCCCCACGTACCCGAGAGAACCCTTCAGTGGCCCACTTTCTGACTGTGCAATAGTAAAAACAGGTAGTAAAGGTTAAAAGGCCCTTAAGAGCTCCGACCGAGGAGCCTAAAGCCAGTACTATGGTCGACCAGGATACCCAGTGTAGTTTTCTACATTTCTTGTTGAATAGCGAAGGAACCACCTTGATGATGCCACGTATATTGCAAGTTAGATGTTCAATAAAGTGATGCTGGGTGACTCTGGAAACTATAAGGGACTATCATTCCTAATTGTGCAAAAGGTGAATGGGAAGCACCAAAACTAAAACAAGGGTGTCACAGCGGTTGCAGAGTCACTGTTACGTTGTCACGAAACATTTGTTTACCCTTACCCTACAGGTAGGAGGGTATATATCATTTTATACGACCCAAAAGTGTAACACATAGAAGGAGTCACATTAGACCCTATGTTACTTTGAACCAAATTCATTAATGACTTTTTAAGTCGTTTGAGCCATGTCCGTCTGTCTGTCTGCTCGGATGGTACGCACGATAACTTCTGAAGACGCATCCAAATGTTTTAAAATTTTGCATGAGTTTATATTTCCCCAAAACTACTTATGGTATTGCAGATGGTGAACTAACACGATCGTGCCCAAATTCTTTATTTAGTAAAGCTCAAGCAGGATTAAGTTTTTGAAAAAAAAATCTGGAAGTCTTGACACGCCCCTTCTGGTACTTCTCATACAAATGTACCACTCCGCCCACTTTAGAGATGGAGTAATGATATCAATGCACCCAACGCGATCGTGACCAAATTTTGTATTTAGTAACAGGATAAAGTTTTGGAGAAAAAATTGGAAGTCTAGTCACGCCCCTTCTGATACCTCCCATACAATTGTACCACTCCATCCCCTTTGAAGAAGGAGTAATAATATAATCAAATTTTGTATTTAGTAAAGCTATAACAGGACAAAGTTTTGGAGAAAAAAACTGGATGTCTAGTCGCGCCCCTTCTGGCACCTCCAATACAAATGTACCAAATGTACTTGCTCACTTTAGAAATCGAGTAATAATATCAATATAATAGAAATTTTTATTTGAGGGAATATATAAGTTGTGTTGCCCGCCTAAAACTTTCTTACTGGCAAAATCTCAAAAAACAGAAATAGTTGCAACCCCCCATTCCTGTTTTTCTCAACTCTTCGCTGTATGTAATAATTAGCTCTCGTCGCTTAGAAAATCGCTCTGTCGCACACAGATGAATAATCTAATGTACAATATTTTTATTACACTTTAACATAAAAGACACAAGAAAAAATAATGAAGAGTCAGCAAATTGTTTTCCTTGTGATTTTCCACATTTTGCTACGCGATGTTACCGCCCCCTACGTAGTGAATAATGGCGCCGTTGAACAAATTTCCTGCTTTGTTTTTGTTTTTTAACTAGTATAAAGTTTTTTTTTAAATGATACTAATCTTAATCCAAAGCTACTGTTAGCTTCAATGTTCACGTTTTATGCATTTTAAATGAATATTTCCCTTTCTCTTTGTGGATGGATAATATCGCATTGTCATTGTAATCTATGCAAAGATTCGCATAGGGCTGGCGGCAGCTCATGACTAGATAAGCCCTGATATCCCTCAAAATGATGTTGAGAGGCTGGCGTACGGTGTAGTTTTATTTGTTTGCTTTGTTACTGAAAGAGTCGAAAAAATGTTAGTAATTATTTCGATACCGGGTGTTTTTTGTTTGTTTTGTTTTTCCTGTTCAGTTTTTGGCTATTGTTTTTACGAAATTGTCACTATTTAACATATTTTGTCACGACACCGCTACGATTTTTGTTTTGCCATTCACATTTGACAAACTTTAATATAACATTGTTTGGACCTACGTGTATACTAGGTGTTTTGACAGACGCGATTAATGCATTGTGCCAGAGACGTGTGTGGCAGGCAAAATTTTAGGACTTAAGGTTATATTTCAGTCAGTGCTTCTAAATTTTTCAAACATAGCTCAACAACATATTTCAATCGCCAAAAATCATATCGTCTAAGAAATCCCTCTTATTACGTATGTCGCAGTCGACTTTCGACAACATTTGATTGTTTTTCTTATTTGAATAAAATTAGAAATAATTAATAAAAATGTTTTGAGTTGAGAATTTGTCATCACATGATGAAAAAGAAGAACAAAATAGAGGCAAGGACAGTCGTATTTCAGTGTCACAAATGCTATCAACGATGCCATATTTGAAAAACGACAAAGATTCGACGTGACTACGACATACATAATAAGGGGGAATATCTTTATTTTATGATGTGATATTCCAATATATTAATTGATAAAGTTAGTTATTTAATACTTCTATATGTAATGCACCTATAGACAATTAACTTCTCTAAACATCAGGTGCCTAAACCCACTCAGTAACGCACTACATATTTCTTCCTACATGCGCTACCATTCACCAAACTAGGTGCCAATGACCATATTAATAGGCCAACAAATACCACTTTACATAAAAAGCAATGAAAATGAAGCAGGATATGTGTGCATGATTAATAAAAACTACATACATATACATAATTTCCTACCCAAACAGTCTTCAGTCTTCTTTAGCCTAATAAACTTTCAAAACCCATTTTCAATTCCTGCAAGAAAACGTTGTAAAAATGCATTTAGACATTAACAAAAATATCGGTTATGAAGTCATAAACTATTTCCCTAATAAAATCGCCAAGCGCAGAGCTGGTCTATGTGAAATACTAACTTAGAAAATAAAATGGATTAAATGCAACAAATTTCCACTAAACACGCCACTGCCACAAATTGAAACCGCTCCGACCGACCGTCCAATCGAATGTGCTACAATGTATTATCCCCTTCAAATGAATTCAACCAAAAGGTGGAATGAATACAACCAAATTCAGATGCAGCGAAAAAAAATTTAGTACAGCACACAAAAAATGCTAATTTATACATTTAACACGAATTCAAATAGTAGAATAAATTAAATTGGAACAAAAATTAAGTTTAGTTGTTAACACAAATGAACAAATCATAAAGCAACAAACAAGCAACAACAGCTAAAACGCAACAACATCAATTGGATAATGCCAACGAAATACATGGAAATAACAAAACAAATTTAAACACCTGCTTTATCACACTAATTTCAAATAGAGAGATATTTAGTTAATTAAGTGAGAAGGGAAAGGGATAACCAGAGCTCTGTGCGGTGATAGGAGGCTTGTGGCAACAAAGTCCAAATGCAGTTGAATGGCAACATATACTTCTATATACTGTCCTTTTTCTTAGAAATTTAATTGCTGTAACATCACCTAGTGATTGACAAGATTGCGAGTAGTCGAATGTGAAATCAATCGAATTATGCCTTCAAAAAGCTATCGGATATATTGATAGGATATTATATATACTGGTGTCAACTAAACCAATCCAAAACCAAGTTTGAGCTGCATGGCAAGTATGAAAGATGCAGTTTTTATACCCTCACCCTTAGGAATGAGCGCATATATCATTTAGTACAAGAAAAGTGTAAATCATTAAAGGAGACGTGTCAGACCTCAAGTATTTTTGGACCAAATTCGTTTCAGGATTTTTTGAGACGATTGAGACATGTTCGTCTGTCTGTCTGGCTGAGGGGTAGAATACCTCGAGTAAACTTTAACTGATCCTTATGAAAATTTATCAGTGTTAATATTTTCCAAAATGAAGTAATAGGATTGTAATGGGTGGTTATATTTTAAGTGCCGATGTTGATTTTGAATAAAACACAAATTATTTTGGAAATTATTGTCTTTTCTTTTTATTACGATAATATTGGTGTGGTTCAATTATGTATGGAGCAAAATATCGGCCAAATGGCAGCCGCGACTTCGGCGGCACACCACCATTAGTTTGTCCAAACTTTCGATGACGCTGCATAATTGAGGTTCTATGCCGTTAATGTGCCGAATTATCTCAGCCTTTAGCTGTTGAATTGTTGCTGGCTTATCGACGTACACCTTTTCTTTCTAATGACATCGCTACCAAGTGAGATAACACGTCCATTGAATTTTTCGCGCAAAAGAGCCATTGTTTTGTTAGCTGTGTGGCAAGTGGCACCGTCCTGTTGAAACCACATATCGTTGACATCCATATCCTTTAATTCGGGCCATAAAAAGTTCGTTATCATCTCACGATAGCGAACACCATTCACAGAACTGCCTGAACTGCCTCATTTTGGAAAAAATACAGCCCTATGATGCCGCCAGCCCATAAACCGTACAAAACAGTCACTCTTTGTGGGTGCATTGGTTTTTCGACAATCACTATTGAATTATCATTCGCCGAAATGCGGCAATTCTACTTACTGACGAATCCACTGAGGTGAAAATGTGCCTTATCACTGAAGATGATTTTCTTCTAAAATTGTTCATTCACTGTTGCCATTTCTTGCCACCATTCTGAACATTGACGACATTTGGAATGGTCATGATTCTGTTGTTCTTGAGTCAATTGCACCTTGTTAAGCTGGTAGTAGACGATGTGTATTTTACACATGGCTTGTCGTTTCAAAAACCGATATGTAATTCTGCATGTCTGTCAAAATGAGCGTGTACATTTGGTTTATAATTTTTGCGTTCAAACGTGCTTGTGTATGTATACATGTGTTTATCATTAACAGCTGACTTTGCTATGTCTTATCATCGCCAAACACTTTATTAGCCAAATTTAACTAAAAATATGTTGAAAAACACTAATTAATTGTTCTATTTACGATTTCAAATAAAATACTTATCCTTTTCAACTTTTTGACAGCAAACGCTTTGTTGTTTTTCAAAAACAGCTGATTGCCGATATGTATTACATGTCAAAATAGAGCACGCTCTAAATGAAATGTATACATATGTTATCTAACACATTGTTTTACACAAGCAGTGTTTGAAAGGGGTCACACGACATGTATAAATTTTACACTGTAAAATACACGTCGTCTAATACCAGCTTTAGCGTGTAAATGCAATGTTCATAAATGATGATCGTGAGAGGTGCAATTGTTGGGCACGACGAGTTGAGGTGGACGGCTCTTCAGCCACACTTTCGCGAACAGCATTAATATTTTCTGCAGTACGAGCTATACGCGCATGCACTGGTGTTTTCACATCTCCTGCAGACCAGGTTTGCTCAAATTTTCGCACGATTTTTCCGATTGTACGCACATTTGGACGATAAAATTGACCAAAAAATCACGAAGTGCACGATATGCATTTTGATGTGAACGACCAGAAAAGAACTTGGCGTTTAGGTATGGTTCACATTCAACATCGGCCCTTACAGTTTAACCACCCTTTAGTCCGAAAATATTTACTTAGACAAAATAATCTTGTATACCAAATTTCTGCACCAAACCTCTTATAGTAAGGTTGTAGCAAGGATAGGCAGACGGACACCCCATAAAGGGGGAACCGTCTCCAGCCAGTACTACCAAGCAGCGTCAGTGATTCCTCCACCTGGTCCTTCCGTCGATGGTCTCCCTATTTTGAAACGTTCTTTGATGACTTGATAGAATACATTTCGCGCTGGAGTTTCCTCATCCATCCTCACGACATGGCCTAGCCAGCGTAATCGTGTAAACAACCAAAATTCTGAAACATGCAGCAGGACCGGTAAAATTAGTATCTGGTACAGATGGACTTTGGTCGTTTGAGATAGGTTGGTGTTTATAAAGTGCTCGCGTAGGCCAAAGAAGCACCTGTTGGCGAGCACTATTCTCTGTTTTAGTTCTAGACTGACACTGCTGTTTTTGTCTATGGCGGATCCAAGGTAGATGAGTTCATCCACTACCTCAAAGCAATAGTTCTGAACGTTCAAGCTGTTTTCCCAACGGGTGGACACTTTGTTCGATGATACCATTAACTTCGTCTTGTCCTCATTCACTGCCAAATCCATTCTCGCTGACGCCCTTTCAACATATGAAAAGACAGCTCTTACCTCTCGCATTGTCTGACATCATCGGCATATGCGAGCAGCTCTTATTGAATATGGTGTCAGACATGTTTACAGCTGCTTTCCTTAACACCTTCTCCATCACTTTGTTGAACAGTATGCATGACAAACCATCATCCTGTCTAAGACCTCTTGTCGTATCGAATGGCGCAGATAGATCCTTGCCAGTCCGAACAGAGGATTTGGTTTTCGTAAGGGTACACCGGCAGAGACGAATTATCTTCGCAGGGATACCGAACTCAGACATGGCTTCGTATAGTCCATGCCTGATGGGACTATCGAAGGCAGCTTTGTAATCGATAAAGAGGTGGTATGTGTCGATTTGCTTCTCATGGGTTTTTTCCAGAATCTGTCGTAGTGTAAATATCTGATCCGTCGTGGATTTGCCTGGTCTTAGACGGTCTAAGGTCCAGGAGGTGGACACTCGATGTTATCGACTCGGATTGGTGCACAGCAATCGAGTTTTCAGACATCAATAGGCTGCAGAAGTGATCTTCCCATATTCTTACAGGGGGGAAGACCTGTTCCATGTACCCTACCATTTATCTTCAGATAGAATTTTGGGGCTTCACTTCTGCTCAATACCTCTTAAACTACGACTGTAATCGGGGGGACAGATAGACGGACACCCCCAAAAAGAGGGTGTTTATGGGAGGTTTGTACGATATTCCTGATCTTAGAACATGCATATCAAATTTCAACACGGTATTTCTTAAACTATCGCCATAATCGAGGGGACTTAAAGACGGACACTCCCAAAAAGGGGAAGTTCGTATGGGAAATAGTAGACGTTTTTGTTCGATCTAGCTCATCCTCCGTTTGGACGATAGAAGCTTACATACCAAATATCAAATTGACAGCTCAAACTACGACTGTAATCACAGGGACATACCCCAATAAAGGGGCAATTTGTATGGGAGTAGTTATCAACCGATCTTGCTCATCTTAGATAAAAACTTGCTTTTTATCTAATTAAATGCAGATCGAAGTTTTTTAAACCACAGCTGTAATCGAGGAGACAGACAGACAGACATCTTTAAATCGACTCAAAATACAACGCTGATCATTTATATATAAAAACTGTGGGCCATTCAAATTTCTAAATTAAAAAAAATCTTACCGAAGCCCTTAGTAAATGAACCACTTTGACAAAGTTCAAATATTTTAAAAAATAATCAGCACTTTATTTGTAGCCGAATCAAATTTTAAATGGCCCACCTTACTACGCCTCCTTGTGAGCTTTACAAATGGAAGAACAAAATTAATGGGGCCTTCACTCCAGTTGTACAGTTGAGGCGTCCGAGAAAAGACATGTGATGGGGAAAAAAGCCAATGATATTCAGATTCAGGAGGTTATTTTACATAAGCATCATTTTTCTTTTTGCAGAGCAGTGTTATTGAAAAATGAATGGCAAGGAGGTCGTCCCGAGATAAATCAGTGGGTTATTGGTTGTTTGTTGCTGTATCTCGAACGAGTCAATCTAATTCACTGCAAATTGAGTTACTCTGCCTCGAAAGAATTTTAAGTATGTACGTACACATTAACGTATCACATTTTTGGGCCTATTTTACCGCCCAATGCTTAGCTTATTTTTGCTAAGTAAATCGACGACAACTAGGTGATCGTTTAAGACCAAATATTCACCGTCTGTGGCATGACTGTCATCAAAAAAACCGTTTATGGTCCATGCGTCAAGTTGTATCGTAATAACTGCCGCCAAACCTGTAGATCTGCCGGGTCCCCTATGTAGCTATAAGTCGTCTAATCAAATTCGTCTTGACAAGCCCGTTAACTACAATGACATCAATGTGAAGGTTTTGTAGCTACCAGAGAAGACTTGAAGGACATTTTGGGTTTGATACCATTGCATTGCAATGAAGAGGTCTTCTTCACCGATTTCGTTAGTGCACTCACAAAGTAACTAGAAGTTTTTTATTAAACAAACTCACTCATGAAAAATCCTTTCAAACGTAACGAGATAAATTTTCAATAAAGAATTAGCTCTTGTAAAGAATTTTGGACTCCTAAACAGAGTTGTTTAAAGGAAGAACCTTTTCATCTTATGACCAAGCTACTTGCATTCAGTTATTAAAAAAATTTTACATCATAGATCCTTGTTACTGAACCTTCCGTGTAACGACGATATCGAATGTCAGTTTTTGCGAAGCTGTAAGCAAACTTGCAAAACAAGGTGACCGCCTCCATAATGCTACATTGTTTATTTGCGGTTCATCATGTCACGGTCGTTCAAATCTCGAGTAATATAAAACATAAATGCATCTTTCAACAAAATCGCAATAAGCTAAACATGACTATTCAAAAATTTTTAAGTTTGAAATTCTTATAGTGGTTTTAATGATGCCCAGTGTAATTTTTCCACTCTGTAAAATGCACTCATATGAATACCATTAAATGCAACCAACAAATAAATAATAATAAAATATGAAATACTAATGCGAATGGTACTCGGGTAGTGTGTAACTGAACACAAGCCAATATTAATATGCATTTATTAACTAAATACAAGCAAAGTGAAATGTGAAATGAGTTAAACTTAAAACTACTTCCGGTCTCGCACGCACGTACGAGGTTTTCATTTACGAATATATTTTATAGTTCAAAAAAAAAACAACATCAAACAAAAACTGGAGGGAAATAAAGTGAAAAAGCTACTGAAACTAACACCATTAATTACGAGTACTTACGTTTATCGGTATATCGGCTATTATAAAACAAACACATATTTATTTATGTTCATATAAACACACACATACACATACATTTTGTTATATATATCTATCGTAATATTCACAGTGAAAAATTTGACTTCCAAATGTAACCATTTCAACGCATTCACAGTTGTTATCAGTAACTAACGAGGTAGAGATGGTGATCACAGATACGACTTTGTTGTTGTTGTTGTCAGTTGCTAGATATGTATCGTATTTGTGTCTCAGACTTGCACATCCGCATCCATACAATTTATATCTACATAGTTAGTAATTTATGTGCACCTATGAGGTGCATGTCAGTAATTGGTGTTGGTGCAACATTGGTAGCAATTAAATGTAAATTTTGACATTTTAAAATATGTATTAGAGGCACAAGCATAACTACATATGTATGTGTGTATTTTTGTTATTATTTTTCACTATTATTTTATAAATTGTATTATATTGTAAATTTGTGTAAATTTTGACTAATAAGTTATGGTACAGTGACGCCGTTTCAGAGTTGCCACAGCTAATATATCTATACTTAGTAAATATGTAAAAGCATTCATTAAGAGATTTAGGTTTCGTGAGACTTTGTGTACGTCGTGATTCCACTTTTGTTGACTTCTTAATTATTGCGAAGACTGCAGTAACACCACATATATCCTGACTTTAAGGTCAAAATTCTTTTTTGAATCTTTTTTGGTTAATAGAAATGTAATGTAAAAACCGGGGAATGGGGAATTTTCTCATTTGTATCTTTCTGATTGTTATTCATTTGGTAATAACCAGAAGCTCTCTTTGGAGGTTCCCAAGCAGCTCACAACGTCCGAGATATCACGTATTCCGTTCAGTGATAGCAAATGTGAGAAGGCGAAATATTGAGTAACCTAATCGGCATGCTACCACCGATGCGTCTTAGGAATTATGTAACAGAAGTTACTGAAGCTCAACACAGGCTCTCTTAGGCGTTTTGGCAGCCCCAATAAACTAGGATCGGGTGCTGTGGCCTAATAAGCCACTCTCCTTAAACAAAACAATTATTATGAAATCACGAAGAAAAGAAAATAACAAGAACCCCCACAAATGTTGAATTCCCACTAGCCACTATTCGCATCCGGGCGAAATATTTTTACATTACGCTGATTTGTGTACACGCCCCGACGGAAGACAAAGACGATGACATTAAAGATGCATTCTATGAGGGCCTGGGGGAGATATATGACCGCTGCTCTGCACATGACATTAAAATTAAAATTGATCTGGGAGATTTTAATGCTAAAATAGGAAGGGAAGATGCTCTTGGTTCAGCAGTCGGAAAATGCAGTCTACACAACAACACGTCCGATAACGGATTCAGACTGGTAAGTTTCGCGTCGAAAAGAAACATGGCTGTGAGTGGAACCAGATTCCCGCATAAAGATATCCTCAAGGCAACCTGAATATCTCCCGATCAAAATACAAGAAATCAGATTGATCACGTGGTAACTGATGGAAGGCATGTCTCAAGCGTTATGGATGTGCGTGTGATGCGCGGTGCAAATATCGTCTCGGAGCACCACCTAGTTGCAGCCAAGGTACGCACACGATTAAGTAGAGCTAAAAACACTCGTAATCAAACGCCTAGGGAACTAAACATCACAATGCTGCATAACACCAATATAGCCAATGCCTACTCCAACCTACTCTCTCAATTACTTTATTAAAAACCACGCTCAGACAAGTCTTGGTACGATGATGAATGTTGCCAAATACTTAAGGAAATAGATTTTGCATATAGGGCAAAACAGCAAACAAATGCATGCCGATGTTTGAAATCTGAGTGTTCTATGTCCTGGGCTTAAGAAAGGCGATTCATGTGTGCACCAACTATCGCGGAATAAGTCTTTTACCCATCGCATACAAGGTCCTGTTTAGTGTGTTATTTGTAAGACTATAGTCCATTCTGGCGAACCTGATTGGAGTGTGGCTTAAAAACTGGTAAATCAACGACCGACCAGATATTCACACTACGCCAAATCCTGGGAAAGACCCAAAAAATGCAGATCGACGCCTACCATCTGTTCATCGACTACAAACAGCTACGACAGAAATTGTTAGATGCTATGGCTAAGCTTGGTATCCCCTCGCAGAATGACACTGGCTGATACAAAGTCTTCAGGCAAAAATGTAACAGAGCCATTTCCTACCAACCGATGCTTTGCGACAGGCTGTCAAACCATCACTTTAACATCGTAATGTAGATGATCAGTCGGCAGGCTACAGTAAACAGGACTCGTACCGTCTTTAACAAAAGTCACATGATGCCGTCGTATGCCGATGACATAGATATCATCGGCCGCGGACTGCGGAATGTTACTGCGGTCTTTTCGAGCATTGAGAAGCAGTCGCCAGAAGTGTTGATAAATGAGAATAAAACTAAGTTATTTGTTTCAATGAACGAAGAGTCTACTCGTTTGGGACGCTGCGTGAACGTTAACAGCTATAACTTTGAAGTCGTTGTTGATCTTGTCTACCTTGGCATCGCCAAATATAATAATGTCAGTCTGGAAATCAAGAGGCGAGTAATGAACGCGAATCCGCAGCTACTTCGCGCTATGCAAGCAATTTAAGGATAAAACCCTCTGTCGAAGAACAACGATCCAACAGTACCAGACACTCCTCGCAAGAGGTTCTCCTTCGGGAGGCCTCTGGAGAAACACATCCAAGGATCTGAGAAAACCCCCAGTTGACCCCTTTCTGGCTCCGAGGTGGCGAAAAGAGGAAGTTTACGAGCTCCGATCAAGGAGAATGGTGTAACGGGCGGTCAGTTTTATGCTCAACGTAGCCTGATTAACTACCTCGCCGAATGAGTAAGACACAGCTTTTCTCTACCACTTAGCGGACAATGGTTTATACTCAAAGTTACGCGAGTAGACTAAGAGTTTGATGTTCGGGAGAAATGGAGCTGGGTTGTCGCTTGAAACCATACGAGACTCGCATTTCTCACATTGCTACGGAGCCGACTTCGTAAAATGGACTGAGAGATGCCTGGTACGATTTTGAATGTCGCAAAGCCACGTGAGAGACGGATGCTGCATACATAGCGAAATTGCAAAGCTGGTATTGGACGCCTACTCTAACCACCATACTCAACTGCTACAGAGCCGACTCCATAGAACGGACTGCGAGATGCCAGGTACGATTTTGAATGTCGCAATGCCACGAGAGAGACGGATGCTGCATACAGAGCGAAACTGCGTCCAATGGCAACGAGAACTGCACAGGGAGAAGAGACGAGAGGCAACTTTTCTTTTTAGATGGAAAAAGAAGGATCTGAAGAAAAGACAGGATGAGTGCACTGAGTTGCTCCGAAGCAGAGAGTTAAGGCGAGTATGCGTGGAACAGAGTTACCCTCCTGCAAAGACAGTGATAGCCAGGTAGTAACGGACCCGGATAACGTTCAAAACAGAACATTTCAGTAATCTACTGGATACGGCACCAATCCACGACGACGTTAATTACTGTCCACCTCCGAGCAAGAACGACATACGTATGACAATATTCCGCCATAAAAATAACAAGGCGGCTGGAGCCGATGGTCTCCCTGCTGAATTGTTTAACGCAGGTGAGGAGGAGCTGATAAGAAGCATGCATCAGCACATGTAAGATCTACCGGAATATGCCTATTACTAATTGCATATAAGGTCCTTCCGAGCATATTGCAAAAAAACTAATTGGACTATATCAGTGCGGCGTTTGGAAAAAAAACTCGTGAAAAGCAGATCGACACCTTTAACCTCTTTGTCAACTACAAAGCTGCCTTCGACTTTCTGATAAGGAATAGGCTATATGAGGCCATGTCTGAGTTATGGTATTCCTGCAAAGCTAATTCGAATTTGCAGATGTACCTTGAAAACACCAAATCCTCGGTTAAGATTGGTAAGGATCATTCTGAACCTTTCAACACGGTAAGAGGCCTCAGGCAGGGTGGTAGCTTGTCCTGTACACTATTTAATATAGTAATGAAGAAGGGGATGGCTCGAATACAGGACGCTTGCATGATAGTTGAGTGTTCTAACCATCAGTCCTCTCTAAAAAAGAACTAAAGGATATTAAGAAAATGTAAATGAAGGATTTCTTTAGCAGCATGGTATTGAAATTCCTCTAAAACTAGAGTTTCGGACCTTCAATGGGTAATGGAGATACGTATAAGTTATCCGGTGTACCGCCATTATATTGGTAGATTATTTTGAAATAACTACAATGCTGCACTGATTTTTGAAAAATATGTGCAACACCAACAACACATATCGAATCCAGCATAAATGTAACTATTTTTTTCTATCAGGGTAACCCTACTGGCATATTAATTTAGTTTTTAGTTCAATGCGGAAAAGTGCGTTATTAGTGTGGTGTGGGTTTTGCTCTCCTATTTATTATGCATATTCGCACGAATTTTAATGAAGTTGCAACTACCACATTTATGCCACATATTCCAAAACTATAAACATCAAATTGTTACTACACTTTATTTCCACAATAATTAACGCTTTTGTAATTTGCCAAACAATACGCTGTCTACTAAACATTAGCATTTTTTGTCAATGTAAAACTGTACTCAATTCATAATTTAAAATTTCACATTGTAAAATTAATTAACGTTTCATTTGTGCCAAAGTTATGGCACGCAAGCTCAAACTCATAACTCTAGCCACCAGAGTGAAGGTAAATGTGCAGCACTGAGGCAAAGGATGCACGCATTGCAAATGATTTCCGGTTTTCTAAACCGGATGTTTGTCTAACCTAAACACGAGAAACAAAGGGAGGAGCAACAACCAGAGATTATGTAATAATAATTAAAATGAGTAGGAAACTAACAGCCACTGTAACATATTAAAATATTCGTTAGACAAAGCACTGGCAACAAAATTATATTAAGTCACTTTTAATTGTTGTTCATCGTGTCGCCATAAAATTTATACGAATTCAATTTAAAACTACCCAAAACTGGTAGTGTTGATTTGAGTTACTGAAAGGTTAACATAATGTGATTTGTTTTGTTGAGTGTGATTAATTGGATCTATAATCATAAAAAAAAAACATTTATGGATTTTTTATGGCATTGGATTTTTTTATTATTATCGATTTTGATAATTGCTAAGCTACTTGCCAGAAAACCTTTAGTGGAGTCTAAGTCCACGAATGTCTGTCCTGTCCTGTTTAATGGTCTTTCAAAATGAACCCACGCATTGAGTTAAAAAATATAAAAAAAATTTTGTACGTTTAGAACATTTAAACATGATCTAGTTAGTCGAAAACGCAATTCCCAATATACTTATATCAGGCCGACTCACAACCTCCATGTGGTGACACCTAGGCAACTATATTTCATGACATTTTGTCAACCACGAGCAGCGGCAGATAGTGAGCGACGAACCCTGATGGTTGGGCTAGCCATCCGCTATTAGGTTCTATACTGTCTATGGAAACACGAAGAAAAAAAATATTAAACAGAACCCCCCAAATGTTGAATACCCCCGAAAACGTTATCATCACCACGTTATAAGGATAAGCTCCTGGAACGTCCAGACTATTTTTAGACAATTTTCCGGTATCCGACTGGCGGCATCTATTGGAGCTGTCATTCAGAAAAGCACGAATTTAAATGTGGATTTGTAACTGGAAAGAGACTCAGAAATCTTGTCTCGCTATTCATTTTTGTTAATGATCGAAAAGCCGCAATCCGCATCAAGGCAATATATTTTTACATCACGCTCATTTGTGCACATGCTCCGACGGAAACGATAAGATTAAAGATGCATTCTACGAGTGCCTAGAGGAAACAGATCGGGAGATTTTATTGCAAAAATAGGAAGGAAAGATGTTCTTGGTCCATCGGTAAATTCAGCCTGCAGACCGATACGTCCAACAACGGGTTAAGCCTGGTTAGCTTCGCAGGAGCAAGAGGCAAGCAACTTGGCAATTTCCCCATCACAACCCCAAAAATCTAATTGATACTTGGGTAATGCTGCAAGGCATTATCTAGCGTCATAAAAGTGCGAACAGCGGTGTTAACATTGGCTCGTACCATTAACTAGTTGCAACTAAGGTACCTACAAGATTGAGCGGAACGCAAATAGAACGTTACCAAGAAAACGGGACTTCACAAAGCTGAAAGTCCCAGAGATAGCCACTGTCTACTCTAACAAGCTCTCCCAACGCCTCTACTTCTAATAGCACAGAGCACATTCCAAGTCAACCGCCACAATAATCGTGCTTGGATATGAAAAAATGGCGCTCAGACGAATCTTGGTATGATGAAGAATGTCGCATAGCATAGATGAACAGGATGATAATTACAGGGCAACTCTACAACGAATTGTAACACGGAGTCAGTAAAACAGGCAAGGCAGCAATTTTTGCGAGAAAAAAAAAACATCAGATAGAAGACAAGGAAAACGATAATATGCAGAGGTTCAGCGATAAAAATTTTGAAAATGCTACAAAAAGAAAAAGCAAAAGGCTACAGTACTGGAGTTCCCTCCTTTAAGGACAAGGATGGAAAACTGGTTACAGATACATAGAGTGTGCTGGATATATGTGGAGAACAATTCCATCAATTGTCGACGACGGCTTAAATTGCCCATCACCAAAACAAACCGATGTAAGAAGAGCAATATTACTGCTGGAAAATAACAAATCAGCCGGTGTCGATGGACTTCCGGCAGAGCGCTTCAAGTTCAGTGTCGATGAGCTGTTAACGAGCATGCACCAAGCAATGCACGGTTTGCCTTTAATGAGTACATGCCCAATGTTTGGAGTCTAAGCGTATTATGTCATGTGCTTAAAAAACGTGCTCCAAGTTTGTGCTCCAACTACCGCTGGATCAGCCTTTCACGCATCGCATATAAGGTTCTGTCGAGTGTGTTAAGTGAAAGGCTCAAGCCAGTGTTATCAAACCTGATCGGGAATTATTAGTGTGGCTTTAGACCAGGTAATTCAACGACGGACACTGCTGCAAATCTTGGAAAAGACACATGGAGACCAGATCGATACATACCATCTTTTTGTCGACTTTTAAACTGCCTTCGACAGCCCAATGCGGTAAAAATTACTCGAAACCATGGTTGAGTTTGGCATTTTAGTGAAGATTAGCAAGGACCTTATGAAGCCTTTTTGCACCAGACGAGGACAAAGAAAAAGCAAGAGAATATCGAGTGACCTCTTTAATATAGTGATGGAGATGACAATAAGGAAGGCTTTACCGAATACGAGAGGCACAATATTCAACAAAGGCTAATTGATACTTGCCAACGCGCAATGTGACTGCAGCCTTCTCAAGGCTGTAGAAGGAATCAGCTAAAATGGTTCTAACGGATAATGCTGACTAATCGTGGTTGTTAGTTTCAACTAACAAAGAATCTACACGCTTGGGACGCTGAGTGAACGTTGACAACTACAATTGCGAGGTGGTAGTTGATTTTGTTGAGTAACCTAATCGGCGTGCTACCACCGATGCGTCTTAGGAACTAGGTAACAGAAGTTACTGAAGCTCAACACAGGCTCTCTTAGTGGCTTTGGCAGCCCCAAGAAACTAGGTTCAGGAGCGGTGGCCTAATAAGCCACTCTCCTTAAACAAAAATTCATTATGAAAACACGAAGAAAAGGAAAAACAAGAACCCCCCCAAATTTTGACGACCCCCGCAAATGATATAAGGACCATGATTTAAGGATATGCACCTGGAATGTCCGAACTCTATACAGAGATGGTGCCTCTATCCAACTGGCGGATGTCCTCGACAGATACATGGCTGACATCACCGCCATACAGGAAATGAGATGGACGGGACAGGGATGCACACGACGGAAGAACTGTGTCATCTTTTACAGCTGCCATGGAGAAAGACACGAATTTGGATGTGGTTTCATAGTCGGCAAGAGACTACCTGGTCTCGCGGTTTAACTCTGTAAGTGACCGTATAGCCACCATTCGCATCCGGTCAAAATATTTTAACATTACGCTGATTTGTGTACACGCCCCGACGGAAGATAAAATCGATGAGATTAAAGATGCATTTTACGAGCGCCAAGAGGAAACATACGACAGCTGCTCTGGGCACGACATTAAAATTGTTCTGGGAGACTTTAATGCAAAAATAGGAAGGGAAGGTGTTCTTGGTCCATCGATCGGTAAATTCAGCCTGCATACCGACACGACAGACAACGGGTTTAGGCTGGTTAGCTTCGCAGCGGGAAGGAACATGGCAGTGAGTGAAACCAGATTCCAGCACAAGAATATCCACAAGGCAACTTGGCTATCCCCCGATCAAAACACCAAAAATCAAATTGATCATGTGGTAATTGATGGCAGGCATGCATCTAGCGTCATGGATGTGCGTGTGATCCGTGGTGCTAATATTGGCTCGGATCATTACCTGCTTGCAGCCAAGGTGCGCACAAGATTGAGCAGAGCGAAAAACGAACATAACCAAACGCAAAGAAAGCTGGACATCGCGATGCTGCAAACCCCAGAGATAGCTAGTGCCTACTCCAACCAGCTCTCCCAACTTTTACGACACAACGCCTCAACTTCTGACGTTCCCGATACACAGTGGCAGCATATTGTTGGAATATGAAAAGCGGCGCTCAGACGAATCCTGGTACGATGAAGAATGACGCATAGCGTCTGAGGAACAGAATGGTGCTTATAGGGCAACGCTACTGCCAATTGTAACCCGTGCTGTTAGGGAACGGCATAAGGAGAATGCAAATTGGGCGAGACAGCTATTTAGGCGAAAAAAACGTCAGGTGAAGGAACGGGAGAACGAGGATATAGAGCGATACAGGGATAGAGGTGAGGCCCGAAAATTTTACTAGAAAGTAAGAGCAAATGGATACGGTAATGGCCTCCCCACCTGTAAGGACAGTGATGGAAATCTGGTCACGGATACGCAGAGTGTGCTGCACATATGGAGAGAACACTTCCAGCAACGGCTGGTTCCAGAAGGCAGCGCACGTGAAGTTATCACGCCAATTGTCGACGACGGCTTAGATTGCCCACCACCAAGTCAAGCCGAGGTAAGAAGAGCAATATCGCGGCTGAAAAAATAAATAACTTTCGGAAGAGCTCTTCAAGTTGATAACAAGCATGCACCAGTTCCTACAAACGGTGAGGCTTAACGGGTACATGCCCGATTCATAGAACAGGTCACTACTGGGAACAGATACGCAGAGTGTGCTGCATATATGGAAAGAACATATCCATTAATTGTTGGTTCCGGAAGACAGCGCATGTGAAGATATCACGCTAATTGTCATGGAGTGCTTCGAGTGCCCAGTACCAAGCGGTTGAAAAAATAATAAATCATCCGGTGCCGATGGACTTCCCGCAGAGCTCTTCAAGTCCGGTGTCGATGAACTGTCAAAGAGCATGCACCAGCTCCTATGTACGGTTTGCCTTTAATTAATCAGTACATGCCCGATGATTGGAGTCTAAGCGTATTATGTCCTGTGCTGAAAAAAAGTGATCCAAGTTTGTGCTTCAACTCCCGCTGGATCAGCCTTTCACGCATCGCATATAATGTTCTGTCGAGTGTGTTAAGTGAAAGACTCAAGCTAGTGTTTTCAAACCTGATCGGGAATTATAAGTGTGGCTTTATACCTGTTAAATCAACGACTGACACTGCTGCAAATCTCGGAAAAGACTAACGAAAACCAGATCGACACATACCATCTCTGTCGACTACACAGCTCAATGCGGTAAAAATTACTCGAAACCATGATTGAGTTTGGCATTCCTGCGAGGTTGGTATAATTTTGCGGAATGACGCTGACTGGCACGAAGTCTTTAGTGAATATTAGTAAGGACCTTATGTAGCCTTTTTGCACCAGACGAGGACAAGGAAAAAGCAACAGAATATCGAGTGACCTCTTTAATATAGTGATGGAGATGTTTGGCATTCCTGAGAAAGTTGCACCGAATACGAGAGGCACGATATTCAGCAAAAGCCTTGTGCTACTTGCGTACGCGTAATGTAATTACAGCCTTCTCAAGGCTGTAGAAGGAATCAGCTAAAATGTTTCTAACGGATAATGCTGACAAAACGTGGTTGTTAGTTTGAACTAACAAAGAATCAACTCGCTTGGGACGCTGCACAAGCAGATGAGCGGTTTTGGCTGTATTCGAGAGGAAAATACTCCGCAAAATATATGGATCCATCATCGTTAACTGAAAGATTCGACGTAGAAAGAACCAAGAGCTGTATTAGCTATATACCGATATTGACGTGGTCAAACGCATTAAGTTAAAGCGGTTGCGTTGAACGCATGGATGAAAATGCTTCAGCTCGAAAGTCTTCGACAATGAATACGATGGAAGACGCAGATGACGGCGACCAAAACACCGGGGAAAGACCAGGTTACTGAGAACCTTGCAGAACTTGGTGCGGTGCATATAATGTTTTTCTACGTGGAAGTGCCAGCTAAGTAAGTAAGTAACTTACGCATTTCATCTATGACTAAAAGACTAATCAGTAACGTCGCCTTAACGATCTCAGCGATCCGGTTACTTGCTTTCAATCTCTCTAATAACAGCACGTTGTCAAAACTGTTAAGTAGTCTACTTCCAGAAAGTAGACGGGAGTAGTGTTGTAGTTAAATTAATTGCAAAGGAAGTTGGGAGGTACCAAAAGGGGCGCAACTATACTTCCATTTTTTCCTCCAAAACTTTGGCTTGTTATAGCTTAACAAAATACAGAATTTGAGCACTATCGTGTCAAGGGTATTGATATTATTATTCCATCTCTAAAGTGGGCTGAGGGGTAGATTTGTATGGGAGGTACCAGAAGGGAAAGGACTTCCAGATTTTTCCTCAAAAAATGTTTCCTGTTATAGCTTTACTAAATACAGATTATGGGCACGACCGCGTTAGGTCTACCAATAATATTAATCAATTTCTAAAGTGGGCGCTATCAGATAGGTATGGGAGGGAGCAGAAGGGGCGTGTCTACCTTCCAATTTGTTCTCTAAATATTCATCCTGTTATATCTTGACAAACAAAAATTAGGGGACGATCGTGTTGAGTGTATTGATATTATTACTCTATCTCTAAAGTGGCGGAGTGGTACATTTGTATGGGAGGTACCAGAAGGGGAGTGTCTAGACTTCCAGATTTCTTCTCAAAAACTTTATCCTGTTATAGGTTTACTGAAAACAGAATTTGGGCGCGATCACGTTCGGTCTATTATTAATATTAATCGATTTCTAAAATGGGCGGTACCAGATAGGTATGGGAGGTACCGGAAGGGGCGCGGCTAGACTTTCAGTTTTTACTTCAAAACTGTATCCTGCTATAGCTTTACTAAATAAAGAATTTGGGTACGATCGCGTTGGATTTATTGATATTACTACTCCATATCTAAAGTGGGCGGAAAGGTACATTTGTATGGAAGGTGCCAGAAGGGGCGTGTCTAGACTTAACATTTTTTTTCCAAAACTTTTTCCTGTTATAGCTTTACTAAATATAGAATTTAGTTACGATCCCGTTAGATGAATTGATAACTCGATTTCTGAAGTGGGCGGAATGATGAATTTGTATGTGAGGCACCAGAAGGGCGGTGCCATGTAGACCATTTGCAATACCGTAAGTAGTTTTGGGGAAATATTTACTGGTGCAAAATTTGGTTGCGTCTTCCGAAAGTTATCGTGCGCACCTGCCGGACAGCCAGACAGACAGACGGACATGGCTCAAACGACCTTAAAAGTCATGAATCGAATTTGGTTCAAAGAAACCTAGGGTCTAAAGTGACTCCTTCTATGTGTTACACTTTTGGATCGTATCAAATGATATATACCCTCCTACCGGTAGGGTGAGGGTATAAAAATCACGGAGTTGTCAGGCGACACTCGTGCTCTTTTGGTCATAGCTCCTATACGGTATACGTTATTTATAAAAGAATGACGATTTTCTAGACTTTGTATTGGATACTAATCAGTTTAGAATGTAAACCAATAGATCAATAGAATAAATCGATTTCATTTGGACTCACTGCGTTTGTGAGATAAATTCAAGTTTCTACAATTTATTTATTTATTGCATTCAAATGTCTAGCCCAGTTTTAAGAACCCCACAATAAATATTGATGATAGCGATCTAATGACCTGCTTAAAAATCACATTCAAAAACCCAAGCCTCACTTTGCTATCCATTACCTGTCGCAGATCAATACAATGTATAAGAGATATGACATAGCGAATGAATTCGATTGATTCAGCAGAGGGCATGTATGGAGACCATGAACAAAAAGATTTAAAGCGTGCTAATAATGATTAAATTTCGTATATTCTGGTAAAATGATTGATGGCCACAGCGATTAGTTTTTTTTTCGCTGTTGTTGTTTTGTTGTGGACATCAGTCGAGATCATCCCAGCAGCCACTTGTGTAGTGTATTGTGTTTTCGGTTTTCGTAGAGATTATTAGCTAGAGTTAAAGTTAGATTATTATTTGATTTGAATTTGGAATTTGTTGTTTTTTTCTGGTTCTGTATTAAACGCTATAATGCGAAAATGACTGTGCCTTTGTATACGTATCGGTATAATAAATTAAAGCGTTAAATATTAGTTTAGGGTGTAGATTTTATACATACGCTCACAAAGTTACTATATAGGAGGGTGGTATGAAACTTTATGCTTTTAAAATTTTGGTGGTTTGGTTTTTGTCGTATACTACTTCTGATATATTTGTATGAGCATTATGAATATTCATAATTTACTTTAAATACGTGTGCCGAAATGAATTTATTTTGGGTATCCAAAAAAATGAATTGACTTCTGCGTACAATGGATTTTAACTCATTACTTGATGTGCTAAAGCTGCTTGGTGATACGGCCTGGTACCATATAAATTTGTATGTTCATCTCCTTTAATATCTTTTATTAAAAAAATAATATTCTTCTTGCAGTATACACCGAAGTAAGCATACAACCCTCGAATCATTAATTGATTTTTAATATACTTTCTCGATATTAAAGTGTGAAAAAATACATTTGCATGGAAATCTGATATCTATCAAGTATAGAAAGGTCACAAGTGAAAAGGAGAACACCCAAGTGGTAAAGAAAGGATATTGATACGTATCTGATCAAAGAAAAAAATAATCGGTGATGTTATGGTTAATTTCGTCGAACAACATAACAAAATAAAGAACCGTTTTGAGTATTTCTTTTTTATGTGGAACGAGCTAGATAGCGTGGTCACTTGATATAAGTCAGAAATGTGGTAAACTGAAAATAACTCGTTTACATCGTATTTATTTTGAAAATGACAATAAGTGCACTTAATGTATTGTAGTCACTTATATAAGTCAGCGTCAAGATTATGTGTTCGATGTCGATGTTGATACTAACTATAAAGTATATTGTTAACATAGCTGCGGCACTAAGTATGTGGTAGGAGACGGGAAAGAGTGTTCTCACCAAACATTATTTTCCGTACAAACCCTTATCACTAAACCCAAGGCTTACTAGATACCAGAAGGGGTCTGTTCGATGAACTTTAATGAAATGACTCAAGCTCAAAGGCTCTGTTATTGGCTTTGGCAACCACAATTTACTCGGACCGGGCGCCGTAAAAAGCCTCTCCTTATTTGAACACAAAAGAGAGAAAAAATGAGAGAGCCAAGGCATCGAAAATCACAGCGATAGAAGTGAAGCCCGATAGTTCAGTTCTGCTAAAAGGTAAAAATCAATGGCTTTGTAACATGGATATCTCCACCTGATCTAATGGCCAGGAATGGAAAACTGATCACAGACACATAGAGTGTGATGCAAATATGCAGGGAACACTTTCGTACTCTACTAGTTTCCGAAGGCAGAATAAGTGACGAAATCACGCCAATCATCGACGACGGAGTAGATTGTGCACCATCAAGCCAAAACGTCAGCAGCACGGCTTAAAAACAATACAACTACGGGAGCCGATGGACTCTTGGCAAATACGAGGTCAGAAACCAGAAGTAAAAAATACATGACGGAAATTTGAGATTGAGGACCACGATTTCCCTTGCCCCAAAGAGATCAAACGTCAGGTTCGATTAAAGAATTGTATTTTCCCATTTGGTGACGCCTGGAAACGTGCTTTTGACACCCGTCAGAGCACGGCTAACTGTGAGAGGCGAAACCTAAAACCCAGGCACGTCGGCTCAGAGTGAGCGGTACCCTGGGCAGCGTCTGAACCAGAATGGACTGCTGTAAAAAAATCTTGGCAAAACTGCAACGAGGTTAGCTGTGCTAGCAACCCGCCACCGACGTTTAAACTATTTAAATGAAAACAAGTAAGAAAAAAATGAAACGGACTCCCCAAAATGTTGACGACCACCGCAAACGAATTAAGGACCATGATTTGAGGATATGCACCGGAAATGTGAGAACACTGTAAAGACCAGCTGCCGCCATACAACTGGCGGAAGTCCTCGAAGAATACAAAGCTGACATAACCGATTAACAGGAAATCCGGTGGACGGGACACGAGTGCTTGCTCATGAAAGCGTGCGATATCTACTACAGTAACCTTGCGGACAAGCACGAGTTTGGATGAATAGTCACACGGTTCAACCCAGTGTGTGAACGAATAGCCACCATAGGGGCCAAAACATAGTTTTTGCACATAACACTTATATGTGTCCATGCTCCGAAGGAAACGAAAAGCGATGAGGACAAAGACGAGTTCTACGAGAGACTTGAAAATAAATATGACCTTAGCCCAAGCCTTGACGTGATAGGTGATTTCACTGCTAAAGTAGGTAGGGACCCCGCATTCGAGCCTACCATTGGAAAATTCAGTCTGCACACCGAAAAGTCGAACATTGGCATCAGACTGATTCATTTCTCTGCGCAAAAATAATGGTAGTTAGCAGCACTAGATTTGACCATAAAAATATTCATAAGGCAACATGGTTATCACCAGATCAATTGATGAGGAATCAGATATATCACGTGGTAGTCGATGGAAGGCACGCATCGAGTGTTCTGGACGTACGAGTGATCAGGGGTTCGAACAGTGACTCCGATCACTACCTCACCGCAGCTAAGGTACGCACAAGACTAAGTATGGCAAAAAAACGTACGTAACCAGGCACAACGAAAGTTGGACATCGGTAAACTACGGACCACAGAGGTAGCGGCCGCCTACTCCAACTACATAACTTAACTGCTTTGGAATATATAGTCGACTGCATAGAAGCCGAGAAGCGTACTTGGGTACTCAAATCCGTCCCAAGATGATGCCTGGTATGAAGATGTATGTTGCAATGCCGCGAGAGACGGATGTTGCATATAGGGTGAAACTGCAGCTAATTGCAACGCGAGCTGTTCGTGAACGGCACAGGGAGAAGAGACGAGAGGCAACTCAGGGACAGCGATGGCCAGCTAGGGACGGACCCGGATAACATTCAAAAGATATGGAGAGAAAATTTCAACAATTTACTGGATACGGACACCACCAAAGCTGCCTTCGACTATCCGATAAAGAATAGGATATACGATCACTCTGAACCATTCAACTCGGAATGAGGTCTCAGGCATGGCGATAGCTTGTCCTGTACACTATTTAATGTAGTTATGGAGAAAGTGATGAGAAAGGTTGAAAGGTCAATATGTCTGGCACCATATTCCAAAAGAGCCACATGCCACTAGCCTATGCCGATGGTACAGACGTTATTGACTGATATCAGCGGGATGTTACTGAAGTTTTCGTATCACTGGAATAGGAGTCAGCAAACGTAGGTGACCGCTAAGGTCAACGAGGACGAAACAAAAATAATGTTCGACGAACAAAGAGACGTATCGATGGGGATGCACCGTAAACGTTGACAATTATTGTTTTGAGGTAGTAGATGAATTTACCGACCTCGGATCTTCTGTCAATAACAAAAATAGTGTCAGCCATGAAATGAAGCGGAGAAGAGTGCTCGCCAATAGATATTTTTATGAACTTCTGCAGCACTTTAGTAACATCATCTTATCTTGGGATACTAAGAAACAGCTATGACAGGTGTTAATTTTACCCGTTCTATTGTATGCTGCCAAACCGTAGGTGCTTACGACAAAGGGGATACAAAACTTGGGAGTATTTGAGAGACAAGAACTTCGAAAATATATGGCCCTATCTGTGTCGACGACGAGTTTCGCCATCGGATGAACTATGAATCACGACATCGACGTACCTAGGTTAGGTTAGGTTAATTCGGCAGCCACGTTCAACACAGCTCACTTGAGTCTTAGTATGAGTCCCTATGTGATACCGCACCAAATCACCTACTGATAGACAGGTATTGTCTAGAAGTGTCCGATGACCAAGCTTTTCATATCGCAGGTCACCAAAAGCAGGGCAGTGACATAGAAGATGATCCGTAGTCTCCTCTTCTTGCTTATCATTGAAGCTTCTACAAAAATCGTTGTAGGATAGTTTCAAACTCTTAGCGTGTTTATCAACCAGCCAGTGACCGGTTATTACAGCTATGATGTTCTTAGGTGGGCTCTGGACATGTTCAGCACAAATCGTGTCCTCTGTATATCCATTGTATGCCAAATTTGTTTGGTCGCCGTGCAAGTGAGTTCTCTCACCCATCTCTCCTTAGCACGGAGACTCAAACGTCGTTAGAAGTACCAAGTAGTTGGCGAGGTGCCACCATTTCGAAGGACTAACTGGAGAACGCACGCAGAAGACCGAATCGTGTGTAATTCTTTAATACTTCAGGCCTCAAATTTATGAATCACGTTCGTAAGTTGTAATGGGTCACTTAAGTAAGTAAGTAATTATTTTTTCTCAGAAATATCAAATATAGTCAAATATTGACGTGTTTGGGCGGCGCCTCGGCCATTTCTGTCAACTTTGTGCCAAATATCCCGGTTAAATCTCTACTATACTGTGAAATTTTCAGGACGATCAAACAATTATTATGGCTGTTATAACGGTTTCTTTTAAATGAGGCGTGGCAAGCTTTACTTCCGCTCTGGCTTTAATTCATACTGTACCAACAACAAATATCATCTTTATACATCTTATTTTTCATGAGATACAGCCGTTTAAAGTTTCAAGTTTTATACCACACCCACATATCCGATCACACCCGTTTTATACCATCACCCTTAGGGATGAGGGTATATATCATTTGATACGACCTAAAAGTGTAACACATAGAAGGAGTCACTTCAGACCCTAGGTTTCTTAGAACCAAATTCGATTCATGACTTTTTAAGTCATTTGAGCCATGTCCGTCTGTCTGTTTGTCTGTCTGTCCGTCTGGCAGTCCGGCTGGTTCGCACGATAAGTTTCGAAAGACTCAACGAAATGTTTTGAAATTTTGCACGAGTTATTATTTTCTCAAAACTACTTACGGTATTGCAAATGGGCTACATGGCCCCGCCCATTCTGGTACCTCCCATGCAAATATATCATTCCGCCCAGTTTAGAAATCGAGTAATAATATCAATACACCCAACGTGATCGTACCCAAATTCTGTATTTGATATAGCTATAATATGATAAAGTTTTGGAAAAAAAATTTTAAGTCTAGCCACGCCCCTTCTGGTACCTCCCATACAAATCTACCTTTCCGTCCACTATAAAGATGGAGGAATAATATTAATAAATCAAACGTGATCGTACCGAAATTCTATTTTTAGTAAAGCTATAACAGGATAAAATTTTGAAGAAAAAAATTGTAAGTCTATCAACGCCCCGTCTGGTACCTCCCATACACATCTGGTACCACCCACTTTCGTAATCGATTAATATTATTAAAAGACCTAACGCGATCGTGCCCAAATTCTGTATTTGGTAAAGTTCAAGCAGGATAAAGTTTTGGAGAAAAAATCTGGAAGTCTAGACACGCCTCTTCTGGTACCTCCCATACAAATGTACCACTCCGCCCACTTTAGAAGTAGGGTAATAATATCAATACACTCGACATGATCGTTTAGTTATTTTATAATATGACAAAGTTTTGGATAAAAATTTGGAAGTCTAGACACGCCTCTTATGGTACCTCCCATACAAATGTACCTTTCCGCCCACTTTAGGGATGTAGTAATAATATCAATTTAGTAAAGCTATAACAGGATAAAGTTATTGAGAATAAATCTGGAAGCCTAGACACATCCTTCTCGTACCTCCCATACAAATGTACCACTCCGCCCACTTTAGAAATCTAGTAATAATATCAATATAATAGAACATAATTTGTTTTACTGAGGGTAAGGGTATTTGTAAGTCGAGTTGCCCGACTGAAACTTTCTAACTGGTTTTAATTACAAATCGGTTAATTTCAATAACTCAAGACTTAAACAATATCTTATAGTGGGTGATGGTATTTATCAGTCTGTTTATCTGATTGAAATTTCTGTACTGGTTTATGTTATACTAGCTGACCGGGCAAATGTTGGTTTGCCTTAACATTTTTTTTTCAACGCATTTACTTGAGTTGCGGTGCAAAAACACAAAAAAAAAACTATATATTGCGCCATCTATTGGACGAACTTCAAACTACACAGAAACACTATTCACCCATAGAGCATGCATATAAAATTTGGTCAAAATCGGTCCAGTAGTTTTTGAGTATATCGATCACGAACATGCACGTAATTTTTATATATGTAGAGATCACGAAATTTGCTTACAGTCGTCAAAGCCCTCTTGTGACGAACGAAGACGCAACTTTACCAGACACAGACCCTACATGTCTTGCTCTACAGCGCAAAATTATGGGCGATGGCAGAAATTTATCAATCTATTCTGAAAGTCTTTGAGAGGAAAATACTTGGACTTATCATCAATAATGTCAAGGACCAAAGTCGTATGAACCTATATCTGTATAACACCGACGTAGTCAAGCGCGTCCAAATAGACCGAAAGCGATGGCTGGAGATGTTGTAGGAATGTATAGAAACGCTCCAACTCGAAAAGTCTTCGGTAATAAAATCGATGGGCTGCGCTGGGCGGTGCTGTCAAAACTTCGTTGGATAGACCAAATTAAAGAGCTGTTATCCAAACGTGATGTGAAGAACTATCTACGAAGCGCGCAAGCACAAAGCATTTCATATTAACGTACGCCAATTGATGGATGAATATCTTTTGTGTCATTGAAATAAGAAGAAGTAGGAAGTAACTCTAAAAAACTCGAAATTCTTGTAAAAGAAGTAAAACATAAAAATAACACAGCACAACACATGATTTGTGACTCAATTCTGAGAACTGCACGTAAAAGTAGTCCCAAAAAGAAGAAGTTCCGCGTCATTCGTTTTGTCAAGTTACATGCCATAATAATTTAATATAGATTTGAAGTTAGTAAGTATAGTATATGGGAATTTGTCACGTTTTAGGCACTTTTGTTATATTGTTATATGGTGACGTATGATTATCATAAGTAATATCCCACGTAAATCATACGCCTCGGAGTACAACAGTTTTATTGTAACTGCTACAAAATAAACCCAGTTCAAAATCATTTGATGAATGAAAAATGAAACTGTTGCTTATGTAGGGAAACCGTTATATGAACAGATTAAACGAATTGTAATTCTTAATTTTGTTTCAGCTTAATCGGACTTGTGGTTCTCGAGTTATGTCAAACAAAAGAGCCTAAAACGTGACAAATTCCCCTACTAACTAACTTCAAAGCGGTATTAAATTATTATGGCATTTAACTTGGCAAAACGAATGATGTAGAACTTCTTCTTTTTGGGGCTACTTTCAAGTGCAGTTCTCAGAATTAAGTCCCAAATCAATGAGCTGAAAAATGTTGTACTGTGTAATAATACAAAATGTTTTTTTTGACATGACCGTTAACCTTATAACTTAGCCAACTATGCGATCATAGCGATTTGTTTGATATTTTTATTAACAAAACTTGATATATCGATCTCAAGTTATGCTTAAATCTACGATATATAGAAATCCATATGTAATGTATACGCACCCAAATGTTATAGTGTACATTTAGCGACCTACTCATAACTAATTGTGACAGCTTTAAATTAATTTTTGCAAGTTTAACCGATTACCGTAATACAATACCGACAATCTTTGAATCCTCTACCCCTCAGTGGAGGTTAAACAGTCGTTTATAGTTAAAAGCTAAGGTCTATTAACCAGTAATGCCTTCATGCGACCGCAATTCCACAAATCAATGATTTCGTATCGAATTTTATTTGTCACTTTACATTTAACGATTATTTTTTTCACATCATAGCTCAATTTCATGATCGTCACTTTGAAATACAATTGTTTTTGTGTTTTTTTGTTTGCTTTGTTTTATTAGATTTTTGCAATAATTGTAATGTTTATCGTATTCTATTGATATTATTGTTGCTGTTGTTTACACTCATTAACAATTACAAATTGTTCACAATGGGTTTTCGCGATTTGACGAATGTTGTTTGTTTTTTGTAAATAATTTAATAATAAATTTTATTTGTGTGGTTAATACTATCGTCTTACATTTCATTGGCGTTGTCGCCGTCGTCGTCGTAGCCGCAGCCACCGCCTTTAATGATTAGACAACAATAATAACTATGAGCTTTTAATGTAAATCGGTTTTATATAATCACTAAATATAATCGTCTATAATAATTATTGATTAATTTAACAATTGCTGTGTATTTAAGTTTTGCATTTTTTGTTTGTTTGTGTGTTATAAGTATTAAGTATTATATTTATTTTATAATTAGTGTACAGGTGTTACGCCGCCCTTTACAAATGAAATTTGATAATGAGCTGAATTTCTGTGCCACAATTTGAAAGTAAATACATATCCGGCACCTATGCGAATATTTAGGTAAATATTGGTAAGGACATATTTTTTGGTACTGTCCGTACTGGATTAAGAAAAACCACGCTCAAACAAGCTCTGGTGCGATGAAGAATGTCGCTCAATGCCTAAGGAAAAGGATGCTGCATACGAGGCATAACTGCAGCCGATGATGATGCGTGAGGTGACGGAACGATATAATGAGATCAGGAGGGCAATAAAACGCCTTTTCAGGCGGAAAACCCGTCTATGTACAAAAATACAGAGCCAGGATATCGAAAATTACCGGAATAGAGGTGAAGCCCGAAAGTTCTACCAAAAGGTACAAAAGCAAATGTTTACGGATCTTCATCTGTAAGGACAGAGATAGAAATCTGGGCCAGTAAACATAGAGTGTGCCGCAAATATGACTAAAGAATTGCATGCCCTATGATTAAAATCTGAGTGTTCTGCGCCCTGTACTTAAGGCTAAGTTTGGTATCCCTACGAAATTAAGTCTCGTACAGTGGAATCTCTTGACTAGCATCACCTAACTAACTCATAGTGTTAATACATTCTATCATCTCCCTCCACCATAAAAGTCTCTAAGTGATGTATAGAATTTCTTACACTTTGTATGTTGCGGTTTTCAAATGATCAAAACCAAATCAAATAAAAATCGTACAACACATTGCTCGATGAGAAATTATTTTGAATGCTATTTCATTGTTCAATAGTATATCTCAAACACGTGTTACCCTCACTTGCCAGTTTCGTTCTCACAATCAATATTTTGCAAATATAAAAACAGTTTATATTACCAATGCCATGTCGTTGATTTCAGTTGTTATTTAATAATATGAACAAACACAAACATAACATAACATCAAACATCATTTAGACAACATTTACATTTATTTAAATGAACTTACAGTTTTTTTTTTGTGATTCTGCCAAAAAAATTTTGTATATTTTAAACTTTTGTGCCGCATAAAGAAAGTAATTTCTATGGATATTGATATGGTGCACAAGAAAACGTAACGTCTATGTAAACTACTATTGACTTTTGTTGTCGAAGGAAATTACCAACCTTGGTGTCACTGAGCCTGGAAAAGGTCAGTTAAAGGTTGCATGCACAGCAAAATTCTAAGGTTGCCATAATTACGAACAATAACTAAATGTGGATATTATTCATAATATAAATATGTCAGGGTCAGGAGGCACCACAACGAAATCAAACCAAAAAACGAAGCTATATCAGGTTCTAATTCAGATAATGAACCGAAAAAACATAAATCTATACTATCGTTTGGGTCCTTCCACCATTTCTGGCTTCTAAATTTTTTGACAGTAAAAAAAGAAAATAAAAAGTGTAGGTTTATATCCAATATGAATCAGATTTAATCTTCTGAAGGACTTTCAAATATTTATGTACCTAGAAGGATTTTTTTTTTTCATTTAATGGTAAATTTTCGGTTATATGCGCTTTTCACTTTGTCGCACTAAGTTTTTCACTAACTTGGTCTTTTCAACCGAATCTTAGTAGCCCACATCTGCACCGTCGAAGCCTTTTTGGCGCCTTATCCCAGCAGGTAGAATGCCTAATATAAGAACGCATTTCCCATCTCCTGCAGCACGTTTGGCAGTTTAACGGGAAAACTTAAGTGCCTGGAAGCAGTCGATGATCGAATGATGCAGTTAACGGACGATTTTGACAATCGTATTAATGAACAACGCCGCAACCTATGGTTGGACCACCTTGACCTTAGCAATCTCGATATAAAAAGCTCTGGTGTACCATTAAAAGTCGATCTCACTCCAAACATTCCTTAAACGTCGCTGCTATATAATTCAACAGCATTCAATTTTTAGATGCGAAGAAATACTCAACTTAGTTCTGCAGACAATTTGTCGAAATCACACCTCCCATAACCGGGTGAAAAGAGTCGTAACCCGGATATACAAGAATCTCATGACAGATTCAGAGCCAAAATCCTCCACTCTCCCATGAAGTAGAAACATGGCGAAACAATCTAACACCCAAGGTCCCGATGGTATCTCTATGCTAATGCAATAGATGTTTAGTAAGGTAGCACTGGAGTTCGTCCCTCACATCCTACAAATCTCAGTGCAACAGCTGGTAATTCCCGATATTTGGAAGGTAGCCAGAATAATAAACTAAACTTAATTTCCCTTTATACCCCATGAATGAGGTACGGGATAGCTTCACGTGTTGTTGTGAAATATCTTTCTATTTTTAGATTCACAACTAACGACACCTACTTGTTTATCGACGAATGCGAACATTGAGGGGGCCGGCAAGGAAAGAAAAATGTAAATGGCTGAAGGAGGGAATCGAACCCGGGATCACCCGCATGATAGTCGCGTGTTCTAACCATCACGCCGCGATGCACAAACCCGATACGAAAAGGGTTTCATACCACCCAATCTCCCTTCAATCATCTGACCCTATCTGATCATTTAACATGGTTGACCACCCCACCCTGATCAATGACATCTCGAACTCCACTCTTCCCAACGAAATCAATCTTTGGGTCAAAAAATCTCAGCAGCCAAGTATTTGTATATCTTAGAGGCCAAAAATTAAGATAGAGTAGGATAACGATGGGCGTGCCACAGGGAGGTGTTCTCTCACTCATACTCTTTAACCTTTATCTTGCTAAGCTTTCTTCTCCTCCTGAAGGTATCTCGATATTTGTTGTCAAAATCACTCAACAGATCTTAGCGAAAGAGCTATTCATGTCCGCATAGGCAAAAGACTCAGATTTTCCGAAATCACTGGAAGGTGTTCAATGAGAAGTTTGTTGCTGGTAGCTGCTGAGATCTTCGGTTATCGCCTGCCAGTACAATTGTCGAAAGCGTCAAAGGCTTTTCGGATATATCAAGAAAGAGATCCTACTTATGGTTCAGGTAACTTGCCAGAAGGGAAGCCATTATAATCAGCTCATTAATTTGGGACTCAATTGCACGTGAAAGTAGCCCCAAAAAGAAGAAGTTCTTCATCATTCGTTTTGTCAAGTTACATGCCATAATTATTTTATATCGATTTAAAGTAAGTAAGTATCGTTAAATGGCATTAGTCCGTGTTAAGCTATTATGTTTGACATAACTCGAGAACCAATAGTCCGATTTAGCTGAAACAAATTTAAAAAAATAAAGAATTACAATTGTTTTAACCTGTTCATATAACGTTTCCCTACATAAGCAACAGTTTCACTTTTCCATTCATCAAATGATTTTGAACAGGGTTTATTTTGTAGCAGTTACAATAAAACTTGTACTCCGTGGCGTATGACTAACGTTGAATATAACTTATGATAATCATACGCCACCATATAACAATAAACCAAAAGAGCCTAAAACGTCTCAAATTCCCTGAACGATACTTACTAACTTCAAATCTATATTTAATTATTATGGCATGTTACTTGACAAAACGAATGATGCAGAACTTCTTCTTTTTAGGGCTACTTTCACGTGCAGTTCGCAGAATTGTGTCCCAAATCAATAAGCTCAAAAATGTTGTACTATGTTATGTGCGATGGGTAAAAATAAGCTCACACTTTCATCACTTTTTTAGCATTGTGCATGGTACGCTTTGATTCCAAACATCGGGCATGCACCCGTTAAGCCAAATCGTGCCTAGAGCAGAGAGCCTAGAAGAGCTCTGCCAGCAGACACTGCCGGTGAAAGTACTCTCTTCATATATGCAGAACACTCTGCGTCAGCAGATTTGCATGCTTGTCCTTTTAGGGTAGGAGCCCACTACCATAACCTTTTTATAAAATCTTCCGGTAGCACGGGATACAATTGGCTGTAGCGTTGCATTGTATACAACATTCTGAGATGCTATGCGACATTCATCTTAGTGCAAGAGAAATTCTGAGCGCTGTTTTCCACGTGCATTTTTCGTTCTGCTCATTCTTGTAGTGATCCAACCAGGCAACCAGTTCTTTGCAACAATGTTGGCGTGCCTTATATTGCGCATTCGTTCTCTAATACCCAAACTCTCTAGGGATGTTGGGCTAATGGCACACAAAAAAAACCGAAACTTTACCAATCGAACATTTAGAGATATAAAAGATAGATAGCGTAACGAGATTGTTGTGCATTCAAGCGAGTTACAGCGTTTTTGGCTTTAAATTGTGCAAATTTTTCGTCATTTTCCTCTCGGTTTTCCAGCAATGGCAACGAATCACATACACATATAAACAGCGACACACATACAAATCCATTTAAATGATTGCGTCTACATATATACAAAGCATATATACATAGATTGGTTTGGTATTGGTCTCTATAGATACAAATCTAAATGTCGATATCTAAAAAAAAAATGGAGCAAAACGTTGAAATGCCAGCCAAAATCAATTGTAAAATTCTGAGGGTAGTTATGGGAACATAGAACCTGCTCTTGTGTTTGTATGTCGTATTTTTCTACTAGTATTTCAGTGCCCATTTCCATTAAAAAGCAATTGAATACAATTTCTCACTTGTCGAATTTTTTGTATGAAAACTTTTCCTCTTATTCCGGTTTGAGTTTCAGTTGCTGCTGCTATTTTTGTTATACTGTTTGTTTGTTGTTGGCAAATGATTTATCGAACATTTGGCAAACATTTAAAATAAATTTTTGGTTAAAAGCATGTCAATTGGCATTAGTTGTTGGAGAGAACGAGAAGAGATGTTTCGGATTTTACTGCAGGTTTTCTTGTGTGTGTGTGTGTTTAAATGTGAATTTACAATTCCAAAGGGATTTGAAATTTATTTGATTTTATATCCTTTTAAATGTATCATCGATATGATTCATACATTTGTCGATACAAATGGTTATACTTAGGAAGAGCAATATTGACAGAAATGTTATACATTGATTGATTGGAAATTAAATCATTGACTACAAGATAAAAAGACAACTTATGTTGAGATTAGAGCTATGTTATTTCTTGGGAGTGTCTATAAACATTTGAAGAATTATTATTGGTATTGATTATAGATAATATCTTTAGCTTAAGTATATGTTAAATTTATAAACAACTTCCTCTATATTAATTGGCTTTATAGTTTAATTTTTACTGTACTTTCCATCTATGTGGCTTCGCTGTGATGTCAAGTGGAAAATAACGTAGCAACAGCAAGAAAACCACAAAATTTAATACTAAAAGCCATACATAACAAATATTACTTGATTATTCTCGATATAATCTGGATTTTTCCAACAACAAATAGATAGCTGGTGGAGCAAACTGGAACCAACCAAGTTAAATGATGACTGCAATCACCACTTGCAAATAAAGCGAAAAATCTCTTTAGGATTGCGTCGATAGTGTTGGCTACACTTTCCTCTGTTTATTGTTAGCAAAGTAAAAGACGTAGATACAAATTTTAAATGCAAAAATCTTAATAAATTTTATTTAAATTTAGGCGACAACGATGACTTTTTAACAAGTTGGATTCTAGCACAATGATTACAAATTCAATAAAAATGGCCACTGCCACATACATTATTCTTAACTAATAACTGTTGTTTTATGAACGAGTAAAAAATCCCAAGCTCAGATCAGAGTGGCCACATCCAATTGGACGACATCACGACAATACCCATACAATGTTCGCGCCTCAACTTTTCCAATAGATGGCTCTTTATCAGTTTGAACATTCCGGCCCCCTTGCAGCATTCCTGCAACAAAAAATGTTGAACCTGGCTTGGAACGATAAAAAGTAATAAATCTAAATATAAATAAATTCATGCGTGTTTATTCGAAACACTTTGTAGTAGATAAATTAAAACTAAATATTTCATAGCCTGCAATTTCTTCAAAGCAGCGGACTGTAAAGACAAAGCAATTCACGTATCATGGTTAAAAAGAAAAAATTTACACAACTTCTTACGGTACTAATCATGGTGTACAAGAGCCCGAGATGATGTATCCAAAAATTGTAAACTGAGCTAGAGGTTTCCCAAATGTGCCACCGCTTACACCATTTCGAATAATCTTTGGATATAAATCAGCTCCTAAAGTGATGTGGACTGGAGCTGAGGTATAGAAGAGCTTATCAGCTAGTTGTAGACCTGGGAATTCTTCCACAATCCGAGCGTCAATAGACTTCTTAGGTGTTACCACAGAATGGTTCCGACGAACCTCAGCGTACGTTTCAACTGTGGTAGACATGCCACTGCTTCCTCTAAGTTGTAGCAGACACTTCCATTTACTCCCAACACGCACAATCTTTTGTCCCATCATTCTCACAAGATTCTCAGCTACAATTGAACACTCTGCGCCAGGATCAATTAAGGCTCGTTCGTAAATATAGCGCTCTCCAACAACAATCTTTACGAAAGCAGTCGGCCGTATCATTATAGATTCCTGAAGATTATATGTCAATATGGTTTTACTTGTTCGCTCTGTTCTGGTAAGATATGAACTAGACTGCTGCGAGGCGTAAGGGACGACTTCCTTGGACGAAATTTGAGTTCTTCTATTTCTGGGCGATCGGGACCTTACCTTAGATACATGGGGTGACCGAAGACGTTTTCGTGATCGGCCATTGGACGAACGGGGTCCTTTTTGGAACGAACTTGGTTCCCTTAGAGATTGGTCTTTGGACGAACTAGGTCCAAGGTTTGATTTTTTGGACGAACGAGGTCCAGGTTTATGAAGAAGAGTGTGATGCATGTCACCACAGTCTCGGCACTTCCCAGAACTTGTACAAGTGCGCCATGTGTGATCGTGCGCAAGACACCCAGCACAATGTTGATAAATCGAAACTATTTTCATTCTTTCTGTATAGTCCATATCCAAAAATTTCTGACAAAAACGGAGAGGGTGATCTCTTAAACAAACGCGGCATACAATTGGTTTTTTGCCTACACGATTTTCTGGATTGTACCTTTTAGCTTTAACCATGATTCTAGAACAAACATAGTAAAACAAATTATTTAGATGGAAGAACCACAAGCTTCACTACTGGCCTTACTATCAAGCCTCGCTGTGTTTTGACCTCTGCAACCCTAACCTGTTGGTCGACACCTGGATGTAATTTAGTGACACGACCTAACCTCCATTCGTTAGGTGGCAAGTTATCATCTTTAATAACCACCATGTCATCAACTTTAATATTTTCTTCTAGCTTTTGCCATTTGTTCCTTTTTGTTAACTCCTTTAAATATTCATTTTTCCAACGAAGACATAATCGTTGGTTCAATGCCTTAACTCTTTGCCACCGATTTATAATGGATTCTGGGGCTTCCTTAATTTCTGGCTCGGCTGGCGATAATATCGGCCCTCCAATCAAAAAATGTCCGGGTGTCAGAACGTCAAGGCATGAAATGTCATCCGATAAAGGGCAAAGAGGTCTCGAATTTAAACAAGCCTCTATGCGGGCCAATAAAGTTGAAAATTCCTCAAAAGTATATTTCAGATTTGCAGCAATTCGTCTAAAATGGTGTTTAAAGGATTTCACACCAGCTTCCCATAAGCCCCCCATATGGGGTGCACCTGCCGGATTAAAGCTCCAATTTACACCTTGATCTAGATAAGCATTAGTTAGTTCGGAATTTGCAGTACGAAGGAACATCCGAAGTTCAGCCTTGAGCGTTTTGGACGCTCCGACGAAATTAGTGCCATTGTCTGAGTACATATTTTTTGGACACCCACGGCGAGACACAAATCTTGCGAAAGCTGCTAAAAACAAAGTTGAACTTAAGTCGCTTACAGCTTCCAAATGAATTGCACGTGTGGCAAAACATACAAAAAGACAAACATATCCCTTTGTTATCAAACAAGCCCTGCCAGTGTAATTTTTTATATCATATGGCCCAGCGAAATCAACTCCAGTTCGAGTAAAAGGTCTATCTAATATAGTCCTGGAAATTGGGAGTGAGGCCATCAGTTGACTTTTTGTCTTTTTTGCCATGATTGTGCACGTCCTACAACGTCCCACTGATGACTTTATTAAATTTTTCCCACGAGGAATCCAAAACTCCGATCTCAAAATTCTCAACATCAACTGATTTCCACCATGTAACGTAACTTGGTGAATAAAATTAACTAAAAGCCGCGACAATCTGCAGTTGTAGGGCAATACAATCGGATGTCTTTCATTAAAAGATAAAGATGGAGCATTTGATAAACGACCGCCAACACGCAGCAAACCTTTTGCGTCCATAAATGGGTTCAAACTGAGCAAACTACTTCGCGATGATATTGGTTCGTCGTTTGACAGGTGATAATACTCGTCAGCGAAATATGCCTTTTGAGTTACGGCTACCAAACGTTCCTTCACAGTCTGAAGCTCATTGGAGGATATAATGATTGTAGAAGACACATTTTTACCTTGGTTTTTAAGCCGATCAATGAATCGGTAAACATATGCCATAACTCGTAAGGCTTTCGCGTAGGAAGAAAATCGAATTAAAACATCTTCAAATCCCTTGATATAAGTAAAAAATGATCTTAATTTTCGCACTTCTTCTACGGTATCAAATTCAGCACAATGACTCTCCCATTGATTGCTACCAGATCTTATCCATGAAGGTCCATGCCACCATAGACTATTATCCATCAAATCTTGAGGTCGAATGCCTCTACTAATTAGGTCAGCTGGGTTATGTTCTGATTTAACATGTCTCCAGCTGTCCTTTCCAACTCTGTCAATTATTGCCGACACTCTGTTAGCAACAAAGGTGTTCCATGAACACGGTGGTTTCTGGAGCCAGGCAAGAACAATCATTGAATCACTCCAACAATAAAATTTGGTGCGTTTTTCGTCCAAACACAAATCAGTTCTGACTGAACCTATTAGATCTGACAACAAAAGAGCCCCACAAAGTTATAATCTTGGAAGTGAAACGATCTTCAGGGGGGCTACCCTAGATTTTGCCAGCAATAGATGTGTATGTACAGTTCCATCATCAGCCTGTATTCGAATATAAACACAAGCCCCATAGGCCTTCTCAGAAGCATCCGAGAAGCCGTGAACTTCTACATGGGAGCTAGGCTGAAATCCAATCCACCTAGGAATCTTAATTTCGTTCAACGATCCATAGTCACAAATAAACTGCTGCCACCGAACACTACTATGTTCCGACAAATAGTGATCCCAATCTGTTCCGTCACTCCAAATCTGTTGCATAAGTATTTTTGCCACAATAATCACTGGACCTAGCCAACCAGCTGGATCAAAAAGACTTGCGATTATGGACAAAACTTCTCTTTTCGTAAAGTTAAGCTTCATCGCAATGGGTTTGACCACGAAATAAAAATAATCGCTCTTGGCATTCCATCGAATACCTAATGTTTTGGCGTTGCTATCACCCTCAATTTCCAAAAAATTCTCATGAAGTAGATGATTATGTGGCAAATCGCATAAAATCCGCTCATCGTTTGAGGTCCATTTTCTCATAGAAAACCCAGCAGATGATAGAGCCTGTATTAGTTGATCCCGTGCCTTGATTGCCAATCGAAGTTCATGGGCTCCAGCCAGAGCATCATCTACATACATCATGCGGCGCAAAATTTTAGACGCCAAAGGCAATTCTTTTTCAACATCCGATGCTAATTGCAATAGGGTTCTAATAGCTAAGAATGGGGAACAATTCACTCCAAAGGTAACTGTTTTCAATTTAAAATCCTGTATGTCCTCCTTGGGATCTTTTCGGAAAACTACCATTTGAAAACAGGTATGTTCCTCTTCAAGGAAAATTTGACGGTACATTTTTTCGATGTCCCCATTAAATACGTAACGATAAAAACGCCATCTGATTATAAGAAGCATTAAATCATTTTGCAAAACTGGCCCAGGATACAATGTATCGTTTAGACTTAGTCCCGTTGACGTTCGACTGGATGCATTGAAAACTACTCTGACCTTGGTCGAGGAACTCTCCGGCTTAAAGACGGCATGGTGTGGCAAATAAAAAGACGCTGATAAGTTTTGAGACTGATCAATTCGCACCATATGACCTAGAGTTTCATATTCGCCAAGTACATCGTCATAAATTGACTTAAGTTCTGGCTTTTTGCACAGAGATGATTCATTGCGAAGAAATTGTCGACAAGCCCTTGGTTTGGACGATCCTAACCCTTTTCCGTTAACAAACTGAGGTCGAAAAGGTAAAGAAACTACATACCTTCCATTTGGCAACCTTTTTGTAGTTTTCTTAAATAATTCTTCGCAGTATTCATCCTCCGCAGTAAGTTTTGAAACTGTGGGTGGCTCTTCTATTTTCCAAAATCGCTCTAATTGTTTATCTAATTCAACTGTTGTGCAGAACGAAACACAAGTTGAAAATGTAGCTGAATTCACTTCAGAAAGTGGGCCTGTAAGCACCCATCCAAAAACAGTTTCTTGCGCTAACAGAGAACCCAAAACATTTCTCTGTATGCCATCTAACAATATTTGGGGATATATATCGCCACCTATCAGAATGTCAATTTGATCACTCTTGGCAAAGTTTGGATCGGCTAATTGCAAATTACCCAACGAGTATTGATCTGGAATATCAATCGAATAGTATGGTAATTTGCCTGTCAATCGCGGTAAAACTAAACCAACAACATCCAATTCAAAATTGCGCCCTTGTGGCGATCTCAAAACAAACGAACATTGTTTATAAGAGGACCCAGCTAAAGCATCATTAAGACCGGATATTCTCGCGTTGATACTTTTCACCGGCAAATTAAGTCGACAGCGCAATTTCTCTGATATAAACGTTGCCTGAGAACCTGGATCAATCAATGCTCTGGCTATATAAACAAATCCGTTAAAATTTATACCGACCCGGGCTGTCCCCAATAGAACTTGTCTTCGAGTACTCGCGAAACAATTTTGAACAATAATTTCGCTATTAGGTTTGGTTGGCCTCTCCTGTTGGCTAGTGCCAGGCCTAACATCCAAACTCCCATGCGAATCAGCTGATGAGGATTTGGATTCCCTGTGCAGTAGGGTATGATGTTTTAAATGACATTTTGAACAACTGAATTCACTGGTACATTTATTCAGTTTGTGGTTGTTGCTAAAACAGTTTAAACAAAGGTTATGGCTTTTGACCACAGTAAATCTTTCCTTTTGGTTCATATTTAAGAACATCTGACAGGATTTCAACAAATGGTCCTGAGAACAAACAAAACACAATCGCTTGATAACTTTAGTTTGGTATGATCTGACTTTATTGTTCGTACGAGTCTTTTCGGGTGCCCTTATCTCCTGTGTGTGCGTTAAGTCGAATACAGTTTCCAACGACTGAAATCGAGCTGTCAGGAAATCATCTAAATCCGACCACTTAGACGTATCAGTCTTGTTTTTTACGGTCTGCTCCCAAAGGGACAAAGTATTCGCTGGAAGTTTTGTGGAGCACAAAAATACAAAAATCGGGTCCCAACTAACGATATCAATCTGGTGTAACTTGAGAGAAGTAATACAATTATTAATTTCTCTCTGGAGTCGTTTAATCTCACCAGCAGATTCAGTCCGAACCGCAACAAGGTTAAAAAGACTCTTTAATTGGCTATTAACCAAAATCCTCTTGTTTTCATATCTGTCTTTCAGGTTGGACCAAGCATTCTGAAAACCTTCATTGGTCAATTGCGATTTTTTGACAATTTCTAAAGCTTCCCCCTGCGTATTTTGACGTAGATAAAAAAGTTTTTCAACTGGTGTTATGGTTTTACAGTCAATATACACAGCGGTAAACATATCTCTAAAGGACGGCCAAGAGAGATAGTCACCATGAAAAATTTCCGTAGTACAAGGGGGAAGCCGTAAACGATGATCTGGAACTTTATTTCCCAATGATTCCGGGGTAGAAGATGGGCTAACTATAGTTGAGGAATGAATTGATTGATTTACAAAAGATTGTGACAATTCGCCCATCTGCGCAGCACAAGATATATAAGCTTCCCTACACTGTCGAAAAAGAATTGAAGCCTCCCTCTCTTCATCCGAATCATCACTATCTACACAAAAATCCTCAAAAGCCAACTTCACCTTTGCCCAGAGACCTTTAAATTCTTCCTTGCGTAGTTCAACTGTGAACATGGTATGTTCATCACGGGACATGGCATTGTATTCCTCCTCAAACTTCAAAAATAGAGCAGCAAATTTTTTGAATTTAACCAAAAGTTTGGATTGTGCCATGATTCGTTACGTTCTCAATAAAGTTTGAAAATAAAGAAGAAATACCCAGTAAGTTCTTGTCACACTAGTTCAAACCGTGTAACTACTTCCAAAAGGAACTAGTTCTAAACTATCGAATTTGGAAGTAGTGAAATTGAAATCTCACCGAATGCAAAAGACCGTCTTAGAAACAATTTTCACTGAAAAAAAGTACATATAGAAATTATGGCATATATTTATAACCTCGTTGTTTACACCTCTCATGGAACATGGAACGTGGATGCATAAGATGTCGTTATTAACAAGCGAACTGTATGAATATAAATACAAATATTATAGTGTGTCAATGTTGTACTAGTTTTTTCAACCTCTATTACGGTCGCTCTAACTAGTTCAATTAATTACAACTAAATTTCAAAACTGGGTTTATACAAGTACAAATGGGGAAATTACCCCCGGTAAATGATTTATTGTATGAAAGATAACTAGTTCGCTATCCTAACGAGAACTAGTACGGCACCAGTTCCGAACCAATATTGTACTATTTATACCAGATGCCGAAAAACCTGATAAACCAATCAAAGCAGATTCAAAAAAAAACAACAAAAGCAGAATCACAATAACAAAGAACACACGTCGATAAATAGTTTGATAAAGTTCAACAACAAGAATAAGAATAGGAATAACAAAGAAAACTCGCCGATAAATGGTTTGAAAAAAGTCACTCACTTAGATTTGTACTCATTATTACGCAATCACAAATAATATTTCCCACAAGCGGTAGCAATATGTCCAATTGTAACACTTAAAAACCCGACATTAATACGGAGATTTGCAAATCATACCTGGAGTTCTGTTACAAATATTTTTCCCAATTTTTTCTGGCCGTTCACCAAATAGTTTCACCATAATATCTCCTTCGGTGATCATCTCCAGTAGCATGCACAATATCTTTCATCCACAGCCACAGTATCACAGTATAATCATATCTTCTTTCCTTATATTTAGATATTTGGAACTCTTTATTTAACTAATAACTTTTGATAAATTACTGAAACAGATTTATTCGTAAAGTGAGTGACAAAAGAAAAAAAGGCGAAATACAAGTTAAAGCAAAAAAGAGAATATCACATGTATCGAAATGTCAACCAACGATAACAGGGGTGCCAGGTCTACACTTTTGGAGACCCACTGGGGAACTCGACAAAATGTATGTGCTTACAAAAGAAACGATTATACTTGAGATTTATCTCAAATTAGTTTTATTTTATACCTTTTTACCTACAATCGCTAAAGAAATAATGAAAATGCTCCTCTTGCTCCTATCCGGCTCGAAGGACGATGATTATTCTCGATATAATCTGGATTTTTCCAACAACAAATAGATAGCTGGTGGAGCAAACTGGAACCAACCAAGTTAAATGATGACTGCAATCACCACTTGCAAATAAAGCGAAAAATCTCTTTAGGATTGCGTCGATAGTGTTGGCTACACTTTCCTCTGTTTATTGTTAGCAAAGTAAAAGACGTAGATACAAATTTTAAATGCAAAAATCTTAATAAATTTTATTTAAATTTAGGCGACAACGATGACTTTTTAACAAGTTGGATTCTAGCACAATGATTACAAATTCAATAAAAATGGCCACTGCCACATACATTATTCTTAACTAATAACTGTTGTTTTATGAACGAGTAAAAAATCCCAAGCTCAGATCAGAGTGGCCACATCCAATTGGACGACATCACGACAATACCCATACAATGTTCGCGCCTCAACTTTTCCAATAGATGGCTCTTTATCAGTTTGAACATTACTTGTACAAAGTTTCTGTTCTTTTGCGGCTGAAAATTTCTTATCCATAACATAGTGGTCAGTTAGATATAGCTGATGAACTGTATGGGCTGCTTCTCGGTGAAACAAACGACACGTACTTAATTAGTAACAAAATATCTTGAATTGTTGAATAAAAATTTTGAATTTTTTCTCCTGGGTTTGTTTTGGGTTTTCTATTCCATAAACTGTATGTGCTAGAAGCATTCATAACCCATTGACCACAATTTATTGGAAGGGGAAAGATGTAGCAGTGGTAGTATCAGACTTATAGGTTATTCTATTTTGAACATAAAAATGCTGCAGTATTATTCAATTATTTTAATGGTCATAGTGGATATAAATATAAATAAAAAAATTATTTTAGAAACACGAAACTAAGGAAAACAAACAAGGAACCACTCCATATGTTGACGATCCCTGCAAACGTTATAAGGACCATGATTTAAGGATATGTATTGTATAGCGCAGTCTCTTTTAAAGATCCTTTATTAATGGTCCAAGCTCTGATGAGTTTGCAAAATGTACAATATGACTTAACTCTAGTGATGTTTAAAACTATACCGAATATAAGTACCCATGTACGGTGTTGCCATAAAGATCTTTTAAGTTTAAACCTACAACATCCCCCTTTTTATATAAAAAGAAAATATGTAATCACAATTTTATAATACTTAATTAATAATGCTTACAAAATAAGTTTAAAGGATATAATTACAATTTTATGATACTTTACAAATTTAGTCTTTCAGGAGGAACAATTTTCCTTCCCGATTTTGATGTATAAACATCTTTTCCATTCTTAGTACTAATTTCATTATTTACATTTACATTTCCATTTTCATATACATCTTTTCCATTCTTAGTACTAATTTCATTATTTACATTTTCATTATTTACAATTTCATTACTTCCACTACTTACAGTTTCATTATTTATTCTCTGATTAGTTACAATCTCATTATCTATATTTTCAGTTCTCATTATATTTTTATTATTGATATCAAAATAAACATGGTTTCTATCAAATCGTATGTTTTGTTTCATCTTGGATTTGTTTTCGAGTTGACCTGGTTTTCTTGCGGGTATTTTCATTATATGTTGTCTACTTCTCCTGTAAACCACACCGTATTCATCCCTTATCAAAAATGATCTTGGTTCCCTACATTTTTCGACTATAATACCAGAAAACCATTCCGATGTAGGATTCCTCTTAAAATAAATTTTCTCACCAATTTCGACTGGTTTTAAACTAACAGCGTTTCTGTTGTAGTATCGAGATGAATTTGATCGTTGTTGTTCAAATATTTCCTTAATTTTTTTTGAATTAAAAATTTTTGGTTTCAATTCATCTGGCGATATAGGCAATTTTGTACGTAATTGTCTGCTCATTAGCATTTCGGATGGGCTCGGCATGTTATTATTTCTAGGTGTCGTGCGATACTGTAAAAAAGCTATGTATGGATCAGTATCAGAATCCTTGCACTTGTATAAAATATTCTTAATGGTCTGAATAGATCTCTCAGCCAGTCCATTTGACCTAGCCAAATATGGGCTGGATGTAATATTTTCAATACCCCAGTCACAGCAAAATTTTCTAAACTCATTGGAATTAAATGGCGGTCCATTATCCGAAACCAAAATTGTAGGAATGCCGTGTCTAGCAAAAATCGATTTAAATTTAGTGATAACCTGTACAGAAGAGTAGCCTGAACTCAAAAGTTCAACCTCAAAATACTTTGAATAATAATCGACTACGATCAAATACATTCTTTTGTCAAATTCAAATAAATCACATCCCACTTTATACCAAGGTAGGTCAAAAATTTCATGGGATTTTAATTCCTCTTTGGGATTAGCATTTCTATATTTCAAACAAGTATCACAATTAGATACCATATTATAAATGTCATTATTTATGTTAGGCCAATAAATGGAACCCCTCGCCATTGCCTGGGAACCTTGAATACCCATATGGCCCTCGTGAACATACTGCAGCATCTTTGATCGTAGAGATCTTGGTATCAAAACTCGTTTATTTTTGAACAATAGACCATTAACTTCGACTATTTCATCCTTTATGGAGTAAAATTGTCTTAATTCCGCATCTACTCGTTGCCTATTATCGGGCCAACCATTCCTCACATACGTTTTAAGTTTTTGAAAAATTTTATCTTTTTCGACTTCCTCTTTGATGCGCTCCAGTGCCAAAGATGGAAGTGCCACTTGACAAACTAGTAAATTACATTGTAAATCAATGTCCCTATCTAAATCTGCCAGAACTTTCTCCTCTAGAGGCGCCCTAGATAAGGTATCTGCAATAAAAAGATCTTTGCCAGGTTTATATATAACTGTTAAATCATACGACAGTAATCTGAGCATAAATCTCTGAAGACGCGTTGGAATACTATAAAGAGGCTTATTGAACAATGGAACAAGCGGTTTATGATCTGTCTCAACAGTAATCTTTCTACCGTAAATATATTGGTGAAAACGTGTGCACCCAAATAAAATGGCGAATAACTCCTTCTCAATCTGTGCATAATTAACCTGACATTCAGTTAATGAAGCGGATGCATATGCTATAGGATTTTTGCCATGCATAATTACAGCCCCAGCTGCGAACTTCGATGCATCAACTGATAATGTTAACGGTTTATTGGTATCATAGTAGGTTAAAACCGGTGCCCTTGTAATTTCCTTTTTTAAATTATCAAATTCATTCTGTTGTTCCCTATTCCAACTCCAAATGGTATCATTTTTCAATAGATCTCGTAGATGCTTATTTTTTGACGACAAATTCTCAATAAATGACCCTAAATAATTTATCATTCCTAAAAAACGTTGCAGTTCCTGCTTGTTCGTTGGAACTGGCATTGCCAAAATTGATTCAATTCTCTTTTCATCAGGTTTCACACCGCTACCACTAAAAATATGACCAATAAATTTGATTCTCGTTTTCAGAATTGCCGATTTAGTTCGATTAAATTTAAGACCTACCATTTTGGCTCTTTCCAACACTTGATTTAAAATTTCATTATGTTTTTCAACATTTGGGGCATGAACTAAAAAGTCGTCCATATATATCACTAAACCATCTATATCGCCAAAAAGTCGTATCATTTCTGCATGAAATATTTCAGGCGCTGAACTTATACCGAACGGTAGGCGCAAAAATCTGTACCTCCCAAATGGTGTGTTAAATGTACAAAGCTTAGAAGACTCTTCATCCAGCTGAACCATCCAAAAGCCAGAATTCGCATCCAATAAACTAAAAACCCTTGAACCAGTCATACGAGCTTTACACTCTTCAATTGTGGGAAAATCAAATCTAGGTCTAACTAATACTTTATTTAGATTACGCGGATCCAAACACAACCTCAACGTTCCATTTGCCTTTGTAACAAGAACTATGGAATTAACCCAATCTGTCGGCTCTTTTACCTCAGTTATCACATTTAATTTTATCATCCTCTCAATCTCATTTTTCAAAGGCTGATGGAGACTAAATGGTACCCGCCGTGGTGGATCAATAACGGACTGACAGTTTTCCCTAAGCTGTAAATGACATTTATTTTTAAGTTTCCCCAAACCACGAAACATTTCAGTGTATTTTTCCAAAAGATTGTCACAATTTATTGCGCTGACCTTTCTTATTAAATTCATATTAGAAGCAAGTTCTAAACCAATAATATTATTACATTTCATGTTAAGAACATAGAAAACGGAAGGATAAACTATATTTTTATACAATACATTTAAAATAGTTTTACCAATAACTGGTAATTTTTCACCACTAAAAGTTAATATTTTTGTCAAAATACGTTTATCTACCTTAGTTATACCCAAAGCTTCGAGAGAAGTTGTTGATATTAAATTAACTTGAGCTCCAGTGTCCACTTGACACATAATTTTCTGTTCATTAACTTCTACAGCTATATTCCAAGTTTTGTTGTTTTCAGTTTCAGTGACGGTTCCCACGAAAAGAATATCTTCTTCTTCTTCTTCTTCTTCTTGTTCTAGCCGCTTTACATATTTCTTGTTGTTGTTATTTTGTTGTTGGTATTTCTTTGAGAAACACATTTTTGCATAGTGGTTTAATTTTCCACATGCGTTGCAAGTTGCACCAATAGCTGGGCATTTATTTTTATGTTTCTGTCCGCATTTTTGACATTGTTGTTGTTGTTGATATGTGTAGTTATTATTTTTTACTTGTTTTAATGCTGCCACCATTGTTTCATCTGACTTCTCATTCTGTATACTGGCCATGTTTTCTTTCGCCATCTCAATGCTTTTCGCAATTTCCAACGCCTTTTTCCATTTAATGTCTCCTTCACTCAACAATCGTTCCTTTACATTTCGGAAATTCTCGTGTAATCCACAAATAAAAATATCTTTCACCAACCCTTCTCGCAATGCTTCAAACTGACATGAGTTACTCAGATTTTCCAAAGTCGTTGCATATTGAGCAATGGATTCCGACGCATTTTGGCGTCGCGTAAAAAACACATGCCTTTCAATTGCCAGGTTCACCCTTGGGATAAAATGAAGCTCAAATTTCTTCATGAGATCTTCAAATTTTATGGCATCAATTTCATTATTAAAAGAATTAAAAATTTCTAGGCACTGTGGCCCCATGTGGTGTAATAACAGTGCCACTTTTCTTTTATCCGGTTGGACATCCAAATTTGATGCCAACAAATAAATTCGGAACTGTTTGCTCCAACTTTTCCACTCGCCAGATATATTCGGGGCCTTTGTATTAAAAGGCGCAATTGTTGCCGACATCATTGGCACATTGTCCACTGACATAGTTTCTTCTACCTTTGACATTTTCCTTTAGCTTTTTTTTTTTTTTTTTTTACTTCTATTTTGACTGTCCTTTATTTTATTTAAATAAATTTATATATATTTTTTTTTTTCTTTTAATTTAATAAGTTCTAACACCTGACACCATATTGTATAGCGCAGTCTCTTTTAAAGATCCTTTATTAATGGTCCAAGCTCTGATGAGTTTGCAAAATGTACAATATGACTTAACTCTAGTGATGTTTAAAACTATACCGAATATAAGTACCCATGTACGGTGTTGCCATAAAGATCTTTTAAGTTTAAACCTACAACAATATGCACTTGAAATGTCCGAACTTTCTACAAGGATGGTGCCTCTATCGAACTGACGGATGTCCTCGAGAAACACAGGGCTGACTTCACCGCCTTACAGGAAATGCGATGGGCGGGACAGGGATTTATGCGTCGAAAGTACTGTGTCATCTTTTACAGCAGCCATGCTGAAAGATGCTAATTCCGATGTGGGTTCATAGTCGGCAAGAGACTTTAGATGACTGGAGCCAGTATTTGAACCTGGGATCTTTCGCCTGATAGTTGCGTGTTGCATGCCATGGCCAGTCCCCAGGCAAACTGAACATATTCTTATAAAAAGAGAAGAAACCAGACTGATCACGTGATAATGGATGGAAGCCTTGACTCAAGCTTTATGGTCGAACGTGTGATGCGCGGTGCAAATATTGACTAGCTGCCGGCAAGATGGACACTCGGTTAAGTAGTGCTTAAAATGTTCGTAACTAAACGCTAAGAAAGCTAGTAGATTTTTAACCAACTAGCCAAAACGAGATCAGCACGGCAATTGCACGGCTTAAAAACAGGGGAGTGCTTGGACTACCGGCAGATATTTTTAAGGCCGACGGCTGACAGTGTGCATGCATAATTTAAGATTTGGTTAATGATTGGATTCGGAGTGTTTTATGTCATGCGTTTTATGAATGGCTCGGCATTTACCATCTGTTTTTCGATTAAAAAGCTGCATTCTACAGTCCGATACGAAAGAAACTATCAGATGCTATGAGTTAGGTATCCCCGACTTTGCGTACTGACCCTAGCCGACACTAAGACTTCAGTGAAAATAGGCAAAGATCTGACAGAGCCTTTTTCTACCAAGCCAGGCTTTAGACAAGGCGATAGTTTGTCTCTTTTACATAATAGGGATGATCATACGGAAAGCTGCAGTAAACAAGCCAGATACCATCATTAGTAAAAGTCACATGCTGCTCGCAAAGATGCCGATGATATTGATATCAATGGCCGAGTACAGCGGGATGTAACTGCGGCCTTTTGAAGGATTGAGAAGCAGTCGACAGAAGTGGTATGGTTATAAATGAAGACAATACCAAGTTATTTGTTCAACAGCCAAATCGGTTAGGACGCTGCGTGAACTTTGACAATTGTAGCTTTGAAGTGAAGATCCAACTCTATCTGACACTGAACCTACCTGCCTTTATCTACAATATCAATATTTTGTGGATTCTTTGAGAAAAATACCTCGTAAAATATTTAGGTCTAACATTGTAAACTGAGAGTACCGTCGACGGATGAACCATGAGCAAAATTACGACATCAAGGTAGTTAAGCGCATCCACACAGACCGAATGCGATGACTGGGGCGGAATATGGTTCAGTCCTAAATTTAGGAGGGCCGACCAAAACTTCGTTGGATGGGTCAGGATACGAAGTTGCTATCGAAACTATTCACGGGGCTCAAAAAAGCGAAAAGCTGCGCCGTCTATCTAGTTCATTGTCGGAAACTTTATGAGCTGGATCGTTTTCTTTCATGCGTACAACATGACCTAGCCAATGACCACGTCAATGTCAGTGTACAGCTCGTACAGCTCATGATTCATACGATGTCGATACTCTCCGTTAACGATGATGGGCCCATATATTTTACGGAGTATTTTTCTCTCGAATACTGCCAGAACCGATTCATCCGCTTGTGACATAACCCAGGATTTTGAACCATACATTAAGACAGGTAGAACCAGTAACTGGTATAGCTGGATTTTTGTTCTACGAGAGAGGACTCTGTCATTAAATCGGATTTCAAGGATGACATTATTTGTTTTGTTGATAGCGGAGTCTATGTAGATAAAATTATCTATCACCTCCTAATTATATATGTCAACGTTCACGCAGTTTCCCAACTGGTAGATATTTTTGTCATTGAAACTAATAACTTCGTTTTGTCCTCGTTCACTATTAGACCCATTGTCGCTGATTTATTCTGTATAGTTGAGATGGCTACAGTCACATCCCGCAGTTTTCTACCGATGATGTCTACGTCATCAACATACGCAAGTAGCATGTGGCTTTTGTTGAATATCGTGCCACTCGTGTTTACTGCAGCTTTCCTCAATATTATCTCCATCACTATGTTGAAGAAGTCACACGATAGGCCGTTGCTTGTACATAGTAGGCCTCGTCTGATATAGAATGGCTCCGTAAGGTCCTTGCCTGAAGACTTGGTATCAGTCAGCGTCATTCAGCAAAGGCGTATCCGGTTCGATGGAATATTAAACTCAGCCATGGCCTCGAGTAATTTCATCCGTATAGGGCTGTCGTAGGCAGCTTTATAGTCGACGAAAAGATGGTACGTGTCGATCTGTTTCTCATGATTCTTTTCCAGGATTTGCGGAAGTGTGAATATCTGGTCAGTTGTTGATTTACCAGGTCTAAAGCCACAGTGATGAATAACACTGGCTTTAGTCTTTCACATAGCACACTCGACAGTACCTTATATGCGATGGGTAAAATGCTGATCCCGCGGTAGTTGCAGCACATACTTGGATCAGCTTTTTTCAGCACAGGGTATAATACGCTTAGATTCCGATCATCGGGAATGTACTCGTTAAGCCAAACCGTACATAGGAGCTGGTGCATGCTCGTTATCAGCTCCTCGCCACCTTGTAGAGCTCTGCCTTAAGTCCGTCGGCACCGGCTACTTTATTATTTTTCAGCCGCGATATTGCTCTTCTTACCTCGGCTTGACTTGGTGATTTTGTTTCCTAACAGCACGGGTTACATTGGCTATAGCGTTGCCCTATAAGCAGCATCCCCGTGCCTCAGACATTATGTGACATTCACCATCGTATCAGTATTTGTCTGATAGCCGTTTTTCATATCCAAGTACGATTATTGCTGCTGTTGCCATGGAATGCGCAATATGCTGCCACTGTGTATCGGAAACGTCAGAAGTAGAGGCGTTGTATCGTTGTAGTTGGAAGAGCTGGTTGGAATATGCCGTGGTTATCTGTATTGTTTGCAGCGTCGCGATGTCCAGCTTTCTTTGTGTTTGGTTACGTGCGTTTTTCGCTCTGCTCGTTCTAGTCCGCACATTCGGATCACGAGCATATCCATAACACTAGATGCATGCCTTCCACCAATTACCACATGATAAATTTGATTTTTAGTGTTTTGATCAGGGGATAGCCAAGTTGTCTTGTGAATATCTTTGTGCTGAAATCTGGTTCCACTCATTACCATGTTCCATCCCGCTGCGAAGCTAAACAACCTCAAACCGTCGTCTGACGTGTTCGTACGCAAGCTAAATTTACCGATCAATAAACCAAGATCATCTTCCCTTCCTATTTTTGCATTAAAGTCTCGCAGAACAATTTTAATGTCGTAGCCAGGGCAGCGGTCAAATGTTTCCCCTAGGCGCTCGTTAAATGCATCTTTAATCTCATAGTCTTTATCTTCCGTCGGGGCATAAACACAAATCTGTATGAGGTAGAAATATTTCGCCTTGATACAGATTTTGGCTATTCGATCACTAACAGGATTGAACCGCGAGACAAGAATGTAGGCTTTACTTTTTTTAAGGACATCCACCAGTAGTATAGCGGCATTTTCTCTATAGAGAGTCCGGACGTTCCGGGTGCATATCCTTAAATCATGGTCCTTATAGAGTTTGCGGGGGTTACAACATTGGGGGGTTCCGTTTCTTACTTTTTCTTTTTCGTGTTTTCATAGCCAGTAAAGGACCTGAAGGCGGGTGGCTATCCCACCAATCAAGGTTCGTCACTATCTGCCGCTATTCATGATAAAAAAAATATCACGAACAACATTGCCCCGGTGCTACCACTATGGATGTTGTGAGTCGGCTGGAGATGCAAGAGACACTTTACATCCCCAACGTTCAGTCAACATGTATCTTGTGCAAAACTTAACCAGATTTAGTGTATCTATAATAAGTAGAACTTTGAGAGTAATTTCGGTCATTTGTATGGGATGTTTAACAAGAGGTGGGTCATATGTTTCGGTTCTTTGAAGTATTGCGTGCTATTACAGTTAAATTCATCACATTCAAATACTGTTATCTTGCACTTTTCTGTTCTAAAGTTATTTCAAAATATATATTTTTAACAAATATAAATTTTTCTAAAAATAGGTAATTTTAATGGGAGATACCAAAAAGGGTTGGTACTCTATATTCATTCCTGGGTTACACTCTGACATGCGTACATTGACATTGCGAAAAATATGTCTGAATTCTGTATATTTACAAACAAGACACGTGTGTAAAACTATGAAGGCCAATTTAATCATTTGTGTGGGAGGTACCAGAAGGTGTGTGACAAAAGTTTCGGTTTTCTGAGAATTTGTCTCCTATTACAAGATAATTAAATTGACCAAATTCAAGTATCCTTCAGTTGTCCGAAATTAAGTTATGGAAGAAATATATTTATCAAAATATAGATAATTTTGTATGGAAGGAGTAGGGCTACACTGGCCATTTGTTATCCCATTACGTCATTTTACTCGAGTTATCTGCCCACCAGCCAGACAGACGGATATGGCCCAATCGTCTTAAGAAGTATTGAAACGAATTTGGTCTTAAGATACTCGGCGTCTTCCACGTCTCCTCTAACACTTTTGACATATCAAATGACATATATACCCTCATCCCTAAGGGTGGGTGAATACAAATATAGTGGGAATACTGATGTTGATATAAGTTTTCATTTTGTTGCATAATGTAATTATTGAATTATTCAAGAATGTAATTATTTATTATTAAGTTTTTCAATTATTCCAGCTATTCAAAATTCAAAAATTCATACGTCAACCATACCACAGTAGGGTAAACTCATTATGGCGTACTAAAATATTTAAATATTATTACCATCGCAAGCCAAAGTGTCTTTCAGTAATGTTTATTGCTATCCCCTGACAAGATGCAAATTTTGTCTTGCGGCATTTATAGGGTTTCATTTAAGAAATGAAAACCTCAATTTTAAGCATGTAAATTTAACATTATTCCAATCGTGAGTATATGCAGAGGGGTTTTTTTTTTTGTTAAGGATTTCTCACCAAAATACTCGGTACGCAAGAAGAGTCTGCGGTTAAGGATATGAAATTGTAAACGTTTCACTTCAGACATAAAGTTTTCTAACATAGGGTATTGAATTTCCGTACAACGGACAACATAATGAAATATAATATGTAGCATGGAGATGTCTCAATATGCGGTCAGTTGACAACAAAAAAAAAACATGAAAACTTCTTTGGTGTTATCGTTTCAAAATGGTTTCCTAAATAGCTACAACATTATTTGCGGCAAGATAGATATCTGGTTGAACTATTTACTACTGGTTACAATTATGTATAGAAGAAAGGAACGCACATGACGTATGTAGTACTAAAATAATACTAATCTTTGTAATTACAAAGTGTAAGAGAAGACATCGATACTATCTAATAGTAATACATTTATGGCAAAATTTTTGTGGTAGTCAACCATTTAGGGAGAAAAATACTTAGGGGAGGTACTTTAAATAGAATAGAATTAATAATTTATATAAATCAGTACGTGTTGATGTCCCATTTAAAACACAACAGCTATGTTCAAATCATATCACGATGTAACTGTTAAAATTTCCCTTAAATCGTCTGCTATTTTGAAACCGACATAGACTGCTAATCGTCGCTACACTATCAGTTCAAATTATATTTTTTTAACAGTTGTAAACATAATTTTTTTGCAACATTGTTTCTTATCTGTGCTTTCTGCTCTTACGTTTCTATTGTATAGCCATTCCGTTTTAAATAATTCATATGAGTATAGTTTTTCTTAAGCTTATAATACTTATAATGATTTTATTCTATTCTCAGGTTATGATCTGATGTCTGTGAACTCGGTTATTGGGTTTGCAAGTTAATTCGCCTCAGTCACGTACACCCTCAATTTGCAACAAAATCCCAAATGAACAAAAGTAACCAACAGCAACACCCACAACCATAGCCGCATTAATTGCGAACTAAACAAAGAATTGCGATACCTCTTTTCATTATCTAGGTTCCGTAAGTTAGCATAATTAAAGAAATCTTTAAGGCTTTATGTAGCGGCGACAGTGTTTGGAGAGGGTAGTGGCGGTAGCGGGGGCGGTATGGCTGTATACTACTTGATAATCTCGTGTTGGCTTCTTTTCAGTTTACAGGTCGACTATTCGTTTTTCTTTTTCATCAAAGTTTAATTGGTTATTCATATTTTTATGTTCTAACTAAGTTAAGATTTTCTACTTGTTTTCTTTCTAAAGAAGGGATTTCTTAGATCTTTCTTTTTTAACGGTACTGCCTATTGAGAGAACTGTGTTAAGTTTAGCATTCCGCTTTTTGTCACGAAATCTTTTGGGCGCTTTATTTATTTTGTTGTAGGTTTAGTTATTTATAAAGATTTAATGATAGTTGCTGAACGGGCGTGAGTGGCGTGGAATCATTTTTGCGATTTTAACTGGCATTTAACAAGGGAAAAGAATAAACGCAGCTTTCTAGGCTATTGTATTTCGTATTAAGGAAATTGAAACATTACATGTTGCAAAACTTTTTAATGCATCTGAAATGGCCGAATCCTTAACAAGATGATGTCTCTATTCAATTAACGAATGTCCTCAATAAATATAAGGCTGACATGACCTCCGGACCGGCCGTGGCATAGTGGTTAGAACACGCGACTATCATGCGGGAGATCACAGGTTCAACTCCTGGCTCCAGTCATCTTAAATAAAAAGAAATATTTTCTTTCATTGTCGGATTCCCTCGAATGTTATTGACAGCAACTTCGCAGTATAAGTGTCGTGTCAATCGGCATGTCTAGTAAACGCTTCTCAAACAGTGACGGTCGCATTCGTCGATAAACAAGTAGGTGACGTTAGTTGTGAATCTAAAAATAGAAAGCGTGTTAATTTACAACAACGCGAGAAGCTATCCCATACCTCATGCATGGGGTGTAAAGCGAAATTAAGTTTTTTTTTAAGTGCGGTAACGAGTGAAAAGGTCTTTTGGGACCTTATACTGAAACCATAAATAAATGCACTTTCTTTGAAACTTTGCGAAGGTGAATATTTTCCCAAAACCACTTATGGGATTGCATATGGGCTACCTGGCCACGCTCCTCTTGGTACCTCCCATACAAATGTACTATTCCGCCCACTTTAGAAGTCGAGTAATCGTTCCTAAATTATGTATTTTGTGAAGCTATAACTGTAAAGGGGACCGGCCTGGACATAGTAGACTTCAATGCAAGAGATACTTGGTTCGATTCTCGGCTCCAGTCATCTAAATTTTCTTTTATTGCCGGCCCTTTGATGTTGCCGACAGCAACTTCGCAATATAGTGTCGAGTCAATCGGCATGTCTAGTAAAAGCTTCTCAAACAGAGACATTTCCATTCGTCGACAAACAAGTAGGTGTATTTTGTTATGAATCTAAAATAGATAGCGTGTTTATTCACAACCACGCGAGAAGCTATCCCATATCTCATTCATGGGGTTGTAAAGGGAAATTTAGTTAAAAACTGGTAGTCCAACCACGCCCCTTCTGGGACCACCCACACAAATGTGCCTTTTCCGCCCACTTTTGAAATGAAATTAAAATATTAAAACACCTAACTTGATCGTGCCTAATTTCTGTGTTTAGTTAAGCTATTGCAGAATAATTTTTTTTTCTTCAGTTGTTTTTATTTTCATAATTTTAAGAAAATATTTGCCTTAAATTTTTTTACTTGCAAATTGTACGTTTCTACTGATTGTGAGGTTAATGCAACTTTTATATTTGGGGTGCCAGTACGGCTGCGCCTTCTTGATTTATCAAATTTTCGTATAGGCAATTGCTACTGCGGGACATATAACTATAATCTGTCAAAATATCACAAAGTTCGGTTGAATGGTTGTAGCTTTCTATAGATTCATATAATGAAAATCTAATTTTTATAGACATATCTCTAGTTTTTGCTTAAAATTCAAAATGACGTCATAATGAGTTTTGCAATTCACCCTTTAATTCCAATTTTTAACACAATCACATTGTTTCAAATAAGCCAACAATATCATATCCATCAAGGATTTTCTCTGCGCTTCGCTATACCCCTTATATCCTAAAACTCTAGCGATTTTCACAACAAAATATAAGCTGATTTTGTGATACGTAACATCACGTTCCTTACGTCTGCCAATTGTGGTAAACACAACATTTTCGAAATCTTCACAAAAGATCAACAGCCAAGAAAATCTAAGAGGACACGATCAATATGTAATTGTTACCCTGGTTCGACACAGCCGATGTAAAATGTTAAAGTAGCTAGTTAAGTCACATGTTATATGGCGTATTTTGTTATATGTTATATGGCGTATGATTTTTATCATAACATAGATGGCATATTGGTTGTTTTGCTGTATTATTTCAAATGGCATTATAAAATACTCCTGGTCAATTTATAAACAACTTTCCTTATCCTTGAAACAAGTGTACCTTAACTTTGCTGACATACTGCATATATTCCCATTATAGTCGCATCTAAAATAAATTTAAGCCATATTATTGATTACGCAGACTGCAAATGTTGCAAATTAAATGCTTCAAGATGGGATTGTCTGCGATGGTTCGACCGTATACACCTCTGTACGTGCCTCGGTGTCATTTTGCCAACCAGAGCAACAAACGATGAGTGAACAATGTCGTTGTTCATATCTTTTCCACATTTTATTATATTTCATCAGTATAAGAAGACGAAGTAGGCAATCATATGTTATTAAGTTGAAAACTATAATTTTATCTAGATATATCGTATACATGTGTGCCTATGTACGGACCCGTCGCAAGTATATAAATGTGAATGAACAAAATAACACAGCCCCCTGCATAGGTACCCATCACACTTTGTACTTAAATGTTGGCCTAACTGCTGCATCAAGCTCTACAATTGTCATTCCGTCTCCTTCTGTGGCGGTGCCGGAGTACATGCCATTGGTCATTGTCGGTCGGTTGGTCCGCCGTCATCGCCATGTTCGTTGGCCATTTCGATGTTGTGATAAATTTACCATTTTCACATTCGTTCACGTCAGGTTTCCTTTAGTTGTTGAGAAATTCACATTTTACTTTGTGTTTGTGTTTAAATGTTTAAATTAAAAAGAAAATTATAGGTTTTTTCCATCGCCATACAAATGCCAAAAAGGTTATAGTTAACGATTAGTTTTCGTTAGTCATGAAATTCGTTAAGGGCAGGTGAATTATAGGCATTGAAACTTTCAACAGCAACTTTAACGGCAGTGAAGTAATGAGAACAAGAATTATGGAATAATAGAAATACTTTTGAAGAAATCACAAATAATTGACAGATTTAATTAAACACCATTTGGAAGAATACAGATGAAGGGGTAAGACTTAAATGTTGGTATAGTAGTGTTGACTAGAACCAAAATCTTAGAGTTATACAGCATTATAATTGATAAATGAAGGGGTTCTGCAACATTATACCTTTAAATTTGTTATACAGTCGAATATCTCTATAACGTAGAAAGCGGCAATCCCCACTGACTACGTTATAGAGAAGTTCGTCTGTATTTTAGTTTATTTTTGTTGTAATTACGAGAATAGTGTCTTACATTTTCTCTAACGGTTAACCTTATTAAATTCCCAGCGGTTAAAATGCCCATTACGTAATCGCTGATGTCAGCTACATTTAGTAGCAATCAGTGATGATACTCTCGCTTATGTTTCGCCTTACACTTACACGGAAGTGTCATAGGCCGTTTAATCGGTGCGCTTTTGCTTACAAAGTAAGGGAAGATGTCAGTAAGTCCCATTTCGGTTGCAATTACATTATAAGCGAAGTTTTATGCGAGCTTAATATCACGCTTGATTACGAAGTAAGTGACGATGTCAGTAGGTGCCATTTTAATCGGACTTACAATGAGCGAACGATATTTTATACATTACACACTCATTACATTCTAAGTATTTAGATCCTGGCTTACAATGTTATTCTGATGTCATGGATTACTAAATAGGTACTTCGTTTCATTTACCGCTGGGTTAACGCCAGTCCAAGAGAAAAGCATCACCGATATAACCTAGAATCCGGATTATGGGCCATCTGCACAGCTGTAAACTACTATGTTTAAATACTTAATCGGTTCAGATTTCGCTTTATGTATATCAATTTTATCTGGGGAGTCAACTTTTTTCTTCTTATTTGGCTTTACAACAGAATCATCCGAAATTGCTGCACGTAGAAAAGAATTCCAACCGCATTGGTATTTTGCGCTCCGTACATACATATTTACATAGTACGTCAAACCAAGTTTAAAAAACAGCTGTTTCAAATGGTCCTCCAACTAAAGTTTGGACGCCCCATTCCTAGGCCACCCAACAAGTTATTCCGAAAGACTTTTCGAGCTGCATCAGTTTCATTTCTTCGTACTACATGTCCGAGACAGCGCATTACATATATTAAAAAGCGCTTGACTATATAGATTGTCGTTGTACAGCACATGATTCATTCGACGACGGTACGCGCCATTAACTCTCGCAGACTACCAGAATAGATTGATCCGCTTTAATCATTACCCGGATTCTTCGCTATCGAGAAAACCGATAGGATCAGAGTCTGGTAAGTTGGATCTTCGTTTGTCGAGTGAGAGCTTTATCATAAGAACGCGTGTTAGCGCATAGCAGCAGAGGTTTGCGATCAATACTGGTCTCTTAATTTCCTAGCTGACATTATTATTTTTGTTTATGGCGCAGCCAAGGTAGACAAAATCACCTACCACTTCAAAGATATAGTTGCCAACGTTCACGCAGCGTCCCAAACGAATAGACTCTTTGTTCGTTGCAACAAATAACTTGGTTTTGTCCTCATTAATTGCAGGACCCACTTTTGCCGACTGCTTCTCAATGTTCGAAAGAGCCGCAGTACATCCCCCAATACACGGCCAATGATATATACATATATCAGCGGTATAAGCGAGCAGCGTATGACTTTTGTTAAAGATGGTATCATTCCTGTTTACTGCAGTCTATCTCATGATCATCTATAATGAGATGAGATCGCAAGACAGACCAATCGCCTTGTCTAAAGCCTCGCTTGGTAGAAAAAGGCTATGTTAGATTTGTGCCTATTTTCACTGAAGACTTCGTGCCAGTCAGTGTCATCTCGCAAAGATGTATCAGCTTTGCGGGAATACGAAACTCAGCCATAGCATATAATAGTTTCTGTCCTATCGGATGCAGATTTGAAAAAACAGAGTCTTCTCCAGGATTTGTCGTAGTGTGAATATCTGATCGGTCGTGGATTTACCAGGTCTAAAGGCACAGTGAAATGGTCTAAGCTGGTTTGCTAGTGAGGGCTTTAGTCTTTCACGAAACACACTAGAAAGGACCTTGTATGCGATGGGTAAATGGCTGATCCCGCGGTAGTTGGTACACACACTTGGATCGCCTTTCTAAAGCACAGGGTATACAACACTCAGATTCCAATCATCGAGAATGCATTTCTTGAGCAATATCGTGTTTACGTTGCCTGTTCTTAGCCGCCTGTTTTTAAAAGATCTGCAGGCAGTCCTTTGACTCCCATGCCTTTGTTATTTGTAAGCCGTACAATTGCCATGCAGATCTTGTTTTGGCTCGGTGGTGGACAGTCTATTCCATCGACTATGATTGGCGTGATTTCGTTTCTTACGCTGCCTTCGGGAACGAGCAGAGTATGAAAGTGTTCCCTCCATATTTTCAGCACACTCTGAATGTCCGTGACCAGATTTCCGTCTCCGTCCTTGCAAGTGGGAATTTCTGTTATAATACTTACTTACTTAGCTGGCACTTTTTGCAATCCCACAGGATTATATACCGCACGTAGAAAAATATCACACCAAGTTCTGTAAGGTTGTCAGTAACCTGGTCTTTCCAACGGAGTCTTGGTCGCCCTCTTCTGAGCCGTCCATCGAGTTCATTGTCGAGGACTTTTTGAGCTGGAGCATTTTCGTCCATGTGTACTACATGACCTAGCCAACGCTAGGTCGTCGAGAGAGGGCTCTGAGATTTAATCGCTTGCTTAGTCCGTAGTAGCATTTATTAGCAAGCAGGATTCTTCTCCTGATTTGTAGGCTGACATCATTTGCTGATTTGTAGGCTGACATCATTTGCTTTGTTGATGGCGGAGCCCAGGTAGATAAAATTATCTACCACCTCGAAATTATAGTTGTCAACGTTCACGCAGTTTCCCAAACGAGTAGATTCTTTGTTCGTTGAAACTAATAACTTAATTTTGTCCTCGTTCACCGTTAGACCTTAGAAGGCTGCAGTCACAGCCCGCAATTTTCGACCAATGATTTCGACGTCATCAGCGTACGCGAGAAGCTTGTGGCTTTTGTTGAATATCGTGCCGCTCGTGTTTACTGCAGCTTTCCTCATTATCATCTCCATCACTACGTTGAAGAGGTCACACGATAGGCCGTCGGCTTGTTTTAGGCCTCACCAATCTTCACTGAAGACTTCGTGTCAGTCAGCGTCATTTCGGAAAGACGTATCGGCTTCGCAGGAATACCAAACTCAGCCATGGCTTCGAGTACTTTCTGCCGTATCGGGCTGTAGAAGGCAGCTTTATAGTCGACAAAAAGATGGTACGTTTCGATCTGTTTCTCTTGGGTCTTTTCCAGGATTTGCCGAAGTGTGAATATCTGGTCTGTTGTTTATTTACCAGGTCTAAAGCCACACTGATAAGGCCGCGATCAGGTTGGATAACACGGGCTTTAGTCTTTCGCTTTCAGGCTTCAGCATGGCTCTCTCTTTTGTTCTATAGGCGCTTTTCGCCTGTAGAGGAGTGTCATTCCCCTTCTCTTCTCATTATAGTATAGTTTTGTCCTGTATTCAGCATCCTTTTTTCAGATATTTCGCGACATACCAGGGCTTGTCTGAGCGCGGTCGTTGCGGCAGTGGACATAAAATTTGCAATATGTTACGCAATGTCAGTCGGGAACATCAAAATTAGTGGAGTTAATTCGCAGTAAAGGAGACAGTTGGTTGGAGAAGGCATTAGCTATCTCGGTGGTTTGTGGCTCTGTGATATCTAGCTTTCTTGTCGTTTGGTTACGAGTGTTTACAGTACTACTTTATAGCGTGCGTAACTTGGCAGCAACTAGATGGTAATCCGAGTAAATATATTTACCGCGCAACACACGCGCGTCCATAACGTGTGAGACAATTAGCATGTGATCAATCAGGTTACTTGTATTTTGCTCAGGGGATATCCAGGTTGTCTTGCGGATATCTTTATGCGGGAATCTGGTTCCACTCACTACCATGTTCCTTGCCGACGCGAGGCTAGCTAGTCTGAATCCGTTTTCGGAGGTATTGCTGTACAGACTGCTGAACCTAGAACATCTTCCCTTAGCTTTAAAATCTCCCAGAACAATTTTAATGTCATGCAGATATAAATTTCCTCCAGAAGCTCATAGAATGCATCTTTAACATCCTCATCTCGGGCTTCCGTCGGGGCTTGTACACAAATTTAGACACTTACAGGGTTAAACCGTAAGGCCACATGTCGAAATCTCTTGCCGACTATGAATCCACATCCAAATTTGTGTCGTTCTGCATGTCAGCTGAAAAAAATTTGTCTCAGTTCTTTCGCGCTCGATCCTAGTTTCTTGGGGCTGTCAAAGCCGCTAAGAGATCCGTTGTGTTGAGTTTCTGGAACTTCCGTTACCTATTTCCTAAGACGCATCGGATGTTGCATGTCATTAAGGTTAAATTCTTAAAGATCTGGTGGTCAAATACCATATCCAATAAACAACTTCTGGAGAAATGCAACATATGGATAGATTGGTATGGATTGGACATACCTTGCGAAAGCCACCAACAGAAATCTGTGGACAAGCCTTAGATTGGAACCCGATAGGCAGCAGGAGACGTGGAAACCCAATGCAAATATGGCGACGAACTATTGAAGAAGACATGAAACGAATGGGATACAATTTCAACCGAGTAAAATCAATCGCACGAGACAGAAGAGATTGGCGCAACTACAATGAGGCCCTATGCTCCACTGGGAGTGAAAGGAATAAAGAAGAATGTTAACAATAACGGTATAGTAATATAGATTTACATATCATTTTACTTTATCTCTTTTGTTATTATAATAAGAAAAAATCGTCAAAAGAATAGCTCCTTAACCTAAACTCCCTTTACAAATTTAAATGTCTGTATACAAATTTCCAATGGCTAAAGTCCGCCCACATGTCTGCCGGACCATGATTCGTAACCTCTGCCGTCTAGGATATATTTATCTTAAGCACAAATAATACAAACTGCAAAAAAAGTTTAATATCTCTATAACATTCAATGGCACAATTTAATTCCTTTTAACCGATCCAACTTTAACTGCTTGCCCCAGCTGCGACGAAAAACCATTACAACTTTTCTATTTTATTTATGTAAATTTTTCACATACACATTAGAAAAATAATTTTTTGTATGTTTGTTTGCTGTTTTTAGCTTTAAACCATCAATTTCCTTTCATTTATTACAAAGTCACATTTTGTAAATGTCTGCACACAAACAAACACACTCCTACACATTCATACACTAGACATTTTCTTTTAAATTGTTTAAAACGTCGTTAAAATGGCTCATAGCTTTAAAGCTAACAGACAACAGCGACTAATACAAACTCATGGCGTCATAACATTTTCAAACCGGAAATGTGCGTAAAAGCGTAATAAATATTTGTATTTTATGGTATTTTTGTATTTCCTTAAACTCATACTTGCTTACAATCATTCACTTGCAGATGTGTGTGTGTGTTTTTGTTTGTCGCATGGCGTATAAATCAATGATGATGAGTGAGTTGTAAATATCCTATCCATTGTTCAATATACTGTTAATAAAATAGATAGCCAGTCCTGGTATGTATATACAAGGCAGCGGACATCATGATTGTGGGGTAATTTCTATCAAAAATTTGAGGTGAAATGCAGACCGCAGTGGGCAAATGGCTGTGAACTTGGTATTAATTCTAAGAAAACAAAGTTGGTATTGGCCGAGGATTGTGTTGAGCCTACTACCTGCATTGGTAGAAGTACGCCATTTAGGTTACTCTACATTGAGCCTCACATATGCTGCTACTTGACGGATGTACAGTGGTATTGTCAGGGGAACACGTGATCTATTGGACATTGTGAGCTGCCTGCAGACCTCCAAAGAAAGATTGTGGTTATTCCAATTATAATAAAATAATCAAATTTTGTACGGGAGTACATAAATAAACCAAACCAACAATGATGACCGAATACCTATATTAAAGAAGACTTTAACAACTAACTGAGTTTTGTTGTCTTAGTTCAACCCTTATTATCTCGACGCGTTGCATATCCCTTCATGTAAGCAGTATTGGCATATACATACATGTTTGCAATTAAGTAATAACAACTACCTCTCAACAAATGCAGCAACATAAACATGCAACTACTCATAGTAAGGCAAAAGACCATCCAACTAATTTAACCATAAAATATTAAATCCCAAAGATAATGATCTTGTTCCTCATCTCCGATTGTTCCAATGCCGATCATACATCAGCATTTTTTGTGTTGGTTAACAACCCCACATCTTTGTAATCCGTGAAGTGAAAACATAAAGAAAAACAATCAACAAACGGTTAAAATTTGCACAGCACTCGAAAGTACATACATATTTGGCAACAAAACTAGGGTTGCTGCTTGAACATTTTACTGCAACTGTTGGAAAAACAAACCTACAGCCTACGGCGACAGCATTGTCATTGTGAAATTTTCTGCTGTTGCTGCTGCATTCCCAATTGTGATGGCAACTAAAGATTATGACAGATATAAGGCTGTTTTGTTATCGCCAGCAAAAGATCTTTAGGCTGGCATCAAAATTTAAATACAACAAATGTTAGTAAAGCCGTGAGCGTGTAAATGCGAATAAGAATCGTCAGGCGTATGTGAACATATGCTCTTAAATGTGTGAAATCTAAGGTTTTCCACATTTCATAACTTCATCGCTCGATTCATGTATTTTGTGGTTAAACTTTTGGCAAAAGCAAAAAAGTTGTAACTGGTAGTAAGAGATATATTAATTTTGGTAAGCTGTAACAAAGTTAGTGCATCGGCGTAACACAGTGGTTTTCTGTAAGAAATTGTTACAGAACTTATCACTCATGAACTTTAATAATCAAAATTATAAAAAAAAATCGTTAAAAATTGATTTCTGTATATATTTATCCATGATCATTAACCAATTTTGTTTGCTTACAATAACAGCCCGCAGCGCTCGGCTATATTACTTTTAATGTATCTTTAGACTTTGAGTTAACATATGTTTGGTGAATACATTTGGATCGCCCGTGGAATTATTTCGCCACTTACGCTGCCTTCCGGAACGAGCAACCACGCTCTGAGTATCCATGAACAGATTTCTATCGCTGTAATAACATCAATAGACATCAACAATGTTTAAGAGAATCGGAGTGACAGAAGGCGCTATTGCGAGGCCAGTAGGGGCAGCCACTTGAACGATGTTGTGTTCCATAATTGATGGGAATGTTTGCTCTTACTAGGAAAGCCATATAACATGGAAAAAGAATTAATTTTGGTAATTCTATTGCACTTTTAAAAATAAACTTGTATTAGGCCCTCCCTTTACACAACATTCTTGATCGTAGTTTTCAAACCCAAGTACCCAAAACAATGCGCAACATGTTGCGGTGTCTGACAGCAACATCGATGTAAAAGGCGTTTTTTTGCAATAACCAAGGGAGGTGGTTAGAGTAGGCATTGGATATCTCGGAGGTATACAGCTTTGTATGATTTTGGTTACGAGCGTTCTTGGTACTGCTTCATCTGGTTCTTACTTTGGCTGAAACTAGGTGGAGATCCGGTGGTGATTATACCATAGGGCATTTTTATTAAGACACCAACTCTCAAGAAAATTAGGTTCCTTAGGCTTGAGCAAACAATTGGATCGTATGTTGCTCTTGGAAGAAAAAGATTTAAAAGAAAATACTGTGTTTTTTGTTTTGCTGGGTGCACAAATCGCAAAAAGTTAACATATTTCACATTTCAACATTAACTTTTAATAGTACTTTTGCTCAACATTCAGTAAAGGAAATGACATGTCCCCGCAGCCAACATCGAACATGTTAGAATTCACTTGAGCCTAGTCATTACACTGACGTCTAATTTCAGTCGAGAGAGGGTTGGGGACCCATTGGTAAGGCCACGACGCTTGATATATGCCTTCCATCGGAAACCACCTCAACAATTTGGTTTCCTGCCTTTTGATCAGGAGATACCCAGGTTGCCTTTGGGATATACATATGTGTGTGGCAATGTGGTTCCACTCACTGCCATATTTTTTGTCGATGTAGAGCTAACAGGCTGAATATTACGAGTGCAAAACATAAAGCAATATTATATAGAAACACCAACGAGCAAACTGTAGGAGAGTATATATTTATTATACCATCACCCTTATGGATGATTATACCATCAGTCTTAGGGATCTGTCCGTCTGTCTGTCTGGCTGGCTAGCTGACTGCATTGCTGGTGAGCAGTAGATAGGGTCGTAAAAAAAATTGAACTTGTCAGCCCCTGGATTCGAAGGTTAGGCAGCAGCGATTCTAGACCATTAAAACGCTAAAAACGTCATTTGAAGTCCGATCGAGAAAAAAATACACGGTTGTTTTTGGATGTACAAGGGCTAAATTTGCTCCATATGTCATTATTGAAACCGAAGTCCTATGACCACTGCCGCAACGGCTCTATGAAAAATGCACCAAATGCAAAATGACCCCCACCCCCCCCCAAAAAAAACAAATAATGCCCCAAAAAAAATTTTATACGGAATTCATATGAAAAATTCCCATACATTTTGGGGAGTTTTTCGTTTAATTTTTGTAAAATTTCGTTTTTCGATTTGGTCATTTTTCATATGCAAAATGACCCAAATTTGCAGGAATTAAAAATACCCCAATTTTGTCCCCACCACATTCGTCTTTGAATACTGCTTGATTTGTTTAGAAGAATGTTTTTTGGGGTATTTTTCATGAATTTTTTAGGGGTATTTTTCATAACTTTTGGGGAAATTTTCGTTCTTGAGTTTTGGGCCATTTTTCATTTTTTTTGCCCAATTTTATTTGAGGCATTTTTCGTTTCTTTTTTGGTGCAATTTTTATTTGGGTATTTTTCATAGAGCCTGCCGCAACGACCGCACTGGGTTATGAAAAACCACGCTGAGACAAGCCCTGGTATGATGAAGTATATCGCGAAATGTCTGAAGAAAATGATGCTGCATACAGGGCGAAACTGCAGCCAATGGCAACGCGTGCAGTGGCGGAGCGTTATAATGAGAAGCGTCTATGGAAGAAAAGAGAGAGCCAGGATATCGAAAACTACAGGGATAGAGGTGAAGCCCGAAATTTCTAAATTTCTAGCTAAAAAACAACGGTTTTGGACCAGGGATCCCTATCTCTAAGAACGGAGACGCAAATCTGGTCACTGCCATTCAGAGAGTGCTGCAAATATGGAGGAACACTTTCGTCCTCTGATCGTTCCCGAAGGTAGCATAAGTGACGAAATCACGCCAATCATCGACGATCGAGTCGACTCTCCACCACCGAGCTAAAACGAGATCAGCACAGTAATTGCACGGATTACAAATAACAAAGCTACGGGAGCCGATGGACTGCCGGCAGAGCTTTTTAAATCCGGCGGCGATGAGCTGGTAACATTCATGCACCAGCTCGCAAACGCGATTTGGCTTAACCAATGCATGCCAGATGATTGGAAACTGAGCGTTTTATGTCTTGTGCTTCAGAAAAGCGATCCAAGCGTGTATACAAATAATCGCGGGATCAGCCTTTTAACTATAGCATACAAGGTCGTGTTTAGTGTGTTTTGTGAAAGACTAAAGCATATTTAAGGGAACCTGATTGGACCTTATCAGTGTGGCTTTAGACCTGGAAAATCCACGACCGACCAGATATTCTCTCTATGGCAGATCCTGAAGAAGATCCAAGAATTGCATATCGACACCTACCATCTGTTTATCGACTACAAAGCTGCATTCGACAGTTCGATACGACAGATACTATTAAATGCTATGGCAGAATTTGGTATCCCTTCGAAGCTGAAACGATTTTTTGGCCGACACAGACTGACACGAAGTCTTCAGTAAAAATAAGTACAAATCTAACAGAGCCATTTTCTACCAAGCGAGTTTTCTCTTTAACATCATAATGGAGATGATCATGTTGAAGGCAACAGTAAACACAGCTGGCACAATCTTTAATAAAAGCCACATGGTGCTCGTGTATGCCGATGTTACTGCGGCCTTTGTGACCATTGGCAGAAGTGGTTCTAGTGGTTAATGAGGACAAAACCTAGATATTTGTTTCAACGAACAAAGGGTTTACTCGTTTGGGACGCTGCTTGAACGTTGACAACTATAACTTTAAAGTGGTAGATGATTTAGCTTACCTAGGCTCCGCCATAAACAAAAATAATAATGTCAGCCTGGAAATTAAGAGACAAGTATTGGTCCTCTCTCAACAAACGAAGATCCAACTCTACCAGACTTTAATCTTACCTGTCTTGTTCTACTGCGCAGAATCCTGGGTAATGACACAGGCAAATCAATATATTCTGGGAGTTTTCGAGAGAAAAATGCTTCGCAAAATATTTGGACCCATCATCGTTAAAGGCGATTACCGTCATCGAATGAATCATGATGTACAACGACATCGACGTAGTCAAGCGGTTACTGATAGATAAATTTATGTTGTAGCTGCCAATAAAGAAGAAGACATCCCATACAAACAGCCTCTATTTGATGGTGTATATTAGTAGTTTAAGTGCTCTTCTAATTATTATTTGGCAGCAGCAACATAAATGCACGCTTTGTGTCCTTTGATAGCAAACAGTACTTGTTTAGCAGCAGTTAAACTGTGGTGCAAAAATGAGCCAATGTTTTAAACAAGGTATGTTATTAAATATTTTTTATAGTTTTTATTGTATTATTTTCAAACCTTTTGCTAAATTTAAAATATGCATCTGTAAAATATGTAAAGCAATAACAAAAATAAAACTTACATTACTGTAAGTATATAAAACAAACCATTTTCAAAATCAGACCATTGGCACACTTTTGCTCCAAGGTTTTTCTTATCTAAATTTAATAATTTGTTCTGCATATTTTTACTTTCTTCAAATGATCGGCCCTATTAGGCGTATATTGACAAAGTTGGGCAACATAATATACAGGAATTTTGTTTCATTCAGCCAGAACCCACTCCCACAGCTCATTTATACTTTTCGGGGCTCTTTCGTTGCTGTCAGCTCGCGTTTTAGGCAAGCTCACAGATTTTCGATTGCGTTCAGATCTGGACTCTGCAGTAGTTACTCCCTGACCCCAAACACCTGAGAACTAAGCCATTCCTTGACAATTTTTACAGAATGTTTTGGGACGTCGTCAAATTGGCAGACGACATTCTCTGGTCTACCTGGAATTTGGCCAGGGCTATGGCGCAAAATATCTTGCAAATGCGAAGATAGTCTTCCTGACACAGTATTCCTTCGATGCGTATAAGTAGTCCCACACCATCGGGGGTTACAAATCCCCAAATCATAACAGAACCGCCTCCGTGCTTAATGGTTTATTTTGTTGGTATTGTATTTTATTGATGGCCTAGCATCTGAGCTAACGAAATCTTTCCGAAATCATGGACTGTATTTTCCATCATCACTTTTAGGCCACTGTGCATTTTGGACTCTTTGCAAATCTTGTGGTTTTAATTCAATTTAATTAGTTTTACAAAAAAAAAACTGAAAACCACAATTTTCGATAAAAACAAAAAAAAAACAGTTCTCACAACAAATTCACACAATTAAATTCAATTTATCTTGTTAATTAATAACACTCGGTTGTGAGTATCTTAGAGATGGCTGTTTTAGTATTTTTTTATTCGCAAATGTTGGGGTTTTGTGACGCCACAGTTGGTGAATGCTTCATGCACGTTTCTATAACAAATGCATCAGATTATTTTTGTCAGAAACAAACTGAAGACTGCAGTAAAGCCATAGCACACACATACAATTACTACTGAATTATCATCTCAAGTGCCTGATTCGTATTCAGTTGGCAGCAACCACTAAAATTTCACCAGTTCTCACTGTGAGCATTGTGACTTAAGTATGACAGTGATCTAGTTAATTTATTTAGAATATGAGATGAAATTAACTATGCGCAAAGTTAAACAATCAAATTTTAGTTTAATGTAGTATTTAATTGTATACCAGGTGCAATGACGGTAATTAGTTAACCCAAATTACTTGACGAATAAAGCCCTTTGTTAAGTTAATGCAATTCAGGGTACAATGCATAGTACGATTCGTTTCGAATCGTGTTATTGCATTTGTTGTTTAAATTAGCGAATTTATTAAACGAAATGTATTAGAATGGTTTTCTCTACTCGTTGCATGGGAACAGAGCACTGTAGGACTGAGCCGTATTTGTTCGTTTGTTTTGTGCTATCCTATCTTGCAATTTGTTTAAGGTATCTAAAAACAATCTCCTTTGTAAAATTATTATGTCATTGCTTAGTTTGAGTTCCTCGCCAGTCTACTAATACTAGCGCTTTAAGTTATTAGGATATTCCATAACAAGGTCTACATACTACATCCCAAACTAATATAGTGAGTGACCTTTCCAAAAGTACCACCTTAATTACATCGCAAAAGAAATTTCAAATACCTTTGTCATTTCAATTTGAGCAATATATTTTTATTTGGTAAAAATATCCGTTTTCCTGTTGCTGTTCGCATTTCCGCAATGTTGTGTTTTATTAACCTTGCGTATTTTGATACCATTAATCAAATACTTTTTGACATTTTGTCATAAAACATAAGCGTCAAACGTCAACATTTCAACGTAATTAAGTTACATTCACTGTAAATGATTTCAGTTAATGGCAATTGTAGCAATCATGAGAAACATTTTACACTATGATGACTTGCTGTCGTTGGGCAGGGTGACTGTGAGGGGAAACCTTAGTTTTATTATAGTGGACACAAAAATTGTGACTTTGGCGTGGTTGTGTTAAATTTTATGCAACTAGTAGAATATATTTTTTAAACTAGACAATGCTTTACAGTGAAGACTTAACTAAAAAACTTATGTTGGAGTTTTTTGTTCATTATTCACTTAAGAACATCCAGAAACATGATGAGATGATTCATATTAGGCATGATGGTTAGGGAGAGGGAGATCCCGGGTTCGATTTCCGTTTCCAGTCATCTTCATTTTTCCTTCATTGCCGGCCCCCTTGATGTTGTCGACAGCAACTTGGCAGTATAGTGTCGAGTCAATCGGCATGTCTAGTAAAAATTTCTCAGTGACGTTCGCATTCGTCGATAAACAATTAGGTGCCGTTAGTTGTGAATCTTAAAATAGAAATCGTGTTTATTCACAACAACGCGAGAAGCTATCCCATACCTGATCCATGGAGTGTAAAAGGAAATTAAGTTTTTTTTTTATATTAGGCAATATTTTAATCCATCTTCACGCGTGTTACGAGAGAACGATATAAGGATAAGAAAAGCGAGTTGAGGAGTTACCTCTGAAAAAAAAATAAACGTTACTAGTGGAGATGATAGAGCCTGGATATCGAAAAATATCGGATAAAAGTCCAAAAATGTTATCAAAAGTTACAAATTAAAGAGTATGGTAGAAGAAGCCTGCCTGTACAGACAGAGAAGTCAATGTGTTGACGAAATACGAAAAATACAAATATTGAGGACAAATTATTACAAATTGCTTTTTTCCCAAGGAAGAGCATGCGATGAAATCAGCTCATAAACTCAATTCGGAATGCAATCCCGACCGTCGTATATCCGGATGACGTAGCACTTATAGTTACCGGCAAGGATTCTAAGCTACGCTCTAAGCTTATGGATTTTGTGCTGATACTTTTGATAAAAAGGTGTCATAAATTTGGACTGTGTGTGAACTCGAGAAAAACGAAACTGGTCCTATTCTCTCGGAGACACAAAATACCTCAATTTGCAAAACCTACATTAAATGGAGGCGCTCTTACACTTTTTGACGGTGCCAAATACCTTGGGCTCATATTTTACAGTAAACTAAATTGGAATCTAAGCACGTACAACTACTTCAACTAAGGCACTCTTTACGATCCTGAACTTACGCCCAGACATTGAGACGAAGAAAATAGCTGCGAAAACCTAATGCGTTTAGACGCCACGAGAGCATGGATGCATACGGACTTAATCGATGCAAAAAATTTGTTTTCGATCCGGATTTTATGAGGAACATACCGGTTAGATCCTGCTATGATAATAAGCGTAGTGATTATTAAAATTAATTCGCATTCTAAATTTAAGTTAAAAAATCTTATTTTGAATTAAATCGTATAAATTCTCCAATTAAGTATGACAATCTTAAGAACTTGTGCGAATTAAGTGACGTTTGATCTTCGTTGATGCCATTTTCGCACCAGTTTGTTTTGACTTCTCGATAATTTCGTTTAGATTATAACACTTAAGGTTTGTAATGATAGGAAAAAAGTAAAGCAAAAGGGTACTGATTAGATAGTTTCCGCATAATAAAAATCAAGCCCCATCTAGCTTAATGTCAGTTACAAGAATTCTACACTTAAAAATCATGCCCCATAGGCTTAATGTCATCTATATTCGAGAATTTTATACTTAAAAATCAAGCACAAGGAGGCTTAATGCCATCTACAAATAAGAATTCCAGGCTAGGTTTTCAGTTCTTGGATCAAGCATTTTGTACTGGATTTAAGAAAATCCGTACTTACCGTACTTTTGACACCGCTTGGGAACGATTTAAGTACGGAATACTTGATTTTTTTTAAGTGTAGAATAGTCGTAGAGAAAGTTCGTGGGATATTGGGCGGCAATATTCATATACTACATGATAGTAAAGCGGCTGTCTAGAGTCCTTCTGAGGAAAATCATAGTTGCAACAACCGGTCACTGGCGGGTAGAAAACACGCTAAGAGGTTGAAACTTCCCTATAAAGATTTTTGTAGAAGTTACAATTATGAGGAAGAAGAGGAGACCACGGAGTATCTTCTATGTCACTGGCCTGTATTTGGTGACCTGAGATATGAAAAGTAGGCGATCTGCGGAAAATCAATGACCTCATCAGGAGCTAAACCGAATAAAGTAGGTATAATTGGACGGGAGAATTTTAAATTATACCACAACGGAACCTACACTAGGACATAAGTGAGCTATCCTGAAGGCGGTTGCTAATCTAATCTAACCTATGTAAAATTCCATCTTTACGAATCTGATTGGACCTTATCAGTGAGGCTTTAGTTCTGGTAGACTCGTGACCGACAAGACATTTACGCTTCGGCAAATGCTGAAGAAGACCCAAGAAATTCAGTTCTACACTAACCTACTTTTTATCAACTACAAAGCTGCATTCGACAGTCCGATAAGACAGAAACTCTAAAATACCACGGCTGCGCTTATTATTCCTGCGAAGCTGATACAAGTTTGCTGCATGACACTGACTGATACGAAAACTTCAACGAATTTAACATTTGCCTTAGCTACCTTCACAGGGTGGGCCATTTAAAATTTTAAATTTGAATCGGCAATTAAATCGAAAATACTGATAATATTTTAAAATTTCTGGTTTTATTGGAAAGGTTGAACTTTGTCATTTAATAATGGAACACAATACCGTTCATATGACTACCACGACTGGATCGGCATCATTGTGTTTTCAGATTAAGCTCATTTTCATCTCGGTGGTTATGTCAATGGGCAATATTGCCGCATATGGGGTTTAGAGAACCCACACGTGACTTTTGAGAAGCCAATGCATTCACGAGTCACTGTTTGGTGTGAATTTTGGCCTGGTGATATCATTGAGCTGTTTTTCTTCGAAAATGAGCAAGGAGGCGTCGTTGCCGTCAACAGTTTTACCGCGCCATGATCAGTCGAAAATGTACTGAAAAGTTGGGTTGAGCGAATGAGGTGGTGCCGAGCTAGTCGTGATAGTCATATGAATGATATTGTGTTCCATTATTAAATGACAAAGTTCAACTTTCCAGTGAAACCAGAAATTTGAAAATATTATAAAATTTTAAATGGCCCACCCTATACCAGTTTATTATTGAATTTACCTCTGCATGATCACAAATTGTGTGCTAATTAATGACAAAGCCCTCTTTCGACGGACAGAAATTTACCAGACTCTAATCGTACCTGTGTTTCTCTATGGTATAGAATCCTGGGTCGTGGGTAAAAAAAACAAGCTGTGGAATCAGTTGTGGCAGTTTGCAAGAGAAATATATCCCGAGGAATATTTAGACTTCTATATATCGACAAATAGAGCAGATGAGCTGGCTGGGATATGTTTTATGAACGGATGAATACACTTGACATTCGGTTATGAAAATTTTACTCTGGAATGAATAAGGACTATATCGGCCGACCCCTTCTGGTACCTTCCATACAAAATGACCTATTTTTGGAAATTAATATTTTATCCATAACTTTTAAACGGACAATTGAAAGATATTTGAATATCTTGTTTTAGTAGAAAAATCCCTTAGAAAAACACACTATAGAAACACACCCTCATTCTTCGAAATTACATTTTTGAAAATATGTGGGCGTGGCAAGGTATCAAAATATTTGTAAAATGACGGTAATAGGTACTTTTGAACTGCCGAATTGAAAAATCTTGATGCCATAAGAAAGTTATATAAGTCAGCTGTTGAAAACATACACTGTTAAAACTTTATACTACACTTAAAAAATAGTTGTCGCAAAAATAAAAGTTTAAACTTGGAAAACACTTCGAAGATCAAGTCTTTTTTTCCAAAAAAAAATATTTCTAGATAGGTCTATTTAATATATACATCGAATCCAAAAACTAAAATTGGGTTTTTCTTATTTTTTTTTAAAAATTTTTTAAGTAAATGCATCTCTTGTTAACTTCCTTATATTCTGATATCTTTGTGTGAAAAAAAGAATAAAGTAGCTAAATTTTGGAAGTTATACAGATTTTTTTGGTAATTTTAATAGAATCGAACAAGAATCGTATTATATATTTTTCAGATACCCCCAAAAATATGGACTTAACCTTGATAAAATTTGAGCACGAAATACTGTTGACTTTCGGAATATATGCTAACATTTAGTGAAGTTTCATCTAAAGGTATAAAAGAATGGAAGAATGGAATGGAGTTCCTGTAATACCTTGAAAATAGCTCTTCTTTTGTTTTGTTGTAGTCGTCAGCGTCTCCATAAGCTACTTTTATGGATGTTTTAAAACTTTGTAAAGCCCAATGATGAAGGTCTTTCGCCGTTTGAAGGAGTTACTTTAGACCCTAGGTTTCTTTAAACCAAATTCGAATAGACAGTTTAAATCGTTTGAGCCATGTCCGTCTGTCTGCTGTCCGACTGGTGTGCACGATAACTTTCAAAAGACGCAACCAAATGTTTTGGAATTTTGCACGAGTTAATATTTATCCAAAACTACTTACAGTATTGCAATGGGCTACATGGCTCCGCCCCTTCTGGTACCTCCCATACAAATACATCATTCCGCCCACTTTGGAAATCGAGTAATAATATCAATACACACAACGGGATCGTACCCAAATTCTGTATTTAGTAAAGCTATAACAGGAAAAAGTTTTAGAAACAAAAACTGGAAGTCTAGTCACGTCCCTTCTGGTACCTCCCATACAAATGTACATTTTCGCCCACATTAGAGATGGAGCAATAATTCTTTATTTAGTAAAGAGTTTTGGAAAAAAAACTGGAAGTCTAGACACACCCCTTCTGGTACCTCTCATACAAATGTACCACTTCGAACACTTTAGAAATCGAGTTATAATATCAATATAATATATAATTTTTTGTTTTACTAAGGTTGAGGGTATATGTAAGTCGGGTTGCCCGACTGAATCTTTCATACTGTTTTTTGTCAAGGAATTTGTAGAACACACGAACAAGCTGGTGAGGTGCATTTACTTAAAATTTAAAAAAATAAGAAAAACCCCATTTTAGTTTTTGTTATGTTATATATATTAAATAGGCCTATCAAAAATATTTTTTTTTTTGGAAAAAAAGACGATCTTCGAAGTGTTTTCCAAGTTTAAACTTAAACTTTTATTTTTGGCAAAAAAGTGCAATAAAAAAAAGTGGCAAAAAAGTGTAAAAAAGTATTTTAACAGTGTATGTTTTCGAAAGCTGACTTATATACCTTTCTAATGGCACCAAGATCTTTCAAATCGGTTGAGTCATTCCATAGTAATCGCAGTTTAAAAGTACCAATAACCGTCATTTTTCAAAAATTTCGGTACCTTGCCACGCCCACATATTTTCAAAAATTTAATTTCTAAAAATGAGGTGGTGTTTCTGTAGCTGTATGCAAAATTTCATTAAAATCTGAGGGGGTCGGGTTCAAAATTTGTCTTTCTTATAGGTTTTGATATGAAATTCATAATATACTTATTGAGATTTAACTCAGGAATGAATATAGAATATATCGGCCGACCTCTTCTGGTACATCCCATGCAAAATAACCTATTTTGGGAAAATTAATATTTCCTGCAGGATAAATGATTTTTTCTATTGAAAGAAGATTAAACTGCAGAAAACCGAAATATTTGACATAACCCTTCTGGAATTTCTCATACAACCGAAAGTCCTATCTTCAACTGTTTACTCTCCATAAGTAGGCAAATTATAGGACATTCGTAAGAAATTTCATTTAAACAACAGATAATCTTAATAACTCACAATATCATTCTTATGGTGAGATTATTAATCAATCAGTTCAATAGACTGAATTATTTTAACTGGTTTTGACACATTTTTATTGGGGAACTATAAGTCCAGCTCTTTTTCATACTGTAAAAGTAGTTAGAGTTTACGATCGTTAAATCTAATAGGGTCTTATCGTGGCTTTTTTATGCACTTGTATTGATTGTATCAGGTGACTTGCTCCTATTATCATCAATTATCACATTTGAGTGAAAATATTAAGTGTAAAGTTTCTTGTCGAATTTATTTTACAAGTATATCCAATAAAGTGCTAAACATCGTGACCCCTTTATACAGTTCAATCCATATAATATCTATCACCCCTCTTAACTTAAGGCGTACCATAGATTTCTCCTGCCGTGTTTCTAAGTATTACCTTGGTTCTTTTGCTATGGCCAATGTTTTCTCATCAAAATTGTACAATACAAGCTCAAGAACAACAACAATGGTTATATAGGGAAATTAATTACAACCTTATGCAGAGTGGGGTTAAATGACTTTAAATACTCCCCCCCTCAAAGAAGTTGCCACACTCAAGTGGTGTTGAACTTGAGCCTTTTAACAACACGGCAATTGTGCCAAATCACCCAAAGTCAAGTACATACAACACTTTAGTCTCAGCACCATTGAACGGATACTGTGAAGGAGTTGCAGGAGCAACTCTTGCCATGCACACGCCGACATACGTAACTAAAATAAATGATTCGTTGGCTGTGGTGGTGGTGGTGCTGTTGTATGCTTAAACCCGGACTAGGTCACGTGTATCCACGTAATGATTTATAAACCAATTGTAACAATAATCGCCCAAAAAGCCTGTAACCATCAACGCTATAGCCCATGCAGCGTTTGGAACGTCGTCACCGCCAGTGGTTAAGATGGATTGTGGTAGGAGTTAAGGCAAAAACGGAAACAAAATGCCGTTGAAAAAGCACTTATAAGCGTTGCAAGTTCTTTTTTTTAAGGATTTACTTAATGTGCGTACGTTATACTCACACGCACACGCATTCGCACACACACACACACACGGGGCGTAATGGGCTCAGTTTTTTTTTCTCAGGGCTTTGTATTATGATATGTTGCAAATGACCTATAGTGTTTACCTTGCCACTTGTGGCAGCCAAACCTCCCCGTTCCAGAGACCCATGTAATTTGTTCTCGTTATTGTTTAATTTTATTTTTAAAGGCACGGCCACGCATTTTTAGCTTGAAGTTTCTCTATGCCGCAGCTTGTTTTCGTACTAATATTTCCTATTGTTGTTCAACGTTAGCTTTTTATTTTTATTTGTTATTTATGACGGCAGCCAATAATAAACGATAAAAATGGACAACAAACCGTTGTTAATGAGTTTGTAGTTGTTGGGAAATGAAAGGACATTTAGGACCTTTAAATTATATTTTCACTCCTCTCTAACTGTGGGACTTGATTGCAACACGCTCGTAAGTGTGTTTTAGTTTTATTCAGGCGATTTTGTTAGAGAAAAATTGTTTTGTGATATGTTTTTGAATGTTAATCAGTGATATTAAATAAATATTCACTTCTAGTTGGGAATTTTTAATGTGTCTTTATCACGAACGTCTTAGTGGTTTTTGGGAAATTTCTGTTAGAAGTTTAAGGACATTCTCAGGGGGGTTTTTCTCTTTACTTGAGAATGTCTGTCGATTGCTATTAGATTTTTGTTCACGATGAAATGTTGTCTAAACAAAAATTTATGTTATGTATTAATTGTAATACATCCTGCTAATAAATAGGCAAAAGTATGGGCTATTAAGAGGTTCGCACTTAAATATGTAGAAAAAATTTTGTAGACTGAAACAAACGGGATCTACAGTTTATCAACGATTGTGAACGTCAGCTGTTTTAAGAACTTTTTTCTAGACATGACGATTGTTCGACCAATCGGATTTTGATATCTACAACTTTGAGGGGACCTACGATCAAAGGTGGCTTTTACATGGCTCGAACGCAGATCTCTCTCATGATAGTTTAGTCCAAATGTCAAGAGTAGGGTGATCAGTTCGGTTTTCAGAAACCGGCTACTAGGTTTTTTTCACTCATAAAAACCGTCGGTTTTTTTTAAATCCCTGTTTTTCGAATATCGAATAATCCGGTTATTTTTTGTCGAATCTCGGTTTTTTGGCGTTCGATATTTTTTATTTAAATGTATTCATAATTGTGTTAAATGTGTACTCGTACATGCTTTTTTCCAGTGTTTCGGCCGAACAACCTAATTGTTAGTTTTATAAATCTGACAACTATTACAGCTTTTTCATATTTTCCTTTCCATTCACATTCTTACAAATAAATTGATACATGCCAAACAGCAAAATTTAAAAGCAGGGCTCCATTTTTTTTTTATTAAAGTAAAAATAGTGAATAAATCGTTTGACCTAACATTGAGCAGGTAAGTTATTTGGTTTATAATGAAATATTGTGCTGTCTTACAATGGTGTTCAAATCTTTTGGATGTAGATGTCTTCTGTATGAAAATATTTTGATCGAGACGGAAAAAATTAAGCTAGATGCCGGCAATGTCCTAAGCAATTAGGTTGCAGGGGTTCCTCAAGCTCTGCTCTACTGAACCATTTGAGGAGTGTAAATAAAAACCAAAGAAAAAATAGGTATACACCCAAGCACTTAAATTGTATCTTATTTCTTAAATGTTACTTTAGGGAAAACTAAAGATTGAATTAAATATATAATCAAGTATTTACAAACGAATTGTTATATTTTGTTTGTCTTTCTTAAAATAACAACTGATCTCAGTAATGTTTTGCATTGTAATTATAATTAAACTAAAAGTTTACTTTTTATAAGTATAATTGAATTGTTTTCTGTTATTTTTTAATAACATTTTTTTGTCAAAAATTGTGTTTTAATTTTTTTATTGGCGTACATTTGAAAACCGGATTATCCAGTTTTTTGTGAATTTTAAAAAAAGCTACCGGTTTTTTTAAATGCCATTTTTCGAATAATTCGAAAACCGGTTTTCGCAAAAACCCGAATAATTGGTCACCCTAGTCAAGAGTCAATAAAGTTTTCCTATTTCAAATATTTAGACAGATTTTGCCCGATTTCGAAAATTCCAATGAATGCAGCAAACACAGGGAAGAACAAATTCTTTATTCATTGATGTGTCCAATTAAAACTTGGAATGATTTTAATGGCCATCGACCAATAAACAACTCAACTCACTCAACTTTACACAAAAACAGCTGACTCGCAGACTTTTTTCCTCTCCAATATAAACATAATAATAAAGTTATAGTAATGTACAATTTATAATCACCCAGGAAAATTTGTTAGAACTTGTTGAGAATGGTATTGATAATAGAATCGTTTCTTTTTTAATCGACCTTCTATTCTGTTTCTGGTTCCATATAACCAATTATGTACAACATGTTGCATCACAGATTCCGTGGAAGAGAAAATGAATTAAACGTATTTTTTTTGCTGTGACAAGACCTGACCATTATAATTTGTGTAGAGATTACATAAAAACAAGATTCTTTTTGGCCGTTAATGAAACTTTACATCCATCGTATTCGAAATAAGTATTTTTTAGAGGGTATTTATTAAGAAAAACTCAAAAATCGGAGTTAGAAAATATTTCGAGTTAGCACCCAATTGAAAACCAATTAAATTTCAAAAAATAGCACATGTAATTCAGTTATGAAGCAATTCATTTCATAACAGGTTCTAGGAGAACATGTTGGTTTTGGGACAATTTCAAACAAAAATAATAAATTGTGCAACCGAAAGTGGAACTTGTTACTTATCAGTAAAAGCTATTCTGTAATTGATTCTTTGCAACAAAATATTTTGCTGGGCAATAGCTTAGCCATGACTTTTCTGCCCAATAACTTAACATGTGTAAAGTCTTATAGAGTTCGTACGGTATTCTGTGCGATAGCCTGAGGGTATTGATTTTTCATATTTCTTTCCGTAATAACAAAACGGATTATGTACAATTTCTGTACAAACTTCTTATTTTCTATATGACAGCAACAACAGAGTGGAGTAAGACAGGTAGATCATAGTCTTGTAAAATCCTGTATGTGTTTTTCATCTAGTATCACCTTGTAGGTCTGACCAGAGAACTATTGGTCAGATGTGTGACCATCTATCGATCTAATAATCAATTCTGACATCTTCAGCTAGGAACAAAATTCCCCATCCGACTGATCGAAATAAGTTGAAACACAATTTACGTATAGCTACGTCTTTGGACACATCTTTTGCGAACATTACTAATGACAATATCAACTGCAATAATACAACTATTAAAAGTCTTCGGACACTACTACTCCGAATCGATCTTTATTACTGCAGCAGGTCCGAAGACCTGGTCAAGGCCGATCATAAAAACAACTGTGTAGAAACAACTACAAAGCTCCATTCAAACAATACCGCGGAGCCAAGGTAGACAAAATCAAGTACCACTCCAAAGTTATAGTTGTCAACGTTCACACAGCGTCCCAAATGAGTATACTTTTTGTTTGCTTATTTATCTATAGACCCACTTCTGCCATGTGCATCTTAAAAAGCTCATAGTAAAATCCCGTGGTCCTCGGCCAATGTATCTATATTATCGGCATACTCGAGCGTCATGTGAATATTAGTAAAGATGATCATTGATCCATTACGATGTTAAAGATATAGCATGATAGACTATCGCCTGGTAGAAAACTTTTCTGTCAGATTTTTGCCTAAATATTTTCACTGATGGTGTCATGATATTTTCACGGTCAGTGTCATCCCTCAAAGTCGTATCAGCTTGCGGGTATACCAAACATAGCCATAGCATCTAATGGTGTCGATCTGCATTTCTTGGGTCTTCCCAGAATTTGTCGTAGTGTGAATATCTGATCTTGTATGTCCGTGCTAACGACAACGGACATACAAAACCTGGGAGTATTTGAGAGAAAAGTACTCCGGAATATATATGGACCTATCTGTTTCGACGGCGAGTTTCGCCATCGGATAAACCATGAGCTGTATGAGCTTTACCACGACATCGATGTAGCTAAATGAGTCAGATGCAACGACTTCGATGGCTGGTGCATGTTGCCAGGATGGATGTAAATGCTCCAGCGAGAAAGGTGTTTGAAGGCGAACCTGAAAGACGGCGCAGAGCAGGAAGACCCAAACTACGATGGAAGGACCAAGTGGTAGGCGACTTGCCACCATCTGGTAGGACTTACTGGAGAACACACGCAGAAGACCGAAACGTGTGGAATTCTTAAATATATCAGGTCTCAAATTTATGAAGCACTTTCGTAAGTTGTAATGGGCCACTTAAGTAAGTAAGTAAGTGAATATCTGATCGGTTGTTTTAGTTTTTCGTATAACATACAAGACAGGATCTTGTATTCTATGGGTTCTAGATCCCTCGATATTTGTTATACACAGTTGGATAGATACATCTTTGGTATTCAGGACATACAACCCTCAGATATCAATCATCGGGCATGCGTTCTTTTACCCAAATCGAGCTTATGAGCTGGCGCATATACAACGCTAACTCATCGCCGCCGGACTTAAAAAGATCTGCCGGCAGTCTATCGGCTCCCGCGGCTTTATTGTTTTAAGGCCGTGCAATTGCCATGCTGATCGCCTTTTTGCTGGTGGTGAATAATCTATTACGTCATCGATGTTTGGCGTGATTTCGTCTTCAGTAACGAGCAGAGTACGAAAGTGTTGCCTCCGTCCTTATGGGTGAGAATCCAGGGTCCAAAACCTTTGCTTTTTACATTTAAGTAGAACTTTCGAGCTTCACCTCTATCCCTAGAAATTTCGATAATCTGGATACCTCTATTCTTGCATAGATGCTTATCCGCCTGAAGACCAGTTTCATCTCCCTCCTCTTTTCATTAAAACGTTCCGTCACCACATGCGTTAATATTGGTTGCGGTTTTGTCTTGTATGCAGCATCCATTTCGTCAGACATAGCGTAGCATTCTTCATTGTACAACGGCTTACCTGAGTGAGATGAAACTGTTCGCAATATGCTACCCATAAGTGTCGGGAACATCAGAATTAGGGTGTTTGAGATTGAGAGAGAGTTGGTTGGAGTAGGCATTGGATATCTCGGTTCTGTGCATATTTGTGATGTTTAGCTTCTTTTGCAGTTGGTTAGGAGCTTTTTTAACATTGCTTAATCGCGTGACTACCTTGGCTGCAACTCCATGATGATTCGAGTCAATATTTGCACAGCGCATCACATGCAAGTCCATGACGCTTGAGACATACCTTCCATCGATTACGATGTGACCAATTGAGTTTCTTGTCTTCTGATCAGAGGATATCCGCAAACGAATTAAGGACCATGATTTGAGGATTTGCACATGGAATGTTAGAACACTGCATATACCAGGTGCCTCCATCCAACTTTCGGAGGTCCTCGAAGAATACATGGCTGACATAACCGCTTTACAGGAAATCCGGTGGCCGGAACATTGGTGCTCGCGCATGAAGACGTGCGACATCTACTGTAGTGGCCATGCAAACAAGCACGAGTTTGGATGTAGATTTGGTTGGCAAGAGACTGCGACACCTAGTCTCACCTAGTCCCGGCGTGTGAACGTATAGCCACCATAAGAGTCAAAGCTAAGTTTTTCCACATAACACATGTGCCCATGCTTCGACAGAAGAAACAAACGATGCGACAAAGACGAGTTCTAGAAGTCTAGAAATTGTATATGACAGTAGCCCCAGCCATGACATCAAAATTGTACTAGGCAATTTTAATGCTAAAATAGGCAGGGAGACCGCATTTGAGCCTACCATCGGAAAATTCTATCTGCAAACCGAACAATGGCATCATACTGATTGATTTCTCTGCGGCAAGAAATATAATAGTTAGCAACACTAGATTTGACCATAAAAATACTTATAAGGCAACATGGTTATCTCGACGAAAGCTGGACAAGGACATCGGTAAACTGCGGACCACAGAGATAGCGGATGCCTAAACCAACCACCTAACTCAACTGCTAAGGAATGCTTCAACCCATGAGTGGCAATATGATGGATGAGGGCAGAGGGGAAGCCCGAGAGTAAAGGCGAGAATGCGTGAAACAGGGTTTCGTACCTGCAAGGACAGCGATGGCAAGCTAGTGGCGGAACGTTCTGAAGATATGGAGTGATCTTTTCAGAGCGAGATACGTGCGGCAATATCCCGCCTTTACCACAGCAAAGCGGCTGGAGCCGATGGTCTCCCTGCTGAATTGTTTAAGGCAGGCGGGGTAGAGCTGATTAGGAGAATGCATCAGCACAAGGAGAACATCTGGCTAGAGGCGAGCATGCCCGGGGATTGCAGTATGTCGCATATACAAGAAAGGATATCGTAATGAATGTAAGATCTACCGTGGAATAAGCCTATAAACAATTGCGTACAAGGTCATTTCGAGCATATTGTGTAAATGATGGATCAAATATTCACTTTACAACAAATCCAGGCAAAAACTAATGGAAAGCAGATCGACGCCTACAACCTCTTTGTCGACTACAAAGCTGCCTTCGACTCTCTGATAAGGAATAGGCTATATATGGCCATGTCTGAGTTTGATATTAATGCAAAGCTAATTTGACTTAGCAGATGTATTGAGAAGGTGAAAAGAAAGGCTGGTGTCAACATGTCTGGCACCATATTCCCCAAGGGCCACATACCAATAGCCTATGCCGATGATATAGATAGGATATGATAGTAGGTTAGTGCAGTTTTCTTATCGCTAGAAGAGGAGTCAGCAAAAATGGGTTTAGCGGTCAACGAGGACAAAACAAAATTAATGATTTCGACAAACAAAGGGTCCTTTCTATGGGGACGCACCGTCAACGTTGAAAATTATTGTTTTGAGGTAGTAGGTGAGTTTACCTACCTCGGATCTTCCGTCAACAAGAAAAATAATGTCAGCCAAGAAATTGAGCGGAGAATAGTGCTAGCCAGAAGATGTTTTTACGGACTTTGGCAGTACTTTAGTAACACCACCTTATCTAGAGATACGAAGAAACAGCTGTACCAGGTGTTAATTGTACCCATTCTGTTGTATGCTGCCGAATCATCGGTGCATACGACAATGGACATACAAAACCTGGGAGTATTCGAGAGAAAAGTACTTTAAAAAAAAAATGAACTTATCTGTGCCGACGGCGAGTTTCGCCAGCGAGAAAGGTGTTTGAAGGCGACTCTGAAAGACGTCACAGAGCAGGAAGACCCAAACTTCGTTGGAAGGACCGAGATCGAAGCGTGTGGAATTCTTTAATACGTCAGGCCTCATATGTATTTACCACGTTCGTAAGTTGTAATGGGCCACTTAAGTAAGTAAGTAAGTTCCAAGAGCATCGTCCCTTCCTATTTTCGCATTAAAATTAAAAGTATTATGAGTAATATGAATATTACATTAAACTACCACCAATGCCAGTAGTGTCTATCCGATTTGTTTATAAGAACATGTTATCTCCCTACATACATAAATAATTTTCATATTATAAATATGTCTCTATGACACATAAAGTAAAATGCATTTTCACAAACATGACCGTATCTGATAACAATATCGTGACAAAACAAATTATAGCATATTAAATATTTACACATATTGCACTTCCTTAAATCTTGGCAACTTTCCTTTAAATAATCTTAAATGACCATGAGAATGTAATATGGGGCTTTAATGCAAAATCAATGCAATAAATAACTAAAACCGATTAAAAGTACAACTGCAGCTCTAACATCAACAACAACAATAACAGTGCGCAAGAAGCAAAGTTGCAAGACCACAACAAATTTATATTAACCATGGTCTCTTAAATGGACACACTCCTCGCACTTTACCTCACCATCATCGTCATCAACATAATCCAGGAAGAACTGTTTGAGCGGAGAGAGGGAGGGAAAAGATTCGATTTGCGAAGCTTACAAAACAAATACGCACACATGTGGCCATAAACAAAATTCTAATCGCTTGCAGCTATTAGCAGTATTTAAAAGACGCTAATGCGCTTAGCATATACATAATTAAATTTCAAGATAAGCGGAAACGATGAATGTCAGTTGGCCAACAGTGTGCAACGGCAAACACTCCAGCAACAACAACAACAACACAGACATCTTAAGGAAAGGCCAAAAAGCACAAGGTAAACTAAACGTACAAAATATGGTGGCAACGAGGAAATTTGTGGGGATGAATCTTTACTGCGAATTTCACGGTTAGCGAACACTTGTTGTGATTGCAACAAGTGCGCGTGCTTGTGATGCAGTGGTGGAGATCGCCAATGGAATATCCTACGCTGGGGTGGGAGGGGAGAAATTAATTCGGCTTATGGCAGTGGTAGTTGTAAAATGTTAAATTATATGTGTAGACATTTCCGTTGAATTACAAAATAATATCGGTCACAGCCTGTAACCAGTACAGAAATTTCAGCCAGGTGAACTGACTGATAAAACTTTTGTCATAATGGTATAGATTTAATGTTAGTTGGTTATACAAAAAAAAATCCAACATAACAAGCATTTATCATAAATCGCTACCTAAAAAACATTGCCACTCTTTCTTTAGTAGAGTACCCACTCAACTTATAATACGAGGCCAACAACCTTCGAATATAAAAAACAACATCACCAAGTCGAGTTTTGCAAAGCACAAACTTCCACTAAACTGGAGCGCATAAAATCAGCTCTGCATTGGTCACGGCGCGGACAACCACTCAGGAACACCTGATCTTAATCCCCCCATTCACTGTCGATCTCATCGGCTGTGGTATAGAATAATGTGCAGCTCAAGTGAAAACATATTAGATTAATTTATATGCAATTTAATTTTAACAAAATGTTTTGACACTTTTCTGTTCCTTTCTCTATACATTCCGACTATCGTCGGATGCAATCGTCTGATCTTTTGATAGTGGCAGCGAATAAGAGGAGACAGTAAGGAACTGATCTGATTGTGTGCAAAGGTAACTGGTTTTCGTTTGATGATATCATCAAACGAGCAGTAATCACATTTGATAGTTAAAAATAAGAAGATAGGAAACGCTTAACTTTATATATATGGAAGATTTATTTTTAACATTACCCCAAACTCATAAAAGTTATGGCCTCAGGCATTAAAGAACAACCTTTATACAAATAATGGTTTTTTAGCGTCAATCCTACGGGATTATAGCAAAGTCAAATTTAAATAAACATATCGCCACAAAACTCTTTCTACAATAAGACTAGTGAGGTTTTCAGCTCGATCGATTCTTCAGTTATTATCTGTAAGTAGTCGAATAAAGTGAAGTAATTACAAACCAGTGCTAATGCAATTATTTGTGAGGGTGACATACCTTCGGAGTTAACTTAAAAGTCAGCCAGACTAAGAAGTAATTAAAAAACTTTTCGTATAATATGTAATGATAAAATCGAACAAACGGATCCTGAGTAGTGCTAATACATGTGAAACAAAATTTTCAAAAATGGATACTTTCTTGCTTAGATAGCACTTCTTTATGTCGCATCGGGATTATATGTCGCATGTAGAAAAATATTGTATGCGCTTCCGCTCCAGTTAGTCACACCAAGTTTTGCAAGGTTCTCAGTAATTTGGCCTTTTTCAATAGAGTTTTGTTCGCCCTCTTTTGCGCCGTCCATCGAGTTCATTGTCGAAGAATTTTCGAGCTGCAGCATTTTCGTCCATGCGAACAACATGACCTAGCCAACGCAACCGCTGCACATTAATGCGTCTGGCCACGTCAATGTCAGTGTTCAGCTCGTACAGCTCATGATTCATACGACGACGATACTCTCCGTTAATAATGATGGGCCCATATATTTTACGGAGTATTTTTCTCTCTAATACTGCCAGAACCGTGTCATCCACTTGTGTCATAACGCAGGATTCTGAACCATACATCAATAAATGCAAAACCAGTATCTGTTATAGCTGGATTTTTGTTCGTCGAGAGAGGGCTTTGTCGTTAATTTTCTTGCTTAGTCCCTAGTAGCATTTATTAGCAAGTAGGACCCTCTTCCTGATTTCAAGGCTGAGGTTATGTTTCTAATTGATGGCGGAGCCTGACCACGTCAATGTCAGTGTACAGCTCATGATTCATACGAAGTTGATATTGACCGTCAACGATGATGGACCCATATATTTTACATATAATTTTTCTCTCGAATACTGCCAGAATCGTTTCATCCGCTTGTGCCATAACACAGGATTCTGAACCATACATCAATACAGGTAAAACCAGTATCTGTTATAGCTGGATTTTTGTTCATCAAGAGAGGGCTTTGTCGTTAATTTTCTTGCTTACTCCGTAGTAGCATTTATTAGCAAGTAGGACCCTTTTCCTGATTTCAAGGCTGACGTTATGTTTCTATGTGATGGCGGAGCCTAGGTAGAAAAAATCATCTACCACCTCTAAATTATAGTTGCCAACGTTCACGTAGGTTTCCAAACAAGTAGATTCTTTATTCGTTAAAACGAATAACTTCGTTTTGTCCCCGTTCACCATTAGACCCATTTCCGCTGATTTCTTCTGTATACCTGAGAAGACTGCAGTCACATCCCGCAGCTTTCGGCCGATGATGTCTACGTCATCAGCGTACGCGAGTACCATGTGGCTTTTGTTGAATATCGTGCCAATCGTGTTTACTGCAGCTTTCCTTTTTATTGTCTCCATCACTATGTTGAAGAGGCCTCGTCTGTTATATAATGGCTCCGTAAGGTCCTTTCCAATCTTCACTGAACACTTCATGTCAGTCAGCGTCTTTGCGCAAAGGCGTATTAACTTCGCTGGAATATTAAACTCAGCCATGACTTCGTGAAATTTCTGCCGTATCGCGCTGTCGAAAGCAGCTTTATAGCCAACAAAAAGATGGTACGTGCAAATTTGAGTGTGAATATTTGGTCAGTTGCTGATTTGTCAGGTTTAAAGGCACACTGATAAGGTGAGGGCTTATCGGGTAGACACTCGTTAAGCCAAACCGTGAGTAGGAGCTGGTACATGCTCATTAACAGCTCATACCCACCGGATTTGAAGAGCTTTGCTGAAAGTTCGTCTGCACCGCCTTCTGTATTATTTTTCAGGCGCGATATTGCCCTTTTTACCTCTGTGTGACTTGGTGGTGGGAAATCTAAGCCGTCGTCGACAATTGGCGTGATAACTTCAAGTGCGCTGCCTTTTGGAATCAGCAGACACTCTCAGATTTCCATCGTTGTCCTTATTGGAGTGGAGCCCATTACCGTAGCCTTTTGCTTTTACTTTCTGGTAAAATTTTGGGGCTTCTATCCCTGTATCGCTCTTTATCCTCGTTCTTCCATTCCTTCATCTGACGTGTTTCGCTTAAATAGCTGACTCGCCTGTTTTACTGTCTCCTTGTGCCGTTCCCTAACTGCCCTGGTTACAATTGGTTGAAGCGTTGCCCTGTAAGCAGCATCCTGTTCGCTATGCGACATTCTTCATCGTACCAGGATTCGTATGAGCGCCGTTTTTCATATCCTAGCACTGTTGTTGCGGCGGTTGCCATGGAATGCGTAATATGCTGCCACTGTGTATCGGGAACGTCACAACTTCTACGAAGAGCTGGTTGGAGTAGGCAGTGGTTATCTCTGGGGTCTGCAGCCTCGCGATGTCCATCTTTCTTTGTGTTTAGTTACGTGTGTTTTTCGCTCTGCTCAATCTTGGCTGCAACCAGGTTATGATCCGAGCCAACATTTGCACCACGGATCACACGCACGTCCACGACACTAGATGCATGCCTTCCAACAATTACCTCATGATAAGTCTGATTTTTGGTGTTTTGATCGGGGGATAGCCTAGTATCCTTGTGGTTATCTTTGCGCTGAAATCTGGTTGAACTCACTACTCTTCTTTATACAGAGTCCGGACTTTCCAGGTGGATATCCTTCAATCATGGTTCTTATTACGTTTGCGGGGGTCGTCAAAAATTGGTGGGTTCCGTTTGTTACTTTAAAGGACCTGAAGACGGGAGGCTAGCCCAACCATTGTGAGGTCGTGTTTTTTATTTCAGGTGGTGGTTAGAAATTGTGTACATTTACCTGCAGTATTTAACTTTGAATTTATATATTTTTTTTTGGTCAGAGTAGTGTAATGGTTCGAAATAAAACAAGTGACGCGATTAAGAGTGGGGAGCAGACTGACCGCTCTGTATATTTTATCATCATCCAGAATCCAAAAACGTATACATGATAGATATTAGGGTAGTATTAAATAGTAGTAACTTAGAGTATAAGTAGTAAATAGTAGGCTAATGTGTTATAGGAGAAATATGTATGAGATTATATATCAGGGATGAGAAGTCGAATAGTGCTAACAATGTTGCACTACACCTCCCTTTTATAATAAAAAAAAAAAAAAATTAAATTAATAATCAATTTCTTTAATTTTTTTTTTTTTTTTTTTATATAGCTATTTACATATTCACATGTTGTATTTTAAATTTATAAAATTTAAAAACAAATTAATGAAATCTTTTATTACCTTACTACTACTTATATTTCAATTTGGAATATATATATATATATATATATATATATACAGATATAAAGTTGTAATTCAAATTAATAAAATATTACAAAATGTGATTTTCTTAAAACCACTTATTTTTACATTTTAAGAATTATTTTAAATAATTTTCATAAGACTACTTTTGCTTTTATGTAACATAGTGTGTGCCACTATTCCTTCGGCAGATATTAATTTGAATGAATTTGTAAATTTAAAGCTTTTATTTTACCATAATAAGTATTTATTCAGACTGTTTAAATTTTTTTCATATACCTATGTATATTTGATAATAATGTAAATATTATAAACATTTATGGTTTTTTTTTTTGTTTTTTTTTTTGTGTGTTTTAATATATATAACCATATATTAGAAATGAATCCGTGGAGTTATCTGGAATTATTTGTTATGCTTTCTGAGTCTATTTTTGTGAATTATCTTTTCTTTCTTTGTAGTTCCATTGTAAACTGTTACATTACAACCATCGATGTTCTTAACTATATATGGACCATCATAAATACTTTTGTATTTATCATATGGTTGCTTTTGAATAAGTACTTTATCATTTATTTGTAATGCTAAAGGTTTTGCATATTTGTCATAAAATTGTTTGTTTTGTAGTTTATGTTTTTCGAGTAAATGCTTTGCCAAATTATGAGTTCGTTGTAATCTATATTTGACTTCTCTTGTGTAATTTTCTACATTATATATTGGATCGATTGTCCGCTTTAAAACTTCTCCTGGTAACGATATTTTCTTACCAAAAACCAATTCGTAAGGAGTAAATTTATTGTCAAAAACTGTGTTTGTAGTAGTGTTATGTAAAAACGTAAAGTATTTCAGATAAGTGTCCCAATCAGACATATTTTCATCAATGTATGCTCTTAAATATTCATTGAAAACTCGGTGATTGCGTTCAACTGTGCCTAAAGATTCATGATGGTAAGCTGTGGAAAAGTTCAGTTTGATTTTTAATAATTTGCATAACTCTTTAAAGACTTCGTTTTTAAATTCAGTTCCCAGGTCTGATTTTATTGCATTCATTGAGCCATATATCAAAATAAAGTTTTCAAAAATTGCGCGAGCAACTGTGTTTGCGCTTTTATCCGGTATGGCAATTGTTACAAGATATTTTGTTAAGTCACACATTAAAGTTAGTGCATATTTCTTCCCATAATTGGATTCTACCAATGGGCCAATAGTGTCTAAAACGACTATGTCAAATGGTGTACTTGGTGTTGGTGTTAATACAAGTTTTTCCTTGTTTCCTGGTCGAACCTTATTCAAATTACATTTGTCACAATTTTTTACGAACTTAGCAATATCTTTCGTCATGTTTTTCCAAAAAAATTTTGTTCGTAACTTTGCGTATAACTTTTTACGTCCACAATGTCCACCCAAAAGCGGATCATTGTGATAAACCGTCATTAATTTTTCCCTTTCATTTCTGTCTACAACCATTTCTATTGGATCCGTTAGTACAATTTCTAAATTATTCAATGTTTTAATTCCCGTATCTTTTAATTTTTGTATGCTGCAGATTGTAAAAAATATATCATTGTTTGGCCATTCTAGCGTTTGTATATTCCGATCGACGGCTTCTTTTTGTAGCCTCAAAAGCATATCGTCTAAATTCAATGTTTCGTTGTCTATCGAAATATTCAAAGATAGTATCATTTGGAATTTTTTATAAATATTAATGCGCAATGTTGTGAATTTACCATTTGTTTTTAAAATTTCAGATCTGATTTTTGGTATTTTATTACTGAACTCATGCGAAAATTTATCATATATTGGAATTTTATACTTTTTATTGTTTTCCTCCGGTATTGTTGTTTTATGTTTCGCTTCTGACATTTGTTTAGACATTCCGCGAGTTGTCACTGCGAAAATATTACTGTTCTCTTTTTTCAATTCGTCAATTGATATGCGTGAAAGTGCGTCTGCGGCCACATTGTGTTTACCTTTTATGTGTTCTATTGTAAAATTATACTCCGAAAGTTCTAATCTGATTTTAGTTAATTTTGAAGATGGATCCTTCATGTTAAATAGGTATACTAACGGTCTGTGGTCAGACCTGACAGTAAATTCTGTACCGTAAACGTATGGCCTAAACTGTGTTATAGCGAAATGTATTGCCAATAGTTCTTGTTCTATTGTTGGTTTCTTTTGTTCAGCATTGTTAAAGGATTTTGATACAAAATAAATTGGTAAATCGTTTCCGTCAAAATTTTGGCTCAATATTGCGCCACAGCCTGTTTTGGACGCATCGACTGTTATTAAAAATTTACGTTTAAAATCCGGGTACTGTAACAACTTTGGTGACATTAGACTAGATTTTAAATCTTCAAATGCTTTTTGACATCTCTCATCCCAATTAAAATTTACTTTTTTCCGGGTTGTATAATTCAATGGAGCTGCTAACGAGGCAAAATTTTCTATAAATCTTCGATAATAGTTAGCGAAAGCTACAAATCGTTTAACTGCATCTTTGCTATTTGGGACTGGATAGTTTTTAATAGCAAGCATTTTAGAATCATCCGGTAATAGACCCTTTGCAGTACACCTATGACCAAGAAAAGTTACTTCCGATCTTAAAAAATTGCATTTGTATGGGTTTATTTTCAAATTGCATTTCCTCAAGGTATCAAACACATTGGATAAATTTTTCAAATGATGTTGCTTACTGCAACCTATAACAATGATGTCGTCTATATATAAAAATGCTTGATGCGGCGCTAAACCTGAAAATGCGATGGACATCATTCGTGAAAACGAATTTGGAGCAATATTTAACCCGAATGGCAACACTTTCCATCTAAATGAACCCCGATCTGTACTAAAAGATGTTATGTCTCTAGAATCCGAGTGAAGTGGAATTTGGTGGAAACCGGAATATAAGTCTATTATCGAAAAATATTTCGCTCGCCCTAAGTTGTCCAGAATATCATCAATGCGGGGCAGAGGAAATTTGTCAGCTATTAATTTTGTATTTACCTTTCTGAAATCAATGCACATTCTAAAAGATTTTTTACCATCAGTGCTCTTTTTTGAAACCAAAATCAAAGGACTATTATAGTTTGAAGAACTTGGCTCAATTAAATCATTATCCAACAAATGTTTGACTTGCCTATCTATTTCTTGCTTCTGCGTATGCGGCAGGCGATAGTTTCTGATATAAACAGGTGAATCATCGTTTAGTCTTATTTTTTGTTCATAAAAATTGTTCGTGGTCATTTTATCATTTTTCAACGCAAAAATATCAGCATATTTTTCGCATAGTGGCATTATATCGTTTTTTGCATCATCCGGCATTTGTTGTTTTAATATTTCTCTCAACTCCATCAAGCGTTCATTTTCCAAGTTAACATTGTTAATTGAAAAAACTTCATAATTGTCAAGATTTTCAGTTTTTATGTTGAAATTGCTAATACATTTATGTTCATCTGTTACGTTTATTATTCGCAAAACTGGTTTATTTGAATTGACAATGCATTTGCCAATAAACACCCCTTCACAAACTTCTTGGGAGTCAATAAACATATGTTTTGATTTTACTACTTTGCTCATGTTAAAAATTCTATAAAATCTTGGTGGTATTATGCAGTTATCGTTTGTTGTACCATGTAATATTGGAATCTCTACTTTACTATGGTCATTCCATTGGTCTTGCATTTATTTGACTTCAAAAAATCTTTGCCAAGAATTCCATCTGACGGGATGTTAAAGTTGTCATCTACTACATGAAATGTTTGCGGAATGGAATAATTTCCGACGATAAGGTGTGCACGAATTGTTCCTAAAGTTGAAATTGAAGTCGTTGTTATGCCAGTGATGTTTATTGTTTCATTTTTATTGAATGTGGTGTTTGTATTTATACAAGAAATTTTTATTAATGAAATGTCAGCTTGGGAATCAACTAGAAAATTACATGTCTTTGTGGTTTCTGTGCAATTTAAATATATGAAATCAACGAAATTTAAATTCAAACTGTAAATAGATTTCGTTGATTTATTTAAATGTTCGGTCTTTAATGTTGATTCTCCTCCCCCAACATTTCCTGTTGAGGGACCTCCGCGTTTAAAGTCAGTGTTCTAGCATTGTCCCTATTTTGTCTGTCGTTAAATCGATTGTTACCACGATTGGAATTGTTTCCATACATATTATTTCCATCACCACTATTTGAATTGTTGCCATACATATAATTTCCATTACTTCTATTGTTTGGAAAACCTCGTGAGAAATTGTTGCCACGCCTGTAACGATTTCCGCGATTATTGCCTCGACTGCCATTATACTGGTTGAAATTATTTCTGTTATTATAGTTTGGATTGTTTCCACTAGATTGAAAAGCTAAGACCTGTCTTTCCTTATATTCATTTGCCTGTTCTATGACCAATTAAGCAATGACTTCTTTTGGGTCAGTAAACGGTGTTGACGCAAGAATAGACTTTACTATATCCGATCTAGCATTTAAACGGCAAACACTAACTGTTTGTTCAATCGCCATTTCATGCGCTTTAACTTTTGACATGCCTTCAATAACCAGTGATCTTTCAAGAGCGTCGGCAAGCTCTTCTGTTTGCTTCGAAAAATCCGCATAATCGCCGTTTTTAACTTGTAGTGCTGCTATTCTGCCAGCTACTACTTTAGAATTGTCTGGTTTTATTTTACTTTTTAATGCAATTTTAATTTCATCTATCGAGGTAACATTTTCTGGTAACGCTTCCCGCGCCTTTCCCTCTAGTTTTGTTTTGACGAATGCTAGAAATGTTCCTGCTAAATTTTCCTCTGTCAAGTCTTGAATAAGGTCAATTTTGTCTAGAAAAGCCTCCAATGCTAATGGATTTCCGTTATAATTTTCTTTTATAATATTAGCACACATGCTTATAAAATTTTTTTTTTCCATCACAGTAGCCATTTCTGTTCTAAATTCAACCTCTTGACTTTCCTTATTATCGTCACTGTCGTTATAATCTGATTCAGAATCGGAATCGGTTAATATATCTTTATTAATTTGTACAAATAAGTCAATATCATGGGGCACTCTTACTTTGCACTCTAATTTGTCAAAACATCTGCTCAAAATTTCCCTACAGTGTAATATTTTGTTGCATATATTTGCTTTCGCAGCAGTTGGTTGTTGTTCAATTTGTAAACGCGTATATTCTAGAATAGCATTATAATTCCCAATTAATAATTCCACATATTCACCTCTTTTAGATGGCTTTACAGACAAGGGCCGTTTTTGCAAAATTCGCTTTTGCACTTTAGTGAATTGCTTAATTAATTTATGAAATTCTTTCAAATCAAATTCCATCTAAAAAAATAATTTTTTTTTTTTGTTAATTTAGGTTTAATTGTATTTAAAACATAAAAAAAATTGTACGATATATTATTTTCTCAGTGTATTTTTTAAATTAGAAATCAAAGTATTATAATTTGAATCAATTTCTACATACAATATGTGTTTACAGTATTATAATATTCTTAAATTTCTCCATACAATATGTTCACCCTTTTGACTTCATCTTCTTCTTTTTTTGGTATTGTTGATTGGGGTTCTTGCTTTTCCTTTTCACCTTTATTTCTGGGTTTTTCGTTGATAATAAGTCATCGCTGGTTATGGTGTTGTCATTGCTGGTTATATGGTTGAACTTGTTTTGTTATAATTTGTTATTTCTGTTGTATTTTTTTTGTTCTGTTCATGTATTTCATTAATATTTGTTTATTTGTAAATTAGATTTATTACTTTTTATTTATAGTATTTAGTTTATTCGTTGTTTGTTGGTAGTTCACTAGTTCAATTTTGACTTTGTTTCTTGTTCTAAATTTTTTCCATTATGCCCTTTTGTTTTTTTCTTTGCGTTGCGTATGTTCACTGTTTATTTGAGTTCATGCTCAATGTACTCTCATTTGTTCTTCTTCTTGCTATTGTTGTTGCGAGTACTAGCTGTTCTGCTTTTTCTCATCAAAATATTTTGCTCTACCCGTCACACACACCAACCGTAGTCGTTATTTGTGATATCTTTGCTTTTTACTTTTTTCCCCTGGCCAACGACCTTGCAGTTTTCGTTGACACTTCCAGCTTCTTTCTCTTAGCACCAGTTGAATTGCAGCGCGATTTGTCTTTATCTTTTTCGTTTTGTTTTCTTTAAATTTTATTTGGTGTTTTTTTTTTTTTTTTTAATTTGAAATCGTTTTGTCGACACTGTACTTTTTTTGGTGGAATGTCCTAACTGTTTCTTATTATTTTTTTTTTTTTTTCTCTTTTTCTATGTTGCAGTTTTGTAGCTCGATGGCGATATTCGACGTTGTTTAAAAATCTGCTTATAGTCTCTGTCACTCTAATTAAAGGGTTTATATTTTGAATTTTAATGGCATTTCAAGTACTTATATCATTTTTTCCACTTTATTGCGGTTATTTTTTTCTCTGCATGTCTTATAACTGTTTTATTATTTTTTCATATGCTTTTTATTTTATTTTAGGATCACTCTACCTTTAATTTGTCCGATATTTGTGTTGCTTCACTTTGTATGAGGTGATCGTTTTTTAAACACATTTACGTGAGCTTTTCTTTTTTGTTAAAGACTTGTACCGAATCTGAATTAGGTTTTTCCTTTCTTTCTTTGTGGTCCTGTCACGGTCGCCATGTAATGGTTCGAAATAAAACAAGTGACGCGATTAAGAGTGGGGAGCAGACTGACCGCTCTGTATATTTTATCATCATCCAGAATCCAAAAACGTATACATGATAGATATTAGGGTAGTATTAAATAGTAGTAACTTAGAGTATAAGTAGTAAATAGTAGGCTAATGTGTTATAGGAGAAATATGTATGAGATTATATATCAGGGATGAGAAGTCGAATAGTGCTAACAATGTTGCACTACAGTAGTTTTGAAATCTTAGTATGAAAATTTCTTAACTTTGAATATATATATATTTTTTTTGGTCAGAGTAGTTTTGGAATCTTAGTATGAAAATTTCAAAATGAAAGTTTTCAGTTTTTAACTTTGAATTTATATATACATATTTTTTTTTTTTTTGGTCAGAGTAGTTTTGAACTCCTAGTATGAAAATTTCGAAATGAAAGTTTTCATTCTATTCGTTGATTTCAATCAAATATAAACATTCGGTGTGGTATTGAATTTTATTAGGGGCAAATTGGAAATTAAAATTTCATTGCCCATATACATATATAAGGACATAAATATATAGAGGTAAGGACTAACACGTGGATATTTTAAAATTCAATCCTTTATTGAATACTCGTTTTTTCCTTGCTGTAGCTTTGCGTGAACGCCACCACACCTTTTCTTTGGCTTTTGATGTTTCGAGGGAGAGGAATAGTTCTGTGCCTTGGGCCAAAGTCCATGGGGGATAATCATACATTGATAGTGGGGATTGCGCCATACTATTCCATAACAGAAGCCTCAAGAATTGAACTCCAAATCTATAGCCATCCATTGTCGACTTCTGTTTGGCTGGAGTTTATTGCTCCGAAGATTCAATCGGAAACTCAAGAACGGGCTCGAAAATTAATGGTTATGAGTGCGGTGATAAGTGTGGTGGGGAAATTTTCCCATCTAGTGACAAATTGCAGTGCTTTAGTTTTTTTTCGTGAATTCGAAATACAATGGTGTTAAATAATTTTCCATTTAATTCACAAATTTCTAAAATTTTACTTATTTCCTTTTTCCTAAAATTAATAATTTAACGTTCTTTGTTTTTTTTTTTAATAATGAGTAATTTTTTCGTTGTTCTAATGATATAAAAGCAGTAATTTTTTTATTTTTAATTTCTGATTTTATACAATTCTAAATGTTAAACTGAATTTTCGATTCCCTACAGTAAATCATATCGCACTCGTTCAACAATACTGTATTAACTCAAAATTTTTTTATTTTATCTTTTTGGCAAAAAACAATACATAACACTTATGTCCACCTATGGTTAAAAATTCGGATAGTTCTGACTACTCTTTCTTAATAAAATTACATGTTGTGACCTTTTTCCTGCTGCAATGGGTTATTTCTGTGAATCAAGAAAACAAAATTATTTTGAGTTATTTGAAGTGATTGGCCTTAACAAATAATTTTTTTGTCGTTTAAAGAATAGTATTTTGAGTTATGTTGTTATTCTAATAATAAAAGTTTATTTTAGTCAGGTAGTATTTTGAGTTGCAATTGTTTCATTGATTCAGGCTAAGTTAATTGTTAGTTTTAATTCGAAATATGATTGTTTTCATGAAATAATGCTTAACTTTTTCTTTGAGTTGTTACTGTTTTCGTGAAATAATTCTGTTTTTTGTTCAGTTATTATTGTTTTGATGAAATAGTTTTAATGACACTTTGTAATATTATCACTTTATTATTTTGTATTTGATCAATATAGCATTACATTTTTAATCAGCTAGAAATTTTATTATTAGGTTTATAAAACATAATAGTGAATACTTCAAATCAAAAGGTCTATTAAGTTCAGTTAACAAAATGAGTTGTCCAAATGAAGAGCACTATTCATTATTACGCAAAGCCAAAAATATCGGTAGTGAAAGATGTCATTCTTCTGGCAGCAGTTCTTCAGATCCGGTCAGTAACAATTCGGAAAATGATTTTGATCCACGTACAGTGAATGATACCAGTTCTTCGGAGTTAAAAAATATAGGTAGTGAAAGGTGTCATTCTTCTGGCAGCAGCTCTTCAGATCCGTTCAGTAACAATTCGGAAAATGATTTTGATCCACGTACAGTGAATGATAGCAGTTCTTCGGAGTATGATTTAAATGAGAAAGTGCCAAGAAAAAGGAAATGCGAAAAAAGAGAACATCATAATAAACGACAAAAGCGGCAAAAAAAATTACGAAACTCAGGGTATTCGTATAAATCGATTCATAATTCGTCAAAGACAATAAAAGAGAAGCGTTTACGAAAAGCTTGTGGAGAAAAGTGTCGCCTTCAATGTAGTAAGAAAATAACACAATCATCGCGATATGAAATATTTCATAAATATTGGGATATGATTAGCTTGCAGAGACAAAGAGAATTTATTGCCAACAATATGAAACTAATTAAGCCAAAGTACAGATACTCCTGCACTCAAGATTTACGCAGATTGAACAATGCATTTTTCTTCGAAATTAACTCAGAACAAGTAAGAGTGTGTAAGTTATTTTTTAAAGCAACACTTGACATAAATGATACAGTCATAGCAACGGTTATTAAAAAGAAGGACAAAGATGGTTTTGTAGATATAGACTATCGTGGAAAGCATAGTAACCATTTAACCGTGAACCCTGAAGTTAAAGAAAGCATAAGACAATTTATTAACAATATTCCAAGGGTCGACAGTCACTACTTACGTGCTCAAACAACTCGTGAATACATTGAGAGTGGCAAAAGCCTAACAGACCTATACAGTGATTACAAAGAGTTTCGAGAATCGGAAAATTTGCCACCTGGTAATAAAAGTATGTTCTACAGAATTTTCAAGAACGAATTTAATCTTTCACTTTTTAAACCAAAAAAGGATCAATGCGATCTTTGCGAATCATTCTTGAATTCAGATGAGAATGAAAAGAAAGACTTAAACGAGGTTTACAACATACACCAAGAAGAAAAGAACTTATGCAGAAAGGAAAAAGATTTTGATAAACAAAATTGCACAGCAGCTGTTTACGACCTGCAAGCAGTTCTCCCACTTCCAAAAGGGATGGCATCAAGCTTTTATTATACAAGCAAAATAAATTGCTATAATTTCACTGTCAGTGACCTCAAAGTCGAATGCTTTTTCTGGACGGAAGTAGAAGGAAAACGTGGAGCAAATGAAATAGGAAGTTGCGTACTTCAATATATAAAAAATTTGGTATCAAAATTAAATAACGCTCAGGACTTGGATTTGAAGTTTGGACTTCAAACTTCAGATCAATATTTTCTTTTGCATTTTCCAAAATCAATAGTACCTCAATTTAACTGCATTACCACAAAAAGTTCACATATAACTTTTCTCACCGCTACAGATGGGTTAACTCTAATACTGCACATGGCAAAACACTTGACTACATTATGCAATAGTTTCGTGGCTGGACATTGTCCTTTTAAAACCTCTACGCTGGAGATAAAGCAACTCAACCAAAACTTAAAAAAGAAAAACACCTTAAAGATCCATAAACTAAACGATTACCCCGTCCTCTGTTCTTAAGAGGAGTTTTGTTTAATCGTATAGGTCATCTTCGAGAATATTCAGGTTGGAGTATTAAAATACTCTAATGGACGACCACGACTTCAAGGAATTACGCAGTCAATGAGAGATCGTGAGCGTGTGTTTGTAAATGCGTACAAATTTATGGCTTATTTTAAGGTTTTTTGGGTTTCTTTTGTTAGCTATTAATTGCTTTCAGGTGAGAAGTGTGAAGTCTGCCGATCACACTTTATGGTCCCACCACTCTTTAAGTACTGATGCTGTGTTGTTGTCAGTCGTTGTTGTTATTAGTGTTGTTTAGGTTCCTCTAATCATGTCAACAAAATGGGAACATCATAAAATGTTGTTGTTGTTGTTGCTGGTGGTGTTGGTGTTAGGTGTCTTAGGTCTTTTGTGATAGTGTTTTCCCCCCGAAATGTGAATTATCGATCTCGTTTTAGTTTTCTGTTAGAAGAGACAAAAAGATGTTAGGCTGTTAATCACATTTGACTTTTTGACTTTTTGCCGTTCGCATGTGTTACTGTTGCCGTGCCTGATCCCTCTTTCCGAGCTATAAACAATAACAAAAGGTGTTGATAAGAAACTGTTTTTCAACAACAGTCAACTGAAGGCATTGAGTCTGTATAATAGTGTTGGAACCGCACTAACAGGTGGGTTTGTGCGCAGCCGCATACTGTTGTGTGTGCGGCCAAGAAGACCATCATGGACGACGTTAAAGACGTCCGTGATGACGATAATTGAATTTAGTATGGGATATTCTTATTCATAATCGCTTTATGTTAATTTGATTAGTTTTATGTCCTGATAAATATATAAAGTGAGAGACGCTGGGAATAGTCAAATATAGGAAGTATTATTTATTTATGGTGACCTTAATTATGGGCTCATAGGCAATCAACTATTTGATGGGTTATACATATGATGCGGGTTGATACACTTAAATATATATATATACGTATAACAATGGACATTGTGTAGACTTATTTTAAGCTGTAATTAATGATAACAGTTTATGGAGAATATATGTAATTCATATACATATATATGTTTATATATCTAGAATGCAGGGGATTTTATTAAAATGCCATAAAATGGACACTAACGCTTATGTTTTTTAAACCCAAACTGGTGTAATAACACCAGCCCACAAATTTTCGACTTTTCTGTGAAAAAAAGGGCCTGTAAATCCATTTCAAATATATTCTATACATCTTAAATAAACTGTTGAGAACAACAATGCTGTTGGAGTGGGAACGAGCCTTTATAAATGATGGAAAAACCTTTGTACGATTCAAAAGAGGCAAAATCTCCGTACGATACTAACGGCTGTGAGAAGAGCAAGGAAGCCTTCTCTGATTCCGATCATGAACAGCATGTAACATTGTTCTATGCCTACGTGTTTTCAATTCAAACTCCACATTGCAAAGTGGAATTTACAACTCTTTGGCTAACAATAGACGACCTGGATGTTGTCCTAATTCAAGAAACCTGGTTGTCAGGTAAAAACAATAGTTTTATCAGTTGAAGATGTCCCATTAGAGTCCGAAAAATCTACAAGTGTTCCTATTGGCAGAGAAAGTGATTAAATTATGATTTGCCTGGAGGTAAATGGGTGTAAAATTTGGTTGGAAAAGTAGTGACACGACAACATCTACTAGGCTCAACTTAGCGTAGAAAATACTCAGAGGTTTTTAAAGCGATCTATATGGTTTTGCAATGAGTTTTAAACTTATTTTCCATGCTATAACAAAGGATTAGAAAGTCTATACGGGGAGAGGAGGGACGTATTGAGGAGTTTACAATTACGTAAAACATGACAAAATATGCGACCAATATTTTCTCATGGTCCGGTAGTTTTAATACATTGATAGTTTTTTATACCAGAAACTCAGCTAAGGTCCCCAAGTAGCTTGCAGTGTCTGATAAATAACGCTTTCTGCGCTTTCCGTTCATTGATACCAAATGAGAGAAAGCGCAGTGTTGAGTAACCTAAATGGTATGCTACCACAGATACGCCTTAGGAAGTAGGTAACAGATCGGTCTAAAACTCAACCTCGTCTCTTAGAGATGTGGCAGCCCGTTGAAACTTAATTCGGGCTGGGAGGCCTTTATAAACCAATTATTATGAAAACACAAATTAAATAAAAAGTTTCAGTCGGAAAAACCCGACTTACATATACCCTCACCCTCAGTTAAACATAAAATTGTTCTATGTGTTACACTTTTGGGTCGTATCAAATGATTTATACCCTCATACCCGTAGGGTGATGCATAAAATACACAGCAACATGTCCAATAGCTATGGAATAGTGCGCGAATTCTCGATTTTTATACGGCGGAACCTCTTATTTTGTGGGGTTCAGTAAAAAAATGCTGTAGCCAAAAAATGGTGGTGGTGAGGTCAGGTTTAACCGTCCCGCATTGGGTCAAAGTTCAGGAAAATTTTGAAAAAATGTACAACAGTCCTCCTAACTACCAAGGGGTTGTCGTTAGGGGGTTGGGATGTATGGCAGACCTTCATGAATTTCTTTTGCCAACATTTTCTCCGAACATACTTACCCCCTTTCTCCACTCCTTCGGGGGGCTCCCGTACAAATTTTTAATTACCCCCTTATTACTCCGTATAATGTTCCCAAAGCCCTAACTTCACCAGGGTCACCCTAGGGGGTTAGAATGTATGACGGATCTCCAGGAAAATCTTTTCCGAACATTTTCTTCAAACATACTTACCCCCTATTTTCTCTCCTTAGGGGGCCTCCCATAACCCTCCCTCAATATGAGAAAAACCGCCCTACCTATCCAGGTGTTGTCCCTAGGGGATTATGATGTATGGCGGACCTTCATGATTTTTTTTCCCCAAACATACTTACCCCCTACCTCTCCTCCTTATACTGGCTCCCATACAAAATGCACCAAATATTGGGATGAATCAAATCAATTTATTTTTATCGTGCGACGGATATTTCTTGCGATTGCATCGACAACCTGAAGCAAGAATTGTTTCTCATTTTCGTTTCGACATAAAACATTGTTGTAATCCTGCAATTATTTGACACCTCTCTCTGCAGTGTCGTTAACAACACGCAAGGTGCTTACGATCTGCTTCGCTTTGTTGTAGTCTTCCCGGTTTTCTCAGGTTTTTGGATCGGTTGAAATGAACTCATTTGGTAATCCAAAGCGATCGAATAATTTAACTGTGTCTCTCGTCACGAAATGGCTCAAATCTTTTGCAATGAATTCTTTCACTTGTTTCGAATGCAATACAATACACGTGAAAAATCAAATGCATTACTAGCGAACTGGTATCTACTCTGGACAGATGTAAAGTAAGTGACGTAGCAGCAGTTCGTATTTTGATTGCGGCGGCTCGTGCGTTTGGGTGCGATCCAAGGAACTACATTATTAATCGTGCGTCCATTCGAGAATGCCGTTCGCAAATCGAGAACAGATTGTTGAATTCATGAAAGCAAATCTACAGGTATTTGTTGCCCGACCGAAAATGAGTATCAAATTTTTATGTACATATATTCCTTATTTAATGTTTTTCAGCTAACTGAAGCAAAATTTATAACAGTTCATTGGGATGGGAAATTATTAAAGGACTTGCAAGGCAAAGACAAAATTGATCGACTTCCCGTTATTGCCACATATGACGGAAAAGAGCAGCTATTGGGCATCCCGATTGTTTCGGCAGGAAAAGGAAAAGGAAAATATATCGCGGAGTCGGTGTATGGCCTTTTGTTAGATCGGGAAATATCTGACCGCGTTCAGGCCATTTCCTTCGATACAACTTCAACAAACACTGGCTCGTTCCAAGGTGCGTCACTCATTCTTGAACAGTTATTGGAACGAGATCTTTTATACTTACCGAATTTACGAACTGGTATTGAAAGAGGTGTTCGATGCCAAATTCGGTAAAACGTCAGCTCCAGGTGTGCCTTTGTTTGCTCGATTTAAATGTGATTAGGAAATGATGAAAGACAAGCGATATACCAGTGGCATAACAGACGATAAAGTCGCTATGAAAATACCTGTTAATGTTCTGATTGAAATCAAATCATTTTGTTTGGCTCAGCTACAAGAGAAACATCCCAGAGCAGACTACAGAGAATTCCTGCAGATCGTTTTATTATTTCTTGGAGAAAACATTCCCAGTTACCATTTCCGCGCTCCAGGACCTACCAGCCATGCCCGATGGATGGCCAAGGCCATATACTGCATAAAAATGTTTCTATTTCGAAAACATTTCAATTTAACCGAAATTGAATTAGAGAAGCTTCGGGGTATTTGCATATTTATCGTGACACTTTATGTGAAAGCTTGGTTTGGCAGCACCACGGCTGTCGGGGCACCCAATCAAGTCTTCAATTTTTTAAAAGCGGCAGTCGCATATGCATCTATTGATGGAAATGTGTCACAGAAAGTGGTAGATAAATTGTGCAATCACCTTTGGTACATCAGTGCTGAAGCTGTGGCTTTTGCACTATTCGATAAAAACGTTTCCCATAATATCAAGCAAAAAATGGAGAATGCAATTCTTTCATTCTAAGAAGACGACGAAAACGTAGAATCTCAATCTGATGACGAAGAAAACGAGGGAGAAGGCACTGAGGAGGAAGAGAGCGAGGATGAGGATGAAAATCAAGGCGTTAAGTCTGCTTGTTCACGTTCAGATATTGTTTGGATTGGATTGCATTCGAAACAAGTGAAAGAATTCATTGCAAAAGATTTGAGCCATTTCGTGACGAGAGACACAGTTAAATTGTTCGATCGCTTTGGATTACCAAATGAGTTCATTTCAACCGATCCAAAAACCTGGGAAAACCGGGAAGACTACAACAAAGCGAAGCAGATCGTAAGCACCTTGCGTGTTGTTAACGACACTGCAGAGAGAGGTGTCAAATAATTGCAGGATTACAACAATGTTTTATGTCGAAACGAAAATGAGAAACAATTCTTGCTTCAGGTCGTCGATGCCAATCGCAAGAAATATCCGTCGCACGATAAAAATAAATTGATTTGATTCATCCCAATATTTGGTGCATTTTGTATGGGATCCAGTATAAGGAGGGGAGGTAGGGGGTAAGTATGTTTGGGGAAAATACTGGGGAAAAAAAATCATGAAGGTCCGCCATACATCATAATCCCCTAGGGACAACTCCTGGATAAGTAGGGCGGTTTTTCTCATATTGAGGGAGGGTTTTGGTGCAGTTTGTATGGGAGCCCCCCTAAGGAGAGAAAATAGGGGGTAAGTATGTTTGAAGAAAATGTTCGGAAAAGATTTTCCTGGAGATCCGTCATACATTCTAACCCCCTAGGGGTGACCCTGGTGAAGTTAGGGCTTCGGGAACATTATTCGGAGTAATAAGGGGGTAATTAAAAATTTGTACGGGAGCCCCCCGAAGGAATGGTGAAAGGGGGTAAGTATGTTCGGAGAAAATGTTGGCAAAAGAAATTCATGAAGGTCTGCCATACATCCCAACCCCCTAACGACAATCCCTTGGTAGTTAGGAGGACTGTTGTACATGTTTTCCAAATTTTCCTGAACTTTGACCCCAATGCGGGACGGTTAAACCTGACCCCACCACCACCATTTTTTGGCTCCAGCATTTTTTTACTGAACCTCACAAAATAAGAGGTTCCGCGATGTAAAAAAGTCGTTACTAAGAATTTCCATATAACACTATTCCATAGCTAATGTCCAATAACGAATTCAGACCGATTAGCTTCAACACGAAGATCAAATTGAGAAGAATCAAAGAAATCATATTAATCACGTGGTAATCGATTCAAGACATGTCACAAGCGTAATGGACGGGCCCTTATGCGCGGTGCAAATATTGGCTCGGATCATCACCTAGTTGCAGTATCATCACCTAGTAGAAGTAGTGCTAAATATACTAGCAGCCAAGCGCAAAGGACTAGACGTCAAAAATCTGCGTACCACCGAGATATCCGATGCCTACTACAACCAACTCCCAAAATAACTTCAAACACACGCCCCTAATTCTGCCATTCCCGATGCACAGTCGCAGAATATTGCGCATTCTATAACCACTGACGCAGAGACCGTACTGGGTTATTTAAAACCACACTCAGACAAGATCTGGTACGATAAGGAATGTAGCGCAATGTATGAGGAAAATGATGCTGTATGCAATATAAAACTCCAGTCTATGGCAACGCGTGTGAGGTGAGAGGTGAAGCCCAAAATTTCTACTAAAAGGTAGAAAGCAAAGTTTTTGAAACAGGGATCCCCGCCTGTAAGGACAGAGAAGGAACTCTGGTCACAGACACGCACAAATTTTTGATTCGTTAACGGTTTTGGAAAGAAGAATCTTAGACCTTTCGGTATACTGCGTAAATTGACCAATTCCCCTTTTGTGTTTATGAGTTATTGATGATTTAAAGTATATGACCGCCTACGTTTTGATACAATAACTACAAAACTATATTAAATACATACACTGTGGTGCAAAAATGAGCAATGTTTTAAACAAAGTATGTAATTAAATATTTTTTGTAGTTTTTATTAAATTATTTTCTACCTTTTTGTTAAATTTAAAATATGCATCTGTAAACTATGTAAAGCAATAGCAAAAATATGTCTAACATAAATGTATGTATATTAAAATAAAACATTTTGTAAATCAGACCATTGGCACACTTTTTCTCCAAGGATTTTCTCATTTAAATTTAATATTTAATCCAGTATACTTTTAGTTTTTTTTCAACTGATCTATCCTATTAGGCGTTTATTGACAAAGTTTAGCAACATAATATACAGGAATTTTGTTTCATTCACCCTGAACCCACTTCCACAGCTCATTAATACATTTCGCGGCTCCTTCGTTTCTGTCAGACCTCGTTTTAGGTAGGTTAGGTTAGGTTAATTCGGCAGCCACGTTTAACACAGCTCACTTGGGTCCTAGTATGAGTCCCGTTGTGATACCATTTTATGATTTCCGCACCAAATGTTCCTATTCTAATCGGTCGTTTTAGGTAAGCCCACAAGTTTTCGACCGGGTTTAGATCTCGACTCTGCAGTGGCCACTACCTGACCCCAAACACCTGAGAACAAAGCCATTCCTTGACAATTTTTACAGAATGTTTTGGGTCGTTGTCATATTGGAAGATGACATTCTCTAGTCTTTCTGGCATTTTGGCTGGGGTCATGGGGCAAATTACCTTGCAAAATGCTAAGATAGTCTTCTGTTCGCATTATACCTTCGATCCGTATAAGTGGTTCTACATTATCTGGGGTTACACATCCCCATGCCATAATAGAACCGCCTCTTGAGACTTTACAACATCCAAATGATCTACAAAAATGTAACAGAAAATTATTCTCGAAGTGCTCTAAGATCACCAATCGATATCTCCAACTTTTAATAATCATTTTATCTTTTTCTCAAGCATTGTGTGAACAGCAGCCTAAAATACTCAGAGTATCTTGTTATTTATTTTTCTTTTAATTTTACATGTCTTCAATGAAATTTAATGAGGATTTTTGTGTGGAACATTTAAACTCTTCTCTCTATCTCGCTTATTTATGTTTCCTTTTCGTCCTTATTTCGTGAAAAGTCAGAACAAGACCCTAATATGGGACTTTACACCATTCAAGTGTTCTACAAAAATGTTTCTCAGAAAAGAGACAAAACGATAAGTAAAAGTTGGAGATAACGATTTGTTGTATTAAAGCAACTCAATAATAATTTTCTGAGGCACATCTTATTTCTAAACTTACATTTCACGACCATATTGCCACCAATATCTAATAATTCCTAGCCATTGCATAACATGTTCTATCTTTTAACCAAAAGGGTCTTTAGAGCAGCATACAAAAGCTGATAAAATAAAACCACACTGTTACAAATTTTACAACTCAATCATATTTTTACGATTCGATTTGATGGTCAAGATGTTTATAAGCTCTTTTATACGGATTTTGGTAATTAAAAACGGTCAGACAAACACTAAGATAGAACAGCTGAATTAATCCAGACAGACGGCGAGAACTGACCAAAGGGACAACCTGTTTGCAAAGTTTAATGCGGTCACTACGACTGGAATGGAACAATTCTATAACTCCTTAGGCATCCGATCAAGTGAATATTATAATGGCTTCACATCGGCTCACATCAACACTTGCACTCACAATCGTTTCGTTGATTCTTTTACGACATCATTTAGTGGCCTCAGTGGAGTAGAATAACGTTGACTGGGCAGGGCCACAAATCTGCTACATTGTAGCGGCCAAATTAAGTTGGATCATACTGTTTTTATGGGATTTTAATCGTTTTCATTTCATAGCGGGTAGAAAAAGGTGCACTGAGCATTTGTAAGCAATTAACAGGTATAGTTATAAATAACGAAAACAAAATGTAATTTTAATATTCGTTATTGTTTTCCATTGGATTTGATGGAGTTGTAAAAGTGCAACATTGTTGCATAGTTTAAGAAAAGCAGAAGCTGCAGAACACTTTTAGGGATATAACACAACAAAGCAATGTGGTGTTTATGGAGGTCATATTTAAAGTTGAGTAAAAGGTGGTTTATTAAAGAGTTAAATCAATGGATACATGACCAATTCTAATATGCATTCTTAACAAAAGATTTAATATCAAATAAATATCGTTTAACATCTAAAAGTAGGCAGAGATAATAAAACTTTAATGATTATAATTTCTAGCTTAAAATAATATTTCAAATTTGATGACATCTATACTAGGGATGTAACGAACGTTCGCATTCGCATATGCGAATGCGAATTATTCGCATCATTTTGTACATTCGCTTTCGCATTCGCATTCGTATAAATATATATTTCAATATTCGCATTCGCTTTCGCTACGTTACGAAACGTTTTCAGTCTCTCGTGCAAAAAAATTGTTAGCTGAATACAATAAACAGAAAAAAATTCATATTTCCAAAGATCCTTTATTGTGGTGGAAACGAAACAGCTCGAAATACCAAAAGTTAGTACCTATGGCACGCCAGTTCTTAGCTACGCCTCCGGGAAGTACCCAGCGAACAGTTTTTTAGTAGAGCCGGACTTATCTATGATCCACTAAGAACTAGATTGCATAGCGAAAAAGCAGCATAGCTTCTTTTTGTTAAATACAACTTGGCTGTACTAAATTTTGAATACTGAACAAGTCAAAATTTTCGAAAGTAAATAAAATTATTGTTTAGTTACCTTAAAGACTGAATTTCTGAGAATTATATATATTTTTGTTTTTGTTTTACTTTGAAATAAATATTTTATGTTTAATTACTTAACTGGAAGACATATTTTCATTTGAAAAGGCAGACAGTAGGAATAAAACTAAATTATTCGTTTACGTAAACCATTTTTTGACATTCGCTAAACAATTTTGGAATATTCGCTTTCGCATTCGCATCCGCAAAAACCAAAAGTAAGTATTCGCATTCGCATTCGCTTTCGCAAAAAAAATATTCCAATATTCGCTTTCGCATTCGCTAAAGCACATTCGTTACATCCCTAATATATACTGCCTTACATCATCTTCAGAAAAATTTATTTTTTCATAAGTCATATGAAATGTTTAGTTCCAAAATGGCTACTTTATAATTAAACTTTCGCTGTGCTGTTTACCAACTGCCTTACCTAATTCACCTGAACTTTGCAATAATTTAATTTTTACCTAATAGCAGTAGAGCCCCTTCTAGAAGTTTCTTTTGGTCCTTGCAAACTCATTCAGGTATTACATTTGTGTTTTTTTTTTGTTATTTAAATGATGACTTCCACTTTCTAGCGATGGCATGTTCGATTGCTGCAGCCGTTAAGTACACGGCATGCATTCGGTATCTTGATTTTCAAATAGTGTTGCATATTTATTGGCGTGTTGGCCCCGGTATTGCATGTGATCGCGCTTCACTCATTCATTTGCGGATGCATGTGGCAGTTCAGTTGTTTATTTAACAATTGTTGCTGTTGCCGCTGTTGATTTTTTATTATTTCTGATTGCAGAGTAGCCGACCATCGCATATTGTTGCTATACCGCTGGCTGTTGCTTGTGCTGTTCGCTGGTCCCTGGTCGGTTGTTATGTATTAACAAAGTTAACATGACATGCAACAAATTTTTAATTGGCGACATTTTGCATTTATGACTTGAAATTGCAGCTTGAAATGTGGAGGTCCGATGGTTGATTAAGTTGAAAAGTTATAAAGTGATGTTTAACTGAAATAAAATGGAACTTTATAATCGCTTAGTCAAGGACATTACATCAGATGGTGAAAGAAATAATAATATTAAATAAATAAACGAAATTAAGTGTAGCACAGGAATGGAATTGTTGGCAACATTTGGCCATGCAATGTGTAGATATTTGATATGGATTAAATTTTTTTGATTACACAAAAGATTATAGGGAAATAAAACTAAAACCAGTACAGATGATTGATATTGATCAATTCTAGAGTTAATGCAACTAAACGATTTTTAAATGAAATTACTAATGTATTTCAATGTAATGCAATATTACCAGCTTGTGGAGCTTTTACAGTTGGAAATAGTTGAATTTCGGTCGCTGGGCCAGACATTTACAGACATTGTAGTTAAACTTTAGAAAGAATTACTGTGAAAAAATTGTTTATGAATTTTCCAACAAATAAAATCGATTCTATATCAATGGGGGTGTATAGGGGTACTAAGGAAAAAGTCTTCAATTATTTCGCGTAAAATTCTCAAAAGAAATCTTAATTTCTAGTGTATTCGTTATTACTCATGAATACAATATATTATGGGAAATACTGGAAGGGATCGTAGATCTCACATAAAAAATGACTGAATGTAGTGTATTTAAAAACAATATACTCTGAGTATTTTAGGCTGCTGTTCACACAATGCTTTAGAAAATAAGAAAGTTTCAGTCGGGCGACCCGACTTACATATACCATCACCCTCAGTAAAATAAAAAAAAATTGCTATTATATTGATATTACTAGCTTTCCCGGCTCGATTTGCTTCACCCGTACTTGCATTGAATCTTCTTTTGAATTTAAGCAATTTGAAAACGCTTCATAAGACGAACGAACATCCCATTTATGTAATTGTAGCTTTATACCATTGGTCTTAGTGATTGTGCTACTTAAGTCCCTTATTATCTCCAAAAGTACGAATTTCAAAAGATACAGTCGTATCGCACAACTAAAATGAACTGGTACTCACTCTAATTCCAAAGGAAGCAAGCCCATATACGATTACAACTTTAGACGTTTGGTCTGGGTGATGGTATCAGTTTCATCTCTTTTCGGCATTTTTACCCATAAATAATCGAATTTCTAAAACCCCTATTTGGCGGCTCTCTAATTCTATAGGCAGCAATTCTAAAAACATTTTCGAAACCCAACCTTTAGACATTTGGTCTGGCCGATAGTACCAGTTTTATCCCTTTTTCGGTATTTTAACAACTAAAGTACGAATTTCGAAAAATTTCTTCACATCGCACAACTTAAATATTCACTTCAATTATTGCGCCTATACCTTTAGTCGTTTAGTATCAGTTTTATCCCTTTTCGGCCTTTACCCCTAAAAGGTAAGTAACTCGAAAATCGCCCTTGCTTCGCTCTAATTCTAAGCCTATATAAATTATCATGATTTTATCATTAGCCGTTTGGTCCGGGCGATAGTAAAATTTGTATCTCTTTTTCGATTTGTTTACCCAGAAATTTCGGATTTAAGAAAAACCTTCAATCCAATTTGATATTCAGTTGGCATCATCGATTATAGCAATAGCCGATTGGTCATTTTTACTCCTAAAAGTACGAATATCCAAAAATCCAATCTTAGCTGACGTTTATTCGAAAAGGGAATCAACCACCCCAATTTCATCATCCTATCTCTAGTCAGTAATTTTAAATATATAGATTATAGAAATGTTATCACAATCGTTCTGTTAATATGACTGACGTGGCACCGTCCATTTCCCAGCTAGACGTAAACCCCCATGTACCATTTACATATGTAGCAAATCTCATCTTCATAGCTTTAATGGCTCTTGAGATATGAACGATTGAAATTTCGGTTAGTGAGGGCGGTGCCACGCCCCTTTGTCTAATTATGTTTTCATGTAGCCTATGATAGATACCCTATGGATAGTGTTACACAGTGAAAATTTTATTGCAATCGCCCATTTTCGAGCGAGACGTGATCCTCTTTGTATCAGTAACATATGAAGCAAATCTCATCTTCATAGCTCTAATGTCTCTTGAGATATGACCGATTGAAATTTCCGTTTGTGTGGGCGGTGCCACGCCCCTTTGCCTAATTATGTTTTCATGTAGCGTATGACAAAAATCCTATGGACAGTATCACACAAAGATAATATAATTGCAATCGGTCCATTTATTTGGCCAATATAACTATTTTTTAAAAAGGGGCGTGGCACCGCCCCCTGTCCGCAAATAAAGTATTTTTTCTTACCCGTCCGGCATACGTACCAAATCTCAACTTTGTACCTATAATGGTTTAAAAGATACAGCTATTTCAAAATTCTAGTTGTATGGGGCGGTACCACGCCTATTTTTCACCCTTCCAGTCCGAATTTCCAAAAATCCCGTCTTAGTGCCCGCCTACGTCATAAATGGAACCTACATTCAAAATTTCACAGTTCTAGCTTTAGCCGTTTGGGCTGGGGAGTGATCAGTCAGTCACCCAAGCCTTTTATATATATACATTACTCGATTTCTAAAGTGGGTGGAGTGGTAAATTTGTATGGGAGGTACTAGAAGGGGCGTGTCTAGACATCCAGATCTTTTTTCCAAAACTTTATCCTGCCTGAACTTTACTAAATACAGAATTTGGTCACGATCGCGGTAGTTCTAATAATAATATTAATCGATTTCTAAAGTGGGCGGTACCAGATGTGTGTGGGAGGTACCAGATGGGGCGTTGGCAGACTTCAGTTTTTTTCTCAAAAACTGTATCCTGCTATAGCTTTACTAAATTAAGAATTAGGGTACGAGCGCGATGGATTTATTGATATTATTACTCCATATCCCTAGTGGGCGGAAAGGTGAGTTTGTATGGGAGGTACCAGAAGGGGCGTGGCTAGACTTCCAATTTTTTTCCAAAGTTTTATCCTGTAATAGCTTTACAAAGTACAGAATTTGGGTACGATCCCGTTGGGTGTATTGATATTATATAATAACTCGATTTCTAAAGTGGGCGGAATGATGTATTTGTATGGGAGGTACCAGAAGGGGCGGAGGCATGTAGCCCATTTGCAATACCGTAAGTAGTTTTGGGGAATTATTAACTCGTGCAAAATTTCAAGACATTTGGTTGCGTCTTTCGAAAGTTATCGTGCGAACCAGCCGGACAGCCACCAGACAGACAGACAGACGGGCATGGCTCAAATGACTTAAAAAGTCATGAATCGAATTTAGTTCTAAGAAGCCTAGGGTCTGAAGTTACTCCTTCTATGTGTATCACTTTTGGGTCGTATCAAATGATATATACCCTCATCCCTAAGGGTGATGGTATAAAAAGATATGTATGTAAAACTATAAGGTTGGTTTCGGTCTTTCGTATGGAAGGTACTAAATGAGGTGTGCCAATTGTTTACATTTTCTACGGGATTGGTACTATTACAAAAAATTAAACTGACCAAATTTAAATATCCTCCAGTTGCCCGTTTGGAAATTATGGACGAGAAATTAAGGTCATTTTGTATGGGAGGTACTAGAATGGGTCGGTATATATAGTCCATATGACTGTATGCAGTATTCTAAAGAAATATATGTATGTTAAACTATGAGGGTGAATTCTGTCATTAGTATGGGAGGTCCCACTAGGGGTGTGGCAAAACTTTAAATTTTCTGACGGCTTGACTATTATTACAAAATAAAGTATTTTCTAATTAGACGTGTTATTTTGGTATTCAAAGAAAAAAAAACATATTTTGAGATAAATAAGCGGATGTTTATTTCATAATAAAGAGGAAGGTATGCCGTTTTACACTCCAATACTTCAATCCCTGACAATTATAACTATCCATATCAAATTCACTCAATAGATCCTTTCAGTGTCCCTTATTTTGACCACTTGTGGCTCCATGAAAATTTATTGACTTTGAGGGCAACAAATACCTTTGGTCCCGATGGTATTCCAAATTCTGTATTGTAGTATTGTTCTGTCACTTTGGCTAAACCTTTGCCTACGTTATTTAATGCCTCTTTAAAACTTGCTTCCTCTTCACAAATCAGGAAGCACTTTAAATGTTTCAAATTAACGGGGTATCGCAAAACTTAACGCGATTCCAAAATTGTTTGAGAAATTGATCACGGATATTATATCTTATAAAGTTTCTCCTATTATTGATAGCCGTCAACATGGTTTTTGTAAGGGTTTGTCTACTGTGACAAACCACCTTCAGTTTTATTCACACGTGATTAATAGTTATATTTCTGGTATGCAGACCGATGATATTAACATTGATTTCAGTAAGAAGATTTCGAAAAGGTGAATCATTGCCTTCTTATTCATAAACTAAATGCTATCGGCTTCAAAGGCTATATCATTGACTGGATAACATCCTATCTTACAGGCCGCGAACATCTGGTCACATTAGGGGATTCTATTTCTACGCCTATCCATGTGACCTCCGGCGTTCCACAAGGTAGCCACCTTGGCCCTGTACTGTTTTTGTTATTCATAAATGATTTGCCAAACGCGGTAACCGAAGCTTATGTACGCAGATGATGTCAAAATTGTTATTACTTGTGATAATGCTCCAGATCACATTCGTCTACAATATGATTTGGATGCATTTTATATGATGATATGATATGAAGTTTACCAGATCTCATCCAATTATTTCTCAGTTTACTCTGGGAGGTTCAGCATTGGAACTTGTTGATTCACTTGTTAATGTTTTTGTGGTCAAATCGTGTGCTGCTAATTACCATGTTACTTGCTGCAGAGAAATCAATCAGTCTGATTCCGTTTGGCGATGTGTCTGTATGCAGACTAAATTTTCCGACTGTTGTGCTAAAGACATTCTCCCGGCCTATTTTGGCATTAAAATCTCCCAGCACGATTTTAACATCATGGCCCGGGCTACGGTCATATGTTTCTTCAAGTTGGGCGTGGAGTCCGTCTCTGACCTCGTCACTTTTCTCCTCCGTCGGAGCATCAGTATCAGTGTGATGTAGAAAAATTTTGCCTTCACTCTTATGGTGGCGATTCGTTCACTGACAGGAGTAAACCTAGACACCAAGTGTCTAGTCTCTTGCCGACCACAAATCCACAACCAAACTCATTCTTATCCGCGTGGCAGCTTGTGTACACGCCACACATCCTCATACGCGAGCATCCATATCCAGTCCACCGGATTTCCTGTATAGCTGTAATGTCAGCCTTATATTCTTCGAGGACATCCGCCAATGGATAGAGGCACTTGGTCGGTATATAGTTCTAACATTCCAAGTGTATATTCTCAAATCATGGTCCTTAAAACGTTTGCTGTGGTCGTCAACATTTTGGGGGTTTCTTTTTCTCTTATTTCTAATTTTATTCACTGGTGGCGGGTGGCAAGTCCAGCCCACCAGGTTCTGCATTTTATTCCTACTGCCAGGAAACATTTCAGCCGCTCTTTTTGAGACAGACGCTGACCAGGAAGCCGCCCAATATAGAACAGACGGTTTGACTAGGGGAACCACGGAGACATCACCCTCCTATTTGTACCTCTCTAGAGGACACCCCATGTGGTGTAGTGCTTATTTAATGGCGGCTTTGATTCGCAATGTCATAGATTCGTCATCGGACACATGTACCCTTTTATAGTACGCCCTTGGTCTATACATATCTGTAGGCCGTTCAGCTATCCGCCACCTGCTGACCACCCATAGTAGCACGAGCTACATATCATCTAATAGTTTCTGTCATATCGGACTGTCGAATGCAGCTTTGTAATCGTGTAGTCGATATATATCGTAAGTGTCATCTCCTTTTCCATAACTATATTAAATAGTACACAGCACAAGCTATCGCCCTGCCTGAGACGTCTTTCCGTGTTGAATGGTTCAGAGTGATCCTTACCAATCTTAATAGAGGGTTTGGTGTTTTCCAAGGTACATCTGCAAAGTCGAATTAGTTTTGCAGGAATACCAAACTCAGACATGGCCTCATATAACTTATTCCTTATCGTAGAGATGAAGGCAGCTTTGTAGTCGACAAAGAGGTGGTAGGTGGCGATCTGCTTTTCATGAGTTTTTCCAAGGATGTGTGGTAAGGTGAATATTTGATCCGTCGTAGATTTACCAGGTCTAAAGCCGCACTGATATGGTCCAATTAGTTTTTCTACAATTGACCTTAGACGTTCACACAATATACTCGAGAGGACCTTGTATGGAATAGGTAAAAGGCTAATTCCACGGTAGCTCTCACATTCACTACGATCTCCTTTCTTTTATATGGGTCGTAAAAGACTGAGACTCCAATCCCCGGGCATGCTCTCCTCTAGTCAGATGTTCTTTATGAGCTGATGCATGCTCCTAATCAGCTCTTCCCCGCCAGCCTTAAACAATTCAGCAGGGAGACCATCAGATGCAGCCGCTTTGTTTGACTCAGACATTATGCGAAATTCCTATTTTTACCAGGTCTTGATGGATCTTGTTTTTGCATAACCCAGTAAGGTCGTTGCTGCAGTGGCCATAGAATTTGCAATATTCCGCCACTGTTCAAAACATCGGAATTAGGGGGTTGTATTTACAGTAGTTGTGAGAGTTGGTTTGAGTGGGCTTTGGCTATTTCGGTGGTATGCAGCTTTCCGATGTCTAGCTTATATTGCTTGTCGTTACGATTTTTTAGCGCTACTTAATCGCGATAGGTGGTGTCTATATTTGCACCGTGCATCACAAACAGGTCCATATAGTTTGAAATATGCCTTCCATCTATTAACACATCATCAATCTGAATTTGTCCTCTACTTAGGCAAGGTCATCTTTATTTACTATTGTAACAACCAACCACGACAAAACTGCTGTCCTACTCACCTTTTCCCAGATATGCCATCCTGCAAATATCTTCTGTCTCTAAAATATAAGAAAAGTCTTGGAGGTATTACGTTATTGCATTTTACATCCCTAGGCGCCTAAGAAACAATTTCCCTTTCGATGCCGTCTCAGTGGACCCATCATAATCAATTGACTGGTTTTGTACTTTAATGCTGTGTGTGCAATCACCAAGTAAATTTATTCTGAAAACTTCCTCCTCTTTGTATTTCTCCCAATGACTAACAAATTGCAATTGTTTAATTATGTCTCAAAACTGTTTGCCCTGAATCAAACATTTTAATGCAAAACAAAAAAACGAAAGAGTTATATGTTCCCTTCCGCCTCGTTTCCCCCATTGACATGTATTCACATTATCAAATAGCTATGCGTGTTCTCTCCATAATTTAATATGCAAATGAATATGCGATTAATATTCATATTTTACAGTTAAGCTAAACGGCATTTGTTTGTAACAATTTCTAAACAAATTTCACGTTGCGTGAAATTTAGCACTTTCTGCCGCAAAACAAAGTAGAGGGTAACTCCTAGCCGAGAAAGCAAAAGCGCAAAAAAAAACCACTAATACTCATAACATGCCTCAGCTGACCCAAGGAAACTAATCAAAATCATTGGCGTGTGATAAAATGTAAATTTAAATGGTCAAGCTGAAAAGGAGCCGGCTTTAAACACCTTGACAGTTGCACACAATCACATACATATCCTTAAAGGACAGCCGGGGCTGCCACTCTTGGTCAGGTTGTCAAAGGAACGAATTGTAATGACTTATTTTTTTTTTTGCTTTTGTGAGTGAGTGAAACTTTTACGTGTCCGAGATACGAAAATGCAGGTCGGCTAATGTGAAGGAAAAATTCACGTTATTTCTTAACTTACCAACATAGTAAAATGATTCACTTAGCTAATTTCAGTTGTTTTAGTGTAAAAGGTGGAAAATTGTGCAAACAGCCTACAAAATTTTTGTTGTGCCACTTTCCATATAAAAAAATGTGTGTTAAACAAAATTATTTTTTCCCTCGTTCGATGTGACATATCGGGGTGATTATATAGCATATTTCAGTTCATTTCGATATTGGGTTTAAGAATCATGCAAAAGTTATTTAAATTAATGCAAGGTTGCGAACTAGGAGAACTACAAAGGTAATCTAAAACTATACCTTTAGGTTAGACGGAATTTGATATACTAAGAGGAAAAAGAGGCCTCAATGGAAGATATTCGGGAGTGTGATGCAAGTAGGGTGTTCAAAACCGAAACCGAAAAACCGTAAACCGGTTTTTTTATTTAAAACCGTATGCCGCTTCTTGCAAAAGTGCCATTTTCGAATAACCGGTTTAACGGTTTAACCGAATTTTTTCATTCGGGTACTCGGTTTTTTTTTAAATTGCTTTAAAAAAAGTTATTGAAAAACTACAATTTTAAAATCGAATTTGAATATAATTTAAAATTTTAAAATTCAATTTCAAATTAATTTAGAAAAATCTTTTTACACGTTATTTAAGTGGATCAACAAGTCGAAGTGAATCTCGCCGAAGATAATAATGACGATGATGAATGCGGTGAAATAGTGCAAGTTTAAAAATCATACGAGCTCATTAAAAACGTGTCTTAAATTATCGCAAAATTGTGGAAGCATGTTAATTCATTTAACAAGTCGAGCGAAAAACAAAGAAAATTTCAGAGCTATGTTTTCAGGAGCACAATAAAGAACTAAGGCTCATTGTCGATGTGATCCTTTTCTGCAATGATTGAACAGTTTCAAGAATTAACACATGAGTCAACCATGCGCTTACAAGAAATAAAAATTTTGAAAGATTTAAGCTCAGCGCTTCAGCCTTCAGCGCTCGTAAATAAAAAATTATCAAATGATGCGGCGACTCTAATCGACGCATATGCTCGGGAGCTGTGAGACAAAATTATAGCAAGATTTAAGGAAAGAAGAATACAAACGTTGAATAGCCTAATTATATATCTTAGCTTTGGAAAATATCCTACAAGCTCATCCTGTGTAAAGTATTCTAAAAAGGCGGAAAGGATGGAATATCCGAACGAACTTTTTAAAAGACTTTATTCTGTAATTTTCCCAACAACGGCAGAGTCTAGTAACAGTTCAGATTGTGAGATGAAGGAATCCCCTAATGGTATCTTTTGCAACGATTTAAACATGACAATAAATAACATACAAAATCCAGCAGTGAAAACCAATTGCAACGACACAAGACTATATGTTGATTTCAACTATTTCGATAGATTTAATAAAAGGACAGACAGAAAGGACAGAAAAGCTCAACTTCCTTCTACACGCTTTTGTCAATAAATCCTACTACCACAATTAGTGAGTGCTTGTTTTCTGTATCAAGCTTTATAAAAACGAAACAGAAAAATAGACTTCTTAAATACTATTTTAAAAAAAATTAAAAATATTTCAAAAATGTATTCTTTTCCAAAAATACTACTTTAAAAATTAAAATGAGAGATTCCAAAAATTTATTGAAAAGTAAAAACACAAAATAAAACAATACATTACATATTTTTTGTAAAAAAAATAATTTTTTTAAACCAAATTATTTTTTTGAATTTTTATTTTTAACTTTTTAGGAAAAAACCGAAAAAATCCGGTTAAACCGGTTTTCCATCAATTGCTGTATTCAAAATCCGAGTTTTCTAAAAAATCAATTTTTCGAATAACTCGGAAACCGGGTTTTTGAAAAAATTAGGTATTTGAACACTCTAGATGCAAGGTAAAGCTTCTGATCGATTTAACTTGGCAAACCCAGAGTGATCCTTGCCATTTGCACTTTAAGCCTACTCACAGAACTCCGTATTCGTGGTACTACTGCGGACCGGGTACCTCTACGTGGTGACGCCTGGAAATGTGCATTTGACACCCGTCAGAGCACGGCTAACTGTGAGGGGCGAAACCCAAAACCCAGGCACGTCGGCTCAGAGTGAACAGTACCCTGGTCAGCGTCTGACCCAGAATTAGCGGATGTAATAAAATCCAGGCAGGAAGAGAAAACTGCGACGTGATGCGATGGGCTTAGAACATGTCACTGACGTTTGAACTATTGCAATGAAAAGAAGTAAGAAAATAATAAAACGGATCCCCCAAAATGTTGACGACCACCGCAAACGAATTAAGGACCACGATTTCAGGATAAGCAACTGGAATGTTAGGACACCATTTAAATGTGCCTCCATAATAATACAAGGCTGACATAACCGCTTTACAGGAAATCCGGTGGACGGAACACGGGTGCTCGCGCATGAAGACGTGCGACATCTACTATAGCGGCCATGCGGACAAGCACGAGTTTGGATGTGGATGAGATGGTTGGCAAGATAATGCGACACCTAGACTCAAGGTTCAACCCGGTGTGTGAACGTATAGCCACCATACCATCGGATAATTCAGTCTGCACACCGTACCGTCGAACAACGGCATCAGACTGATTAATTCCTGCGGCAAGAAATATGGTAGTTAGCAGCACTAGATTTGACCAAGAAAATATTCATAAGGCAACATGGTTATCTCCAGATCAATTGACGAGGAATCAGATTGATCACGTGGTAGGCATGGATCGAGTGTGTGGACATACGAGTGATCATGGGTGCGAACATTGACTCCGATCACTACCTTACCGCGTAAGGTACGCACAAGGCTAAGCATGACGAAAAACGTACGTAACCAGGCACAACAAAAGCTGGACATCGGTAAACTGCGGACCGCAGAGGTAGCGAACGCCTACTCCAAGCAGCTAATACAACTGCTACTGAATGCCCTAACCCATCCATAGAACGGACTGCGAGAAGCTTTCTTGGGTACTCAAAACTGTCTCAAGGAGACGGCTGGTACGACGATGAATGTCGTAATGCCACGAGAGAGAGGGATACTGCATACAGGGCGAAACTGCAGCCAATGGGAGGCTACTCGTCTTTTTAGACGGAAAAAGAAGGAACTAAAGAAGAGACAGGGTGAGTGCACAAAGTTGCTTCGAAGTAGTGAGGAAGCCCGAAAGTTCCACCAGAGAGTTAAGGCGAGAATGCTTGGAACAGGGTTGGTCTCCTGCAAGGACAGTGATGGCCAGCTAGTAACGAACCCGGATAACGTTCTGAAGATATGGAGAGATCTTTTCTGAAATTTACTGGATGCGGACACCACTCCAAAAGACCCCCCTCCAGCCCACGACGATGGTATTAACTGTCCACCTCCGAGCCAGAGCGAGATACGTGTCGCAATATCCCGCCTTAAAAATAACAAAGCGGCTGGAACCGATAGTCTCCCTGCTGAATTGTTTAAGACAGGCGGGGAGGAGCTGATTAGGACAATGCATCACCTCATGGAGAACATCTGGCTAAAGGAGCGCATGCCCGGGGATTGGAGTCTCAGTCTGTTATGTCCCATATACAAGAAAGGAGATCGTAGTGAATGAAAGAATTACCGTTGGATAAGCCTATTACCAATTGCGTACAAGATCCTTTTAAGAGTCCTCTCGATGGGGACGCACCGTCAACGTTGAAAATTATTGTTTTGAGGTAGTAGATGAGTTTGCCTACCTCGGATCTTCGTCAACAAGAAAAATAATGTCAGCCAAGAAATTAAGCGGAGAATGGTGCTAGTCAATAGATGTTTTTACGGACTTCGGCAGCACGTTAATAACACCACCTTATCTCGAGATAGAAAGAAACAGCTGTACCAGGTGTTAATTTTACCCGTTCTGTTGTATGCTGCTGAATTGTGGGTGCTTACGACAACGGACTTACAAAACCTGGGAGAATTCGAGGAAAAAGTACTCTGAAAAATAAATGAAGCTATCTAACGACTACGATGGTTGGGACATGTTGCCAGGATAGATGTAAATGCTCCTGCCAGAAAGGTATTTGAAGGCCAACCTAAAGGACGGCTAACTGAAGAACGCACGCAGAAAACCGAAGCGTGTGGAAATTTTTAACACTTCAGGCTTCAAATTTATGAACCACATTCGTTAGTAAATAAGTAAGTAAGTAATGCAAGATATTATGATATACAAAAAAAGCTTTTGAATTCCTGGCCGACATTATTAAAACAAACAAACATTATTAAATAAAACAAAAACATCTCTTATCATAGTATCATCTACAAATAACTTTGTTTGGCATAATTTATCACCAGACCCACTTCTGCCGCAGACAATACGCGATATTCTGCATCGTACTAGGGCTATGCTTAGCTTGGTCTTTCTAACACAAATAGGTCGTTGTGGCAGTGGTGGTAGAATGAGCATTATGTTGTTACAGTGCTTCGGGAACATTAGAATTAGGTTAGTTTGTATGTAGTAATTGAAAGACTTGGTTGGAATACGCATTGGCTTTATCGGTGGTATGCAGCTTTGCGATGTCTAGCTTCCTTGCGGTGATCAGTCGAAGTATCATACGAACGATCATAACACGTAAGACATGCATTCTATCGATTACCACATTACCTTGATTACCTTGTGGAAATCTGCTTCCTCACACTTACCGCTATGAATCCGTTATTGGAGGTGTTGCTTGTATACCTACCGCATAATTATTGCATGAAATTCACGCTTTTACTTCTACTTGTGCTATATATTTGCCCACACCTCAGCCCCCTACCATGCTATCCAGCTTAGTTATTTCGCATTTCTCAAATTTGTTGGAAAACTAAGAAGAAAACCTCCATTGAAAAAAATTTGCATAATTATGATTAATTCTCGTTTGGAACATTTGCCACTCGATGACTTAAACGACAGTGCCAAATTTATCTAATAGAAATCGCGTTTGCGGAATCTACAGAAAACAGAGGGTTGGAAACTCCCCGCCTAGGCATGGCCTGCTGATATATATAAATATATATATGTGTACAACGTAAAGCTCTCTAAATCATATTCGGAAATTTGTCCGAAATTTATTCAAAAGACTTTGATGTAATTTCAGCCTTTCTCCTTTACCCCACCCCCAGATGGTCGTTTGGTTTTGTTATTCCGTTTACGTTACGTTGTTCCATTTAATCGCCGTAATCGCTTGCAATCAAATTCATATAAAATTTCACACACCACCATCATAATCAACACCCCCCAAAAAAGCACACTCTGAGCTCACGAATGAAAGGACAAGCAGGATATGAGAAAGGACCAAGCGCTGGCTGGCTGAGTGAGCACCTTGCATGATGGCTATTTTAGCTTAATTTTTATTATAGTTTTCTCTGCGGTTTTGCGTACTAAACATGACCACTTATGTTACATTCCGTGTCGCTCGTTTGTGAAGTAATTTGCCAAATGGTTGGAATCAAATGAAATTCATTATGGGAAAACATTTTTCGAAAACTGCTAGTGGCTGTTAAAGGACAACTCGTAATATACAATTTAGGGCACATGGCAAGCACATCAAGGCTGATCTCAACAGCGTTTAGTGCAATTTTGTTTGATGAAGAGGCGCCAAAACGAGGGCTTAGGCAGATGAATATTTATAAAGGCAGTAAAATTGCGCCGAATACATTTATAGAAAAGCTGAAAATCCAAAGTTTTTTCTAATATTACTATGTAAGGTGGCCTAGGGTCGAGAAGGAAACAGAGTTATCTAAGTTGTTGGTTGAAGTCGACTTTGCACTTAAAAACTATCTGTGGAAGAAAATGTGTGTCAACGGAGATTCATTTAGAACCTTTTTTTTAATTTTAAAGAACGCACTTAAAGTAAATGGGGAATAACCAGGATTTCTCTTTGGTGGTATCTAAGCAGCTCAAAACGTCCAATGCCACATTCGTTTAGTAGTAGCAAAGGTGAGAAAGCGCAAGGTTGACCAAAAAATGGCATTTTACCACCCGTGCGACTTAAGGAGTAGGTAAGAGAAGTTATTGAAGATCAACACAAAGGCGCTCTTAGTAGCTTTGGCAGCTCCAAGAAACGATGCAGTGTCATGTTTATGTTGCTCAACATTGCGCCTTCTCACCATTACCAAAGGTGTCATATACCATAATGGCTTTATGGGCTTATTTCTTAAAGCGGATGGAAATAAGTCCAAAGGACTTTATTTCCTATGGCCTTATAACACTGCACACCAAGAAACTAATAACGGGCGCGGTGGCCTAATAAACCACTATCCTGAAATAAAAACTTACTTAACTTACTTAATTTCCCTTTATACCCCATGAATGAGGTATGGGATAGCTTCTCGCGTTGTTGTGAATTAACACGCCTTCTATTTTTAGATTCACAACTAACGGCACCTACTGTTTATCGACGAGTGCGAACGCCACTGTTTGAAAAGCCGACAATGAAAGAAATTTTTTTTTTTTTGTTTTAAGATGACTTTAGTCAGGATTTGGACCTGTGATCTCCCGCATGGTAGTCGCGTGTTCTAACCACTATGCCACGGCCGCCCCCTGAAATAAAAAGCTATTATTAAAATACGAAGATAACAAAAAAGTAAATAACCCCCCAAATGTTGATAACCCCCGAGAACGTTATAATGATCATGATTTAAGGATATGCGCCTGGAATGTCCGAACTCTCTACAGAAATGGTGCCTCTATCCAATCGACAAATACAAGGCTGACATCATCATACAGGAAATGCGATATGTTAACCCATGGTAGGCATGACTTAAGCGTTATGGATGTGCGCAGCCAAAGTACCCACGTGACTAAGTAGTGCAAAAAACGCTCGTAACTAAACGCAAAGTAAGCTAGACATCACATAGCTGCATACCACCGAGATAGCCAATGTCTACTCCAAACAACTCCCTCAACTACTGCAAACAAACCCCAACTCTGATTTTTTCGACACAAAGTCGAAGCATATTACTAATTTTAAGCCACTGTCGTAAAGGCCGTACTGGGTTACGGAAAATCACAGTTAAGACCTGGTACGATGAGGGATGTTGCGTAGTGTCTGAGGAAATGGATGCTGCATACAAGGCAAAACTGCAGCCAGTGGTAATAGTGACAGAACGATTAAAACAGAAGTGGAGGGAGATGATATGTCTCTCCAGGCAGAAAAAGTGTCTCTAGCAGAAAAGAGAGAGCCAGAAAATCGAAAGTTACAGGAATATAGAGGAAGCCCGTAAGTTTTACCAATATGTTTTACCAATAGGTCAAGGACACTCAGAGTGTGCATCAAATATAAAAGGGGCATTTTCGTTCCCAAAGGTAGCATAAGTGACGAAATCACACCAATTATCGACAACGCAGTAGATTGTCCACCACTGAGCCAAAAAGAGATCAACAAGGCAATTGCACGGCTTAAAAATAATAATGCTGCGGGAGCCGATGGAGAGCCGGCAGAGCCTTTTAAAGCCGGCCAGCTCATCGACAACGTAAATGCACCATCTCTCAGACACGATTTGGGGAATGCATTCCCCACGATTGGCATCTGAGTGTTCTATGTACTGTGTTTAAGAAAGGATATCCAAGTGTATGTACCAAATATATCGCGATCAGCGTTTTACCCATCGGTTACAAGGTCCTGTCTAGGGTGTTATATGAAAGACTAAAGCACATCCTAGCGAACCAGATTGGACCTTTTCAGTGTGCCCTGGTAAATCCACGACCGACCAGATATTATTAGGGGAAGTGACTGAGTTTGGTATCCCCGCTAACCTGATTGGACTTTGCGGGATGATACTGATACTTCAGCTAAAAAAAGCAAAAACCTAACAAAGCAATTTTCTTACAGTATGTTGTGCGATCTCTTTTACATTATAATAGAGATCATAAGAAAGGTTTCAGTAAGCACCACCGATATCACCTTTAAAAAAAAGTCACATGTGGTTCGCGTATGCCTATGACATAGATATCATTAGCTACGAACTTCGGGATGTTACTGCGGTCTTTTCAAGCATTGAGAAGCAATCGGCAGAAGTAGGTCTGGTGGTAAATGAGTACAAAACCAATTTATCGGTTTCAACGAAAAAAGAGTCTACTCGTTTGTGACGCTGATTGAACATTGTCAACTATACCTTTGAAATCTACCTTGGCTACGCCGTAAACGAAAATAATAATGTCGGCATAGAAACTAAGGACGAGTATTGATCGCACACCGCTGCTACTATCCAACTCTACCGGACTGTCTTGTTCTAAAGCACAGAATCTTGGGTAATGACGCAAGCGGATCAATCTATTCTGGAAGTCTTCGAGAGGAAAATACTTCGCAAAACATTTGGACGCATCATCGTTATCAGCGAGAATCGTCGTCGAATGAATCACAAACTGAAATTGAAATAAACCGAATGTGCTGGATGAAAATGCTCCAGATGGAAAATTCTTCGGCAATAAAGCGAGCGGCACAGGACGTGTCGACCAAAACTTCATTGGATGGACAAAATGAAAGAGGTGTTACCAAAGCTAGGTGTGTCGAAGATCTACGGTACCTACACAAAAGACTTCGAATAATTTGATACCTGCGGCTACTGATGGATGAATTTCTGTTGCTGGCAACCATTTGGTAATAAATGAGGACAAAACCAAGTTATTTGTTTCATCGAACAGAATCTATTCCTCTCGGACGCTGCGTGTAAATGATTTTGCATACCTTGGCTCAACCGCAAACAAAAACAATAATGTTAGCCTGGAAAGAGACAAGTACTGATCGCAAACCGCTGCTACTATGCGCTCAGCAAGCAATTTAAGCCTTCTTTCGACTAACAAAGATCCACCTCTACTAGACACTGTTCACATCTGTCTGGTTCTGGGTAATGACACAAGCGGATCAATCTATTCTTGTAATAGTTGAGAGAAAAATACTACATCGTTAACGACAAGTATCGTTGTCCAATGTATCATGATTTATATGATGACATCGACGTAGACTAGCGCCTTCAAATAGATCCAATGCGCTGGCTTAAACACGTTGTATGAATAAATGAAAATGCTTCAGATGGAAAAGTCTTCGGCAATAAACTCGATGGGCGACGCAGGACTTGGCGACCAGAACTGGACACCAGATGAAAGAGTTGAACTAGATGAAAGAGGTGTTATCTAAACTTTGTCACAAAATTTCAAATGAGCTCTAGGTTCGCGAGCTAATTACCAAAGTTATGTACCAAACGTACTTTTTTTATGTCAAAAAGTACTATTATTGGCCCTAAAGCACGTATCTGTTGCAGAAAGCACTTTTTTGCATCAAACTAATTTTTTGTACTAAAAAGTAATTTTAATGCACTTTTTGCCACAAAGTACTTTTTTTGTACCAATGTACTTTTTTATGCCAAAAAGTACTTTTAATGGCACAAAAACACTTTTTTGTTGCACATAGTACATTTTTGTACCAGAGTACTTATTTTGTACCAAAAAGTACAATGAAAGTTCATAGTACTTTTATTGTACTTTTTAGTACAAAAAATACTCTGGGACCAAAAAAAGTACTTTGTGCAACAGAAAAGTGTTTTTGGGCAAATAAAAGTACTTTTTGGCATAAAAAAGTACTCTTTTACAAAAAAGTAGTTTGTGCCGAAAAGTACATTAAAAGTACCTTTTGGTACAAAAAGGTACTATGGTACGAAAAAAGTGATTTCTGCAACAGTAAAGTGTTCTTGGGCCAATTAAAGTACTTTTTGGCCTAAAAAAGTAATTTTTTACAAAAAAAAGTAGTTTGTGCCGAAAAGTGTATTAAAAGTACATTTTGGTACAAAAAAATACTCTGGAACAAAATAAAAGTACTTTGTGCAACAGAAGTGTTTTTGGGTCATTAAAAGTACTTTTTGGCATAAAAAAGTACTTTGTTACAAAAAAGTACTCTGGTACAAAACAAGTACTTTCTGCAACCGCATAGTGCTTTTGAGCCAATAAAAGTACTTTTTGGCATAAAAAAGTACTTTTGGTACATAACTTTGGAACTTAGCTCGCGAGCCTAGAGCTCATTTGAAATTTTTTAGCTCTTGGCTAATTATACCATCACCCTTAGGGATGAGGGTATATATCATTCGATACGACCCAAAAGTGTAACACATAGAAGGAGTGACTTTAGACCCTAGGTTTCTTTGAACCAAATTCGATTCATGACTTTTTAAGTCGTTTGTGCCATGTCCGTCTGTCTGTCTGTCTGTCTGTCTGGTGGCTGTCCGGCTGGTTCGCACGATAACTTTCGAAAGACGCAACCAAATGTTTTGAAATTTTGCACGAGTTATTATTTTCTCAAAACTACTTACGGTATTGCAAATGGGCTACATGGCCCCGCCCCTTCTGGTACCTCCCATACAAATACATCATTCCGCCCACTTTAGAAATCGAGTAATAATATCAATACACCCTACGGGATCGTCCCCAAATTCTGTATTTGGTAAAGCTATAACAGGATAAAGTTTTGGAAAAAATTTTGAAAGCCTAGCCACGCCCCTTCTGGTACCTCCCATACAATTTTACCTTTCCACCCACTATAGAGATGGAGAATTAATATCAATAAATTATACGTGATCGTACCCAAATTCTATTTTTAGTAAAGATATAACAGAATAAACTTTTGGAGAAAAAAATTGGAAGTCTATTCACGCCCCATCTGGTACCTCCCATACACATCTGGTACCACCCACTTTGGAAATCGATTAATATTATTAAAAGACCTAACGCGATCGTGCCCAAATTCTGTATTGGGTAAAGTTTAAGCAGGATAAAGTTTTGGATAAAAAATCTGGAAGTCTAGACACGCCCCTTCTGGTACCTCCCATACAAATGTACAACTCCGCCCACATTAGAAATAGGACACAGTTTTGGAGAAAAAATTGGAAGTCTAGCGACGCCCCTTATGGTACCTCCCATACAAATGTACCTTTCCGCCCACTTTAGGGATGTACTAATAATATCAGTACACCCAAGGCAATTGTGCCCAAATTCTGTAATTAGTAAAGCTATAACAGGATAAAGTAATGGAGACTAAATCTGGAAGCCTAACCACACCCCTTCTCGTACCTCCCATACAAATGTACCACTCCGCCCACTTTAGAAATCGAGTAATAATATCAATATAATAGAAAATTATTTGTTTTACTGAGGGTAAGGGTAAATGTAAGTTGGGTTGCCCGACTGAAACTTTCTAACTGGTTTTAATTACAAATCGGTTAATTTCTATAACTCAAGACTTAAACAATATCTTATATTGGGTGATGGTATTTATAAGTCAGTTTAACTGACTGAAATTTCTGTACTGGTTTTTTGTTAAATTCTAGCTAAATGCTAATAGATAGAAAGATTAAAATATATAATTAAAATTTACCACAGCGGAATTACAAACGGCTTAAAGTAAAATAATTAATATACGTCTAATTTGAGAATTAGGCTCTGTGGCTGAAATTTTTTGAGAAAGCTGTTTTATCAGCTTTTTTTATACCTTCTCTTCGTTGACAACAAAGCTGCATTTGGCAAAAACTTTATGAAGCCATGCCTGAGTGTAGCATTCCAATGAAGTTAAATTTGGTATTCCAACAGGATGATACTGATCAAAGTCAAGATAGACAAATATCTTATTGGATTAGCTCTATTCACAATGTTTTTTTTTCAATTAACCTCCTTTTTTTGCACTATCCTGGCAATGTTCTGTATAAATACTTTCGAAGTTACTCAACAAATAAAAATCACATTCGAAAATACAATTTTTGAAAACACTGGCATAAGGTTTCAGAGAAAACAACCAATGGGACATTCCACAAAAAAAATACACTAAACACAGTATATTCAGTTTGTGTTCGCTTAAAAAATACACAACCAATTCGAGTTAGTGTTTGTCTTCGAAGTTCACTACGTTATCAAAGCGTTTGTGTTCTTCATTTGACAATCGTAGCGTACGGTATTCTGGTTGTGTACACATACGCAAACGCTAAACAAAAGGAGTAGCGTATGTGTATCTTCTACGTACCGTACGTGTAACGTACTGTTTTTTTTTCGAACTCTGAAAATAACTCTCGATCGTTCTTTCCAGCACTGTCACCGCCTCTTGATGTCAAAAATACATGATATAAATTTTAGTAAGATCGAACAACTAATTCGCGTACCCCAAAGAGGCCAAATGTCAGAATTTTAGTTTTCTACGAATGTTCGATTAAGGAATTGTATTTGTTTCACTTAAATATGTGTAGACAAATATTGACATGTTCCGCCTCGACCTTTTTTGACAACTTGGTTCCAAATAGCCTGGTTATAACTCTACTATACTGTGACGTTTCAGGACGTTTAAATTGTAATATTGTAAAACCTGTTTCGTTTAAAAGGGGCGTGGCACAGCCCACTTCCACTCTGGCTGTTATTTATACTGTACCAACATCACATAGCAAATATAATTTGTATACCTCTTACAGTTCATGAGATACAAGTTTCAAACCTCGCCCACTGATCCGATCCCGCTCATTTTTGGTTGGATCACGAACTTTGCTGCCAAATGCATCCACACAAATATTCAAGGCGATTGTAGAAACAGTGCTCCAGTTCCCAGACCACTTGTTATATCAAATTTTAAAGTACCCTACTATCATCACCGACCAAACGGCGACATTCTGTGAACATTTCAAAAAGAAATTTGTCCAGGTCTCTCAAGCTTTCTAAAATCGATCAAGTAACAAATTCTAAAGCCTTAGTCTCGCTAAATTTAAAGGCTTCTTCATTATTACGTTTCTTTTGACCAACGTCCGTTTAAATGGCGTCAATCCTGCAAAATATAGGACAATACATACCAATCGAACTTTGCTCCTGTTACTTAATTTTCTCCATTTTTTTTCTTTTCTCAACAACTAATAAAGTTGTGTCCGCCGCACTGTGTCAACTGCAATGCGACATAATAATTTCATTGCATTTTCTTTGATTAGTTTCATAAGATTTCTTCAAATCTATGGATCTTATCTGCCATTTGTTTATCATTAATCTTCATTAAACACTTTAAGATTTTTTTGAAACCACAAAAACATAAACAAACCCTGCCGCATAAGTTCGATTAACCAATTATACTGAGAAATCAATGATTTTAATTTTGGAAATTTATTTCATATCCCCCCCCCCAAAAAAAAACCTCTCGCATATGTAGTATATTGCCTGCTTTACTCCGTTTTTTGTATGTTTTTACGTTATTGTGATTTCATTTTCGTCTTGGCGTAGTTTGTCAACATCTTGATAAAGTTGTTTTCGGAAATTTCAAGACATTTTCATTAATTTAAAGTGTAAAATTGTGTTTTGTCATATGATAAATGATGTTTATGCGTTGACACACAAGGATTTCTTGTGCGTATCGCTGCTGCCAAAACGTCAACATGGCCGCAGCTCTGCTCTCAAAGTCGCTTACGATGCATTGATATTTGACCGCATTTTTTGGTCGACGGGACGGACAATGTCAAAGAAGTCATTCGTCGAGCGTCGTAATCGTGTTACCTTCGTTGAGTAGAGAATTTTAGAGAGAAAATAAATATACATTTAAAAGAAATGGCTAAAAAGGCTTTTAACAGCCTTTTAGCCAACACTTTAGTTACGGACGCTCGTCAACGGCCACAGTCACAAAGGCTACGAAAAATGATTGATCGTTTTGTGGGTCGGTCGAACTTTTGTGGTGTTTTAGCTGCAGTCTATAATCCTTTTTTTGTGGTGAAATGAATTGAGCATTTTTGTTAAGTAATTCTTGGAATTGATATGAGTTTACGCCCAAGTGATTGATGAAATATGTGACAAAATATTTAGAACAAATTCATTAATTTTTGTTGAGTGTATGTGTGTGATACGTTGCTTTTGGTATTTCACAAATGCTTTAATTAAGAGTGGCTTTTGTTGTTTGTAGCTGCCAATTGAAAATGACATTTTGGAGATTTCAGATGGGGGTTAACCCAGAGGCAATCAGGTAATGTATTTGAAGATTTTCGGTAAACATTTAAGGTAACATATGACTGAAGGAAGTTAAGATTTACCGCAGGAATTTTTAACATCCCAGTCGAAAATTCGGTAAGGTACTTCCAATGGGAAGGCATGTTTAGAATACAATATTTTTACGCTACTAAAAGAAACTAGAAATGTTTTCACCCATATGATTACAATGGTTAAGTATAGGTATACCACGAGGCTTGGCTTTGTTCTAAGTGTCAATAACAACACTTTAACCAGGTCCATCTATCGAAGTTTTGGCCACTTACTACTTACTTAGCTGGCACTTCCTTGTAATAGTATATTGTGACACATAGAATATTATTTTACGCTGTACTATCTTCTGCGCTTCTTCATTAATTCAACGCACCCAGTTCTTCAAGGTTCTCAGAAACCTAGTCTTTCCAACGGAGTTTTGGTTGCCCTCGTACAGGTCATGATTCATACGATGTCGATATTCTTCATTAACGAAGATGGGTTCATATATTTTGCGGACTATTTTCTTCCCGAATACTGCCAGAACCGATTCATCTGATTAAGTCATTACCCAGGATTATGCGCCATACATCAAAATACTTACATAGGTAGAAATGTAACTGGTTTGTTTTTATTTGGTATCCTGCACAACAAAAATGAATATTTTAACTATAGAACAGGCAAATTAACAATCAGATTATTATTATTTCAATAAAATAAAAAATATGAAAGAATTTTTGTTCACCGAGAGAGGGCACTGTCATTAAATCGCTAAGTCATCAGTAATAGCATAGCAAGCAGGATCCTTCTCTGAGTCTCAAGACTGACGTTATTTGTTTTATTGATCAAAATTGTAGTTGTCAAAGATCATTTAGCGTTCCAAATGAGTAGATTCTTTGTTCGTTGAAACTAATATCTTTGTTATGTCCTCGTTCCCTGTTAGACCCATTTTAATTGATTCCTTCTTATATATCTTAGAATTTTGCAGTCACATTCCGGAGATTTCGAACGAAGATGTCTAAATCATGAGCGTACGCAAGTATCATATGGCTTGTGTTTATTATTATGCCTTATTATTATTATTATCTCCATCACTATGTTGAAGAGGTCGATTTGCTGCCACATTGTCTCAGGCCTCGTCTGGTATAAAATGGCTCTGTCAGATTTTTACCCATTTTCACTAAAGATTTCGTGTCGATCAGTATCATCCGGCAAAGTCGTATTAGCATCGCAAGAATACCAAACTCAGCCAGGGCATCTAATAGTTTCTGTCGTTTCGGTTGGGGATTCATGTTCCAAAACTTTTGCTTCTAACGTTTTGAACTTTGCCTCTATCCCTGTAATTTTCGATATCCTGGCTATCTCTTTTCATACAAAGACTCCGTTTCTTCTTCCTTCTCTTCCCATTATATTATTCCGTCACAGCATGCGTTACTATGCGTAGCTTTCTATGCAGCATCCGTTTCCTCATATAAGCGCGACATTGGTTTTCATATTCCATTATCACTACCTAACCGCAGTAAAGCTGGACATCGATAAACTGCGGACAACAGAGGTAGCGGACGCCTATTCCAACCACCTAACTCAACTGCTACGGAATGCTCCAACCCCTAAAAATATTACTTCGCAGTGGCAATATATAGCCGACTTCATACAACGGACTGCGAGAAGCGTACTTGGGTACTCAAAGCCGCCTCAAGAAGATGCCTGGTTCGATGATGAATGTCGCAATTAGACTTGTATAGTTCCGGAACGAACTAGTTCCAATGAATGATTCCATGTAGTGAACGGTTGGAACTAGTTCCACATATTCCGCTCTTTTCGTTCCTTTTGCTTTTTAGTTCCTTCTGCTCTTTTCGTTCCTTCTGATCCTTTCATTCCTTTTTGCTTATTTCGTTCTTTTGACATTTTCTGTCATTCGTTCACTTGTTCTTATGTTCATACGTAACAATTCTAAACATTTTTAATATGTTTGTTTGCAAATCGTTCACTTCATAATCCGAAAAAGACTAAAAACAATCAAAACATAGTGAACGAATGAACGAAGTGGTGAAAATGAATAAGTGAACGAAAAGATCAAAAGGAACGAAAGGAACAGAAGGAACGAACTAGTTCCTTTTGGTGAATGGAACAGAAAGAAACGATTCACCAAAAGGAACTAGAAAGTCCAACTCTAGTCGCAATGCCACGAGAGAGACGGATGCTGCATACAGGTCGAAACTGCAGCCAATGGCAACGCGAGCTGCTCGTGAACGGCACAGGGAGAAGAGACGAGAGGCAACTCGTATTTTTAGACAGAAAAAGAAGGAGCTGAAGCAGAGGCAGGATGAGTGCACAGAGTTGCTCCGAAGTAGAGGGGAAGCCCGAAAATTCTACAAGAGAGTTAAGGCGAGAATGCGTGGAACAGGGTTGCCCTCCTGCAAGGACAGCGATGGCCAGCTAGTGACGGACCCGCATAACATTCTGAAGATGTGGAGAGACCACTTCAGAAATTTACTGTATACGGACACCACTCCAGAAGACCCCGCTCCAATCCATGACGATGGTATTAACTGTCCACCTCCGAGCCAGAGCGAGATCCGTTTGGCAATATCCCGCTTTTAAAGCAACAAAGCAGCTGGAGCCGATTGTCTCCCTGCTGAATTGTTTAAAGCAGGTGGGGGGAAGCAGATAAGGAGCATGCATCAGTCAAAGAAGAACATCTGGCTAGAGGAGAACGTGCCCGGGGATTGGAGTCTCAGTGTGTTATGTCCCATATACAAGACAGGAGATCGTAGTGACTGTTAGAACTTCGGTGGAATAAGCCTATTACCAATTGCGTACAAAAGCCTTTCGAGCATATTGTGAGAACATCTAAGACCAATTGTAGAAAACTTATTGGTCCTTATCAGTGTGGCTTTAGACCTGGTAAATCTACGACGGATCAAATATTCACTATACGACAAATCCAGGAAAAAACTTATCAAAAGCAGATCGACAAGTACCACCGCTTTGTCGACTACAAAGCTGCCTTCGGCTCTCCGATAAGGAATAGGCTATATGAGGCCATGTTTCAGTTTGGTATTCCTGCAAAGCTTATTCGACTTTGTAAATGTACCTTGGAAAACACCAAATCCTTGGTTAAGATTGGTTAGGATTACTCTGAACCTTTAAACAGGGAAAGAGGTCTCAGGCAGGGCGATAGCCTGTCCTGTACACTATTTAATATAGTTATGGAGAAGGTGATGAGAAAGGCTGGTGTCAACATGTCTGGCACCATATTCCACAAGAGCCACATGCCACTAGCCTATGCCGATGATATAGACATCATTGGCCGAAATCTGCGGGATGTTACTGCAGTTTTCTCATCACTAGAAAAGGAGTCAGCAAAAATGGGTCTAGCGGTCAACGAGGACAAAACAAAAATAATGATTTCGACAAACAAAGAGAACTCTCGATGGGGACGCATCGTCATCGTTAAAAAATATTGGTTTTGAGGTTGCAGATGAGTTTACCTTCCTCGGATCTTCCGTCAACAAGAAAAATAATGTCAGCCAAGAAATCAAGCGGAGAAAAGTGCTAGCAATACATGTTATTACGGACTTCTGCAGCACTTTACAAACACCACCTTATCTCGAGATACTAAGAAACAGCTGTACAAGGTGTTAATTTTACCCGTTCTGTTGTGTGCTGGCGTATGCTGGTTGGCGACGTGCCACCATCTGGTAGGACTAACTGAAGAACGCACGCAGAAGACCGAAGCGTGTGGAATTCTATATCACTTTAGGCCTTAAATTTCTGAACCACGTTCGTAAGTTATAATGGGCCACTTAAGTAAGTAAGTATATTCGCACCACATATCAACCTGTTTCATATTTCTTGTTAACGAGCCGGAATCCGTTATCAACGGTGTTGTAGTGTAGACTAAATTTTCCAACTGCTGAACCAAGAACAACTTTAAATTCATGACAATGCACTATGGTCCAGCGGTCCACTTTTCTTGGCCAAAACTATTTGAATGCAAAAACACATTAATTGTGGGTAGAAATAGTGCACCTAGGGCTTTTTTTCATAACTATATTAAATAAGCTATCAAATTCTGATTTTTAAATTAGAAGAGTGTGTACCAAGTTTAATATTTTCATATTAAATAAAATACTTAAAGTACTTGCGTAAGAAGGGTCAGTTTGAACTTTTTAGAGGATCAAAAGGGCAAAGCTGTTTCGCCAATCATTAAATTATTCTTTACTCTAAACTAATAAACATAAAATTATAAATATGTATTATTATAGTATATTTAGAAGCATTCCATAGCCTCCAACATGCAATTTTCCTTAATATTTTTATTGCAAATTTTCGAGGATATCACGAAAATATATATTTCGTGATAAGTCGAAACAAAAAAACTAATATTAAAGTTGAGATTTTCTTCTTTCATTACAAAAATAATTACATATTTAAAACTTGCAAAATCCTTATAAAATTATTTAAAAAAGAAACGAAACCTGCAGAGAAATAAGTGGGGGCTTCATTACTGGGTTTATCTATACTTTTTTCTGCAATATATTTTAACAGAGTGTAATTTTCATCTCCTCTTTTCTCTTTCGTCAACCAAATATTAAAAATATCTATATTTTGCAAAAAAAAAGGTTGGCTAAAAATGTTTAAAACTATCAGGTCCAAATTAACCCTTGCAAATGAAACCTTTTTTTCAAAGCGTCAAATTTATAGCACTCTCCCTATTATTGAAAATAATGTCATATAGAATCTAACCAAACGACACCATAACATCCTCCTTCGAGGATAACATTTTTAAAATTGCATTTTAATTCCAATTATGATAAAATGTCTTATGCAACACAGTAACACAGAGTGATACATTCAACAAAAACAAAAAACTGAGTTTAAGAAAATAAACGCACAAGCGACATCAACGTAAATGAGTGTTAACGTCCTTTTCATTTAAATGTCGCATTTAGCAGTCGACCTGTCCACATCAAAAGCGTAGAAATGAAATCGAGCACGGCCAAAAAGAATTGTAGCAGCAGAGATGACAAGAAACACCCTGACACTCATGTGGATTGTGGTGGACGAGACGAGACCAAGTGACATTACACCAAACATACATTACAAATATCGCTTAAGGTGATGCCGAATAGTCAAGTTTCGCGGATGGCTGGGTGCTGACTGTGATTTTCTTACATCACCATGATGATGGCGATGGCTCAGCGTGTGGATGGACACTCCGGAATGACTGCATTATTTGGTATGCTAAGGAGTTAAGTAGACTGTTTGAATGTGTTGTGTTGGTCCATATTTAATTTTTATTATATTTTGTTTTAATTCTTTTAATATAAGTTACTAAAGAGGGCACGAGGGGGGTTCGAAAAGTTTCCATGCTGAATGTGATCTATCTACCAAATTTTCAATATATTGAAAAATTTATCTCAAGATCATGAAATCGACTTAACATTTAATCAATTCATTAGCCCAACTTCCACTCCACCCCACCTATATTTGACGTGTTTTGTATGTTTCCTGATTAAAGCCAGAGATAAATGCGTTAACAAATCAGCGGCACCTCAAGTCATACCAACCAACATACAGACACTCACACACACACGCGCCCTCCCATTCACTCGATCGCTTACATTGGAGACTCATCTTGGGTCCAGTTAAGGATGCTAGGCAGTTGGTGACGTTGTCGATCGATGCTGGTTTCGAATATTTGTTCTTTGAGTTGTGCTTTAGATTTGGATGCATATACGCGAGTATTTATTGGTCCGTTTGATTCTTTTCGGGTTTGAGTTTTGGGATCGCTGATGTGTTCGATGGTGGTGCAGTTGTTCTTGCCGGGATTACGTGGTGTCGTTAAAGGGAAACACATTAAAAGTAAATTAACTTATCAGCGACAACGATCAGTTATTTTATTACGTTTGTCCACGCAGTAACACGAACATTATAATATCAAAAGATGCCGTTGGCCTCAACCCTGCTGCGTTTCGTTCAGGCCGACTGCTGGCCCTCTTCTTGATCCACCCAAATTAGTCCATAACCAGATCATTGTCATTTGTTGTCGGTGGTTGTTGGTTGTTGCCTCATGTTGGCTGGAACAGCATATTCAGAACAAATAAAGGGAAGTTATAGCTGTAATATTTAGATTTATTTTAACTGCAATTTAATTTGAACGATTTATTTATTTAAAGGAAGTGAAATATTTCAAAGAGTGGTGTTGTTAGCATACAGCGCCAACAAATCAAAATATATTCGACATGTAGGGGGTAAGAGGGTAATATAATGTTCTGTTGTATAGGGTATTTTTTTTTAGACGTATAGAAATTCCTATATGGATAACTGCAAAACTTGCTGTCATGCTAATGAAGTGTGTTTAACTTTTTTTTCCAGCATACTTTGGCAAATTACCATTCACAGAACTGCACCTAAACAATTTTTACAAATTAATTTCCAAAATTTCGAACACTGTTCGCCAACATTATAGAGCATTGTCCATCTAATTAGCTAATACGCAGTACTATGATTCGATTCATGACCACATTTACTCTTTTAGATAATAGTCATCCAAGCCGAACCCGTACCGTGCGTACTCAAGAAGTCATCGCCGCCACAGACGTGAGTGTGACAGAGGACTCAAATTTTTCGAGCCGACGCAAGTGCAGACATAAATACAATGTTCAACGATTGTTGGGAGAGCACGACAGCACGATTGTTGAGAGAGCACAACATTTTCACGGTGTATAATTCGAGCTCTGACACTTCCCAGCGGCGAAATGCCACAAGGCCTTCTAAACATCATGCCATCATGGTCTTGTTTCCACATGTTTGAAAACAGGCCTTTTCTGAAATATCCCAAGCACATGTTCACTCCATTCTTTAAAAACCACTGCTGCATTTCGTGAGTATACACATTCCGTCTCCCTTCTCATAGAAGGCATTAAAAGCAAAGGCAAAGACCACTGCTGCATTTCGTGAGTATACACATTCCGTCTTTCTCTCAAAGAAGTCATTAAAAGCAAAGGCAACGAGAAAGGAGTTCGTGTGTTTCTTTTAAACAGTTTATGATTAGTTTCAGTCAAACAATTCAAATGGATCTTCATAGACTAGGTGGTATCATGGCCGACTTACAATCGCAAGTTTAAACTCCAGCAAGGTTTACTGCCGTTTGAAAAAAAGAGAGTGATATATAGATGAGAAATGTCTAAAAATAAACTAAACTACTTTAGGATGTCCAATCATTTTTCAAGTCCTTCTAATTAGCTAATACCCAGTACTATGATTCGATTCATGACCACATTTACTCTTTAAGATAATAATCATCCAAGCCGAGCCCGTGCCGTGAGTACTGAAGAAGCCAAGACGTGAGTGTGACAGAGGACTCGAATTTTTCGAGCCGAAGCACAATGTTCAAAGATTGTTGGGAGAGCACGACAGCACGATTGTTGAGAGAGCACAACATTTTCACAGTGTACAATTCGACAGCGCTGACGCTTACCAGCGGCGAAATTAGCAACGCAAGCAGGCATGCAACAGGACCTTCTGAGACATTGAAGCGTCATGTATTGAAGGCCATGTTTCAACATGCCTTCTCCTTCTTTTCTGAAATATCCCAAGAACAGGTTCACTTCATTCTTTAAAGACCACTGCTGCAATTCGTGAGTTTACACATTCCGTCTCCCTTCTCATAGAATGCATTAAAAAAAAGGCAACGAGAATGCAGTTCGTGTTCGTTCGAATGCAGCTTCATAGGATAGATGGTGGCAAGGCTGACTAAAAATTGCAAGGTAGTGAGTTCAAGCTCCAGAAAGGTTTACTGCCATTGGAAAAAGGAGATAAATATAATATATAGATGTGAAAAATATCTGAAAATAAACTAAACAAATTAAGGTGACCAATTGTTTTTCATGTACTTTTTTTCATGTGGCTTTCGATCAGGCCTTCTTATAGGAAGCGACGATGGAAGGCCTTGCCTCCCAACGACACCCTGTAACAACCATACAGCTTGAAAGTACTTGGCTTTTACTTTACCAATTAAGAGAAAGAGCGGGCTTGTAATCTTATCGGAGGAGTTAAATTTGCAAGTATCGATCAGACTACCGGATGACTGTATCATAGTTCAGGGCGAAATAGCGGCCATTAGAATAGCTGTGGGAAATTCAGTATCGTGGAATATTGGGCGGCAATCTTCATATACTAACTGATAGTAAAGCGGTATCATATCGATCGATATCAGATCGCTGGAAAAAATGTACTCCACTTTGAGAAATGTTCGAGAAAGCCGTTCGTCTCTGGAGGAGATAGCGGAACTTTCGACGATTACACATGTGTTACAGGGTGTTCCCATGCCGGTAACCAAAATGCCTATACATTGGTAAGGGCCCTTTCATCACCAAGAATTCATGCGATATTTACGATCACATCGGTGTTCCTCTCATAAGGGGCAAACAGCTTATTACGGAGAAACTAAACCTCTAAACTTGCACAGCTACCAACTAGTTATGGCCAACCCTTGATCTACAGAGAAAATGATTTTCGCTGAACCTGTCTAGAGTCCATCGGACGAACATCATAGCTGCAGTAACCAGTCACTGGTCGGTTGGAAAACACGCGAAGAAGTTAAAACTTCCCTACAATGATTTTTGTAGAAGTTGTAATGGTGAGGAAGAACAGGAGACCACGGAGCATTTTCAATGTCACTGTCCTGCTTTTGCTGACCTGCGTTACAAAAAGATTGGTCATCGGATACTTCTGGACAATACATTTGTATCAGTATGCGATATGCGGAACATCCATGCCTTCATTAGAGCAATGAAATGGCTTGGAAGCGACGTTGACCGAACAGATTGGGAATAATTGAAGCGAAAATTTGAAAATGTTATAACAACGAGACCTAGACTAGGACCCAAGTAAGGTTTGCCAATCGCAGCTGTCCAATTAACATAACCTAACATCCACATGTCCTCCTATCAATTGTTATGGTTCTCTGGATGATGTCCCGCAGAGTTCTAGGATAATTTCCCCTTACTGCTATTCAGAGTACGTGTTGGCTCGCTCTTTTCGGCTCTCTGCTCGTAAGCCAGGAGCCTCAAAACTTGGCTCTCGAGCCGAGATCTAATTTGCAATTGTGTGGCTCGTGGCTCTCGAGCTGAGAACTGATTTTAAATTTTGTAGCTCTCGGCTCGCGAGCCAGCTCTTTATTTGGTGTAATGGCACGTGAGCCGAGAGCTCGTTTGAAATTTTAAGGCTCCTGGCTCGCGAGCCGAGAGCTCATTTAAAATGTTGTGGCTCTTGGCTCGCGAGCTAGCTCTTTATTTGGGCTCTTGGCTCGTGAGCGGAGAGCTCGTTCGAAATTTTGTGGCTCATGGCTCGCGAGCCGAGAGCTCATTTGAAATTTTGTGGCTCTTGGCCAATACGAACCCTGCTGCTATTATCATATCGTCCGCATAAGCGACAACGATGAATGAGAATAAACGACTGCAAAAGGGAAAATTGAGAGAGTTAACACTACTCTATTCTGAGGATCACTCAAAAGAGACCTACAGTAAAACCACAATTCTAAACTTCAGAAGTGTATGGTAAACAATCGAATTGCTTCGACTACTCGGAAATCCGCCAGTCGGATAGTAGCAGATTCTCTATAGAGAGTCCGGACGTTCCAGGTGCATACTACTAGATTTTTAAATTGGTGCTGGCCACCGTGTCCCATGAACGAGCAACGCGTCCAAATGATAAAACCTTAATATCGCTTTTGGTGGCCATATTCGAGACTACCAGTGCGATAAACGATCATTAGCACCCTTACGTTAAAGAAACTCCATATTGGACAAGAAAATCAAAAACACAAAAATTCTGCCACAGTTTTTTAAATCTCAAAATTACACGATAATTTTAATCAATCGCGAATTTAACAACAAATTAAAAAAAAACTAACTAAACCCCCACAATTAGTGCCCATTTACCCCACATATCCTTACATGCAGCTGCTGCTACATCTATGTTTTCATCACCATCCCCTTGTGGGCACTAGGTAGACACTTTCCAGCACCCAACCAGCGCCGCCAGCGCTGTTTGCAAGTGTGTGGATTGTAAATTATAGAGCTTTACATACTCTTATCACTTGCTAAGATAAAATACATTATTTTCAATCTGTACATGTTATAAACTCCACTGATTAAGGAGGTGATGCTGTAACTGATGGTGATGGTGCTGGTGGTGGTCAGCGCGTTAATTGCCAACATTCGTACCCCAAATGGTCATGCAAGAAATGCACGACTAAAACGGCCGAGAGAGCGAGAGGTAACGAGACGATCGCACCAGATAGTTGTAGTTAATCGAAACCTAACACAATATGAATTGGTTTTAGCAGAAAAATTGTTGTGAAAAATAGATAAGAGAAAATGTGTTACGGATGTTGTAAACATGAAATATACGATAGAAATCAATAAATTTCTTTCATTTCCAGCCAATCTTCGCTCCGATTCCGCCACTCGTAAAATTGGAAATGTAACATAAACATGGAAATTATCGCAAAATGATAGAGATACCTATGATATGATAGTATCTATGGCGATATGAGCAGTGATGGATAGATACGTAGTAGTTGATCGCTCATACATGGCCTTAGTTAGAAGATGATCAATGAGTGATTTAGTGTGTGTGTGTGTGTGTGTGAAAGATCAATGGGGTGGTTGCTAGTCTTATATAAATAAATAAAAATTGGCACTATGATTAAGTAAATTAAATATTGCAGGGCAGGAAATTACTCTTTACCAGCAAAAAAAAATCTTATGTAAATAGTGATTTGCATGCTTCTTAATTTGGGTAAATCTCAGGCAAATCATTATTTGACAGTTTGATATGTTAAAAAATGTTTACCGGATGTAGTACTTGTAAGCGAATGGCTCGTTATCAGGGACCTTTCAACATTGACAGGTTAAGCTTGCTTTTGGCTTAAATAAGCACAGTTAGAATAAAACTTGATTCTACAATAGCTGAGCTCAGCTCTGAAAAATAAACACGTTTCCAGCACTTTCTAACAATTTTGTTATATTTAATTGCAATTGGTGTATTTCGAAATTCAAGATATTTTATATGGTCTAGTTATTTTGTAAACGAACAAATAATTGGGTTCGCGTTTTTACAATAGAAGTCGTTTTTACTCGCTATTAAATATCTTAATTTTTCCTTAGTATCACTTAACCATAATTAACATAAATATTAAAAGATATGGACTAAACCTTTTAAAACAGCTGCGAATAATACAATAGCCAAAGTTTCTGTTTTTAGGAAAGTGGACTGCTTTTCATCGATTATACTATTTAAGACAGATTTCGTCCATAGCTTTGAACAAATTTTGTTTACAAAATATTAAAAAATATATAGAACGGCAAGATATCAATACCACCTGGCCAGATCTAACAGAAATAATAAGCGCCATTAAAGATCTGCAGTTAAACAAAGCATCTGGGCGCGACAACATCTTAACAAAATTACGAAAGACAGATCCTACCGCAAGTGCGAGAATTCTGCGGTGCCCGGACATAACCCCCACGGACATAATCCCCAACACGATTTTGGGGCTTATGTCCACCACGCTCTGCGGACATAACCCCCAATTTCCATTTGGGATTATGTCCGCGGGGCATAATCCCCATTGGGGCTTATGTCCGCAGATTAGTGTCGGACATAATCCCCAATGAAATTGGGGGTTATGTCCGCCAAGTTGTCCGGACATAAGCCCCAAAATCGTTTTGGGGATTATGTCCGTGTGGGGTTATGTCACGGCACCGAATTCTGCTGCCTCTCATAAGCAGATATTGGGAAACGGAACAACCAGCCCAGCAGGTAAAGCAGGGAACAATAATAAAGCTTCCAAAAAGAAGACCTCTGTGAATGCAGAAATTTGAGAGGAATCACTCTTTTAAATACAAGCAATAAGATCATTGCGCGCATATACACAAGCGCCTGCAAGAAGCCCTGTCCACAGACCTAAGAACGGAACAAGCTGGATTCCGTCCCCAATTCTCTTATAAAGATAATGTCAACTTGTAACCCATAACACTTCGTTCAATAATGTGTGTGACTAATTAATTAACACATTTTTTTGCCAAAATTCGTTTTTATTCAGCAACATAGTCCCCTTTTAGGGAGATACAATCATTCCAACGCTTTTCCAAACTTTCGATACCGCCTTTGTAAAACGATTTTTCTTTGCCTTTAAAATAGGCGTTAGTTTCGGCGATTACTTCATCATTTGAGCGAAATCACTTAACACGGAGCATCTTTTTGAGGTCTGCGAAGAGCCAGTAGTCGCGAAGCCCAATTCGTTTAATTTTGCCATCGTTTTCATTGATTTGTGACACGGTGCATTGTCTTGGTGGAAAAACACTTTTTTCTTCGCCATATGAGGCCGTTTCTTTGCGATTTCGTCTTTCAAACGCTCCAATAACGCTATATAATAGTCGCTGTTGATGGTCTGCCCCTTCTGGAGATAGTCGATGAATATTATTCCATGCGCATCCCAAAATACAGACGCCATAACCTTGCCAGCCAACTGCTGCGTCTTTGGTCGCTTTGGGCGGCTTTCACCGGCTGCATGCCACTCAGCAGACTGCCGATTTGACTCTAGAGTGAAATGGTGGATCCATGTTTCATCCATTGTGATGTACCCACGCAAAAACTCCGACTTATTGCGCGTAAACATGTCCAAACAGCTCTTTGATTCATCGATTCGTTGTTGTTTTTGCTCCGGTGTGAGCAAACGTGGCACCCATTTGGAAAACACCTTTTTCATACCCAAATGTTCGTGTATTATGGTGTGTATAATGCCTGCTAATATCTTTAGAATGTCAGCAATCTCCCTCACTTTCACTTTACTGTGGGACATAATGATTTTCAGTGTTTCAACGTTTTCCGGAATAACAGCGTCATTTTCATGGGTGTTTGTACGACCACGTTTGATTTCGGCATACCAATAACAAATGCTTCTTTTTGATGGAGCAGAGTCCGAATAATGTTTTTCAAGCCATTCCTGGCATTGAACAGTATTTTTTTTCATTAAAAAACAATGATAAATCAGCACACGGAATTGCTTTGAATTCATTTTCTTTTAACTCAAAAGTAGCGTCGTTTTAAACACTGTAACTTGTAAACAAATGGTCGGATTTATATATGATTTTCACAGTAAGCCTAAAAAGGTTGCCACTTTCAAAAAAAATATATTGATTTAGTACTAGTGCCGCCATCTATGTGTCAGTCATACACATTATTGAACAAAGTGTTAATTGTGGAACAATCAGTGGAGATCAATTCTCTACCTTTCATCGACTTCGAAAAAGCTTTCGATACCATACGCCACGAAGCAATATGGGCTGCGTTTAAGTGCGAAGGTATTCCCCTCCAGCTTATAGCATTACTTAAGGAGCTGTACACGAAGGCAGCTTGCCAGGTCAAACACGAAAACCACCTTGGCAAGCCCATGCTCATCAACGCAAGCGTCCGTCAAGCCTGCGTCCTCTCTATACCATCACTCTTCAATATACCATCACCCTCAGTAAAACAAAAAAAAATATATTATATTGATATTATTACTCGATTTCTAAAGTGAGCGGAGTGGTACATTTGTATGGGAGGTACCAGAAGGGCCGTGTCCAGACTTCCAGAATTTTTCTCCAAAACTTAATCCTGTTATAGCTTTACTATATACAGAATTTGGCCACGATGGCGTGGGTGTATTGATATTATTATATCCATCTCTAAAGTGGGCGGAAAGGTATATTTGTATAGGAGGTACCAGAAGGGGAGTGTCTAGACTTCCAGATTTTTCTCTAAAACTTTATCCTGTTATAACTTAACAAAATACAGAATTTGGGCACGATCGTGTCGAGTGTATTGATATTATTACTCCACCTCTAAAGTGGGCGGAAAGGTACATTTGTACGGGAGGTACCAGAAGGGGCATGGCTAGATTTTCAGCCTTTTTCTCCAAAACTTTATCCTGTTATAACTTAACAAAATACAGAATTTGGGCACGATCGCGTTAGGTCTATTAATAATATTAATTGATTTCTAAAGTGGGCGGTACCTGATGTGCATGAGAGATACAAGATGGGGCGTGGCTAGACTTCCAGTTTTATCCTCAAAAACTGTATCCTGCTATAGCTTTACTAAGTACAGAATTTGGGTGCGATCGCGTTGGGTGTATTGATATTATTACTCGATTTATAAAGTGGGCGGAATGATGTATTTGTATGGGAGGTACCAGAAAGGGCGGGGTCATGTAGCCCATTTTCAAGATCGTAAGTAGTTTTGGGAAAATATTAACTCGTGCAAAATTTCAGAAGATTCTGGTGCGTCTTTCGAAAGTTATCGTGCGTACCAGATAAACAGACCAATAGACAGACTGACATGGCTCCAACGACTTAAAAGTCATGAATCGAATTTGGTTCAAAGAAACCTAGGGTCTAAAGTGACTCCTTCTATGTGTTACACTTTTGGGTCGTATCAAATAATATTTACCGTCATCCCTAAGGATGATGGTGTAGAAATGTCACGAATGAAAAGAGAGAGGCGTTTCTTGGGATCTGCACGGTAACTTAGAGGTCTTGGAATATGCTGACGACATCTGCCTAATGACCGACAAAAACACCCACATGAAACGCAAATTTGACAATGTCCGGATAAATGCTGTCAAAATTTGGTTTGACAATAAATATTGCTAAGACCAAAATAATGTGCATACACGTCTAAACCCCGTAACAGTTTGAGATCAACGAACAAGCCATTGAAAACGTCAAACAGTTTTGTTATTTGGGTAGCATAATCTCCGTCACTGGTGGTTTCACGGAAGACATACAGTGGAGAATAATGAAGGGGAGTGGGCAAAAGTGCAGAATATGGGACGGGAGCCCAAAAAAAATGTCACTCCCCCCTAAATACGCCCTAAAACACGAAAATCAAGGTCAAAGTTGGCGCTAAGGCCCATGGGGCCCTGGTGGCCCACAAAAAGGGGTCCCCTTGGGTTCTATGATAACCCCCTATGTGTGGGTACTCAAATGAAAGATACTTTCGAGACGAATCCAACAGTGGTATCCTGGGCCGAGTTAGAGCCATTTAAATTTCCGGGATTACCAAAAAAAAATTGAAAAAATGTGAAAAAATCATGGAAAAAGTTAGAAAAATTTAAGGAAATAAATTGAAAAATTTTAAAAATATTAGCAAATCTAAAAACCGAGCGATTTAAAAAAAAAAATCCATAGAAAATTAAAATGTCATCTAAAATGTGTGAAAATTTTACAAAAGAAAAAAATGAAGCAAACAAATGGACAATTTCAAGAAATATTTAAGAAAAAGTCCAAAAAGAAATATTTGAAAAAAAAAATTTATAAAAAAAAGGATAAAAGTGGAAAAAATTATGATGAATTTGAAAAATATTTAAAAAAGATCTATTTTGTATTTTTTTTTATGTCCCGTTTAATTATTATTTGTTTTTTTTAATGAGAGTTGTAACGGTTGAGATGGTTGCAGTAGCGCCGCAGGCAAAAAATTAAATTCTTGGTATATTCCGTGAAAAATATTTTTTTTTTGTAAATAAGAGTGAAAATGGATATGCTGGGAGTAAAAGCGCCGCAGCCCAAAAAATTGCGCAATTTTTTTAAAAATATTTTTTTTTTGTTGTATATCCCGGGAAAAATATTATTTTTTGTAAATTAGAGTGGAAATTGATATGTTGGGATAAATAGCGCCGAAGGCAAAAATAAGTTTTAAAAAAATCGAGCGATTTTTTTTTTTTGTATATCCCGGATCAGTTCAAACGTGAAATCGGTTCTTCTGTGTAGATGCGATTCGTCTAACGCTGCGATGAGAGAAATCCAAACAATGCAAGCATTCATAAATAGATGCTTAAGAAGCAATCATTTCTAATTCAAGCCTGTAGCATATCACACAACAAGAGCCAATACAATGCGCAGGCAGTGGAAGTGGTTAGGGCATACTCTGATAGTTCGTCACACCAAGCATAGATAACAGCACTTTAACCTGCTATATCCCACGAAGTTTTGGTCACCCCGTCCTAGGTCGTCCAGGCCATCGCATTCGGTCTATTTGAACGGTTCGGTTTGATAACGTCGATGTCGTTGCACATGATTCATTCGACGGCACTACCTGCCGTTGACGATGATGGGTCCATATATTTTGCGAAGTATTTTTCTCTCGAAAACTTCCAGAATATATTGCTCCGTCTGCGTCATTACCCAGGATTCTGTGCTGTAGAGCAAGACTGGTAGGATCATTGCCTAGTACAGCTGGATCTTTGTCCGTTGAAAGAAGGCTCTACCATTAAATCGCTTGATCAGCGCATAGTAGCGACGGTTTGCGATCTTATGATTTGCAGGCTGACATGATTATTTTTGAATTTTATCTTATTATTATTTTTGTTTATGGCGGAGCCAAGGTAGATAAAAACATCTACCACTTCAAAGTTAAAGTTGTTAATGTTCATGAAGCATCCCAAACGAGTACAATCTTTGTTCGTTAAAACAAATAACTCGGATTTGTCCTCATTAATCACCAGACCCATTTCTGCCGTCTATTTCTCAATGCTCGTAAAGACCGCAGTAACATCCACATCCCACAGTCCTCGGCCAATGGTATGTATGTTATCGGCCAGTCGTGTATATTTTGTTCATTTTAAGTGTGTTTACATCTAAAATATTCAAAACGCCTAAGATATAGCGTATCACCCAATTTTCATGATTCTTAAAGAAATCGCTATGTTAATCAAAATACATTTGAGATCAATATTTTTTTGGGTTGGCATTATTTTAGCGAAATAGAACTAATGGTCTACACTACATATTTTCAGGAAAATTTATTACATTTGAAGCATTTAAAAACCTGCTGGATATTTGCGTTTAAGGACATCATATAGTAATCCAACAGGGATTTCTTTTTATTTATTGTAAAATCTTTCCCAAATCCATTTTCTTGTTGACACATCGGGAAATTGTTGCAAATTATTCATTTAAATTAAGTGAAGGATAAATTCAAATAAATATCATTTGCTAATTCCCTACATAAAACAAAAAACATTTCACAATTTTGTGCACACCAACACGGTTACATAATGTCGACTTTAGAAAACGCATAATGCCCGACTGGCTCTCGAAGGCGGAAATCAATAATTCCATTAAAAATTGCCATTTGTTCGAAACCAATAAAACCATGTATGCGCATTATATTTGCTTGAGACTACAAACGCCCATATGGACACAACAAAGCTGCGAATCCAACTGCATAGCCTGATAATTTTCTGCATTTAAGTCATACACAAAACCGCAAATAACTATTCCTTTTGCTGTGGCTAATAGTCACATACACTTAGGAAATATGGTATAAAACATATTTGCAAAATACCTATTTTAACACGTGTGCACGCTTTGCCTCAGTCCATTTTTGCCGGCTCTAGCTGTTGTTGTCTTTCCTCACTAGCATTTAAAGGATAATTACAATTATTTGTATAATTCAACCGCAAAATGTTAACCGCAAAATGCATAATTCTCATTGTAATGAACTGCACCAAGAGCCGGAGACAGCTCGAACGTTCGATCACCAGTATAGGCAATCGACGGTGGCAGGAAAGGAACCAAACGGCAAACGTCATATGGAGGAAAGCCTAATTTAAGGAAAGTAATGCTAAACAATGGGCATTCATCCTTTTCCCTTGAGTTAGTTAGTGGTGTACGGTGTGGATGCTCCTTTTTTAATCGTTTGCTCTCTGTCAAATTAAAAACATGAAAACCTCTTCGGAAGACAGACAGACAGACCGATGAACATGCACATAGACAACACCACCAAGAGTCGTACACGTCGTCGTCGGCGCACACTCAGTCCGGCACACAGTTGGTGGGCGCGCATGCTCATTAACCTTTCACGTCCTTTCGGTTACGTTTCATTGCGAGAAACCGCACAATTGTTGTGTAATTAGAAAATTACATTTGATCAAAGAAAATTGTGATCGACACTCCAGGAACCTATGTAACTCCTCAACAACGCCGCATCATTATCGACACCTACCTTTCTTTAAGTGCAGATAGACATAAACAGACAGACAGACATAGCTCTTGTAAGATCCTTAATGTATCGTACACACTCTCTCTCCCTTACAGCCAAAGCAAATCAATCAATTTGTTTGATGTTCAAGCGCCCTTCTGTATCATATTGCGGACAAATTGTTATAGATTTCATTCAGTTTGCAGTGTCTTTTTCTCGATGTTTTTAATTGTTGTGTGAAATGCGTAACATTATAAATTTACTTCCGTTTTGTTAGTTTCCTTGGACGTTCAAGGGTTACCCAAAGATGATGCGTAATTTCGTGGTCATATATTTGCACTTTCATTGGATAATTAGAAATAAATTTGTCTTGATGCCATATGTCATTCAGCTAAGAGATGAGTTGGAACGGGGACATTGTGTCGTTGTATTGTGAAGTAAAGGAAACGAATAAGAAACAATATGAAGTCCTCATTGCAATTATAGTTTAAATTCGTTTCTCACGTTATGTGCAGTGTCAAGACATATGTATATATTGCACTACTTGCCACATTAATCTTAATATCCTATATAGCGGCACACAGAAAAAATTAAGAAACATTAAAAAAAAATAATATTTTCACCATTCATGATTAAATATGATTCTAAAAAAATAAAGTATACTTTGTTTAAACATGTTACAGGAAAAAAGAAACATTTGCGAATGTAAAATCGTTAAAAGGTACGGTGAATATGAAGCATTTTGAACTGGCTTTCAAAAATATGTAAAATGAAATAATAACCAGCAAATAATAAAATAAGTTATGTTTGTTCTGTTTTGTTTAATCAAAATGTCCATTAGAGTGGGTCAATTTGTATAGAGTAAAAAATTCATCAAGCGGTTATCAAAATCGTAATCTACGATGATTTCTACGGAAATTTGTCCATAATACCATGGGTCTAAAACATAGACGTCCAAAATAAAATTAGCCGCTATTAGTAAGTGAGAGACAGAGCAACCTGAAAGAAACGTAGTGTGTATTGAAACGTAAGCGGACTGGGTGAGAGAGAAAGACAATACGTGTGAATTGAGCGAGCACTATTGTGCCACAATTGGATGCTATGGTCTAAAATCAAAATCGAGCCCCCGGTTTTTTGTCATTTTTTTATTGGGGAAAAACTACACAGCAAGCCTCGCAACTGCCCTGGAATCGCCTTTAGAGAGTTCAAATGCTTGAACGACCACATATTCACCCCCTAAGGGGGCACCCATAAATTTTTTTTTTTTATAAAATTTGCTCTCACCGCTCTTTTTGTCCTAGAGTCGCCCTTAATGGGGTGTAATATATGACCGTCCCCCAATAATTCTGCAACCCCAATATATTCTCATAACATATCTATCTTCAATCTTTAACCCTAAAGGTGGTCCCCATACATTTTATTTTATTTTATTTTTATTTAAATCAGCTCCTGCTGCTTCCATGGTGCCTCCTAGAGGAGTAAAATGTATGAACTACCCCCACAAGTATTTCGCTCCTAACTTTTTACCTAGTTAATAAATGTAGTATAGGCCGAAATAGCCGAAGAAGATTGTGCGATTTTTTTTAATATTAAATTTTTTTGTGTGCATGGATTTAAAATATATCGCGACCTAAAGTCGTAAAAGATGTAAGTCCACTTTTTGCCTAAATGTATTTTTGATGTAAAACGAAAGATAAATTGAAAACGGATCTGTGTTGAAAAAAAAATATGCGTTGTCACCTTTCATACACATATAGTCATATTTTTTTACGAATTTTAAATATGTATCAACATTTTAAATATTTGTATTTACGAAAAATTATGTAAAATGTGTTGTATTTGAAAAAAGTACAATTTTATTAAATTTGATATTGAATTTTTTTTTTAGAATTTTTTTTAAATGTTCTGACTTCGAAAATTTATACCATCTGTTGATACATTCCTTTGTCATTTGAATTTATTATTTATGAAAAGCACTTAGGTCACTGAAATTTGTGCTATGCTCCGAGATAGTGACAGAATTTTAATATTAGGTGATTTTAATTTATCGACAATATCTTGGTTGACTACCCGAAACTGGATATTTTACAGCCGTAACACCATGCAATTAGACTTCTGATTTTGTTAATATTTCTTTCCATAGTTTTGATGTGTCACGAGTTGATCCCTCAAATAATCCTGAAGACCCCACACTTTCTATTTGTTTTTATCGTCATGATTTATTCTGGAGATCAACAAGTTCCGATCGGAAACGTTTTTGCAGCTTGGAAGCCTTCTAGAGTTGAACGAAATTCTTCCCCATGGTCATCCAAGCATTTGAAACAACTGAAGAATGTTAAGATACTATTGTTCAGGAAATATTAAAAGTCAGGTAGTATTTACGATTATACTTCAGATACTTCAGAGCCAGATGTGAGTTTGATGCTAAATCCAGGATAAGCTGTTCTGCATATTTAAAAAGGGTTGGAAACAGTTTTAAGAATAACCTTAACAACTTTTACAGATTTGTGAATATTAAACGTAACATCTCTCCAATTCCCACAAGAGTCGTCCTGAATGCTGTTAAATGTACGGACGCTAGGTGAATTAAAATTTTTTTTGCGGACTTTTTGTCATCTGTATACTCTAATACTTCAATCTCTGACAATTATGATTATCCATATCAAATCCGCTCATTGGACCCTTTTATTGTCCCCTATTTAAATCACATGTGGGGCCATCAAAATGTACTAACCTTAAAGGCAACAAATTCCTTTGGTTCCGATGTTATTCCAAATTCTGTCCTGAAGTATTGTTCTGGCACGTTAGCTAAACCTTTAACTATATTATTCAATGCATCCTTATAACAAGGTTATTATCCTGATATGTGGAAGAGTTCCTACTTGCATCCTCTTCACAAATCCGGTAGTATTTTGAATGTTTCATATTATAGGGATATCGCAAAACATAGCGCGATTCTAAAATTGTTATAAAAATGTAACACGAGCATTATATCTTATAACGTTTCTCCTATTATTGGTAGCCGTCAGCACGGTTTTCGTTAGGGTTTGTCAACCATGACAAACCTTCTACATTTTTCTTCACACGTGGTTAATGGTTTTATTTTTGGTACTCAAACTCAAACGAATCTAAATTGCTAATGCTCCAGACCACGTTCGTCTGCAGTATAATACTTGGTGCAATATTAACCTTATGGAACTGAATCTGAAGAAGTGTAAACATATGATGTTTTCCAGACCTCATCCAATTATTTCTCAGTCTACTCTGGAAGGCTCAGCATTGGAACTTGTTGATTCAAGTATCGATCTTTGTATTTTATTGGATAGAAAATTAACTTTTAATAACAATGTTATTACTGCTGTGAATAAAGCTGTTGGTGTTCTATCGTTTATTAAACTTTGGGTTAAGGAATTCTCTGACCCCTATATTACGAAGAATCTTTTCACATCTCTCGTTAGACCCATTCTTGGATATGGATCGGTTGTGTGGGAACCGCTTTACGATTTTACTATTAATATTTTGGAATTAGTGCAGAAGCAATTCCTGCTTTTCTGTCTTAGGAATCTTCGTTGGGACTCGAACATAAACCTTCCACCTTATATATGTTTGTTGATCCTGATTGAATTGCCTACTTTGGCTAGTAGACGGACCATGCTTAATTCTATAACTATTTATAAGATGCTTATGGGTGATATTCGCTCGGAATTCCTACTTAGTCGTGTTTTGATAAATGTTCCTGTAAGACCTTCAAGATATTATAAACCCCTCTTTATCCCATTTCAACAACCAAATTATGTATTGAATGAACAATTACGGAGAATGTGTCCAAATTTTAATAACATGTACCATTTTGTTGCTATCTCCACCTCTTCAACTACAATAAAATCATATATAATAAATTATCTAAATAACTATATATATATAAGTTTTCCTTGTTTTTTTTTTTGTGTGCATTAAATTTCTTTGTCTAACATCGATTTGTAATAATTTGTAATTTATTTATAATTGTAAGTGTACTTTTTACATTCGGCTTATGATTTGTAAATCTGTAGCCAAATATTTGACATCCATAATGTTCGCTTTCCACTACAGACCGGTCTGCAGTGTGTACGCTGTCCAAGCCCGTAGCCAGGGGGTGGCCATTGGGGCCAAAGACCCCACTTATATTTAATTTTTTTTGTTTTTGATTTATTAAATTGAATTCAGTTTTAGAGGTTCTAGTAGAAAATTGTAAGATAAAAATATGTAAAAATATATGTATTTAAACTCGATATAATTGAGCAATTCCATGGAGAGCGATTTTTTTATTTTTTATTTTTCTTCCAAATTTGTCAGTTTTCAAGAAGTTGAAGACACACCATCAAGAAACTAACTGGGGGAAAAATAAAAAATTAGAGGTGGATTTTTTCTCTAACATATTTTAAATTTTTCTTTTAAATTTAGAAAAATTTTTAATTATTTTTTTTCAAGGATACCCCAATTTTTGCATCAAATATCTCGATATCTATAGGAGATATGTCAAGTCCAAACATATACTTTTATAGGTCCTCACATCACTTATTTACCGACGTATTACTAGTTCATATATCTACAACATAAATATTCAGCGGCGATAAACTGATTTGAAAACAAAATCGAACTTTGACCTCTTTGCGGCACACTCTAATGCCAAACAATTGATGCGAAATTTCGAACAATATTTTCAAAATTTTGTAAAATACCAACGTTAGGTGGAGCTCGATGACCAACTCCGCTACTACTATCTTCTTTTTATGAAATTTCCAAAAATACCATATAAGGAAACACTAAAATACATATTTGAAAAATAAAGTTGAAGTAGTCCCCAGAGTAGTAGTTCACTTTATGAGTACCATGTGCATTTATGGTTTAGGAAAAAAGAAAAATTTTATTTTATTATTATCAATTTCCAAATTGTTTAAGCTTTTTTAAAAATTCTTTAATTTATGTAATTTTATTTTATGTAAATACATTATTAATATGATTGTTGGGGTAGTCCTCAGAGTAGTAGTTCAATTTATGAGTACCATGTGCATTTATGGCTCAGGTATAAAGAAAAATTTATTGTCATCAATATTTATATAAGATTTATAATTATATCCATTTTATTTTTGTAACTTGTAGTATTTTTGAAACCATGCATGGCCCAAAGGGCTACGTATTACAAAAAATAATGAAAATTTTGTTCAAATCATTTCTTTTATTTGAAATTTTAATTAGTGGCAATTACTTTGGTGCCTATTTCATAATATTTAAATTTATTAAAATTGGTTAATGTTGCCAGTGATGTCGTTTACCAAATATGGTTGAGGAATATTAATTTCCTCGCTACAAAATGCGACAAGATGCATATGTTAACTACAAATAATTTCAAATTATTTTCATTTACTCAATTTTTCTTTTAAAGTAAATTACATGATAATATTGGTAAGATCAATTTCAAAAATTCCGTGATTAATATCAGCTTAGGAATTATTTTTAAAAGTGAATTTCACAGCCTAAAACTTTTAATTTTCATTTATTTTTATTCACATTGATGCGCACAGTGTCATTTCTTCCTGTAACACCAAAACTTTGCTTCACAAATTAAACCACTTTACTCCAGCATTATCTGGCAGTAAAAGATACATTCAACAAATATCACCCGGAAAAATGGCCGTTCATACCTTATACCAGAGAGGAAGTGAAGTGGGCAGAAAAAAAAGCAAACAACAAGAAATACAATATCGCTCTGTGTAGTTGTGATGTTGATGTGTTGAATTCTTGTTACTTTTGCCAGAGTGAGAGAGAGCGAGTAAGAGATGCTATAAAATAATGAACAAGAGGATTGAAATTCACCACACCACAAAGTCAATCCCCTCTTTATGACAACAATTTCTAGATATAAGTGGTGAAATTCATTTAATTATTCTCTTCAAAACACACACACCATTTCTCCTCTTTTTTTGTTTTGAATGACTATTGGAAAAAATTGGTCTCATTTACTTCAAAGTGTTTCCGTTACAAATTACAGCGACTTACAAAACCATTAATTAAAGTCACAACCAAAAAACCCCTTGGCTAAAGGTGGCAAAAGTGGTGAGTTATTGAGAGCAGAGCGACGACGATATTGTCTTCTATTAAAACAATTTTGAGTTATTGTCTTCTTATAGCAATAGAGCATTTAAAGTGCCGTACAAAGACGACACAACGCGATGTCAATTAAAGAGAGAGCGAAAGATGAAATACTTTACGGTGATATGTGAAATCATCTATGGATGGCATAGTAGTATTGGTCGCATTAACTTAATACTACTCACGCAAAAGTAGGCAGAAGACCAATATGGCGTCTCCACCAATAAGAGTGAAAAGCACCATTGCTGTGCGCAGTTAGAGAGAATAAGACAACTGTCTGCAACATCGACTAAGGCGCATGCAGAGGGCCAACCACCACTAAACCAACAGTCATGTTACTACCACTACAGCTTAGGCGCGAGCACTTACCACTACATTGAGAGCTAAACGGGCACAGTTGAAGCTGGTTTCTGGTTTCTGTTGTGCTGTGTTTTTTTGTTCGTTGTTTGTTTTGCTTTCAAACTACCACTATTTCAAGAGCCCAGCCAGAGGCAGCCAGCCAGCCCGTAACAAAGTGAGCAATTACTGGTTTTTTTCTCGTTTCATCGGCTCATTCAACGTTCATTCATTCATTCAACACAAGTTGATACTGAAAGATACAACATTGAGTATCTGGAACTTGGGCAGGTGCGGTTAGTTTCGTTTTGAACGTGAATGTGAACGTTGCAAGCGCGTGAGCCGAAAATAATACTAAAGAAACAACACAAACAAATTACAATAAAAAAAAAACAAGTTGATTTTGGAAATACACCAAAGTTGGAAAGATAGCGAAATTAAGTTTCGCATAAAAAAACATAAGTTAACAAGAAAATGCAGCACTAAAAGCGTGATGGATTACCTTTAAATTTCTTTAAAAGAAATGATATACAAAGTGATTTAAAAAAAAAACACACACACACAAAACGTGAAGATAAGATACAACTTCAAAAGTTGTTTATTATAAACATCTTCGTTGCATTAGAATTGTTGTGAACAAAATACCTACAAACAAATTGGATAAGAATTCCTCTACGCTGAATTTTGTATTCAATTGAAAATTTGTGAATTACTTTAGAATCGTTGTGTTTGTCGTGTCGTGTCTTTTATGAAAAGTGTTGTGGAAATGAAAGATTCAATGACCATATTAACGCCCTCCCTTAATGCCAGTGAACATCAGTCCAAAATGTCTAATCTCAAACCGAATCGTTCACGTTTCATGATCAATGACATTTTGGCTGGCAGTGCTGCGGCTGCTGCCGCCGTGGAGGCCGCCAATGCGGCTGCTGCTTTTTACAAACAACAGCAACAACAACAACAACAGCAGCAGCAACAATTGCAACAGAACAACAACAATAACAATGAGTCATCCCATTCGCCACCTTTGCATCATTCGCATACGCAACAACATCAATCGCCCCACTTAACGCATCCTTTGCAACATCACCACCAACAACAACAACAACAGCCAACGCATTTACATGCTCATCATGCCTTGGGACAACCTTTGCCCTTGGGTCCGGCACATCATGCCGCCTTGGCGCATCAACACCATCATCATCTTCCACATCATGCGGCCAATGGAGCTAACGGAGGCGGCAATATTGGTGGCGGCGCCCCCAATTTAGCAGCAGCAAATGTGGGACCTCATAAAATGCACTTTCCCGTCGGTGCCACACAAATTGGTTCGAATGGTCTAAATGTGGCCCAATATGCCGCAGCTATGCAACAACATTATGCAAATGCCGCAAATGCAGCGGCTGCCGCACGTGCCGCCGCAGTGGAGAGAAATCATGGAGCGGAATTGGATGACAGCAGTGATTATCAGGACAATGAAGATTGCGATAGCGAGAATGGCAGTGGCGGACACATGGACGATAACAGCGTTTGTAGTAATGGTGAGGTGAGCTTTGTTTTATTATGGGCTGGGCGGGGGTGTAGGTGAGGGGAGAGGGGGATAAAATTAGTAAAATTAACAGGTTGATAGGCATAGGTTAGAAGAACAAACATCACACTAAAGTGAAAAATATGAGTCAGTATTTTTTGTTGCGTGTTTTAAATGTGTTGGCGGTATGACAAAAGTTTATAGGTATGTCCGCTTTGTGAAAAGGACTTCTGAAACAAGTTGGTTAAGTTTGATATGTCTGAAATAAGTTCAAGTCTATTAAATTGCTATATAAAAAAGCTGATACGCAAATATGTTTTATGAGGTTTAAAAACTTTGAATCGGCTTCCTGTAAAATTTGTGCAGTAAAATCGAATAAAGCAAAGAAATCATTTAATCTCAGAAACAAAAATGTTATACTATCGTAACCGAGAGACAGAATTGCTTTAATTTTTTTCAATTAAAGTACAGAAGTGTGTTCCAAATGAATGACGTTGATTGATTCCTCCAAACGTAGCTTTAAATATGTGGTAATGCATAACGGCAATAAGCTGGCTTTTGATACCGTTTGCACATTCAACTACAGTCAAAAAAGTATATGCTGCTTCTGTTTTGGAAAGAATTCAGTACAACGAACACAAGTGGCTGATATGTGTAAATCTAATAATGATGCATTTTCTTCTTGGAAAACAAGGGGGCTATACAAAATATCCATGTTTTGTTTAGTCTGTGAGGCAGCAAAGCTAATTCTCAGCACTGGGTTGAAAAATATTGGCTTTCGAGTCAAGTTTTTGTTCCGAGAAAACTGAATTTGATAAATAAAACCCAGTGCCTAGGGATCGCATATTATTGCCACCTTTGCATGTCAAACATGTGTTTATGAAACAATTTGTCAGAGCTCTAAACAAGGATGTGATTGTTTTAAATACATCTCGAAAAAGTTCTATAATTCGAGCACAGAGAAACTAAATGCCGGAATTTTTGATGGTCCACAAATATTATAAAGGTTGATAAAGGGTAAAAACTTCAACAGTTACATGGCTGATATTGAAAAAATGCCGTTTGAACAGCTCAAAAGTTTCTGAGAAATAATCAGGATGGAAGAAAGCGTGCAGCATATTGAACTGATGTTGTCACACTGCTAAAAGCTTGATTGTAGTATTAGCATTAGAATACACTTCCTCCACTGCCATTTGGATCGTTTTCCTGCAGAGAACGTCATTGGTATATGTTTCGGGATTTTCTCATCATTTCAAACTGCCCGAAGTCTTTCAGCACACGTAATATCATAGACAGCCTCTTGTTGCCGAAAACACTGAACCAATTAATAAATTGTTCATTTGTAGTTGTGTTTGAATAATCGAATGCTGAATCTCGAAAATTTCGGTCATTTGTATGTGGGAGAAATATAAATTTTTCAAAAATAGGTAATTTTTGGTGGAAGGTACCACAACTCTCACAGGAGTAAGTTCAAATATGTATGTAAAACAATGACAATGTTTTTTACCGATTTGTCTACTATTGCAAGGTAATTGAACTGAACAAATTCAAATAGTAGTTGTGGGGTTAAATATTAATAGGTAATTTGGTATAAGGGTGTCAGAAGTTGTGGGGCTATTCTGGAAAATATTAATACTGTCAAATTTTCATAGAGATCTATGAAGGTGAATCGTGCCCACCAACCATCCAGACAGACGGACATGGCCCAATCGTCAGAGATTTGTCAATAAGATTTGCCAAGAGATTTTTATGGACGTTGTTCAAAGTCATCTTATTGTTCTCATCAAATTGTTGTGACAGGAAGTTAATCGATTATTCGATTATTCGAATTTTTGAATATCTTTTGGCATGGATTACTTTATAGTTTAATATATCCAATTTATTTCTTATTTATGATAGTCTTTATTTTGCGACATAAAGTATACGACATTGTATACGTGTATCACACCTTACAACAGACTATCTCTGACAATCGTCTTTAAAAGTCCTGTCACGAATTTGCTCTTAAGATACTTGTGATCAACTAACACGTCTTCTTTAAACAATTTGTAAATACATTTTATTCGAATTAAGAGTAAGAAACACTGTAGACTAATATTTATATGTAGAAAATGGCTTAATAAGGCTGTTCCAAATGTAAAGGTATTGTTGTTATAATTAAAATGTGCAACGTATTCTGGGAGTGATGAAGCGATAACATAGTATTTAAAACAAATATCCGACAGAGACAGTGCATTTTTCAATGATCACTTAAAGAGAAAGCTATGATTATAATATTTGTAAAAAATAAGGACTTTTTTCAATTACTTTAATTGTTTTTCATTATTCTTGGCTCCTCCTTTTTATACGATATTAGAGTTGCCTCTGTTACTTGCGCTTAGAGCAACATATGGTGCACACAAACACCAGTAACAATTATGGATAACAAAAAAACAATTTATAGAGGGCGTCGGGAAACGTTTGGTAGTAAAAAAAAATCAGAAATAGACAGCAGATTTATTTCGATATAGAAAAAAATTTAATTTTTAAAACTCTTGTTCCTTTAAAATTCCCAATGAGATATTTTTTTATTTTAAAATTTGGTTTTGTTTGAAAATATTCTATTTTGTAGTGGTGGTGATATTTATAACACTGTGGTAGTCGAAAGGAATCGATATATATTTTTTTTATTTTTTTTATTCAATATTATTTTAAAAGGTTTGATAGAATTTTGACAACCTATATTGGGGTTCCGGATAAGCTTGACTTTTTTTAAAACAATTTTGCCGAAAACGGCTTCTCCGAAAACATATCTACAGCTTGCCAAAAATCTACTTAACAACTTAAAACAATATTCCGGTCTTATTTTTTACGATCTTATCCCTCATGGCATGATGGCTTGGTCGCGTGAAGATCGATGGTTCGATACCTGTCATCAGTCATCAACATTTTTCTTTCATTGCCGGAACACTCAATGTTGTCGGCAACAACTTTGTTAACTTTGAGTTGGTGCAATGCAATATTCTAAAATTTAGCTCGTCCTATTATTTTTAAGCCCTTATTTTATCCACAAAATTTGTTATCTGGCTACTGGAGACTGTTAGCCAATTGTTTCTAAACTCAACAAAGATTTGTTTTAATTTTCTTGTTGGTTCTGCTTCTCATATGATATCATTTATAAAATATGTGTTAATGTCCATAACTTAACATATTAAACAACATGTGCTCGTATTTGACAACCGAACTGGTTAGATAAATTAACATTTTTATTTTCTTTTTGTTTTTAACAAAACTCATCACTCTAATAACCCTACAATCAATATTTATATTCGAGCGATATGACAAACTTTTCTACGCTAAACTTATAATTTGTTGTACTGACAATAGCATATAATTCCACTACTTTCTCATTGCATTTAGTTTAACAAATGCAAACATAACGAATTGTATCCCCTTTCGACAAAACAGAAACAAACTAAATTGAATAAACGTTTTGCAAAACGTTTATTAAATAAATAACCCCTCTTTGACAAATAGAATAGAAATAGAATGGCAAATGTTGTATTTCAACTAATTGAAAAGCAAAGACTGTGAACGCGAAAAAAACGCAATAGCATAACAACACGGCCTGACGCCGTCGCTGCCGCCGCCATTATAACAGAACAGAAATGAAGTATGTGAAACAAGTTTGTCGCTTAAGTCTTTTGTTTAGTTTGCCCTCTCGATTTGAAAAAAAAACAACCAACAAAACAGAACGAATGCAATTGCATGTGATTGAATGCATTGCGTCGTCTGTGGGTTGATTTGTTGTTGGTTTTTATGCAACCTACAACACAAATATAAAACAATTTGCTATAAACTAAAAACACAATTTTTGTAGAAAAATCATAACAACAAAAACAACTGCAGCAGGAACAGCACAAAATAACACCTAAAGAGAACAGGCAACAACAAAAAAATAACAAAACATTAGGAAATAACAAAATCATAAAACCGTGTAAATAGAAATAAAAACAAATTTGCAGTGAAGAAAATGCACTGCAACAACAATTTATTGCAATCAAACCAAGCAAGTAACCGGCATATTTTTCGTAGGTATTTGTTTTGTTTTAGTTTTTTTGCTTAAAATAATTTATAATGAACACTTTTTTCTAGACTATGCCTGGCACACTTGACTAGGAACTTAATGGATTTCAATTTAAGGCTTTTTTGCTGTATCGCTAAAACGATATAGCGAGCAAGACAAGTGCATTTATGTTGTATTCTTCTTCTATGTATTTTGTTACGTTATAAGTAGAAAAATTGCATTTTCACGCTTTGCTTAGTTTGGCGGTTGTTGTTGGTTGTTTCTGTTTTTTTGCTCTTTTGCTATTTCATTAAAGTGCAATCATTTTGGCGTTTAGACACTGCAAGATTTTTTTTTTTTTTTTGCTTTCAATTTTGAAGTCTGTCGACGTTGGGTGGCTAACTGCATTCTGTTATTAAGTTGGCGATGGATTAATTTTCCTCTAATAGAATAAATCATAAATTGTTTTATTTTTTTGTGGATTCGAAATCCGTTAAAATTAAGATTATCTTTATGGCAACGAATAAGGTTATGGCGGAATTTGAGTAAGGCAAAAAAAATTGAAATTGTTTGCACCTATGTTATGTTAAATTCTCTGAAGTTGCGGAAATTATGCTATGGTTTAAAAACTTTTGAAATCATGAGAGATTTTCAAATTAGTTAAGGGTTATTGAAAAAGAGCTTAATTAAATATATTATGCTTTTATTTATGTTTGTGGCCGGCCTTGGCATGGTTGGAACACGCGACAATAATGCGGGAGATGCGAGAATTGATTCCTGTCTCAAGAAATTTCTTCTATCGGCGGCTCTGTCAATGTTGGCAACAGCAACTTCGCAGTACAGTGTCGAGCCAATCGGCATGTCTAGTTTAATAAACCATACTTCACAGAAATGTACACCTTCGCAAAAAGAGTATAGACTGCAAATTTTGCATTCTGGCGAGTACGAAATTTTTCACATCAATACTCCAAACAGTTGGAACGGTCGATACTACATAGTAAGGATGCACTTCCAAACCCCTATCGCTCGACGACACTGAACGGCAACAATGTATTTGTTCGACATTTCCCGCCTGTGTGATCAATAAGATACAGATGAACAAAGGGCACGTAATGGAGACCTTTCAATTGTGTATCCTTTGCCACACAAGGTACCAGAACAAGACCTCTGGTGAGACCTTATATTGCAAGCAAAGTACATATTGGTTTAACATTATTTTTTATTTGGTGCAAAAAAAGTAGTGGTTGGGCCAATAAAAATACTTTTTTTATACATTAAAAGTACTCTGTGTTAGAAAATAGTACTTGCCGGTGCAATAGAAGTTAATTTTTGTACAACAAAGGAACTTTTCGATACTCGGTACAAAAAAAGGTCTGTTTAATACAATTAAAGTCTTGGCTTAATAAAAAGTACACAATAGAAGTACTTTTATATTAATTTACGTTAAGTGTATCGAAATGATACAACAAATTCGGCTCAAGATCAGAAAAGTGTTCTTTATTTATTGTTTGATATTTTTGGTCAAATTCAGTGTGTCACGCACTAGGATGACGCGTTTCGAACTCCATGACGAGTTCATCTTCAGACCCCTTTGTGACGAACTTTTTGATACAATAAAATAACTTTTTTTTAAGTTTTATAAAAGTGCATTGTGGTACAGCGAAAGGGCTATTTATACCTCTCAGTTTTTTCTTCCATTTGAAACGCCCAAAAGAATACGTGGTGGGTATGACAATATATATATTAGGGTGGCAGCAACAATTCAACTTTGGATTTTCGGTAATGCTCGAGAGGAATGTTGTATCAGTTGTTATAGACGGCTATGGTCAAAATTTGCCCCAAAGAGGTCAAAGGTCTAATCTATATATAGGAAAGTTTTTTTTGTACCATATAGACTCGAAAATGGCTTGACCGATCTACTTTAAATTGTAGCTGAGATGGTGGTGAAAATAGAGTACTTTCATTTTTGATATTTCAAGTAGGCGTGGCCCCTCCCATTTGTTCTAGATCCAACAAAAAATGGGCGGGATCGGATCAGTGGGTGTGGTATAAAACTTGAAACTTTTGACGGATGTATCTCATGAACCATGTATGTTGTTGGTACAGAATGAATTACAGCCAGTGCGGAAGTGGGCTGTGCCACGCCCCGTTTAAAAAAAAACCATTATAATAGCAATAAAATATTTTGATCGTCCTGAAAATTTCACAGTGTAGCAAAGATATATGTTTGGAACCAAGTTAGCTAAAAGGGCCGAGGCCTTAATCGAACACATAGGATTTTCTAACGATTTGCTAAAAACCTGACCTTTGACCTCATGCCAAAGTTTCCGTCACATCAAGTGGGACAATTTTCTGGTCGGGCATTTTTAAAATTCCGCAAATTTCGCTTCCGACCTAATATATTTAAATGATCATAGTCGAAATTAGGGATGTAACGAATGTGCTTTAGCGAATGCGAAAGCGAATATTGGAATATTTTTTTTGCGAAAGCGAATGCGAATGCGAATACTTACTTTTGGTTTTTGCGAATGCGAATGCGAAAGCGAATATTCCAAAATTGTTTAGCGAATGTCAAAAAATGGTTTACATAAACGAATAATTTAGTTTCATTCATACTGTCTGCCTTTTCAAATAAAAATATGTCTTCCAGTTAAGTAATTGAACATAAATTATTTATTCCAAAGTAAAACAAAAACAAAAATATATATATTTCACAGAAATTCAGTCTTTAAGGTAACTAAACAATAATTTTATTTACTTTCGAAAACTTTGACGTATTCAGTATTCAAAGTTTAGTAGAGCCAAGTTGTATTTAACAAAAAGAAGCTATGCTGCTTTTTCGCTATGCAATCTAGTTCTTAGTGGATCATAGAAAAGTCCGGCTCTACTAAACAACTGTTCGCTGGGGACACTTCCCGGAGGCGTAGCTAAGAACTGGCGTACCAAAGGTACTAACTTTTGGTATTTCGAGCTGTTTCGTTTCCACCACAATACAGGATCTTCTGAAATATGAATTTTTATTCTTTATTGTATTCAGCTAACAATTTTTATTTCATGAGTGACTGAAACTTAGCCACTTGCATGTCGGCCTCAGTCTCATTATTACTTGTATTAAAGAAATTTTTTTGCGAATGCGAAAGCGAATGCGAATATTGAAATATATATTTTTACGAATGCGAATGCGAAAGCGAATGTACAAAATGATGCATATGCGAATGCGAACGTTCGTTACATCCCTAGTCGAAATCCTTAAGTAATATTTCTCGTAAATCATACGACACGGAGTACAACAGTTTTATAGTAACTGCTGCAAAATAAACCCAGTTCAAAATCATTTGGTGAATGAAAAAGTGAAACTGTTGGTTATATAGGGAAACGTTGTATGAACAGATTAAAGAAATTTTAATTCTTAAATTTGTTTCTGCTAAATGGGACTAGTGGTTCTCGAGTCATGTCAAACAAAAGAGCCTAAATCGAGACAAATTCCCCTATACGATACTTATTAACTTCAAATTAATATAAAATTATTATGGCATGTAACTTGCCAAAAGGAATGATGCGGAACTTCTTCTTTTTGGGGCTACTTTCACGTGCAGTTCTCAGAATCGAGTCCCAAATCAATGACCTGAAAAATGTTGTACTGTGAAAGGCGACGATATGAAGCTAACCCATACCAGAGCGTATGAGTCGTGCGGAATTTTATTTGTAACTCATACGTAAGTCAGTATATATGAAAGTAAATGTAAAGACGCGTTCAGACACAAGGTAGTTTTGCGATTTTAAAAACACTGAGTGCACTTTTTCGGTTTGTTTACAACAGAGATATTCTATACGTTATACCGAGAAATAACCGTGTAAGAGATATAACAGTAAGCAAAAAATTCGTATGGCCATTTCGTTCTTAATGCAGCCAACTTGACAAAACGAATGATGTAGAAGTTCTTATTTTTGGGGCTATTTTCACGTAAAATTCTCAGAATTGAGTCCCTAAACTTTGAGCTGATAAATGTTGTACTATGCAATTAAATTGCTTTCCGAACAACAAAAGTATTTGTTTATGTATATAAAAGTACCAATTTGTTAAAAAAAAAATTACTTATATGTACAATACCAGTACTTTTTGGTACGATAAAAGTACTTTTCTGTTAGTGGTACTCTTGAAATACTTTTTTGTACAATAAATTTTCATTTTGGAATATTCCAAAAAAAGTTTTTCAAAATGGTTATTTGTTAACGGCTTGAGGATTGTCTTCGCTTTGAATACGGCAATTTTGCTTACTGACGTTGCTATTTAACCAGGAATGAGCTTCTAAAAACAATTCTTTGAAAAAAATGTTTTATGAATTTCGCGCAGATTAGTTTATTTAAACTAAATTTCTACAATTAGCGTTAAACGATTTATGTCGACTTGCTAAACTTTACTGAACAATAATGTCAACACAATTTGACATTCTTAGCTGTCCAACCATAGTTATCAATATTTGTACATTATTTTTATTATTTTATTTTATTGGAAACATAAACTCATATAGTAGAAATAAAAATTTTATTAAAAAATTTAAAAAAATTTTATATGAAGTTTTCAAATTTAGTTTTCTTTAGAGTTTTTGTTTAAACTGGTTACCACCGGACATTGAGGCGAAGAGGATAGCAGCGAATACCGCAATGCGTTTAGACGCCACAAAAGCATGGATGCACAGGAACTATGGCCATGCCAAAATCCTGAACCTAATTAATGTGATCTGCAATACGGATTACACCATACCTGAACCTCTATTCGATCCGGGTTTTATAAGGAACATCCCGGATAGGTCCTACTATGATGATAATGATAATGCCCTGAACTTTGGAGAGAATGTCATCCTAATTTTCACGGATGGTTCAAAATCAAAAGAAAGAGCTGGCTGTGGAATCTTTTCGGAAGAGTTGAATCTGAGTCTATCAATCAGGCTACCAGATCACTGTAGCATAATTCAGGCCGAAATAGCGGCCATTAGAATAGCCGTAGAGATAATTCAGTATCTTGGGATATTGGACGGCAATATTCATATTCTTACTGATAGTAAAGCGGCTATCAGATCCCTGGAGAACGTGTACACCACTTCGAGAAATGTTCGAGAATGCCGGTCGTCTCTGGAGGAGATAGCGAGACATTCGACGGTTACCCTAACATGGGTTCCAGGACATGGGGACATATATGGAAACCAAAGGGCCGACACGCTAGCAAGGGCCGCCACAACCGTGAACTCGGGCGAAGTTTATGGTCTCATTGGGATCCCTCTTACAAGGGGGAAACAACTCATTGCGAGAAATCTGGACCTTATTGCTGAAGAGAGATGGGCAAGAGAACCCACCTGCACGGCGACTAAACAGATTTGGCCTACAATGGATATACAGAGGACACGATTTGTGCTAAACTTATCCAGAGTCCACTTGAGGAATATCATAGCTGTGATAACTGGTCATTGGCCGGTTGGTAAACACGCTAAGAGGCTGAAACTACCCTACAACGATTTTTGTAGAAGCTGCAATGATGAAGAAGAAGAGGAGACCACGGAGCATCTTCTATGTCACTGCCCTGCTTTAGGTGACCTGCGATACGAAAAACTTGGTCATCGGACACTTTTAGACAATACCTGTCTATCAGTAGGCGATATGCGGAACATCCATGCCTTCATAAGGGCAACGAAATGGCTTGACAGCGACGTTGACCGATTAGAATAGGAACATTTGGTGCGGAAATCATAAAATGGTATCACAACGGGACTCATACTAGGACCCAAGTTAGCTGTGTTCAACGTGGCTGCCGAATTAACCTAACCTAACCTAACCTAGAGTTTTTGTTTAAATATGTTAATCAACAAAAACCTTACCAATTGGTTTCAATTCCCCCCTATATGACGTGCCATTATTGAAATAACTTACCCACGACTGTGGAGTGGAGGAGTGTGTCGCCCCATCCAATAATTCGCCCACCCTACCAATCCATAATAATTATGGACGAAGAACAATAAATGTAATTACATACTAATTTGATGGCTACAACTAAGTGTATAATTTTCTAAACTTAACTAATATGGCTAACATGGCTTTTGTTCAACACAGATATAACCACAACAACAACAACAACAAAAACTTCCGGTTAGTAAAGGTAGACAGTGGTAAAAGTAAAGCAAAAAAAAATACAGTTGAAAGCATAATTAAGCCACATGAATGTGAACAGATACAAGAACAGTTAACTTCAAATAGAGTTACAGACAAGGGAATATAATGAATGTTATTGCAAATTATTATTATAGAGAATACAATACAAAATTCGAAGATCTTAATTTGTGAGAGGAACTCAGTCGAATAAAAATTTAAAAATCTTATTCAAAAGTTTGTAATCCTAGAGTGGACAAACTAGATTGAGTATTTAGATTTTGTGTTCCAGAGGGTAGACTAAGCCGGTTCTGTGGATGCAAATTTCCTATGTATGTATATATAAAAATGTAAATATGCTGTAGAATGCCAGTTTTTTCAATTGCAAGAGGTAGTTTTGAGTTTTTTTTTAGAACATAAGGAAAATAAAAAGTCGTTTAATGCTTGTTCAAAAGAAACAGCATGTGGTTTCCTTAGCTAAAAAATTTTGCCTTTCAATTACTCTAAAACTTCACTGAATTGAAGTACATAGTTGTCTCTTTAATTAATTGTTACAAGAACTGAATATTTAAAAAAACACATATTTAAATTTAAGACTCCAACACAAATATCTCACATACGAATGAAATTTTTTTTTCTTTATATATATAATTCTTCTTTCTAAATATTAAGCGTATTGCTGTAATAAGTCCCTTTATATCATACTAAGATATAAGCTTAATTCGCAACAATTTTCAAAATTCCATCGAAACACTTAAAAGTCTTAAAAAATAAACAACGACTTAAGGTACGGTCAGATTAGGCAAATATTTAACGAAAACCGTCACATATTTCTTTGCCACAGTCTGACCACAAAACATTTTTGCGTGGCAAACAACAAAACAGCTGATTTAGGTCAAACGAAATTATTTGCCTTCAAATAAAAATATGCTCAATGTGACCAAAGTGTGACCACCAAAGAGCAAATATTTTCCTCTTTTTTGGGCAAACATTTATTTGATCTTACAAAAGTTTTGTAAGAGCAAACAAGGGTAAATAACAGCTGTTATCAGCGGTGTTGTCAGCTAACCGACAGAAATAAACAAAATGAAGAAAAATATCGCCAATTTAAATAATAATAAATAAAAGGAAGAAATGGTGAATATAAAATATATTTTGGTAATATTGTGGAACTGTTATAAAATTTTATGCATAATTAAAAGGGAAAAATTCTAGCTTTGTTAATTATCTCAAATCGACTGTAAACCGGGTAAGCTGCGACTAATTATGGTACAATAAAGATAAATTGGCCATAGTTTAACCTGTTACAAGCAAATCCAACAAATATTGGTTGTCAGGCATTTTACACTCTTGAAAGCCCGTGTCAAAAAATCACAACCCCCCGCTCCGAGGCTCATGTGTGTCAAAAAGGGGTTCTATGAAGATCCTCTATGTGGGTGTATTCAAACGAAACAAATTTTTGAGACTAATTCAGCAGTAATTCAAGAACATACAGGTCCCAATCAGGGAACGGGTTGAGTTCCTTATTTTATGCTTTGAGTGCACCCAAAAAAATATGCCTATTGTTGTCAATCCACATAATTTCAGTAAAACATGTCATAGATATTGTGAGTTTGGCGAAAACAATGCATTGCATTGCTTATTTTTTTTGTTAATTTTACCTTAAATAGTATGAATGTTCTTAATGCTGTTTGAACAAAAAGTAAAAATATCTGTGAAACACTTTTATATTTTTGGTGTTTTTTTTTATATACTTGAACTTTGAGAAGATTATAAAATATACTTTCATATTTAATTATATAAAGTCTGCCTGTTCAAGGGTAGATAACAGCTACAATAAATTTCTATAGGAAATGTAAAAGGCAACAAATACCGAATAAAAGGTGCTATTCGTGTTATTGTTCTAATGTGTCATCTTTTCATTCCATTGCTTGACATTATTATAAAAAAAAAATTTACCGTAGGAATTTTTTTTTTTGGCCGAAGCCGAATGTTAAAAACTTTTACAAATTATACAATACATTATATTTTTTTAAAAAAAATTTATTATCTATTTCTAAAATAAATGAGATAAAGCAAAACGAAACAAAAAAATTATTCAGTTACAAAAAAAGCCTTCAACACGGATAAATTGTGGCAGAATAAAATTGTTTCAGTATTTATTCCATGTAAACTAGCCCTTCTTTCTAAAAAGAGCCGACCAGCGGCACTAAACTGCAACACTACTAGTTGAAGCACTTAAAAACTTGACAGATGCATATAAATAGCAACGGCATTAGTTACTGTTGTTGAATGCATGGAAAAAGCAATAAAATTATGAATACCCAATAAAAACAAATGCAGTCATTCTGTTCTCTGGTCCCAATGACCCTATTACACATTAATAATATAAAAAACGTTGTTCGAAGCTCTAAGAGCCACAGGCAAAAAAACGCCGCTATTATTTCTAAATAAAATTGGTTATTAATTAATTAACATTTAAATTAACATCCAATAGTTCGAATTTCGAAACATATGTATTAATTTTTTTTCTTAAATAATGTGTTTTACCCTACCAAAACAGTCGTTGGAACCTAAACTAAATTCGGCCAAAAAATTCTAAACCTATATTTTGAATATGTAAATTTTGAAACAGGAAAAACCCCGGTTTCATAGATTGATCGATTTTTAAAATTTTCAATGTAATTTCACTAGAAACTACATAATAAGTAAAATAATATGTCGTCTAAAAAAAGGTTGTGTTGACCACACTTATAGCAAGAACATCTGTTCGAACAACAAAACAAAGAATAAATAAATTGAAATCACAAACAAACCGTCGCCAATTATGTTGAAGTTGAAGAAAATATGAGGATATAAGAAACTACGCATCACAGTTAACCAAAATAGTTGCATTTTGTTTCAAATTGGTAAAAAAAAAATTTGAGAAAAAAAAATTATTTTCTGTTGGCTTGCTGAAGGTTTCTGAGAAAACAAATTTATTTGCCGGCAAACAAAAATTTGTTGCAAATATTCGTTCAAGTGTGACCGCAGGGCAAATATGTTTTCCCTAATGTCCATCTGACACAGTTTGACACGTGTTTGATCAAACAAAAGGAGGCAAACAAATGCGCCTAGTGTGAACACAAAATCAACTCTGTATTGCTTTGACAATATTTTGGGCAAATAGGGGAAAACATGTTTTGGTCAAATATTTGACTAGTCTGACCGTACCTTTACTCCCTTTTTTGCTCTTAGTCATGTAAAATTCACATGATTCACAACAAAACGGCGAAAGCTTTCTAAAACAAACATAGCACAGACTTTGGGTGATATTATAAACACAGCAGGAAGGCGGCTTTAGCCATTAGCTACATTTCGCATATTTCGCTAGATACATTAAAGCGAAAATAATCGCTACATCCGGTAAAGCAAAAAAGAAATTCAAACAGCCAAACAAATGGCAAAACACAAAAAAAAACAAAAGAGAATAAAAGTCAAACTGTGAATTTTAGTATTAAGCTAACAAAAACACACACACACATATGTATATTCAGACCAGTCAGTAATTTCAAAGTGGAAACACAATTCATGGCATTTTATAAGTTGTTGTTGTACTTACACTTTTAACTTTGGCGGGGGTGTTGTTATTATAGCCCAGATTTCATAAAATAAACGCAGAAGGAGGAAATTACCTTTTTTTTAAAGGAAAACTACTTATGTATATACGTAACAACTATTGTATCTAAATGTATGGTTTTTTTATATGTATAGCATTGGTGCCATGTAGACATAATAGTTTCATCGTAATTTTGTTGGTTGAAATTTTTGTTTGCGGTGCGGTGTTATGTAGATGCGCAATTAAATTGTCTTCATGGGAAATTTGTTATAATCTAAGTTTTATTATACATTTCATTACATTTGTATATAAGTGGCTTACAACATTTGCATTAGGTAACACAGTACAACATGTTACAGCTTATTGAATTTGGACTTAATTCTGAGAACTGCACGTGGAAGTAGCCCCAAAAACAAGAAGTTCTGCATCATTCGTTTTGTCAAGTTACATGCTATAATAATTTAATATCGATATGAAGTTAGTAAGTATCGTATAGAGGAATTTGTCACCATTTAGGCTCTTTTGTTTGATATAACTCAAGAAGTACGATATATCTGAAACAAATCTAAAAAAATTAAGAATTACAATTTTCCATTTTTTGATCATATAACGTTTTCCTACATAAGCAACAGTTTCACTTTTCCATTCACGAAATGATTGTGAACTGGGTTTTTCTTGTAGCAGTTACTCCGTGGCGTATGATTTACGTGGAATATTACTTATGATAATCATACGCCACCATAGAACAATATAACAAAGGAGCCTTAAACGTGACAAATTTCCCTATACGATACTTACTAACTTCAAATCGATATTAAATTATTATGGCATGTAACTTAACAAAACGAATGATGCAGAACTTCTTCTTTTTGGGGCTACTTTCACGTGAAGTTCTCAGAATTGAATCCTAAATCAATGAGCTGTAAAATGTTGTACTTGTACTGTAAATGTTGAATTGAGTCCCAAAATCATGTGTTGTACTGTGTTATTAAATGTATGTTAAGGCGGTTTTTGTTGAGGTGCAAAGCTAAGACAACTAAAAGCAAATTTGTGAATAAAGGTTAAGGAAAATCGGGTAAATAACGGATCAATTTGAAGCATTTGCCTCTTGTGACTGGCTTAATGTTCTGTATTCTTTTCATCAGTTGTTCAAGAAAGTCTATCACTGTGCTATTTTAGAAAATATTTAGAGTAAGGGTAACAACTTATAAACTGTTCTAATGTGTGGCAGCATAATGAACCACTTAATATTCTAGTGATCGGCTGCATGACATCAAAGAATTCATTACATACTTGTATATTGTTGCCATGGTAGGCCCCTGCCACATTTTCAGTCATAACAGTACATGACATCTAACACTTACACTAGATTCTCACTATCCAAAGTTTCTAACCTCCTATAGTATAGTAGAAGACTGACATCTGTGAACAAAAGTCATTGAACATCTAGTGTTAAGAGGACCCCCGGGGGCTGTAATTTTCATAAAGATATTCGGTTTGGAGTCAGTCGGGCTCTAATTAGTCTAATCGGCCTTAATACTAGGCTTCACAATATATGAGCCTCCCAAACCCGTAAACCATGTCCATTTGGTTGTATGAGATCCCAAACCAGACGGGGAACGCATACGCAATTATGGCTCTGATGATCTGTTTGTAGTTCAGCAGTCTTACTAGGTCATAATGTCTCCGTTCACACCTCAAAACTCTCGCGAAAATTCCTTTCACTTTGTTAAAAATGCGGTCAGTGTGCCGATAGATTCGCTCACACATTGAACGAAAACATACAAATGCACTCAGACTCGCATTCAGCATTCTTCCGACGCGGTTGTGTCAACGCATGTTGTTAGCACGACAATAAAAGAAATGTACGTTGCCACGCGCAGTAATATTAATATAACAATTCTCTTCACTACAGTGAGAGAGGGACCCAGTAGGAAGTATCGTCATACACGACTTTGTCGTCAACGCTGTCCTCAAAACAAAATGTGAAAAATACATGAACTTGTCTACAAAACACTCGGTTGTCGTGCATAAAACAAAAAGTTGTGCGCGACTGTTCATGTATCGGACGTTTTCAATAAAATTATTAAATTATAAATTATTAAGCACTGGTAACGACAATCTGAACGACATCGTCGGTCATTAGGTCGTGCATGATTTTGTGGCCGACATGTCGCTTATATAGACATCGACAACAATTTGAACGACATTGTCGCTCATCAGGTCGTGCATGACAAAGCGGACACTTGTATGCAAATTTCGTCGACGATTTGTATGGACGATCCCCTACGTGTCATCAACGATTTACTATTGTCATGCACATATCCTTGAGGATGTCTTGCAGATACTTCCTACTGGAGAAGAGAGCGACTCACCAACACAAACTTATATTGTGGTTGTATTAGGCTGCCGTTCAATGTTATAAGGCATCGGACCCAGGAGAGAGTCCTGAGGTACGCCCGTTCGAGAAATCCAATCCCATTACGGTCTCTGTAGGTCTGATTTCTGGAAAGTCGCCTATGATCCCACTCAAACTTCTATCAAAACCTAATGACAGAAGCTTATAAACAACCCAGTCATGCCAGATGAAGTCGAAAGCCCTAGCGAAATTTAGGCTGAAAGCTATGGTTACATTTCGTCTGTTAAATACCCTGGAAATATGGGTCCCCAGTGCCATTAAAGCGTGAGACGTAGAATTTCCATTTTTAAAACCGAATCTTCCACTACCAGCGATATCCTGCCTAGCAAAATCTACTCTAAACGTTTGCCACAAGGCCTATAACATTGAAATCGGTCTGTAGCCATGACATTGCTTGGGATTTTTCCCCGGTTTTGAGATAGGAACCGTTATCGATTCCCCAAATTCAGGCAATGGATAAACAAAATTATTAAAATTGTCCACATATTCATCTTCTTTAGAGCGGGGCCCCGTCCGGACCTCTATGTCCTTGGGTACCAGGAACCCGAACTGTCTCCACCTGCCCTTGTCTCCACAAATGGATCTATCAGCAGTACATACGTCGCCAAAAGTAATGGTCGCGATCATGTTTTGAACAGAATTCGCATCCTCAATAGCAACTTCATCCCCCTCCCTTGTGTCATCATCAGGCCCATGTATGTACGTGTAACATTCGCTAATAGCTGCATAGTGGCTAACAACCTAACACGAGCTTTATTAATTTTTCTAGATATAATTTAATAGCACAATTAAATGCTAAAATTTCTCACAAAATACAAAACACTCAACAAATCCATCAATTCTAGACGATTTTTTCTATTCTCGCCATCTTCTGTAATTAATGCTAAACTATGAGCCACGAAAAACAATTCTTGAAATTAAACCCAATTATCATGCGATTATAGAAATTATGATTACTTAATAATAATAGTTAGGAGTACAGAAAAAACAACAACAACACCAACACTACGTGTTGTTTTAGACATTAAGAAACTTAAAGCGATAGATTTAAAACAATTTGTTAAAGTTTAAAAGCCAACAAACATATGCATACAGTAGAATGCCAGAAATGCCAATGATATATGAGGAGAGGGCAAGAGCGCTAGCTAGGTGGAGAGATATTACCAACCACGCCGCTATAATTAAATCTCTAAAATAGATAATGATTGAACAAATCAATAGTCATAAAAAAAACAATATATAAATATACAATAATTAAAATTAAATAACAAATTACAATAATATAGCCGACTACATATACACACACTCACACACACTTACTAACTCACTGTCTCAAACCGTGGTATGTACTTGCTTTGTTAAGTTATTTAGCAAACGCCACCAACACATGAAGTCATGGGCCACAAACAAGTTTGTGTCTTAAGTCTTTTGTTTTTACTTATGCTGTGAGCAAGCGCAGTTTACTTAGCCGAGCACTGAACAATCACAAAAGGGGATTTAAGTTTTATAGTTAAATATTTATAGCCGTATGTATGTATGTTTGTATATGTATTTATGTACTCATAGTTATTTTATATATCATTGTATATATTTTGCAATTTATTTGCGTTTTTTTTTTTGTTTTTCATTTTACTAAATCTCCGCCCTTTTTGGGTTTGTTGTTTTGTTTTCTCCTCCAGGCGGCAAAGATGATGATGGCAACAGTATAAAAAGTGGCTCCACCAATGATATGAGTGGCTTGAGTAAAAAACAACGTAAAGCACGCACCGCCTTTACCGATCATCAGTTGCAGACATTGGAGAAATCATTTGAGCGCCAAAAATATTTAAGTGTACAAGAGCGTCAAGAATTGGCTCACAAATTGGATTTAAGTGATTGCCAAGTTAAGACCTGGTATCAAAATCGAAGGTGAGTAATATGTCAATAACTAAAGCTACAACAACAACAATAACGACAACTACATTCTATTATGAAAATCCATTTAAAAGCTGCTGTTAGTTTATCATTAGCTGGTAGTAGGAAAGAACAAAAAAAAAACACAATCTTCTACACTCGCCTAATGTCTCATAAATTTCTTAGCTATCAGGGTGGTGTAAAAATCATGCTAAAACTTGAGATAAAACTCAACACATTGTCCCTGTTGCAAGCTATGACAATTTTTCTGCCACATGCATCTGTAAATTACGGTTTGTGCTGCCAACAAACACAGCAACAAACCATAAATTATTCAAACCAGACTGTAGACTTGAGCTCTAGCTAGTGCTGTGCTGCTTAATGTTTAGCACCGGGAGCTGTTTTCCGTTTCTTTCACGTTCATCTTGGCTACTCAAAAAATTGCCCACTTATCCATGGCTGTGGTGGACGGCCGTCACCACCACCACCACCACCACCACCACTACGATCGCTAGCTGCCCCGTTCATATAAAAGTTATTGCAAATTCGTGGAATTTATTATAAACTACTTGCAGCTAGTAACACGTTTATATGTTGTCTACACATATCGAGCTGCTGCATTTGGTGATGTGTTGCCTCAATGTTGCTATTGCTGTTGTTTGTCTGTTTTTGCAGTTTTTTGTTATTGTTGTTTAGTTGCAGTTGCGTTTTTTAATTACCACTTGGTAGCTGCACATTTAACAGCCGACATTAAAAACCATTTGAAACCATAAAACAACAGCAACATGGACAGCAAAACAGTTTTGTAAGGGAAGAAAGGCAAAAATTTGTTAGCCTCAAGTTTGATTCCCAAAAAAAATAACTTACTACGACTGAAAAAAACCCGCCAACAAAAACAACAACAACATCAACAAAAAGACCGTTAAGCTTGTAACATGTTAAGCTATGAAATATTGATTGTTGGTTGGTGGTGTTAGTAAGTGCGTGTGGCAAGCAATGGCAAAATTGTGTTTAACAGCATCACGAGTGGCAACCGGAGTAACAAATGGAACAACACGAGTTGCAACAAAGCAGAAAAATTATACAAAATTAATTACAAATTAAGTTAAGCATTTTTACAATGTTGCACATTTAGATGAAAGATGAAAACGCCAATGCACAACAACTGGCAAAACAAAACGCCTGGCAAAATGTTTAAGAGAGTTTACACAGAGAAGATGCTTTAAATTAGAACAGTAAAGATAATTACTTTTAATTTACTTTTAGGAAATGGAAAATTAGTTAAGATAATATTTTGAAAGCAATTATAGGAAATTTGTAATAGAAAGATAATAAGTGAAGTTGAAGATTATTTGAATTTAATACTATATGTGAAACTTAAAGTATCAAACAAGATTTCAGCCTTAATCCTAAATCCATTGCGATGTATATGTGACCGATAATACTAAATTGGGAGAAATTACATTATTGTGATTAACAAAATTTGTGGTTCTCTTTGATGTTAGCTCGATCATAGCTATTTTTTGTGAACCAATTGTTCCTCAAATTTCTTGATCATAGTCTTGTACTAATACCCGTTCTATGTCGGGCAAAAATGTGTAATGGCTGAAAGAGTGTTTTGGCACACAAATGTACCCACACTTTGTTACAAAAGGAAGTATAAAGTTACGGCGATCGTGTCATCGCACATAGTACGAAAAGTTTTGGCAGAAGAAATTGGAATCAAGATTTGTGATTGCATTTATATCGCATTGTCTAAAATAAAGATTAATCCAGTAGTTGCTGAGATGAAGCCAATAGTATCCAGAGTCCTTAGTTTTATCATAAGTGATATTATATCGATTCGAATAGTGCGTAATCAAACTTTCTGCAATATCAAGGCAATTTAAGACCAAAAGCTTCACCTGAATACATATTTAGTACCCTTAATGCAGTGGTAGGCAAAACTGAACGAAAGCACACTACAATATGGTGTGATTGCATGCGGTCGCATAACCCAGAGGCGAAAATCATGAGAAGGAATGCCTTCTTTCATGAGTTTGAAGGGCTTCTTTTGAATCCGGTATGCCTTCCTTGACCTTCTTTCTTACTTTCTTTTTTTACATTGCGTGACATTGGAAAAGAAGGCCTTCCGTTGCCGGTTTCCATAAGAAGGTCTTACGGAAGCTTTATATAATAAGACCTCATGGAAGCTTTCTATAAGAGGGCCTTATGGAAGCTTTCTATAAGAAGGCATTATTGAAGACCTGCATACACATGAAAAAGAAGGACTTGCAAATAAATCAAATACTATACAAATACTGTAGTATATCAAATACTATACAGTGTAACTCAAATGTATTATTTTTTTTGAGAGCGCATCGAATATTCTTATATATTTCACTCTATACTTACACTTTTTTTGTCAATGACAGTAAACCTTGCTGGAGTTTGAACCCACTACCTCGTGATTGTTAGTCTGCTATGCTACTGTCTAGCCTATGAAGATGCATTCGAATTGTCTGGTTGAAACTAATGATAAACTCTTTAAAAAATAACACATGAACACCTTTCATGGAAATTAACAATTCTTTCAATTTAGAAGACATGCCATACCCCTGTTATTTGGAAGCGAGAGAGGATTTGTATGAAATCCCTCTGCATTCTTTTTAAATGCCTTTGGCAGGTCCGTCCTTATAATGACTAAATCTGATGAAAAATCATGCATTTTGCATTTCGTATTAGAAAAATTATTCCCAAATAAGGACTACTGCATGCTTTATATGTGGAAGGCCTCTCAAATTCCGGCGTTGGGAAGAAGCTTCAGTGCTGTCGAATTATACAAGGTGGAAATGATGTGCTCTTCCAACAAAAGTGCTCCCATGCTCTCCGAACAATCAAAACAATCTCATTGTTTCTCTGTCGGTGCTTGTGTATGTATTAGTGTTGAGCGCGAAACAAGCGTGTGTGGTATTGCTTTTATAACACTCAAACAGAAACTAACTGTTTTGAATCAAGCTAAACTTTCTACTACTTGTCAATTGCCTTTCATGTTTGTGTGAAAAATACGTTTATTGCCGAACTCGTGAGGCTATCGAATGCCTATCGTTGCTTTTCATTTGTTGAAGCCACCCCTCGCCAGGTTTACACAAATATAAAACGTAGTTTCGAAATAAGAAGTCTTTGAATCTATAACAATTTAAAAATTGAATATCTTATTATATTTATGTTGGGACCAAGTGGTCACGGGTCCATATTTTTTACTTAGAAACTTCTTGATAAATATATATATATAAGTTGGCCCGGCAAAATTGCTCTTCGCATAGTTTGCGTAACTGGAATACATGTAAAAATTCAGACATATACATAAGACCACATACAATTTATATAATTGAATCGTCCGAACCAGATGGTTGGAACATGCTATTATCATGCGTGCGATCTAAGTTTTAATTCTGTCTTCTTCATTGCCGTTAGTCGGCGGTCCCCCCGATGTAATCGACATCAACAGTGGCAAGAGGCTGATGTTCCTTTGTATAAGTCAAAACATGAAAGTGATAGTAAAATGTTGAACTTATTTACCATTCTTGACTACAAATTTGGATAGTTATTAATTAACCTGGTATAATTTTGCCACGACCCCTCCGGCCATTGATCAAATATAAAAAATTCCATTAAAGTTTTATGTACTATATGTACATTCGTAACTGTAGTGCCAATCCGTGTACCAAATTTTTTCTCTTTGGAACTTAATACACTTTGCCACGCCTCCCCTGTCCACTGATCGAAGATACAAATTTCGTCTATATATTTCTGACTATGTTAGCATATGTTGGCATCTGCCTTCAGCACAGCTCTCTTGGGTCCTAGTGTAGGCCCGTTTGTGATACCATTACTAATTCTCTCACCAATTTTTTCTACACTAATTGATCAACGTCGCTCTCAAGCCATTTCGTAGCTCTGAGAAAGTCGCTGATGTTACTCAAATCGCCTACTGATAGACAAGTATTGGCCATAAGTGACCGATGACCAAACTACCCATATCCCAGGTCACCAAAAGCAGGACAGGGATAAGAAGATGCTCCCTGGCGTCTTCTTCTTCCTCATCATTACAGCTTCAACAATCATCTCCTCTGTATATCTAATGGATATTACCCATGGCAGGTCAAATTTGTCTGGTTGCTGTGCAAGTGGCTGGGTTCCCTTAGTCATCTTTCATAGCAATGAGGTTTAGCTACCCGCATTTAGATGTTTCCCCCTTGTAAGAGGAATACCAATGTGACCGTAATCTTTGTCCGATGGCGTTCAAAAATGTATCGGCTCATTGGTTACCCTATATGTATGTCCCCATGTCCTGGAACCCATGTGAGGGTAACCGTCAAATGTAAAGCTATCTCCTCCAGAGAAGACCGGCTTTCTTGAAATTTTTCGAAGTGGTGTTGTACACATTCTCCAGGACTACCATGCGAGAGATCACAGGTTTAACTCCTAGCTCCAGTCATCTTAAAAAAAGAAAAATGTTCTTTCATTGTCGGCTCCCCTCGAATGTTGTTGACAGCAACTTCGCAGTATAAGCGTCGAGTCAATCGGCATGTCTAGTAAGAGCTTCTCAAACAGTGATGTTCGCATTCGTCGATGAACAAGTAGGTGCCGTTAGATGTGAATCTAAAAATTGAAAGCGTGTTAATTCACAACAACGCGAGAAGCTATCCCATACCTCATTCATAGTGTGTAAAGGGAAATTAGGTTTTTTATGTACACATTCTCCAGGGATCTGAAAGCCGTTTTACTATCAGTAAGTAAATGATTACAAATGTTCTAAAATACTGAAATACGTCTATTCTAACGGCCGTTATCTCGACCTGAACTGTGCTACAGTGACCCGGTAGCCTAATCGGCAGTTGCAAATTCAACTCCTCCGAAAAGATTCCACGATCCGTCCGTGAAAAATAGAGTGATATCCTCCCCAAAGTGTAGAGCATTATCATTGTTATCATAGTCGAATCTGTTTAGTCCGTGTGACACCTCACATTGATTAAGTCCAGAATTTTGGTCTTACCATAGTTTATTTGCCTCCACGATCTCGTGGCGTCTAAACGCATCGACGTAGTCGCTGTTATCTTATTTGCCTCAATGTCTGGGGGTAACCAGTTTAGAATCCCAAACAGTGCCTTAGTTGGAGTAGCTCAAAGTACCCCTGTGATTATGATCGTCACATAATGATCGTACAGATGCTGGGGTTTCCTATCTTCTTCGTACATATTTCTAACAGAGCAGGCCCTTATAGTTCGCTTATTAGCCAAATTTTAAATAGTAATATATTTAGTTTTAACTATTTCCAACTGTACTAATTTATATTTCTATATCCTTTCTCTCTCCTTCCAGAACCAAATGGAAACGCCAAACTGCCGTCGGTCTTGAACTCTTAGCGGAGGCTGGCAACTTTGCCGCCTTTCAACGTCTCTACGGCGGCTCGCCCTACATTGGTGCTTGGCCCTATCCGGGCGCACAATCGGCACATGCTGGCCATCCTCCAAGTTCCATAGATTTATACTACAGACAAGCAGCTGCTGCAGCTGCCATGCAAAAACCACTCCCATATAGTTTGTACGCTGGCGTACCTAATATGAGTCACTTGGCTGGTTTGCCTGTGGCTGCTGCTGCTGCACCCTTCTCCCATCTCACAGCCTCCAGTTCGTTGTCATCCTTAAGCAGTTATTATCAGAATGCTGCAACGGCCCAGACCAATATTCACGGTAGTACCACACCTCCTAGTGCAGCAGCCAATGGTGGTGCAACCACCACGCCCATAAGTATTGTGAAACCTATACCAACAACGCCCTCGCCTACACCCCTGGCCGAATCATCACCAGTACATGCCAGTACACGTTCACCCAGTCCTACTTTAAATCCTGGCAGTCCGCCAGGACGTTCGGTGGACAGTTTGTCACAACATCATTCGGATGATGAAGATCAAATACAAGTTTGAGTTTGGTAGCCCCGGCCAACAGCTCGATGCGTTGGAATGCTTTAGAACAAATGCTAATGAGATTATGAATGCAATGATATTGTTTTAATGCAATTTAATGGTATCTAGCCAATTTTAATGAGATACAAAACGTATTACGACGCATTAGTATAAAAAGTCTCAATCAATATTGAATTGTATGTATGTATTTTGTTAATTATTGTATTGTTTTTATGTGTAAAACCTATGTCTTACTTTAAATTTTAGTTTAGCATTTAAATGTGTATAGAAAACCCTTTTTTTTATTAGTTTAATCACATGAAATTGGAAAATATTTATTAGAAATCACTTAAGTTTATGACAAGACAATTAAAAGTATTTAATAATGTAATGAAAAACAGAATTTGATTGTAAATTATTTAGAAAATATCACAAGTATTGAATGAATGTATTATACTATTTACATATATATATAGAATATGTGTGTTCAGATTTGACATCTAAGGGATCGTAAATGAATGTTTCTGTGTAATATATATAAAAAACAAAATAATTAATGTAATATTGTATTTATGGAATCGTTTGTAAGTCATGTTTTTTTTTTTTTCGTAAACCATAAAAACAAAAACACAATAAAACTAGCTCAAAAGTATTATAAAAATTATAAAGTGTTTTATTTATTTAGATACAACGATGTTTACAAAGTGGAAGGTGGGAGCGTTAGAATGTCAGTGTCTGTCATCTAGTTATTTCTCAAGGTGTTTCTCTTACAAGGGGCGAATCGAAAAATTGCGGAGAAATTCAACATAATTGCTGAGGAAAAGTGGGAGAAAGAATCCATTTGCACAGTGACCAAACAGATTTGACCAACCATGGGTATAAAAAGGATACGATTTGCGCTGAACCTGCCTAGATTCCATCTGAGAAACGTTTTAGAGGGTGGTTATATATTATGTAGGGATCAACATATTGGACAAATGGCCGACGCGACCTCGACGTCACACCTCCTTCCTATGGTCCAAATTCTCGATGACTCTGAGGTTCTGAATTATCTCATCCTTTAGAACTTGAATTGTAGCTGGCTTATCGACGTACACCTTTTCTTTCAAATAACCCCAAAAAAAGAAGTCCATCGGTGTCAAATCACATGATCTTGGCGGCCAATTGTCATCGCCACGGCCATTGAGTTTGTCGCGCAAAAGAGCCATTGTTTCGTCCACATCCATATCTTCCAATTCGGGCCATAAAAAGTTGTTATCATCTCACGATAGCGAACACCATTCATAGTAACTGCCTGACCGGCCTCATTCTGGAAAAAATACGGCCCGATGATGCCGCCAGCCCATAAACCGCACCAAACAGTCACTATTTGTGGGTGCATTGGTTTTTCGACAATAACTCTTGGATTATCATTCGCCAAATGCGGCAATTCTGGTTATTGACAAATCCACTGAGGTGAAAATGTGCCTCATCGCTGAAGATGATTTTCTTCGAAAATTGATCATTTACTGTTACCATTTCTTGCCACCATTCTGACCACAATGGTTTCAAATCAATTTTTTCTGGCCAAAATTATTAATGTTAAGAAAATGATAATTTCTATTCAGCAATTAATTTATATTGTTATATGTTGTCAATTTTTCTTCCTAATTGATCCAAAGTTCTACTTCTTGCTTTGCTAACTTATAATTAACAAATAATAACAAATATTAATTCAATTAAAATCTTATTCAATTAAAATTATACATTAAGTCTCATTTATAAAAATTATACATTAAGTGTCGCTCTCTAAGATTATATTACCATCTTCGAATTCGTCTTCATATTCCTAAAATTTCGTCATATTCGTCTTCATATTTTTAAAGCGCAGGTTGTCTAGAAAAATGTATATATATTTAATAATCGCAAGTATTCGCAAGATGTAATTAAAGAATATAGTTGAGCAGATCACATGTTGTGTTTGAAAGTTAATTTTATGCTGGACAAACTTGGACTTTATTTTTAAACTTTAAATCAATTTGAAGAAAGTGAAAAATTATGAAATAAAATATGCATTTAAACAAGGTAAATTTTTTCCTATTTATCTTTCTTTTTTCCAACTTGTTTTAGGGAATTATTTAAGTACTTACTATGAGTAAGTTTATCCATTTCAATTTTTTTGTAAGCTTGTTATATTTTTATAAAAACACCGTACGACGAAATACATATGTTGTACTGCACTCAATTCTTTTCGAAACTATACAAAAATTGTCTAACTTTGCCGCTCCAATGACTAACGGTAAACAACAGATTGCAAAAATAGAATTTATTTCTGGTTACTTTGATGTGTTATAAAATTTTGTGTAACGACAAAAATGGTAAAATTCAAAGTAAAAAATTTTAATTTTGGCCACGTATTTGCTCAGAGAGACCATTGTGCATTGACGACGTTTGGAATGGTCAAGAGGCTTTAGTTCTTGAGCCAATTGCACCTTGTAAGCGTGTAAATGCAAGTCTTTATGCACAATGTTCATCAACGATGAGCGTGAGAGGTGCAATTGTTGGGCACGTAGACAAGTTGAGGTGGACGGCTCTTCAGCAGCAATATTTTCTGCAGTACGAGCTATACGCGCATGCACTGGTGTTTTCAGCCTGTTTGCTCAAATTTTTGCACGATTTTTTCGATTGTACGCACATTTTAACGATTAAATTGACCGAAAAAATCACGAAGTGCACGATATGCATTTTCATAATAAGCCTGAATAACTTTAACGCGTTGCTCGATTGTGTATATTTCCATAGTTAAAATTGAGTTAGTCTGAAATTGAGAAATGTCAAACGAAATGCAGAAAAGAACTTGACGTTTAGGTGTGGTTCACATTCAACATCGGCCCTTACAATTTAAACACGCTTTAGCTGTAATAACCGCTTATTGGCCGGTTTGCAATCACTATAAGAGTTTAAAACTTTCCCACAACGAATTTTGTAGAAGCTGCAACGATGAGAAAGAAAATGAGTCCACAGAGCATCTTCTTTGTCACTGCCCTGCGTTTAGTGACGTGAGATATGACAAGTTTGGTCACCGGACATTTATGGATCAGTAGGCGATGTGCGTAACATATACGATAAATCATGGAGAAGATTTAAGAAATACAGATCTACACCTACCATCTGTTCATCGACTACAAAGCTGCATTCGACAGACCGATAAAACAGAAATTGTTAGATGCTATAGCTATGTTTGGTATCCCCGCGAAGCATATACGACTTTGCGGGATGACACAGGCTAACACGAAGTCTTCAGTGGAAATTGGCAAAAAATTTGTAAGAGCCATTTTCTTCTATAGTCTGTCTTGCGATTTTTTTAACATCGTAATGGAGATGATCATGCGGAGGGCTGCAGTAAAGAAGTATCGAACCATTTTCAACAAAAGTCACATGTTGCTTGCGTATGCCGATGATATAGATATCATTGGCCGTAGATTGCGGGATGTTACTGCGGCTTTTTCGAGCATTGAAAAGCAGTTGGCGGAAGTGGGTCTGGTGATAAATGAGGACAAAACCAAGTTATTTGTTTCAACGAACAAAGAGTTCAATCGTTTGGGACGCTACGTGAACGTTGACAAATATGACTTTGAAGTGTTAAATGATTTTATCTACCTTGGATCCGCCATACATAAAAATAATAATGTCAGCCTGGAAATCAAAAGACGAGTATTGATCGCAAACCGCTGCTACTATGCGCTAAGCAAGCGATTTAATTACCAAGCGCTTCGAGAGAGCGCTCCAACTCCAACTCTACTAGACTCTGATCCTACCTGTCTTGCTCTACAGCGCAGAATCCTAGGTAATGACATAAGCTGATCAATCTATTTTGAGAGTCTTCGAGAGAAAAATACAAAATATTTGCACCCATCATCGTTAACGGCGAGTATCGTAGTCGATTGAACCAAGAGCTGTTTGTGCTGTACAACGATATCGACGAAGTCAGGCGCGTTGAAATTGACAGAATGCGCTGGCTTGGACACGTTGTACAATGGACACTCTACACTTGGTGTGACTAACTATCTACGGAGCGCAAAAGACCGAAGCGCTTGGAATTTTTTTTTCTACGTGCTGCTACTGAAAGATGAATTTCTGTTGCTGCTGCCAATTGAGAAGAATAAGAATAACATCTTCTAGTCCGTCATACAAATGACAAATTTAAAGAAACTTAAAGACTAGTAAGATATTTATTTTCGGGTATGCCGAAGTTCAGCTACCCTTCACCATTTGTAAAAATTACGATAAAACTGTTATTTGCACTTATTTATTAAACTTTGTACCGCAAAAAAGGGGAGTTTGTATGAAAGGTGGATGTAACGCTTTGAGAATATAGGCTCTAATTTCAGCTCGATATCACCTTAATTTAGGTTGTAATCGCAGGGTTTTCCGAAATTACTAAATTTACTACTACTAAATTTACTACTGCTGCAATTACAGGAACATACAGACGGGAACCCTCAAAAATGGGGTGCTTGTATTGGAGTATCGAAGTTTGTATACCAAATATCAGTTCTTCAACTCATAAACTATGGCTGTAATGGCGGGGACAGACCCAAAAAGGGGTGTTTGCATGGGAGGTTGGAGTAGTTTAGCTGAAAGTTTGCGTAAAGTTCTCCTCTTATATTTGATTTAGTCACTTACTACAAAAATCTGAAATTATAAAAACTTTAGAAAGAAACTTCCAGTCCAGTAATTATCAAATTTGAGGAAAGTTCAATCCTTGAAGATATAAAAGTAAACAGACTTGAAGTATAAATCTTCAAGAATTTAACTCTAAATTCAAATTAATTCAAAATTAAAATTTAATCTAAAGTGTTAGGAAAGTTTATACTTTTTTACTAAACAGTGTTATTTTTGAGTTATGTGTTTTTGTCGAATTTATAAAAAAATTGCAAGGATACTGACAGAGGCAAAGGTTCTTGATATATTCAGAGTTTGAGGAAAATTCATATCATTCGGCCTTATTCCCGTAGACGTCGTCGACGCAAAACGACGTCGTCTTGTGACGACGCTGTAAAATCGGTATTCTCGTAGTCGTTTTCGATAACTATCGGTTACTATTGACACAAATTTGGTATTCTGTAAGGAAATGTGACGACGACGTTGAATCGAAACGACTCTGAATCTGTCGTCACAGTTGTTAGTAACGACTTGAAACAATTTGAAAGAATAACTTTAGTTTTTGTAAATTTTTGTAAATTTAATGACGTCAAGAATAACAATGTCGAGTAACAAATAGGGGCTTGGAAACAAAATCCCACATAGGTACAAGGATTTTGTCTAATTTTAAGGGGTAATGTGAGAAAATTGGTGAAAAACAATTTAATTCCTTTGGAGCGCCTTTAAGAATCCTTTGCGGTTGTAGTTACGAATCTGGTCTTCTTTATTTGTAGCAAAAATTTTGATATGGGTTCCATCGACATATCCAATTACTCCAGTAAATCCTGTTTTGTTAAAAAAAATTTAGTTTATGCTTCCGATTTGTCATCTTCAGTTACTTCCAATTGTATCCAAGGTGGACAAATCACCTCTCTAATGCATTCAGACAGGAATCTTGCAACTACTGGCTGCACTTACACTTAGGTTGTAAGGCCCCTGACCAAACGACCTCAATGTTGTTGACAACTTAATTATGACTGAAACATATGTCCTGAGTTCACTTTTCATGATAGGAACTATTTCTATAGGAACGATTACGTAATTAAATGCTGCCTTATTAAGACTTAAGTAGTTCTAGAATCTTAAAAAAGTTGGAAGGCCGGCCAACAGATAACCTCAAATTACGATTATAACACCGATGAACATACTCGTTATTTGGCAAGTTTAAGATCATCGGATCATAGTCGAAGTATTATCCTTTCCAGTATAAGATTATTTTTACTTTCCTCATCGCTTGAATCTGAATCGGACCCAAAAAACATTTCTTCACAACAGAAAATAAAAGTCAAAATGAATCAGCTGATGTACAAATGTTACATCAGCTGTTGTTATTTCTTTCATGTTATCGATTACTAGTCGACGTCGTCTCATAGTAGTTACAGAATACCGAAATAGCATTGATGTGACAACGATGTTGGCTCGAAGTGATGTTGACATAAAAACGACGACGATGTCGACGACGTCTACGGGAATAGGGGTGATTATGTGCAAATATGTTACTCTGTCTTAAATAATGTAAACACTTTAATGACAAAGGTCATTTTAATTATTTTTTTGTAAAAGATTATGGAAAGTTTTAAAATTGTTTTTAAATACTTTGACATTGAAAAATTTAAAGTAATCTTAGTTTACCAACAAAAAACCTTGTAAAGAAGCTTAAGCTTTGTGGTAAAAAGGGGAATCGTGGGGAAAGAATTTCCTCCATTTCTCATGTTTGAATATTAACGGTCAAACTCAAAACTATAATTGGTGCTGGACATTTTCGGCTGGTATCTACTTCGCATGTACATGTTTGACATAATTGTAGATATATATACAGCTGATGATGTACCATTATGCATCAGTTCGTCACAAAGGGGTCTGAAAATGAACTCGTCTTGGAGTTCGAAACGCGTCATCCTAGTGCGTGACACACTGAATTTGACCAAAAATATCAAACAATAAAAAACACTTTTCTGATCGTAAGCCAAATTTGATGTATCATTTGATACACTTTAACGTAAATTTAATATATAAAACACGATCGACTAAAACTAACAAACAAACAGTTTAAAATTGTTGATAACTTATATAAAGGTGTTTGTTAGAGGCATATAACTTGTTCTTCTTCTTAATTGGCAGAAGCAACAGAAAATCATCTATCAGTAGCCGCATTAGAAAATTATTCCAAGAGCTTCGGTCTTTCGTGCTCCGTAGATAGTTAGTTACATCAAGTGTAGATAACAGCTGTTTTACCCGGTCTAACCAAGGATCTTTTGGTCGCCCCCTTCTATACACCCATCAAGTTTATTGACGATAGCCTTTCGAGCTGAAACATATTCATCCATTCAACGCATTCGCTATATTTCAATGTGCTTGACTACATCGAGAGACCGCAGGTTCACACCTGGCTCCAGTCATCTTAAAAGAAAAAAAAAATAAAAGAAACATTTTCTTTCATTGTCGGCTCCCCTCGAATGTTGTTGACAGCAACTTCGCAGTATTAAGCGTTGATTCAATCGTCGTGTCTAGTAAGAGCTTCTCAAACAGTGACGTTCGCATTCGTCGATAAACAAGTAGGTGCCGTTAGTTGTGAATCTAAAAATAGAAAGCGTGTTAATTCACAACAACGCGAGAAGCTATCCCATACTTCGTTCATGGGGTGCAAAGGGAAATTAAGTTTTTTTTTTGACTACATCGATATCGTTGTATAGTCATACAGCTCGTGGTTCATTCGACAAAAATACTCGCCGTTAATGATGGTGGGTCCAAATATTTTGCGAAGTATTTTTCTCTCGAAGACTTCCAGAACAGATTGATCCGCTTGTGCCTTTACCCAAGATTCTGCGCTGTAGAGCAAGACAGCTAGGAACAAAGTCTGGTAGTGTTGGATCCTTGTATTTCGCGCTTTTTTTAGCGTCTTTTGATTTTTAGGCTGACATTATTATTTTTGTTTATGGCGGAGCTAAGGTAGACAAAATTATCTACCACTTCAAAGTTATAGTTGTCAACGTTCACGCAGTGTCCCTGACGAGTGGACTCTGTGTTCGTTGAAACAAATAACTTGGTTTTATTCTCATTTATCATTAGACCCACTTCCGTCGACTACGCAGTAACATCTCGCAATCCACGGCCAATGATAACTATATCATCGGCATACGCGAGCAACATGTGACTTTTGATGAAGATGGTACCATTCCTGTTTACTGCAGACTTCCGCATGATCATCTCCATTACGATGTTAAAGAGATCGCATGACATACTATCGCAGAAAATGCCTCTGTCAGATTCTTGCTAATTTCCACTGAAGATTTCGTGTCAGTCAGTGTCATCCTGCAAAGTCGTATCAGCTTCGCAGAGATACCAAACTCAGCCATAGCATCTAATAGTTTCTATCGTATCAGACTGTCAAATGCAGCTTTGTATTCGATGAACAGATGGTAGATGTCAATCTACATTTCTTGGGTCTTCTCCAGGATTTGTCGTAGTGTGAATTTCTGGTCGGTTGTGGATTTACCAGGAATAAAGCCACACTGATAAGGTCCAATCTAGTTAGCCAGAATGAGCTTTAGTTTTTCACATAATACACAAGACAGGACCTTGTATGCGATGGGTAAAAGGCTAATTCCGCGATATTTGGTACACACACTTGGATCACCTTTCTAAAGCATGAGACATAGGACACTCAGATTCCAATCATCGAGCATGCACTCCCTGAGCCAAATCGTTTTTATGAGTTGTTGCATGCATGTTGGCAGCTCATCGCCGCTGGCTTTAAAGAGCTCTGCCGGCAGTCCATCGGCTCCAGCAGCTTTATTATTTTTAAGCCGTGCAATTTCCGTGCTGACCTCGTTTTGACTCGGTGGTGGACAGTCTACTCCATCGTCGATGATTGGTGTGATTCCGTCACTTCTGCTGTCTTCTGGAACGAGCAGAGATCGAAAGTGTTCCCTCTTTATTTGCAACAGACTCTGAGTGTACGTGACCAGATTTCCATCTCTGTCCTTACAGGTGGGGATTACTGTTCCAAAACCTTTACTTTTTATCTTTTGGTAGAACTTTCGGGCTTCACCTCTATCTCTGTAATTTTCGATATCTTGGCTCTCTCTTTTCTTCTTTTTCCGCCTGAAGAAGCGTGTCATCTCCCTCCTCTTCTTATTATAACGCTCCGTCACTGCACGCGTTGCCATTAGCTGCAGTTTAGCCCTGCATGCAGCATCCTTATCGTACCAAGGCTTGTCTGAGCGTTTTTATGTATAACCCAGTACGGTCGTTGCGGCAATTGTCATAGAATTCGCAATATGCTGCCGCTGTGTGTCGGGAACATCAGAATTAGGGGGGGTTTGTTTGAAGGAATTGAGAGAGTTGGTTGGAGTAGGCATTGGCTATCTCGGTGGTATGCAGCTTTGTGATGTCTATCTTCCTTTGCGTTTGATTACGAATGTTTTTAGCACTACTTAATCGTGTGCGTACCTTGGCTGCAACTAGGTGGTGATCCGAGTCAATATTTGCACCGCGCATCACACGCACATCCATAAGGCTTGAGACATACCTTCCATGAATTACCATGTGATCAATCTGATTTTTTGTATTTTGATCGGAAAATATCCAGGTTATATATGTATATATATGTGTTCCTCTAACTCCCATTGGTTCATAGATATCCAGGTTGCCTTGTAGATATCTTTATGCGGGAATCTGGTTCCACTCACAACCATGTTCCTTTCCGACGCGAAACTAACCAGTCTGAATCCATTATCGGAGGTTTGTTGTGTAGACTGAATTTTCCGACTGCTGAATCAAGAGCTTCTTCCCTTCCTATTTTAGCATTAAAATCTCCCAGAACAATTTTAATGTCATGTGAAGGGCAGCGGTCATATTTCTTCTCCAGGCGCTCATATGCAATTTTAATATCATCGTCTTTGTCTTCGGTCGGGGCGTGCACACAAATCATCGTAATGTAAAAATATTTTAACTTGATGCGGATAGTAGCTATTCGTTCACTTACATGGTGCAACCGCGAGATCAGATGTCAAAGTCGCTTGCCGATTCTGAAATCACATCCAAATTCGTACCTTTCTGCATTGCAGCTGTTAAAGATGTCACAGTTCTTTCGTCGTGTGCATTAGGGCGTTTCACCAAACGCGTTTTTTGCGATTTTTGCAACTCTTGAAGCGGAATATTAAGGCTTGTGATCTAAAAGAATTTTGAAAAAATTTTTGGATTTTTTGAAGATGGGTATGGGGTCGCTGAAATAGATTTTATCAAAAAAATGAGGTTATGGAGAAAAAAATTTTATATTATTTTTTTTCTGGTGCTTTTTGTTCATACAACTAAACAATTCTCTTCTTATGGATACGATCCCACGACAAAAAATTATTGGTGTGAAAAATTATTATATTATGGACCACTTTGATAGTCTTAAAAGTGAAAAATTATTTTTCCTAGATTTCAAACCTCGATAACTTGAAAAGTTTTGAACATTTTTTCAAGATGTAAAATGCGTTGGAAAGGTCTTTAAATTAACTTTCATTCGGTACATAGGTTTATTTTTACTTGTTGGAAAAATATAAGAAAAAAATTAAAGTTTGAGAATTTTTTTTTTTATTTAACAAATTTTATGAAAATTAAAAGAATTTCATTATGTTTCGTTCTTGGGTAAGTAAAAAAAAACTTCAAATATACATTGCTTTAATAAAAATATCAAAAATATCATCAATATATATTCAAAATATCATCAATATATTATACAAAATCCAAAAGATGTTAAATAAACAAAATCAACATATTTAATGAACAAATTAAAATTAAAAAGTAAATTTGTATCTAAAATTACAATACATTAATCACTAAATGTGGAACAACTGTGGAAGTATTTTCAAATGGGTTTCTTAAGAGCTTTTTCAATAACATTTTTGTTAACATTAGATATAATTTTTTGATTGTTATCAACTCTAAAGTTTTGAAAGAAATTCTCATTCTTTGTGTTTTTTTTGTTATATATTGTAGTCGACACCACGCCTCTTTCTGATAAATCATTCACAACACATAGTTTTTCTAGCTTTTTCTTTGAAGAAACAAAATCATCATCATTTTCCCATAAAAGTGTATCTTTCGAAAAAAAGAAGTGGGCAACTTTAATTCATCAAAAACCCTTTTACTGTTTGAGGTTACAAAATTATGCATTATGAATTTTTTTACATTTTGAAAAGGGCCTTTTTCAAATATTTTAAAATTCAAATAGTGTGAATTTAAAAATAAAAAATATCTTTTTTTGTCTATTTTTTATTTTTTGCAACATTTTTCACAAGTAAGATATAAACTTATATATACCAAAATAAAGGTATCTAAATTATCTTTCTAACGCATTTTACATCTTGAAAAAATTTTGAAAACTTTTCAAGTTATCGAGGTTTAAAATCTAGGAAAAATAATTTTTCACTTTTAAGACTATTAAAGTGGTCCATAATATAATAATTTTTCACACCTATAATTGTTTTGTCGTGGGATCGGATCCTTGCTAAGATAATTGTTTAGTTGTATGAACAAAAAGCACCAGAAAAAAATTATAAAAAATTTTTTTCTCCATAACCTCATATTTTTGATAAAATCAATTTCAGCGACCCCATACCCATCTTCAAAAAATCCCAAAAAATTTTCGAAATTCTTTTAGATCACAAGCTGTAATATTCCGCTTCAAGAGTGGCAAAATTTTTTTAGTGAAACGCCCTAGTGTGCATCCCTGTCCCGTCCATCTTATTTCCTGTATGGCGGTGATGTCAGCCTTGTATTTGTCGACGACATCCGCCAGTTGGGTAGAGGCACCATCTCTGTATAGAGTTCGGACACTCCAGGTGTATATCCTTAAATCATGGTCCTTATAAAGTTTGCGGGGGTCGTCAACATTTAGGGGGTGGGGGGGTCCTTTTTTTTCTTTTCGTGTTTTCATAATAATTGTTTCGTTTAAGGAGAGTGGCTTATAAGGCCCCCGCGCACAATCCTAGATTCTTGGGCCAAAAGCCACTAAGAGAGCCAATGAGAAGCTCATTTTTGGTACCTAATTTTAAAGACGCCTTCTCATATTTGCTACCACTGAACGGATGGCATTGCCCGGGGAATATGTGATCTCTCGGACGTTGTGAGCTGCTTGGGGACCTCCAAAGAGAGATTCTGTTTATTTCCACACCTATCTACCTTAAAAATATTAGCTGGAAGAACATCACACGCTGAGGCATTGTTGTTCTTTAGGCTTTAGGTTATGTTATCGTCCCAGATTGATAGAGAGTCTTCTGTAACCAAGTTTCCGGAAATAAGCTGCCTACAGATGCGATCTTTCCATATCCTCTGTACGCTTTCTGAGTCAGTAACGAGATAGTCATCCCTCCGACTCCTGGTCATTTCTATGTCTAACAAGTGGTAGACGTTTATTTACTATGTTGATTTCATTAATTTTCAAATTAGTATTTTTTGTTATACCCTGTTTTCTAAAATTTGTGTGATTTCCCTTCGAAATCTATGGGCTTCCCATGTTGAAATTTGCGGGAAATATAGGGTAAACTCCAACATTATCCACAATGTTTTTCGTAGACTACTGTATATGATATCAATAACAAAAAAAACTGTTTAAAATGTATACAATGAAGTGAATAAGTTCAAAAGCGGCCATACATACACAAGATATTTAAATGTAGAGCAAAATCCGAAATTCAGAATAGCGTTAAAAATTGTGAAAAATTTTTATCTTGGGCTTAAATAAGCCATAAAAGTCAACAAAAAATATATACTCTCCGATTCTGAATGGCAATTCCCCGGGAATTTCTTCCCTTCTCCCTATTCCCTTATTCTAAACGAACTTCGAAAGTGAGGAAAAATTCCCCGGGAGTAAAGTGGGTATTACGAATGTAAATAAAAGGGAGGAATTGATGACAAATTTTGCGGAAAATTCCGCCAACAAATTTCAAGGGAATTGTACTAAAAATTAATGTATTTAATATTTAATTGATATACATAAGGACAAAACATATGTCAGCCGTTTGGGATAGATTTTTTCATCAAGTAAAGCTCGCAATTTGCTGGAATTTCAAGTAAATGAGTCTTGCCACACACCAGGATGGTAGGTGTCATCGTACCGTATCTTCAGCTCATGATCACACACCTGTAAATAGTTTTTTTTTAATTATAAAGATGAAGTTTCAATAAAATCACTCACTAAACTAAATTTTCAAGCTGTGGTTTCCCAAACTCTCCCTATACCCTATACTTGCCCTCAATTTCACAAGCGGGGATATTGCAAAGAGCTTTCTGCTTTGGATATCATCACAAACACAGCACTGAACATTTTTATATTGTTTTTTTGTAGGTATTTGTTGTTTATATTCATTTTATTCGCTTTGTACATTAAAAACTTTATAAAAATGATTTGCAAATTGTTAGCCAAACAAAACAGCTGACGCAAAACAGCTGACTTCGAAAAACCGCGATTCTCTCTCCCTTTTATTGTTCTCCCCGTTTGTTTAGAATAGGAGGATTTTATTCCCGGGAAAAATAAATTCCCCGGGAATTATCTTCCGGGCAGTATTCAGAATAGGGCTGATAAGTACAATATTTTTACAATTTAAATAGGATTTAATACCCTCTCATACAAATGATTTTGTTACTAAAAACGTATTGGACGAAGGTATTTGGAATATGCACAGCTGGCTATTGAAAAGTGTTCCTCGGCAAATACCCTAGTTTTTCAACTTTCTGCGACAGTCTAATTTTAGCAACATCAGCAAAAAAAACTCATACACATTCATTATAACTATCATACCTTAAGCTATATAAATTCTTAACATTATTATTAAGAATTTTAATTTGCACCACATAAAAACATTTGCAGTATTGTTGCAGCTTATGAAAGTGGTAATTGCTATGGCCACAAACAAAGCCAGCCAGCTCCTAGAATTTATCGAGTGCCAGAGGAAACCATTGCAATGCATTTAAATGACAAACAATAATATTTAATTGAGCGTAACCACGTTTAATGAAAGGGTTTTACATTTCTTACTTTCGCACACTCATGTGGCACAACAGCGCAATGCAACTGCAACGTTTTGTTGCACATACTACATCTTGTATTAATTGCACCAGAAGTATCTACTAAATTGTATTTCCAGTTCAGTTCAGTGGCTGGCAGCGTCATACTCTCGCTCGTACTCATACTCGTATTATTTGGTTGTTGGTGTTGTCTGTTATTGTTTTAAGTCACAATTGAGTAACATTTGTGGCAATTTGTAGTAAAAGCGAACCAGTCAACAAACCAACAAAACGTCAACATTGAAAAACCTGCTGCTGCTCCAGGCTGTAAAACCCTAATAGCGCACGTTTGTCCTTTTGGTTATAGCCGTCCGTCTATACGCTAAACTATATTAAGGCCAAAATGTTGCTGATAGTATAAACTTGTATGAAAATCGTGTGCGTGTGTGTGTGTGTGTGTGTGAACAAATTTCGAGTTGTATTGCCAAAACGAAAAGTACTTAAACATTGTGAGAAGTAACTGACGGCAGCACAACATCAATGAATCCGTTAATGTACCACAGGGACATTTCAAGTTCGTCTCTTATTATTATATTTTTCGGTTTTGAGTAGCAAAATACGAGTAGTAAGGGCCGCTCATTATATGCAGTTTAAATACGAGTGTTGGCCACATCAACATCAAAATAAGCAGAGGGCACAGTGGTCAGGTGGGAACAATTTTCATTGCTATTCAGTTCGAACCTAAATTTTTATAATTTTGAAGAATTAATAATGAATAATGTTGCCTTAAGTGTAATTTAGTCCACCAATAAGCCATAGTGCCGATCTAGCGACTTATTGTTAGAGAAAAATTTTTTTATTAGGAAGTTTAGTTCTTCCCGTAGCAAGGTTTTCCCAGTAAAACAATTATACTAAACAAAAGAGTTTCCCAAGTTTAGGCCATTATAACAAGCAAATTAAACTGACTTTTTAACCTTTTAAGGTTCACAGTCAATCAAATAAGGCAGAAACATTTTTCTATTTACAAAATATGTAGATTTTTCTGGATATTTCCAGAGTCGGTGGGTATCGTGCGATAGTTCATTTTCACTTTTAAATTAGAATTTCTTGAATAAAAATTTCAGTGAATTTGTATTGAATGCACCAGAAGGGGTCGTTGTTCACTTGGGAATAACCAGAATATCTATTTGCAGGTTCCAAGTCAGCTCACAGCATCCGATAGTTCACGTGTTCCTCGGGAAAAGACACTGAACAGCTAACAGTGGTAGCTAATGTGAGAAGACGCTATGTTGAGCATCCTAAATGGCATGCTACCTCCGATGCGTCTTAGGGAGTGGGAAACAGAAGTTACTGAAGCTCAACACAATGGCTCTCTTAGTGGTTTTGACAGCCCCAAAAAACTAGAAACGGGCGCGGTGGCCTAAAAAGCCAAATAAAACCAGTAAGAAAGTTTCAGTCGGGCGACCCGACTTACATATACCATCACCCTCAGTAAAATAAAAAAAAATTGATATTATATTGATATTATTACTCGATTTCTAAAGTGGGTGGAGTGGTAAATTTGTATGGGAGGTACTAGAAGGGGCGTGTCTAGACTTCTAGGTTTATCCTCTAAAACTTTATCCTGTTATAGCTTTACTAAATACAGAGTTTGGGCACGATAGCGTTGGATGTATTGATATTATTACTCCATCTCTGAAGTGGGCGGAAAGGTACATTTGTATGGCAGGTCCCATAAGGGGCGCCGCTAGACTTCCCATTTTTTCTCCAAAACTTTATCCTGTTATAACTTAATAAAATACAGAATTGGGGCACGATCGTGTCGAGAATATTGATATTATTACTCCATCTCTAAAGTGGGCGGCGTGGTACATTTGTATGGGAGGTACCAGAAGATGCGTGTCTAGACATCCAGATCTTTTCTCCAAAACTTTATCCTGTTATAGCTTTACTAAATACAGAATTTGGGCACGATCGTGTCAAGTGTATTGATATTATTATTCCATCTCTAAAGTGGGCGGCGTGGTACATTTGTATGGGAGGTACCAGAATGGGCGTGTCTAGACTTCCAGATTTTTTCTTCAAAACTTTAACCTTCTTGAACTTTACTAAATACAGAATTTGGTCACGCGGTAGTTCCAATAATAATATTAATCGATTTCTAAAGTGGGCAGTACCAGATGTGTGTGTCCTGCTATAGCTTTACTAAATTAAGAATTAGGGTACGAGCGCGATGGATTTATTGATATTATTACTTCATATCTAAAGTGGGCGGAAAGGTGAATTTGTATGGGAGGTACCAGAAGGGGCGTGGCTAGACTTCCAATTTTTTTCCAAAACTTTATCCTGTAATAGCTTTACTAAGCACAGGATTTGGGTATGATCCCGTTGGGTGTATTGATATTATAACTCGATTTCTAAAGTGGGCGGAATGATGTATTTGTATGGGAGGTACCAGAAGGGACGGAGTCATGTAGCCCATTTGCAATACCGTAAGTAGTTTTGGGGAAATGTTAACTCGTGCAAAATTTCAAGACAATTGGTTGCGTCTTTCGAAAGTTATCGTGCGAACCAGCCGGACAGCCACCAGACAGACAGACGGACATGGCTCAAATGACTTAAAAAGTCATGAATCGAATTTGGTTCTAAGAAACCTAGGGTCTGAAGTGACTCCTTCTATGTGTTACACTTTTGGGTCGTATCAAATGATATATACCCTCATCCCTAAGGGTAATGTATAAAAAGCTACTATGAAAACACGAAGAAAAGAAAAACCTGGATCCCTCTTAAATGTTGAGGACCCCGCCAACGTTTTCAGGACCATGATTTAAAGATATGCCACTGGAATGTCCGAACTCTCTACCCAATTGACTTATGTCCCCGACAAATACAAGGCTGACATAACCAGCATGCAGGAAATGTGACAGGCGGGACAGGTATGCACAAGACGCAAGAACTGTAACATATATTACAGCTGCTATGCAGAAAGGCACAACTTTGGATGTAGGTTCAGAGTCGGCAAAAGAGTGGCATACATTGGCAGCATATTGCGAATTCTATGACCAATGCTGCAACCATCATACTGTGTTATGAAAAATCACGCTCAGGCAAGTCCTGGTACGATGAGGAATATCGCGTAATAGCTGAGGAATGCAGAAACCAACACTCAAGGCAAAACTGTAGCCAATGGAAATACGTGTGATGCCGTAACGATATAATGAGAAGAGCAGGGAGATGAAACGCCTCTTCACGTCCATAAAAAACCAATAAGAAAATTTCAATTGGGAAAACCGACTTACATATACCCTTACCCTCAGTAATACATATAATTTTCTAGCATATTGATATTTTTACACCCACGATCACGTTGGGTGCATTGATATTACTACTCCATCTCTTAAGGAATGGTAAATTTGTATGGAAGGTACCAGAAGGGTCGTGGCCATGTAGCCCATTTTCAATACCGTAAGTAGTTTTGGGGGAATATTAACTTGTGCAAAGTTTCAAAACATTTGGTTTTGTCTTTCGAAAGTTATCGTGCGAACCAGCCGGACAGCCAGACAGCCATGAGTCGTTTGTGTTTTACATCTAGTATCGTCGTGTAGACCTGACCATATGGTGGGCTCCACCCCACTTGAACATACTTCAATGCCGCTGTTAAGGCCCGGGATGTAATTTCAAAACGCCACGAAATATTCAAATCGTGTGGGGGTACCAGACCGACTGACAAGTACAAAACGAGGCTTGCACTCCGTCCAATCTGGCCCCCCACGATTTATTATTTGCTACTTGAAGCCATTAGTTTACAATAATTTGGTTAATTATATGCTATATTCCTTAGCACTCAATTGCTCCACGCCGCCATCTGCTAGAACCAAAGTTCCCATCCGGCCGGCCCCACATCCACCACCAGACTACCGAAGTAATTTGTCGGCTAAACCATTAGCTAAGAGCATATAGCTCCCCATCCGGCAGACCGCAACAATAACTGCCTTCTGATAGCCAGCATCACCATTTTTGTGGCTCAAGGCCACGCACTCGTTGGACAATACACAAACATAAACTGAATGGTTATTGCCCATTAACTTGATAGGAAGAGCTCAAAGAGTCTGAAACGATTATGTTCTTTCGCTTTATAATGAAATTAGCCCGAAGCAACATAACAGTGTTCCTGCAATCGCTGTTACACCCTTGTTAAAGGCTTGCTGCTACCTAGTCACCAAATACGCTGAGAGTGCAACGCAACACTCGACCAAGGATACGTAAGATGCACAGTGAGAGATGCAAGTCTCGTATGGTATCAGGGGACACCCAGCTCCATTTCTCTCGAACATCGAACTCTTAGCCTACCAGCGTGCCTTTTGGTTTAACCACAACTACCACGAAGCACAGAACTACTGTTTCATACCCAATCGGCCGGCAAGGTGGTTGTTACGCGACCTTGGGCTTCCGACCGCCCGTGGTACCATCTTTAGACTCCTTGGTCGGAGCTCGTAAAGATAATACCACCTTTACTACCTCTTTTTGCCTTGCAGAGCCAGGAAGAGGTCCACTGGTGGTTCTTTCGGGTCCGTGGGGGCGATACTCCCCAAATGTCTCCGAAGAGACCCCCCTGCAGAAAGCTAGACAGACAGACGGACATGGCCCAAACGACTTAAAAAGTCATGAATCGAATTAGGTTCAAATAAACTTTGGGTTTAAGTGACTCCTTCTAAGTGCGACACTTTTGGGTCGTATCAAATGATATATATCCTTTTACATGTAGAGTGAGGGTATAAAAAGAGACAGCCTGGAAAGCCCACAAGTTCTACCAAAAGGTAAAAAACCAAGGTTTTGGAACAGGGAACACTTTCGTACTCTGCTCGTTCCCGAAAGCAACATAAGTGACGAGACAATCATCTTCGACAGAGAGCATTGTCCACCGCCGAGCCAAAACGAAATCAACACGGCAATTGCAAAGAATAATAACAATATGGCTGCTGAAGCAAATAGACTACCGACAGAGCTTGCAACATGCATGCACCAGCTCATAAACACGATTTGGCCAGAGGAACGCATGCCCGACGTTTGGAATCTAAGAGTTCTATGCCCTGTGCATAAAAAATGCTATCCAAGTGTGTATACCAATTATCACGTGATCAGCCTTTTACCCATCACATACAAGATCCAGTCTAGTGTGTTATATGAAAGGCCCATTTTACCGAACCTGATTGGACCTTATCTGTGTGGCGTTAGAACTAGTAAATTGACAAATTTTGGAGAATACCAATAAATGCAGATCGACACATACCATCTGTTCATCGATTACAAAGCTGCATTCGACAGTCCGATACGTTAGGAATAATAAGATGCTTAAGCTGAGTTTGGTATCTCCGCGAAGCTGATACGACTTTGCGGAATGACAGTGGCCGACACAATACCTTCAGAGAAAATAGGCAAAAACCTGACAGAGGCGTTAGACAAGGCGGCCGTCTGTTGTGCGATCTCTGTAACATCCTCATGGAGATGATCACACGGATAGCTGATATATGTGGAGGATATATATAATATATCATTGGAAAAGGATTGCGGGATGTAACTGCGGCCTTTTCAAGCATTAAGAAGCAGTCGGCGGAAGAAGATCTGGTGTTAAATGTGGACAAAACCATGTTATTTGTTTCTACAAGCAAAGAATCTTGTCGTTTGGAACGCTACGTGAATGGTGACAACTATAACTTTTAAGTGATAGATGATTTTGTCTATCTTGGATCCGCCGTAAACAAAAGCTTGATCGATCTTTGTTTGCCCTCTCTCGACAAACATAGATGCTGATCCTGTTTTGCTCTACTGCCCAGAAACCTAGAAAATGACACAAGCTGATCAATCTGTTCTGGTATTCTTCGAGAGAAAAATACTTTGCAAAATATTTGGACCATCATCGTTAACGGCGAATATCATCGTCGAATGAACCATGATCATTTGAGTTCAAATAAACCGAATGCGCTGGCTTGGAACGCTGTACAAATGAATGAAAGTGATCAAAAAGTTTTCCGAAATAAACTCGATGGGTGGTGCAGGAGGGGCGACCAAACCTAAAGCCTACAGATCTTTTAAAATATTCTTGTAAATTCTTACAATACCTCACTCCTGACTTACCACTGTAAAATCGTCACTCACATAAACCTTCTTTGCCACAGTCACATAGCACTTCTCGGCTAAAAAGTCTACTGTTCATCGTGCTACCACTTTTGCGTTACTTAATACTTGGCCCAATAAATGTACTAATTGCGGTTAAATGCATGTTGCATGCAATTATTGTCATTAAGGGTGGTGTGTGGTGGTATGCAACGCCATCGCCATATCGCATAACATGTTGTATTCACATATTGGCCTAATAGTCGTCTGCATAAAGTTAGGTTGGGGTGTATTAATTACCCTGCAGGCCCAAGTGTAGTTGCTAGCATTTATGTTAACAGCTTGATCTGGTTGCTGTGTGTGTTGCTACCTTAACTAAATTGCATTTTCAATTGAGCGGCATTAATTTCTTTTCTTGTCGCCTCTAAAGAATAAAAACTATTACACAATGACATCGAGAATTGATCAAAAAAATATTAATTCAAATTTAAATTTAAGATTATGATTAATATTAATAAAATATATATTTGCATTTAAAAGAGAATTACTGTCAACGTAAGTAACTGCTATGATTACTATGGATCAACTATCACCACAATTAATATTTGTAATTTATATTAAATGATTAATGGCCTCATCGCTAAGAGTATACGTTAGCTAGTAGTTGTGCCTTGAATATTAACCCAACTGCTATGTAAAATATGTAAATTTCTGAATGTCTGCTAAATGCCACAGTATTTACGTAAACATTATTCTACATTAAATCATAATTTCACAAATGATCGTAAAATTTATTTTAAATATACTCTAGGAAGACGAGAGAGAACTTTTACACAACAACAGCGGTTGCAGTTCGTGTATTTTGATCACCATCATTTAAAAAATTAACACAAACATTAAAATGTACTCAAGTAGCTGTTTATGACAATGTATGATGTCGCATTAGGGTGGCCGTATTGCGTAACTATACAAGAAGGTTAAGTACATTACATTTGAGACCAAAGACTCTTTCTTGCAGTGTCTAGAAAGTTGTTCTTAAAAAACCAACTTGAAATAACTTCGAGCAGACAATTAGATATATGCTCGCTCTAAATTGCTTCTCTGGACTTTTATTAGACAAACAGCCAGATAGAAGAAGATTTTTAGCTTCTTTATCCAGCCACTTATAAAAATAGTTAAGACATATATTGCCTGCCCGAGTATAACAACATTGATAAAAGACAATTTTTATGAATCTTATTGGCATTTGTATTGATTTCACAGCAAATCACAGCACCAAAACAATCCAGAGGCATAAGAGAAGCTGCGGTGTCCGAGTGGTTAAGGAGATGGACTTGAAATCCATTGGGTTCTACCCGCACAGGTTCGAATCCTGTCCGCAGCGATATTTTTCTTAAAGAATGCTTATATGATTTTATAACCAACTAGCTGACAAGGCAGACTTCGTCCTGCATATAAAATTGTTGACAAAGTTATACTGTTATAGCCTAATAACGATTGGTCCATTTCCTTAGTCACACCTTTTGCTAGTAAAATATTGAATGTTAACTTAAGAAAAAAAATGTTCTGCAACCAGTCGTTAAAGATTAAGTACCACGCCTATTTCATCTGTCCTCTACTTGCGAATTAGCCTATAGCACTCAGTGATAACGTAGCTATCTACTAGTGAAAGTGTTTTTAAAATCGAATGAGTTGTTTAGAAGATTGCCCCATACATACTAGCATCTTCCTTTTATAATAGGGAACCGTTCAAACAAATTATCGACGACATTTACATACAAGTGTCCGTTTTTCATGCACGACTTGATAAGCTACAATGTTGTTCAAATTTTCATTGATGGGTATATAAGCGACACGTCGCCCACTCTGTCGTCGACGACCATATAAACAAAATTTTCAAATATTTATATACAAGCGCGCTTTTACATACGTTATCACATACATATTGGCATACATGCTACGACTAACTGTTCTAATTCGTTTTTATCTATCGCCTAAAAATATGCTCTAGGATTTGATATAAAAAAAAAACATAAAGCTACTTCGTAAGTTCTGACAACGCTTCTAGTAAATATGTATCACATAAGTTGTGATTCATTTAAAATGTTCTTTTCTAATTTCAAACAAAATCCTTAAAAAAGAATTTGATTCAGGTATCTTTGTAACGACCTGCTAGAAAAATTGCTGACATTTACTTTTCCAAGATAATTTCATACAAATGTTGTATGGCTAGACGTTTATATACATGCAGCAAATCTCCAGTTTGTAGAGCTCAAATGGTTGGGAATAGTACTTTTTGCTGTATGGCCAGACGTTTACATACATGTAGCAAAATTGTCAACAAATGTAAATAATTTCAATCTAATATCTCTGGACATACAGCCATATTGTATGGGGTACCGAAAGGGTATTTCACGTTAACAACTGAGAATCAAAAAAATAGTCTGTAATTAATTGGCACAACAATTTCAAAACAAATCATCTTTTGTAAAGAGTGAGGTAAGCCACTGATTACACAGTGCAACAGTGAAAAAAACACCCGAACGAGACTATATAGGTTCGATAGTACAACCGGAGCTGAGTAAAACCCCAGCTCAGTTTGGCTAGATTGGCTACCAAATTTTTTTTTTGGCCCCCTAAACTTTTTGAAGTCCCTTGGACCCCTTGAATAAAGGTGACATCAATTGTTGGCCAACAGTTTCTACAGTTTTTAATCTAGCTCTTCCTCTTCTTCAACAAAGTTTTAGCTAATAGTCCGCTTAAGAAACTGATACAATAAAATTTCCCAAAAAAATTAGACTTCCCTCGTTTATTTTCAAAAAACTTCGATAAAAATTCTAATTTTTTCACTATTTTTTATATAAGTCGTAGGGAATCCAGATTTTTTGCATACTCTATTCAGTGAAATTGTAGTTTAGGTAACACCGAATAACTTCTCTGAACAAACCTATGCAATCTGAACAAGTCTAGGGATATTAAATAGCTCTCAAAACACACTATCTACTTTAAACAAATCAGGTTTTTAGGAGTTTTGGGCCATTGTGCAACGTTTTTACTTGCTATCTTTACCAAAAACGTACTTATTGTAGAACTGAATAACTTCTGTAAACAACCAATATGATCAGAATACTCCACCCCCTTAATTGTTCACAAAGAGCATTAGGGTGTTCCTTATATGGCATTTTTTCGAATTTCGTTAAAAATATGTATTAATCGCGATGTTGGTCATCTGTCTTCACCTTACGTTTCTTTTTGCCAATATTAGGAATATATTGTGAGAAATTTTGTATCGATAGTTGGACATTAGGGTGTGCCGCAATGAGGTTAAAGTATGAATTTGTTCTCAAATCAGTTTATTGCCGCTGAGTAATTTTCTTTCGTATATAGACTAAGTAGTAATAAGCCGTTCAATAGCTGAAATAAAGACCTAAAATAATATGTGTTTGCTTTTACCATATCTCTTATAGACGCCGAGATATTTGATATAGAAGTAGGGGTATTTTTAAAAAAATTATTAAAAATGTTGAAATTGAATTTCGATGTAGATTATTATGGGCAATTATATATTTCAACTTTTAAAGGTTAATCAAGTTAAAATCTATATGCTTAAAAAATACATGTGTATATTATCACTATCTCTATCAATTCTCGAGATATCAGGCGTTAAAAAACTGAATTTTTGACTGTATGCATAGCAATGGCTAATGAACTTTTGTTCCATCTGAATACCTATTGAATACTTACCAATAACGATTTTAATATGATAAAAGTAAAAAATCCCCTCAAAAGACCATTGGATATTAATGGTTTTGGTGACATTTGTAAGCATACACAATGGATATACAGGTAAAACAAGTAAAGTAGTCATTGCTATGCTTTTTAAGCCCCTGATATCTCGAGAATTGATAGAGATAGTGATAATATACACATATATTTTTTAAACATATAGATTTTAACTTGATTAAACTTTAAAAGTTGAAATATATAATTGCCCATAATTATCTACATCGAAATTCAATTTCAACATTTTTAATAACTTTTTTAAAAATACCCCAACTTCTATATCAAATATCTCGGCGTCTATAAGAGATATGGTAAAAGCAACCACATATTATTTTAGGTCTTTATTTCAGCTATTGAACGGCTTATTACTACTTAGTCTATATACGAAAGAAAATTACTCAGCGGCAATAAACTGATTTGAGAACAAATTCATACTCTAACCTCATTGCGGCACACCCTAATGTCCAACTATCGATACAAAATTTCTCACAATATATTCCTAATATTGGCAAAAAGAAACGTAAGGTGAAGACAGATGACCAACATCGCGACTAATACATATTTTTAACGAAATTCCAAAAAATGCCATATAAGGAACACCCTAATGCTCTTTGTGAACAATTAAGGGGGTGGAGTATTCTGATCATATTGGTTGTTTACAGAAGTTATTCAGTTCTACAATAAGTACGTTTTTGGTAAATATAGCAAGTAAAAACAGTGCACAATGGCCCAAAACTCCTAAAAACCTGATTTGTTTAAAGTAGATAGTGTGTTTTGAGAGCTATTTAATATCCCTAGACTTGTTCAGATTGCATAGGTTTGTTCAGAGAAGTTATTCGGTGTTACCTAAACTACAATTTTACTGAATAGAGTATGCAAAAAATCTGGATTCCCTACGACATATAAAAAATAGTGACAAAATTAGAATTTTTATCGAAGTTTTTTGAAAATAAACGAGGGAAGTCTAATTTTTTTGGGAAATTTTATTGTATCAGTTTCTTAAGCGGACTATTAGCTAAAACTTTGTTGAAGAAGAGAAAGTGCTAGATTAAAAACTGTAGAAACTGTTGGCCAACATTTGATGTCACCTTTATTCAAGGGGTCCAAGGGATTTCAAAAAGTTTGGGGGGCCAAAAAAAAAATTTGGTAGCCAATCTAGCCAAACTGAGCTGGGGTTATACTCAGCTCCGGTTGTACTATCGAACCTATATAGTCACGTTCGGGTGTTTTTCAAAAAGTTTGATTTTGTGTCATAGTGTTACTTATGTTTCACCTATAAATGCAAAACATTTAAAGTTTCTTATGGAAATTATTGAAAAATATTTTTTTGGGGAAATTTTATGATTTATTATAAAAATTATATATTAATGACCAGGGCAACCGGAAATATGTCCTAAAAATAGTGTTTTATGCGGATGAAATATGACCTAAAAATGGCAAAATATGACCTTAAGACCAACAAAAACATGCTCTACAAATGAATTAGAAATATTTTTATTTAAAGTAAAAAAAAACAGGTTAAAAATTAAAAAAAAAGAACAATATTATTTTAAATTCAGTCTTTGTAAGTATTTTTGCTAAGTTTACATACACAAATGTTGAGTAAGTAAATTAAAATAAAAATAAATATTTTAGTATTAATATTTAAGAAACAATTAAAAAAAAATATCACATTAATTCATTTAACATTAAAGTAACAAAATCCTTAAACCATGTTTCCTAAGTATCACGGTGTTTTTGTATGTCGAGCATTTTATTTAAGATTTTTGTTGCAAAAAACTACAAAATATTGAGATAAATTACACAAGGGAACAAAATTGAACTTTTTGAGTGTTGTTTGGAATTCGATAGCTGTTTTTTACTAATTTGGGGTCGCTGATTTCAAATCTAATCTCCATTTTTCTCCATCAGCTCGAATTTTTAAGTTACAGGTACTAATCGTATTTTCGACTTTTTTCCAAAAAATTATAGTTCAAAAAATCATAATTTTTTTTTCATAAGCCGGATTTTAAAATTTTATTTTTTTATTAAAGATATCGTTGTTACCTTTGAAAAAAATCAAATTTTTTAATATTACAGAAAAAAATGACTAAGTAACGGCTGTTTTATTCAAAAAAAAAAAAAAAATTTCACAAAAAATTACACATTTTAATTTTCTTCACGCTGAAAGTTAATCGGTTGGGGGCAAATTGTTATTTTTATTAGCTTTATTGAATATCATATTAAAATAGCTTTCTAAAACATGTATGTACATAATAATCGATTGAAAATTGAATGAGTTATGCTAAATTCGGTGATAACAGATTTTTCGCAATTTTTTGTTTTTACCCAAAAAAAATTAAAATTTTGTATTTTTAAAAATCCTGACAAATTTGCAAATTTATTTATAGTTTAATTTTTAGTTTTGCCTCCTATTACAATATTAATTAACAGACCAAATTTAATTAATCGGCAGGTTTCAATTTGGAAGTTAAGGAAGAAATATTAATTTTCCAAAAATAGGTAATTTTGTATGGGAGGTACCAGAAGGGGTGATCCGATATAGTGCAAATTCATTCCTGATTTATATTTTCATAACCGTAAAACTTCCGCATAGTTTGACTGAATTCAGTGTACTTACAAAAAAGATATGTATGTAAGACTATTGGGGTGAGTTCGGTCATTTGTATGGGAGGTACCAGAAGGGGTATGGCAACGCTTTCGGTTTTTCTAGGGTTTGTCTACTTTTGTAAGATAAATAAACTGCCCAAATTTCAATATCCTCCGGTAGTCTGTTTGGCAGCTATCGAAGATATATTAATTATCCAAAAATAGGTAATTTTGTATGGGAGATACCAGAAGGGGTGAGGCTATTCCGCCCATTTACAATCCCATAAGTTCGTTTCGAAAAATATTAATACTGATAAATTTTCATAACGATCCGTTAAGGTTTGCTCGAGTTACACTTTCACAAACATATTAATAAATGTTATTTTTGTATGGAAATCGTGATTTTTGTAAATTTAGTTATCTTAGTAAATTGTTGACAAAATCAAAAGTTGTGCAGATATTTTAATGAAATAAAGCTCATTTGATTCACACTATATTAAACTAAATGTTTTAAGACAAACACTGTGATTTTTGTTGCAATAATTTTTTTTATGAATTTTTAAAAAAAAAAAATTTTTTTTTTTTGTAAATTTTTTGTTTTATTTTTTAAAACTACAACGATATCTCTGAAACTACTAAGCCAAATTAAAAACAATGTAGGCACGGATTAAAGATAATTTTGTTGACGAGTTTAAGTTTTTTTTTTAATTGAATATGGTGAACCGTTTTCAAGTTATTTAAATATTTGTAGTGGAAGTGCATTAGTTATGGACATAACGGTATATCGCGAAAAGTCGAGCTGATACAAAAAAACCAAGTGCAGATTTGGATTCAGCGTCCCAAATTACCTTTAAAACAATATTCAGTTCTTAAACAACAAATACCTTGTTCCCTTGTGTTATCGAACAAAAAATGTTGTCTATTACAACGTAAAATGGTTTTGTATATTGAGAAAAATCTTCGACACCCACAGATGTAGTTGGAGCGAATTTAAGGGGCAGTATTTCCTTTACATCGTATTTTGATGTTACTGTTGGCGCAGATCCACACAATTCTTTACAACTACTTTCCACCTCTTTCTTCCAAGCCAACGTTTTTTGATATAATTTGATTCAATTTGTTTTTTTACTATTAAATATATTTCAGAATCCGATAAATTATCAATTAATTTAAATGTGTCTTCAATCACCTGAACTTGTTCAATAAGCGTAAGACCTGATGTTTGCAAATTTTTAATATGTTTTGTAATAAAACCGTAATTTTAAGCAATATAAAACAAGTTAGATCTAGTTTGGGGGTCTGTCAGGACATCCTTTACAGTTTTAATGAATTGTGCATCCTCATCGTTTAATGCACTTAGGACCTTTAAAATGTCTTTACAATTGTTGGCTTCAAGCCATGTTCCCCATCGGGTTGTTATAGGTTCTGGAGGTAATGGAAGGTCTGGAACCATTTGTTTAATTTACGTTTTCATATAAATTCCTTATACATTCACACAATCGATGGAGACTATGAGCAATACATGTCACATGCGTCACTTTCGGATAAAATGCCACTATAGCTTTTGCAGCCTTTACCATCTATGGAGCTGCATCCGTCACAAAAAGCAAAACATTGTTTTTATTGAAGTTTACGTCCAGACTTTTGATGTAGTCGTCCCACAGTCGAGCAATTAGCCCTTTCCAAGGCTGCTGTATGTAGTAAAAAATTCTCTCTTGCAATTTCCTTAATACACCTGCTAAAACTTTTGCCACATTTCTGCATGTTGCATCTAAAGTTTCATCGATTGAGATCCATATAAGTTGTAAATGTTTTAAATGTTTAGTTCGAAGAACTGTTTCGAATGGCACTTGGTAGTCCATGTATTCCTCAAATAGTGTTTATATTTTGATTTCTCATTTTGTAAAGTGGAATGTCAGCAAACACAAAAGCTCGGCACAGTTTTTCTTGAAAATCATGTTCTTTTGAGAGTCTACCGGAACATTCTGGCAAACATAATTGTTTGGTCTGTTTACTTTCACTTCTGTGACTTAGTTCAATATGTTTGCTGCTTTCCACACGTTGGTTCACTTGAAATCTGCGATCTACTGCAATAACTTTGCTGCAGATTTTATAATAAAGGATTCCACCATCAGCTCGTAAGTCAGGAAACTTTTCTACAACCGCCTTTAGTGTTGCTACTTTTGTCGGTTTAGCTTTAGGCATTATGTCCAGGGTCGAAATCGGTGTTGGTTGAAAAGCACCTCTTTTTTATGGTGTGTTTCTTATTGAACAAGAAAGCGCGAAAAACAGGATTTATAAACGTTTAACATTTCAAAGTTGTTTATGTTTTGTTACTTTTTGGCTGTTACATTTAAAAAAACCAAAGATGCAAAGACACTTGTTTTCACGAACAAAAAATTAATGTAAAAAACATAAAATATGCTTAAAAAGGGCTCATTTTTACAAAATATGACCTAAAAAATATAAGTATGCTTAAAAAGTTAGGTTTTTTAAATTATGCTCCATAAACCAAAATTTGCCGAAATATGACTTTATGGGTAAAATATGCTCTAACAAATGGGTTTCAAAACACTTGTAGGACCATGAAACATTTAAATTCATTACCCATTTGTTAATATTTCGTTGTAAAAAAAAACATGCTGTAGTATATTTCCGGTTGCCCTGTTAATGACTATGTTATGAACTTTAAGCATTTTCTTCAATAATGATGATTAATTTTGAGTAAAATTAAAAAATCTGCCTATAATCATTGTTTTTGAGTAAAAAAATAAAACTCAAAAATAATAATTATTTTTGATTTTTATTTTGTGATTTTTTTGATCGAAAAAAATTAAAAACCACAAATAACACAGAACAACAATTTTTTGCAAATCAGATTCCTCGATTGTTGTGCTTTTCCAAAAATATTGGAGGTCGGTCATTCATTTGACTCCTTTAGGGCACCTTTGGACAAATTGCAGCAGTGGGGGTGCGCCTTTAGGCGTCCAGATATAGGGTAGGTATGTTTAGGGAAAATGTTGTGAGGGACAATTAGTGGGGTTCTGTCATACATATTATCCATCTAGGGGCTACTTCGGGGCTGTTGCGGGGCTTGTTGTGGATGTTTCACCTTACCCACCCCAATTTTTAGACACAACTAACGGCTCCTACTGATTTATCGACAAATGCTAACGTCACTGTTTGAAAAGCTTTTAGTAGACATGCCGATTGACTCGACACCTGTACTGCGACGTTCCTGTCGACAACATCGAGGGGGCCGGCAATGAAAGAAAAATGTAGATGACTGGAGGCGGGAATCGAACCCGGGATCTCCCGCATAGTAGTCGCGTGTTCTAACCATCATGCCGCGGCCGGTCCCAAAGAGTTAAAATATTCCACAGAATATTCCTGAAGAAATAAAAATCTTTAGGTGAGTTTTAAATTTTGTTTGGCAAAATATAAGTTTATTTATTTTTATTTTTTGTTTGGAAAATAAAACTTACTTTGTAATATTTTAAAGAATCAATCGATTTTTATGTACGATATTTAATTTTGCTGCCGCTTTTGATTTTTCATGCTTTTTTAAAACAAAAAAAATTTCCGCAAAAAATATTTTTTTTTGCTTAAATTTTTTATTATAACTCAGAAACTACTAACCCGATTGTAACGCGATATATAAACGAATTAAAGGTTATATAAATCTAAATTTTTCTAAGTCTATTTAAATAATATCAGAGGGTTAGAGTTATCATTAATTCTGTGGAGAAACATGTGAAAAAATCATAAATTTACTTATAATTTTTTTAAAAAAAAAACCTCTCCACAAAATTTAATATTTCGACCATATTTGTACTACTGAAACCGCAATACATCAAAATTGTTTAGTTTTTTTTAAGAGTATGAAATTATTTTGATTTTGTTGCCTTGTGTTATTAAGGAGATTTTTTAAAGAACTAAGTATAAAAACATTAAGGTTAAAGAGTACAGTTCTTTTCTTATTAGTATCCTCACAATAAAAACTGTTGCCCCCATAGTTTTGTGTTAAAAATTTCCAATTTGACCAGTAATTGGTTAAGTTCTAATAAAGCTCAGACAACTCTACCTATTACTCTTTTAGGGATTTTATTCCGAAACCGTATGTTATGGGCTATGACACTTCTTATTGGGAATATCAATTTGTCCATATTCTAAAAACATATATGAAACATTTGTGTCAATAGTACATATATTATTTTATCAATGATATTCCAAGCTTAGATGTATTTATAGAATCAAACAGAAGTCACTTTCTTAACCCGCTCGTATAATAGGCAGCGGTTGTTTGTTCCCCTTTTTAATGGGAATATCAATTTTTCGATTCTTTAAAAATATTTTTGAAACACATGTCAATAATTTATAATTAAATAAATAATATTTAATTTAATCACTTTCAAAACCGACTCGCTTCATAGGCGTCGGTGGTGTAATGGTCAGCATAGTTGCCTTCCAAGCAGTTGATCCGGGTTCGATTCCCGGCCGACGCAAGTTATTTTTTGTCACGCTCCCTACTCTTATTTTGTATTAACTACGATTCCCGGCTGACGCAAGTTATTTTTTGTCACGCTCCCTACTCCTACTTTTTATTCACTGAAACTGGCCACCTTATTACTTAAAGCCTTGGTCATTCGCAGCCCGTCACTTATTCCACTTGAGTGGAGTTCTCTTCTCGTAAATGCTATAAAAATACTTAAGCATAACAACACACAAGGATTACTTCAACGTCTGCGGTCTTAACGGCGGGTAGGGGTAGGTTCAACAAAAGCCTGAAGACACAGCTGTTTCCCTACTGCTGGCATCAAAATGGATTTCCTTCGCTCATCATTGTCATATTGACAAATTATATGTCAAAAAATGGCTAAACTAAACTGACTTTGTCACGATATAAAATTCACATACTAAATATTATGGTAAAAAAATGTTTATGAACATGCGGAGCAAATAATAAGCAGCAAAATGCTCCAAGAATTAAACAAATTATGAGCGGAAATGCAGCTGTCCATGTTTGGGGGGATTAAATTGTTATTGAAGAGTGGCAACAAATGAATGCTTCTCGCAGAAGAAATATTTTCTGTGGCAGGCTTTATAGGAAATTAAAGTTTCGTATTAAAAAATATACATATTTAGAGTTGTGGTAATAGAAAAATATAAATTTTTGTAAATTTTTTCCAAATTGTTATTTAGGTGTACCACAAAAATTGGCAACACAAGTTATCTTATTTTATTTTATGAATTATTTTATTTTTTTATTTTACCATTAATAAAAATTATTTAAAAATAATTTGCGTCGGCCGGGAATCGAACCCGGATCAACTGCTTGGAAGGCAACTATGCTGACCATTACACCACCGACGCCTATATATTTAGACGATCGAAAAATATAATAAATATGTTTGTTGTTTTTTTTATTAAGAGCGATGTCAAGGTGAATGAGATTATGACATTGAAATACAGGGTGGCTGAATAAAACAATCAAAAATTTTACGGCCAAATTAATTTACTAGATAAGTCCAAGTTTGTAGGAAAACCCAATTTGCACTAATTTTGAAACATTATCGGCTTTAAAATGTGCTATTCATATAAAATAGGACGATAGCAACTTCAATCTGAATCCTTATGAAAATATTAATATTTTCTAAAATAAAGTATATGAGATTATAAATGGTTCAAATATCTCCACCCCTTCAAGTGCTTTTATTCAAATTTAACTATTTTTCGAATTTAAACTTTGGTACTTCCCATACATATTCCCGAATTCACCCTTAAAGTTTTACATTGTACTAATGTTGTAGGTTGTAAGAAATTATAAGACCTCCAATAGTATATATGTAAACACCCTGTAGTAAAATCATGTACTACAATTACCAATAAATTAACTATTTGCTACAATTAAAGAAAAAAAACTGTACTTTTTGGTACAATAAATTTTATGTTAATATTATTTTATTAACATAAATTGTAGCAAAAATTTAATTTTTGGTACCATATATAGTACATTTTGGTACAATAAATTTTACTTTATGGCAAGCAATTTTTAGGAAAAGAGCAGCTCACAAGCCAAGTCAATAAATAAAATCCAAATGCAAGAAAATACCAAAAAGTACTTTAATTGTATTTTTTGTAAAAGTGAAAATAGTCTTATTGTACTTTTTGTAAAAATAAAAGTACTTTTATCGTTATTTTTGGTACAAATTATTTTTTTATACTAAAAGCTCTTTTTGTACCACAAAGTACTTTATTTGGCCCAAAAGTAATTTTCTGATCCACAAAGTACTTTTTTTTGTATCAGAGTACTATTCTATACCAAAAAGTACTTTTAATGTACTTTTCGGTATTGTACAAAAGTACTTCTTTGTACCAAAAAAAAACTTTATTGCCCCAAAAGTATTTTTTTGATCCACAAAGTATTTTATTTTTTACCAAAGCACTATTTTTAATGAAAAAGTACGTTTACTGACCAAAATCTCTTTTCTGATCCACAAAGTCCATTCTTTTGTACCAAAGTACTTCTTTTTGTACCAAAATAAACTTTTATTAGCACAAAAGCCCTTTTCAGTTGCACAAGGTACTTTTTTTTGTACCACAGTAATTTTTTGTTCCGAAAAGTACAAAGTACAGTATACTAAAAAGTAATTTTACTGTACTTTTTGGTACAAAGAACTTTCTTTTGTACTAAAGTACTTTTTTGTACCAAAAGGTACTTATATTGGCCCAAAAGCACCTTTATGTTGCACAAAGTACTTTTTTATATCAGAGTACTAAGTACTTTCTATTGTACAAAAGTACTTTTTTTGCATAAAGTACTTTTTTCGTGTCAGAGTACTATTTACTTTCTATTGTACAAAAGCACTTTTTTGTACCAAAAAGTACTTTTATTGCCCCAAAAGTACTTTTTCGATACACAACGTATTTTCTTTTGTACCTAAGTACTTTTTTGTACTAAAAAGTGCGTTTAATGGCCCAAAAAATATTTTCTGACCCACAAAGTACTTTTTTGTACCTAAACGAACGTTTATTGGCCCAAAAGCACTTTTCAGTTGCACAAAGTACTTTTTTTTGTACCGAAAAGTACATAAAAAAAAAATCAGATTTCAGCTCGCGAGCCAAGGGCCAATTTTTAGGAAAAGAACAGACAGGTCAATAATTAAAATCCAAATGTAAGAATATACTAGAAAATAATTTTATTGTACTTTTTGGTACAAAGTACTTCTTTTGTACTGAAGTACGTTTTTGTACCAAAAAGTACTTTTATTGTCCCAAAATTACTTTTCTGTTGCACAAAGTACTTTTTGTATCAGAGTACTGAGTACTTTCTTTTGTACTAAAGTACTTTTTTGTACCAAAAAGTGCGTTTACTGACCCAAAAGCACTTTTCTGATACACAAAGTACTTTCTTTTGTACCAAAGTACTTTCTTGTACCAAAAAGTACGTTTACTGGACCAAAAGCTGTTTCTGATCCACAAAGTACTTTCTTTTGTACCAAAGTAATTTTTTGTCCCGAAAAGTACACGAAAAGTACTTTTGGTTCGCTCGTGAGCTGAACTTTTCCTCAAAATTAGATTTCAGCTCTCGAGCCAAGAGCCAATTTTTAGGAAAAGAACAGCTCGCGAACCAAGTCAATAAATAAAACCAAAATGCATGAATATACTAAAAAGTACTTTTATTGTATTTTTTGATACAAAGTACTTTCTTTTGTATTAAAGTACTTTTTTATTCAAAAAGTAGTTTGATTGGCCCAACAGCACTTTTCTGATGCATAAGTGCTAAGTACTTTCTATTGTACAAAAGTACTTTTTTGTACTAAAAAGTACTTTCATTACCCTAAAAGCGGTTTTCTAATCCACAAAGTACTTAATTTTGCACCAAAGTACTTTTTTGTATCAAAATGTACGTTTACTGGCATAAAAGTACTTTTCTGATCAACAAAGTACTTTCTTTTGCACCAAAATTCTTTTTTGTATCAAAACGAACTTTTATTTGTCCAAAATTGGTCCAAAATATCGAAAACTTCTTTTTGCCCCAAAAGAACTTTTCTGATCAACAAAGTACTTCCTTTTGTTCCAAAATTCTTTTTTGTACCAAATAGTGCGGTTACTGGCCCAAAAGCTCCAATCTGATCCTCAACGTATTTTCTTTAGTACCAAAGAACTTTTTGGTACCAAAATGTCCTTTAATTTGCCCAAAAGCACTTTTCTGTTGCACAAAATTCTTTTTTGTACCAAAAAGTACTTTTAATGTAATTTTCGTTATAAAGTACTTTCTTTTGCACCAGAGTACCAAAAAATTCTAAATTTAAAGTTTCAATAAAATCCAATGAATCCTAGCTGGTTTATCAACGAAAACTTTTCCATATTCCATACATAGTCCCTAAAGAAAATAACACAGTACAACAAGTTTCAGCTCATTGATATGGGACTCAATTCTGAGAATTGCACGTGATAGAAGCCCCACAAATAAGAACTTCTGCGTCATTCGTTTTGTCAAGTTGGCTGTAGTAATAATTTAATGTCCATACCGAAAGTGTCTTACACGGTACCAACTAAGTACTAGGGACTATTAATTCGAACACATTTAGAAATTATTGGAAAAATATCATATGAATAATTCCATAGTCACATATGTGACAGTCGTTCGATTCAATGAGATGAGAAACAATGAAAAACTTGATTTTTTTTATTACTTCTTTATTTTTTTGGTGTAATACTTAAAGAGCTCTATATTTAGTAAGAGAGACGAAATCATCTGACGTTACGTGACAAAAATAGAAGTCAGTTTTTTCTACTTTCACAAAAACACAAACCAGTGCGAGTTGACTTTTTTGGTAAAACCTTTTGTAATATGATTTGGAATATTATAAATTTGTTTAACAATTTGGTAAATTTAAAAAACTTTTTTCAATTTCTTTGTACAACCTATTTTATGAAACGTGACGTCACGTCGCGTGATGTAACATAAATTTCCTTTTTAAAAATTTATGACAAAATTATTTTCAAAAAAAAAATTGTTGATCACAAATATTACATATAAACGCCAATAAACTTCCAACTTTTTTTTCGATCACGGTGGACCTTTTTCTGAGAATACCCATATGTTTCTCTTAACGCGCATTCCTTCAAAGACTTGGAAAAAATGAATGCTTGTCCAGCATTACCACTAAAAAAATAACTGTAATATTTTTTATTTGATAGACGTTCCAGAACGGACAGGTGGTGGCGAGAGCTTGGTGTGTACACAGTATATTAACCCGTATTCAGTAAAAAGCCCGGATTTAACAAAACTTAATTTGTAGCAGCAGGAAAGTTTGACACGAAGTTTTTTCGGCATCGTATAACTGCTTGGAAGGCAACTATGCTAACCATTACACCATCGACGCACCATACGATTTTCAATGACAACCTTTATGATATATGACGCTGCAATTATTTTCACTAATATTCCAAACGAATAAGTTAATAAAAATTTATTTCAAAAAAATATAATGAAAACCCTTCTGTTTATAAGGCGGTATTTTAAATGGCAGAAAAATATAACAAAATTTTTAATGACAAAACAAATTTTCCAATCATTGATCTAAAAATTTGTAATTTAAGCTAAAAAATAAAAGTATATATAAACGCGATGTAACTTCAAACATTAAATAGTAATTTTTTTATTAATAGTATTAACAATTTAACACAGAAAGCTTATAGCAAAAATTAAACCCGCTGCGGACAGGATTCGAACCTGTGCGGGTTAGACCCAATGGATTTCAAGTCCATCTCCTTAACCACTCGGACACCGCAGCTACATTTGTAACTGTGATGATTGTAAATTACGTATTTTCAACTTACAACAACTTACTTGACCCATCATGAAGTTGAAGTTTATAAAAAAAAACAGTACAGAGATTTCAGTCACGTGAACTGACTAAGTAGTACCCTTACACGATGTATGATAATGCTAAACTCTCGAGTTATTGAAATTTACCGACTTTAAAACGAAATTACTCATGTAATATTATTTGCCTGCTTGTAGAGCATAAACGGTTGGAGATAGGGCTTACGGCCATATGGCCAGACATTTAGTAAAACTGTAATGAAAAGGCTACAGCTAACAAATGTAAAGAGTTCAATTTAATATTTCTGGGCAAATGTTTATTTTGTATGAGGTTACCGAAAGGGTCTTACACGGTACCAACTAAGTACTAGGAACTATTAATTCGAACACATTTAGAAATTATTGGAAAAATATTATATGGGTAATTCCATAGTCACAATGAAAAACTTGATTTTTTTTATTACTGCTTTATCTTGTTGTGCAATACTTAAAAAGCTCTATATTTAGTAAGAGAGGCGAAATCATCTGAACTGATGGTCCTAAAATATTAACAAACAAAGAGGTTGACGTTACGTAACAAAAATAGAAGTCAGTTTTTTTCTTCTATCACAAAAACACAAACCAGTGCGAATTGACTTTTTAAAAAAAAAACCCTTTTGCAATATGATTTGGAATATTATAAATTTGTTTTACAATTAGCGGAACTTCAAAAACTTTTTTTAATTTCTATGTACGACCTATTTAGTGAAATGTGATGTGACATAAATTTCCTTTTTTTGACAATTTATGGCAAAATTATAAAGTTTATGTACCAAATATTATTGATCACGAATGTTACATTAGAACGTGAATTCAAAATTTTGCATCTAACTGATAATTTTTTTACAATTATTGGAATAATTTACTGTTGTTACAAATATTTTATGATAAGATTGCACTTCCATCATCAGTAAATATGATGATAAAATTCAAAGAGGTGAACAGATCATTAATGCAATTTTGCAGCCCGTTTGATCATTAATGAAAATAAGGTAAGCTTTGGACGTTTTAATTTAATAAAATTTAAGTATTTGTCTTTTCTGATCCAAATAAAAACGGGTAGATTTGTGTGTGATAAGGTTAAAAACACGTGAGAAAGTTTCAGTCGGTTAAATCGACATATACCCTCACCCTCATAAAAAACAAATTTTATTTAACAAAATATAGAATTTGGCACAATCGCGTTGAGTGTATTGATATTATTACTAGATTTGGAAGGTAGCAGAAGCGGCGTGGCTAGACTACCAGTTTTTTCTCCAAAACTTTATCCTGTTATAGCTTTAATCCTATTATTAATATTATAAATGTAAATGTCTGTCTGTTTGTTTGTTTGTTGCTCAATCACGTCTAAACGGCTGAACCGATTTTAATGAAATTTGGAAGACAGTTTGTGTACTATATGGAAATTACTATAGGCTATATATTTTGTAATTTTTTACCCTATGGGCGGAGTGGGCGTGGCAAAACATTTTTTACAGCTAGAGATATAATATTTGATACCCAGATAGAACTCGAGAACACGAATATGAATATGCAGACGAAATTTTAATTTTTGACCCATTGGCGGAGTGGGCGTGGCAAAACATATTTTTCGAGCTAGGAAGATAAAATTTGGAACACAGATATAACTCGGCTAGGCGAATATGAATATGTAGACGAAATTTAAATTTTGGATCAGTGGACGGAGTGGGCGTGGCAAAACATATTTTGAGAGCTTGGAAGATAAAATTTGGTACACAGATATTACTCGGCTAGACGAATATGAATATTCAGACGAAATTTTAATTTTTGACCCAATGGGCACAGTGGGCGTGGCAAAACATATTTTTAGAGCTAGGAAGATAAAATTTGGTACACAGATATTACTCGGCTAGACGAATATGAATATGCAGACGAAATTTTATTTTTGGATACAATGGGCACAGTGGGCGTGGCAAAACTTTTTTTTAGAGCTAGAGAGATGAAATTTGATACCCAGATAGTACTCGACAACACGAATATGAATATACAGACGAAATTTAAATGTTTCACCCAATGGGCACAGTGGGCGTGGAAAAACTTTTTTTAGAGCTATAGAGATAAAATTTGATACCCAGATAGAACTCGAGAACACGAACATGAATATGCAGACGAAATTTTAATTTTTAACCCAATTGTCGGAGTGGGCGTGGCAAAACTTTTTTAGAGCTAGAGAGATAAAATTTGACACCCAGATAGTACTCGGCAACACGGATATAAATTTGCAGACGACATTCTAATTTTTGAACCAATGGGCTTAGTGGGCGTAAAAATACATATAACTTGGCACTACAATTATAAATTCTATGCCCAACAATTACTAAGTTATATTCAATCAGTGGGCGGAGGGGACATGCTTAAATCGAACCTTAGTCTTAGAAAAATAGAATTTGAAATTGCAGACGGCAATTTTGATATTTTTATCCTAGAGACATGAAATTTGATGTACAGATAGTACTCGATCAGCGGGCGGATGGTCATAGTGAGATGTAACATTCGACACAATAAAAGGTTGTTGATTGGACTGGTTTGGGAGTTACTTGGGGTAGCGAATTGTTTACCGAGGACTAAGATCAACGCTCAAAATTATTACATTATGAAAGCAAGCCAAACATATTATTATCGAGTTAAGGAAACGTTGCCAAAGTATGTTTAAAAGTGGCATATGCACAGCTTTTATAAATGGGAGCTAATTTAAATTTATATCTGAGTATTTTATTAAGTTAATTTTGTAATATTAGTCCATTATGCAATAGCGAAGCATTGCCGGGTCCACTAGTAAATACATAATTTGAACACGATTGCGTTGCGTGTTTTGATATTATTAGTCGCTTTCCAAAGTGGGTGGAATGGTACATTTGTATGGGAGGTAACAGAATGGGCGTGGCTACGTAGTGCATTTTTAATACTGTAAGTAGTTTTGGCGAAATGTTAACATATATTCAAAACATTGGTTTCGTCTTTCGCAAGTTATCGTTCGTACCAGCCAGACAGACAGGCGGACATGGCTCAAACGACTTAAAAAGTCGTGAATGGAATTTGGTTTAAAGAAACTTAGGGTCTAAAGTGACTCCATCTATGTGTTACACTTTTGGGTCGTATCAAATGATATATAACCTCCTATCCGTAGGAGAAGCTCGAAAATATGAGTTCGGTCCCTTGAAAATGGACGTGCCGCTCGCGGTTTGAAGTTTGTTAAAACAAGTTTAAAAAATTTTTCCGATTTTAAAGTTTTAACAAAAATGTAAAATTTTTTAAATAAAAATAATTGATAAACTAACACAAATTGATAAAAAATAATGAGGTTTGCTAATAATTCTACAATCAAACCGCGAGCAGCACGTCAATCTTCAATCGTTCGGTTGATCGGTTTTTGAAACTAACTAACTAATTTTTTGGAAATTGGAAAAAAATAAGGTCAACTTTAACATATATTTGTATAGTAAGTGTATGTCTAATAACACAGATCAAACTCAAAAATCCTGCAGCTGTCCGTTTGGAAGTTATGGTAGAAATATTAATTTTCCAAAAGTAGGTAATTTTGTATGGGAGGTACCAGAAGGAAATATTAATACTGGACAATTATTATAAGGTTCACTCGAATTATCCTGCCCAGACAGTTACCAGCCAGACAGCCATACCGACGGACATAACTCAATTGTCCTAATATATTCTGAAGAAATTAGGTCTTCAGATACTTGGAGACTGATACATTTCCTTTAACGCGTGTAGTAGTGTAAAAAAAAAGCGGTAAAACTGTAAAGACTAAAGTTTTATAATATATAAAACACATTTTCGATGGCCAGCGTTACAAATGTAGCTGCGGTGTCGGAGTGGTGAAGGAGATGGACTTGAAATCCATTGGGTTTTACCCGCACAGTATCGAATCCTGTCCGCAGCGAGTTATAAATTTGACATGTAAAATCTGTATACAGTTGAGTACGATACCAAGGACTGTAGTTTATTAGAAACAAAATAACTATCAGCGCTTATCTAAATACTCCCCGGGAGATAATTCCTGGGAAATTAATTTTTTACTGAAAATAAAACCTCTTATTCTAAACAAACGGGGAGAACAATTGTAAGAAAGAGAGAATTTCGATTATTCGAAGTCAATTGTTTTGCGTTAGCTGTTTTGTTTGGCTAATAAAATCTTCTATCCCTTCCCAATGGTTGACAAATGTTGTGTACTTTTATCATTAAAATATTAAATACTTTAATTTTTCGATACAACTCCCTTGAAATTTGTTGGCGGAATTTTCCGTAAAATTTGTCATACCTACTATATTTTCAGGGAGTATTTCCTAACTTTCGAAGTGCGTTTAGAATAAAAAAAGGGAGAATGGGAAAAATTCCCGAGGAGATATCACTTAGAATAGAGGAACAGGGAATAGGGAAAAAGATTCCGGGGAATTGGCATTTAAAATTGGCATTTAAACTCATATTGCAATTTTCGCACTTACCTTGAAGTGCAACCGCGTCATGTTGAAAACGACGAGGGCGGTTTGAAACTAAAGCAAAGCAATTGTATAATATCAATCCTTGAAATGCATTAAAATCCCTTACACTTCTAATAACTATAGAAGCTGCGGTGTCCGAGTGGTTAAGGAGATGGACTTGAAATCCATTGGGTTTTACCCGCACAGGTTCGAATCCTGTCCGCAGCGACTTTAGTTTTATTGCGGAATATGCTGAAATGGTAAATGTATGTTATCCCCTTGCTAAACTTATGCCTATTTAAAGGTAAATTATCTCTCTATATTAATGATAACATATTCTTGTGTTGTAAGATACCTTAGTATAAACTTTTATTTTTTTACGGAGTTATAAAATTTAACATTTCCGTAAAATTTACATTATAGTTTAAAAATAGGTCACAATTCATGAAAACTGCGACTTTGTTGAATGAGTATTTGTGCACTTGAACGTATATGGGAGAAGGTGTATCTTATGTGAGGGTTCAATTTGTTTATGAAAAATGATAATTGACTCTAGTATTCCACAACTTAGTTAGTATTAGACATTAAGAAATCTTTTATAACTTGGACGTTATATAACGTTCATAGTTAGTTTAATGTTCATTATTAAATTACACATGTTAAGACACTTTAAACGAAAGACTTTATTGAAAACGATTGGAAAGGTCTTAACCGTATTTTTTTGATTAACAATTTTTTTTTATATTCTCCATTTTTAAATATTTTGATTAACATATACTTAATTCATTATGTATTAAATTCAGTGCCACATGTCATGCAGTTGGTCTTAGAAACATGTATGGTGCGTCGATGGTGTAATGGTTAGCATAGTTGCCTTCCAAGCAGTTGACCCGGGTTCGATTCCCGGTCGACGCATATGGATTTTTATAAGACTCAAAAGGAGTGTTATGGTGTGTGCATAACTGAAACAGATCAAAAATTTGTGCCAAACCTTTGTGTTATGTACCTTAAATCCGGATCTGAAGTTAAAAAAGGCTTTTAAACGCTTACAAAACCCAGACCGTTCTGGAAGTGTTGTCCCTTACAAAATTCGGCCGACCTTAGCTAAATTCTATATAAAATAAGAATAATTAGTAAAATGCGATATAAAACCTTTGGGTAGAACCATCTCTATTTAAATGGACCTCCACATCTCTTCTCAGGCTGTACATAAAACCGTACCAGAAAAAATATTCGACGACGCTCTTTGAATATAAATTATTTGTGATAGGCAAATTAAAAAAAAAAAATATTTAAGTTTTTTTTGCCGAATTTAGGGGTCGAATTTTTACATATTTTTTATGCACCAAATAAGTGATATATAGATTTTGCCTTTCAAACTTAAAAAAACTCGCTGCGGACAGGATTCGAACCTGTGCGGGTTAAACCCAATGGATTTCAAGTCCATCTCCTTAACCACTCGGACACCGCAGCTATGCTTAGAATGCTGACAAAAATGAAAGTAGGACTGTCCCCTGAATTTTTAATGAAGCTTTAAAGTGGTTTTGAGCTTAATAAAATTTTCTTAGGATAAAAGATTGTAAAATATCGTAATTTGTTTGAGGATATGTACAAAATTCTTTGGGAAAAACGTTGATGACTTTGTTTGTTTCTTAGAATTAATAAAAATAGGTAAAAACTAAGAGGACACGCCCACCTCCCATATATCCTGAAAGAAAAACCAGTACAGAAATTTCAGTCAGGTAAATTGACTGATAAATACCATCACCCAATAATAATTCCTATTACAAGATAATTAATTACCAAATTTGATTATCCTCCATGCCGGTTTAGAAATTATGGGAGAAATATTAATTTTCCAAAAAAGATGATTTTTTGGAGGTACCAGAGGGTGATCCGGTATAATCCATATTCATTCCTGATTCAAATTATCATAACTGTACAACTTACGCAAAATTCGACTGTATTCACTGTACTTACTAAAATATATGTATTTAAAACTATGGGGGTATGTTCGGTATTTTGTATGGGAGGTACCAGAAGGGGTGCGTCAAATAGTTATGTTTTGTAAGGTTTTGCTTCCTATCACAAGATAAATTAATTGACCAATTTTCATTACCCCCCAAGTGTCCGTTTGGAAATTATGGGATAAATGTTAGTTTTTTAAAAATAGGTAATTTTGTATGGGAGGTACCAGAAGGGGTGATCCGATATAATCCATATTCATTCCTGGTTAAAATTTTCATAACTGTACTAGTTACGCCAAATTTGACTGAATTCATTGTACTTACAAAAAAAGATATGTATGTAGGAGAGGGTGAATTCGGGAATTTGTATGGGAGGTACCAGAAGGGGTGCTTCAAAAAGTAAGGTTTTCTGAGGTTTTGCTTCCTATCGCAAGATAAATTAACCGACCAATTTTCATTATCCTCCAAGTGTCCGTTTGGAAGTTATGGGAGAAATATTAAATTTGCAAAAATAGGTCATTTTGTATAGGAGGTACCAGAAGGCGTGAACCGATATAGTTCATATTCATTGCTGAGTCCAGTTTTAATATGCAAATATGATATGCAAAATTTAAGTGAATTCAGTTTAGTTACAAAAAATATATGTATGTAAAACAATGAGGGTCAATTAGGTCATTTGTATGGGAGGTACTAGAAGGGGTATGGCAGAGGTTTCGGTTTTCTTAATGTTTGTCTACTTTTGCAAGATAAATAAACTGACCAAATTTAAATATCCTACGATCGTCCGTTGGGAAGTAATGAAAGAAATATGAATTATCCAAAAATAGGTAATTTTGTATGGGAGGTACCAGAAGGGGTGGGGCTATTGTGCCCATTTTCAATCCCATAAGTTCGTTTTGAAAAATATTAATACTGGTAAATTTTCATACTGATCCGTTAAGGTTTACTCAAGTTATCCTGCTGACCAGCCATCCAGCCAGCCAGACAGACGGACATAGCTCAAACATCTTAAAAAGTCTTGAAACGAATTAGGTCTTAAGATACTTGGGGTCTAACTCGTCTCCTTTAATGCGTTACACTTTTTTTCGTATCAAATGATATATACCCTCATCCCTTAGGGTGATGGTATAAAAATTTCAAAATTGTTGTTGGTATTGAACTAAATTTAGTTCAATTTGTCTCTAATATATTACTGTCAACTGTGTTGAATTGTATTAAACCCACCTCCCATATATCCTGCAATGGAAAAAACTTATATTTTGAAAAATTGTTGTTAGTATTGACCCAAATTTAGCTAGATTTGTCTCTGATATATTACTGACAACTGTGATGAAATATATATCATTATAACTCGAAGGACACGCCCACCTTACATAAATCCTGCAGTGGAAAAAACTTATATTTTCCACAATGAGATACATTCACATAATTGTGAATATTAGCGAAATGCGATAAACGATGTCTCATTTTGTTCATAGGTTATGTGACATTACGTGAAAGTAGTAAGAATTTAGCCTTTTTTCATATTTGAATTTTTTTTTATTTTTTAAGAAATTTTTTTTATTTTTTTTTTTATAAATAAATTTATTTATAACTGCAAAATTTTCGACTTTTAATATCTTAAACTTGAATTTCTCTAGTGTACAACTTAGCTAACCGGCATCGGCCAGTGAATAAACTGTTGTTTTATGTTAAAAAATTTTAAGAAAAAAATACATCCGCTATTTGATTTCTTCGATTCTTTGGAAAGTAGGGGTAAATTGTAAACTTTAAACGCATTTATCTTGATTTTTTTTAGTCATGCCGGTCTTGCACCAAATCAGTGATACATCGATTGTGCCTTTCAAACTTAAAAAAAATAGTCGCTGCGGACAGGATTCGAACCTGTGCGGGTTAGACCCAATGGATTTCGAGTCCATCTCCTTAACCACTCGGACACCGCAGCTTTTTTTCGAATGCTGACAAAAGTGCAAGTATGACTGTCCCTGAATTTGCAATTAAGCTTTAAACTGGTTTTGAGATTAATAAAATTACATATGGTCAAAGATTGTAAAATATTGTAATTTCAAATTATGCCAGTGAATTTGAGCAATCTATCTAATTGTGATAATTTTCGATAAATAGAAAATTTGACAATTGACTTTAAATATTACTGCCATAATTACACAGTGTGATAAAAGGTAGGGATCAGCAATTGGCAGGGGTTCCGCTTACCGGTAAACTTATGTGGGTTCAAAAAAAAATAGTTTAACGTGTGCCTGCGTTTTGCTAGTTCAAGTCTAGGATCGAGATACATTATATCAATTTAAAGCTTGTATATAGGCGTAATTATCTTTTTCATGTATTTGCCCATCAAAATGTCCGAATATTGCAAAGTGATGTTCAGGAATGTTAAAAAGCTCAAGGCCGGTTACAACGTAGATAATACAGGAGTGGTTTTTTTATTTTTCTTGAGAGGAAAATTAGTTTTTCATAATTTCAGTAGTAAGACTGCAGTAGAATTTGTCAATACCATAGTAAAACTCTTGCAGACAAGTTTTTACGGTGTACGGACTAGATCCCTGCAAAAGTGCTCTTGAAACGGCTTCAAGTACAATTTATGGTACCAAATTGTACAATTTCTTGTACCAAAAAAAACAATTTACTGTACCAGAAAGTACAAATAATGGTATCAAAAAGTATCAGTTGCACCAAATCAGTGATATAGAGATTTTTCCTTTCAATCTTAAAAGAAAAATCGCTGCGGACAGGATTCGAACCTGTGCGGGTTAGACCCAATGGATTTCAAGTCCATCTCCTTAACCACTCGGACACCGCAGCTTTGTTGCGAATGCTGACAAAAGTGCAAGTACGACAGTCCCTCGATTTTTTTAGAGCTTAAAAAAATTACATGAGGTGAAAGATTGTAAAATATTGTAATTGTGATAATTTCAGATGAAAAGAAAACTTGGCAATTGACTTTTAATATCACTGTCATAATTACACAGTGCGACAAAAGGTAGGGGTCAGCAATAGGTTTTGAGATTAATAAAATTACATATGGTAAAAGATTGTAAAAAATTGTAATTTCAAATTATGCCAGTGAAATTGAGCAATCTATCTAATTGTGATAATTTCAGATAAATAGAAAATTTGGCGATTGACTTTTAATATCACTGCCATAATTACACAGTGCGACAAAAGGTAGGGATCAGCAATAGGCCGGAGTTCTTCTTATCGAAAAATTTATATGGGTTATATGGTAGATCAAAAACATACAAAATTTTACCTATTTGTACAGAAGGTACAATTAGGGGCAGCACAACGTGTCTGATCTTTTTCCGTAAATCAACGTTCAATGAACGCTTACCTTGGCAAAATTTGTCTGAATTAAGTGTACATACAATAATGATACGTATGTAAAAGGGGAAATATCCCATATATTTATATGGTAGGTACCAGAAGCGGGGTGCCAAATAGTTAGGGTTGCTGAGGCTTTGCCTCCTTTTACAAGATAAATTAACTGACTAAATTTGATTATCCCCCCAGGTGCCGGTTTAGAATTTATGGTAGAAATATTAATTTTCCAAACAAAGTCATTTTGTATGGGGGTTACCAGAAGGGGTGATCCGATGTAGTCCATACTCATTCCTGATATTTATGTGAGACTATGGGGGTGGATTCGGTCATTTGTATGGGAGGTACCAGAAGGGATGTGTCAAATAGTTAGGCTCTCTGAGGTTTCGCCTCCTATCACAACATAAATTTATCGACCAATATTCATTACCCCCCAAGTGTCCGTTGGGAAGTTATGGGAGAAATATTAATTTTCCAAAAATAGGTAATTTTGTATGGGAGGTAGAAGGCGTGAACCGATATAGTCCATATTCATTCCTAATTCAAATTTTCATAAACGAACATCATACGCAAAATTTGAGTGAATTCAGTTTACTAACAAAAAAGATATGTATGTAAAACTATGAGGGTTAATTCGGTCATTTGTGTGGGAGGTTCCAGAAGAGGTGTGGCAAAGGTTTCGGTTTTCTTAGGTTTTGTCTACTTTTGCAAGATAGATAAACTCACCAAATTTAAACATCCTCCAGTTGTCCGTTTGGAAGTTATGGAAGAAATATTAATTTTCCAAAAATAGGTAATTTTGTGTGGGAGGTACCAAAAGGGGTGCGGCTATTCAGCCCATTAACAATCCCATAAGTTCGTTTTGAAAAATATTAATACTGGTAAATTTTCATACCGATCCGTTAAGGATTACTCGAGTTATCCTGCTGACCAGCCATCAAGCCAGCCAGCCAGACAGACGGACATAGCTCAATCGTCTTAAAAAGTCTTTAAACGAATTTGGTCTTAAGATACTTGGGGTCTAACTCGTCTCCTTTATTGCGTTACACTTTTTTTTGTATCAAATGATATATACCCTCATCCCTAAGGGTGATGGTATAAAAAGTACAATATAAGGTACCAAAAGTTAAAATTATAGGTAACAAAATGTTATTTATTGTACCAAAAAGGATATATAATGGTACCAAAAATACAATTTATTGTTTAAAAAGGTAAAATTTATGGTGTCAAAAAGTAAAATTTATGGTACCATAAAAAAATACAACTTATGATACCAAAAAGTGCAATTTATTTTATGGTATCAAATAGTTCAACCTATGGTACGACAAAGCAACATTTTATGTACAAAGAATAATATTTTTTGTACAAAAAGTACAATTTATTGTACCAAAAAGTACAATTTATTGTACGATAAAGTACAGTACATTGTACAAAAAGTACAATTACTATCCTTAATTGTACCAACTAGTTAATTTATTAGTATAATAGTAGTATACGCCAGGATATTCACTAGTGTGGTCGTATCGTACTGAATGAACTTACAAAAATTGTTTGAGGATATGTACAAAATTCTTTGGAAAGAACGTTGATGACTTTGTATTATTCTTAAAACTTATAGCAATTAAGTACCAAAAAGACACGCCCACCTCCCATATATCTTGAAATGGAAAAAACTTATATTTTCCAATATTGTTGTTGGTATTGAACCAAATTTTCCTCAATTTGTCTCTGATATATTACTGACAACGGTGTTGAATTATATCAAATTATTTTAAAGGACACGCCTTCCTACAATATATATCCTGAAATGGAACAAACTTTTATTTTTCAAAATTGTTGTTAGTGTTGAACGAAATTTAGCTAGCTTCTTAAGCTTCTTTTACGAATATTCATACCATCCAAGGTTATATTTGGGAATGGTGTATATTAACGTAGAGCTTTTTATTGGTATAATAAATAGAAATTAACAATATTTGATATTATATTTATATTTTTATATTTTTTATTTTTTTTCCATAAATTTATTTATTGCACTTGAACATATTAAAGGAATTTAAATTCTTAAATTTCGGATTTTTTTCTTCAAAATTGGAGTAGTCGTTCTTAAGTTATACTATGTCCTCATATAACTTCCGACCAGCCTAATGTTCACATATGAGTAATTCCATGTGTAGCGATCACAAAAATGTTGATGACAAAAAATTAGGAAATTTTTTTTGTTATTTTGTCCAATTGATATTATTTATGTTAATTGGCATTGGAAAACCGAATGTTAATGAGATTTTATACCATTTAACACAGAAAATAACTTAAATTGGCTTAAATTATAAAAAAAATATTTTTTCCCTAATTTTTTTTGTCATCCATTTTATTTTTTTCTTAAGAAGTTAATGAGATACCATCATGAAATTTACTGGGGGACTTTAACGACAATATTATCTAATATCGGAAATAATTAAAACAAAATTAAAGGTGGATTTTTTTTAAAAATTATTTTAAGTTTTTTATTTTAATTTAAAAAAAATTTAAAATTTTTAGTATTTTCAGCAAGCCATTACAAAAAAGAGCTTCTCAAACAGTGACGTTCGCATTCGTAGGTGCAAGTAGGTGCCGTTAGTTGTGAATCTAAAAAGAGAAAGCGTGTTAATTCACAACAACGCGAGAAGCTATCCCATACCTCATTCATGAGGTGCAAAGGGAAATTAAGTTTTAAGTTTTCATTACGAAAAATTAACATTTTCTCAGTCCAGACCAAAGTTAGAAGAATTATACAAATTTACCAAAATTTTCGCACTGCCAAATCTTATTTTTTTTTTAAAGTACTAATTCTTTTTCTACGTACATGTTAACAAAATTTCATAAAATTCGGAAAGATGACCCAAAATTTTTATGATTGCTTCACATGGAATTACTAAAACACATAAAGGGAATGCAAGCGTCACCTTTTTCTTCTGAAAGAAAAAAATATCAATTATTTTCGGTCCTTGCTTTTCTACACTATACAATAATTTTTTTGTTTAATTATTATAATTGAACTTTCATCTCATTGGGTTTGGTTGAGAGTCTTGTTTTAAGTCTAGGTTATTTTTATTCATTAACTAGTGGGCCCGGCAATGCTTCGCCATTGGATATTAACTTGTAATATATTTCACATTTAGGTCTACAAAGTACTTTGAAAACGGTACTTTAGCTCGACAATAATATGTTGAGTTTATTTACTTATGTAACTTATTTAAAGCAACTCCTTAACATTAAAGTTAACCAATTAAGTTTTATTGTTGTAAATGCTAATAAAAAGTTCATCAGCAAAGTCATATCTATAGTGCCGACATGTAGATTAAGTTTTTTCTGTATGTAGGGCTAAAAACCACTTCTTCCACAAATCTCTAAAGATCAAAATTATTTATTTTGATCCGTAGATGCGGGAACCATCCGTATACTAACTATCTCTTTGGTCATAAAAAAACATTTTTGTTATGCCTTCTCCTATTGACCGCAAATGAAAATTCCGTTTGAAGCTTCATGCCTTTAGCCATAAAAACATTTTTTTTCATGTCTTCTTCTCACACGGATCAAGAATAATCCGGAATACTATTTTTGTATTCGGTCACCAACGTTTGGCTTAACAAAGTGATGGTCTCACGCGCTGAACGGCATGTTACACCATCGTGTTGGATGTGCAATGACATATTAAATAAAAAAAATTAATTGATCGTCCACTGGCTCTAGTTCTTCTACCAGTTGGATTTTATATGAATGTAGGCTAAGATCTTTCCTCAGCATTTGCAGAGACCGAGTTGCTGATAAAGACGTCGGTTCGATAAATTCGAGTCCCCTGTCACACTAACGTCTACACCGTCGATGGCTTCTATTAGCTGCTCAGATGGATCATTATATGTACCCTCAACTTCACAAAGGGCTCCATAAGTTTGGCGAACAGAACGTGCATTTTGAAAATAAATTTGCAAGATTTGTAAACGTTGTTCTTGTTTAGTTTTTACATGGTGATTTTGCAAAGTATACTAAAAGAAAGTCTATCACACTTCATTAGTATGACAGCTAGATTTACAGTTATACCTATCAGAAGTTCTATATGTCAAGAAAAATACCCCATGCATAGGTTATTTACAATTGTTTGCTAATGTTACCTCTGATATACTATTAAAATTTAACCATTGTAGTATAACTACAATGTATATTGCTTAATTTTTCTATCTATATGATTTGTTACCGATTCGCTCTCCTGAAAAGTAATTGAAAAATACATACCTGTCTGCGCATCCTCAACTGCCTGGTGAACGGTATCATTATTTGATACAGTTAAAAAGTTAATTATTGAAGTGCGTGGGCAGCGCCTCGGCACTTTTAACTTATTTAGTTCGAAATAGCCTGATCATTAGGGCGAATCAATTAGTTCGCGTCAAAAAAACGTGTTAATCGTATACCAGTATTGGAATGTACGAAGAATTCTTAGAAAATTTCACTAAGAAACTAAATGTCTAAAATCAATTCCTAGTTCGCGCTGAGAAGCATGAAGATTCCAGGTAGAGATATTTTTTTTTAGCAATGAGCAATTATTCAGTTACTTCAGACCTATGGGCCCCGGCTCTAATTTTTACCTACCATTCCGATGTTTGGAGATCAAGACGAAAATAATAGTATATTTTTGATTTTTTTTATTGGGATCCCACCCAATATTCTGAAAAATGATTTTTAAAAACTTAATTTCTGTATGCCAACTCTCAGGGGCCATAACTTTTTAACAAATACATAGATTTGCTTCTGTAATACCTCATTTAGTTTGTTGGGAAGTCAGTTTTACGCAGAAGTCTCAAAAAAATATATATCTGAAGTTTTCGGTTTGTGCTCATTTAAAAACAAAAAAAATCTCTATCTGAAATCTTCATGCTTCCCAACACGAGCAAGGAATTGATTTTAGACACAAAGTTTATTGGTGAAATTTTTTAAAATTCATCGTAGATTCCGATATTGGTTTTTTGGAGAATAAATAAATTGGCCTACCTTACTTTTCATATCTCTAGGCGAACAGAAATATACTGTGGAATTTTGACAGTTTTAACTGTTTGTTTTAAAAAGGGTGTGGAACAGCCCATTTCCACCCTCACTGTAATTCATACTGCAACAACAACATATTTAACAAATCTCATCTTCATACCTCTGATAGTTCATGAGATATAGCTCTTTTAATTTTCAAGTTGAATGGGCTGTGCCACTCCCCTTTATCCAATCACAACCAAATATAGCCACTGACTATCAACAGGACAACAGTACCACTTTCTAAAATGTTCGTATCAATCTGTCTTTGGAAAAGCCGTCAGAGCGATTTTTGAAAAGGGGGCGTGGCACCCCCACTTCCTCCATGGATGTAATTAATACTGTTTCAACAACATATATACCAAATCTCATCTTCACACCTCTGATAGTTCATAAGATATAGCCCTATCGATTTTCAAGTTGTATGGGTCGTGCCACGCCCCTTTATCCAATCACAATCAAATATAGCCTGGGACTATCAACCGGTCAACAGTACCGCTTGGTAAAATTTTCGTATCAATCGATCTATTAGAAAAGCCGTTAGAGCGAATTTTGGAAAGAGAGCGTGGCACTACCCAATCCACCTAGCTGTAATTCATACTGCTCCAACAACATATATACCAAATCTCATCTTCATACCTCTGATAGTTCATGAAATATAGCCTTACTAATTTTCAAGTTGTATGGGCGGTGCCACGCCCCTTTATCCAATTACAACCAAATGTAGTCAGGAACTATGTACAGGTCAAAAGTACCTCACGGTAAAATTTTTGTATCAATCGATCTATTAGAAAAGCCGTTAGAGCGATTTTTGAAAAGGGGGCGTGGCACCGCCCACTTCAATCTTGGCTGTAATTAATACTGCTCCAACAACATATATACCAAATCTCATCTTCATACCTCTGATAGTTCATGAAATATAGCCTTTTAAATTTTCAAGTTGTATGGGTGGTGCCACGCCCCTTTATCCAATTACAACCAAATATAGTCAGGAACTATCTACAGGTCAACAGTACCTCATGGTATCAATCGGTCTATTAGAAAAGTCGTCAGAGCGATATTTGAAAAAAGGGGCGTGGCGCCGCCCACTTTTTGAAAAAAAAAACCTTTTAAACCATCCGGAAGCTATAGCGAACAAAACAAAAACAAAAATTTTGAAATCGGTCCAGCCTTTTTTGAATTTTAGCGATACAACTGCACAGCAATTCATTTTTATATAATACTAGTGGGCCCGGCAATGCTTCGCTATTGCATATTGTAATATACTTCACATTTAGGTCTACAAAGTACTTTGAAAACGGTACTTAAGCACGACAATTATTTGTTGAGTTTATTAACTTATGTAACTAATTTCAAGTAACTCCTTAACATGGAAGATAAATTCTAAATATCATAGGCCCTATGACGATAGTAAAAAGTTTATCATCAAAGTCATATGTATAGTTTCGACATGTAGATTAAGTTTTGCCTGTAAGTAGGGCGAAAAAACACTTCTTTCACAAATCGGAAACAGATAAAATTCTATTTTTATTTGTATCTGTAGTAGCGGGAACCGTCTGTATACTAATTATCTCTTTGGACGTAAAAAACACTTTCGTCATGCCTTCTCCTCCTATTGACCGCAAATGAAAATTTCGTTTGAAGCTTCATAAATAATTGTTTTCATAAAAAATTTTTTTGCCATGTATTCTTCTCCCACGGATCAAGAATATTCCCGAAAACTATCTTTGTATTGAACTCGTATTACCATTTTTTGAGATAATTCGGTCACCAACGTTTGGCTTAACAACGTGATGGTCTCACGCGCTGTATGTAATCTTATGCCGTTACGCATCTTACGCCGTTTTCTAACAATTTATCGTAGATTCCGATTTTGGTTGCGATTTTTGCGAATACAAACAATTAGCCCACCTTACTGTTCATATCTCTAGGCGAACTGCAATATACTGCATTTTGTTGACGCGCGATTTCAAAAGCTAGAACGCTAAAAAAAAGCTCAACGGGGTGCCAGAGACGCGTTTTATAATACCACCAACGTCACTAATAAAACAAACACACACACGATGAGAGAGTGAGAGCTTTTGAAAACGCGCGCGTTCTACAAACTCAACGCCGGGGTTTTCTACGTCGCGCGTTTCAGTTCAAAACGCGCGATAAAAAATCGGTAGTGTGGCCTGCCCCATTTGATTGTGTATACTTCTACGAAAGCTCTTCAAATCGCGCGCCAATAAAAGGCCAGTGTGACCCCAGCCTTTCTGTAATTAATAATGCACCAACAACATATATTACAAATCTCATCTTCATACCTCTGATAGTTTATGAGATATAGCCTTTTTTACTTTCAAGTTGTATGGGCAGTACCACGCTCCTTTATCCAATCACAACTAAGTACAGCCTAACAGCAGGTCGTCAGTACCACTTTCTTAAATTATCTGATAAATCAGTCTATTATAAAAGCCGTCAGAGCGATTTTTGAAAAAGGGGCGTGGCACCGCCTTCTTCCTCTCTGACAGTAATTAATACTTCTCCAACAATATATATACCAAATCTCATCTTGATACCTCTGATAGTTCATGAGATATAATCTTTTTTATCCTAAAGTTGTATGGGCGGTGCCACGCCCTTTTATCCAATCACAACCAAATATAGCCAGGGACTATCTACAGGTCAACAGTACCACTTGGTAAAATTTTCGTATCAATCTGTCTTTTGGAAAAGCCTGCAGAGCGATTTTTTAAAAGGGGGCGTGGCACCGCCCACTTCCTCTTTGGCTGTAATTAATACTGCTCCAACAACATATATACCAAATCTCATCTTCATACCTCTGATAGTTCATGAGATATAGCCCTTTTGATTTTCATGTTGCATGGGCGGTGTCACGCCCTTTTATCCAATCACAACCTATTATAGTCTGGGACTATCGACAGGTCAACAGTACCACTTGGTAAAATTTTCGTATCAATCGGTCTATTAGAAAAGCCGTTAGAGCGATTTTTGAAAAGGGGGCGTGGCACCGCCCACTTTCACCTTGGCTGTAATTAATACTACTCCAACTACATATATACCAAATCTCATCTTCATATCTCTGATAGTTCATGAGATATAGCCCTTTTGATTTTCAAGTTGTATGGGCGGTGCCACGCCCCTTTGTCCAATTAGACCGAATTGTAAATCTAAACCATCCGGGGCGCCACCCAAACGAATACAAAAAAAATTATGCTAATCGGTCCAGCCGTTTAGGAGGAGTTCAGTCACAACACACGTACGGTAGAATTTTATATATAAAGAAGATATAGATTATTTTTATTTTTCATTAACTATGTGAAAAAACATTCACAAAAATCATTGTGCGTCGACCGGGAATCGAACCCGGATCAACTGCTTGGAAGGCAACTATGCTAACCATTACACCATCGACGCACATTTTGGCATTGAATCTATAGATACAACATATACAGCAGTGTATTTCGCACATTGTATTTTCAAAGTTTTTAAGCGGTTCATATTTTTGAGCATTTAATTACTACAGGCAATGGTAAAGGGAAAATTAGATAGAAATTGAGCATTTAATTACTACAGGCAATGGTAAAGGGAAAATTAGATAGTTTTGGAAATTTTTTTTATAAATGTGATTTTTTATTTAAGACAATTAACAATATGGTCTAAACGTTTCCTTAAATAAAAAAATTGGTGTTAAAAGATAATGTATATAAAAAATAACTCGCTGCGGACAGGATTCGAACCTGTGCGGGTAGAACCCAATGGATTTCAAGTCCATCTCCTTAACCACTCGGACACCGCAGCTGTGCTGATAAAAGTAAAAATCTTTTATATGTCGAAAAAATTGAAAAAAAAATAGTTTTAAAATATAAATACCTTTTTTTTAACTGAAATGAAAACCAGTAAAGAAATTTCAGTCAGTTTAACAGACTAACACATTCCCTCGCCCTATGAGTTTTCCCCATAATAAGAATAGATTGTGTGTAAGATTTCGTTCTATTGCAAAAGAGAAATTATGTTTCGTACTATTGCTAAGTTAATAGTAATACCCAAAAATATTAAATAAAGAAAATAAATAGAAATTTTTAATGGAAATGAAACTGTTAAAAAGAATTCAAGTGATATATAGTTTGTACAAAATTAATAAATTAACTTAAACATAAACTTATTAATTATTTATATTCCACGTGACTGAAAAAATATAACTGGGTTAAGTCAGCGATTTAAAGGGTGATTTTTTAGCTATTATCTTTTAGGCAACACTGTTTCGTGTTTTGTTTCACTATCAAACATTTTTAGTTTGGTCTATAATTTAACCATGAATCGTCTTACAAACGAACAACGCTTGCACATTATTGAATTTTATTATCAAAATGCGTGCTCTGGTAAGAAAGTTCATCGCGCGAAAAATTGTGTTCAGCGACGAAGTTCATTTTTGGCTCAATGGGTACGTTAATAAGCAGAATTGTTGATTTTGGAGTAAAGATCAGCCAGAAGCATTGCAAGAGCTACCAATGCATCCAGAAAAAGTCACAGTTTGGTGCGGTTTATGGGCTGGTGGCACCATTAAACCGTACTTCTTCAAAGATGATGCGAATCTTTTTTTGCCCAAAATGCAAAAGCTTGACTTGCATGACATGTGGTTTCAACAAGACGGTGCCACATGCCACACAGCACGCTTAACAATGGACTTATTGAGAGGCGTTTTCGGTGAACATTTAGTTTCACGTTCGGGACCGGTCAACTGGCCGCCTAGATCGTGCGATTTATTGCCTTTAGACTATTTTTTGTGGGGCTATGTTAAAGCTCATGTCTATACACACATGCCCGCTTCAATTGACGCATTGGAAGACAACATTGAAGCATTTATTCATGAGATACCAGCCGAAATGTTGGAAAGAGTATGCCAAAATTTGACTAAGCGGATGGACCATTTGAGGCGCAGTAACGGTCAACATTTGCATGAAATAATCTTCAAACATTAAATTATATGGACCGTACTATCGATTCAAATAAAGATTTCATGCATTTTTTTGAATTTTATGTGTCGTTTTTAAAAAACTTTCCTATAGCTTTTAAAAAATCACCCTTTATATGGGACAGACAGTTCCTCTACAATTCAAAGTCATGACACTGAACGTGTTTTAACGTCCTGACGCTTTGCTCTTGAACATTCTTGGAAAAATATTCCTTTTTCTGGAAATATGCCAATATGTATGTGGAGCACCGCACACTGTGAGATTTAATCAATCTGGCGTCTCGAAATTAAAAAAAAAAAAAAATGTTTTCGTAACTCGCTCATATTTTTTTTAACGTGAGAAGAGACCCCAATTGTTACGAAAACAAACACAAAAGAGAATAAAAAATGTCATTGGCGTGATAACAGCTATCAAACACGAGCAATTTCATAGCATGAAATTATTGATTTTCAAGCTTGCATTGATCACAAAAGTTTGAGTGATCAGGTCGAAGTTGTGAGTGTTTTTTTTGGCCTAAAATATTTTTTGTATTAAAGGTTATTACTTAAACTTAAAATTTTTTTTTTATTCAATATTTATTTTTGCACTCAAGTATTTTGAAAAAATTGTTTTATAACCACCTAAAAGGTAAGACAAATTTTAAAGCTTTCAAATTTTTGATAGACTAGAACTTCCAAGTCCCACGGAGTTCCGTGATGGGAATGCCACCAGAATCTTTGTTAATGTGCCCAAAACAAATTTAAAAAATAAAATCCTGCCCATTTTTTGCCTTTTTTTAGTATGAGTGAAATATCGCGAGAGGAGCTATTTTGGATTTGGTTGAGCAAGGTGAAAATAGAAAAAACAGAAGCGGTCGAAAAGCACGTTATATCAATTTTTGGACCAGATGTTGACGATACCAAAATTAAAGATCGTATAAAAAAGCTTTGCTTCCAATTTCAACCGCGATGGAGCAAATCTCACCGAGATAAAGCAAGATTTATGCATGACAATGCTATTTGGCTAAGTTAAAAAATTTCTGCTGTTGATTTTGCTCTTGATCACGCACCATCAACTTCAAAACAAATTCCGCAACGCGGAAAGCGAGAAAAGAGTTTGCTGAAAGTGCTTCGAGTATACAAAAACGGAAATGCAAAGAGTCAATATCTTCATGCATTCTTCCCATAGGAAACTTTTCTGAAGAAGCGCAAGAAGCACGCAATAAAGAGTCGAGACAGTATCGCGAACTATTCACAAGAAAAACGTCCCGAGTTGACACCAACATAGATTTATTGCATAGGTTGCTTATCACGTCAGACCCTTTGATTGCAAGTTTACGTTTGCCCCCAAAAACCAAACGTTCTACTTTACCTTCTGAGGTCATTGCACTTTTGTCTGACACCCAACTAAATGATGAATTTGATAATTTAGCATAAAAAACATTGCTTGCAGCACTCTGGAATTTTTATTTTTGTATAAATTCCTTATTTTTTTTTATTTCTACTTTTCGCTTTTTACTTTTGTATAGTTTGTATATAATTTCTTTATTTTGGTTTTTGATTAATATCTTATTTTGAATATTTTCCATTCTTTTAAGAACTTTCGTCGAATTTTTTAGTTTTTCCTCTTTATAATGTTTTAGATATCAATAAATTTAACATTGAAACAACATTATCTTTTTATTTTTCTCATTTGCAAAGAATCATCGAAAACTAAAGTTCGAAACTTGAAGCATTTTATAGAAATGGTTGTATTTGGGTACTTATATCAATATATCGACAAGTTTTAGTTAGAAGAGAAAAAAAGAAGAAATATTGAATATAAATGTGTAAAAAAAATTGTCCCCAACTAGTGTTTTTGAGGATAGTTCGGAACTAGTCCCCTTTGACACTAGTTGGAACTAGTTATCTTTCACCATATTGAAGCTTATAATCTCCTTAACGATCGTGCCAAATTTCAAGTCGATATCTCTAAAACTTCATATAAAAATTAATTTTGAGACGCTAGATTGACTAAATCTCACACTGTGCACCGGTAGGAACAGAACAACGTGGCCCCAGCATTTTTCCTGCGTTTTTCACACATTTTTATCTCTCTTTAACGATTTTTCACTAAAACTTAGAAATCGGTTATCCCCAGTGACTACGTTATAGGGAAGTTCGACTGTACATGTAAGTGTATACGGGCGAATTAGATCATTTGTATGAGATATACTATAAGATATATGAAAAATTCCGCTTGTTCGGCAAAATTACAATAGACGTCTTTTCTGTAGTAATTTCTTCAATTACAACACTCAGTACATACTCATTTATACACTTGTATAATATAAATGAGACAGTTGATACTTTTTATAGTATACATCAGTGTTGCCAGATTTATTACATGCTTTTACCTTAGATTATCAAAAAAATAACCCAAATTACAAGAGCTTAGAAAAAAAATAATGTAATATGTTTTAACTCATATGAAAATTCTAAAGATGTAGCCATAATAAGTTAAATAGTGCTATTTATAAAAAAAAACGTAGAATTATAAATTTTTTTATGAAAATGCTAGTTATTTTGGTGTAGTATTTAATTTAATTTATTCAACATTATCAACTTCATCATCATTAAAACAGGCAAAAACAGTAAGATGTGACAAGTTATCTACATAAATGTATATATCAGTGGAATGGTCTAAGACTCTTCTTTTCAAAACCGTAAAGAAATGAAAACTCGGTTAAGAATTGACTGAGTGAGGAAAAATCTGAAAAACCAATTTTGAGGGTGTTAGGAAACTTTGGTATAAAGGTTCTTGTTGTACTCGACAAGACTTACAGAATGCACTAGATCACTCCACAAGTTCCAAATGACTGCCACATAGTGTTATTTGTGGCACAAATAACAAATAGCAATTCAAATATCATTTGTTATTTGATTACAATTTTTTTTTTGTTGCTTATGACGACACTTTTCGCAAGGTTGCGTATTTTTGGGAAATATAAATTTTTCACCCCAAAAAATCCCCTAAACCAAAAAACAAACCCAAAAGAAATACCCTAAACTGGCAACACTGATATACATCATTAACATCATTCGTTTATTAGCTAAGGTACTTATTTCATCACCTCAATGCAAGCGAGCGTTGCGTTGATTGACTCCCATACTCATTACTAGGGGATAGTAAAATAAACAGATAGGTATATTTTTTACAAATTCTTTTCTCTTCTCTTTTTGAAATCCCGTTTTACACTTATGTGTTCGTTGCAAAAAAAAAAAATTACATTCCCCATAACTAACTGTATGTTGAACGGTGGTTGAAAATTTTCATTAAGTATTTAATCTACAAGTATCAAGTCAACAATTGTTTTACAACTTTATCGTGTTAAAATGCAGGTTTTTTTTTTAGTATGGGATATGAAAGTAGAGTTCCTCAAAAAGCATGAATAACATAACCACTTGTTAACCGATTTTTACAAACAAATATGCAGACACTTGTTAAAGCACGCATTTTCTTAATAACAATACAAACATTAGGGTATTCTAACAAACTTGCGGTAAAAAACTTCTTCAAACTTAAAAAATAGTGAAAAAATGTTTGCAATATGCATATATCTGTATAATATATATCGATAATATATAATACTAGCTGACCCGGCAAACGTTGTTCTGCCATACAACTTCTGACTCGGCAAACTTCGTCTCGCTTCAAGTTAACGCCTTCTTATAAGCTCCAGAGTAATATTAAACACACATATAGTTAAAATTTTAATGTGACTTAATTGAATTTAATCGAAATCAGTGAAGAGCGGTCTGATAAACAATGTTTTTCGATTTGTTTTTCGGCGCTAAAATAAACTGAGAAATTCGAGGTTGATCCCACAAACTTCCAATGATTGGCCTTGCGATTTATTGATTGTCATCGCAAAAGCCAATCGAATGGGGAAATGAGGATGGCGAGAAGCGTTTGACGAAAATCTTCCGACAGAAATATTGTAGCCCCCACCAAATCGTTTCGAATCACCTCATAAATCCTTCATCTTTCGGTCAACTGCCTAGAAAGCTCGTTGAAGAGCTATCGTGCATTTATCCCTAATGATGATTTTCCATTCTCGCAACAATTTCGCTGTCGCTGAACTTCTGGATATTGTGCCCAATGGCTTGTCAACTGTGAGAAGATTCATCGCCAACTTCAAAGCGGGGTGTGCAGTTTGACCGCCTTTCAACAAAGTGGCAGCAGATGATGCAACAGCTAACGCAATTTGCGATCGATACGCATAAAAATTATTTGATCTAACCTTTTTATTCGTTTCTTTTCCTGATGACTTGTGAACAAACCTGTCGTTGTATTTACCATCTTTATTGTGGAGATATTCGCCCTCTCCACGGCAGAACATCAACGGGTATTGAAGTGCATCATATGACCGATGAGTTTCCCGACGCTTGAGAACAATATCGTGTGATTCCACATTCACACCCTGCAGTACCTGTGAAGCCGTCGATATTCATATGAACAACTTTAAATGCAGTTATCTCCTAACAAAAATGTTCGATCGCAAAAAGAATACAGTTGGGATCTCATCTTAAAATAGATTGGGATCTCACCTTGAAATGAGTAGCGCGCCGTCGATATTCATATGGAATGGTAAAAAGGTGGTTAACATGCATGTGATCAAATCGATACCTTAATTCTAAGCCAAGGTATGTGTTAATTTCAAATTTTACAGAAAACGCCTTTAATGTTTGTGAGTACATCATATAGATTGCACTTATATGTTAAGTTAAAATATCCTAAATCTACTAAATCATGTATTCGAAAACCGAATTGTTGGATAAAGGTATTTTTCGAATAAACCGGAAACCGGTTTTCTGAAAAATTCAAGTATTTGAACACTATAATTGTATCCAATGCAGAAAATATTGCAACTGTTCGATTATTTCGTGTTTTATTGAAGTAAAAATTGCACTACTTTGATCTAGTTCTATTGCCGAATCACCAACGAAATAGATCTTAATGAACTTATGATCATCGTTTGGTGGTGGTAACAAAGCGGCAGCTCGATGATGTATTTGCCCTTGAATCTGAATGTGTGGAAGCAATTTCGAGCAAAACGGGAGGAATAGTTTTTAATAATAACACTGACACAAAATCAAACTTTTTCGGAAACACTCGAACGTGGGGCAAAACCTTGCCTCAGTTTACACTTTGCTTAAGATATTCCTAGAATATTTAATACCATTAAATATTATGTCTTCGTTTCTTTTTTTAAGCAACGAAAAGAAATAAAATGTTTTTGCGACCTATTTTAAAAAAGTGAAAAAAATATTTTTCACTGAGCTAGGGGTTTACTCAGCTCCAGTAATACTATCTGAACTGCATAACTATGTTCGTACGTTTTTTTTTTCACTGTTCCACTGTGTAATGAGACGCCATTACCTTTTAACTCGGATTGTTGCCGGGTTGATCAACAACTTCGGCTCCGAATGACGGGATTTTCCGATTGTAACTTCAATGCATTGCAATGCTGGCATACGACAGACTATGAACCGATATCAACGCAGCGAAGATCTTTGTAGGTGATTGTGGAATCGTATTCAAAAGCAGCCCGATTCTAGTCTATATTTACGACTGGTCTTCTTCTAGTAACATTTTGTCGAATTTGAGGTGGTGATTGTGCAGCGCGAAATTGTGCAATATGGGCACGTCTCCCAAATTTTTTTTGGTCCGTTCCTTTTGCGCTTGATTATTACGGACGTTCTGACTAATTATAGCACGTCGCGTACGCCGTCTAAAGTTTGATTGTCTAATAGGAGGCTATAGTCTAGTAAATAACTCTCCGTAAAAACAACCATGTCCTTTGGAAAAATCCAAATTTTTCGAGTTTCTCCGAGTTTTCCATCAAGAATTTGTCTATTTTCCATTTGGAAAGTCATAATTTAATTTCGAAATAATTTCGAAATTGTTCACATTTACATCGCCCAAAATTACCAAAACATACGATAAGATGCAATATTTTGTCGAAAAAAAATTTTTTTTGTCGATTTACATCAAATCATGCGATGAAATGCAAAATTTTGCCGAAAAATTCACATTTTTCGGTTTTTTTTTTGGAATTTTCCGAATTTTCCACCGACAATTTATATATTTTTCTATTCGGAAAGTTATCCGAAATTTTTCGCAAGTTACATCGTTCAAAACTATCAAATGTACGACAAAAAGCAAAATTTCGTCGAAAAATAGTATTAAAATTTTTCGAATTTTCCGAATTTTTCCACAAATTTTTTTTATTTTTCTATTCGAAAATCCATTCCGTATCAATTGCATACAAAATTCCGTACAAAAAGGCAATTTTCGATTTTTCAAATTTTCCGACTTTTCCGGAGGATTTTCCCAACATTTTCTTTCGTAAAAACCTACTCCTGGCAATTACGAATAACTGAAAAAATTGAGCCAAATCGGTCCAACCGTTCTCGAGTTTTGCGCTTAGCAACACATTTAGCGACTTATTTTTATATTATAGATAGATCTAAGATTCTTCTTTCCAAAACCGTTAACGATTCACAAATTGATTTAGAACTGATAAAAAATTGGTCATAATTTGATATAAAAAAACCCGAAAACCCGGAGTTTGAACCTTAAGTCAAGATTTTGAGGGTGTTAGGTAAATATGGTATACAGATTCATATTGTACTCAACCAAACCTATACTTCCCAAGTTTCTTCAAATTTTCCATTCCGTAGTAGTATATTATTAACGAACTAGTTCACCCCACATCATTATCTATTTCATCATATTATAGGAATTGACGAAAGTTATTACGAATTGCCATTACTACTTTCGTCAATGGGTGGTAAGAGAGATGGTGGCGTTGTATACCTCCTATGGCATCCCCATGTTAAATTCGTCACTTAAATGCATTGTGAGTATGTGGACGAGTAAGTACTGTTTCATTCCTGGTAATTGATAGTATGATTACATACGTAATGCTTACCACAACAAGCGGGATGGGCTGAGGTTTTTCATTAAAAAAATTGTTGGAGATATATCGATGTTATACTAAATAGGAAATTTTAATTTTATTTTTATGAAATTTAAATTACACTGTGCAGCTCTTAAATCTTCAACGAATTGAGACCCCCAAAATCTAAAAGCTTATGACGGTAGAAGAAAACCCCTAGCTGGGTATTGAATTATAAGCTAAGGTTTCTTTTTAAATCATTTTTGTAATGTTCGACTGGGGTGGATTTGAGTAAAATTTTCAAAAAACATGTACTGATTCTTAAGTCTATATCTCGTGAACTATTTTGAAATTAGCTTGTCTCTCTTCGGCAAATTTGTTTAGCTCTTAATCAGATCTAAAAACTTAACCTTGAGATAAAATCAATAAAGATTTCGACATTCATTTCCACTTTTAGTACTATATTTAATATAAAAATAAAATTACAAATGAATCACCTTTTATATCTTATTAAAGATATTTTTTTTTGTTGAGAATTTAACTTCTGGATTTTTTTTTTTTTTTTGGGATTACATTAAGTCAAAATTATTCGCCAATAAGCCAGCTACTTTTTAATATTTGAAGCCAAAATTATTTGCGATAGAACGGCGACAATAACATACAAAGTGATCGAAGGTTGGCAATTTAAAAGAAATTCCCTTCAAAAATTTTATGTCAGACATTGTGTTTTTGGGTCATAATAAAGATTTCGAAATTGAATTCTCTTTTGGACATTTTTTTTACTTCAAAAATAAGGTTTAAAATGAATCACAGAAAAAAGTGCCGAAGTTAAACAATCTTAATTTTGAAATAAAATGTAAGTAATGTAAGATTTACTTAAAGAGGAATTAAGTTTAAAATTACCGCAAAAAGATACTTTTTTTTCTCTACCTTTTAAACCGCTTCTATTTTTTGCACTTCAAATATTATTAATTTTTCAAAGCAGCAAAACACGCTCAACTACATATCAGCGATTTTGTAAAAACTTCTTTTTTATTTTTATTGCCATTTTATTTTATAATGCTTTTAGTTTGTAAACAAAAATTTACATTCGCTGCGGACAGGATTCGAACCTGTGCGGGTAGAACCCAATGGATTTCAAGTCCATCTCCTTAACCACTCGGACACCGCAGCACATGAAGAAGGGTTGACTAAGCTGTTACTTTTGCGAAACTTGTTTTGGAATTCACAATCATATTGCGATCATGCAGTGTAGTTATTTTTAGTTTATAACATTTTTTAATTTAAGCAAAGTAGATAAAAAAACAACACTTTTTTGTTAATAGATAATTTGAAAGATAAAAATGTTTTTCCCTAAAAAATAAAATAGTTACCTCCATGATATTAACGTGCAAACAATTTCACAATATTTAGCAACAAATAAATAATTAAAAAAAAAATTATTAAAAATTAAATAAAAAATGCGCTGCGTCGGCCGGGAATCGAACCCGGATCAACTGCTTGGAAGGCAACTATGCTGACCATTACACCACCGACGCTCTGTTCGTTGCGCTGCCAAATAACATTGAACACCTTTGTGAGCTCACTTTATGTGTGATAATGTTGTCGCTTGTTGAAAGTAGCACAGCTATAAATGGCTACAACAATGCTAATGTGCCAAGTACCAAAGTACACACAGAACAATTATTATTTTGTTGGTTTTTTTTTTCATCATCACTCTTTGAGGGTTGTTTCGTCACCAGCGGCAGCAGCAGCAGCAACAATAGCAAATGTTGATAAACATAAAAGTACTACAACAACAACGCACAAGCAGCATCATAGACAGTCGTGTCGTCCGTCGTCGTACGACACACGTTGTGTCATTGCTGAGTCAGCACAACGTGGTCGCGGAACTCGAAAGAAACGTGCGCAGATGATAAAATTATACCACTCTGACAAGAAACGTTTGATACGAAGCACAACTTTTTGATATAAATGTTTATCAGATATTGCTTATACATTTCCAAAATAAATTTTAGATCCAATTTGATATAAATATGTATGTACATAATTGGAACTCGACGTATCCGACAAATAGTCCCCATATGTATCGATCGTCTTGGATATATATTTTTTTTCACGGGATTGCAGAAAAGGGCAAAAGTGCAGAATATGGGGCGGGAGCCAAAAAAAAAAATGCCACACCCCCCAAAATACGCCCCAAAACACGAAAATCGAGGTCAAAGTTGGCGCTAAGGGCCGGGGGGGCCAAAAAAAAGGGGCCCCTTGGGTTCTATGATGACCCCCCATGTGTGGGTACTCAAATGAAAGATATTTCGAGATATATTCGAGACGAATCCAACGATGTTTTTTTTAAGTTCCTACGGGTCTCCTGCACCGAGCTAGAGCCATCTAAATTTCCGGGATATACCAAAAAAAAAATTGAAAAAATCATGGAAAAAGTTAGAAAAATTTATGGAAATAAATTGAAAAATTCTAAAAAATAATAGAAAATCTAAAAAATCTAAAATCTTAAAAAAATATTATTTTTTCTGAAAAACCCCATAAAAAATTTTAAAAAATTGGGAAAAATCATAGAAAGTTTGAATAATTTAAGGAAATGAATTGAAAAATTCCATAGAAAAATGAAATGTCATCAAAAATGTGTGAAAATTTTAAATTTTTTTTTGATTTTTTAAGGTTTTTAAAGAAAAATTTCAAGAAGTATTTTAAAAAATTCAAGAAAAAGTCCAAAGAAAAATATATGAAAGAAGAAAATTGATTAAAAAATAAAAGTGGAAAAAATAAAGAAAAAAGTGAAAAGCTATGCTTTGTAATATTTTTTTTTGTTTTCGATATATCGCTTTAAAGATTATTTGTTTTTTAAATTAGAGTTGTAATGGTTGAGATGGTTGCAGTTGCGCCGCAGACAAAATTTTTTTTGGTATATTCCGGAAAAAATATATTTTTTTTTTGTAAATTAGAGTGAAAATGAATATGTTGGGCATAAATGCGCCGCAGGGAAAATTTTTTTTTAAAAAAAATAGCGCGATTTTTTTAGAAATAATTTTTTTTTTTTTATATTTCGGAAATTCAAATGGCTCTAACTCGGTCCAGGAGACCCTAAAAATAACATCGTTGGATTCGTCTCGAAAATATCTTTCATTTGAGTACCCACACCTGGGGGGTCATCATAGAACCGAAAGTGGCCCCTTTTTGACCCACCCGGACCCCATGGGCCTGAGCGCCAATTTTGACCTACCATTCCGATGTTTGAGGACCAAGACGAAGACAATGGCATATTTTTTTTTTAATCGGGCTCCCGCTCCTTATTCTGCACTTCAGCCCAGAAAAGTAAATGTAGTAGGAAAAAATAGATTATGTATAGCCGTAACCTAATAGCATAAATGAGCTAGTACGCACTAGAGTATCCAATCGATTAATCGAAGAATTTTTTTCGAATAATTTTTCGATTAAGAAAAAATAGTAAATTTCGATTAACAAATAATCGATCAATTTAAACCGATTAATCGATTTAAATTATTTTTAAATAAATTCTTCTTTTTTTATATAAATGTAACAGATGATTATATTGTGTTGGAAGAAGAAGAGGAATTAATTGATATCAATGAAAATAATCTTTTACTGGAATTGAACTATGAAATAAAAAGTATATAAAATTTAAAAAAAATCGAATGTAAACTGTAATATAATTGATGATTTTTTGTGTCTAGATATAACAAAAAAAAGATCAGAAAAATTAGAAAAACTTGTCAATGCAATTCATTCAGTTATACCAACATCTACTTTAAGTGAAAGGGTGTTTTCAAAGGCAAGCTTCATTAAAACGAAAGAAAAAAATCGACCAAAAGCCAAAAATGTTAATTGCATACTATTTTTAAAAAAATATTTTAGATGTGACTAAAAACTTTTAAAATAAAAAAGATCTCATTTTGTGTGTACCTAATTAATTATTATTTTTATTAAACGTTTTTGAATTCACATGAATTATTATTTTACGTTTGTTTTTATGTTTTAATATTTTTATGTTTTTTATAAAAAAATTTAACGCCTACATTATATTTGTTTATTTTTCACGTAAGGTTTACAGATATACAGAAATTATTCGAGTTGTTCGACTTAATTAATTAATCGAACTATTCGAGCAATTTAAAAACCTTAATCGATTAATCGAGCAAATTAAAAATCTCAAAATCGATTAATTTTTTAATCTAACAAAACCTAAACCCGATTAATTAGATACTCTAGTACGCACATAAACATTTACATAAACATGCAAGATTTAAATTAAATTATAATGATAAAATATTGGTGCAGAAAGTTTTTGCTCCCAAAAATACAACCCTAAATAAGAATGAAATATATAGAAATGCTTTAAGATTATATGAATAAACAATGAAAACAATGTAAATGGCTGTGGCGGGGATCGAATCCCGATAATCTGGTTGATAGTAACGTGTTCTAACCATAAAGCCACAATGAAAGTCATTCACACTTCCTTCCCTTCTGAAGGCATGTGGATGGAATGTAAAAAATAAGGCAAGAGAAAGGTACTGTATGCCTTTTCATTTAAAATTCCACGGCGCACCCCATTAACATTTCTTCTCATTGTCAGGCCTGCAGAACTCATGTAAAGGGAGAAAGCAAAGAAGAAGGTAACACGATTCCAAATCGTCATCATAACATAGACTATTTATTTTTATTCAACGCATGTGTTTGTTTTGATTATGCGAACAAGACATGTACACGACAACGGTGTTGTGTTGTAAAGTTATGAAGCAAAACCAACAGAGCGAAAGAGTGTACGCTTTGCTCAAAACTGTGTTTTGTAAAACAAATGCACTTAAATATGTTAAGCATGACAGCAACTGATTCAAAGCAAATAAGTTTGTACAAAAAAATTTAGCATTATTGTACCAACTAGTAAAATTTACTGTACCAAAAAGTATAATATATTGTACTAAAATGTAGCATTTATTGTACCAAAAAGAACAATAGTAAAATTTATTGTACCAAAAGGTACTTTAATTGTACCAAATAAAAACTTTATTGTACCCAATTTATTGTACCAAATTGTTCTACATAAAGTACAATTTATTGTACTGAAAAGTACGTTTGCTATACAATTTTTTTTACCCAAAAGTACTTTTAATCTACCAAAAAGAACATTTGTTAGACCAAAAAATACTTCAATTGTTTTTATTGAATCTAAAAGTATTTTGTTAGTATCAAAAAGGTCTGCTATTGTATCAAACAGTGTTCTTAGATTGGTTTGAAAAAACAAACCGCAAACAATGCATCTTTGGTTTCTCTTAGCATTAATGTGTAACCCTTATTTTGGTCCCGAATGTCTTGCAAGCATTGCTCACTGCAGTAAGTCATTTGTTGTCTTAGTAAAGCATACGCATTTGTGCTTTTTTAATCGATACCGGCATGGCAGACAAACATTCGCGGGATAATGGGTTACAACTTCAACAGGTTTTCTTTGGTTATCCTATCCTATCATATTAATATTATAAATGAGAATGTCTTTCTGTTTGTTTGTATGTTTGTTGCTCAATCATGCCTAAACGGCTGAACCGATTTCAATAAAATTTGGAGGACAGTTAGTGTACTAAATGGAAATTACCGTAGGCTATAATTTTTTTTATTATCGAGCTAGGTAGATACAATTTGATAACCCAGATAGTACTCGACAACACGAATATGAATATGCAGACGAAATTTTATTTTTGGACCGGGATGAGTGCGTGGCAAAACTTTTTTTTTGAGCTAGAGTGATAAAATTTGATACCCACATAGTACTCGACAACACGAATATAAATATGCTGATTAAATTTTAATTTTTAATCCAATGGGCATAGTGGGCTTGGCAAAACTTTTTTAAAGCTAGAGAGATACAATTTGATACCGTAACGTAAACACAAAGAAAGCTGGACATTTCGAAGCTGCAAACCTAGGGCAACGCTATAGCCAATTGTAACCCGGGCTGTTAGGAAACGGCAGACAGCAGAAAAACGTCAGATTAAGTAACGGAAGAACGAGGATATAAAGTGATACAAGGATAGAACTGAGGCCCGAAAATTTTACCAGAAATTAAAAGCAAAAGGCTACGGTAATGGGCTCCCCTCCTGTAAGGACAATGATAGAAATCTGGTTACAAATACACAGAGTATGCTGCATATATGGGGAGACCACTTCCAGCAACTGCTGGTTCCAGAAGCCAGCGCACGTGAAGGTGTCACGCCAATTGTCGACGACGGCTTAGATTGCCCACCACCAACCCAAGCCGAGGTAGGAAGACCAATATTGCGGCTGAAAAATAATAAAGCAGCCAGTGCGGACGGACTTCCGGCAGAGCTCTTCAAGTCCAGTATCGAGGAGCTGATAACGAGCATGCACCAGCTCCTACGCACGGTTTGGCTTAACGAGTGCATGCCCGATGATGAACGGCAGAAATTACTCGATGTCATGGTTTAGTTTGGTATTCCAGCGAAGCTGATACGCCTTTGCGGAATGTTGCTGACTGGCACGAAGTGATCAGTGAAGATTGGCAAGGATCTTACGGAGCCATTTTATACCAGACGAGGCCTAAAACAAGGTGACGGCCTATCGTGTGATCGTTCAACATAGTGATGGAGATGATAATGAGGAAAGCTGCAGTAAATACCAGTGGCACGATATTTAACAAAAGCCACATGATACACGCGTACGCTGAAGACGTAGACTGAGGGATGTGACTGCAGCCTCCTCAAGTATACAGAAGGAATTAGTAAAAATTGGTCTAATAGTGAACGAGGACAAAACGAATGTATTAGTTTCAAAGAACAAAGAATCTACTCGTGTGAGAAACTGCGTGAATGTGGACTACTATAATTTGGAGGTGGTAGATAATTTTATTTTCCTAAGCTCCGCTATCAACAAAGCAAATAATGGTACTTTACGGACTAAGCAAGCGATTTAATGACAGATCCCTCTCTCGACGAACAAAAATCCAACAATACCAGATACTGGTTCTACCTGTCCTGATGTACGGTTCAGAGTCCTGGGTTATGACACAGTCGGATGAATCGGTTTTAAAAGTATTTTAGTGAAAAATACTCCGTAAAATATATGGGCCCACCATCGTTAACGGAGAGTATCGGCGTCCTATGAATCATGAGCTGTACGAGCGGTACACTGACATTGAAGTGTTCAGATGCATTAAGGTACAGCGGTTGCGTTGGCTAGGTCATGTTGTACGCATTGACGATAATGCTCCAGCTCGAAAAGTCTTCGACAATGAACTTGATGAGCGGCGCAAAAGACCAAAACTCCGCTGGAAAGACCAGGTTACTGGGAAACTTACAGAACTTGGAGTGACTAACTGGAGAAGAAGCGCAGAAGATTGGGGCGCTCAAAATATTTTTCTACGTGCGGTAAATAATCCAATGGGATTGCAAAGAAGTACTACCTAAGGAAGTAAGTAAGGGAAACAGCGGAGACATCCTCCTATTTGTACCTCTCTGATTCGCCATGTCATAGATTCGTCATCAGGCACTTGTATCCTTACATAGTACGCCCTCGGTCTCTACCACTCTGGTTCGGGACTACTTATTAATCGTAGTTAACCTACATATCTGTAGGCCGTTCAACTATCCGCCACCTTGTGACCCCCCTTAAGGGTCATGAAATTTGCGAACTAATAAATCCAAAATTATCAAATACAGTTCATGAAATTTTTAAAATATTGTTTATGCCTAACAAAAACAACAATATGTCAACATAATTTCACACTCAGCAAAATGTCCTTTCTCGCGAATTATTCCTTCTATTTCATTTCCTTCCTCTTATCTATTTTCCAATATTCGCACTCAATATACCCCAGTTAAACCAACTCGCTTGCCAAAAATAAAATTATTGATTTTACTCAAACATTTCAAAAACGAAATTTTTCGTTGCGTTTCGGTAAAACCGCCAAAAGAAAAACTGATAAAATTATAATTGAACACGTACGCAATTGCTACTGAATTTACGCAGAGTAATCAAAGCGCAGAACGAAAATGTTAAACCAATATTGGCCCCAGACACAGACGGACGGACGGACGGACGCACAAAAATATCAATATGAACCGTAAAATTTCAAATATTCGAAGAGTTCATTTGCATTGAAATATAAATTGTAAATGATCTGTGTGTGTGCGTGCATTAGGAGTTGTAGCTGTTTGTTGTACTGTGTGTAAGAATAAACAACAGATAAAAAATAAATACAAATATCGCGACCAATACGTGAATACAGATGGGCCTCTGATAATGCAGATTTAGGCTAACTATGTAATGTATTATTCTCGTATCCATTAATGCATTACACTGATATGATATTGTACTCGTATTAGGCCTCATACCCATTGATTTTTTTTAGTTATATGTATCTATAAAGGAAAAACGAGAATTTTGTAATTTATTTAGTAAAAAAAAATTTTTCGTAAAAATTAGGCAACTAACGCAGACGATTCAAAATCGATGTTTAGAAGTTTTGTGGACCACATGGTTAGTTGCACTAACATTTTGAGCTTGATCGGAAATTTCTATCTCGAAATATACCTATTCGCAATGATGGAAACAATGTATCCGTAAGATTTGTTTCAAATTTTGGGACAGTAATTCACACAACAAATAAATTTGTATTCCGAGAAGATAAATTGTCACTGGTGTTATGTTTATAAACAGTGAGTTCGCCTATCTACTGCCTAGTGCGCCTAGTTTATGAGGTGCATCTGTTGTTGTTGTATCAACATACCAATCTTCAGCGATATCTTTGACTAACTGCCTACGACTGACTATTTGTATTCGGTTTCAAATTGGCATTCGACTGCGACTATTTGTACCCGCAGTCAGTCGTACTATCAAAAGAGCAAGCAATATAAACACGTGCGCAGTGGTAATTTTTTGTGGTTTGTGCAAAGATGAAGAGAAAGAGAAAACGCCACAGAGACAGAAATCGTATCGAATTGATATAAAAACATGACAAACTAAAAGATTTATATTGTTTTTTTTTGTGTTACTCTAAACTTTTTTTTTTGAGCGCAGTCAAAGAAATTGTAATTTGCATACAGAACTACTACTCACTGTAACAGCTACCGATGACCGTTAGAAATAGTCGCTTTAGAGTCACTGTATGACAATTTAAATATAATTTTAAAAAGTGAATGTTTCTTGGGAACTCTTTTAATTAAGGCGAAAACTTTACGTTCTGAAGCGCTTGATCACGTCTATGTTTTTATATAGCGGCTATTACTGTTATCTATGTTACATTTATCTCTATAAAAGAAGCAGAATTTATGTTGTCCTAGAAATAAAGCTAAGATTTTAGTATACAACTAGCTGACCTGGCAGACTTCGTCCTGCCTCCAAATCAGCTATGCCCAACTTCAATGTATGCGATTTGCTCGCCAACGCTGTTTTGCGTTGTAAAAGATGTTGAGTGCTGTTGAAATCTAATAACTATTGGTATATGTATAACATTGGCCTCTGAAATATTTCAATATAAAGGACGAGGTTTTCCCACAGAAATGCTCTTTTTATACCATCACCCTTAGGGATGAGGGTATATATCATTTGCTACGACCCAAAAGTGTTACACATAGAAGGAGTCACTTTAGACCTTAAGTTTCTTTGAACCAAATTCGATTCATGACTTTTTAAGTCGTTTGAGCCATGTCCGTCTGTCTATCTGGCTGTCCGGCTGGTTCGCACGATAACTTTCGAAAGACGTAACCAAATGTTTTGAAATTTTGCACGAGTTATTATTTCCTCCAAACTACTTATGGTATTGCAAATGGGCTACATGGCCCCGCCCCTTCTGGTACCACCCATACAAATACATCATTCCGCCCACTTTAGAAATCGAGTAATAATATCAATACACCCAACGGGATCGTACCCAAATTCTGTATTTGGTAAAACTATAACAGGATAAAGTTTTGGAAAAAATTTTGAAAGCCTAGCCACGCCCCTTCTGGTACCTCCCATACAAATCTACCTTTCCGCCCACTATAGAGATGGAGGAATAATATCAATAAATCAAACGTGATCGTACCCAAATTCTATTTTTAGTAAAGCTATAACAGGATAAAGTCTTGAAGAAAAAAATTGTAAGTCTATCCCCGCCCCATCTGTTACCTCCCATACACATCTGGTACCGCCCACTTTAGAAATCGATTAATATAATTAAAATACCTAAAGCGATCGTGCCCAAATTCTGTATTTGGTAAAGTTCAAGCAGGATAAAGTTTTGGAGAAAAAATCTGGAAGTCTAGATACGCCCCTTCTGGTACTTCCCATACAAATGTACCACTCCGCCCACTTTAGAAATAGGGTAATAATATCAAAACACTCGACGATATCGTGCCCAAATTCTGATTTTTGTTATGTTATAATAGGACAAAGTTTTGGAGAAAAATTTGGAAGTCTAGACACGCCCCTTATGGTTCCTCCCATACAAATGTACCATTCCGCCCACTTTAGGGATGTAGTAATAATATCAATACACCCAACGCAATCGTTCCCAAATTCTGTATTTAGTAAGACTATAACAGGATAAAGTTATGGATAATAAATCTGGAAGCCTAGACACACCCCTTCTCGTACCTCCCATACAAATGGAGTAATAATTTCAATATAATAGAAAATTATTTGTTTTACTGAGGGTAAGGGTATATGTAAGTCGGGTTGCCCGACTGAAACTTTCTAACTGGTTTTAATTACAAATCGGTTAATTTCAATAACGCAAGACTTAAACAGTATCTTATAGTGGGTGATGGTATTTGTTAGTCAGTTTATCTAACTGAAATTTCTGTACTGGTTCAAGTATCAAAAAGATTGTTGTATATCGGCAGCATACAACAGAATGGGTAAAATTAACACCTGGTACAGCTGTTTCTTAGTATCGCGAGATAAGGTGGTGTTGCTGAAGTCCGTAAAAAGATCTATTAGCGAGCACTATTCTCCGCTTAATTTCTTGGCTGGCATTATTTTTCCTATTGACGGAATATCTGAGGTAGGTAAATTCATTACTGCTTCAAACCAAAAATTGCCAACGCTGACGGTGCGTCCCCATCGAGAGGACTTTTTGTTCATCAAAATCATTATTTTAGTTTTGTCCTCGTTATATCATCGGCATAGGCTAGTGACATGTGGCTCTTGGGGCCTTTCTCATCACCTTCTCCATAACTATATTAAATAGTGTACAGGACAAGCAATCACCCTGCCTGAGACCTCTTTCTGTGTTGAATGGTTCAGAGTGATCCTTACCAATCTTAACCGAGGATTTGATGTTTTCCAAGGTACATCAGCAAAGTCGAGTCAGCTTTGCAGGAATACCAAACTCAGACATGGCCTTATAAAGCCTATTCTTTATTGGAGAGTCGAAGGCAGCTTTGTTGGCGACAAAGAGGTGGTAGGTGTCGATCTGCGAGTTTTTTTTACCAGGATTTATCGTAAGGTGAATATTTGATTCGTCGTCCAATGGTCCAATTAGTTTTTCTGCAATTGGCTTTAGACGTTCACACAATATGCTCGAAAGGACCTTGTACGCAATTGGTAATAGGCTTATTTCACGGTAGTTCTTACAATAACTACGATCTCCTTTCTTGTATATGGGACATAATAGACTGAGACTCCAATCCCCGGGCATGGTCTCCTCTAGCCAGATGTTTCAGTTGAGCTGATGCATGCTTCTAATCAGCTCCTCCCCATCTGCCTTAAACAATTCAGCAGGGTGAATATCGGCTCCTCTCTGGCTCAGAGGTGCACAGTTAATACCATCGTCATGGATTGGAGCGGTGTCTTCTGTAGTGGTGTCCCTATCCAGTAGATTTCTGAAATGGTCTATCCATATCTTCAGAACGTTATCCGGGTTCGTCACTAGCTGGTCATCGCTGTCCTTGCAGGACGGCAACCCTGTTCCACGCATTCTCGCCTCTACTTCGGAGCAACTCTGTGCACTCATCCTGCTTTTTCTTCAGCTCTGTCTTTTCCGTCGTCTTTTCTTCCTGTGCCGTTCACGAACATCTCGCGTTGCCATTGTTTGCAGTTTCGCGCTATATGCAGCATCCGTCTCTCTCGTGGCATTGCGACATTCATCATCGGACCAGGCATCTTCTTGCGACGGCTTTGAGTTCAGGGGTTGAAACATTCCGTAGCAGTTGAGTTAGACGTCCGCTACCTCTGTTGTCTGCAGTTTACCGATGTCCAGCTTTCGTTATGCCTGGTTACGTACGTTTTTGCCATGCTTAGCCTTGTGCGTACCTTAACTGCGGTAAGGTAGTGATCGGAGTCAATGTTCACACCCGTGATCACTCATACGTCCAGAACACTCAATGCGTGCCTTCCATCGACTACCAAGTGATCTATCTGATTCCTCGTCAATTGATCTGGAGATAACCATATTGCATTATGAATATTTCTGTGGTCAAATCTAGTGCTGCTAACTACCATATCACTTGGCCCAGAGAAATCAATCAGTCTGATGCCGTTGTTCGACGTTTCGGTGTGCAGACTGAATTTTCCGATGGTAGGCTCAAATCGGTCTCCCTGCCTATTTTAGCATTAAAATCGCCTAGTACAATTTTGATTTCATGGCTCGGACTACGGTCATATACATTTTCTAGGCTCTCGTAAACTCGTCTTTGTCCTCATCGCGTTTCTCTTCTATCGGAGAATGGGCACATATAAGTGTTATGTGGAAAACTTTGTCTTGACTCTTATGGTGGCTATACGTTCACATACCTGGTTGAACCTTGAGACTAGGTGTCGCACAATCTTGCCAACCACAAATCCACATTCAAACTCGTGCTTGTTCGCAAAGCCACTATATGTAGTAGATGTCGCACGCCTTCATGCTCGCGCACCCTTGTCCCGTCCACCGGATTTCCTGTAAAGCGGTTATGTCAGCCTTGTATTCTTCGAGGACTTTCGCTAGTTGGATGGAGGCTCCTGGTCTATACAGTGTTCTAACATTCCAAGTGCATATACTCAAATCATGGTCCTTAATTCGTTGACGGTGGTCGTCAAGATTTTAGGGGGTCTATTTTATTATTTTCTTACTTCTTTTCATTGCAATAGATCAAACGTCGGTGGCGAGTTTGCAGGATTTGATTACAGCCGCCCATTCTGGGTCAGACGCTGACCAGGGTACCGCTCACTCTGAGCCGACGTGACTGGGTTTTAGGTTTCGCCGCACACAGTTAGCCGTGCTCTGAAGGGTGTCAAAAGCACGTTTCCTGGCGTCACCACGTGGAGGTACTCCGTCTGCAGTAGTACCACGAATACGGAGCTCTGTGAGTAGACTTGAAGTGCTATTGGCAAGGATCACTCTGGGTTTGCCAAGTTAAACCGATACCCTATATTAAAACCTATATTAAAATCTTCCGTGGAATATTTCCTCGGAACATCTTAAACCTCTATTTGCCACCCGACATTTTAGGCTCAATTTTGAAAAACTGATTAAAATACAACTAAGTAAGGAGGTCATGGGTTTGAATCTTCGACAGAAATAGACTTCGGATATGAAAATTTTCCAGAGAATATTTCTAATTCGTCACACCAGGTTTGAAAATCCTTAATCCTAAATTTGGTCTATCAAACGCTGGAGTATTTTCATCCATTCCCACACATGTCCCAGCCAGCGAGCATTCGGTCAATTTGGACGGAATATTTTTCTATTCCTTCATCGTACCAAGAATTGTCTTAGCGTGGTTCTTTTAATTCAGAATGTTAAGTTGGAATAGGAATAGGCTATCTCGGGGGTATGTAGCATTGCGATGTCTAGCTTTACAAAATTTTGTCTATACCGGTAACGAACACACAAAATACAACTTTTTCGAATAAAATACATACATTACATCCATTTTCATAATTTTAATTTAAATTGTAGTCCCAGTCCCTGTAGGCTACTAGATCAGTAGAGAATTATACTAAACGAAAAATCAGTCATCTTTTGTTGCTCAATCATTTAATATATTGGAAATATGTATTAAAACCCCTAATAGTTATTGTTGTTTGAATAACAAATATATAATGGATCAATTTTATATATACAGAAAAAAAGAAAAATTAAATCACATTTTTGATTGAAAGTTTATTTAATATTCAAACATGTGAAATACAGTGGCTACAGATAGACATGTGACATGTGACTCTTGTAGAATATGGTGCCAGATATGTTGACACCAGCCTTTCTCATCACCTTCTCCATAACTATATTAAATAGTGTACAGGACAAGCAATCACCCTGCCTGAGACCTCTTTCTGTGTTGAATGGTTCAGAGTGATCCTTACCAATCTTTATAGAGGATTTGGTGTTTTCCAAGGTACATCTGCAAAGTCGAATTAGTTTTGCAGGAATACCAAACTCAGACATGGCCTACTCCTTATCGGAGAGTCGAAGGCTGCTTTGTAGTTGACAAAGACGTGGTAGGTTTCGATCTGCTTTTCGTGAGTTTTTTCCATGATTTGTCATAAAGTGAATATTTGATCCGTCGTAGATTTAAAGCCGCACTGATAAGATCCAATTAGTTTTTCTACAATTGGCTTAGACGTTCTCACAATATGCTCGAAAGGACCTTATACGCAATTAGTAATAGGATTATGTCACGGTAGTTCTTACACTCACTACGATCTTCTTTATTGTATATGGGACATAACAGACTCTAGCCAAATGTTCTCTATGAGCTGATGCATGCTCCCAATCAGCTTCTCCCCACATGCCTTAAACCATTCAGTCGGGAGACCATCGGCTGCAGCCGCTTTGTTGTTTTTAAGGCGAGATATTGACACGCGTATCTCGCTCTGGCTCGGAGGTGGACAGTTACTACTATCGTCCTGCAGATTTCTGAAATGTTCTCTGTATATCTTCAGAGCGTTATCTGGGTCCGTCACGTTTCGGTGGGCAGACTGAATTTTCCGATAGTAGGCTCAAATGCGGTCACCCTGCCTATTTTAGCATTAAAATCAACTAGTACAATTTAGATGTCATGGTTCTGGCTACGGTCATATCGGAGCATGGGCACGTATGAGTGATATGTGGAAAAACTTTGTTTTGACTCTTACAATGGCTATTCGTACACATATCCGGTTGAAGCGTGAGACTAGGTGTCGTCATCTCTTGCCAACCACCAAAATCGTGCTTGTCTGCATCGCCACTGTAGTAGATGTTGCACATCTTCATGCGCGTGTACCAGTGTCCCGTCCACCGGATTAGCTGTAAAGCGGTTATGTGAGTCTTGTATTCTTCGAGGACTTCCGCCAATTGGATAGAGGCACCTGGTATATACAGTGTTCTAACAATCCAGGTTTCATCCTTAATTCGTCCATTTCTTTTCATTGCAATAGTTCAAATGTCGGTGGCGGGTTGCAAGTCCAGCGCATCACATCGCAGTTTTCTCCTCCTGCCAGGATTTTATTACAGCCGCCCATTCTGGGTCAGACGCCTACCAGATTACCGCTTACTCTGAGCCGACGAGCTTAGGTTTTAGGTTTCGACCCTCACAGTTAGCCGTGCTCTGACAGTTGTCAAAGGCACATTTCCAGGCGTCACCACGTTGAGGTACTCCGTCCGCAGTAGTACCACGAATACGGAGCTCTAGTAGTAGACTTGAAGTATAATTGACTAGGATCACCGTGAGTTTATCAAATTAAACCGAACAGAAGCTTTACCTTGCATCACACTCCCGACGCCCCATTGTACCTTAAGCCGTTTTGGGGACTGGGTGACCATTTGCAGAATATTTTTGGTATGGAATATTTTTAGTGTACCAAATATTATCGTTCTAGGGCTATAATACAGTTATGCCACGCCCCCTTTTCCCACTGATTAAGAATTACAATTTCGTCTGCAAATTTTAACCTCAAGTGCCGAGTACCATCTGTGTACCAAATTTGAAATACAGTTTTGCCACTCCCACTTATCCAAAATTTAAAATACGTCTGCTTATGCATATTCGTGTTGTCTAGTGCTGTTTGTGTACCAAATATTATCTCTCTGGGCTAAAATACAGTTTTATCATGCACACTCCGACCTCTTATCCAAAACTTAAATTTCGTCTGCATGTTCATATTTGTGTTGCCGGGTAGTATCAGAGTTTTAAATGTTATCTCTTTAGGGCTACAATTCAGTTTTGCCACGCCCACTCCGCCCACTGATCCACAATTAAAATTTCGTTTGCAGATTCATATTCTGTATGATTTGTCGTATTGTATAGAACATAACAAAATAAGATAGGCTTTGAAATTTCACTTACCACCCTCAGCATGTGTATTAAAAGCTTCTCAGACAACTGACGTTCAGATTCGTTGTTTAACTGAAGGTCTCGTTGTATGGCACTGTTAATGTTTTGTTTTAAATTTTTACTTTTTTTCATGTTTGCAGTGATCTCGTTACAGGTTTACAAATTACCATTCCCTTATTGTAATGTATCAGAAATTATCGCCATGGCATCAATATAACGATATATATTTTGTACCGCGCTGTAGGGTATCTGCATTATGAGTTATTCGTTGTTAATGTTATTACCGCTATTACTACTCGTTTTTCTTCCCTTCACCATGTTGTGTTTTTTTGTGATTTAAACTGATTGATTTAAATTGTGATTGCATTCCCAAATACATTTCGAGTCGCAATGTAATTCTTTTTTAGCGACGATCATTTCAAAAGCACCACCACAAGCCGATATCACCAGAAAGTCTGAATATTCAACGCTGATAATTGTAAAATGTATTGCAATTTATTCGGTAGAAATGAAACGCAATTGAACCCATCGTGGTCAATCGAATTCGCAAACGGACAACGATCAAGTGTAATATGCAAAAAAGCAGTTCGCCACCAGGAGGCGCCGGTTTTTGTTATTATAACAATTTAGCAACCATTCAAAGGTGATCGGATGATGCCAAAGAAGTCGTCCGCACTTACCAATAATGACGTTAATGGGTGGACGTTATGAACAGGCCAGAATGTTTTCTGTTTTGTCGATTTCGCTAAGTAAAGGCGGAATTTCATCATTTGTTGTGGTTAATGCTCTGGACCGATGATTGTAAAGTATTATAAACAACTCGATTGATTAAAAAACAAGCAGAGAACATATGACAGACAAAACAGAGAGATAGAGAGAGAGAGAGTATGTTGCTTGCATTCGTACAACAATTTCGATCGATCGATCGATCAATGCGGATCTCTTGCCCAAGAAAAGGGGTGGGCAAACCATAAACAGCACAGTAGTAAATTGCCCATGATAATTTGTAAAGTTAAACGTTTTGATTGCAATCAAAGTTAATTCATTCAAGTCGATTTTGGTGCCAAACCAAAGGTCGTCGGAACTGTAGACGAAATGATTTTGCATAACCGCCTGAGCAACTTATGGCGACTGTTTCAACAATGTGGTTCGCTCCTCGTTGAGCGGCGAATTCGATTAAAGAAAGAATTAAAACCAGACACAGTGAATACGAATTGAACTGAAATTATGAACTATGATATGATCATCCTAAAATTTGTTTTTAACGGGCTTGTAAGGTTGTACCGGCATTATATTTTACTTCCATTTTCCACTTTTCATTCCATTACTGAGACCGTGTGAGTTTAGACATTTTTATTTAAAGACTCACACAAAGAAACCTACTGTTTAACAACAAACCAGAATACCAGCATTCTGAGAAGGTTTTTGCATACATGCCGATAGACTCTACTACTCAGATGTTGCTGTCTCAAACATTAAGGTTACCGCTAGAACCTGGGTAACCTGTGTAGTTATCGCCTGAAAAAACCGTGACTGATACTTATGAGGTCTTAATAAATGCTATGTGGATTTTGCACCATAAAATTTGCTGGTTATGAAGTGGTTTACTGAATTCCGTTGTGATCAAACCTGCACAGTGACGCCGAACATTCCGTTGACCTATAACTGGTCGTCGTACAAGCCCTGTTTCAGTCATTTTCATTCTATAGATCGGCAGCTCCCTCGGTGTTGTAGACTGCAACTTCAGAGTAGTCGAGTCTGTCAAATGTTGATGTTCGTAGTAAAGAGCCTAAAACGTAACAAATTCCCCTATACGATACTTACTAACTTCAAATCGATATTAAATTATTATGGCATGTAACTTGACAAAACGAATGATGCAGAACTTCTTTTTGGGGCTACTTTCAGTTTGCAGTTCTCAGAATTGAGTCCCAAATCAATGAGCTGAAAAATGTTGTACTGTGTAATAGTTGGCGAAAGAGGAGTTTTCTAATTTGAGATTTCTGATCGCTACATACTTGGAAATAACCAGAATCTCACTTTGGAGGTCCTCAAGCAGCCTACTACGTCCGATAGATCACATGTTCGCTGGGAAATGCAACACACCATCCGTTTAGTGGTATCAAATGTGTGAAGGTACAATGTCGAGCAACATAAATGGCATGCTACCACCGACTCGTATTAGGGAGTGGGTAACAGAGGTTACCTAAGCTCTACACAAAGACTCTCTTACTGGCTTTGGCAGCCCTAAGAAACTAGGATTGGGCGCGGTGGTCTAAAAGCCAGTCACCTTAAATAAAAAACTATTATAAAAACACGAAGAAAACAAAAGAAAAAACTCCTCCATATTTTGACGACTCCTTCAAGCATTAAAAGTACTATGAAATAAGGATTCAGACTGGTTAGCTTCGTGTCGGCAAGAAATATGATAATCAGTAGGACCACATTCCCACAAGACAACCTGGATATCTCCTGATCAAAAGACATGAAACTAGATTATCACGTGGTTATCGATGGAAGCCATATCTCAAGCGTTATGGAGCCAAGTTACACACGTGAAAAAAAGACTGTAGCAAATGGTAATGCGTGTGGTGACGGAACGATATAATGAAAAGAGGAGGGAGATGAAACGCCTCTAAAGGCGTCTACGGAAGGAAAGAGAGTGCCAGGATATCGAAAAGTACAGTGATAGAGGTGAAACCCGAAAATTCTACCAAAACGTAAAAACCTAATGTCTTGAAACAGGGATTCCCACTTTAAGGACAGAGATGCAATCAAGGAGGAAAGACCTTCGTACTCTGCTCGTTCCCGAAGTCAGTATAACTGATGAAATCACACCTATCATCAATGATGTAGTTGTCTACCACCGAGCCAAAAGATCAAGAGATAAAGCTGCAGTAGCCAAGGGGCGGCTTTCGGCGATAAATTGGCAACCTACATGCAGTAGCATGAATATCTGATTATTGGGATCTGAGTGTTCTCTGTCCTGTGCATAAGAAAGGCGACCCAAGTGTGTGCACCAAATATCGCGGGGTCAGCCTTTTACTTAACGCATATAAGGTCCTGTCTAGTGTGTTACGTGAAAGACTAATGCCTTATCAGTGTGGCTTTAGTAAATGCACCACCGACCAGATATTCACACTGCGACAAATCCTGGCAGATCGACACCTACGATCTGTTCATCGACTACAAAGCTGTATTCGACAGTCCGAGTTTGGTATCCCCGCGAAGCTAATACGACTTTGCGTGATGACACTGATTTACACGAAGTCCAGTGAAAATTGGCAAAAATCTGACAGAGCCATTTTCTACCAAGCGAGGCTTTAGACAAGACGATAGTCTGTCTTGCGATCTCTTTAACATCGTAATGGAGATAATCATACGGAAGGCTGCAGTAAACAGGAATGGTACCAACTTCAACAAAAGTCACATGCTGCTCGCGATGATATCAATATCATTGGCCATGGATTACGGGATGTTATTGCGGCTTTTTCGGGCATTGAAAAGCAGTCGGCGGAAGTGGGTTTGGTGATAATTGAGGACAAAACCAAGTTATTTGTTTCAACGTCCACTCGTCTGGGACGCTGCGTAAACGTTGAAAACTATAACTTTGAAGTGGAAGATGATTTTGTCAATTTTGTCTAAGCAAGCGATTTAATGACAAAGTGCTCTCTTGAAGAACGAAGATCCAACTCTAGCAGACTCTGATCCTACCTGTCTTGCTCTACAGCGCAGAATCATGGGTAATGACGGATCAATCTATTCTGGGAGTCTTAGAGAGAAAAATACTCTCAAAATATTTGGACCCATAATTGTTAACGGCAAGTATCGTCGTCGAATGAACCACGAGCTGATGAGCTCCACAACGATATCGGCGTAGTCAAGTGCGTTGAAATAGACCGTATGCGCTGGCTTGGACACGTTGTACGTTCTAGCTCGAAAGGTTTTCATCAATAACAGCTGATATGCCTTTGCGGAGTGACGCGGACTGACACGAAGACTTCAGTGAAGAAGACTTCAAGGTGACGAGGAAAACTATTTGAAAAAATATGGACTCATCATCATCATCATATGTACGGGCTGTATACCGACATTGATATGGTCAGACGCATTAATGTACAGCGGTTGCTTTGGATAGATCATATTGTACGCATGCATGAAAATGATCCAGCTCGAAAAGTCTTCGACAGTGAACTTGATGGACGCCGCAAACGAGAACAACTAAAAATACGTTGGAAAGACCAAGTTATTGAAAACCTTGTAGAACTAGGTGTGACGAACGATTTCAAAGAAGTACCAGCTAAGTTAGTAAGTATGCAAGTATATTCGGTCTAGTGAAAGCCCATCCTAGCAAATCAATGTGGCTTTAAACCTGGTAAATCCAGGCAGATGCACGCAATGCAGATCGACATTCACAGTTTGCTGAGTTTGGTATCCCCGCGGTGCTAATATGACTTCGAGGTACAACACTGACTTTGATACCCGTGTAACTTGATTTTTTTTTTTTCAGAAATTATCACTTGAGGTTTAGCATGTATATAGCTAATTCAATTCCTCGTTAAAGTTAAAAAAAAAAATAATTTAGTTTTGTTTGATTTGAAACTGAAAATACTTACCTCATCTTCCAATCCCCAATCGTTCAAACTAATAATTTTGCATAGGTGGTGCCAATGCGTTTTTTCGTAATTTTCCATTGATATTAATATGGTTTCATAGCACTGTGTATAATTACAACTTATAATGCTATTACAATTACCTTGTAGCACGGACAACCTGAAATGAAAATATCATTTAAAGTTAATTTCGACATGTGTGAATATGACTAGCAAAGGAATATAAAAACAAAATTAAAAAAAAAACTATAAATACTTTTGTGTTCCATATAATGAAAAAAAAACAGACACAGCTTAAAATTGTAGCCAATAATAAGTAAAATGTCTACAATTAAAACTACATACCAATTTTGTCAATTGCCAATTTTTGCCCCTCCAAAATATATTTTCTGAAAATTGTGACTTAAATGCTTTTCTGTGACACAAGACCTTTAATTATTTCATTAATTTAAGTACTTTTACGCGTGCCTTTTAATAACGTACAAATATGCGGTAATAATGCTGCCGGCTCAGACCCAACAACTTAACCAAATAAAATGCTGCGACAAAAACTGTATTAAGCTTAAATTACATCGTTCAACTATCGATGATCATAAGGCAGGCAAAGTGTTAAGGGCGAATTTATAGCACAATTGAAGAGTTGAAGAAAGGATAACGAAAGGTGAATAAATATAATAAAAAAAATAAATAATATAAAAGTAGTGCCCCAACATACAGTAACTACCTGAGACGACGGTTTCTACACATTAGGGTGCACTATTCTTGCTGATTTAACAAAGTTTGACAATCCTCGAAAAGAAATGTCATAATAACTACTTCTAAGGACTCAGATGTACATCAAGCTGTCATTGACAAAACCTTTGAAAATATGGATACTTCTATTGTTAGGGTTTGGAGGGCCTCTGGGGAATATTCCTTCTTAGATCATAGCTTCATCTACTTTACAGTGGATGTGGAATCCATAGGAATCCGTGGAGATCTAATTGGGCGGAGTTCTGAGACAAAATTGCTGTTGTAGTGAACTCTCGGGGGCAATTTGCAATACAATTGATATGGTAAATAGGAAAGTGGATGCCCCGACTAAAGCTTTTAACGTTTTCTTTGCTGATTCCTACCCTCTCACTTATCTGGGTAAGAGATCGCAGTCAGTGTGGTGGAATAAGCAGTTGGAAACCCTGCGCAAAGCTCCCGAAAGGCGAAACAAAGCGAAAAGAATTGGATTTGGGGAGGACTGAAACGCCTATAGAAACAGTATATCTATAGTTTCAAAAGGTACATGAAAAGGTCAAAGAGAGCTACATGGATAAAGTACTGCAGTCCGGCCAATTATAAGGTTGTCAAAAAAGTCTTGCGGTATTTAGGCAGTCCTTGTATTAGGGAATATTAGTCTTTGCATCCTTTCCTTTTACTCAATTCCTTTTCCCGAGTACCCGCTATCCCCGTGGGCACTCAACACGCCGTTTTGTTCGATGACGAGTTCCCAACGAGATGCCAACTTCATAATGCCGCTCTTATAGAAGCTCGCTTCCCTATTGTCAAAAAACTCGGAGAGCCAATTTTCACAGGACTCTCTTGTGGCCAACTTCCGACTACCAAGCTCGTCCGCCATGGACAGAAATAGGTAGTAATCACTTGGTGCGAGATCCGGACTATACGGTGGATGCAAAAGAACCTCCCATCCGAGCTCCCGGAGCTTCTGGCGCGTCACCAAAGATGTGTGTGGCCTGGCGTTTTCCTGATGGAAGACAATTCGGCCTCTGTTGATCAAAGATGGCCTCTTCTGCATGAGTGCTGCATTCAAGCGGTCCAGTTGTTGGCAGTACAGGTCCGAATTGAGCGTTTGGCCATAGGGGAGCAGGTCATAGTGGATGATTCCCTGCCAATCCCACCGAACACACAGAAGAACCTTCCTGGCCGTCAATCCAGGCTTGGTCACCGTCTGGGCAGCTTCACCGCTTTTCGACCACGACCGTTTGCGCTTCACGTTGTCGTAAGTGACCCACTTTTCATCGCCAGTCACCAACCGCTTCAAAAACGGGTCGATTTTGTTGCGATTCAGAAGCGATTCGCATGCATCCATACGGGCAAAAATGTTTTTTTGCGTCAAGTCGTGTGGCACCCATACATCGAGCTTCTTTTTGAATCCAAGCTTCTTCAAATGGTTTATAACGGTTTGATGACTCATGCCCAGCTCTAGGCCGATGCTACGGCTGCTACTATGCCGGTCTCTTTCGATCAATTCAGCGATTTTATCGCAATTTTCGACGACAGGCCTTCCGGACCGTGGCGCATCTTCGATCACCTCTGCACCACAACGAAAACGTTGAAACCATCGTTGTGCGGTGGAAATGGAAACTGTATCGGGTCCATAAACTGCACAAATTTTATTGGCAGCATGAGATGCATTTTTGCCTTTATCGTAGTAGTACTGTAAAATATGCCGTATTTTCTCTTTATTTTGCTCCATGTTTGCGACGCTATAACTCACGAACGACTAAAAACAAACAACAAAAAATCAAACACGTGTTAGCGCGTAAAAAGAGCTTTCCAAAAAGCTCTAGCGTGAACCGATGCGACGAATACAACTAGAACTACGCGCTTGCAAAGACAAGCTTGCGGAAATACCGCAAGACTTTTTTGACAACAATATATTACAAATGGATGTCTGGTAAGGTAGAAGAGCCTAAATAAGAGTAATTTACAGAAAAAACTCAGTATTGCGAAATGTAGTCTATGAAACCTCAGAAAACGGCATTGGTTCTATTTACCCGTAAATATAAGTTCAGGCCACCAAAACTGAATTGTGTGGAACTGAAGCTCTCAACGGAGGCCAAGTAGATATGAATGGTTCCCGATCAGAAGCTAAATAGGTCAAGTAAGAATCCAATCTGTTAAATTTTGTTGCAAAAATTACTGGAAAATGAGGTTCGAGCGAATTTTTGGGTTGTATGTAACTAAATGTACAAGTAGTTGGTATGTTCAGTAGGGGAACACTGCACGTTCCACGTAACCTGGAATGTTTTATTTTCAATTTTTGCGTAATTATTCCGCAATATAATCACCTTCTAAACTTTTATAAACATAATTTGGTAGATTACCCATTCATAACAATCAAAATTTTAAAAATTTGTTGGGTTTTCATTCAACCTTTATACTTTTCAGTTTTGTTGCATTTGAACCTTTCTGGTTTCGGAACTTCCCATCAAACCTATCTCACTTAATATATATATATGTGTTCCTCTAAATCACATTGGAGCATAGGGCATTGGGGGAATGGGACTTTGCTCAGAGGTGGAAAGAGACTAATTGTTACACATTTGGGAGTGACCAGAATCGATTCCTTTGTTGCACTGTCCAAGCAGCTAACTACTTCCGGTCTTAGACCAAGAATAGACCGGGCAATGACTTTAAAGCAACCGCTTAAAAGTTGGCTAGAGTTAGAAGGCAATACAACCATGTATCCTGAATGGTCAAAGAGACGTCTCAGGAAAGTAGGCTTAAACCGTTGAAGCATGGTTGCATCGTGGGATTGGACGCGCAGATAGCATCCCTATTACCAATCTAGGAGACGAGGGTTAGCAACCCACATCTTCCGAAATCTAAATTGCTAACGAATCGTATCTCACTTAACATTCTCTGTAAATTCTCTCGAACTTATGCTGTTTACAGAGCACCTGACGCTAGGGGTTAGTTCATCTGCCACCTCTTACTGACTTTTTGACATTTTGTTAAGATTTCTGTAAAGCATAAGTTAAATTCCGGAAAGATCGGAATATAATAACGGCAGGCTTTTATTTCTGTCTTTATTGACGGATCGAAGATGGAGCATGGCACAGGAGCTGGTATATACTGCGAGGAGAAGCAGCTTAGGAATCGATGCTAGCAGACAAATAACCATCTGTGTGGATAACCGAGCTGCTAAAACAGCGATCAATTGTACATGGTGTAAATCAAAGTTGGTCAGGAATTGTTAGGAAAAGTTGGTTAGATTACACCCTGTTACAATATATAATTTTTTTTTCACACTTGATGAAGACCGTATTATACGTGAAACTAGAGACCTTATGTTGTAAAACTGCGTTCTCAGTTTATCGCGAGAACGTCAGGATTTTTTTAGAAGGACTTCAAAGTTTCAAAGAATACACCACTTTCAAAAAATTAAATCAAATATTTCCGCGAACAATATGATAACGATATGAGTACCAATGCAAAAAAATTAACGGAGCTTAATGGATCTGGACCAAAAATTTTAAAAATGTCCTTTTAACGTTTTAAAGCTTAATATAATTTAAATAATTTGTTCTGAAAAAAAATATATGTTGAAAAAGTTATAAACAGTCGAAACTCTCTATAACGAACTCCTATATAACGAAGTTTTCTTTATTGCGAAGCAATTATAAGAACACTGTGTTTTGGGTCTACTTTCAGTATACCCAATACAGTTATACAGTTATATACATATATATCCTATTGGGTAGAGGGGGCTGTACTATGCCTGTTCATGACTCTCTGAGATGTGTTTTCCCGCCCATGTGTTATCAATTTGCTTTAGTGCAGGATTGGATGTGGAAAACATCCAGCAGACGTTGGATCTCCACAGCCGACTGTATAACTGTTAGATCTCTGTGGCCGAATATAGCAGATCCCGATCGGAGTACATGTATCCCTTACCTAAGTATCCCTTACCTAACCTAACCTATGTATGCACTACTACTGATAAACTGCTCATTAAGTAATGAAAATGTGTTTTTTTAACAATAAGCATGCCACAAATTCCAAATCCAATTCATTAAAATTATTTAAAAAATTCTATATTTTTAATATTAGACCTTGGCATCTTTGACAGTCTTTTTAAATAATGTGCTTAATTTTACCCCACCACTGTACAATGTACACTGTACAGTGTACACACATGATTATTACTATCGGTGGTGGCTCATTATTTTGCTCCTATCATAATGATATCTTAAAGTAATTGGCCTTACACAAACCAATATTTCTTTGGTGGCGGCCACATAGTTATCTGTTTTTTTTCTCATTCTCTTGTAGTTGTCCACTCTATTTCTGCTGCTGCTTCTGCTGGTCTCATCTTCCGTTATCGCCCCATTTATCGTGTGGACATCTCATAGAGTGTCTCGGCAAGGTCCCTCTGTATTGCAGCCAAGTCTTATAGGTAAAACAAGGAGATGACCTGCAATGCAATATGCAGTGAAAGAGTAAAAAAAAACAGAGAGCGAGAGAGAGCTGCATAAAAAAATTGTAAGTTGTCGCCTAATTTGAAATGACAGGACCACCTTGAAGTTATGTGACCAAATGAAACTCAATATCTACGTTTGGGGTTTCCACGCCGCCGAGAATATTATGCGAGTACTTAAACAAAACAAAAAACTGCAGCAGAAAAAATAATAACAAACATTAAATACTTTAAGAGCGAAAAAAAAGTGTTTATTCATTAAATACTGAATCGAGACAAGCTAAGGGAATTTACTTATGTACGAGCATTCAATATTTGTTCGAAGATTATTATTACCTTGTGCATGCAAATAAATATTGTGGGAAAAAGTGTGGCAACAATAAAGGTTCGTAAATGTTTTGAAATAAAAAAATAACGCAAGGAGAGACACAGACGCTTTGATAAATTGCTAAATATTTAATTTCACTTTATATTGTGGCAATTTTTTTTCCTCCTCGGTTTTCTTTCATGGGTTGCGCTGTAATGTGTATGTCTAAAACCTGTTCGCTGTTTTTTGTTGTCATGAATGAACTAAGGGACCTGTACGATTGTTGAAGTTTATTAAATTGCGCCAAAATTTTAAGTGAAATCAATAACAAGCCACACAAGGGTTGACTGCCTAAAAAGGGGTAAATTTAAAATTTCAATGATTTATGGCATTTTGTACAAATGATTAAAGGTTTCAAGCCAGAGATCGATTACTGCGTACGACATTAACTTGAGGATTGAAATGAGTCTTCGGCATACAAAAAATAGAGATATTGCTAATTTGTTTCATATTTCTCTTTGTGAAAAATTCGGAACTGACAAAGGAAGGTTCCAAAAAGGCGAAGTAGTATGACCAATTTTCGTGGCCCTACGATATAACCGCCAACGCCAAGAAATTAAATAATCTCAAAAAAAAATCTTAAACTCTCAAGACGAAAAGTGAAATAATATCCAAAGGAGATGAAAAACCCCAAATTAAAACTAAAAAAGTCGTAGTCGGCAAGAATGCCAAGACAAACCATCCAATCAATGACGGATACATTCTGTGTGGGGGCACTGCTGGCCATATCACCGAGTTTACCATGGCAAAAGAGCTTTATTGACAGCATAGATAGCTGTTGGGTCTCTACTTCTTTAGGACTCGGAAGCTGTTTGGGCCTCTAGCGAGATCATCAACCTAGCGGCTTTTGTCCTGACGAACTTTTTTCTTGACGTCTTTGTCTATGCTTGTATACGTCGCATGTAGTCACGCTCCGCTTTTTAGCAAGCCTACAAATCGTCGTTGCGTCGACCAAAACAGTCACGTGTTGTTCAATTACTTTCCAGGTGTGCAGAAAAACTGGTTTATTTTAGAACAAAGCTATTATTTTCTACACTTTACTGATCTTCCATACCAATCAGAAAAACTGGTTCCATACCATACCAATCAAGATATCGTGAAAGCGATTTTAAGGTCTATAAACAATCACAAGAGCTTTTCCAGGTTTAATCAGAAATCCACCGTTTCCGTTACGTATTTTTGTATTGGATTGTATCTTTTTGTATCTTTGATGAATGGTCAATCCATATTTGTCCGACTCTGTACTGTTTCGAGAGAGGATTGGAAATCGCTCAACGATTAGAAGGTTGTCTCCTCCAGGCATATTTTAATGTCGTTTTGGGTTGTTAGTTCAATGGACCCTTTTATGCGGGAATATGTGACTCCGATGACGAGATTGTCGGCTGTGCGTGTGACGACTCTTGATATTCTCTAAGTTTGCATTGTTTCGTCCTTGCTGAGCATTAAAATCGCCCAATAGTATATCTACGCGTCTTCAGTGAATCGATGCAATGGGGGCATTTCGGGCATCTTTTGAGAGTAGAAAACCGACCCCACTTGTTTGAGGTTAATTAGAAGAATTTCTAGAGTAAATATGAGTGAATTGTCCCTTGTTTTAAACTCTGAGCATTCAGATTTAAGATAATGGTTGTCATCAGTTTAATCGATCGGTTTCCATTCGTTTCGGTTTTAGTAATCTTTGAATTAGGGACGACTCCTGATGGTTGGGCCGGCCACCCGCCTTTAGGTCCTTTACAGGCCATGAAAACACGAGAAAGAAAAAGTAACAAACGGAACCACCAAATGTTGACGACCCCCGCAAATGAAATAAGGGCCATGATTTAAGGATATGCACCTGGAACGTCCGGACTCTCTATAGAGAAGGTGCCATTATCCGACTGGCGAATGTCCTCAAAAAATATAAGGCTGACACAACACCCATCCAGGAGATGAAATGGACAAGACAAGGATTCTCTCGACGTAAAAATTGCGACATCTATTGCAGCTGCCATGCCGAAAAGAACGAATTTGGATGTGGATTTGTATTTGGCATGAGACTCAGACATCTTGACTAGCGATCCAGTCCTGTTGGTGAGCGAATGGCCACAATCCGCATCAAGGCGAAATTTTTCTACATCACACTGATTTGTGCTCATGCCCCGTCGGAAGACAAAGACAATGAGATTAAAAATGCATTTTACGAGCGCCTAGAGGAAACAAACGACCGCTGCACTGGCCACGACATTAAAATTGTTCTGGGAGACTTTTATTCAAAAATAGAAAGGGAAGATGTTCTTGGTCCATGGATCGGTAAATTCAGCCTGCATACCGACACATGGGACAACGGATTTAGGGTGGTTAGCTTCGCAGCGGGAAGGAACATGTTAGTGAGTGGAACCAGATTCCAGCACAAAGATATCCATAAGGCAACTTGGCTATCCCCCGATCAAAGCACAAATTGATCATGTGGTAATTGCATTGCATTCATGCATCTTGTGTCATGGACGTGCGTGTGATCCGTGGTGCTAATATTTGCTCGGATTATTACATGGTTGCCGGCAAATTGCGCACAAGATTGAGCAGAGCCAAAAACGCACGTTACCAAACCCAAAGAAAGCTGGACATCGCGAAGCTGCAAACCCCAGAGATAGCCACTGCCTACTCCAACCAGCTCTTCCAACTTCTACGACACAACGCCGCTACTTCTGACCTTCCCGATTCACAGTGGCAGCATATTGCGCATTCCATGGCAACCGCCGCAACAACCGATCTAGGATATGAAAAACGGCGTTCAGACGAATCCTGATACGATGAAGAATGTCGCATAGCGTCTGAGGAACAAGATGCTGCTTATAGGGCAACGCTACAGCCAATTGTAACCTGAGTTGTTAGGGAAGTGCACAAGGAGACAGTAAAACAGGCGAGACAGCTATTTAAGCGGAAAAAAACGCAGATGATGGAACAGGAGAACAAGGATATAAAGCGATACAGGGATAGAGGTTAGGCCCAAAAATTTCTCCAGAAAGTAAAAGCAAAAGGCTACGGTAATGGGCTCCCCTACTGTATGGACAAGGATGAAAATCTGGTAACAGATACGCAGAGTGTTTTGCATATATGGAGAGAACACTTCCATCAACTGCTGGTTCCAGAAGGCAACGCACTTGAAGGTATCAAACCAATTGTCGAAGACAGCTAAGAGTGCCCACCACCAAGTCAAGCCGAGGTAAGAAGAGCAATATCGCGGCTGAAAAATAATAAAGCAGCCGGTGCCGACGGACTTCCGGCAGAGCTATTCAAGTCCTGTGGCGAGGAGCTGATAACGAGCATGCACCAGCTTCTACGCTCGGTTTGGCTTAACGACTTCATGCCCTATGATAGGATTGTAAGCGTATTATGTTCTGTGCTGAAAAAATGTGATCCAAGTATGTGCTCCAACTACCGCGGGATCAGCCTTTTACCCATCGCATATAAGGTCCTGTCGAGTGTGCTATGTGAAAGACTAAAGGCAGTGTTATCCCACATAATCGGGCGTTATCAGTGTGGCTTTAGACCTGGAAAATCAACAACTGCCCAGATATTCACACTGCGGAAATCCTGGAAAAGGCCTAATAGAAACAGATAATCGGCTATAAAACTGCCTTCGACAGCCCGACGCGGCAGAAATTACTCAAAGCCATGACTGAGTTTGTTATTCCAGCGAAGCTGATACGCCTTTGCGAAATAACGCTGACTGACACGAAGTCTTCAGTGAAGATTGGCAAGGACCTTATGGAGCCATTCTATACCAGACGAGGCCTAAAACAAGGCGACACCTATCGTGTGTCCTTTTCAACATAGTGATGGAGATGATAATGAGTAAAGCTGCAGTAAACACGAGTGGCGCGATATTCAACAAAAACCACATGCTACTCGCGTAAGCTGATGACGCAGACATCATCGGTCGAAAACTGCGCGATGTCATTGCAGCCTTCTCAAGTATACAGAAGGAATCAGCGATAATGAGTCTAATATTGAACGCGGACAAAACGCAGTTATTAGTTTCAATCCAGAGAAGAATCCTGCTAGCTAATAAATGCTATTACGGACTAAGCAAGATATTTAATGACAGAGCCTTCTCTCGACGAACAAAAATCCAGCTAAACCACTTACTGGTGCTACCTGTCTTGATGTATGGTTCAGAATCCTGGGTTATAACACAAGTGGATGAATCGGTTCTGGCAGTGTTCAAGAGAAAAATAATCCGTAAAATATATGGGCCCATCATCGTTAACGAAGAGTATCGGCGTCGTATGAATCATGAGCTGTACGTGGTCAGACACATGAAGGTTCAGCGGTTGCGTGGCTAGGTCATGTTGTACGCATGGACGAAAATGTTCCAGCTCGATAAGTCTTTGACAATGAACTCGATGGACGGAGCAGAAAGACCAGGTTACCGAGAACCTTACAGAACTTGGTGTGTTTCTACGTGCGGTATATAATCCAGTGGGATATCAAAGAAGTGCCAGCTAAGTAAGTAAGTAAGGATTTCAAGTATCTAAGTATCTAAATGAAATAATTATTTTGAATTTTATTGGTTCCTGTTAAATAATAGTACTATTGTTTGCCTTTCTGTGAAGTATTTAAAACTGAGATTCACAAATGTTGAGCCTAAAATATGTAAAGAGTAACTTAACACAATCCTATCATATAAATGAACTTAATTTCACCCAGTTCATCCCCAGCCCAGCTTTGGGACTTTGAAAAATTTTAATAATTTTATCGATACTATTAACAAACTAAACGCTTCTGGCCGAAAATATATCTCTTGTTTAAAAAGTCACTTACTTAAAGGTCACTCACTAACTATTTTCATATATACATTTCTATACACAGTGCTATATTTGGTTTCGGTGTAAAAAAATATAATTATAAATATTAATTTTACAAAATACAAATAAACACTCATGCATGATGCAACCAATGTTGATTACCAATGAAAATGGCAAATTTTTTACTCTTTGTTCTAAAGCAATCTGTTGCAATTAAGGGTCATTCAAATTTAATTGCAATCGAATGAAACGTATCCCAGCAAAACTACACCGAAGCGTTTTCATATAGATGGTGATAACGATGTTAATAAGATTCTTAAGACTGTGTATAATGTAACGAATTTTTACTAAATCTTAGTTTTAGCCGAATTTTAATTTCAAAACATTTTTTTAAAGTTTTGTATAAAAGAAAACTAATATTTTATAGTAACTTAAACTTAACTTCCCTTTACACCCCATGAATGAGGTATGGGAAAGCACATCGCGTTATTGTAAATTAACACGCTTTCTATTTTTAGATTCACAACTAACGGCACCTACTTGTTTATCTACGAATGCGAACGCACTAGACATGCCGATTGACTCGACACTTATATACTGCGAAGTTGCTGTCGACAACATCGAGGGGGCCGGCAATAAAAGGAAAAGTGTCAATGACTGGAGCCAGAAGTCGGGCCTGAGATCTCCCGCATGGTAGTTGCGTGTTCTAACCACTATGCTACGGCCGGTCTCAGTTTTTTTAGTAGTTTCGATTAATCGAATATATTTTGAAAGAACTCTTAATCATTTAATACTAATAACCATTTCTGAGCCCTTCAACATCTTCCAGCAACAAAATATTTTACCTGGTTGTTAACGATATAATGATAATAAATCTAATATTTACACAAAATTCGTGTTAACAATTTATGACAGTAATGGCTATATTGCAATAATATAATTTCATTTTTACAAAAACTCACAGATTTAAATGATAACGATTAAACAAAAAAGTGCAATTAAAATAGTTTTTTTTTGTTCTGTTAAATTAAAATTAAAAACAAATACAAATGTTTAACTTAAATGGCATGCAGCATACATTTATTGAGTGTTAACGGAAATGAGTCGTTAATTAAAAGCAATTAATATTACGATACGATATGAAATATAAACAACAATCATTATAGTTTTTTACTTTCGAGAAAAAAAGTAACCAGGATAATCTGTATTTCAATATTGTTATTACAATAATATTTCTTTTGGAATTTATATAAAGTAAATGAGGTAAGTATTAAAATCATGCACATCATACAGAATAACTAATAGTGATAAAATAATGAAATATGCCGTAAAAACTTAGAGGCAACACTCGTGTTGGTTCATGTTTGGGTTAGATTAAGAATTAGCGCTACAAAATTTTCATATCTTTTAATAACACAGTGGTAGTCGAAATACGACGGTTGATATTAATATTTCGGCTCCTGACTATACTACACAGTACAACACATGATTTTGGGACTCAATTATGAGAATTGCAAGTAGCCCCAAAAAGAAGAAGTTCTGCATCATTCGTTTTGTGAAGTTACATGCCATAATAATTTAATATCGATTTGAAGTTCGGTATATGATGTTGGTCTGTAGATAGTTTTTGTGAAGTTTGCCCTAAATCGTGCAAGGAGTTCCGGAGGTGTGGAGTTCCCCTTTAAATATTATAAATGTGAATGTCTGCCTGTATGTTTGTATGTGGCTTAATCACGCCTAAACGGCTAAACAGTTTTCAATGAAATTTGGTAGACAGTTAATCTACTCCCCAGCACAAACGGCTAAAGCTATAACCGTGGAATTTAGAATGTAGGTTTCTTTTATGACGTAGGCGCGCACTAAGAAGGGATTTTTTGAAATTCGGAATGTAAGGGGGTAAAATGGCCGTGGCACCGCCCCATACAACTGGGGTTTTAAAATGACTATATCTTTTGAACCACACCCCCTTTTTAAAAATAGTAATATAAGCTAAATAAATGGACCGATTACAATTGAATTTTCTATGTGTGATACTGTCCGTAGGGCCTCTATCATAGGCGGCTCCACGAAAAGCCCCCCAATGAAATAACGCCCAGGAAATAACCCCCAATGAAATAAATCCCAAAAAATTGGAAATAACACCCAAAGGCTCCACGAAAAGCCCCCCAATGAAATAACGCCCAAACGCCCATATGAAATAACTCCCTAATTTTTTGGGCGGTTTTTCATATATTTTTGGGAATTATTTCATTCCTCATTTGGAGTTTTCAAATTTAAAGCTGTTGGTTTTTAGGGGTTATAATTATATAAAAATAGGCCTTTTACAAGAAAACTTTTAGCCTGTGAATATATTACAATATCTTTTGAAAGTTTTCAGATTTGTCCATTTGTGTTCATATTGACGGATAGAAAATCAATAAAATGCACCGAGCTTTTTTTCCATTTTGAGAATGATATCTATGAATGGAAATTTTTTTAAATTTTTAAGAGTTCTTCAAAAGGAAGAATTCAATAAAAGCAGAGAGTTTGATTTGCTTGTAAACATTGGAGGTGGTTGTGTAAAGGCCAAACGTACAAGGCAAATTGTCTTCCGGACTGGAAAAATAGAGCAGGGCTACAACGATCTACGATTCACTCGATTCATTTCAATAATTTTGCGACTTTGCTGTTGGTTCATATTAACTTCATGAAATCCTTGGTGAAACTGACTCTTTTATGAATTTTGGACATAATTTCATTTTTGTTGCTGATGGGGTTTATTTCATTGGGGGTTATTTCATTTTCATCATTGGGTGTTAATTGATACGAAATAACTCCCAAATATTGGAGGTTGTTCCGTTTTCGCTTTGGGGTTTATTTCATTTATTTTTCGATGTTATTTCATTTACTATTTTTGGGTGTTATTTCCAATTTTTTGGGGTTAATTTCATTAGGGGTTATTTCCTGGGGGTTATTTCATTGGGGGGCTTTTCGTGGAGCCATATGAAACAAGCCCCGAATTTAAAAAATTGGTTGGGTGTTATTTCGTTGGGGATTATTTCATAATTTGAAAACCCCAAATGAGGAACGAAATAATTCCCAAAGAACAATGAAAAACGGCCCAAAAAAATTGGGAGTTATTTCATATGAAATAACAGCCAAAAATGTATGAAAAAAATTTGGGGAATATTTCATTTCTCGTTTGGGCGTTATTTCATTGGGGGGCTTTTCGTGGAGCCTTTTCGTGGAGCCTCATAGGCTACATGATAACATAATTAGACAGAGGGGCGTGGCACCGCCCACACAAACCGTAATTTCAATCGGTCTTATCTCAAGAGCCGTTAGAGGTATGAAGATGAGATTTGCTACATATGTTACTGATAAAAAGAGGATTAAGTCTCGCTGGAAAAGGGGCGGTGCCACGCCCCTTTATTGGGCGAAATACACGAACCGATTGCAATGAAATTTGCACTGTGTGGTACTATTCGTAGGGTCTCTATCATAGGGTACATGAAAACATACTAAGACAAAGGGGCGTGGCACACAAAATTTCAATCGGTCATATTTCGCGAGCCATTAAAGGTATGAAGATGAGATTTGCTACATATGTAAATGGTACATGGGGGATTACGTCTCGCCGGGAAATGAGCAGAGTCGCGCCCCTTTTGCAAAAATTGTTATGTCGGTCATATTAATTAAACGATTGTAATAACATTTCCATAATCTATATATAAAAAATAGCTTTCTGCCTGTAGATATGATGATGAAATTTGGCATGGTTGTTCCGCTTTTCGAGTAAACGTCAGCTAAGTACGGATTTTTGGAAACTCGTACTTTTATGGGTTAAAAATTACCAATAAGGGATAAAAGTTGTACCATCACATAAAGCAGTCGGCTTATGGTATAATCGCAAAAATTGATATGGAAATGCTTACTATCAAATTGGATTGAAGTATTTTTTTTTAAATCCGAAATTTATGGTAAAAATAAAAATCGAAAAAGGGATCAAAATGTTACTATCGCCCAGACCAAACGGCTAGTTATGTAATCATGATAAGTTATAAAGGCTTGCTCCCTATTGAATTAGAAACCCGTTTGATTTGGTTTTTAAAGTTCGAACATTTAGGGACAAAAAGGCCGAAAAGGATAAAACACCATGGGCATGCTTCCTATAGAATAAGAGGGTGTACCACTCCATTTCAGTAGTGCGATACTAATGTATCTTTTGAAATTAGTACTTTTGGGGATAAAAAGGGACTAAAGCGGTACAATCACTCAGACCGATGGGATAAATCTACAATGACATAAATGGGGTGTTGGTTCGTCTTATGAAGTGTTTGCATATTACCAGTATTGTTTAAATTTATAAAAAGATTCATTGAAAGTACGGGTGAAGCAACGCGAGCCGGGAAAGCTAGTGTACTATATGGAAGTTACCATAGGCTATATAGTTTTAGATTTTTTACGTGACGTGGGCGTGACAAAACTGTATTTAAGCCCTATAGAGATGCAATTTGTCAATTTTGAATTAGTGGGCGTGGCAAAACTGTATTTAAGCCCTAGAGATATAAAATTTGACACCTGATAGCACACGGCAACACGAATATGAATATGCAGTCAAAATTTAAATTTTGGATCAGTGGGCGATAGCACACGGCAACACGAATATGAACATGCCGACGACATTTTAGAGAGATATAATTTGGCACACTGATAGTACTCAGATCTTCGGGTTCAAATTTGCAGACGAAATTGGTATTCTCAATAAGTGGGAGAATGGGGAGTGGCAAAACTGTATTTAGCCCTAGAGCGATAATATTTGATACGCAGATAATACGTGATACCAAAAAGTACAATTTAATTTACCAAATAGTACGGTAATTGTATCAAAAAATACATTCATTGTACCAAAAAATACAATTTATTGTACCATAAAGCTCATTTACTAAAAAGTACAATTATGGTATCAAAAAGTACTTAATTGGTACCGAAAAGTAAATTTTATTGTACCAAAAAGTACATTTGTAGTATCGAAATGTAATGTTGTTGAGCAAAAATTAAGGGCTTCAATAATTATTTCTTATTTTCATAATATTTTTAAATTTTATTTGCTGAAACGTTTTCAGCATCTTGACATGTTTTTTAGAATTATGTCAGTAAAGTTTAAGGACTATTTACACCACATCAGTTTGAGTGAGACGTTGTTAGTTAGATCAGATGCGGAAGTTACTTGGGGTAATGAATTATTTACGGAGCGTACAATATCGACGCTTAAACTTAGTCCTCTAAGTAAGCAAGCTAAACATATTTAAAGTATTCGTCAAGTATGCAAAAGCGAAGCATTGTAGGGTCCACTTTAAAAAAAACTTAATTTCCCTTTACACCCCATGATTGAGGTGCGGGATGCTTCTCGAGTTGTTGTGAATTTACCCGATTTATATTTTTAGATTTACAACAAACGGCACCTACTTGTTTATCGACGAATGCAAAAGTCACTCGTTGAGAATTTGAGAAGCTTTTACTAGACATGCCGATTAACTCGACCCTTTTACTGCGAAGTTGCTGTCGACAACATTGAGGGGGCCGGCAATGAAAGAAAAATGTAGATGACTGGAGCCGGGAATTGAACCAAGGATCTCCCGCATGGTAGTGGCATGTTCTAACCACTAAACCACGGCCAGTCCACTAGTACTCTTATATTTTCAGTCTCTGACTTAAAATCTTAGATAAGAATAATTTGTCCAGTAGTTAAAAACCCAAATTCGTTTAAAGACTTTGTAAGCCGATATATCTGGGTGGATGGCTATAACTCGAGTAAATCATCACTGATCCTTATGAAAATTTACCAGAGTTAATTGTTTTCCAAACGATGTTATGGAATTGTAAATAGGCAGAATAGCCTACCCCTACTGGTGATGCCTTTCATATAGAAAGACCTATTTTTGAAAAATTTATATTTCTGTTATAACTTTTGAATACTGTAGATTAGTAACTTTATAAAAGTAGATAAAAACCGAATATTTGCGGCACTACTTCAGGTGACAAAAGTCATCGGTAAAATCTCAGAATACCGAAACATTTGACACTGGACTTTTGTTACCTGCCATATTAAAAACTTAAAACTTAATTTTCCTTTGCCGTCCATGAATGAGGTATGGGATAGCTTCTTGCGTTGTTGTGAATTAACACGCTTCCTATTTTTAGATTCACAACTAACAGCACCTACTTGTTTATCGACGAATTCGAACGTCACTATTTGAGAAGCTCTTACTTGACACGCCGATTGCCTCGACATTTTAATACTGCGAAGTTGCTGTCAACAACATTCGAGGGGAGCCTACAATGAAAGAAACAATTTTTAAGGATGACTGGAGCCAGGTTTGAACCTGCGATCTCCCGCATGGTAGTCGCGTGTTCTAACCACTATGTCACCTGCCGTACAAATGATCGAAATCACTCAATCAATTTATTCAAATTTAGCATAATGTAAACGCTTATTGAACCTTGACTTACAAATAAAAATTGGAAACTTTGCGCTGCCCCAACTGGTTCCTCCTGTAAAAATAAGCCAACTTTCTAAAATAAATAAAAAACGTTGAAAGTATCATATTTTTGATATTTTGTGGTTATAGCTGAAACCTAGGAAACCAAAAGGATCAATCTAACAATTACAAATGATGATTTCTCTCGAGATTTTTGAGCGAATTATTAAGAAACTTTATCCTTGATTTTTAGTTGGTACCATAAAAGACCCTTTCGGTATCCCCCCCATACAAGGTGATGCCCAGAGATATTGAATTGAACTTCTCAACCGTTAACGTCCCAAAAGCAAGAAATAATATTTTATAAGTATTTTCATTTAAAAATCGTTTAATTCCAATAACTTGAGAGTTAAACAATGTCAAAGGGTGAGGGTATTTATCAGACAGTCCACCTAACTGAAATTTATTTACTGGTTCTAGTATGTAATCACTAATCAATTGTATTTACATGCTAAATTATTAACGACCATATATTTGTTAAAATTCATGATTTATCTGTCCTAACCAAGTCTGTTTTACGCGCATCTTATAGGATGGCAGATTTTTCAAATATAAAATAAATCATACTGAAATACCTTTCATCAATCACACCTACAGCATACCTATGTAATTTCCAACTTGTCATCAGTGTCAATTCAACATAAATCACATCACTTAACAAATCATCAGCATCTTCCAGGAAATCACCCACATTATCCGTATACGTCAACACCACCAACAACACGCTGACAATCTACACATCATAGGCAAATAGCAAAATCATTCATTCATCATAAATTCAGCCAGCCAACTAACCAATCAGACTACTAACCAACCATCCTTCAAGCCCTGCTCTGCCCTTACTTGTTACTATTCAACACTTGTCATGTTGTTATTTTACATAAACATATGTGTAAAAAGTAAATTGCGTAAATTTACATTTTCAAATTAAGCCGTAATAACAAGAAGGAAACCCCCAACCATCCAACCACCCATTTTCAGATTTTGAGGCAATTTGAAAATATGTGTAGTAGGCCTAGTGATGATGAATAAAGCCAGAACATGGGTGTGTGTGTGTGTGTGTGTGTATGTGGGAGCGAATGATATATGAACGATGATGTAGGGATACTAATTTGCATGAAAATCAAAATAACATAACAAGGATATAGGCACACAAATAAAATGCGTATTACATTGAACCTGAGATGTACAACATTTTATACAAGGAGTCTTATAAATGATTTCTGATATACACGACGTTTCTTTTTCTTTTTGAATGCGATTAAAGTATTTTTTAAATGTGTTATGATCAGGAGATGATCGGTATATTTATAATATTTTTCCGAAAATACAGAGGCCACTCTATAGGCCACACACTGCGAAAACATCGTACGGAGGCTTGTCGGCAGGTTTCGGAATGGAAACCTCAAGGAAGCCACTGAAGAGGTCGCCTCAGGACAAAGTGGAGAAGAACACTGCAAATGGAAGTAGATGAATGTGTAAGATCGTAGTATGAACTAAAGATGCTCCGAAGAACCTAATGGAGGCCCTATGCCCCATTAAGAGATCAAGGGAATGAGAATGATGATAGGGGTCAGGATCGTACCGGTACTCGAAAACGTAATGATTAGGGTATTTCTGGCAAATCAAGACTGTGTCTGTTATGCGGCAAGGTGTTGAAGATTTCGATTTTTCGGCAATTCAGGTTCGTATCAGCAATTCGGTTTGGTATTGATGATTAGGGTTTGTCGGGATTTGGGTCCGTATTGGCAACTCGAGGTCGTAGTCATGTTTCGGATTTGTTAGCAATTTAGGTGTATCAGCAATTCGGCAATCTCAACAACTAATTCGTAGTGCTGTCTACAATTCAGGTTCATACCAGCAATTCGAGATAGTATTAACTATTCGGGCTTGTCGGCAATTTAGGGTTGTATCAGCAAGTCGGGATCGAAGTGTTGCTTGGGGTTTATAGGCTTATCAACAATTCGGGTATGAGATGATTTCAGTATTTTCTGCAATTCATGTTAGTTTCAGAATTACGTCAATGTATTTATTATATTGATAGTATTGATAATTCCGGTTTATCACTAATTCAGATTTGTATCAGAAATTTGGCATCGTAGTGATGATTAGGGTTTGGTCTTCGTTAGTTAGACCGAAGTCCGACCAAACAGACCGGAGCAAGGTTTAAGCAACCAAAGTTGGATTCAAACAACCATAATGGGGTTAATCAGACCAAAGTCCGATAAATCAGACCGGAGTGGGGTTAAACCAATCGAAATCGAATTAAACAGACTGAAGTCCGTTTCAACCGAACCGAAGTCGATTTATACCAACCGAAATGTGGTTAAACATACTAAAGTCCGTTTAAACCGAACGCAGTCGAGTTAAACCATTCGAAATTGGGACATATAAACCGAACTGGATTCAACCAAGAATAGTTTGATTTACCAGACCGAAGTCCGATTAAACCGACCGGGTACGGGTCAAACCAACCGATGTTAGATTCAATCAACCGAAATGGGATTTAACGGACCGAAGACCGATAAAAGTGACCGGAGTCGTGTTAAAACAATCGAATTTGGATTAAACTGACTGAAGTCCGTAACAACCGAACGAAGTTCATTTAAAGTGACCGAAGTCGGTTTACACCAACCGAAATGTGGTTAAACAGACTAAAGTCCGTTTAAACCGAACGAAGTCAAGTTAAAAAACTCGAAATTGGGTCCTATCAACCGAACTAGATTCAGCCAACAAAAGTTAAACTAAACTGACCGAAGTCCGATTAAACCGACCGTGGCCGAAATTGGGTTCAATCAACAGAATAAGCCGACCGGAGTCGGGTTGACCAACCGAAAATGGATTCATCCAACCAAAGTTGGATTCAATCAACCGGAATTGGCTTCAACAGACAGTAGTCCGATTAAACCGACCGAAATTCTATATTAGTCAACGGAAATTCGGCTAAACAAACTTAAGTTGGATTTAACAGATCGAAGTCCGATTAAACATACCGGGTACGGGTCAAACCAACCGAAATTTGATTAAAGCAGCCGAAGTTGGATTTAAGCAACCGAAGTTGGATTCAATCAGAAATCCGATTAAATCTACCGGATTCTGTTTAAAAATGGGCTTCAACAGACCGTAGTCCTCTTAAACTGAGCGGAGTTGTGTTAAACAATCCGAAATTGGCTTCAATCAACCGAAGTTAGTTTCAAGCAACCAAAGTTTTATTTAACCTCCCGACGTCCGATTAAACCGATTAGAGTCGGATTAACCCAACCGAAATTTGATTCATCTAACCAAAGTTGGATTCAATCAACCGGAATTGGCTTCAACAAACAGAAGTCCGATTCAATCAACAAAAGTTAAATTCCACAGACATAAGTCCGATAAACCGACCGGAGTCGAATTAAGCCAACCGAATTGGATTCATCATACCAAAGTTGAATCCTAAGAATCGAAATTGGCTTCAACAGACATAAGTCCGATTCAACCGACCGGAGTCGGGTTAAACCAAACGAATTTCTGTGTCAGCCAACGGAAATTCGGATCAACTAACTAAAGTTGTATTCAAGAGACAGAAATCCAATTAAACCGACCGGATTCTGGTTAAACCAACGGAAATTGGGTTCAACATAGTGAAGTCCGTTGAAACCGAACGGAATCGTGTGAAACCATTGGCTTTTATCAGCCTAAGTTAGTTTCAAGCAACCAAAGTTTGATTCATTCAACCGAAGTCCAACTAAACCGACCGGACTTAGTTCAAACCAACGAAAATTGGATTCATCCAACCAATATTGGATTCAATCAACCGGACTTGGCTTCAACAGACAGAAGTCCGATTAAACCGACTGAAGTCGGGTTAAACAAACCGAAATCGGGTTCAACAGACTGAAGTCCATTTAAACTGAACGGAATCGTGTTAAACAAAAAGAAATTGGGTTCAATCAACCGACACAGGATTCAATCAACAAAAGTTAAATTCAAGAGATAGGACTCCCATAAACCGACCGGAGTCGAAATAAACCAACCGAAATTGGATGCATCCAACCAAAGTTGGATTTAATCAACCAGCTAAAGGAAATTCGGTTCAACCAACTAAAGTTTGATTCAATAGACCGAAATTCGATTAAACCGACCGGAGTCGGGTTAAACCAACCAGTTCAATCAACCAAAGTCTAACTAAACCGACCGGACTTAAACCAAAGTTGGATTCAATCAACCGGAAGTGGCTTCAACAGACAGAAGTCTGATTAAACCAACTGGGGTTGAGTTAAACCAACCGAAATTCTGTGTCAGCCAACGAAAATTCGGTTCAACCAACCGAAGTTGTCTTCAATAGACCGATGTCCGATAACACCGACCAGAGTCAGGTTAAACCAATCGAAATTCGGTTCAACCAACAAATGATGGATTGAGCAGACCAAAGTCGGTTGAAAATATGGTATTTGTGTCTAACCAACAGAAGCTGAATTCAACAGACCGGGGTCCGAATAAATCAACTAAAGTCGGACAAGTTAGGTTAAACCAACAAAAGTTGGAGTTGTTGGCTTCAGAAGAGCACGTGGCATTGGATATTAAAGACCTTGGCAACAAACTTTATTGCAAAAGCTGTGTTGTTTGTTTCGATTGCCCAATGTATCGCCATTTAGCCGCCTGCAAAAGAAAACGACTGGAAATAGATTTGCGTCGAATTAAGGAATCATCTTTAAAACCAGCGCCTATTTAAAGGACCTTCAGAAAATTATTTTTTTTTTGGAAGGTATATAAAAAAATTTGATAAATTATGTATCAAATGATACATCAAATTGGCTAAACGATCAGAAAAGTGTTTTTTTGTTGATAATAATGGTCAATTCAGTGCCACGCACTAGGATGAGGCGTATCGAACTCCATGACGAGTTCATTTTCAGACCCCATTGTGACGAATTGATGCACAATGGTACATCATCAGCTGTATTTGTATCTACAATTATGTCAAACATGTACATGCGAAGAAGATATCAGCCGAAAATTTCCAGCAGCAATATTTGAATTTGACAGTTAATAGTCAACATGAGAATAGAGGATATGTTTTCCCCAAAATTTCTTTTAATTTTATTTTATTTAAAAAGTCATTTTCTCAACAAAGCGAATCCTCGTAAGCAAACAATTTCACAATATGTGACATAACATTAATTTTAAGGTCCCCTTACACAGCATGGCCGTTCTCCTCTGAATTTTCTGTAAAACCCTATTGCCTAGGGATTAGGCAATTGCTATCGTAGCTATTAAATCAGTTTAGTACGTGCCGAAAAGAAAACCAATCATCAGCAAATCAACATCATCATCACCATCATCACCATTGCCTATCTAAGAATACATGACATTTTTATATAACATACAAATGGCGAGATACCAATCAATATTTTACGGCAAACACTAAACACAGTAACAGAGTCATAGGCGGCCTAAACATTCATATCACATCCCCCTGAATTAGAGATATGTATATTAACAATATTGACATAGTACAATTTCACACATCATTCTTGTTGTTACGCTCTAGTTTCTGTAGATGATTATGATTTACATAGTCCTTATACCTCGTCCCTTCTATGCCCTCTACATAGATTTCAGATTGTGCCAAACATAAAACGTAACGTTCTAATGACATAATCAACGGTAACATTTCATTACGGCATAGATTGCCCTTTTGCCATTGCCATAGTGGTGTGGGGGGGTTGGTTTTGCATGTCCTTAGTGTGCGATTTGTGGCCGGGAGCAATGATTTGTTGGCCATTGTGTGTAAACACCCTCCCTCTACCACCGTTTTCCCAAGTTGAAATAGACAAATCACTTTATAGTGGGTGTCAAATCACTGACAAACACCGGACAATCAAAATGTCACTTGGTGGTTTATTTATTGGATTCCCTTTCCTCTCATTTGACCATTTGACGTCCTTTGCACTTAATGGAGAGCAAAATTTATTCGAAAGTGGTTGTCTTTTGTTTCAAGTTTTCGAAGGAAATTGTGGTTGTTTGGCAATTGATTGCAAATTACTTAGTTAAGTAATGGTCGATGGAGGGTTTAAAGAGAGGGGGAATAGATGCATTGGTTGGGATCGAATTATGTGTCCTTATTGCAGTGAGTACAATAATATCCTAGAGAAAATTTCAGAATATTTCCTGTGAAATGAGTATGCTGGTTTTTGCGGATGGCAATGCTTTCAGCTGGAAGAATTGAAAACTGTGCAGTGCACTTGCATTACAGATATAAGGGAGAATTCGCTAATTTGTATGGAAGGCCCTGAAGGGCTGTGGCGGTTTTGTAAAGTTTTGACAGCTTAAAAGTAATCTGATGAAATTTAGATATCTTAAAGATTTCCGTTTAGAAGTTATGGGAGAAATATTAATTTTCCAAAAATAGGTCAAGTTGTAAGGGAAGTACCAGAAGAAGTTGACTGATATAGCCCATATTTATTTTTGAGTCTAACTTTTATATATGGTTACTAGGGCGACCATTTTTCAGCACGAAAAAAACGGGTTTCAGTACTTAAAACAGCATGAAAAACCCTTGAAATAAGCACGATAGATTGTATATTCAGCATTTATAATTTTTTTTATTTATTGAAAAACAAACAAAAAACTATTTCACATCTATTAAAGAAGTAATAAAAACAATAAGTAAATTAACCAATTATTCAATCGTGTATTCATACAAAGAAAGTAATTTTTAAACCAAAAAAAAAATTTCTTAAAGTGAGATTATACCTTGGTCAATGTCACGATTACAATAAAGCACTAAGTGCATTTTTAAATTTTCCAAGGTGAAACTTTTACGCTGGTTTGTAAAAAAATTTCCATATATAGAAAAAACGCGTTCCACGTCACACGATGAAACGGGAGCGTATTTAAAAAATGTTGATTCAGCAGGCGAATATTTTCCCATAAGCGCACTTGTTGTTTTGGAATTTTTAAAAATAATATTGTTGATTTCCACAAAGCCAGGATTTCGCGCAAGAACGGCAGTAATTTTTTTAAAATAATTTTTATCAGATGTTTTTCTATAGCATGTTGAATTTATTTTACTGTTTCCAAGCTTTCATTCAATGGCAATCCGCTTGACTCAATTTTTGTGATGGCATGCCAGATGCACTTAAAGTTAATTTTTATGAAGGAAAAGTCGGATTACAAATTTTCATTAGAAAGAACCTCTTTGCTTTATCGCAATGCTTCAGAATAATTTTCGTTAAACTCTTGAATGACTTCCCTTATGTCTTCCAAATAATTTGTATAATACTCCGCTGCTTCCAACCACGTTCCTCATCGTGTCGTTATTGGTTTAGGTTATAGAGGCACATTAGGTTTCATTAGTTTAAATTTTTGTTTCCGATAAGGCGCCTGAAAACTATAGGAATATAACGAATCGAACGATCTAAGCTATCGATAAAAATAGGGCTTTTACAAAATCTTGAACACAGGCTGTGTGTAAAATAAGAGGATAGTTTGCAAATTGAATTCTACCTGTCATATTTTTATGAACCGCAAGGGCTTGTGATATGTAAAAATGTTCAATTGATAGAAACATATCTTATGAAAATGTATCAAAAATTTAAATATCGGCAAAAACAGCATGAAAAAGCACAAACCTTTTAAATAAGCAAGATCGCTTGAAGTCGTTAAATTAAGCAGCATCAGCAATATTCAGCATGTGCTGAAAATTGGTAGCCCTAATGGTTACCGTTTACCGAAACACTGAACTCAGCCATGGTTTCGTATAGACCAAGCCTGATGGGACTATCGATGGCTTCTCTGTAATCGTCAAGAGATTCTAAGTGCCAATTTGCTTCTCATAGGTTTTCTGCAGAATCTGCCGTAGAGTAAAAATTTGCTCCGTCGTGAATTTGCCTGGTCTTAAGGCACACTGATAAGGTCCAATCACGTTTTCCACAATTGGCTGTAGACGTTCATATAATATGCAAGAGGGATCTTATACTCAATCGGTAAGAGGCAAATTCCACGGTAGTTAAACAACTCAGCTGGAAGACAATCAGTCCTAACGATTTGGCAGTATATTGCAGTTTTTATCTCAGCTTGGCTCGGAGGAGACAGTCGATGCTATCTTCCGGGTTGAGGAGAGTCTTCTGTAGCCGAGTTTTCGGGCATCAACAGGCTGCAGAAGGGATCATTGCAAGTCCTCAGTAACGAGGTGACAGTTTTTATCTCAGCCGATGTAATTGTCCTGGATTGATGCAGAGTCTTCTGTAGCCGAGATTCAACAAGCTGTTGAATTTATTGAATTTATTTCCCTGAATCCTCTGTACGCTTTCGGAGGTAGTAACAAGATTGCCATCCTTGTTCGGGCTTCACCTCTTTTCTTGTATTCTTCAATCCACACATTATTCCACTCCCTTAGCCCTTATTTTTTCCGCTTGAAGAACCGAGTCGCCTCTAGCCTCTTCTTCCTGTACTTTTCATGGACAACACGCGTTGCCATTGGCTGCAGTTTGGCATTGTATGCAGCATCTTGTGCCCGGGTGTTATTGCGGCTTTCGTCATGGTATCAGATATTATCGAGTCCATTTGATTAAGTGGGCAATATATTGCCAACGCACGCTATTATTTTTGGGAGTTCTAGCATCTCGAAGTAGTTGAGTGAGTTGGTTGGAATAGGCATTGGCTAGACCCGTGGTCTGCAGTTTAGCGATATCCTGCTTACTCTGTGCCTGATTACGCAGGGTTTTCGCCCTGCTAATCCTAGTACGCACCTTCACTGCCGTGAAATGGTGATCCAATTTAATGTTCGCACCCCTGGCCATTCGAACGTCTAAGACACATGACGCGTGTCTTCCATCGATTACCACGTGATCTATTTGATTTCTCGTAACTTGATCGGGAGATATCCACGTTGCCTTGTGAATGTTTTTGTCGTCAAATCGTATGCTGCTATTAACATGCTTCTTGCATCAGAGAAATCAATCAGTCGTTTGGCGATGTATCAATATGCACACAAAATTTTCCGACTGTTGGGCTAAACACATTCTCCCGGACAATTTGGCAATAAAATCTCACAGCATTGTTATACCGTCATGGCCCGGGCTACGGTCATACGTTTCTTAAAGTTGGACGTAGAATTAATCTTTGACCTCGTCACTTGTTTCTTCCGTCTACGATAAATTTTAAGATAATTTTCCCAAGAAACCATAGGTCTAAAATCACAATTTATTGGGGAAAAAATCCACAACGATCCCGAAATCACCCCTCGAGGGTTCAAATGTATGACCCACCCCCAGTAATCTTTCCCTCCTGACATCTGTTCCGGAGTCGCCCCTAGAGGAGTAAAATGTATGACCGACCCCCACTAGTATCTCCCTCCTAACATTTTCCCTAATAAAAATTTTCCTTAATAAAAACGAAAAATTTTATGGGAAATATTACTTGTGAAGTTTTTTGTTCTAGTCGTTTTATATGCATTTTGTATGGAAGATCCCTTAGGGGGGTAAATATAGAGGGAAGGTTTGTTCTTATGTAAAAATGTTAGAAGGGAAATACCAGTGGGGGTCGGTCATACATTTTACCCCTCTAAGAGGAACCAAGTGAGCGAAAGAAGGTGATTTCATTAAAAAAAATATCAAAATAAAAACATTGTATGGGTACCACATAAAGGTTTGAAGATAGAGGGTAGATATGATCTGAGAAACTGTTGGGGTTGCAAAAATACTGTGGGTCGGTCATACATTTGACTCCTCCAGGGGTAAATTTGGGGCAGTTAGAGCGGTGGGAGCAAATTTCACCCCTTATGGGGTGAAGAATGTGGGTAAGTATGTTTGGGGAAAATGTTGTGAGGGAAAAATTACTGAAGGTCGGTCATATATTTGAACCCTTGGTGCATTCTAACCACTCTAATGAGCACATATCAGCTTGATGTAAAAATATTTAGCTTTCACTCTTAATGGTGACGAATCGTTCACTGGCAGGAGTGAACCTAGATGCCAGGTGTCGTAGTCTCTTGCCAACTACAAATTCGCAATCAAGTTCTGGATTATCCGCGTGGCAGCTGAAGTACACGTCGCACAAGTGAGAAACATTATCATCAAAAAAGAGCACCTTCATGGAAAGTACCAGAAGGGGTTAGCCTATATAGGCCGCATTGATTCCTGAAATTTGACAGAATTCGGTGAACTTTCATAAAAGATTTGTGAAGTTGGTCATTTGTATGGAAGGTACCCAAAAAAGTGTTTCGGTTTTCAGAGAGTTTTTCTTTATTCAAATATCATGCAGTTCGTTGAAAATAATGGGAGAAATATTTATTTCCAAACATATGTCATTTGGCAGGCATGGGAGGTTCTAGAAGGGGTGGTGATATTATGTCTATTTACAATCCCTTAATTTAATTTTGAAAAATATTAATACATACTGGTAAATATTAACATTTGTAAATAGCAGCAATTTGTTGTTGACACTGTCATGGTTAACAAGTCTATACTCTTGAATATCCCAAATCTCTGTTTATTCATTTCAAAAAATATCCACAAAATTTTTTTTTAAGTCAAGCAGTTATTCTATTATTTTATGAGTAGGCTTATGATGGTAATATTGCATCTCCTTGTAAGATTATTGCCACTTAATGAAAGATAACTTTGATAATTTTCCTTATTTAAACAAAAAAAATATAATGTTCGCACTCCTGAAAAAATAAATGAAATTTTGACAAATCTCCAACTTCATCAGCAACACTGCCACTGTGGTCATCTGAAAAGAAATACAAACGCAAAACCCTATTAAGCCATAATCGTTGCAATAAACCATTCATTACAACAAATAGTACTTTTTAATATGCCCAAAAGGTTCAAAACCCTCCCCTGTATAATACACCTAATACACCCACATTTCACAAAAGAATTGTTTAATATTTTACGCATAAAATACTTAAAATGTTGTCAGCAAATCCCCGTTGAAATGTGACACGTGTGCCTTTTCACTCTTTGGCAGAGATTCACAAAGGCATTCTTCGCACAGTAACATTTTGCGGTTGATTTAGCTAAAATAAGAGGAAGAAGCCGCCGGTATTAAATAAATGTCAACGACGTTGCAAAAAAGCACGTGCCACGCACGACACACAAAAGATGATCCATTAAGTGTGACCTATCAGATAATGGACTCAATCGTTGGTTGGCCAAAGGGATGCGATTCATCATAAGTTGTAGGCGGAAGGATAAGTACTGGAACAATAGCAGCTATTAAATGAACATTATGGTTAAGGTATAATGAATAAATAGGGAGTAAATAAAGAAGAGACTTAAGAGAGAATGTTTGTTGGCATATAGGGGGAATCAGTTGCTTGTAAAAAGGAATTGTCTACAAAATGAGTTTATTGTTGCAATAATGGATGCTATATCGAATTAAAAAATATTTGCAATCTGATGATAATACTTAATTATTTTATAGTCTATATGAATCGAAAATATAAATAAAGTATAATGGCGGATTTATATGTCGTAATAAATAAACCCCATGGTTACAAAAAAAATTAGTTGAAACAACTCAAAAAGATAGATTAACATAAGAAACCCTACTATTGGGCTAAATTGTTTTCCATTCTGAATTTTTAAAAAATTTACATAGTTAAATTTCTAAAATTAGACTGAACTTAGAATAAAATTGTTGAAAACTTGTATCAAAGAAGGTGCGATTCGTTTTAAGCTTGGATGAAATTGAAAATCAAGCTGGGCGGCGTAAGAAGGGGCGACCTAAGCTTCGCTGCACGGACCAGGGGAAATAGCTACGTTATAAACTATCTTCGGAGCACAAAAGACCGAAGCGCTTGAAATTCTTTTCTACATGCGGCTACTGAAGATTGAATTTCTATTGCTGCTGCGAAATAAGAAGAAGATGCGTGCAATTGACTTGGTTTGTCGAATCATTTTTGTTAAAATTTTCCAAATCACAAAGCACATATTAGGAAATTTTTTTTAAACTTTTTGTCTTAATTGTTTGAATGTTGGACCTTCCGAATAGAGTATCTGCTGATGGGATATTGAAGATTTTATAATTTGAGTATTTTGATCGTTACTCAATTGGGAATAACCAGAAGCTCTCTTTGGAGGTCCCCAAGCAGCTCACAACGTCCGAGAGATCACGTATTCCCCGGGCAATGGCACTGAACGTCCATTCTTTGGTAGCAAATGTGAGAAGGCGCAATGTTGAGTAACCTCAATGGCATGCTTCCACCGATGCGTCTTAGGAAGTAGGTAGCATAAGTTACTGAAGCTTAACACAACGGCTCTCTTAGTGGCTTTGGCAGCCCGAAGAAACAAGGATCGGACGCGGTGGCCAATAAGCTACTCTCCATAACCAATTATTATGAAAACGCGAAGAAAGGCAATAACAAGAAGAGAGTTCAACATCTGGTTGAACGCCCCGACGGAAGACAAAGATGAGAACATCAAAGATGCATTATATGAGCGAAATATATGACCGCTGCTCTGCACATGACATTAAAATTATTCTAGGAGATTTTAATGCTAAAATAGGAAGGGAATATGCTCTTGGTTCAGTCTGCACAACAACACCTCCTATAACGGATTCAGAAATAATAGATCCGCGCATAAAGATATCCACAAGGCAACCTGGATATCCCCCGATCACCTCTATCCTGGCTCTCTCTTTTCTTCCACAGACCCTTTTTCCGTCTGAACAGGCGTTTCATCTCCCTCCTTTTCTCTTTATAACGCTCCGTCACCGCACTCGTCGCCATTGGCTGCAGTTTTGACTTGTATGCAGCATTAGGGTGATCAGTTCGGTTTTCAAAAACCGGCTATTCGGTTTTTTTCACTCATAAAAACCGTCGGTTTTTTTTAAATCCCTATTTTTCGAATATCGAATAATCCGGTTTTTTTTGTCGAATCTCGGTTTTTTGGCGTTCGATATTTTTTATTTAAATTTATTCATAATTGTGTTAAATGTGATCTCGTACTTGTTTTTTTCCAGTGTTTCGGAAGAACAACCTAATTGTTAGTTTTATAAATCTTCAATGTTTAATAAGTCGGCTGAAAAGCGAAAGAAATTACGAATGTTTGTAAAAGACCAATTTATTAAGGAGCTTCAACTTATCCATGATGTTAAGCACCACTGGAATTCTATGGCCAATATGGTTTCTCAATTTTTAAAATTGCACAAATGTGTGAATCATACTTTATTGGAGTTTGGACTGACACCATTTAGTGAAAATGATATCGCTGAGTGACACCCATAAACATTTGGAAATGTCTATACAAAAACTTTCTGCAAACTCTTCGACTTTAGCTGATGCTGAAGGTATTTTTAAATTTTTACTTTAACACTTTTCAACAATTCAAAACCAATTATCAATAAATTTATATGCAATTTTCAAAAGACGTATATCAGAACGATATACCCTGAATACTCTCATTTTGTATTTAAGTACGAGTAAACTCCCAATTAGTGACGCATTTCTAAAATATTCAATATTAAACGCCTTGTACACTATAAGTCCAAATAGTACACTGAGTGAAAGGGCATTTTCAATGTCAAGTTTTATAAAAACCAAAGAAAAAAATAGGTATACACCCAAGCACTTAAATTGTATCTTATTTCTTAAATGTTACTTTAGGTAAAACTGAAGATTAAATTAAATATATTTATATATAATCAATTATTTACAAATGAATTGTTTTGTTTCGTTTGTCTTTGTTAAAATAACAAACTGATCTCACTAATGTTTTGCATTGTAATTACATATAATTAAACTAAAAGTTTCCTTTTTATAGGTATAATTGATTTGTTTTCTGTTATTTTTTAATCAAATTTTTTGTCAAAAATTGTGTTTTAATTTGTTATTTGGCATAATTTTGAAAACCGGATTATCCGGTTTTTTGTGAATTTCAAAATAAACAACCGGTTTTTTTTAAATGTCATTTTTCGAATAATTCGAAAACCGGTTTTTGCATAAACCCGAATAATTGATCACCCTAGTAGATATGTCCTAAAAAACTGTTGGAGTTGCAAAAATATTGGTGGTCTGTCATACATTTAACACCTCTAGGCCCATTTTTGCGGTGGGAGTAGTGTGTGAAGATGAGGGTAGGAATATATGAGGAAAATGTTAGGAAGAAAAAATTACTGGGGGTCGATCATCCATTTTACCCCTCGATGGGCGACTCCGCAGCAGTTTCTTGGCTTGATGTGGTTTTTTTTCTCTTCTTCCCCACCAATTTGACCACGATGCGCGATCTAAAGATATTGTCCGATTTCAATTTTTTTTACCAAAATACTCGTATTATCCATAGTAAGTTTTCCGCACAACTAAAATTTGATCTGAATAACTTGATGTAATTCGAGCCACCCTATTGTGTATCGGCGGTCGAAATTAACGTGTCTTTCTAATATTCTTAAACATCTTAATATATTTAATTGTGGAATTTTTATGATGAAATTAATTATTTTCACTCGGTTTATAATAAACTTTAGTTATATAAATAAATTAATATGATTAATTAATTTATTTAATTTGACTTCTAAGCACATTGGTACATTTTAAAAACGTTTGTAACTTTTTTGTTTATGAATAAAAGTGGGTAATTCAAAAGCAATATATTCACAATTTTTTAAGATCTTTACGTGCGTTATGAAAAATCTCCGGAAAAAAGGGGTAGAAATCGATATAGAATCAGTCACTTGTCAAATTTGACGTCGGAGTCAAAAATGACATATGGAGGAAATGTAGCCTTTGTAAAACCAAAAACAACAGTGTACTTTTTTTCTAGATCGGACTTCAAATGACGTCACAGCACAGAAAAAACTAAATGGGCCGTTTTTAGGGTGCGCGTAAAAATTTTTTTTCTTGTGTCCCAGAATCGTTGTTGCCTAATTTTCATATTTAGGGACTGACAAGTGCAACTTTTTTTTTCGACCCTATCTAGTGTGCATCTCTGTCCCGTCCATCTCATTTCCTGTATGGCGGTGATGTCAGCCTTGTAATTGTTCGAGGACATCCGCCAGTTGGATAGAGGCACCATCTCTGTATAGAGTTCGGACATTTCAGGTGCATATCCTTAAAACATGGTCCTTATATCGTTTGCGGGGGTCGTCAACATTTGGGGGGTTCTTGTTTTTCCTTTCCTTCGTGTTTTCATAATAAATTTTGTTTAAGGAGAGTGGCTTATTAGGCCACCGCTCCCGATCCTGGTTTCTTGGGGCTGCCAAAGCCACTAAGAGAGCCTGTGTTGAGCTTTAGTAACTTCTGTTACCTAGTTCCTAAGACGCATCGGTGGTAGCATGCCCATTAGGTTACTCAACATTTCGCCTTCTAACTTTAGCTAACTTCTAAGCGGTTGCTTTAAAGACATTGCCCGGGGAATACTTGGTCTAAGACCGGAAGTAGTTAGCTGCTTGGACAGTGCCACAAAGGAATCGCTTCTGGTCACTCCCAAGTGAGTGACAGTCAGTAACTTTCAACCTCTGGGCAAAGTCCCATTCCCCGTGACGAACTATCTACGGAGCGCAAAAGACCAAAGCGCTTGGAATACTTGTCCATGTATGCAAACATGACTACAGGGTGGCAAAACATTAAAATTTTCATGGCAAACAGTTTTTCTTACATTTTCTCTGTAATTTAGAAAAAAAAATTGTTATAATATTTTTTACCCCATATGTTAACTTATTACTTACAAAATAGTTTGATTTTCAATAAAAATCCCAATTTTAAAAGATACGGTTAGGGAGTTTGGGTATGTTTTTAAGTAACTAAGTTTAAACGAGATTCAGCATAAATTAAAAATCACCTTCGCTTTTGTAAAACCCTTAGAAAAGAAGGCATCTATAAAAAATCTTCTTCGAAATAACTATTATATTATATTGTATATTGTTACATACTCGTAAATATTGCTGATTGAAAGAGGAGTGAATCTGTCATTTCACATATTAACAACCACGCAGTTTGGCCCTCCAGAAAGAACTTCAAAATCTATAATTCCGTATTTCCCAAAATGACAATGATTTTAAAATCTGTTAACAATAATTTTCAAATAACAACAGCGCAACCAAAACGGATCACCATTTAAGTCATGTTGACATATGACACCTTTATGTCAACATTAGCCTCTTTCTTACCATTTGTCAATCACAGGGAGGAAATTTGTTAATTGCACAGCAAACAGTTGCAACAGTAACATATTTACATTCTATTCAGATTAAGGCTGATTGTATTGCAAAGAGATGAAAACTTGAAAAAAGAAGATTTGTTGCTACTTAACTTCTTTTTTTTCTCGTTCCAAAGACTGGCAGCTCAAAGGCCTCATATTTGAAGGTTTGTTTTTTTTTCAAAAACATTTGCTGATTTTAATCTTTTTAAGTAGCCTTCATCATCTGGTATTTGCACCCGTAAGGGTTTGTAATGTCTATCTCATTTTCAGCTTCTGTCATTGTGTGCGTGTGTGTGATGTTGTTATCTAGTTAACAATATCTAAATTCTGTTTATATACGTGACACATAGTCAAAGAGATTTCGATGTTCTTGCTACTGTCGGCCTCTCCAATTCACACTTAATTTGTTGGTAATGCCATCATAATCCCTGTCAGGGAAAATATCATCATCGACAGAGGCTGATGTTACCACCACCACCAACCATCACCATCAGTAGCAGCATCCGTGTCATCATCATCGTTGTCATCCTTGTTATCATTACCATTACTACCACCCCTCCCTGGCAGTTACGGCATTGGTTTACAGTAATATGTTGACAATTTACAGATATTAAATCGTGTTTTATTTGAAATTGTACATATGGGCGATTGTTAGAGTGACTGCAGAATTCCACCCAGAATCAACCCTCGTCAGCGGCGTCATTGATAACTTAATTTTGTAAATATATCCTCCCCTCAACTTTGGCAATTTGTCAGCTAATACAGCTAATGTGACAAATTTTTTTTATTGTATGATTTGGGCCTTTGACACATCGTAGGAATGTATCTTTTTTCAGACATTTTTTGCGTTGTTTTTTTATTTGTTGTTTAAAATTTTTTTTTTATCTATTTATTGCGATCAGATCTCAGGAGTTTCTTAAAGTTCGCTGCTGTTCTTTTTATGGATTAAACAAAATCTTAATTAAAATGCTCCAATAACCAATACTATGGGGGTAGTGTCCGTTTCAACAATGCAACATTGATATTCTATCCAAAATCCTGGAAATAAACAAGATAATTTTGAAAAATGTTCACAGACCAAATCGACATTTAATTTTATAGCTAAGGCTGCTACTATGTGAACTACTAAAATTTTCCAGCTCGAAAGGTCTTCTTCAATAAACTCGATGTTGTTTTAAATTTTTACTTTATTTTATAGATGACCAAAACTACGTTGGATGGACCAGGTGAAAGATCTGTTATCTACACTTGGTGTGACTAATTATCTTCGGAGCGCAAAAGACCGAAGCGCTTGAAATTCTGTTATTGCTGCCATATAAGAAGATGGAGAAGAAGAAGGCTTTATAAACGAAAAAAAATAAAAACCAGTAAGAAAGTTTCCGTCGGGAAAACCGACTTACACATACTCTCACCCTCAGTAAAAAGAAAAAAATTTCTAGTATATTAATATTATTACTCGAGGGCGGAGTGGTACATTTGTGTGGGAGGTCAGAAGGGGCGTGGCTAGACCTCGAATTTTTTCTCTAAAACTTTATCCTGACTTAGCTTTACCAAATATAGAATCTGGGCACGAGCACGCTGGGTGTATTGATATTACTACTCCATCTCAAAAGTGGGCGGAATGGTACATTTGTATGGGAGGATTTAAGAGGGGCGTAGCTAGACTTCCAGTTTTTTCTCCAAAACGTTATCCTGTTATAGTTTTACTTAATAGAGAATTTGGAAACGATCGCGTTATATCGATTAATAATTTTAATCGATTTCTAAAGTGGGCGGTACCTAATGGGTATGGGAGGTACCAGATGGGGCGAGGCTAGACTTCTAGTTTTTTCTCCAAATCTTTATTCTGCTATTCTTCTTCTTCTTTAATGGCAGCAACAACAGAAAAGTATCTATCAGTAGCCGCACGTACAAAAGTATTCCAAGCGCTTCGGTCTTTTGCGCTCCGTAGATAGTTCGTCAACAGTTAACAGCTCTTTCACCTGGTCCATCCATCGGAGTTTTGGTCGCCCCCTCCTGCGCCGCCCATCGAGTTTATTGCCGAAGACTTTTCGAGCCGGAGCGTTTTCGTCCATTCGTACAACGTGTCCAAGCCGAATGCGTCATTTCCCAGGATTCTGCGCTGTAGAGCAAGACAGGTAGGATCAGTGTCTGGTAGAGTTGGATCTTCGTTTGTCGAGAGGGCGTTTTTTCATTAAATCGCTTGCTTAGCGCATAGTAGCAGTGGTTTGCGATCAATACTCGTCTTTTGAGTTCCAGGCTGACATTGTTATACCCGTCACCACGCACATGAACAGAGTGAAGGGTATATTAATTTTGTTCTTCCATTTGTAACGCCCATAAGGAGGCGTGGTAGGTATGACAATATATATATATATAAATGATCTGAGGCGATTATAGCCGCAGTTTAAGAGATATCGATTTTGAATGCAAGCTTCTATCCTCAAAGCAGAGGTTAAGTTCTAAGATGAGCCCGATCGGTCAAAAACTACTCCCACCTCCCATACAAACTCCCACTTTTCGGGGTCTGTCCCGGCGATTAGAGCCGTAGTTAAAGGGCAATCAAGCAGAAATTTTATATGTGAGCTTCCCTACACTAAGCGGAGGTTGAGTAGTAAGATGAGACCGATCGGTAAAAAACTACTCTCACCTCCCATATAAAATCCCTCTTTTTGGGGGTGTCCGTATGTCAGTCCCCGCGGTTACAACAGTAATTTAAGAGCAAGTATTAAGATGAGACCGATCGGTCAAAAACTACTCTTACCTCCCATAGAAACTCTTCCTTTTTGGGGTCTGTCCCTGCGATTGCAGCCGTATTTTAAGAGGTATATAGCTGACATTTTTTACTCAAGATTCAATCTTTAAGCGGAGGCTACTTTCTAAGATAAGCAATGTTGGTCAAAAACAAACTCTACCTTTTTTGGGGTGTCCGCCTAACTGCCCCCGCAATTACAACCGTAGGTTAGGAAATATCGAGCTAAAATTTAATATACAAGCTTTAATCCTATAATAGGAGCTTACGTTGTAATATCAGCAATATCGGACGAATACTGTATATTCTAATGGTTTTTAGAATGGAATTTGGGACTTTCAAATGGCTTTCAATTTTAATTCTGTTTCGCAGCGAAAAGAAATTATGCGACCGGTTGGTTTGTGATTTAATTCAATTATGTATTTAATAACTTAAAAATGGCTTATATCTAACAGTATTTTATAATAATTTCCCAAGCGGACGGGCATTAAAAAGTAGTAAGTAATAGTAGTAAGTAGTAATTTAAGTACATTTTAAAGACAAAAAAAAGGGGGAAATAATTCATTTGACAAAGGGTAAAAAATACATTTTAAAGATTGACATTTATGGACAACACGATATGGCCAAACATCCCGGCCCCATTGAAGGACACCGTCTTCAATAATCTGGTAGTAACGCTAATTTGTGTATCGGCCGCCTATAAACGCCGCTGCTGGTTCGTACGTCGGCCACTCGAATTTTGCCGTCCTCTCCTGGCACTACGGCTATGACTCGGCCTGTCATCCAATGGAGAGGGGGACGATTGTCCTCGTGCACCAGCACGAGCTTGCCGACGGCGAGATCTGGCCGTTCCTCGGACCACTTCGTCCTCTCTTGTAGGCCTCGGACGTAGTCCCTCTCCCAGATGCGCCAGAATGCCCGCTTGAGTGCGCAAATATGCTGCCATCTCCTCCAACACGGCAGCTTGACCGACCCTTCTGGCCGTAATTCGGGCAGCAGCGTGCCTTGAGCCTCCCCTATTAGAAGATGTGAAGAGGGCTTCTCCGTCGTTGGGATCGCTGCTGAGTGGTGCGATCGGTCGGCTGTTCAACACCGCCTCTACCTCGGCCAGCATGGTTTGCAGCTCTTCCGCCGTCAACAGAGCCGTTCCTATGGTTTTGAACAGCAGCCCTTTCGCCGACTTGACGGCTGCCTCCCACAGCCCGCCGAAATGTGGAGCTCTGGGTGGTATGAAGATGAACTCCATTCCTCGTTCTGCTGCGTGCGATGCGATCTTCGCCTGATCGCCCATCATCCGTCTCCACTGGCTCAGTTCTGTGTTGGCGCCTCCGAAATTGGTTGCGTTGTCCGCGTATAGTTTGGAGGGGACGCCACGCCTTGCAACGAACCTTTGGAGAGACAAAATAAAATTATCGGCAGATAAGTCTGACACCAATTCGATATGTACAGCCTTTGAAGTGAAACAAACGAACACTGCAATATACATTTTAGTTGGAGGACGGCCACGAATCTTAAGCGTTACGTTAATAGGGCCACAAAAGTCCACTCCACATATTTTAAAGGGACGTAACGCCCTAACCCTATCAGCGGGCAAATTTCCCATAATTTGACTCATGAGCTTAGGCTTGTAATGGAAGCAATGCAAGCACTTGCGAACTGTCCTGCTACATTCTTCTTTGGCATTGACTAGCCAAATTTTGTCACGAAGAAGAGCAATAAGTGCCTTGGCACCAGCGTGACAATTTTTAATATGCAGCTCTCGCAAGTATAGAGTCACGAAAGGAGATTTCTTTGGCATAAGAAGGGGAAATTTAGCATCAAAAGAAAGTGGCGCGTTAAGCAGCCGCCCGCCTACCCTGATTAATTCAAAAATGCGATTTTCTTGTTTTAATTCGTGAACGAAAGGATTAAGTCTCTGCAAATTAGAGTGCAGTTTTTCAGACTTTTTGAGTTTTTTCAACACATCACTGTAAGCAGTTTTCTGAACGACCTCTACGAATTTTAAGAATGATAAATTCAATTCTTTTGGCGTGACAAGTAAGGAGTCGTACTTCGTTTCCTTGCGAACTCCCTCGACAAATCGTAATACATACGCTAGTACACGTATCATCTTTTGATATGACGATATTTTGTCGGCTAAATCTAGAATGCGATTTTCGGGTTCCTTTGTGGCGATAAAAACAGCTATTTTACGTTTTTCTAAGGACACTTGTTCTGCAGTTGGTTCAAAATGTTTGTTTACTGGCCAAGCACTACAATCTTGTAATAAAAATGGTGGGCCATTGAACCATAAAGAGTCCCTCAGCTCGTCGACATTGCATCCTCTTGAGACAATATCAGCTGGATTTTGCTTGGAAGGCACATGTCGCCAATTAACATGAGCTGACAATTCCTGAATATCGCTCACTCTGTTTGACACGAATGTGGTCAATGTTGATGGGTGCGTCTTAATCCAGTGAAGCGTGATTTCAGAATCGGACCAAAAAGTTACACTCTCGATTCTTCCAGACATCATGGGCTTTACTTTGGACCATAATTTGGCCAATAATTGTGATGCGCACAACTCAAGTCTCGGCAAAGACTTGGTTTTAATAGGAGCTACTTTCGATTTGCCAGTTAACAACCGACAACAAATTTTGTTGGAAATTACACTCCGTATATAAATGCAGCAACCATACGCTCTTATTGAAGCGTCTGCAAATCCATGTATTTGGTAACTAGTGGTTTTAGAAGTTAGGACATATCTTGGGATTTCAACTTGTTCTATAAAATACAAGTTTCGTTTGAAGTTTTCCCAAGTAGTATGAAGATGAATAGGAATGGATTCATCCCAGTCTAACTTATGGAGCCAAAGTTCTTGTATTAAAGTTTTGGCCTTAGTTACCACAGGGCACACTAATCCTAGGGGATCGTAAAGCCTGGCTACGACTGACAAGATATTTCTTCGTGTAGCTTTAAGCGTTCCAAATGAATGATCCAAGCGATACTTAAGTGTATCGCTCTTAGGATGCCAATATGTGCCTAATGCTTTAGTAGCATCGTCGCTAAATTGCAACATTATAGCGGAATCGGATGAGCCTTCAAATTGCGTACAATTTGAGAACCATTTTGTCAGATTAAATCGTGCTGACGACAAGATTTCAGAAATTTGAAATCTTATTTCTTTTAGCTCCGTTAGTGAGTCCGCTCCTGTCAACAGATCGTCGACATAAAAATCTTTTCTGATGACTTCAGAACCTTTTGGATATCTGTCCTTGTACAGATCACTCAGGTATGTTAGGCAACGTATAGCCAAAAATGGAGCTGATGAGGTACCATACGTGACAGTATTTAATTTATAAATACTTAGATTGTCACTTGGATTTTTTCGATAAACAATTAGTTGAAAATATCTATCAGCCTCGTCAATAAGAACTTGACGGTACATTTTTTCGATATCAGCCGTCATTGCGTATTTGTGCATTCGAAAGCGGACTAAAGTAGAAAATAACTCTTCTTGAATTGTGGGCCCAATCATTAATAGATCATTCAGAGATTTTTGCGACGAGCTCTTACACGAGGCATCGAAAACCACCCGAAGTTTTGTGGATGTACTTTCGGGGCGCATCACACATTGATGCGGTATAAAATAGTGAGGCTGTGTCACATCAAAGTTGTCTACAATAGACATGTGGCCCAAATCAATGTATTCCTTCATAAAGGCGTTATACATCTCTCTTATTTGAGGCTCTTTTGACAGCCGGCGCTCCAATGAAAGATAGCGCCTTTTAGCCGTGTCATAGGAATGACCCAAGAGCTTAGGGTCTTCCTTAAAAGGTAAGGCCACTTTGAGTCTGCCTGAAGGCAATTGTCGCACAGAGTTTTTAAAGTGTTCTTCACACTTTATTTGTTCTACTGAGAGAACATTTCTCTCATTTGGAACTTCTTCCAGTTCCCAAAATCTCCGCACAATTGTGTCTAGAGAATTCTCGCTTTCTGACATATTGTTAGCGTGGCACGAAGTAGCTTCGGCAGTCTTTGATTTTTTATATTTGCCAGATACAATCCATCCCAATAATGTTTTCTGCAAAACGGGAGTATCAGGACTCATTTTTATCTGCCCAACGCTTAACAACTCAAAGAACATTTCTGCTCCGATCAACATGTCAACCTTTTGAGGCTTGAAGAATAATGGATCGGCGAGCTCTATGTTGTTTGGAATCTGCCAGCCTATTGTCGAAATGGATTGATCGGGCTGATATTTAGATATCGACCGAAGCACCCAAAATTCTAAACTGAATTCATGGGATTCCATTCGGGATTTTAGCGTGGCCTGAATTTTTGACTTTGCACAAGAATTTGTTTTGCCAATTCCAAGCAAATTTAAGTTTCCTTCATCCCTCTTTATTTGTAGTCTTTGTGCTAGTTCCTCGGTTATGAAATTGATTTGAGAACCGGAATCCAATAAAGCTCTTGCGTAAACATAATGATCAAATTTATCTTTAACTCGCACCAGAGCTGTGGCTAGAATAACACTTTCTTCATAAGAAGATGAATAATTTACAAAAGCCCTTGAAGAAGAGGGCTGATCTGGATTAGAACTAGAATTAATTTCTCCAGTGGGCACAGAACTGCTATACTGATGTAGCAGAGTATTATGTGAACGACTACAAACTCGGCACTTTGATGCTTTGCATTTTGTAACTGTATGACCTTTTTTAAGACAGTTTATGCAAGCTGGAACACCTTTTACAAATTCAAATCTTTGTTGCACCGGAATTGCGGAAAATGACGGGCATGTTGACACATAATGTTGTGCCGATCGGCAAAATATGCACTTTGTGCTTGTCTGTGAATTGTCAGTTTGACAAGAAAAGGATTTGGCCTTATTTTTCTTCGATACTTCGCTTTTATTTGTATTTGTTGGCTTTGGTCTTGAATTCGACGACTCTTCCGCTGAGATGTGTTGATGTCTTTTATTTAATGCGGCCTCACAATCGCTCCAGAGAGGCAGTTTTTCATAGTCCAACTGTTCCTCCCATTTAGATCGAGTTTGTGGGTCAACCTTTGCCATGACGAGATGAATTATGATAGCATTTGTAATGCTTTTATCGTCACCGATTGACAAAAGTGAGTCATAAATAGCCGAAACTGTGTCGATCATGCTTCTCAAGGCTGAAGACGAAGGCTTCGACATTTCTGGCAAGTCAAATAATTTTGAAATATTTTCAAAAAATATAAGACATGGATTGTCATACACTCTTTTCAAACTTGCCAGTGCCTTGGAATAATTTTTACCGGTTACTTGATATGCTTTCACCGTTCCTAGAGCTTCATCCGACAGACATGATATTAAATGATTAAATTTTTCAATATCAGTTAGCACGGGATCCTCATCGACTAAATTCGTAAAAAGACCAATAAAATTTTTATATTCTGAGTATTTTCCATTGAATTTAGGAAGTTTCATACTCGGAAGTCTTGATTGATGAGCTGGGTAGGTCATAGTCGAGTTCGCAAAACTCGCCCTTCTATTGTTGCCTAACTTGGCAAGAAGCAGACTTTTCGTTGTGACGCATAAGTCCTCTAATCCAGCTCTATCATCATTCGTTGAATCGAGAATATCGATTTCCGATTGGTAAACCATCGCCTGTTCAATATAAGAATTGAGAATATCAAGGCGGCATTCAAGCTCAATCGGATTTGTGGAAATTGTACTATCCTTAATTGACTGCTTTATTCTAGTGATATTATTTACCACTGTAGCCTTTTGCAATATCAAAGCATTTAAGCTTGTTGATCTTTGGGGAGACCGTTGTCTACGTCCGCTAGGCATTTTTCTTTTTAGCGAGTCAATTTATTTACCGAGAGAAATATTTAAATTATTTTTCAGCCTAAATGGCAATTAAATGTCGATAATTTACGTTTATTTGAATTTATTGTAGAATAATCACTACTGGCAAGTTTAACCACTGTAATATGTACACAAACACACGCACAATTTTTACTTCTAACACTTTTTATTTCCAAATACTATTTATAGTAAGTTAAACTATTAAAAGTTTAACGTTCACTCGAAAACCGGTCCTTAATTGGTTCGTTCTTCTTCTTATAACAGCAAATTTACTTTAATAGTAAAACAAATCAAACAATGACAGCCGTCTCCGTCTCACTAAAACTTTTTCGACTATTAAATCAATATATTTGTAAATTAATTTTACGTTAATTTAATTTTTTCACAAAATTATTTAAACTTTATTTGCTCAGAATGCAAATTAAATTTCTTTTTTATTTTCGTCTCCTCTTTTTCACTTTGTTTACTTTTGTATATTTGTTGCTGTAGTGCCTCAAACCACAGGGTTGCCAACCAATCGGTTTGGTTACTTTTTAGCACTTTTTCTTTAGTTGATACGAAAATTTATCAACTAAACAACAAACGAATAGTGATGTTAAGCAAACACAAGAGGGAATAACAAAACGAAATTTCACACACCGGGAAGTAAAAGAAATTATATTTCGGAAATTAACAAATTTTAACGCGTTTTTGTTGTTATTTTTACGAAAAATGACGGGAAAATGGAAGAGAACGATAAACCGGAGAATTACTTGAGGAGCACTGTCAGAAAAAATGTAAAAAATTGCGGATTTTAATGGCGACACTTGTGTTTTGTGTACTGTGGTTGTTTTTGTAAACACTTGCACTTTTATTGTTATTTCAACGCACTCTATCAACTTGTAATTTGTGAATTTTAATAAAACACTATTTAAATTACAATGTTGATGTTTCACTTTTAATGGGCGATAAGGATAAATTGAAATAGTGCACGTAATAAGGGCGAACAACTAATTATGTGGAAATTTATTAGCAAATCACAATATTTCAGTGATATATTCAAACTTATAGTTCTCACACAATTGTTGCCGGCACTTATAATACCTGGTTGTTCGTGCAATTGGCACTTATCTTCTGGCATAGGATGCAGGCACAGCGGGGCATTTGACGTCCTTGGCAAGCTGTCCAGATGAAATGGAGCCCTTAGATACTTCCTTCTAATGGGATGCTGAGGTTGCTGGTCCTTGGAAGATGATGTAGGTTGCTGGTCGTTGAGGTTACGTACCGACGCGATATTACCGAATTATTTTTAGGATGTTGTAGGTTGCTGGTCGTTGAGGTCACGAACCGATATTAATTATCAACGAAAATATTTATTGATAATATCACCGACAAACTACGGTTGCAGTAAATCGCGAAAGAAATAATAAAGAAATGAACCGACTTTTTTAGTCCCTGCTCGGGCGCCAAAATGTATATTCTAATGGTTTTTAGAATGGAATTTGGGACTTTCAAATGGCTTTCAATTTTAATTCTGTTTCGCAGCGAAAAGAAATTATGCGACCGGTTGGTTTGTGATTTAATTCAATTATGTATTTAATAACTTAAAAATGGCTTATATCTAACAGTATTTTATAATAATTTCCCAAGCGGACGGGCATTAAAAAGTAGTAAGTAATAGTAGTAAGTAGTAATTTAAGTACATTTTAAAGACAAAAAAAAGGGGGAAATAATTCATTTGACAAAGGGTAAAAAATACATTTTAAAGATTGACATTTATGGACAACACGATATGGCCAAACATCCCGGCCCCATTGAAGGACACCGTCTTCAATAATCTGGTAGTAACGCTAATTTGTGTATCGGCCGCCTATAAACGCCGCTGCTGGTTCGTACGTCGGCCACTCGAATTTTGCCGTCCTCTCCTGGCACTACGGCTATGACTCGGCCTGTCATCCAATGGAGAGGGGGACGATTGTCCTCGTGCACCAGCACGAGCTTGCCGACGGCGAGATCTGGCCGTTCCTCGGACCACTTCGTCCTCTCTTGTAGGCCTCGGACGTAGTCCCTCTCCCAGATGCGCCAGAATGCCCGCTTGAGTGCGCAAATATGCTGCCATCTCCTCCAACACGGCAGCTTGACCGACCCTTCTGGCCGTAATTCGGGCAGCAGCGTGCCTTGAGCCTCCCCTATTAGAAGATGTGCGGGGGTAAGGGCTTCTCCGTCGTTGGGATCGCTGCTGAGTGGTGCGATCGGTCGGCTGTTCAACACCGCCTCTACCTCGGCCAGCATGGTTTGCAGCTCTTCCGCCGTCAACAGAGCCGTTCCTATGGTTTTGAACAGCAGCCCTTTCGCCGACTTGACGGCTGCCTCCCACAGCCCGCCGAAATGTGGAGCTCTGGGTGGTATGAAGATGAACTCCATTCCTCGTTCTGCTGCGTGCGATGCGATCTTCGCCTGATCGCCCATCATCCGTCTCCACTGGCTCAGTTCTGTGTTGGCGCCTCCGAAATCGGTTGCGTTGTCCGCGTATAGTTTGGAGGGGACGCCACGCCTTGCAACGAACCTTTGGAGAGACAAAATAAAATTATCGGCAGATAAGTCTGACACCAATTCGATATGTACAGCCTTTGAAGTGAAACAAACGAACACTGCAATATACATTTTAGTTGGAGGACGGCCACGAATCTTAAGCGTTACGTTAATAGGGCCACAAAAGTCCACTCCACATATTTTAAAGGGACGTAACGCCCTAACCCTATCAGCGGGCAAATTTCCCATAATTTGACTCATGAGCTTAGGCTTGTAATGGAAGCAATGCAAGCACTTGCGAACTGTCCTGCTACATTCTTCTTTGGCATTGACTAGCCAAATTTTGTCACGAAGAAGAGCAATAAGTGCCTTGGCACCAGCGTGACAATTTTTAATATGCAGCTCTCGCAAGTATAGAGTCACGAAAGGAGATTTCTTTGGCATAAGAAGGGGAAATTTAGCATCAAAAGAAAGTGGCGCGTTAAGCAGCCGCCCGCCTACCCTGATTAATTCAAAAATGCGATTTTCTTGTTTTAATTCGTGAACGAAAGGATTAAGTCTCTGCAAATTAGAGTGCAGTTTTTCAGACTTTTTGAGTTTTTTCAACACATCACTGTAAGCAGTTTTCTGAACGACCTCTACGAATTTTAAGAATGATAAATTCAATTCTTTTGGCGTGACAAGTAAGGAGTCGTACTTCGTTTCCTTGCGAACTCCCTCGACAAATCGTAATACATACGCTAGTACACGTATCATCTTTTGATATGACGATATTTTGTCGGCTAAATCTAGAATGCGATTTTCGGGTTCCTTTGTGGCGATAAAAACAGCTATTTTACGTTTTTCTAAGGACACTTGTTCTGCAGTTGGTTCAAAATGTTTGTTTACTGGCCAAGCACTACAATCTTGTAATAAAAATGGTGGGCCATTGAACCATAAAGAGTCCCTCAGCTCGTCGACATTGCATCCTCTTGAGACAATATCAGCTGGATTTTGCTTGGAAGGCACATGTCGCCAATTAACATGAGCTGACAATTCCTGAATATCGCTCACTCTGTTTGACACGAATGTGGTCAATGTTGATGGGTGCGTCTTAATCCAGTGAAGCGTGATTTCAGAATCGGACCAAAAAGTTACACTCTCGATTCTTCCAGACATCATGGGCTTTACTTTGGACCATAATTTGGCCAATAATTGTGATGCGCACAACTCAAGTCTCGGCAAAGACTTGGTTTTAATAGGAGCTACTTTCGATTTGCCAGTTAACAACCGACAACAAATTTTGTTGGAAATTACACTCCGTATATAAATGCAGCAACCATACGCTCTTATTGAAGCGTCTGCAAATCCATGTATTTGGTAACTAGTGGTTTTAGAAGTTAGGACATATCTTGGGATTTCAACTTGTTCTATAAAATACAAGTTTCGTTTGAAGTTTTCCCAAGTAGTATGAAGATGAATAGGAATGGATTCATCCCAGTCTAACTTATGGAGCCAAAGTTCTTGTATTAAAGTTTTGGCCTTAGTTACCACAGGGCACACTAATCCTAGGGGATCGTAAAGCCTGGCTACGACTGACAAGATATTTCTTCGTGTAGCTTTAAGCGTTCCAAATGAATGATCCAAGCGATACTTAAGTGTATCGCTCTTAGGATGCCAATATGTGCCTAATGCTTTAGTAGCATCGTCGCTAAATTGCAACATTATAGCGGAATCGGATGAGCCTTCAAATTGCGTACAATTTGAGAACCATTTTGTCAGATTAAATCGTGCTGACGACAAGATTTCAGAAATTTGAAATCTTATTTCTTTTAGCTCCGTTAGTGAGTCCGCTCCTGTCAACAGATCGTCGACATAAAAATCTTTTCTGATGACTTCAGAACCTTTTGGATATCTGTCCTTGTACAGATCACTCAGGTATGTTAGGCAACGTATAGCCAAAAATGGAGCTGATGAGGTACCATACGTGACAGTATTTAATTTATAAATACTTAGATTGTCACTTGGATTTTTTCGATAAACAATTAGTTGAAAATATCTATCAGCCTCGTCAATAAGAACTTGACGGTACATTTTTTCGATATCAGCCGTCATTGCGTATTTGTGCATTCGAAAGCGGACTAAAGTAGAAAATAACTCTTCTTGAATTGTGGGCCCAATCATTAATAGATCATTCAGAGATTTTTGCGACGAGCTCTTACACGAGGCATCGAAAACCACCCGAAGTTTTGTGGATGTACTTTCGGGGCGCATCACACATTGATGCGGTATAAAATAGTGAGGCTGTGTCACATCAAAGTTGTCTACAATAGACATGTGGCCCAAATCAATGTATTCCTTCATAAAGGCGTTATACATCTCTCTTATTTGAGGCTCTTTTGACAGCCGGCGCTCCAATGAAAGATAGCGCCTTTTAGCCGTGTCATAGGAATGACCCAAGAGCTTAGGGTCTTCCTTAAAAGGTAAGGCCACTTTGAGTCTGCCTGAAGGCAATTGTCGCACAGAGTTTTTAAAGTGTTCTTCACACTTTATTTGTTCTACTGAGAGAACATTTCTCTCATTTGGAACTTCTTCCAGTTCCCAAAATCTCCGCACAATTGTGTCTAGAGAATTCTCGCTTTCTGACATATTGTTAGCGTGGCACGAAGTAGCTTCGGCAGTCTTTGATTTTTTATATTTGCCAGATACAATCCATCCCAATAATGTTTTCTGCAAAACGGGAGTATCAGGACTCATTTTTATCTGCCCAACGCTTAACAACTCAAAGAACATTTCTGCTCCGATCAACATGTCAACCTTTTGAGGCTTGAAGAATAATGGATCGGCGAGCTCTATGTTGTTTGGAATCTGCCAGCCTATTGTCGAAATGGATTGATCGGGCTGATATTTAGATATCGACCGAAGCACCCAAAATTCTGAACTGAATTCATGGGATTCCATTCGGGATTTTAGCGTGGCCTGAATTTTTGACTTTGCACAAGAATTTGTTTTGCCAATTCCAAGCAAATTTAAGTTTCCTTCATCCCTCTTTATTTGTAGTCTTTGTGCTAGTTCCTCGGTTATGAAATTGATTTGAGAACCGGAATCCAATAAAGCTCTTGCGTAAACATAATGACCAAATTTATCTTTAACTCGCACCAGAGCTGTGGCTAGAATAACACTTTCTTCATAAGAAGATGAATAATTTACAAAAGCCCTTGAAGAAGAGGGCTGATCTGGATTAGAACTAGAATTAATTTCTCCAGTGGGCACAGAACTGCAATACTGATGTAGCAGAGTATTATGTGAACGACTACAAACTCGGCACTTTGATGCTTTGCATTTTGTAACTGTATGACCTTTTTTAAGACAGTTTATGCAAGCTGGAACACCTTTTACAAATTCAAATCTTTGTTGCACCGGAATTGCGGAAATGACGGGCATGTTGACACATAATGTTGTGCCGATCGGCAAAATATGCACTTTGTGCTTGTCTGTGAATTGTCAGTTTGACAAGAAAAGGATTTGGCCTTATTTTTCTTCGATACTTCGCTTTTATTTGTATTTGTTGGCTTTGGTCTTGAATTCGACGACTCTTCCGCTGAGATGTGTTGATGTCTTTTATTTAATGCGGCCTCACAATCGCTCCAGAGAGGCAGTTTTTCATAGTCCAACTGTTCCTCCCATTTAGATCGAGTTTGTAGGTCAACCTTTGCCATGACGAGATGAATTATGATAGCATTTGTAATGCTTTTATCGTCACCGATTGACAAAAGTGAGTCATAAATAGCCGAAACTGTGTCGATCATGCTTCTCAAGGCTGAAGACGAAGGCTTCGACATTTCTGGCAAGTCAAATAATTTTGAAATATTTTCAAAAAATATAAGACATGGATTGTCATACACTCTTTTCAAACTTGCCAGTGCCTTGGAATAATTTTTACCGGTTACTTGATATGCTTTCACCGTTCCTAGAGCTTCATCCGACAGACATGATATTAAATGATTAAATTTTTCAATATCAGTTAGCACGGGATCCTCATCGACTAAATTCGTAAAAAGACCAATAAAATTTTTATATTCTGAGTATTTTCCATTGAATTTAGGAAGTTTCATACTCGGAAGTCTTGATTGATGAGCTGGGTAGGTCATAGTCGAGTTCGCAAAACTCGCCCTTCTATTGTTGCCTAACTTGGCAAGAAGCAGACTTTTCGTTGTGACGCATAAGTCCTCTAATCCAGCTCTATCATCATTCGTTGAATCGAGAATATCGATTTCCGATTGGTAAACCATCGCCTGTTCAATATAAGAATTGAGAATATCAAGGCGGCATTCAAGCTCAATCGGATTTGTGGAAATTGTACTATCCTTAATTGACTGCTTTATTCTAGTGATATTATTTACCACTGTAGCCTTTTGCAATATCAAAGCATTTAAGCTTGTTGATCTTTGGGGAGACCGTTGTCTACGTCCGCTAGGCATTTTTCTTTTTAGCGAGTCAATTTATTTACCGAGAGAAATATTTAAATTATTTTTCAGCCTAAATGGCAATTAAATGTCGATAATTTACGTTTATTTGAATTTATTGTAGAATAATCACTACTGGCAAGTTTAACCACTGTAATATGTACACAAACACACGCACAATTTTTACTTCTAACACTTTTTATTTCCAAATACTATTTATAGTAAGTTAAACTATTAAAAGTTTAACGTTCACTCGAAAACCGGTCCTTAATTGGTTCGTTCTTCTTCTTATAACAGCAAATTTACTTTAATAGTAAAACAAATCAAACAATGACAGCCGTCTCCGTCTCACTAAAACTTTTTCGACTATTAAATCAATATATTTGTAAATTAATTTTACGTTAATTTAATTTTTTCACAAAATTATTTAAACTTTATTTGCTCAGAATGCAAATTAAATTTCTTTTTTATTTTCGTCTCCTCTTTTTCACTTTGTTTACTTTTGTATATTTGTTGCTGTAGTGCCTCAAACCACAGGGTTGCCAACCAATCGGTTTGGTTACTTTTTAGCACTTTTTCTTTAGTTGATACGAAAATTTATCAACTAAACAACAAACGAATAGTGATGTTAAGCAAACACAAGAGGGAATAACAAAACGAAATTTCACACACCGGGAAGTAAAAGAAATTATATTTCGGAAATTAACAAATTTTAACGCGTTTTTGTTGTTATTTTTACGAAAAATGACGGGAAAATGGAAGAGAACGATAAACCGGAGAATTACTTGAGGAGCACTGTCAGAAAAAATGTAAAAAATTGCGGATTTTAATGGCGACACTTGTGTTTTGTGTACTGTGGTTGTTTTTGTAAACACTTGCACTTTTATTGTTATTTCAACGCACTCTATCAACTTGTAATTTGTGAATTTTAATAAAACACTATTTAAATTACAATGTTGATGTTTCACTTTTAATGGGCGATAAGGATAAATTGAAATAGTGCACGTAATAAGGGCGAACAACTAATTATGTGGAAATTTATTAGCAAATCACAATATTTCAGTGATATATTCAAACTTATAGTTCTCACACAATTGTTGCCGGCACTTATAATACCTGGTTGTTCGTGCAATTGGCACTTATCTTCTGGCATAGGATGCAGGCACAGCGGGGCATTTGACGTCCTTGGCAAGCTGTCCAGATGAAATGGAGCCCTTAGATACTTCCTTCTAATGGGATGCTGAGGTTGCTGGTCCTTGGAAGATGATGTAGGTTGCTGGTCGTTGAGGTTACGTACCGACGCGATATTACCGAATTATTTTTAGGATGTTGTAGGTTGCTGGTCGTTGAGGTCACGAACCGATATTAATTATCAACGAAAATATTTATTGATAATATCACCGACAAACTACGGTTGCAGTAAATCGCGAAAGAAATAATAAAGAAATGAACCGACTTTTTTAGTCCCTGCTCGGGCGCCAAAATGTATATTCTAATGGTTTTTAGAATGGAATTTGGGACTTTCAAATGGCTTTCAATTTTAATTCTGTTTCGCAGCGAAAAGAAATTATGCGACCGGTTGGTTTGTGATTTAATTCAATTATGTATTTAATAACTTAAAAATGGCTTATATCTAACAGTATTTTATAATAATTTCCCAAGCGGACGGGCATTAAAAAGTAGTAAGTAATAGTAGTAAGTAGTAATTTAAGTACATTTTAAAGACAAAAAAAGGGGGAAATAATTCATTTGACAAAGGGTAAAAAATACATTTTAAAGATTGACATTTATGGACAACACGATATGGCCAAACAAATACTTCTCCCACCTTTGGTATGTAAGCTTCTGTCCAGAAGCAGAGGTTAAGTTCTAAGATAAGCAAGATCGGATTTAAACTACCACCATGCTCCAACTCATAAACTTATCGGTAAATCGAATAAAATCGATCAAAATTATTGACAAAAAATGGATGTGTGAAGCTAAAAGTAACGTCCACTTCTCACCAACTCCCATGTGTTGTATTACAAAGTTTAATAAAATATAGTTGTAGTGCAAATAACCACTTTTATCACCATTGTTAGAAATGCTGAAGGGTATCTGAGCTTCGGCATTGCCGAAGATAACAGCCTTACTAGTTATTTTTGTTTATGGAGGAGCCAAGATAAGTAGACAAAATCATCTACCACCTTAAAGCTATAGTTGTCAAAGTTCACGCAGCTTCCCCTTGGTTCGTTGAAACAAAAAACTTGGTTTTGTCCTCATTTATCACCAGACCCACTTCCGCCGACTGCTTTTCAATGCTCTAGAAAGCCGCAGTAACATCACGTAATCCAAGTAACCAGTAACATCACGTAAGGCCAATGATATCTATATCATCGGCATAATCGAGCAGCATATGGCTTTTGTTAAAACTGGTACATCTTCAATATGATATTAAAGAGATCGCATAACCGACTATCGCCTTGTCTAAACCCTCGCTTGGTAGAAAATGGCTATGTTAGATTTTTGCCTATTTTCACTGAAGACTTCGTGTCAGCCAGTGTCATCCCACAAAGTCGTATCAACTTCGAGGAGGTACCGAACTCAGTCATAGCATCTTATAGTTTCTGTTGATCGGACTGTCGAATGCAGCTTTGTAGTCGATACACAGATGGTAGGTGTCGATCTGTATTTCTTGGGTCTTCTGCAGAATTTGACGAAGTGTGAATATCAAGTCGGTCGTGGGTTTACCAGGTCTAAAGCCACACTGATAAGGTCGAATTAGGTTCGCTAAAATGGGTTTAGTCTTTCTCATAACACACTACACAATACCTTGTATGCGATAGGTAAAAGGCCGATCCTTACTTGGATTGCCTTTCTTAAGCACAGGACACTCAGATTCCAATCATCGGGAATGCATTCCTTGAGCCTAATCGTGGTTATGAGCTGGTACATGCACATTGCCAGCTCATTGCCGCCGGCTTTAAAGAACTCTGCCGGCAGTCCATAGGCTCCCGCATCTTTGTTGTTTTAAAGCCGTGCAATTGCCGTGCTGATATTGTTTTGACTCGGTGTCTACTCCATCATCGATGATTTGCGTAATTTCGTCACTTATGCTGCCTTCGAGAACGAGCAGAGAACGAAAGAGTTCCCTCCATATTTGCACCACACTCTAAGTGTCAGTGATTAGATTTCCGACTTCGTCTTTAGAGGTAGGAATCCCTGGTCCAAAACCTTTGCTTTTTACCTTGTGGGTTACACCTCTATCCCTGTAATTTTCGATATCCTGGCTCTCTCTTTTCTTCCATAGACGCTTTTTCCACCTGATTAGGCGTGTAATCTCCCTCATCTCTCATTATAACGCTCCGTCACTGCACGCGTTGCCATGGACTCCAGTTTTGCTTTGTATGCAGCATCCTTTTTTCGTGGTTGATCGTGGTTTCTGATTACCCAGTACGGTCGTTGCGGCAGTGGTTATAGAATTCGCAATATGCTGCCACTGGGTGTCGTGAACATCAGAATTAGGGGGGTTGTTTCGAAGTAATTGAGAGAGTTGGTTGAAGTGGGCATAGGCTATCTCGGTGGTATGCAACTATGTGATGTCTAGCTTCCTTCGCGTTTGGTTGCGAGCGTTTTTAGCACTACTTAATCGCGTGCGTACCTTGGCTGCAACTAGATGGTGATCCGAGTCAATATTTGCACCGCGCAGCACACGTACGTCCATTACGCTAGAGACATGCCATCCATAAATTACAACGTGATCAATCTGGTTTCTTGTATTTTCATCAAGGGATATCCAGTTTGCCTTGTGGATATATTTATGCGGGAATCTGGTTCCACTCACTACCATGTTACTTGCCGACGCGAAGCTTACTAGTCTGAATCCGTTATCGGAGGTGTGGTTGTGCAGACTGAATCTTCCGACTGTTGAAACAAGAGCATCTTTCCTTACTATTTTAGCATTAAAATCTCCCAGAACAATTTTTATGCCATATCCAGGGCAACAGACATATATTTCCACCAGGCGCTCTGAGAATGCATATTTAATGTCATCGTCTCTGTCTTCCGTCGGAAAGTGTACACAAACCAGCGTAATGTAAAAATATTTAGCCCGGATGCAAATAGTGGCTATTCGGTCACTTACAGGGTTAAACCGCGAGACCAAATGTCGTAGTCTCTTGTCAACTACGAATCCACATCTAAATTCGTGTCTTTTTGCACGGCAGCTATAAAAGATGTCACAGTTGTTTCGCCGTGTCCAAGCGATTCAATATTTGAGTTAAGAAAGAAAAATTATAGATATCGGGCCATCCCCTTCCTCCCCTAAAAATTATTCTTTGTTGTAAGTCTATATCGCCTTAATTATTTCTTATAGATATAAATCGGCTTAGTGGTTTACAAACAAACATTTGTTTAAAGATTAATTTTAGATTCAAGTCAATTGTTTAATTAAACAATTTTCCTCCGAAATGTTTCTAAGTGGTTGACTATAAATTGCACTTGCTCATATTTTTAGGTTATGGCGTGACTAAAGTCCATTTAACATCGACCTATCTTCACATTTACCCATATTACTAGTTGTTTGTTATCTAAATGAACAATTATTGAATATAATCGTAGTGGCTTCCTTAAGTGGCCACAAAAATAAACCAAAACTCACCGTAATTTATGTGTAGAGTAAAAATAATAATTTCAGTACAAAGAGTAAGTTTTGCCTGCATACAACTGTCTATATGTAGCACATGAGGTCCTTCTCCAAAGTAAATATAATGAAATGTCTTATGTGGTTCACCTTCCCGCTACAATTTGCCAATCCATAGCTAGGATCATTATGCTCTACAGTACTGTATGTGGCTGTTGCACCTTGTCTAAACGTCAGGTTGCACGTTCAATTTTATACAATTACTACCACCAACGCCACGACATAGAATCACCGTTGTCTATCTGTGCAAATAGACCCAAAAATATATTTTTGCAAATTATACATTGGCAAACTTTTGAAAATATTTATTTTGTGGTTTCATACTATACATTTTGCATAATTCATACACATACGAATCATACTTCGTTTTGTTGGTTCAATGTGTGGCAAATTATTTATGATTTGTGGGAGGAATTTTGAAAATTTTTGCGAAAGCAGCGGAGAAGGGGCGTAACAAATTAATGGATATTTTGTGGGTGGAAATCCAAATATTCAATTACACATAAATCCATATTAAATGGTTTGTTTGTAATATGAGGTATTTGAATTGTGGTGTGGAGATAGTAAAGCAAAGTGGAACTAAAACGCACATATTAGTTTGCAGACATTTCCCTTAAGCACATGGAAAAACATTCATAGAACAGGAAAAATTATGGGAAATATTTAAATGCTATTAGAGATGGGCAAGAGAACCCACCTGCACGACGACCAAACAAATTTGGCCTACAATGGATGCACAGAGGACACGATTTGTGCTGAACTTGTTCAGAGTCCACCTGAGGAACATCATAGCTGTAATAACTGGTCACTGGCCGGTTGGTAAACACGCTAAGAGGCTGAAACTACCCTACAACGATTTTTGTAGAAGCTGCAATGATGAGGAAGAAGAGGAGACCACGGAACATCTTCTATGTCACTGCCCTGCTTTTGGTGACCTGAGATACGAAAAGCTTGGTCATCGGACACTTCTAGACAATACCTGTCTATCCGTAGGCGATTTGCGCAATATCCATGCCTTCATCAGAGCAACGAAATGGCTTGACAGCGACGTTGGCCGAATAGAGTAGGAACGTTTGGTGCGAAATCTTAAAATGGTATCACAACGGGACTCATACTAGGACCCATGTGAGCTGTGTTCAACGTGGCTGCCGAATTAACCTAACCTAACCTAAATGCTATTATAGTTATGAGTATACAAACTTTCCATGAAACCAACAGGAAAATAAAATCACAGAATACAGGAAATGCGATGGACGGGACAGGGATGCATACTATGGAAGAACAGTGACATCTTTGTACAGCTGACATACAGAAAGACACGAATTTAGATGTGGATTTATAGTCAGTAAGAGACTTTGACATTTGGTCTTGCGGTCGTCCCTTATTTATAACTGAGAAGGCTGCAGTCACATCCTGCAGTTTTCGACCGATGATGTCTACGTCATATGTCTACGTAACGTAGCATGTGGCTTTTGTTGAATATCGTGCCACTCTTGTTTACTGCAGCATTCCTCATTATCATCTCCATCACTATGTTGAAGAGTTCACACGATAGGCCGTCGCCTTGTTATAGGCCTCGTGTGGTATAGAATGGCTCCGTAAAACCCTTGTCAATCTTCACTGAAGACAGTCAGCGTCATTACGCAAAGGTGTATCAGCTTCGCTGGAATTCCAAACTCAGCCTTGGCTTCGGGTAATTTCTGCCGTATCGTATGTGGTATGTGCCGATATGTTTCTCTTGGGTCTTTTCCAAGAGTGAATATCTGGTCAGCTGATTTACAAGGTCCAAAGTCACACTGATAAGGCCCGATCAGGTCGGATAACACTGGCTTTAGTCTTTCACATAGCACACTCGACAGGACCTTATATGCGATGGGTAAAAGGCTGATCCCGCGGTAGTGGGAGCACACAATTGGATCACCTTTTTTCAGCACAGGACATAATACGCTTAAATTCCAATCATCGGGCATACACTCGCTAAGCCAAACTATGCGTAGGAGCTGGTGCATGCTCGTTATCAGCTTCTCGCCACCGGACTTGAAGAGCTCTGCCGGAAGTCGGTCGGCTCCGGCTGCATTATTATTTTTCAGCCGCCATATTGCTCTTTTTACCTCGGCTTGACTTGGTGGTAGCCTTTTGCTTTTACTTTCTGCTAAAATTTTTAGGCCTCACCTCTATCCCTGTATTGCTCTATATCCTCGTTTTTCTGTTCCTTCATCTGACTTCTTGTCCCGTTCCCTAACAGCACGGGTTACAATTGGCTGTAGCGTTGCCCTATAAGCAGCTCTCGGTTCTGCAGTCGGAAAATTTAGTGTGCACAATAGCACCTCCCATAACTGATTCAGACTAGTAAGCTTCGCGTCGGCAAGAAACATGGTAGTGAGTGAAAACAGATTTCCGCATAAAGATATCCACAAAGCAACATGGATATCCCCTGATTAAAATAGAAGAAACCAGATTAATCACGTGAAAATTGATGGAAGGCATGTCTCATGTAGTGCTAAAAACTCTCGTACCCAAACCTAAAAGAAGCTAAACATCACAAAGCTGCATACCACCGATATAGCCATTGTTTACTCTAACCAACTCTCTCAACTAGTTCAAACAAACACCCCTAATTCTGATGTTCGAGACACCCAGTCGCAACATATTGCCAAATCTTTGACCTCTACCGCAACGACCGTACCGAGTTATGAAAAACCATGCTCAGACAAGACTTTGTACGATGAGGAATGACGCGAAATGTCTGAAGAAAAGGATGTTGCATACAGGGAAAGACTGCAGCCAATGGCAACACGTGCAGTGACGGAGCGTTATAATGAGAAGAGAAGGAAGATGAAACACCTATTCTGGCGGAAAAATCGCCTATGAAAGCCAGGATATCGAATATTACACGGGCAGAGGTGAAACCCGAAAGCTCTTCCAAAAGGTCAAAAGTAAAGGTTTTAAACCAGGGATCCCCACCTGTAAGGACAGAGACGGAAATCTGGTCACGGATACTCAGAGTATGCTGCAAATATGGAGGGAACTCTTTCGATCTCTACTCGTTCTCGAAGGTAGCATAAGTGACGAAATCACACCAATCATAGACGACAGAGTAGATTGTCCACCACTTAGCCAAAACGAGACCAGCATAGCGATCGCAAGGCTTAACAATAATAAAGCTGCGGGAGCCGATGGACTGCCGGCAGAGCTTTTTAAGCCGGCGGCAATTAGCTGGCAACGTGCATGCAGTAACTCATAAACACAATTTGACTCCAGGAATGCATGCCTGATGATTGGAATCTAAGTGTTCTATGTCCTATATTTGCGAAAGGCAAGTGTGTGTACCAACTATCGCGGCATCAGCCTTTTATTTTTCGCATACAAGGTCATGTAAAGTGTGTTATATGAAAGAATAAAGATCTTTTTAGCGAACCTGATTGGACCACATCAGTGTGGCCTTAGACATGGTTAACCCACTACCGAACAGATATTCACACTACGACAAAGCCTGGAGAAGACAAAAGAAATACAAATCGACACCTACCATCTGTATATCATCTACAAAACTGCATTCGGCAGTCCCATACGACAGAAACTATTAGATGCCGAGAAGCTGATACGACTTTGCGGAATGACACTGACTGACACCAAGTCTTCAGTGAAAATAGTCACAAATCTAACAGAGCCATTTTTTACCAAGCGTGGATTCAGGCCAGGCGATAGTCTGGCATAAGACCTATTACATCATAATTTAGATGGTCATGAGGAAGGCAGCAGTAAACACGACTGGCACCATCTTTAACAAAAGCCACATACTGCTCGCGTATGCCGATGATATAGATATCATTTTCCAAGAACTGCGGGATGTTACTGCGGCCTTTTCGAGCATTGAGAAGCAGTCGGCAGAAGTGGGTCTGATGATTAATGAGGACAAAACCAAGTTAATTGTTTCAACGAACGAATAGTCCACTCGTTTGGGACGCTGCATGAACGTTGACAACTATAACATTGAAGTGGTAGATGATTTTGACTATCTTGGCTCCGCCGTAAACAAAAATAATAATGTCAGCCTGAAAATCAAGAAACGCAAACCGCTTGATCGCAGATTCCTAGGTAACGATTCTGGCGGATAAATACATTCTGGGAGTTTTCGCAAGAAAAATAGTTCTCAAAATATTTGGACCCATCATCGTTAACGGCGAGTACCGTCGTCGAATGCATTATGAGCTGTATGAGTTGTACAACGACATCGACGTAGTCAAGCGCGTTCAATTAGATCGAATATTACACGTTGTACTAATGGCCGAAAATGCCCTGGCTCGAAAAGTCTTCTGCAATAAACTCGATGGACGGCGCAGAGGAGGGCTTCGAAAACTTCGTTGGATGAACTAGGTGAAGGAGCAGTTATCTAGTATGAGAGCCTTTTGGTAGAACTTTCGGACTTCACCTAAATCGCTGTAATTTTCGATATCTTGGCTCTTTCTTTTCTTCCATAGCCGCTTTTTCCGTCTGAAGAGGCGTTTTATCTCCCTCTTTCATTAATTACTTTTCAACATATTTACAATCCGGTAACTTAATTTTGGAAAATATTAATACTGGTAATTTTCAATAAGGATATACCCATATTTATTTTCTTATATAGCGCCACATTGTTATCAATAACAATTGCACTGACGCAATTTTTAGGCTTCACCTGTGGCAATTTTCCCTTTCCAATTTCCATTTTCTACCACCCCTAAAGTGTCTATGAAATTTTAGAATAATTTGCGGTTCTAAGAACAGATTTACTAACCACACAAGTACTGCCCAGAGTATTAAATCCAAATTATGTAGAGTAACATTATATATGCGAATTGAATTCCTCTTCAATTATTTGGTTTGGCTATTAAAAAAGAACCAACAAATGTCCTTTTTGGACAAACCACAAATCTATCGACATGAAACCACCCACTGGGTTGAGGAAAACCACAGAGTTACAGTTAGAGATGTTGTTAAAATCAACGTAGTGGGGTTGCAATGACAGCCAATTCTTTGTTTAGACACGAACACAGGGGTGGTGTTAGTTTTCACACCCTGTGTTCTTAAGGGCCCAAGTCTGGCGTATGAACGAACATACAATTGGCTTCTGAAGCGTCGCGACGGGAGTCATTGGAATGGGCCTTAACGCCATAAACGAATAAGTGAGTGACTGTTTATTGACTGCCTGACTAACGGACTGTTTTCAGCGTAAAGTTGTTACTGTATTGGTAGTAGAAGCCAATTTGCTGGTGTTGTGGTTGTTGTTGCTTAGTGGGTGGCTGACAAAGGATTTCATACAATATGTCCTATTTGTATGACTTCCCTCTCCTGTGAGCTGTGTTCTTTTTTGTATGTGTGATTATGCTGTTGTTTTTAGTAGTATCAACGAGTATTGTGTTTGTGTGTGTGTTAGTGTTGTGTCGTCTATGTGACAATGCAATTATAAATGGTGACAAAATAATTTCCGCTTTTGTGATTTTTATGACAGTTGTGTTGTTGCGTCGTCGCTGCATAATTTTTTTATTGACTTAAATTATTGTATTAAACTGGAATCGCATTAAAATTACATTTTAATGTTATCCCTGCAGGACTCTTGAGGTTAAGGTTGAGGATGTGGTTGTCACTATTGATAGTCCTATTTGATCACACAGTAATCTAGCACACAACAACACCAACAACAACAACAAAAAACACAATATGTATAATTATGTGTTTATTATATTGTTAACATGGGGTAAAAAAAATATTTGTTTAGCCTTCAACCAAACAATTGAAACAGATGTTGGGTTGTGATTTACATTTTTATTTTTACTTTGATGTGAAATGATTAAATTACAATTACCATCAAAATTAAAAAGATACATGTAATGTAATGTTGGAATTGTACATTTGGACAAATGTTAGCAAAAGTAATTTGTTTTAAGCTGCTTTGCTTGATTTTACAAATATTGCACTAGTTTACAGCTATTTTGACTTAAAGCTCTTAGCTTAAAAGAGAAAGTTTTTTGTAATTTTTGAGGATAGCTTTACATTTTGAGATTTGGTTTTCATTCAGAAAACATATCGGGAATTATACACTGAGAGAAAATCTTTATACTAAATCGATGAATATATATTCACGTCGATCCTATAAGGAGCATAGAGTTCATCATTGAATTAATAACTAATTTTACTAATTTAATAAAAGAGTTTTTCAACTGGAAGATTGTGAGTTCCTTCACGCTTTTCTGCTTTACCGAATTGCACCAATTTTAACATCAATCTACATCATTGGAATTTCGAAATATGTATTTAAAATATGAACGTAGTAGCGAAAAGCTAAAAGGAAGAATGGACGATAAACATAAGGAAATATGGATAAAGTTTCATGAAACGCTTTTCTTCACTTTAATGAAATGTGTCCTAGATTGGAAGGGCGTCGGGAGTGTGATGTAAGGTAAAGCTTGCAAACCCAGAGTAATGCTTGTCAATTACACTTCAAGTCTACTTACAGAGCTCCGCATTCGTGGTACTACTGCGGACGGAGTACCTCCACGTGGTGACTCCTGGAAATGTGCGTTTGACACCCGTCAGAGCACCGCTAACTGTGAGAGGCAAACCTAAAACCCAGGCACTCGGCTCAAAGTGAGCGGAACCCTGGTCAACGCCTGTCCCAGAACAGGCGGCTATAAAATCCTAGCAGGAGGAGAAAACTGCGACGTGGTGCACTGGGCTTGCAGCCCGCCACTGACATCTGAACTATTGAAACAACGAAAAGAAGTAAGTAAGTACAAGAAAAGAATAAAACGGGCCCCCCAAAAAGTTGAAGACCCCCCCAACGAATTATGGACCATGATTTCAGGATATGCACCTGGAATGTTAGAACACTGTATAGACTAGGTGCCTCCATCCAACTGGCTGAAGTCCTCGTGGCTTACAAGGCTGACATAACCGCTTTACAGGAAATCTGGTAGACGGTACACGGGTGCCCGCGCATGAAGACGTGCGACATCTACTAAAGTGATCATGCGAACAAGCATGATTTTGGATGTAGATTTATAGTTGGCAAGAGATTGCCTCACAGTGTGTGAACGAATAGTCACCATAAGAGTCAAAATAAAGTTTTTCTATATAATACTTAAATGTGCCCATGCTCCGACAGAAGAGAAAAGCGATAAGGACAAAGACGAGTTCTACGAGAGCCTATAAAATGTATATGACCGTGGCCGCAGCCATGACATCAAAATTGTACTAGGCGATTTTAATGCTAAAATAGGCAGGGAGACCGCATTTGAGCCTACCATCTGTCTGCACACTGAAACGTTGAACAATGGCATCAGACTGATAGATTTGTCAGCGGCAAGAAATATGGCAGTTAGCAGCACTAGATTTGACCATAAAAATATTCATAAGGCAACATGGTCATCTCCAGATCAATTGACGAGGAATCAGATAGATCACGTGGTGAAGAAGAGACAAGAAGAGTTAAGGCGAGAATGCGTGAAACAGGGGTGCCCTCCTGCAAGGACAGCGATGGCCAGCTAGTGATGGACCCGGATTACGTTCTGAAGTTATGGGGAGATCATTTCAGAAATTTACTGGATACGGACACCACTCCAGAAGACTCCGCTCGAATCTATGACGATAGTATTAACTGGCCACCTCCCAGCCAGAGCGAGATACGTGTGGCAATATACCGCCTTAAAAATTTAAGCTGATGGCTTCCCTGCTGAATTGTTTAAGGCAGAAAGGGAGGAGCTGATTAGGAGCATGCATCAGCTCATGGGGAACATCTGGCTAGAGGTGCGCATGCCCAGGGATTGGAGTCTCAGTCTGTTGTGTACAAGTAAGGTGATCGTAGTGAATGTAAGAACTACCGTCGACCTAGTAAATCTACGACGGATCAAATATTTACCTTACGACAATGAAAAGCAGATCGACACTTACTACCTCTTTGTCAACTACAAAACTGCCTTCGACTCTCCGATAAGGAATATGCTATATAAGGCCATGTCTGAGTTTGGAATTCCTGCAAAGCTGATTCGACTCTGCAGATGTGCCTTGGGAAACACAAAATCGTCGGTTAAGATTGGTAAGGATCACTCTGAACAATTAAATACGGAAAGAGGTCTCAGGCAGGGTAATAGCTTGTCCTGTACACTTTTAAATATAGTTATGGAGAAGGTGATGAGAAAGGCTAGTGTCAACATGTCTGGCACCATATTTCACAAGAGCAACTTGCTACTAGCCTATGACGATTTGAGAAATCTGTGGAATGTTACTGCAGTTTTATCATCACTAGAAAAGAAGTCAGCAAAAATAAGTTTAGCGGTCAACGAGGAAAAAACAAAAATAAGGATTTCGACGAACAAAGAGTCCTCTCGATGGGGACGCACCGTGAACGTTGACAATTATTGTGTAGAGGTAGTAGATGAACTTATCTACCTCATATCTTCCGTCAATAAGAAAAACAGTGTCAGCCAAGAAATCAAGCGCAGAATAGTGCTCGCCAATAGATGTTATACGAGGTGCTAATTTTACCCATTCTGTTGTATGTTGTCGAATCGTGGGTGCTTACGACAACGGACTTACAAAATCTGGGAGTATTCGAGAGAAAAACCTCCAGCGAGAAAAGTGTTGGAAGGCGAACCTGAAGGTCGGCGCATAGCAGGGAGACCCAAACTTCGTTGGAAGGACCAAGTGGTTGGCGACGTTAGTCTGGTAGGACTAACTGGAGAACGCACGCAGAAGACCGAAGCGTGCGGAATTCTTTAATATTTCAGACCTCAAATTTATGAACCACGTGTGTAAGTTGTAATAGGCCACTTAAGTAAGTAAGTCCTAGATTGGAAACTAAGAAAATGTATCATCAAACTAATACATTGTTCTTTCAGTGTATGTTAATAATATTAATGGCGAAGGATTTATTGCAAAAAAATCTTAACTATACTGAAAACAAAAATCGTAAAATCAAATCGATGAAAAATGTGTCTCAATTGTTCTTCACTGAATTGATGAAAATGTCATAATATTACGCAAAACGATCTTCAATATGAAAATGTTGCATTTGTTGATCTTTTTCGGCTTCATTAAATTAATGATTTTTTTAACATCAATCTTCATCATTAGACTTTACAAAAATTTAATGGCAACGACTCAAAATATGGACGTAGCAATTCTGTCTACACATCAACACAGCCGATAACGGATTCAGACTGTTCAGCTTCGAGTCGGCAAGAAACGTGGTAGTGAGTAGAATCAAATTCCGGACGAAACTGGATAGTTTCTTAAAAAAAACTACACATCGAGTTGCATTTCTCTCACAGTTAAGCATGCAAGGACTTGGTATGAATAGTTCTTAACTTCCTTTGGTAACTCCAAAGGAAGTTAAAGTAACCTTAAGTTTTCTTCCCCGCTTTTAGCATAACAAAAAAACTTTCTATTCGTTATTAAATTAAATTGTTTTACACATTTGTCACAACACCTGTCGAATTATTTCCTCTACACGCTAGTCCCTTGGTGACTTTTAACAAATTGTTAGTTTATGACTATTTTCATGTGCTACCTCAACCCCCGGAATACGATTGCGAAGTGACGATTTTAATTTACCCTAATGCGTTCATAATATTGTATGAGACACTACAAGTGAAACGTTAAAAAGGGACACACTTCCAAACCTTACATAGACAAAAAGGGGATGGTAAGAAAACTTAGGGCAACCCTTCTGCCATTCAATATTCAAATGAACATACTCGACGACCGGCTGAATAAAGCAAATTTCCTGCGAGTTACTCAGTCGTAGACAGTGATACAAACGTATATTGTGAAGATATTTTTATGAAAGCTGACGTCAATATGTAGAAAAACTTAAACTTAATTCCCTTTTACACCCCATTAATGAGGTCTGGAATAGCTTCACGCGTTGTTGTGAATTAATACGCTATCTATTTTTACTTTCTCAACGGCACCTGCTTGTTTATCGACGAATACGAATCACTGTTTGAGAAATTTTTAATAGACATGCCGATTAACTCGACACTATATTGCGAAGTTACTGTCGACAACATTAAGGGGCCGGCGATGAAACAAAAATGTAGATGACTGAAAACAGGAAACGAACCATAGATCTCCCGCATGGTAGTCGCGTGTTTTAACCATTAAGCCATAGCCGATGTTATATATATAGCGGGGAAATATCTTAATTAATAAGAATTATTTAAAACACAATGTTATTGTTTAATAGATAAAGTTTGGAGTAGTTCCGTACATGGTTTATTTTCACAATTTTAATCCTATAGGTGGCGCTGCAATAGTCCGTTTTTACGGTTTGTATGTTCGTTTCAAATAGAGGGCTAGAGCTCTCAATCGAACTTTCTGATACTTTTATAAAATCTAACTGTCAATTCAGAATCTAGTACTATCAACGACTCCACATACGCGTTAGTTACGGCCTAAACCTTGTACCCTCTCCCTGTGCTATGACCCTACAATACAACACCTGGCTCTGATAGTTGCACCACCCTTTCACCCAGGCTGTTTTAATTGTTCTTAACATTTACGTTTATAAAACATTATTTCATATATCGACCACTAATATACTATATGTTGTTAACACCGTTGATAATACCACCGCCGCCACCACCACCATCGTCGCGGCCACAGCCAGGTCGCAATTGATGAATGACACGACAAAAGGGGTAGATGACATTACAAGTGGCGGGAGTGACACAAGGAGTGAATCGGATGATTGAAATACTCATGTGTACAGGTAACATACGGTTTCCAATTGTTTCCGCATTATTTAAGTTCACACATGACTATTCAATTCGAATTCAACCAATTTCCCCCCTCCCCCGGTGGCTCGATTTTAGTTTAGCCCCTTTCCATTTTTCGTCCTGCAGCTACTGTCAAAGTTGTTGACAAATTGTTGTCGCTGTTGTTGCAGGAAGAACGACGAAAGTATATTTGTGCGGGCTGTGGGCGCCGTTGACAATGTTGTCATTGTGGTTGTCGCAGTTGTTGTTAAAATTGGGGATAAGGGTACAAACACGCCCAATTAGAAGGACTCTACTCTTGTGAATGGTATTTTTATACTATTTTAGCTGTTATTATTACCCAATAATTAACGTAAAACGCGGCTGAGTGTTTTTGTGGCATTTGGATGGGGGATTTTGTGGTCGTTTCTTGGTGGACGGAAAGTTATGATAGTTATTTATTAAAAATCAATTGATTCGAGAGTCAATAAGAGGGGCAAAGTGACACGCAATGATGGGTGGTGCAAGTAGAAAGGTATGTAACTACTATTGTGGATTAAAAAATAATGTTTTATACTAACGCATGCAAGTATTAGATAGTATTGGACTAACTAACAGTGAAAGTAGATGAGGATTTAATCTTACTCAGATTTATGATATAGAAATATACATTTGCCATATTATAGAGCAGTAAACTTGTAATTTAGGTATACTTAAAGGTTGTATAAATCTGATTTTCTGTGTTTAATGGTACTGCTTAACAGTGTAATCTGTTACATGCCGCCCATTAAATTTATTGCGTAAGAATTTTCAAGCGTTCGCTTTATTTGTATGCGCTGGAACACGTCGTCATCGTCGTTATACAGCTCATAGTTCATAGTACGACGGTGATGGGTCCAAACCTTTTTCGAAGTATTTTTCTTTTGAAGACTCCCAAAACATATTCATCCGCTTGTGTCATTACCAGAGATTCTGCGCCGCAGAGAACAACAGTTTAGAAGAGTCTAGTAAAGATGAATTGTTGTTCTTCGAGAGATGACTTTGCCATTAAAACGCTTGCGTAACGCATTGTAGCAGCGATTTGCGAATCTCTTAAATTTCAGGTTGATATTGTTAATTTTATTTACGGAGGAGTTAAGGTAGATCAAATTACCTACCTCTCCGCAGTAACACCCGCAGTTCTCAGCCCATAATATCCATACCATCGGCGTAAGCATCCCGCATGTAAAATTTATTTAAATGGTACCAGTCAAGTTTACTTCAGCTTTTCGCATGACAATTTAAGCGTTGCTTATTATCAAATTGCTCCGTCAGATTATTCCTATCATCACTGACGATATCGTGTAGATCAGTGTCATCGTATCAGCTTCGCATGGATACCAAACTCAGCCATAGCATCTAATAGTTTCTGTCGTATCGTACTGTCAAATGCGGCATGTCATCGATATAAAGATGGTAAGTGTCGTTCTGCATTTCTGGGGTCTTTTCGAAGACTTCTCGTAGTCTGAATATCTGGTCGGTCGTGGATTTACTAAGTCTAAAGCCATATGTTCAATCAGAAATAGTAGGGTTGGTTTGATTGAATTGATTGGAGTATGCTTTGGCAATCTCGGTTCGCTAAGATTACCACGGTAATTGGTACACACACTTGAATAGCCTTTCTTAAGTACAGGTCATATAAACCTCAGAATCCAATCAAATGACATGCATTCCTTTAGCTAAATTGTAATTATGGACTGGTGCATACACGTTCCGAGTTCATTAACGCCGGCCTTAAAAAGCTCTACCCGCAGTCTATCGGCACAATCAGCTTGATTGTTTTTAGGCCGAGCATTCGCACTGCTGATCTTGTTTTGGGTCGGTGGTAGACAATCTACTCTGTCGTCGATGATTGGCGTGATTTCTTCACTGGTAACTTTGGGAATGAGCATAGTACGACAATGTTCCCTCCATATTTGCAGCAAGCTCTTCGTGTCCGTTTCCATCTATGTTATTACAGGTGTGGATTTCTGTTCCAAACCTTTTGCTTTTGACCTTTCGGTGGAACTATCGGACTTCACGTCTGTCTCTGTATTTTCGATATCCTCTCTCTCTCTCTCTCTCTTTCCGTAGACGCCTCTCCGTCGTCTATAACACTATGTCACAAAATTTCGAAAGTTTCCGTATCCGGGACATTAAATAATTGATTTTAATGTAAAATTTCACGCTGAATTCAAATCTGCTCTCAAATATGTTGAAAGTAGAACAGTTTACAAATATCGGTGAACTAAAACCAGAGATAATAGCATTTTAGTAGACCTACCTTTTTTCAAACCACTAAAAATTAAAATTTGACGATATCTCAAAAACCGTTCAGCATGAAATTTTACATAAGGACTATTAAGAAGCCGGGATCAAAAATTTGTTGCATTGTATAATTGCCGTGATATCGTCACTTATGCTGCCTTCGATCATTGTACGAAGTTGTTCCCTCCATATTTGCAGCAGACTCTGCGTGTCCGTGACCAGATTTCCATATTCCAAGTGGCGATCCCGGTTGTAATACCTTAGGTTTTCACCTTTCGGTGGGGATCCCTGTTCCAAAACCTTCGCTATTTAACTATTCGGTAGAACTGTAGGGTTTAGGTTTAGGTTGAGGCATGAATTGACACAGCACAATACCATGCCATAAGGAAAGTAGAAATATAAAGCGAAGAATATTTTGCAACATAATAAAGAATTCAGAAGAATAGTACAGTGGAAAAGAGATAGGAGTGCTAAAAAATAATTTCGGTGTGTTCTCTCTTTCAACAGTGAACTTCACCAGATTCTCCATGTTGCATGACGAAAGTTCAGTGAGACTATCAAAGAACTATTACCCGAGAAATTGCTTCTTTTTCTATGAAGAGCTGGGCTATGGCATCACAAATGCATCGTCGTAAATCCTCTTGTGTCATCTCCCAGTTGGATGAAAATGCTCTGACGTCGCAGTGTCCCATGATTACTCCAATTTGTCGTCTAACGGACCTCCTATCCAGTTCCAATCGTGATCTGGTTCGGCTTCCATCCAGTCCTGGCCAAATATCTTGTGATACCACACAGTCGTTGCGTCAGTCAGTGCTGAGCCTTTCCGCGCCAGATCATCCGCCATTTCGTTTCCTGAAACGTCACTGTGTCCGGAGAGCCAACGGACACTAATCTCGACTTTATAACCTTTGATACCAAAGCCTTTAAAGCCGCTTGACTGTCCACATAGATTGTGTCAATCTCCTTCAAATTCCTTGCCAGTATTTTCTCCACAGATTTCATAATAGCGAAGATCTCCGCCTGGAACACACTGCAATCATCATCCAATCGGAAGTGTTGCCTGAAATTGAGATCCTCGCTAAAGATACATTTAAGAACCATCAGTGAAGATACACAGCCCCCTGAAAGGCAAGGTATCTTTCCAATCTTCTCTATCAGGGATCACTATTTCCGGGCATGATGTACAATCTAACAACGGAACCATATAGTCCTTTCCTTTGTTGAGTCATTCGTTGAATCCATGTCTGCTGAACCATAACAGTATTAATGCGTAATCCAACTCCGATTGCCGCCAAAGGCCTGCTTCTCGTAACCTTATTGCACTTTTAGCCGCTACAGATAGTGATCTGTGGTGTGCTTCGTCTAGCATCTGTTATATACAGTAATGTCATTCGCTGTACACTACTTATCAGTATTAGCTTACTTTTTGTATCCGTAGGGTTTTACCTCCTCTTTTCTTTACTACTGGATATCCTGACTCTCTCTTTCCATCCAAATACGCCTTTTCCGTATAAAAAGGCATTTCCTCTCTTTTCTCTTCTCTTCTCGTTACATCATTTCGTCACAACACGCGTTACCATTGGCTGCAAATTTTGCCTCCTTTTTTTATAAGCTATTAAGGTGTTTGCGGTAGTGGTCATAGAATTCGCAATATGTTGCCTCTGTATGTCGGGAACACCAGAATTAGCGGCGTTTATTTAAGGTTATTACGCGAGTAGCATGTGGCTTTTGTTAAATATCATGCACCTCGTGTTTACTGCAGCTTTCCTCATTATCATCTCCATCACTGTGTTGAAGATGTCACACGATAGGCCGTCGCCTTGATTTAGGCCCCGTCAGGTATAGAATGGCTCCGTAAGGTCCTTGGCAATCTTCACTGAAGACTTTGTGTCGGTCAGTGTCATTCCGCAAAGGCGTATCAGCTTCGCTTCAATACCAAACGAAACCATGGCTTCGAGTAATTTCGGCCGTAACGGGCTGTCGATCTGTTTCTTTGGGGTTTTCCAGGATTTGCCGAAGTGTGAATATCTGGTCAGTTGTTGATTTACCAGGTCTACAGCCACACTGATAAGGCCTGATCAGGTCGCAAATCACTGGCTTAAGTCTTTCACATAGCACACTCGACAGGACCTGATATGCCATGGGTAAAATGCTGTTCCGCGGTAGGTAGAGCACACACTTGAGTCACTTTTTTCAGCAAAGGACATAATAGGCTTAGATTTCAATCATCGGGCATGCACTCTTTAAGCCAAACCGTTCGTAGCTGCTGGTGCATGCACGTTATCAGCTCCTCGCCAACTGACTTGAAGAGCTCTGCGGAAGTCCGTCGGCACCGGCTGCTTTACTATTTGCTCTTTTTACCTCGGCTTGACTTGGTGGTGGGCAATGCCGTCGTCCACAATTGCCGTGATACCTTCACGTGCCTGCCATCAATTACCAAATGATCAATTTGATTTTTGTTGTTTTGATCGGGGGAGAGCCATATTTCCTTGTGGATATCTTTGTGCTGGCATCTGTTTCCATTCACCGTGATGTAGAAATATTTCTCATTGATGCGGATTGTGGTTATTCGATCACAAACAGGTCTCACCAACTACAAATCCACATCCAAATTCGTGCTTTTCGGCATGGCAGCTGTAATAGATGTCGCAATTTTTATGTCGCGAGCATTCTTGTCCTGTCCATCTCATCTCTTGGATGGCGGTGATGTCAGCCTTATATTTTTTTGAGGACATCTGCCAGTCGGGTAGTGGCACCTTCACTATAGAGAGTCCGGACGTTCCAGGTGCATATACTTAAATCATGGTCCTTATTTCGTTTGCGGGGGTCGTCAACATTTGGGGTTCCGTTTCTTATTTTTTCTTTCTAGTGTATTCATAGCCATTCAATGACCTGAAGGCAGGTGGCTAACCCAACTATCAGGGTTCGTCGATCACTATCTGCCGCTATTTATGATATAAAAAATATCACGAACAACGTTGACCAGGTGCCACCATGAAGGAGGTTGTAAGTCGACTTGAGATGCAAGATTCACTTTGCTTAAAATCTTTAAAACATGTCATAGTTCTTTCATCGCATGCATTACTATTCCGTTCTTCGCATTTACTGTATAGCGGTATGTCTGCCTTGTATTTGTCGAAGACCTACGCCAATTGGATAGATACACCATCTATATAGAGAGTTCGGTCATTGGGCGTTTCTATACTTTTTTCGTTTAGTGTTTTAAGGTGAGTGGCTTATTATTCTACCGGAGCTGAAATATGACACGAGGATAAGAGTTAGGTTGAGTTTCGTCAATTTATGCTGTCTATTGACTTGCCTAAGAGACATCAGCAGAAGCAGGCCATTAAGATTACTCGACACTGCTCCTTCTAAAATTTGTTACTACAAGAAGGATATCTAGTCAATACCCTAGTGCAGACCTGGTTTCGCTGTAAATAAGAAGATTACCAACTAAAATCAGACTAAGAAAAATGTATATTAACTTAAAATACCTTAATACCTCAAATTAACAAGAAAATCAACCTAACATTACATTGGCTAATAATAAACAAACTCTTTGCTGCGCTTAAGAATTCTTAATAGTTCTGTATTGACACTTACAGAAACATTGTTACTTAATAGCACATGGTCAATTCCATGTGCAAAAAGACAACAAACCATGCTGCCGCCGCCACAGTCATTGTCTCCCTTCAGGGACGCCACCACCATATACCTGAGTACACAATTTCAAATCACATTGTATTGAATTAAAGGGTAATTTCAACAAAAAATAACCCCACCACAATTGGAAATTGTCTTTATTTCCGCTCGGCGATTGCAAGTGTTGTTTAACTTTCACAAAATGAGTCCTTTGCGTGTAGTTTTATGTTTTTTGATATTCCATTTAAACATGTTTATGGATTTGGGAGGGGGATACCGAGGCTTTCAACAACATTTATTTCATAATATCCTTAAAGTTCAAGTCCTTAGCAAACACGCTTGCACATCGAAGCGCGAACAGAACTTCAACAGCCAGTTGAGAACCAACCACCAGCACTTATACGGTCTTACAATTAAAACCACGTTAAAATATCATTTGGTGTAGTTTAAGTTTTATCATACCCGCCTGGACGGTAAGGGGATGGAGCCTCCTTAGGTGCACAGTTCGACAGATGGAGGCGCTGTGGAGGTATGCAAGAAATCGTTACTAATGACATGACCATTAATCCTTTGCGCTAACAAAGCGTTGAAGAAATCACTTTACCAGCGGCGTCTAAAACAACAACAGCTGATGAGATCCATGCGAGCATCACTTAAACGATTCCTCAAACACGACGCGACGACGCTGTGAGTGAAATCGACGAAAGGCGGACAAGTGGATGGCGCGACGCTTATTATCCAGAGGTTGAGCGTCATAGGTGCTACGGTGTGGGGATGATAGGAGTGTTGGAAATGGTTTAAAAGTGGGGATAAGCGCTAAGTTTCACAAGTTCTTCTATGTCACAGTGGTTCAAAAACACATTTTTTGGAAATTATTCTGTAAAATAAAAATTTGTTATGTTACATAAACATTATTTCATCTACATATTTCCAAAACTTACGCTATTTTTAAATACATTTTTTTACTCAAAAAAGTATTTAAAAAAAGGTCTTCTATCAAGATAAATTGTTTTGTTTGTAAGGATTTAGGCTAAAAGACACAGTTTTACCAAATATTTTTTTTTTAGTTGTTGAAATATTTTTTTTTGCCTCTGTGCCGATTTCAAAACTTTTTTTGGAACATTTATAGATCATAAAATTACCTTTAACTTTAACCAATTTCCCATCACCCCAACTACTTAACACACTTTTACAGTCTCAAACAAATGACAACAACGTTTCATAGCCGCAAACAACAACGACAAAAAACTCCACAAATATGATATCGCTTTCAAGATCATGACTACCAAAAAACAAAAAAAAAACCAAACTGTTTAGCAACAAGCGCAAAGGATGGGCAAAGTCATTGCGCCACACTAACCAATGACCAGCATCTCTCTTTGGACGTACAAATGATGATGAAACACGCAAATATACAACTTAAACTTCGACGAAATGCCTAATTTGTTGATAATTTGTTAAAGAACATGCCCCCCTCCCCCTGCATGTCTAAGAGAGTCAACGTTTGTCGGTCTACTACTTTAGCACTACATTTTGCAGTCTCTGTAAAGTCTAGTTTGGCTTGGCAAACTTTTGGTTCAATGTTGGATTTGGGCATTCATGAAAAGTGACACTTCCTTGTCTGTAAGATGCTGATGGAGTTCTAGTTAAGTTTGAAGATTGATTGGTTTTGTAGTCAAACTGGCAATTTAAACACAATTTGGCCAAAAGGCGTTAACCGGCCTAATTGCTTTAAATTGCCAACAATTAAAAATGCGTCATTAGCGTTTATGCATTTCCGTATAAGGATAACTGGGTCATTGCATGCCAAGTAGCCGCAGATGATATGTATGAAAAATTTGAATATGGGAATTGGTACAACAATAATTGTAACACTTTAAAAATAATAATAATGAGTTTGGTTTCATTGTTCGGTTGAAGATCTATTATATTATTGCTAATAGCATCTGATTTTACAAGAGTTGTGTGAAATGGATTATGTTGACAGCTGGCAGGGCGGATAGCTATTTCGATAGTTGCCAAACTATCTCATCTCACCTTAAGTGTTAAAAGCTTCAAGAATCCATCGAGAAGCCAAACACACCGGTACGAAAATGGTTTCAATGAAGAGCACACGTCATTATTTACATACATAGATCAACAATACAAAACAGGAGCAATAATAATAATATTTGGAATATTTCGCTTATTTTGAATAGACATTTGGTCTCGGGGTATTGGGATTTTCTAATTTGAGTTTCTTGGGATTAACCAGAATTATTCGTTGGAGGTCCCCAAGCATCTCACAACATCCGATAGATCATGTATTCCCCTGACGTGCGGTAGCAGGAACGTAAGAAAGCGCAATGTTGAGCAACCGTAATGGTGACCTTACTTATCTTAAAGCTTAACCTCGGCTTAGAGGATAGAAGCTTGTGTACCAAATTTCAGCTCGATAGCTTTTAAACTTCGTCTGTAGTCGAGGGGACAGGCGGAAGGACACCCCCAAAAAGGGAGAGTTTGTATGGGAGGTGAAGGTAGTTTTTGTACGATCTTGCTTTCATATGAAATTTCAAATCTATAACTCCTAAACCACGGCTGTAATCACGGGGGCAGACATCCAGATGTCGTATCTACCACGCCTCCTTATGGGCGTTATATATGGAAGAAAAAAATATATATACATGGCAACTTGGATATGGCCGTATACAAAGACAAAAAAAATAAGAAAGTATCAGTCGGGCGACCCGACTTGCATATACCATCACCCTCAGTAAAATAAAAAAATTGCTATTATATTGATATTATTACTCGATTTCTAAAGTGGGTGGAGTGGTAAATTTGTATGCGAGGTACTAGAAGGGGCGTGTCTAGACTTCTAGGTTTATCCTCCAAAACTTTATCCTGTTATAGCTTTACTAAATACAGAGTTTAGGCACGATAGCGTTGGATGTATTGATATTATTACTCCATCTCTGAAGTGGGCGGAAAGGTACAGTTGTATGGGAGGTCCCATAAGGGGCGCCGCTAGACTTCCAATTTTTTCTCCAAAACTTTATCCTGTTATAACTTAATAAAATACAGAATTGGGGCACGATCGTGTCGAGAATATTGATATTATTACTCCATCTCTAAAGTGGGCGGCGTGGTTCATTTGTATGGGAGGTACCAGAAGGGGCGTGTCTAGACATCCAGATCTTTTCTCTAAAAATTTATCCTGTTATAACTTTACTAAATAAAGAATTTGGGCACGATCGTGTCAAGTGTATTGGTATTATTATTCCATCTCTAAAGTGGGCGGAAAGGTACATTTGTATGGGAGGTACCAGAATGGGCGTGTCTAGACTTCTTTCGAAAGTTATCGTGCGAACCAGCCGGACAGCCACCAGACAGACAGACAGACGGACATGGCTCAAATGACTTAAAAAGTCATGAATCGAATTTGGTTCTAAAAAACCTAGGGTCTGAAGTGAATCCTTCTATGTGTTACACTTTTGGGTCGTATCAAATGATATATACCCTCATCCCTAAGGGTGATGGTATAATTAAATCGATCACTTGATAATCGTTGGAAAGCATGTCTCAAGCTTCATGAAAGTTCGTGTAAGGCGTGGTGCAAGTATATATTCCGATAACAATCTAGTGGCAGCAAAAGTAAGTACGAGATACTTCTTCTTCTTCTTTATTAATAGCAGCAACAAAAGAAATGTATCTATTAGTAGCCGCGCGTAGAAAAGTATTCTTTTGCGCTCCGTAGATTGTTCGTTACACCAAGCTCCTTCACCTGGTCCATCCATCACAGTTTTGGTCGCCTCTTCTGCGCCACCCATCGAGTTTACTGCCGAAGACTTTTCGAGCCTTAGCATTTTCATCCATTCGTACAACGTGTCCAAGCTAGCGCATTCGGTCTATTTGAACGCTCTTAACTACGTCGATGTCGTTGTACAATTAATGATTCATTCGACGACGGTACTCACCTTTAACGATGATGGGTCCAACTATTTTGCGAAGTATTTTTCTCTCGAAATCTCCCAGAATAAATTGATCCGTCTGCGTCAATACCTCTGCGCAATAGAGCAAGACAGGAAGGATCAATGTCTGGTAGAGTTGGATCTTCGTTCGTCGAGAGAGGGCTTTTTCTTTAAAACGCATTTTTAGCGCATAGTAGCAGCTGTTTGCGATCGTCTCTTGATTTCCAGGCTGGCATTATTATTTTTGTTTTCAGCGAAACGAGTAAACTCTTTGTTCGTTGAAACAAATAAATTAGTTTTGTCGTCATTAATCACCAGACCCACTTCTGCAGACTGCTTCTTAATGCTCTGAATGGCCGCAGTAACATCCCGCAATCCTCGGCCAATAATATCTATATTATCGGCATACGCAAGCAGCATGTGGCTTTTGTTAAAGATGGTGCCAGTCGTTTTTACTGCTGTCTTCGGCATGATCATCACAATTATGATGTTAAAGAGATCGCATAACAGACTATCGCCTTGTCTGAAGCCTCGCTTGGTAGAAAATAGCTCTGTTAGATTTATGCCTACTTTCACTTAAGACTTCGTGTCAGTCAGTGTCATCCCGCAAAGTCGTATCAGCTTCGCGGGCATATCAAACTCAGCCATAGCATCCAACAATTTCTGTCGTATCGAACTGTCGAATGCAGCTTTGTAGTCGATAAACAGATGATAGGTATCGATCTGCATTTTTTGGGTCTTCTTCAGGTTTTGTCGTATTGTGAATATCTTGGTGTTCTTGTTTTTTCTTTTCTGCGTATTTTCTCAATAATTGTTTTGTTTAAGAAGAGTGGCTTATTAGGCCACCGATCCTAGTTTCTTGGGGCTGCTAAAACAACTAAGAGAGCCTCTGTGGTGAGCTTTAGTTACTTTTGTTACCTATTTCATAAGACGCATCGGTGGTAGCATGCCGTTAAGGTTACTCAACTTTCTTACATTTGCTACCACTGAACGGATGTTCAGTGGCATTGTCCGGGGAACACGTGATCTCTGGGAAGTTGTTAGCTTTACTTATCATCCGTTGCCACTGCGATAATCATGCGTGTTCGATTCATGTTTCTGTCATTTACATTTCTTTCATCGGCGAACATTTTCATATTTCAGCTATTTTACCTTACAATATTTTGTATTCATTTGTCAGTTCACTTCATATGAAATGCCTCATATCTTAACATATGCCTAACTTTTCACCACACTGCAAACTCTGAGCTCTCCTTCATACACAACAGATTAATGCAGCAAATTAATATTGGTGTATTTAGTGTCATCAGGGCATCTCAAGTATTTGTATGGATAAATGGCTGCTGGGGCACAGTCGTCCACCGTGTGTGGCTGATATCCCAAACTAAAAAATATGACAAATGAGTCCACAATGTTGGGTGGTTTTCACACTGGACCAAAAAGTGAACTGATGTTAACGTGTGCCATTATTTTTATTTTAATTACTACCATTTAAAGTACAAATTGTTGGGTTAAAAATATACAACATTGATTTTATTACAACTGCTACAAATCATACTTGTGTAGGGTTTATGCTGGCTTCGAAAAAGTTACGAGTAGTCATTTTTATCATAGCTTTCCTGATAATGCCATGTATGTGGGGAAATAAACTCAAAAATATGTGGAATGCATTATTAATTCTTTAAACAAATCACTTTCTAAGTCTATGATACCTATTGAAATATAGGGCGGGATTAACTTCATTCGTTAATGCGAAATAGATGACAAGTCTTCTAAAGAGGAAGGAATTATTAAGAAAATATTACTACTGATGCAATCACAATACTTTTTAAGTTTCCTCCACACATTTTAGCGCTATTTCTAGTCAGAATCATTCAGGGTCTCAAATCAAAGTTCTACAATAGCAAAGATTAACGAACATATTATATTCACTTACAAGTTGTTTCACCAGTCCGAAAAAAGTTCGAATTTCTTGTAATACAAATCACCATTTCACCCCGTTACCCTTTGGCACACTCAACTGCAGCGCACCATATGACATTACAATTGTAATGTGATCTCATCACACAATACCAAAACACAAGTAAACAACAACAAATATAACAAATTGCCAGGACACGCGACTCCAATGACAATTGAGTGAAAGGACACATCCTTCCAACATAAGTTGGTAACGCATCGCATTTCTTTGGCAAACAATGGCAACACAAATAAAACGTTTCATTTAATTTAAAGCACACTTTTAGGCTAATTTACGATGACCACAAATCCGGTTATATCACAATTCCTTGTTGCATTTTCGGGCAAACAATCCAATGAAAAGGAGTCAATGTAATGACAAATTGTCAAAGTGTGCGTGTGCGAACTGTGTAACGATGATACGCTTTGTGCTTCTCCCCTCCTCTGTCATTGATGGCGTAATGGAAGTGGCCACGTGTCCAGTTGACAATTAGCTCACTGCCACAGAGGAGAAGGAGTCGAATTTTACCCGGGCACACATCTAGGAGTTGAGATTCTTTTGATATTGTACAAAAACACTGATTGATGAAGAAATCGAAAAAAAAACAAGAAAATTAAACGATTAATTGCTTTATATCGATGGAAGGTGGAGGCGGTGCGGTTCGGGTCGGGTTGTTTGTGATACGTTGGCTGTGTAAGGTGGCACAAAGAAAACATCAATTGAACTTTGTTCACGTGTCAGAAACGCAGAAAAGCATAACGCTTTAAAAGCTATTTATACAACAAATCTAACCAAAAAGAAGCATAAACGCCTACTAGACTGTGGGAGTCCTTAGGGTCATGTTTGTGATGCTTTAATATCTCGGATGTCATAAAGAAACTGTGAAACACAGTGGTTTAATGAACTATGACGTTTAAATAAACATCGTGTTTACAAAGTTATAATACATTTGTTACAATTATGAAACTATTGGAAAGCAATGAAACCTATTCAAGAACATAATGGATCGAAAGGAAATGTAAACTGTAGTAGTTCCACTGGTTCTAGTTAATGAACTTACAAAAGTGGGGCAATTTGCAAGAGAATGCAATGTTTGCGGTTTATAACAAATTATAAAATTTATTACAAATTACCAAGAGCAAACGAAGCTAGACATCGCAAAGTTGCATACCACCCAGATAGCCAAAGCCTAGTCCAATCAACTCTCTCTCAATTACTACAAACAAACCCCCTAATGCCGACACACAGTGGCAACAAATTGCAAATTGCAAACCATACAGGATTACTGGATTATCAATTATAAAAACCATGCTCAGACAAACCGTGGTACGATGAGGAATGTCGCTTAATGTCTGAAAATGTGGATGCAATGGTAACTCGCGTGCGGTGCCGGAACGATATAATGAGAAGAGCAGGAAGATAAAACTCCTCTTCAGGCGGAAAAGGCGTCAAGAAGAAAAGAGCGAGTCAGGATATCCAAAACTCCAGCGATAGAGGTGAAGTCCGAAAGTTCTATCAAATGGTAAAAAGCAAACGTTTTGGAACAGAGGTAACCACTTGTAAGGACAGAGTTGGCTAATCGACACCTACCTTCTGTTTATCGTTTACAAAACTGCATTCGACAATCCGATACGACAGAAACTTGTAGATGCTATGGCTGAGTTTGGCACCTCCTCGAAGTTGATACGATTTTGCGGGATAACTCTGACTGACATGAAGTCTTCATAGGAAATAGGCAAAATTCTGACAGAGCCGTATTCTACCAATCGAGGCTTCAGATCTCTTTAATATCCTAATGGAGATGGTCGTGCGTACGGCTGCAATCAACACGCGTATGTCGATGATATATATATACAATGCAAGGATTGCAAGATGTTACCGCGATGTTTTCAAGCACTGAGAAGCAGTCGATAGAAGTGGGTGGTGATAAATGAGGACAACACCAAGTTATTTGTTTTAATGAACAAAGAGTCAATTCGTTTGGGACGCTGCATATACGTTGACAACTATAACTTTTAAGTAGTAGATGATTTTGCCTACCTTGGCTCCCTGCTCTGCGCCGTTCTTCAAGTTCGCCTTCAAACATTTTTCTCGCTGGCGCACTTACATTCTGGCAACATGTCCCAGCCAGCGTTGTCGTTGGATTCCAATTTTTTTGGCTACGTCGATGTCGTGGTAAAGCACATAAAACTTATGGCGTAACTCGGCGTCGACCAAGATAGGTCCACATATTTTTCGGAGTATTTAAACACATGGTATAGTTGTTTATTCGTATCTCGAGATAAGTTGGTGTTACTAAAGTGCTGCCGAAGTACGTAAAACTTCTATTTGGCGAACACTATTCTCCGCTTGATTTCATGGCTGACACAATTTTTCTTATTGACGGAAGATCCGAGGTATGTAAATTCATCTACTACCTCAACGCAATAATTGTCTACGTTCACGGTGAGTCCCCATCGAAAGTGCGTCGAAATCATTATTTCTGTTTTGTCCTCGTTGACTGCTAAACCCATTTTTGCTGACTCCTTTTCCAGTGATAAGAAAACTGCAGTAACATCCCGCAGATTTCGGCCAATGATGTTTATATCATCGGACATGTTGACAACAATATTAAATAGTGTACAGGACAAGCTATCACCCTGCCTGAAACGTCTTTCCGTGCTGAATGGTTCCGAGTGATCCTTACCAATCTTAACCGAGGATTTGGTGTTTTCCAAGGTACATCTGCAAAGTCGAATTACCAGACTCAGACATGGCTTCATATAACTTACTCCTTGTCGGAGAGTCGAAGGTAGCTTTGTGGTCGACAAATAGGAGGTAGGTGTCGATCTGCTTTTCATGAGATTTTTTTTCAAGATTTGTCGTAAAGTGAATATTTGATCCGTCGTAGATTTACCAGGTCCAAAACCGCACTGATAAGGCCCTTTTAGTTATTCTACGATTGGTTTAAGACGCTGACACAATATGCTGGAAACGACCTTGTACGCAATTGGTAATAGGCTTATTCCACGGTAGTTCTTACATTCACTACGATCTTCTTTCTTGTATATGTCACATAACAGACTGAGACTCCTATCCCCGGGAATGCTCTCCTCTTGCCAGATGTTCTTCATGTGCTGATGCATGCTCCTAATCAGCTCCTCCCTACATGCCTTAAACAATTCATCAGGGAGGCTATCAGCTTCAACCGCTTTGTTATTCTTAAGGCGGTATATTGCCACACGTATCTCGTTTTGGCTCTGAGATGGACAGTTAGTACCATCGTCGTGGATTAGAACGGGGTCTTCTCGAGTGGTGTCTGTGTCCAGTAGATTTCTGATATGTTCCCTCCATATCTTCAGAACGTTATCCGGGTCTGTTACCAGTTGGCGATCGCTGTCGTTGCAGAAGGGCAACCCTGTTCCACGCATTCTGGCCTAAACTCTCTGGTAGAATTTTCGGGCTTACCCTCTACTTCAGAGCAACTCTGTGCACTCATCTTGCCTTTTCTTCAGCTCTTTCTTTGTTCGTCTAAGGAGACAAGTTGTCTCTTATCTCTTCTCCCTGTGTCGTTCACGAAGAGCCCGCGTTGCCACTGGCTGCAGTTTCGCCCTTATGCAACATCCGTCTCTCTCGTGGCATTGCGACATTCACTGTCGTACTAGTCATCATCTTGAGACGGCTTTGAGTACCCAAGTACGCTTCTCGCAGCCAGACCCATGTAGTCGGCTATATATCGTCACTGCGAGTTAATATTATCAGGGGTTGAAGCATTCCGTAGCAATGGAGTTAGGTGGTTGGATTAGGCGTCCGCTACCTCTGTGGTCAACAGTTTACCGATGTCCAGCTTCAGTTGTGCCTGGTTACGTACGTTTATCGCCATGCTTAGCCTTGTGCGTACCTTAACTGCGGTAAGGTAGTGATCGGAGTCAATGTTCACACCCCAGATCACTCGTACGTCCAGAACACTCGATGCATGACTTCCATCGACAACTACGTGATCTACCTGATTCTTCGTCAATTGATCTAGGGATAACCATGTTGCCTTATGAATATTTCTATGGTCAAATCTAGTGCAGCTTACTACCATATTTCTTGCCACAGACTGAATTTTCCGATTGTAGGCTCAGGGACCGGCCGTGGCATAGTGGTTAGAACACGCGACTACCATGCGGGAGATCGCAGGATCAAACCTGGCTCCAGTCATCTTAAAAAAAATTGTTCTTTCATTGTTGGCTCCCCTCGAATGTTGTTGACAGCAACTTCGCAGTATTAAGTGTCGAGTCAATCGGCGTGTCCAGTAAGAGCATCTCAAACAGTGACGTTCGCATTCGTCGATAAACAAGTAGGTGCCGTTAGTTGTGAATCTAAAAATAGAAAGCGTGTTACTTCACAACAACGCGAGAAGCTATCACATACCTCATTCATGGGGTGCAAAGGGAAATTAAGTTAAGTAAATAAGTAGGCTCAAATGCGGTCTCCCTGCTTATTTAGCATTCAAATCGCCTAGTACAATTTTGATGTCAAGGCTTGGACTACGGTCATATACATTTTCTAGGCTCTCGCAGAACTCGTCTTTGTCCTCATCGCTTTTCTCTTCTGTCGGTGCATGGGCACATATAAGTGTTATGTGGAAAAACTTTGTTTTGACTCTTATGGTGGCCATTCGTTCACACACCGCGTTGAACCGTGAGACTAGGTGTCGCAATCTCTTGCCAACCACAAATCCCCATCCAAACTCGTGCTTGTCCGCATGACTGCTGATTGTTTTCTACATCCAGTCCTCCATTAAGCTAAAAGAGTAACAAATGGGGGTATGAACATCTATCATCTCAGCAGGCATAATACAGCCTCCTGTAGCCAATAAGTCTGCTGATGCATTGCCAGAAATATTGCAATGTCCTAAGATCCAACAGATGCTGACTTCGAGAAGCTTTCAACTTCTCCTTACACATTACATTCAACTCCTCCTGACACTTTCTCATCAACTTTAAATTACACCGTGTATAATTAATAATTTTAATTGCGGCTTGACTATCCACACAGAGGGTTATCCACTGCATGCATTATGTAGCCTGAAAGATAAGCTGTGCCATATTCCATCCGTCATTACAGACGAAAATGGAGTCACCATAAGGGGTGATCAATCCATTTTGATCTTTCCGGAACTTCAACGGCCACTTTACATTCATGGGGTGTAAAGGGAAATTAAGTTTTTTTTTTTTTGTGTCAGATGGAAACAGTCTTTACTACCCAAAATCAGGAAAATATTCGCATGACTATATGTGGATTGATGTCAATCGTCAGATTTCCCTCTGTCTGAATGTCTCTCGAGCCGCAATATTCTTGACGTTCAAGTCCAGTTGTGGAAAATGTAAGAGAATGTTCGTTTCGATTATACCAAGATTCCGACATCGTATTACCGTTTAAGATAATGAAGTTAAACTAAAAACACAAGGTCTTCTTAATGAATCACTATTTATAATAAATCTCAAAAAGGAAAACTAAGATCAGCATTGAATGAAGGTATCCATCTTGAAGGAGCTAACTTCGTCAGATATAGCCGAATTTCGAATGTGATAAGAAGATCGGGGACTTAACCATCTCCATTTAATATTTTGCACGATATGCCGTCAAAACATGAAATAAAGCCCCAAACAAACTTTTATTTTATTTGTTTAACTCTGTCTTTGTTAAAAACATCTGTTTATTTCTATAGACAACAAATAAAAATAATTTTTAAATATTACCTAAATTTAAATTTCAATTGAGTTTATTTAATTTTTAAGAGTCTTTATAAAGGCGTCGGTGGTGTAATGGTAAGCATAGTTGCCTTCCAAGCAGTTGATCCGGGTTCGATTCCCGGCCGACGCATAGAATTTTTTGTCTATTTAAAGTTTTTCTGGTGATATATCAAAGTTAAATGAAATAACAAACAATTTCGTCCATTCACAAAACCTTTGAGATGTATTTATATGTTCTTTAGTATAATAAATACCTCACAAACTACTGCTCGTTGGTCATTTTAACATTTCAACAACACTGCAACAATCTAACATCTACTCTAAAAAAAAACTCCGCCACTTTCAGGCAACATCTGTGATGACAGCATTTCCTAAGTAACTCCGGTACACTTTACACCTTCATGCTCCGGAACACCATCAAGAGCCTACACAATCGCCAACAACGCAAGTGCCACATTGTAACTGACAGCCGGCCAAACGACCAAACAACTGTCACACCACCGACAAAACTGACACTGACAGCCAGCATCACTGGCGTCTCGACGGAATTGTCAACATACGTATTTTCAACATTGAATAGCTGCTCATCCAGCGGAAAATGGATTTTTAATATTTTTATATTCATATCCATCCTCTATCTATGAATAAGTAAAGAAAAACGATTTTATTTTCTCGCTCAAAAGAAGATCAAAGTTGTGAGAGGAGAAGAAAAAAACAGTAAGCGAAATGAATGAAACTGCCAGTGGACGACAAAAAAAAATCCAACATGAATTAGAGTGATGGAGGGAAGAAAATTGGAAAATGTTTTAGCGCATTTTTAACCACATTTTTCCCAAAAGGATGTCCGGCTCCAAAGTTATGCAAGTGGATGAACGAACACACGATATGGGAGACAAAATTAAACTTTTACCAGTCACCACCACCACCACAGTTAGTGGGACATTCGGACGGGCAGGCAAGAAAGGCAATTGGTAACCAAGGCAAAGAGAAACTGTCATGGTTCCATAGGATCAACTGACGTCCTTCCCTACCCCTCCTTCATTGGTGGTGTTTGTAATGGGGAGTAGTGGTGAGTGCGACAATGTATGTATGTATGTTGGTGAATGATAACGAGACAATTTTCTAACATTTTGCCAACATATTTTTTTCGATTAAACGCTTGAATACATCGTAAAAGCTTTAGTTTATTACTAAAAATATGATGGAACTGATGGAATTTTTATACCACATAAATGATTGAGATTTGTGGGGAGGTGATGCAATCTCTAATGGAATGGGAATAGAATAAAAGTAATAAATATCTTATTCTGGTGTAGTTTATTATGAATTCATATTGATGTGGGAGGAAAAAAATTGTAGAAATATAAATATGCAACAGATATAAATATTCAGATATAAATATTCGGATTTCTGGATCGGGTTTCAAGTTGCAGCATAAGCTCGGCTTCGGTTTACCAATTATTGTTATACATACATTTGTTTTTATAATATACTTATAAACTACCTTACGAACAGACAGCCGAAGCCGCGGTGGTTGAACAAACAACCGAAGTCGCTGTGGGAGAACAGACAGCCGAAGCCGGTGTGGGAGAACAGACAGCCGAAGCCGCTGTGGGGGAACAGACAAACGAAGTCTCTGTGAGTATGTATTATCACCCGATCAAAAGGAACAGGCGATGTTAAAAAAGTAGTCACAAGTTCTGAAAATAATTTCTTATGGTCTGCACTGGTCAAAGTTCGGCTAGCGATTGACGTTTACTGCTAGTCAAGCCTATATACTTATACAATGTAGCGCCTTAAGTGAATGAGAATTCCAATGGGCATACTACGAATTGCTCACATTGGGTGCTTATACCACGAGTAACGACAGTTGCTAATAAGCTTTGTTAATGTATGAGTTAATTCTATTTGTAGAATTTGCCTTGTTACAATTACTTGGCAATATAGGTATGAATATGCAGACCAAATTTTTATTTTTGGTCAATGGGCGGGCGACCATTGCGAAAGTGTTATCCAGCCCCAGAAAGATACAATTTGTGGTGGATGAGGGATTTTCTATGCCATGCAGAAAGACACGAATTTGGATGTACCCAGCGGCGGAAATCATGAGAAGGAAGACCTTCCTTCATGAATTTGAAGGGCTTCTTTTGGATCCTGTATGCCTTCCTTCCTTTCCTTCGTTCTTCTTTTCTTATTTTACATTGCGTGACATTGGAAAAGAAGGCCTTCCGTCGCTGGTTTCCATAAAAAGGCCTTAAATGAAAGCTTTCTATAAGAAGGCCTTATATGGAAGCTTTCTATATGAAGGTCTCATGGAAGCTTTCTATAAGAAGGCCTTATCGAAGATTTCTATAAGAAGGCATTACGGAAGGCCTGCATATACATGAAAAAAGAAGGACTTGCAATGTCTGAGCTGACTACATGCATGCACCAGCTCATAAACACGATTTTGGCTTAAGGAATACATGCATGGTAATTGTAATCTGAGTGTTCTGTCCTGTGCTTAAAAAAAACAAGATCCCGTCACATGTGTTATGTGGAAGACTAAAGCCCATCTTAGCGAACTTGATTGGACAATTTCAGTGTGGATTTAGACGTGTGTATATGCACAATCGACCAAATCCTGGAAAAGACCCAAGAAATGCAGATCGACTCTGACCGACACGACAGAAACTATTAGATGCTATGGCTCAGTTTGGTATCTCTGTGAAGTAAATACGACTTTGCGGGATGACAATGCCCGACACTAAATCTTCAGTGAAAATAGGAAAAAATCCGACAGAGTCATTCACTACTAAGCAAGGTAGTAGATAGGTCTTTAGACAAGGCGATAGTCTGTCTTGCGATCTCTTTAAAGTCTTAATGGAGATGATCATGAGGAAGGCTGCAGTGAATACGACTTATACCATCTTTAATAAAAGTCACATGCTGTTCGCATATGGCGATGATATAGATATCATGGGCGGAGGGCGACAAAATGTTAATGCGACCTTTTTAAGTATTAAGGCAAGTAAGTATTCCGAGAAAACTGATAAACGGGTGATACACAAGAGACAAAACCAAGTTATAAGTATCAACGAACAAAAAGTATACTCGTTTACGTCGCGTGAACATTATCAACCACTACTTTGAATTCCTTGGCTCCGCCGTAAACAAAAATATTAATGTCAGCCTGGAAATCGGGACTAGCATTGATCGCAAACCGCTGTTACTATGCGTTAAGCAAGCAATTTAATGGCAAAGCCCTCTCTCTCTCTAGACGAACAAAGATCCAACTCTACCAGACACTGAACCTATCTGTCTTGGTCTATATCACAGAATCCTGGGTAATAACACAACCGGATCAATCTTTTCTGTAAGTCTTTGAGAGAAAAACACTTCGCAAAATATTCGAATATATAATAATATCGTCGTTAACGACGTGTACCGTCGTCGAATGAAGCATGAGCTATATAACGACATCAACGTGGTGAAGCGCGTTGAAATAACCCGAAAACTTGGACACCATGTACGAATGGATAACATGCTTTAGGTCAAAAAGTCTTCGGCAATAAATCAATGGTCGGCACAGGGAGACACGACCAAAACTTTGTTGGATGTGGACCAGGTGAAAGAGAACCAGAAATGGTCCGGGATAGACAGGAAAACTGAAAAATTTCATACAAATGAAAATAATAGAAATTTCTTTGTTCCCTTACCGGCGTTTCTGCAATTTTTAAGCAAACGTCACAAAAATTCGTGGAAATGTTCTACTAATGTTGTATTTCAATACCGCCAACTCACGAGCCATTTGATCGGATAGACGGGAAACTGAAAATTTCATACAAATGTATGAAAAAAATAAAAAATAGTTGTTCACGGATCGGCGTTTGAACAGCGCACGGTGGGGTAAATTCACGATCTGGGCGGCCAAAATTCGATTTCTCAAAAACCAATGTTTTTAACAATTTCCGATTGTAGGGTAAAGAAAACAAAATGCTTCACTAGATTCCGTTATATTTTCATTCTTATTGCTTACATTCGTTTTCTACACGCTGTCAAAGTTACTTGTTGCTAATTGAGCATTTTCTATTTTGTTGTGCTCAGGTAAAGCAACAATTTTAGCAGGCTGTGGGAAGGCGTGTGTTTAGTTTAAACGTTTAAGTAAAATGGAAAATAATAAAGCAGGTTAATATTATTTAATACACTTAGCTAAATAAAATTATAATTCAAATTCATACTAGTAAAACAGCATTGAAAAATATGGTATTTTTGTAAATTTCAATGGGTAACAAAATCGATCTATGGACAAAAAGTTATGCATCACCCCTTTTCACCCCTTCAATCTGTGATTATATATAATCTTCAACATCGTATTGTTCATATGGAAAAAAGAAATTTTGCGGGTTTTTGCGGTTTTGTGTTTTATAGCCATTTACCTACTGCGGAAGAATGAACTATAATTTCTGCGGTTTTACTGAACCACTTTAGTTAATATACTGGATGTCCTATATCTTTATGCATTTATAGTTAGAGGGTATCCAGACGAATAAAAAGTTATAGGGAGGTCGGCCTCTAAAATGCAACCTTGTGGAGATATATGGGAAATACTTGGAATCTTAAAATTTTTATAAAAACCATTTTTTGTATAAAAACGGTTACAACCTCTATCCTCCGAATGTTAACATATTATTATTTTTTATGCCTCACCGAGTAATATTTTACCATTCTGCTTCATAAATTAGCTTCAAATAATTTTGGCCGCCCAGATCGTGACTTTACCCCACTGTGCAGCGTTCCATCAAACGGCATAAGTTTTAGGGACACTACAAAGAAGTGTCTGTTTATGATCTCTGCAAAGTTTCAGGCCATTCTGTAGATCTTTGCCCAACAAACCGAAGAAAAAAATATTTTTTTTATTTCCCGGGATTACCTGGAAATCCATTCCCGGGATCCCAGCACAAACTTAGAGCACTACTAAAAATATAAACCAAACCAAACCATTGTATATTTGTTGGCATTGCATTTTGCACTTCATATAAAATAAGGCAGCCAAAAAAAATACGTCTGCGTCGGCCGGGAATCGAACCCGGATCAACTGCTTGGAAGGCAACTATGCTTACCATTACACCACCGACGCACTTGATAATTCAGTCCTCTCACAGCATTAACCACATCTAAGTGTTTTCGAAAAAAAATTTCAAACACTCAACTGTTAACACAATTTTTATTTTTATCGATTAATACATATGGCAAAAGTTTGTACAAGACAATTGTTTGAAATGGCATTTTTATTTGATTTATGTTTTGGCAGTATCATAGTCTTTATAGTGAGTTGGGATATGTGCACAAATCAGCGTGATGTAGAAATATTTTGCCGTAATGCGGATTGTGGATATTCGATCACTGACAGTATTGTACAGTGAGATTAGATGTCCTTAGTATCTTGACAATTACAAATCAACATCCGGATTCTAGCTTTTTCGCATGGCAGCTACAAGGTGGACCAAAGAAGTCATCCGATGTTGTTGGCTCCCATTTTTTTTAACCCTTTAATGACGAGAGCGAAATAATGGGAATTTTTTAAAGATTTTGTCAGTACTACATATAAATTAGTTAAAAAATGAATTTTACATAAAAAAAGTAAGTCGAAAAATTTCATAAAAATATCCATTTTTACTAGCGTTATGACGACTGTGACCATATGGTAACAGCTTTAAAACAGGTAAATAAAAAGAACCAAGTACAAAATAATTTCTGCATGCCGTTTTTATGGTATATCATATTCTTCTCAAATAACAAAATCTAAAAGTCTTTAATATATCAGACTTTAAACAACCAAAAAATATTCTTGACATGGAGTGACTTTTTATATCCCTCTATATTGCTGTTTTGCGCATATGTGAAAAACACGTATTTTTAATTATACCCCACGCTCGCTACTGACGTATGGTCGCATAGCGGTAAATCAAGAATGAAAGATCAAAGCATGCTTTGATGAAATCAAAAAAGAAAATTCTTAACATTTATTCTTATGTTTATTTTATTGCATGCAATAACTATCGCTGTCGACGTTACCATATGGTAACAGTCGTCACTAATGGGTTAATGAAAAACTTCGATTCTGTTTTTTAAGTATGTTTATTTGAATCTTTAAATTTTATTGGTGAAGTCGAGAAGATGATATCTGCCAAATGGGCGCCGTCACAATTGATTGCCATACGGGCTCGTTTTATGGCATTTTTCATCACTTCGGCGAGAACTTCGGGCGACAGATTCTCGCACTCGTGTCAAATGTTGTCCTTGAGGGCTTCCAGGTTCTTGGGCTTGTTCACGTAAACATGGGACTTCAAAAAACCCCACAAAAATGTCTGGAACGGTCAAAAATAAGAGCATCTTCCAATAGGATGACTTCTTTTGGCCCACCTTGTATAATAAATGTCACAATGTTTAATGTAAGATTGGGATCAACAACGGCATTTCCAGCACGCCACACCAAAAATCAATAAAACCTTTATGACACCTAAAAAAAAATTTGGTTTCAGCCAGCTGTCAACATATTCCATTTCACACAACTCTTGTAAAACAATTTCTATTAGCAATAATAGAAAAGATCTTGAACCGAACAATGAAACCAAATTCATTATTTACATATACAGATCAACAATACAAAACAAGAGAAAATTAATACAGCACAATTTCCAGTAATATTAAGACAACTTCACAAATTTATTCAATTATATTTAAAACAAAGAAAAACTAAAAATTCCGCTTATTACTAGTTTTTGCGCTTCTTCGCTGCCGGCAAACCGCTATCAAATTCAGATATCGTCAATACTCTCGATGTGGGTATCATTTTAGCCAAACGGTTCGGTGCCGGTCTATTGGCATTTCTCACTTCTCCCGTGACTGTAGTGCCAAATCGATGCTTTCTAGCCTTTATCTCTTGTTTGATTTTCTCGGGATCTCTGTGTAAAGAAAGAAAAATTGGAAATAAATATGAAGAATATGATACATTTAAATATTAAGAATGTAGATACTAACCTTTCCGTGTAAGTAAGACGATTCGTTGGCAGAGCCGGCTTTGGTACAGAATGTTTCTTGGTGAACGACGTTGGCTGATCCTTTAGGGCAAAGCTTTTGGCGAAGTGTCCCATATGAGCATTTTTCACATTGAATATTGGCTTGAGCTCTTTGGGGAAGGTGGTATAGAATTTGGTCCAAGATACGAAAGCTGCAAATAGTTTGGAACATTTTAATAAATTAGTTTTCTTGAACTCAAGTTATAGAGTTCCCACTTTTTGGTGTTTTGCGATGAATGAATGATTATTTCAATGGATAATTAGGATGTATCGAAACGCATTGATTGAAGTTAGCCCTAAAATATAAGTGAACTACTTTGCTAAATAGCATGAAACCGATGATTTGGATAACAAAAAGTCGTGAAAACAACGTTAATATTTTCATACAGTGTTGTTCGTGAAAATTCATCGATCGTATTGATTAGTTATCAATTTGGGTTAGACGATCAGAAAAAAATTTTATTGTTCATATTAATGGTCAATTCATTGTCGCGCACTAGGATGAGGCGTTTCGAACTCCATGACGAGTTCATCGTCAGATGTTTTAGTCTTTTTTCCTATAGTTATTTCTGTAGAAAGTCCATAAATAAATATTATTATGATAAGATCATATCATTGTTGCGAAAAACAGGTGTAAAGCTTTAGGGGGACCCAAGTTTGATCCGATGTAATTTAAGACGAAAATCATTTAAGAAAATTTTTAGATGATTAAGCTAAGACCATATGACGGGCTGGCTGCTCAACACTATAGTTATTTCGCTTTATATAAAAATACGAAATAGGCCCGTCCCTTTACGTAGCTCCCATACAATATGATCCATTAAATCTCATTTGGGGACCAGGCCTTTTTTCTGGATATATTATACCGTATTGCGCTAGTACGGTTTCTGTACTTGCCCGCAAATTTGGAAGTGATGTCGAAGAGGTCTCTGAAGTTGGTATTCTTTAAAGCGTCTTTGCTTGGTTTGCGGGGGATGAGGAATTCCCCAGTTTATACCGTATTGTACGAGTACGGTTTCTGTTCTTGAACTCCGAGTCAAGTTTGGTCATTGCATAACGAGTGCGAGCTATAATTCTGGGAATTTTCGCTGTTCTGTGCTTTTCAATAAGAGCTAGTGATGTTTCGCTAATCCAGGCCGATCTCGCTCTGAGCAGTGGATTATGGTATACGTTGCATGTTTCTGTGAATTTGCCTTTTATTGTGTACAAAATATCATTAACATCAGGGCTGCGGCTGGGGTCAGAGGCTAGATTCTCTTTCAGGTGAGACACAAATATTGAAAAGACGTTTCTATCCTTTAATGCGTTAGCATTAAGTCGAGCCTTAGTGTATAGAGATTGCAGATTGCATTGACAAAAGTTCGGACATGTAGAAGGCTTCTTCTCCACTTCTTGCTAATAAAAAAAATGGTCGATTTGCATTTCAGTTATATTATTCGGCGAGCTCCAAGTCGCTTTGTGACACCTCTTATGTAGGGATATTGATCCACTAATCACAACGTTGTTGTTGTTGCATAATTCATTTAAAGATCAACATTCTTATTTCGTTGCCCTAACCCGTGACTGCCCAAGATTTGTACAAGAAACGACATCACAAGGGAAAGTGTTAATCGCTGCGGTGTGATGAGATATAATTCTCATTACATCGAGAGCTCCACTTACTTAAATGACCGAGCATTTTGCTTGATAAATTCGTCGGTTGCTAAGTTGCTGTGTACCCTCTCCCCTGCTCTTCTCAGGGCAATAATTTATCGAAAGAAATATTCTTTTGTTTAATCGGACTTCGGTCTGTTGAACCAACTTTTGTTGGTTTAACCCAAATACTATTGGTTAAACACTACTTAACTTACTTAAACTTAATTTCCCTTTACACTCCATGAATGAGGTATGGGCGAACGTCACTGTTTGAGAAGCTCTTACTAGACATGCCGATTGACTCGACACTAATTCTGCGAAGGTGCTATCGACAACATTCGAGGGGAGCCGACAATGAAAGAATTTTTTTTTTTAAGGTGTCTGGATGACTTTTGATCTCCCGCATGGTAGTCGCGTGTTCTAACCACTATGCCACGGCCGGTCCCCGTTTAACCCGACTACGGTCGTTTAAATCGGACTTCGGTCTGTTGAATCCAACTCCGGTCGGTTGCACAGATTTCGGTCTGGTACGCGAAGATACTCTTCGTTCCTGTAGCATTGTATTATAAATTAGCACCATAGCATCTTCATTCTAACACTCCGTCGGGTACGATTTATAGTTCGGCCGTGAATTCGGAATCGATGCAACTACGAGTTGCAGAAGTTGATCTACATAAGAACACGATCCTGAGTTGCGGATACCAAGCTGATTTACGACGAAAGCCGAATCATCGATACAACCACGAGTTGCCAAAGCAGATTTGCTGAAAAACTCGAGTCACCCCCACGATCGTGAGTTACGAATTCGATGCTGAATTAACAATTACAATATATTCTCGAATTGCTGATATAAACCTATACCACCGACAAACTCGAATAATCAAGATGACCCAGTATTTCTAATATAAACCTGAATCATCAATAAAACCCGAATCAACAAAATCACCAATACCCTTCTGAATTGTTGACATTAACCTGAACTACCGACAAACCCGAGTCATCACTTGCTGATATTAACCTGAAACCCTGACAAAACCCGAATCTTCAAGCTGAGCACATACTTCTGATATAAATCGTAAACCCCGACAAAACCCAAATCTCCAAGATGACAACATACTGCTGATATTAATCGTAACCACCGACGAACCCGAATTATCAGTACGCTGCCGAATTACTGGCCTGAATTACCGAAAGTACCCGAATTGCCATGTTCCTGAATAACGAAGCGATCCTGATCTTTACAGTTTTGGAAGTATAGTATAGAGTTCCAGATCACCTCAAATCGACAGAATCGTAAAGTTCCCGACTATTTTAAATCGACCCGAGTCCTAAAATCGGGTAAAAATTACAGGACAAGACAACAACGCTTTCAGTGAATCCGAATCAGAATTATTTTCGTATCTAAATACTTTATCAAGTAGATAAGTTAGGATTTACAGACAGACGGACATGGCCCAATCATCTTAAGAAGTATCAAATGATGTATACCCTCATATGCTCTCGCTGCCTTCCTGGATATTGAGGCCAAATATCTTGGGCTAATATTGGACGGTAAACTAAATTGGAATCTGAACACTCAGACCAGGATTAGCAAAGCGGCAACGGTCCTATACTGCTGCAAAAGGGCAATCGGCCTTAATTGGGGAATTAGCCCCAAAAACGTAAACTGGTTTTACGGCAGTCTGGTGGCCAAAGGCTAAAATTCGAACGCATAATGAGACTGGTGGCAATCTTGATAACAGGGGCACTTAGAACTACTCCAACTAAGGCACTACTTACGATCCGAAACGGGTTACCCCCGGACATTGAGGTGAGAAAAATGGCAGCGAACACCGCAATGCGTTTAGACGCCACAAAAGCATGGGAACACAGGAACTATGACCATGCCAAAATTTTGGACCTAATCAAAGTGAGGTATCACACGGATTACATCATACCAGAACCTGTCTTCGATCCGGATTTTATAAGAAACGGAGGATATCAATTTAATTTTCACGGACGGTTCGCAATTAAAGGAAAGAGCAGGCTGTGGAATTTTTTGGGAGAAGTTGAATTTGCTAGCGGATTCATGATAGCTATTGGTACAATGATTATACAATGTTTATACTTACAAGTCAAAAAAAATCAAAAAAAATTCACAAGCATTCTCTGCTATATCTTCTTTCAAAACCTGGTCTCGAGCTTGAATAAAACTTAAATCAATGTTCTATTAAACAAACCGAACAAAACAAAAAACGATGATATTATAGTTATGTTATCTTGAAAGTTAGTTATCTTATCTTTTTTTTTGTTATTGGCACGATCCAATATTTTTATATCGAAATATAGTTAATCAATACAGTGAAACTACAAGTTCAAAAATTAAAATTTTAGAACAAACAACACGAAAAACTTCTCCTTGAATGAAATTTTTAATGTATTTCAAGAGTAAAAGACCAAAATACATTAAAAGAACAGTTCTTCACTAAATAACTGCAATCTTTCAATAGAACAAAAAAAATGTCTTTGTTCTCTCCCAGCCTTGAGAGAGCTTTTATGGGAAGGCTTTTTTACATTTAGTGGTTAACACGTTTATTTTTCACGATTGTCATGATAAACTTTGTTGACTTTTCAATCAATTAAAATTGCAACAATTTGCTAAAATTATTATCATTATCCTGGCATTATCTTCCGGAAGGAGATCCATTTACTTAAGTCCTTGATAACATAACATATGCAAAGCATTCAAATAGAAGTAATAGCCTGGAGAAACTTTATACAGAATACCGCCTGTTCCCCGCCTTACCCCAGTCAGCCATTTTGTTTTGTTGCCGCTAATAAAAAGAACATTTCCTTATAGTATCCACCTACCAACAGATATCCTGCTTTTAGGACTATTAATTGTATTGACATGCCAAGAGGGAGTATCGCTACACATACAAGAAATAAACGAAAGATACAAAAAATGTGCACTGTTTACTAGCTAGATATTTGTCTACTTGCTCTACTGCTATCTAAACTCCGGCATATATCGTTATGGTATGCGAATTTTCTCTTAATGTGTGATTGTGGTTATCCTTTCCTTTCGTCTTTCGACATGTCTACATGTCTTTCACATAATACCATTTAATGGCTCTAATATAATTACACTCAAATTAAAGACATTAGACAGCAGCAGCTCTCGAATGCCTACCAAAAAAAAAAGAAGGAAGAAAGACAAAGTCCGGAACACTTTTCGCAGAGGGTGCTGCCAACAGGATAATAACGATGCTAATGAAAGAAAATTTACCACATAATGAATTTTATTTATTATACTTAAAATTGTGTGGGTGTCAACTTGGAATTGTATACTAGCACTAACTGCTAAGCTACGAGTACTACCACTACTGCTGCCTAGAGTTGTCCTTGTCATCCTTGTACTACTTCCTGCTATAGACATCCATAGCAGTCGAGTGGGTGACACTTTTCAAGGAGGAAGGAGGGAAATTGTGGTTTGCTGCCCTTGTGCTGTTGTTCACTTAAAAGGATAATGGATGCTTAAGTGATTTTTCTACAAAATTGCTACGAGCCTTCCGAGCAGCAACGACGACGACAAAGAAAAAGTCATCAGAATGCCACACGGGAAATAAAGATTGAAATTAATTTCGTACAACGTATGTTGCCAGCCAACCTAAGATGGTAATGAACTAACTGCTAACATAAGGAGGGTGAAGTTAACTCAAGTTAATTGTCTCTATAGTTGTGGCAAGCAAATTATAAGAAGGTCTATTAAAAGGGAAATCTTGCAATGAATCATAGACATTTATGTTGGAAACAGGGTTTTTTCTCGCCCTTATTGTAAAGCTTTGGGCGAGAGTACTTAAAGCAATAATCTTTACTGACTTTTAATAATGTATTTAATAAGAAACTTGCAGACTCCCCTACATTTAATGTTTACAAGGACATCACCTACACTAACTCGCCTAATGTAGTGACAATACATTCACTCTCTATCTGTCGTAGTTGTGAATTTATTTCGCGGAATGTATCGAATTTTTGTTGTTTCTTTTGTCGAGTACAATTTACATTTCGTATATTCTTCAAACTGTAATGTGAGATATCATTGTTGTGTTGTATTAGCTTGATTATACTCAGTTACATTATTCCATGCAAGAATCGTTGGAATGTGGCTTAGTGTACATGGCAGTGTGTATGTGTGTACATATGTTAATTATGTGGCATTACAATGTGGTACCACCAACATCCATATCAATGAATGTTGCTGTGTCAAATGTTGTTTTGTACCACACATATCCTTTTTTATGTAATTTACATAATTTATCTTGCTTAATGGAAATATAGCAGATCTGTTCTATATGAATAAAAGCACTCCCACAACACAACAATAGAGTATAATTAATTGTATTAATCATTATCTAAATAAATGTTTAATTGTTCAATGGATGTTGAATAAATGAAAATTTATTTTCGGAAAATAAAGTCTACTCAACAATACCTACGATAACGGATTTAGACTGGCTAGCTTCGCGTTAGAAAGAAACATGATAGTGAGTGGTATTAGATTCCCGCATTAAGATATCCACAAGGCAACCTGGATACCGTTTGATCAAATGGCAACGAACCAGATTGATCACATGGTAATTGATAGTAGGCATGTCTTAAGCGTTATGGACGGGCGTGAGATGCGCGCTGCAAAAATTGACTCGGATCAACACTTTATTGCAGCCAAGGTACGCACGCGATTAATCAGTGCCAAAAGTGGCAGCGTATTGCAAAATCTATGACCACTGCCGCAACGACCATACTAGGTTATGAAAAATCACGCTCAGACAAGCCCTGGCACGATGATGAATGTCGCGAAATGTCTGAGGAAATGGATGCTGCATACAAGGCAAAACTGCAGCAAATGGCGACGCGTGCGGTGACGGAGCGTTATAAAGAGAAAAGGAGGAAGATGAAACGCCTGTTCAGGCGGAAAAAGCGTCTGTGGAAGAAAAGAGAGTGCCAGGATATCTAAAACTACAGGGATAGAGGTGAAGCCCAAAAGTTCTATCAAAAGTTAAAAAGTAAAGGTTTTGGAACAGGGAACCCGACCCGTAACGGACACGGACACTCAGAGTGTGCTGCAAACATGGAGGAAACAGTTCTCGTTCCCGAAGACAGCATAAGTGACGAAATCACGCCTATCATCGACGACGGAGTAGTTTGACACCACTAGGCCAAAACGAAATCAGCACGGAAATTGCCCGACTTTAAAACAATAAAGCTGCTGAAGCCGATGGACTGTCCTCAGAGCTTTTAAAGCGGTCGGCTATAAGCTGGCAACGTGCATGCTTGAGCATGCTTAAAGCTCAAAAATTGATATGACTTAAGAAATGCATCCCGATGATTGGAATCAGAGTGTTTTATGTCCTGTGCTTAAGTAAGGCGATCCAAGTTTGTGTTCCAACTATCGTGGGATCAGCCTTTTAGCCATCGCATACAAGGTCTTATCTATTGTGTTATGTGTAAGACTAAAGCTCATCTTAGCGAACCTGATAAGATCTTCTCAGCGTGGCTTTAGATATTACATTAAGAAAGCTGCATTCAACAGACCGATACGACAGAAACTATTAGATGTAGTGGCTGAGTTTGTTATCCCCACAAAGCTCCGGGATAACTTTGACTGACACGCAATCTTCAATGAGGTTTAAGACAAGGTGACTGTCGGTCACGCGATCACTTTAACATCATAATGGATATGATCATGCGGAAGGCTGCACCAAGCACAACTGGTGCAATTTTAAAAAAAGTAACATGTAGCTTGCGATACATTTATCGGTGGTCGCGGACTGCGGGATATTACTGCAGCCATTTCACGCACTGAAAAGCAGTGGGCAGAAGTGGGTCTGCTAATAAATGAGGACAAAACCGAGTTATTAGTTTCAACGAACGAAGAGTCTACTCATTTGGGACGCTGCGTGAACGTTTACACGCGACTACCCTGCTGGGGATCCCAGTTTCGACCTGACTTCAAACATCTACATTTTTCTTTTATTGCCGGCCCCCTCGATGTTGTCGCAAGCAACTTCGCAGTATAGTGTCGCGTTAATCGGCATGTTTAGTAAAAGCTTCTCAAACAGTGACGTTCGCATTCGTCGATAAATAAATAGGTGTGGAATCTTAAAATAGACAGCTAGTTAATTCACAACAACCCGAGAAGCTATCCCATGCCTCATACATGGGGTGCAAAGGGAAATTAAGTAAGTTTTTTTTCTTGACCAACGAAGATCAAACTCTACGAGAAACTGATCCTACCTGTCTTGCTGTACTGTGCACAAGCCTAAGCATGGCGAAAAACTTACGTAACCAAGCACAACAAAATCAGGACATTGGTAAACTGCGGACCACAGAGGTAGCGGACGCCTACTCCAACCACCTAACTCAACTGCTGCGGAATGCTTCAACCCCTGATAATAACATATTATCTCGCAGTGACAATATAAAGCCGACTCCATGGAACGGAAAGCGCGAAGCGTACTTGGGTACTCAAAGCCATCCCAAGTTGATGCCTGGTACGATGAGGAATGTCGCAATGCCACGAGAGAGACGGATGTTGCATACAAGGCGAAACTACCAATGGCAACGCGAGCTGTTCGTGCACGGCACAAGAAGAGACGAGAGGCAACTCGTCTCTTAAAGCGGAAAAACAAGGAGCTGCTACGAAGGGTTAAGGCAAGAATGCGTGGAACAAGGTTGCTCTCCTGCAAGGATAGCGATGGCCAGCTAGTGACAGATCCGGATAACGTTCTAAAGATATGGAGAGAACATTTCAGCAATCTACTGGATACGAAACCACTTCAGAAGACCACGCACCAAACCATGTGGATTAACTGTCCACCTCCGAAACAGAGCGAGGTACGTGTGAAAATATCAAAGCAGCTGGAGCCGATGGTCTCTCTGCTGAATTGTTAAAGCTAGGCGGGGAGGAGCATGCATCAGCTCATGGAGAACATCTGGCGGGGATTGTATGTCCCATATACAAGAAAGGAGATAGTAGTGAGTGTATGAACTACCGTTGAATAAGCCTATTACCAATAGCAAGGTCCTTTCAAGCATATTGTGTGAACGTCTAAAGCCAATTGTAGGAAAACTAATTGGACCATATCAGTGCGGCTTAAGACCTGGTAAATCTACGACGGACCAGATATTCTCTTTATGAGAAATCCTTGAAAAAAAAACTCATGGAAAGCAGATCGACACCTTTCACCTCTTTGTCGGTTATAAAGCTGCCTCCGACTCTTCGATAAGGAGTAGGCTAAATGAGGCCATTGCTAAGTTTGGTATTCCTTTAAAACTAATTCGACTTTGCAGATGTACCTTGGAAAACACCAAATCCTCGGTTAAGATTGGTAAGGATCACTCTGAACCATTCAACATGGAAAGAGGTCTCAGGCAGGGCAGTAGCTTGTCCTGTACACTATTTAATATAATTATTGAGAAGGTGATGAGAAAGGCTGGTGTCAACATATGTGGCACAATGTCTCTAGCCTATACCAATGATATAAACATCATTGGCCGAAATCCGCGGGATGTTTCTGCAGTTTTCTCAACACTAGAAAAGAAGTCAAAAATAATGATGTCGACGAACAAAGAATCCTTTCGATGGGAACGCACCATCAACGTTCAAAATTATTGTTTTGAGGTAGTAGATGAGTTTATCTACCTCAGATCTGCCGTCAACAAGAAAAATAATACCAGCCAAGATATCAAGCGGAGAATAGTGCTCGCCAGTAGATGTTTTTACGGACTTCGGCAGCTTTTTAGTAACACCACCTATTCTCGGGATACTAAAAAACAGCTATACCAGGTGCTTATTTTACCCGTTCTGTATGAGCATTACCACGACATCGACGTAGCTAAAAGAGTCAGAATCCTATGACTTCGATGGCTGGGACCTGTTGTCAGAATGGATGTAAATGCTCCAGCGAGAAAGGTGTTTGAAGGCGAACCTGAATGACGGCGCAGGGAGACCCAAAATTCGTTGGAAGGGCCAAGTGGTTGGCGACGTACCACCATCTGGTAGGACTAACTGAAGAACGCACGCAGAAGACCGAAGCGTGTGCAATTCTTTAATACTGTAGGCCTTGAATTTATGAACCACATTCGTAAGTTGTAATGGGTCACTTAAGTAAGTAAGTAAACTAGTAGATAATGACCTTTATAGGTGGCATAGCTCGAACGAGACTAAGAGGAGTAGGGTAGCTCAACTCTAGCAAACTAGGGTGCAACGTCTGGCAAAAGAGGTAGGAAAGGTGAAACACAAGAGCCTACTAATCAAATACCTTTAGTATGTCTAATTAATAAAGTAACTACAATTTTAATTTATCAATCAAATACTTTACCAACAAAGAACATATTAGAAAAACTTCAAATCACTACTTAGTAATTGAAATCTTCCTCAACTACCGATTACTATTATAATACTTTCGTTAATGAGATTGAGGCCGATTGAAATGAACCAACAAAAATCCATCACTTTGCTAACAATTTTGTTGACATTTTTATGTAATTATATTTATGGCTTTCATAATAATTACTCTGTAATTAGAAGACAATTCGTCCGACGGTTCTGGTCGATTTTTTTTCTAATTATTTTTCCAAGTAGTAGCATGTCATGTTTGGAATAGAACAGAATGGGAATGGGGTAGTGTATTATTATTTCGATACAATAATTTCATATCGTCGTTTCGTCTACAAATCGGACAACGGTTAAATATCGTAAATGTATTCGTTTATTATTTCCAATCAATTAATTTCATATATATTTTTAGAGTTTTACTCATAATGGAGGTATAAATGTTTGTACATATGTCAATTTTCTCCATAGTACTCCATGGGGGAGGGTATAGCCGGTAACAACCCTCTAACTAGAATATCATTGTAGGACTCCAAAACTACCACCAAAAGTGATTCAATTCATTCAATTTTTGTCCGTTCGAATGTTATTTCATTCGTTGAAAATATTTTTGGAATACATTCAATTTCAACGAAGGTGGATTGGATAGTTGTTATCAGAGTTCCAATGCAACGTTGGGGGTTTATGGTTGGCAACGCCTTTTTGTGTCCATTTGTTAAGTACTTCATTGATTGTTGTCGTCCATTGTTAATAGTATAATAATGGGTCAATCATTTTGGTATGATATATTTGATATCATATGATATAAAGAGTGGGACAAAGAAATGACGCAGAAAGTTGATAATTCAGCTATAAAATAAATAAGAACCAGGCATTCAATTCTTTAGATGTAATTCCTGCAAATAGTTCCTGTTTGCAAACTTAAAAAAATGGGTGTCCGATAAGAAATTTGGGTCGGATGAAAAGGTCACCAAATGTCCACTGAAGATCATGAGCAAACATAAAAAATAAGTAACCCCAAGCGCATGGCACCCTTTATCCTGAATATATGAATATTTTACACGATTGGTCAATTACAATTACAAGTCAATCGCAACAATTCCCCTCCTCCTTAGCCCCGTATTTAATATTTAAAGGTAAATCGAAATGTTGGGGCTGGGGGCTAGTAAAACGTATTGGATAAAATGGTGGGGCCCCATTTATGTGTCACTCATAAATTCATAATTAATTATATGTCAATTTGAATGTCTTCGTTTTAAATGAATCTCATTACTGAGCGGCTACTTTCTTTTTGATTATATGTCTCGGGTAATTTGGTTGTTGTTATATTGATTTAAATTGTATTTTAATAGTAATTTTGTTTTAATTTTTTTTTTATTCCGTCCATTGTCTGTTGTCTGTTCCTTTAACGGGGTAATTGTAGTTATTAAAGAAATTATCATAGATAATGTTGGGAGGAAGACTAGAGTCAAGTTGTGACATCGGAAGAATGTGTAAAGAAAATGTGTGTGTGTTAATACAACGCCTGTATCTAATTAGACTAGAAGGACAAATTATTGTTGTCATGTGGCTTTAATTGAATTATTATCTCAGGGAATTGTTTAAGGATGGGACCAGCATAAGGCAACATAACATAAACATAAAAGAAAACCAAGAAGGTGTCGTTCGATATAGTCCATATGCATGCCATATTTATCTCCCAAAGAAAGCGAGGTACAATTGTAATTGCTAGGCGAAGTTTTTTATGAAAGAAAATTTTAGAAAAATCCTCTGGAAAAGTCGGGAAATTGATAAAATTTTAAATAGCTTTTTGTATGAAATTTTGTGTGCAATTGTTTCGGAATGGCTTTTCGAATGAAAAAATAGAAAATTCTCTTTTTTTTTTGTCAACAGAATTTTTCAGTTGTGGCAGGATTTGATGAATATCGGATAAGTTTTGTTTGTTGAAGTTAACGAGATAAATAATATTTAGATAAAAAAAAATAGTTATTGATATTCTATGGAACATTTATCAATTCGATATTTTTTTTTTTCAGAAAATAAGTTTACGTATAAAACATGAGGTTATCCAATAGGATTGCGGGCATTCATTGCCTAACGACTTTGTAGTTTTTTAGGGAGCGTGATTTGCTTGACTAATGCCTCCTAATATACAATCAAACCTTAGATGACGTTAACGTCGTGCAATAATTAGTCAGGCTATACAAGGTTCATCCACCCCAAGTTGTATGCTTTTGTCTTAGCTTTCCTTCAATTCTCTGCGTACTGTAGATGGAGTGATGTGCGCCGTATTTCGGGAGGCTTGCCAAACTTTAAAGTTGCTCGCAGATGTTTCTGCGTCAGCGATTCAAATTCGTACATTGTTCATAGGAGTCACATATCATCCGTCTAACCTGACCGCATTGTGGGACAAATACAAAGACAAAATGCCTGACGACATTTTGCGCAGAGTATGCACCACAACTTAGAATTTATTCTTGAAATTAACGACAAGATGCGCAACGACGCATTAGTTCTAATCGAAGAATTGCAACGGGTGTAAGACTATAATCGAGATGAGCTGGCCGAAAGAGTCTGTACTTATGTGCTGATGTTGAATGCCGAGCAGAAGAACGTGCTGATGAAGATTGTTGACGATAGAAGGGGAAGGCATTTACTTTCTCAATGCTCCCGGTGGGACAGGCAAGACATTTTTTTCGTTGATTGTGGCAACAATTCAGTCAAGATCTCAAATTGCGTTGGCCGCTGCATCCTCTAGCACTGCTGCCACATTGTTGGAAGGCAGTCGAACTGGAAATTCCTCTATGAAGCTGCCGATAAATCTGCTCACGGTTGAAAATCTAAAGTGCACAGTCGCCGAATTTCTGGTCACTGATGAAATTCGGCGACAGCGAAATTGATGCGAGATTGAAAATCAAACGAATTAAACGAGCTTTGGAAGTATTTGACCGAACAAAAATCCTTCATTTTCGAGGTGATTCAAATGATTTGGTGGGACTATGATATTGCTCTCCGGAGATTACAATCATCACGAAATCTACTGCTGCCGGTATACTTAAAGCAGTAGAAGTTGAACTTGACCACGAACATGACAGTCGCATTGCAGAACCCCCCATCGGCAGCTGAATTCTCGAGACAACTGCTGGCGCTTGGCATTGGCCAAATTCCTGTTGATGTTTCTACTGAATTGATATAGTTTCCTACCAAATTTTTGCGAATTCACATCGTCGAGGTAGGAACTCATCACCAAAGTGTTCGCCGGCATTGCACAAAATTGTCGATTGGATTAATGATAGGGCAATACTAGCAACGAAGAATAAGGACGTCGATAGCTTTAGTTTCGTGACAGCGTGACCGACGACGATGAAGCGACCAACTGTTCGACGGAATTTTTCAACTCGCTTGATGTGCCAGAAACTCCGCCCATAATTTACAGATGAAGGTGGGATCGATTATTATATCGGGGAATCAACTGAAATTGTACAATAGTACGCGGTTGTCCGTCAAGAAACTAATAAAGAATGTGATTTAACTGAGGATCATACGGGGCAAATTCAAAGGAGGGGAAGTCCTTATCTCTCGAATTCCGACTATGCCAACTGATCATCCATTCCAATTTCCGGTTCGGTTGGCTTTGGGGATGACAATCAATAAATCGCAAGGACAGTCGCTGTAAGTCAGTGGGATTAATCTCGAATTTCCCTGTTTTTTGCACGATCAGCTGTACGTTGCTTATTCGAGTTTTGGAAAACCGCCTTCGTTGTTTGTTTTGCGCCGGAAAACAAAACGAAAAACATTGTTTATCATAACACTCTCTACTGATTTAAATTTCATTAAAATGAACTTAAAAAACTTAATTTCCCTTTACACCCCATGAATGAGGTATGGGATATCTTCTCGCGTTGTTATAAAATTAACACGCTTTCCATTTTAGATTCTCAACAAACGGCACCTACTTGTTTATCGACGAATGCGAACGTCACTGTTTGAGAAGCTTCAACTAGACATGCCGATTGACTCGACACTTATACTGCGAAATTGCTGTTGACAACATGGAGGGGGCCTGCAATGAAAGAAAAATGTATATGACTGGAGGCGGGAATCGAACTCGGGATCGCCCGCATGGTAGTCGCGTGTTGTAACCATTGAAATTTGAACTATCTGTGTTTTATTATTACTCTGGATTTTATCTGAAGGCGTTTAATTAAATCAAGACGAAGTTTGCCGGGTCCGCTAGTAAGCTACATATTTTTAAATTGTTGATTCAATCTGCGAAGAAGGAGTGTCAAATCTAATTGGTGCCTAATAGAGATAATGTTTGGTACACAGATAGTATTCGGCAGAGCTGGATAAAATTTGAAGACGCCCAGCCGTGGAAAAAGTTTATTTTAGCCCTAGAGATATAAAAATTGGTGTATAGGTAGTACTCGGCGCAACAAGTACAAATTTTTGATCAGTGGGCGTGGCCATACTGTATTTTAGTCTATGAGAGATAAAATTTGACGATAAAAGATTTGATAAAAAAGACGAAATTTATATTATCGATTGGTAACAGACTTTTTTTAATTTTCGGCAAAACTTACATCGTTGCCTGATATCAATGGCTGTCTGTGAAATATAAACTAAACGATGCAAATGTGTTAAAATTTGGCAAAAGTCTATAAACAGATAATAGTTACAGAAGCAATGTCGATTTTTGATTAAAAACGCTTGCAGGACTATTCCCTGAATATTCGTGATAGCACCTATATAAACTGCTTTACATATAAAAAAAATACATCAATTATATTTTTCTCATTTCACTCTTTTCAAATGACATTGGCATACTCAGACGAGTCGGATTAAACAGAAACGAACTCATCATGGAAACATCTCAACCATTCCGAGCACGTTCATATCCGTTGTACCATAGAAATCCATGGCACTGCAATTCACATTAATACACACAATCAAAATTAAGTTTAACTTTTAATAAAACATTACACGAAAAATATCGCGTTTTCCCTCGGTGTTATTTAACACACTCACACTTTTACGCACGCATAAATATAAATGTCCTTTGCACCTGATGGGAGGGGGAGGGGGGAGGTTTGGCCCCTAAGGTACCAACCCTTTCGTTGATGTACAACTTCTCTCACTCACGCTGTGGGTGTCGTTACCAAATAAATGTAAGTATGGCTGGCAACTTATAATTGGAAAAATAATGTTGTTTCTGTTCTCATATTTTGCCCCAACACATTTTTGTTTGTTTTGCTTTTTACGTTTGTTTCAGTTTCTGTTTCAGTTTCAGTATATTTCTGTATTTTTGATTCGTTCGTGGTCAAAGGACACAAAAAATTGTATATAATTACAAAATTAATGTCCTTTGAAAGGGGTTGTGGTGATTGCCGTGCTGCGCCGCGGCTCCCTTCTATTAATGTTAAATATTAATATGAATACTTTTTCGCATAATAATCTGTTTTTTTATTGAAGATTTTACATTCAAAAACAAATTAAAGTTTATAATTGGAATGGTGCAAAAGGACACACAATTACCATGGCAAGGATTAATGTTTATCTGTAAAGATTTGCTTTTTGCTTAACGTTGGACTTTGTAGGTACTTCTCAAGATGTGTTTTGAGAGAAAAGTTGTAGTCTATTAAATAAAAGTAATTCAACAGTTTGTATAGATTAAAAAAAAAACACTGTCAAGATAGATTCTCTTAACCAACATAATAAAGTCAGCATGAGCTTAAAACCGTAGTCCAAGAGACGCTTATTTAAAACTTCAGAATTTTCTTGAAGTTAAAAGCAATGATTTCCTTTAAAGACCTTAAGAAAGTTCCACAATTTACCCACAAAATACAAATTAATCGTCTTATTTATAAAACAAAAAGCATTACATCAGTTAATCAGCCTATGACTCATATTATCCTTGATATTTCCTGCAAAAGGAATACTTTATTTTTACTTTTTTCTAGATTATTGATAATTTGCCATAGATTTATTATCCCTATAAAATTTATTGCTACAACTAGCGAAGAGAACAACAGGAACCGGAAATCAATCGACTGCTTAAACCAAGCAACAACTAAAGCGGAAACGGAAGGTACTCGTACACATAATGCCAAATTACTTAAACAAACAACAAACACAGAGTTTTATACCAACGAATAACATCACATTAAACGTATTTATAAAGAGAAGGAGACGTCAAGGATAAAGTATTAATAATCAAAAGAGTACACTAGAATTGTAATAGCGCTTCATAAGAGCAACTCAATGAGTGGGTTGAGCGAGAACTAAAAAAGCGACTAAAGCGGCTATTGGGTATATGACTTGATTTTTAAGCCTGATTAGTGTTTTAGGATTAATGTATTTTTTTTTTCTTTTCTAAATTCTTACAAAACCTATAACTGCCAAAAGTTATCATAACTGAGGTAAATGGGTGTGGGTGGTGTCAGAAGGGATCAGCCGATATAGTTCATATTTATGCCGGAGTCGAATTTACATAAACGTACAGCTTACGCAAAATATAACTTAATTTAGTATACTTACAAAAATTGGGGCAAAGATTTCGATTTTCTGAGGCTTTATCTACTATTATAGGATAATTAAACTGACCAAAACTTTATAGAAGTTTTGCAAGAAATATCAGTTATCCAAAAATATTTAATTTTGTATAGGACTTATCAGTAGAGATGGGGCTATTCCGCCCATTAACTATCCGGTTACATTTTGACAAATATTAATACTGGTAAATTTTCATAAGAATCAGTATCGAGTTATCACCAGACGGCCAGCCAGACAGACGGACATGGCTCAATCGTCTTAAAAAGATTCTGGGAATTGTTGTTGCTGTAACAGCTGGAAGAGGTAGCTGAGGTGATAATTCTTTATACCGATTTTCATGTTATCGGCACTCGATCGGGCAACTCTATTTCGTTCCTTTGTAGATAGCAAGGTTTGTGTCAAGAGACTGTTAGATGTTGATTGTTTAGCTGGTTTTGTTGATTTATTTTGCGATGTTGATAAATCATATCCTTTTTCCTTGGTCCTTGCGCAATCTGGATTTTTGTACTGAAAAATTCTAGGATGAGTTTTTTTGGCTGGAGAACTCGAAAGTATTTGAAAAGTAATTTTTCAGCGATGTTGATTTGGCCAGTGCGCCGGTCGGGAATTGAACTCGACACCCTAGGATTGCTAATCTATGTAGACCATAACTTACCAATTCCTGAGATCAGGTTGCAGTTTTTCAAATTTATGTCATCGAGCAGTTGCTGCTGCGACGACAGTTTTACAGAATTTGCGGTCTTCCCCTAGGCTAGAGTGCCAAAGCTGATTGTGCTCGTTGAAGTCCCCAAGAACCAGACGCGTATCACCGTCAATTATGGTCCTGATATCGGGATGGTAGCCTGTTGGAATACCTTGAACTTCAAGGTATTAGTCTCTAGCGTTGATCGGGAGAAAGAGCTCTATACTGCAATGCCCCCATGGTTGTTTTTGGTGTGGTCTTTTGGAAGAACGTTAAATCCGTTACAACTGTGCAGACTGGAATTACAAATCACTTTAATCTTCTAGACCGCAGTCATGACAAAGTTGTTCATTTGAATGATCGAGGGAAAGAGTTATATACTGCAATGCCCCCATCGTTGTTTCTGGTGTGGTCTTATAGGAGAACGTTTTATATCCGTTACAACTGTGCAGACTGTCTCTTGCGCCGCAGTGCTCACGACGTTGTTCTGCTGAATAAATCCGGTTATCTCGGGTAATTTAAATATTTAGGTGGCCATGGATATCACCCAGATCTGTGAAATGCAATGGATGGTGTCAGCATGGGGCGACAAAAGTCTCCGACCACTGCCGATGATGATTTAGCAGAGCAGTTCCTGTGGAGACGCCAGCCCAAAAAAGCGTTGCACCTTAATTGGAAGGACATACGGTGCACCGATTCTGACAAACCGTGCAAAACCATGGTCCTGGATTTCGATTCTGGCACGGAGCAGCAATTCCGGAAGATGTTGTTCCATTGGTAAAAATTGTGTAATTGTTGTCGGGTAATTACGAGTTTTAAAACCGGCTGCCGGGAAATGTTGGGGTCTAACACGTCACCTTTAACGCGTTAAAAAACATGAACCCTCTCTAAATGTTAACGACACCCGCAAATGTGATAAGGGCCATGATTTATGGATATGCTCCCGGATTGTTCGAACTCTCTACATAGTGATTCCTCTATCCAATTAGCGGATGTCATCGAAAAATACAAGGCTGACATCACCGCCGTACAGGAAATGCGGTGGACGGGTCTGGGATGCACACGACGAAAGAACTGTGACATATTTTACAGCTGTCATGCAGAACATCACAACTTCGGATGTGGATTCAAAGTCGGCAAGAGACTTTGACACCTATTCTCGCGGTTTTACCCTGTGAGTAACCGAATCCGCATCAAGGCATCAAGGCGAAATATTTATACATCACGCTGATTTGTGTACACGTCCCGACGAAAGACAAAGACGAGTACATTAAATAAGTATTTATAGCGCCTGAAGAAAATTTATGACCGCTGCCCTGCCCATGAAATTAATATTGCTCTGGAAGATTTTTATGCTAAAATAGGAAAGGAATATGCACAACAAAACTTTCGATAACGGATTCAGGCAGGTTAGCTTCGCGTCGTCAAGAAATATGGTAGTGAGTGAAATCAGATTCCCGCATAATGATATTCACAAGGATACCTAGTGGTAATCGATGGAAGGCATTTAAGCGTTGTGGATATGCGTGTGATACGCGGTACAAATATATACACGGAACAGCACCTAGTTGCAGCATAGGTGCGCACGCGATTAGGTAGTGCTAAAAACGTTTGTAACCAAAGGCAAAGAAAGCTAGACATGACAAAGCTGCATACCACACTAATGCCTACCCCAACCAACTCTATCAATAGCTGCAATAGCTCCCCCCTAGTTTTGATGTTCCCGATACGCAATGGCAACGAATTCTGTGACTGGGTTATGAAAAACCACGCTCTGATAAGCCCTGGTTCGATTATGAATATCGCGTAATGTCTGAGGAAAAGGATGTTGCATACAAGGCAACACTGCAGCCAATGGTGACGCGTGCGTTGCCGTAGCGTTATAATGAGAAGAGGAGGAAGATGAAACGCCTGCTTAGGCGGAAAAAGCGTCTGTGGAAGAAAAGAGGGAGCCATGATATCGAAAACTACAGGGATAGACGTGAAGCCCGAAAGTTCTACCAAAAGGTAAAAAGCAAAGGGATTGTAACAGGGATAATTACCTGTAAGGACAGAGGTGGAAATTTGGTCATGGGGATGCAGAGTGTACTGCAAATATGCAGGAAACACTTTCGTACTCTGCTCGTTGGCGTTGGCTCGAAAGATAAGCACGGCAGTTGCACGGCTTAAAAAACAAATCTAAGTGAGCCAATGAACTGCCGGCAGAGCCTTTGAAGGCCGGCGACGATGAGCAGACAACGGGCATGCACCAGCTCATAAATACGATTTGGCTCAAGGAATACATGCCCGTGATTTGGAATCTGAGTGTTTTATGTTTTGTTCTTAATAAAGGCGATGCAAGTGTGTGCGGGATGAGCCTTTTACCCATCGAAAACAAGATCCTGTCGAGTGTGTTATGTGAAAGAAAGAAACCCATCCTAGCGAAACTGATTGGACCTTAACCGTGTAGTCTTAGACCAGGTAAATTCACGATGGACCAGATATTCACACTCTTACAAAACCTGGAGAAGACCCATGAAAAACAGCTCGACACGTACCATCTGTTGGTCGATTACAAATGCTATGGCTGAGTTTGGTATCCTCGCGAACACTGATCATACCTGTCTTAGTCTGCAGCGCAGAATCCTTAGTAATGACACATGCTGTTCAATCTATTCTGAGAGACTCCAAGAGAAAAATACTTCGTAAAATATTTGGATCCATCATAGTTTACGACGAATTCCATCGTAGAATGAACCATGTGCTATGTGATCGAATGCGCAGGCTTGAACACGATGTACGAATGCATGAAAATGCTCCAGCTCGAAAATTCGTTGGTAATAAATTCAATGGACGGCTGAGGAAGAGGTGAATAAAACTTTGTTGGTGTGACGAACTATCTATAGAGCGCAAAACCGATGCCAAATTGCAATACGAAGTATTGTTACCGAAATAACGAAAATTTAATTTAAAAATTCGCACAAATTTCAAAGTTGTTTAAAATGCAATAAGCCCATAAGTGAACTTGTTTAAAACTTTTACTACATACATCTAAAGCATTTGTACTTGACAACTACCAACTTAAATTTCTTAAGTTCAATATAAATCAAACAAAAACATTCTAAAATTCTTACTGATTGCAACGATAAAGAACGATGTTATGAGCAATCAAAAATCCATTACAAATCTTTCGCTCGAATAAATTTAACAAAAACAGGAACGAACAACACATGCACAATCCCAAATATCCGCCCTCTTATCTTGAAAATCATTTAGATTTCCTTGTACTACAAAAAGAAAAACAACACAAAAAACACAACTAGTAAACAAGCAAAATCAAGGGAGGAAATAAAAGTGCAACAACAAGCTCCGGCAAAGTTCATTATAAAAGTATCCCTTTTAAGGATAACTTACGCAAAAAAAGTAACAACTACAACAGCACAGCAGCAGCATGCATATTACAAAAGCGCTTTAACGAAATGTTCAAGCGAATAAACTTTTGCAACAGCATCAACAAAGAGGACCTCTCCCCTCTTATCAGCCTCTCTCTCACTTGCTCTGTCGTCCTTCTTGGCTGTGTACTCGCATTCACAAGGAAACTGCAAAATGTACAATAATTGAATCAGTTTCCAACTTGAAATATATTATTTCTTCTTTGCTTTGTTCTAACAGAGAATGTCCTTTCTGGTATGCAGAACGTATGTGTGAGTACATAGAACACGGTAGAGGATGATAATATTAGAACAGTAAACAATGAATTTTAAAAAATATTTGAATATTTTCAGTTTTTAATTGGAAAGTATACACAATATAGTATAATATTGAACACGAATCACAGTAGACCACACATATTTGTATGAGTGGATAAATATTTTAAAATAACTTTTCCTTTTTTAATTTGGTTGATTTGTGGAATACATATTGGCAACGTCCGTAGTATATTAATCTCAAAATATTAAACTTTAAACTTAAAATCAAACAAATTTCATATTTTTGCTTTTCTATGTCTTCATAACAGTTTGGCTTACAACTGTCACATAAAACTATATACATCGCATATGTGTTTTATTATGAGAATCATATGTATGTCTGTGTGATGTATTTGTATACGTGATTTCTAAGTGCTCTTGTATGATTTAACCCCTCTTGCTCCCTCTGTCGCTGTGTTTCTCCTTTCTATTACAAGCCATACGGCCATTATATCGTTTTATTTTTGTTCTAAGCAACAAAATGTCAGAAATTGAGAGCACTTGGTAACTTTTACAAATTACAGATTTTAAAAATCATTGTTTCATTCATTCGTTGCTTTGTTCAACAATGCATGCAATATATTTCAAGATCCATTTAATCATTGGCCTTTTATTATGTAATTTTTTGTGCAAAATCCTTTTTTACACATTTTCGCTGTTAAGGCCTTTATATATGGGTTTGGAAAGTGATGTATGTTGGATTTAGCATATATGTTTTTTTTTCATGTGGGAACTTTTCGTTTAACAAATGGATTATAACTTTGAAGGAGTACTTACCTTTACAGGCCTTTTCATGCATTTCCTTGTCGTCAGCAACTAATTCTTGAAATTTATGCTGTAAATTGGAAGCAGCTTCTTGGATTGTATTTGCTTCATCGTCAGCTTCGTTAAGAGCTTTTAAGTAAGAATCCATATCACCTTGAGTTATTCTAAAAAGAGGGAAATTAAATGAATTGAGGTTTTTTGTTTATCACGTTTTTCTATGGGAACAAAGGAGTTTATTAAATGGCGACCGCATGACGATCGCATTATCCTAGCCAAATTAAGAACTAAGTCTAGGAACCTTACTTGTGTGCAATGCTATGCCCCAACCAACGAACATGATCTGCAAATTAAACAAGAATTCTACAGCAAACTGGAAGCAATTCTGGGTGACTTTAACGCACAAGTAAGAGCTGATTACACTGGAAAAGAAGCAATCATGGGCAGACACGGTTTAGACTGAATTACTGAGAATTGTGAGTTTTTCTCTGAAATATGCAGTAATTTCAATTTGGTGATCGGTGGCACAGTGTTTCCGCATAGAGCTATTCACACGGCGACGTGGACCTCACAGAACCAAAAATCAAATTGATCACATTGCGATTAGCAAAATATGGCGGCGCTCTCTAACTGACATGAGATTTTTATTTGCTTAAAGGAACTAAGAAGGCATAGTTTCGACCTGGATATGATCGGAGACCAGAGCATACGCAGACGCTACCGAAATGCCTACCAATTACGTCAAATTGCGATCATGACGCACCAACGTGCAACACGGCATCATACTGACGCTGCAACAAATTGCATTGGTGCACCTAGGATATAACGAAAACCCTGGATATTTGACAAAACTTGGCATCTAATTGAGGACCGCCATACTTTGAAATCTGCAATTACCAATGCAAGGCAGTAATGCCAGAGGATTTTTGGAAAATTCCCTACGCTTATTTCAAAAAATCCCTTTTTTCCCTACGACAACTATTTATTTTCCATGCATTACAAATGTTTAAAATTTGATGAAAATCTATATAAATAATTATATTTTATTAACTTAACAAATTGAACTAGGCACCTCATAGCTTATTTTATTTCTATTCTTAGTTCTAGTATCAGTCGCAATTGCAAAAATCCTTTCAGCATCTGCATTGGCGTGCGGCATACTTAGTAGGATTTTTATTAGTTTGGAAAGGTTTGGAAATAATAAGTTATCAGATACTTTTCCACATCTAACATAGACAACGATATTTGCTCATCTTCAAAAAAAGTTATATTTCATCGTTAACCACTCCTGTGTAAGATGGTCAATATTAATGGACAATTTTTGGCACAAAAACTTGAATTGGAAAACACTGTTATCGCCTTCGCCAATGGCTGATACGGGGTTTAAAAATTCCATTTCCTCTAAAATCGAGTCTTATTTGAATCGAAGCCGACGTTGCGGTTATATAGAATTTGATGCAATCGGATTTTACCTGGTAGGCCTTTGACGGTGGGAAGGTTTTTAACAGCTCTTCACATTCAGTACCAACGTATATATTTTCAATTGGCAAAGTAATATGAGGTGATCGTACAGCGTATTTAAAGTGTTGAAGTAATTTAATACATATTTTAAAAAAAGGAAATAAGCTTGTTACACTTATTTTGTATGTCGGCTAATATTAATTCTGCTCCTTTTAATTTATCTTGGCTGGATGCAAATTTAAATTCTCTGTAATCGCTTATGTATAAATATTAAATTGTATATGTAATTTTCTATTAAAATGTGTATAGTTTTCTTTGAATATAGCTCGGTTTGCATGCCTTACAAGCAAATTATAAAAAATCCCTACATTTCACGGGAATATAAAAAATCTGTCCGTTTCTTCCCACACAAGATTTTTTTTGTCAAAAATCCCTACAAGTAGGAATTTTTCCCTAATTCTGGCATCACTGATGCAAGGACGAAGCTGGCCGTCCAACAACTACAAGCCAATACACCCTATTGAGTCGGGACGTACAAAGCAGTGCAAGAAGAGACAAGAGAGCAAGGGGTGAAAACATAGAGAAGCGCAAGCAACATCCGCGATAGCTCAGTGGAAGCGACGTAGACTAGCAATCCGAAGGTGCCTGGTTCGATTCCCGGCCGGAGCACAGGCCTAATCAACATCGATCAAAAAAAAATATTGCTTTCCAAATACTTTTGAGTTCTCCAGCCAACAAAACTCATCCTAGATGCTTCCACTACAAAAATCCAGATTGCGCAAGGATCAAGGAAAATGATTTATCAACATCGCATATAAATCAACAGCCAGCTAGCGCCATCTTTGGTGGAAATTGGCGATTAAAACTCACAACAACAACACCTAACAATCCTTGACACAAATCTTGTTATGTACAAAAGGAACGACACAGAGTTGACAAAAATGATCGTATGATAATCGGATTTATATGCCCGATCGAGTACCGATAAATTGAAAATCGGTATAAAGAATTATCGCCCCAGCTACCACCAGCTGTTACAACAACAACAACAAACGGAACCAGACATCTTCATATTATCACCAACAAGATTGCACGTCGAAACCATGACTTAGACGACGGGCGGACGAATGTCTCCCCAGTGGCATCAAGAATAACTTAATAATAAATCTCCCTAAGCAGGGCAACCTCCAAGAGTACTGCAATATGCGAGGCAACACGCTTTTGAACACCATCAACAATGTCATCGCCCAAGTAATACACCAACGCATATCAGTGTCCTTTGACGTCGACCTAAGCAGAGCTATACCGAACAAGTCATGCACGGATCATATAAACTCCCTACACATCATAGTCGAGCAATCCGTTGAAATAAGGTCAAACATCTATCTAGTCTTCATCAACTTTAAACTTGCTTTCGACACCCTCTACCACAACTCGTCCGTAGAAGCCCAACGATATAAGGGCGTCCCTGTGAAGATTACACAGTGCAACAGTGAAAAAAATACAAAAACGGGATAGTATAGGTTCGATTCTACTATCGAAGGGTAATGAAACCCTATACTCAGTTTGGCAAGATTGGTGACCAATTTTTTTATGGGCCCCTAAAGATTCTCAAAATCAGTGAGCCCCATGAAAAAAGGTGTGATCAGTTTTTGTCCAACAGCTAACTCACACTTTTGCACTTCGAACCTATACTATCCCGTCTTTGTATTTTTCAAAAAGTCGTCATTTGTTGCATAGTGTTATCAGACACATACATAACTTGTACGAGGGCGCATTGTGTTCAGTTCTTCATAATGGACTATTTGGCAAACGTATTCAAATCAGGAAAATCGAGCAACTGCCGATATCATGGCTGAATCGGCTGCAGCTGTATGTTTCGTGAGAACCACAGAATGTGGTGTTAAGCTATTAACTTAATTCCCAGTAGAACCACACCCTTTCACCACACCTTAATATAAATTAATATAAAGTTGAGCGATTAGATGAGATTTTCTGAAATTCGTAACTTTAGGGGTAAGAATGAGACAAAAGTGATAACATCGAAGAGATTTTCCGCAATTCGTATATGGATATATAGCACGTTTATCTTCTTTTAAAAAATGTTTTTTATGGACCCCGTCACACTCCATAGTCTGATCCAGCCCAAGACTTATGGTGCTGTAGTCCTCCAGTTATTGCATTTAAATCGATGTAGTGATGGGTGCTACCACGCCTAGATATATAATCCAGCCTATTTTTTAAATTTTAAAATTTTTACCAATGGAGCAACATCTACAGGCTTTGCTGCTCCGTTTCCTTTTGGTCCGTGCCGAAATCGAAATTAATCCCGGACCATGGTTCTGCACAGTTTGCCAGAATTGGTTGCACTATACGCCCATCCAATTAAGGTGCAACGTTTGTTTGGGCTAGAGTCACCTCAGGAACTGCTCTGGACTCAACCATCATCGGGAGTGGACGTAGACTTTTGTCGCCCCATGCTCCCAACTACAGAGACGAAATTAAACAGCATCGTCGACTTCTTCACCGTCATCATATACCACATCACAGTCCTCCCCACCGCAATCACAACAACCGCAGCAAACACAACAGCAGCAACAACGACCATCGCCGCTGACACCATCGATTGCATTCCAGAGATCTGGGGTGATATTTATATTGCAGTTTAACTGCAACGGCCTCCAGAACAAATTACCCGAGATAACCAGAGACAAATCTAACGAGAAATTCCAGTCTTCGCAGTTGTAATGGATACTACGTTCTCCGCAAAGACCGCACCAGAAGCAACGGTGTCTATATTCCGCCAGTAGCCAGTTGTTCATCAGGCTACCGTCCGATATCAGGACCTTCAAGACGGTGATATGCGTTTGGTCCTTGGTAAAGTCCCAATGCGCACCATCTGCTCTGGCACTCTTGCTTAGGGGAAGACCAGAGATGCGCGTCACTGGCGGAACAAATTGATGAGTCCACCTTCTGCACCATAAATGAGGATGCCTCCACACGGATTATGGCGAGCGGGGAGTCGAGTATCTATGGATTTCAACCTGTCAATGAGTAGCCTAATGCCTAGAAAATGGATAGTGTCATCCCGGTACTCAAGCCAGAGAAGGACGCGAAAGAGGGACAATCTTACATGCCGATTTCACTCCTGTCACCAGTCGCGATGACTTTAAAGGCACTCCTCCACCTACAGCAGCTCACCAACAGCATGAATCCCGCAAAATGCATAGCACCACCACTGCATTAACCGCCATAACCACTAAGATCTCACAAGGCTTTAATCAGCAGAGGCCCTGTGAAAGGACACTCCTAGTGGCACTGGACCTGGCGAAGGCCTTCTACACAGTCAGCCACACCACACTCTTCCAGGACATCCTGCAGTCCACCTTGCACAATAATTTGAAGAGATGAAGTGCGAACTATCTATGTGGTCGTCGGTCATTCGTGGAGTTTAGAGACAACTGCTCAAAGCCCCGTAGAGTTAAACAAGGAGTAACACAGGGCGGAATTCTATCACCTCTCTAAACCCCCACACCACCACTTGAAACTTTTACCGGCGAAGTCGTCAGCAACATTTTTCACCACCTGGACAAAGGAGGTAAACCAAAATTTAGGCCTTGTAGTCGACGGCGTCCAAAATTGCGACTATGAATCACCCAAAAATTTTGGAGGTCAACTTTGACAGCCTGTTTACTTCCTCAGCTCACGCCACTGCAATTACGCACAAACTGCGAAGTAGTGATGATGAAAGATGCCAAAAATGCCGCCCTGTGAACTGTAACGGGCTGCATGGAGATAACCTCAGAACACCATCTACATGGGGAAACGTTGGTCCTCCCAGTCAAGGAACACAATTTCATGTTGACCAAACATTTTCTCCTGGGATGGAGCAGGAGTCATCCCAACTTTAACATCACACAGTTGGATGTTCCCCCGAGGCATGTCAGGAAGGACCTTCGAATATACGAGGATAACAAGAGTGGCCCTGGCACAACTTAGATCGGGATGGAGCAACAGGCAACAACAACTATTGACACAATATTCTTTCAGAAATCTCATTCATGACCATTGACACAATAATCTTCCAAAAATCTCATTTTAAAAATGGAGTCCTATGGGCGATCAACACCCAATTGATATACATATAAATCAAAATTAAATGTTACCTATTATTCCTTCCACACATCGAACTATAGCATTCAATGTATCTTCATATAATCTTCAAATAAACACAAACTTATAAGTTGGCGTAAAAATTTAAAGTCGTTTTGCGCGGGTGTTCTCTTTGTGGTGACAAATAACATCTAAATATAGGTTAACTACGGCCCGCTAGCTTTCTTAAAAATCAAATTTGAACCGCTAAGAAGCTCTACCTTATAGAAAACAGATATTGATAAACAAATTTAAGTGGTCTATTTTCAATAAAAAAAATACATATTTTCACTAAATTTAAGCAATTTTCTTATCAATATCTGGGAAAATTATTCCCGCATCTCATTTAAAGGGTTCAACGAAACACTCTTATTTTTAATTAATACCAATATCGAAAGTTGAAATTGCAAACTTACCTTATGCGTTTGTTTTCCAAATAACGAACAAATTGAACTTCACTGGGCGTTAAAAACAAAACAGCACGACCACTGCGTCCAGCACGAGCCGTACGACCAACACGATGAACAAAATCAGATGTTTTCTGAGGAGGTGAATACTGTATAACTAAATCGATTTCAGGAACATCAATGCCGCGACCAACCACATCCTTGGAAACAAAAAAAAAACATAAATTTTAATAAGTCATATTATCCTCGATTATATAAAAAGCAAAAAACTTACAGTTGCCAACAAAACGCCCGATTTACATTCACGAAAGCCTTTAAACACACCCTGTCTTTCAGTTTGTGACATGGAGCCATGTAATCTGCAAGTGTTTCGTAAGTAAATAAATCAATTTAAATCAATTTTTATATACACAAATACAATAATTACCTAAAGAAGCGCAAACCTTTCAACAAAGGTTCTTCGTTCTCATTATCTGATAATTCCTTAGCCATTTCATCATCATCTTCGTCGAGCACTTTCTGCGTCAGTTGCTCATTCAATAGATCGTGATGGAAATTTACCATTTCCATGGTGCTCATAAATATTAAAGCTTTAAATTTGTCCTTGCCACGATATTCATGGGCTAAAAGACCGGCTAATGAGACCAGACGCAACTTGGGAGTTATCACAACATAACTAAGTTTCAAGTTTTCCGGAATGGTTAGTACTCCAGTGGTATCTTCACCATCATCCATATCTACTGTAGCAGCTTCAATGCTTTCCTTATTATAACCTTCAGCTGATTTTATAGCCTTGCAGGGATCTTCATCGCTATTGTCAATAAACATGGGATCACTTAATGTGAGACCTGCCAACTTTTGTACCGCCGATGTCAAAGTAGCTGACAACAACATTCTTTGCAAAGGCTGTGGTGGCTCTTCTTTAGCACTTTCGGATCGTTGTTTATCAATACCCTCTACAATTTGTTTGACATCACGCTCGTAACCCATTTCTAAGAGACGATCAGCTTCATCGAGTACCAGAAACCTGGCATTATTAATTTTAAATGATTCCGTGTGTAAAAGATGATCTACTAAGCGGCCTGGAGTGCCAACCAATATGTTTATGCCCTTGCGTAGGCGGGCCTTTTCAGCTTTACGTCTTTCGCCACCCATGAGGACACCGGGTACAATCCAAGTGAACGGCTTAACTAATTTCAAAAATAATTCATAGGTTTGTATGGCCAACTCTCGGGTGGGCACAATTACTACAGCCAATATGCCATTATCTCGGTTAATTTTTGGTCGTATGGCCTGCAGCGTTTCAACAACTGGCAAAGCATAAGCAAGAGTTTTGCCTGAGCCAGTTTGGGAGCGCACCAGAATATCCTTGCCTGTAAGGAAAAAGGAGAGTGTAATTAGTAAGTGTAATGAACTTCATAAGTCAAAAATTTAGGAACCGGTTAAAAAAAACGACTTTAACAGTCCGGCAAACACCTTTTTTATTAAAATGCAACTTTAGGCTGTCTGGCACACAAGGTACGCCGCATAGCCTATAGGTAAGTTGCCTCAGACTGTCTAAGTCGTATTTATATATAAAATTCCAACCGCTTTTTTAAGTACTTCAATAAATTTATAGAACTTAAAAAAACCAATTTAAGACTGAAATTTGTACAACCGGTTTAAAAAAATCGGTTCCAAAAAAATGTTGTACACGCTTTAACTTTACAATTCTAATCAGGGTTTCTAAGTTGAGGTCTAAGCCAAGATATCAGGCTACTTTTACTAAATTAGTTCATAAAAAAATTGGGCTATGTAAAGCTGGATGTGTTGGTATCATGGGGAGCCTGACCACATGATGGGCACATGTTAGGGATGGCACGCTCTATGCAGGTCCAGTAGGTGTTGAACCTATTGCTACATCCAAATTACATCCTGCACATGATATCGTATGATCTCCTTATTTACACGAAGGTCCTGATATGGACCGCGAAGAGTATCTAACTGTGTGATGTTAAAGTTGGGATGACTTTTTTAATGAAATCACAGTGGGAACAATTAGGTGAACATAACATTATGTTCCTTTGCTGGAAGGACCTTCATGTGATGGAACATAATGTTATGCTGGGAGGACATTCCCCCAGCAGCCGTTTCTATGTACCGAAATGACCAGAACTATTTCGCCAAGGGCTGTCAAATTCAGCAACAGTGGCTTCGATAGCTCAGTGGAAGCGACGAAGATTAGCAATCCGAAGGTGCCGGGTCCGATTCCTGGCCGGGGCACTGGCCAAATCAACATCGATGTTTTCATTACTTTTACTTTTCAAATACTTTCGAGTTCTCCAGCCAACAAAACTTATCCTAGATGTTACCACTACAAAAATCCAGATTGCACAAGGACCAAGGATAAAGGAAATGATTTATCAATATCGCAAAATAATATCAACAAAACCAGCTGACGCTATCTTTGGAGGATCAATTGAAAAAAAATCGGTATAAAGAATTATCACCCCAGCCACTTCCTCCATCTGTTACAACAACAACAATCCAAAAAACTGAAACCGTAAAGCAAAGAAGTAAATGAATCATTCAAGTACTAAATCAGTAAAATTTGTAGTTAATTATTCGCAACAAAAAAAAAAGAATTGAATGAAATTTGAATCAATTTCTAATTCACAACTAATTTTTAATTACAAATAGACCCTTCTAGAAAAAAGGAAGGCTTGCTGCATTTAAAATAAAAAATGAGTTGAAAGACAAAACGAGAGTAATGCATACTCTACATTTACTTACACTAGTTTTATTTTTTTAAATAAATTGCAATTGATTTTGCCAAATTCATTGGAATAAGAAATTAATTGCATTTAATTTTTGCCATATTCATTTGAATTGATAAAAAGTCTATTTTTGTGAAATAAATCAACTCAAAATTTAGCTAATTTAGTATTGAAAACAAAAACAATGAAACATTTTCCACTCTGTGACAAAAACACATTTTTACAGAAAAAGACACAATTTTTTAAAAAAAAAATACGTGCAATTTTCCCTGCACCCATGGAAAGTCCTACATAAAACTAGGCAATGACAATTGTAAAAAAAAACTAGTTCAATATGGCAAAAAAGAGTTGAATACAAAACTGGGATCTCCAGCCACTCTTAAGTGCCCTTTACAGACATGTCTGGAAGACATCTGTCTTCCTCTCTACATTAGATATACACATCTACCGAACTTTAATTTTTCACAAGACATTATATCTCACAGACTTGTCTGCCAGTGTAATGTGGGCGTTATTATCATACGGCCTCACATAACAACCAAATAGGTTCGAAGCACTTCTGTTTATATACATACAGTCTCAAAGAGTCTCATAGTCTGTATCCCTCCCTTTAAACCAGTTGTTGTCTTTGTCCAGCTAATTTTTTATACAACACTTTCTCAAACTCACCTTCCAATGCTTTTGGTACCGCCTTCTGCTGCACAGTTGTCAGCTGAGTTATACTTAAAACATCTGCTAAATTCTTTACCGTATGAGGATGTAATTCTATCGAGTCCACTTTAGTGCCATCAAAGATTTTCTCTGTAATAGGCCTGACCAATCGTTGACCCAACTCAATTTTCTCTGGTTGATCCTTAAACAGGCCTATTTTACGAACACTTGAATCGCCGGGCCGCCTAACACGAAAGGCATTAGCCTTGCGGGCATTAGGATCAACATGACCCAAATCATGATCTTCATTTTCTTCCACCTCACCGTTGTTGTCTTCTCTCTGACGTTCGGCTCGCTCACGTTGTTCGAAAATGTCTGAGGCTCGAGGCTTTTGATTGGGATTTTGTGAAAATCTTCGTATGCCTTGAGAAATCTCCTTATTGGTTAGAGTACGTTTTCTGAGGACACCCTCGCCTTGACGTTGGGCACGTTTTTGTTGAAAACGTTCTTCTTTGGAGAGCTTTTGCTTCGGTGCTTGTTTGGTAGAGGTGGTTGTGCAAATGTTTAACATTAAATCATCGGCTGCAGGTTTGGGTTTTGCAACTTTGGCATATATCTCCAAATCAGAATCATCACCGTTGTTTTGGGGTGGTGCCATAACAAAATTTTTCTTGGGCGCCTCAGTAGATTTTCGTTTAATGGCCAGAGACTTTTTGGGCAGCACTGTCTCGGATTTTCTACGTATGGCCATGGATTTGGGTGCAATGGGTGTGTTGTTGTTGGCTGGGGTTTCAGCTATTTTGCTGTTTGCCGTAGCTTTCTGTGGCTGCCGTCTTCTAGCCACCACAGCTTTTATTTGTTGTGTCCCTCCACCGAATTCAAACGTGAAGCCACCATTAGAAGAGGCAGTGTTAATCTTTTTACTCTTAATCGGAAGCGGTTTTGCCTTTTCCTGTAAGAGATTGTTACAGTTTAGTTAAGGTTTTTAGTTCGTAGTTTATTTACCTACCTCAGGTTTACTGCGCAACGGCTGTGGAGCGGTGGTAATATTTAATTCAATCGTCATTTTGTTTGCTATTAATTTATTAAATTAAATCACACGAAATCTTATTAAAACTGTTTTTAAGACGGAGATAAACTAATGCAACGTGCTGTTTATTTTGCTTGCTGCTTTACAATGTGCTATTGCCTGTTTTGTTTTTACATGTTGCTTCGTACAGTTTGAAAAACATTGAGACGCAGCTGTTGTCTTCAAACCTACATACCTCACATACAGATGGCACAGTCAAACGAATAAGCAATATGGCAACATTATTCAACACTAGGGTGAATGTCTTTACTATGGTTGTTACCAGATTCAATACGAAATTCAATAGGATTATAGATATTTGGTTAATAATTTGGAGAATTATTTCTAAATTCGGTAGAAATTAAGTGCTGAATTGTACAGTTCAGTGTTACAGTTGTGCCATTAAAGTGGCAATTTTGCCACTTTTTTTCTGCATTTATACTTTTATGCCACTTTTTTACAATGATACTAAATGTGCCACTTTTTGTATTTGTAGAAAAATGTTCTAAAAAATTGGAAAAAATACATAATATGCAACAAGAACTGTCAACTAGTAATAATATATATTAAAAATTTTTAGTTTATATTCTTAAAATCATGAATTCATTAAACACAAGTTTTCCAAGTGAGTCATCACAAAGTATATATCTTATTTCATTGACAAAACTGATTTTACTCCAAATTTACAGAAACTTTTGAAAAAAAAAGATTGTATTACCCTTACATGCTGTGGAATATTTATTAGATAAATATTTTACACATCAAGGATGTTACTAAAATATAAATAGGCCATGAAGTCGAAACTTTAATTTGTTCAGAAAATATATAAGAAATTGATATTATAACTATTAAAACAAATACTCTAAAATTTTACCAAACTATTTGTGACCAAATATTTTCAAGAATCGATATAAATTATAAAAAAAACTGAATAGTCTAAAGTTCTTAGACCCTTTTAATATAAAATCTAATAAAGATATAAGTTATATTGACATCGTGATTGAATTTAGTGATGTAGTAAGCAAACCCGAGGCTTTTATAAATGAACTAAAACTATTAGAAAGTAAATCAAATGACAAATCTTATGAACACCTATTCGCAATTACCAATGTTAAAGTTTTCTGGTTTAAATTGGGAATTTGAAAAAATAATTTAAATGAATATTTGTACCAAAATTTGTACCAATTTGCCATATATGTTTTTACCTTGCCCCCTAGCAGTGCTTTCGCAGAACGCGTTTTTTTAAAACTGACATTAATGAAAAGTAAATTAACGAACAGGTTAAAAGTGGAAACCTGTCATTCAATGCTTTCAACTCTGGATTTGGTTGACGAGAAGTTTGAATATTGCATTCCTAGCACAGATCTCATTAAAAATTACAGGAAAGAAGTTACAAAAAAGTAACTAGAAATAAATACATGTGACTTAATTTAAGTTTTTTACATTATAATATCTATGTACTCAAATGAATAGTTTTCGTTAACTATTGATTTTTCGTTGTTTTCTTGAAATAAAAACTAAAAAAAGTGTGCCACTTATTTGTATATGTGCCACTTTTTTGGAAGAAATCCCCTTTTTTGAGATACTTTTTGAAAATTCCCAGCGGTAACACTGGTACAGTTGATGTACATATGGCTGCAAAAAGTAAAGATCCTGTTCAGTTCGGTTTCAAAAACATGAAAACTGTGGTCAAAGTTGACGCCGGATCCGAAAGAAGGGTCCCTGTGAAACCTATTTTTACGCCCTTTGTGTGAATACTTTTTACACTGAAATACATTTAGCATATTTTCGCATAAATTTTGCAAATATATAAATAAATGATTATTTGCGCTTCGTGGACTACTGCCTCCGATAGTAGGCACGAAAATATTGGCGGTTTATAAGGGGACTAGAAAAACGTGTGAGTTAAGCAACAGCTGACAATATGCGAAACTGCAGTGTAATAGCCTTTTTATACCAAAAACGCATTTCACATTTTTAGCTGAAAATTCGAAATGCTTAAAAGTGGTTTTACACTGCATGTTCGCATATTGTCAGCATATTTTTCCATTCGCCTTATAAACCTTCTATATTCTCCTGCCACAAACATTGTTTTGGAGGCATTATTCCACGAAGTGCGAATGCTTTTAACTAATTAAAATAATCGTTTATTAATATTATGGCAAAAATGTAAATTTGTTGTCCGTCCATGTTTTTTTTTGGCATTTTTCCAATAAATGTAAACAAACAACGAAAATGGTGGTCGCCGGATCAAAATTACTGAGAAAAATCGCTTAAATTCAGTTTTTCATATTACAACATTTTTGCATTTTTCCGCATCTTTCATGGATGCGAAAATATGTTAACAACAAAATACATCCAGTTGGCCGCATCTTTCAAAGATACGGAATAACGCGGAAATATGTTAAATACGTTCCGGTGTAAAAAGGCTATTAAAAGCAATGAACGTCACAACAATATGATATTAATGGCCTATTTTTGTAACTTATTTTCAACCACGTCAAATGGCGAACTATAAACATTTCTGTTTTTTTGTTGCTCTTGTTGTGTAATGTTGATCTATATGTGTAAATAATAAATGTGTTTTCATCGATCGGTTCAAGATCTATTTCTATTATTGCTAATAGAGTTGAATATTAATAGAGTTTTACAAGAGTTGTGTAATTCATTATTTACACATATAGATCAACAATACAAAGGAAGAGCAAAACGGGAGATACACTAGGCTGGCACTTTTGTGCCAAAAAAAATTCTATGCTATTTTGTCCGATGGAAAACGCATAGACAAGAGATTGTGTGTATTATGTTAACGTGTGGTCTTCGTTGATACCATTTTCGCACCGGTGTGTTTGGGCTTCTCGATGGTTTCTTGATGCTTTTAACTAGTGCTCGACATTTCCCGAGAAACGGTATTCCCGGTCCTTTCCCGGGAAACCGGGATTGTTATATTTCCCGGGATTCCCGGGAAATAAAAAATGTTTTTTTCAGAATGTGCATAATTGCTTAACAATATTTATTTACCCAAGGCATTCTGCCTTGAAATTTTGCAGAAATCATGAACGGAGACTTGGTTATATTCTCCCAAAAAATTATGGCATTTGATGGAACGCTGTCCGAACGCCGGTCTGGGAACGAAAAAATTTCTATTATTTTCATACATTTGTATTGTATATATTTTCGGTTTTCCGGTCTATCCCAGACCGGCGTTTCTAAAGTACTTTTTCAAATAGATCGCGAGTCGGCCGTATTGAAGAACGACATTAGTACAACATTTCCACGGATTTTTGTGACGTTTGCTTAACAACTACGGAAACGCCGGTCCGGGATAGACAAAAAAACAGTAATTTTTTCATAAATGTATATATATGGAGCTTCGGTTTGTTAAACAAAGATGCACAGAATGGCTTGAATCTTTGCAGATATCATAAACAGAGACTTCGATATATTTTGCCAAAAAATTATGCAATTCGATGAAACGCTGTTCAAACGCCTGTCCGGGAACGAAGAAATTTGTATTATTTTCTTACATTTGTATGAAATTTTTCCGTTTTCCTCTCTTTCCCGGACCGGCGTTTCTAAAATACTTTTTCAAATGGGTCGCGAGTTTGCAATATTGAAGAACTGCATTAGTAGAGCATATCCACGAATTTCTGTGATATTTGATGAAAATCTGCAGAAATGCCGGTCCGAGAGCGAAGAAGTTTTCATTATTTTTTTTTTCAATTTTCCCGTCACTTTTTTTGTACCAGAGTACTTTTTTGTACCAAAAGTACTTTTCGGCAAAAAGTACTTTTTTTTATACCAGAGACTTTTTTGTACCGAAAGTACTTTTAATGTACTTTTCGGCACAAAGCACTTTTTTCGTACCGGAATAATTTTATCTACCACAAAGTACTTCTTGTCATAAAAAAGTACTTTGTGCCTAAGAGTACATTCAAAGTACTTATGGTACAAAAAAGTACTATGATACAAAAAAAAGTACTTTATGCCGAAAAGTACATTAAAAGTTCTTTTTGGTACAAAAAAATGCTCTGGTACAAAAAAAGTACCTTGTGCCGAAAAGTACTTTTTGGTACAAAAAAGTACTCAGGTACAAAAAAAGTACTCAGGTACAAAAAAAATTGTACTCAGGTAAAAAAGTACTTTTTTTTGTTTTTTTAATTTATATTAATTCAACATTATATACACGTGTATTTTTTTTAAGCCCCAGCGCCTTATTGGCCTTAAAGGAGCTAACTGGCAACTAATATTAACAAAATATTAACAATAAGAAAATATTAACAAATAAAGAAGTTTTCAAAATTAAAAAAAAAAAATTTAAAGTAAATAAAAATTAATTAAATATTTTGATTTTAATATATAAGAAGTATTTCAACGTTATCCAAAAGATATTTTTTATGTGTTCTTTGAAAACTGAAATTGAAATGATATTTTTCAAATATGCAGGCAAGTTGTTGTATTCGCTTGGTCCAGCAAAACCAATACGTTGCTTTGTAACATCTAATCGGCATCTAGAAGTTGTGATATTGTCCGCTTGTCTCGTATTTCGACCTGTCCTTGTTCGATTTCGAACAAACTCAACTGATGCCCCTGATGTACCTAAAGTGGACTTATGCATATATATTAACAGTTGCCGTTTATACAGACCTTGTATTGGCCTTGTACTGTCTTTGCTTTATGTTTGTACAGATTAACCGAAGAATATGTTATCGGTAGATTAAAAACTATCTTAAGTGCTTTATTTTGTGCAGATTGTAAAGTTTTCATTGAACTGCATTTTTTATGAGCATATATAATAGGAAGATACTTTAGATGTGAATGTATAAGGTTTTCATAAATCATCATTTTTATTTCTCTGCTCAGCTTATTTTTGAATTTATATAATACCCCAGTGGCCGACGAAATCTTAGATTTTATCTCGTTAATATGGGCATCCCATGAAAGATTATGAGTAAGGGTCATTCCCAAATATTTTACACTCTTTGACTCAGATATAAGCGACCCATCAACATGTACCGACATATTTCCATCGCTCGCACACACATACGGTTTAAATCTTATAAATTTTGTCTTACTGGTGTTTAAGACTAATTTGTTTAAACGTGCGAACTCAGCGAATATCGCTGCGTCATATTCAATTTGAGTTCTAAGCAAAAAGCAGCAAAAAATGTTTTTGGGCCAATAAAAGTACTTTGTGCTGAAAAGTACATTAAAAGTACTTTTTGATGCAAAAAAATTCTGGTACAAAAAAAGTACTACATTCAAAGTACTTTTTAGTACGAAAAAGTACTCTGGTACAAAAAAGTACTTTGTGGCGAAAAGTACATTAAAAGTAATTTTTGGTACAAAAAAGTACTCTGGTACAAAAAAAGTACTTTGTGCCGTAAAGTACATTCAAAGTACTTTTGATACAAAAAAGTACTTTGGTACAAAAAAAAAGTACTTTGTGCAACAGAAAAGTTTTATGAAAGCACTTTTTGGTAAAAAAAAAGTACTTTTGGTACTTTGCTCGCGAGCCAAGAGCCATAAAATTTCAAATAGGCTCTCGAGCCAGCCAATACGAACCCTGGTCAAAACTGCCTTATCTAAGCAAATCACATCAAGAAATGTATAAACAAAATGCACTTTAACAAAATATGTTCAAAATAAATTCGAAAATGTTCACATTTCTTTTACTGTACGTAACAACGAGTATTTGTTATTCAAATGAATATTTACCCGAAATTTGATAAATACCCGGGTATGAAAATGGGTATAAATTCAATATTGAAAAATATTATTTCTACATTGTTTCCATATTAAAATTATTCAATTTAAATCAATATTGTTCCATATTGAAATAAAAATTTTCAACATTACTTGACTTTCGTTAGTTTCTAATTGATTCAATATGATTTTTATTGATTTTAAGTTGTTTTTTCTTTGTGTGTGGGCAACACAAATTTTATTAGATTTCAGGCTTTAGCAGGGACAAGCAATAACCAATCTCTATTTGAAACATTTCTGTAGTTCACTTATCCATTATATATCTCAATACTTACTTGATTAAAATAAAACACACATACACACACAATTTAACTATATTTAATATCCGAAATATTTCATTAATAAATAATTTTATTCATTTGAATTTTACATTATCAAATTAAAATTACAAAGTTCTACATATACATAATATTTACCGTCACATCGTAATGGTATAATATTATATAACATTGTTTCTAGTTATAAAGTAAATCGTTTATAATTCTCTTAAATTGAATTATGTAAATTTACATTTAATCAATGATATCGTACATTATGTAATATTTTTTATTAATAGAAAACTAAAAAAAAAACAAAAGAAAAAAACAAACTGTAGACAATAATCACAGTGCATAGTTTAAGATGAAATTTAGTAGTAAATTGTTCAAGTTCGAGTATTGTGGCCACGTTAAGGCCTTAAATACCAAATATTATAGTATTTAGGAATAAATGTCAATAGTACTAAGTACCCGTATGCAAGTGAAAATACAGAGGCTATCATGAAAGTGATAATAATTTAAATTTTACGGCACGAATTTAAAAAAATTTAATAGGAGAAAAGGGTTTATATAATATCAAAGAGAGTTGTATTTCTAGTGATGGCTGTGATTGCAAAAAAAAGTTGAATCGCCCGAATAAATACTGTAGTCTTGTTACTTTCTATCGGTAGCCACTATATTTCACATGTTTGAATATTAAATAAACTTACAATCAAAAATGTGATTTAATTTTTCTTTTTTCTATAAATATAAAATTGATCCATTATATATCTGTTATTTTAACAACAATAACTATTAGGGGTTTTAATACATATTTCCAATATATTAAATGATTGAGCAACAAAAGATGACTGATTTTTCGTTTAGTATAATTCTCTACTGATCTAGTAGCCTATAGGGACTAGGACTACAATTTAAATAAAAATTATGAAAATGGATGTAATGTATGTATTTTATTCGAAAAAGTTGTATTTTGTGTGTTCGTTACCGGTATAGACAAAATTTTGTAAAGCTAGACATCGCAATGCTACATACCCCCGAGATAGTCTATTCCTATTCCAATTTAACTTTTTGAATTAAAAGAACCACGCTAAGACAATTCTTGGTATGATGAAGGAATAGAAAAATATTCTGTCCAAATTGTCCGAATGCGCGCTGGCTGGGACATGTGTGGGAATGGATGAAAATACTCCAGCGTTTGATAGACCAGGTTAAAGAGATAATTTTCAAACTTGGTGTGAAAATTTTAATATGACCTATATCCGAAGAATATTTCTATCGAAGATTCTAACCCATGACCTCCCTACTTAGTTGTATTTTTATCAGTTTTTCAAAATTGAGCCTTAAATGTTCCATACTGGTGCCAGATAGAGGTTTTAAATGTTTCGACGAAATATTCCCTGGAAAATTTTAATATAGGTCTCCAAAGATGCAAGGTTGAAAATTTTAATATGACCTATATCCGAAGAATACTTCTAGCGCAGATTCTAACCCAAGACCTCCCTTCTATGTTGTATTTTAATCAGTTTTTCAAAATATAGCCTAAAATGTCCCATACCGGTGGCAGATAGAGGTTTTAAATGTTCCAAGGAAGTATTCTTCTGATATTTTTAATATAGATCTCCACAGATGAAAGCTAAAGCTTCTGATCGGTTTAACTTGGCAAACACAGAGTGATCCTTGCTAATAGCACTTCAAGTCTACTGACAGAGCTTCGTATTCGTGGTACTACTGCGGACGGAGTACCTTCACGTAGTGACGCCTGGAAACGTGCTTTTGACACCTGTCAGAGCACGGCTAACTGTGAGGGGCGAAACCTAAAACCCAGGCACGTCGGCTCAGAGTGAGCAGTACCCAGGTCAGCGTCTGACCCAGAATGGGTGGCTGTTATAAAATCCTGGGAGGAGGAGAAAACTGCGACCCGCCACCGATGTTTGAACTATTGCAATGAAAAGAAGTAAGAAAGGATACAATGGATATCCCAAAATGATGACGATATGCATCTGGAATGTTAGAACACTGTATAGACCAGGAGCCTCCATCCAGCTGGCGAAAGTTCTCGAAGAATACAACGCTGACATAACCGCTTTATAGGAAACCGGTGGACGGGACACGAATGCTCAATCATAAAGACGTGCGACATCTACTGTAGTGGCCTTGCGGACAAGCACGATTTTGGATGTGGATTTGTGATTGGCAAGAGATTGCGACACCTAGTCTCAAGGTTCAACCCGCTGTGTGAACGTATAGCCACCCTAAGAGTCAATACAAAGTTTTTCGACATTCCAACGTTCAGTGTTCCACGTGAGCCTAAGAAATGTGTATGACCATATCCTGAGCCATGACATCAAAATTTGAACTATCATCGGAAAATTTAATCTGCACACCGAAACGTCGAAACAATCGCACCAGACTGATTGATTTCTCTGGGCCAAGTAATATGGTAGTTAGCAGCACTAGATTTGACCACAGAAATATTCATAATACAATATGGTTATCTCCAGATCAATTGACGAGGAATCAGATAGATCACGTGGTAGCCGATGGAAGGCACGCATCGAGTGATCAGGGGTGCGAACATTGACTCCTATCACTACCTTACCGCATAAGGTACGCACAAGGCTAAGCATGGCGAAAAACGTACGTAACCAGGCACAACAAAAGCTGGACAACAGAGGTAGCGGACGCCTATCTCAACTGCTACGGAATTCTCCAACCCCTGATAATATTACCTCGCAGTGGCAATATATAGCCGACTCAATAGAACGGACTTCGAGAAGCGTACTTAGGTACTCAAAGCCGTCTCAAGAAGATGACTGGTACGATGATGAATGTCGCAATGCCACGAGAGAGATGGAAGCTGCATATAGGGCGAAACTGCAGACAATGGCAACGCGAGCTGTTCTTGAACGGCACAGGAAGAAGAGACGACAGTTAATTAATTTGTCAGGATGAGTGCCCAGAGTTGCTCCGAAGTAGGGGGAAGTCCGAAAATTCTACCAGAGAGTTAAGGCGAGAATGCGTGGAACAGGGTTGCCCTCCTGCAAGAACACCTATGGCCGGTTAGTGACGTATCCGAATACCGTTTTGAAGATATGGAGAGACGACCATTTTAGAAATCTATTGTATAGGGACACCGCTACAGAAGACACCGCTCCAATCCATGACGATGGTATTAACTGTGCACCTCTGAACCAGAGAGGTGCCGATATTCACCCAGCTGAATTGTTTAAGGCAGGTGGGGAGGAGCTGCATCAGCTCATGGAGAACATCTGGCTAGAGGAGAGCATGCCCGGGGATTGGAGTCTCAGACTGTTATGTACAATATACAAGAAAGGAGATCGTAGTGAGTGTACAAGCTACCGTGGAATAAGCCTTTTACCAATTGCGCAGCCCCAACCGACCAGAGCTCTGTTAATAACATCTTAGGTGCTTGCGAACTACAGGGTGTTAACAAAGAGAAAAAGGGTTGTTGAAGGCTATTTTACTAATTTTACTGGAACAACAGATCGCAAAAGTACTATTTTTATCACCTCTCGAGGAAGTTTGTTTACAAAAGTTCGTTAGCACCTCGTCTTCCAGGCATTTTTCGACACAACATTTAACAGCCTGGAATCTTGGATACTCTTTATATTATTACTCTGTGAATTGCGTACCCAAGGTCATTACGAGCGTATTATGTGAACGCCGAAAGCCAATTATAAAAAAAATAATTGGACCATATCATTGCGGCTTTAGACCTGGTAAATCTACGACAAATCAAATATTCACATTACGACAAATCCTGCAAAAAACTCATGAAAATCAGATCGACCCTACCACCTCTTTGTCAACTACAAAGTTGCCTTTAACTCTCCGATAAGGAATAGGCTGTACGAGGCCATGTATGAGTTTGGTATTCCTGCAAAGCTGATTCGACTTTGCTGATGTACCTTGGAAAACACTAAATCCTCTATTAAGATTGGTAAGGATCAGTCTGTACCATTCAACACAGAAAAGGTCTCAGGCAGGGCGATAGCTTGTCCTGTGCACTATTTAATTTAGGTATGGATAAGGTGATGATAATGACTGGTGTCAACGTGTCTGGCACCATATTCCACAAGAGCCACATACCACTAGCCTGTGCCGATGATATAGACTTCATTGGCCGAATTCTGCGGGATGTTACTGCAGTCTTCTCATCACTAGAAAAGGAGTCATCAAAAATGGGTTAAGCGTTCAACGAGGACAAAACAAAAATAATGATGTCGACGAACAAAGAGTCCTCTCGATGGGGACGCAGCGTCAACGTTGAAAATTATTGTTTTGAGGTAGTAGATGAGTTTACCTACCTCGGATCTTCCGTCAACAATAATAATAATGTCAGCCAGGAAGTGAAGCGGCGAATAGTGCTCGTCAATAGTTGTTTCTAGGGATTTCGGCAGCACTTTAGTAACACCACCTTATCTCGGGATACGAAGAAACAGCTATACCAGGTTTTAATTTTACACGTTCTGTTGTATGCTGCCGAATAGTGGGTACTGACGACAACAGAGATACAAAACCTGGGAGTACTCGAGAGAAAAGTACTCCGAAAAATACTCCTATCTGTGTCGACGGCGAGTTTCGCCATCGGTTAACCTATGAATTGTATGAGCTTTACCACGACATCGACGTAGCTGAAAGAGTCAGAATCCAAATGACTACTATGGCTGGGACATGTTGCTAGGATAGATGTAAATGGTCCAGTGGGAAAGGTGTTTGAAGGCGAACATGAAGGATGACGCCGAGCAGGGAGACCCAAACTTCGTTGGGAGGACCAAGTGAAAGGCGACGTTGTTGTTGTTGTTGTAACAGCATGGTTATTCAAGTATTAAAATAGTACTCATTATTCCGGGGGTTCTTCTTCAATGTCCAGTCCTAGAAATTCGGCTACTTCCACTGGATTGGTCCATAGATCCAAAGGGCTAAGTTGAGTAGGGTGGGCTGGGCAATTGAAGATGTGACAGGTATCGTGGGGACCCTGACCACACGCTGGGCAAATATTGGGGATGGCACGGTCTATGCGTGACCAGTAGGCATTGAGCCTGTTGCTCCATCCCGATCTAAGTTGTGCCAGGGCCACTCGTGTTCTGCGTGGCAGGCTTGTTTCCGTTTCGTCTACAGGGGGTGGGCAACCTCCAAGAACGACATTCATACGGTAACTTGAAACCGCGGAGTAGGTGGCATCTCTGTGAATGTCATTCAAAGCTGCAGTATATGAGGAGTGATCCAAGGGATCATGTACATAGTTTCGTATATTATCCTCATATACTCGAAGGTCCTTCCTGACATGCCTCGGGGGAGCATCCATCTGTGTGATGTTAAAGTTGGGATGACTCCTCCGATGACATCCCAGGAGGAACTGTTTTGTCAGCATGACATTGTGTTCCTTGACTGGGAGAACCTTCGTTTCCTCATGTAGATGGTGCTCAGAGGTTATTTGCATACAGCCCGTTACAGTCCTCAGGGCGGCATTTTGGCAGCTTTGAATATTTCTCCACTGGGTATCACTCAGCGAAGGAGACCACACTGGAGCAGCATAGTTAACCACTGACCGGCCAATAGTTTTATAGGTAGCTAACAAGGTTTCTTTGTCTTTTCCCCAAGTGCTGCCGGCTAGCGCTTTGAGGACCTTGTTTCTACTTCGCAATTTGTGCGTAATTGCAGTGGCATGAGCTGAGGAGGTAAACAGACTGTCAAAGGTGACCCCCAAAATTTTTGGGTGGTTCACAGTCGGAATTTGGACGCCATCGACTATGACGTCTAGATTTATGTTTACCTCCTTTGTCCAGGTGGTGAATAATGTTGCTGATGACTTCGCTGGTGAGAGCTTCAAGTTACGTCCAGTGAAGAAATTATGTAGTACTCCGAGATAACCATTCACTCGATCACAAAGCTCATCAATGTTAAAAGGTCCAATCGCCTTAGATGGTTTGGCTGCATTGATGGCCTCTGAGACCTCAGAAGGGGTGTAGGGTTGTGGTGTGTCCGAGACTGGAAGGTTGTGAAGTTTGCGAACAACACTTCGTTTCGCCTTGTCTCTCTCTGGGTGCTCAATAAATTGCATACAAAATGCATTCGAGCATTTTACAGGGTCGGAAATGGTGGTATCTGCAAACTTAATCGCGACCCTGTCATCCTTCTTCGTTGGGTTGGAGAGAGATCGAACCGTGGACCACAACTTACCCACTCCTGAGCTCAGGTTGCAGTTTTTCAGGTGATCAATCCATTTTCTCCGCTTGTCCTCATTTACCAACCTGCTGATATCACAGTTCAGCTCTCCGATATGTGGGTCGTCTGGGTTGGTAATTCGGATTACATCGCGCTCATCTGCTAACATCGCTGCCTCTGCTGGGAAGTGCGGCCGCACTAAGGGTAATCTTCCAGCAGGAATAAAGCGGGCTGCTGCTGCGATGACGGTATGGCGGAATTTGCTCTCAGCTTGGTGAACGTTGGTGGGAGCTGGGAGATCACTGAAAATGCGATCGGTGAACTCTCTGAAGCCGTTCCAGTCTGCTTTTTTCTGGTTGATGTAGGTTCGGCGTTCAGAGACGATGAAGTCGTTGGGTCTATCCAGACAGATGATTATGGGTAAGTGGTCTGATGCCAGTGAAACTACGGCTCTCCAAGTTGCGTAGTTTATCAGACCAGGGCTCGCAATAGTTATATCTGGGGAGCTGATGCAGTTACCCATAATCCGTGTGGGGGCATCCTCATTCAGGGTGCAGAAGGTGGACTCGTCAATTTGTTCCGCCAGTGACGCGCCTCTCTGGTCATCTCCTAGACACGAGTGCCAGAGCTGATGGTGCGCGTTAAAGTCCCCAAGGACCAGACGCATATCACCGTCTAGAAGGGTCCTGATATCGGGACGGTAGCCTGGTGGACAACTGGCTACTGGCGGAATGTAGACATTATAGAGCTCTAGGTCAGTTCCCCCCGATCTGACTGCAATACCTTGAATTTCAAGGTATTGGTCTCTGGCGTTGAGATCAAGGGAGAGAACTCTATACTGCACGGTGTTGTGGATGATGAATGCGATACCCCCGCCGTTGCTTCTGGTGCGGTCTTTTCGGAGAACGTTGTATCCATTACAACTGCGCAGACTGGAATTGCTAGTTAATTTTGTCTCCTGGACCGCAGCGACCACGACGTTGTTTTGCTGCATGAATCTGGTTATCTCAGGTAGTTTGTTCTGGAGGCCATTGCAGTTAAACTGCAATATGGATATCACCCCAGGACTCTGGGAAGCAATCGATGGTGTTAGCGGCGATGGTTGTTGTAGCTGCTGTTGATGTTGTGTTTGCTGCCGTTGTTGTGATTGCGGTGGGGAGGGTGGAGGTGTGGCATATGAAGACGATGATGATGAAGTCGACGATGCCGTTGAGTTTCGTCTTTGCGATTGGCAGCATGGGGCGACAAAAGTCTCCGTCCACTCCCTATGATGGTTGAGCCCAGAGCAGTTCCTGAGGTGACACCAGCCCAAACAAGCGTTGCACCTTAATTGGATGGACATATGGTGCAACCGATTCTGGCAAACTGTGCAGAACCATGGTCCGGGATTAGTTTCAATTCCGGCACGGACCAAAAGGATACGGAGCAGCAGAGCCGGTATATGTTGCTCCATGGGTAAAAATTGTAATACTTGAATAGTTGTTGCTGGGGTTGACAGCCCTTGGCCGAAAATTTCGGGTCATTCCGGTACATAGAACCGGCTGCCGGGGGAATGGTGGGACTAACTGGAGAACGCACGCAGAAGACCGAATCTAGTGGAATTCTTTAATATTTTTTTTTAAATATTTAAAATATTTTTAAACTCCTAACCCGAGATCAAAATTAAAACGATATATTAATTTCTTCCAAAGTTACAAATATAGGATATGACCCAGTATAGTATAGTATACCTAGCAATTTTAGACCGAATACTAACATATTTAACCCCGTTAACACTTATTTACAAACATTGATTTTTCCATATCATCTTAGTGTATGTAGACGAAGGTGGATGTGTGTTTTCCAGGGACCGTAATCATTATAAGTTATTTAATAAAAATTACATAGTAATGATTATATTTTAATTTTTAACAATTTTGTTTAGTGATAATAATTATTTTTGAGTAATTTTATAAAACTTAGACCGTAATCATTATATTTGATCAAAAAAAAATAAAACTCAAAAATAATGATTATTTATGATTTTTATGTTTTTCTTCAGTGATAATAATTATTTTTGAGTAATTTTTTAAAACTTAGACCGTAATAATTATTTTTGATCAAAAAAAAATAAAACTCAAAAATAATGATTATTTATGATTTTTATTTTTTTCGCTCAAAATAAAACTCAACAGTAATTTACGGCCTCTGGGTTAAATATTTTGCCAATATTATTTTTTATTCTTATAAATGGAACCTAAAGCTACCACCCAACATAATTTTTTTTTTTCCAAAATTTTTTTAAAAAAATTTAATAATTAATTTATTATATATTTTAAATGATTTTTATTTTTTCGCTCAAAATAAAACTCAACAGTAATTTACGGCCTCTGGGTTAAATATTTTGCCAATATTATTTTTTATTCTTATAAATGTAACCTAAAGCTACCTCCCAGTATCATTTTTTTTTTTTTCAAAAATTTTTTTAAAAAAATTTAATAATTAATTTATTATATATTTTAAATGATTTTTATTTTTTCGCTCAAAATAAAACTCAACAGTAATTTACTTTTTTTTATGCATATACTATACGTATATATTTTCGGTAATTGAAAATACGTCATTACAAATAACAGCTTCCTATCGACAATAGTAATTGCAATTGCAATTGCAATTACTGTTATGTGTTAATAACAAGTAAAAGATAAGGAGAGCTACTCATAGTCGCAACGGAGGGGGTATTACGAAGAGATCCGTAGTTCGACTGCGCTTGACTACGCTCATGCATATTTTTAATCTATTTTAAGAAGTGCTTATCTTATGCTGCAATTGTTCATGCATTGACACTAATTTTTTGGTGATCATTCTTAATCGCATATCAAGATGGGTCGCAAGCGTAATTGTGTTCTGCGCAATTATTTTACATTCCACGTGGAAAGTAATGTTTCGGAGTGCAAAATATGCAAAGTGACATTTAGTGGCAACTATCTGTGCAATCTGAAGCGGCACTTAGAAGAGAAGCACAAAAGCGAGCTCAATGAAGAGGCAGAAACCAAAGAAACCGAAGTGCCTGAAAAAAAAAAGAAGTTTTCGGTTGTAATGGGGCAAGATGAAGTCAAGAATGCCTGTATTGACCTGGTGACCGCCGCAAAAGTTCCGTTGGCTGTACTGGACTCAAAAGGCTTTAAGACATTAACAGCTCAAATATTTAGTGGCTTGGATATGCCCACTGTAACATCCAGAAATGTTATGAGTTTAGTCGACGAGAAATATAGGCAAATAAAATGCGAAATTGTGGAACGCATAAAAAACAGAATCCTCTGCCTAAAAATGGACACGGCCACAAGATGCAATCGCGGTATTCTTGGTGTTAATGTGCAATTCATCGATCGCGGTGTAATATGTGTAAAAACTTTGGGCATGATAGAATTGAGAACAGCGCACACATCCCAAAATCTTTGTAATGAAATAAAGACCATATTGAAAAAATTATTTGAAATATATAATAAATTAATTACTTAATTTAAAAAAAAAAATTATGTTGGGTGGTAGCTTTAGGTTCCATTTATAAGAATAAAAAACAATATTGGCAAAATATTTAACCCAGAGGCCGTAAATTACTGTTGAGTTTTATTTTGAGCGAAAAAATAAAAATCATTTAAAATATATAATAAATTAATTATTAAATTTTTTTAAAAAAATTTTTGAAAAAAAAAAAATGATACTGGGAGGTAGCTTTTGGTTCCATTTATAAGAATAAAAAATAATATTGGCAAAATATTTAACCCAGAGGCCGTAAATTACTGTTGAGTTTTATTTTGAGCGAAAAAAATAAAAATCATAAATAATCATTATTTTTGAGTTTTATTTTTTTTTGATCAAAAATAATGATTACGGTCTAAGTTTTAAAAAATTACTCAAAAATAATTATTATCACTGAAGAAAAACATAAAAATCATAAATAATCATTATTTTTGAGTTTTATTTTTTTTTGATCAAAAATAATGATTACGGTCTAAGTTTTAAAAAATTACTCAAAAATAATTATTATCACTGAAGAAAAACATAAAAATCATAAATTTAAAAATCATAACGGAAATGCAGAGATTAAGAAAAAATAAAGATTATGGTGCGAACCATTTTTTTCTAGGTCCATTGGAAGTGTGTGATTTTTTTAGTTAAAAAAATAAAAATAATCATTATTTACGGTCCCTGGTGTTTTCCATTTATTTTTTTCAAATTGTATTTTTGCAGTTCATTTCCGACTTATTTAACTGGGAGGGGAAAATAACGCCACAAAACAAACAACATTAAAAGTGCATTACAGATGTAGACAATAGTATTTGTTCAATAAAACAGAATTACTTGTGTACATACATATGTACAAGACCAAGTGTCTGTGGATGTCAGGGCACTGTATGTACTTACAGAATTCTTACACACAATGTTGTTAAATGTTGTACGGCTACAAATATGCACGTATGTATAAGTAAACATATTTATCTATTGTTTTAAATAAAATTCTTTCAAGTGTTGTGAAATCGTTTCTTTTTGATAAATTTGTTTTTTTTTCCTACAATTTTATCCATTTATACTTAAGTAAATTGTTTCGTGTTTAGAAATTATAAAACAATTTCCTGGGTATGATGAAATATTTTACTTAAATGAACTAATTGCAATACTTACTTACAAACGATGAATCATTTAATTTTTTTTCTTTTGGAACCCTTAGATCTTTTGGCATGTTTGATGTCCTGCAGTAATGCATTAATAAATAGTTACAGTTTGCATATGCTTTAAAATACAACGTTCATTAAATAATATAACCTAAACATGTAAAAATATTATAATATAGTTGAATGTAATGGTTGCTATAGTAATAATTCAAGTAGTTAGAACGGTTCTGGGATAATCTGTACGCACTTACATATAAGTGACCGAATAGCCACTATTCGCATCCGGGCGAAATATTTCTACATTAGGCTGATTTGTGTACACACCCCGACGGAAGACAAAGACGAAGACATTAAAGATGCATTCTATGAGCGCCAGGAGGAAATATATGACCGCTGCCCTACACATGACATTAAAAATGTTTCTGCGAGATTTTAATGCTAAAATAGGAAGGATGCTCTTGGTTCACTAGTCAGGAAATTTAGTCTATGGAACAACACCTCCGATAACGGATTCAGATTGGTTAGCTTCGCATCGGCAAGAAACATGGTAGTGAGTGGAACCAGATTCCCGCATAAAGACACCCACAGGGCAACCTAAATATCTTTTGATCAAAATATAAGAAACCAGATTGATCACTTGGAATTTGATGGAAGGCATGTCTCAAGAGTTATGGATGTGGGTGTGATAAGCAGTGCAAATATTGACTCGGATTACCACCTGAATGCACCACAAGTACGCACGCGATTAAGTGGTGCTCAAAGCGGTGCAACGGAAGCTAGAAATCACAAAGCTGCATACCACCGAGATAGCCAATGCCTACTCCAACAAACTCTCTCAATTACTCCAAACCAATCCCCCTAGTTCTAATGTTTCCGACACACAGTGGCAGCACATTACGAATTCCGTACTGGGTTATGAAAAACCACGCTCAGACAAGCCCTGGTACGATGAGGAATGTCGCGAAATGTCTGAAGAACCAGTAAGAAAGTTACAGTTGGGCAAAACGGCATACATACACCCTTACCCTCACCCTCAATAAAACAAAAAAAAATTCTATTATATTGATATTGTTACCCGATTTCTAAAGTGGGCGGATTGGTATATTTGTATGGGTGGTACCAGAAGAGGCGTGGCTAGACTTCCAGATTTTTTCTCCAATACTTTGTCCAGCTTGAATTTTACTAAATTCAGAATTTGGGCACGTTAGTTCTATTAATAATATGAATCGATTTCTAATGTGGGCGGTACCATATGTGTATGGGAGGTACCGGATGGGGCGGGGCTAGTCTTTCAGTTTTGTTTCTTAAAAACTATATCCTGCTATAGCTTTACTAAATAAAGAATTTGGGTACGATCGCGTTGGATTTATTGATAATATTACTCCATCTCTACAGTGGGCGAAGTGGTACATTAGTATGGGAGGTACCAGAAGACGCGTGGATAGACTTCCAACTTTTTTTCCAAAACTGTATCCTGTTATAGCTTTACTAAGTACAGAATTTGGGTACGATCCGGTGTATTGATATTATTACTCGAATTCTAAAGTGGGCGGAATGATGTATTTGTATGGGAGGTAACAGAAGGGTCGGGGCCATGTAGAACATTTGCAAGTAGTTTTGGGGAAATATTAACTCGTTCAAAATTTCGAAACATTTGGTTGCGTCTTTCGAAGTTATCGTGAGCACCAGGCGGACAGCCAGACAGACAGACGGACATGACTCAAACGACTTAAAAAGTCATGAATCGAATTTGGTTCAAAGAAACCTAGGGTCTAAAGTGACTCCTATGTGTTACACGTTTGGGTCGTATCAAATGATATATACCCTCATTCTTAAGGGTGATGGTATAAAAAGATTCTGCATTCAAGACAAAACTGCAACTAATGGCAACGCGTGCTGTGACGGAGCGTTTTAATGAGAAAAGGAGGGAGAAGACACGCCTCTTCAGGCGGAAACAGCGTCTGTGGAAGAAAAGAGAGAGCCAGGATATTGCAAATTACAGGGATAGAGGTGAAGCGCGAAAGTTCTACCAAAGGGTTAAAAGCAACAGTTTAGGAACAAGGATCCCCACCTGTAAGGTCTGAGAGAGTGTGCTGCAAGTATGGAGGCAACCCTTACAATCTCTACTCGTCCCCGAAGGCAGCATAAGTGACGAAATCACACTAATCATAGACGACGACGTAGATTGTCCAACACCGAGACAAAACGAGATCAACACTGCGATCGCAAGGCTTAAAAATAATAAAGCTGCGGGAGCCGATGGACTGCCGGCAGAGCTTTTTAAAGCTGGCGGCGATGAGCTGGTAACATCCATGCATCAGCTTATAAACACGATTTGGCTCAAGGAGTGCATGCCCGATGATTGGAATCTGAGTGTTCTATGTCCTGTGATTAAGAAAGGCGATCCAAGTGCGTGTGTATCAATTATCGCGGGACTAGCCTTTTACCCATTGCGTACAAAGTCCTGTCTAGTGTGTTATGTGAAAGACTAAAGCCCATTCTGGCGAACCTGATTGAACCTTATCAGTGGCTTTAGATCTGGCACATCCACGAGCGACCGGTTATTCACACTACGATAAATTCAAAAAAAAGACCCAAAAAATGCAAATCGACACCTTCCATCTGATTATCGACTACAAAGCTGCATTTGACAGTCCGATACGACGGAAGTTGTTGGATGCTATGGCTAAGTTTGGAATCCCCGCGAATCTGAGCAGACTTTGCGGGATGACACTGGCTGATACGAAGTCTTCAGTGAAAATTGGCAAAAATCTGACAGAGGCATTTTCTACCAAGTGAGGCTCTAGACATTTAACATCATAGTGGAAATGTTGTTGTTGTAACAGCTGGAGGAAGTAGCTGGGTTGATAACACAAGAAAACAAAATTGAACTTTTTGAGTGTTGTTTGGAATTCGATAGCTGTTTTTTACTAATTTGGGGTCGCTGATTTCAAATCTAATCTCCATTTTTCTCCATCAGCTCTAATTTTTAAGTTACAGGTACTAATCGTATTTTCGATTTTTTTCCAAAAAATTATAGTTCAAAAAATCATAATTTTTTTTCATAAGCCGGATTTTAAAATTTTATTTTTTTATTAAAGATATCGTTGTTACCTTTGAAAAAAATCAAATTTTTTAATATTACAAAAAAAAATGACTGAGTAACGGCTGTTTTATTCAAAAAAAAAAAAAAAATTACACAAAAAATTACACATTTTAATTTTCTTCACGCTGAAAGTTAATCGGTTGGGGGCAAATTGTTATTTTTATTAGCTTTATTGAATATCATATTAAGATAGCTTTCTAAAACATGTATGTACATAATAATCGATTGAAAATTGAATGAGTTATGTTAAATTCGGTGATAACAGATTTTTCGCAATTTTTTGTTTTTACCCAAAAAAAATTAAAATTTTGTATTTTTAAAAATCATGATAAATTTGCAAATTTATTTATAGTTTAATTTTTTGTTTTGCCTCCTATTACAATATTAATTAACAGACCAAATTTAATTAATCGGCAGGTTTCAATTCGGAAGTTAAGGAAGAAATATTAATTTTCCAAAAATAGGTAATTTTGTATGGGAGGTACCAGAAGGGGTGATCCGATATAGTGCAAATTCATTCCTGATTTATATTTTCATAACCGTAAAACTTCCGCATAGTTTGACTGAATTCAGTGTACTTACAAAAAAGATATGTATGTAAGACTATAGGGGTGAGTTCGGTCATTTGTATGGGAGGTACCAGAAGGGGTATGGCAACTCTTTCGGTTTTTCTAGGGTTTGTCTACTTTTGCAAGATAAATAAACTGACCAAATTTCAATATCCTCCGGTAGTCTGTTTGGCAGCTATCGAAGATATATTAATTATCCAAAAATAGGTAATTTTGTATGGGAGATACCAGAAGGGGCGGGGCTATTCCGCCCATTTACAATCCCATAAGTTCGTTTCGAAAAATATTAATACTGATAAATTTTCATAACGATCCGTTAAGGTTTGCTCGAGTTACACTTTCACAAACATATTAATAAATGTTATTTCTGTATGGAAATCGTGATTTTTGTAAATTTAGTTATCTCAGTAAATTGTTGACAAAATCAAAAGTTGTGCACAGATTTCAATGAAATAAAGCTCATTTGATTCAAACTATATTAAACTAAATGTTTTAAGAATAACACTGTGATTTTTGTTGCATTATTTTCTTTTATGCATTTTTAAAAAACAAAATTTTTTTTTTTTTGTAAAATTTGTGTTTTTTTTTAAAAAATTACAACGATATCTCTGAAACTACTAAGCCAAATTAAAAACAATGTAGGCACGGGTTAAAGATAATTTTGTTGACGAGTTTAAGCTTTTTTTTTTAATTGAATATGGTGAACCGTTTTCAAGTTATTTAAATATTTGTAGTGGAAGTGCCTAAGTTATGGACATAACGGTATATCGCGAAAAGTCGAGCTGATACAAAAAAAACAAGTGCAGATTTGGATTCAGCGTCCCAAATTACCTTTAAAACAATATTCAGTTCTTAAACAACAAATACCTTGTTCCCTTGTGTAATTCTTTATACCGATTTTCAATTTATCGGCACTCGATCGGGCATATAATCCGATTATCATACGATCATTGTTGGCAACTCTGTTTCATTCCTTTGAAGATAACAAGGTTTGTGTCAAGGGATTGTGAGGTGTTGCTGTGAGTTTTAACTGCCAAATTCATCCAAAGATGGCGCCAGCTGGTATTGTTGATTTATTTTAAGATGTTGATCTAGATGTTTTGTAGTGGAAGCTACTAGGATGAGTTATGTTGGCTGGAAAACTCGAAACTATTTGAAAAGTAATTTTTCAACGATGTTGATTTGGCCGGAATCCGAAGATGACGGTATTGCTAATCTATGCCGCTTCCACTGAGCTATCGAAGGCCACATAATGGAATAATGATCATGTGGAATGCTGCAGTAAACACGACTGGTATCATCTTTAATATAAGTCAAATGCTGCACGCGTATGCCGATGATATAGACCTTATACGCCGAGAACTGCGGAATGTTACTGCGGTTTTTTCCAGCATTGAGAAGCAGTCAGCAGAAGTGGGTATGGTGATAACGAATAAAAGAGCCTACTCGTTTGGGAAGCTGCAAGAACGTTGATGATATTGTCTACCTTTGCTCCGCCGTAAACAAAAATGTAATCAAGAAATGAGTATTGATCGAAAACCGCTGCTGAAATGCGCTAAGCATGCGATTTAATGACAAAGCCCTCACTCGCCGAAGAAAGATCCAACTTTACCAGTACACATGGATACAAATACTACAGCTCGAAAAGTTTTCGACGGGGAGGGGATCATAACTCCGATGGGAAGACCACCTTGTAGAACATAGTGTGACGAATTACAGAAATAACTCAGAAGATCGAATTGCATCAAATAAACGATTACAAGTAAGCGCTAGCAATCGTATGGCAAATCTACAATGCCACCAAATTGTCCCAATTTACATTGAAAATCAGTCATAGATTTAGACGACTTCAGATTTTTATGGTGCACCGAACAGTGGATAGATTTCATACAACATACTCTCTTAACGATGCAATAACATAAAGAGCCTAAAGTGTGACAAATTCCCCTATACGATACTTACTAACTTCAAATCTATATAAAATTATTATGGCATGTAACTTGACAAAACGAATAATGCAGAACTTCTTCTTTTTGGGGCTACTTTCACGTGCAATTCTCAGAATTGAGTCCCAAAATTATGTGTAGCACAGATATTCCTTGAACCCTTCATAATCAATCCACTACAATTTAACCTAAGAACCATACAAAATAAATTCTGCATTATAAAAATTCCATATGATTTTTTCTTCGATATATATTCACAGGTAACTGCCTATGTCCTCTGTCAATACTGCAGTGCAAACAGATGTTCCATGATCCCTGCCTTCGTTCATAACCAAATCACTAACATTTAACCTAAGAATCATAAAAACTTTGGGTGGGTGGGCGCGAGTGCAAGTGGATTTTTTGCAAACCCCTTTTTAATTGCTTCACATTTAACCCCAGGACCGGGTACACCATGGACCAATGTTAAAACCAACAAACCCCCTCGAAATTGGAATTCCGTTATGGTAATTCCCATCAACATAGTCTTCGTCGTCGTAATGCAAATGCTGATGGCGCTGTTGCTCCTGTTGCCTTGGCGGTGCGGCTAGGTCCAGCAGGGAGGGTCGTCTAACGTCATATGCATAGTTATCAGGTTCACGTTGGCGTAGATAACTGGGAGAAGATGTTCGAGATGATGACGGTGATAAAGTTAAAGCTGCTGACGCCGGTGGCGGTGAATTGAGTTCATTCGAATATCTAAGAGTTGAATGCAAAGATAGATGGGCGCCTGAATTCCTAAAATTGTGACTATCATTCACACGGTTATGATGGCTGCCTACGTGCAATAGGTGAGCATGACGATAAGGATGATGATGATGATGGTGGTGCTGATACTGCTGCTGTTGCTGCACGTGTTGGGAGGTGGGATGTCGATTGAAAAACATTGTTCGCATTGACATTATGCGAGCATTGGTCGTCCTGCTGGTCCTAGTATCTTTACCGGCCTTATTGCCGTTAACATCACATTTTTTCCGTTTGCTGTTGGTGCTGCTGGTGGCGTCTGGCATTTCTGCTGATAAAGCCATCGCTGTGGATGCTCCTGACATTGTCGTCATTGTTGCAGGTGTTGTGGTTAATTTTGTGACGCATTTTGAAGGCAGCTATGCTGTCACATAATATTCACGTTGACGCTTTTGACACTTTTCGCGTGCGATGTAACACAGCGCGATGGTTATCAGTAGGGCAATGGTAATGCCCATGCCAATGCTGACCCACATAATTTCCTCATTGATGCCAACGTATGAGCGACCTAATGGAATGAAAGAGGGAGAAAAATGCAAATAAATTAGCAATGGCAAATTATGTGTTGTTAATTATTTTGTATTGTAAATAAAAAAAAGCAAAAGGCTCCTACAGTAGACATTTGACTTCAATGGATCTTTGGGTGGTGCTATTAAATAGTAACGAAACTCAGACGACAAAATTTGAACTGAAATACTTGGTTGTTTTTTATGTTAAGAAGATATTTTAACAGGTATAGGTGAACTGACTGGTAAATACCCTCACCCTATGCCCCTTCCAAAATGTTGATTGATATTGCTAATGGGGCCGGGCGTAGTATGATGGCTAGATGTGACTATCATGCAAGAGATCCAGGGATTGATTGCTGTATGAGTCATCTTACATACTCACTGAAGTGGCCCATTACAACTTTCGAACGTGGTTCATAAATTTGAGGCCTGAAGTATTAAAGAATTGCACAGGCTTCAGTCTTCTGGCTGCGTTCTTGAGTTAGTCCTACCAGATGGTGGCATGTCGCCAACTACTTGGTCCTTCCAAAGAAGTTTGGGCCACCCTGCTTTGCGCCGTCCTTCAGGTCTGCCTTCAAACACCTTTCTCGCAGGACCATTTACATCCAACCTGGCAACATGTCCCAGCCATCGTAGTCGTTGGTTTCGGACTCTTTTAGCTACGTCGATGTCGTTGTAAAGCATACAGCTGTGACGAAGGAGGGAGATGACACGCCTCTTCAGGCGGAAAAAGCTTCTATGGAAGAAAAGAGAGGCAGGATATTGCAACTTACAAGGATAGAGGTGAAGCCCAATAGATTTACCAATAAGTTAAAAGCAAAAACTGTTCACGGATACTTAGAGTGTGCTGCAAATGTAACCGCAGTTAAGGTACGCACAAGGCTAAGCATGGCGAAAAACATACGAAACCATGCACAATGAAAGATGAACATAGGTAAACTGCGGACCACAGAGGTAACGGACGCCTACTCCAACCACCTAACTCAACACTGCTACGGAATGCTTCAACCCCTGATAATATTACCTCGTAGTAGCAATATATAGCCGACTCCATAGAACGGACTGTGAGAAGCGTTCTTGGGTACTCAAAGCCGTTTGAAGATGATGCCTGGTACAATGATAAATGTCGCAATGCCACGAGAGAGACGGATACTACATACAGGACGAAACTGTCGCCAATGGCAACGCGAGCTGTTCGTGAACGGCACATTTAGAAGAGACTAGAGGAAAAAGAAGTAGCTGAAGAGGAGACAGGATGAGGGCACAGACATACTCCGAAGTAGTGGAGAAGCCCGAAATTTCTACCAGAGAGTTAAGGCGAGAATGCGTGGAACAGAGTTGCAGTCCTGCAAAGACAGCGATGGCCAGCTAGTGACGGACCCCGATAACGTTCTGAAGATATGGAAAGAACATTTCAGAAATCTACTGGATACGGACACCACTCCAGAAGACCCTGCTTTCGTTCTCTTCTCGTTCCCGAAAGCAGCATAAGTGACAAAATCACGCCAATCATCGACGACGAAGTAGATTGTCCACCACAGAGCCAAAATGAGATCAGCACGGGAATTGCACGTCTTAAAAATAATAAAGCTGTGGCAGCCGATGGACTGACGACATAGCTTTTTAAAGACGGCGGCGATGAGTTGGCAACAAGGATTGCATGCCCGATGATTGGAATCAGAGTGTTCTATACACTGCGCTTAAGAAAAGCGATCCAAGTGTGTGTACCAACTATCGTGAGATCAGCTTTTTACCCATCACATACAAGGTCCTGTCTAGTGTGTTAGGTGAAAGACTATCGAGACTGATTGGACCTTTATCAGTGTGGCCGTAGACCTGGCAAATCCACGACCGACCAGATATTTACACTACGACATGTCCGGAGATGACCCATAATATGAGATAATCAACATCTAACATCTGTTCATCCGATACCGATACAGAAATCGTTAGTTGCTATGACTGAGTTTGGTATCCCCGCGAAGCTAATTTGACTCTGCGGGATGACTCAAAGTCTTCAGTGAAAGTTGGCAAAAATTTGACTGAGCCATTTTCTATAGACAAGGAGATAATATGTCATGCGATCTCTTTAACTGCGTAATGAAGAAGGCTGCAGTAAATAGCACCGGTACCATCTTTAATAATAGTCACATACTGCAAGCTTATATATCATTGGCCAAGGACTATGGGATGTTACTGCGGCCTTTTCAAGCATTGAGTACCAGTCGGCGGAAGTGGGTCTGGCGATAAATGAGGACAAAACCATGTTATTTGTTTCAACGAACAATGAGTCGTGGTAGATGATTTTGTCTATCTTGACTCAACCGTAAACAAAAATAATAATATCAGCTTGGATATCAAGAGACGAGTCGACGCTGATACTATGCGCTAAGCAAGCAATTTACTAACAAAGCCCTCTCTTGAAAAACACAGATCCTACTTTACCAGGCACTAATCCTACATACGTTGCTCCTCAGCGCAGAATCCTGGGTAATAACACAAGCAGATCAATATATTCTGGGAGTCTTTGAGAGAAAAATACTTTGCAAAATATTTGGACCCATTATTGTTAACGGAGAGTACCGTCGTCAAATAAACCATGAGCTGTACAAGGAAATCGACGTAGTCAAGCGCGTTGAAATAAACCGAATACGCTAGCTTGGACATATTGTACGAACGGATGAAAATGCCCAAGCTCGAAAAGTCTTCGGCAATACATTCGATGGGCGGCGTAAGAGGGACGCTGGATGGATCAGGTGAAAGAGATTTTATCTTAACTTGGATTAACGGACTATCTACGAAGCGCAAAAGACCAAAGCTCTTGAAATTCTTTTCTACCAGCAGCTACTAATGGATGAAATTCTGTTGTTGCTAGGAAAATCTTTTATGCTAACATACCAACAATTTCACTTTCTCTTCGCACTTAAGATACTTTTAAATATAATTTCTGTGTAATTTCTAATCAATAACATGAAAATTTCAAGTGTTTAATAATTTATCGTGTCTGGGTTGCATTTCCTACTGGCCGACACGAAATGAACCTAGTATATAAGACTTATCAATGCTGCAAAGACAATAGTATAGTTCAGTGCGAGTTTTCGTATAGTGTTGACTATTGCAGAAAAAGTTCTACGCATTATGAAAGTTTGTAAGTACAAGACGAAGTCAGACCAAATAAAATGTTATCCTTTAACTCTTACTGTCTCTGCATTGATTCCCTTATAGACTTCCTGACGCTTTTTGTGGCGTTGTTAATAGTTCCCCAGGCTATTGATGCTCTACGCCGTAAATCTGGTCGCTCTAGAGTCGATTGCAGCCAATATGACGATGGGGAATTATTGGCAGATGTCACAAGTTGCTCCAATTATTATATGTGCATTGGTGGAAGGGCAATGAGGAAAAGTTGTGCTCGTGGCTTATACTTTGATGCCAGAGCTGGTATTTGTAATATGGCCTTTTTGGTTGACTGTAGTCTCAATCGGTTGGGCGGCGGTAGTCATGGTCTTTATTTCGGTTACAATGTCCAGGCTAATGGTGGCCTTGGACATCATGGATACAATCATCAGGAATATGGTAGTTATGAACCCAGTGGAAACGTAGAGGATGACTGTGAGGAGCCAACACCAACTCCTGAACCGTGCGAGGAGGAAACGACGACAACTGAGTGTACGACACCGACTACAACCCCTTGTACGACAACAACTACAACCACTTGTACGACAACTACAACCACTTGTACGACCCCAACTACAACGACAACTAAAACAACAACAACCAAAACCACAACAACACCGACTACAACTACGACCACTTGTACGACAACAACAACAACAACCACTTGTACGACAACTACAACTACAACCACTTGCACGACCCCTACAACCACTTGTACGACCCCTACAACAACTAAAACAACAACAACCAAAACAACAACAACCAAAACAACAACAACACCGACTACCACAACAACCACTTGTGCGGCACCAACAACAACCCCTGCATGTGAGGAGCCAACTACAACCAAAACAACAACAACAAAGACAACTACAACAAAGACAACTACAACCAAAACTACAACTGTAGCTTGTGAGGAAGCCACAACTAAAACAACTACAACCAAAACAACAACTACAAAGACAACAACAGCAGCTGGATGTGCAGAAGACACTACAACTACAACGAAAACAACAACTACCAAAACAACAACTACCAAAACAACTACTACGAAAACAACAACTACCAAAACAACTACAGTTGCTGGTTGTGACGAAACAACCCCAACGACCGCTTGCACATCAGTCAAATTACGCTTAACACTTGGTAAGGCCACAACGCCGTCTTGCGAAGAAACCGATCGAATCAACCCAACCAAAGCCTTGAAATATCGCACCGGTAACAATGACTGCAGCAATTTAGATGACGGCACAATTCTACTGGACCAAAGACACTGTCGCCGCTACTATGAGTGCACAAATGGTAGGACCAAGCGTAGGAGGTGCGCTCTTGGACAATGGTACGACAAAGAGCTACGCACGTGTCGCCTTCGTTCCCTAGTTAATTGCGACGCTGGACGCAATTAATCGGTCGAAAGAAGAAGACCACTACCAAGCCACCTTCAAGGAGCTCCGAATTTTTCGAAATGACCCAAGAAATTCTGTACAACACTAGAACGATGGATTGTCCCAAATTTACACAGTTTACTCACTTATGTATGTAATAATGTAATTGTATATTTCTCAATAAAGGATCAATTTCGGATGTATGTTCCAAATATTCCCGACTAGCAAAATAAGTAATTTTCTTAGGATTTATTAAAAACCATGGAAGAAGGGCATTAACAAGTTTGCGTAGAAGTAAACTCATTGGTCAGATAAGCGGAGCAATGTAGGACAATTCGTTTCGATTTTCACTTTCAACAGGATTTGGCTAGCTCATCTGACATTCCTTGGTCTATCTGGCATTTTGGCCAGGGCTATAGGCAAATTATCTTGTAAAATGGGAATATAGTCTTACTTCTACATTATGCCTTCGATCCGTATAAGTGGTCCCACACTAACTGGGGTTACACATCTCCATATCATAATAGAACCGTCTCCGTGCTATATGGTTTGAGATTGGCACGCGGTGAGTATTTGTTTTAACTTTTTTTGCTTATACGTATGACCTTTTATGTTAATTTTGTGGTTCAAATGGTCAGATGGGACCAAAATCAATAGAAACCAATTGGATGGAAAGCTTTGGTATGGGGCCAAGCGATCATGGATCTCATCTGCCCTTGTATCTCAAACCATTAAGGAAGTGGCCACCACAGAGTCCAGACCTGAACCCGATCGAAAACCTGCAGCGCCGCCTGGCAGTGTAAATACACTGTCGGCAAGAAATGAGCCAATGTTTACATTAAATGTAATTATATTTTTTAAAATTTTTATTAAATAAAAAAAATTATTTATTCATAACTGTAGGTATGAAAAAACTAAACATTTTCTAATTCAGACAATTGGCAAATAACAAAACAAATAGCAATTGGCAATTTTCACTGAAGACTTTGTGTCATCCCGCCAAGGTGAGGGGGATACCAAACTCAGCCATATCATCTAACGATTTCGGTCGTATCGGACTGTCGAATCGATGAACAGATGGTAGATGTTGATCATCTCATCTCATGGGTCATCTCCGGATATGTCGAAGTGTGAATATCAGGTCGGTCGTGGATTTGCCGGCCACACTGATAAAGGTCCAATCAGTCTCGATAGTCTTTCACATAACACACTAGATAAGACCTTGTATGCGATGGGTAAAATGCTGATCCCGCTATATTTGGTACACACACTTATATCGCCTTTCTAAAGCGCAGTACATAGAACACTCAGATGCCAATCATCGGGCATGCAATCCTTGAACTAAATCGTGTTTATGTGTTGGTACATGCATGTTGCCAACTCATCGCCGCCGGCTTTAAAAAGCTCTGTCGGTCCATCGGCTCCCGCAGCTTTATTATTTTTAAGACGTGCATTTCCCGTGCTGATCTCGTTTTGTCTCAGTGGTGGACAATCTACTCCGTCGTCGATGATTGGCTTGATTTCGTCACTTATGCTGCCTTCGGGAACGAGAAGAGAACGAAAGCGAGGTCTTCTGGAGTGGTGTCCGTATCTAGTAGATTTCTGAAAAATTCTTTCCATATCTTCAGAACGTTATCCGGGTCCGTCACTAGCTGGCCATCGCTGTCTTTGCAGGAAGGCAACCCTGTTCCACGCATTCTCGCCTTATTTCTCTGGTAGAATTTTCGGGCTTCCCCTCTACTTCGGAGCAAGTCTGTGCAATCATCCTGTCTCTTCTTCAGCTCCTTCTTTTTTTCGTCTAAAAAGACGAGTCCTCTCAGTTGAGTTTCCGTTGCAGTTGAGTTAGGTAGTTTGAGTAGGCGTCCGCTACCTCTGTGGTCCGCAGTTTACCTATGTCCATCTTTCATTGTGCCTGGTTACGTACGTTTTTCGCCATGCTTAGCCTTGTGCGAACCTTAACTGCGTTAATATTTGCAGCACACTCTGAGTGTCCGTGACCAGATTTATGTCTTTGGTTTTTACTTATTGGTAGAAATTTTCGGTTTCACCTCTAACCCTGTAAATTTCGATATCCTGGTTCTCTCTTTTCTTCCATAGACGCTTTTTCCGCCTGAAGAGGCGTGTCATCTCCGTCATCTTCTCATTTTTAAGCTCCGTCACCGCACGCGTCGCCGTTGGCTGAAGCTTTGCCCTGTAAGGAGCATCCTTCTCCTCAGACAGTTCGCGACATTCTTCATCGTACCAGGGCTTGTCTGAGCGTAGTTTTCCATAACCCAGTACGGTCGTTGCGGCAGTGGTCATAGAATTCGCAATATGCTGCCACTGGGTGTCGGGAACAACACAATTAGGGGGGGAGGGGGTTTGTTTGAAGTAGTCGAGAGAGTTGGTTGGAGTAGGCATTGGCTATCTCGGTGGTATGCAGCTTTGTGATGTCTAGCTTCCTTTGCGTTTGCTTATAAACGTTTTTAGCACTACTTAAACGCGTGCGTACCATGGCTGCAATATTTGCACCGCGCGCTTCACACGCATGTCCATAACGCTTGAGACATGTCTTTCATCGATTACCACGTGACCAATCTGGTTTCTTGTCTTTTGATCCGGGGATATCCAGGAATACGTGTGGATATTTTTATGCAGGAATCGAGTTCCACTTACTACCATGTTTCTTGCCGACGTGGAGCTAACCAGTCTGAATCCGTAATCGAAAGTGTGGTGTAAACTGGATTTTCCGACTGCTGAACTAAGATCATATTCTTTTCCTTTTACAGCATTTTAATCTCCCAGAACTATTATGATATCATGGCCAGGACAGCGGTCATATATCTCCTCCAGGCACTCATAGAATTCATCTTCAATGTCCTTGCCTTTGTCTTCCGTTGAGGCGAGTACAGAAGTCAGCGCAATGTAAAAATATTTCTCCTTAAGGCGGATAATGGCTATTCGGTCTCTGCGATATCAGATGTCGAAGATTCTTGCCGACTCTGAATCATCATCCAAATTCGTGTCTTTCTGTATTGCTGCTATAAAAGATGTCGTCGTGTGCATCCCTGTCCCGTCCATCGCATTTTCTGTATAGCGGTGATATCAACCTTGTGTTTTTCGAGGACATCCGCCAATTGAATAGAGGCAACATCTCTGTGTAGAGTTCGGACATTCAAGTTGAATATCCTTAAATCATGATCCTTATAAAGTTTATGAATGTGGTAAACATTTGGAGGGTTCTTATTTTTCCTTTTCTTCGAGTTTTCACAATAGCTGCTTTAATAGTTGTTTTATTTAACGAGAGTTGCCACCGTTTCTTAGGGCTGCCAATGCCAATCTAGTGTTAAACTTCAGTAACTTATGTTACCTACACCCTTAAGCTACGCACAGACGGTTGCCAGATCTTAAAATATTGCCCGAAAAATTTGCAGAAAATGTCCAACAACCGTGTGCACTTTAAATTTTGTATGGCAACGTTTGCAGAAAAATCATTGTAAAACAACAATATTGCCAGACATCCGATAATCGTCGAACCGCAAAATGTTGCCACCTTAAAATTTTTGTAAGATAATTGCAAACACATTTAATTTGCAGATGTGCAAAGTTAATGCTTCTGCAAATTTCACCATTTGCAGAGATTAATTATATGGCAACACTGTCCATGTCAGTACATTGCCGGATTTGACAAAATTGCTATTTCTGGCAACCGTCTGTGCTTAGCTTTAGACGTGATGGTAGCATGCCATTTAGGTTGCTCAACATTGCCGGAGGAACATGTGATCTATCGGACGTTGTAAGCTGCTTGGGGACCACCAAGCAGAGATTCTGGTTATTCCTCGAGTGAAAAACGAACAGAAAAACTCGAATTTTATACTTAACTTCCCTTTATATAGGGATAGCTTCTCGCGTTGTTGTGAATTAACACGCTTTCCATTTTTAGACACCACTAACGGCACCTACTTGTTTATCGACGAATGTGAACTTCACTTTTTGAGAAGACTTTTACTAGACATGTCGATTTACTCGACACTATATTGTGAAGTTGCTGTCGACAACATCGAGGGGGCCGGCAATGAAAGAAAAAATGTAGGTGACTGGAGGCGGGAATCAAACCCATGATCTCCAGCATGGTAGTCGCATGTTCTAACCATCACGCCACGGCCGGTTCTGAATTAGATAATATCCCATTTAAAAAACAAACACTGTATTCGATTTTCTATTGATTATTCGTACTATGTATATGATGTGACGTAATACATAGGTACGCTTTTTACAAGTTCCAGGAAATTTTCTCATGACATTACAGCGGAAAATGTTAAAATGTTTGTGTAATTGTATCAAATATAAAAAAATATACATTCCTTGCACTTTAATGAGAAAATTGTGTTGTATATAAATACAAATAATAAATACCAAATGTTTACATAAGTAATTACAAGTACCAATTAATTAGTGTAGCTCGTTTGACAATAAATTCTTTAGCATAAATGTGATAAAGTGAATATGATACTGAAACTATGGACAAATTTTGTTAGAAACTTAAAATTATAGACAACTTTTTCCCACAGAGATTACTTCAACATCATTTGATATCTGATTTATAGCCAAAGTTGGCATATTTATGGGTTCCATCAAAACGAATCACTCTAACTGAATGTGATCATAACAGCAATATTATAACATATTTCCAATTGACACTGTAATTGTTCCGCATTTGGTGCTTAAAGTGCACAATGCTGTAAAATACCCTACTTGTCTTTAAGTCGAATGATTGATATGTCCATCGCTTATGTTGTCTATGCTGACAGTGGAAAATGAGCTAATAAGTTAGGCAGCGTAAAGACACCCTTCGCCTCCAATTTAAGTGAAACGCTTTTACACAAAAGTCCGTTTTCTATTTTAAGATTTACAACAAACGGCACCTACTTGTTTATCGACGAATGCGAACGTCACAGTTTGAGAAGCTTTTATTAGACATGCCGATTATTCACAACAACGCTAGAGGCAGCGCCATCCAATATCTGTGCACCAATCTCGACCTTATGACCTTTGATGCCAAAGCCTTTTAGACCGCCAGTATTCCGCATTGGCCACAATCTTCCTTCCATTTCTCCCAAAAGTCTTGAGAACGCCGTTTACCACTAGTAGCCACAGCAATGGAGATTGTACGTTGCAATACTCATTATATTAAGAGCTTTCGTTGATCATTTTGCTTGGCAGATTTTTGGTTGCTACTGCAACAAAGTTTATTGCCCTATCCCACGTTAAGGGCAAATCACCAAAAATTAAGTGTTAACCAATTTTTGATTGGTTTTATCCAATTTTGAATTGGTATATAAATAGATCCGACGACTTCGATGGCTGGGACATGTTGCCAGGATGGATGTAAATGCTCCAGCGAGAAAGGTGTTTGAAGGCGAACCTGAAGGACGGCGCAGAGCAGGGAGACCCAAATTCCGTTGGAAGGACCAAGTGGTAGGCGATGTGCCATCATCTGGTAGGACTAACTGGAGAAAACACCCAGAAGACCGAAGCGCGTGGAATTCTTTATTACTTCAGGCCTCAAATTTATGAACTACGTTTCGTAAATTGTAATTGGCCACTTAAGTAAGTAAGTAAGTAATATCAATAGATCCACTTCTGCCCAACTGCTTCTCAATGCTTGAAAAGACCGCAGTAACATCCCTTAGACCCCGTCAATTATATCTATATATCTTCAGTTTTACTACTTACTTACTTAAGTGGCCCATTACAACTTACGAACGTGGTTCATAAATTAGAGGCCTGAAGTATTAAAGAATTTCACATGCTTCGGTCCTCTGCTTGCGTTCTCCAGTTAGTCTGCCTTCAACACCTTTCTCGCTGGAGCATTTACATCCGTCCTGGCAACATGTCCCTGCCATCGTAGTCGTTGGATTCTGACGCTTTTAGCTACGTCGATGTCGTGGTAAAGCTCATACAGCTCATGGTTCATCCGGATCGGCAGCATACCACAGAACGGGTAAAATTAACACCTGGTAAAGCTGTTTCTCGAGGTAGGGTGGTGTTACTAAAGTGCTGCCGAAGTCCGTACAAACATTTATGGGCGAGCACTAGTCTCCGCTTAATTTTTTGGCTGACATTATTTTCCTTGTAGCGGAAGATGCAAGGTAGGTAAACTCATCTACTACCTCAAAACAATAATTTTCAACGTTGACGGTGCGTCCCCATCGAGAGGACTCTTTGTTCATCGAAATCATTATTTTTGTTTTGTCCTCGTTGGCCGCTAAACTTATTTTTACTGATTTTTTTTCCAGCGATGAGAAAACTGCAGTAACATCCCGCAGATTTCGGCCAATGATGTCTATACCACTGACATTGGCTAGTGGCATGTGGCTTTTGTGGAATATGGTGCCAGACATGTTGACACCAGCCTTTCTCATCACCTTCTTCATAACTATATTAAAAAGTGTACAGGACAAGCTATCGCCCTGCCTGAGACCTCTTTCCGTGTTGAATGGTTCAGAGTGATCCTTACCAATCTTAATAGAGGTGTTGGTGTTTTGTAAGGTACATCTGCAAAGTCGAATCAGCTTTGCAGGAATACCAAAGTCAGACATGGCCTCATATAGCCTATTCCTTATTGGAGAGTCGAAGGCAGCTTTGTAGTCGACAAAGAGGTGGTAGGTGTCGATCTGCTTTTCATGAATTCTTTTCAGGATTTGTCGTAATGTGAATATTTGATCCGTCGTAGAATTACCAGCTCTAAAGCCGCACTGATATAGTCCAATTAGTTTTTCTACGATTGGCTTAAGACGTTCACTCAATATGTTCGAAAGGAATTTGTAAGCAATTGGTAACATAATAGGCTTATTCCACGGTAGTTCTTACACTCACTACGATCTCCATTCTTGTATATAGGACATAACAGACTGAGACTCCAATCCCCGGGCATGCTCTCCTCTAGCCAGATGTTCTCCATGAGCTGATGCATGCTCCTTATCAGTTCCTCTCCACCTGCCTTAAACAACTCAGCCGGGAGACCATCGGCTCCAGCTGCTTTGTTATTTCGAAGGCGGGATATTGCCACACGCATCTCACTCTGGCTCAGAGGTGGACAGTTAATACCATTGTCATGGATTGGAGCGAGGTCTTCTGGAGTGGTGTCTGTATCCAGCAGATTTTTGAGAACATTTCAGAAATGTTCTTTAAAACTTTATCCGGGTCCGTCACTAGCTGCCCATGGCTTTCCTGGCAGAAGGGCAAACAAGTTCCACGCATTATCGCCTTAATTCTTTGGCAGAATTTTCGTGCTCCGCCTCTAATTGGTAGCAACTCTGTGAACTCATACTGTCTCTACTTCAGTCCCTCCTTTTTCCGTCTAAAAAGTCGAGTTGCCTCTCGTCTCTTCTCCCTGTGCCAATCACGAACAGCTCGCATTGCCATTGGCTGCAGTTTCGCCCTGTATGCAGCATCCGTCTCTTTCCTGGCATTGCGACATTCATCATCATACCAGGCATCTTCTTGAGACCGCTTTGAGTACCCAAGTATGCTTCTCGCATTCGGTTCTATGGAGTCGGCTATATAATGCCACTGCGAGGTAATATTATCAGCGGTTGGAGCATTCCGTAGCAGTTGAGTTAGGTAGTTGGAGTAGGCATCCGTTACCTCTGTGGTCCGCAATTTACCGATGTCCAGCTTTCGTTGTGCTTGGTTACGTACGTTTTTCGCCACGCTTAGCCTTGTGCGTACCTTAAGTGCGTTAAGGTAGTGAGCGGAGCCAATGTTCGCACCCCTGATCACTCGTACGTCCGAAACACCCAATGCGAGCCTTCCATCGACAACCGTGTGATCTTTCTGATTCCTCGTCAACTGATCTGGAGAAAACCATGTTGCCTTATGAATATTTCTATGGTCAAATCTAGTGCTGCTAACTACCATATTACTTGGCCCAGAGAAATCAATCAGTCTAATGCGATTGTTTCGACGTTTCGGTGTGCAGACTGAGTTTTCCGATGGTGGGCTTAAATGCGGTATTCCTGCCATTAAAATCACTTAGTACAATTTTGATGTCATAGCTTGGGCTACGTTCATACACATTATCTAGGCTCTCGTAGTGCTCGTCTTTGTCCCCATCGCTTTGCTCTTCTGTCGGAGCATGGGTACATATAAGGGTCATGTGAAAAAACTTAGTCTTGATCTTATGGTGGCTATTCGTTCACACACCGGTTTAAACCGTGATACTAAGTGTCGCAATCTCTTGCCAACCACAAATCCACATTCAAACTCGTGCTTGTCCGCGTGGCCACTATAGTAGATGTCGCACGTCTACATGCGCGAGCACCCGTGTCCCGTCTACCGAATTTCCTGTAAAGCGGTAATGTCGGCCTTGTATGCTTCGTCTACATGTGCGAGCACCCGTGTCCCGTCCTCCGGATTACCTGGTAAGCGGCCTTGTATTCTTCGAGGACTTCCGCCAGTTGGATGGAGGCATCTGGTCTATACAGTGTTCTAACATTCCAGGTGCATATCCTCAAATCATGGTCCTGAATTCGTTTGCAGTGGTCCTCAACATTTTGGGGTGTTTATTATATTCTTTTCTTACTTCATTTCATTGCAATAGTTCAAACGTCGGTGGTGGGTAGCAAGCCCAGCGCACCACGTCGCAGTTTTCTCTTTCTGCAAGGATTTTATTACAACCGCCCATTCTGGGTTAGACACTGGCCAGGGTACAGCTGACTCTGAGCCGACGTGCCTGGATTTTAGATTTTGCCCCTCAAAGACACTTTTCCAGGCGTCACCAAGTGGAGGTACTCCGTCCGCAGTAGTACCACGAATACGGAGCTCTGTGAGTAGACTTGAAGTGTTACCGGCAAGGATCACCCTGGGTTTGCCAAGTTAAACCGATCAGAAGCTCTTCAGTTTTTTAGAATGTACAAATAATTGTATGACAGATTATAGCCTGCCGACTGTAAAATGCATCATATTAGTTAAGTTTCTTAGGGTACCGCACATTCGTTGAGTTATAACTTCTCATCACGTTTATTCTTATCTTTTGCATCAAACATCAATCAACTGTCAAGTGGACATCATAGATATTAATTGATCTCTAAAGTGAAGCAATTGATTGCAGTATATAAATGCCAACATTCAAAACATCTGCAGAATAGAAGTTCTAAACGAACATCCCCAACATTCAAACTTAAAATGAAGCTGTACTCATGTAAGTACCTACATTGGCATATCTCTATTACATCTAATCATATTTTTTCTCTAATCTAAACTTACAGTTAATATTGGAATTGTAGCCGTGTTGCTATTCGTAACCTCCTCGTTGGGAGATGACTGTGCTCCTACAACTACTTGTGCACCACCAACGACTCAGTGTCCTTCTGTTGTAAATCCTGCAAATCCGAATCCTCAAAATGGACCCGCACAGATTCTGACCAACTACAATGAGTGCGAAGATTTACCCAGTGGCACTATCCTAGTGGACAAGGTACATTGTCGCCGGTACTATCAGTGCGAGAACGGCAGAACTAAACGTCTGCGATGCTCTCTAGGCGATTGGTTTGATAAGAACTCCCTAAGATGTTTGCCACGTGCCCAAGTTGTCTGTGCCGCTAATCGTAACTAGTAGATTTTTCCAGTTTGCACTGAGAGACCCCCTGGATCCCGTGGCAGGAATTGATCAATTGATTGACCTGTGCCAAGCCAACTATGAAATGTATCAATTTGCCTTAATATGTATGTGAAACATTATTTATAATAAATATAACAAGGTTTTTTAACCTAACGGACTAGCACTTAAAATGAGACGTTTATTAAGGACCGGCCGTGGCATAGTGGTTAGAACACGCGACTACCATGCGGGGAATAGCAGGTTCAAAACTGGCTCCAGTCATCTTAAAAGAAAAAAAAAAAAATAAAATTTTCTTTAATTGTCGGCTCCCCTCGAATGATGTTGACAGCAACTTCGCAGTATTAAGCGTCGATTCAATTGTCGTGTCTAGTAAGAGCTTCTCAAACAGTGACGTTCGCATTCGTCGATAAACAAATAGGTGCCGTTAGTTGTGAATCTAAAAATAGAAAGCGTGTTAATTCACAACAACGCGAGAAGCTATCCCATACCTCATTCATGGGGTGCAAAGGGAAATTTAGTTTTTTTTTAAGTTATTTAGAATTAACAAATCGGGCAATAGCATTTACGCATTTGGAAATAATATCCTTAATAATACCCTTTCATTTTCTTACGCAGAAAGTCATTTAAACAATCTGTATCTTATCTTAAAGGACTCTATTTTGGATTACCTTAACGCTTATTCGAAGGGGTCCAGCATAGAGAGAACACACACAAACGAGATATGGGACAGCCTTTAGCATTTTAAAGGGTTAATACGCCTGAATATTTATACTTTCACCCATAAAGACAAGGGGAGGGTATATATCATTTGAAACGAGGAAGTGTGTAACGCATTAAAAGAGATGATTTGTACCCCAAATATCTTAAAACCAAATAGTTTCAGGACTTTGAAAACAATTCATCCATTTTGCACAAACGCGAGGAATATGTTATGACTTGCTATGCACCGACCGAAACATCAGATCCGGCAAAGAAGAAAGATGTCTGAAATAAATCGCGAAGATATTGCACTATGCACTATGGTTATTAAGGCGCTTGGGAGAATGTTCGAAACCGGCGAGACGTATCAAGTTGAACAGAAGTCAGTTGCCCTATACGGATGTGAATCATGGAATGCAGCTCGTTGTGATCTCAGATCACTTTAAGTTTGCATTAAACGGTACGATGCCTTCGGCGAATCATAATAATCTTCTGGCCACACACAATTAGCAACGCTCAGCTCTGGGCACAAACTGGTCAAATCCCAGTCGAAACTGAGATCCGAAGACGCAAATGAAGATAGATTAGACATGCCTGGCGAAGACCACATTCCAATATTACTTGAAATGCCACTGAATGGAATCGTCAGAGCAATCGCAGAAGAGTACGTCCAAAACACACTTGGCAACGGCAGCTGAACTTGGAAATAGCTAAATTGAACAAATCTTGAAACGAGCTTAAACCTCTGGCATCGGACAAAAGAGAATGGAACGCAATCATTGAGGCCCTATGCACCTTATAGGACCAACAGGAATTTAAATATCCACATCTGTCTGTCTGACTGGTAGGACATGATAACACAAGTAAACCTTTACTGTTAATCATGAAAATTTTCCAAAATTAAGTTATGGAATTGTACAAAGGTATAATAATTCTACCTCTTTTGTAAGCTTCCATTCAATATTATCCATTTTTGGAAATCAATATTTCTTCCCTAACTTCCAAACCGAAAACTACTGGATATTTGAATATGGTCATTTTAAATATATTACAATTATTCTTCTTTAATGGCAGCAACAATAGAAATTTATCTATCAGTAGCCGCACGTAGAAAAGTATTCCAAGCGCTTCGGTCTTTTGCGCTCCATAGATAGTTCGTCACACCAAGCTTAGTTATTAGCTCTTTCACCTGGTCCATCCATCGGAGTTTTGTTCCCCCTCGCCACTCATCGAGTTTATTGTCGAAGACTTTTCTTATCATACAATAGTAGGCAGATTTACAACGTACAAGCGGTAGAAGTGATATAGATTTGCATATTCAATAGCCTAGATTGGCCACTCTGGGCGATGGTGAATGAAAGTCCTTTGCATCCAACAACATAGTCCCATTTGGGGTGACCACTCTCATATATAGTATGTATCCCGATTCTGTTTCATTTCAGAGATATATAACAACGTATATGACGGGCGGCGGGTGCGTGATCCAAGGTAAAGCTCCGGCTCTCGGTTTAACTTGGCAAACCCAGGGTGATCCTTGTCAATTACACTTCAAGTCTTCTTACAGAGCTCTGTATTCGTGGTACTACTGCAGACGGAGTGCCTCAACGTGGTGACGCCTGCAAACGTGCCTTTGACACCTGTCAGGGTGATCCTTGTCAATTACACTTCTAGTCTACTCACAGAGCTCTGTATTTGTGGTACTACTGCAGACGGAGTACCTCAACGTGGTGACGCCTGCAAACGTGCCTTTGACACCCTTCAGAGCACGGCTAACTGTGAGGGGCGAAAACTAAAACCCATGCACGTCGCCTCAGAGTGAGCGGTACCCTGGCCCAGAATGGGCGGCTGTGATAAAATTCTGGCAGAAGGAGAAAGCTGTGACGTGGTTCGCTGGACTCATGCAACTCGCCATCGACGTTTGCACTATTGCAATGAAAAGAAGTAAGAAAATAATAAAATGTTCCAACCAAAGTGTTGACGACCACCGCAAACGAATTTAGGACCCTGATTTGAGGATATTCACCTGGAATGATAGAGCACTATATGGACCAGGTGCCCCCATCTTATTAGCGGAAGTTCTCGAAAAATACAAGGCTGATATAACCGCTTTACAGGACATCTGGTGGACGGGACGCGGGTGCTCGCGCATAAAGACATGCGACAACTACTATAGTGGCCATGCGGACAAGCACGAGTTTGGATGTGGATTTCTGGTTGGCAAGATACTGCGACACCTAGTCTCAAGGTTCAACCCGGTGTGTAAACTCTTACATGTGCCCATGCTCCTACATAAGAGAAAAGCGATGAGGAAAAAGATGAGTTCTAAGAGAGCTTAGAATATGTATATGACCGTAGCCCAAGCCATGACATCAAAATTGTACTAGGCGATTTTAATGCTAAAATAGGCACCGAGACCGCATTTGAGCCTACGATCGGAAAATTCAATCTGCACACCGAACATGGTTATCTCTAGATAAATTCTAGATAGATGACGTAGTAGCCGATGGAAGGCACGCATCGAGTATTCTGGACGCACGAGTGATCTTTCTTACCACAGTTAAGGTACGCACAAGGCTAAGCATGGCGGAAAACGTACGTAACCAGGCACAACGAAAGCTGGACATCGGTAAACTGCAGACTACAGAGGTAGCGTACGCCTTCTCCAACCACCTAACTCAACTGCTATGGAATGCTCCAACCCCTGATAATCTAACCTCGCAGTGGCATTATATCACCGAATCTACAGAACGGATTGCAAGAAGCGTACTTGGGTACTCAAAGTCTTCTCAAGAAGATGCCTGGTACGATGATGAATGTTGCAATACCACGAGAGAAACGGATGCTGCATACAGGGCGAAACTGCAGCCAATGGCAATGCGAGCTGTTCGTCAACGGCATAGGAAGAAGAGACGAGTGGCAACTCGTCTTTTTAGGCGGAAAAAGAAGGAGTTGAAGGAGTTACCCCAAAGTAGAGGAGAAGACCGAAAATTCTACCAGAGAGTTAAGGCGAGAATGCGTGGAACGGATTGCCATCCTGCAAAGACAGCGGTTGCCAGCTTGTGACGGACCCAGATAACGTTCTGAAGATATGGAGAGAACATTTCAGAAATCAACTGGATATGGCCACCACTCTAGAAGACCCCGCTCCAATCCATGACGATGGTATTAACTGTCCACCTCCGAGTCAGAGCGAGATACGTGTGACAATATCCCGCCTTATAAACAAAACTGCTGGAGACAATGGTCTTCCTATTGAATTGTTTAAGGCTGGCGGGGAGTAGCTGATTAGGAGCATGCTTCAGCTCATGAAGAAAATCTGGCTAGAGGCGAGAATGCCCGGGGATTGGAGTCAGTCTGTTATGTCCCATATACAAGAAAGGAGATCGTAGTGAATGTAAGAACTACCGTGGATTATTGTTACATTGTTGATTGTTACCAATTGCTTACAAATTCCTTTTCAACATGTTGAGTAAACGTCTAAAGCCAATTGTAAAAAACTAATTGGACCTTATCAGTGCGGCTTTAGAGATGGTAAATCTACGACGGATCAAATATTCACCTTACGACAAATCCTGGAAAACTCATGAAATGCAGATAGATACTTACCACCTCTTTGTCGACTACAAAGCTGCCTTCGACTCTCCGATAAGGAATAGGCTATATGAGGCCATGTCTTCTTCTTTTTGGGGCTACTTTTACGTGCAGTCCTCAGAATTGAGTCCCAAAATCATGTGTTGTACTGTGTAGATTAACATTTCTGATAAAACGCAGCCAAAATACTTGATGTACGATGCGCAAGCTTTGGGGCTATTTTCACACGCATTTTTTAGAATTGGGTCCCAAATCAATGAGCTGAAAAATATTGTACTGTGCTTTGGTATATGTTAAGGCAAAACCCTATGTCCAAATAAATCTAAATACGACGCTATGGCTGGCTCCTAAATACTGTCAGGAAACATTTTGACGACAAGCACGTAAAGGACTTGCTTATAACCCAATGGGAAGCACAGACAGAGTCCGCCCGAATAACATCTGGATGAGGCAACTTAAAAGTAAACTAAGAGGAGCTGGGAAACTTTCAACGAATTACATAGAAAAAAAAGTAATTTCGATAATACAACTACTTTTTTAATTGAAATTGAGCCAACAAAGGCTTTTTTAATATCAACCACAGATGATATTGTAGATTGATTGTTGCAAATGTTATTTATACCAATCACCCATAGGGATGAAGGTATATATCATTTGATACGACCCAAAAGTGTAACACATAGAAGGAGTCACTTTTGACCCTAGGTTTCCTTAAACAAAGTTCGATTCATGACTTTTTAAGTCATTTGAGCCATGTCCGTCTGTTCGGCTGGTACGCACGATAACTTTCGAAAGACGCAACCACATGTTTGGAAATTTTGCACGAGTTAATATTTTTCCAAAACTATTAACGGTATTGCAAATAGGCAACATGGCACCGCCCCTTCTGGTAGCTCCCATACAAATACACTATCCCGTCCACCTTAGAAATCGAGTAATAATATCTGTAATATATGATTTAAGCTTAGCTCAGTTTTTCTATAAAAAAAAAAAATTATGAGTGCACTTGTAACCTTTATACCCCTTTGACCGTTTGAGGTGCAAACTTTCTAGTTCAGATTCAATGGAGCTGAGTAACGATTACTGTTAGAAGAATAACAGAAGGAGAGCGTAATGTGTCATGCTAAACAATGAACAGTCCAATATCCCTTCAAGTTTTTCATTAGCTACATAAAAAGTATGACTTACGATAGTCTAAAGGGATAGTCGTTGGCTAGAACTCTAGAGGTTCTAGGTTCAAATCCGGCAGATAGTATTTTAATTTTTTTTTTTTCACTTGTATTTTATATGCAGTTCTTGGTCAGTTAATGGGTAGAAAATAACAAAATCAAAAATATACAGTTAACCACAGAAACAAATCTGTAAGTGTTGTTCTATTTTTAGAACAATTAGATTATATATTAACACATTTACATGGTTAATTAGTAGTGGTATCTTCGAAAGGTACTGGAAGTTCTATGTACGAGCAAGGCCTGAAAGTTTTTTTCTCGCGAGCATAGGTTTGGTTTGCCATCAATGGACAGTAATGTTTCTTTTAGTTTTTGGTCAGCGGTGAACGAACATTCAATATATGGAAATAGTAAATTGAAAAGTGATTGTGTCCGTGTTCTATTTCTGCAATTTTACCAGTCAAATTGAAAAGTGCAGCCGTATATTTTTGGGTTAATTACCATTTTATAGCGACGGTAAGAGATATTATATGAAAAGTGAAATTTAATTTATGATTTTTATTAAAAATCAACTTAATATTAACCAGGGAAGTTATTGAATTGCTGTCTTCCCCTTTAAACCGATACAACTCGTCTCCACCCAGAATTTCTATAATTGAATACGAAATAAGGTAATAAAACTAGTTTTACTAGGTCAACTTAGATTAATTTGCATTTTACCCTCAGATTGCTTCGAAAATTCCACGATTTCCGGAATAGGAATTATATGTGTGCAAGGGCGATTACATAAATTGGAATACTATATTTGATATTCAATATCACAATTCCAGAGAGCCCAATTACGTAATCCGCTGACCAGACTCAAATTGCCATCATTCACCTATAATATGATTTGATTCAAAACCCTCTATTATTTGATTTGAGCTGTTCTCCGACTGACATAACCTCCAGAAATTAAGAACTCATCACGGTGACTTTACTACCACCAAACGTGCCAACAGCAAACCTCATCGACGTATTCCCACCATCAATTACGACACATGGTTACATACCAATAGCATATATAAATGGCTAATGATTAACACCAGCAGTTCCAACATATCTAATCGATACGAAATTCGATGAAACCATCCACCATTTTAACCCTAATCTGTACCAGGAAACCTATATTACGTAACATCACAGTAGGAGGATAAAATTCCAACTAGATTTAAATTAGAATATTTTCCAAGAAAGCAAAATTTTAATTTTTCTTTTATTTAGCGGCTTTAACCAACATCCAGACAGCAATTGTACGTCGAGGCCTCGGAGTCCATCTGCAAGTTCCGGAGAGATTGGTAAGTTGAAAAAGTGATTTATTTTCAAAAATGCATTAAAATTTAGCTTTCTTGAAAAAATGTAAAAGAAAAGAAAGGAATTTGTTTTTAAGAAAATTTAATTACTTTGCTATATTCCAGTTAATATAATTATTAGATTTACATTACCGTGTATTTACAAGTAGCAATGGAATTTTTTAGTCGACTGGAATATAGTATAATTAACTTACTTGAATGTTAAGAGTTACAATTTAAAACGGAAATTAACGAAACAAAGTACATAAGAACGAAAACTAAAATTTAAACATAAGTACGGTAAATTTATAAAAACTCAAAGTAATCTTGCTTCCTATATATATTTACATTAATCCCATATATGTAGCTAAAAGAATTTTTCTTCAATTTTTATAAACAAGACAATTAAAACTACATCTAGTGTTACCTAGGCATCAACATTCTAACTTCTTCTGGAAAACTATGTTAAATACACTATCATATTAATAACATTTTACTTTGCTGTTGCGAAAATTGAGAGTAACAGAGATACACTTAGGGTTGCCAGACGGTCTTGATTTTTCTTGATTTACAAGAATTTTTAATGCTTGTCAAGAATCAAGAAAAAATATGTTTTGTCAAGATTTTTACAGACCAACCAAAAAATAACATAAATATGTTATTGATTTTGTAAAAATCAAAGTGTATTTGTTCGAAAGTATATCAGCACTTATATTTTCTCCCTTTATTCAACACCAGTTAACAAAACTTTATTTTTTTGTCAGCTGCTTAGTTCTAAATAATTATTTGCTGTAGATTTCGGCATACTAAACACGAATATAAGATTTAAAACATTTTCCTCTGATTAGTTTTCAAGATATGAATTTTTGAATATTATACGAATTTTTTAGGAGATACATTAGCTTATTGGAAAATAATTCGTAAACGCATCCAACTATTTGAACTAGAGTGATCTCTAATTAAAGGTTATGAGCTCCCCTTAAACCATTCTATACAAGCTTTTAACATCGGTTGGATAGTTTAAATGGTTGGTGCAATTAAAGTTTAATAATACTACTTTTTTTGTACAAAAATCACGTTTTTGAATTGATAAAAAAAATTATTAAAATTATTAATCGCAGAAATATCTTCAATTTCATAAATTAAGCATAAAAGTTCGACTTTTTAAGAGTTTTTTAAGAGAACACTACAAATGGTAAATTTGTTGATTTTAGGTATCTCACGATAGGTGTAAAGCTACTTTAGGTTGCATGAAAATGACAACAAAAAGTTGAAATGCCACTGTATTCTTGGTTGACCCTTTTTAAACATATCGATATTTTTCATTTCTGCAGACTGGACCAATTTTTTTTAAACGATGACAGTAACAAACAAGACAAATGAAATAAAGATATGAATTTTTGAATTATTTTGGAAATTTTTTATGAGATGCATCAGTTTATTGGAGAATAATTCGTAAGCTCGTCTTACGATTTGAACAAGAGTGGTCTTCAATTAAAGGTAATGTGCTCCCCTAAAATCTTTCTATACAAGTTTTTAACATCGATTGGGTAGTTTTGATGGTAAGAGTATATAAAGTTTAAAAAACAAATTTTTTTGTGAAAAAATCACGGTTTTAAATTGATAAAAAACATTTATTAAAAATATTAATCGCAAAAATAAATTTAATTTCATAAATTGAGTATAAAGATTAGACTTTCCCGAGCAGAACAAGCCATCGTTTATAAAAATTTGGTGATAAGAGGAAGAGTTACGCGTTTTTTAAGAAGACACTACAAATGGTAAATTTTTTGATTTTAAGCATATCACGGTAGGTTTAGAGGTAAACTTCACGTTGCATGAAAATTACGATTAAAAGTGGAAATGCCACTGTATTTGGGGTTGATCATGCATCACGAAAATGTTTAATTTGTAATCCTAGCTGATCATTTTTTGAAAATACCGATACTTCCCATTTCTGCCGACTGGACCAAAAGTCTTTTTACTTTTTAAACGATGACAGTAAAAAACTGGTCCAATGAGATAAAAACTGTTTATATATTATCAAAGTATACAAACAGGGAATCTTGTATGATCATTGATTATTTTGATATTGCTTTCAACTGGAGGCTGGAGTGCATTTTAAGCCTACATTTTTGAAAAATATCTATATTTTTCATTTTTAAACAGCGTAACCGCCTAAGAGGAATTTGTTCAGTATTAGAAAGTGGAATATTTATTAATTGCAATATATGTGTATATATATATATGATTTAATAATGAAAAATATAGATATTTTTCAAAAATGTAGGCTTAAAATGCACGCCAGCCTCCAGTTTAAAGCAATGTCAAAATAATCAATGATCATACAAGATTCCCTGTTTGTATACTTTGATAATATATAAACAGTTTTTATCTCATTGGTCCAGTTTTTTACTGTCATCGTTTAAAAAGTAAAAAGACTTTTGGTCCAGTCGGCAGAAATGGGAAATATCGGTATTTTCAAAAAATGATCAGCTAGGATTACAAATTAAACATTTTCGTGATGCATGATCAACCCTAAATACAGTGGCATTTCCACCTTTAATCGTAATTTTCATGCAACGTGAAGTTTAGCTCTAAACCTACCGTGATATGCTTAAAATCAAAAAATTTACCATTTGTAGTGTCTTCTTAAAAAACGCGTAACTCTTCCTCTTATCACCAAATTTTTATAAACGATGGCTTGTTCTGCTCGGGAAAGTTTAATCTTTATACTCAATTTATGAAATTGGATTTATTTTTGCGATTAATATTTTTAATAAATTTTTTTTATCAATTTAAAACCGTGATTTTTGCACAAAAATTTTAGTTTTTTAAACTTTAAATGCTCCTACCATCAAAACTACCCAACCGATGTTAAAAGCTTGTATAGAAGGGTTTTAGAGGAGCACATTAACTTTAATTGGATACCACTCTTGTTCAAATCGTTGGACGAATTACGAATTATTCTCCAATAAGCTGATGCATGTCACAAAAAATTTGCTAAATAATTCAAAAATTCATATCTTGAAAACTAATCAGAGGAAAAATTTTTAAATCTCATATTCGTGTTTAGGAGGCCGAAATCTATAGAAAAAAATTATTTAGAACTCTGCAGCAAAATGACTGTAAACTAGTGTAGTAGGCAAACCCGTAGAAAATCAAAACGTTTGCCACATCCCTTCTGGTACCTTTCTTATAAATGAGAGAATTCCCTCTTAAAATTTAGCATACATACAATTTATGTAAGTACACTGAATTAAAGCATATAATACAAATTTGACTCCGGAATGAATTTGGACTACTTCAGCCGACCCCATTTTATTCCTCCTAAACAAAATAACCTATTTTTTGGAAATTTATATTTTCCCATTACTTCCAAACCAACAACTGGAGGATTATTAAATTTGGTCAGTTAACTAATCTTGAGATAATTTGCCACACCCTCTCTAGTATCTCCCATAAAATTAACCGAAAACACCCCCTATATGTAAATCCATTTCTTTATTGTAAGTACACTGAGTTTTGTGAAACTTTGCGCAAGGTAAAAATTTATTCAATGTTGACTTACGAATAAAAATCGGCCTCTTTTGCTGCCCCTACTGAAATCTCCCATACAAATATGCCAATTACCCGAAAATTTATATATTTCCATCAATTTCTAAAGGAAACTCCTCAAAACGTTGAAAATAGGTCAACATAAGAAACGGTGTGTTTTACCCAACCCATTAGAAATTTTAAATTTATTGAAATTGTTGTGCGTAAACGACACTTTCGGTACCCCCATAAAAAATTCCCATATGTCCAGAGATAAAATTATAATTTCTACATTTGTTCTCAAATTCATTAACACTTTTTACACTGTAACACTTTCTACAGTGTCAGTAAAAAATTGGGCATACCACCGAGAGTTCCATCTCCAATCGTTTACGCTCCACAAGTTGGAAAATTGTAATACATAAGTAATTTCATTTAAAAACCGTTTAGTTTTTAGTTTTAACTCTAAACTTAAATATTCGCCCATGTCCTGACAATCATGCGATTGTCAAATCACATGCGATTTGTAAATCGCCAATAAATTTTCCTCCTGTCCTACGGTTCACTCGTTTTGGAACATATATTTTGTTGGTAATAAACACATGAATGTGTGTCAGCACACATTTTTCGAAGATTTGCAAGTCAGGTGTAAACTATTGAATCGCCAAATTTAAAAAAAATTAGAAGAGCATTTGCACCAAAAATTTGACGAAAACATTAAACATTTTTTAAATACGCATTTTTAATAAAAATTGTTTAGAAACATATATCCTTTGGTGATCAAATAGGAAGAAAACATGTTAAATTGTAAAGGTGCATCGTTTTTTTGTGTTTTTTAAATAAATTCTAGGTAAAAAATGTGAGTTCACCAGGTTGGATGCATGTGATTGACAATCGCCAAATATTAGGCGATTGCGATCTCTGTGACACCAATTTTGCGATTTGAAATCACAATCGCAAATTTCATCAAAATGCGATTGTCAGGACATGGGCGAATGTCATACATAAGGTAAGGGTATTAATCAATCAGTTCATCTGACTGAAATGTCTGTACTTGATTTGTTTAATGTTTTGTGTACTTTTTATACCGAAATTATAAAATAAATTGAAATAATTACTTCTAACGTATGAGTATTTTTATTTGTCAAGATTTTTTTTCACAATCAAGATTTTTTTTGGTGAATGTCAAGAATTTTACTATTTTAAATCTGGCAAGCCTAGATACACTCCAAACTTTAACATTATTTAGGTTCATGATCTTATCAGTTAACATCACGCCGATAAAAAAAATGTTATTAGCTTAAACTGTTATGTTAATTTCATTCCTTTAACATGATTTATCTGAATTACATGATAAATTTTCTGTTATCTATTTTTAGAACATGTTAGTTTGGTTGACAATTGTATGCTAAGCTTTCTCACTTAGTATCAGCATACTGATCAATGACGACATTCTGTTATCTTTATTACAATTATTACAACACTTTTATTGATGAATGTTATCTTTTCTGCAGAATGCATATTTTATTTAAATTTCTCTGCTAAATGTATTTAAAAGATACAAATTTATATAGTTTACATTAAATTTTTCGTTAAGGTTGTGTAAATTTAACATTAATGTTGTTTATACGGACTACAGTCGGTTTAAAAAGCTTATGTATAAGAAATATGTGTTTATAAGTATTTAGAATGAAGTTTGCTAATTTTTGAAATAAAACAAAAAACATGAATTTGGGTAAAATGATCAAAATGGAAGCTTAAGCTTATCATATTTTTTTAAAGTACGGGTAACATTAAACAGATTTGGGGTCTTAAATTTTAAATCCGCCATTAAGACCCGGTAGGGAAAGGGTTATGAGGCTGAGGGCTCCTTTAATATCTAGAGCTCTCCAATTCTTTTTTAACTAATGATTGGTATTATTATTTTATTTTTGGTAATTATTCTTTTTATCTTTTGGCCATACAGGGGCAATGAGCGAGTGGCCAATAACACAATGCAACAAATTTTTGATCCCGGCTTCTAAATAGTTGATCCTTATGTAAAATTTCACGCTGAATTCAAATCTGCTCTCAGATATGTGGAAAGTAGAACAGATTTTGAGATATGTAGAAATTTCCGTTTTTAGTGTTTTAAAAAATGGTAGGTCTAGTAAAATGCCATTTTCTCTGGCTTTAATTCACCGATTTTACTGAACTGTGACAAAAATAAAAGATAATAAAATTATTTTTTAAAAAAACGATAGTTGATTAAAATCCAATCATTAATGACGAAATTATGGCACTTCAAAGTTGGATTTTTGTAAAAATTTTGATGAGTTTTCAAGTTTTCGCTGCCTTTAATTAAGTATTTTTCCGTGTTTCCGTAAAAATCCGGTTCAGACTATTACATGATAGAATAATATGTTACAAAAATTGTTTGCCCTTAGTCATCAAAATCGGATAAAAATACTTCCACACCCATCCATAGTAGTTTTGTTGTTTTTTTTCAGTTTTCGGGAGTCTATAATAATTGTTTGTTTATGTTCAGGATTGTAAAGTCATAAGTTCTAGTAGGACCGAACCTCCCCAACCGACTGATAGCTAGCAGTTCAATGGCTCCCACTGTCCTTCTAAAGTTTAATAATTGTTTCGCAACCAAATTCCATCGGGTTACACAATCCTTGTTCTCCAATAGAAAAGTCCTAGACAAATTTTGTTTATTCTATGCCTATTGCATAGCAACCATACGGTAGTTTTGGATTTGAACATTACATATCAATACACCCAACGGGATCGTACCCAAATACTGTATTTAGTAAAGCTATGACAGGATAATACAGGATATACATACAAATGTACCTTTCCGCCCACTTTAGAGCTGGAGTAATAATATCAATAAATCCAACCCGATCGTAGCCAAGTTCTTTATTTAGTAAAACTATAGCAGGATACAGTTTTTGAGAAAAAAAAAACTGGAAGTCTAGCCACGCCCATCACATCTGGTACCGCCCACTTTAGAAATCGATCAATATTATAAATAGAACTAACGCTATCGTGCCCAAATTCTGCACTTAGTAAATTTCAAGCAGGACAAAGTTTTGGAGAAAAAATCTGGAACCTCCCATACACATCTGGTACCGCCCACTTTAGAAATCGATTAATATTTTTAATAGACCTAACGCGATCGTGCCCAAATTCTGTATTTAGTAAATTTGAAGCAGGATAAAGTTTTGGATAACAAATCTGGAAGTCTAGACACGCCCTTTCTGGTCCTCCCATATATGGAGTAATAATATCAATAAACTCGATACGATCTTGCCCAAATTCTGTATTTTGTTAAGTTATAACAGGATAAAGTTTTACATCTCATAAAAATGTACCTTTCCGCTCACTTTAGTAATGGAGTAATAATATCAATACACCCAACGCGATCGTGCCCAAATTATATATTTAGTAAAGCTATAACAGGATAAAGTTTTGGAAAAGAAATCTGGAAGTCAAGACACGCCCCTTCTAGTACCTCCCATACAAACGTACCATTCCGCCCACTTTAGAAATCAAGTAATTATATCAAACTAATAAAATTTTTTTTTTACTGAGGGTGACTGTTTACGTAAATCGGGTTGCCCGACTGAAACTTCCTTACTGGTTTTCATAATCATTATATGCCGAATTTATTATATTAACAACGCATTTAATTGATATGATTAAAATTGTTGTTGAAATTAATATGGAATATCAACAATTTCTTTTAATTACTTAAAATGTGCCGACAGTTTTTTCTGTGTAAAAATTTTATTCCAAATTAGAACCATATGGAAATTCTTCATTGAAGCCCTATGTTCCACTTAGGATTTCAAGACAATTATAATATTGAATACTCCACCAATTGTTAAAAACTCTACCAATCATTTACAAAATAAAGTTCACATCCAATTTCCTCGATTTACGTATCGTAACCACAATTTCTATCTATCTAATGGGATATGGTAAATTTTTATTGAACCTACGTTGCCCATGTTAAATTCGTGGCTTTCCTATATGCAATTACGGTAAAGGATTAACAACTGAAAGGACACTCACCATTGTAATAGTGGTTGGAATAACCAGCTTTACCGGCAACACGTCCAGCTGGCATTTTTTTTCCTTTTGTGATTCGCACGTTTACGCTGTTCTGTTCGCACGTCGCAAAATCTTCCCCCTAGCTGCGGGATTCAAATGTAATTGTGTCCGTTTCGTGTTTCGTACGTCTCGTTGTGTCCTTTTGTCGAAACAACAAACAGCAACAAAAGGTATAATGGCAAATTGGAGTCCCGGGCGTGTGTATCCTTTTTTTGGGATTTGTTTTCTTTCTTTCTTGTGGTGCCGTTGTCTGGCGAAAAAGGGCTAACCCGCAAATAAATTGAGGGTTCTCTACTGCATGTGCTGTCCTAGTAGTGGTTAGGTGTTTATTTGCTTGTCTGTAACTAATTCTATTAAACGTTATCCAGCTTCGATGTGATTCGGTTCTGCTTCAAGTTGTCCTGGTTAGTCGTGTGGGTAGTATTAGAGGCTCCACCAGTTTATGTTGTTGATTAAATGTTATGATTCTGGGAATCTCTGTTACAGTTCTATTGTTGTAGGTTCGTTGTTGCTGTTGGTGGTGCTTGTATAACGGCCGCTGCTGCTGTTGCCGCTTTGATTAAACTTGCTGACAGTGTAATAGTTGTTGATGATGATGTTGTCTTCGTTGTTGTTGTTGCTGTTTCAGCTGCTAACTTTATTGTTGTTAAACAATTCATTAAACATGTTCGCCATACTGGCGTCAATGAAGATATTTTTGTTGTCCCTTCAAACATTCTCCGGAGACTATTGATTGAGCTCTATACATTGATTTGTATTTGACGAGGACGAGAACTTGAAAATGTCAGACAGTTGCTGTGGCTGATAGCAGATGACAATGGTGGTGGTGGTGGCGATGACGACGACGACGACGACGATAATGATGACGTTATTGTGTTACTGTTACGCCTGGAGCTGGTGAATAATGGCCCCGGGATTTCTGAAAATACAATGTAAAACTCTGGGTTAATACACACTCACACACACACACAACACAGAAAGTGTAATCTATTTAATGACTTGCTAAAATTAAGCTAAGAACTGTAGATATTGACGCCTTAACGCCAAATCAAATTCAATTTGAATTCGTTGTTAACTATCAATAGGCATCGTAGTAATTCACAGAATAGGAGGATAATGGGAAATCATTACGTCCAGATGCTGGAAAGTATTTGTTAACAACAACGACAACATAAACCACATGGGAATGTGGAGTTTAGGTATACCGTGATTTTTTGAATGTAAATGTTTTTCTCGATTTGTTATACATACCGTCTTTCGAAGGAGTGGTATTATGTCAAAGAGAATTTAACTTACTTTGAAAATCGACGAATAATATAATGTTTTGGAAAAATTTGCTCGATAATGCTTTTAGAGGGGGTTGTTCCTAAGCATGGACAGATGGCAGCCCCATCATCCTAGGACCTGCTACAAGAGACCCATCACCTGCTTAGCCGGAAAATAACTGATTAACGAAACTGAAACAAGGCAAAATTATGGAGGACAGGAACGCTCATAGCGCAATGTAACGCACGAACTCTTCGTGAAGCATCTAGGCTTGCACAAGTTGAACAACAAATGGAATTGTATACGATCTAAGTTCTAGGCTTAAGCGATATGAGATGGCGAAATTATCCCGAGAAATGGTAATACAGAAAAGAATAGAGGTGAGAGCGGAGTTGATATCATTATAGCATGGAAACCTGTATCAGACCGCGTAATAATGGCTCGCTTCAAGATTTCTTTCGAAGGACCCTAAAATACTCGGATGCGTTCAGAAACCAAACGGTGACTGGACAGAGTCCGCAGAGGATACGCTGGAAATTTTGATGAGTACACACTTCCCGGAATGCGAAAATGTTGCTACACTTGGGATGCACTTGGAGGCCGTCCGAAACGCTTGATTCAGTACAAGGAACATTAGTGAACGACGTGATTAGTGAGGAAAAAGGAAAATGGGCTTTGGATACCTTTAAACCCTATAAGTCACCAGTGATGGATCACATCTATCCGGCTATGTTACATCAGATATCTTCCGTCATTGCACCGATCATAACGATACTTTTAAGAGAGCATCTACGGCTATCGTATGTTCCCACTTCAAGGAGGGAAGTGAAGGTAGTTTTCATACCCAAAGCGAGTAAACTTACTCATTCACTACCAAAGGATTACAGACCTATCAGCCTATCATCGTTTTTGTTTAAAGACTTTGGAGAGGCTAATTGATTTACACCTGAGACAGAACCTGGACCATAGCCTTTTCAGTGGAGCGCAGCATGCATATTATAAGGGGAGATCTGTGGTCAGCGCTCTGCACAAGGTGGTTGGACATGTGGAACACGGTTTAGGAAATGGTTTATACACAATAGCGGCATTCTTGGACATCAAAGGGGCCTTGCATAATGTGACATCCACAGCCATAATGGAAGCGTTAAGGGAGACTGGAACACTCCTTTTGCTTAGGAGCTGGATTGATTCTATGCTGTCAAACCGTATAATCAACTCCACACGTGGCATGAGTACTGCGAGGAAGCTGTCGACAAGGGGTACACCAAAAGGTGAAGTGCTATATCCATTGCTGTGGCTACTAGTTGTAAATGGCCTTCTTAAGACTTTTGAGAGGAATAGAAGGAAGATTGTGGCTTATGTGGACGACGTCGTTATCGTAGTCACAGGTGTGTTTGCTCCACCTTTGAGTGGCCTCATACAGGATGACTTACGATCATTATCAGAATAGGCCACAAGATGTAGTCTGAATGTCAATCCACAGAAAACGGAGATAGCCGCAATGAGGTTAAAGTTCGAATTTGTTCTCAAATCAGTTTATTGCCGCTGAGTATTGTTCTTTTGAATACGGACTAAGTAGCAATAAGCCGTTCAATAGCTGAAGTGAAGACCTTAAATAGTATGTGTTTACTTTTACTATATCTCTTATAGACGCCGAGATATTTCATGTAGAAATTGGGGTATTTTTGAAAAAAAAATTTTAAAAATTTTGAAATTGGTTTCCGATAGTTTAATATGGGCAACTAAATATTTCAACTTTTTATGTTTAATCAAGTTAAAATCTATATGTTCAAATAGTATATGTGTATATTATCAATATCTCTATAAATTCTCGAGATATCAGGCGTTAAAATAACAGTTATGCAATAAGTACGTTTTTGGTAAAGATAGCAAGTAAAAACAATGGCCCAAAACTCCAAAAAACTGATTTGTTTAAAGTAGATAGTCTGTTTTGAGAGCCATTTAATATCTCTAGACTTGTTCAGGTTGCATGGGTTTGTTCATGGGTTTGTTTTTGGTGTTACCTATACTACAATTTCACTGAATAATGTATGCAAAAAATCTGGATTCCCTACGACTTATATCCAAAATAGTGAAAAAATTAGAATTGTTTTCGAAGTTTTTTGAAAATAAACGATATTAGTCTATTTTTTTGGGGAAATTTTATTATATTAATTTCATAAGCGGACTATTAGTTACAACTTTGCTTAAGAAGCAAAAGAGCTAGATTAAAAACTGTATAAACTGTTGACCTAAAACTGATGTCATCTTTTTTCAAGGGTTCCAAGGGATTTCAAAAAGTTACGAGGGCCAAAACATATTTTGTTAGCCAATCTAGCCAAACTGAGCTAGGGTTTTACTCAGCTCCGGTTGTACTATTGAACCTATATAGTCACGTTTGGGTGTTTTTCAAAAAGTTTGATTTTGTGTCATAGTGTAACAGGTGCACTATCTGTAGCGGCTAAAAGTTAAATAAGGTCACGAGAAGCAGGCCTTTGGCGGCAAACGGAGTCGGGTCACGCATCAATGCTGGCATGGATGCAATGAAGGACTCAACAAATAACGGACTATATGGTTCCGTTGTGGGATTTTACATCATGCGCGGAAATAGTGATCCCTGTAAGAGAGGATTGGAAAGATTCCTTACCTTTCAGGGGGCTGTCCATATTTATTAATGGTTCAAAAATGGAAATAGGAACAGAATCGGGTATCTTTAACGAGGATCTCAATTTCAGGCAACACTTCCGATGGAATGACGACTGCAGTGTGTTCCAGGCGGAGTTGTTCGCTATTATGAAATCTGTGGAGGATACTGGCAAGGAACTTGAAGGAGATCGTCTAAATCTATGTGGACAGTCATGCGGCGTTAAAGGCTTTGGTATCAATTGCTATAAAGCCGAGATTAGTGTACAGATGTAGGACGGCGCTCTCAAATCTGCCGGAAAATAGTGTTCGGCTCCGCTGGGTCCCCGGACACAGTGACATTTCAGGAAACGAAATAGCGGATGAACTGGCGCGGAAAGGCTCAGGACTGGGACCCGACCTATCAGATGGATCAGTGCGACCACCAATGTGTCATATATACAAAATTGTGACCCGTAACATTGAACGGCTGGCAAATGCATCCTGGAAACATCCCACCGACTGTGTGGTATCACGTGATATTTGGCCAAGACTGGACGGAAGCCGAACCAGATCACTATTGGAACTGGATATGAGGTCAGTTAGATGACTAATTGGAGTATTCACGGAACACTGCGACGTCAGAGCATTTACATCCAACTGGTAGACGAAGCAGGATGATTACTGTAGGCTTTGCGAAGATGAGGAATAAATTGAGACCATTGAGCATTTGTTATGCCATTGCCCAGCTCTTCATAGAAGAAGGAAGTAATTCCTCTGAAAATGGTTCTTTGATAGTCTCACTGAACTGTCGTCATGCAACATGGGGAATCTGGTGAAGTTCACTGATGGTTTGAGCTGGCTTAAAGGCAGAGGACCATAGTGTTCCCACGTAGTCTCACTACTTGTATATATATATGAAGTTGAAGGAGAGAACCCACCGGAGTTATCTTTTTAGCATTTCATCTCTTTTCCGCTATTACTATTCTTCTATGCTCTTTATTATTCCCTTTTTATTTCTTCCTCTAAATCAGGACAATCACAATGGAACATAATGGTTTTTGAATGTTGTAATGGCATGGTATTCTGCTGTGTCATTACATGCCCTCAATCTAACCTAACCTAAGGGCATATTACCATAGTGCAGTGCTACGCCCCAACAGAGGACGCTGAAGACACTAAGAAGGATGAATTTTACGCACAAGTAACATCAACGCTCAATGAGATTTGAAGAGGAGATATCATAATACTCAATGGTAACTTTAACGCGACGATAGGAAGCGAAACACTAACATCCGTTGTACCATTGGAACTCACGGTTGTGGAGTTAGAAATAACAGCGGTGAGCGGTTAATAGAATTGTGCCAGACATATCAACTCGTCATAGGTGGCTCCATCTTCCCGCACAAAAGGATACATAAATATACGTGGACATTATCGAACGGCAACACACGCAATCAGATCGATCATATGCGTGAGCAGAAGAGGGAGAATCTCCATATTAGATGTAAGAAATAGAAGAGGAGCTGACATCGGTAGTGATCACGAGCTCATCACAGGCAAAATCAAGATAAAGTTGAAATGGTAAAGAAAAAGCAGCAGACATCAAAGATGAAAACAGCTCTACCTACAACAAATCCAAAACAACGTAACTAAGAACGCGACATCAGTGGAGATGAGACAAAAGAAAGTTCCTGGAACGGCTAGCAACAATCTATACGATAGATTATTATCTTTTCACACAGTTATTAAAAACAATACATTTCACAATCTTTCATTAAGAATTTGTTACCGAACATGCAAACGAATGTAAACAAAACAACCATTTGACAGTCCTCGTCATTAATACAAATGAAAAAAGTTTTTCAAGTTTTTGCACAAAATCTCCAACATGCAAACGAACCTGGAAGATTTAGAAAGATTAGCGCGTAATGTTGGACTTGAAATAAATATCAAGTCATGAAAATTAACAATGTTAGCACGAAAAACATCATGCTGCAAGGCCAACCAGTCAAATACGTAGATAGCTTCTGCTATCGGGGCAGTATAGTGACAACAAATGGCGGCGCAGGAACAGACGCAAGCAGCAGGCTCAACAAAGCGAGAGCGGCATTAGGACGATTGCAATCAGTATGGAGAAGCTCACAAATATCCAGACGAAGCAAGCTCAGAATATTATATCATTTGATACGACCCAAAAGTGTAACACATAGAAGGAGTGACTTTAGACCCTAGGTTTCTTTGAACCAAATTCGATTCATGACTTTTTAAGTCGTTTGAGCCATGTCTGTCTGTCTGTCTGTCTGTCTGGTGGCTGTCCGGCTGGTTCGCACGATAACTTTCGAAAGACGCAACCAAATGTTTTGAAATTTTTCACGAGTTATTATTTTCTCAAAACTACGTACGGTATTGCAAATGGGCTACATGGCCCCGCCCCTTCTGGTACCTCCCATACAAATACATCATTCCGCCCACTTTAGAAATCGATTAATAATATCAATACACCCTACGGGATCGCCTCCAAATTCTGTATTTAGTAAAGTTATAACAGGATAAAGTTTTGGAAAAAAATTTGAAAGCTTAGCCTCGCCCCTTCTGGTACCTCCCATACAATTCTACCTTTCCGCCCACTATAGAGATGGAGAAATAATATCAATAAATTAAACGTGATCGTACCCAAATTCTATTTTTAGTAAAGCTATAATAGGATAAAGTTTTGGAGAAAAAAAATTGGAAGTCTCTTCACGCCCCATCTGGTACCTCCCATACACATCTGGAACCGCCCACTTTGAAAATCGATTAATATAATTAAAAGACCTAACGCGATCGTGCCCAAATTCTGTATTTGGTAAAGTTTAAGCAGGATAAAGTTTTGGAGAAAAAATCTGGAAGTCTAGACACGCCCCTTCTGGTACCTCCCATACAAATGTATAACTCCGCCCACTTTAGAAATAGGGTAATAATATCAATACACTCGACACGATTGTGCCCAAATTCTGTATTTTGTTATGTTATAACAGGACAAAGTTTTGAAGAAAAAATTGGAAGTCTAGCGACGCCCCTTATGGTACCTCCCATACAAATGTACTTTTCCGCCCACTTTAGGGATGTACTAATAATATCAGTACACCCAAGGCAATCGTGCCCAAATTCTGTAATTAGTAAAGCTATAACAGGATAAAGTAATGGAGAATAAATCTGGAAGCCTAACCACACCCCTTCTCGTACCTCCCACACAAATGTACCACTCCGCCCACTTTAGAAATCGAGTAATAATATCAATATAATAGAAAATTATTTGTATTACTGAGGGTAAGAGTAAATGTAAGTTGGGTTGCCCGACTGAAACTTTCTAACTGGTTTTAATTACAAATCGGTTAATTTCAATAACTCAAGACTTAAACAATATCTTATATTGGGTGATGGTATTTATCAGTCAGTTTAACTGACTGAAATTTCTGTACTGGTTTAATATTCCCGCCCTCACTTTCATAATGCTTCCCTTACACCATTACCTGATTTAGCCTTTTTACTTTATACCTAATAGATTCATTCATTTTTTGAAGAAATACGAAATTTACATTTAATTATTTCCGAATTTCGTCACTATCTTATCCGTTTCCTGTTATGTCAATTACAGATTTCAAATACTTTCCCAACGTTTATTCAACACTAACAGTCTGGCATCCTCAATAGGTCACTAACAAAAAATTTCACACCAATGCACATTGGCATCATTCCATATCTGCACTTGCAAGTTGAGAACGAAGTCGACGTGTAGAAATCTAATCGGCGCCATCATTATGTTAATAAATAGCGCAACATATTTTATATGTGACTTTGCCGTTTTAAAATTTTAAACTTACAGTTTTTCCTAAGTACTAATAACAAAATTGGAGTACTCAATAAGTCAGGTTTTATATGTAATCGATGTTTTATAGCAAAGTATGAAACTGTAGATTCTTTTAAGCTTTTGGCAACAAAAAAGTTTTAAAGACGTCACAAATAACATATAAGCGACACAGCAACGTTTTATGGGTTAAAAAAAAAACCTATCTTCATATTTAATAAACACGACCGTATTAATACTCCAACTTTTTTTTGTGTAGTATTAATTTTTTCTTAATTATTTATATGTGGCAGATTTTATAACATCAAAGTTTTCAAATACATTTTAAGAAAATTTAAATTTAGTTTTTGAAATGAAAAAATTGCTATAGAAATTTTAACTTTGCTGTAAACTTATTGTTTTGTAAAGGACATTTTAGAAATAAAACGTTTTTATCGAAGAATACTTTTTACACAATATAGTGTAAGTACAATTTTACATAAGGTAATTGAAAAAAGAAATTTGTTCTTTCCAAAATAGAAAGAAACAAAGATTTAATATTGAAAAATATACACTTCGGTCCAAGTTAAAAATTTTTAGCCGAAAATATTTTTTATGTACAATAAAAATTTTAACATTTTCAGAAATTTTTTTTTTTCTTAACAAATGTATTTATGTTGAAAATTATAATTTTCTTAGTTTTATTTAAAGTTAATACTTTTGATATAAAGATTAAAGAAATGATTTTTAAAATTAGAAGAAATTAAAATTTTACGAAAAATCTGTTCCATTAAAAATAATTTGTAAATTATTGGAAATTTGTACTTTTTCTGAAAAAAATGTTTTTTTTTTACAACTATTTTTTCGAATTTTTAAAACATTAAATTAATATTTAAGATTTCTCATTATTTTTTTCGAATCAAAAATGTTTGATGCTTGACAAATAAACGTAACCAGAAATTAGAAAAAAATGGAATTATACGAGAAATCATATGTTTGTAAAATGCTACATTTTGATGTTACATTGGCCAAAATAATAATTTTTTTATTTAAATTAAAATTTATCATTTTTGCCGAATAAAAGTATTTTTAAAAATTAGTTTTAATATTTGTCATTTTGGTATAGGGATTTAAAAATAGAAAATCAAAGTGAATTATTTATTAAAATTTTAACGAAAAGAAAAAAAAAATATTTTTTTTTTTAATAATTAACTAATAAGAGATTTACGAAAAATCATCTTGATTAGATAAATAAATAAAAAACAAATTTCCGGCAAAAGATTTGTTTTTCTTTTATTAAAATTTTTAAGTGTTTAGTTTATACTTAACCGGTATGTTGATATAAAGACTAATAAACTGATTTTTAGAATTAGAAGTTATAAGAAATTGGAATTTTACGAAAAATCAGTTCGGTTTTAATTTTTTTTTCGGTTTTTTTGAAATATTAAAAATAGTTTGTAAATTTTTGAAATTTGTAATATTTCTTTGAAAAATTGTTTTTTCTTAAATATTTCCAATATTACTATGATGTACTCGTTAAAAATTTAATTTAAAGTATTTAGCTTTTTTTACGAATTTTTAATACATTAAATTAATATTTAAAATTTTCCATTACTTTTTTTCGATACCAAAATGTTTGATTCTTAATAAAAAAAATGAACCAGAAATTCGAAAAAATGGAAATATACGAGAAATCAAATATATTCAATATGCTAAATTATTCGACCAAAAAAATTATTTTTTAAATTATAATTTAAATAAAAATTTGTAATTTTGCTAAATAAAAGTATTTTTTTTAAATTAGTTTAAATATTTGTCAATCGGGTATAGGGATTTAAAAATAAAAAATCAAAGTAAATTAGTCATTATTATTTTTACAAAAAAAAAAAAATAAAAACAATTATGGAGAAAAATGGAAATATACGTAAAATCAAATATTTTTTTAAAAAAATAAAAAATATATTTTAAATTATAATTTAACTAAAAATTTTTAACTTTTGCTAAATAAGAGTATTTTTTAAATTATTTAAATATTTGTCAATCTGGTATAGGGATTTAAAAAAAATCAAAGTGAATTTATCAATATTGTTTTTACAAAAAAAAATAAAATTTGTTTTATTTTAATAATTAACTAATAAAATGTGAAGCATAGAATTATAAAAATTCGAATAAATTGGAGTTTTACGAAAAATCATCTAGATTGTTGAAATCTTTTTGGATATTTGGAAAAAAATTTTTTCTTTAAATTAATATTTGTAATATTCAGAAATTAATATTTAAAATCTTACCATTATTTTTTTTTCTGTACAAAAATGTTTGATACTTAGCAAAAAAATGAACCAGAAATTAGAAAAAATGGAAATATACAAGAAGTCAAACATTTTTAAAATGCTAAATTTTTTGACCAAAAAAGTTATTTTTTAATATACAATTTAAATAAAATTTTGTAATTTTTGCTAAACAAAAGTATTGTTTTAAATTTGTTTAAATATTTGTCAAAAGCAAAATGAATAATCATTATTATTTTTACAATAAAAATAAAGTTTTTTTTTTAAAAATTAACAAATAAAATTTGAAGCATAGAATTATAAAGATTCCAGTAAATTGTAGTCTTACGAAAAATCATCTATATTGTTTAATTCTTTTCAGATGTTCCCAAAATAAAAACATTTTCTTTAAATTTATATTTATAATATTCAGAAATGGTATTTTTTTCAAAAAAAAAATTGATTTGTAATAATTTTACTACAAGTATGATGTGAAGATTAAAAAATGAATTTAAAATACATTTTTCAAAAAAATTATAATTTTTACCAAAAATGTTTTAAATAACGATTTGTAAAATTTGTAATTCTTATTTTTTTGCATATAAATGTGATGTAAAGATTTAACAAATTTGATGATTTGATTAGTTTTTCTTAAGATTTTCGTAATGCCAATTTTTTGCGTGAAAATTATATTTTTTTTCTTAAACTAATATTTATATATTATTGTAATTTATATATAATAGTAATTTTGGATTAATATATTTTTTTTTAATCTATACTGAATATAATTATTATATCGTTCTGTTATTGTTTTGTTTAAAAATCATAGTTATGATAATATCTTTTTCTTTAAATTTTTTTTATAATTTTTTTTATTTTAAAATTTTTTAGAATTGTAAGTTCTGAATGAAAAAAAATAAATTTAATTTCTATCATAACTATGTTAGACGTATTTAATTTTTTTTTTATTTTAAAATTTTTAAAAATTGTTATTTTTGAATGAAAAAAATAAATTTTATTTCTATAATAACTATGATACACGTATTTAAAATTCAATTGTAAATATTAAGCTTTTTAACTCCTTGACGTAAACAATTATACAATATTGATATAGATCAATCGCGCTATTAAAAATTGTTTTTTTCTTTTTAAAAAATTCTTAAAAATGTGTTAATTTCATATTTTCGGAATTTTACATATACTATACTCAAATACTACATATATATTTTTTATAATCTGTTAATCTATATTTATTTTTTGTATATTAATTTTTATGATTATTTTTAATTTTATATGTTACATATTATGCTTTTGAAGGTTTTTTAATAAATTTTTTAAGAATTTTGCTCTTGTCTAAAATACCGGGATGTTAATAAATATCAATTGAAGTTTTTCTTAAGTAGCTCCAAATGGACCTCGAATTTATAGGGAATTCTATTTGCAGAAATTGGGAGGGAACACAGATAAAAAAAAGAAAATGCCATCCATCCATCAAAAAATGGGCCCTTTGGGTTCTATGATGACCCCCCATGTTCCCGTACTCAAATAACAATATTTTCGAGACGAATCCTCGGGTCCCCTGGACCGATTTAGACATATTTTTGTTGGGTCACTATCGAAAATTTTAAGGCGTGATACTAAAAAATTAACTTATATGTGTGGAAATTCAAAATATAGGATATTTATTATCATCTGAACGCATTTAAAATAAATTTTTTTTTTTTTTAAATCGTTCTTCAAACAGCAAATCTTCCATATTTAATTTATTTTTTTGGTTAAAAAAAGGCGGAAGAGGGTCCATAGGTCCCATATGGTCTTACAATTTAAACCACTGGATTCGTCTCGAAAATATCTTTCATTTGAGTACCCGCACATAGGGTGTCATCATAGAACCCAAGTGGCCCCTTTTTTTGATACCCCCAGGGCACAAGTTTTGCCTTGATTATTCTAAATCCATTCGATTCAAAAGTCTTTAGTTTTTTCTTACTTCCGTCCACTATTCAAATTTTATTACCTTCCCCCTATGCAATTGCAATCACTGCTATTGCCTAAACTCCTTATACTTGTTGCCGCCTATAATACACATGGCGCCGTCATTTAACATTACTCATGGCTTCGTTGTCCATTTCGCAGTTGTCAGAGTCAGCTGTTGTCAGCAGCACCGGCAATTTGCTTCCGTAGTGACAAAAACAAAAACTCAAAAAACACAGCAAAGCAAAGAAGTGCAAAAAGTGTCGTGTTAAAGAAAAGTGAACAATAAAAAAACACGAAACAAGGAAAACTAAACCAATCAAGTACAAAAACAAAGGAACAAAAAAAAAATTTAAGAAAATATAAACAAACGCATAGTTAGGAAATAGAAAAACGCCAGATAATCCCTAGAGATAACAAAAAATAATGTGTGATAATAAAGATGAATGTTGTAGTAAGTGAATATGTTGTTGTTTCTATTACAGATTAATTGTGATTCAATGGTGTTAAGTGTAATCAATTAAAGTAAATGTATATAAATGAAACTGTGCTGAGGAGGCAGACATGTGCACCAGACAATCTGCTGCAGATGTTGTTTTTTGCTATACGCTCTTTATGGCATCCCTTCAGAGTTCTTGGCTTTGCGTGGAGTAACAATATTTAAATCATATCTCTGTTAACCCCCCTTTATTTGTTAATTGATAAATCGTGCAAATACCCAGACTGTGCACCACCTCAGTCACCCTTCTTGGGTGCGGAAGATAATACATAGTGCGAACACACGTCTAAAGCGAAAGTCCGACATCGTCGGCGTTTATTTTAGTTCGAGACATTTGCTTTAGATAAGCGTGTGGAACAGGGATTTTGTTTCTTAACATTTTTGGTTATATGTACCTCATTGCTGATTCTAATATGAAATTGCCTAAATATGGTGACTACGAACATTTTCTTTGGAAATTGTCGTTTGCATTAGGAAAGTGACTCAATTTTATAGTTATTGTAGCTCCGGTTGCTGCTGTACTTTGTTACGTTGTTGTTGTTGCTGCCGGCCGTCTTATTGTGCTGCTGTTATTGCTTCATTGGGTGTTTAGCATTCATTCTGTTGGTAAAAACTAATGTAGGTAGCGTATGAAACGTTATGTGTTGTTCTTTGTTTTTGTTTGGGAGTCGTTAACCCATTGCGGGAGGTGGAACTGTGTGTAACGGATATTGGAACATCTCTTATAAGAAAGAACCGCTTATTTAAAATGTTTTTTTTAAACACTATGTTTTTTTACTATGTAGGTATAGCTTAGTTGGAAAAAAAGTTTCGTATAAGAAACATAAAATAAACAATGGTCAAACACCAGCACAAACTCATTTAAATAATAGTTTCTATAAGAAAATATGTATTGTTATTAGCTGTGTTCGTTTACTTGAAAATTTGGCAAAAATTTTTGCAAATTTTTACTGGATTGCGTTCGTTTACTCCAAAAGTTCAGTAGATGAGAGCGAGAGAGTGTACAATTTTGACAGTTCAATGCTAAAGAGTTTGCAAATTTTGGTTGGAAAAATTTAAGCCAACCAAATTTTGCAAGATAGAAGACCTGTTAGAATTTTGAATTGTCCAACTCCAAAATGGGTTCCATTGTTTCATAGGGGTCATTAGTGATGAAGATTATTTAATCAAATTCAACGAAGGCCCCGGCTACTGTGCAAAAACATTAAAAAATTAAAATAAAAAAAGACAACTTCAGCTGTGTTCTTGCAAATTTTTACTTGATGTTTCCTGCAAATTTTGCATGAAGGGAGTAAAACCGTTCTAATTCTCCCAAACTACTTTAACTTAAAAACTTAATTTCCCTTTACACCCCATGAATGAGGTACGGCACCTACTTGTTTATCGACGAATGCGAACTTCACTGTTTGAGAAGCTCTAACTAGACATGCCGATTGCTGTCGACAACATTCGAGGGGAGCTGACAATGAAAGGAAATTTGTTCTTTTTTTAAGATGACTGGAGCCAGAAGTTTAACCAGTGATCTCCCGCATAGTAGTCGCGTGTTCTAACCATCATAACACTGCCGATCTCCCAAATTACAATCTTACAAATTATTGCTGGGAACACAGATAATGTCAACACTGAATAAAAATTTCCAGGGAAAACAAAAATTAAAAAAATTATCTAGTATGTAATACAAAATTTTTATATTTCTTTTAACTTATATTAATAGAATTTAATATCTATGTAGCATATTCTATAACAAATAACGTTTATATTAAAGCTTGACCGAAGGCGTTATTTTTTGGCCGAAGCCAATCTTTGAAAAATTTCTAAACTTCGGCCAAAGCCAAACCCTACGGTCAATAACCAAACCCGGGTGCCCGTTTGCACAAGTGTACTTTATTTGTTTTATGTAAAATATTACACATTTACGTCAATTATGTGAAAAACTTATGTTATGCAATACCAAACTGAAATTTCATTTTATTCCCATCAAAAAAGTTGATTTTCTTGCCGGTATTTTTTAGAAGTTGCAGCCACTGCCGAAGAAGGACTTCAGATAATTTTCAAAGAAGGACTTCAGATAATTTTCCATAGGAGTTAGAGATCCTATTGAAAATTTTCGTTTTCCGTGCAACTTTGTTACTTACTAATGCAACAGCGATCATAACTATATTGAAAATGTACGGTTTGGATCAACTAAGTAACTTAAATTTGGAGTATTTGTATAGACAGTTTCTCCCCCGAGAATCTTAGAAACAGTTTATATTTTGCAGATTTGAAGAACATACATTTTTTTCGAAATGTAGAATTGCTATTCGTTGCTAGGGCGTAGCCAGGATCTAATGTAGGGGGGGTGGGCAGTCGGTTTTATATTTCATGTTAAAAGTATGTTTACAAAAAAAAAAATAAAATTAAGTACTTAACGATAAATCAATACTCATTGTTTTAACTATATTTTATTAAACAAAGGTAGACTAAAATTTTTTTAAAAAAGTTTTAGATCATCGAGTTCCAAAAAATTAATTTTTATTCATCCTTGTTTTTTTTTTTTGGAAATATGAAATTTTAGGCAGCATTTCGATTTGAAAAATTTTTTTCTTGTGTTATTGGAAACAAATTTGTGCACAGAATGAACGTTTTTTTTATTTTCTGAATTCCTTATCGTATTTTTTTTAAAATATGTCAAAGTCGATGAAAAAATAATTTTTGATTTTATGTGTATTTGTGTTTTGTTAGTCGATCTTACAGTACATTATATTAATTTACGTTAAGTGTATCGAAATGATACAACAAATTCGGCTCAAGATCAGAAAAGTGTTCTTTATTTATTGTTTGATATTTTTGGTCAAATTCAGTGTGTCACGCACTAGGATGACGCGTTTCGAACTCCATGACGAGTTCATCTTCAGACCCCTTTGTGACGAACTGATGCACAATGGTACATCATCAGCTGTATATATATCTACAATTATGCCAAACATATGCATGTGAAGTAGATATCAGCCGAAAATGCCCAGCATAGTTATGAATTAGTTTTAAATATTTTGAGTTTATGGGCTCAAATCGATTTTCGCAGACTATTGTTGGATTTTCGGATATGCCGTCATCGACAAAGTTGTTTTAAATAAGTCTAGCTTATCCGAAATCCCAACTATAGCTTGTCGAAAATCTACTCAACCCCTTAAAACAATACTCAAAGTAAAAAAAACTTAGAAACAAAATTTGTACGAAACTGTCACTGTAACTCAAAAATCTTATGATGCAGTTCGATTCCGAATTAGGTTAAAACCGTCGAGTCCGGTCTTGTCTATTTTTTCGACTAGTACAGTGTTCTTTTTCACTGAATGTAATCTACAAATCCAAATAACTAATTAATTTAGTTTCATGTCTTGTTAAAAGAATCGATACGGAAATCGAGTACGGAATCAGTTGCCTCAAAAATTCTAACTTTAACACTCGATTGATTTTTTTTTTAATTTTTACTGTGTTCGTTCAATTGAATGCATCGGCTCGGATCGAAGTCGCTCATTCTGTCACTCCAATTTTTCAAGACCTTGTAAATGCTTTCGGGCTGTAACTCACGGATTGCTTTAATGATCTTGGCCTTAAGAGTTTGAATCGCTTCTGGATTAAAATAATCTACGATTTTAAAATTAACTTATATTTGGTCCACCCTCTATATCATTTGACACGAGAAAAAGGGTAACGTGTTAAAGGATAAACGTTGGACCCTAAGTTTTTGAAGATATATAGACAGTGCTGAATGCAAACATACCAGCTTATTGCAAACCCAGTGAGAATCTTACAATCGATGAATATCTGTTTTCTTACCGAGGCAGAACAAACATCGCTCAATACATCGCTCAAAACCTGCAAAAATGGAATTAAACTTTATGTATTTGTGATGTCAAAAACTCTTATCAACATGAAGGCCAAATTTATGTTGGAAACCTTCCGACTGGTCGTGAGACTAAAGAAAGGGTGGTTAAGGATTTTGTCAGGACTATTCCGTCAATGGAAGTAGACGCAATACCACAATGGACAATTTTCCGTTGTCTTATGAATTGACAGTTGTGGGAACGTTAAGAAAATTTAAACCATATATTCCGTAGATAATGAATACAGAAGATTAATACAATAACAAAATATAGTAATCTACTTAAAAATATAAACTATACCAAATCAAGAAATTAGTTATATTTTATATATAACTAGCTGACCTGGGCAAACTTTATTTTCAACGCAGTTACTTGAGTTACGGCGCAAAAACACAAAAAACTAAATATTGCGCCATGTGTCGGACGAATTTTAAACTACACAGAAAACCTACTCACGGCCCGTAGAGCATGCATATAAAATTTGGTCAAAAATCAAAAATCATGAACGTACACGTAATTTTTATATATGTAGAGAAGAGATGACAAAGAAACGTAAGCTGTAGTGGAAAATCATATAAATTGTATGAGGGTACAGGGTACCCGGCTATTGATTCACGTAGGTGTTAGCGTTGTAAAAAAAACCCCAAGGATGTGATGCGAGAAAAAATAAAACACAAGGGATTAAATATTAATTAATCAAAAGATTTTCCGCTTCATTGGGAAATTCGAATATTCAGTGTTGGTATACCTTGCAAGGTTGGATCCGCAACAAGAATTAGATGATTAATAGCTCGATGTAGCGAACAAAGCCTTCAAGCGAAGGATCGCGGCAACTTGTTACTCGTTATATTGGATCTACTGCGATTTTATACAAGCAATACAAATCAAAATTGTATAGAAGTAGATCTTTACGCCTATTCGAAGGAATATGGTGGTTCACGAATAGAGTTACGACAAAAGCTGTGAAAACAGCAATTTGTACGTAAACACGTAGGTGTCAACTTTAAAGGCGTTCTTAACATAGACGCAGTTAATAATCGGCCTTATTCCCGTAGACGTCGTCGACGTAAAACGACGTCGTCTTGTGACGACGCTGTAAAATCGGTATTCTCGTAGTCGTTTTCGATAACTATCGGTTACTATTGACACAAATTTGGTATTCTGTAAGGAAATGTGACGACGACGTTGAATCGAAACGACTCTGAATCTGTCGTCACAGTTGTTAGTAACGACTTGAAACAATTTGAAAAAATAACTTTAGTTTTTGTAAATTTAAAAAAAGGTTTTGTTTAATGACGTCAAGAATAACAATGTCTAGTAACAAATAGGGGCTTGGAAACAAAATCCCTCATAGGTACAAGGAGTTTGTCTTATTTTAAGGGGTAATGTGAGAAAATTGGTGAAAAACAATTTAATTCCTTTGGAGCGCCTTTAAGAATCCATTGCGGTTGTAGTTACGAATCTGGTCTTCTTTATTTGTAGCAAAAATTTTGATATGGGTTCCATCGACATATCCAATTACTCCAGAAAATCCTGTTTTGTTAAAAAAAATTTAGTTTATGCTTCCGATTTGTCATCTTCAGTTACTTCAAATTGTATCCAAGGTGGACAAATCACCTCTCTAATGCATTCAGACAGGAATCTTGCAACTACTGGCTGCACTTACACTTAGGTTGTAAGGCCCCTGTCCAAAGGACCTCAATGTTGCTGACAACTTAATTATGACTGAAACATATGTCCTGAGTTCACTTTTCATGATAGGAACTATTTCTATAGGAACGATTACGTAATTAAATGCTGCCTTATTAAGACTTAAGTAGTTCTAGAATCTAAAAAAAGTTGGAAGGCCGGCCAACAGATAACCTCAAATTACGATTTTAACACCGATGAACATACTCGTTATTTGGCAAGTTTAAGATCATCGGATCATAGTCGAAGTATTATCCTTTCCAGTATAAGATTATTTTTACTTTCCTCATCGCTTGAATCTGAATCGGACACAAAAAACATTTCTTCACAACAGCAAATAAAAGTCAAAATGAATCAGCTGATGTACAAATGTTCCATCAGCTGTTGTTATTTCTTTCATGTTATCGATTACTAGTCGACGTCGTCTCATAGTAGATACAGAATACCGAAATAGCATTGATGTGACAACGATGTTGACTCGAAGTGATGTTGACAAAAAAAAACGACGACGATGTCGACGACGTCTACGGGAATAGGGGTGAATATAAATTTTTTTTCTTTTAAAATGTTCATAAACACCTTAATCGCCACGTTTTCGAGTTTCAGGGCCATATCATTGGTATTAAGAAATCGCAGCAGTTTAAAGTTACCCCGGAACCTGTTTATTGACCGTAGAGTTACAATTTTACAAATAACACTAAAGTTTTATTGTATGAAAATTATAACTTAATAACCGAAGTATAAAAATTTCATATTAAAGTGGCAGAATCAAATTTTTTTTAGCATTTATTGTATGTAGACTAGCCCTTCTTTCTGAATAGAGCCGACACGCGCGCAGTGGAAAATCCTTATCGGATCAAAAATCTGTAATTTTTTTGTTCTTAGAGATTGATTTCTGAAATTTTGCACGAATAATCTTAAATGTATTTGGTATTATTCTATGAAATATGTGCAAAATTAAACCAGGACTTATTTCAGAATAAAGGTAAGAAGTTTATTTTTAGCATATAGAGATGACTTGTACATGTATTTGGTACAATTTTTGATACAAAAAAAGTGCAACGCTTTAAAGGAGGCGAGTTAGACCCTAAGTATCTTAAGACTAAATTCGTTTCAGGACTTTTTAAGATGATTGAGCTATGTCCGTCTGTCTGGCAGGCTGGATGGCTGGTCAGCAGGATAACTCGAGTAAACTTTAACGGATCGGTATAAAAATTTACCAGTATTAATGTTTTTTAAAACGAACTAATGGGATTTTAAATGGGCATAATTGCCCCATCATTTCTGGTACCTCCCATACAAAATTACCTATTTTTCAATAGTTAATTTTTCTTTCATAACTTCCAAACGGACGACCGGAGAAAATTTGAATTTCGTCAATTTATTTATCTTGCAAAAGTAGATAAACACTAAACTTTTGCCACGCCCTTCTGGTACCTCCCATATAAATGACCAAATTGACCCACATAGTTTTACATACATTTTTTTTTTGTAAGTACACTAAATTCAGTAATAGGTTGGGTGAGATGTTTCGCTTATAAAATTGGACTCAGGAATGAATATGGACTTTATCGGTTCACGCCTTCTAGTACCTCCCATACAAAATTACCTATTTTTGGAAAATTAATATTTCTCCCATAACTTCCAAACGGACACTTGGGGTATAATGAAAATTGGTTGATTTATTTATATTGTGATAGAAGGCAAAATCTCAGAAATCCTTACTATTTGACACACCCCGTTTGGTACTTCCCATACAAATGACTAAACTCCCTCATAGTCTTACATACATATCTTTTTTGTAAGTACACTGAATTCAGTTGTAAGTTGTAGGGTTATGAAAATTTGAATCATGAATGAATATAGAATATATCGGATCACCCCTACTGGTACCTCCCATTCAAAATGACCTTGTTTGTAAATTAATATTTCACCAATAACTTCTAAACCGACACCTAGGAGATAATCAAAGTTGGTCAGATAATTTATCTTGTAATAGGAAGCACTCAGCAACCCTAAATATTTGACACACCCCCTCTGGTACTTCCCATATAAATAACCAATATTGCCCCTTTTACATGCATACCATTTTTCTATGTACACTGAATTCAGACAAATTTTGCCAAGGTAAGCTTTCATTGAACGTTGATTTTCGAAAAAAAAATCAGACACTTTGGCTGCCCCTAATTGTAGCTCCTATACAAATAAGTCATATTTTTTACGGTTTTGCACCACAAGCAGACAAAAAATAATACCTAAGTAATTTTATTTTAATTAAAAATCTATTAATTCCAACAACTCAAGACTTGAACAATATCTTATATTGAGTGATGGTATTTATCAGTCAGTTTACCCGACTGAAATTTCTGTACTGGTTAGGATGTACTTTTCCACAACTTATTAATATCAGATGCTTGCTACACTTTTATAAAGTGCATAAATTGCAAATTCCTGCCTTTGTTGCTTCGCTTTTTAAATTCAGTGAATCGGTAAGAAACACTTTTCCAAAGTTGTCACTTTTAGATGAATCATTCCATGTAGAGTAGCTCGCATTTGTAATAAATTGCCAATCTCACTAAGAGGAATATTAGATTGTTTCGAAATATGGATTGAATCGTTGTCCTGTTGAAATATGCAATCTTTATCGATTTTTAGGTCCATAAATATTTTTTCTCATCCTAAATATCACCTTGGGACCGGCCGTGGCATAGTGGTTAGAACACGCGACTACCATGCGGGAGATCGCAGGTTCAAACCTGGCTCCAGTCATCTTAAAAAAAATTGTTCTTTCATTTTCGGCTCCCCTTGAATGTTGTTGACGTTCGCATTCGTCGATAAACAAGTAGGTGCCGTTAGTTGTGAATCTAAAAATAGAAAGCGTGTTAATTCGCAACAACGCGAAAAGCTATCCCATACCTCATTCATGGGGTGCAAAGGGAAATTAAGTTTAAAAGTAAATATCACCTTCGTTGTCTTTTTTTATTTCCCAGATTCTCTTTTACATATGTATTTTCAAGATAGTCTCTAATTAGCCATTCCCCTGTTAATATTTAACATATTATTTAATTTTAAAAAATTTCGACAATCTCGACGGCTATATGATATGATATTAATTATGACAAATGAGAAATGTTAACTGGCGCTTCGCTGATATTTTTTTTTTCAAGTAAATCATCAGCTACACGTTTTACCACTCACTCAGAAAATTTCGTTGATAAATTACTGTCGATATCAAATGCACTCGAAATCTTATGTGAATCATACAAACATTGTGACGTTTATGGTTGAATCTATCTTTTCGACAACTAGACAAACTATATCTGGAAAATAATAAACAATGGAGCATTTTTAATGTATAAATAAATAAAATTAAATAAAATCTATAATAACATGATTAATAAGTTGAGCAGTAAGAAAATAAAAACAATGCTATTAGGATAAGAAAAGTGTTTCATTCAAAAAGTCATACATCAATATCATCATCTAAAATACCTATCATTAAAAAAGCTATCGGAATCGTATTTTTAATTAATTAAGTTTAATTTGGTAAAAAAAATTTTATTCAAAAAAATCATATACCCAACACACCATTCTGGAATATCATTATCTAAAATCCAAAATAAAGTACATATTATCAAACAATAAGATGCTATCGAAATCGAATTTTTAATTAATTACTTTGCAATACAAAAAAATCAGCCCTTACTAAATTTTGCACTCAACTATTATTAATTACCAATTATATACGCCATTGTCTAATAGCTTTAGCAAATAATGTACACAAGCAACGTTTTTTTAGCTTTTACTAAAACAACATAATAAAGTTTGTTTCGCCTTTTTAGTTTTTAATACATGAACAACAATGGGTTAACTGAACTAATTATTATGCAAAATATTAAGCGAACAAAACAAACAAAAAAAAAGAAAAACCTCGGGACAATGACAAAATTGATAAATGTTTGAGACAAATATGGCAAACAAATATTAATCTAATTTTGTAAACTTTGTCTTATCATGATGATTTAATTAACAAAAAAAAAACTATGCTAAAAATAGACTATTAAATTAGATAACAATATACTGAGTTTCCTATGTGTCTAAAAAAAAGTAACAGTCCGTCTATTTTAATAATTTCTTATCACAAAAGTGTTGCATAGTAAATGGTCATGATGACGTTATAACCTGAAGTGATCGATATGAAATTTTATGCTTAGCTGTTCAAATAATTAATATGAGTCGAACCGGTGAAAACCTGTGGCATCTTATAAAGCTAACAAAGTCAAACATCCATAAAAATCTCGCTGCTTTGGAATGAAATAGCATTAAATTCTCAGATGTGAAAAAATACGGAAATCAGTTTTGCAGAGAATTTGTCGAACATTTCAACTCGCAGAACCGAGACAGAAGAGCAGTCGTCCGGAGATCCAAGTATCTCAACCATCTAATGCTCTCGGTGCCGATGGCATCTTTACGCTAACGCTTACGAAGTTTGGTACGGTAGTTCGGGAGTTGATCAATCACTTCTTGGAACTTGCAGTCCAACGGCTGTTAGTCCCTGATATTTGGATGTTTACTAGAATAATACCAAAAATCTCAACAGAGTTTCGGAGCTCCAACACTTCAACTAAATCCAATTTACAGCTCTAGGTTCCGATGCATCTATAGCTAACGCTGAAGAAGTTTGGCACATCAGTTTAAGAGGTTCTCATTCACTTCCTAGAACTTGCAGTTCAACAGCTAGTAGTCCCTGGTATTTGGATGTTTGCCAGAATAATACCAAGAATCTCAACAGAGATTCCGAGTCCCAAATTTACTTAATTCCAACCATCTATAGATCTAGGTTCGGATGGCATCTTTATGCTAACGCTGAAGAAGTTTAGTACGGTAGTTCAACACTCACTTCCTGGAACTTGCAGTTGATTAGCAGGTAGTCCCTGATATTTGGAAGATTGTCGGAATAATATCAAGAATCCAAACATAGATTCAGAGCACCAATCCTTCACCTAAACTCAACCATTCAACCATCTAAAGCTTTAGGTTCCGATGGTATATTTTTGCTAACTCTGACTAAGTTTGATACGGTAGTTCAACACTCACTTCCTGGAACTTGCAGTACAACAGCTGTTAGTCCCTGATATTTGGAAGTTTACCAGAATAATACCAAGTTTCTCACCAGAGATTCAAAACCCCAATACTTTACCTAAATACAACCATCTAAAACTCTAGGTTCCGATGGCATCTTTATGCTAACGCCGAAGAAGTTTGATGCGGTAGTTCGTCACTCACTTCCTGGAGCTTGCAGTTCAACAGCTGGTAGTCCATGATATTTTATAGAATCTCAACAGAGATTCAGAGCCCCAATCCTTTACCTAAATCCAACCATCTAAAGCACTAGGTTCCGATGGAATCTTTATGCTAACGTTGAAGAAGTTAGGTACAGTAATTCGGGAGTCCCTCACTTACTTCCTTGAACTTGCAGTTCAACAGCTGGTAGTCCCTGATATTTACAAGTTTGCCGAAATAATACCAAGTATCTCAACAGAGAATTAAAGCCCCTTTCCTTCACTCAAATCCAGCACTGAAAGTCGACAATGAAGAAGAATTTTGGTACGGTTGTTCCTCACCCACTTCCTGGAACTTGCAGTTCAACAGCTGGTAGTCCCTGATATTTAAATGTTTGCCAGAAAAATACCAATTCTAAAATCGGACAAACCTGCAATCTGCCTTCTGTCACCGGTAGCAAAGGTTTGTTTCCACCCCCGAAGGAGCACTTTCAGCACTCAACTCTCTAATATTGCTTCAGGGAATCTTATAGCACGACAACAGCTTTAGACCTATCCACATTATGTGACACGATTGAACACCGCACGTTGATCAACGACATCTCGGACTCCACGCTGGGTCACAAATTATCTCTGTGGCGTATAAACGTTATAGAGTTCGGGGGCTAAAAATCAAGATACCGCAAAATAAAGAACACGCGATTACCATGCGGGAGATTCGTGGTTCGATTCCCGACTCGATGTTTGTAGTATAGTGTCGAATCAATCGGCATGTCTAGTAAAAGCTCCTCTAACAGTGACGTTCGCATTCGTCGATAAGCAAGTAGGTGCCGTTTGTTGTGAATCCAAAAATCGAAAGCGAGTGAATTCTTAACAACGCGAGAATCTATCCTATACCTCACTCCTGGGGTGTAAAGGGAAATTAAGTTTTTAAATGCCAAAGGGTGGAGTTCTCTTACCCATACTCTTTAACCATTATCTTGCAAAGATTCCTTCCTCTTCTCAAGGTGGTGGTATCGCACGCATATGACTGCATTATTTGGCTATTGTAAATATCCCTGCAAACATTTTGGAAGATAAATATGCCGCGCGAAGAATACGCGATTCTTCGCGGCGATCATTTGAAATTAATTTATCTGCACGATTTGTTTGAAACTTGTTGAAACACAGTAGTTACTTGTTCTTGTTACTGTAAACTTTAATTTCAATCATATACGTTTTGTATTACATATCTTAGAAAATAGAATTCTTTCATGTATATAAATTTTTTCACTTACTTCAAAATTAAAACTCCTTACTGATAGACACATTTTGTTAACTTAATAAATATTTAATAAACCCTCACTGCGTTCCAATTTGTGATTATTACAAGAGGTTATGGGCGACAGCAAGCAAGAATCTACTCATGGAATCTTACAATTCCGAGGTTCTAACTATGAAAATTGGAGCTATCGAGTATCTATGTACTTAGATTCTCTGGATTTAATGGGGGCTATAAATACTGATGCTCCTGCCGAACCGGGATTAGCCGCACAATATACCGTGAAGGATAAAAAGGCTAAATCAGTAATTGTCAGTCTAATCGCTGATGAGTATTTGGAATGTGTTCGTGACAAAAATACAGCAAAGGACATGTGGTCTGCTCTGAAAGATACATTTGCAAAGAAGTCGGTAACGAGTCAGACCTTAGTCAGAAAACAACTAGCTTTACTCAGAATGAAACCAGATGAAGATTTGCGAAAGCATTTACTTAAATTTGATGACCTTATCAGAAAATTGAAGACATCTGGTGCTACTCTGTCGGACAACGACGTCGTTTCTCAACTTTTCGTTACATTGCCAGAAGCCTTTGACCCTGTAGTGGCTGCGCTGGAAAATATTAAAGAGTCGGAATTAAGCCTAGAAATAGTGAAACAGAGACTGTTATCTGAAAATGATAAAAGGCAAGACCGCTATGTAGCTGATGTATCCAGAATATCTGCATTTTCTGGAGAGAAAAAATCAAACAAATTTCTTGGTGTGTGTTTTCGGTGCAAGAAAAAAGGTCACAAACAGAAAGATTGCCGAGTACGATTGGAAAAGAATGGTAATGGTAAAGCAAATACAGCGTCATCTTCAAGATCCGTTTGCTTTATGGCAGATGTGCCTGATGTGGAGAAGACGTCATTATCTTCAAGCTCATTAAAATTCAAAATTGATTCTGGAGCAACGGACCATATGTGCAAATTTGAATGGTGTTTTAGTGATCTGGTTAATGTTAGTCATCTAATATCAATATGCATCGCTAAGGACGAGGAAAAGCTCGTAGCATTTAAAAAGGGCACTATTAATGGATTTTGTAAGGGTGTTTCAGTTCAAATGAAGGATGTTTTATATGTAAAAGGGCTACGTGATAATTTATTGTCTGTACCAAAGCTTACCGAAAATGGAATTCGTATTGAATTTTCTGGGAATGTGGCACTCTTTAAGAAAGGAAATGAAATAATTATGAAGGGATACAAAAATGGAAGCTTATACGAACTTAACATGGACATTGTGAAGCGAGAAACCAATTTAAGTGTTACTAATGTAAGTGAACTATGGCATTCAAGAATGGGACATCCTAGTGACACAAGTTTACAAGATCTGCAAAAATTTAATATGGTAAACGGATTGGAAAATATTTCACCCGTTGGAATATGCAATGTATGTGTTCAAGGTAAGCAGTCTCGTACTCCATTTAAAGGAACTCGCAATTCGACGAGTCGGATTTTGGAAAGAATCCATACAGATGTATGTGGACCGTTTCATCCTCAAACTTGGGATGGCTATAAATATTTCGTAAGCTTTATAGATGACTATAGCCATTTCACACATATTTATTTGCTGAGGAGAAAGTCTGAAGTTTTGCAATGTTTCATTGAGTTTGAAGCCATGGCAACCGCATTACATAATGTTCCTATAGCTATGATTACAGCCGATCAAGGCTGTGAGTATACGTCAAATGAAGCCAAGAATTATTTTATGAAAAAGGGTATTCAAATTCAGAGTTCCAATACTTATAGTCCTCAACAAAATGGAGTTGCTGAGCGATTCAATCGCACATTGGTTGAAAAGATCAGATGTATGCTAATAGGTTCTAAAACCCCAAAGAATTTATGGGGTGAAGCTGCTTTAACAGCAACTTATTTAATTAATAGAAGCCCTTGTAGATCTCTTATTGAAAAGAAGACACCCTGTGAAATTTGGTACAAAAGAAAGCCAGATTATTCGAAATTACGTATTTTCGGCAGCAAAGCTTTCGTATGGATACCTAATCAGAAGAGAAAGAAATTGGAAGCCAAGTCGGAAATTATGGTTATGATTGGTTACACCAATAATGGGTACAGACTATGGGATTGTAGAAAACATAAAGTAGTGTTTGCCAGAGATGTCAGATTTGATGAACTTTCGTTCCCATTCAAAAATATGAAACCTGAAAGTGAAGAGCCTAACATTATCATTCTGTTTGATAGAAACGAGCAAGAGGGGGATGACAACGAACCTGCTGTTTCATTACCTGATTCGGAATTAAGTTTGCGAAGTGAACAAGAGGTGGATTGTAATGAATCTGATGTGTCATTACCTAATTCAGAAGTCAACTACGATGGTAATTTAACTGTTGATGTTACAGATAGTGCAAGTGCAGAAGAAGAAGTTCAACATCCAGTTCAAGAAATAAGAAGAAGTGAAAGGTTGAAGAATAAAATTCTTGGATATATAACAGGAAACGCAAATACAGCTATTTGCAATAATTTGTTGGAACCCCAGTCATATAAGGAAATTGCTTATAATCCAAATAGGGAAAAATGGCTAATAGCAGTAAAACAAGAATTTGATTCGATAACTGAAAACAATGTGTGGAAAATTGTACCTCGTCCGAAAAATGTTAAGCTGCTGAAGTCCAAGTGGATTTTCCGAATTAAAGAAGATACCGAGGGTAATCCGATCCGGTTTAAGGCGCGTTTAGTGGCAAAGGGTTTTCTTCAGAAGGCTGGTGTAGACTACGATGAAACTTATTCTCCTGTAGCAAAACTCAGTACTATAAGAATAGTGCTTGCCGTAAGTGTTAAGAAACATTTACATCTACATCAACTTGATGTAAAGGCTGCCTTCTTATATGGTGATTTAAAGGAACAAATATTTATGGACGTTCCAGAAGGTCTCGAAGTGCCGCCTAATCATGTGTTAAAATTACAAAAATCGCTGTATGGTCTTAAACAAAGTCCAAAATGCTGGAATGCCAAAATCAACCACTTTCTAATAAATTATGGTTTTCAACGATCAAAGCACGACCCATGCCTTTACATAAAAATACAAAATGACGTAGTACTGTATTTAATTCTCTACGTTGACGATGTATTAATTGCTGGCAATAGTATGGAAATAATAGAGATGCTAAAGTCTCAGCTTAGTGAAACATTCCAAATGTCTGATTGTGGCCCACTTAGATCCTATTTAGGAACAAAAATCGACTATGACTGTTCAAATGGCATAATAAAGTTAAGTCAACGAACTCAAATTGACAGAATTTTGGAAAAGTTTTCCATGGCCGATTGCAATCCAGTAAAGACGCCTATGGAGAAAGGTTTATGTCTGGAACATGAGAAAAGCGAATTCACAAACCAACCATACCGAGAAATGTTAGGCAGTCTAATGTATTTAATGTTAAGTGTTCGTCCAGATATTTGTTATCAAATAAGTTATATGGGAAGATTTCAAATTAATCCTGGAGATGTCCATTGGGCAGCACTGAAGCGAATAGTTCGTTATATTAAAGGTACAAGGAATATGGAATTGGTATATCAAGATGATTTCGATGACAATGAACTTGTTGGATATGCTGACGCGGATTGGGCATCAGACGCAATGGATAGAAAATCTGTTAGTGGATTTGTTTTCAAGGTATTCGGTTGTACAGTGTCTTGGTGCAGCAAGAAACAGACCGTTGTCGCTACTTCTTCTAGTGAAGCAGAGTATATTGCTTTAAGCTGTGCTGTGTCTGAAGCAATATGGATAAGAGGGATTTTAAATGACATGGAAATAATAACTGATCATAAACCTGTTACTATATACGAGGATAACAGAGGCTGTATTGGAATTGCTAAAAATTCAGAAAGCAAACGGTCAAAACATATTGATGTCAAATATCATTTTATAAGGGATTACATTTCAAAAGGAGTAATTCAAATTGAACAAATATCTTCGGACAATCAACTTGCTGATATTTTTACGAAGTCTTTAGATGCTTATAAATACAACAAGTTTCGGGATGAGCTTCAATTAAAAACGTTTTGATTGAGAGGGGGTGTTGAAACACAGTAGTTACTTGTTCTTGTTACTGTAAACTTTAATTTCAATCATATACGTTTTGTATTACATATCTTAGAAAATAGAATTCTTTCATGTATATAAATTTTTTCACTTACTTCAAAATTAAAACTCCTTACTGATAGACACATTTTGTTAACTTAATAAATATTTAATAAACCCTCACTGCGTTCCAATTTGTGATTATTACAAGAAAACTCTTGTCGACAATCATTTGACGGTTGTTTGTCAGCGCGATTATGCGCGATTTGAAAATAAAACTTCACGACAATTGTTAGAGGTTTACTTGCACTTTGTAACACTTTAATGCAATTGTTTGCTTGTTAATCGTGTTTACGATGGATAGATTACCATAACACTTCTCTCCAAAAACCACAGAGAGGCTAACTGAGAAAAATGTTTATCTAATCATCCCCTACGCAATGAGTGGAAGATCGTAAGCGATTAACCTCAGCCAACTCATAACGGTTACAAATTATTGTTTCTTTTTGTTGAAACAGCGAAAATTATCATTTAAAGTCAAAAAGTGAAAGTGAGTAGATCATTTGTAAAGAAAATTAAAATAAAAGGTTTAATATTTTATTTAAAATTTTTTCCAAAAACGAATGATTAAAAGATATGGTGGACATGACAAGGGCGTAGCCAGGATCCAACGTAGGGGGGGGCAGTCGGTTTTACATTTCATATTAATAGTATATTTACAAAAAAAAATTAAAACTAAGTATATAACGAAATATCAATGCTCATTGTTTTGACAATATTATTTTAAATAAAGGTAGACTAAAATTTTTTTTAAAAAAATTTAGATTATCGAATTCTTGTAGTACCAAAATAAAATTTTTTATTCATTTTATTTGTTTTGTTTTTTTGGACATATGAAATTTTAGGACGCAATTCTTGAACGATTTTAAAAATTTCTAGTATTCTGAATGGCTTATCATTATTTTTTTTAAAATGTGTCAAAGTCGATGAAAAATAATTTTTGACTTTAATTTGAAAAATTTTTGGGATTACGTGTCCAAAAATTTTTAACTTCCGCAATTATTGTCAGCATATGTTACAAATTGAACTAAGTGAAAATATAAGCAAAAACTATATTGTTCTGCTCACAAATATTATCCGATTATAACAATTCTTAATATAAAACCTGTAGAAGTTTTGAGAAATTTTCTGTAAAAAATAATATATACCAAAAATTCAGTTTTAAACTGCAACTAAAATAACATTTTGTGTTTACAAGTAGGCTAATTAGTGTGCTTTTCATTTAAAACGACTAATACCACAATAAGTTCTGTCAAAAAAAGAAATTTTTTAAACCCAAAAACATTTAAAATTAAAATCAAAAATTTATTTTATTATCTAATTTGATAATTTTTAATAAAATAACGGTAAGGAATCTACAATAAAAAAACGTACGTAAAAATCTTTTTACTTTTTTTTTTATCTACGACAGTAAAAAACTGGACAAACGAGATAAAATCTGTTAATTTATTATAAAAGTACACAAACAGGGATTTAATTATTATTCATGTACTGTCTTTGCTTATTTTGACATTGGTACAACCTGGAGGCTTAACGTGCATTAAAATTGTACATTTAAGGTAAAAACCTAGTTTAATAGATAAAAAGAAGAAATTTAGCATGCATAGAAGCATGCCATAGCCTCCAACTAGAAGAAATACAGAAATAAATTGTTCAAACTTCCATAACCTTTAAACTATTAAAATTCCTTCACAAAGTAAACGAAAACGCGGATGAAAAAGTGAGTATGCAGTTTTCCTATACATGGTCACTGCTATCCATTGTATATAGCTTCGATCATGGGTCATAATTGGTGTTGCATGGAGTCATACACTTGGTATTAGGTAAAGGATTTCAATTAGGAATATTAGATTTTACTGGTTTTCTGAATCAAACCTGGTTTTAGAGTTAAGGTTTGTATCCAAAAGCAGGAGTAGAACATATTTGGAACATTCCTTATAAAATTTTAATCGGAACAACCAACAAAATTGAAGTTAATGGCTGTTAATATTAAGTCCTAAATCAGACACGAGGAATTTAACTGCGTCATTAGAGTTTTGAGTTACAATGACGTTTTGATACAAAATGTTTTTTTAAGTTTTTTTTTTGACTTTGAGTAGTGTTTTATGTGGTAAGCTTCAAAAAACAACTTTACCGAAGACGGCATATACGAAAATCCAAATATAGTCTGCGAAAATCGATTTAAGCCCATAAGCTCCTACCCCTAAGAATAAATAGTTTCCGTTTTTTAGTTATCATGAGCACTTTATACGAATTTCTTGTTAAAATATATTGGATTTGCGGACATGCCGTCTTCGACAAAGTAAAGCTTATCCGAAATCCCAACTATAGCTTGTCGAAAATCTATTCAATCCCTTAATACACAAAATAAAAAAAAACTTAAAAAAAATTATGTAAGAAACCGTCATTGCAACTCAAAAATCTTATGATGCAGTTCGATTCCTCGTGTCCGAATTAGGTTAAACCGTCGAGTCCGGTCATGTTTATTTTTTCGACCATCACATTGTTTTTTTACTGAATGCAATCTACAAATTCAAAGAATTAATGTATTTAGTCTCAAGTCTTGTTAAATGATTCGTTTCGGAACTTAAGTGCGGAATCAGTTGCCTCAAAAATTCTTAATTCTTAACACTCGATTGCTTTTTTTTTATTATTTTGACTGTGTTCGTTCAATTGGTTGCATCAGCTCGCATCGAAGTAGCTCATTCTATCACACCAATTTTTCAAGAAATTGTTAACGCTTTTGGGATTAGCTCACGGATTGCTTTGATGATATTGGCCTTGAGTTTTTCTACAGCTTCTGGATCAAAATAATCTATGATTTTGAAAATTAACTTGTATTTGGTCCACCCTCTATATCATTTGACACGCGAAAAAGTGTTACGTATTAAAAGAAACACATTGGACCATATGTATCTGAAAATGAATTCAATTCTGGAGCCATATCAGTCTGTCTGGGCGGCTGTCTGGTGTGCAGGATAACTCGAGCAAACTTTACTGATCCTTTTAAAGATTTAACAGTTTTATTATTTTCCAAAATTTAGTTTTAACTTCCTAATGAAAAACATAACTATAATGAAAAACTGGACGATATTTGAATTTGGTCAGTTTAATTATCTGAAAAACTGAAATATTTTCTACAACCCTTTTGGTACCTTCAATACAAATGACCAAATTCACCCACATACATTTACATACATATTATGTATACTTTTTGTATTTAAATAATTTCGAGGCAAAAAATATGAGTTCACCAGGTTAAATGCAAGTGATTGACAATGGCCAAATATTATGCGATTGCGATCTCTGTGACACCAATTTTGCGATTTCAAATCACAATCGCAAATTTCAACAAAATGCGATTGTCAGGACATGGGCGATTAGCACTTTCTAAACTGTAAACTTCTACAGTGAAAGTTTTTATCAGTCAGTTCACCTTATTGAAATTTCTGTATTGTTTTATTTCGATTTTGACAGATTTTCCAAGCTGTAGGGGGGGGCAGCTGCCCCCCCCTGCCCCTACCTGGCTACGCCCTTGGGACATGATTTACCAAGATTCGTTAGATCTGCCATTAAGGGGATCACAACCGACGAATTTTTAATGAATTTTAGGGAATTTTCTATAGATTCGTTTGGGGATCTTCTTTATGATTCATTTGGGAAACTTCTTCACGATTCGTGGGGAACTCTTCTATGGTTTTCCCATATAAGACATCTTCGCAATTCGTTTCCATCTCTTCTTCGCAACTTGCTTGCCACACTTCCACGCAATTCGCGTGTGGCGAATCGTCTTGAGACACAACTACTCACACCTAGGGTGGATGTGAAATAAATAACGCTGTCTAAGCGTATGTTGATGTCATTAGTATAGTGCGGTAAGCAAAAGGAATAGATCCATACCTAATTACTATCCTGTATCTTAGGAGAAGTTAGACTCGACGATGGAGCATTTTCTTTGCAGTTGTAAAGAAGACAAAAGCTGGGGAAAAACTTAATACATCTATTAAAAAGGAAACTATGTCAAGAAATATAACTAATTGCTCTAAGTTTCTCTCCCCATAAACTTCACTTTTCTAAAAAGATTCATTTATATTCCTATTCCTCCTACTGAAAGTACTCTCAACCACTGCAAGCAAAACTCAAGCCCTCGATGAATATTAATCATTTCTATTACGAAAAACTTCCTGTTAACTTTTATCAAGAACATGTATATAGCCTGCATATGATTAATATCCCTCTCAACCTCATTTCGGTCCTTCCTTTTTTTTTAAAAAAACTTTATCATCCTTTGCCATTAGGAAAAGATGTCACGACTTTCTTCCTTTTTCATTGTCTCTTTCCGTAGCATATAATTTGTCCTCTCTCAATTATGTTCTCTTACAAAAATGTTTGCAATTTGTTATCAGCAACGTTAAGTACATTTCTACAATATAATTTAAGGATAATGGCAATAATTTATAGACTAACGGCCATAATGGAGATGTTGTCCTTCATCAGTATCATCTGATATACAAAACATACAAAATTTATGGCTTCAATGGCAATGGGGCGATGATGTCGCGGGCGCTATCAATGATGTAGCACATTTGACATAGTAGTAATAAATATGCTGTCCTTGGGATCAGCAACATCGACGTTGTCGGCATTTATAGGATATCAATCATATTTCCCGCAACAATTATTTCGCCAAGTCATCAAAAGACTATTTTTTCTAGCTCCCTCTCTCTTTCTCTCTCTCTCTCTCTCTCTGGCATGTGTTGGTAGTGTCTTAAGGAGCAAAAGACGTTTGTTTTGTGGTTAATAATTTATTGTTGACAGGATATACATATACAACAACAACATGTAGTCCTCCTCGACACTAAGTAAAATTTATCTCTTCTCTAGATTCTCCTTTGCCATAGGAGAAGGTGTACGAGGCAAGATTTCCAGACACACACGAGTTCAAGGACATGATGATAGGTAGGCAGGATATATGTGTTAATGTAAATAAATGTGTTAGCAACTCAGCAATTCTATTTATTGATTGTGTTTCTTATCATTCACAAAAAGTGCCAAATGTCTGCAAGGCTATAATAGCAATTTATCATAGATAAATTAATCTATTTTATGTATTTAAGGATTTGCGAAACAATGAAGGCTGTCACATAAATAATTTGAATGTATACGCCAGGTGACAACCACAGTGGAGTGTTGTTGGGTTTTATACTACACAAATGTTTAAATGGTACAATACTCCGCAACATAAACTATATGTATCCTAGATTGGCAAGTGTCTTTTCCTACAGTTTACTGTATAAAATGAGGATATTTTAAGTAACAAGTATCTAAAAAATACTAGACTGTCATAACTATTTTTTTGTACAAAAGTTATTTTATTGTACCAAAAAGTACTTTTATTTTCAAATCAAATTGATCATATAATAATCTATGGAAGGCATGCATCTAGTGTCAAGGACGTGCGTGTGATTTGTGGTGTTAACATTGGCTTGGATCATTACTTGGTTCACAGCTAAGGTACGCAAAAGATTGAGTAGAGTGAAAACCGCTTGTAACCGGTCACAAAGAAAGCTGTACATCGCAAAGCTGGAAATCTCATAGATAGCCACTGCCTACTCCATCCAGCTCTCCCAGATAGCAAACAGCGCATTCCTTTGTATCGCCGCTAAGATATGAAAAACGGCTCTCAGACAAACCATGGTACGATGATGAGTGTCGCATTGCGTATGAGGAACAGGATGCTGTTTACAGGGCAATGCTACGCCACAAGGATATAGTAAAATAGGCGAGGCAGATATTTAAGCAAAAAAGACTTCAAATGAAGGATCGAGAGACCGAGGATATAGAGAGGTACGGGGATCCCCTTCTGTTAGGACAAGGATAAAAATCTGGTCACAGATACAAAGAATGTGCTGGATTTATGTATGGAGAGAACACTTCCACTAATTGCTGGTTTCGGAAGGCAGCGCGAGTGACGTTATCACGCCAATTGTCGACGCCAGCTTAGATTGCTCACCACCAAGTCAAACCGTGGTAAGAAGAGCATTATCGCGGCTAAAAAAACAATAAAGCAGCCGGTGCCGACGGATTTTTGGCATTACTCTTCAAGCCCGGTGGCTAATAACGAGCATGCACTTAGCTTAACGAGTTCATGCCCGATGATTGAAATCTAGGAGTTTTATGTCCTGTGCTGAAAATAGGTAATTCAAACGTGTGCTCTATCTGCCGCGGGATCAGCCTTTTATCTATCACATACCAGGCCCTGTCGAGGGTGCTATGTGAAAGACTATAACCAGTGTTATTCAACCTGATCGGGCCTTATTAGTATAGCTTCTTCTTAATTGTCAGTAACGACAGAAATTAATCTGTCAGTAGCCGCACGTTGAAAAGAATTCCAAGCGCTTCGATCTTTTGCGCTCCGTAGATAGTTCATCACACCAAGCGTAGTTAACAGCTCTTTCACCTGGTCCATCCAACAGTTTTGGTCGCCCCCTCCTGCGCCGCCCATCGGCTTTATTGACGAAGATCTTTCGAGCTGAAACATTTTCATCTATTCGTACAACGTGTCCAAGACAGCGCATTCGGTCTATTTCAACGCGCTTGACTACGTCGATGTCGTTGTACAGCTAATACAGTTCGTGGTTCATTCGGCGACAATACTTGCCGTTAACGATGATGAGTCCAAATATTTTGCGAAGTATCAGAGTCTGGTAGAGTTTGATCATTGTTCTTTGCGATAGCGCTTTGTCATTAAATCGCTTGCGCATAGTAGCAGCGGTTAGCGATCAATACACGTTTCTTGATTTCCACGCTGACATTATTATTTTTGTTTATGGCGGAGCCAAGGTAGACAAAATCATCTACCATTTCAAAGTTGTAGCTGTCAACGTTCACGCATCGTCCCAGACAAGTAGACTCTTTGTTCGTTGAAACAAATAACTTGGTTTTGTCCTCATTTATCGCCAGACCCACTTCCGCTGACTGCTTTTCAATACTCGGTTTACTTACTTACGATTCCTGTTTACTGCAGCCTTCCGCAAGATCACCTCCATTACGATGTTAAAGAAATCGCAAGACAGACTATCGCTTTGTCTAAAGCCTTGCTTGGTAGAAAATGGCTCTGACAGATTTTGGCTAATTTTCACTGAAGACTTCGTGTCAGTCAGTGTCATCCCGCAAAGTCGTATTAGCTTCGCGGGGATACCAAACTCAGCCATAGCATGCAACAATTTCTGTCGTATCGGGCTTTTGAATGCAGCTCTGTAATCGATGAACAGATGGTAGGTGTCGATCTGCACTTCTTGGGTCTTCTCCAGGATTTGTCTTAGTGTGAATATCTGGTCGGCCGTGGATTTACCAGGTTTAAAGCCACACTGATAAGGTCCAATCATGTTCGACAGAATGGGCTTTATTCTTTCAAATAACACACTAGAGAGGACCTTGTATGCGATGAGTATAAGGCTAATCCCGCGATAGTTGGTACACACACTTGGATCGCTTTTCTTAAGCACAGGACATACTACACTCAGATTCCAATAATCGGGCATGCACTTTTTAAGCCAAATCGTCTTTATAAGCTGGTGTATGCATGTTACCAGCTTATCGCCGCCAGCTTTAAAAAGCTCTGGTGGCAGTCCATCGGCTTCCGCAGTTTTATTATTTTTAGGACTTGCGATCACCGTGCTGAACTCGTTTTGACTCGGTGGATGGCCATCTACTCCGTCGTCTATGGTCGGTGTGATTTCGTCACTTATGCTGTCTTCGAGAACGAGCAGAGATCGAAAGTGTTCCCTCCATATTTGCAGCACACTCTGAGTGTCTGTGACCAGATTTCCGTCTCTATCCTTGAAGGTGGGGGACCCTGTTCTAAAATCTTTGCTTTTAACATTTTGGTAGAACATTCGGGCTTCACCTCTATCCCTGTAGTTTTCCATATCCTGGCTCTCTCTTTTCTTCCACAGAACGTGAACAGGCGTTTCATCTCCCTCTTCTTCTCATTATAACGCTCCGTCACCGCACGCGTTTCCATTGGCTGTAGTTTTACCTTGTATGCAGCATCCATTCCCTCAGACATTTTGCGACATTCATCATCGTGCCAGGGCTTGTCTGAGCGTGGTTTTTCATAATCCAGTACGGTCGTTGCGGCAATGGTCATAGAATTAGCAATATGCTGCCACTGTGTGTCGGGAACATCAGAACTAGGAGGGTTTGTTTGGAGTAGGCATTGACTATCTCGGTGGTATGCAGCTTTGTGATGTCTAGCTTCCTTTGCATTTGGTTACGAGCGTGCTAAGCACTACTTAAACGTGTGCGTGCCTTGGCTGGAACTGGGTTGTGATCCGAGTCAATATTTGCACCGCGCATCACACTCACGTCCATAAAGCTTGAGATATGCCTTCCATCAATTACCACGTGTTCCTTCTGATTTCTTGTATTTTGATCGGGAGATAACAACATCCCAGATCTCTTTGCAGGGGATAACGTCGACCAACACAGAAATTAAATTAATGTCCCCCTCCAACAACTCGTTCCCCAAGACCGCAAGCCCTTTAAAGCATCCAATTAACGTTGCGTATCCTTTTGACTATTCTGCATTAATTCTCCTCGCATGTTGGCCATTATCCGATTTTTATAACGTGCTGTCATTGATTATAAAATAATAACTTAAGTCAAGTATTCTCATTCATTCGGGCGTTAAATGCGAAGCGGCACGTAAAAAATTACTTTCTTCCATTTTGGTTTATCGTAAAAAGAAAAAAAGCTATTTTACTGCACTTTAAAAGTGACATAAAAATTGGAGATTGATTGTTATATAAAATGTGACCGTAAAAGAGCACAAACAAGAAAGGACACGTAAACATGACGATATTGACGACCAAAGGAGGGAGGGGCAGGGAGCACAAAGTTAGAAGGCGGCCGCATCATTAAATAATGAAAGGGAATCTGTTGTTGGTAATTGGCCGTAAGCAGTAAATAATTGAGAATGTTTTGCTGCATAAAGTGAATGAATTTTTGTGGGCGGAGTGGAAATAATATGACATATTAATGGCTGTATGTGTAACATTTGCATACTAGATATACTGTATGGAATGAAGCGTTTGTCTTTTGTTTTTTTATATACACGCTGTGATTTAATTACGCTATAGGTGCCTTTATCATTAAATATAAAGCGCAATGGTTTCTGTAAAGCAGAAAAAAATTTAATCGAATTTAATAAAGAATTTTTTTTTGTCACATTATGTTTTTAATTGATTTTCAGTCTGTTAAACATTTCGCACGAGTTAAAATCACAACATAATATACTACAGAATACTACAGAAATTCAATCAAAACCTTCTCCTAAGTATCTCTGCCTCCTACGGCCAAAGCAGGACAACTACATAGAAGATGCTTTATCGTTTCGGATTACTTCTAGTCCTCCCACACGACAGTAATTCGGAAAAAATCTATCTTAAGTGCTTGTCAGGTATCTGATATCGCAGTGGACAGCACTAATCACGATCAGACATTGTACAACCTTTTCTAACCAGGAAGACGTCTATTTCGTTACCGGAATTATCACAGTGTGCCGGAACCCATAGATACTTTAATCTGTCCAGTGTGTCCTTAGAGTTCTTCACCAGCGTTGGTTTACACCGCTTAGCGGCGTTATATCCCTCTTTTGTTTAACTTCTATCTCTCTAAACTCCCCACACCTCTACAAGGTGTAGATGTGATATCCTACGCGGACGACTGTACCATTATGGCGACGGGGAAAAATATTTATATCTCGGAGAATTACACAATTTCTTCACTGGACGCAACCTGAAACTATCACCGGTGAAGTCGTTAGCAACACTATTCACCACCTGTACAAAGGAGGTAAATCTAAATTTAGGCGTCATAGTCGATGGCATCCAAATACCGACTGTGAACCACCCAAAAATTTTGGGGGGTCACTTTTTACAGCCTGTTTACCTCCTCAGCTTACGCTACTGCAATTACGCACAAACTGCAAAGTAGGAACAAGGTCCTTAAAGTGCTAACCGGCAGCACTTGGGGAATGGATAAAGAAACCTTGTTGGCTACCTACAAAACAATTGGCCGGTCAGTAGTAAACTATGCTGTTCCAGTGTGGTCTCCATCGCTGGGCGATACCCAGTGGAGAAATATTCAAAGCTGCCTAAATGCCGCAGATAACCTCAGAACACCATCTACATGAGGAAACGAAGGTCCTCCCAGTCAAGGAACATAATGTCATGTTGACCAAACAGTTCCTCCTGGGATGTCATCGGAGAAGTCATCCCAACTTTAACATCACACAGTTGGATGTTTCCCCGTGGCATGTCAGGAAGAAACTTCGAGTATACGAGGATAGTATAACATAGGGTGGGCCATTTAAAATTTTTAATTTAAATCGGCTATAAAAAAGAAAGTACTGATAATATTTTAAAATTTCTGGTTTTATTGGAAAGGTTGAACTTTGTCATTTAGTAATTGAACACAATATCATTCATATGACTATCACGACAGGCTCGGCAGTACCTCATCCGATCAACTCAATTTTCAGTACATTTTCGATTGTTTAGGGTCGAATCTCTTCAATGGCAACTTCGATTTCATGTGTGAACGCTTCAATTGCCTGGATGCTTTGCGTAACATTTATCCCTAATAGCTTCCCATAGAAAAATAATATAAAGGATTCAAATCACAGCTCTGAGACGGCCAATTGACATCACAAATTCTGCTGATTATTCGATTTTCAAAAACAGTTAGTGAAATATCGATAGCTTGAAACCAAATGTCGCCCATGTATTCTCTTGAATTTTTGAGAACAAAAATTCGTTCAGCATGGCGCGGTAACGCCGTTGACGGTAACGGCGGTTCATTGTACATTTTCGAAAAAAATGACCCAATTATATCTCCAGACCAAAATCCACACCAAACAGTGACTCTTTGTGGATGTATTTGCTTCTCAATAGTCACGTGTGGGTTCTATGAACCCCATATGCGGCAATTTCGCTTATTGACATATCCACCGTGATGAAAATGAGCTTTATCTAAAAAAACGATGACCGGATGAGGTACTGCCGATCCAGTCGAGGTAGTCATATGAATGATATAGTGTTTCATTATTTAATGATAAAGTTCAACGTTTCCAATAAAACCAGAAATTTGAAAATTTTATTTCTTTTTAATAGCCGATATGTGCAGGTTCCCTTGGATCGCACCTCGTATGCAGAAGCTTTGAACGACATTCATAGAGACGACATCAATTCCGCGGTTTCAGGTTACCGCATGAATGTCGTTCTTGCAGGTCTCCCACCCCCAGTAGTTGAAACAGAGCAAAACCTGTCACGGAACACAAGAGTGGTCCTGGCACAACTAAAAACGGGAAAGAGCAACAGGCTCAATGTCTACTGGTCCCGCATAGACCGTGTCGTCCCTAATGTATGCCCAGCATGTGGTCAGGGTCCCCACGATACCTGCCACATTTTCACTTGCCCAACACATCCTACTCCACTTAGCCCGTTGGATTTATGGACCAATCCAGTGGAAGTAGCCCAAATTTAAGTGGTGGATATTAGCGAAGAACCCCCGGATCTAAAATTTTTAAATTTATAGTTTAAGCTGTTACAACAACAACAAACCGCTTAGAAAATTGATAAGTTTTCGCAGTGTAGCTATTTACACAGAGAGCTATCCGTCTGTTAGTGTCGTTGCTACATTTCGTAAATGCTTCAGAGAATACCTTAAGGTATTCCTCAAAGTCACCATAGACTTCTCAGTTCCTTCCGATCTTTGTGGAAATGTCTATTTTTATTGAAATCCCACCATTTGCCAAAAAATCAATAAATAATGGCAAACTACAAATGCCATTGTTACCTAACTACTTTATTTGGAGGACTAGACCTGGCGTATAAGCCGAGGGCCGAATAGAACAGGCACACATTTTAAGTCGTTTGCGGTGTGCTCTTTCTAGTCCGAGTCCTAGCAGCCATTCTTTGAAGCTTGTCGAGTTTCTTTAGGAGATTGCTTTATAGACTATCCCACAAAACTATACTATAGGTCGGACTTTTGCCGTGTACATCCCCAATATAACCATCGGGCTGACTCCTCAGCTCTTACATGCGGAATTCCGATATTTATAAATATCGTTGACGCCCCTTTTTATTCTTACCTCAATGTTTCAATTTCAATTCAGTTTGTGATTAGCCTTCGATGACAGTGTCTGTTCCACTTTATTAAGTCTTAGTGACCAGCAGTCCTTGATATTATGTCTAAGTGTAAAGAGAGCCAATTCTGTTTTCTCAGGGATCATCTCCAAACTGCAAGTCATGTACTAGCGTACACCATGGATATCGTGACGACGTCTGTATATCCCAGAATTTTTGTATTTTATTTATTGTAGAGGGCTCAAGTAATTCATTTATTACAAAAACCCATAGTAACGGAAATAGAATTCCCCCAGGTGTTCGTTTTGTAGCTATTTGCTTCACCCAGCTTCCACCAAGTTCTGAGTCAAAGACGCGGTACCCCAGCTTATATTTTACTCAATCTACAAGCGGTCGAGCTTCATGTATATCCTTTAGAGAGTTTCTTATTCATAACACGTCACGTTCTTATGTCTCCAAGAACGCGGTTATGTTCAATTCCCCTGTACTCAGATTACGCTCCACATTGCCCACCACGCATGTTGAGAAGTGCTTAAAGTGTGTGACGGTTCGAGATATCCTTATATACCTGTCAATCAACCACCAAAACATCGGCAGAAAGAATGAACGACTAATAGGTCTGTAGTCCTTTCGGGAGGCGTTGGAAAGGCCAACTCCTCTTGGGCTTACAAATTACCTTAAACTCTTTTAATTTCTCCGTTACAAAACATAGTATAATACAGGCCTTTAATATCGGAGTTACATCATGTATAATAGTTTTCAGCATGATTGGTATTATTCCATCTGGACGGGACGATTTATAGGGTCGAAGGTACCCTTTTCGTCTTTACTTAATCCATCACTATATTCAAAACCTCCAAGTTCTTTAAATGACGTGGATCTGTCTATAATAATCGACAAATTGTCTGCATCTAGAAAAGCTAAACCACGGAGCTGTAGTGTTTCGGCTCTGGAAGCGGTATAAACATCTTTCGAGTCCTTATATAAAATCCTTTTGAATCGTTCGGAAGCAATAACGCCGAGTATGGACTTACAAGTGACCTCGCCGAAGGTTCAAGGCCGTGCGAGGTCACTTTACAAATTCTTTATCTCTCTGCCAATATCCTGAAACAATCCTGTGAGTCATTTGGATCACACCTAGACTGTTCTTTAAAGAGGTATTCTTGTATCTTAATTAGGTATTACCCTGTGAATTCTAGGACTTCAGAATCCGTGAAAACAATTTTCATCGGTGTTATTCCGCCGTTATTCCGTTATTCCGATCGTCAACAAGTGTAAAGTTAAATTTGACCCGGTGGGAATTTTGTTTTTCATTTGATGAATGAACGATATAAATTTCATGTTCAGTCCGTCGGTCAAATCACTCATTAACTGCATCGTCCTTACTGTTGGCCACACTTTAACCATTATGACCAAAAGTAAATATTTTTTCCCAAGTTGACTTTAAACCTTTCGTCTCTAAACAGAATGAATACTTTGTTGAGTGAATCTAAAAATAGAAACCTTTATAAGCCCATAGAATATAAAAAGAATTTGTTTGTTCTTCACGTATCATATCGCTAACCATCCAAGTGTCTCCATATGTAGCAGATTATTACGAATAGAAGTATTCCATCATGCGTACAGACAGACAGACTAACACAGCCTCCCCTTCACAATAAATCCTTTATGAGCATTTTATAGTCTGCCTCCCTACCAAAGATATTATTGCTACTCTCCCACTCCGGATTAAATTATAAAACTTTACTAGTAATTCTAAGTATATTTTCGGTATTTTCTTGCTTTCATTTTGTGGCTAAGCAGCTTAAGATGATGATTCCTTTTCATCATTACGTGGTTTAGCTGACGTCACCCTTGTACTGTGATTTTTATGGCCATTGGCAAACATAGGAATTTTAAGTCATTTCTTTCTCTTTCTCTGTCGTATTTTGGGGTTTCACATCTCGGTTGACATCATTACACAGGATGCTTAGATGCGATTAGATAAAATTCATTTTCCAAGGAACTAAATGAATTTCCTTTGCATACAGGATTAGATGACAGATATTGACGGTTAGTGGTGATATAAAAATATAGGAAGAACAATAAAAAGAAGAACCAAATAGGTCAACTGCGGTAGATAGGATTTTAAAACTTTATGATGTCAACGAACACATGTAGTAGCTATTAGTTTTAGAAATGCAGGATTGTCCCGCTTGTTCAAAGTCAGTGCTAGATTATACCAGAGTTTGGGTAGCAACATTTGAGTTAGGGTCACTGTATATTGAAATACTAAGAAGACAATACACAGGACATCCCAGAAGGAACTGTTTCGCCTTTATTGTCACGATCTTCGCCTCCTCACCGTTACAGTCCTACGGGCTGCTGCCAGAATGCATGAGAGTTCCTTCTGGGATGGCATCAGAGAGGCGATCCAAATCAACATCTCACGGATATATACGCAGTCAGGATTATGTAATATTATATGGTGATGGTGATGAGACTAGCACTCGTTGCGGCTGGATCCTCTGTGTACAACAAGCCTCATCAGTTCCGCAAGCATTACACCATTTCATTACTCTGGATCGCTCTGCTGGAGTTTCGAGGTTAACTTTAAACACCTAGGGCTAAATATAGCACAAAGACTATCTGATCGCTGTAGTGTATACAAAGCTGATTAAGGATTTGACGATTAAAGAAAACACCGAATCACAGTGAAGATTAACATATTCTCTGACAGTCAAGCTGCCATCAAACCTCTGGATTCTGTTTTTCTGAACTATCAGAACTGGATTGCCACAGATATCTCTAAGAGATGACTGAGCATTTCAGCATCCACGCTATGTAGGCACGGGTCACAGGTACATACCATTGATCTGCAGAGCAGACGAGCTAGTAATACCTTACAGATGCCAGCCGGACAGGTATCAAGCTTTTCCTGCTTGATGTTGCATATTTAGCAGCAAACGTATAATGGGCATCAGTTCGAGGTTATATTCAATCCAAACAGATATGACCTCGATTAGATATAAAGCGTCTCACTCAATGCTGTCGCTATCAATACACGGGACACTGATTGGGAGGCTTACAATAAGACTGAAGGATGTAACTAGTGATTTCTGCAAAAGCTGTGGAGGTGAAGGGAAGTAAGAGTCCATAGAACATCTTTTCTACATTTTCTGCAGTTGTCTAGCACTTTCGATCAAGGTCGTGCTCTTATTTTTTAAGGGACCTATGTGATCTGACCGATATTGATATAGGCCGAGTCAGAAACTTTTGACGATAAAGGAATTGGTAAAGAAATACATGGATAGAAGTGAAACCCGAAAATTCTACCAGAAGTTAATAGTAAAACTTTACGGCACTGAAATCCCCACTGTAAAGACAGGGATGGAAATCTGGTTACAGATTCGCAGAGTGTGCTGCATATATGGAGAGAAAACTTCTACTAATCTGTGGTTCCGAAAGGCAGCGCACGTGAAATTATCACACCAACTGATGACGACGGCTTAGATTGCCTACAACCAAGCAGAAGACCGAGATAAGAAAAACAATATCGCGGCTAAAAAGTAATAAAGCAGCCGGTGCTGATGGACTTCCGGCTTAACTTGTCAATTCCGATTTGATTTTAATCGTGTCATGTCCTGTGCGAAAAAAGTTGATCCAAGTGTGAACTGCAACTACCGCGGTGTTACTCTTTTACCTACCGCATATAAGGTCCTGTCGATTGTGATGTCTAAATAAAGCCAGTGTTATCCAACCAGATCGGGCCTTATCAATGTGGCTTTAAACTTGGTAAATCAACATGTTCAAACTGCTGTAAATCCTGGCAAAAAACATACGATCGACACAAACCATCTCTTCGTCAACTATAAAGTTGCCCTCAACAGCCCAAAACCGCAGAAATTACTCAAAGCCATGGCTAAGTTTGACATTCTAGCGAAGCTGATGCGGCTTTGCGGTAAGTCTCTCGCTGATACGAAGTCTTCAGTTAACATAGGCAAGGACCTTACTGAGCAATTTTGTACCAGATGAGGTCTAACACAAAGCGACAGCCTATCATGCGTATGTTGCTGTGAACACGAGTGGCACGATACTCAACAAAAGCTGTATGCTACTTGAGTACGCCGATGATATGGACATCATTGGCGGAAAACTGCGGGATGTTACTGCAGCCTTTACAAGTAAACAGAAGAAATCAGCTAAACTAGATCTAACGGTAAATGTGAACAAAACGAAATTCTTAGTTTCAAAGAACAAAGAATATATTCGTTTGGGACGCTGAGTAAAAGTTGACCTCTAGAACGTCGAAGAGGTAGATGATTTCATGTATATTGGCTTCGCCATCAATAAAAACAAATAAGAATCCTGCACACCGAAATGACGAACAATGGCTTCAGACTGATTGACATATCTGCGACAAGGAGTATGGTAATTAGCAGCACTAGATTTGAACACAGAAATATTCATAAGGCAAAATAGCTATCTCCAGATAAATTGACGAGGAATCAGATAGATTACGTAGTAGTCGATGGAAGGCACACATCGAGTGTTCTGGACGTACGAGTAATCAGGGGTTCGATCACAACCTTGCCACAGTTAAGGTGAGCACAAGGCTAAGCATGGCGAAATACGTACGTAACCAGGCACAACGAAAGATGGACATCGGTAAACTGCGGACCACAGAGGTAACGGACTCCTATTCCAACCACCTAAATTAACTGCTACGGAATGCTCCAACACCTGATAATATTACCTCGCAGTGGCTATATCTAGCCGACTCCATAAAACGAACTGCGAGAAGCGTACTTGGTTACTCAAAGCCATCTTAAGAAGATGCCTGGTACGATGATGAATGTCGAAATGCCACGAGAGAGACGGTTGCTGCATACAAGGCGAAACTGCAGCCAATGGCAACGCGAGCTGTTCGTGAACGGCACAGGAAGAAGAGACGAGAGGCAACACGTCTTTTTAGACGGAAAAAGAAGGAGCTGAAGAAGAGACAGGATGAGTGCACAGAGTTGCTCCAAAGTACAGGGGAAGACCGAAAGTTCTTCCAGAGAGTTAAGGCGAGAATGCGTGGAATGGGGATGTCCTCCTGCAAGGACAACGATGGTCAGCTAATGGCGGACCCGAATAGAATCTGCTGATATGATATGGATACCAATCCAGAAGACCCCGCTCCAATCCACGACGATGGTTTTAACTGTCTACCTCTGAGCCAGAGTGAGAATCGTGTAGCAATATCCCAACTTAAAAATAAAAAAGCGGCTGGAGCCGATGGTCACCCTGCTGAATTGTTAAAGGCAGGTGGAGAGGAGCTGATTAGGGGCATCCATCAGCTCATGGAGAACATCTGCCTGGAGGAGAGCATTAAAGTCTCATTCTGTTAGCCATATACAATAAGGGAGATCGTAGTGACAGTAAGAACTACCGTGGAATAAGCCTATTACCAATTGCGTACAAGGTCCTTTTGAGCAAATTGTTTGAACGTCTAAAGCTAATTGTAGAAAAACTAATTGGACCTTATCCGTGCGGCTTTAGACCTGGTAAATTTACGACGGGTCCAATATTCACTTTACGACAAATACAGAAAATAAAAACTCATGAAAAGCAATCGATACCTATCACCTCTTTGTCGACTAAAAAGCTGCCTTCGAATCTCCGATAAGGAATAGGCTTTATGAGGCTATGTATGAGTTTGATATTCCTGCAAAGCTATTTCGACTTTGCAGATGTACCTTAGAAAATACCAAATCTTCGATTAAGATTGGTAAAGATCAGTCTGAACCATTCAACACAGAAAGAGGTCTCAGGCAGGGTGATAGCTTGTCTTGTACCCTATTTAATATACTTATGGATAAGGTGATGAGAAAGGCTGGTGTCAACATGTCTGGCACCATATTCCACATGAGCCACATGCCACTAGCCTATGCCGATGATATAGACATCATTGGTAGAAATCTGCGTGATGTTACTGCAGTTTTTTCATCGCTAGAAAAGGAGTCAGCAAAAATTGTTTTAGTGGTCAACGAGGATAAAATAAAAATAATGAATTCGACGAACAAAGAGTCCTCTCGATGGGGACGCACCGTCAACGTTGACTATTATTGTTTTGAGGTAGTGGATAAATTTTGCCTACCTCGGATCTTCCGTCAATAAGAAAAGTAGTGTCAGCCAAGAAATCAAGCGGAGAATAGTGCTCGCCAATAAATGTTTTTACGGACTTCGACAGCACTTTAGTAACACCACCTTATCTCGGGATACTAAGAAACAGCTATACCAGATGTTAATTTTACCCGTTCTGTTGTATGCTGCCGAATAGTGGGTGCTTACGACAACGGTCATGCAAAACCTGGGAGTATTCGAGAGAATAGTACTCCGTCAAATATATGGACCTCCCTGTGTCGACGGCGATTTTCGTTGTTGGATGAACCATGAGCTGTATGAGCTTTACCACGACATCAACATAGCTAAAAGAGTCAGAATCCTACTACTTCGATGGCTGTGACACGTTGCCAAGATATATGTAAATGCTCCAGCGAGAATTGAGTTTGAAGGCGAACCTGAAGGACTATTGAAGGAAAGAAGAGACAGTAATTCTAGTTGTTACTTAATCTCTCTGGTTGATCTGACCAAATCAGCAATAAATAACACTGTTTATTTTCGTAATTAGAAAAAATTCAAAAACAATTGGCCGAGCTAGTATTCGATCCGGCACCCATCGCCGTACGCGTTTCATCTTCAAGGGCGACGCAGACCAGAAAGACCCAAACTTCGTTAGAAGGACCAAGTGGTAGGCGACATGCCACCATCTGGTAGGAGTAACTGCAGAATGCACGAAGAAGACGGCAGCGTTTGGAATTCTTTAATACTTTAGGTCTCTAATTTATGAACCATGTTCGTAAGTTATAATGGACCACTTAATAAGTAAGTAAGTTGTAAGATCCACTCGTTCTCAATCCTCAAACTCTTTCCTTCTTATGTCATGCTTTCGACTGCAGTACACGTTTATATGATTTGTTGTAGGCGGTGGTTATATCGTGACTAATTTTGTTATGGTTGAATTTTTTTAGTCATCCGCTTACAGATTTTGTCTTTACCCACCTTGAACAACATCCTGCTTACAATTTTGTTTGTTGTCATGAGAATTTCCTTAAACCCGTATGGTTCTAACTAAGCCCTTGCACATCCGCATTAAATATTTTCCTATTGAAGAATTTGTTATAAAGTTTATGGAATTTATTGAATCATACGAACATACAGGTATTTTCCTTCTCTAACTAAACGAATCACTACGCACACAACAATTTATTCGAATATGCCCAAGGCCACAGTGGTATTATTTAATAAATAATACGACAAAAGAGAAATTCAAAAAAAAAAAAGAAAAAAACAAATAGTAACAAATTGCATTTGTGTGTTTTCCTTTCATTTCGTTTGTTTTCATTTAATTTGTGTCCTTAACACCACACATGTGCCAACCAGGAGAGAATGAAGCCTTTGGTCCCATGTAAATGAATGGAAAATTGGATATTCTGCAATTTACATGCCAGGGTCAAATTAAGTATTTACAAAGTTGTTTATTGAGCTTTCGACACAAAATATCTACTTACATATTTTGTACGACGTTTGGGACAATGTTATAAGATTATTTCAATCGAGAACTCACACACGCACCTACACATGATGAGTGGACATCTGTGGCCATGATCCATGCGTATGACCAACCAATCACATTGACTGACCTACGCCTACGTTATGGCTACCACAGACGACGCACACCAATACACCCACACAGATACCCAGTGTGACGGAGACCTTTCACAATTCTCTGGTGCATAATAAATAACTTGAAATGTTTGCTGTCTCTGCCTCGTCTTTACACCTTGCCCGAAAAACTTACCGAGGTTTCACACAAACGCCCATAAATACATTACCGGAAGCAACACCTTTTGGTTTGGTCCATTCATAGGTGAGCCAACACAAGAAAAAAAAATGATGTATACGTTTTATCAAGGGTGCTTGAACCACCCACCCACCAATCGGCCACTCTCCGGGTTTCCTATTATATGTGCCACATTTTCCGTTTCCCGTTTTCTTCTTTGGCTACCTAAACTTCATCAAAATGTACAGGAGATATGTAATTCATCATTTTACAGTTACAGTATTAAAAGCAACATGCAATTTGTTGTAAAAAAACGTGCAGTGTTGAAGTAGACAAAAAGAGAGAGAGAGAGAGAGAGAGTGTGGAAACGAGTGCCCGAGGGTGTGACAAATAGCTCCACATTAAGGTGCAATATTAAGCACTTTTCTCACAGCAGCAAGTTTTCATGCAATATTAATTTGGAAAATACTTTATTTTTTTCCTTTTGTTTCCGGCATTATGTATTTCGTATTTTCTTTTACTGAAATTCTCGTCCATGTTTTGCTTTCTTTTTTTGTTGGGGGCGTTCTATGAAATATGTATGAATTGTTCTCGGAATTCATGAAGATTTCTTGTTTATCTTCATTGCCAGTCGGACAATGTGTATGTGCAGCAGAAACAGTCCTTAGCTGCTGCATTGCAAAGGATGTTGCAACACGAATCTTTTACATTCAATGATTTCACATTTCACCCATGGCAGGGGCGAGGACGGGACGGTTAGTTACCGGTTTAATAAATCACAAGGGAGGTTTTAAATTATACCCTAAATGGCGGCAGTTAATTGAACTGGAAACTTTGTGCAATTTATATTCAGGTCAAGTAGAGTTTAGGGGAATTCTTTACACTATATTGCACTGAACATTGCAGCGGACACATTGACAAAAATCAAATAAAAATAATGTTGTATGTAACACAGTACTACACATGAATTTGGGACTCAATTCTGAGAGCTGCACGTGAAAGTAGCTCCAAACAGAAGAGGTTCTGGTTCTCCAATACGATACTTACTAACTTCAAATCGATATTAAATTATTATGTAACTTGACAAAACAAATGATGCAGACTTTCTTCTTTCTGGGGCTACTTTCAAGTGCAGTTCTCAGAATTGAGTCCCAAATCAATGAGCTGAAAATGTTGTACTGTGTAATATTAAAATTGATTTCCTAACAAATCAACCGAAGTTATTTGTAAGGAAAATGTCGTAAATGCTATCCGTGACATAGTGGTTGGAACACGCAACAATCATGCGGTAGATCTAATGTTCAGTGTCAGTCATCGACTCATTATACGATTTCATCTACTACATCTATTCTACTATTTCTTTCTGAAAGCTTCTCAAAGCGTCTATAAATAGGAGATGCTGTTACTTACTTACTTAAGTGGCCCATTACAACTAACGAACGTGGTTCATAAATAAGAGACCTGAAGTATTAAAGAATTCCACACGCTTCGGTCTTCTGCGTGCGCTCTCCAGTTAGTCCTTCCAGATGGTGGCACGTCGCGTACCACTTGGTCCTTCCAACGAAGTTTTGGGTCTCTCTGCTCTGCGCCGTCCTTCAGTTTCGCCTTCAACACCATTCTCGCTGGAGCATTTACATCGATCCTGGCAACATGTTCCAGCCATCGAAGTCTTTGGATTCTGACTCTTTTAGCTACGTCGATGTCGTGGTAAAGCTCTTACAGCTCATGGTTCATCCGACGGCGAAATTCGCCTTCGACACAGATAGGACCATATATTTTTCGGAGTACTTTTCTCTCGAATACTCCCAGGTTATGTATGTCCGTTGTAGTAAGCACCCATGATTCGGCAGCATACAACAGAACGGGTAAAATTAGCACCTGGTACAGCTGTTTCTTTGTATATCCAGATAAGGTGGTGTTACTGAAGTGCTGCCGAAGACCGTAAAAAAAATCTATTGGCGAGCACTTTTCTCCGCTTAATTTTTTAACTGATATTATTTTCCCTATTGACGGAAGATTCGTAGTAGGTTAACTCAGCGACTACCTCAAAACAACAATTTTCAACATTGACGATACGTCTCCATCGAGAGGACTCTTTGTTCGTCGAAATCATTATTTTTGTCTTGTAATCGTTAACCACTAAACACATTTTTGCTGACTCCTTTACTAGTGATGAGAAAACTGCAGTAACATTCCGCAGATTTCGGCCAATGATGGCTATATCATTGGCATAGGCTAGTGGCATGTGGAATATGGTGCCAGACGTGTTGACACCAGACTTTCTCATCCCCTTCCTATATTTTCCCCATAACTTCCTTTCTCATCCCCCATAACTATATTAAATAGTGTACAGGACAAGCTATCGCCCTGCCTGAGACATCTTTCCGTGACATGACTTCATATAACTATTACTTATCGAAAAGTCGAAGGAAGTTTGTTGTCGGCAATGAGGTGGTAGGTGCCGATCAGCTTTTTATTAGTTTTTTTTCAGGATTTGTGGTAAGGTCAAATATTCACCTTCCGTCGTAGATTTATCAGGTCTAAAGCCGCAATGACAAGGTGCAATTAGTTTTTCTGGAATTGGCTTTAGACGTTCACACAATTTGCTCGAAAGGACCTTGTATGTAATTGGTAATAGGCTTATTCTACGGCAGTTCTTACACTACATACGATCTCCTTTCTTGTATATGGGAGAAAACTGCAATCCCCGGGCCGTCACAGGTCACAGTTACATCACTTAGAGGAATTAAAGGAGTTTGTTAGCATTAAATGAGAGAGTTGGTTGGAGTAGGCATTGCCTATCTTAGTGGTATGCAGCTTTGCAATTTCTAACTTCCTCGGCATTTGGGTACGAGCGTTTTTGGCATTGGTTAATCCCATACGTAGCTTGGCTGCAACTAGATGGTGATCAGAGTATTAAACCTTCTGTTTGTTGAGATTCATGGGTAATAATGCCGTCATAGTCATACCAATCCCATTTAACTTCCCTCGTACGATGACGAATCATCCTAGTTTAGTTTCTTATTGCACTATACAATCATCACTTTTAGTTGACCCACAAATCACAAGAACCGCATTCGCGTGCATAATTTAAAAGCTCTGGCGCGCTTAAAACATAAATCGCCACTGAAAATGATAAATAGGTTGCAACGTCATATTGATAGTATACCAAGTCCGACCGACCGCACTTACAGTCGCACTCGCTGCCCAGTGCATGTGTCTCTGAATTAATTTGCAAAAAAACTAAAACTACAACAACTAAGCGCAAAACAAAACAACAACAAAAATATAGTTGCAATTCGCCAACTGCACTTTTAATCTGCTTGTTAGACTGACTGCGTGTGCACTCCTCCTCCACTGGTGTTTCAGTGTGATAAGAAAACAATAGAAACTATGCAAATGTTCAGTTTTGCTGGATTTCTTCTTTGGCTTTATGATATTCAAATAGTTTCACTTTAAACTTGTAACAATTAACAACTATTAATAGAATAGAATCACATTTTAATTTCACGCTCTGTCAACGGTACTAAACTATGTTACGTTCATCTCTTGAAGATCAACTTGAAGCTGAAGCCCTACACACCAATGACCAGTTGCTGCAATTCAATGTGCGCAGCAAGGACATCGATTGGCACGAGTATGTGACACCGAAGCGACACCGTGCCGCGCCCTTCTACCTGCAGCGGCAATTTAATTTGATTAGCAACTACCGGGAACCGATTGGCAACCATAACAGGCGTAAGGTGTTGGTGTGTCATGATATGATGGGAAACTATTTGGAAGATAGGTAAGTGCAATCGACAAGATAAGATAGTATAGTATAAATATTCTATTAATGGGTTACATACTGAACTGATAGAAAACTTGAACTTTTTCGAAAACTTAGGATGTAATTATGAGTAACGAATAATAACTGCCTCCCTCTCTTCTTTACAATAACTATTCTCATTTCTGTCGTATCTCAATACACTCGTGAGAAACAATTTTAAATATAACTACAAAAAATCTATTCAAAACAGTAAAAAATTCACTTTAAGGCAAACTATATATGAAATTTACGTTTAAATACAAATTAAAGACTCATTTTAGCTAATTAAAAGCTATAATTATACTTTACAGCTCTTTGAAATATCACCCACGAAAAACCGTCTAGTAAAACAATAACATAATTGAATAAATTTCACAAAAATATTTTATTTCGAATGAAAAATTACAAGTTTTCCAATAAGTCAAATTACATAATTGGTAGTATACGAGGATCGTTTTAATAAGTAAGTGACTTTTGGAATAAACGATATTTTTTAGGCAAGTCTTAGAATTACAGCAGAGAGCACAATCCATTAGATCCTCAATAAAAAACTTTCTACATTTTTATTGCTTTAATCCTAAACATTACTTTAATATTATCTGTAGAATGAACATAAAGAAACGAAAGAGCTTATTGAGGAGGAAAATACTTTCCATAACAACAAATTTATGAAAATATAAGGTTGAATGCAAGTAGCCGGAATGGCTGAGTTTGTTAAGTGACATCGCTGGTAAGTCTTGTATTTCGAGACATTAATATACGATGGTGGATTTTTTCTCTGTTTTCGTTATTTACTTCGAAATCTTACCATAGTTCTCTTCGAAGGTCTCCGATAAATTAAGAATTGCCCGGGCAATGGTACTGGACATCTGTTCAGGCGCAATGTTAAGTAACCATTGTCAGCCGCCTTCAGTATAACTCACTTGGGTCCTAGTATAGGTCATGTTGTGATACCATTGAAAATTCTCGCACCAATTTTTCCTACACTATATGGTCAACGTCGCTCTCAAGCCATTTCGTTGCTCTGATAAAGGCGGGAATGTTACGTAGGTCACCTACTAATAGATAGGTGTAATTCATAAGTGGCTGACGACTAAACTTCTCATATCTCAGGTCGCCAAAAGCAGGGCAGTGACATCGATGATGCTCTGTGGTATTTTCTTCTTCCTCATGGCCAACCGGCCAGTGACCGATTATTACAGCTATGATGTTCCTCAGATGGAATTTTGACAGATTCTGCACAAATCGTTTACCCTGTATATTAATGGTAGGCCAAATCTATTTGGTCACTGGGCAAGAGGTTTCCTTAAGTCATCTTTCCCTGCAATTAGCTGTTTCCCTCTGTTTCAGGAAGAATACTAATGTGAAAAAATTCACGATGTTGGCGGCCTTTGCTAATGCATCGGTTCTTTGGTTACCATATATGTCCTTATGTTCTGGAATATGTGAGGGTAACCATCGAATGTCTCACTGTCTCCTTCAGAGAAGACCGACATTCTCGGACATTTTTTGAAGTGATCAGATCCAGGGATCTGATGGCCCTTTACTTTCAGTCAGGAAATGAATATTGCCGCCCAATATCCTATGATACAAAATTTTCTCCACGACATCAGTAATGGCCTCGTAAACTATGCTACAGTGAAACGGTAGCCTGAACGACAGTTGCAAATTTAACTTCTCCGAAAAGATTCCACAGACCGCTCTTTCTCTTAATTTCGGCTCTGTGAAATAAGGCCCCAAGAAATAAGGCCCCAAAACAAAAATGAAATAAAGCCCCAAAAATTTGTTCAGAAAACAACAACAGTGAAATTTGCGGTGTTATTTCATTTTTTTGGGACTTTATTTCATTTTTGTTTTGGGGCCTTATTTCGGTATGAAATAAAGCCCCAAATTTCGAAAATGAAATAATGCCCTAATCTCGCAACTCTTATTCTCTGACATTATTAAAAGACGAATGCGGTGGGGGGCACGCCCCCCGCCGCATACGTCGTAGTCAACTTGGCATCTTTCACTCTCTAGCATTATTAAAAGACGAATGCGGTGGGGGGCACGCCCCCCGCCGCTTACGTCGAAGTCAGCCTTGCAACTGTCACTCTCTGCCATAATTAAAAGACGAATGCGGTGGGGGGCACGCCCCCCGCCGCATACGTCGAAGTCAGCCTTGCAACTCTCACTCTATGACATTATTAAAAGACGAATGCGGTGGGGGGCACGCCCCCCGCCGCATACGTCGTTGTCAATCTAGCAACTTTCACTCACTGGCATTATTAAAAGACGAATGCGGTGGGGGGCACGCCCCCCGCCGCATACGTCGTAGTCAGTCTCGCAACTTTCTCTCTGTCATTTTTCAAAGTCAATAAACAAAGTGAAGGGGGGGGGGCGTCCGCCCCCCCCCTTTTCTTTACCACTTCTACTACCCCTACCACACGTACCTAGCCTTTTTATTACTTGAAAGGCTTGCCCCAAAAATGGGGCATTATTTCATTTATGAATTGGGGTGTTTTTGCATTTAGTTGGGGTCTTATTTCATTCTTGATATTGGGGCTTTGTTTCATAACGAAATATAACCCCATTTTTGGGGCTTTATTTCATTTTTGTTTTGGGGCCTTATTTCATAGAGCCCTTAATTTCGATCCTTCTGTGAAAATTTTTTTCCCAAAAATATAAGGTATTATCATAGTTGTTTCTGTCCGGCATTTCTATTATATAAAAATAAGTCGGGTTTTCCTTCCTGACGCTATAACTCCAGAACGCACGAACCGATTTCCACGGGTTTGCATTCGTTGGAAAGGTCTCGGGCTCCGTGAGGTTTATATTTACAATTCGGTCCAATTGGACAAAGGGGCGTGGCACCGCCCATACAACTTGATAATCAAAAGGGCTGTATCTCATGAACTATCAGAGGTATGAAGATGAGATTTGGTATATATGTTGTTGGAGCAGTATTAATTACAGCCAAGGTGGAAGTGGGCGGTGCCACGCCCCTTTTTCAAAAATAGCTCTAACGGCTTTTCTAATAGACCGATTGATACGAAAATTTTACCAAATGGTACTGATGACCTGTCCCTGGCCCTGGCTATATTTGGTTGTGATTGGATAAAGGGGCGTGGTACCGCCCATACAACATGAAAATAAAAAGGGCTTTATATCATGAACTATAAGAGGTATAAAGATGAGATTTGTTGTTGTTGCAGTATAAATTACAGTAAGAGTGGAAGTGGGCTGTACCACACCCCTTTTAAAAAAACAGTTATAAATGTCAAAATTCCACAGTATATTGCAGTTCGCCTAGAGATATGAAAAGTAAGGTGGGCCAGTTTTGTTATTCGCAAAAATTGTAACCAAATCTACGATGAATTGTTAGAAAATTTCACCAATAAACTTTGTGTGTAATATCAATTCCTAGCTCGCGCTGGGAAAGCTTAATTTAGTGCAGAAAACTTAAATTTTGATAGAAGTGTTTTAAAAGCTGAAGTCTGTATGCTTTCAATAATAAAGAAGCGCAAAACGGAGTAAATAAACGAAAAATCCTTTTATCTTAAAAAAAGTATCAGCTAGGATTTTGATTCATGTGGATTTTTAATGTACAATTGACCCCCAACAAAACACCATTTTAGGTCAACCAATTCGTCATTCAGGCGAGGTGTGTGAAGTGTGATAGACTTTCATTGAGACTTTCTTTGAAAAATCACCATGTAAAGACTACACAAGAACAACTTTTACACATCTTGCAAATTTTTTTTCAAAATGCGCGTTCTGTTTGCCCTTTGTAAAGTTTATCGTGCATATACTCATCCATCTGAGCAGCTAATAGAAGCCATCGACGCTGCAGACGTAAGTGTGACAGGGGACTCGAATTTATCGAACCGACGCCGTTCTCAGTAACTCGGTCTGTATTTAGTATTTAGTAAAGTTGATGCAGGATAAAGTTTTGGAGAAAAAATCTGGAAGTCTAGACATGCCCATTCTGGTACCTCCCATACAAATGTACCTTTCCGCCCACTTTAGAGATGGAATAGCAATATCAATACACTTGACACGATCGTGCCCAAATTCTGTATTTAGTAAAGCTATAACAGGATAAAGTTTTGGAGAAAAGATCTGGATGTCTAGACACGCCCCTTCTGGTACCTCCCATACAAATGTACCACGCCGCCCACTTTAGAGATGGAGTAATAATATCAATATTCTCGACACGATCGTGCCCCAAATCTGTGTTTTATTAAGTTATAACAGGATAAAGTTTTGGAGAAAAAATTGGAAGTCTAGCGGCGCCCCTTATGGGACCTCCCATACAAATGTACCTTTCCGCCCACTTCAGAGATAGAGTAATAATATCAATACATCCAACGCTATCGTGCCCAAACTCTGTATTTATTAAAGCTATAACAGGATAAAGTTTTGGAGGATAAACCTAGAAGTCTAGACACGCCCCTTCTAGTACCTCCCATACAAATTTACCACTCCACCCACTTTAGAAATCGAGTAATAATATCAATATAATAGCAATTTTTTTTTATTTTACTGAGGGTGATGGTATATGTAAGTCGGGTCGCCCGACTGAAACTTTCTTACTGGTTTTATTTAAAATAACCATAACCAAACCTTCAGACCTGTACCTCATTAAGACCTAGACTTCTGTCACATTTATAATAACTATTTCTAGTACTAGAGTAGCAACCCTCGTCTAACAATTTAATTTTAAATTTCTCTCTCTATCTCTCACTTTATTTTCAGACACTACCATTCCTCGAAAAAATACGACGACTATCGTTTCTATCATTGGTCGGCAGTGGATTATTTTTGTTATTTTAGCCATAATTACATTACAATTCCGCCATGCGGTTGGATAAATGCTGCCCACAAACACGGCGTATCCGTTTTAGGTAAAGTATTGTTCCCGCAGCCATATGTCATTGTTTGGCAGTGTTGGTGTTGGCTTAGATAAAAACAGGATATCGTGCTACGTATGTGTGTATCCGTGGTTGCAAAACATATTGTGAGCTGTACATTGTAAAACATACTTTTCAGTAATACATGCGACAAAAAAGAGGATATGAAATAGCATAAAACGTTGACAGCACAAAGGCTTTTTTCGTCCCCATCAATAGAGGGAGAAATACTCGCTAAGTCCTTCCTCTCTATTTATGTTCTATTTGCTGTTGGCCAGCATTGGTTTGTTATTCTAAACATATTAATTTATTCTAGCATTTCCCACATAGTTGTTGGAGAATACTTCAAGGAATTCTTTCACTGTATTAGAGCGTCATCACTTCCTTTGCATTGCCTCCGCAAGTATATCAAAAACTTTCCCAATCAATATATAATAAATTCCATTAATGCCACAGATGCAGAGGCATCATCAATATTTCATAAGTCTGTAAGTCCATAGTGGCTCATTCAGCATTTTGCCATCATTTCCAATTCAAGTGTTTAATTGATTCAACCACCACTGTAGAGCCATTTCTGGACCATTGTAATCATTTTGTTTTTGCTCTTGAACTACTGCCACAAAATTTAACATTTATTGATATTTATACAGTTTGTTGTGGCCACTTAACTCTTCAGATTTTCTTATTACATTTTACCGTTGTCCACTCCAATGCAGGCACTTTCATCACAGAGGGTTCTGATGGTTCCAAGCGATTGCACGAAGTCCTCGAGTCGACGGAGATGGTCAACAGTATTGTCGATGCAATGGTGAAATTATGCAAACATTATCATTTCGAGGGTTGGCTGGTGAATGTCGAGTGTAAGGTGAATCCGGAATCAATGGATATGTTGTAGTAAGTACGAAAGGCTTATACATTCTTATATTAGATGTGATGTGATGGTGTGTAGATGACTTTAACAGAGTATGAGATTTTATAGAGGATGAAAAAAAATTTCTAATGGTGTGTTCTTTTTATTCCGTATGTTATATACGATACGGTTATAAGAGTCAAGAAGAACGAATTACCGTTTTACATGAATATTACTGACAACTCTAGTCAATTTTCATATGTAAACAATAACAAATTAGATGTGATTAGTACGAACTGACCCCTAACACTGTCTATCGCCGGTAGAGCTACCCGTGATAATCTTTAGGAACGATAATCTATTTAACCTCAACGCCAAAATTCGATCCTAAAGTTTGGTTTTTCCTGAGGTTATGGCAAAAACCTGATGTGATGGTCTCAAATAACATCGAAATTTGATCCTAAAGTTCATAACGTCGAATAAATAATGCCTGAAGCTAAAGAGATATAAAACATGAAGAAAGGACGGAATTCACGACATGCAAAATATGACGGCCTCGAATAGGTTTAGACGAAGGGTATGTCGACAATGCCTAAGGAATGGAAAGAATTCTGCAGTAGTGTGGAAAACTGTTTGGAAACTAGCCGGCTACTTAAGATTTTATCCTCGAATTCAACAATACCATCGTATACACCGAGAACATTTGGTTTATGAACCACCAACAGTCGCGAAACTCTAGAAGTACTAATGGAAGCACACTTCCCAGGTTGTCAGCAAAGTAAGTACCAATCAATGGAAAACTCGGACATTAATAATGATAATTTCGGTATGTCGTTGGGGATGAAAAGTGAATCTTGCATCTCAAGCCGACCCACAACGTAGTGGCACCTGGGCAACGTCGTTTGTAAAGTTTTGTTTTTTATCGTGAATAGCGGCAGAAAGTGAGCGACGAACCCTGATTGTTGGACTAGCCACTCGCCTTCAGGTCTTTTGTACTGGCTATGAAAACAGGAGAAGAAAATGTAAAAAACGGAACCCAACAAATGTTGACGTACCCCGCAAACGTAATAAGGACCATGATTTAAGGATATGCACCTGGAACGTCCGGACTCTCTATAGAGAAGGCGCCACTATCAGACTGGCGGATGTCCTCAAAAAAATATATGGCTGACATCCAGGCAATGAGATGGACAGGACAAGGACAAGGACGTTCGCGACGTAAAAATTGCGACATCTATTACAGCTGCCATGCTGAAAAACACAAATTTGAATGTGGATTTGCAGTTGGCGAGAGATTCAGACATCTTGTCTCGCAGTTCAATCCTATTAGTTATCGAGTAGCTACAATCCGCATCAAGGTGAAATATTTCTACATCACGCTGATTTGTGCTCATGCCCCGACGGAAGATAAAGATGATGAGATTAAAGATGTATTTACGAGCGCCTTGAGGAAACATACAACTGCTGCCCTGGCCACGACATTAAAATTGTTCTGGGAGACTTTAATGCAAAGAAGGAAGGGAAGATGTTTTTGGTTCATCGATCGGTAAATTCAGCCTGCACGTCAGACAACGGGTTTAGGCTGGTTAGCTTCGCAGCGGGAAGGAACATGGTAGTGAGTGGAACCAGATTCCAGCACAAAGATATCCACAAGGCAACTTGGCTATCCCCCGATCCAAAACTTCAAAAATCAATTTGATCATGTGGTAATTGATGGTAGGCATGCATCTAGTGTCATGGCCGTGCGTGTGATACATGGTGCTAATATTGGCTCGGATCATTACCTGGTTGCAGCCAAGGTGCGCACCGATGGACATGGCGAATCTGCAAACCCCAGAGATAGCCACTGCTTATTCCAACCAACTCTCCCAACTTCAACGACACTTCTGACGTTCCCGATACACAGTGGCAGCATATTGCGCATTCCATGACAATCGCCGCAACAACCGTGCTAGGATATGAGAAACGGCGCTCAGCCGAATCCTGGTACGATGATGAATGTCGCATAGCATCTGAAGAACAGACGGGCAACTAGGATCCCCTCCTGTAAGGATGGAAATCTGGTTACTAATACACAGAGTGTGCTGCATATATGCAGAGAAAACACTCCCAACAACTGCTGGTTCCAGACTAGAGCGGGATCAGCATTTTACCCATCGCATATAAGGTCCTGTCGAGTGTGCTATGTGAACGACTAAAGCCAGTGTTATAGAACCTGATCGGGCCTTATCAGTGTGGCTTTAGACCTGGTAAATCAACAACTGACCAGATAATCACACTTCGACAAGTCCTGAAAAAAACCCCAAGAGAAACAGATCGACACTTGCCATCTTTTCGTCGACTATAAAGCTGCCTTGGACAGCCCGGAACACGCCTTTGCGGCATGACACTGACTGACACGAAGTCTTCAGTGAATATTGGCAAGGACCTTACGGAACCATTATTTACCAGACGGGGCATAAAACAAGGCGACGGCCTATCATGTGACTTCTTCAACATATCGATGATGACGATAATGAGGAAAGCTGTAGTAAACACGAGTGGCACGACATTCAACTAAAGCCACATGCTACCTGCGTACGCTGATACCGTAGACATCATCAATCGCAAACAGTGGGATATGACTGCAGCCTTCTCAATTATGTAGAAGGTATCAGCGAAAATGTGTCTAATGGCGAACGAGGACAAAACGAAGTTATTAGTTTCAACGAACAAAGATGCGTGAATACTGACAACTATAATGTCGAAATGGTAGATGATTTTAAATACCTAGGCTCCGCCACCATATGGTTTCCAGGACATAAAGGTAACCAAAGAGCCGAGGCATTGGCAAAGGCCGACGCTATCAACTTAACCTGACCTAACCTAACCCGACACTGTATCCCTTCAATGCTGGACATTTTGTTTTCTATTACTACATCTGCAATACTGCAATATTAGAGTTCTAAAATACATTTAATTTTCAACATAGTGTGCATCTATGGAAACAATAATATCTGAGCTGGCCCACTGAACTCAGCTGCAACGCATTGACATTTTGTATAGTTATCCCTTTTGATTTGTTTAGCATCGTTTACGGATTTAATGGAAAAGCTGAAAACTCTTCTACCCAAGGCAAAAGGTAAATATGCAATGTCAGTGGTAAATAAGAGTTAGTAGCCATTCAGTTAGCCTGACACATGCCTTAACGTTGCAAGGAGGTGATACGGTTGGCAGCAATCTGTGTATGCAACACAAACATTAAATCATAAATATTAAAGTGTTGTACGGTTGATGTTGAAGCCAAAGTAAACCTTCGATAGCCCCAAATGTTTGGCAGCTAAATTGACAGTTTTTAGCCCATCATACATCACGACGGGACTTTAGTAGTTTACATATGGAAGGGTGTGAGAGTGTGTGCCGAACTCCACCTAGTTCTCTTATTGTAAAAGATATAACCCAGTTAAAGTTTTTAGGATCACAACTAAGCGTGGAACTTAAAAGAGTTTAATTGAAGATCATTGTAAATAGTCAGTGATACTTTTAATACAAAGTTCAGTGTTAAGTTAAGGTGGGGTATTTGATAAATTTATTTTTGTAGGATAGTGAGTAGACCCGTATCTTTGTTTAACGGCCTATAAGCTTGTAGAGCGGAAACTTAGTCCTTAAAACGACTACTTGCCTTTGTTCAGCAGTCCAAAAACCTATAACACAGACCTTGTAAAACGGATCTTCAGTCTGTGAAATGAATCCTTGCAGTGGTACAATGCAATATAAGTTTGTAAAACGAACCTTGAGTCTGTACAATGAAGCCTTAAACTAGTGTAATAGATTTTAAGCCTGTATAACGGATATTAAGTCTTTAAAATTAGTCCTTGCTCTAGTACCACGTGCATCAAGTCTGTAAAACGGAATTGAGTGTGTACAATGAATCATTGCACTTGTATGTTGTGCTTTAAGCCTGTAAATTGGACCTTGAGTCTGCGAGCTATAAGCCTGTACATCGAACCTTTAGTGTGTACAACGAAGCCTTGCACTAGTGCAACGAGCAGTAAGTCTGTAAAACGGATATTGAGCCTTTACAACGAGTCCTCAACTTGTTCCTGACCACTCTAATAGTACTCGAAGCCTGGAAAACCGGCAGAGTGATCCTGCTACTAAAACCGGCCAAATATGCGATTAGGGGAGAATCATACAGGCCTATTTCTCTTCTCTGGCCGTTAACAAAGACATTTAAGGCTTTAATCTTCCCGAGCCTGATAGGACATCGTTAGGATCATAAGCATGGATTCCGTAAGCAGCATAGTACGACCCAGTGTGATAATGGTCCTCGTGGCGCTTGACTTAGGGAATGCCTTCGATACCGTCAACCACTCCACGCATTTCGAGGATTTTGCCAAAACGTCCCTCCCGATCAGATTGATACCTTGGATCGTCAATTACATGTGTGGACGCCAGACGTATGTGCATTTCTGAAATAAGAAGTCCAAGTCCCGTAGAGTGAAACAGGGAGTTCCCCAAGGTTAGGTGATATCTCCGGCACTGAAGTAGAAGTAGCCACCTTCCTTGGCATGGCAACAAATGCAGCAGAAAACACAATACAAGGCAAAATGAACAACACCTAATAAACATACATGAATTTCTGGTGTGTCAGAACTTGCAGCAGAACTTGCAAATCTAGGTGTTGAAATTCGTTTGACAAACCCAGGTGATCCCAGACTCGTTAAAATAAATCTTAAGATTAATGAAATGGTCAACGAATACAGAAGGAGCAAGTGGGTAGACCACCTCATCAACTGCAACTTAAGCTCAACTTAAGCTAACAAACTCTGTTCAACAGTTAAAGCTCTTTCACACCTAAGAGAAGATATGATAGGGTCGCAATAACCATCGGCGACAGAACTATATTAGACCTTATAAAGTGCGCAGGCTATTTCATCCGACATTTTATAGAGAACCCCGAGAGAGATGAGACGAAACAAAGCATTGTGAGGAAGGTTCACTAGCTTCCAGTCAATGATATGCCACCAGTCTTCTCGCCGAGCGAAGTTGCAGATGCCGTCAGAAACGCAAAACCATCGAAAGCGTTTGGCCCTAATGGAATCTTGAAGTCCTCAACTTGTCTGTGTCACACCATACCAGAAGTCTGTGAAGTGGCCAAAGTGGACCCGGTTTTAAAACCTGGGAAGAACGCAAGCTAAGGGGAAATCGTATAAACCGATTTCCCTGTTGTCGCCGGTAGCAAAGAAACTTGAGGACTTTTCCTTCCTAGTTCCAGAGGCACATCAACACGGATTCCGAAAACAACACAGTACAACCACAGCATTAACCGCCATAACCACACGTATAAACCATGGTCTTAATCAAAACATACCATGTGACCGCACTATTATGGTAGCGCTTGACCTGTCCAAAGCATTTGACACGGTCAGTTACCCCATCATCTTCCTGGACATTCTCACCTCAAGTCTCCCAAACTCCATCAGGGGTGGTGTAGTTTAAAGTGAGCAAGTCTAAGGCACGTAGAGTTAAACAGGTTGTACCACAGGGTGGAGTTCTCTCCCCGAAACATATTTAACTTTTACCTCTGTAAACTTCCAGCCCCACCCCAAGGAGTGGAGATAATATCATATGCCGACGACTGCACGATTATGGCGAGGGACCACAAAATCTACTAGCTTTGTGGAAGGTTGAATGCATATATCCACGATCTTAACCACTTTTTCACTGCAAGAAACTTGCAGCTGTCATCAGCGTTGCTCTTTACCACCTGGACAAATGAAGTAACGCTGGAACTAAATGTTATTGTCGAGGACGCAAGAATTGCGACGGTAAATCACCCGAAATCCTGGAAGTAACATTTGACAGCATGTTATCGTCCTCAGCTTATGCCACAGCAACTTGCAACAAGTTGTGTAGCAGGAACAAGACACTAGCCGGCACCACTTGGGGCAAGAACAAGGAAACCTTGCTCACTAATTGTGAGGCAATTGGCTGGTCTGTGCTAAATTACGCTGCGCCTGTGTGGGCCCCGAGAGTAAGCGACACACAGTAACGGGCAGCCTACAAATGTCCTCAGAACACCATCTTCATGAGGAGACGAAGATCCTGACAGTCAAGGAACATAGCCAAATGCTGGCGAAATAGTTCCTTCTTCTGGAATGTCATCGAAAAGGTCATCCGAACCACCATCTTACGGAGATAGACGCCCCCCAAGACATGTCAGGAAAGGTCTTCGGTGTTATGAGAAATTTATCCAGCACTTTGATATAGAACACCTGAATCCTATCACATACAGAGCAGCTCTGAGGGACATTCATACACAAAAAGTCAATTGAACATCGGCAAGCTACTAAATGAATGTCCTGTTGGGAGGCCGTTCCCCACCTATAGCAGAACAAGAGAGAAATCTGCCGAGAAGTACGAGAGCCGGCTTAACTCATATTGATCGAGAATAAATCCGGCAATACAGAATTCATGCCGAGCATGTATGGAAGGCCCACATGATACTCTCCACCTCTTTAAGTGCACGGCAAAACATACCCGACTGAATCCAATCGCACTTTGGATAGCTTCCTACATTTGGATGTAGCCGAGTCGGAGGAAGACTGTTAGAGAAGAAACGCACTAATAACTACAAATGACAACAATACACATATTCTGCTACAACAACAACGAGTCCTTGAACTTGTATAACTTGCTGTAAACCTGTAAATCGGTCCATGAGTCTGTACAACGGGTCGTATGCACCTGTCTGTATATCTTGACACTAGAGCTTAGGAAACTTTCCCCTCGATTTGCATTTTTTTTTACTCTTCCTATCTTTAACATGTTTTGTCAATCGCACTACCGATTTACGAGTCTTCCGCGGTTAGCTCACGGAATTAATTATGAATTTCTCTTGCCTTCGACGCCTAACACGAAAAAATGGCGATTTCACAGATCCTTCGAAGGATGATCTTCTACCTTGATTTTTCTTACTTTCAAATATCTTAAAAGAGTTAAGGAACACGCCCACATTCTTTAAATAAGACTGAAACATTTTCTAAACCTAAATCGAAATTTGTACCAACAATTTATTTAAATTTGAGACTTTTATCATTCGCATGACGCAATGAAGCATTCTAAGACCATATTAAGTGCTTCTAACTGAGCAAAACACTCGAAACAGTTTTCAAAGAGACTTATAAGACTCTCAACGTTTACTGGGTAAAACTCACATGTAATATTTCATTGCACGAGCATATGTTTGTGCGAGTATATTTCACAGTTTTTGTTAAAAGGTCTCGCAAAGTTAAATCAACAAAAAATGTATCATATAGAAAGTTCAATGCTACTCGTCTAAATACATTGGCTTGGTCATAAGTCATGTCCCTAGTTTCGCTGCCGTCGACGACGATGACTCTGTTAGTTTAAAAGTTTCAAATGTTTGTTTTTATTTTAGTAAAAATAAAACATAAAAACTCTTGAAAAGATGCAAAATGTTAGCCAAACAAATTTGCGTATATTTAACTATGGGCTAAAGTTAGAAATTGTTGTGGCAATCAAATATTTGAGCAACGTGAAATCTTCTAATGGAGCTGGAAAGGTCTCGTTAGTTGCGTGTTAACAAGCAAATGATATAAGGACGCACAATTAGTCTCTATATATATATAATTGTTCGGGGGATGTCCGTTTATAGTAGTTGACATGACCGAAAATATCCGAAAAATTACCGAAATATTCAAGGCACTTTCGGAACTTGTTCCTTCGCTACAGATTGGGTTGATTAAGGATATGTGCCAACCTCAACATTGTCAGTTCTACATTTTGCCCGGAATTCGATGTTTGGTCTGAAGTGGATTAGAGAAAAGAGGGCTAACCAAGACGAATGTCCTTGCGTCAGGAGTGTGTAGCAAGTTAAAGCTTCTGATCGGTTTAACTTGGCAAACCCATGGGATCCTTGTCAGTTACACTTGAAGCCAACATACAGAGCTCCGTATTCGTGGTACTACTGCGGACGGAGTACCTCCAGTGACGCCTAACACCGTTGGTTGTGACACCCATCATAGTACGACTAACTGTGCATTTGGGCGATTTTTTGCTACTTGTCATTCATATTATCCTTACATCTTAATTTATATTCTCCAACTTTTAACCTTAAAATAATCTTATTTGTAGTCCTTATTTTCTCTATTCGAATCGATTAATCCAACAGCAAACAGTTCTTCCTTGATTACACATGTACAAAGAAATCGTATAATAATGAGCGCATGAAATTTATTAACAAAACTGCCAACTCTTGACACTTTTTCCATTAGCGAAAGTTTATTATTGCGTTAAGCAACTTTCTTCGTCCGGGTTCTTTTATTCAATGGATTTGTTTATAATAAAATTCCGTTGAACATAAAAGCCAGCGCAAAAATTCCAACAACAGACAATAAAGTAATTGGGAAGACAAAATACTTGTACTGCAGACTCCAAGGCAGTCAGACGAACGCGCTCTGACAAACGGATGAACCGTCGACGTCGTCGAACAAACACATGATAAGGCAGTGCCATTGAAAAAGTGTCAGTAAAATGGGTGGATTGCTTGTAAACAAGCGTATGGAAAGCCAACAAACAGACAAACAAAAGCCAGACAAGTTGAGGCAAACTCAAGGGCACAGTGTTCTATAAGCAAATTTCTCATGGAAAATTATGGCTGGACACCAAAATCCGTTTACTTTTAAACCGGTAGCTGCTTCGAACAGCCACGAAAGAGGACCTACGAAATGCAAGAGCAGTCAATGGGTATTTCATGGCATTATTCAGCGGGAATTCTGGTATACTATCGAAACAAGGATTCTTTGACTATAGCGCAACCTAATTTGTGAGCTCTTTACAACATACGGCATTGAAATGAAGTTGCAGCGACACAAGTGATTATAAAATGGTTACAGAAACTCGAGGAGACAGGTCCAACAATGAATTAACCACGAACCGACGGAACTAGAATTTCAAAGGATCTCGAACACGTAATGATTGTAAGATCATCTGTTCCTGAACAACCTAGACTCTCTAACTGAAAGTGGTCTTTAAACCGGAGTCTTCACAAAGATTTACATTTACATCCTTACCTTAACTCATATGGTAAACGAATTAAAACCTCAAGTTCATGATCACAGGCTTTAGTTTTCTACCGAAATGCTAGAGAGGTTTACCAGCTTTGCTAACATTTTTTCCCCAGAGGAGGCACACTTTCGTCTGAATGGGTCTGTAAACAAGTAACATTGCAGGTATTGGAGTGACGCATCAAAATCCCCTGCATTCACCTAAGGTTACAAGGTACACGCATCTTAATCAACAAGAGGACTTATTAATTCAAATCGATATTTATTTACTGCGTGAAATATGTGGATATCTGCCACCAAAACATCAGCCACATTCTCTACTACATAAGAACGACAACAGTTGAATGTGGTGGTCGACGGTGCAACAACATAGACCGTGTTTGGGTGTCACAATTTCCTTTTTTTATGTCGATGACGCAAACTACAGCCGACACCGGATGCCACCCTCATGTCTTCCTCGGAAGGACACCTGCATGATGAAGTTAGGATGTTATCTAAGCAGTACCAGCTGTTGATCCACCGAAGAAACCACCCAAATTTCCATCTAGGGCCGGTTTCCCTAACCCGACATATATGGAGTGATCTCCATGATCTAAAGAGAGGAGTCAAGGTCCTTGGAAGGGCATCTGAATGAAGAAGCTAAGATGCTTTTTTCACAGGTATATAATGAAATGCTATCTAAGCAGTACCAGCTGGAGTATCACCGAAGAAACCAAACAAATTAACATCTCCAAGGGTAGGTTTTCCTACAACGACATACATATATGGAACGATCTCCATGATCTAGAGAGGAACCTTGATGTCAGTCAGGTCTCAACGACTGGATACCACCATTCCGAAATATCATCCGAAGAAATCAGTCTGCTACATAGCACAAAGATATCCACAAGGGAACTTGGCTATCCCCTGATCAAAACACCACCGCCCTATAAACCGTGCTTGGATATGACAAATGGCGCTCAGACGAATTCTGGTACGGTGAAGAATGTCGCATAGTGTCTGAGGAACAGGACCCTGCTTATATGGCAATGCTACAGCTAATTGTAACCCAAGCTGTTAGGGAACAGCACAACAGTTACATATAAGAAGAGTGTGCTGCATATATAGAGAGAATACTTTCAGCAGCTGCTGGTTCCGGAAGGCAGCGTAAGTGGAGGTATTACGCCAATTGTTGACGACAGCATAGATTTGCCAACCAACAAGTTAAATCGAGGTAAAAAGAGCAATATCGCGGCTGGAAAAGAATAAAGCAGCCGGTGCCAACGGACTTCCGGCAGAGCTCTTCAAGTCCGGTGGCGAGGAGCTGATAACAACCATGCACCAGCTCCTACGCACGGTTTGGCCTAACTAGTGCATGCTCGATGATTAGAATCTAATCTATGTCCTGTGATGATAAACGGTGATCCAAATGAGTGCTACAACTACCGCGGGATCAGCCTTTTAGCCATCTTATTAGTGTGGCTTTAGACCTGGCAAATCAACAACTATATTCACACTTCGGCAAATCTTGGAAAAGACCCAAGAGAAACAGATGAACATGTGCCATATTTTCGTCGACTATAAAGCTGTCTTCGATAGCCCGATACGGCAGAAATTACTTGATGCCATGGCTAAGTTTAGTATTCCATCGAAGCTAATACGCCTTTGCGGAATGACGCTGACTGACACGAAGTCCAGTGAAAATTGGCAAAAATCTGACAGTCATTTTCTACCAAGCGAGGCTTTAGACAAGGCGATAGTCTGTCTTGCGATCTATTTAATATCGTAATGGAAATTATCATGTGGAAGGCTGCAGTAAACACGAATGGTACCATCTTTAACAAAAGTCACATGCTGCTCGCGTATGCCGATGATATTGATATCATTGGCCGTGGATTGTGGGATATAACTGCGGCTTTCTCGAGCATTGAAAAGCAGTCAGCGGAAGTGGAACCGGTGATAAATGAGGCAAAACCAAGTTATTTGTTTCAACGAACAAAGAGTCCACTTGTGCTTGGACGCTGCGTAGATGATTTTGTCTACCTTGGCTCCGCCATAAACAAAAATTATAATGTCAGCCTGGAAATCAAAAAACGAGTATTAATCACAAACCGCTGCTACTATGCGCTAAGCAAACGATTTAATGACAAAGCGCTCTCTTGATGAACAAAGATCCATCACTACAAGACTCTTATTCTACTTGGCTTGCTCTACAGCGCAGAATCCTGGGTAATGACACAAGCGGATCATTCTATTCTAGGAGTCTTCGATAGAAAAGTAGACCGAATGTTCTGGATTGGACACGTTGTACGAATGGATGAAAATGTTCCAGCTCGAGAGGATTTCGTCAATAAACTCGATGGTGGGGACTACCAGGAGGGGGCTACCAAAACTTTGTTGGATGAACCAGGTTAAAGAGCTGTTATCTACACTTGGTGTGACTAATTGTCTTCGCAATGGACCGAAGCGCTTGGAATTCTTTTCTACGTAAGGCTACTGGTAGATACATTTCTGTCGCTGCTGCCAATTAAGAAGAAGATTTCAGTCCACCGAAACTGAATGGTGTGGAAATGAAGCTCTCAACGCAGGCCAAGTTCCTGGGTGCTGATCTGATGCTAAATTGGTCCGGTAACATCGAGGATAGATCAAAAAGAGTTTCACTTCGATCGGAATTGGTGTAGGAACAGCGAGGAGAGTTTACAAAGGGGTGTCAATGCCTTTTATGCGTACCGGAACTCGTGTAAGTAAAAGCTCGGAGACTCAGCCCAAAGGTGACAATGTGGCTGTATACTGCGGCCTATTTCGGTGTGATTAACTAAAAATGCTCAGCAAGCTTTAAAGGAAGGCTGCAATGGGAATTACTGGGGATAGAAGTAGCGCACCGCAAGCGGCTTTGTTTGTGTCCCCTGTCTTCCGTCCCTGGACTTGCACGTCAAGGCAACTGTGACCCGAGGAGCAATCAGGCTGAGGAAAGATGACATTGGCATCAATCCACATATGTATGGTCAAGTGATTATTCTCCGAAATTTTGGTCAATGAAGACTCTTTTCATCTGCCACCATTTACTGTTATGTTGGCGAAAATAGTGGGTTTTCATAAAGAAGACGTTGAAATTCCGGGAAGATTGAAATGGAAAGACGTCGGGACTTCTAAGTTGATTCCACTTGTCTTTACTGACGTATCGAAGATGGATTATGACACAGGAGTTGGCGTATACAGCGAAGACCTGCAGCTAAGTTTTTATTTTAGCCTAAAAAATGAATGCAGTGCTTTCAGGCTAAAGCCGCGGAAGCTATTTTGGGATGTGAAATCGATACTACCGGATACCATGTGTGTGGATAGTCAATCTGCAATAAATCTATAAATTCTACATGGTGTAAATCAATGTAGGTGGGGAACCTTTAGGATAAGGAAGGAAGGAAGGACTAAAGCTTCTGATGTCAGCCTCTTTTGGGTCTCAGGAAGTTGTGAGATCCCTGGAAATGAATTAGCGGACTTATTGGCCGGAGAAAGCTGTACTTCGCCTGCTTATGAATCTGATAGATGTTCATCTGCCTATTTGTTACCTTTTTGGCTTAGTGGAAGATTGGTTTGCCAGCAGACTTTGGATCTACAGAACTGACTGTATAACGGCTAGATCACTGTGACCAGAATATAGCAGGTAAATGGGATACCGGACTACGACCGTGTGTGTGAGCACGACGAGGAGTCCGAGGCGATGGAACATCTTTGTAGCTGTCCTGCTCTAGTCCGTAAGAGCTTACATTGAGAAGGGTTGAATAAACGACGTAGAGTCTATCCCCTTAGATGGAGTACCTAATATAATGGGTTTTATGACCTACCTTTCATGGTTAACTAGTATAAAATTATACTTTTTTTTTGTAATGGGTTTTCACAATTTACTCTCGGTGAACAAAATAAAGTAATTTTTAAACATTAAAATTATTTTTATAGTAGGAGATAGATGAAATAGGGCAACTTTAAAGCACTGTGCAAACAAAATCCTTATTACACATACGTCGACAGAATTCTTGGCAATAATAACAAGCAAGCAAACAAACAAACAAACACACACACACATCATCGGTTTAATCAAACTTTTTCTTTAACTGCGTGTTCGTATTCCTGACACACACAAACACACACATGCACATACAGGCTTTTACTTACATCCTTTTATGTATGCCCCCTCTCAACACTGCCTCTCACTCACTCTCTCTTTCCCTTTATTGTGTCTACTTTCAGTTATTTTGTGAATAGACTGCGTGAAGCCGTTCAGGAGCAAATCGAATCTGGCATTGTATTCTGGTATGACAGCGTCATCGAAACTGGTCAATTGTCGTGGCAAAACGAGCTCAATGCCAAGAATGTGCGTTTCTTCAAATCAGCCGATGCCATGCTCATAAATTATACGTGGAACGAGGGCAGCCTTGAGCGGACACGCTCATTGTGCGACGTAGAACGGGCCCACAGCCAAAGTGTCTTCTTTGGCATCGATGTGTTTGGCCGTGGCCAAATAGCCAAATTTCAAAGTAAACGAACATTGGCACGCATCGTCAAGCAACGCTTCTCCACCGGCATCTTTGCCCCCGGCTGGACTTTTGAGACCTTGCAACAGTATGGCTACGACATTAAACAACTGGACGGCGATGATGAAGTCAACAATGCGTTCTTACAGCGAAACGAAAAGTTCTGGTGGTTGCTGTGGGACCACATGGCCACACATCCCTATCACCATATGCCATTCTATTCGGACTTTTGTATGGGCTCTGGCAAAAAGACCTACGAGAGTGGTTTGCCCAAAAACATGCCGGACAATGATGAAGCCGCGGCGAGCACTAGCGAATCGGGAGCATTTTTCAATTTGTCACGTCAATCGCTGCAGCCCTCGGTGCCGTTGCATGATCTAGCAACTCGTCACTACGATGACGCCTTCAATGGCGGCTCCTGCCTGCGCATCACCCAGAGCGATACCAGTTTCCGACTGTTTGCCACTGATTGTAAACTGCCAAGCGGCGGCTTGGTCTTTGCCTACGCCTACAAACTGAATTCGCGTGATGGAGAGTTCGATTGTATTTTACGCTTTTGCACGGGCAACAATGCCCGCGATTGCTACCTGTTTCTAGGGGACTACTACGATACCGTGAGTTTCCAACGTGGCCGATGCTATGTGTCGCCCTTTAATCCCAAATACAACGAACTGCTGACTGGTCCACTTGAATGTGCTCAAATACCCAAAGATATGGCCTTTCCTGACTTTCAAGAGAATGGCTGGCGTGTGCGCTACTATGTGGTAGAGTTCGATGGTGCCATCCAAGTGAAAGACATAGGCGTGCTGTACCGAAAGACACCAGAGGCTCAAGATACTGCGTACCTAGGTGCTGTTTTCCTCAACGAGTTCAATGTGCATCAACATAAATTCCCGTCAGACAGTAATACTGTCCTAATTCAGGCGTATGGCGGAAATTTACTAAATTAACAGGAGAATGTATAAATTAATAGTATGTCAAAGACGCAACAGAGATTCCAAAATAGTTAGATTTTATGATAAAATTACAAAAAATAATAATAACATGCATAGCTTTTTTATAGCCAAGTTTCGAAGAAATGATGGAATTTTTCATTGGAGTTTAAAGGCGTTCTATTAAATTAGATAGGAAAAAGTACAAAATAACATAAATGAGACGAGAGATGCCAAAATAGTTAGATTTTATGATACAATTTTAAAGATTTTTACCGAGCTATTCTTAAATAATGTGACAGTCGTCATTCATGAGTAATTAATAAAACGTAACATAACTATTATTGTCAATTTGAAAAAAAGAGTTTTTATTTGTCATACAGAAGAGTCAGTTGCAGAGATGGTCTGTCGTTAACTGTGACGTAAGTGACATACATTTGCGACATATGTGTCATACGAAAAAAGAAGGATCTGAAGAGGATGCAGGATAAGTGCACAGAGTTGTTCCAAAAAAGTGGGGAAGTTCGAAAATTTAACCAGAGAGTTAAGGCAAGAATGCGTGGAACAGGCTTGCCCTCCTGCAAGGACAGCGATGGCCAGCTAGTGACGGACCCGGATAACGTTCTGAAGATATGTAGAAAAAATTTCAGAAGTCTGCTGGATACGGCCCACACTCTAGAAGACCCCGCTCCAATCCATGAATATGGTATTAACTGTCTACCTCCGGACAGAGTGAGATACATGTGGCAATATTCCGCCTCAATAATAACAAAGCAGCTATAGCCGATGGTCTCCCGGCTGAATTGTTTAAGTCAGGTGGAGAGATCCTGATGAGGAGCATGTATCAGCTCATGGAGAACATCTGGATAAAGGAGAACATGCCCGGGGATTGGAGTCTAAGTCTGTTATGTCCAATAAATAAGAAAGGAAATCGTAGTGAGTGTAAAACTACCGGGGAAAAAGCCTATTGCCAATTGCGTACAAGGTTTTTTCGTGCATATTGTGTGAAACTCTAAAGCCAATTGTAGAAAAACTAATTGGACCTTATTAGTGCAGCTTTAGACCAGGAAAATCTACGACGGATCAAATATTCACTTTACGACAAATCCTGGAAAAAAACTCATGAAATGCAGAACGACACCTACCACCTCTTTGTCGACTACAAAGCTGCCTTCGACTCTCCGATAAGAAATAACTTATTTGAAGCCATGTCTGAGTTTGGAATTCCTGCAAAGCTAATTCGACTTTGCAGATGTACGTAGGTAAACACCAAATCCTCGATTAAAATTTGTAAGGATCACTCTGAACCATTTAACACGGGAAGGGGCCTCACTTTGTCCTGTCCTGTACACTTTTTAATATAGTTATGGAGAAGGTGATGAGAAAGGCTGGTGTCAACAAGTCTAGCACCTTATTCCGCAAGAGCCACATGCCACTAGCCTATACTCATGATATAGACATCATTGGCCGAAATCTGCGTGATGTTTTCTCAACATTTGAAAAGGAGTCAGCAAAAATGGGCAACGAGGACAAAACAAAATTAATGATTTCGACGAACAAAGAGTCCTCTCCACTGTGAACGTTGACAATTATTGTTTTGAGGTAGTAGATGAATTTACCTTCCGTCAATAACAAAAATAGTGTCAGCCAAGAAATCAAGCGGATAATAGTACTCGCCAATAGATGTTTTTACGGAATTTGGCAGCACTAATCACGAGCTGCTAAGTGCTATTTTTACCCTTTCTGTTGTATGCTGCCGAATCGTGGGTGCTTTCGAAGACGGACGTACAAAACCTGGGAGAATTCGATACCACACGGCATCAAAATCTCTATTTACATAAAAAGTGGATATAGCTGGTTTGAACATTTTTTTCAAACTATAAAACCGAGTTACTCAGAATGTGTTTTTTTGCATATAGAACACATGAAACCCCGGACGATGATATGGTAACCGAAGAGCCGATGCATTTGGAAAGGCCGAGCAATATTCTCCGTTTTATTTTTAGGCTGATACGGATTCGAGCGAGATGAATACATCCGGTACCTCAAAGCAATAGTTCTCAAAGTTAACGCTGCTTCACCAACTGGAGGATACTTTGTTCGATGATACTTCGTCTTGTCCTCATTCACTGCCAAACCCATTTTCGCTGACTCCCTTTCCACAGATGAGAAGACAGCTGTTACCTCTCGCATCGTCTGACAGATAAAGTCGATATCATCGTTATATGCGAGCAGCATTTGGCTCTTATAAAATATATTGCCAAACATGTCAACCGCTGCTTTCCTTAACACCTTCTCTATCACAATGTTGAACAGGATGCATGACAAAACATCACCCTGCCTTAGACCTTTCGTCGTATCGAATGAAGGAAAGACCTGTTCCATGTACCCTACCATTTATCTTCTGGTAGAATTTTCGGTCTTCACCCCTGCTCCTTGCCAATCCGAACAGATGATTTGGTATTCGTAATTCAGAGACACATTATTTTCTCAGGGATACCGAACTCAGACATGGTTTCGTATAGTCGATGCCTGATGGGACTATCGAAGGCAGTTTTGTAATCGACAAAGCGGTGGTAAGTGTCGATTTGCTTCTCATGGGTTTTCGTGGATTTGACTGGTCTAAAGCCGCACTGACAAGCCCAATCAGGTTTTCTACAATTGGCTTTAGACGTTCACACAGTATGCTAGAGAGGACCTTATACGAAATCGGTAAGAGGCTAATTCCACGGTAGTTTTTACACTCACTATGGTCACCTTTTTGTAAATAGCACACTGAGATTCCAATCCTCAGGCATGCTCTCCACTTCTTTATTGTTCTTTAGACGGGATATGACAGTTTTTACCTCAGCTTGGCTCGGAGGAGGACACTCGATGTTATCATCTGCGATTGATGAACCGATTTTTCTTCAGGAACCGATTTTCAGACATCAAAAGACTACAGAAGTGATCTTTATATATTCACAGTACGCTCACGGAGTCAGTAACGGGATGACCATTCTTGTCTTTACAGGAGAGAAGATCTGTTCCATGTACCCTACCATATATCTGCTTCAGAGGCTTCACCTCTGTTCCTGTATTCTTAAATGCTCCTGCTTCTTCAGCTTTCGTTTTTTTTCGCCTGAAGAGTCGTCTCCCGCTTTGCCTCCCTGTACTTTTCAAGATCTGCTCGCGTTGCCATTGGCTGCAGTTTGGCCCTGTTAGCTGCATCTTGTTCTCGGGTGGCACTCGTTTAAGGACTTCACATACTCCAGGGAATGGGACTTTGCCCAGAGGCTGAAAACTACTGATTGTCACTCACTTGGGAGTGACCAGAAGCGATTCCTTTGTGGCACTGTCCAAGCAGCTAACTACTTCCGGTCCTAGACCAAGTATTCCCTGGGCAATGACTTCAAAGCAACCGCTTAGAAGTTAGCTAGAGTTAGAAGGCGAAACGTTGAGTAACCTAATCGGCATGCTACCACCGATGCGTCTTAGGAAGTAGGTAACAAAAGTTACTGAAGCTCAACACAGGCTCTCCTAGTGGCCTTGGCAGCCCCAAGAAACTAGGATCGGGAGCGGTGGCCTAATAAGCCACTCTCCTTAAACAAAATTTATTATGAAAACACGAAGAAAAGAAAAAACAAGAACCCCCCCAAATGTTGACGACCCCCGCAAACGATATAAGGACCATGATTTAAGGATATGCACCTGGAATGTCCGAACTCTATACAGAGATGGTGCCTCTATCCAACTGGCGGATGTCCTCGACAAATACAAGGCTGACATCACCGCCATACAGGAAATGAGATGGACGGGACAGGGATGCACACGACGAAAGAACTGTGACATCTTCTACAGCTGCCATGCAGAAAGACACGAATTTGGATGTGGTTTCATAGTCGGCAAGAGACTTCGACACCTGATCTCGCGGTTTAACCCTGTAAGTGACCGAATAGCCACCATTCGCATCCGGGCGAAATATTTTTACATCACGCTGATTTGTGTACACGCCCCGACGGAAGATAAAGACGATGAGATTAAAGATGCATTTTACGAGCGCCTAGAGGAAACATACGACCGCTGCCCTGGCCACGACATTAAAATTGTTCTAGGAGACTTTAATGCAAAAATAGGAAGGGAAGATGTTCTTGGTCCATCGATCGGCAAATTCAGCCTGCATACCGACACGTCAGACAACGGGTTTAGGCTGGTTAGCTTCGCAGCGGGAAGGAACATGGTAGTGAGTAGAACCAGATTCCAGCACAAAGATATCCACAAGGCAACTTGGCATATCCCCCGATCAAAACACCAAAAATCAAATTGATCATGTGGTAATCGATGGCAGACATGCATCTAGTGTCATGGACGTGCGTGTGATTCGTGGTGCTAATATTGGCTCGGATCATTACCTGGTTGCAGCCAAGGTGCGCAAAAGATTGAGCAGAGCGAAAAACGCACGTAACCAAACACAAAAAAAGCTGGACATCGCGAAGCTGCAAACCCCAGAGATAGCTACTGCCTACTCCAACCAGCTCTCCCAACTTTTACGACACAACGCCTCTACTTCTGACGTTCCCGATACACAGTGGCAGCATATTGCGCATTCCATGGCAACCGCCGCAACAACCGTGCTAGGATATGAAAAGCGGAGCTCAGACGAATCCTGGTACGATGAAGAATGTCGCATAGCGTCTGAGGAACTGGATGCTGCTTATAGGGCAACGCTACAGCCAATTGCGACCCGTGCTGTTAGGGAACGGCATAAGGAGAAAGCTAAACGGGCGAGACAGCTATTTAGGCGAAAAAACGTCAGATGAAGGAACGGGAGAACGAGGATATAGAGCGATACAGGGATAGAGGTGAGGCCCGAAAATTTTACCAGAAAATAAGAACAAATGGATACGGTAATGGCCTCCCCACCTGTAAGGACAGTGATGGAAATCTGGCAATTGTCGACGACGGCTTAGATTGCCCACCACCAAGTCAAGCCGAGGTAAGAAGAGCAATATCGCGGCTGAAAAACAACAAAGCAGCCGGTGCCGACGGTCTGCCCGCAGAGCTCTTCAAGTCCGGTGGCGAGGAGCTGATAACGAGCATGCACCAGCTCCTGCGCACGGTTTGGCTTAAAGAGTGCATGCCTGACGATTGGAATGTAAGCGTATTATGTCCTGTGCTGAAAAAAGGTGATCCAAGTGTGTGCTCCAACTACCGCGGGATCAGCCTTCTACCCATCGCATATAAGGTCCTGTCGAGTGTGCTATGTGAAAGACTAAAGCCAGTGTTATCCAACCTGATCGGGCCTTATCAGTGTGGCTTTAGACCCGGAAAATCAACAACTGACCAGATTTTCACACTTCGGCAAATCCTGGAAAAGACCCAAGAGAAACAGATCGACACGTACCATCTTTTTGTCGACTATAAAGCTGCCTTCGACAGCCCGATACGGCAGAAATTACTCGATGCCATGGCTGAGTTTGGTATTCCAGCGAAGCTGATACGTCTTTGCGGAATGACGCTGACTGACACGAAGTCTTCAGTGAAGATTGGCAAGGACCTTACGGAGCCATTCTATACCAGACGAGGCCTTAAACAAGGCGACGCCCTATCGTGCGATCTCTTCAACATTGTGATGGAGATGATAATGAGAAAAGCTGCAGTAAACACGAGTGGCACTATATTCAACAAAAGCCACATGCTACTCGCGTACGCTGATGACGTAGACATCATCGGTCGAAAACTGCGGGATGTGACTGCAGTCTTCTCAGGTATACAGAAGGAATCAGCGAAAATGGGCCTAACGGTGAACGAGGACAAAACGAAGTTATTAGTTTCAACGAACAAAGAATCTACTCGTTTGGGAAACTGCGTGAACGTTGACAACTATAATTTCGAGGTGGTAGATAACTTTGTCTACCTAGGATCCGCCATCAATAAAGCAAATAATGTCAGCCTAGAAATCCGGAGAAGAATCCTGCTTGCAAATAAATGCTACTACGGACTAAGCAAGCGATTCAATGACAAAGCCCTCTCTCGACGAACAAAACTCCAGCTATACCAGATACTGGTTCTACCTGTCTTAATGTATGGCTCAGAATCCTGGGTTATGACACAAGCGGATGAATCGGTTCTGGCGGTATTCGAGAGAAAAATACTCCGTAAAATATATGGGCCCATCATCGTTAACGGAGAGTATCGGCGTCGTATGAATCATGAGCTGTACACTGACATTGACGTGGTCAAACGCATTAAGGTGCAACGGCTGCGCTGGCTAGGTCATGTTGTACGCATGGATGAAAATGCTCCAGCTCGAAAAGTCTTCGACAATGAACTCGATGGACGGCGCAGAAGAGGGCGACCAAAACTCCGTTGGAAAGACCAGGTTACTGAGAACCTTACAGAACTCGGTGTGACTAACTGGAGAAGAAGCGCAGAAGATCGAGGCGCTTATAATATTTTTCTACGTGCGGTATATAATCCACTGGGATTGCATAGAAGTTCCAGCTAAGTAAGTAAGTAAGTACTCCAGTACGAACCGCGTAGTACTTTCCATCGGGTGGGCAATATATTGCCACTGCGCGCTAGTATTTTCAGGAGTTGAGTGAGTTGGTTGGAATAGGCGTTGGCTACCTTTGTCGTCTGCAGTTTAGCGATGCCAATAAATATACTAATATTTAAGCTTAAACATTTGTCGGTCTTTCAATGTGTTAGTTCACTTAATACACTGCCACTGTTTGATATGTGGCAAAAGAATTAAAAGTCACCACCAAAGCCGCCAATCATCCAAACAGCAAAAAAATCTCACTATTCACACACACACACATCAATCGTTGTCTGCTGGCCGCCAAAGTCAATGATCAACAATCATGTGATTGATTTAAAATCATTTCGAATGAAATGGATTTGTTGGTGAAATTGATTTGATGTGAATTGAGTGAGGTATTGAGTTCATGTGAAAGGACATACCACCCTATCGTACCGGGATGGTTTTCTCACTTTCTCATGTATAGCGGTTGAAAAAGAGATTAATAATTTCTGGCCACGACGGCAGAAAAGCTTAAAGTGTTGGTTGCAAAACTGAAACCATTGCGTATTTTCATAGGGATTTTATACAAATTTCCAAAATTGAATTGTGCCAGAGAGTCGACTTTTTTGTGTAAACTTTTGAAAATTTCTAAACTGTTGCCACAGAGAATATAAAATTCGTAGTAACTTTAAGGTGGGCAGGGTGATGTACAACAGAAACGGGAATTGCAAACACAAAAGAAGATTTGGAAGTTCGTAACCGAAAGTAAATGTTGTTGTTGATAAATAGTTTCTTACTCACCCCAAACAATTTCAATGATAAGTTGTAATTTTCAGCTTTGTATGAGACTCGAGACATATGACCTTTTTATACCATTTTATTCATTAGTTTTCCTGTCAGCTACAACCTGCAAAAAGCAATGTTTAGAAGATGTTAGTACCAGCTACATAGGGAGAAGATTAAGAATATTGTACAGACGTGGTTCCGAATTGGAATGTTGTATGGTACATATGACGACGCACACTGGGGTATTGAACACCCAAAACGGAGATTAATTCAAGGAAGAGTCCGATCTTAGCCAAATTTGGCACAGATGATCCTTTTGCTATAAGATCGATTGGTTTAAAGTTTTTAAGAAATCGGTCCATATTTACATATAGTCCCCATATATATACTTATATGTATATATACTGTAGTAGAATCAAACCTTTATAAAAGCTACGGTTTGTGTCCAACCTCTTTGAAATTTGATATTGATTTATGTTTTAAATGTTTTAAATATATATATAAATGCTTATGCATATGTATACACACTTATATATTTATGTACAGGGTGGACCAAAAGGCTGTATACATTTGAATAAGTATCTGCATATAGCAATCTCGGCGGGGTGAGGCGGAGGCGTTGGGAAAGGAAAGATCTGCCAATGGGAAATCATCATTACAGCTTCATTTAAAGTTGTTGCAAATCTAATGTAAAGCGTGCACAGAATGCTAACGGTGTCTAATCGACTGGTTGGTATCTTTATTAACGGTCTCCGCTACAGGCGCAACATTCTCCTCTCTGTAGAATGGAAGTGGTAATTTTGGTTGCGTATTATCCAATAACGTACACTGAAGCTTAAATTTGAGGTTGATATTGACAAAAGTGCTCTCAGATAGTGGATTATGCACACTACGTGTTGAGCGAAGGGCTATTTTAAAAAAAATAATTTTTGGAGACGCTGTTTCCATTTCATTTACTTAATGACAAAATGTCATACAATATTAAATACCAGTCAAATAACAATTCGCAATCAGTCACTTGTGTTTTGCAAATAAAACCATTTGAAAAACAAACCTCGAAATGAATCGCATTTTATAAAAGAAACGTGTACTAGTTAGAAGGTATTTCTCTGAATTTAGCATTAACAACTAGTTTTAGTGCTTGTTATTAATCAGTTCTGAATTAATTTTCCCAAATATGTTGATATTTTAACGTTTTGAAAAAATTTGCTGTGACGGCTATAAACTCAAGAGTTGTTGTGAAATAACGTCATTTAACCATATTTTAAGTTTGAATATTACTAAGGCAAATCAGCATATATTGCCTTATGTAGGGTATAATTAAAAATTAATGCTCAACAACAAATTGCAATACAGCAAAAAGGAAGAAAATTAGGCCAAATCAAACCAAACGAATTTTCCATCGTTTTCGCAGGAGTGGGTAACATCACAATTTATTTAATAAAACAAATTGGCGCAAAAACGCGCAAAATGTTTTCCTTGATTATGTAAGTACAGATGTTATATTTTACAATAATGTTAATATTTCAACACGGTTTTACCCGGAACCATTTTAAAATTCTACATACATTTCAAAAATACCTAAAATTTAGACCATTTTTCCAAAAATATTTAAAAATAATTATACTTATTTATTGTAAACAACTAATTGTTATTCCTGTTCTTCAAAAGCTGACGTTGAATGATCCATAACAATAATTAAGTTTTTAAAAGACTAAAAGGCAAAAACTTTCACTCCAAAATATCGATATTTCACTTTTCGGTAACACATAGAAAAGTCGAAAAAATTTCCCAAGTTTGAGAGAGCATAGAACTTTAAATAAACAACATATGTAATTGATTTTAGTATCTATTGAATCAGTATCCTGTGTACAATTATTGAGTATAAAACTTTAATTGGAAATCGCAATTTTTATTTTTTAATTAATCTCCGTTTTGGGGGTTCCATACCCCACTGTGCGACGTGGGAACCAGAGAGATCTAAGTGACATTTTTACTAGTAATGAGTTAATCACACACAAAATTTGTAATATGACAACATACAGCTTCTAGTAGATTATATTAATCCAGGTAAACCAGTAAAAGCTTGACAACCCAGGAGTCTGTGGACACAGTAGATGGCAGATGCAGGAGTTTGTGAAAGCAAAGTCCGGTACAAAAGCTCAAAAATTATCCGAAAATACGATTACTTTATCTGGCAAATCTCAAAATACGTAACTATAAAGAACTAGGAGTAAATTTGATTAAAGACATTACACGGACTATAAAGAGGATGAAATGCCTCAAAATTATATTAAACGCGGGTAAATTTAACAAAGTGAATCATAAGAAAAGGTGAATTATTTTCTACCTAGCATAATCCTTAATCTTACGTTCCAGAATCGGAAGGGAAATCATTGTGAGGCGATCTGTATAAGGAGGCAAACCTACATTTAAATTCCAACTAATATAGTGGTTAGAACACGCGACTACCATGCGGGAGATCGCAGGTTCAAACCTGGCTCCAGTCATCTTAAAAGAAAAAAAAAAAAAAAAAGATCGACGTTCGCATTCGTCGATACAACAACGCGAGAAGCTATCCTATACCTCATTCATGGGGTGCAAAGCGAAATTAAGTTTTAAGTTATTCCTCGAGGCATAAATTATGAATTGTTTCTGCACAGACTCAATCATATCTATGTGGCACCTGTAGTTAGGAGACCAAATTACCGAACCATATTCTACTCCAGGTCTAACTAGGCTCGTGTAAAGACTTTTTGCTAATTAAGGGTCATTAAATTCCCTTAACCATCATTTAGTAAACCCAATAAGCTAGCCGCCTTACTTATAGAAGAGTCTACATGAGGTGTAAATGAAAGTTTAGTATCAAAAGTAACCCCTAGGTCACAAAATAGACACACACTTTCCAATTGACAGCTATCGATCATATATAAAGTTGGCAGACTTTTTGCTCTTTGAAACGATATCTTCTTGCATTTCCTTAAATTAAGCAACATATGGTTACACCGGCTCCAAGTTTCTAAACAATCCATATTCTTATGAAATAATAGACTCTCATCCAATGATCGAAGAGAAAAGTACAACTTTACATCGTCCGCATGTATTTATATATTAGACTAACAATTAAATGATGGAAGGTCATTCAAGAACTGATTGAAGAGGATAGGGTCTAAATGACTTCCCTGTGGGGTGACAAGAATTTTATGCAAAAACAGCTTTTAAACAATACCTCTTGGGTTCTTCTCTTTAAATAATTCGACAACCAATACAAAAAATCCAATGGCAAATAAATCAAATTCAGTTTTAGAAGCAGAAGATCGTGTTCAACTCAAAAGCCTTGCATAAATCGGTATAAATAACATCTGTCTGCAGTTTAGAGGAAAAAGCTTAAAAAATATGTGAGATAAACTCCAAAAAGTTGGTGACAGTGGACCTGTCCCTCAAAAACCCAGCGGTAATCTCAGACCCTGCGCGTGTAGAAGACGCAGACGAAAAGCCTTCATTTGAGCGCGTTTCAAGAAATAAAGTCGAAATTAGCATTCCAGATGAATAAGGAGTATCACCATCACGAGTTTCAAAAGCATTTGTTGTGAAATCCGACCGATCAGGAACGGGTATAAAAGTTGGGGCAACAACATTAGTGGGCGTAGTTACAGATTCATGAGCCGATGAGGGTAAAGGTGACAGGAAAACTCCACCAAAATCAATCTATCCACATTGCTTCATCCCGAAGCCCTCTTCTTCTTACTAATTTATTGTTATTCAAAATCAGAAATATGTAACGGAAACATAAAGTGTTCACCTAAAAGTATGCAACTAAAATAAAAAGCTGTTATTACCAAAACAGCAATAAGAATAAAACGGAACTAGCCAACAATGACAATGTGCGAAGAGAAGGAAAACATAAAAACCATAAAACAAAGAGACGGCATCAGAAAAAATCAACAACAAAAACAGAAGCAAAGCTCCTGTTGCGTATCACCGACAAAGTAAAAAATATCACTAATGCTCACAGATTTAGGATATGACACTTGACACTTGAACACACAACTAGAGAAATTAATTCACCGCATTAAATTAAACTCAAGACAGACAGACAGACAGACATTTTATACCCATTTTATGGCTGCAAAATAAATTTTTGTAACAAGCGGCGCACCCAGCTGGTACACCTAATTCGAATGCGTTGAATCTAGTAGTGCTAACCATTTTTTAGGTTAGCTCTTATTTAAGAAATAATTACGACTAAAAAGTTTGGTTAAAAGTATATAAAAAACACAATTATTGGGTGAAATGCATAATTCTATGGCCGGGTCCACAATAAAGAAAAAAAAAACGAAAAAATAAACCAAATTTTTGTATTGATATTATTACTCGATTTCTAAAGTGGGCGGAATATGTATTTGTATGGGTGGTACCAGATGGGACCATGTAGCCCATTTGCAATACCTAAGTTGTTTTGGGAAAATATTAACTCGTGCAAAATTTTAAAACATTTGGTTGCGTCTTTCGAAATTTATCGTGCGTACCAGCCGGACAGACAGACAGATAGACGGACATGGCTCAAACGATTTAAAAGTCATGAATCGAATCGGGTTCAAAGAAACCTAAAGTGACTCCTTCTATGTGTTACACTTTTGGGTCGTATCAAATGATATATACCCTCATTCCTAAGGGTGATGGTATAAGAAATAATGGCAGCGCTGTATTCGTAAAACGAATACCTTTCGTATAAATACCCACACTTGCCCCATACCCATGTCCAATCGAAAAAAATGGTTTTTGAAAAAAACCAATATTTTGCTTGATTTTCCTTATTTATTTTTTTTCAACCCGGCCATAGAATTATTGAACTAGCACAGTGTAATGGTGTAATGGTCATACAAATTTGTTTGCTCAAGGTAGGTTTTTAGCACTTTTTCCCGGTATACCGTGTTTTTGTGACTGAAGCAAAGTTAAATTTTTCCCATTGACCTATAAGTTTTACGGACATGAGCTCAGGTTTTCGACTGAAAGATAATTTTGTGTCGACAACGGACAACTAGAATGTCATAGCAATTCTTTATCCATAATACTCTTAACAGACAAATTTTTTGACAGATTCGCACCGTTACACTAACTTTCGTATATCGCGACCTAAAGTCGCAAAGGGTGTAAGTCCAAAATTCAAAATTTTACAGGAGGGACAAAAAACTTTACTTTTTCCTTTAACGACTTACTTTTTCAAAACTTTTAATGCAATTATGTGTATGAAAGGTGACAACGCATATATTTTTGGTGGTTTGTTATTTTAAGCCAGATGCGATTTCAATTAATCTAGCGTTCTACATTATAAAATACATTCAGGCAAAAGGACTTACAACCTTTACGACTGTAGGTCGCGATATAGTGACATACGTATGATTAATAAATAAAATTCCACATAACTCATACGCTCTGACATGCCGCTCCAAAACACTCTGCTCAACACATTTTAAACGTCGGTAATGTGCGCAGGCGAACTCAAAACACAAGAGCTTAATGATCGAAGATGCTCCGCACACAGAGTCAACACATAACAAAACTCTTTTTTACAATTTTTTCCTGAGCACTCAAAGATGGTGTGCACACATAAACGAGCGACGCTAAAAGATTGGTAGAGAAGAAGAAGAAATATAGCTGTATATGTATAAATATATGTATGTATGTGTTTTTTTCTCCATATGAATATTCATATGTTACTCCGAGTTTGGGTATTTTCGTTTCTCAGTGCACATATGAGTTGTGTCATCTTTATCGCACACACGACGGGAGTCAGAAAAAAGAGCAACATCGTTTTCCGACACTTGGCAAGATGTGTTTGCATGTTAACATGCTCAACGGTACAGAGTTTGTGTCACATTTACCTCTCAAACACTCTCATGAAAAGAGTTTTGCATACATTTTGTGCACATTTGTGAGTTTTTTTCAAACGCTGCTTCATATCGTTACATAATATGCTTTGACCTTTATGACAAGTTGACAAATTAAAATACATAAGTAATTTCATTTTCATTCATCGAGACAAACAATATCATACATAGGGTGAGAGTATATAACAGTCAGTTCACCCGACAAAAATTTCTGTACTGGTTTTATTCACGTTTTGTTGCATTTTCCATAATATTAGGCAGTTTTTAAATCAGATGCCAGCCTAATGAGCATCTGACTATTGCGTCTAAGGTCACGCTCTATGTTTGCAACCACATTTTGTATAACAACTGTTTGGCTTTGTTTCCTTTCTGGAAATCGTTTTTCTATTGTCAGCACTGACTTATATATGCCTGGACATGTGTACATGGGTTTTTTTTTTTAATATTCAGATACACAAACATACAGAACGGCGGTGGAATGAATGGTATGAAATTATCTTCTAACAGGCCTTCTGTAACTAGAAGGCCTACTAAGTACGACTAAGCGATATCTTCTTAACTTAAGCGCAGCCCATTGTGTACTTGAATCAATTAATAAAGTAGAAAAAGTACAATATTGACTATTGAATTTTTTACTTAAATTTTGCCTGCAAATTTTTCTTTCTGTGTACATATTGTAATTTCACTTCCATTTCTTACCTTACAAGATTGGGAGCTTTAAACTACCATGGTATCTTCCACAACAAATGCTTTCCTGGCAAAGGAAGGTGGACTTTTCATATCTTCTTTGCTTGTGTTATCATAGCATAAAAAATATGCAATTTACAAATTGGTGGCTACGCTTTTCTCGGAACTGTCCGCATACAATGAATGGACGCGAACAGCAGGAGTTGATTGCAATATAAACTAATGTACATGTTCTGAACTCTTAAGTGCAGTATATACCGGTGGATAGCATAGTATAAATTAACCTTAATGGTGCTTAAAAAAAATTTTATTTTATTGAAAAGAGTATGCTCGCTATGATCGACTTTTTTATAAAATTTTATTTAAGTAAAATCACAAATGACATCGACTAGTTAAGTCATTAAGAAGTGAGTGCAATGATTATGCCAAATATTTAATATTTATTTATTCCCGTTGTTCTAATGTGGAACATTTACTCTATTCACTCCTATTAAGAGCCAGTAATTTTATTTCATTCGAGTTTCTTGTCGTTTTCGCACCTTCGGTGTCTTGCTGCCTTTTCTAGGTGTGGGCACGTATTCCTGTTTTTGACTATCTTGTGGATTTCAAATAAGTGTCCTCCTGTGGCTTTCGCAGTGTATTCCCAAGTCAATTCCACTTAATTATAAGGATTTCGGACGCAATGGAAGAATGTTTTGTCGACTGCCAAAGATTATTATTGCAGATTGTATGTGGCCGAACATTTTTGTTTAACTGCTTAATATATCTTGTTAAAAATTTAAAAAGCATACAAATTGCGGCTGCTTGTGTTCCATGCTGAATGTTTAATCTTCTTTTATTTCGAGATTAGGTAAAATTCCAGACGGAGCTCCAGGAAGAGTTGATTGCAGTTTGCAATTAGTAGCATTAATTTGGTGTTTCATTTATTTTTTTGAAGTTCAACATTCAACGCTGCTTTCTCAAGATGTTTTTTGTTTGCTGACATATCCGATTGCTTATACTTAGAAGGCAGATGTCGTCATCAAAATCGGCATGTTATCCTATCAATCCCCGCTTTACTCTCAAAGTTTTCAATATTAAACAAGAATGGTGACATCACACATCCTACAACTCCACAAGTTCCCTATCGGATGTAAAAAATAGAAGAGGAGCTGACATAAGTAGTGATCGCGAGCTCATCCCAGGCGAAATCAAGGTAAAGTTAAAACCTAGATAAAGAAAAACAAGCAGCACACACCAAAGTCGGAAACGGATCTACGTACTCCAAAAAAACGTAACTAAGAACGCGTTAGCAGTGGCAATTCGCGAACAACTACCATCAAATCAGCTTACCAGAAAAACATGGAAAGACTTCACCAGACGATAGATTGTCTTACTAATTGATGGTGCAGCAGGAACCAAGCAGTCGCTGATCACAGTGGAGCGCTACTAACAGAGCATGATTCATGGTGAGAACATTTCGAAGAAATAAGTAACTTCAACATAGATGAAGTTACCGAAGACGAAATGAATAACAGCAGCCCTGCACAAAACAACTTAAGAATATATCTCCCAGCCTATATGAGATATAACAGGCTATTCTAAAATTAAGAAGTAATATAGCAGCTGGAGAAGATGGAATACCAGCCGAAATTCTACGTGCTGACATCGAAACCACAACTCAACTTCTTCAGCCGCACAACACATCAGTATAGGAGGAAAAAAGGCTACCTCCAACTTGGAAAAAGGGCATCATTGTAAAGTTGCCGAAAAGTGGCGACTTGAAAGATTGCAACAACTGGAGAGGAATTACTCTAATGAACACCATATACAAAATACTGGCAGTCATAATACAGGTAAGACTTCAAAATAAAATGGATAATAATCTGCGAGATGAACAGGCAGATTTCCGGCCAAATAGGAGCTGATTAGATCAGGCCAATACTCTACGCATTATAATAGAGCAATATATAGAATGGCGTACTCCCCTGTATCTACAGACTTTAAGAAATCCTTCGACACCATCGAATCAGCAGAGCTATGTACGAGGAAGCATAACTCTCAGTTCTTCACAACGGGAGCATCAGTTAAACATTTCATACTAACGCTGGAGTAAAACAAGGATGCCTTCTATCACCTCAACTGTTAACCATCGTCCTGGATGAAATCATGAGCGAAGTCTGTTGGACTCCCCCCGAAACATCACGCGCTAATCTTTCTAGATCTTCCAGTTTCGGTTGCATGTTGGATATTTTGTGCGAGAGGTGACAAATATCATCCGCATAATCCAAATCCTCGAAATTGGCGTGAGAGACTCCATGTAATTCCTCTTCTCTTTGGACAGATTTCGCTAATGTTTTCATCCAGCACAATGGTTAACAGTTGAGATGGTTACAATTTCAACCAGTCGAATACGTAGATAGCTTCTGCTATAGTGACAACAAATGGCGGTGCAGAAACAGGCTCAACAAAGTAAGAGCGGCATTCGGACGATTGCAATCAGTATGGAGAAGCTCATAAATATCCAGACGAACCAAACTCAGAATATTCAAAGCATGTGTAAAGTCTTCCTGTTGTATGGAAGTGAAAGCTGGCTAGTTTCGAACACAATCACTCAAAACTACAGGTATTCGTCAACAAGTGTTTCAGAGTCATATGCAGAATATTTTGGCCCAACACCATCAGCAATACAGGTCTCTGGTACTTAAGCAATGAGGAACCCATTCTGAAGCCATACCATCTGAAAAAAGTCGTTAAGTTCTACAAAGATGGCCCTATAGTGGAATCCTCAAGGCTCAAAAAGCCGTGGTCGACCCAATAACACCTAGAGACGAACGATACTCCAAAAGCTGGGACAATATAATCTTAAGACGATGCTAAAATAACAGCATCAAATCAAGTAGGATGGAGATGCTTTGTGGAAGCCATATGCTCCCAAGAGGGGAAATGGAAAAAATGGGGTTACCGAAAGGGTTTTATACGATACCTACTGAGACATATGGAAAAATTATCTAATCAATTCGAAGAAAAATCTGAAATGGAATCATAATATCAAATGGCTGGAGTAAATCACCCGTTTTCTTAGGTTTCAGTTAACTTTAACAAGCGTACAACATACCCAAAATATGTCTGAATTCAACAACAGTTATGTAACATGTTGTATGTATGTTAAGATTTTAAGGTCTAATAGTCATATGTAGATACCAAAAGAGGTGTGGAAAAAGTTTTGGTTTTCTAAGAGCTTGTCTGCTAGTAGAAGATAATTTAAATGACCAAATTCAAGTATCCTCCAACTGTCCGGTTGGAAGTTATGGAGGAAATATTATTTATCCAAAAATGGTTGTTTTTGCACATAACCCCAGTAGGAAGTGTCTACAAGACGTCCTTAAGGATAGGTGAATAACCATAGTAAATCGTTGGTGGCACGTAGGTGATCGTCCTTACAAATCGTCGCAGAAATGTTGGTCTAATTGTCATTAATGTCTATATTAGCAACACTTCGCCCAAACAATTGTAAACCTAATGGAGTGACAATGTCGGCCAAATTGTCGTTCATGACTACCTAGCAAACAAAATGCTCAGAAATCGGTACGACAGTCGGCAATTTCGGATGATCTTGTTATTATGATCTTCTTGCCGACGCGTCGTACTGATTTCTGCCCGAAGTCTTTAGGCAAATATCTACCGATATCAGATCCGCAATCTGACCGAAATCGTACTAAAAACGTATGGAGTGGTTGACACGAAGTCTGACCGCCGCAGCTAAGGGAAATCTGATGTCTGAAATATTTCTGAATTTAAGTCGTAAGAAAATCTGAAGGGAAATTCGTTGTTTCTTCAATTAAAATTTGTTGTTTTTTCGACACAGAGTTCCGAAATAGCTCCGAACTCGATCAGATATGTCGGAGCAAAATAAATAAAATTTCCCTGTAAGAAAAGTTCAGACAATGTGCAGACATGTCGGATATCAGCCAATAACGGAACTTTTGGTTTACAGGGTTGACGACAGAGTCGTGTATGACGATACTTCCTCCTGCGAAGTTTATGACGCCTAGGAGAAGTTGCATTACATAATGTTGCAATAGCGAAATAAAAACTTTTTTATGCTAACTTTTGCAAAGGCCTTGCAATTTCGCCACTGGAATATCGTCTGCCCAATTGCAAATGTTTGTGGCGTCTCTTCCGATTTGCAAATGCAACATGAGTTTTCGTCCGAGCTTAACATAGTTTGTTTGTGTATGAAAGATCCTGAGTGCAATTGATTGCACACACGTAGCGTCATTTTCATCCTTGGTATCCTTGTCATCAGCAGTTTGCAGTCACAGCACAAATGTGTCATTTGCAACATAACATGGCATGGCAGCCACAATGGCAGGTACATAGCATCTACAGTTTGTGGTTGTTTTTTTTTCGTTATTGCTGCTTTAGAAATCAATTATGTCGTTGTAGAGGAATTAGTACTTAACACTGGTTTTTCTGGTGGATGTATTGGAGAGTCATAGGATTTTGGAAGTATTTAGTGCAAAAGGTCGAGATCGTGACATGTCAGAGTAGAATATGCAACTAACATGCGAATGAGGGTTTCGAATTTCGTCATAACGGTTAGGAACAGGCACAAAAACTCCTTCAAATTGTGTTGGAATACTGGTAAACACTTCTTTGAAGTATATGAGTGTCAGTGTACGACCACAACGGAATTCTGTAAATCACTTGCTAGCCATTGTAATTGAGGGTCTTTGTTTGCGGACTTTGTTTTTACGGAAAAAGTAATGCTGGATTAGCGCACGATTGAATTGGAATTCAAATCTTTTGCGTACTGAAAATTCTTATACCAATGCCATTGCATCCTGTCGGGAAATGTTCATTATGTCGGTTCATTATGCTATTGCAATTACGAACTATTTTTACAATATGTTCTATCCGCTTCAGTTCTTCAATAGTTTGACGGTTCGTACTCTTGTTCTAAGCCAAACAAATTGTAGGTCATTAAAACGACTGACAACAAAGGATTCGTCCATATAATAGCTCCGTAACATGAATTATATTTAATGGCGAAAAGCAGCTCATTAGGCTGGGATAACTTTTGGTTTTTTGTTGTTGTTTGGTTGATCTGTTGGTTTAATGCGATTCCATTGTAATCGCTTGCATAGGTTGAAAGATACATACATACTATGTGTGAAAAATCTATGTATGAGTTCTTTGTATTCCGTGATAATTCATTTTGCATATGAGGCATTCTAATCTGTATGTCCGCTGACAGAATGGTTACCACTTTTAAAGAAATTTTATTTCTTTGATTCCGAAGATGATATAACTTCTGTTAATGTTAACGAATATATGCATATAAGACCGGGTCACGAAAAAAATTTCCAAAGTGGAGGGAATATATTAAATATAACCTTTTTTAAAATATTTTTAAAGTATGTTACGATTAAAGTACAAACAAAATAATGGTAGATAATAAAACGGTTTTTTCTTTTTGTTTAGGGTGGGGGAGGAGAAAAAATAATTTTCTGAAGTTGTCTTTAATATTTGCCTTCGACTTTGGATTTTTTTTTTGTTTATATGGGGACCGACCCGGTTTAACATACAACATTATAATATTTGTTAGTCTAACTTTATGTTTAAACTTATCTTATAGTGGCTTTTGCTTACATAAAATTCCGCATTCATGCAAAATCTTGTTGGCTAGATACTCGTAAAACTAATCAAAAAATCGTATCAAGTGATTTGTATCTTAATGGGGAAAATAATAAAAAAAACAGAGCAAACATGGACTCGGATCACCACCTAATTGCAGCCAAGGTACGGACGTGATTAAGTGGTGCTAAACTCTCGTAACCGAACGCAAAGGAAGCTATATATCACAAAACTGCATACCACCGAGATAGCCAATGCCTACTCCAACCAACTCTCTCAACTTCTTTAAACAAACCCCCCTAATTCTGATGTTTCCGACAACCAGTTGCAGCATATTGCGAATTCTATTAACACTGCCGTTGCGACCGTACACGATTATGAAAAAATTTCTTGAAATGTCTGAGGGAAAGTATGCTGCATACAGGGCAAAAATTCAGCCAATAGCAACGCGTGCCGCGACAGAGCTTTATAATGAGAAGATGAGGGAGATGTCATGCCTCTTCAGGCGGAGAGCCGGGATATTGAAAATTACAGGGATAGAGGTGAGGCCCGAAAGTTCTACCAAAGGGTTAAAAGCAAAGGTTTAAGAACAGGGATCCCCACCTGTAAGGACAGAGACGGAAATCTGATCACGGACACTCAGAGTGTGCTGCAAATATGGAGGTACCACTTTTAATCTCTACTCGTTCCCAAAGGCAGCATAAGTGACGAAATCACACCAATCATAGACGACGGAGTAGATTGTCCACCACCCAGCCAAAACGAGATCAGCATGGCGATAGCAAGATTTACAAATAATAAAGCTGCGGGAGCCTATGGACTGCCGGCTGAGCTTTTTAAAGCCGGGTGCAATGAGCTCATAAACACGATTTGGCTCAAGGGATGCATGCCCGATGATTGGAATTTGAGTGTTGTATGTCATGTGCTTTAGAAAGGCGATCCAAGTGTATGTACCAACTATCGCGGGATCAACCTTTTACCCATCGCTCGCTTACTAGGTCCTGTCTAGTGTGTTATGTGAAAGGCTAAAGCCCATACTGGCGAACCTGATCCGACATTTTTAGTGTGGCTTTGGACCTGGTAAATCCATTACCGACTAAATATTCACACTACGAACAATCCTGGAGAAGACCCAAGAGATGCAGCTTGATACCTACCATTAGTTTATCGATTACAAAGCTGCATTAAGCAGTATGATATGAGAGAAATTATTAGATGCAATGGCTGAATTTGGTATCCACTCAAAGCTACGACTTTGCGGGATGACACTGACTGATACGAAGTCTTAAGAGAAAATTGGCAAAAGTCTGACTGAGCCATTTAGACAAGGAGATAGTCGGTCATGAGATCTCTTTAACATCGCAATGGAGATGGTCATACGGAAGGCTGCGGTAAACAGGACTGGTACCACCTTTAACAAAAGTCATATGCTGCTGGCGTATGCCGATGTCACAGATATCATTGGCCGTGGACTGCAAGATGTTACTGCAGCCTTTTCGAGCATTGAGAAGCAGTCAGCAGAAGTGGGTCTGGTGATAAATGAGGACAAAACCAAGTAATTTGTTTCAACAAACAAAGAGTCTACTCGGTTGGGACGCTGTGTGAACGTTAAGAATTATAACTATGAAGTGGTGGATGATTTTGTCTACCTTGGCTCTGCCAAAAACAAAAATAATAATGTCAGCCTGGAAATCAAGAGACGAGTACTGATCGCAAACCACTGCTACTATGCGCTAAGCAAGCGATTTAATGACAAAGAGCTTTCTCGAAGGATCCAACTGTACCAGACACTGATCCTACCTGTCTTTCTCTACAGTGCAGAATCCTGGAAGATGACACAAGCGGATCAATCTATTCAGGGAGTCTATGAGAGAAAAATACTTCGCAAAATATGTAAACCCATCATCGTTAACGGCGAGTACCGTTGTCGAATGAACCATGAGCTTTATGAGCTGTACAACGCAATCGACGTAGTAAAGCACGTTTAAATAGACCAAATGTGCAGTCTCGGATCCGTTGTATGAATGGATGAACATGCTCTAGCACGAAAAGTTTTCTTCAATAAACTCGATGGGTAGCGCAGGAGTGGGCGGACAAAACGTCGTTGGATGGACCAGGTGAAAGAATTGGAGACCAAAAATTCCAAAAGCGATTGAAATTCTTAAAATCTTTTCTAAGTTCGGCTATTGACTGGTGAATATTTGTTGCTGCTGACAATAAGAATAATTGTATCGTATTTTTTTGCCAATAATTCATGTAAAATCATGCAAAATTTTTATCTAAAGATACTTGTTAAAAGGACCTAAAAATAAGACCAGTATGAACAGGTAGACAATATCCAATAAGAAACATTTGTACCTGACAGATATTTTCGAACTCAGAATTAAGAAATAAAGGCCACAGATTTCCAAACAATGGTCATAAATAATACAGTACAACACGTGATTTTTTTTCTCCTATGCGATGGCTACAACTTTGCTTCAGACACAAAAGATATATCCCGTACGTTATACCGAGATATAACCATATTAAAATATAGCAAAAGCGCTAAAAATCCACTGTGATCGAAAAAAAAATTCGTATGACCATTAAATTATTAATGCAGCCAACTTGACAAAATGAATGATGCAGAAGTTCTTAATTTCGGGTCTACTTTCAAGTGCAATTCTTAGAATTGAGTCCCAAATCAATAAACTGAAAAATATTGTTTGTTAGTGTTAGTCGATCGTATTGATTAGTTATAAATTTAGTGTTAATGTGTTAAATGATGCATCAAATTTGGCAAAACGATAAGAAAAGTGTTTTATTGTTTGATATTAATGTGTAATAATCATTTTATACATATCTCTGGTGTCAATGGGTCAATTATTTGCGAAACTCTTCATATATATATTATTTGTGCATCTATCTATCTGATGTGTTGCATGTTGTAGATGTTAATTAAAAATTTACTCAATTTAAATGTTTCGCGTTTTTTACTGCCTTAATAGTGTTTGTTTGCTACAAATGAATACAATTCGTGTGCAAGCACACATATGCGCGTGTGTGTGTGTGTTTTGCAAGTTGATACTGCGGTTGGACTCTGCCATGTACGAATTAAAGTGAGCAAACACACATATATCGTATATGTATGTAACTATGCACTCGTGCAATTTTATAGAATAATAAATAAAATTCTGGCAGCAAAAAATACATCAACAATGAAAATTTGCACAGTGATAAATTGAATATTTTGCAGTTTTATCGAAATTGATTTTCAGTTTAAATTTGCGAATCCAATAGAATTGTTTGATAAACAGAATTTTAGATATATGAAAAAATTACTGCACGTGTTGGCGATCATAATTGCAGTTGTTGTTTATTAACCAGTGGGAAAATGTCTAGTGATAATTGGTTACACATGTGTAGTATGCTGCAGTGAGTTTTTTTTAACTATATGTGCTGTAAAAAAACATGAAATGTTCAATGCAAGAATATCTTAAACAAAAATGAAAAATACCGCATTCGCATATTTTTTTAATATTTTCTTCAAATTAAACAAAGTGAGACAAAATTGTCGCAATATCTGCCTTTTATATGTAAACAATCCGAATGTCAGCTGTTTCAGAAGCTTTTACTTGACTTTTTCTGCAAAGTTGCTGTGAACAACATTGAGTGGCGACCGATGAAAGAAAGGTACATGACTGAAACAGGAATTCAACGTATAATAGTCGCGTGGTCTAATCATCAAGCCACTGCTAGTCCCAATATGAACAACATAATTTGGGAAATTTCACAGCGATAGTTTGACATTAGAGTGCGCTGTAAGAAGGAGAAATGTTGAGCAACCTAAATGCCATGCTACCATATATACGAAGTCGCTTTGGCGACCCCAATATACTAGGATCGGGCGCGGTGGCCTAATTAACCACTCCCCTTTAATAAAAACTTCTAGGAAAAAACACAAAGGAGAGAAAAGACAAGAACACTCCTATCTGTTGCAGATCCGAATGTCCGAACTATATACAGAGATGGTGCTTCTATCCTATTGGGGGATGACATCGGCAAATTAATTGTTTGATGTTAAGTTAATTTGTGTAATATTTGTAAAAATTTACAATATTAGATCCTGAAGTTGACTAGCGAAGTTGGTCAAAATATTGGGAAGAATAAATGAAAAAATTGTTAAATTAAAATAAATAGATTTGGTTTCCATTCAGACCTCAAGCCAATTAAAAAAAATAAAAGATAAGTACAAAGTTCAACTATAAACATATCACCTGACATCACCGCCATATAGGAAATGCGATAGACGGGACAGGATGCACACGACGAAAGAACTGTTACATCTTTTACAGCTGCCACGCAGAAAGACACGAAATTAGATGTGGATTCATAGTCGGCAAGAGACTTCAACATCTGGTCTCGCGGTTTAAACCTGTAAGTGACCGAATAGTCACTATCAGAATCAATATTTTAACAAAATGTTGAAGACAACGGCTAGGACATAATAGATGCATGCTTGCGGAAATATATGACCGATGACCTGTCCTTGACATTAAAATTATTCTGGGAGATTTTATGTTAAAATATCTTGGTTCAGCAGTTAGAAAATTAGTCTTGTTAGCTTCGCGTCAGAAAGAAACATGATACTGAATAGATTCATATCCCCGCATAAAGTTGCCGCAAACCTGGATATTCGCTGATCAAAAAAGCAGAAATCAAATTTATCACGTGGTAATCGATGAAAGGCATGTGTCTCGGATCGACACCAAGTTGCAGCTAAGGTATGAACGCGATTAAGTAGTGCTAAAGTCGTCCGTAACCAAACGAAAAGAAAGCTAGACATCACAAAGCTGCATACCACCGAAATAGCCAATGCTACTCCAACTTACTCTCTCAATTACTGCAAACAAACCCCCCTAATCCTGACCGTCCCGGCACACAGTGGCAGCATATTACAAATTTATGGCCACTGCCGCAATGAGCGTAAAACTTACTTAACATCCCTTTACACCCCATGAATCAGGTATGGGATGCTTCTCGTGTTGTTGTGAATTAAAACGATTTCTATTTTAGATTCACAACAAACGGCACCTACTTGTTTATCGACGAATGCGACCGTCACTGTTTGAGAAGCTTTTAATAAACATGACGATTGACTCGACACTTATATTGCGAAGTTGCTGGCGACAACATGGAGGGAGATCGGCAATGAAAGAAAAATTTAATTTTTAGATGACTGGAGCCAGGAGTTGAACCTGGGATCTCCTGCATGGTAATCGCGTGTTCTAACCATCATGCCACGGTCTGAGCGTATTGGGTTATGAAAAACCATGCTCAGACATGACCTGGTACCATGAGGAATGTCAGGTAATGTCTTGGAAATGGATTATGCATACAAGGCAAAACTGCAGCCAATGTCTCTTACGGTAGAGAAGAGTCTATGGAAACCAGTACAGATATTTCAGTCAGGTAAACTGACTGATAAATACCATCACCCAATATAAGATATTGTTGAAGTCTTGAGTTATTGAAATGAATAGATTTTTAATTAATATAAAATTACTTATGTATATTTTTTCCCCTGCTTGTGGTGCAAAATCGTCCACAACTTTACTTATTTGTGTAGGGGGTATAGGTGCCGGTTTGGAATTTATGTGAGAAATATTAATTTTTCAAAAAAATTTAATTTTGATAGGGGGTACCACAAGGGGTGAACCGATACAGTCCTTATTCATTCCTGACTCAAATTTTCATACGTACAACTTACGAATAATTTGACTGAATTCAGTGCACTTAGAAAAAAGATATGTTTGTAATACTATGGGGGTGAGTTCGGTCATTTGTATGGGAGGTACCAGAAGGGGTGTGTCAAATAGTTAGGTTTTCTAGGGTTTTGCCTCCTATAATAACATAAATTAATCGACCAATTTTCATTACCCCCCAAGAGTCCGTTTGGAAGTTATAGGAGAAATATTAATTTTCCAAAAATAGGTAATTTTGTATGGGAGGTAGCAGAAGGCGTGATCTGATATAGTCCATATTCATACCTGAGTCTAATTTTCATAAGCAAACATCATACGCAAAATTTGAGTGATCTCAGTTTACTTACAAAAAAGATATATATGTAAAACTATAAGGGTCAATTCGGTCATTTGTATGGGAGGTACCAGAAGGGGTGTGTCAAATAGTTAGGCTCTCTGAGGTTTCGCCTCCTATCACAACATTAATTTATCGACCAATGTTCAAAACCCCCCAAGTGACTGTTTTGAAGTTATTGGAGAAATATATAATTTCCAAAAATAAGTCATTTTGTATGGGAGGTACCAGAAGGCGTGAACCGATATAGTCCATATTCATACCTGAGTCTAATATTTTTAAGCAAACATCATAAGCAAAATTTGAGTGATCTCAGTTTACTTGCAAAAAAGATATGTATGTAAAACTATAAGGGTCAATTCGGTCATTTGTATGGGAGGCACCAGAATGGGTGGGGCAAAGGTTTCGGTTTTTTTAGGGTTTGTCTACTTTTGCAAGACAAATAAACTGACCAAATTCAAACATCCTGCGGTTGTCCGTTTGGAAGTTATGGAAGAAATATTAATTTTCCAAAAATAGGTAATTTTGTATGGGAGGTACCAGAAGGGGTGGGCCTATTCAGCCCATTTACAATCCCATAAGTTCGTTTTGAAAAATATTGATACTGGTAAATTTTCATACCGATCCGTTAAGGTTTATTCGAGTTATCCTGCTGACCAGCCATCCAGCCAGCCAGACAGACGGACATAGCTCATTCTTCTTAAAAAGTTCTGAAACGAATTTGGTCTTAAGGTACTTGGGGTCTAACTCGTCTCCTTAAATGCGTTACACTTTTTTTCGTATCAAATGATATATACCCTCATCCCTAAGGGTGATGGTATAAAAAGATATGTAGAGGGATAAAGGTGATGCCGGAAGTTATGCCAAAATATAGAAAGCAAAGGTTTGGGAAAGAAATGTACATGGTTTTAAAACAGGGATCTTGCCCTGTCAGGACAAAGATGGAAATTTACTCAGGGACGCACAGAGTGTGCTGCAAATATGGAGGGAAAACTTTCGATCTCTACTCGTTCCCGAAGACAGTATAAGTGACGAAATCATGTCAATTATAGATGACTCAGTATATTGTCCTCCACAGAGCCAAAAGGACATCAGCGGGGCAATTGCCCGGCTTAAATACAATAAAGCCGCGGGAGCCGATGGACTACCGGCAGAGCTTTTAAAACGGGGGGCTAAAAGCTTGAAATGTGCATGTACTATAATAAACACGATTTGGCCCAAGCAATTCATGCCCGATGTTTGGAATCTGAGTATTCTATGTTCCATGCTTAAGAAGGGCGATCCAGGTGTGTGAACCAACTATCGCGGGATCAAACTTCTACCCATCGCATGCAAGGTCATGTCTAATGTTTTATGTGAAGACTAAATCCTATCCTAGAGAGCCTGATTGGACCTTATCAGTGAGACTTTAGATCTGGTAAAGCCACGACAGACCAGATATTCACACTATTACAAATCCTGGATAAGACCCAAGAAATGCAGATCGACACCTACCATCTATTCTTCGATTACAAGGCTGCATTCGATAGTCCGATACGACAGAAACTATTAGATAATAAGTCTTAGTTTGGTTTCCCTGCAAAGCTGATACGACTTTGCAAAAATCTGACTGAGCTATTATTACCAATCGAAGCCTTAGACAAGGTGATAGTCTGTCTTGCGATCTCTTTAACATCGTAATGAAGATGATCATGCGTAATGCTGCAGTAAACAGGAATGGTACAATCTTAAATAAAAGTTACATGGTGCTCGCGTATGCCGTTGATAAAGATATCATTGACCGAGGGCTGCGTTATGTTACTGCTGCCTTTTCATGCATTGAGGAGCAGTTGGCAGAAGTCGTTCTTTTCATAAGTGAGGACAAAACCAAGTTATTTGTTTCAACGAACAAAGAGTCTACTCGTTTGGGATGCTGCATGACAACGTTGACAACAATAACTTTGAAGTGGTAGATGATTTTGTCTACCTTAGATCCTCCGTGAACAAAACTAGGAATATTAGCCTGGTTATAAAGCGAATAGTATTGATCACAAACCGCTGCTACTATGCCAGCGATTTTATGACAAAGCCCTTTCTCAACGAACAAAGATACTTTCCAAAATATTTGAACCCATCATCGTTAATGGCGAGTACCGTCGTTGAATGAACCATAAGCTATATAACGACAACTACTAAGCAACAGCGAATGCGCTGGCTTGGACACTTTGTACGGTTGGATGAAAATGCTCCAGCTTGTTGGATGAACCATGTAAAAGAGCTGTTCGTGTAAGCTAAGGTGTGACGAGCTATCTTTGGAGCGCAAAAGACCGAACCGCTTGGAATTCTTTTCTACGCCTACTGATGCATGATTTTCTATTGCTATTGCCAAATAAGAAGAAAAAGATGAATATATGGTCTGCTTTAAACCAGAGTCCATACGACACGATATATTTTTTTCAGCCCACTTAAACAGTTTCCAGTTTTCTATGGTCCTAAACTTGGTAACGGACGAATAATACATACATTACAGTCACTCAAAAATTTTAACTCAATTAATATCTTACATATGAAAGTTTTTATTAATAAATACAATAAAAACGTTCGCATAAGCTTGCCAATCTCATGTCAATGCAAATCAAATTGTTTGCACATTGGTACCAAATTTCATATCAAATTGATATCGACAGACAAGCAGCCACAAATCCATCCTAAATGTGCAACCCTTTCGCTATAGAATACGAAGCACAAAGTACAACAAATACCTAATTAAAACAAGAATAATAATTGTAATAGCAAAAGCTACAATGGTAATAAAAATACAAATATAACTTCCTTCCTTGCTGCAGAACATGTAAAACTCATGTTCACTTTCCCCACATAAATACTAGCTAGCAACTGTGGGAGTAGTCAGTGTTCATCCTTCTAATACAGCAAATGAGCAAAAACAAAAAAAAAAAACAATTTACCACCACAGAAACCACTAGCACTCACAAAGGATGTACACACACACACACACCGAGCCCTAGAGTGCTAAGGACTCCACTTGAACCAAATGCGTGAAAACTTTGCCATTCTAAATACCAATTGTTCGTTGCAACTAGAGTAAAATCCCACGAAAAATGGACAAAAGAAACTTAAAATCCAGCCACGGGGTGTTCATTTGAATGCGGAGTTTTTTCGTATTCGTATTATTTCCGCTTTCGTAGATGTTTATAAATGAGCTCTGTTGTTTAGTTTTTTTATATTCTTTATGCCTTTTCCCTTCGTTGTATGTTACGTCCTGGCAAAAAGGATCCTCTAGCGTCGTGTAAAAGTGTTGAGGAATCTGAGCTATATTAATTTCTGTACAAAGCAAGGACGATGAAAACATCCATAAGGAGCTATAGTTCAATTTTAATTTCAGCAATAATGGACGAAGAAAACGTCCATACGGTTCTTTTGGAGTAAAAGTATAATAGAAGTAGCAAAAACAAAAAACTATTTTGGTAATTATGGTTGAGTTTTTTTATTTTTTATAACAAGAGTCAAAATTAATGGGAAAATATGTGAAAGTGACAAACAGGAGTCACATTAGAAAGTAATTAGATTCTAAGGGTATCAAGAAACATGACTTGAAAACGTTTGGCCCCATTTTGAAGTGGGCAAAAACATGTTGGACTAAAATCAGAATGACGATTAAAGTGGAAATTTAAATGTAGCTTATGAAAAGCTACATTTTAGTTTATTAAATTAATATGTCGCCCCATGGAAAATTGTTTTTCTAATCTATATTCTAAAGAAAATACATGCAAAAATGTAAAGGTTTTTTATTCTAAACTTATGTGTCCGTAAAGAACGATCGTGGTATTATATTGAGAACACGCGACTATCATAAAGGTGAGCTGGGTTCGAGCCTTGTCAAAGTCATCAGTATTTTTTTGATCTGCAGTCTGATGTTGTAGGCAGCAACCATCGATTTGTGTAACGTCGTCGTTACAGTGGGACTCCCGTTTGTATGAGTCTAATAATAGAAGTGTGCTAACTTACTCGAATGTGCGAAATTCACTCTTATATTATTCATAGGTTGCAATGGAGAAATAATCACCCGTAATAATGACGTAGAAAAGAATTCCAAGCGTATTGGTGTTTTGAGCTCCATAGATTGTTCGTCACACCAAGTTTAGATAACAGCTCTATTACCTGGTCCATCCAATAAAGTTTTGGTTGCCCCTTGGTTTAGAGCATTTTCATCCATTAGTACAACGTTAGCAAGTTCGCGCATTCGGTCTATTTGAACGCGCTTGACTACATCGATGTCGTTATACAGCTCATAATGGTCATGGTTCATTTGACGACGGTACTCGTTGTTAACGATGATAGGTACAAATTGGTTTTTCTCTCAAAGATTTTCAGAATAGATTGATTTGTTTGTGTCATTGCCCAGAACTATGCGTTGTTGAGCAAGACAGTGTGTGTTAGAGTTGGATTTTGTCCGTTGAGAGAGGGCTTTGTCAATTAATCGCTGTCTTAGCTCAAAGGAGCTGTGGTTTACAATCGATACTGGCTGACATTATTTTTCTTTACGGCGGAGCCGTCGAAGTTCACGCAGAGTCCCAAACGAGTTGACTCTTTGTTCATGGAAACAAGGAAACAAGTGGTGTTAATCAGCAGATCCCCTTTTGGCTCAATGCACGAAAACGCCGTAGTAACATTTTGCATTCCACGGTCATTGATATCTATGCCATCGGCATACGAGAGCAGCGTGTAACTTTTGTTAAAGATGGTATCAGACCTGTTTACTACAGACATCCGCATGCTCATTACCATTGTGATGTTAAAGAATCGCACGACAGACTATCGCCTTGGCTAAAGTCTCGATTGGTAGAAAATGCCTTTGTCAGATTTTTGCATATTTTCACTGAAGACTTCCTGTCAGTCAGTATCAATTCGTATCAGCTTAGCGGGGTAACAGACTCAGCCGTAGCATTTTGTAATTTCTGTCGTGTCGGACTACCAAATGCATCTTTGTAATCGATAAACGGATGGTAGGTATCGATCTGCATTCCTTGGGACTTTTCCAGGATTTGTCGTAGTGTGAATTGCTGGTTTGTCATGGATTTACCAGGTCTAAAGCCACACTGATAAGGTCCAATCAGGTTTGCTAAGATGGGCTTTGGTCTTTCACATAACACACTAGACAGGACCTTGTATGCGATGTGTAAAAGGCTGATCCCGCGATAACTGGTACACAAACTTGGACGCCTTTTTTAAACACAGGATATAAAACACTCAGATTTCAAACATCGGGCATGCATTCCTTGAGCCAAGTTATCTTTATGAGCTACACTGCATGCACGTTGCCAGCTCATCGCCGTCGATTTTAAAAAGCTCTGCCGGCAGTCCATCGGCTCCCGCAGCTTTGTTATATTTTAGCCGTGCTATTCTCGTTTTGGCTCGGTGGTGGACGGTCTACTCCATCGTCGATGATTGGCGTCTTTTAGCGATCGTGCAGACTACGAAAGTTTCTCTGCATATTTGCAGCACACTCCACAATGGTCCCTCTGAGCAAATACGTGGCCAAAATCATTTTTTTTACTTTGTGTTTTACCATTTTTGTCGTTACACAAAAATTAAAAACACATCAAAGCAACCAGAAATTAATTCTATTTTTGTAAACTGTTGTCTACCGTTAGTCACTGAAGCAACAAAGTTAGAACTTTTTGGTATAGTTTCGAAAACAATTGAGTGCAGTACAACATATGTATTTTGTCATACGGTGTTTTTATAAAAATATAACAAATTTAAAAAAAAGTTGTAATGGATAATCTTACCTAAAGTAAGTACTTAAATAATTCCCTATAACAAGTTTTAAAAAAGAAAGATAAATAGGAAATAATTCACCTTGTTTACATGCATATTTAATTTTGTAATTTTTCACTTTATTCAAATTGATTTAAAGTTTAAAAAAAAAGTCCAAGTTTGTCCAGCATAAAATTAACTTTCAAAAACAACATGTGATCTGCTCAACTATATTCTTTAATTACATCCTGCGAATACTTGCGATTATTAAATGTATATACATTTTTCTAAACAACCTTTGCTTCAAAAATATGAAGACGAATATGACAAAATATGAAGAATATGAAGACCAATTCGAAGATGGCAATATAATCTAAGAGAGCAAGCTAGACATAACTGACACTTAATGTATAATTTTATTTTCACAGCTTAAAAATAAGATTTTAATTGAATTAATATTTGTTTTTATTCGTTAATTATAAGCTAGCAAAGCAGAAAGCAGATTTGGATCAATTAGGAAGAAAAAGTTATACAATTGACAACATATAACAATATTAATTTATTTCTGAACAAAAATGATCATTTTCTTAACTTAAATAATTTTGGCCAGAAAAAATTGATTTGAAACCATTGTGTTCTCTGACAAGATATCCTTCTCTGTCCTTACAGGTGGTAGACCTGACCCAAAGGCTTGGTTTTTTACTCTCTGGTAGACCGTTCGGGGTTCACCCCTATCCCTATAATTATACCATCACCCTTAGGGATGAGGGTATATATCATTTGATACGACCCAAAAGTGTAACACATAGAAGACGTCACTTTAGACCCTAGGTTTATTTGAACCAAATTCGATTCATGACTTTTTAAGTCGTTTGAGCCATGTCCGTCTGTCTGTCTGTCTGTCTGGTGGCTGTCCGGCTGGTTCGCACGATAACTTTCGAAAGACGCAACAAAATGTTTTGAAATTTTGCACGAGTTATTATTTTCTCAAAACTACTTACGGTATTGCAAATGGGCTACATGGCCCCGCCCCTTCTGGTACCTCCCATACAAATACATCATTCCGCCCACTTTAGAAATCGAGTAATAATATCAATACACCCTACGGGATCGTCCCCGAATTCTGTATTTAGTAAAGCTATTACAGGACCAAGTATTCCCTGGGCAATGACTTTAAAGCAACCGCTTAGAAGTTAGCTAGAGTTAGAAGGCGAAACGTTGAGTAACCTAATCGGCATGCTACCACCGATGCGTCTTAGGAATTAGGTAACAGAAGTTACTGAAGCTCAACACAGGCTCTCCTAGTGGCTTTGGCAGCCCCACGAATTTGGATGTGGTTTCATTGTCGGCAAGAGACTTCGACACCTGGTCTCGCGGTTTAACCCTGTAAGTGACCGAATAGCCACCATTCGCATCCGGGCGAAATACTTTTACATCACGCTGATTTGTGTACACGCCCCAACGGAAGATAAAGACGATGAGATTAAAGATGCATTTTACGAGCGCCTAGAGGAAACATACGACCGCTGCCCTGGCCACGACATTAAAATTGTTCTGGGAGACTTTAATGCAAAAATAGGAAGGGAAGATGTTCTTGGTTCATCGATCGGTAAATTCAGCCTGCATACCGACACGTCAGACAACGGGTTTAGGCTGGTTAGCTTCGCAGCGGGAAGGAACATGGTAGTGAGTGGAACCAGATTCCAGCACAAAGATATCCACAAGGCAACTTGGCTATCCCCCGATCAAAACACCAAAAATCAACGTGCGTGTGATCCGTGGTGCTAATATTGGCTCGGATCATTACCTGGTTGCAGCCAACATGCGCACAAGATTGAGCAGAGCGAAAAACGCACGTAACCAAACACAAAGAAAGCTGGACATCGCGAAGCTGCAAACCCCAGAGATAGCTACTGCCTACTCCAACCAGCTCACCCAACTTTTACGACACAACACCTCTACTTCTGACGTTCCCGATACACAGTGGCAGCATATTGCGCATTCAATGGCAACCGCCGCAACAACCGTGCTAGGATATGAAAAGCGGCGCTCAGACGAATCCTGGTACGATGAAGAATGTCGCATAGCGTCTGAGGAACAGGATGCTGCTTATATGGCAACGCTACAGCCAATTGTAACCCGTGCTGTTAGGGAACGGCATAATAGAAAGTAAAACGGGCGAGACAGCTATTTAGGCGAAAAAAACGTCAGATGAAGGAACTGGAGAGCGAGGATATAGAGCGATACAGGGATAGAGGTGAGGCCCGAAAATTTTACCAGAAAGTAAGAGCAAATGGATACGGTAATGGCCTCCCCACCTGTAAGGACAGTGATGGAAATCTGGTCACGGATACGCAGAGTGTGCTGCACATATGGAGAGAACACTTCCAGCAACTGCTGGTCCCAGAAGGTAGCGCACGTGAAGTTATCACGAAGTTATCACCAATTGTCGACGACGGCTTAGATTGCCCACCACCAAGTCATGCCGAGGTAAGAAGAGCAATATCGCGGCTGAAAAACAACAAAGCAGCCGGTGCCGACGGTCTGCCCGCAGAGCTCTTCAAGTCCGGTGGTGAGGAGTTGGCTTAAAGAGTGCATGCCCGACGATTGGAATGTAAGCGTATTATGTTCTGTGCTGAAAAAAGGTGATCCAAGTGTGTGCTCCAACTACCGCGGGATCAGCCTTTTACCCATCGCATATAAGGTCCTGTCGAGTGTGCTATGTGAAAGACTAAAGCCAGTGTTATCCAACCTGATCGGACCTTATCAGTGTGGCTTTAGACCTGGAAAATCAACAACTGACCAGATTTTCACACTTCGGCAAATCCTGGAAAAGGCCCAAGAGAAACAGATCGACACGTACCATCTTTTTGTCGACTATAAAGCTGCCTTCGACAGCCCGATACGGCAGAAATTACTTGAAGCCATGGCTGAGTTTGGTATTCCAGCGAAGCTGATACATCTTTGCGGAATGACGCTGACTGACACGAAGTCTTCAGTGAAGATTGGCAAGGACCTTACGGAGCCATTCTATACCAGACGAGGCCTAAAACAAGGCGACGGCCTATCGTGCGATCTCTTCAACATTGTGATAGAGATGATAATGAGAAAAGCTGCAGTAAACACGAGTGGCACTATATTCAACAAAAGCCACATGCTACTCGCGTACGCTGATGACGTAGACATCATCGGTCGAAAACTGCGAGATGTGACTGCAGCATTCTCGGGTATACATAAGGAATCAGCGAAAATAGGCCTAACGGTGAACGAGGACAAAACGAAGTTATTAGTTCCAACGAACAAAGAATCTACTCGTTTGGGAAACTGCGTGAACGTTGACAACTATAATTTCGAGGTGGTAGATAATTTTGTCTACCTAGGCTCCGCCATCAACAAAGAAAATAATGTCAGCCTAGAAATCCGGAGAAGAATCCTGCTTGCAAATAAATGCTACTACGGACTAAGCAAGCGTTTCAATGGCAGAGCCCTCTCTCGACGAACAAAACTCCAGCTATACCAGATACTGGTTCTACCTGTCTTAATGTATGGCTCAGAATCCTGGGTTATGACACAAGCAGATGAATCGGTTCTGGCGGTATTCGAGAGAAAAATACTCCGTAAAATATATGGGCCCATCATCGTTAACGAAGAGTATCGGCGTCGTATGAATCATGAGCTGTACGAGCTGTACACTGACATTGACGTGGTCAAACGCATTAAGGTTCAACGGTTGCGTTGGCTAGGTCATGTTGTACGCATGGACGAAAATGCTCCAGCTCGAAAAGTCTTCGACAATGAACTCGATGGACGGCGCAGAAGAGGGCGACCAAAACTCCGTTGGAAAGACCAGGTTACTGAGAACCTTACAGAACTCGGTGTGACTAACTGGAGAAGGAGCGCAGAAGATCGAGGCGCTTATAATATTTTTCTACGTGCGGTATATAATCCACTGGGATTGCATAGAAGTACCAGTTAAGTAAGTAAGTAAGTATTACAGGATAAAGTTTTGGAAAAAATTTTGAAAGCCTAGCCACGCCCCTTCTGGTACCTCCCATACAAATCTACCTTTCCGCCCACTATAGAGATGGTAAAATAATATCAATAAATTAAACGTGATCGGAACCAAATTCTCTTTTTAGTAAAGCTATAACCGGATAAAGTTTTGGAGAAAAAATTGGAAGTCTATCCACGCCCCATCTGGTACCTCCCATACACATCTGGTACCGCCCACTTTAGAAATCGATTAATATTATTAAAAGACCTAACGCGTTCGTGCCCAAATTATGTATTTGGTAAAGTTTAAGCAGGATAAAGTTTTGGAGAAAAAATGTGGAAGTCTAGACACGCCCCTTCTGGTACCTCCCATACAAATGTACCACTCCGCCCACTTTAGAAATAAGGTAATAATATCAATACACTCGACATCTAGCGATGCCCCTTATAGTACCTCCCATACAAATGTACCTTTCCGCCCACTTTAGGGATGTAGTAATAATATCAGTATACCCAACGCAATCGTGCTCAAATTCTGTAATTAGTAAAGCTATAACAGGATAAAGTTATGGAGAATAAATCTAGAAGCCTAACCACACCACTTCTCGTACCTCCCATACAAATGTACCACTCCGCCCACTTTCGAAATAAAGTAATAATATCAATATAACAGAAAATTATTTATTTTACTGAGGGTAAGGGAAAATGTAAGTCGGGTTGCCCGACTGAAACTTTCTAACTGGTTTTAATTACAAATCGGTTAATTTCAATAACACAAGACTTAAACAATATCTTATATTGGGTGATGGTATTTATCAGTCAGTTTAACTGACTGAAATTTCTGTACTGGTTTTCCATATCGTGGCTCTCTCTTTTCTTCCATAGACGCTCGCATAGTTCCGCCACCGCACGCATTACCATTGCGTTAATTTTTGCTTTGTACGCATTATCCATTACGCGACATTCCTTATGGTGTAGGGGTTGTCTGAACGTAGGGTTTTCATAACCCATTATGGTCATTGCGGCAGTGGCCATATAATTCGCAATATTCTGCCACTGTTTGTCGGGAACTTTAGAACTAGTATGCATTGGCTATCTCGGTGGTATGCAGCTTTGTGAGGTGTAGCTTCTTTTGAGTTTCGTTACGAGCGTTATTAGCATTACTTAGTCGCATGCGTACCTTGGCTGCAACTATGCCGTAATACGAGTCAATATTTACACCGCGCATCACACGCTTGTGACATGCCTTCCATTATTTACCAAGTGATCAATATCGTTTCTTGCATTTTGATCAGGGGATATCCAGGATGCCTTGTGGATATCTTTATGCGGGACTTTGGTTCCACTCACTATTATGTTTCTTGCCTATGCGAAGCTAACTAGTCTAAATCCGTTACTGTAGCTGTTCTTGTGTAGACTGCTGAACCAAGAGTATATACCCTTCCTTTTTTGAGCATTAATATCTCCCACAACAATTTAAATGTCGTCTTTGTACCATCGGGGCGTGTACACAAACCAGCAAGATGTAAAATTATTTCGGCTTGATACGGATAGTGGATAATCGGTCACTTACAGGTTCAAATCGCGAGACCAGATCTCGAAGTCTCTTGCCGACAAGAGTTGTTATAGCATCCTCGTATATAATGTACGCTAAAAAAACGTTTTATGTACGTACATTAAACACTGAGTAATAGCTTACCCACGGCTATAACAACATAAATCAATGACAAACATGGGTAAGTGAAGCTCATATCTCATTCTTACGTCGCGTATTCCTGTGACAATACAATTTTGCTAAATACAAAATTAACTAAATTAAGTGACTTCTTCACACTCTGTTTGATGTTAGCGAGTATTTGTATGTATATGTATAACATAGCAGCGGAGACATTTTAAGGGCCTTTAATTTAGAGGGGCCTTCAATAGTTTTTACGATAGAAATCTTATGCGCTGTTTAATAATTTTACAATTTATGGATATCCCCAGATCAAAATACTAGAAACCAGAATGATCACGTGGTAATTAATGGAAGGCATGTCTCAAGCGTTATGTAAGCTAGACATCATTAAACTCCACACCACCGAGATAGCCAATACCTACTCCTACCAACTATCTAAATTACTTTGAACCAACCCTCCTAATTCTCATGTTTCCGACAGCCAGTAGCAGAATGTTGCGAATTCTATGACCACTACCACAAGGATATTACTGGGTTACACAGTACAACACATGATTTTGGGACTCAATTGTGAGAATTGCATGTGAAAAAAGCCCCAAAAAGAAGAAGTTGTGCATCTTTCGTTTTGTCAAGTAACATGCCATAAAAATTTAATATCGATTTCAAGTTAGTAAGTATCGTTAAAGGAAATTTGTCTCGTTTAACGATCTTTTGTTTGACAAAAAAAAGTTTAATTGGTGCTCTTATTAATGGAATGCTAAGTGAAATTGTTTTTTTTTCTAATTTGTCTATTTTAGAAGGCCCAGCACGCAGGCCCTAAATATATCCTATTTTGTGGGTCTCGTTTCTGTGCCTATATGTATAAGTGAGCATATGTTATCTCAATGGTGCTTAAGTGCTTAATTTATACATACACACACACACACACACGCCCATACGTATGAAGTAGATGTTTTCGGTATTACTACCATAAGGAAGCGGACAATGGCGTCGGTTTTCATTTCGGCGGCGAGATTACAAAAACATCACATACGCCTGTACGAATATTGCTATCGCGTGTTTATATGTATCTATCATAAGAGCGCACATGACAATATCGACAAAACACGTTCATGAAGTAGCATTATAGCCTTAAAGTTTTAGTCATTGGTGTTCATGTTAGGCCATAAATTAGAAAACGGCGGCTAGGTCCTTTTGTGAGGATAATTGTAATTTCCTGTGTTCTTAACAAGTCAGGTAATTGTTAAGAGGGTGGCATAATAAACAGAAATTAAGCGTCGACGGTTAGAGAGTCATGGCGTGAGCACAGTCAAAATTGTAATGTATAAAAATCCTATCTTGTGATCCTGCCGATTTCAATGAAATTTTGTGGGTGTGTATGATTTGTTTCAGCTTATATGATAGATACAATAGAGATTTAACACGTTTCTTCTTGGGACAAATAATTCTTAGGCACCACAACGTTAGCCAGATCAGATAGTCTTATGAAAATATGGATGATTGGACCAAAATGTTTTCAGACAAAGTGTTATATGGTCTAGGAAAAAACATAATTGATAGGAGCTATATAACAATTAATAAAACAATAGATTAAATGCATTGGTTAGGAAGTAGGATATGTTGAGAATCAAACGTTTTTTTTAACGAAAAATATCATTATATTAAGATCTAAATGTCTTTGACGCCTAGTGTAATGTCTATAGTTTTCACGTCTTCTAACGCATTTAAACTTTAAAGGAAAACGAAGAAAATGCTTAAGCTTATATATCTTTTTTTTTGTCTTCTTTGTACTTCACAAGATTCCCCTAGTAACCTGATGCTCTGCAAACAAACAACAAACTTTCTTTGTGGTGCTGTTGGTTATCCACCACATTCATATTCACATTGGAAAAAATTCTGTTTTCTTCACTCTTCACTCTGCGCTTTGAGTCTTTTAATTAAAATGTTGTTGTTTTTTTTAGTTTTTTTCCACTCTTACATTGTTGAGTATGGAATTTTTGCAGTCTTTCGTGCAAGGGGATTGTTAACGCTTTTACGGATTCTTTTCACAGACAGTTAAAAGTGATGAAACTTGCTTTGCTTAGTGCGCGTGTAAGCACTATTATATGCGATGTGCTTAGTATTCATGAGGCGGAGGAAAGTCCGTAGTTCAGGAGTTGTATACTTTAGAGAAAATGAGTACGAAGGTGGTTCTTAAAATTGCATCATAGTTAGCAATTTAAAATGGTGTAATAAGATATCGATAGAATTTCACTCGTATGTGTACGCATACCTTTTAGTTAATACATACATACGTATATGAAATTTACGTATGAGTAACGTCATTTGAAATTCCACAATATAACGTATACGGTGGCTATCTGTAAAGCGGTATATGTAGGTATTGATTCTAAAATTCTTTGAATATGTCTTGAAACACTATCTAAGTTACGAATTTAAAAGCTTCAAAAAACTAATAAGTAATTTTACTTGCTGTGTTTGGTTATACTAATAAAACCTTAGTAGAGTTCATAACTTGTTTCCCCTGTTGTGGCGTTCCTCCATCCTTTACCATATTAACTTCACATGATCTACACAAACATTTAGTCGAGCCATGCTGTTGCTTTACTTGCCTTCCAATTTATGTATGGACATAAAACGTTGAAGAAGTAAACGGGGCAAAAAGCACGCACACCTAAAGACATCCTTAAACCTTTTCCGCAGAAACAATCAAAAGGAAATCCTTAAGGATTATTTTAAGTTTTTTATTTGTTTTATTTGCAGCGAACAAATAAAGAAATCCTCTTGGGTTGCACACTATATTTATAATTGTTGACACCTTAAGGCGCTTAAAGAAATGCTCACAAGTCCCCATTGTTGAAGAAGAAAACAAATAAAGTAGACAGCCACCATTGAGGGGAACCAACAATTATTATTGTGAACATTTAAACTAAGCCATATGGAAGAAGTTAAAGGCATTGTGTGCTTAAGACTTTCAACCATAACGTGTACGCATTCAATTTAAAGCTTTAATGTTGCATGTTCTAAAGGTAAAAAAACTAGAAGCGGTATTCTCTTAAATTTTATTTTTGTTTTAATATATTCTTCTTAAAATATTTAAATTGTCACAAAAGTCACTTGTTAGCAAATTTAATCCTGGAAAAGATCTTTGAAAGGCAATATGTACCGCATACCATATTTTCATTGAATATAAAGCTGCCTTCGGAAATAGAAAAACTATTTGAACCATGTCTGAGATCCCATTAAAACTTAAGTGCCATTGTAGAATGATTCTAAGTTATAATAGATCGTTAGTAAAAGTAGTAAGCGACCTCATCGAACCATTCACCACTACTAGAGGTTTTCCACAGGGTGCCATCTTATCGTACAACTTCTTCAAGATTCCGTTGGAGAGAATTATTGAAGAAGCAAATGTAATTAAAACTGGCACAGGACGACATTGATATCTTCTCGGAAAGTTTAGGCGAGATGTTGCCGGTGATTTTACTAGCATCGAGAAGGAATCGGTGAAAATGGGTATGATGGTGAACGAGGACAAGACAAAACAGATGCTTACAACTGCAACATATGGATGAATGGATGAATTTATAAGAAATATAAAGTATTTATTTAAATCTCGTAATTCCGTATTGCTCGCTTTAAGGACTTGTTCAGACATCATGCCATTCGGAAACCCTTGTAACGCGGGCTACCAAATCTGGTTGGCTGAAAAAATGTCTGGTTATTTTGTATGTGACCTGCCGTGGCATAGTGGTTAGAACACGCGACTACCATGCGGGAGATCGCAGGTTCAAACCTGGCTCCAGACATCTTAAAAAATTGTTTCTTTCATTGTCGGCTCCCCTCGAATGTTGTTGACAGCAACTTCGCAGTATTAAATGTCGAGTCAATCGGCGTGTCTAGTAAGAGCTTCTCAAACAGTGACTTTCGCATTCGTCGATAAACAAGTAGGTGCCGTTTGTTGTGAATCTAAAAATAGAAAGCGTGTTAATTCACATCAATGCGAGAAGCTATCCCATACCTCATTCATGGGGTGCAAAGGGAAATTAAGAAGATATTTTGTATAAGAGGATCAGAAGGGGTCGACCGATATAGACCATATTCCTTCCTAAGTCAAATTTCAATAAGCTTATATCTTGTACAAAATATGACCGAATTCATGTACCTCAAAAAAAAATGTATTTAAAACTATGAGAATGAATTCGCCACTTGTAAGGGATGTAACAGAATCGGTGTGGCTAATGCTTTGGTTTACTCAGTATTTCTTTCCTATTGGAAGATAATTAAACAGACCAAATTTCAATATCCTCCAATTGCCCGTTTGGAAGTTATTGAACAAATGTTATCTGTTCAAAAATTGAGCATTTTGTATGGGAGGTACTATAGGTGGTGGGAATATTCTCCATATATCTTCAACAGTTGGACGTAGTTGGTTATCATTTTGGATACTTTTACACCACAAGGACTCACACTTTACATAAATGCTAAATTTAGCTTGAATACGGTTAAATGACATTAGTTATAGTCCAAAGATGTCACTATACGCTCTAAAAATGCTACAACAGCTTACTTCTACCATATTTTTTTTGGTACATGTGAAAAGACGGGTTACAAACATATAATTTTAATTAAGTACGTACCTTCTCTGAATAAGAAAAATAGATATTGACTCAATAAAGTATAATTTGTGTGTAATTTAGCTCAACCAACAGAAGTAAAGAAATGCTGCCAAACCTTTGCGGGCCATGTGCTAAAAGTTTATTTAATTTGAAGGCTCGCAGCAGATCAGGAATGCCCCTAAATGCTCATGCAAAAGCTTTTATAAGCATTTACAAGTGTTGTCAATTAAATAAATCAAAAAAGATCGGTATTTTCAAACATTGGAATTAGATTTAAATCCCGCTAGATTGTCCGTTTGGGCCACTGTGCTCCGGCGTAAATAGAAAGCGTGACGACATTTCAGAAATATAGCTAAGGATAGTGCTGACAAACAGAAACCACTTCGAGCCAAGCAAAAAATTCATGAACAGAACCCTCTCTCGATGAACTTAAGCAACATTGTAAAAAAAACTGTTTCTAGCTGTGCGCTTTTCTAGCGCTGAAACGTGGTTACTTGCGAAAGTAGATGAAGAGGTGCTAACTGTTTTCGACAGGAAATCAAAATACAGTGGCACGCAGGTCAAATGAATCTAATCGCTTAAGCCAGAAAGGCTTTGGATGACATCTACCACAACGGACGTAGACCGGCAATTTCAATACTCCAGTGGGAGGATCAAATGGAAGAAGATATTCAAATCCTTGGTGTCAAGAACTAGAGAGAGTATGATAAATCTGGTAAAGCTTAAAAAAGCATTATTATACCCTCAACCTTAGGGATGAAAGTATTTATCATTTGATACGAGAAAAATTGTAATGTTTTAAAGGACCTTGACATACCGTGACATAGTGGTTAGAACATGTAAATACCATGCGGGAGGTCCGTGATTCGATTCCCGCCTCCAGTCATTTACAATTTTATACAATCACCCTTAGGGATGAGGGTATATATCATTTGGTACGAAAAAAATTGTAACGCATTAAAGGCAACGAGTTAGACCCCAAGTATCTTAAGACACAATTCGTTTCAGGACTTTTTAATACGATTGAGCTATGTCCGTCTGTCTGGCTGGATGGCTTGTGAGCAGGATAATTCGAATAAACCTTAACGGATCGGTATGAAAATTTACCAGTATTAAAATTTTTCAAAACGAACTAATGGAATCGTAAATGGGCAGAAAAGTCCCACCCTTTCTGGTGCCTTTCATACAAAATTACCTATTTTTGGATAATAAATATTTCTGGGGGATACGCAAATTTGGTCAGTTAATTTATATTGTAATAGGAGGCAAAATCTTGGAAACACTAACTATTTGACACACTCCTTATTCATGGGGTGCAAAGGGAAATTTAGTCTTAAGTTTTCAGTTTAAGTTTTCGGGCTTTACCTATATCCCTGTAGTTTTCGATATAACCGCTCTCTCTTTTCTTCCACAGATTCTTTTTCTGCTTTTTTCTTCTCATTATAACGCTCCTTCACCGCACGTGTTGCCATTAGTTGTAGTTTTGCCTTGTATGCTGCATCCATTTTCCCAAAAATTTCGTGACAGTTATCGTCGTACCATGGCTTATCTGGGCATGGTTTTTTATAACCCAGTACGGTCGTTGCGGCAGTGGTCCTAGAATTCGCAATATGCTGCCACTGGGTGTCGGGAACAGCAGATTTAGGGAGGTTTGCTTGAAGAAGTTGAGAGAGTTGGTTAGAGTGGGCTTTGGCTATATCGGTGGTATGCAGATTTTGTGATGCCTTGCTTCACTTAATCGCATGCGTACCTTGGCTGCAACTAGGTGGTGATCTGAGCGCCTCTAGGCTCTCATAGAATGCATCTTTAATGTAATCGTCTTTGTCTTCCGGCTGGGCGTCACTTACAGTGTTAAACCGCGAGACTAGGTGTCGAAGTCTCTTGCCGACTATGAATGCACATCCAAATTCATGCCTTTTGGCTTGGCAGTTGTAAAAGATGTCACAGTTGTTTCGTATTTTTAGCATGGTACACGTTTATTGGACTCTGACTTCAAATACAAATTTGAACACGTGCTACTGGCACTTCCTATATAAACAAGGCAGTTTCTCAAAAATTTATATTTTTCAATAATTTTTATGAAAAACTGCTCTTAATGTTGTATAAGAAATGACGATTTCTGTTGAGATTTTTGTGCAAATAAATTAGAGACGCTACTCCTATACAAAATGACATTCAGCTCGGAGATATTGAATTGTAGCTTTTTAAATTTGTTTGCGAATTTATTAACATTTAATATACTGTAACCTTTTCTGCTGTTGTACTACATGTCTGCAAGCGCCTGGCAATATTGTAGAAAATCCTATCTCCCGAAAATTGTTTAACAATATACCAGCAGCAGCAGTTAGTTCATAAAATAGTTCTTAACTACCCAAAGTTTAGTTGCTCGGCCATATAAAATTACCTTGTTAAAAACAATTACTAATGGCATATATGAAGCCTACTTATAGGATTGGTTGAGTTTTGCAGGATAACTAAATCTTTGCCATAGATGTAGATGAACAAAATACAAATATTTACTTTCCCAAAAAATACTTGGGAAACCACATGTGCCTTTTTATTTTCATTCTTTTTTTTGGCAAATTTCCTTGCTCTCAAGTCTAAATTGCTACCTCATCCATTTTCCGGTATACGAAATTTTTAAATAAGCGCACAGGCATTTCCACACAATAAACTTCTTTTAACTCTCTAAAAATTTCAACAATTCCTACGGATGCAATTTTGCCAATTCTCTGTGTAAGATGAATAGCAATTGTTGTTATGCCAAGGGCAGAATATGATATATAAACACAATATATCAAGTTAAAATTCGGCATCGATGCTACAGAAAAAAACGAAAAATTACTCAAGTCAAGTAGAAACGAAAAAACACACATTTCCTCAGATATATTGACACTGCTGTAGCCAAGAAAATAAGAAAGAAAACGTGCAAAGACACAAACACTCCCATACACTTACTCCCTAGAATGCTCTACAATGAAGAGATACTCTTGTCAAGTTACACAAATACAATAGCCCAGCTGGTCATAAGAAATGTTAACATTTCCTATGCTACTCGAATACACTAGAACACACAGTGACACAGAATATATGTATGTTGTATATTCATTTATGTATACATGTATATGAGATCTCTAGCTGGGTTGTAATATACATGTTAGTTTATACATATGAAAGTTGGCATTAGGGTGACTCGAAGTGTATACATGTATTATCGGTTTTATATTTATTTTTCGTTGGTGTAGGTTAAAGGATTTTACCACCATAGTAATCGTTTAGTAGTTGAGCGCTTGAAAATGTCAATGTTTCTGTTTGGATAACAAAATCTTGTTTTTGCATCTAAAAAAGTTACGAAAAGAGAGAGAGAGTGTTGTAACTTGCGTTTAAAGTGTCTTGTAAACAAGGTGTTTTGTGAAGAAGAGCACAAAAACGACACAGCCAACTGGTGACTTAGTTTTGTCAAGAATGTTGGTCTTTTTATCTCGAACAAATAATTGATTACATTTACTTAAGGATATTTGGGAGAATCTGATCCTTAGAAGGATCCTCACCAAAGTTAGCTTTTTACATCTCTTAATGATTTATTGATCATTAAAAATTTCAAAATATTTTTGATCATACAAATTATATAATATTTTTCATCATATGGTCCTAAACCTCGAAATTCTCCTTAGATTCTTCAAGCACGCCACTTACATCAGGCATAAGGTAAAAACTCGGAAAATGGTACTTAATCATGGGGCACCGACAAAGAGACAATATTTATACAAAATACATGGCGATTGGTCGCTAAGTATTCAACTTTGCAGCCCCAGTCTGACCACCATTCCTTTGTGACACTCAATGGCAAGGATTTCGAACAGCACAGAACAATGCACTCAGGATCGCTACCGGATGCCTCTCGATGACAAATGAGGATCACCTCCAAAAGGAGACCAGTATTGTGCCGGTATGGCGACACCCTGGCACAGCTTATAGTCGACTGATGCAGTATCTGTAACTGCTACCACGAAAGGCTAATCGCCGGCATAATCAACAGATGCCCCCTATGCCACCTGAGCCGTCTCGCTATAATACATTTATTTAACTACTCCCATAGCATCCCATAGTTGTGCCCAATTTATCTATTGAGGTGGCGCAATTCCTCCAGCTCTCTAATCCCCCGTGACAACATTTCCCCGTAATATTATTAATTTTCTTTAATTTGGGGAAACGAATCCTGGAAACAGCCTTGCTGTTACAACAACAAAAACTAGAGGTCATCGACAGGGCCACAGCTTATATACTCTCTTCAATACTCTGATGGAGAAAATAATGGAAGAAGCTGAAGATAATAATATGGATATTGTGAACACAAATGGGCCCATCCTTTGACATCTTCGGAGTTTTTTGTACATTTTCCAGAATCGAGAAGGAATTGGTAATGGGTATAGCGGTAAATGAGGGCGAAATGATGCCTCCAACTGATAAGTAAACTTTACGACGTCAGAAAAGCGACGTAGTCAAGGCCGACAATCAAGGTTTTGAAAGAATTTTGTGGTTCGACTCTGTCGTAAATATATAAAAGAAAATGATGTCATTATAAAAATAAAGGAAAGGATAATGCAAAGTGGAAGCTGACATGAAGACCCTTGGTATCACGAACTGGAAAAAGCACGCACATGGCCAAAGTACTTGAAAATCATTTACTTACCGATCCAAGACCAACAACATGTTGTATGTCCAACTTAAGTAAGTAAGTGGAACGTGGTTTTCTCGTCGGATGAGGTATGTCCAGTCGTCACCAGGGTCACCATAAGGACCCACAAAACCTAACAGAATAAGAACTTAGTAAATTTTCCCTGACAAGGGAAAAATAACAGTATTGTCTATTAATGGTGTAATTCAAACTTATAATTTACTGGATGAAGTATTTAGATACTAAAACAATTCAGATTCGGATTCAGTGAACGCGTTGTTGTCTTGTACGATAATGTGTACCCAGGCCGATTTTAGATGATCGATAACTTTTAGTGTAAGCTGGCTTTTGACTTCTATGACAGGTTTCGGGACTCGGGAACTTTACTAATCGGTTGATTTGATACTGTCGACAATTCAGACTCGTACCAGCAAATTGGAAGCGTATTAATGATTCGGGTTCGTCTGTGTTTAAGATCAATATCAGCAGTATGTGGTCAGCTTGGTGAAAAACCAAAATCCGATTCAACAGACCGAAGTTCGATTCAACAGACCGAAGTCCGATTCAACAGACCGAAGTGCGATTCAACAGACCGAAGTCCAATTTAAAAGACCGAAGTCCGATTCAACAGACCGAAGTCCGATTTAACAGACCGAAGTCCGATTTAATAGACCGAAGTCCGAATCAACAGACCGAAATCCGATTTAACAGACCGAAGTCCGATTCAACAGACCGAAGTCCGATTCAACAGACTGAAGTCCGGTTCAACAGCCCAAAGTCCGATTTAACAGACCGAAGTCTGATTTAACAGACCGAAGTCCGATTCAACAGACCGAAGTACGAATTAACAGACTGAAGTCCTGTTCAACAGACCGAAGTCCGATTTAACAGACCGAAGTCCGATTCAACAGACCGAAGTCCGATTTAAAAGACCGAAATCCGATTTAACAGACCGAAGTCCGATTCAACAGACCGAAATCCGATTGAACAGACAGAAGTCCGATTTTACAGACCGAAGTCCGATTTAACAGACCGAAGTGCGATTTAATAGACCGAAGTTCGAATCAACAGACCGAAATCCGATTTAACAGACCGAAGTCCGATTCAACAGACCGAAGTCCGATTCAACAGACTGAAGTCCGGTTCAACAGCCCAAAGTCCGATTTAACAGACCGAAGTCTGATTTAACAGACCGAAGTCCGATTCAACAGACCGAAGTACGAATTAACAGACTGAAGTCCTGTTCAACAGACCGAAGTCCGATTTAACAGACCGAAGTCCGATTCAACAGACCGAAGTCCGATTTAACAGACCGAAGTCCGGTTCAACAGCCCAAAGTCCGATTTAACAGACCAAAATCCGATTGAACAGACAGAAGTCCGATTTTACAGACCGAAGTCCGATTTAACAGACCGAAGTCCGATTCAACAGACTGAAGTCCGGTTCAACAGCCCAAAGTCCGATTTAACAGACCGAAGTCTGATTTAACAGACCGAAGTCCGATTCAACAGACCGAAGTACGAAATAACAGACTGAAGTCCTGTTCAACAGACCGAAGTCCGATTTAACAGACCGAAGTCCGATTCAACAGACCGAAGTCCGATTCAACAGACTGAAGTCCGGTTCAACAGCCCAAAGTCCGATTTAACAGACCGAAGTCTGATTTAACAGACCGAAGTCCGATTCAACAGACCGAAGTACGAATTAACAGACTGAAGTCCTGTTCAACAGACCGAAGTCCGATTTAATAGACCGAAGTTCGATTCAACAGACCGAAGTCCGATTCAACAGACCGAAGTGCGATTCAACAGACCGAAGTCCGATTCAACAGACCGAAATCCGATTGAACAGACAGAAGTCCGATTTTACAGACCGAAGTCCGATTTAACAGACCGAAGTCCGATTCAACAGACTGAAGTCCAATTCAACAGACCGACGCACAGTGGGGTAAAATCACGATCTGGGCGGCAAAAATTATTTGAAGCAAATTTATGAAGCAAATGTTAAAAAATTAGTCGGTGAGGCGTAAAAACTAATAATATGTTAACATTTGGGGGGTAGATGTTACGACCGTTTTTACACCAAATATGGTTTTTATAAAAAATTTAAGATTCCAAGTATTTCCCATATATCTCCACAAGGTTGCATTTTAGAGCCCTACTTCCCTATAACTTTTTATTCGTCTGGATACCCTCTAACTAAAAATGCATAAAGATATAGGACATCCAGTATGTTTACTAAAGTGGTTCAGTAAAACCGCAGAAATTATGGTCTATTCTTCCGCAGTAGGTAAATGGCTCTAAAACACAAAACCGCAAAAACCCGCAAATTTTTTTTTTCCATCTGAACAATACGATTTTTAAGATTATATTTAATCAAAGATTAAAGGGGTGAAAAGTGGTGATGCATAACTTTTTGTCCATAGTTCGATTTTGGTACCCATTGAAATTAACAAAAATTCCATATTTTTCAATGCTGCTTAACTAGTAGGAGTTTGAATTATAATTTTAGTTAGCTAAGTTGATTAAATAATATTAACCTGCTTTATAATTTTCCATTTTTACTTAAATGTTTAAACTAAACACACACCTTCCCATAGCCTGCTAAAATTGGAGCTTTACCTTAACGCACCAAAATAGAAAATGCACAATTAGCAACATGGAACTTTGACAGTGTGTAGAAAAGGAATGTAATCTTAATGGAATGAAAAAATAACAGAATCTAGTTAAACATTTTGTTCTTTTTACCCTACAATCGAAAATTATTAAAAACATTGTTTTTTAAGAAAACGAATTTTGGCCCCCAGATCGTGAATTTACCCCTCTGTGCGACGTCCGATTTAACAGACCGTAGTAGAGTAAAACCAATGGAATTTGGGTTAAACCAACAAAAGTTGGTTCAACAGACCGAAGTCCTATTAAACAAAAGAATATTTCTTTCCATTAATTATTGCCCTGAGAATGGTAGAGGAGATCGAGTACAGAGCAACTTAGCAATAAACTTCTCTGCGGTAGAAACCGACGAAGTTACCAAGCAAAATGCTCGATCATTTAAAAAAGTAGAGCTCTCGATGTAAAGAGAATTTTATCGCATCACACTGCATCGGTTAACACTTTCCCTTGTGGTGTCGGCTCATTCGCCGTTCGTGGCAATTGCCGAATGTGTCGTTGGTGGCAGTCGCGTGTATTGCCGAACGCATCGTTTGCGGCGGTCGTGTGATCGATGGTATTGTTGTTTGCCCTTGAAACAGTGTATGCAGATTGGGTTGGTTAGTGATATTCAAGAGTAAATGAAGGGCGAGTGGTGGTTAGAGGTTAAAAGGTCGTAAATAATAAAATATACGTAGGAGGCATATATGTACGGACGACTTTCGTCACGTTACGTAAGGTTTTATTATTTAATATCTGTGCGCTTCTAGGCAAACATTTGAACATTATTTTTTTGAAATCAGGATCAAGTAAGTAATGTTCAAGTATTGCTTCTCTAGATTTTAATATTAAATAAAATTAACCAATACACATTAGAGTGGGTCAATTTATAAGGGTCGAAAAAATCGTGATAATTTCAGAATGATCAATCAATAATTATGGCTGTTATAACGATGTCTTTTAAATAGGGCGTTTCACAGCCCACTTCCACTCGGCTGCATATCAACCGGTACCAACAACACATACCAAATACCAGCTTTATACCTCTTATATTTCATGTGATACAGCCTTTTAAAATATCAAGTTTTATACCACGCCCACTGATTCGAACCCACACATTTTTTGTTGGATCACGATCTTTGATGCCAAATGCATCCACAGCAATGTTCAAGGCGTTTGGAGAAACTGTTCTCCAAATAGGGTCCAATGGGCGGGGCCATGCGCACTTGATATGTCACCACCGACCACACAGCTAGATTCTGTGAAAATTTTAAAAAGATCGCTCAAGTCGTTTTCAAGTATATACTGTACTAAAAATGCAAAGAAACAATCACAAATTAATTTTCCTACATATAGATTTGACCTTTGACCTCTTTGGGCACGGGTTAACGTTGTCAGATTTTGCTCAAATTTTAACCATAGCCGTTTTATAGCACCTGACATAATATTCCGTTAGGGCATTACCAAAAATATAAAGTTGATGTTTCGCTGCCACCCTAATGTACATGACAATTTACAATTCTAATGATCGGAGAATACATTATATTACTCCTCTCCGCCCTCTGATAAAAAACTTATTAAGCTGGGTAATGATATTTTTTGTGGTTACTATTATGGCTTTTAGAAAGTCATATTAAATAACTCAATTACATATGGAACAAAATGGAGCATATAATGCATATGTATTATGATGCATTACATATATCAACTGTTGACTAGTAAAATCGAAAAGCGAGCCATCCTAATGCAAACAAAAATTTGCATTGTTTAACACACATGTATGATAAGAATGGAATTTAAAAATATGTTTTCATATTTTCGTAGTTAGGATGGTCACTTAAAGCAGCATTGTAAGAGCATTGTAAGTGATTCAATAGAATTTATATTTGTTTTAAGGATAATTGAAAAGCTAAAAATAAAGTAATTGTTTTACTTTTTGATTGAAATTTTCATATTTTATAGATTGGGTTTTATGGAATGCTACACAGAGTAACCTGTTGTAAAAATTAATTTTTGCCTTAAGAAACCATTACTGGAAAGCCTACTTCAATGGTGGAGACAAATTAGGACACTTTTTAGGCATAACCTATTATAAACAAAAATGGTAATCATCAAAACGACTAACTGACCGTCCACCATAATCAGTATGTTTCTAAGAAAGTGTCAACAATATTAAAAGACGTAACTTTACAACTATGTGACACCAAAATCCTATTGGCTTTATATGGTTATTGCTTGTTAGCAACCTTTATGAAAGCCTAGAATAATAATATTTATTAAGTACTAAATTTATTTTAAACATTTTTTTTATATACCAATAACTGCTAATTTAAAACGTTTCGGCAAATGTTATGCCTTTGGCACAAACATGCGGTTTGTTGTTTTACATTTTAAGTTTGCACATTGTATTCATAACTGACTACCTGAGCAAATTGAAATAAATAACAAGAACATCATGTATTTCTGGTATTAATTAAAATCGATATTGTTGTATGCTGGCACCTGGACGTATGATGAATATTTAATTGTACACAACACAGAGCGTATACGTCATGTGTCGTCGTCTGAAGTCCATGCATGCAGAGTACACATAGTACGCATTTATGAAAATCACATTTTAATTGGATACAAATTTATTTTTAATATATGCTATGTGAGTATCTGCGTAAATGCCCAAATTATTATGCACAACTGACAGCTTGAGGCCTCTTTGTCAGGTTGATAAACAATCAATGCCGGATAATTTTAATCGAAATTTAATGGATTGAATTAAGGATTTAGACAGTTGAATAGCTTGCATAGGTGATAAGATTTAAGTATGTTAAGAAACTTTAATTTTATCTTATTATCAATAATTCAAGCTCGAGGTCAGGGTTTTGTAAATTAATTTTATTCAATATTTCGACTCTCTTTGAGAGTCATCTTCAGGAATTCTGTAAATTTAACAAAAAAAACATATAAACATCATACAGATAAACAGTACATAAGCACAATACAAATTCACTTACAAAATGTTTATGAACAAAACAAACAATGAGTACCAGTTACTTGACTTTCGTCGTCGTCATCTCTTCTAATACTAACTTATCCTAATCTTTGTTTTGTTTTGTATTTTCCTATCAGATGTCTATAGCTGACGGCGGCCTGTTCGACGTCGCCTTTGTAGTTCATGCATGTTGTTGTTGTAGTCTTGAGAATGTGGAGCATTTCCAAAGTCAGTCTCTTACTGTAGTTGCTCTCACTTTGCAACACTGCCACTCTCTCAAGATCTGGGTAATGCATTTCATTGGCACAGTGGGTGGATAGTGCAGTTTTTTGTGTGACATTATTTGACCGTAATTTAATGCCAGATTTATGGCCAGCTATACGTGTTTTTCTGACATAAAATTACGGTCAAATAATGTCACACAAAAAACTGCACTATCCACCCACTGTGCCAATGAAATGCATTACCCAGATCTTGAGAGAGTGGCAGTGTTGCAAAGTGAGAGCAACTACAGTAAGAGACTGACTTTGGAAATGCTCCACATTCTCAAGACTACAACAACAACATGCATGAACTACAAAGGCGACGTCGAACAGGCCACCGTCAGCTATAGACATCTGATAGGAAAATACAAAACAAAACAAAGATTAGGATAAGTTAGTATTAGAAGAGATGACGACGACGAAAGTCAAGTAACTGGTACTCATTGTTTGTTTTGTTCATAAACATTTTGTAAGTGAATTTGTATTGTGCTTATGTACTGTTTATCTGTATGATGTTTATATGTTTTTATTGTTAAATTTACAGAATTCCTGAAGATGACTCTCAAAGAGAGTCGAAATATTGAATAAAATTAATTTACAAAACCCTGACCTCGAGCTTGAATTATTGATAATAAGATAAAATTAAAATTTGGAGAAAGGTCGAAGTAAAAACAACAAGTAATACATATGTTAAGAAACTATATTTACTATTGACAGAATGAGAAAACTATAGGAAGGTATAAAAATGAAAATATTAAAAATTTAAGTAAATAAAAAAAAGAAACGCACATTCTAACAAAAAAGGAGAATTTATATTGGTTTTTCATGTAATATTTCACGTATTTGTTTCGGGTGCAAATGTGACCAAAGAAAAAATTAAGTCCTTGACAAAACATTAACAACGATATGTGTTTTGTTTCTATAGGACACGAAATCACAAATATGGTACAAAATCCAGAATCAAAAAATTGTTGGTTTTCTGAAACCCTTAATGTGCTTATATCCGTTGTTTGCAAAATAAACAAATACGTATAATTTTATATGAAAAATACATACAAACTAGCGGACCAGGCGAACTTTGTCTCGCCCCAATTAAATGCCTTCAGATAAACTCTGTAGAGAGTGGTATGATAAACAAAGTGTTTGGAATCTTGACGGACAGCCGTGTACCGCTGCACAATTTCGGGTTATTCAGATTCCGCAATATGATTATGATCGACACTACCTTCATCTGTATATTATGCGCCACATTAAGCGAGTTGAAAAATTCGGTTGGATTGTTGGTCGCTTCATCCTCGTCGATCAAGCTGTAAACAGATTTGTACGAATGCAGTTCTCCAGCAATTTGACTTTCTAAAATGAAATTTAAGCTATTGAAGTCTTTATTCGTCGCTGCTAGTACATGCCAGTTAATTAATCCAATCGATATTTTTATAATTTTGTGCAATGTGATGAGTTGCTCTTCCGACGATGTGAACTCGCAAAAATTTGCAGAGAACGATATCAATACATTACACGAATTTGGCTATTGCCAAGCGCCAGCAGTTGTCTCGAAAATTCAGAACTCTTATGTTCTTGGTCAATTTTAACTTCTTGACATTGACGACGATTTCAAGCATGGTTTAAGTACATAAATCAGCAGCAACAAATTTCGTGAGCAAAATCATAGCCCCACCAAATCGTTTAAAACCACCTCGTAAATCCTTCATCGTTCGGTCAACTACTTCCAAAGCTCATTTAATCGTTATCGCGCAATCTTCCCAAGTATTGATTTTGCATTCTCGCATCAATTTCGCTGTTGCTGAATTCTTGGTCATTTTGTACTTTGGCTTTTTAACTGTGAGAAGATTCATCGTCAGTTTCAAAACAGAATTTGCAGTACGACTGCCTTCCAACAATGTGGCAGCCATGCCAGAGGATGCAGCGGTCAAAGTTATTTGAGATCTTGACCGAATTGTTGCCAGAGTCAAAAAAAAATGTCTTTCCTGTCAACAACCTTCATTAGCGAATCGTACACGTTCTTGTACTCGTCATTTAACAGCGACACGTTTGTTCGAACTCTTTCGGTCAGCTTATCTCGATTTTACTTACACCCATTAAAATTCGCGATCGAATGCAGTTTGCATCGAACGATTCGGAGCTGGCATTCCCAATGTCGACAGCAGATTGCCGCACGATGAGAGCAAACAATGTACAAATTTGAATCGCTGACGTAGAAACGGTCGCATTGGTGAGTCCATTTTCGAGCACTTTTAAATTTCGGCAAGCCTCCCGAAATGCGGCGCACAGAACTCCATCCTCAATACGCAGGGAATTGAAGGATAGCAAAGATATAAGCATACACCTTGGCGCTGATGAACTGTGTATAGTCTGACTAACTATTGCACGACATTTACGTCATCCAACATTTGATCGTCTAATAGGGGGCGTTAGCCAAACAAATAACTCTCCCTAAAAAACTACAGAGTCGTTTCGGAATGAATGCCCGCAATCCAATTGGATAACTTAATTTTTCACACGTGAACTCATTTTCTGAAAAAATTATCAAATTGATAAGTATTGCATAGTATATCAATACATATTTTTATCTAAATATTATTTATCTCGCTAAATACTCCAACCAACTTTTATCCGAAATTTTCTCGTTCAAAATCATCAAATCATGCGAAAGAATTTTCTATTTTTCCATACGAAAGAATTCCATACAAAAAAGCTATTTTTCCAATTTCCCGACTTTTCCGAAGGATTTTCTCAAAACTTATTGCAATTACGAAAAATTTAAAAAAAAATTTAGCAAAATTGGCCATCCTATTTTTCCATTCGGAATAATTATCCGAAATTTTTCACTGTTACATCGTCCAAAATTATCGTTTCATACGACAAAATGCAAAATTTTGTCGAAAAATAAATAAATACAATTTTTAAAATTTTTCCGGAATTTTCCAACTAAAATTTTCTATTTTTTCAATCGAAAAGTCATTACGGAACAATTCCACACAAAATTTTATACAAAAATTCAATTTGCAATGCAAAATGTTTCCGAAAAATCCAAATTTTTCGAGTTTTTCCAGAATTTTCTGTGTTTTCCACCGAGAATTTTTCTATTTTTCCATTCGGAAAGTAATTTTGGAATAATTATCTGAAATTTTTCACTGTTACATCGTCCAAAATTATCAATTCATACGACAAAATGCAGAATTTCGTCGAAAAAAAAAATAAATAAAAATTTCTAAAATTGTTCCGGAATTTTGCGAATTTTACAAAATTTGTTTTTTTTTCATTCGAAAAGCCATTCGTAACACTTGCACATAAAATTCTATACAAAAAATCAATTCTTGATTTTTCCAATTTTCCGGAAATTTTTTTTGATATAAACCTTCTCCTGGCATTTACCAACAACTGAAAATTTTTTTAGATGAATCGATATAGATATTTTACAATAATCCGAAATTTTTCAGCAACAAAACGAAATTTGCACCTTTAGGTCGTCTGAAATCATCAAATCAAGCGATACAACGGAAGATTTCGTCGAAGGCATCCAAATCTTTCGATTTTTTTTCTGGAGTTTTCCGAGTTTTCCACCAAGAATTTTTCTATTTTTTCATTCGAAAAGTCATAATTGTTCGAAATTGTTCACATTTACATCGCCCAAAATTACCAAAACACGAAAAATTCACAATTTTGTCGAAAAAAAAAATTATTTGGCATTTTCCATAATTATCCAACCAAAATTTTCTCTTTTTCCATTCGAAAACCGACAAAAATTTAGTTTGTGATTTTCCTCAAATCAGACGATGAAATGCAAAATTTTGCAGAAAAAAAATCAAATTTTTCGATTTTTTCGAAATTTTCCGAGTTTTCCACCGAGAATTTATCTATTTTTCCATTTGGAAAGTCATTTCGGAATAATTATCCGAGATTTTTCGCAGTTACATCGTTCAAAACTATCAAATCATACGACAAAAAGCAAAATTTCGTCAAAAAATAGAATTAAAATTTTTCGAGTTTTCCGGAATTTTCCAATAATTTTTTTTATTTTTCCATTCGAAAAATCATTTGTAACACTTGCACACATTTTCCATACAAAAAAGCAATTTTCGGTTTTTCCAATTTTCCGGCTTTTCCGAAGGATTTTCCCAAAATTTTCTTTTACATAAACCTTCTGGCAATTACGGACAACTGAAAAAAAATTTGAGCAAAATCGGTCCAGCCGTTCTCAATTGATGAATTACTATACATTTTTGCCACCATTTTTATATATCGTCGTTCCGAAGTTATCTTCACGTATATCACAAAATCAAAAAAATTGAGATAAGATCATTTCCTTGGATAAATTTGTTAGATCTATCGATCTGTTTAATAACCAGGTCCTTACCTCTTATAGTTTCTGAGATATTGAGCAGCCGCTTTGTTGTATATCCACTTTTGGGAAAAATTTTTTGCGTTATGATGCCGTATGAACCATTGTTGTGGATGTACAATAAAAAATATATGAAAATTTCGAATTATAAAAAAAATAAGTTATCTTCACGTATGTGCCAGAAAAATGTGACATATTTTGAAAAATAAATTACACCGTGCTACAGTCAATGAGAACTTAGAACGTAAACTAGTGCATGTTGTATGTCATATCGAGTACAACAATAACCTGTATACCAAAGTTCCCTAAACTACAAAAATCCTGACTTACGGGAAAAAATACCGACTCTTCATTACTTTCCTCACTTGAAGGCTTATAACTCAGTCAATTCCTAACCAAAGTTAGATTTCTTAATGGTTTTGGAAAGAAAAGACTCGGCCTTTGCAACAATACATATATAAGCCCTGAAGTGGAGACCGGGTTTTTACCCGTAATTCAGGTTTTTGAGGGTGTTATCGAAATATGGGTTACAGATACATGTTGTTCTTAATCACACTTACTACATGTCACTCCTACAATTTCCTTAATTTTTTCCATACTCTAGCAGTGTGTTATCAATAAAATTTTTCGAAACAAACAATTAACAATTCGACATACCATCAATGGAAATGCAAATTCTTTTTTGGATTGAATATGGCATACTAGGCGATTCTACACGTCCCGTCAAAGGTCCAAAAATAACGGTTTTATTGCATAAACAATCAAAAAAGACTAACAAACATAACTTTAGAAATTCTAAACAAAAAAATATTGTAATATATTGTTGAACTTAAGCGAATCCGTGAGTAATTCGTGTCCAAAAATTTAATACTTTTCATGTTATAAAGTTTTTTGCTTCACCTCTAAAATTATGAAAATGAGGGTCTCGCTTTTTTTACATTCCAGGTGACGATACATTTATATTTCTATTCTAATGACTTTATAACCCATTTCGGTAAAATTTAGTACCACGTTGTACAGAATGCGCAAATGTTTCACGTTGTTATTGATCAATTGCCTACTTGCAACTTACTGAATGTATAGTGGATATACGTGAAGATAATTTCGGAGTAAAAACATACGAACGCGGGTTTTCATGTTATTTTCACGTATGTAACCATAAAAAAAATAAATATTTTCCAAAAAGTGGCGTATACAACAAAATGTGACTAAATAATTTGATGTAAAAATAGCTATAACTCGGAAAATAGTTTCCATGGCTTTGTTTTTTTTTACACTAATATATGTAGAATTTCAAGCACTACTTCTGACAAAAATATTGGAATACTTTTTTCACACAACTTTTTTTGTATTAAGTTTTGAAACTTTAGAACCAATTTCCCACAAAAAGATTTTCTGGAGATACGTGAAGATAACTTCGGAACGACGATATATAGATTATCTTTTTTTGTAAGAAAAGTGTGATATTTGTACTTAAAAAAAAAACTTAATTTCCCTTTGCACCCCATGAATGAGGTATGGGATAACTTCTCGCGTTGTTGTGAATTAACACGCTTTCTATTTTTAGATTTACAACTAACGGCACCTACTTGTTTATCGACGAATGCGAACGTCACTCTTTGAGAAGCTCTTACTAGACACGACGATTGAATCGACGCTTAATACTGCGAAGTTGCTGTCAACAACATTCGAGGGGAGCCGGCAAAGAAAGAAAATTTTATTTATTTTTTTCTTTTAAGATGACTGGAGCCAGGTTTGAATCTGCGATCTCCCGCATGGTAGTCGCGTGTTCTAACCACTATGCCACGGCCGGTGATATTTGCACTATTAAAGTCAATATTTACTGAACCCATCGAGAATCCACCTTGAAATGTGCACATCGTGTGAAGAAAAGTATGCGCAATATTTTAATTTAAAATGAAGAGAATCAAAAGATACTTTCCCAGGATATTCAACGACGAAGGACATTTTTACAATTTTGATGTCTTTGACCAACGAGGACCATTAAATTTTGTCCTTATAGTCGTGGTATCGTGATATCGTCATCGAAAATTTGAACCATCCGATTGTGGTGTACCGTAGACCGGGTCGGTCCCCATACTATTTTTTTTTCTTCCAAAGTCGAGGGCAAATATCAAAAAACACCTCGAGACAAATCCAAATAAAAAAATTTTTTTCCTCCCCCACCCCCCGAAAAACAGCCAAAAGCGTTTTTTTTATCGCTGCATTTTTGTTTGTGGCTCAATCGTAACATACAAGACATTGGTGAATAGGTCTTCGACTACGGTTGTCTGTTCCCCACAGCAGCTTCGGCTGTTTGCTTCCCCACTGCGACTTCGGTTGTTTGTTCCCCTAAAGCGGCTTCTGCTGCCTGTTCGTAAGGTAGTTTATAAGTATATAATAAGAACAAATGTATGTATAACAATAACTGGTAGACCGAAGTTGAGCTTATGCTGCAACTTGTAACCCGATCCTGATCCTGAGTTTATTCCACGATCCTGAGCTTAGATATTTGTTTGTTGCCGTAAATCAAAAAGTCATCTGTCGTATTTCTAAAGCGCCCCATACACGAGTACTGCCGCAGTTCATGCCGATGAACCCCTTGTGTACGTGTGTGATTGAAAGTTTCGATACACACTTATCAATCATTGTTATATTTTGAAATTTAAAACTGTGACATCTTGGATATTCCTCCAAAAGTACATTCCACAATGCTCACGAGGACTGGTACAATCCTATAATTTGAAGAATAAATCGCTTTTCCATTTCTTCTTTTAATTTTAACACCAAACTATTTCCAAATTTCGTTGTTTACACATTCATAACACAATTTTGTAGAATCTGACATATTTGAAATATAAAAAACTAGCTGACCCGGCAAACGTTGTTCTGCCATACATCTTCGGACCCAGCGAACTTCGTCTCGATCCTAAGTTAACGCCTTCATATAAGCTCCAGGGTAATATTAAAATACAGATAGTTCAAACTTTATTGCAATTTATTTGAATTTAATCGAAATCAGTGAAAAGCGATCTGATAAACAATGTTTTTCGATTTGTTTTCCGGCGCAAAAACAAACAATGAAGACGGTTTGCCGACACGCGAACGGGCAACGTACATCTGACCGTGCGAAAAGCAGGGGAATTCGAGATTGGTCCCACAAACTTCCAACGATTGGCTTTACGATTTATTGATTGTCATTACAAAAGCCAATCGAAGGGAGTATTAAATTCGCTTGAATTAGAAGGGACGATCGGTTGGAATAATAGGAACACGTGGGATAAGGACTTCCTCTCCTTAAAATTTGCCCTTGATGATCCTCGCTTTAATCACATTGTTCATCAGTTTCTTTGAGGACAACCGCGTACCGTTGAACAATGTCGGATGATTCAGATTCCGCAACATGAGTATGATCGATGCCAACTTCAGCTGCAAATTATGCGACGGAGTTCCTGACACATCTAGGGAGTTCAAAAATTCTGTCGGATAGTTGGTCGCCTCTTTCTCGTCGGTCACGCTGTCAACGGATTTGTATGAATGCAGACTCCATCGATTCGACTTTGAATAATAACATTCAAGCTATCTACGTCCAGCGAAGAATAGATGCGAGAATGGCCTGTTCACTAATCCAATCTATGTTTTTATAATTTAGACAAAGGCGTGAAAAGCTTTGGTGATGAGTTCCTCCTTCGACGATATAAACTCGCAAAAATTTGCCGGGAACGTCATCAATTCAGTTGAAACATCAACAGGAATTTGGCCATTACTAAGCGCCAGTAGCTGTCTTGAAAATTCAGTAGCCGATGGGTCGTTATGCAACGTGACTCTCATGTTCGTAGTCAATTTCATACATTAATTTCATCAGCAGCAGTAGATTTTGGGATGACGGGAAGCGTTTGTCAAAAATCTCCGAACAGAAATATTATAGACCCACCAAATCGTTTCGAATCACCTCGTATATCCTTTATCGTTCGGTCAACTGCCTCCAAAGCTCGTTTATGCGTTATCGTGCATTCATCCCAAATGATGATTTTGCATTCTCGCAATTTCGTTGTCACCGCACTGTCGTTGCAATTCGCGATTGAATGCATCGAACGATTTAGCGCTGGTATTCCCAAATTCGTTAATTTCAAGATCGAAATTCGATGTTGTCGTGCGAATTTTGTGCAAAATGGAGTCCCACAATGCGTTCGGGTTCGACGGATGACACGTAGCGAAATACGAATTCGAATTTAAATGGAGAATGAAAAAGAAGTCCATCTTTATATTGAGGTGATAGCCGTCAACTGCACGACAGAACATCAACGAGTACTCGTATTGAATGCAGTTGTCCACCATTCCTACGCTTGAGATCAATATCGCGTGATTCCACTTTCTGCCCAACAATCACCACTGCGAATTCATTGATAGTGGGAGCATTGAATTGTCTTGGATGGCCTCCAGAGGGTCTTTTGTCTGCTCCGATAATCTGACTAACGCATTATGCTCGTGCTGCAGATTTTGCAATTGTAAGATCATTTCGATTTTAATCGCCCGATCGATGATGTATGTTTGAAAATATGAAACACGAATGTTTGAAAGCAAATTAAAAAAAAAAAAAATTAGAAGAATTGTTATTTTAATAACAAAACTATGACATAAAATCAGGCTTTTTCGAAAACACCCAATATTGAGTAAACCCTATCTTAATTAACATTTTGCTAAAGATTTTCCTAGAATAGTTAATTTCAAAAAATATTGTGCCTTCGTTATTTTTTAAAGAAACAACGGAACGAAAAGAAAAAAAGTTTAATTTTGTTACTTTTTAAAAAAAAGCGACGATGACATAATATTATTTGAAATTTACTATTCTTTCCGAACTGTGCTAGGGTATTACTCAGCTTCAGTAATACTATCAGACATACATAACTACGTTTGTGTGTTTTTTCACTATTCCACTGTTGAATGAGACATTACCTTATAACTCGGATTGCAGCCGAGTCGGCTTCAAATGACGTCATTTGAAAGCATCCGTTATATTTTTGTGTGATGCAAAACGTTAAAACATAATACATTTCACAATAATCCGAAATTTTCCAAGCATCTTAACGAATTTTCCATTTTTACGTCGACTGTAATCAATAAACTAAGCAACACCATGCAAAATTTCGTCGAATAATCCAAATTTATTAAGTTTTTCCGGAATTTTCCGAGTTTTCCACCAAGGATTTTTCTACTTTTCCATTCGAAAAGTCATTTAGGAATAACTATCCGAAATTTTTCATATTTACATCGTTCAAAATTATCAAATCATACGTTAAAATGAAAAATTTCGTCGAAAAAAGAAAATATTTTTTTTTTGCATTTTTCCGTAATTTTCCAATAATAATTTTCCCATTCGAAAAGCCACTACTGAACAATTGCATACTAAATTGTATACCACAATTTGAATTGCAATTTTCATCAAATCAAGTAATACAATGCAAAATTTCTGTGAAAAATCCAAGTTTTTCCGGAATTTTCCGAGTTTTTCCCCGAAAATTTTTCTATTTTTCCATTCGGAAAGTCATTTCGGAGTAATTATCCGAAATTTTTCGCAAGCTACATCGTTCAAAACTATCAAATCGTACGAAAAAAAGCTAAATTTCGTCCAAAATGTTATTAAAATTTTCCGAATTTTTCAGGAATTTTCAAAATTTTTCAACTAAAATTTTTTATTTTTCCATTCGAAAAATCATTCGTAACAATTGCACACAAAATTCCATACAAAAAGGCAATTTTCGGTTTTTCCAATGTTCCGGCTTTTCCGGAGGATTTTCCCAAAATTTTGTTTTACATAAACCTTCTCCTGGCAATTACTAACAACTGAAAAAAAATTTCAGCAAAATCGGTCCAGCCGTTCTCAATTGATGAATTACTAATGAGGGTGGAATTGGATTGTGGTCGTCCTTATTATTATGTTCATCAATCACTCAAGCATTTTTGCGAAATGAACGATACTTCAAAGTTACTGCAAATGCAAATTGGGGTCGCCAAACATTAACATTTGAAATTACAACACGTATGTGTTTACTGTCGATAATAAGCAAATGTGAATGACTTTCTCGCATCCATTTGATTTTGTACTGTTCATTTCGTTGGTATTGTTTTGCAAACAATTGTCGTGTATGATATTGTAGCAAATAGTCCAGAGTAAACACTCACTCTCTATATCAGTTCGATTACAAGAACAAAATCAAATAAGTAGTGATCACATGATATTTGATTTATTTAAATAGTAAAATAAACAAAAAGAAATATATTTGTCAGTCGCCGTTATACTCTTAGTTAATTTCGTAACAGTCCAATAATAACGAGCAATGTAATCATTCAATCTATTTCTTATTGAACGGGACTACTTATTTATCATGCAGCATTCGCGAAGCTCATAAATTATTGCAATAATTGGATTTTCCAGAGAGTATCACAAAATTGATAAAATATTTAAGTGATTTCACAGATTCAAATTCGAATCGTTGCAAATTTGGTTCTCTTAATGGCACATTTACATTACCGTACTTAATAATATGTATGCATATTTTATGTGCTGTGAGATATCAGATGACGTATACGTGCTGTGAATTCTTATTAAATATTCATTATACGTCCGGAAGACATAAGAACTGAAAAGAACAGTCAATAGATAACGACAGCATGAAAGATGGAAATATACAGTAGATAACGTTTACATGAAACACCGCTTTCATCAAATTACTGAATATATGTTAAATTTCAGTTTATACAGAGATTTTCTTAAGATATTTTAAAAAAAATTAAGTCGGATACATGAAATACCATGATACCAAAACAATACCAACAAATTCTATACAAAATCTTTTCATACTTATATGAAATTCGGTTGTAAGATAGTTCATAAAATATGTATGGGTATTTCCTAGCGTTGCGGACGCACGTTTTTTTTTCTTATTTTGTAGTTTTCTCGAAAAGTTGAAATATTTTGAAGATAAATGTTTATATTAGGAATTGTAGATTTTGGACAGTACTTTAATATTCTATTAATGAAACTTTGAAAGTGCGTTACGGACACACACAATTTTCCACAGCAACTTGAAGTGTCTATGAAAATTTGTGAAATTTAGTGAAAGTTCTTCTTTATTTTTTGAGAAATAAAGAAGACATATTGGGGTTTTATAATCAACTTACTTCACATTTAAAATACTTTTACCTTTTATCCTACTTCCATCTAAATGTGCGTTGCGGACACACGTTGCGGATAACACAGAGCGACAAAAAAACAATACCTGGGAAATTATACAATTTTTCTGGTAAACGCTGCTGAGCACTACACAAATCTGTTTTTCATATTTTCCAAAATCCCCAAAATCATGAGTTACGGGTAAAAAACATGGTTTTTCTTACTTTTACGCACTTATAGGCCAGTAGCGCGCATAAATATGAACCGATTTGAAGTTTCTCGGCGGATTTGGAAAGAAAAGACTCCAACGATATATAAAGTATGTTTTGTTAAAGTTCAACAAATTCATAATAGGATTACAAAAACAAAAAGTTAAAACCAGTACAGAAATTTCAGTCAGATAAACTGACTGATAAATACCATCACCCAATATACGATATTGTTGAAGTCTTGAGTTATTGAAATGAATAGATTTTTAATTAAAATAAAATTACTTATGCATATTTTTTCCCCTGCTGGTGGTGCAAAATCGTCCAAAACTTTACTTTTTTGTGTAGGGGGTATAGGTGCCGGTTTGGAATTTATGTGAGAAATATTAATTTTTCGAAAAAAATTTAATTTTGATAGGGGGTACCAAATGGGGTGAACCGATACAATCCTTATTTATTCCTGACTCAAATTTGCATACGTACAACTTACGAATAATTTGACTGAATTCAGTGTACTTACAAAAAAAGATATGTATGTAAGACTTTGGGGGTGAGTTTGGTCCTTTGTATGGGAGGTACCAGAAGGGGTGTGTCAAATACTTAGGTTTTCTGGGGGTTTGCCTCCTATAATAACATAAATTAATCGACCAATTTTCATTACCCCCCAAGAGTCCGTTTGAAAGTTATAGGAAAAATATTAATTTTCCAAAAATAGGTAATTTTGTATGGGAGGTACCAGAAGGCGTAAGCCGATATAGTCCATATTCATTCCTGAGTCCTATTTTCATAAGCGAACATCATACTCAAAATTTGAGTAAATTATGTTTACTTACAAAAATGATATGTATGTAAAACTATAATGGTCAATTAGGTCATTTGTATGGGAGGTACCAGAAGGGGTATCTCAAAGGTTTCGGTTTTCTTAGGGTTTGTCTATTCTTGCAAGATAAATAAACTGACCCAATATAAATATCCTACGATCGTCCGTTTGGAAGTTATGAGAGAAATATAAATTATTCAAAAATAGGTAATTTTGTATGGGAGGTACCAGAAGGGGTGGGGCTATTTTGCCCATTTACAATCCCATAAGTTAGTTTTGAGAAATATTAATACTGGTAAATTTTCATACCAATCCGTTAAGGTTTACTCGAGTTATCCTGCTGACTAGCCATCCAGCCAGCCAGCCAGACAGACGGACATAGCTCAATCGTCTTAAAAAGTCCTGAAACGAATTTAATCTTAAGATACTTGGGGTATAACTCGTCTCCTTTAATGCGTTACACTTTTTTTCGTATCAAATGATATATACTCTCATCCCTAAGGGTGATGGTATAAATATAGCAATTTTTTACTATGAAATCGTCCGTCCTTCCGCTGGAAATACCCATATAGGTTCGCCAATTAATTTGTTAGTTTATTCAATGGCTAAGGAATTATCTAACATTTGGATAAAATATGTTTAAGTAGATAGTAGATCACTTATATGTTAACAACGCGTATATGAAATTTGTTTCATACGTTTTGGATATTTCATATATTTGATATCCACTGTTTAATTTTAAGACGTAATTGTGTTCAAAGGCGATAAACAGAAAGTTAAAATCAATCGTATATATATGTTGAAGTGTTTATAAATGCACATCAACAAAAAAATAGCAAAATTCTAAACGAACCATATGCGAGTTTAAGGCTTTTTTGACCAAGGCAGCCTCCAGATGAATTTGACAAGTTTAAGGCGTCTATTAATATCAACACAATAGGGAAAATCTCTCACAAATTTAAACCGGTTTAAAATTCCACTAAAAATTATGGAAGTAGAAACCATCTGACTGAATATTCATTTATTCCATACTGTTGTTATTTGCAACATTGTGGTCCATTCCCACAACGCTAAACAACGCTTTCGTTGTATTTTTATGTGCACATTTGGACAGCTGTTAGATTTTCTACGCACGTTTCGATGATAGCTTGTGTATGAAGCAATGGTTTACCGCTTAAATGCATGGCGCACTATTTTCAGTTTCAAGTGAGGTAATATCCATCCCCGGTTCATGTCTTCAATAACACATGTCAAAGCAACAATGCAGGGAATTGCTCTATTTATTTTAATAACAACTTTTATATTTTTTTTGCGTTAAAACTAAAGTTTATATTTAAGCACCCACTTCCGCTTCCTGCCATTGTTGTGAGTGTGTGTGTTATACCTTCGTTACAAATTAAAGTAAACTACACAACAAGTGTTGTAGTTTTTATGCACAAAACACACCGTCGCTCACTCATTAAACGTGCTGGGTTCAAAGTTTCTCTTAACAATTTTCATTAGCTAATTTGGTTTCATTTATTGAGTTTATAATACGGGCGAGACAAAATTGGACACATGCCATGGACCCGTTAGCTGAAGCAGCTAATATTTGTTGTTTTTTTTTCTTTATGTTATTACGTTGTTGACCCAGAACGTGTGTGGTAATGTTATTGGCTTAACGGTAAACAGTTTGACAAAATTATAAATTAATTACGGACAGTTGACCTAATGTGCTACACTAAAGCGTGGGTGTGTCAACGAAAACTTTACATACTAATACTATGGCTGCTGGCAGCATTTTTAATGATAAAGGATATTAAATATGTACACTTAGGTGACTATGATTTGTGTTATTTCAGTGGTCCAATAATTAGGTAATCTTCGATATTATATTTACACTTTAGATGTCGTTGGAGGTTGACAAGATATGTATTCAATATCCTTTTACAGTACAACATTTTTCAGCTCATTGATTTAGGACTCAATTCTGAGAATTGCACTTGAAATTAGCTTCAAAAGTAGGAACTTCTGCATCATTCATTTAGTCAAGTTGGCTGCATTAATAATTCAATGACCATACGAATTATTTTGCTCAAGGTGAATTTTTAGCACCTTTTCTATATTTTATTTAACACGGTTATATCTCGGTATACCCTACGGAATATCTCTTTTGTGTCGGAATCAAAGTTGTAGATATTGAATAGGAGATAAAAATGCAGAAGAAATTTATACAAAAAAGTGCATCCACTGCCTTAAAAATGGAAAAAATTTAAATTTTTACCATTAGCCTGTAGGTTTAAGGACCTGAGCTCAGGTTAGATAAAGATATTCAATTTTGTGCTTGTGTTTTAGATTTATGACCTTAATTTTTGAGTTTTTGATAAGTGCAGTTAGTGATTTCGTAGAAAAAAAACTGAAATATACTCGTCTTGATACACACGAATCGTAGATGAAATACGGAAACATGTCTTAGGCGGCGCGAAACAATTTTGTGTGTGAACGGTTGTCAACAACTAGTAAGTAATAGTAATTCGTTATCGATAGCACTACTGACAGACAAATTTTTCGACTTACGTATGAGTAATAAATAAAATTATATCTATCTATATATATAAAAATGGTGGCAAAAATGTATAGTAATTCATCAATTGAGGACGGCTGGGCCGATTTTGCTCAAACTTTTTTTCAGTTGTTCGTTATTGCCAGGAGCAGGTTTATGTGAAAGAAAATTTTGGGAAAATCTTCCGGAAAAGTCGGAAAATTCGAAAAATCTAAAATTGCCTTTTTGTATGGGAATTTGTGTGCAATTGTTACAGAATGGCTTTTCGAATAGAAAAATGGAAAAATTTTTTTGAAAAATGCGGAAAATTCCGGAAAAAATTCAAAAAATTTGAATATGTTGTTCGACGAAATTTTGCATATTATCGTATGATTTTATAATTTTGGACGATGTAACAGTGAACAATTTTGGATAATATTTCGAATGGAAACATAGAAAAATTTTTGGTGAAAAACTCGGAAAATTCCGGAAAAACTCGAAAAATTTGGATTTTTTCAGAAACATTTTGCATCGCAAATTGAGTTTTTGTATAACTTTTTGTGTGCAATTGTTCCGTAGTGGCTTTTCGGTTGAAAAAAAAGAAAATTTTGGTTGGAAAACTATGGAAAATTCCAAAAATTTTAATTTTTTTTCGACGAAATTTTACATTTTATTGTGTTTTGATAATTTTGAATGGTGTAAATGTGAAAATTTCGGATAATCATTCCGAAATAACTTTTCGAATAGAAAAATAGAAAAATTCTTGGTAGAAAACTCGGAAAATTCTGGAAAAAACTCGAAAATTTTGGATTTATTCAAAGAAATTTTTTATTGTATCGCTTGATTTGATAAAGGTATTCGTTGTGCTGCTTGGAAAAATTCGGTTTATTGTGAAATCTATATGTATACAAATGGTGTGAACAGTGTGTAGTAGGGTGAGTCTTAAAAAATGTTTTTGGAATTTTTCATGGGCCAAATTAAAATTTTATTAAGACGTACAAAAAAACTCTATGTGATTTTTTTAATTTTTTTCTTAAAGGTTTAGGGGTCGCTACCGGGGTTCGAAATTCAAAATTTTACCGTCATCCTGAGGGATAAGCTGAATAACTCGAGTAAACCTTAACTGATCCTTATGAAAATTTTTCAGTATTAATAATTTCCATAACGAAGTTATGGAATTGTAAATGGGCAGAATTGCCCCACCCCTTCTGGTACCTCCCATACAAAATTACCTATTTTTTTATAATTAATATTTCTCCCATAACTTTCAAACGGGCAGATGGATGGCATTTAAACTTGGTCAGTTTCATAACCTTTTAATAACAGATAAACTCCCAGAAAATCAAAACCTTTGTCACACCTCTTCTGGTACCTCCCATACAAATGACCGAATTCACCCCATATTTTTACCTACATATCTTTTTAGTAAAAATACTGAATTCAATAAAATTTTGTGTGAGATGAACACATGCCAAAATTTGACTCGTGAGTGACTATGGACTATATAGGCCAACCCCTTCTGGTACCTCCCATACAAAATTACCTATTTTTAGACAAATTATTTTTTACCAATAATTTCCAAACGGACAAATGGATGGCATTTAAACTTGGTCAGTTTAATTACCTTTTAATAACAAATAAACTCCCAGAAAATCAAAACCTTTGTCACACCCCTTCTGGTACCTCCCATACAAATGACCGAATTAACCCCCATATTTTTACCTACATATCTTTTTAGTAAAAATACTGAATTCAATAAAATTTTGTGTGAGATGAACATATGCAAGAATTTGACTCGTGAGTGACTATGGACTATATAGGCCAACCCCTTCTGGTACCTCCCATACAAAATTACCTATTTTTTGATAATTATTATTTCTCCCATAACATTCAAACGGGCAGATGGATGGCATTTAAACTTGGTCAGTTTAATTACCTTTTAATAACAGCTAAACTCCAAGAAAATCAAAACCTTTGTCACACCCCTTCTGGTACCTCCCATACAAATGACCGAATTAACCCCCATATTTTTACCTACATATCTTTTTAGTAAAAATACTGAATTCAATAAAATTTTGTGTGAGATGAACACATGCCAAAATTTGACTCGTGAGTGAATATGGATTATATGGGCCAACCCCTTCTGGTACCTCCCATACAAAATTTCCTATTTTTAGACAAATTATTTTTTACCAATAATTTCTCTCTCATTAAGAGAGAACGGCTGGCCCATTTTGCTAAATTTTTATTCAATTGTTTGTAATTAGTATGAGGGTTTTATGCAAGATAATTTTGGGAAAATCCTTCGAAAAGTTGGGAAATTGGAAAAATTGAAAATTGGTTTTTTGTTTGGAAAAAATAGAAAATTCTTAGTGAAAAACTCAAAAAATTCCGGAAAAGTCCAAAAAATTTATTGACAAAATTTTGCAATTTTCGCATGATTTGATGGGTTTGAACGATGTCTAGGTGGAAAATTTCGGTTAAATGTTGGTTGGTAACGAGAAAAATAATATTTAAATAAAAAATCCGTCGAACCCGACGGGGTGCGCGCCAATCTCCTTTCGACATTGGGAATGCCAGCGTCAAATCGTTCGATGCAAGATGCAGTCGATCGCGAATTTTAACGGTAGCAAGACTATAATCTAGAAGAGCTGACCGGAAGAGTTCGAACAAATGTGCCGCTGTTAAATACTGAGTACAAGAACGTGTACGATTCACGATGAAACTGGAGGCATTTACTTTCTCGATGCTCCGAGTGGGACAGTCAAGACATTTTTTGTTGATTCTGGCAACAATTTAGTCAAGATCTCAAATAACGTTAGCCGCTGCATCCTCTGGCATATCTGCCACATTGTTGGAAGGCATTCGAACTGTAAATTCCGCTTTAAAACTTTCGATGAATATTATCACGGTTAAAAAGCCAAAGTACACAATGACCAAGAATTTCGCAACTGGAAGTAGATGCGGGAATGCCAAATCAACATTTCGGATGAATGAGCGATAACGAATAAACGAGCTTTGGAAATAGTTGACCGAACGATAAAGGAATTACGAGGGGATTTAAAACGATTTTCTGGGGCTATGATTTTGTTTACTAAAACCATGCTTGAAAACGTCGTTAATGTCAAGAAATTGTAATTGACCAAAAAATTAGGGGCTCATTCCAGAACCTCCCATCTTCTGCTGAATTCCCGAAACAACTGTTAGCGGTCTGCAATGGCCAAATTCGGGTTGATGTTTCGAATGAATTGATATCGTTCTTTGCTAATTTTTGCCAGTTCACATCGTTGAAAAAGGAACTCATGACATTGCACAAAATTATAAAAATCTCGATTGGATTAATTTACGGGCAGTATGTTACTAGCAGAGAAGAATAAAGACATCAATACCTAGAATTTCAAATTAGAAAGTTAAATCGCTTGAGAACTGCATTCGTACAAATCTGTTTACAGCGTGACCGTAGAGGATAATAAATAACAACTTCAAAGAAGAGGAAGTCCCTATCTTACGAATTACATAATTCCAACTGATCATCCATTTCAATTCCCCGACGACAATCAATAAATTGCAAGGCCAATCGTTGGAAGTATGTGAGATTTATCTCGAATTTCCCTATTTTACGTGCGGTCAGCTGAACGTTGCCTTTTCGAGTTCTGGAGAACCGCCTTCGTTGTTTGTTTTTGTGGCGGAAAACTAAATGGAAAAATTATTTATCAAAAATTCTCTACTGAGTTTATCTGAAGGCATAAAATTGGGGCGAGACAAAGTTCGCCGGGTCTGCTAGTATTATATAAATCATCATAAACTTCATATCGTCACATAATATGCTATGACCTCAATAAATAGCTTATTGCGGCACAATTACTTTAACCCCACAATTACTAGGTCATTTTATGCTTCAGTACAATAAAAACAGATTAAGTAAATTTTTAATAAAGTTTTGTTTGCAAAATCCAAGCCCCAATGACGAAATATAACCGTGTACAAATGTAGAAAAATTGCTAAAAATCTACCTTGAGCAAAATAATTTGAATGACCATTAAATCAATAATGCAGCCAACTTGACAAAACTAATGTTGCACAAGTTCGAATTTGTCGGCCTACTTTCACGTGCAATTCTTAGAATTGAGTCCCAAAATCATATGTTGTACTGTATTAAGTGCAAATATTTCCAAAAGTTGACTACGACCTCAAACATTATAAAGACCATGATTAAAGGGTATGAACTTGGAAGGCACGACCACTCTACAGAGGTAGTATCTCGATCCAATTAGCGTATGTCCTTGACAAATATAAAGCTGACATTACCAATATACAGGAAATGCAAAGGATGAGATAAGGATGCACACGACAAAAGAACTTCGACATCTTTTAAGCTGAAAGACAGGAATTTAGATGTACAGCCAAATAATCTTATCACAATCCGAAACAAGGGGAAATATTTTTATATTACACAAATTTTTATGAGTGCCTAGAGGAAATTAATGACGTTCCATTGTTCATGGCATTTCAATTGTTCTGGGATATTTTAATACAAAATAGATTATGAAAATAGGATGCTCTTAGAACAATTCAGAAAAATCAGTCTACACAACAACAACAAAAAAACTAAATTTCCCTTTACACCCCAATGAATGAGGTATGGGATAGCTTCTCGCGTTGTTGCGAATTAGCACGCTTTTTATTTTAGATTTACAACAAACGGCACCTACTTGTTTATCGACAAATGCGAACGTCATTTTTTGAGAACCGATTGAACCAACAGTATACTGCGAGGGGGCCGGCAATGAAACAAAAATGTAGACGACTGAAGGCGGAAATCGAACCCGGGATCTCCCGCATGGTAGTCGCGTGTTCTAACCACTGAGCCACAGCCGGTCCCAGTCTATACAACAACATCTCCGATAACGGAGATTACTGGTTAGTTTCTCGACCGAAATGACAATCAGTTCCTCGTCGGCAAGAAACATGCTAGTGAGTGGAAACAGATTCCCTCATTAAGATATTCACAAGACAACCTGGATATCCCCTGATCTAGAAACCAGATTGATTATGTGGTAATCGATGGAAGGCATGTCTCAAGTGTTAAAGACGTGCATGTAATGCGCGTTTCCAATATTGACTCGCATCACCACTTAGTTGCAGCCCAGGCACGAACGCGGTTAAGTAGCGCTAAAAACGTTCATAACCTAACGCAAAGGTAGCTAGACATCACACACCTTTATTTCACCGAGATGGCCAATGCCTACTTCAACCAACACTCTCAATTACTTCAAACAAACCTTTCTAATTCAGTGGCAGTATATTGCGATTTCTATGACCACTGCTGAAACGACCGTACTGGGTTATGAAAAACAACTCTGAGACAAGCCCTGGTACGATGACGAATGTCGCGAAATGTCTAAGGAAAAGGATACTGGACACAAGGTTAAACTGCCGCCAATGGTAATGCTTGGGAGATTAAACTCTTCAGGTGGAAAAAGCGTGTATGAAAAAAAAAGAATGACAAGGATATCGAAAATTAACAAGGATAGAGGTGAAACCCGAAAGCTCAACCAAAAGCAAAGCTTTTGGAACAGGAATCCCCACCTGTAAAGACAGAGATGGAAATCTGGTCACGGACACGCAGAGTGTGCTGCATATATGGAGGTGATACTTTGGTACACTTCTCGTTCAAGAAAGTAGCATAATTAATGAAATCATGCCAATTATTGACGACGGAGACGATTGCCCACACCATCGAGCCAAAACGAGATCAGAAAAGCAATTGTACAGCACCAGCTCATAAACACGATTTGGCTAAAGGAATGCATGCCCAATGATTGGAATCTGAGTTTTTTTATGTCCTGTGCTTAAGAAAGGCGATTCAAATGATTGCCTTTCAGCCTTTTACCCATCGTATACATGGTACTGCGTAGAATCTGACTGGACCATATCAGCGTGGCTTGGCTTCAGACTTCGTAAATCCACGACCGACCAGATGTTTACGCTACGACAAATCCTGGAGAGGACCCAAGTAATGCAGATCAATATCTGTCATCTGTTTGTCGACTAAAAAGCTTCATTCAGTTCATTCAGGCAGTGCAAAAAAAATCAATTTCCCATTACACCCCATGAATGAGGTATGGCATAGCTTCTCGCGTTGTTTGAATTAACACGCTTTCAATTTTGTAGATTCACAACAAATGGCACCTACTGTTTATCGATGAATGCGAACGTCACTGTTTGAAAAGCTTTTACTATACATGCCGATTATCTCGACACTTACATCTTACTTACATCGAGGTGGCCGGTAATAAACGACAAATATAGATGACTGGAGCCAGGAATCGAACCTGGAATGTCCCGCATGTTAGTCGCGTATTCTAACCACTATGCCACGGCCGGTCTCAGTGCAATACCACAGAAATTATTAGATGCTATAGGCTGAGTTTGGTATCTCCACGAAGCTAATGTGACTTTGCGGGAAGACACTCACTAACAAGAAGTCTTGAGTGAAAATAGGCAGAAATCTGGCAGAGGAATTTTCTACCAAGCGAAGCTTTAGACAAGTCGATAGACTGTCATGTGTTGTCTTTAACATCATAATGGATATCATCATGCAGAAGACTGCAGTTAACACGACTGGTACCATCTTTAATAAAAATCACATGCTGCTCGCATATGCTAATGGTATAGATATCATTTGCCAAAGACTGCGATATGTTACTGCGGCTTTTTTGAGCATTGGAAAGCAGTCGGCGGAAGTAGGTCTGGTGATAAATGAGGACAAAACCGAGTTATTTGTTTCGACTAACAAAGAATCCACTCGTCTGGGATGCTGTTTGAACGTTGACAACTATAACTTTGAAGTGGTAGATGATTTTGCCATAAACAAAATTAATAATGTCAGTCTGGAAATCAATAGATGAGTATTGCTCGCAAGTGCTCTCTTGAAGAACAAAGTTCCAACTCTACCAAACTCTGATCCTACCTGTCTTGCTATACAGCGCAGAATCCTGGGTAATGACACAAGCGGATAAATCTATTCTGGGAGTCTTCGAGAGAAAAATACTTCTCAAAATATTTGCACCCATCATCGTTAAAGGCGAGTATTGTCGTCGAATGAACGTTGTACAACGTTATCGACGTAGTCAAGCGCGTTGAATAGACCAAATGCGCTGGCTTGAACACGTTGTATGATTGGATGAAAATGTTTCAGCTCGAACGGTTTTCGTCAATAAATATTTAGTCAAATTGGGGAACATATATGGGGGGACTATATCTAAATCTGAACCGATTTCTCTCAATTTTAGTATATATTGTCTTTGGCCCAAAGGACAAAGATGTGGCAAATTTCGTTGCGATTGAAGCAAAATTTCGATCTGTACTTCGAGAACAAAAGCACAAAAAACAAAAGTCTGTAATCTACCACTTTTCCCGCCCTTTTCTTTTAGGCGTAGCACTCCCATTTTTATAGCACATAATCTTTGAAGTCTCAAAATTTATCAGTAAAAGTTTCAAATCGATATCTGCTGTAGTTCAAAAAGTTATGATTTTTGGAACGTGTTTTACCAAATTGAGCCACTGTGCGGCGCAGGATGGGGCGACCAAAACTTTGTTGGAAGGACCTGATGAAAGAGCTGTTAACTACACTTGGTGTGACTAACTGTCTACGGAGCGCAAATTATCAAAGCGCTTCAAATTCTTTTCTACATGCGGCTTCTGGTAGATGAATTTCTGTTGCTGCTGCCAATAAAGAAGAAGAATATATGGACCCAATTATTTAAATATTTAAAGGTGGCTGCTAAAATAACCTAGCTTAACCTTGTGTCCAAAATTTAATATATTATATGGTACATATAAGGTACATACATTTTTACACCAAAAAAGCATCGCTCTCATAAGATTTCTACTTGGGATTAATGTATCAATTTAAATGAAATAATGTTATCCAGGCAATTTATTACACTATGAAATAGTTTAGTGCTCTAAAAAGGTTTAAAGTGAAAAACATAGTACTTGCTTTACTTAACAATTGTCAAACGCATTTGATAATACATTCATATATTACATGCTTCATGTATCGAACACTACATCGATCACAACATCGAACACAATATCCAATGTAAAAGCATAAATTCCATTTTAAATTCATTACGATATCTCGTCCTGGCAATTTACAATACCAAATTGATAATATTGGTATGTACGTATTTATTCCCCCAATATTCCCCAGCATGTGTGCACAACACAGCGACAACCATTAGCATCTGTTTTATGTTACAAAATTTGTTTCATTTGTGGTTTCTTTGTTTTATTAATATTGAAATATTGCAACAATTATTGTTATTTCTCTTTTTTCCATGTGAGCATTTTATTGTTTACAATTGATGCCATAATTCATGAGAATTTATTTGTGTTTCGTTTTATCTTATGGTGAAACGTTCGTATGCATAGCTTTTGCAATTAAACGTCACAGAGAAACATTCCTTATAGAGGTTAACAAATGTGTTTGCCTTTTTTTGTAGAATAAATATCAATTACGTCTGTGTTAAACAATATAAATATACATATAAATGTATATGTGTATACTTACTTGATAATGACTGCTTATTCTTTGTTCATATTAAGCTGTAAGAAAAATGAGATTACGGCTAATTTAATACTAAAAATTTTTATTTCGTTTGTTACAAAGAGAGAATTTTTGCGATTTTTTATTAATTACAATGTTGTAGAGTCAAAATTGCATTAATTAATATAATGTTTAATACTTTATTATACTAGCTGTGCCGGCAGATTTTGTTCTGTCTCAAAAGTTATGGATACAAATGTTAAGGGCTGTTATATCAACAGTATCGAATGTCTTACTAAAATCAGTATAAATTACATCAGTTAGGCACTTTCTTCTAAATGATGAAAATGCATATGTGACAAATTCTAACAAGTTAGTAACAGTGGACCTTTTCTTTACGAAACCATGCTGAAAACTAGAAATAATATTACCAAGAGCATGAACAAGCCTATTTGTAATCAATTTCTCAAAAAGGTTTAGGTATAGCACTGAACTTGGCAATACCTCGGTAATTACATACATTACTTCTACTACCAGACTTATGTAAAGGAACAATGTAGCTGACTTTCCAAATGTCGTAAAAAATACCAGATGAAAGGGAATAGTTGAATGTATGCGTCAAGGGAACACATAACAAGCACATTTCTTAAGTATAATTGGTGGTACTTCATCAGGACCGGAAGATAAATTATCCTTGAGAGATCTAAGACCCTGTAAAACTTTTTCCTGCGTTAGTATATATTATTTTATGTACATAATTTACATAAAATTATTGTTAGAATTGCTTAAATGTATCGGTAATACCACGTCCGTGCTTTCATGTAATATTCACATATCAAATTATATTTTGATAGGTATGTACTCCATCAACAACAAACATTTTTAAGGCGATTCTTTACAATTTACGTTGGTGTACTGAGAGATATAAAGGGTGGTTAAATTGTAAGGGCCGATGTTGAATGTGATTTCAATTTCAGACTAACTCAATTTGAACCGTGGAAAGATACACAATCGACCAATGCGTTAAAGTTATTCAGGCTAATTAAACTGTAATACAAAAAAAAATATTTTTAATTTTTCTGAGTGTCTGAATTGTGATTCCTATGGTTATTAATATCATGATTTCAAATATGTTTTCAGATTTTTTTTCATCAGGCACAGTTTTTTAGTTATTTGGATTTAAATTTTTTCAGCATTCTTCATGTTGCATTAAAATACATTTTGCATAAATGTAATTAAAACTTTATTTAATCTAACAGAATCTTTCTAAATACAATAACCGACACTAGTAGAGCTTAAAACGTGAAAAATGAGAAGAACAAATATGTATTTTCTATTAGTTAAGAAAGTTTTTTATTTATTTTATGCTGAATATCCTTGCAGTGTCCTAAAATGTTCCAGAGCAGTCAGCGAATATTTTTCTAGGTATCTGAATTGTGATTCCTATGGTTATTAATATCATGATTTCAAATAGGTTTTCAGATTTTTTCATCAGGCTCAGTTTTTTAGTTATTTGGATTTAAATTTTTTTCAGTTTTCTTCATGTTGCATTAAAATACATTTTGCATAAATATAACGAAAACTTTATTTGATCCAAAAGAATCTTTTCTAAATAATCCGATACTAGTAGAGCTTAAATCATGAAAAATTAGAAGAACAAATATGTATTTTCTATTAGTTAATAAAGCTATATTTTATTTTATGCTGAATATCCTTGCAATCTCCTAAAATGTTCCAGCAGCAGTCAGCGAATATAGTAAGCATATATTTTCCTTCGTAACGCTTTTCTAAAGTTAGAATGTCTTTGTGGAACCTTTCATCATATTCATCGGACACGTCGCTGCAGCAAATCAGAGGGCAAAAATTCACTTTCAAGGACATGTTGCATTCCAATTTTATGTAGAATATTAAAAAGAGAATAAGGTGGTTATAAAATAGAATAGGGCAATAATTGCAGCCGAAAAGGCATGTTGCTGATGTTGCTAACTGTTTCTACTAAATTTTTTAAACAATCGCCTCCATACAATTTTTCAATGGAAATAAAACTTATTTGCAAATAGCCAAAAAACTATGCCTGATATCAAAATTCTGATTAAGTATTTGAATTTCCCATGTCCAAAACTCTTAGAAACACACAATGAAACACAAGAAAAAAAACCCTTGTCGAACAGTGTTATCGTTCACTTAGAGATGTTTTTCGGTCAATTTAATCGTCCAAATGGGCGTACAATCAGAAAAATCGTGCAAAAATTTAAGCAAGCCGGGTCTGTAGGAAATCTGAAAACACCAGTGCGTTCTCGTATAGCTCGTACTGCAAAAAATATTGCTGCTGTTCGCGATAGTGTGGCTGAAGAACAATTAAAGAAACAAATGAACAATTGCAACTCTCACGTTCGTCGTTGATGAACATTATGCATAAAGACATGCATTTTCACACTTACAAGGTGCAATTGACTCAAGAACTAAAGCCTCTTGACCATTCCAAACGTCGTCAATGGTCAGAATGGTGTCAACAAATTGCAACAGTGGATGATAAATTTTCGAAGAAAATCATCTTTAGTGATGAGGCACATTTTCACCTCAGTGGATTCGTCAATAAGCATAATTGCCGCATTTGGTCGAATGTGACCCAAGAGTGATTGTCGAAAAACCATCGCACCCACAAAGAGTGACTTTGGAGCGGTTTATGGGCTGGCGGCATCATCGGGCCGTATTTTTTCCAAAATGAGGCCGGTCAGGCAGTTACTGTGAATGGTGTTCGCTATCGTGAATGTGAACGAACTTTTTATGGCCCGAATTGCAACATATGGATTAGGACGATATGTGGTTTCAACAGGACGGTGCCACTTGCGAAACAGCTCACGAAACAATGGCTCTTTTGCGCGACAAATTCAATGGCCGTGGGACTTCTTTCTTTGAGGTTATTTAAAAGAAAGCCAGCAACAATTCCTATATAACGGAGTTTTCTTTATTGCGAAGCAATTATAAGAACACTGTGTTTTGTGTTTACTTTGAGTGTATTATAATCACGAACGAATTTCCCTATAGCGAATATTTTCTTATAACGAAGCATTTTTGCGACCGTAACTTCAAGATTGAAGCGCTTTGTTGTGTGTTATTGGTGTTGTTATTGTTGCTCTGTGTGTACTTTGTTGCTTTCACAACGCACAAGCAGAGACTGATGCTTTGAATCAGCGTTTGAAAAAAACTCACAAATGTGCACAAAATGTATGCAAAACTCTTTTCATGAGAGTGTTTGAGAGGTAAATGTGACACAAACTCTGTACCGTTGAGCATGTTAACATGCAAACACATCTTGCCAAGTGTCGGAAAACGATGTTGCTCTTTTGTCTGACTCCCGTCGTGTGTGCGATAAAGATGACACAACTCATATGTGCACTGAGAAACGAAAATACCCAAACTCGGAGTAACATATGAATATTCATATGGAGAAAAAAACACATACATACATATATTTATACACATACAGTATTATTTCTTCTTATTTTCTACCAATCTTTTAGTGTCGCTCGTTTATGTGTGCACACCATCTTTGAGTGCTCAGGAAAAAATTTTAAAAAAGAGTTTTGTTATGTGTTGACTCTGTGTGCGGAGCATCTTCGATCATTAAACTCTTGAGTTTTGAGTTCGCCTGCGCACATTACCGACGTTTAAAATGTGTTGAGCAGAGTGTTTTGGAGTCTTTTTAATCCCTGCTTTGAATCGTTCATTTACCATAAAATTGAAAGTGTATTTTGGGGAAACAGCGAACTATGCAAGTGACAACTGGAATCAGTACCATCTCTCACATTTCTTGCAGTCGCTATCAGTTTGACTTTGCATATCGCGATACATACTGTGTTTAGTTTTCTAAATGTATTAGAAAATTATATTGAAGAAGCAAAGTGGAAAAACGTACTTCAAACCAAAATAACTGACAACTAAAAATAAAATATGTTAAAAGGAACAAAAGTAAATATCCAGTCCCTTGGAATTCGATATAGAGAGTTTCGACTGTACTTTCATTTTTGATATATCAAGAGGGCGTGATCTCGCCGATTGGACCCTATTTTTGAAACCACAATATCTGAGGACTGTATCTCCAATCGCTTTAAAAATTTGGCAACAAAGTTCATGATCTAACAAAAAAAAGGGGCGGAATCGGATCAGTGGGCGTGGTATAAAACTTGAAACCTGCAAAGGCTGTATCTCAGGAACTATAAGAGGTATAAAGCTTATATTTGGTACGTGTTGTGGGTGCAGTATGAATTACAGTCAACGTGGAAGTGGGCTCTGCCACGCCCCATTTAAAAGAAACCGTCGTTATTGCCATGGGACCGGCCGTGGCATGATGGTTGGAACACGCGGCTACCATGTGGAAGATCCCAGGTTCAACTTCTGGGTTCCTGTCATCTAAAAAATAAAAAAAAATATTTCATTGCCGGCCCCCTCGATGTTGTCTTCAGTAACTTCGCAGTATATGTGTCGAGTCAATCGCGAGAAGCTGTCCCTTACCTCATGGGGTGTAAAGGGAAATTCAGTTTTTTTTAAGTTGTTACTGCCATAATAATAGTTTGATCGTATCAAGATAATATTTGATTATTATATAGATGCGAAAAAAAAATACAATTACTTCATCGCACATTAGAAAAAAAAACTAAGAACGTGACCTTAAACCTCTTTGGGGCACGGAAAATATTTGTCCGATCTTACCCAAACTTCGGTAATATATTTTTTACTTCAAGTTGCGCAATATTTCGGTCGAGCATTTTTTTATATCCGCAAAAAAAATCGTCCATAATTTTCGCTGCCGCCCTAATATACAAAGTCGGAATTCTTAGTGCATAGTATAATACTATATCGTATGAGCAATATGTTACGTCATACGTTGCATACGATACATGGATCATATGCGCGGTTATATATCACACTGCATCAAAGTTATGGGGGCAGAAAAATTCTTTACAGAATGAAAGGCTATGACGAGTTTATTCAAGTTCTGGAATGACAGATCCGCCCTAGGTCGAACTTTTTTATGGCCCAGTGAAGTTTTGAGTTTTACCTAAGACAGAGTTTGAAATAGAAACTGTGTTAAAATATAGAAAAAGCGCTAAAAATCCAACTTTAGGAAAATCAATTCTTATGACCATTATATTATTAATGCAGCTAACTTGACAAAACGAATGATGTAGAAGTTCTTATTTTTGGGTCTCCTTTTTGTAATGTACAAAAAAAAAATCCTATACTTTTTTCTACCACAGGTTGTTAAAGATAAACCAAGGTAGGATTCATCCAGAGGACAAGGCTTATAATTCTTCTTTCTTTCTTTTTTGACAGCGACTGTAGGGGAAAGATGATTTTAAAATAGAAAAAAATTTTTTAGCGAACTAGTAGACTGGGAGCCGTTTTTTGCCTTAGCTAACAGTCGAGTGGGGAGTTCGTGTCTACTTTGATCGACTACTTCCTACAATCTTGTACACAAACAAAATATTGTAGACTCCCTGCAGCAAACTAATAATTATGAAAGATAACAAATTTGTTGATGAGCCATACTCTAACCAATACTATTGCATAAAGAAAAAAACAGAACCCCAATATGGTTAGAGTTTTTAAAATTTAAAAGATAGCAAAAGCATAAAATATCCATTGCAAATAAAACGTCAGTCATCTTTAAATTTATCTTTTCACAGTAATGTTATTGAACATTTTGTATCTTACGGAGGTCGCGACAATGTTAAAATTTTGAAATACTTCTGTTATTTAACAATTATAAAAGAAATCCTAACAGCTAATAATGTTATTTTTGAAAAATAATGTAAATGTACTTTCACTTGTGTATGACAACATACAAATTGTGTGGATAACATAAATTTTGGTTTGTGTATAAAAATGTGTTCATTTACAGAGATTTGAGGTTTTATATTATGTAGGTAACAGACAACCAAACAATAACAGTGTGTAAAACTGATAATCGATATAAAAGATAACTTATTCTGGAATTGTATGTAATTGTTATGTAATTATTATGTTGTAAAAATAACAAAAACAAATGAGATTTAACTTTAAGTGGTTAAAAAAAATTGTACTTAAGTGTAAGTAATTGTTTTTATGCAAAATTTTTATACATATTGAAATGGAAACAATAGTTTTAAGGACTCACCACTTCAATCCGTAAAATGTTTCATTAGTCAGGATCTTCGAGGCCTCGATGAACTGGTTGGTTTGGAATTTTGCTAGATTTAGGACAACAAAAAAATAAGAATTTTGCATATAACCAATACTTAAAAGGAAAAAACCACTTATCTGCGTTTTAGCGTTTTACTTATATACTATGTAAAATAAATAGTTGTAGAAACAGCGACAAAGTTGTGATCGAGCAAATTCGATCCAGGTTCGTTCGTGGCCACTTCAAATTAATGCCAGTATGAAATACCTGATTTAGCGTGTTTTACTTGGCTGTTACTGGAGCTTGGTAATAATTGTTGCTGTTCGTAGACTTGATGCAAAAAGAGATTGTCTGGTGTAACTCAACCAAAAACTAGTGTTTCCGAGAAAAAGTAAGGTGTTCCGATACAAATATTTTCCTTATCGTCTTAGTTTTTGCAGCTAGTGAAGGTTGTTTTTCTTACTATTTTCACAATAATATTTGTAGTGTTTTTGTGAAATCTTTTCCCGACGATGATGTTATAGGTTTCAGTTCTATGACGTAAGGCGTTTGAGGTTAGTTTGCACAATATATTCTTCCAGGTTTTAATAAAATTGCCTTTCGTGATCAAGAACTGAACCAATATCATATATGTCACTATGAATCCAATATGGAAAACGCTATTGAGAAGGGCCGTATTACATAAGACGCTCTGATAATTTTCTAAAGGGAAAACATATAATGTAACACTTTCACTCGTGTTCGATAACTCATTATTAATTTATTGAGACATACCTGGTAGCTAAATGACAACGCCTTAAAATTTTTGTAGGCCCGGAGTAAAATATGCAGCTTGAACCTAGCTAATTCCTTGAATTAAACTTGTTGCAAGGAACGTGTTTAAGTGCTTTGCACCATCGGGAAAATAAATTTGCTTGCTATTAATTAAATTACTTCGCACTTAATCACAATGTAACTCAATATAATCAAACACTTTTAAGTTATTGGACAAACTTTATGGGACCTCTGTGTATACGTCTAAGCTTCTGGATTATAAAAGAATGTGTTTTGACTTGCAATCAACCTCTAAGCCTCTCCACTATCGAGGATTAGTTTCTCACCACTAGTATTTCTAATACTACGAATCAAAAGACAATAGTAAGCGTGCAATGAAATGTACTTCTCTTTTCTACAACCGAAATATATTTATTGGAATTTTAACGTTATTTTCCAATAATCTCGCTCACGTTTTGCTCTCGTATTACCAGAAATATTTTAAATATTTGTAAAAAAAATATATTATTCATCCCCGCTGGGAATCGAACCTGGGTCTCCGGCGCTCTAAGCCGAGAATTCTACCTCTGGGCTATCGCACCCTTATTCAACCCTATGTCTAAATCAACATACGATATGCGTCTTCACAGAGTATCTCGACTTTGTAAATGTTAAAATTAGAATAATTGTCGTTTAATTGAAGTTGTAAGCGTTTTCTAAAAATAGACATATCTTCTCACAGAAAGAGATAGAGAGTACTTTATGTACGTAGGAATCATATTCTCTTGTTACACTTCAGCGATACTCGCGGAAGTTAACCTAACCATTACAGTAGTGTAAATTTGAATAGGACTAACAAGTACAATATTTCAGATATTTAAAATCGTTCATTACAAACCGGGTAATATTGATCCATTGGATGACAATATTAACAGGAAAAACGATTTAAATTCGGATGTCCTTGGCGTGATAGGTTCCAACGGACTTTCCTTCGATGTCCTCTAAGATGTAATAATTATTTCCAACCTTAGATTTTATCATGGCCTTTATAAAAAGAGGTGCTAATTTGGCATTGAAACGTTTTTCAGCGTTGCTCTGTGCAAAGTTTCTTCTAAAGACAAGTTGGCCAACCGAATAAGATATAGGTTTAGCACGGAGATTGTATGTATCCCTATTAATAACATGTGCTTTAGCTATATGATCGCGTAAATTTTTCCGCAGTAAAGAAAGTTGATTTTCTCTATGGATAGGCTGAATGGATTCATCCAAAAGCTTAACGTTTTTGAGTAGAGCGTATGAATCCCCATGGGTTATCATATTTAGGCCAAAAGTAGCAAAATATGGGGAGCATTTAATAGCTTGATGTACTGAATTTCGGAGCGCACAACTGATTGCACTGATCTGTTCATCCCACATGCGTTGATCTTTTTTCAAATAGGCTCTAATTCCGGCAATGATTGACCTGTTCACCCTCTCCGACGCATTTGCCTGAGGGGAGTACAGTGCCGTATAAATATGTTTAATTCCAAGCCGAGTCAAAAAAGCGTTGAAATCATTGGCTTTAAATTGTGACCCGTTGTCGCTGACTATGTATTCGGGTATTCCATACACATGAAATATTTCCTTTAACAAGAAGGCTTGAATGACATTGGAGGTAAATTTTTTCAACGGACACAGCCAATGAAACTTCGTCAGATGGTCAAGGACGATTAGAAGGCCAATGTATCCATTCTTTGATCTGGGATAAGGGCCAAGTATATCAATATAAAACCTTTGAAAAGGTCGAATAGTGATTACAGCTTTGCCCATTTCAGGCTTCAGCACTTCATTTGGAGCCTTTGTGCTCTTGCAAACTTCACACTTACGAACATAGTCACGTACATCGCTTACCATACCGGGCCAATAAAAATTCCTTCTTATTAAGTCTAGCGTCTTCGCCATACCGCCATGAGCACTTATAGTAGCATCATGAAATCTAGCTAAAACGGATTTTCGCAATCTTGTAGGTATCCATAATTTCCAGGCATGTTGTTCCTGTAGTGCATCACCAGTATAGTGTTCTGTTCGAATGTAAACATATTTACCGAGATTTTTTATATCCGGATATTTGGACTGGTTGGCATTGACTTTAGCTTTTAGATCAAGGTAATCTGAGTCTTCAAAAAATTCTGAATCTAAATCTATCTCCGGTTCTGACAGTTCAATACCGGATATTTCATCAGAAACTATCCTTGAAAGAGCATCAGGTACCACATGATCTTTGCCCTTACGATGGCTTATAGAAAATTTAAAAGCTTGGAGCTTAAATACCCACCTGGCAAGTCTACCTGTAAGGTCGGGTTGTTTCATTAACCAGAGCAGAGAGGAGTGATCAGTGATTATCTCGAACTCTTGCATCTCAAGGTAACAACGGAACCGTTTAATTGCTTCGATCGCGGCTAGACACTCTCTTTCAGTGACACTATAGTTTCGCTGAGCAGTGTTTAGTTTTTTGGACATGTATGCAAGGGGTCTTTCTTCACCCTTCTCGTCTAATTGCACTAACACTGCTCCGATTCCATAGTCTGAAGCATCACAATGAACATAAAACTTTTTGGAAAAGTCCGGATTTGATAGAACTGGCGCAGTGGTCAGACGTCTTTTCACCTCCTCAAAGGCCGCTTGCGCCTCTGGAGTCTAATTAAACTTTCGTTTAGTGGACAAGGTTTCGGTGATTGGAAAGGTTAACGTTGAAAAATTCTCCATAAAACGTCGGTACCACCCTGCCAGTCCTAGAAAACCTCGAACCTGTTTAAGAGTCCGTGGTACTGGCCAGTTAACTATAGCCTCTACCTTTTCTGGGTCTGTTTTGATGCCACCATTGCCAATCACATAGCCAAGGTATTTAACTTGCGTCACGCAAAAATGGCTCTTTTCGACGTTTAGTGTCAGATTAGCCCGTCTAAATTCTTCCGCGATCCTTACTAAAACGGATATGTGACTGTGGAAATCTTCCGACACAATCACCAAATCGTCAAGGTATCCGAACACACAATGTTTCAAATCTGGTGGTATTAATTGGTCCATCAGGCGACACATGGTCTGTGGCGCGTTGCACAGACCGAATGGCATAACCACGAATTGATACAGAGCACGACCCGGAACTGTAAATGCCGTAAGTGCTTTAGCTTTCTCACTTAAACCGACTTGCCAGTATGCATCCTTTAGGTCTAATTTTGAAATAATATTGGCCTTTGGCAGACGTGCGAAAATTCCTTCAATACTAGGGAGCGGGTATGCATCTTTTTCCGTAACTTGATTAAGCCGGCGTGCATCTAAACATAACCGAACCTTGTGAGGTTTCACCACCAACCTCATGGGCGAACTCCAGGCAGAAGTTGATGGCTCTATAACTCCCAAGGCCAGCATTCTGTCGATTTCGTTATACATTAATTTTTCTACGGCTGGAGAGACAGGATAAAAACGCTGTTTTACAGGCTTGGCGTCACCTACGTCGATGTCGTGAGTTATTAATGTTGTTCGTCCTAAACCCTGTTTTAAAAAGTTTGGAAATAAATCCACTATAGTATGTAATTGACGAGTTTGATCTAAAGAAAGTGGATATTTTTGTTCATCAGTACCCGTGGATGTATTATTAGTATTTAAAGAAGTCTCGGTAGCCTTTTCTAAATTGAACAACTCGATCGATCGTTTAGAGATATCAATAGTAGAAGTATCTGATACAATGGCAGATTGAAAAACATCGCTAGCCAGATTAAAAGCTTCCCAGAAATTGAGACCTAGAATAAGTCTCTGAGTAATTGATGGTACTATTAGGATTTTCAATAGTTTAGTTTCGCCGCGAAAGGAAACTTCAACATGTAGATATCCTAAAGTTTTTTGTATTTGCCCGTCTGCAGTTCGTACGCAAGATTTGGCACATACAAATTGGTCATATTGTGAAAAATCGTGCTCAGCTAGAGATGAGCCGATGCATGAAACATTGGCCCCTGTATCCAGCAAGCCGAGTTCATTAAAATTTAAAAAGTTTACTTTTGCATAATATCTCCTATCGTTGGTATTACTTATGATACCAGAAATAATAAACTTCGAGATAAGCTTTCGCATTTTATAATATTTTCGGAGACGACGTGTAGATCTTTTAGAAATCTTTTTGTTGTTGTCAGTTTCAATGCTATCCGCTAGAAATATTTTATCGCGTTTCTCAATATAATATTGATATCTTTCATGGTAAGGTCTTATCGGGTGTAACATTCTTTGAGATTGCTCTGCATTGACAGGCTCACGTTTCAGTATAGAAATGGTAGAAGGCTTAACTTGTCCAATGTTCGGAGTGCTAAATGATGAAGTTTCTATTGATGGACTAGAAATATCGACAATTTTGTCTGAACATATTAGCCCTTTGGAATTTATAAGATTAGAATTTATGGCTGGTTTTGGGGTGTTTTGGGGCGCAAATAGTTTTTTGAATACTTTGCTTTATCCCCACCACATTTGGCACATTGTGGCTTATAAACGTTTTTCATGCCACATCCGTAACAAAAAATTTTTCGTTCTTGCAAACAGTCTTCCCAGTGGTGACCGGGTTCCTCACAATTGAAGCATAAAAAGGACGTTTTTAAGTTTTGATTGATGGCATCTACCTGTTCTACTGAAACATCATTATCTACATAATCCTTATCAACGATTTCAGCCACATTTCGCCTAAGAGACTGAGCAGTAGGGCCAATTTTACCGGCAGTATGTCGGCGGTAAATGTCGTCAGATAAAAGATTCTCTCTCATTTGCACGAGCTTACGCAAGTGGGCAACAGAATACACTGGTACGTAAAGCAATTCGTGCCTAATATCGGGGCGCAAATTCCTTACTAAAATTTCAACTATTTCAGTTTCTACCATCGGTGTTTCAAGGCGATCCAAAATCGTACAGATGGAGTCATAGAAAGTCTCAAAAGACTCCCCAGTTCTCATCTTTCTGTTTCGAATTTCTTCTTTAAGATCATAATTCGAGCGCATGTCCTTGTATTCACATTTTAATGCAACACAGAACTCGTTCCAACGAATGGCATCTACCTGTTTGCGGTATCTCCAGTACCAATGAAGAGCTTTATCAGATAGAAGGACTTGGAGATTACCACAAACAATATCAAAGTTACCATTCAAATGATCTTTTGTCATAGCAGTTATTCGGTATAAAAACTCATCTACTGTCAGACCCTTGTTCGAGCCATCAAATTTTATATTCCAGTTGCGAATCAGAGAAGTAATTTTTTCTGGGTGCACTGACAATGGATATTCCGACACGTTAAACGACAAATTATGGTTGCTTAGATTAGCATTTGGTGGTGGTGGTTGACAAGGTGGTGGTTAGACCTGGCGTTAAAATTTTTTTTTGGAATCTTGAGTGTGGGTAGCGATTAAAATATGAGATTTGATGCTAAAATTGATATAGCAAATTTTCAGGCTGATCGGATGGTGCCAACCCGTGCCCCAATGAGGTCAAAGGTCAAATTTTTTAAAAACCTGCAAAAAACTCATTTTATTGCATTTTATTAATTTTTTTAAATAAAATTACTATAGATATAATGTTTTTTCTTTAATTTTCATTAAAAGGGTTAATTTTAAATCAGTAAAGATATTGTATAGACTGAGAAGTCCTTACGGTAGCCCTCTACAATCTGCAACAAGTACCGTTTTGTCGTCTTCGTTGTGTGTTAAGCATTTGTAAGAGTCAGTTATTTGTCTGACTATTTTTTCGGCGGCATTCACAACAGTAATGCTTTTGACGATCAGTTTCCCTTTAAAAAAAGGTTGGCCTAAGAAATTTGATGGATTAAAGCGTAAGAAATCCATAGAAATCTCCAAATCTTCCCAAAAATTGTTTTCGTAGTCACAAAAGAACTTAAATACTTGGATGCGAATAAATTGAAATCATCAAAATTATCCGGACCGGTCTTTATCAGACTCTGACCATCTTTTCTTTAATTTCTGAGTCTACATATGGGTCAAAAAAGGCAAGTGCAACTGTTTTTTTCGATAAATACCGCTGGTGGTTCCGAATTTTTTCCAATAGCACTGTATATATTTTTAGTATCAAAACAGCCAATTATCCTCTTTAATAGTTGCATATTACTATTTGGACAATAGAGACTTACTAAAAAAATTACATATTACGAGTTCCATTCAACTGAAATACAGAAATTTTAATGTGTGTGTGAAAAATATACATTTTTGGACAAAAGATGTCCTTGTACATGAATCTTGCATATGACGTCGCTCCAGGTGCATGAAATGTGAAACTAGGAATGCTACCACCTCAACATATAATTTCTTATATGTATATTCAGAATATCAATTTTTGGCAAATAGTCGTAGACTGATTGAGCTACTGTAGAACCAGTTCAATCTTCAATGCTGGGGATAGCTATAAATTTTTCATAGTTCTATGACGCCAGCCCAGTAGCCAAACGATCAACTTTATCTATTCCAACAATTGTGGGCCGGTACCGTGGCATGATGGTTAGAACATGCGACTACCATGCTGGAGATCCAGGGTTCGAATCCCGCCTTTTTCTTTCACAGCCGGCCCCATCTTTGTTGTCGACAACAACGTCACAGCATAAGTGTCCAGTCAATCAATGTCTAGTAAATGCTTCTCAAACAGTGACGTTCGCATTCGTCGATAAACCAGTAGGTACCGTTAGTTGCGAATCTAAAGATAGAAAGCGTTTTATTTTTATCCTTTACCTCATTCATGGGGTATAAAGGGAAATTAGTTTTTTTAATAAGTGGGAAGTAGCTTTTCGTCCCAATGCAAATGTTTCTGGGATCAAAAAAAACTTAATATAAAATAAATACTTATAGCTTGGCCAAAATAAAAAAAAAATTACATTGAAATTTCTTTGCCATGACGTCGACGCTGTTTTTTTACGTTGTACACGCTAACTTGTAATTAGAAGAAGATCCTCAATATTGTGAACTAACGCTTTGGAAGTTTCATTGATGGAGTGTATATCTTATGGAGATGACATATTGCCGACATCCATACAACCTGTCATTCTGTCGTCTATAAAATGTTTCTTTCCACGCTTTTGATTCGGCATATTTCAGCAACTTGGAATGTTATCAATCTGTTTTTCATCCATCGTCTGCATATCATCTCCCAATTCATCACTCTCAAATTCAACATGTTTCATAGTTAAGTCTGAACATAAAATTAAGCGAAAAAAATAGCCACTGTGTGGCCAAATACTACATAATAATATAGTAATTGAACCAAGTTTGTGTTTTTCTTCATAATTTACTTTTCGACGGTTTTCACCCTCCTATCATTGTGTCTTTCTTTTTTCTTCATTTGTGACACGCCCATTTCTTGCTATATATTAATGAGCTTGAGAACGTCCACGTGGGCAAAATCAAATAAATTGTTATGAATTATACTTCGTGAAAAAAAGGAATATTTCAGTCAACACCAATCTTGCACTTTCTTTAACTGATTTACATTTATATTATAGATTATAATATATATATGTCTGTATTTGATTCTTGTCGCATAGTGTACTTCACCGTTTATAAAACTGATAACTAATTTAAAATTTATAAATGATGTTCTAATTTACAGTATTTTGATTTATAGAATTTCACATTAAAACAATTGATAACATGCAAAAAACAGTAATTTGGTGGTTTTTCAAAATTTTGACCTTTGACCTCATTGGGGCACGTGATGGCACCATCCGATTAACCTGAGAATTTGCTACATCGATTTTGGCATCAAATCGCATATTTTAATCGCTACCCACATTTAAAATTCCAAAAAATAAAAAACCCAATATAAGCTGCGCCAGGTCTAGTGGTGGTATATTATTTTCCGATCTAGCTGACTGAACGCTAGCATGGTTTTGTATGGGGTTGGAATGCAGATTAACATTTTGCAGCATTCTCGACAGACTACTTTCAATCATTTGATTGATTCGGTTGTAATCAATACCGACCGACTGATGAAGTGCTTGTCCCGAGGACTCAGGATTGCTATTACTACTAGCATCGGCATTGCCACTAGTATTTGCATTATTATGTGGAACATTTTGGTATGTTGTGGGAGGCAAACTAAAATTGGGTGAAAACTGCTCAATTACCTCCATGGATTGATTAGTGGTGCGCGGACTTAAATTTAAACTAGTATTTACGTTTTCATTGAATAAATTCCTACTCAAACTACGGGTTTGAGGTCGGTTAAACGCTCCACGAGATTTACCACGCATAATTGGAAATTTTTTTGAATTCGGTTCGGTTTGAGTTGCATTTTCCATTGAAATCAATGGTTGAGATATGTACTTCCTAAGATCGGATAGTTCACATGATAGTTTACATTTCGGGCAGTTGGAAGAAGATGACAATGATTGCTCAATGCAACTTCTATGAAAAATATGTCCACATGTTGCAATTTTATAGCATTCGTGTATGTCAAAATGCATTGCATCTTCACACACACAACATTTATTCTCCTTATTATTTTCAGATGCCGGAGGGACAACGGATGGAAGAGCTTTTGTCGGGCTGCGCTCAGTAGCCATCTTAGACTTTATATTATTAAATACTTTATAAAGGTTTACAAAATTCTTCACAGAACTTTTTAGATAAGTGAAAAAAAAATCAAATTATACAAATATTATTTCTTTTTTTGGGTGGATGACAAAAGGGCAGAGTACGAACGACAAACGAATGACTAATAAGAATAAGAAACTGGTCTATGGAGTGTAACCCTTTTAGATATTCGAATAACAGTTCAGAATGGATATATAGCATCAAATTTTTTTCCGCATAACTGTAGGCAATGGACTTTCAAATGCGTCTAGCTAAATAAAAGTATTTCCTAAGGACTACAGGACGCTAACTTTTAACTTCCTCAATACTCTTATTAAGATATTTAAAGTGTTTCACAATGAAAATAGGGCAAGCTCCCTTTCCAGGCTTGTATTGGCGTTAAAATTCTAATTAAATATATTCTTGGTCAGCTTATCCGAACTCATCAGATAACTGAAGATCCAGAGAAATTTTAAAAAGTATTTAACCACCGAAACAGTCCTGAAAAGAAACCTTGGTTATATTTCTTTCGTTGAACTCTATTAATTTATAATTTAACTAAATATTTTGGGCAAAAACATTTCCAAACGGATTTGTTTTCTGCCCCACGTTGGGCGCCATTTATTTATGTAATGTACAAAAAAAAAATCCTATACTTTTTTCTACCACAGGTTGTTAAAGATAAACCAAGGTAGGATTCATCCAGAGGACAAGGCTTATAATTCTTCTTTCTTTCTTTTTTGACAGCGACTGTAGGGGAAAGATGATTTTAAAATAGAAATAAATTTTTTAGCGAACTAGTAGACTGGGAGCCGTTTTTTGCCTTAGCTAACAGTCGAGTGGGGAGTTCGTGTCTACTTTGATCGACTACTTCCTACAATCTTGTACACAAACAAAATATTGTAGACTCCCTGCAGCAAACTAATAATTATGAAAGATAACAAATTTGTTGATGAGCCATACTCTAACCAATACTATTGCATAAAGAAAAAAACAGAACCCCAATATGGTTAGAGTTTTTAAAATTTAAAAGATAGCAAAAGCATAAAATATCCATTGCAAATAAAACGTCAGTCATCTTTAAATTTATCTTTTCACAGTAATGTTATTGAACATTTTGTATCTTACGGAGGTCGCGACAATGTTAAAATTTTGAAATACTTCTGTTATTTAACAATTATAAAAGAAATCCTAACAGCTAATAATGTTATTTTTGAAAAATAATGTAAATGTACTTTCACTTGTGTATGACAACATACAAATTGTGTGGATAACATAAATTTTGGTTTGTGTATAAAAATGTGTTCATTTACAGAGATTTGAGGTTTTATATTATGTAGGTAACAGACAACCAAACAATAACAGTGTGTAAAACTGATAATCGATATAAAAGATAACTTATTCTGGAATTGTATGTAATTGTTATGTAATTATTATGTTGTAAAAATAACAAAAACAAATGAGATTTAACTTTAAGTGGTTAAAAAAAATTGTACTTAAGTGTAAGTAATTGTTTTTATGCAAAATTTTTATACATATTGAAATGGAAACAATAGTTTTAAGGACTCACCACTTCAATCCGTAAAATGTTTCATTAGTCAGGATCTTCGAGGCCTCGATGAACTGGTTGGTTTGGAATTTTGCTAGATTTAGGACAACAAAAAAATAAGAATTTTGCATATAACCAATACTTAAAAGGAAAAAACCACTTATCTGCGTTTTACTTATATACTATGTAAAATAAATAGTTGTAGAAACAGCGACAAAGTTGTGATCGAGCAAATTCGATCCAGGTTCGTTCGTGGCCACTTCAAATTAATGCCAGTATGAAATACCTGATTTAGCGTGTTTTACTTGGCTGTTACTGGAGCTTGGTAATAATTGTTGCTGTTCGTAGACTTGATGCAAAAAGAGATTGTCTGGTGTAACTCAACCAAAAACTAGTGTTTCCGAGAAAAAGTAAGGTGTTCCGATACAAATATTTTCCTTATCGTCTTAGTTTTTGCAGCTAGTGAAGGTTGTTTTTCTTACTATTTTCACAATAATATTTGTAGTGTTTTTGTGAAATCTTTTCCCGACGATGATGTTATAGGTTTCAGTTCTATGACGTAAGGCGTTTGAGGTTAGTTTGCACAATATATTCTTCCAGGTTTTAATAAAATTGCCTTTCGTGATCAAGAACTGAACCAATATCATATATGTCACTATGAATCCAATATGGAAAACGCTAAAGGGAAAACATATAATGTAACACTTTCACTCGTGTTCGATAACTCATTATTAATTTATTGAGACATACCTGGTAGCTAAATGACAACGCCTTAAAATTTTTGTAGGCCCGGAGTAAAATATGCAGCTTGAACCTAGCTAATTCCTTGAATTAAACTTGTTGCAAGGAACGTGTTTAAGTGCTTTGCACCATCGGGAAAATAAATTTGCTTGCTATTAATTAAATTACTTCGCACTTAATCACAATGTAACTCAATATAATCAAACACTTTTAAGTTATTGGACAAACTTTATGGGACCTCTGTGTATACGTCTAAGCTTCTGGATTATAAAAGAATGTGTTTTGACTTGCAATCAACCTCTAAGCCTCTCCACTATCGAGGATTAGTTTCTCACCACTAGTATTTCTAATACTACGAATCAAAAGACAATAGTAAGCGTGCAATGAAATGTACTTCTCTTTTCTACAACCGAAATATATTTATTGGAATTTTAACGTTATTTTCCAATAATCTCGCTCACGTTTTGCTCTCGTATTACCAGAAATATTTTAAATATTTGTAAAAAAAATATATTATTCATCCCCGCTGGGAATCGAACCTGGGTCTCCGGCGCTCTAAGCCGAGAATTCTACCTCTGGGCTATCGCACCCTTATTCAACCCTATGTCTAAATCAACATACGATATGCGTCTTCACAGAGTATCTCGACTTTGTAAATGTTAAAATTAGAATAATTGTCGTTTAATTGAAGTTGTAAGCGTTTTCTAAAAATAGACATATCTTCTCACAGAAAGAGATAGAGAGTACTTTATGTACGTAGGAATCATATTCTCTTGTTACACTTCAGCGATACTCGCGGAAGTTAACCTAACCATTACAGTAGTGTAAATTTGAATAGGACTAACAAGTACAATATTTCAGATATTTAAAATCGTTCATTACATTTTACATGCAATTGTCAGAATTGAGTCCCATATTCATGTGTGGTACTGTGTAATATACCATGACGTATTAAAAAGATGACATTGACATTTTACACCAACCGAAGTTATGAAACAAACATTCGTTTAAACTTCCACAGTTACATATTAATGAGTAGAACTGCAGTATACACAGACCGAAACCAATAGGATAGACACCTCTGGTGTTACATAACACAGTACAACACATGATTTTGGGAATCAATTCTAAGAGCTGCACATGAAAGAAGCCCCAAAAAGAAGAAGTTTTGTCAAGTTACATGCCATAATAATTTAATAACGATAACTTCAAATCGATATTAAATTATTATGTCATGACAAAACGAATAATGCAGAACTTCTTCATTTTGGGGCTTCTTTCACGTGCAGTTCTCAGAATTAAGTCCCAAATCAATGAGCTGTAAAATGTTGCACTGTGTAATATAAAAGAAAATAATTGTCCGACCGACGTATACAAAAAGGATGCAAATTAGAAAATGATTCAAAGTTGTCTGGTATTTATTTAACTTACCCAAAAAAAAAAAATAAACTTTTCGCCCACCATAACTCATTGCTGTTGCGTTTACATAAATTTTCTCCTTTTCTTTTGTTCATTAAACCCGTAACTAATGCGTTAACAATGATAACTTTGTGAGTGGGATGGTACATTGTATTCGTTAGATACATAAAAATACAATGAAAATATTTTTTATGATGTTAACCCTAAACATGTAAATATTTATGGCTGTTAACAATGTTGACGATTTACTTGTGTCACAAAAAATAAAAGGATACACACATTTTTTCTGGTAAACACAAAACAAATGAGGAGTATGAATGCAAATACACGGAAAAATATGAACATTTTGCTATGCAGTGTTTGCATGGAGCAAATATTAGAATACAAGAGAGTAAAATAAAGTGTATGACAGTATGTGTATAAGAACACACCAACACACAAATTTGTAGTTTATGAATGCATGAGTACACACACATATATGTTTTGTTTAATCCTCATTTAAAATAGTTGAACAAGAAAGTTTATGTACAGATAGATAAAAAATTTACAATGTGCAATGGGTTACAGTTGTTGGTAAAAAACAAAAAAGTAATAAAATTTAAAAATAATAACACAGTGCAACAGTGATAAAAATACAAAAACTGACAGTATAGGTTCGATTCTACTATCGAAGGGTAATAAAACCCTATACTCGGTTTGGCGAGATTGGTGACCAATTTTTTTTTATTGACCCCAAAAGATTCTCAAAATCAGTGAGCCCCTCGAAAAAAGGTGTCATCAGTTTTTGTCCAACTGCTAACTCACACTTCGTGATAGCGCTAAACTATATTCGGCAATATTGTAGCTGGGAGTTTTGCGCTCTAACTTTATTAACAATTTATGTCAAAAAGGTTGGTTATCCCTGCACTTTTTCAAAGAAAATTTAAAAAAAAATTTTAATTTTTTACTTTTTTGGGCATTACTTTGAGGGAGTCGAAATTTTTCACTAACAATGTTGGCCAAAAATGTAGCCACGGCCAAGTTGAATAACTTTCGTAAACATACCAATACAATCTGAATGGATCTAGGTAATCTAAACAGCTCAAAAACACCACTAGGATACCGTTTTGTTGTACCTTTACGCACTTAAAAGCCAGTAACGTGGTTGAATATCAACCGATTTGAAGTTTCTCAGCCGTTTTAAATAGAAGAGAGTACGGCCTTTCCAACGATATATATCGTTATATTAATAACTTGTCATACCTGTTTGTTTTTTGCCTCGAAATTTCAAACTTTTGTGTCTTTTTCACTATTTTTTGAGTTTGACGAAGTTTGTAGCCACTAGTTTATAAGCACACCCTAATGTTTACTATTTTATTCAGAAAGTGCACGCTATCACGAGTTAAAATCATATTTTTATACCATCACCTTTAGGGATGAAGGTATATATCATTTGATACGAGCCGAAAGTGTAACACATAGAATGAGTGACTTTAGACCCTAGGTTTCTTTGAACCAAATTCGATTCATGACTTTTTAAGTCGTTTGAGCCATGTCCGTCTGTCTGTCTGTACGGTGGCTGTCCGGCTGGTTCGCACGATACTTTCGAAAGACGCAACCAAATGCCTAGCCACGCTCCTTCTGGTACCTCCCATACAAATCTACCTTTCCGCCCACTATAGAGATGGAGAAATAATATCAATAAATTAAACGTGATCGTACCCAAATTCTATTTTTAGTAAAGCTATAACAGGATAAAGTTTTGGAGAACAAAATTGGAAGTCTAGACAAGCCTCTTCTGGTACCTCCCATACAAATGTACCACTCCGCCCACTTTAGAAATAGGGTTATAATATAAATACACTCGACAAGATCGTGCCCAAATTCTGTATTTTGTTATGTTATAACAGGACAAAGTTTTGGAGAAAAAATTGGAAGCCTAGCGATGCCCCTTATGGTACCTCCAATACAAATGTACCTTTCCGCCCACTTTAGGGATGTACTAATAATATCAGTACACCCAAGGCAATCGTGCCCAAATTTTGTAATTAGTAAAGCTATAACAGGATAAAGTTTTGGAGAAAAAAATTGGAAGTCTATTCACGCCCCATCTGGTACCTCCCATACACATCTGGTACCGCCCACTTTGGAAATCGATTAATATTATTAAAAGACCTAACGCGATCGTACCCAAATTCTGCATTTGGTAAAGTTTAAGCGAGATGAAGTTTTGGAGGATAAATCTGGAAGCCTAACCACACCCGTTCTCGTACCTCCCATACAAATGTACCACTCCGCCCACTTTAGAAATCGAGTAATAATATCAATATAATAGAAAATTATTTGTTTTACTGAGGGTAAGGGTAAATGTAAGTTGGGTTGTCCGACTGAAACTTTCTAACTGGTTTTAATTACAAATCGGTTAATTTCAATAACTCAAGACTTAAACAATATCTTATATTGGGTGATGGTATTTATCAGTCAGTTCAACCGACTGAAATTTCTGTTCTGGTTTTTGTAAAAATCGGTTAACAAATAGTTAAGTTATTCATATTTTCCGAGGGACGTAACTATACTAAAATCAAATTTGAAGTAAATAACAACAACACAAAAACAATGCTTCTTCCGCCACGCTCTGCGGACATAACCCCCAATTTGCATTTGGGATTATGTCCGCGGGGCATAACGGACATAAGCCCCAACAAATATAACGGACATAACACCCAAACTAATTTTGCGACTAAAAGTAATGAAAAAGGTTGATGAAGTTGATGACATGAAATGGGGGGGCGTGCCCCCACCGCATTCGTCTCGCGCTGTAGTGAGACAGATTAAGTATGCACGCCCCCCACCGCATTCGTCCCTCGCTACAATTGCAATATTTAAAATAGTTCTCTTTATTTGTTGAAATACTAAAAACAACAACAAATTCGGTCATAATCCCCATTGGGGCTTATGTTCGCAGATTAGTGTCAATTTCATTGGGGATTATGTCCGACATGTTGCCCGGACATAAGCCCCAAAATCGTTTTGGGGATTATGTCCGTGTGGGGTTATGTCACGGCACCTTCTTCTTCAACTCTTTGATTTTAGTATAGGATATGAAAGTAGCGTCCAAAACTATACTGTCTAGTTGTTGTATTTTACAAAAAGTCTTCATTTGTTGCATAGTGTAATCTACTATTTCAAGGTTAATGTTGTATATTTGTCACTTTGAAGCAGAAATTACAGGCGAACATGACTTAGAGGGCCTATAAGAATTTCGTAAAAGGATTGTTGTTTTAGTATACCACGAAGACAGTTTAACAACTTAGTTTAACTAACTTTGCTTGTAGTTAAAATCCATGGTGTTATACATGCCTGGACCAGCGTGAGTATCTAGACATCTAGACTGAGCAGTTATAACTGTATACATCATAAGTGTAGTTAAGTGGAGCCTACTTAGCCTTTACTAATATGCTTTCTACATTTAGTATATACACTTGCCATTTAAATTGCTGTGAATATTTGTGGTTGTGAAAGTTTTTTACCCACTGTATTTGTATTAGATTTACGCTTCACGTTTTTAGACAGGGGATCCTTCCCATAATACTATTTCCAAATAATTCCTATAAAGATAACAATTTATGTATCGCACAGCAGTTGGCATAAAGTTATTGATACAGATTGACATATCGATTGGGGTTTTGTGGTATAAATTTTATTAAATCAATTATGATTTGTTGTGATTCAAACGACCACATAAAATGTTAAATTTAAATATGTAACCACATTTCTAAAGGAAACAATTTGTGGCGGTGTTGTAATCGAATGGAGAAACATAATATACTTGAAAAGGGTAAACTATGTAGTTTGACTAATAGTAAAGCGTGGTGACAGATGGGACAAAGATATTGTGTAGTTTATCAATGCTTTGTATTTAATACTATTTTGGGAATTTAGGGAATGTTAAAACATCAAATTGACAGTATTAGTATGCTTAGGGGTATTACGGGGAAAGTTGTGTTTTATTTCCATTCATTTAATTTGTTCAAATTTATATATCGAATTACATATGGTTGATTTGGATATGGCACTCAACACTTTATGTGGTTACTTACTATTGATTCGTAAATCGTTGTTACCTATGACATGTAGGTCTGTTGTAAAGGGAAATTAAGTTTACCTTTTTCGTAGTTACTAGTCGTCAAAAAACTCTTACAGATTACTGATGAACATTTTCAAATACTCCTTTAAATGTCTCTCCAATACCGATACATATCGCGCGGATATCTTAGTTATGTTCAAATAAGATTGTAGTATATGTTATACCTGCTTAGTTGAAGTGTCTTAGGCTAACTTGGCGTAGTATACCCTCACCTTACGGGTAGCAGGGTAAATATCATTTGATATGAGGCAAAAGTGTAACACATAGACCGTAGGTTCAGGTTACTTACTTAATTTCCCTTTGCATCCCATGAATGAGATATGCGATAGCTTCTCGCGTTATTGTGAATTAACACGATTTCTACTTTTAGATTCACAACTAACGGCACCTACTTGTTTATAGACGAATGCGAACGTCACTGTTTGAGAAGCTCTTACTAGACACGCCGATTGACTCGACACTTAATACTGCGAAGTTTTGTAGTACTGTCAACAACATTCGAGGGGAGCCGACAATGAAAGAACAATTTTTTTAAGATGACTGGAGCCAGGTTTGAACCTGCGATGTCCCGCATGGTAGTCGCGTGTTCTAACCACTATGCCACGGCCGGTAGGTTTAGGTTAGGTTAAGTTAATTCGGCAGCCACGTTCAACACAGCTCACTTGGCTCCAAGTACGAGTTCCGTGTGATACCATTTTACAATTTTCGCATCAAATATTTCTATTTTGTTCGGTCAGCGTCGCTATCAAGCCATTTCGTAGCTCTGATGAAGGCATGGATGTTCAGGTCACTTAAAGCAGGGCAGTGACATAGAAGATGCTCCGTGGTCTCCTCTTCTTCCTCATCATTGCAGCTTCTACAAAAATCGTTGTAGGCTAGTTTTAACCTCTTAGGGTGTTTACCAACAGGCCAGTGACCGGTTATTACAGCGGACTCTGGACAGGTTTTGCACAAATCGTGTCCTCTGTATATCCATTGTAGGCCAAATTTGTTTGGTCCCCGTGCAAATGGGTTCTCTCACCCATCTCTCCTTAGCAATAAGTTTTATCCCCACAATTAGCTGTTTCCCCTTGTGAGAGGGATCCCAATGAGACCGTAAACTTCTCCCGAGGTCACGGTTTTGGCGGCCATTGCCAATGTATCGGCTCTTTGGTTACCATATATGTCTCCATGTCCTGGAACCCATGTAAGGGTAACCGTCGAATGTCTCACTATCTCGTGGTGTACACGTTCTCCAGGGATCTGATAGCCGCTTTACTATCAGTAAGAATATGAATATTGGAGCCCAATATCCCACGATACTGAATTTTCTCTCAGGCTATAATAGACCCTAGGTTTCTTTGCAACAAATTTGATTCATGATTTTTTAAGTCGTTTGATCCATATTCGTCTGCCCGTCTGTCTGTCAGGCTGGTACGCACTATAAATTGCGAAAGACGTTACCTCTTGTTTAAAAACTTTGCATGGGTTAATACTTTCGCAAAACTTCCTGTGGGTTTGTGTATCGGCTACATGGCCACACCCTTTCTGGTACTTCCCACACTATTAGTACCATTTTGTCCACTTTAGAAATCGAGTAATCGAGTTTAGAAATCAATACATTTAATGAGTAAGGGGTAGGGGTAGGTTTGTTCTGCATTATTATTTCCTATTCAATATCTACAACTTTGCTTCAGACACAAAAGAGATACTCCGTACGGTATACCGCGATAAAATCGTGTTATAATATAGAAAAAGTGCTAAAAATCCACCTTAAACTAAAAATTAGTAATGCCCATTAAATTATAGATGCAACCAACTTGACAGAACGAATGATGCAAAAGTTCTTATTTTTGGGGCTACTTCCACGTGCTATTCTCAGATTTGAGTCCGAAAATCATGTGTTGTACTGTGATATGATACAATGGATTTTATTGACAATTTCTAAACCGATTTCCTATATTTGGCAATCTGGACCTTCGGCGTCACTTGTGAGGGTTTCTATGATGTTGATCCAGGACGAATAATACTAACTTCTGTTGACTTTAATAGACCGCAAAGTGTGAGTCAAAATATGAAAGCGTGTTAGCTCACTCGCATTTGAGAAGCTTTCCAATTCTTATTCATGAGATGCAAATGTAGTAGAACGTATGAGTAATATTAATTTTATGCGCATCTATATATATAAAAATGGTGGCAAAAATGTATAGTAATTCATCAATTGAGAACGGCTGGACCGATTTTGCTGAAATTTTTTTTCAGTTGTTCGTAATTGCCAGGAGATGGTTTATGTAAAAGAAAATTTTGGGAAAATCATCCGGAAAAGCCGAAAAATTGGAAAAACCGAAAAGTGCTTTTTTGTATGGAATTTTGTGTGCAATTGTTACGAATGATTTTTCGAATGGAAAATAAAAGTATTTTGTTGGAAAATTCGGAAAATTCCGGAAAAATTCAAAAAAATTTAATTCTATTTTACGACGAAATTTTGCTTTTTGTCGTACGATTTGATAGTTTTGAACGATGTAACTTGCGAAAAATTTCGGATAATTATTCCGAAATGACTTTCCGAATGGAAAAATAGATAAATTCTCGGTGAAAAACTCGGAAAATTCCGAAAAATTTGAATTTTTTCGGCAAAATTTTGCATTATCGCCTGATTAAGGAAAATTGGAAATTACATTTTTGTCGGTTTTCGAATGGAAAAATAGAAAATTTTAGTTGGAAAATTATGGAAAATGCCAAAAAAAAATCTTTTTTTTCGATATTTGCATTTTATCGTATGTTTTGGTAATTTTGGGCGATGTAAATGTGGACAATTTCGAACAACTATGACTTCGAATGGAAAAATAGAAAAATTCTTGGTGGAAAACTCGGAAAATTCCAGAAAAAAATCGAAAGATTTGGATGCCTTCGACGAAATCTTCCATTGTATCGCTTGATTTGATGATTTCATATTTTTCTCAAACATTTTTTCCATTATTCTTTATTGCCAGGAGAAGGTTTATGTGAAAGAAAATTTTGGGAAATTTTCCGGAAAACTCGGAAAATTGAAAAATCGAAAATTGTCTTTTTGTATGGAATTTTGTGTGCAATTGTTGCAGAATGACTTTTCGAATAGAAAAATAGAAAATGTTTGTTGAAAACTTCAGAAAATTTCGGAAAAATTCAATAAAATTGAATTTTTTTTAACGAAATTTTGGATTTTTTCGTGAGGTTAAATAAATTTAGACGATGTAAGAGTGAACATTTTCAGATAATTATTCCAAAATGACTTCGAATGGAAAAGTGGAAAAATTCTTGGTGGAAAGCTCGGAAAATTCCGGAAAAACTTTGCATGTATCGCTCGATTTGATAAAAATCGCAAATTGAATTTTTGTTTAAAATTTTGTGTGCAATTGTTCCGTAGTGACTTTTCGAATGGAAAAATAGAAAATATTTGTTGAAAAATTACGGAAAATGCCACAAATTTGAATTTTTTTTCGCCGAAACGTGTTATCATATAATTGATATTTTTGGACGAAGTTAATGTGAAAAATTTCGGATAATAGAAAAATTATTGATGGAAAACTCGAAAATTTGCATTCATCAAGCGATTTAAAATTGAAAATTTGTTATGATGCTTGGAAAATTTCGGATTATTGTGAAATTTATTATGTTTAAAGATTAAAAGCGAAATGTTCGAACAATTTTAGAATCTTCCGCATGAGCATAACGCATTGGTCCGATTAATTAAAAACCTCTGGGTGCCATGCAAGACAATTCAATGCTCCCAGTATAAATGAAGTCGCAGTGGTGATTGTTGGGAAGAATTTGTATGCACGCGATATTGTCCTCAAGCGTCGGTATGGTGGACAATTAAGGCATGTGTACGAGACTAATCGGCCATATGATGCACTTCAATACCCGTTGATGTTCTGTCGTGGAGAGGATGGCTATCACCTCAATTTAAATATGGTCAATAAAATGAAAGGTGTGTTTAGAAGTCATTACTTCTTTTAAATTCTACATTTAAGTTCGAATTCATATTTAAGGAGAAGAATCGCATAAAATGGTTAGCTCAATGCATTTTTATGCGTATCGATCGATGATCGATTGAAGATGTTGACAATCATCAGTTAAGATATCGCCGGTTATTTCAACAGTAGCGTCTCAAATGTATTCGTTTTAATCAGTCGCCACATTTCGAAAACGATACTCCAGCGAATCAAATTCGTACATTGTTTGCGATCATCATAGCCACGTGTCATCTGCCGAACCCGAGCGCATTTTGGGACATATACAAGGACGAGATGGCTGACGACATTTTGCACAGAGTTCGCACGACAACATCGAATTTCGATTTTGAAATTAACTTCTGATCGAAGACATGCGCGTCCTCATGTGCGGCAGTCTACTGTCGAAATTGGGAATACCAGCGCCAAATCGTTCGATGCACGATGCATTCAATCGCGAATTGCAACGAGATCAAGCATTGAGTGTGATAAATTGATTGAAAGAGTCCGAACAAATGTACCGCCGTTGAATGCCGAGCAAACGAACGTGTACGATTCGCTGATGAAGGTTGTTGACGATGGAACGGGAGGCATTTACTTTCCCGATGCTCCCGGACATTCTTTTCTTTGATTCTAACAACAATTCGGTCAAGATTGCAAATTGCCGTAGCTGTTGCATCCTCTGGTATTGCTTCCACATTGTTGTAGGCGGTCGAACTGCACTTTTCGCTTTGAAGCTGCCGTTGAATATTCTCGCGGTTGACAAGCCAACGTGCATCGAAATTGTTGCGAGAATGCAAATCATCATGAATGTACGATGGCGCATAAATGAGCTTTGGAGGCAGTTGACCGAACGATGAAAGATTTACAATGTGATTCGAGACGATTTAGTGGGTCTATGATATTGCTGCCCGGAGATTTTCGTCAAGCGATTTCATTTCCCCATTCAATTGGCTTTTGCGATGACAATCAAAAAATAGCAAGGACAATCGTTGGCATTGTGAGGGATTAATCTCGAATTTCCCTGCTTTTCACAAGGTCAGCTGTGCGTCGCATGTTCGCGTGTTGGCAATCCGTCTTCATTGTTTGCTTTTACACCGCAAAAAAAAAAAATCGAAAAACATTGTTTATCAGATCGCTATATCGATTAAATTCAAATAAATCACATTAAAACTTGAACTATCTGTGTTTTACTATTATCCTAGAGCTTATATGAAAGCGTTAACGTAGGAGCGTGTCGAAGTTTGCCGAAGGGTCCAAAGGTGTTTGGCAGAACAACGTTTGCCGGGTCAGCTAGTTTTATATAAATCATACGCACATGAGTCCAATAGTGCTGATTTATGGTTTAATAACACAGTGCAACAGCCAATCTGGAGAGTGAGAATTTCCAAATTAGGGATAAGGTAATAGGTCAGTATAGTAAATTACCCATAGGGTTTGGCGTCCTCTACAATTTTGTTGAAGAATGTAATGAGAAATCATCAATGGTTTCGGAGTTATAGCTGAAAAACTATTCGAATAAACATCAAGATAAGCAAAAAATATAAAAGGTCATAAAAATAGGTTTGGCCTGAAAACGCCAAACACTTTGGGTACAGTAAAACCATATTGGGCTAGTTCTTTCACCCAGACTTGAAATTTCTCATCCCTAGACAATGACCTCGAAAATGATCCACAGTGATATTTATTATTTTATTTTAAAATCACTCCTTATTAAAAGTCTAAAGTATGTAATCCAGCCGAAATCTTTTTCTTCTTGTTTGGCAGTAGCAACATTCATTTATCAGTACCAATCTATAGTCTACCAATCTCTTCAGTCTTTTGCGCTCCGTAGATAATTCGCTACACCAAGTTTAAACCGCTCTTTTACCTGGTCAATTTAAAGAAATTTTGGTTGTCTCCTCCTGCACCGTGAATCGAATTTATTACCGAAGACTAGTGTGATCTGGAGTATTTTCATCCATTCGTACAACGTGTTCAAGCCAGTGCATTCAATCTTTTTGAACGCAATAAGCCTACGTCGATGTCATAATACAATGACAATGAGTCCAAATAGTTTGCGAAGTATTTTCACTCGAAGACTTCCAGAATAGATGCATACGCTTGTGTCATTTCATAGGATTCTAGATAGGTAGGACATGTGTCTGGTAGAATTGAATTTTTGTTCGTCGAAAGAGGACTTTGTTATTAAATCGCTTGCTTAGCGCTCAGTTGCAGCGGTTGGCAATCAATACTCGTCTCTTGATTTTCAGGCTGATATTATTATTTGACAAAGTAGAAAAAATCATCTATTACTTTAAAGTAATAGCTGTCATGCAGCGTCCAAGACTAGTAGACTCTTTGTTCGTTGAAACAAATATCTTTGATTTGTCCTCATTTGTCACCGATTCCACTACTGCTGACTGCTTTTCAATGCTCGAAAAGGCCGCAGTTACATCCCGCAGTCCACGGTCAATGATATCTATATCATCGCTATACGAGGGTAGATGAGAGTGTGTACCAGTCTTGTTTAATGCAGCCTTTCACATGATCATCTCCATTATGATGTTAAAGAGATCGCATGACAGACTATCGCCTTGTTTAAAGACTCGCATGGTAGACAGTGGTTCTGTCAGTGTGATCCCTCAAAGTCATATTAGTTTCCCGGGGTTATCAAACTCAGCCATAGCATTGTATAATTTCTCTCGCATCGGACTGTCGAAAGCAGCTTTGTAATCAATAAGCAAATGTCAGGTTTTGATATGCATTTCTTGGGTCTTCTCCAGGATTTTTAGTGGTGGCTTTTGTCTTTCAAAAAACACACAAGACATGACCTTGTATGCGATGGTTAAAATGCTGATCTCTAGATTGTTGGTACACACACTTGGATCGCCTTTGTTAAGCACAGTCTATAGAGCACTCAGATTCAATCTTTAGGACATGCATTCCTTAAGTCAAATCGTGTTTATGCGGTGATGCAAGCACGTTGCCAGCTCATCGCCGACGGCCTTTAAAGACCGTGCAATTGCCGTGATGATATCGTTTTGGCTCGGTGATGGACAGTCTAGTCAGCCGTCGATATTGACGGGATTTCGTCAATTATGCTGCCTTCGTGAACTAGCAGAGAACAAAAGTCGCGACATTTCTTATTGTATTAGAGCTTGCCTGAGCGTGGTTTTTTATAACTCAGTACAGTCGTTGCGGCAGTGGTCATAGAATTAGCAAAATGCCTCTACTATGTGTCTGGAACCTCAGGGGGGGCATTAGGGGCATTTGTTTGCGGTAATTGAGAGAGTTTGTTCGAGTAAGCATTGGCTATCTCGGTGATATTCAGCTTTGTGATGTCTAGCTACCATTGTGTTTGCTTATGATATCAAGTGCGTAACGAGCCTGCGACTAGGTGTTGATTCGAGTCAATTTGCACGAAGCATCACACGCATGTTCAAAACGCTTCAGAAATGGGTTTCATCGAATACCACGTGATCAATATGATTTCTTGTATTTTGATCATGTGATGTGATCCACGTTGCTTTGCGAATATCTTTATGCGGGAATCTATTTCCACTCATTACCATTTTTCATGTCATTTTTAATGTCGTCGTGTTTTTCTTCCGTCGAGGCGTGTACACACATCAGCGTGATGTTAAAATATTTCGGTCATTACATGGTTTACCCTCAAAACCAGATGTTAAAGTCTCTTGCCAACTATGAATCCACATCCAAATTCGTGTCTTTCTGCATGACAGAAGTAAAGTATGTCACAACTATCGGTATGTCACACGGTCCTGTCCATCGCACTCCCTTTATGTCGGTGGTATCAGCCTAGTTTTTGTCGAGAACATCCGCATTAGACAGAAGTATCATCTTTGTAGAGAGTTTGGATATTCCGGGTGCATTTCCCTTTATTGTGGTCCTTATAACGTTTTGGGGCTCGTCAATATTTACGGGGGCTTCAGTAACATCTGTTACCTACTTTTAGGATGCTTGTAAAAAAATATGGTGACAAAAGTGCTCGATTTTTTGTTGTTGTACAAATATGCATTACGTTGCAAACAACTTTGAGAAAACTAGAAGATATCCGGGAAATGAGAAAACTAATGTTTCGCGCCGCCGTGCAAATGTTGTTGCAGAACGCAACGTTGTTCTTGCCGATCATAACTCAAATGCCCAAGCTGTAGTTGAAACATCAACAATAAATAATAATCAACCGTTTTTGTCTGCTGCTTCGTCCGTCACATCAGTGCACACACTTGGGTCTGAGGCTGTCGCGAGCGAAGCCAACGTGTTTGAAGATAACATGCAACCATTGAGAAGTGAGTCTGATTGGGCTAGCGTGCAGAGGCGTAGGCGTAAGAAGGGGCCTGTAGTTTACGGCGTAAATGCGGCTGCTACTGATCTTGATGTGGTTGTCCAAAAGAAGTGGATCCACATTTCTTCTTTTAAACCGACTGTCTCGGCGGAACAAATTATGGCATACATTGAAGGAAATTTGGAAATTGGCAAACACCATCTGGAGTGTTACAAGCTAGTGAAGAAGGATGCTAATATTGATAATTTGAAACGAGTTAATTTCAAATTGGGTGTAACCCCATGTTTTTATAAAGACGTTACTAGCCCTGAGCTTTGGCCTACGGACATCAGGGTTCGTCCCTTTGTAAATTTTCAGAGGAGAGCTGTAGTAGAAGAGCGGCGTTAGCTTGTACAAATAATGGTCTAACAATTTATTACCAAAATTTGTCAGGTATGCGTACCAAATCAAAAAATGTTTTTGATTTTTCGTCACAATGTGAATTTGATGTCATTGTGTTGGTGGAATCATGGCTAAATGCAGATTTTTATGATGCTGAATTTTTCGATACTCATCTTTTTAATGTCTATCGTAAGGATAGAAATGCTGATCTTACTGGGTGTTCTCGTGGTGGCGGAGTCTTAGTTGCTGTTAGTAGCCGATTTAAGTCAACGCTGTGCACAATTGATGATAATTATGGTTTGTTGGATCAACTTATTATATCAATTTCTGGTGAAAATATTGTTTTATTGTTATGTGTATTTTATATTCCTCCGGGTAGTCCAGATAGTATTTATTTTAAGCATGTCTCAAATATTTCTTTGCTGAGTGATAACTTGGCATTAAACTCTCGCATCTGTGTTATGGGTGATTTTAATCTTAAAGATGTTTTGTGGTCCAAATTCGATCTTGATTCTCATTTGTCGCCAAGTAATGTCAACAGAGAGCATGAAATTGCTTGCATTGATACTTTGTTGAGTTTAAATCTAGTTCAAATTAATCACATTGCTAACCGTTTAAATCGTTTTTTGGATCTTGTATTCGTTCCGTATGATTGTAATTTTACAGTGTGCGAGTGTTTACTGCCAATTTCTCCTGCTAATATTTATCATAAGCCATTAGCCATAGAGTTAAACTCTTATTCATTTTTCAAATTTGCTCCATCTTTAACTTCTTTTGATTTTAATTTTGCTGTATGTAATTTTGATTTGCTTAATTCAATATTCGAGTGTATTGATTGGACTACAGTGTTTGATGGGCAACAGACGGAAAGTTGCTACAAAAAATTTATAGATGCAGTTTTAGATGTATGCAGGAATAATATACCGCTAAAGAAACCCAAGCCTTATAAGCTGCCATGGTATACAAGGGGGCTGAAAAAGCATAAAAACTTGCGCAACGAGTTTTATAAACGTTTTGTCGAGTCCGGTGAGCAAGAAAGCGAAGCTAATTTCATTTTTTATCAACGAGAATTTAACTGCCTAAATAAATTTCTTTATCAGCAATTCATTCTCAGTAAGGAACGAGAAATTAAAAATAATCCAAAATCATTCTGGACATTTATTAAATAAAACCAGTACAGAAATTTCAGTCAGGTAAACTGACTGATAAATACCATCACCCAATATTAGATATTGTTTAAGTCTTGAGTTATTGAAATTAATAGATTTTTAAAATAAAGTTACTTATGCATTATTTTTTGTCTGCATGTAAAGCAAAAACATACAACATTTTTCCTATTTGTACACAAGGTACAATTAGGGGCAGCACAACGTGTCTGACTTTTTTCGTATGTAAAAGGGGAAATATCCCATATATTTATATAGGAGGTACCAGAAGGGGTGTGTCAAATAGTTAGGTTTTCTGAGGTTTTGCCTTCCATCAGAAGATAAATTTACCGACCAATTTTCATTACCCCCCAAGTGTCCGTTTGGATTCATATATGTTTGATTCAAATATGTCTTTTATTCCACATATTGATTACATTATTCCAAAAGCGTATAAACTGCTTGCATTTCTTAGACGAAATTGTTCCGAATTTTCGGACCCTTATACTCTAAAGTTAGTATACACAGCGTTTGTAAGATCTAAATTAGAATATGCGTCAGTAGTTTGGAGTCCACATTGTAGCACTCATATCTCTCGTATTGAACGAGTTCAAAAAAAGTTTGTTAAATTTGCTCTCAGATCGTTAAGCTTTGTTGAGCCTACGCCTTACATGTCAAAATGTTTGTTGCTAGGTTTGCAAAGTTTGGAGTATCGGAGAAAATTTCAATGTACTCTGTTAATTTTTGATTTAATAAATAATGGTATTGATGGTCCTGAATTGCATTCAATGATTCCATTTTATGTTCCTCCAAGAAATTTAAGATTTGTTAATATTTTTAATATTCCAAGCCATCATACTAATTATGCTCTCAACAGTCAGTTAACCCGTGCTTTTTCTCTATTAAATAAAATCAACTTAAGTCAACAAAAAGAGTTTCAAAAATGTATTGAATTTTGCATTACAAAAGATTGCTTTAAGTTATTTCTTAGTGCTTATCTAAAGTAACTTGAAATTTAATATACTTGTTTATAATATAAGTATTTATGTTATGTTTTTTTAATTAAATCATAGTCTGTAAGGAAAATGTATTTCCATAGACTGAAACAAATAAAATGAAAATGAAATTATCATCTGCACGATAGTTGTGCTCATTGACAATCATGTCAGAAATTATCATAGCTTAACGAATATCCCATTTGTACAAATCTATCTTATACGTGTTAATCCATATTTTTAGGTGTTCTTTATTGTACCTACAGTTAAACTTAAGATCTGTTCTATTCCATTTTTGCGTTGACGTTCACTACTTCGACAATGGGTGTACCGAAATTGCTGAATTATATACCAAAGTATGTAGGATAACAAATGTTATTCAAAGCCTTTTGAAGTTCTTCAGTTCCAAGACCAAATTCATCATGTAGTAAAAATGGAAATAACATAACATTAAGCAAATATTCCGGAAATTTGCTTAAAATTCTACGAAATTTAGTGCTAGGCATTAGGAATTGTGCCTGTAAGTGATACATCCCCCAACTCTGCCTCTGTAAGCATTACGTCAATGTAATACATTGTATTGTATGAATATGTCTCACGGACTGCCACGGAATATATATTTTACATGATTCCTATGGATTGTGTTACCCATGCACTTACAAATTCAGGCTAAAATTTATTGTTATTGTTTGTGAGGTGCTTGTATATAAATGACAATATTTATAATACATAGTAGTACTACTTAGGAGCATACACGCTCTTGGATTCGTGTACATGTTTAATGCATAAACAAGTGTTTTCATGTGGAAGCGAGAGTCACTGTGTACGTGTGTGTGTGTGAGATAAGTGTGCGGTGAATACAGTCAGTGGCGAACACTTTGAAAGAGATTAGGGGAAAAGGCCTTAATCTTGTTAATCTTAATGTATCAATTGCTATATATGAAGTTGTAATTAAGTTATGTATTTGGATTTTTAGAAGCCGAATTTTATTGATGAACGATTCAAAAATTTGGTAATTCGTTCGATAAGTAAGTTAGTTTTTGAGTGAAAAATATTGTTTTTAAACATCGCGAAAGTCCTGAAGTCACACGATAGCGCTTACGGACGAGTGCGAACATTCGCGGATGTGTTTCTTCATGTTTAAATTTCTTTTAATATGTGATATACCCGCTCAATTCAAATGCTATATGGAGTGGCCATTAAGAATAGTTTTGGGAATCTTAAAGTTTCAACGAGTTATCCAGCTGCCTTTCGTAATAATCCCTTCTAGTGTCATTATGCGAATGACGTTAGGGAAAACCGTTAATGTTTACCTTTGGGTGTGGCGAATTTTTGTTGCCAAATATTGTTTATGTTAAGTTGTAATATAATATGTACTTTATAACAGAACAAGACTAACAAAAATTTCTGAATACCACTGTGAATCTCATCTCATTGTCTGACGGAAGGCCCTACCATATCCTGATTTTGTCCCAGATATATTAAAATGTATACGAAATTATAAGAGTAGCATTAGGTATCTATGCTGGGTAGAGTACTTTTTGTGTGTGTTTGTTTCAATGTAAAAGCACTTAAATGTGGTTATACTCGCATGTTAGCATATCCACACGAACATTTAAGCTGATGCAGCAGGACATTGTCAGAGGAGTAGGAGGAGGTTTTCTTCGCACACACTCAATAGTTTGTTAAGTGTTGAAACACTACACAGAGTTTTGATTACAAATGTACGAACATGCCAGTGAAAGCTGTGCGCGATATAAATTTATGCCCCAGCATGAGGTATGAATTTAATGTGTATTTTTATTTTAATCCTAAAGTTTTCTTGTACTAACTTGATATTGTATTTATTGTATTTACAAAAGAACCAACCAAGATAAGATGAAACGTGTTGTGGGTTAAAAGAATCGACTGCTTTAAATATGATTAGACAAAAAGAATAGCTTCCGACACGATGCAAGTATGTGTAAAATAAGTGTATACCATAAACTAACATTTTGTTAAAAGTTTTTAAAAAATAAAATAATCATGTTTTTTTAACCATGACAAATCAAACTATGGTCGTATAGCCGTTCAGTAGTGAATATAACAAAAACACAATAGCAAATAAAATTTCCTTTTGCATGACATGAACGAGATATGTTGGAGCTTCTTACATTCAGTGTGTCAACACGATAACATTTTCAGTGAACAGTATATACATTTTGACTAAATTTTGTAATGTAAGGATGAGGATGTACTAACATCACAGTTCATTAAAAAATCATAAAATTACCCAAATTTTAGCATGGACAAGTATTATTTGTAGTTATAATTTTTTTATTAAAATGTAATTTAATGAATTAATGAAGCATAACACAAAAGCCGACCGGGGACCGTCCGTGGCATAGTGGTTAGAACATGCGACTACCATGCGGGAGATCGCAGGTTCAAACCTGGCTCCAGTCATCTTAAAAAAAATTGTTATTTCATTGTCGGCTCCCCTCTAATGTTGTTGACAGCAACTTCGCAGTATTAAGTGTCGAGTCAATCGGCGTGTCTAGTAAGAGCTTCTCAAACAGTGACGTTCGCATTCGTCGATAAACAAGTAGGTGCCATTAGTTGTGAATAGTTGTGAAATAGAAAGCGTGTTAATTCACAACAACGCGAGAAGCTATCCCATACCTCATTCATGGGGTGCAAAGGGAAATTAAGTTAAGTTTTTAACACAAAAGCTCTTCTTGTGGCTTTGGCAGCCCCAAAAAACTAGAATCGGGCGCGGTGGCCTTATAAGCCACTCTTCTTTAATATAAAAAATAAAAACCTAATTTCCTAATTTCCCAATTTCCTAATTTCCCTTTAAACCCTTTAAGTAAGGTATGAGATAGCTTCTCCGTTTTTGTGAATTAACACGCTTTCTATTTTTAGATTCACAACTAACGGCACCTACTTGTTTATCGACAAATGCGAACGTTGCTGTTTGATAAGCTTTTACTAGACATGCCGATTGACTCGACACTTATATAACGAAGCATCTGTCGACAACATCGAGGGGGCCAGCAATGAAATAAAAATGTGGATGAATGGAGCTAGGAATCGAACCAGTGATCTCCCGCATGGTATAGTCGCATGTTGTAACCATCATGCCACGGCCGGTCTATCCTCCCAAATAAAACAACTTCTTTTATGAAAACACCAAGAAATGGAAGAACAATGACCCCCCAAAATGTTGACGAACGCCGAAAACGTTATAAGTTCGACGATATAAACACCTCTAGTGGAATTTGAATGCCTTTGGAGATGTAATGTGAAACTTGAATCTCAAGCAGACTCACAACGTCCACGTCGTGTAAGCTGGGCAACGTTGTATCGTGATATTTTTACCATCAATAGCGACAGATAGTGAGCGACTAACCGTGATGTTTTGGGCTAGCCACCCGCCTTTTCTGGCTGTGAAAACACGAAAAAGGAAAAGTAACAAAAGAAACCCCCACAAATGTTGAGGATCCCCGCAAATGTTATATGGACACGGCGAAAGAATAGTCTGGTCTTTTCCAACCGCCTTGCAGTAACACAAAAAATTGGATGTGGATTTATAGTCGACAAAAGACTTCGACTTTGGTCTCGCGGTTAAACCTGTATGTGATCGAATAGCCACTTTACGCTGGGAGGGAATGTGGAATTTTCTAGTTTTAGTCTTTTTGATTGTTATTCATCTGGAAATAACCAGAACTCTCTTTGGAGGTTACCAAGCAGCTCACAACGACCGAGAGATCACGTATACCCCTGACAATGCCATTGAACATCCGTTCAGTGGTAGCGCAATGTTGAGTAACATAAACGGCATGCTACCACCAATGCGTCTTATGTAGTAGGTAACACAAGTTACCGAAGCTCAACACAGAGGCTCCTTTAGTGGCTTTGGCAGCCCCAAGAAATTAGGATCGGACGCGATAGCCTAATAAGCCACTCTCCTTTAACAAACCAATTATTATGAAAACACGAAGAAAAGAAAAAACAATAACCCGAACTCTATACAGAGATGGTGCCTCTATCCAACTGGCGGATGTCCTCGACAAATACAAGGCTGACATCACCGCCATACAGGAAATGAGATGAACGGGACAGGGATGCATACGACGAACGAATTGTGAGATCTTTTACAGCTGTCTTGAAGAAACGCAAGAACTTGGATGTGGATTCGTAGTCGGCAAAAGACTTCGACATCTGGTCTCGCTGTTAAACCTGTATAGCCACGAATAGCCACTATTCGCATCCGGGTGAAATATTTTTACTCTACGCTGATTTGTGTACAAGCCCCGACGGAAGACAAAGACGTTGACATTAAAGACGCATATTATGAGCGCTTGGAAGAGATATTTGACTTCTGCCCAGCCCATGACATTAACATCTCCGATAACGGATTCGGACTAGTTAGCATCTCATCGGTAAGAAACACAAGGTAACCTGGATGCCCTCTGTTCAAAAGATAAGGAACCAGAATGATTACGTGGTAACCGATGTCTTGTCTCAAACGTTATGGACGTACGTGTGATACGCGGTACAAATATATTAAGCAGAGCTAAAAACACTCATAAACAAACGCGAAGTAAGCAAGTTATCGCAACGCTGCTTACCACAGATATAGCCAATGTCTACACTAACTAACTCTCTCACTTACTTCGAATCAAACAACTTCGTAATTCCGATGTTCCCGACACACCTTGGAATCATATTCCGAATTTTATGACCACTACCGCAACGACGGTACTGGGTTATGAAAGACCAGGCCTCAATAAACCCTGGTACGATGAGGCATGCCGCTTAGTGTCTAAGGAAATGGATGATGTATACAAGGCAAAACTGCATCCAATGATGTTGAGTGCTGTGACGGAACGAAGTAGTGAGAAGACGATGGAGATAAAACGCCTCTTCGGGCGGAAAAAATCTCTATGGAAGAAAAGAGATAGATAGGACATCTAAAATTACATGGATAGAGGTGAAGCATGAAAGTTCTACTAAAAGGTAAAAGCAAAGGTTTTAGAACAACGAGCCCCACCTGTAAGTTCAGAAATTGATATGTAGTCGTGGGCACGCAGAGTGTGCTGCAAAGATGCAGCGAACACTTTCGTTATCTTTTTGTTGCCGAAGGCAGCATAAGTGACTAAAGCACGCCAGTCAAGGATTGGGACGAGATTGACCGAGCCGAAATGAGATCAATACGGCAATTACACGAATTCAAAACAGTAAATATGCGATGCCGATGCATGGCAACGTGCATGCAACAGCTCATAAATAAGATTTGGCTTAAGGAATGCATTCCGGAAGATTGGAATCTGAGTGTCTATGTTCTGTTCTTAAGAAAGGCGATGCAAGTGTGTGTACCAACTATCATGGGATCAGCCTTTTACCCATCACTTACTAGGTCCTGTCTACAGTATTACGTGAAAGACTACAGTCCATCCTAGCGAACCTGATTGGGCATTATCAGTATAGATTAGACCTGGTAAATCTACAACCGACCGGATATTCACACTATGACAAAACCTGAGAAGACTCAAGCAAAACTGATATGACATTGCGGGATGACACCGACCGAAACGAAGTCTTCAGTGCAAATAGGCTAAATTCTGATTTTCATTTTCCACCAAGCTCGGCTTTAGTCAAGGCCAAGGGCGTAGCAGCTGCCCCCCCCCCTACAGCTTGGAAAATCTGTCAAAATCCCGGAAAATATAAAAATAAAAATATATAGAAATTTCACTAAGGTTACCTGAGATGAAACTTTCACCCTATGTTCATTCTCCAATATTTTAGTGGAAATTTTTTAACTCTAAGTCAATGAAATAAACTAATTTTTAAGTAAAAGTACTTATGTATTGTTATTGTCCTGCTTGTGCAGTGGTAACTGTTGGCCAGACGTTTACAGGCATATATCAAAACTGTAGAAATGGTTACGGTTTAGATAGTGCTAATGAATTTACAAAATATTAAGAGCTCCTCCTTGAAATTATTGGGAAAATTTAGATTACCTTGTATTGGAAGTACTAGTACGCAGAACGAGGCCCTTTTTTATTCGTAAGTTAATGTTCAATAAGCGATAAGATTGTGCAAAATTTAACTGTATTTAGTGCACTTGCAACAAATTTAGATAGTATGTATGTAAATGTATAAGGGTGAATTTGTATTGAAGGTACCAAGAGGGTTGTAGAAAATATTTCTGAGATTATACCTACTGTTCTAAGATAATTAAACTGACCAAATTCAAATATCGTCCAGTTTTTTATTAAAGTTATGTTTTTCATTAGGAAGTTAAAACTAAATTTTGGAAAATAATAATGTTAAATCTTTAAAAGGATCAGTAAGGATCAGTAAAGTACTCGAGTTATCCTGCACACCAGCAGGCCGCCCAGACAGACGAACATGGCTCCAGAATTGAATTCGCTCTTCAGATACTTAAGGTCCAACGTGTCTCCTTTAATACGTTACAGTTTTTTCGTGTCAAATGATATAGAGGGTGGATCAAATACAAGTTAGTTTTAAAATCATAGATTATTTTAATCCATTGAAAAGGTCTTGGAAAATTGGAATGAGCTACTTCGATGCGAGCCGATGCAGCCAATTGAACGAACACAGTAAAAATGTGAAAAAAAATTTGAAGGCAACTGATTCCGTACTCGATTTCCTAATCGATTCTTTTAACAAGAAATTTGTATAAAGTGCTCATGATTACTAAAAAAAAGGAAACTATTTTTTCTCAGGGCTAGGTATTATGGGCTCAAATCGATTTTCGCCGACTTTGCTGGGAAGTTGTGATCCATTATTAATGGGAATGTTTGTTCTTACTTATATATCCAAAATACATAGAAGCAAATTGATTTTGTTAATTTTATTGCACTTTTAAAATTTCAACTTACAATAAAAAATATATTGTAAAAAATATATTTACTTTAGTGCACTTTGTTGAGTTAAGACATGGCCGATTACACTGTGGTAGTCGTAAAAATAACAATACTGGACTCGACGGTTTTACTGTAATTCAGCCACGCGGAATCAAACTGCATCATTAGTTTTTGAATTGCAATGACATTTTTACAGATTTTTTTTTTTACTAGAATGGTAGATATTTTTTAATATTTTTCGATTTTGACTCAATTTTAACAGCCATTAACTTCTATTCAGTTGGTTGTCCCGACAAAATGTTTTTAAAAAAGTTATTCCAAATATTTTCTGCTTCTACATTTGGATACAAACCTAAGAATCATATTTGATTCAGAAAACCAGTGAAAACTAATATTAGTAATTATACCATCACCCTTAGGGATGAGGGTATATATCATTTGATACGAAAAAAAGTGTAACGCATTAAAGGAGACGAGTTAGACCCCAAGTATCTTAAGACCAAATGCGTTTCAGAACTTTTTAAGAAGAATGAGCTATGTCCGTCTGTCTGGCTGGCTGGCTGGCAGGCTGGCTGGCTGGATGGCTGGTCAGCAGGATTACTCGAGTAAACCTTAACGGATCGGTATGAAAATTTACCAGTATCAATATTTTTCATGGGATTGTAAATGGGCTGAATAGCCCCACCGCTTCTGGTACCTCCCATACAAAATTACCTATTTTTGGAAAATTAATATTTCTTCCATAACTTCCAAACGGACAACCGGAGGATGTTTGAATTTGGTCAGTTTATTTATCTTGCAAAAGTAGACAAACTCTAAGAAAACCGAAACCTTTGCCCCACCCATTCTGGTACCTCCATTTGTATGGGAGGTACCAGAATGGGTGGGGCCGAATTGACCCTTATAGTTTTACATACATATCTTTTTTGCAAGAAAACTGAGATCACTCAAATTTTTCGTATGATGTTTGCTTATAAATATTAGACTCAGGTATGAATATGGACTATATCGGTTCACGATTTCTGGTACCTCCTATACAAAATGACCTATTTTTGGAAATTATATATTTCTCCTATAACTTCCAAACGGACTCTTGGGGGGTAATGAAAATTGGAAAATTGTTATTATAGGAGGCAAAACCCTAGAAAACCTAACTATTTGACACACCCCTTCTGGTACCTCCCATACAAATGACCGAACTCACCCCATAGTATTACAAACGTATCTTTTTTCTAAGTACACTGAATTCAGTCAAATTATGAGTAATTTGTACGGTTATGAAAATATGAATCAGGAGTGAATATGGACTATATCGGGTCACCCCTTCTGGTACCTCCCATACAAAATTACCTATTTTTAGAAAATTAATAATTCTCCCATAACTTCCAAACGGACATTTGAGGGGTAATGAAAATTAGTCGGTTAATTTATATTGTGATAGGAGGCGAAACCTCAGAAAAGCTAACTATTTGACACACCCCTTCTGGTACCTCCCACACAAAGGACCGAACTCACCCCTATAGTCTTACATACATATCTTTTTTTGTAAGTGCACTGAATTCAGTCAAATTATTCGTAAGTTGTACATATGAAAATTTGAGTCAGGAATGAATAAGGACTGTATCGGTTCACCCCTTGTGGTACCCCCTATCAAAATTAAATTTTTTTGAAAAATTAATATTTCTCACATAAATTCCAAACAGGCACCTATACCCCCTACACAAATAAGTAAAGTTGTGGACGATTTTGCACCACAAGCAGGGGAAAAAATATACATAAGTAATTTTATTTTAATTAAAAATCTATTCATTTCAATAACTCAAGACTTCAACAATATCTTATATTGGGTGATGGTATTTATCAGTCAGTTTACCTGACTGAAATTTCTGTACTGGTTGAAATCCTTTACCCAATACCAAGTATATGACAAAAAACAAAACAACTTAGATGATTAAATATAATTTTTTGGTACTACATGAATTGGATGACCCTAAATTTGTGAAAAATTTTATTGAATCAAATATTGTCAAAAGAATGAGTATTGATTTTTCGTTGGGTACTTAGTTTTAATTTTTTTTTTGTAAACATACTATTAACGTGAAATGTAAAACCGACCGCCCCCCTCCCCCCCCCCTACATTAGATCCTGGCTACGCCCTTGGTCAAGGCGATAGTTTGTCATGCGTTCTCTTTTACATCATAATGAGGATGATCTTGCGGAATGCTGCAGTAAGCAGTTCTGGTGCCATCTTTAACAAAAGTCACATGCTGATGGCATAAGCCTATGACATATATATCATTGGCCATAAACTTCGGAATGTTACTGCGGCCTTTTCGAGCATTGAAAAGTAGTCGACAGAAGTGGTTCTAGTGATAAATGAGGACAAAAGCAAGGCTGTCATGAAATAGCTTTAGCACCGTACTGCAGATGATCATGCGAAATACTGCGGTAAATACAACTGGTAATATCTTTAATAAAAGCCAAATGCTGCTCGCTTATGTCGATGATATAGAATCATTGGCCAAAGACTGCGGGATGTTACTGCAACCTTTTCAATCATTTAGAAATGGGGACAAAACTATAATCTTGAAGTGGTAGATGATTTGTTTACCTTGGTTCCGCTATAAACAAAAATAATAATGTTAGCCAGGAAATCAAGAATCGAATATTGATCGAAAACCGCTGTTACTGTGCATTAAGCAAGTGATTTTATGAGAGGGCTCTCGACGAACAAAGTTCCAACATTAGCAGACACTGATCCTACTTGTAGTGCTCTACAGCGCATATCCTTGGTAATGATACGAGCGGTTCAATCCATTCTGGGAGTCTTCGAGTGGCAAATACTTTGGGGCTACCATCGGTACCGCCGTCGAATGAACCATGAGCTCTATGAGCTACATAACAACAACGACATAGTAAAGCGCGTTGAAATAGACCAGAATCACGACTAGTACCATCTTTTATTAAAGTTTTTCCGTAATGTTTTTATTTCCGCTTTCCATGTTTATTTAAAGTTTCACATGTGAAACTAAGTTGACGCATCAACTTTGATACATTTTTATATTTACTACAATGGTCATAAAACTAAGAAATACAATTGAGATATTTCACAATTTTTTTCAGTACCATCAAAAACTATTATTTTAGAATTTATTTATGTCGTATCTAGAGATACAATTTCAGTTCATCTGGATTAGTTGATTTGTAACAACAAGCAACGTAGATTGTTAATCTTTGCTCACTTTTCACTGCAGTTAATACTCGTATTTACAAACAACAACTGCAGCTTGGATGTCATGTTACGTGCTCCTAAAACGACCCTCACGCACCTGCTACCAATTAAGGTAATTTTTCTCTGTATAAATATAAGACGTTACTTTTTGCTATACATTATTATTTTTCCTCTCTTTGTATGAATGAAATCACGAAAACTTTAACTACAGTTGGGTAAAGTATTTGCTATTAAAAATCGCATATTGATGTTTACAATATGAAAAAGCGAACAAAATTTTTTTTAGCATTATTTTAAATTTACGAAACAAAATGCTCTGTACTCTGTACTACACAAAAATGATTGCTGTGAATAAGAACCATATAGTAAACGTGTTTCTCATTTTCTTTCACCAAGCTGTGCTTAATAGTTTGCCAGATATTTGCCAACGTTATTCAATTTTTCCGACAACTGCCGTCAAATAAAAAGTTACAACTTTACTATTTTGTTACTGCAGCACGAAGAACACTTGAAACTTTTTTTTTTGTGTGTGTACTCAAAATCAACTGGTAAAAAACACCATCAACTTTGAAAAACTTTTGATATCACATACAATAAAACAAAATTTTCTTTGTTTTATGTTTTCGAAATGTAGCACAGTTTGTAGTAATCGATATTTAGTTTTATGACGTGATACAAATTTCAAATCTCTGAAAATATAACATAAATAGTAAAATTAGACTGCTCTTACTGGGCAATATTCCAGAGAATAATTCGTGTTGTAGCATTTAGATTGCTGATGAGTTCAACTGAACCTTGGTGCTGCATAAGCTATGGTGCTGTCTAAATCGTATAACCCGGACATTGATTTACAAATTAATTATTCGATCAATCATCAGAGTGTTATGATTGAAATCCATCACTTAGCTTTGCTAAATGAAGATTTTACGGCAGAAAGCTAAATTCTGTGTTGAGAGGCAAAAAAAACCCTTATAGTGATTTGGCAAAGGGCCAAAAAGTGCTTGGTTGTTATTCACACAAAACAATCACCCAATTTGTTACATACAGTGGCGAGCACAAGTGATTGCATGTTCACGACACTGACTTTTGTCATCCATAAAAACAACCATACAAGCAAATCAATTTTTTTTTTAAGTTTCTTATTTTCATTTTATTTGTAACAAAAGAATTAAAGCAATATTTATAAATGAGTTGAATACAAAGAGTTTGAAAGAAAAAACGAAAATAACCCACATAAACTCAATTTTGCACGTTTCGAGAAAATTAATATCGTTACCCAATATCAATATTTAGTCCATAGCCCCTTATTAGAAATAACTTGATTTACGCGGTTTGGCATGCTCTCTACTAAATTTTCGGTAACATCTTTCGGAATCCGATTCCATTCCGCATTAACACGATCCCAAAGGTTGACCATGTTTGTTGGGGCTGTTTCGTACTGCCCGAGCCTTCTTTTCACGATTGACCAAAGATTTTCAATCGGATTGAGGTCCGGACTTTGTGCTGGCCATTGCATCAATTGAAATTTTGTTTCCCAATCCATTCCTTTACAATTTTTGCTGTGTGCTTCGAATCACCATCTTGTTGAAAAATAATTTCTTTTTCGGGATACGCACATTTGTCCATAAAATTGGGAAGATGGGTTTGCAGAATCTGTAGATAGTTCTGTTTTCGCATGATACCATCTATTAAATGTAGAGGGCCAACATGCCACCATGTAAAGCATCCGCAAACCATTATATTTCCGCCGCCATGTTTAACAGTTTGCTTCACATGGTGTCTTTTAAGGCGTTCCCCGGGTCTACGCCAGCAGTATTGCTTTCCATCTGACTGAAAACGGTTAAATTTGGATTCATCAGACCAGATAACACGTTTCCAATCATCAATGGTCCAATTTCTGTGCTCCCTTGCAAATTTCAAGCGCGCTTTAACATTCTTATCGGACAATGCAGGTTTGCTTTTTTAACAGTTGAAATATATCCGATATCATGGAGCGCTCTTCTTGCAGTCCATTCGCTTACGTTTTTGTTAATTGCCAGAGAAGCACCCTTTGGTGTTAACAGCTTGTTTTTTCTCATTTCGGTCATCATTAGTCGAGCATCTGAGTCCGTTAATAACTTATGCGACCTTTGACTTGCGATTTGGAAGTCACATTTCTTCTCTTTCGAGCTGCGATCACCGCCGATTGACTAATACCAAGCCTTTTGGAAATGGTACGTGAACAACAGCCCTTTTCGGTCAGGCACACAACACTATTTTCAATTTCTGCAGATATTTTTCTCATTTTTATACAAAAAATCAACAATCAGCTTTGAGTCACAAGATACACGTTTTAAACTGCTCTACGAACAAGAAGAATATGATAAGAACAAACATAACGGTTAACCTGCATGATTTCTGCTGATAAGAGAAGTGGGAGAGCATTAATAGGTGCAATATATAAAACGTGCAAATTTGAGTTTATGCAGGTTATTTTCGTTTTTTCTTTCTCTCTCTTTGAATTCCTCTCATTTATCATTGTTGCTTAACTTCTATTCGTAACGAATAAAATAATAAAAATAAAATTTAAATATGTTTTGATTTGCTTGTATGGTTTTGTTGTTATGCATGAAGAAAGTCAGTATCTGGAACATGCACTCACTTGTGCTCGCCACTGTACGTGACATTTGCATGTAAGTTTATTAAATGAAGTTTGCCAATTGGGTCAATGTATTTAATGTCCTTCTCTCAATTGAATTTTTATAGTGCGGAATTCTATATTTCAATAATTTCACAGAAAAACATATTTAAATTTTTAATGTCTTAAAGACTTTACGTCGAAACGTATCAATGCCGTATTGTCAAATATATATATATAGCACATCTTTTTGGCGATTCTCTCTATGTTCAATTGGATGAATGTATTTTAGCCGAACCATTATGATGGTTATTTGTTAGAAGAAACTGAAATTCATCCATCAGTTGCCGCACGTAGAAAATAATTCCAAGCACTTTGGTCAAACAAAGCTTAGATATCAGCTCTTTCATCTGGGGGGATACTATGTGACTCGATTCAATAGTTAAATATTACGAAAACAGATTTTTTGTACTAACTCGAATTCGTAAATACATTTCCTTCTTTCGACTAAAATGTCATAATCTTAGAAAAACTTAATTTCCCTTTACACCCCATAAATGAGGTATGGAAGAGCTTCTCGCGTTTGTGTGAATTTTAACGCTTTTTATTTTAAATTCACAACAAACGGCACCTACTTGTTTATCGTCAAATGCGAACGTCACTGTTTGAGAAGCTTTTACCAGACACTGCCAACTTTGATTAGTACAATCGGAAAAACTGCCAAAAAAATACTTCCATTTAGTGACAGTACACTTACATGGTACGAATTTAAATTCAGATTAAATACAACTTTCGTTTCAAATTTCGAATCGGGTTACATGTTAATTTCCTGGTCAATCCTCATCGTGCTTAATGCCGATGACTTTTCGAGCTGCATACAAACGAATAGTCTCTTTGTTCGTTGAAACAAATTACTTGGTTTTTGTCCTCATTTATCACCAGACCCATTCCTGCCGACGGCTTCTCAATGGTTGAAAGGACCGCAGTAACATTCTGCAGTCCGTTATATCATCACCATACTTTAGCAGCATGTGACTTTCGTTAAAGATGGTAGCAGTCGTATTTACTGCAGCCTTTTGCATGATCATCTCTATTATGATGTTAAAGAGATCGTATGACAGACTATAGCCTTGCCTTAAGCCTCGCTAGGTAGAAAATGGTTCCGTTAGATTTTTGACTTTGACTTTCAATGAATGTTTCGCGCAGGTATCAGCTTCGCATGAATAACACATTCAGCCATAGCATCTAATATATTCTGTCGTATCATACTGTCAAATGAAGCTTTGTAATCGATAACCAGATAGTTGGTGTCGTTCTGCATTTCTTAGGTCTTCTCCATGTTTTGTCATAGTGTGAAAATTGGTTTAGTCGAGGATTTACCAGACCTAAAGCCACACTGATAAGGTTCAAACTGGTTGGCTAGAATGGGCTTTAGTTTTTAGCTTTAGTCACTTCATAGGATCTTGTATACGAAGGTTAAACCAGTAAGAAAATTTCGGTCGGGCAACCTGACTTATGTACATTTACCATCACCGTCAGTAAAACAAAAAATTTTATATTATACTGATATTATTACTCGATTTCTAAAGTGGGCAGAGCGGTACATTTGTATGGGAGGTACCAGAAGGGGCGTGTCTAGACTTCCAGATTATTTCTCCAAAACTTTATCCTGTTATAGCTTTACTAAATACAGAATTTGGGCACGATCGCGTTGGGTGTATTGATATTATCAAGAAAGGTACATTTGTATGGGACGTGCCATAAGGGGCGTCGCTAGACTTCCAATTTTTTCTCAGTTAAAACTTAACAAAATACAGAATTTGGGCACGATCGTGTCAAGTGTATTGATATTATTACTTCATCTCTAAAGTGGGCAAAGTGGTACATTTGTATGGGAGGTACCAGAAGGGGCGTGTCTAAACTTCCAGATTTCTTCTTTAAAACTTTGATTGATATTATTAGTGGCCGGAAATGTACATTTGTATTTAAGGTACCGGAAGGGGCGTGGGTAGACTTCCAGTTTTTTTCTCCGAAACTTTATCCTGTTATAGTTTTACTAAATACAGAATTTGGGTACGATCCCGTTGTGTGTATTGATATTATTACTAGATTTCTAAAGTGGGCGGAATGATGTATTTGTATGGGAGGTACCAGAAGGGTCAGAACCATGTAGCCCATTTAAAATACCTTAAGTATTTTTGGGGAAATATTAACTCGTGCAAAGTTTCTGAAAGACAGATAGACGGACAGACATGGCTCAAACGACTTAGAAAGTCATGAATCGAATTTGATTCAAAGAAACCTAGGGTCTAAAGTGAAAACTGATCCTGCGAAAGTTGGTATACACACTTGGATCGCCTTTCTTGAGCATATGAGATTGAACACTCAGATTTAAATTATCGGACATGCGTTCGTTTAGCCAAATCGTGTTTATGAGTTGTTGGATGCATGTTTTCAGCTCTCCTGCTTTAAAAAGCTCTCCCGGCAGTCCATTAGCTTTGTTGGTTTTAAGCCGTACACTTGCCGTGCGGATTTCGCTTTGGCTCGGTGGTGTATAATATACTTCATCGTTCACTTATGCTGCCTTCGGGAACGAACAGAGTACGAAAATGTTCCATCCATATATTCAGCACACTCTGCATGTCCGTAACCAGATTTCCATCTCTGTCCTGTTCTACAACCTTTCCCTTTTACCTTTTGTTAGAACTTTTAGGCTTTACTTCTATCCCTGTACTTTTCGATATCCTGTTTTTCCATTTTCTTCCATAGACGCGTTTTCAGCCTGAAGAGGCTGAACCCGTCAGCAGCATTATCTTGTATGCAGCATCCATTTCCTTAGACATTGCGCGATATTCCTCATCGTACCTCTGCTGTTCTGAGTGTGATTTTTTAAAGTTCATTAAGGTTTTTGCGGCAGTGGTCAAAGAATTCGCAATATGTTGCCGCTGTGTGTCGAGAGCAACAAAATTTTAAGTAATTGAGAGATTTGGTTGGTGTTTGCACTGGCTATTTCGGTGCTATGCAACTTTGAGATATCTAGCTTCCATTACGTTTGGTTAATCGAGTGTGTACCTTGACTGCAACTAGTTGGCGAACCTAGACAATATTTACACTGCGCACCACACGCACGTCCATAACGCATATCTCCAGCTTTCCATCTATTACCATGTGATCAATCTGGTATCCTGTTCTTTGATCAAGGGATATGCAGGTTGCAGAGTGGATATCTTTATGTGGGAATCTGGTTCCGCTCAACATCATGTTGCTTACATTTGTAATCCGTTATCGTAGACTTTGTAGACTGAAATCTTCTAGAACAATTTAAATGTCATGTGCAAGGTAGCGGTTATATACTTCCTACAGGCGTTCATAGTATGCATTTTTTATGTCCTCGTCTATTTCACAAATAACTTTATTCTATCCTCGTTTGTCGCCGAAGCCATTTCTGTCGAATACTTAAAAAGGCCACAGTTACATTGGACAATCATCGTACAGTGAGATCTAGTATGTCAGCAGCACGCGACTTTTGCTAAATATGGTACCGGTCGTGCTTACAGCAGCTTTCCGGACTATTACTTTAATGGGAGACGCATAGAGTTTCTCTTTTTCCCGGACTTTTCATTTCCCGGGAAACCGGGAAAAAATTTTGCCTTTCCCGGGATTCCCGGGAATTCCCGGGAAATTTCGCGCAGTAGAAAAACAAGACAAACTATGTTAATTTTTTAAATTTTGCAGTATGTACATATTGCTCATTTGGTGCAAGACCGTCATAACTCAAAAAAAAATCGATTTCGAGATAAACGCGTTTAAAGTTTTCAATTTACACCCAACTTGTACGAAATGGAGGAATATAAAAAGCTCTCATGCGTTGTGTATGAAAGATATTAATGTGGGTGTTTTACCCACGTTCTAATTATTGAAACACTTTAGTTAATGTTAAATTAGAAAGTTTATTAAAATGTAATTCATGACTTATTAAGGTGGTAATATAATGATTAAATTAAACAGAATTCATAACACAAAACTAAAAGACTTCTATACATCCGATCACTCTGGCTCACTCAAACAGACTGTCCTTTGGGCTTTTGCCACTGCGCTTTAGAGCGTTTCGTCAATTATGTGTCGTGCGCATGTTCGTTCGTCAAGGTGTATGTTTGTATGTTCGTTCGGCAAAGTGTATGTTTGTATGTTCGCTCGCTCAACATGAGTACGTTGGTGCGCCACATCATGTGTGCAGGCATGTCCTATCCATGCCCCAATCCCACAACCGGCCGTCCTGACCTCACATTCGCCCTCGAATGTTCCCAGCGTTTTATAAAATCCACCGCCGATGAATTTTTTCCCAGGACCTTCGTTGTCGCCCACTTCTCGCAGATTGTACCGACTATGATTCAACTTCTCAACAACTCCGTGGGGACCAAGAAACTTCGTCCTCATTTTTATTCCGGTACCGAACTGAGTTCGTTTAAAAGCTACTAAATTATCCACAGCATATGACGGAACTTTTTTACGGTTATACTTATTATAATTTTCACAACGCATCTTCAAAAAATGTTCCCCAATATTCAACACAGGTAAAATATCACCATCCCTCGGATATTCGATAGTTCGACTCTTCACATTATTCAATTTCATATCACAAACAACTTCTCTGCCCTGGTTGCCATGTTCAACGTCTTGTCCCTGAATTTCACCACTATTGTTGATTACTCCATCTCGCAAATCCGAATATTCCAACCGATTTTGTTTCCCAATACCACATGATTTAAATCCTCCCAAACGCTCGTTGAAAATCGTACTTTTGATTAAGTTAGACTCCGAAAATGTTCGAAAGTAATTCATTAGTCTTATTCGCATTTCATTTTCCCCTAATTTGCCATCTTCCTCTAATTTCCCATATTCCTCTTTCCCAAGCTCAAAATTCTTCAATTGTTCACTTCCATTGTCAAAGGGTTTGTTCTCCAATTCCACTGTATCAGATTTTCGAAAACTAATCGAATGAATTACGGCCATATCCAGTGTTGATGTTGGATTGATTTCCAATATGCGCTGAATTTTTCCAATTGATTCAATATTTCTCCTATTAAAATGTGCGCCGTCTGCATCGATAATTAAGTTCACTTGATCCAATAAATCGTTTCCCAAAACTGCGGGGTATAAAAGATCTCCTCCACGAAAAACTTGGAATTGTACCTCTATTTTTGTTCCATCTAACTTCAAATTAGCTTTAAAATTTCCCAGCGATGTTATATTTTTGCCCCCTAATCCGACAAAAGTTCTACCCTCCTGGCACAGTTCAATGTTCCCCAAAAGTTTAAAAGTGTTGTAATCCACGGCACTTATATCAGAACCGGTGTCTATAATTGCAGATAATTTTCTCCCACTAATCGAAATATCCTTATAAATTCTCCTTGGACCGTTTTTCTCCTCAACAGATACCGTGTGCACAATTTGATCATCCTTGTTAATGCCCTCCTTCTTCACTTTAACTTTACAATCAAAAGATTTGTGCCCAAATCCCTTGCATTTAAAGCATTTAACTTCAGCACTCTTACACTCATTCGCCAAGTGTCCGGCGTCTCCACATTTAAAGCATCGTTGTTCCACTTTAACGCCCTCAGGTGTTCTCTTCTCAGATTTTGGATGGGTTTTCATCGAGTATGATGACTGTCCGGCTTCCCTCATCCTTTCGTATATTTTTAGTTTCTCCTTCAAATCGTCGATAGTTTGCGCTTGGTATAAAATTGTTTTATTCGAAGTATAATCATTTATCCCCTGAACAAAATAGTCAATTAAACTCTGGTCGTCTATATTAATTGGTTTCGCAATCTCTTGTAGGCAGTATAGATATTCCCGAAAACTCTCGTTTTGTTTCTTTACTCTATTCGACAAAACTTTATGCACATCCCGAGATGATAATTTTGTACCAAATTCCTTCAACAACGAATTCTTAAGAGAGACCCAGTCACGAATGCCCGATTGACTTCTAGCAAACGTTCTAGCTGCACCCTTGAGCAATTGTTTACCATAAATAAATTTTCGTAATACATCCCAACCAACCGTATATGCCATGTCTTCAAATTCTTCCAACCATTGTTCAACGTTGGGTAAGCCATCTCCGGAAAATGATGAAACCGAATCCTCTATGTCCCTCAGAGTAAATATACTACCGCGCTCCACAACAGCACGACCCACTGTGGAAGAAGCTTCATCATATTCAGACACATTATCATTCTCCCTTTTTAAACCAAAGTGGTTCAACAATCTATTTTGCAACTCTTCTTTTCTCCCAGTTCTCGAAAGTTGTAGTTCGTCTAACTTCGATTTCAAACCGTCAACCGTCAAAGTTAAACTTTCATTTAAGTCCATTATGATCGGTGTTTTCACGTTAAAAATCAATAATCTTAAATATAATCTTAGAAAATAATGTTAGATTTAATTATCCAAAGCAATTATCGTTCAAATTTAAAAATAAGATTTTAATTTACTCAGCTTCTATAACAATTATAATATCAAAGTTATTTACTCTTTAAATCGCTTAAACTCTAATTATTAATCTCTTTGTTGTCAACACTATTTAATTTCACATTAAATATTCATCAAAAAATTCGTTCTCTTAAAATTTTTCATCTATTTTGTCTGTTTAACTCTAATTTATCGTTTGTGTGTATGTGAACGCTTATCTCATCTATAAAAACTCTTCAATCTCTCTTCGTTTAACATCTATTGCGCTTTGCACATAAGAAACATCTATGTAATCATCTATATAAACATCTATAAATCATCAATACTTCTCACTCTGTTTAACATCTAAAAGTCGATCACACACACAACAAATTTAAACTTCCAAATTTCTCTTCACATCAAAATTACTCTCAACATCTTTAGTCTGTTCACATCAAATTCTTGAAAACATTCTCTTTATATGTACAGACACTCGTACACAATACAATAATACAGCGCCGCGCCAGCGTCGTTGCTATGTTGTAAACAGAAAATGTTCTCTTCACAGTCGTCTATCAAAGCATACGTTGTCGTCTTCCCAAGGCATTCACGAACGTCTCACCAAAGCATACCTCGTTGCAGTTGTTGTTGCAGTCTTCACAAAGGGGTTGTTTTTTATTTTGGTATTAGTTGTTTTTGCTTTTAGAAATTTCGCGAACACATATTGTTTTTGTAACCGTCTTTTTGGTTTGTTGTTGTTGACACACACAATAAATGTTCTTTGTTAAGTTCGTTCTGCTTGTTGCTGTGCACTTTTGTTTTTTGTTCTTCATGGAAATTAATAAACGTCTGCTTCTATGATTGTTAAATTTCTGTTTCGTTTTGTCTTATTACACATCTATTTTTTATTTCTTCATCTATAATTTTCAGCTTTTCTCTTTTTAAAAAAAAATTCTGTTTATTTCATCATTTAGTCACTGTTCACTATCCACGGTCGAGCCCCCAATTTGTGGGTGTTTTACCCACGTTCTAATTATTGAAACACTTTAGTTAATGTTAAATTAGAAAGTTTATTAAAATGTAATTCATGACTTATTAAGGTGGTAATATAATGATTAAATTAAACAGAATTCATAACACAAAACTAAAAGACTTCTATACATCCGATCACTCTGGCTCACTCAAACAGACTGTCCTTTGGGCTTTTGCCACTGCGCTTTAGAGCGTTTCGTCAATTATGTGTCGTGCGCATGTTCGTTCGTCAAGGTGTATGTTTGTTTGTTCGTTCGGCAAAGTGTATGTTTGTATGTTCGCTCGCTCAACATGAGTACGTTGGTGCGCCACATCATGTGTGCAGGCATGTCCTATCCATGCCCCAATCCCACATTAATATTAATTTTTTACTGAAGAAATGAACAATTCAACTGATGTTGGGCTTATTGTCAGAAGAGCATTAAATTAAATGGTGACATTTTCCGTTTCTTTTCCACCTGCTACGTAAATTACTCTATTACTTGATGCAACATTTGCTTTTGTGATGGCATCGGTTAAAATATCCTCAAATTGTCTTTCGGTACTAATGTCACAAATAGGAATTTCGTCCGATTCCAGAATTTTGTCGATAACGTCTTCTTTAAAAAGTCGAGTATAAATAAGCAGTATAAGAAGCAGTTTAAAATAAGTTATTAGCATTCTTATCATATACTTTTGGATCTTTAAGATACTTCACTAATGAATAAAGTCGCTTGTCCCTTCTTTCTTCAATTCGCTTCTTTAAAGCTTCTAAAATTTGCTCTGCCAAAGGTGTTTCAATTTCCCGGGAATCCCGGACGAATTTCCCGGGAAACCGGGAATTAAAAATGACCGGGAATCCCGGGAATTCCCGCCCGGGAAATCCCGGGAGAGAAACTCTAGAGACGCATGAAATAAAATTGTTCTGTCAAATGTTTGCCTTTCTACAATAAACCCCCCGTATTGGCCAGAGTCATTCCTCAAAGTCGTATCATCTTGGCAGAGATACCATACTCAGTCATGGCATCTTATAGTTTTTTGTCGTATCGGACTATCGAATGCAGCTTATTAGTCGACAAAAATATGGAAAGTGTAAATTTTTATTTCTTGTGTGTTTTTCAGAATTTGTCGTAGTGTGAATATCCGATCAGTCCTAAATTCACACTAGTAATGCCCAATTAGGACTATTGTTGCAAGCAGATGGTAGATCAAGGCACCACGAATCGCACGCTCAGCAAGGACGCTTGTGACATGCGATCCATAGGTTATAATCTTTTAATTTGGTTTCTCGTATTTTGATCAAGGGATATCCATGTTGAATTAACATTGTTGATGGCTTGGTGTGAACGTCTGGTTCCATTATGTTTCTTGTCGACTCGAAGCTTACCAGTTATCGGAGGTGTTGAATACTGAATTGTCCGTATGTTTAACAAAGAGCATCTTGTATTCTCATACTAGTATTAAAGTCTCCCAGTACAATTTGAATGCAACGACCAGGGCAACGGTTGTATATTTCCTTGAGGCGCTCAACATAATACATCTTTGGTTCCAGTTTTGTCTTCCTTCGGGATGTTCTTACAAAACAGCGTTAAATTCAAATACGATCCGCCACCAAGAAAGCTATTGCGATGAGCTTCAGCAATTTCTGATTATTATTACTATAAATTCCTTTATTTCCTTCAAGGAGCATAGGGCCTCTATTTTCGTTTGAGGTTTCGGTATTCAGTTAGATGAAGATGAGTAGCTGGAACTGGGGATGCCAGCCTGGCCTCCAGCCTGATGTAATCTATAACTGTAAAATTTTACTACTTCTATCTCATATGTTATGCCCAATTGTACCCCAAAAAAACATTGTTGTGTTTTAATTAACGTAACTTTAGAGCCACATTTTACCGCTACAATTTCGTTTCCGTATTTCGACTCATTGTGTATTGATGAATACATTTTTAATTGGATACAATATTTGGCCATAACATTGTCATGTTAGTTTAGTTTGTGTTCAATATATTGGCACCAAATTGAAATGGCATTCGTCGTATTCCAATGTTTTGATCGAACACGCGAACGTTTAATTTATCGTACGTGTGTTGTTTTGTCTTTCTGGTACACACAAGTGTGTATACAATTTACAAAGCCCTTTAGCGAAATAATTTAGTTCATTCCATGCATTTATTTGGAAATGCTGATGTATCACATTTACAATTGCACTTAAAAGAGTAGAATTTCCTATTAAGTTCGTAAACGGAACTGAATAAACAACATAACAAAATAAAATAAACGAAAAAATAAAATTTCAAACTAAATTCGTGCTTGTTCATTTGCCTGTCACAAGGATACCTCGGATATGGTTGATGTGCTGGGTTGCTGTCATCTAATATTAGTTGTCAATGATAATGAAAAAGTAAGAGACAACATAAAATCGTGGAAGCGATATGTCGTGGTATATATGTATGCAAATACAAAAATAGTAAATATGTTGTTAAAATATCAGACTCTTCACAGGAGTGTCACAAAAGATATTAGATTAGTATAGAATGATTTTGAAAAACTATAGCATATCATGTGATATTTTAAAGCGGAATTGTTGGGAAGAATTGTCGTTATCAAAATTGTATATTATACTGAAACCATTCGATAGTAATATATCTAAGAACCAATAAAATTTTTTCCAAATAAAATTTGGATAGAATTTGCTAACAATATTCAGTTTTTAAAGTTAAACTAAAACCAGTACAGAAATTTCAGTCAGATAAACTGACTGGTAAATACCATCACCCAATATGAGATTTTGTTTAAGTCTTGAGGTATTGTATTGTATTATTATTTGCCTGCTTGAGGAGGGTAACCGTTTGTAGATAGGACTTCCATACGAAATTGACTAATTTGTATAGCAGCTAGATTGTTCAAAACCGAAAACCGTCTGACCGGATTTTTTTCTCCGAAACCGTATGCCGGTTTTTCCAAAAGTGTCATTTTCGAATACCCGGTTTAAACGCATTTTTGATGTCGGTTAAACAGTTTTTCGAAACGGGGATAAAACCCCGGTTCAGTTAGGTTAAGTTACATGAAAGGTATTTCCACAGAACATTGCCAGGATAGTTCTGGACAAAACGGCATATAAAAAGTTGAGTATGCTTATATGATATTCTTTGCGAAATTCTCTAGGGATCCATTCATTAAAATTTCCTTCAGCAATACAGAAATTAGTTTGAAAAATGCTGTTGTATTAATGATTTCTCTCATCTAGCATTAGAAAAAATTGAATTTTTGAATTGAATTTCCAGAACTAAGTATCCAATCGTAAGCTTAACTTGTGTCATCATACAATAGTTCTGAATGGGATGGGATCACACCTTGAAATGGGTAGGAAGCCGTCGATATTCATAAGCAAAAAATTTACTTTATTCATATGAAAGATTTCCTAAACCAAGTGTCCAATCGCAATATGTGATCACCGTACATAGTTGGAATATCACCAAGATACAGTTGGGATCTCATCTTAAACTAGGTTGGGAACTCAACTTTAAATGGGTGGGAAGTTGTTGATATTTACATGAAAAACTTTAAGTGCCCTTAATATCATATTGATACCTTAACTCTAAACGTCTACAGGAACCGCGCTCAAAGTTTGAGAGTAATACAGATTCAACTTATATACTAACATAAAATTTCCTTAAAACCTCTGTTCGGATTGATTTAAAAACCTGAGATCCACATAGGAAAGCAAACGGAATTCGTAAAATCATCTTCTTTTTCTTCTTCTTTTATGGCAGCTGCAACAGAAATTTATCTATCAATAGCCACATGTAGAAAAGTTAGCTAAGTAGATAGTTCGTCACATCAAGCTTAGATAACAGCTCTTTTACCTGGTCCATCCAACTAAGTTTTGCTCGCCCTCTCCTGCGCCGCCCTTCGAGTTTATTGCAGAAGACTTTACAAGCTGGAGGATTTAAATTCACTCGTACAACATGTCCGAGCCAGCGCATTCAGTCTAATTGAACGCGCTTGATTACGTCGATGTCGTTGTACAGCTCGTGATTCATTTGACGGCAGTATTCGCGGTTAATGATGATGTATCCAAATATTTTGCGAAATATTTTTCTCTCGAAAACTCCTAGAATGGATTGAACCACCTGCGTCATTACCCAGGATTCTGCGTCGAGCATGACAGGTAAGATCAGAATCTGGTAGAGTTGGATCTTTGTTCGACGAGAGAGGCCATTGTCATTAAATCGATTGTTTAGCGCATAGTAGCAGCGGTTTGCGATCAATACTCGTCTCCGAGCAAAATTATCTATCACTTCAAATATATACAGACTTTTTGTTCGATGTAAAAAATGTTTGTTTTGTCCTCATTTATCACCAGACCCCTTTCTGCCAACTGTTTCTCAATGCTTGAAAACGCCGCTGTAACCTCCCGCGGAACTCGGCCAATGATATGTATATCATCGGCATATATGAGCAGAATGTGACTTTTATAAAAGATGGTACCAGCCGTGTTTAATGCAGCCTTCCGCATGATCAACTCCATTATGATGTTAAAGCGATCGCATGATAGACTGTCTAAAGGCTGGTAGGGTAGAAAATGATTCAGTTAGATTTTTGCCTATTTTCGCTGAAGACTTCCTGTCATCCCTCAAAATTGTATCAGCTTCCGGGGATACCAAACTCATAGAGCTGATGCATGCTCCTAATCAGCTCCTTCCCGCCAGCCTTTAACAATTCAGCAGGGAGACCATAGGCTCCAGCAGCTTTGTTGTTTTAAATGCGGGAGATTGCCACACGTATCTCGCTCTGGCTCGGAGGTGGACAGTTAATACCATCGTTATGGATTGGAGCGTGGTCTTCTGGAGTGGTGTCCGCATCCAATAAATTTCTGAAATGATTTCTCAATATTCTCAGAACGTTATGCGGGTCCGTCACTAGCTGACCATCGTTGTCCTTGCAGGAGGGCAACCCTATTCCACGCATTCTCGCCTTAACTCTCTTGTAGAATTTTCGGGCTTCCCCTCTACTTCGGAGCAACTTAGTGTAATTATCCTGCCTCTTCTTCAGCTCCATCTTTTTCCGTCTAAAAAGACGAATTGCCTCTCGTCTCTTCTCCTGTGCCGTTCGCGAACAGCTCGCGTTGCTATTCGCTCTGTATGCAGCATCCGTCTATATCAGGGCATTGCGGCATTCATCATCGTACTAGGAGTCGGCTATATATTGCCACTGCGAGGTTGTAATATTATCAGGGGTTGAAACATTCTGCAGCAGTTGAGTTAGATGGTTATAATAGGCGTCCGCTACCTCTGTGGTCCGCAGTTTACCGATGTCCAGCTTTCTTTGTGCCTGCTTACGTACGTTTTTCGCCATTCTTAGCCTAGTGCGTACCTTAACTGCGGTAAGGAAGTGTTCGGAGTCAATGTTCGCACCCCTGATCACTCGTACGTATAGCACACTCGATGTGTGTCTTCCATCGACTACCACGTGATCTACTTGATTCCTCGTCAATTGATCTGGAGATTACTATGGTGCCTTATGAATATTTCCGTGGTCAAATCTAGTGCTGCTAACCATCATATTTCTTGCCGCAGAGAAATCAATCAGTCTGATGCCGTTGTTCGACGTTACGGTGTGCAGACTGAATTTTCCGATGGTAGGCTCAAATGCGGTCTCCCTGCCTATTTTAGCATTTAAATCGCCTAGTACAATTTTAATGTCATGGCTCGGGCTACGGTCATATACATTTTCTAGGCTCTCGTGAACTCGTCTTCGTCCTCGTCGATTTTCTTTTCTGTCGGAGCATGGGCACATATAAGTGTTATGTGGAAAAACTTTGTTTTGACTCTTATAGTGGCTATACGTTCACACACCGGGTTGAACCTTGAGACTAGGTGTTGCAGTCTCTTGCCACTCACAAATTCACATCCAAACTCGTGCTTGTCCGCATGGCCACTATAGTAGATGTCGCACGTCTTCATGCGCGAGTACCCGTGTCCCGTCCACCGGATTTGATGTAAAGCGGTTATTGTCAGTCTTGTATTCTTCGAGGACTTCCGCCAGTTGGCACCTGGACTATACAGCGTTCATATCCTCAAATCATGGTCCTTAATTCGTTTGCGGTGGTCGTCAACATTTTGGGGAGTCCATTTTATTCTTTTCTTACTTCTTTTCATTGCAATTGTTCAAACGTCGGTGGCGGGTTGCAAGCCCAGCGCCCACGTCGCAGTTTTCTCCTCCTGCCAGAATTTTATTACAGCCGCCCTTTCTGGGTCAGACGCTGACCAGGGTACCGCTCACTCTGAGCTGACGTGCCTGGGTTTTGGGTTTTGCCCCTCACAGTTAGCTGTGCTCTGACGGGTGTCAGAAGCACGTTTCCAGGCGTCACCACGTGGAGGTACTCCATCCGCAGTAGTACCACGAATACGGAGCTCTGTGAGTAGACTTAAAGTGCAATTGGCAAGGATCACTTTGGGTTTGCCAAGTTAAACCGATCAGAAGCTTTACCTTGCATCACACTCCCGACGCCCAACATCCAATATCATACCAAAGATTTTAACCACTATCTCTAACGTGAGGACCCCTTTTGGACGACCTATATACGGCGTCACATTTTGCAAAAAACGTACTTAATTTCCCTTTTCACCCCATGAATGAGGTATCGTCCCCTTCTATTTTTAGGTTCACAACAAACAGAACCTACTTGTTTATAAAAGAATGCGAACGTCAGCTGTTTAAGAAGCTTTCACTAGAAATGCCGATTGACTAGACACTATACTGCGAAGTTGCTGTCGACAACATCGAAAGGACGACGATGAAATAAAATGTATATGACTGAGACCCCTTGGTTCAATTCTCCCGCATTATAGTCGCGTGTTCTAACCGTCATGAAACGGCCGGCCCTATCACATGTTGACGAGCTTTATTTAATTATTTTTATTCGTGTAGTAAGTTATAAGTAGAAAACTGTAAAATTTAAATTTAATTATAACATAAATTATATTTAATAGTTAAGTATCAGACAACCCTCGCTTATGTTATTTTCAATGTCACATAAAACTGTTTACAGAAAACATTTAAAAGTGAATATTGAAGAGGTTTGCCGTTAAATTTCTCTCCCACGTCCTACTTGAGTTAAAACTAAAAGCAACCAGCTGGAATAAGAATGATTACACTTAACCATCCCTCAAACGAATTTGATAGGGCTCCACCACCCAAATGTTACTGGCACTCAAATTGTGACGATAAACCTTTCAACTGAGCATTAAATTAAGATGTCAAAAGCGATAAAGAAAAAATCATTTTTCGTGCTTATGAAATTTTCCAAAGAATATTAATATTAATTAGAACATGAATTAAATTCTCTATTCAAATTAAAATTAGTTCATTAAAATTCATTATATTCATACAAATTCATTGGGGTGAGTCGGAGCGTTGGGTGGAGATGAAGGTGCGTCATGAATATGTGATGAATAATGAGTTCTATTTAAGGGTTTGTTGGCATCTTCACCACTACCAAGCGGATAGAAAGGGTTAATTAAGAATATTAATTAGACAAATAATTCTGAATACAATCGCCTACGTGTTGGGGTTAACTGATTGATATAATTTAAGAACTTTAAAAGGATTCACAAGTAAGGGAATATAAATTTTTATATTCAAATAGAAAGTATGACATGTCGATAAATCATCTCAATTGTAGTTATGAGATATGCATATTAAGGGGTTATAACATCTTCAATGCGTTCAGCAATCCTTATTAGGAAAGTCATTGCCAAATAAGGACTACTGCATGCGTTATATGAGAAGGCCTCTCAAATTCTGCCGCTGGGTAGTTTACGAAATTACTTGTGATGGCAACACAAGCGAACAGTTTATGCGAAAACAACAAAAAGAAAGCAGTGTGTTCGGCTGTAAACAAAGGCAAGGAAAAGATAGCATTAACACAATATGTTAAAGAGACCGGCCACAATGTAAACATTAAGAGAATAGGAATATTAGAGATGAAAAATTATAAGAACAAAAGATATACATAAGACAGCCATAGAATACAACAGAGAATTAGCAACACAAAGAGGACGAAGATAAAAACGCACAGTATTCCCCTGCGATAGTTTAAACAAACTTCAAGGGAGGTGGCTTCGCTTATATGACTCTGTATTGACATAAAATCAATATATGGGGTCCTACTGCACTGATGAATTTAAATTAGCCTCACAGAGATAAAATTCGTAGCACAACTATTTTGGCATTTATGTACATAAGAATATATAGACGACATTTTAAATTTGGTGCAGATGCGGGACGGATGTGGCCCGCAAACGTTATAAGGAATATGATTTAAGAATATGCACCTGGAATGTCCGAACTCTATAAAGAGATGGTGCCTCTATCTAAGTGGCATATTTCATTAACAAATACAAGGCTGACATCACCGCCATACAGGAAATGAGATGGACGAGATAAAGATGCAGACGACGAAGAACTATGACATTTTTTATGCTGCCATGCAGAACGACGCGAATTTGGATGTGAATTCATAGTCGGCAGAAGACTTCGACATCTGATCTCGAGGTTCAACCCTGTAAGTGAATGAATAGCTACTATTTGCATGAAGGCGAAATATTACGAAATATTACGCTGATTTCCATACAGGAAATGAGACGGACGCGATAAAGATGCACACGACGAAGAACTATGACATTTTTATGCTGCCATGCAGAAAGACACGAATTTGGATGTGAATTCATAGTCGGCAAAAGACTTCGACATCTGGTCTCACGGTTCAACCGTGTAAGTGACTGAATAGCTACTATTTGCATCAAGGCGAAATATTACGCTGATTTGCGTTTACGCCTCGAATGAAGACAAAGACGAGGACATTAAAGATACTTTCTATGAGCGCCTGAACCTGCACTTGACATGTAAATTGCAAAGGAAGTTAGACACTACAGAGCTGCATAGCACTGAGATAGCCAAAGCCTACTCCAACTAACTCTCTCAAGTTCATCAAACAAACCACGTGCGCAAGGACCGTTCTGAAAACCACGCTCAGAGATGAGACGCCTCTTCAGGCGGAAAAGACGCCTATGGAAAAAAGGAGTGATACACGACATCAAAAATAACAGGGATAGAGGTGAAGCCTGAAAGTTCTACCAAAAGGTTTTGGATAGAGACGAAAATCTGGTCACGGACACTCAAAGTGTGATGTTCTTTCCCGAAGGCAGCATAAGTGGCGAAATAACCTCAATCATCGACGATGGAGCAGGTTGTTCACCAAAACAAGAGCAGCATGGCAATTGCACGCCTTAAAAACATTAAGGCTTCGGGAGCCGTTAAGCTATTGGCAGAGCATTTTAAGGCCGGCCGCGATTGGCTGGCAAAGTGCATGCACCGGCTCATTTACTCGATTTGGCTACAGGAATGCATGAAATTAATGAAATCTAAGTGTTTTTTGTCCTGTACTACTACTACTACAGCAAATCCTAGAAAGTACCCATGAAATGCAAAACGATACTTAACATCTGTTTCTCGATTACATAGCTAGCAATCGACAGTCCGATAAGACAGAAATTGTTAGAGTTTGATATCCCCTCAAAGCTTAAGATATAAAACTTTGCGGGACGACATTAACTGACACGAAGTCTTTAGTAAAATAGACAAAAATCTAACGGAGACGTTTTCTACAGAGCGCGGCCTTAGATAAGGCAATAGACTGACATAAGATGTCTTTAATCACAATAGAGATGATCATGCGGAAGGCTGCAATAATAGTACCATCTCTAACAAAATTCACATGCTGCTCACGTATGCCGGTGATATAGATATCATTGGCCGTGGACTGTGGGAAGTTACTGCGGCCTTTACGAGCATTGAGAAGGAGTCGGCAGAATAATAAATGAAAACAAAACTAAATTATTTGTTCCAACGAGCCAACAGTCTACTCGTTTGGGATGCTGAGAGAACGTTGACAACTATAACTTTGAAGTGGTAGATAATTTATATCTACCGTAGCTTCGTCGTAAACAAAAATAATAATGACAGCCTGGAAACTAAGAGATGTGTAGTGATCGGAAATGGCTGCTGCTAAGCGCTAAGCAAGCGGTTTAATGACAAATAGCTCTCTCGACGAACAAAGATCCAACCTTACCAGACATTGATCCTATTAGATGAGATTAGATTAGGAGTCTTCTAAAGAAAAATAATTTGCATTTGGACACATCATCGTTAACGGCGAGTTACGTCGCCAAATGCACCATGAGCTATACAACGACATCGACGAATCAAGCACGTTCAATAAAACCGAATGCGCTGTCTTGGACAATTTGTACGAATGGATGAAATTTCTCCAGCTGGATAAGTCTAGGGCAATAAAATCGATGGGTGGCGCAGGGTTGGACAACCAAACCTGCTTTAGATGGACCGGGTCAAAGAGCTGAACTTGGTGTGACGAACTATCTGCGGAGTACAAAAGACCGAAGTGTTTGGAATTTTTTTCTACATTCGGCTACTGATGGATGCATTTCTGTTGTTGCTGCCATATAAGAAGAAGAAGATTGAATTTGGCAACTTTTGGCACCTCCCATACGAAATGACCTACTTATAAAACATAAAATGTTGTCACATAACTTCTAAACAAACAACTTAAGCATATTTAAATTTAGTCAGATTAATTATCATGTAAAAGCAGACAAACCTTCAATAAAAACAAAATCTTTGACACACCCCTTCTGGTACCTCTTATGGTAAAATCGGTTTACTTACAAAAAATGGTTATTTGTTGGAAGTACCAGAAGTGGTACCAAAAGGCGTGTGTACCCCTGACATGACAAAAGCCTTCTGAAGTAAATTGTTGATATTTTCAAATGTTATTAAGTGTCTCTCATTTAATCAGCAAGTAATCGTTACTCCAGCTACATACTGAATTTACAAAAAATCTTCCATTAACTTCCATCAACAACATTCAAGTTAATCCTTATTGCAAGTTCCAAAACGTCCTTATCAATTATGATTATTGAAATTTACTAAAATCCTACTACATTTACATTGCTCAAGTGAGTGTGAAAAACTAAATGATTTGCGATTTCACTATAAATTTATTATAGTAATTAAATTAACATAATGACTGGAAAAAAACAAATTTCCTATGTAATGCATTAATTATAGAAATCCCTGGCACAGATTGACATAGTTTGCATAGCATTACAAAACCCTTGCTATGGCGCTCTCTCGCACACAGCTATACACATTGAGAAGAAATTCGTGCTTATAATACCCGGCATAGGCAACGTGAATGTTGGATATCACTAAACATTACAGTGATTTATAGTACAATATATTCAGCTAAAAGCACTCTATTATACCTACCTTCTTCTCTACTCTTTTCTCTACTCTCTCTCCTCTCGCTGGCTACCTCTTTCGCTTTTTCACAGAGGAAGCATGTAAAGCATGCCTACATGTATGCTTATAAATGTTAGATTTGTTCATTATAATTATTATTACACCGGTAATATAAGCCAAATAAACGTTCGTTGCGATATGGGAATGGGGTTAAGGTGCGTGCTTGTGTGTTTTGGGATTTTTTTTATATGGCGCTGCCTGCCGCTCACTAATGTATTCTCATTAACGCCCATATTAATGTCACATTCAACGCGTTTAGCACGAGCGGTTGCTGTTAGTATGACAGATATATTAAGCGCACTCAAACCGAAGGCTAATGGCACAGCAGGCGCGTGAATTGTTGAAAGCTAGCGAAACTTGTCTTAATTTTTTTTTCAACAACTGCCAGGTTATGATGGCATTTGGACTAAGTATTAGGTTGATTCTTATTTGGCAAAAAAAAAATGTTTTTGGAATTTTTCATGGGCCAAGTTAAAATCTTTATTAAGACGTACAAAAAAACTCTATGTGAATTTTTCAATTTTTTTCTTAAAGGTTTAGGGGTCGCTACCGGGGTTCGAAATTCAAAATTTTACCGTCATCCTGAGGGATAAGCTGAATAACTCGAGTAAACCTTAACTGATCCTTATGAAAATTTTTCAGTATTAATAATTTCCATAACGAAGTAACGGAATTGTAAATGGGCAGAATTGCCCCACCCCTTCTGGTACCTCCCATACAAAATTACCTATTTTTTGATAATTAATATTTCTTCCATAACTTTCAAACGGGCAGATGGATAGCATTTAAACTTGGCCAGTTTAATTACCTTTTAATAACAGATAAACCCCCAGAAAATCAAAACCTTTGTCACACCCCTTCTGGTACCTCCCATACAAATGACCGAATTAACCCCCATATTTTTACCTACATATCTTTTTAGTAAAAATACTGAATTCAATAAAATTTTGTATGAGATGAACACATGCCAAAATTTGACTCGTGAGTGACTATGGACTATATAGGCCAACCCCTTCTGGTACCTCCCATACAAAATTACCTATTTTTAACCAAATTATTTTTTACCAATAATTTCCAAACGGACAGCTGGATGGCATTTAAACTTGGCCAGTTTAATAACCTTGTAATAACAGATAAACCCCCAGAAAATCAAAACCTTTGCCACACCCCTTCTGGTACCTCTCATACAAATGACCGAATTAACCCCCATATTTTTACCTCGAATCTTTTTAGTAAAAACACTGAACTCAATAAAATTTTGTGTGAGATGAACACATGTAGAAGTTTGACTCGTGAGTGAATATGTACTATATCGACCAACCCCTTCTGATACCTCCCATACAAAATTACCTATTTTTAGAGAAATTATTTTTTACCAATAATTTCCAAATGGACAGCTGGATGGTATTTAAACTTGGTCAGTTTAATTACCTTGTAATAACAAATAAACCCCCAGAAAATCGAAACCTTTGTCACACCCCTTCTGTTACCTCCCATACAAATGGCCGAATTAACCCCCATATTTTTACATACATTTTTTTATAAGTATGCCGAATTCATTTATATTTTGCTAAAGATATACGCTTATTGAAATTTTACTAATGCTTATCTTAAATATAAATCTAGTTTTATGAATGTTATTAGATATTTAACATAGATAATGCAACGCTATTGTCTTGCCCCCCTCCAGTAATTTGCAGTCCAACTTAGGAATTTTTACAGTACAGTTAATAAGAAATGATTTATTTCAAATTTGTTCATCAGTTTTTGTTGTATTATTATTTAAAAAGGTACTTTTCGAAAATAAAAATTAAATTACAGTTTAAAAATAATATTAAAATAAAAATTTAATATATTAATATTAAACATGAATTCATTGCATGAAAAACTTAACATTAAAAAATATAATTATAAACAACTGTATTACTGCTTACAATTTTCATTAAATTTTAAAATATTGTAAAATATTATTTACACATTGTAGATTTTTTTGGATCTGAATATTTTTTTTTCTAAATTCTTTCACCAATAATAATAGGAAATACTTCTGTTCTCCATAATGTGTATGCAATTTATTGTATTCCTGCATCAAGGCCAGCAATATCGTTAACAACCTTCAACCTAGACCGAACTAATTCTTCACTCTTTAACATTTTTTTAGGAACCCCAATTTAATACCCGTTATGCTGAAAAATCTAAGAGTATTGTTGGATACAAAATGCTCAAGACTTTTGCAATGTAGTAGGTTTCCTTCCACTGTAACTCGTTTTTCTGGATTATCTACTCCTTCTATGTTTAAAGCATTTACCATCTTCTTCTTAATTTGATGAGAAACTTTGTCATCAAAAATGCAAATCAAACTAGCTCTTCCTAAAAATACCAGAGATGACCTATAATTTTTTTTAAGGCTATTGCCGCTGTCTCTTTATTAATTGTTGCATAAGACTTCAAGTCTTTTAATAACCAATATTTAAGGTAAATATTAATTATAAAACTGCAAACATCCTGTATTCCACATAATTCGCTTTTATTTAACTTGAACTGCTCTCTGAATAAATATATTTTTAAGGAATATATTACCTTAGCCTTCCATCTAGCACGGTGAAGACCTGCTGGTGCTCTGAAGAATATTTGTGTTTTTGGAACATCCCGCAGAATATTATTGTCAGCTTAAGTAGCTCTTTGTATTCCTCTCGTGGCTGAAACTCTTTAAGCTAATTTTCGGCAAAACAAATAGCATTCGCAGAATTCTTTACTTGTCTTAACATGAGATCATCCTATATGCCAGGTTTAAAATTGGAATGATCAACTTTTGTCCAGGCATTTTTAAACCTCTTAAAAAGTAATATTACAGGACCTGTTGATATTCCCGAAATACAATGCATAAATCATATTATATGACTTCTACGATTAAAACTTTTAAGTTAACCTATGAAAGAAATCAAAATTTTCTGTCAAATAATTAGCATAAATATGTAAAACTATGAGGGTGAATTCGGTCATTTGTATGGGAGGTACCAGAAGGGGTGTGACAAAAGTTTCGATTTTCTGGGGGTTTATTTGTTATTACAAGGTAATTAAACTGACCAAGTTTAAATGCCATCCAGCTGTCCGTTTGGAAATTATTGGTAAAAAATAATTTCTCTAAAAATAGGTAATTTTGTATGGGAGGTACCAGAAGGGGTTGGCCGATATAGTCCATATTCACTCACGAGTCAAATTTTTGCATGTGTTCATCTCACACAAAATTTTATTGAATTCAGTATTTTTACTAAAAAGATATGTAGGTAAAAATGTGGGGGTTAATTCGGTCATTTGTATGGGAGGTACCAGAAGGGGTGTGACAAAGGTTTCGATTTTCTGGGGGTTTATTTGTTATTACAAGGTAATTAAACTGACCAAGTTTAAATGCCATCCAGCTGTCCGTTTGGAAATTATTGGTAAAAAATAATTTGTCTAAAAATAGGTAATTTTGTATGGGAGGTACAAGAAGGGGTTGGCCTATATAGTCCATAGTCACTCACGAGTCAAATTTTTGCACGTGTTCATCTCACACAAAATTTTATTGAATTCAGTATTTTTACTAAAAAGATATGTAGGTAAAAATGTGGGGGTTAATTCGGTCATTTGTATGGGAGGTACCAGAAGGGGTGTGACAAAGGTTTTGATTTTCCGAGGGTTTATCTGTTATTACAAGGTTATAAAACTGACCAAGTTTAAATGCCATCCAGCTGGCCGTTTGAAAGTTATGGGAGAAATAATAATTATCAAAAAATAGGTAATTTTGTATGGGAGGTACCAGAAGGGGTGGGGTAATTCTGCCCACTTAAAATTCCATAACTTCGTTATGGAAAATATTAATACTGAAAAATTTTCATAAGGATCAGTTAAGGTTTACTCGAGTTATTCAGCTTATCCCTCAGGATGACGGTAAAATTTTGAATTTCGAACCCCGGTAGCGACCCCTAAACCTTTAAGAAAAAAATTTAAAAAATTCACATAGAGTTTTTTTGTACGTCTTAATAAAATTTTAACTTGGCCCATGAAAAATTCCAAAAACATTTTTTAAGACTCACCCTACTAAGTATGTTTTTCCGTATGAAACAACTCGATTATAACGAGCATCGCATTAACCAAAATTTGTTTATGTATACTAGGTTGATTCTTATTTGGCAAAAAAAAAATGTTTTTGGAATTTTTCATGGGCCAAGTTAAAATTTTATTAAGACGTACAAAAAAACTCTATGTGAATTTTTTTAATTTTTTTCTTAAAGGTTTAGGGGTCGCTACCGGGGTTCGAAATTCAAAATTTTACCGTCATCCTGAGGGATAAGCCGAATAACTCGAGTAAACCTGAACTGATCCTTATGAAAATTTTTCAGTATTCATATTTTCCATAACGAAGTAATGGAATTGTAAATGGGCAGAATTGCCCCACCCCTTCTGGTACCTCCCATACAAAATTACCTATTTTTTGATAATTAATATTTCTCCCATAACTTTCAAACGGATAGCTGGATGGCATTTAAACTTGGTCAGTTTAATGACCTTGTAACAACAGATAAACCCCCAGAAAAGCAAAACCTTTGTCACACCCCTTCTGGTACCTCCCATACAAATGACCGAATTAACCCCCATATTTTTACCTACATATCTTTTTAGTAAAAATACTGAATTCAATAAAATTTTGTGTGAGATGAACACATGCACAAAAGTCACTCGTGAGTGAATGTGGACTATACCGGCCAACCCCTTCTGGTACCTCCCATACAAAATTACCTATTTTTAGACAAATTATTTTTTACCAATAATTTCCAAACAGACAGCTGGATGGCATTTAAACTTGGTCAATTTAATGACCTTGTAATAACAGATAAACCCTCAGAAAATCAAAAGCTTTGTCACACCCCTTCTGGTACCTCCCATACAAATGACCGAATTAACCCCCATATTTTTACCTACATATCTTTTTAGTAAAAATACTGAATTCAATAAAATTTTGTGTGAGATGAACACATGCACAAAAGTCACTCGTGAGTGAATGTGGACTATACCGGCCAACCCCTTTTGGTACCTCCCATACAAAATTACCTATTTTTAGACAAATTATTTTTTACCAATAATTTCCAAACGGACAGCTGGATGGCATTTAAACTTGGTCAGTTTAATTACCTTGTAATAACAGATAAACCCCCAGAAAATCAAAACCTTTGTCACACCCCTTCTGGTACCTCCCATACAAATGACCGAATTCACCCTGATAGTTTTACATAGATATGCTACTTATTTTTGATTTTTTTTTATAGGTTTACTTAAAATGTTATTAAGAAGTACAAAAGAACTCGCTTCAGTCCCCTGAAATCCATGCGCAGTTTTAAACGTAGAAGTCATATAATATGACTTATGCATGGTATCTCGGGACTTCCCCGAAATATCAAACAGCAACCATACCATTACAAAAAAACATAAAGAATTCTGCGGATGCTATTTGTTTTGCCGAAAATCAGCTTAAAGAGTTTCAGCCACGAGATGACTATAAAGAGCTACTTAAGCTGACAATAATATTCTGCGGAGGTGTTCCAAAAACACCAATATTCTTCAGAGCACCAGCAAGTCTTCACCGTGCTAGATGGATGGCTAAGGCAATATGTTCCATAAAAATATATTTATTCAGAGAGCAGTTCAAGCTAAAGGAAAACGATTTATGTGAAATACAGGATGTTTGCATTTTTATAATTAATATTTACCTTAAATATTGGTTTGAATCCACTTCTGGACCTCCTGCTTCAAGAAATGACCTCCAGTTATTAAAAGACTTGAAGTCTTATGCAACAATTAATAAAGAGATAGCGACAATAGCCTTAAAAAAATTCTAGGTCATCTCTGGTATTTGTCGGAAGAGCTAGATGGATTTGCTTTTTTTGACGACAAAGTTTCTCATGAAATTAAGAAGAAGATGGTAAATGCTTTAAACATAAAAGGAGTAGATAATCCAGAAAAACAAGTTACTACATAAAACATAAAAGTCTTGAGCATTTTGTATCCAACAATACTTTTAAATTTTTCAGCAGAACGGGTATTATATCGGGTTTCCTAAACAAAATGTTGAAGATTGTTGCAGACTGTAATTTAAGTAAAGAATTAGTTCGGTCTATGAGGGTTTTTAACGATATTGCTGAACGCGAAGTGGCCTTGATGCAGGAATACAATAAATTGCATACACATAATGAAGAACAGAAGCAGTTTCTATTATTGGTGAAAGAATTTAGAAAGAAATATTCAGATCCAAAAAAATCTACCATGTGTAAATAATAATATATTTTACAATATTTTAAAATTTAAAGAAAATTGTAAGCAGTAAATGCAGTTGTTTATAATTATATTTTTTAATGTTAAGTTTTTCATGCAATGACTTGATGTTTAATATTAATATATTAAATTTTTATTTTAATATTTGTTTTTAACTGTTTAATTTAATTTTTATTTTTGAAATGTATCTTTTTAATTAATAACACAACAAAAAATGATGAACAAATTTGAAATAAATCATTTCTTATTAACTGTACTGTAAAAATTCCTAAGTTGGACTGCAAATTAGTGGAATGGGGCAAGACAATAGCGTTCCATTATCTTCGTTGAATATCATATGACATTCATTAAATTAGATTTATATTTAAGATAAGCATTAGTAAAATTACAATAAGGGTATATCTTTACCAAAATATAACTGAATTCAGCATACTTACAAAAGTATGTATGGTAAAATATGGGGGTTAATTCGGCCATTTGTATGGGAGGTACCAGAAGGGGTGTCACAAAGGCTTTGATTTTCTGGGGGTTTATCTGTTATTACAAGGTAATTAAACTGACCAAGTTTAAATGCAATCCAGCTGTCCGTTTGGAAATTATTGGTAAAAAATAATTTGTCTAAAAATAGGTAATTTTGTATGGGAGGTACCAGAAGGGGTTGGCCGATATAGTCCATATTCACTCACGAGTCACTTTTGTGCATGTGTTCATCTCACACAAAATTTTATTGAATTCAGTATTTTTACTAAAAAGATATGTAGGTAAAAATATGGGGGTTAATTCGGTCATTTGTATGGGAGGTACCAGAAGGGGTGTGACAAAGGTTTTGATTTTCTTGGGGTTTATCTGTTATTACAAGGTAATTAAACTGACCAAGTTTAAATGCCATCCAGCTGTCCGTTTGGAAATTATTGGTAAATAATAATTTATCTAAAAATAGGTAATTTTGTATGGGAGGTACCAGAAGGGGTTGGCCGGTATAGTCCACATTAACTCACGAGTCACTTTTTTGCATAAGTTTATCTCACACAAAATTTTATTGAATTCAGTATTTTTACTAAAAAGATATGTAGGTAAAAATATGGGGGTTAATTCGGTCATTTGTATGGGAGGTACCAGAAGGGGTGTGACAAAGCTTTTGATTTTCTGGGGGTTTATCTGTTATTACAAGGTCATTAAACTGACCTAGTTTAAATGCCATCCAGCTGTCCGTTTGAAAGTTATGGGAGAAATATTAATTATCAAAAAATAGGTAATTTTGTATGGGAGGTACCAGAAGGGGTGGGGCAATTCTGCCCATTTACAATTCCATTACTTCGTTATGGAAAATATTAATACTGAAAAATTTTCATAAGAATCAGTTAAGGTTTACTCGAGTTATTCGGCTTATTCTTTAGGATGACGGTTAAATTTTGAATTTCGAACCCCGGTAGCGACCCCTAAACCTTTAAGAAAAAAATTAAAAAAATTCATATAGAGTTTTTTTGTACGTCTTAATAAAATTTTAACTTGGCCCATGAAAAATTCCAAAAACATTTTTTAAGACTCACCCTAATGTATACCTTTTATGCCCCGTACGCTTCAGAAACTTTATAAGAACATACTTCCCGTCAATTTATATACACTTTTTTGACATTGCCGAAGAATTTTCGATTTAGAGCGCTTTCATCCATTCACACAATATGTGTCTGCTGACGCATTCACTCTATTTTAACGCGCTTCACTACGTCGATACCGTTGTACAGCTCAAGATTGGTGCAACAACGACCCTCTTTGTTAACGATTGTGTCATTACCCAGGATTCTACGCCGTTAAGTAAGTCATGTACCTATATAACAGTTGGATCTTTTTTCGTTGACCCCGAGAGAGGGTTTTATCATTAAATAGCTAGCATAGCGCATAGTAGCAGCTCATCAATTGATCTCTATGCTGATATTATTATTTTTGTTGGCAACGGAGTCAAGGTAGATAGAACCATCTGCCATTTAAATGTTATAATTGTCAATGTTCACTAAGTTGCCCAAACCTAGGTTTTTATATTCGTTTTTTTTACCAGGCTCAAATCTGCCGACTGCTTCTTAATACTTGAAAAGGTTGCAGTAACATCACACAGTTCTCGGGCAATAATATCTATATCATCGGTTAACGAAAGCATCGTGTGATTATACCCACATCCTACGGGTGTGAAACACATAGAAGGAGTAACTTTACTTCATGACTTTTTAAGTCGTTTAAGCCATGTCCGTCCGTCTGTCCAAATTCCGTATTAAGTAAATCTATAACATGATAAAGTTTTAAAGGAAAAAGGTGGAAGTCTTTCCAGGCCCAGATCGGTATAAAAGTTTACGTCCCATACAAAATTACTTATTTTTGGATAATAAATATTTCTTTCGTAACTTCCAAGTGGACGACCGGAGGATTTTTGAATTTGGTCAGTTTATTTATCTTGCAAAAGTGGACAAACTGTAGGAAAATCGAAACCTTTACCACACCCCTTCTGGTACCTCCCATACAGATCACATAACATAACAAATATAAGTAATCAGCTGACACGGTTTTGGCTCGGTAATATGATCAGAGTTTGTCACTTTTTCTTCTTCTTTAATGGCAGCAACAAAATTGATGTCATTGTACAGCTTATGATTCATTCGACGACGGTACTCGTTTTTTACGGAGAATATTTGGACACATATTTTGTGAAGTATATTCCTATCGAATACTCCCAGAATAGATTGATTCGCTTGCGTCATTACCCCGGATTCTGCGCTGTAGAGCAAGACAGGTAGAGTTAGTGTCTGGTAGAGTTGGATCTTCGTTCATCGAGAAAAGGGCTTTATCATTAAAAACGCTTGCTCAGCGCATAGTTGCAGCCGTTTCCGATCAATACTCGTCCCTTGATTTCTAGGCTGACATTATTATTTTTGTTTATGACAGAGCCAAGGTAGACAAAATCATCTACCACTTCAAAGTTATAGTTGTCAAAGTTCATACAGCGTCCCAAACGAGTAGACTCTTTGTTCGTTGAAACAAATAACTTGGTTTTGTTCTCATTAGTCACAAGAACCACTTCTGCCGATTGCTTCTTAACGCTTGAAAAGGCAGCAGTATCATCCCGCAGTACTTGGCGAATGATATCTGTATCATCGGCATACGTGAGCAACATGTGGCTTGTGTTAAAGATGGTGCCAGTCGTGTTTACTCCATTATGATGTTAAAGAGATCGCATGACAGGCCTTGTCTGAAGCCTCTAAAAAAAAACTTTATTTCCCTTTAAACGCCATGAATGAGGTATGGGATAGCTTCTCGCGTTTTTGTGAATTAACACGCTTTCTATTTTTAGATTTACACTGTTTGAGAAGCTCTTACTAGACCATCAAATTAATATTTCCCCAAAAAATAATACATAAGTAATTTTATTTTTTTTTTTAATAACTCAAGACTCAAACAATACCTTATACTGGGTGATGGTATTTATCGGTCAGTTTACCTGACTGAAATTTCTGTACTGGTTTTCGTATCAAATGATATATACCCTCATCCCTAAGGGTGCTGGTATAAAAGATGGATGCAGCCTGTTTAAATTTTAGTCAGCTGTTAACGCGGTTATTTCCCTAATTGAATTGCTGATAAACACTGTTCGACAAGGGTTTTTTTCTTAGACTGAAGACTTAGTGTCAGTCAGTGTCATCCCGCAAAGTCGTATCAGCTTCGCAGGGATACCAAACTCAGCCATAGCATTTAATAGTTTCTGTAGTATCGGACTGTCGAATGCAGCTTTGTAGTTGACATACAAATGGTAGGTGTTGATCTACATTTCTTGTGTATTCTCCAGTATTTGTCGTAGTGTGAATATCTGGTCGGTCGTGGCTTTACCGGGTTTAACGTCACACTGATAAGTTCGCTAAAATGGGTTTTAGTCTTTCAATTAACACACTAGGCAGGACCTTGCACGCATTGGGTAAAAGGCTGAGCCCGCGATAGTTGTAACACACACAGAGATCCCCTTTCTTAAGCACAGGACAAAGAATGCTCAGATTCCAATCATCGGGCCTGCATTCCTTGAGCCAAATCATGTTTATCAGCTGGTACATACACGTTGGAATACGCGTTGCCGATATCTGTATGTAGCATCCTTTGCTTCAGACGTTTTACGACATTCCTCATCGTACCAGGGCTTGTCTGAGCGTGCTTTTTCATAACCCAGTACGGTCGTTGCGGCAGTGGTCACAGAATTCGCAATATGCTGCCACTGGGTGTCGGGAACATCAGAATAATTTGGGTTGGTTCGAAGTAATTGAAAGAGTTGGTTGGAGTAGGCATTGGCTATCTCGGTGCTATGCAGCATTGCGTTTGGTTAGGAGAGTTTTTATCACTGTTTAATCGCGTGCGTACTTTGGCTGCAAGTATGTTTTGTCACTAGCGCTGCTTTTAAACCACAGCAATTTTCATGTCCATGACCAGATTTTTTATCTCAGTCTTTAGTCTGATGGAGGCCCCTACTCCCTACTCTACATAGAACCATTAGAACCATAATACAGTTTTCGGGATTTATTCCTATGTACGTTGTGATAGACAGAATATTCACACCATGCGTTATTATTGGCTGCAGTGTTGCCTTGTATGGAAAATCCTTTTTCTCAGGTAATACTTGACTTGATCGTACTATGTCGTTGCTGCAGTGGTCATATAATGAGCAATATGCTGCCACTGTGTAAAGAACATGAGAGTTAGGAGTGTCTGTTAGTAGTAAGGAGTTTGTTCGAATAGACATTCGCTATCTCGGTAAAATGCAGCTTTGCGATGTCTATTTTATTTTGCGTTTTGTTGGGTTTTGTATACAGCTTAGTGTGGTGCGTTCCTAGGCTACATCTACATTCGAATACATTTATATTCGCCATCATTTGGGATTTCTTGTCTTTAGTTTTCTTTATATGTTCATAGTATTTTAGTTTTTAACGTATTGGGCCGATCCCGCTTTTTGGGGGTTGCCAAAGCAATTAAGAGGTTTGTTGTGTTGGGCTTTAGCCACTTATGTTACCAACTGCGAAAGACGCATCGGGTACTTAACATTGCGCCTTCACACAATAGAGAGGGTTTTGGTTATTCCCAAGTAACCTAAGATCAGATAACTCAAACTAGAAAATGTTAGCTTTCCCTTTTAACTTCAGCTGCATTAAATTTAATCATATTTGTCTTCTTTTTATATGGCAACAACATCAGACATTTGTCCCTCAGTGGCCGCAAGTAGAAAAGAATTCCAAGTGCTCCAGTATTTTGCGCTCCGTAGATAGTTTTTCAGCTTAGATAACAGCTCATTCACTTGGTCCATCGAGTTTATTGCCAAAGCATTTTCATCCATTCTTGCAACGTATTCATACCAGCGCATTGAATGCTACAATTATTCAATGTCCAAGCAATGTTCGACCCACAAGTACATAACAAATTATATTCATTCGTATCACTATTTAAATAATGCAATAAGTTGGCTTTCGATTATAACAAACACGAAAAATTTTCAAATACCTGATTTGACAAACATTTGGTTTGGGTTGTAATTACAATAAGTCCAATTATAATTGCATGTTACAAATGCAATTGACCAACTACGTTGGTAATAGGTCAAATTAACTTAAACTTCATACATACATACATACTTACAGGCGTTAGTGTACATATACCACATATGAAATTGCACATTTGTGGTTTAAGGTAAGCTATGAAATGTGGAAAACCATTTCAACAGAGTTCAGACTACATTATAAATTTGTGGTTACAAATACTAGACAGTCAATACGGGTGAAAGGTTTGCCATGAACTGTTTTTGACTATAGAAACAGTTAATTGCCAATTTATCTGTTTGAGAGAATTTAATGTTGTGTTGCTGTTTTTGGATTTCAGTTAAAAATAATTAAATTAGTAAACTAATTTAGTGTAGGTATAGACCGCAGCAATTTTGTTGTAACCTCTAAGTAAGTTCCAGAAGTCCCAGAGATCTCAAACTGTCCTCGTTGTATCTGTCTGTTTGTGTCCCTTCGGCTAAACTCGTAAATGCCTGAAGAACTTCACAAATTTTCCTTTGTTTTCGATTAAAATTGGCAAAACACATTTACCTTAAATGATCATTATATCCTTGGTATCTGGAGTATGCATGTCAGATATGCATACATTCTTTTAATTATACCAAACCATATCACAAAAAGAATAAAAAAGTTAACGATATAAATTTCCATATTTTTTGATGCATGCAAGCATAAATTGATTGTAATCTACACTTGTTATACTTCATATCTCAAAATTGATATAAAATAAAAAAAAACCTAAAGTTTTTTTTATAGTTCTATGAATGGGATTATGGATAGTGGAACAAAAGATGGAAGAAAAAATTGAAACGCATTTTGTTCACTTTGTGTAATCCATGATACTTAAAAGTTTTTACAATTTTAAGGTTGTTATCGCATAAGTGATATGGTTTTTGTTATAATACCTGCATACAATAGGGCAATGCGAAAAAAAATGGAGGAGGCGACGGAAATTATATGCCAGTGTGCAGTGGTTTTTACATATGAATTATATACCATGTTTACAAAGTTGCAGTTGAATTACTTGAGTTTGTTGTGGTCAAGGGCAAGATTTTATATAGATTCAGAATGACGTTAACCACGTACTTCTAGCTTTACTGTTTTTATTTATTGAGGTTGTCTAATTCGTCTATAATTATATACGATTATAGTTCACATTTTAAAAACTTGCAAAATAATGTTAACATTTCTGCAAATTTGTGCATGAGGATATGAGAACTAGACATATAACAAGCAAGTATGAATTAGGTATGGGGTAGTTTCTCGCGTTGTTGCGAATTAACATGCTTTCTATTTTGGATTTATAACTGACGGCACCTACTTATATATCGACGAATGCGAACGTCACTTTTTGAGAAGCTTTTACTAGACGTGCCGATTGACTGGACACTATACTGCGAAGTTGCTGTCGACAACATCGAGGTGGCCGGCAATGAAAGAAAACGTAGATGACTGGAGCCAGGAATCGAACCTGGGATCTTCTGCATGGTAGTCGCGAGTTCTAACCGACCGGTTCTCACGACCGGATACCCCTGGTCATCTACTACCATATAAAACCAGTAACAAAGTTTCAGTCGGGCAACCCGACTTACATATACCATCACCCTCAATACATCAAAAAAATGTCTATTATACTAATATTATTACTTGATTTCTAAAGTGGGCGGAGTGGTACATTTGTATTGGAGGTGTGTGACTAGACTTCCAAATTATTTCCAAAACTTTATCATGTTATACCTTTACTAAATACAGAATTTGGGCACGATGGCGTTGGGTGTATTGATATTATTACTCCGTCTCTAAAGTAGGCGAAGTGGTACATTTGTGTGGGAGGTACCAGAAGGGGCGTGTCTAAACTTCCAGATTTCTTCTCTAAAACCTTTTCCTTCTTAAACTTTACTAAATACAGAATATCGGCACGATCCCGTTAGGTCTATTTAAAATATTAGTCGATTTCTAAAGTGGGCGGTACCAGATGGGTATGGGAGGTACCAGATGGGGCGTGGCTAGACTTCCAATTTTTTTCTGTAAAACTTTATCCGGTTAAAGCTGTAATAAATAAAGAATTTGGGTACTCTCACGTTGGGTTTATTGACATTATTACTCCATCTCTATAGTGAGCAGAAAGGTACATTTGTATGGGAGGTACCAGAAGGGGAGTGGCTAGACTTCCAATTTATTTTCCAAAACTTTATCCTGTTATAGCTTTACTAAATACCGAATTTGGGTACGATCCCGTTGGGTGTATTGATATTATTACTCGATTTCTAAAGTGGGCGGAATGATGCATTTGTATGGGAGGTACCAGAAGGAGCGGGGCCATGTAGCCCATTTACAATACCGTAAGTAGTTTTGGGAAAATAATAACTCCTGCAAAATTTCAAAACATTTGGTTGCGTTTTTTCGAAAGTTATCGTGCGAACCAGCCGGACAGCCAGACAGACAGACATGGCTCAAACGACTTAAAAAGTCATGAATCGAATTTGGTTCAAAGATACCTAGGCTCTTAAGTGACTCCTTCTATGTGTTACATTTTGGGTCGTATCAAATGTTATATACCCTTATCCCTAAGGGTGATGGTATAAAAACCCACAATTGTTTCATACACTCCGACACCAAATTAGCTGTAATAATATCTACTGCACATACTAAATTTCCACCTTGTTTAAATCACCATAACTTGATTATTAAAATTATTTTTTTTAGTTCGAAGCCTTTGTAAGTGCCTTGCTCTATATAAATGTCGACCAACAACTATAACAAATATATACACATAAAGCCTTTGTTAGCATGACAGTGTGACTTTATGTGGACTAAAAGTTGTGGCAAATCATTTGAATGAATTTGAGTCCCTGCACTGAAATTATGGTTAAAAAATTCTACGAATCAATTTAAGTTGATTTAGTACAACAATAATTATGGAAGCTATTTGTTGGGAAATGCAATAATTACTTCCAAACACTGCACTTTTATATTATTGATAATGTTAGTGTAATTCTGAGAATGGTATAAAAATAAAATGTAATTTATAAAATCTAAATAAAAGAAATAAAAACAAAATGTATGTGTAATTTATAGATACTTAATACTAGTATAAGTATATAAATGTGCTGAGGAGACAGATGGTAATTAAATAAATTGTTTTGTAGCATATACCGTATCGATTTAAGTTCTGGGGGAGTCTGAAAAATAATGAGTATTTTAATAACAAACGGAGATAACCATCTGCAAGGACAGATATGGTAAACTGGTCATGGACAGAGCAGAGTGTGCTGCTAATGTGGAGAGAACATTTTTGTACTATGGTTGATCCCGAAGGCAGCACGAATGACATCATCACGTCAATCATGGATTGATTGTCCACCATCGAGCCACAATGACATAAATTTTTAAGGCCGATGGCAATGAGCTAAAAACGAGCAAACACCAGCTCATAGACATGATTTGGCTAAAAGAATGCATGCGCCATTGTTGGAAACTGAGAGTTCTATGTCCTTTTTAAAGAAAGGTGATCTTGGCATACCTGCGAAGCTGACACGGCTATGCGGGTTGGCACTGAACAAAAAGAACACTTTAATGAAATCAGGCAAATATCTGACCAAGCCGTTTCCTTACAAACGAAGCAGTAGTATATATATAGTAAACACGACTGGTACCATCTATAATATAAAAATAAGTCGCTGAATGTGTTGCTAAGCGCAAAACTCGAGAACGGTTGGACCGATTTGGCTCAATTTTTTTTCAGTTATTCGTAATTGCCAGGAGTAGGTTTTTACGAAAGAAAATTTTGGAAAACCCTCCGGAAAAGCCGGAAAATTGGAAAAACCGAAAGTTTGCTTTTTTGTATGGAATTTTGTGTGCAATTGTTACAAATAATTTTTCGAATGGAAAAATAAAAAAAATTTGTTGGAAAATTCGGAAAATTCCGGATAAATTCGATAAATTTTAATACTATGTTTCGACGAAATTTAGCTTTTTGTTGTACGATTTGATAGTTTTGAACGAAGAAACTTGCGAAAAATTTTGGATAATTATTCCGAAATGACTTTCCGAATGGAAAAATAAATAAATTCTCGGTAGAAAACTCGGAAAATTCCAAAAAAATCGATAAATTTGCATTTTTCGGCAAAATTTTGCATTTCATCGCCTGATTTGAGGTAAATCGCATATTAAATTTTTGTCGGTTTTCGAATAGAAAAATAGAAAGTTTTAGTTGGAAAATACCAAAAAAAAGTTCTTTTTTTTCGACAAAATTTTGCATCTTATCGTATGTTTTTGTAATTTTGGCGATGTAAATGTGAACAATTTCAAACAATTATGACTTTTGAAATTGAAAAATAGAAAAATTCTTGGTGGAAAACTCGGAAAATTCCAGAAAAAAATCGAAAGATTTGGATGCCTTCGACGAAATCTTCCATTGTATCGCTTGATTTGATGATTTCAGACGACGTAAAGGTGAAAAATTTGTTGTGTTGCTGAAAAATTTCGGATTATTGTGAAATATAGTGTGAAAAATGTATAGTAATTTATAGAGTATCCAATCGATTAATCGTTGTCCGATTAATCGAAGATTTTTTTCGAATAATTTTTCGATTAAGAATAAATAGTGAATTTCGATTAACGAATAATCGATCAATTTAAACCGATTAATCGATTTAAATTATTTTTTTTAAATTATTAAAAAAATTTTAATTAAAAATTTAAACAAGACAAATAATTCGTTTTCAAAGGATTTGACTGTCCACATTAAGTCAAGAATAAATGATAGACGAAAAAAAGTACTTAACTCACGTGTTTTTTACCTTAACTCGGGAACATTCCCATAAATGATAACTTTTTAAAATATAGCTCCAAAACGGAAACAATAGACTTTGCCTCGAAAATGTATGATCGGTTATTTCACACTTAAGCTAATCAAAATATATCAGATGATGATATTGTGTTGGAAGAAGAAGAGGAAATAATTGATATCAATGAAAATAATCTTTTACTGGAATTGAACGATACTATAAAAAGTATTCAAAATTTAAAAAAATCGAATGTAAACTGTAATATAATTGATGATTTTCTGTACCTAGATGAAACAAAAAAATAAAAAACTAGGAAAACTTTTCAATGCAATTCCTTCAGTTTCACCAATATCTACTTTAATTGAAAGGGTGTTTTCAAAGTCAAGCTTCAATAAAACGAAACAAAAAAATCGACTAAAAGCCAAACATCGTAATTGCATATTATTTTTAAAAGATTATTTTAGAAGATGTGACTAAAAACTTTTAAAATAAAAAAGAGCTCATTTTGTATGTACCTAATTACTTATTATTTTTATTAAACGTTTTTGAATTCACATGAATTATTATTTTACGTTTGTTCTTATGTTTTAACATTATTTTTTTGTTTTTTTATTAATAAAATTTAACGCCTACATTAAATTTGTTTAACGTAAGGTATACAGATATACAGAAATTATTCGAGTTATTCGACTTATTCGATTAATCGAATTATTCGAGCAATTTAAAAACCTTAATCGATTAATCGAGCAAATTAAAAATCCCAAAATCGATTAATTTTTTAATCGAACAAAAACTAAACCCGATTAAATGGATACTCTAGTAATTTATCAAGAAAGAACGTTGTCCCAGGAATTTTTTTATGCCAAAACATTTTGGGAAAATCCCTAGGAAAATCCGGGAAAATTGTGTGCAATTGTTACGAAATGACTTTTCGAATGCAAAAATTTAAAATTATTAGCGAAATACTCGCAAAATTCCGGAAAATTTAACGGGATAAATAATTTCTATATATATAAAAATGGTGTAATAATAATTCATATAGTCATTCATCAATTGAGAACGGCTGGGCCGATTTTGCTCAATATTTTTTTCAGTTGTTCGTAATTGCCAGGAGAATGTTTGGGAAAAATCCTTCGGAAAAGTTGGAAAATAGGGAAACTCGAAAACTGCCTTTTTGTATGGAATTCTTACGTAATGGATTTTCGAATCGAAAAATAGAAAATTTTTGTTGAAAAATTCAAAAAATTACGGAAAAATTAAAAAAAAATAAATTTTTTTTCGATGAAATTTTGCATTTTGGGTAATTATTCCGAAACGACTTTTCGAATGGAAAAATAGAAAAATTCTTGGTGGAAAACTCGGAAAATTCCGGAAAAGCTCGAAAAACTTGGATTTTTTTCACCGAAATTTTGCATTATATTACTTGATTTGATGAAAATCGCAAATTGAATTTTCGTATAAAATTTTGTAAGCCATTGTTCCGTAGTGGCTTTTCGAATGGAAAAAATGTTGGTTGGAAAATTACGGAAAAATTAAATAAAAATTGAATTTTCTTTTTCGACGAAATTTTTTATTTTAATGTTTGATTTGATAATTTTGGACGATGTAATATGGAAAATTTTCATTCAAGCGAATTAAATAAACCATTCGATTGGCTTTTGTGATGACAATCAATAAATCGCAAAGCCAATTGTTGGAAGTTTGTGGGATCAATCTCGAATTCCCCTGCTTTTCGCACGGTCAGCTGTACGTTTCCTGTTCGCGTGTCGGCAAACCGTCTTCAATGTTTGTTTTTGCGCCGGAAAACAAATCGAAATACATTGTTTATCAGATGTATCGAATAAATTCAAATAAATTACATTAAAATTTTAATTATCTGTATTAATATTACCCTGGAGCTTATATGAAGGCGTAAACTTTGGAGCGAGACAAAGTTCGCAGGGTACGAAGTTGTATGGCAGAACAACGTTTGCCGGGTCAGCTAGTCTTTAATAAAAGCCATATGCTGCTCGCATTTGCCGATAATATAGATATCGTTGACCGAGGACTGCGGTCTTTTCAAGCACTGTGAAATAAGAAAAATCGAGTTATTAGCGAACAAATAGACTACTTATTTGGAATATTTCGCGTACGTTTGAAACTACAACTTTGTATTTTCGCCACCGCCACCGCACAGTGTGGTATGGATTAGTTCAGTCGAGTTGTAGTTGTTGTAAATTATGGCAGGGAAGCATCCGACCTGAACCAAATTTGAAACATCCTTAAGCTACAAAAACAATCGGTATTAATTTAAGAAGAAATTGGACGACGAGTTGGGTCCCTATTATTTTAGGACCAAATTTGTTTCAGGATTTTTTAAGACGATTGAGCCTGGTCCGTCTCTCTAGCTGGCTGGTGGGCACAATAACTCGAGTGATCCGTCACTGATCGTTATGAAAATTTAAAAGCTATAACAGTTTTCTGAATGATGCTATGGGATTGTAAATAGACAGAATAAGCCCTATCGCCTCTTCCAAACGGAAAACTGCAGGATATTTAAACTTTGGCTGATTAATAACCTTATAAAACTGCAAAAACACGAAAAATTTGGTGGGCACAATAACTCGAGTGATCCGTCACTGATCGTTATGAAAATTTAAAAGCTATAACAGTTTTCTGAATGATGCTATGGGATTGTAAATAGACAGAATAAGCCCTATCGCCTCTTCCAAACGGAAAACTGCAGGATATTTAAACTTTGGCTGATTAATAACCTTATAAAACTGCAAAAACACGAAAAATTTGGTGGGCACAATAACTCGAGTGATCCGTCACTGATCGTTATGAAAATTTAAAAGCTATAACAGTTTTCTGAATGATGCTATGGGATTGTAAATAGACAGAATAAGCCCTATCGCCTCTTCCAAACGGAAAACTGCAGGATATTTAAACTTTGGCTGATTAATAACCTTATAAAACTGCAAAAACACGAAAAATTTGCCCACAAATTTTTTGGAAAATGAGAATTTCTTCCATAGCTTTCAAACGGACAAGTAAAATTTTGCACAGGGTTTCCGTTTATTGAACGTTGAATTACGAAAAAGAATCGAAGACAATAAATTCTCGTACGAATTGGCGATTGTGTATGTATGAAAAACACGATTGGTAACGGTCTCGCGAGGCTATGGGATGCCTAACACTGTACTAGAGATCTATACGTGCCGAAAATTAAATAATTTTAAACATTTTTTTTTCAAATTGTAATATACAAAATTTATGCAACACCAATTACCGAAAAATAACTTGAGGAGTAAGAGGAGGAAAAGTAAACAATGTCTGTGATTGGTTCTTTCAACTATGGTTGTAGAATTTTGTAAACTTTTATAATGTACCACCAACTAATCCGAAATCTTAAGTTTCAAAAATGCAATTAATCATCTGTTTGGGGTAACTGTAGAATGTCTTGCTATCACTTTCAGAGATGACCGCTCAATATCCTATGATACTTAAATTGCTCCACAGCTATTCAATTCACCTCCTCGGAAAAGATTCAATAGCCCGCCCTTTCTCTTAATACCGATCCGTTCTTAAAATTTTTTTTACACAGTGTAGGGTATTACCATTATTAACATAGTAGGCTCTGTCCGGAATGTTACTTATAAAATCCGGATCTAAAACAGGTTCTTATTCTTCTTTAATGGTAGCAACAACAGAAATTTATCCATCAGTAGCCGCACGTAGAAAAGTATTTCAAACGCTTTGGTCTTTTGTGCACAGAAGATAGTTCGTCACACCAAGCTTAGTTAACAGCTCTTTCACCTGGCCAATCCATCGGAGTTTTGGTCGCCCCCTCCTGCGGCGCCCATCGAGTTTATTGCCGAAGACTTTTCGAGACGGAGCGTTTTCGTCCATTCGTACAACATGTTCAAACCAGCGCATTCGGTCTATTTGAACGCGCTTGACTTCGTTTATGTCATTGTATAGCTCATACAGCTCATGATTCATTCGACGACGATACTCGCCGTTAACGATGATAGGTCCAAATATTTTGCGTAGTATTTTTCTCTCGAAAACTCCCAGAATAGATTGATCCGCTAGTGTCATTACACAGGATTCTGCGCTGTAGAGTAAGACAGGTAGGATCAGAGTCTGGTAGAGCTGGATCTTTGTTCTTCGAGAGAGCGCTTTGTCGTTAAATCGCTTGCTTAGCGCATAGTAGCAGCGGTTTGCGATCAATACTCGTCTTTTGATTTCGAGGCTGACATTATTATTTTTGTTTATGGCGGAACCAAGGTAGACAAAATCATCTAACACTTCAAAGTTATAGTTGTCAACGTTCACGCAGCGTCCCAGAAGAGTGGTCTCTTTGTTCGTTGAAACAAATAACTTGGTTTTGTCCTCATTTATCACCAGACTGACTTACGCCGACTGCTTTTCAATGCCCGAAAAAGCCGCAGTAACATCCTGCAATCCACGGCCAATGATATCTATATCATAGGCATACGTGAGCAACATGTGACTTTTGTTGATGATACCAGATGGTACCATTCCTGTTTACTGCAGCCTTCCGCATGATCATCTCCATTACGATGTTAAAGAGATTGCAGGACAGACTATCGCCTTGTCTAAGGCCTCGCTTGGTAGAAAATGGCTTTGACAGATTTTTGCCAATTTTCACTGAAGACTTCGTGTCTGTCAGTATATTAGTCGTATTAGCATCGCGTGGATACCAAACTCAGCCATAGCATCCAACAATTTCTGTTGTATCGGACTATCGAATGCAGCTTTCTAATGGATGAACAGATGGTAGGAGTCGATCTGCATTTCTTGGGTCTTCTCCAGGATTTGTCGTAGTGTGAATATCTGGTCGGTCGTGGATTTACCAGGTCTAAAGCCACACTGATAATCTCAAATCAAGTTCGCCAGAATGGACTTTAATCTCTCACATAACACACTAGACAGGACCTTCTATGCGATGGGTAAAAGGCTAATGCCGCGATAGTCGGTACACACACTTGGATCGCCTTTCTTAATCACCGGACATAGGACACTCAGATTACAATTATCGGGCATGCACTCCCTGAGCCAAATCGTATTTATGAGCTGGATGCATGCATATCTAAAACAGGTTCTGCTACAGTGTAATCCGTGTGATACTTTACTTTGTGTCCCTGTGTCTTAATGCTCTCGTATCTTCTAAACGTAGTGGGGTGTTCGCTGATATCTTCTTCTTCGCTGCAATGTCTAAGAGTCACCAGTTCAGGATCGTAAACAGGGCCCTAGTCGGTGTTGTTCTAAGTGCTCCTGTTATCATGATGACCACGAGTCTTATAATGCGGGCGAGTTACAGTGTTTAGTTTTTTTTCTCCAGCGCCGGCCACCAAACTGCGTATCCGTAAAATAAGATTTATTTAATAACAAGGTCATATGACCAGTTTACACTTTTAGGGTTAATCCACCAATTAAGGCCAATTGCCCTATTGCTGCAGTACAGCGCCATTGCCGCATTACTGGTCCTGACCGGAGTGTTCAGAGAAGAGTGTACTCCTCCTTATGTAGTACCACGAGCCAGACTAGATCCAAGAAGCCTAAAATTTAGGGGTTTATTAACTAGGGAGGTGACCGCAGGATAAGTCTCCAGTTTTTTCATTGAGGTTTGACATTGTTCAAAAGAAACCTAAAAGCCTACCAAAATTCATTATCAATTGGTAATTACGATTTTCACAATGACACTAATGCCTTAAAATCTCTGCACAACACATTAAGCTTCCGCGTTCTCTAGCAATCCATTTAATAATTATGTACTTAGCTGTTACAGTGAGTTGCTTTTGGTGTTGTTGTTGATTCACATTTTAAAAGTATAACAACTGTCTGTTTAATTATTTTTGATATGCGACATCGTACTAAAATCATAAACTTTTCCCTTCATTTCCGTCTGCTGCATTTTGCTGACACACACACGCACGCACACAAACAGACAGCGACAGCATAACGCCCCCGATTTAATTTTGGCGCACTTTTTGTCTTTTGCTGTGTACATTTTTGAAGTCAACGAACACGTTCTTCTTCTTATATATTGTTATGTTAATGTTGATGATGTGCCAAGGATTTTCGCATTTCGCATTTCGTCCTTTATTCTGCACAATTGTCAAAAAGTTTCTGATGCATGTGATAAATGATTCTGGGAAAATGGCAAATTTCATAAATTCAGAGTTCATGGCAATGTTAGGAGAGAAATGGGAATAATAAACAATTGCACATATGGCACGACACTAAATTCACTTTTTGATAGTATAGTTTAGGTTCGTGAAATTTAATTGCAGTTACTAACAATTACGCTGGTGTAAATAATAAAGCAGTGAAGAAATTTTTAGTTAGTTCAACTGTCTTTAACTAGAAAAAAACCCATGGTGCATTAACAGAAAGTTAAGGTAAAATGAATGAATAAAGTCTTTTCATATTAAAAATCAAACATGAGCATAACATTTTCCGCAGAGTGCAAAAACAATGGGTATTGCACTGAATTATATGTTGCATTAATGGTATTTCAAAGTTCATTTACGTACTAGATTCAAAATTACTCGTACATATATCAGATTTTGATTCAGAATTATAGACTTTACGTCTGCACAAAATTTCGTATGAATTATTTTATTTGTTGCGTTGATTGCATGGAATCTTTACTTTGGAATCGTCACGTCTTACTATACTCTGTCTACTCCTTGACTAAACGACTCTTTAAATAACATGTTGGTTTCTTGTTCCAAAGATTATTTTCACTGTATGCTGTACAAAATTGTATATTCCATACTTTTGACAATTATTGTAAAGTTGCGATAAAAACGATGATTTACACGACGCCCACCCAGGAAGACCCTAGTAATAAAATTCCCTCCCAAAGATTACACAACTTTAATATAATATGAATGCTCAAATAAATTCTCAAACTGTTCAAGGCACCATTAGTTGGATTTTACTTTCTGTTTTTTTTATACAATTCACACTCTTTTTTCCCCCAGAATTGGATTTACTGTGCAAGCAACAATTTACAATCAATAGTAATGCTGACTAACTTATTTCTCTATAGCATTTTATTGGATTCAGCTTAAATGTGCTGTGGCACAATGGACTCGAAAAAAATGCCAAAAAGTGCTGTTAAACTTCGCGAATATTTTCAAAGAAGACTAAGGACAAAAGCTTTGTTTGCTGCGAAATTCAAAGAAACGTTCATACTCCAATGGGGGTTTCAAGTTAACTACAAATTGTAACAGCGTGAATGCTGCTTAATTATGCTTTAGTTGAAAGAAATATTTGACTTGGTTAAACTAAAGTTTGCATATAAGAATATGAATTCATTAATGTTGATTTTGGTGCAATTGTTTGAGTTCCTGAGCTTATTAGATGAGAATCGAAATGCATTATGGTTAATTGGAGATAAAGATTGGCGATAGATAGTAATGCATTCATTTGTTATTAAACTGACAATATAAGACTTGTAGTATAACAATTGGGAAAAAAAAAAAAAAAAAGAATTTGTAAAAAACGCTTTTCTTTACCTTAATATATTAAACAGTTGAGAACACAAAATGAATATGAATACTAAAAAAATCGACTAAATGTATAAAAATAAGAACATTTCAAACAACATAAACTTTTAAATCAAAGTAGAACAAATCTCACACATCCCTTAAAGAAAAGCGTGGAGCGCCCATACCAACCTGAACTTAAAAAAAACATGACTGCCGTGAGTACATTTTAATATTTCAGACCGAAAGAAATACAACCAATCATGTTTAAAGCTACGAATTTTCAATAATTGAGCATTCTGTTTCATAACAACGCGCCCCACGCTTTTCTCTAAGAGATTTTTTTCCACTTTGATTTAAAAGTTTATGTTGTTTGAAATGTTCTTATTTTTTTACATTTAGTCGATTTTTTTAGTATTCATATTCATTTTGTGTTCTCAACTGTTTAATATATTAAGGTAAAGAAAAGCGTTTTTTACAAATTCTTTTTTTTTTATTTTTTCCCAATTGTTATACTACAAGTCTTATATTGTCAGTTTAATAACAAATGAATGCATTACTATCTATCGCCAATCTTTATCTCCAATTAACCAAAATGCATTTCGATTCTCATCTAATAAGCTCAGGAACTCAAACAATTGCACCAATATATATATGTGCAACAAACCGGATTCATTAGAAAGGCAATCTTCCGACAATGGTTATTGGCTACCTAAACATTGCATTTCACACTTTTGGTCCATTTATTGAGTCGATATTCGATTTTTTCCCATATAAAAATTATCTAAAATTTTTAAATTGTGAAAATTTAAATACATACATAGTATGTCAATGTTTATTTTGTCAATATTTAAATTTTCAAATGACACCGACAAATGGTATATTCATGTATACAGTAGACTACGGATAAGTGCACATCGGTTTTCGCGGGACTTTTTGTGCACTTATGCGGTTTTTGCATTTATGCAAAACTTGGATAAGTGCACAACTATTGCATATATACAAACATTGCAGAAGTGCACGATTAATGCATTTATACAAACATTAGATTTTTTTTTATTAATCTGTAACACCAGTTCAGTTTGGACGGAACTTTAAGAAAATAATAAAATAAAAAGCTGTTTAATGTTTTTATTTATATTTGGTTTACATTACATAACAAGTTTTTAATAAAAACTTATAAAAATCAGTTCAGTTTAAGGTAAAAAATCACAAATTTATATTTCATTGTTTTAGTTTTATTCATATTTCATACAAAAAAATTAAAAATATTCAGTTCTGTGCCAAAATAAGAGCTGTTAATGAATCATTGCAATCATATTTTGTACCATTGTTTTTTGCAAAATACATATTAAATTGCACTCAATTCTATTCACATAAACCACGTGTGCTTAAAAAGTCTGAAACCTTTTATATTTTTTTTCTCCAGTTTCTCTAAATCATAATCTACATTTATGTAGTATGAGATATTTGCGTTTATGCATGCAAAGTTGTACTTAAAAAGTACTTTCAGGTTAGCAAAAGTTGTGCATTTATCCGGTTTTTGCATTTATGCGTGTTGCACTTATCCGTGTATTTTTGTATGTAAACGTATAAAAAAGGCTAATGGCTTCAAGTTCCAGTGCACTTATGCGGTTTTTGCATTTATGCGATGTGCACTTATCCGTAGTTTACTGTATATACAATTTAAATTGATTTTGTTTGACGCTTAGTGGATGCTGCAGCTTTCAACCGATGTTTTTGAGGTGTGGCCAACCCATTCCACCCCATTAACAATAATTCAATATCTGACGTACTATTACAATTCTTTTCATTGCAATAGTTTAAAAGTCAGTGGCGGGTTGCAAGCCCAGCGCACCACGTCGCAGTTTTCTCCTCCTGCCAGTATTTTATTACAGCCGCCAGTTCTAGGTCAGACGCTGACCAGGGTACCGCTCACTCTGAGCCGACGTGCCTGGGTTTTAAGTTCCGCCCCTTACAGCTGTGCTCTGACGGGTGTCAAAGCCACGTTTCCAAGCGTCACCACGTAGAAGTACTCCGTCCGCAATAGTACCACGAATACGGAGCTCTGTGGGCAGACTTGAAGTGCAATTGGCAAGGATCACTCTGGGTTTGCCAAGTTAAACCGATCAGAAGCTTTACCTTGCATCACACTCCCGAAGTCCGACTATTACAATTAGTGACTTTAAATCACTAGTGAATGCAATATGATCAAGTCAAAAACTAGCGGGATAAGATTGTTAGGCGTGGCCCCGCCCACAGAACCTAATTTGTTAAAGTGCGGCATCTGAAGTACTAGATTAGTAGGAATGACCCTGCCTATAGAACCTAATTTGTAAAAGTGCGATATCTGAAGTACTAGATCATTAGGTGTGACCCCGTCTATTGGACGTAAAGTTACGAATTGTCATGAAATTCGGTCTGTATTCAATTGAGATCAATATACGTATTCTAAAGAAAAGGGTTGGAATTTGAAATAGGGTGTGGAAAAAATACCAATATGCGAGATCAAGCCAAAAGTGGGTGACCCTGCCCAATTGTGTTTTCCAATAGCAATAGCTGGAGGACAGTTGCGCCTTCCGTGCAATTATGTAATTATTTAAGATCAGTGGTGTATGTGACCGAGATCTACGGCAGAAAATAAATCGAATACTCATGAATTAAAATATATTAATTATTAATTATATTAATATATATAATTATAATAACAGTTTTTTCCTGCTGGTAAGAACCGCTCCAAGCCAGTTGAAAAACATTCAAAAAATTTGTGACAATTTGTGACAATTTTTATTTTTGACAAATTTTAAATTTTGGTTTGGTTATCGCGTTAGCGATTTATCGAAAATGGTTCGCGTTCACATCCAAACAGCTGATTGAGTATAGTTTTTCTTGACCGCGAAAAGTTGGATATTTTTGTGTAGTTACAAAATAATGGAGTTGGGTGATATTCTTTTGTTTACCGCAGTAGAAACTGAGGATGAAAAGGTATTGCGCGTAATGGAGCAAGCAGCGCTGCATATTTCATGGATAATGAACGAAACGTCCTCAAGTAATTCTTTTTAATATTTCAAATGTTGGTACAGCGCCTTCATGCACTGACCAAGGAAGACACTTCATTTCGGCTCGCTATCCCGCCAGAAAAGCGGATCGCTGTTTTATTTTCGATTTAATGTTTATGTTTATGCTGATAAACAGCTGTTTTACTAGGGATGTGCAAATTTCAGTGCTGCCATTTATCTGAAAGCGGCGTCCAATACGAACGCAACTTTTTCCCATACTTAACTGCCTATGCTTTTTGTATAGGCGTTAACGCGCGTTCGTTGATTTTTGGATGTGGATGTGGATGCAGCTGTAGTGGAAACAGTATATTAGTCAATACTTCTTTAGGACGAAGTCTGCCCGGTCAGCTAGTCTTTATATATAAAAGGCTTGGGTGACTGACTGATCACTCCCCAGCCCAAAAATACTAGAACCGTGAAATTTAGAATGTAGGTTTCTTTTATGACGTAAGCGCGCACTAATAAGGTATTTTTGGGAATTCGGACTGCAACGGGGTAAACTGGGCGTGGTACCGCCCCATACAACTGGAATCTTAAAATGGCTGTATCTTTTAAACCATTACACAAGGGAACAAAATTTAACTTTTTAGTGTTGTTTTGAATTCTATAGCTGTTTTTTTTACTAATTTGAGGTCGCTGATTTTAAATCTAATCTTCATTTTTCTCCATCAGCTCGAATACTGATCGTATTTTCGCCTATTTTCCAAAAAATTATAGCTCAAAAAATTATAAATTTTTTTTCATAAGCCGGATTTTAAAATTTTGTTTTTTTTTTTAAAGATATCGTTATTACCTTTTAAAAAAATTAAATTTTTTAATATCACAAAAAAAAATGACTGAGTAAAGGCTTTTTTATTCAAAAAAATAAAAAACAAATTACAAAAAAAATTACACATATTTATTTTCTTCACGCTGAAAGTTAATCGGTTGGGGGCAAATTGTTCTTTTTATTAGCTTTATTGAATATCATATTAAAGTAGCTTTCTAAAACATGTATGTACATAATAATCGATTGAAAATTGAATGAGTTATGCTAAGTTCGGTGAAAACAGATTTTTCGAATTTTTTTGTTTCTACCCAAATAAAATTAAAATTTTGTATTTTTAAAAATCATGACAAATTTGCAAATTTATTTATAGTTTAATTTATAGTTTTGCCTCCTATTGCAATATTAATTAACTGATCAAATTTAATCAATCGGCAGGTTCCAATTTGGAAGTTAAGGGAGAAATATTAATTTTCCAAAAATGGTCATTTTGTATGGGAGGAACCAGAAGGGGTGATCCGATATAGTGCAAATTCATTCCTGATTCATATTTTCATAACCGTAAAACGTACGCATAGTTTGACTGAATTCAGTGTACTTTCAAAAAAGATATGTATGTAAGACTATTTGGGTGAATTCGGTCATTTGTATGGGAGGTACCAGAAGGGTTTTTTTAGGGTTTGTCTACTTTTGCAAGATAAATAAACTGTCCAAATTGAAATATCCTCCGGTAGTGTGTTTGGCAGCTATCGAAGATATATTAATTATCCAAAAATAGGTAATTTTGTATGGGAGGTACCGGAAGGGGTGGGGCTATTCCGCCCATTTACAATCCCATAAGTTCGTTGCGAAAATTATTAATACCGATAAATTTTCATAACGATCCGTTAAGGTTTGCTCGAGTTACACTTTCACAAACATATTAATAAAAAGTAGGTGCCGTTAGTTGTGAATCTAAAAATAGAAAGCGTGTCAATTCACAACAACGCGAGAAGCTATCCCATACCTCATTCATGGGGTGCAAAGGGAAATTAAGTAAGTTAAGTTATTTCTGTATGGAAAGTTGACAAAATCAAAAGTTGTGCTCAGATTTCAATGAAATAAAGCTCATTTGATTCAAACTATATTAAACTAAATGTGTTAAGACTAACACTGTGATTTTTGTTGCATTATTTTTGTTTATGAATTTTTAAAAAACAAAATTAATTTTTTTTTTGTAAAATTTTTGTTTTTTTTTAATCTACAACGATATCTCTGAAACTACTAGGCCAAATTAAAAACAATGTAGGCACGGGTTAAAGATAATTTTGTTGACGAGTTTAAGTTTTTTTTTTTTAATTGAATATGGTGAACCGTTTTCAAGTTATTTAAATATTTGTATTGGAGGTACCTTAGTATTGGACGTAACGGTATGTCGCGAAAAGTCGAGCTGATAAAAAAAAACCAAGTGCAGATTTGGTTTCAGCTTTTTTAAACAACAAATACCTTGTTCCCTTGTGTTATAGGTAAGAAGTCGAGATTTGGTACGTATATCGGTCTTATAAGAAAAAATATTTTGTTTGTGGAAAGTAGGCGGTGTCACGCCCCTTTTTTAAAAATAGTTAAATTGGCCAAATAAATGGACCGATTGCAATTGAATTTTCTTTGTGTGATACTGTACATAGGGCCTCTATCATAGGCTACATGAAACATAATACGACAAAGGGGCGTGGCACCGCCCACACAAACCGGAGTTTCAATTGGTTATTTCTCAAGAGCCATTAGAGGTATGAAGATGAGATTTGCTACATATGTTACAGATACAAAGAGGATAACGTCTCGTCCGAAAATGGGCGGTGCCACGCCCCTTATGAAAAAATCGTTATCTCAGCGAAATAAATGGAGAGATTGCAATGAAATTTTTACTGCGAAGTGCTGTCCGGAGGGCGTCTATCATAGGCTACATGAAAACATAATTAGACAAATCGGTCATATTTTACGAGCCATTGAAGGTATGAAGATGAGATTTGCTACATATGTAAATAGAACATTGGGGACTATGACTCGCTGGGAAATGGGCGGTGCCACGCCCCATTTGAAATAATTGGTATGTTGATCATGCAAATAGAACGATTGTTATTACAATTTTATATATTATATTTTAAATTGGTTAACTAACTGATTGCGTGAAATGGCTGTAGATAGAATGACGAAAATTTGCGTAGTTGTTCTCCTTTTCGTGTAAATGTCAGCTAAGAATGGATTTTGGAAAATTTGTACTTTAAAGTGTAAAAATTACCAATAAGGGACTAACTCAGACCAATCGGTTAAAGCTATAATCGCGAAAATATGGACATCCTCACTATCAAATTGGATTAAAGGTTTTTTCGAAATCCGATATTTCTGGGTAAAAAATATCGAAAAGGGATGTTATCATGATAGTTTATATGAGCTTGCTCCCTATGGAATTAGAACGAAGCAAGGGGGGTTCTCACAAATCTTACCTTTTAGGGGTAAAATAGGCGGAAACCGAAAAAATCGAAGCGAATGTATTAGTTGTACGATGTTAAGTAAGTATTCGAAATTCGTTCTTTAGTTGTAAAAATACTGAAAAGCAATAAAACTGGTACAATCGCCCAGACCAAATAACAAAAGGTAGAGCTACGAAAATGTATTTAGCATTGCTCCCTATAGAATTAGATACCCGCCAGATGGTGTATTTAGAAATTTGAACATTGGGGGGTACAAAAGACCGAAAGGGGATATAACTGGTACCATCGCCCAGACCAAGCGATTAAAGCTATTATCGTATATGTGCATAGAATTAGAGGGGTTACCACTCAATTGTAGTTGTGCTGTACGAATGTATGTTTTGAAATTCGAACTTTTAGGGATAAAAAGGATTAAAGCGGTACAATCACTCAGACAAAGCTACAATCACATAAATATGTGCCCGTTCGTCTTATGAAACGTTTGCATTTTATCTGTATTGATAACATTCTTAAGAAGTTTCATTGCCGGGAAAGCTAGTATATATATAAAGGCTTGGTTGACTGTCTGATATCTCCTCAGCCCAAAGGGCTAAAGCTAGAACCTTGATATTTAGCATGTGCGTTCCTTTTACAACGTAGGAGCGCATTAAGAAGGTATTTTTGGAAATGCGGACTTTAAGGGGCAAAAAAGAGTGAGTCACCGCATCATACAGATCGAAATTTAAAATAGCTGTATCTCATAAGTCTTTAAAGGTAGGTAAAGGTCGAACAAGAAAAATTACTTTTTGTGGTAAAATCTTAATATCGGCTAAATAAATAAACCGATTACAATGATTGTGTGGTACTTGTGTGTGTGGTGCATAATTAGGCAAAGAGGCAGTACCAAGGCCTTTCTTAAAAAAAAACATATATCAGTTATACTAATGGAAAAATTCTTACAAAACACAATTTTCACAATTTTCAGCCCAAACGGCCTAAGCCAGAGCCTGGAAATTTGGCATATATGTAGGTTCTTCCGTGAAGTAAATGCGTTATAGAATGAGTTTTTTCTATGATAATTTTCGCAGTGTCAAAAAAGTTTACTAAACTTCTAGATCGGATTTGCTAGGCTAGAACATAGAAATGCATGCATTTTGATTTTATGACAACATAGATGGGAGAAAAAAAAAAGAGAAAACATAAACAACAAAACCACAGCTGTTACTTTCAGGTAAAAATGAAAAATAAAATTAGCACAAAAGAGAACTTTCTGGTATAATAAAAGTATTTTTTAGCACAATAAATGAACTTTAAGGTTTAAATTGTACTCTTTTACAGTAGCGGTACTTCTTAGAACTATAAATTTTACTTTTTGGTACATTCAAACTATGTTTTAGTACAATAAATTGTACTTGATGTGATGCAAGAAATTAATTTTTTATACAATAAAATTACTAATTTGTACAAGAAAAGTAATACTACACAATTTGTCATGAGCAGAGGATTCAGCACGCTGATGCCTACCATCCAGCATATTGCGAGGCAATCTTGAGAACAACTATCTATCCTTACCCTATGTTTGAACAAAGTTTAACATTTTTACCATTAAAATATTAACTACATATTAATTTTTATGGTATGACACATTCCTATCATCCAACGTATTGCGAGTCAATCTCGGGAAAAACTATCTATCTGTACCCTGGGTTTGAAAAATTTGCCACACTTTCATCGTTAAATAATAAATACGGCAACTTTTTGGTAAAGCTACCTTTAAAATTACTAGCAAAATTATTCCTAAAATTTGTCATCAAATTCTATCTTTAAATCACCCGGGGAATTTCCTTACGAGAAAATAATGTGCATTAGGTAGGGTCGCTCTTCTTTTCTAAAGATAATTTGAGGACATCGAATTTTTTTCAAATCCGTGCACCCTACTACCCCCTGAAATAGTATTTATTATGCTGTATTGTCATTGAGTAATGTTAGTAACTATTGAGTAGAATAAGAAGACCACTCATTGTAAAGCTTCTCATAAGTTATTTATAAGCAGGTAATTTTTTGAAAAAAAGACAAGATCCAACTTGCGATCAAGACAATAAACACTGGTTTTCATAAGTCATTACACCATACCAAATATCAAGACGAATGTTGCTTTAGTACTCCAGCTATTGCGTTTGGAAGACAGAATTGGGCAGGACCACCCATTTTTGGCTTGATCACGTATAATGATGTTTATTCTACACCAAATTTCAAATCCCTCCTTTTTTTTAGAATACGTATAGCTCTAGCTCTAGTTCTTCTATGCCTACTAGTCTAGTACTTCAGAAAAGTCACTTATTGTATGAGTAAGTCAAAATGCATTTTTGTTATGGGGGTGCAATGGGTGGACCACACCTCAAGAACATCGGTTGAATGCTATAGCATGCTATAAGCTTAAAATTTTACACACATACATAAATGTATCATTTGTCGGTGCCATTTAATTTGTTAATATTTAAATTTTTTACAATTTTGGATAATTTTTGTATGGGATAAATAGAAAATCAACTTAATAATTGGACCAAATGTTTCTGTGCATGCATGTGTCAAAGCCTTTTTAATGAAACCTGTTTGTTGCACATAGGTTGGATGGTTTTAAAGTCTATAGCGGTCATAGGCAGAACCAAATGTTCACTTTTATATATATACTAGTAGGCCCGGAAATGCTTCGCTATTGCATAATAACTTGTAATATATTTCTCATTTAGGTCTACAAAGTACTTTGAAAACGGTACTTAAGCTCGTTAATAATATGTTGAGTTTATTAACTTATGTAACTAATTTAAAGTGACTCCTTAACATGGAAGTAAACCAATTAAGTTTTATTGTTTTAAAATCTCAATATCATAGGCTCTATGACGATAGTAAAAAGTTCATCATCAAAGTCATATCTTTCACACATCGGAAACAGGCATCAAAGATCAAAATTAAATTTTTAATTTTATCTGTAGTGGCGTCTGATTACTAACTATCTCTTTGGTCGTAAAAAACACTTTTGTCATGCCCGTTCGCCTACTGAACGCCACTAAAAATTTCGTTTGAAGCATCATGCCTTTAGCCATAAAAACCTCTTTTGCCATGTCTTCTTTTCTCACATATCAAGAATATTCCCGAATACTATATTTGTATTGGACTCGTATTACCATTTTTTGAGATAATTCGGTCACCAATGTTTGGCTTAACAAAGTGATGGTCTCACGCGCTGTATGACATGTTACGCCGTTGTGTTGGAACCATTTTTACTTCAATTAATGTTTAATGACATGATAAATAAAAAAATTCAATTGATCGTCCACTGGCTCTAGTTCTTGAGTGTAGGCAGATCTTTAATCAGCATTTGCAGAGACCGAGTTGCTGAGAACGGCGTCCGTTCGAAAAATTCAAGACCTGTCACACTTACGTCTACAGCGTCGATGGCTTCTAGTAGCTGCTCAGATGGCTGAGTATATGCACCATAAACTTCACAAAGGGCTCTATAAGGGCTCCATAAGTTTGGCGAACAGAACGCGCATTTTGAAAACAAATTTGCAAGATTTGTAAACGTTGTTCTTGTGTAGTCTTTACATGGTGATTTTCCAAAGTATACTGAAACGAAGTTTATTACACTTCATTAGTATGACAGATAGATTTACACTTATACCTACCAGAAGTTCTATAGTCAAAAAAATACCCCATACATAGGTTATTTACAAAAGGTTGCTAATGTTACCCCTAACATACTATACAAATTTAAATTGTGCCCCAATCAAACAAAAGTTGTTTTCCAGTATAACTACAATGAATATTGAATATGAAATATGAATATTTCTATCTTAAGGATTTATTACCGATTCGCCCTCCTGAAAAGTAATAGAAAAATGCATACCTGTAAAGTAAATTAAAAACAAATCACTGTTTTAGTATGCGCAGCTACTTTGTGTCCTCAACTGCCTGGTGTACGGAACATTATTTGATACAGTTTAAAAGCCAAATATTGAATTGCATGGTAATCGATAATTCCTAGATAATTTCACTAAGAAACTATAAGTCTAAAATCAATTCCTAGTTCGCGCTGACATGCATGAAGATTTCAGGCAGAGATATTTTTTTAGCAATGAGTAACTATCGAAAACTTCAGACCTATGGGCCGGCTCTAATTTGTACCTACCATTCCCATGTTTGGAGACCAAGACGAAGAGAATGGTATACTTTTGACATTGTCTGGAGTCCCGCCCAATATTCTGAAAAATTATTTTTTAAAACTTAATTTCTGTATGCCAACTCTCAGTGGCCATTACTTTTTAACCAATACATAGATTTGCTTCTGTAATAAATCATTTAGTTTGTTGGGAAGTCAGTTTTACGCAAAAGGTCTCAAAAAATACATATCCGAATTTTTCGATTTGTGCTCATTTAAAAACAAAAAAAATCTTTATCTGAAATCATCATGCTTCCCAGCGCGAGCTAGGAATTGATTTTAGACACAAAATTTATTGGTAAATTTTTTTAACAATTCAACGTAGATTCCAGCTTTGGTTACGATTTTTGTGAATAAAAAAATTGGCCCACATTACTGTTCATATCTCTAGGCGAACAGCAATATACTGTGGAATTTGGCAGTTTTAACCGTTTATTTTAAAAAGGGTGTGGAACAGCCCATTTCCACCCTTACTGTAATTCATACTGCAACACCAACATATGTAACAAATCTCATCTTCATACCTCTGATAGTTCATGAGTTATAGCCCTTTTAATTTTCAAGTTGAATGGGCGGTGCCACGCCCCTTTATACAATCACAACCAAATATAGCCTGGGACTATCAACAGGTCAACAGTACCACTTGGTAAAATTTTCGTATCAATCGATGTATTAGAAAAGCCGTTAGAGCGATTTTTGAAAAGATGGTGTGGCACCGCCCACTTCCTCCCTGGATGTAGTTAATACTGCTCCAACAACATATATACCAAATCTCATCTTCATACCTCTGGTAGTTCATAAAATATAGCCTTTTTAATTTAAAAGTTGTATGGGCGGTGCCACGCCCCTTTATCCAATCACAACCAAATATAGCCTGATACTATCTACAGGTCAACAGTACCTCATGGTAAAATTTTTGTATCAATCGATCTATTAGAAAAGCCGTTAGAGCGATTTTTGAAAAGGGGTCGTGGCACCGCCCACTTTCATCCTGGCTGTAATTACTACTGCTCAAACAACATATATACCAAATCTCTACTTCACACCTCTGATAGTTCATGAAATATAGCCTTTTTAATTTTCAAGTTGTATGGGCGGTGCCACGTCCCTTTATCTAATTACAACCAAATGTAGTCAGGAACTATCTACAGGTCAACAGTACCTCATGGTAAAATAAAATTTGTATCAATTGGTCTATTAGAAAAGCCGTCAGAGCGATATTTGAAAAAAGGGGCGTGGCGACGCCCACTTTTTGAAAAAATAAAACCTTTTAAACCTCACGGAGCCCGAGACCTTTCCAACGAATGCAAAACCGTGGAAATCGGTTCGTGCGTTCTGGAGTTATAGCGTCAGGAAGGAAAACCCGACTTATTTTATATATATATATATATATATATATATATATATTAGACCATTTCATTTTACCAATTTTTTCGAAAAGTCATTGGGATAATATATTTTCTAATTCTACTTTAAAAAAACAAAATTTTGGTATATAAAACTTGAAAATTGATCGACGTTTAGGGGTCGCGCAAAATCGTTTAAGGTTTTTGGCTGCAAAAAGGCATGTTTCAAAAATACTGATTTACTTATATGATTAAAAAGTGTGATACGCTTGACCAATTTTGATCAGAATAGACTTGTTTTAAAGGTAATAATATTTCGCACATTTTCTGTGAAGACATCAAAACATTTTAGATAATAGTTTGAGTTTAATAACCTTTCAAACCTAAAAATTTTTAAATTTTAATTCAAAATTACCTTTAAAACAAGTCTAGTCTGATTAAAATCGGTCAAGCGTATCAAAACTTTTAATCATATAAGTAAATCAGTATTTTTGAAACATGCCTTTTTGCAGCCAAAAACCTTAATCGATTTTGCGCGACCCCTAAACGTCGATCAATTTTCAAGTTTTATATACCAAAATTTTTGTTTTTTTAAGTAGAATTAGAAAATATATTATCCCAATGACTTTTCGAAAAAATTGGTAAAATGAAATGGTCTAATATATATATGTATATAGATAGCTGAAATTTTATATCGTTAAAATTAATGTATTACGTTAATGGATCATCAACTATAGATTCTACAGACTCAAAAAAATTTTCTATTCGATGCGGATTACACGTTGGTGGCATCATCGGACCCTATTTAATTACAAAGAACATCGATAACACACACAATGCAACTTATTTTTATATACATAGATAACGAATGAACTTAAAATGACCATTTGCTCTTTTGTCCTCTTGGTATATACCATATCATTGTTTCCAGATGCAATGCGTTTTGTTGAGACAATTTGTTTTGCGGCAATACTTAGAGTTGTTATGAAAGTTTACAAATGAAAATGGCAAATCCATTAAAGTTTCTTTTTATCTTGTTATTTATAAGCCATTAAAGCAAAGACAATGTTATAATGTCATTATGCACTTAAGCCCCTCCCTGGAGGATACTTGTGGTGGTAGTCAACAATTTCATTTGATGACCTTGAAGAGTTTTGTTTACACTTGATTATTGTCTTCAGTTGGGCATTGTAAAACTTAATTAAATGTGAATTACTGAAATGCTGAAAGGACTCAGTAGTCTGGCATTAATATAATTTGTACAAGTCATTGAACTTTCGGGCGTGACGTTGGTCGTACATTAAAGTAGACAACACACAAATCTGACTATTTAAGTAATGTAGGTGGAAAAGGTTAAGAGTAAACTATAATATATATGTGGGCGACCAAAAAACAACCTTCTGATAATGAGACAGACCGTGACATTATGTTATAATACGATAACAATGACGGTGTTCAACCGCTATTCGGATTTATATTTAAAAACTAAATAGTCATATCCTTCTAGCACACTTTATTCGAACTTTCGCCAAAATATTAACGGTTTCATACCTGATAATGTATTTCAATTGCTGCTACTGAAATTTACTGAGAAAGATAAGGCAACAACAACATTAATTTTAAACATTCTATTAATGAGCTATTTAAAATATTTTGCCAAATTATTTTAATCCTTAATGTTTTGCATATTTTACATAGAACGTTATATAACTTATACTAAATATCATAAAATCAATATAATAAAATATACAAGTTTCTCAGCCAGTAATTTGAGTTCCTGAACATATGGCGTGACTGCATGAAAAATTCTCTACTACGTCAACATTACTCCCTCTCCTCCACTCTCAGTTCTATCCTAGTTCTACTTACAATAGAATTATATAACTATATTTCACTTAAACTTTTATAACTGTTGCAGCTTATTAATACTTTTGTATATTTTCATTTGCTGCTCCGGTTCTAATTAGTAGGATAAGGATGAAAAATTAATTTTCTAGTTTTCGAAAAATTATTTAAATTTAAATTTACATTGCGTATTTTTATTACAACGCCCACTTGCCATCTCATCATCAATAGGCAAAATTCTGATAATGATAGCAACGATTGCATTAAAGTGATTTCACGATTGACCAGGATTTGTTGGTCAATGCAACAGGATTATTGGCTATTGCCACCAACATAACTTGCTTAATAAACGCTGTGCTAGAGTGTGGGTGTTGCCACTAAAAAAATATGACGGTATGCGCAATGAAATATGGGAATTGAATGCGATGCCATGATCCAAGTGGGTTACTGATAACTACACAGGTGCATTTGGAGGTTTTTGCTAAGTTTTTGCAAAGTATCGCATTGCCAGTGAAATGTTCATGGTATTCAAGTATTTACCAAATGCATGTACATTAGGGTGAGTCTTAAAAAATGTTTTTGGAATTTTTCATGGGCCAAGTTAAAATTTTATTAAGACGTACAAAAAAACTCTATGTGAATTTTTTTAATTTTTTTCTTAAAGGTTTAGGGGTCGCTACCGGGGTTCGAAATTCAAAATTTTACCGTCATCCTGAGGGATAAGCCGAATTTCTCGAGTAAACCTTAACTGATTCTTATGAAAATTTTTCAGTATTAATATTTTCCATAACGAAGTAATGGAATTGTAAATGGGCAGAATTGCCCCACCCCTTCTGGTACCTCCCATACAAAATTACCTATTTTTTGATAATTAATATTTCTCCCATAACTTTCAAACGGACAGCTGGATGGCATTTAAACTTGGTCAGTTTAATGACCTTGTAGTAACAGATAAACCCCCAGAAAATCAAAACCCTTGTCACACCCCTTCTGGTACCTCCCATACAAATGACCGAATTAACCCCCATATTTTTACCTACATATCTTTTTACTAAAAACACTGAATTCAATAAAATTTTGTGTGAGATAAACTCATGCACAAAAGTGACTCGTGAGTGAATGTGGACTATACCGGCCAACCCCTTCTGGTACCTCCCATACAAAATTACCTATTTTTAGACAAATTATTATTTACCAATAATTTCCAAACGGACATCTGGATGGCATTTAAACTTGGTCAGTTTAATTACCTTGTAATAACAGATAAACCCCAAGAAAATCAAAACCTTTGTCACACCCCTTCTGGTACCTCCCATACAAATGACTGAATTAACCCCCATATTTTTACCTACATATCTTTTTAGTAAAAATACTGAATTCAATAAAATTTTGTGTGAGATGAACACATGCAAAAATTTGACTCGTGAGTGAATATGGGCTATATCGGCCAACCCCTTCTGGTACCTCCCATACAAAATTACCTATTTTTAGACAAATTATTTTTCACCAATAATTTCCAAACGGACGGCTGGATGGCATTTAAAATTGGTCAGTTTAATTACCTTGTAATAACAGATAAACCCCCAGAAAATCAAAACCTTTGTGACACCCCTTCTGGTACCTCCCATACAAATGACCGAATTAACCCCCATATTTTGACATACATTTTTTTGTAAGTATGCTGAATTCATTTATATTTTGGTAAAGTTATACCCTTATTGTAATTTTACTAATGCTTATCTTAAATATAAATCTAGTTTAATGAATGTTATATGATATTCAATGTAGATAATGGAACGCTATTGTCTTGCCCCATTCCACTAATTTGCAGTCCAACTTAGGAATTTTTACAGTACAGTTAATAAGAAATGATTTATTTCAAATATGTTCATCAGTTTTTGTTGTGTTATTATTTAAAAAGATACATTTAAAAAATAAAATTTAAATTAAACAGTTAAAAAAAAAATATTAAAATAAAAATTTAATATATTAATATTAAACATCAATTCATTGCATAAAAAACTTAACATTAAAAAATATAATTATAAACAACTGCATTTACTGCTTACAATTTTCTTTAAATTTTAAAATATTGTAAAATATATTATTATTTACACATGGTAGATTTTTTTGGGTCTGAATATTTTTTTCTAAATTCTTTCACCAATAATAATAGTAACTTCTTCTGTTCTTCATTATGTGTATGCAATTTATTGTATTCCTGCATCAAGGCCACTTCGCGTTCAGCAATATCGTTAAAAACCCTCATAGACCGAACTAATTCTTTACTTAATTTACAGTCTGCAACAATCTTCAACATTTTTTTTTAGGAAACCCGATATAATACCCGTTCTGCTGAAAAATTTAAGAGTATTGTTGGATACAAAATGCTCAAGACTTTTAGAATGTAGTAGGTTTTCATCTACTGTAACTCGTTTTTCTGGATTATCTACTCCTTCTATGTTTAAAGCATTTACCATCTTCTTCTTAATTTCATGAGAAACTTTGTCATCAAAAAAAGCAAATCCATCTAGCTCTTCCGACAAATACCAGAGATGACCTAGAATTTTTTTAAGGCTATTGCCGCTATCTCTTTATTAATTGTTGCATAAGACTTCAAGTCTTTTAACAACTGGAGGTCATAAATCAAATATTAATTATAAAAATGCAAACATCTTTGTATTTCACATAATTCGCTTTCCTTTAGCTTGAACTGCTCTCTGAATAAATATATTTTTATGGAATATATTGCCGTAGCCTTCCATCTAGCACGGTGAAGACCTGCTGGTGCTCTGAAGAATATTTATGTTTTTGGAACACCTCCGCAGAATATTATTGTCAGCTTAAGTAGCTCTTTGTAGTCATCTCGTGGCTGAAACTCTTTAAGCTGATTTTGGGCAAAACAAATAGCATCCGCAGAATTCTTTATGTTTTTTTTGTAATGGAATGGTTGCTGTTTGATATTTCGGGGAAGTCCCGAAATACCATGCATAAGTCATATAATATGATTTCTACGTTTAAAACTGCGCATGGATTTCAGGGCACTGAAGCGAGTTCTTTTGTACTTCTTAATAACATTTTAAGTTAACCTATGAAAAAAATCAAAAATAAGTAGCATATCTATGTAAAACTATCAGGGTGAATTCGGTCATTTGTATGGGAGGTACCAGAAGGGGTGTGACAAAGTCTTTGATTTTCTGGGGGTTTATCTGTTATTACAAGGTAATTAAACTGACCAAGTTTAAATGCCATCCAGCTGTCCGTTTGGAAATTGTTGGTATAAAATAATTTGTCTAAAAATAGGTAATTTTGTATGGGAGGTACCAGAAGGGGTTGGCCGGTATAGTCCACATTCACTCACGAGTCACTTTTGTGCATGTTTTCATCTCACACAAAATTTTATTGAATTCAGTATTTTTAGTAAAAAGATATGTAGGTAAAAATATGGGGGTTAATTCGGTCATTTGTATGGGAGGTACCAGAAGGGGTGTGACAAAGCTTTTGATTTTCTGGGGATTTATCTGTTATTACAAGGTAATTAAACTGACCAAGTTTAAATGCCATCCAGCTGTCCGTTTGGAAATTGTTGCTATAAAATAATTTGTCTAAAAATAGGTAATTTTGTATGGGAGGTACCAGAAAGGGTTGGCCGGTATAGTCCACATTCACTCACGAGTCACTTTTGAGCATGTGTTCATCTCACAGAAAATTTTATTGAATTTAGTATTTTTACTAAAAAGATATGTAGGTAAAAATATGGGGGTTAATTCGGTCATTTGTACGGGAGGTACCAGAAGGGGTGTGACAAAGGTTTTGATTTTCTGGGGGTTTATCTGTTACTACAAGGTCATTTAACTGACCAAGTTTAAATGCCATCCAGCTGTCCGTTTGAAAGTTATGGGAAAAATATTAATTATCAAAAAATAGGTAATTTTGTATGGGAGGTACCAGAAGGGGTTGACCGGTATAGTCCACATTCACTCACGAGTCACTTTTGAGCATGTGTTCATCTCACACAAAATTTTATTGAATTCAGTATTTTTACTAAAAAGATATGTAGGTAAAAATATGGGGGTTAATTCGGTCATTTGTATGGGAGGTACCAGAAGGGGTGTGACAAAGGTTTTGATTTTCTGGGGATTTATCTGTTACTACAAGGTCATTAAACTGACCAAGTTTAAATGCCATCCAGCTGTCCGTTTGAAAGTTATGGGAGAAATATTAATTATCAAAAAATAGGTAATTTTGTATGGGAGGTACCAGAAGGGGTGGGGCAATTCTGCCCATTTACAATTCCATTACTTCGTTATGGAAAATATGAATACTGAAAAATTTTCATAAGGATCAGTTAAGGTTTACTCGAGTTATTCGGCTTATCCCTCAGGATGACGGTAAAATTTTGAATTTCAAACCCCGGTAGCGACCCCTAAACCTTTAAGAAAAAAATTAAAAAAATTCACATAGAGTTTTTTTGTACGTCTTAATAAAATTTTAACTTGGCCCATGAAAATTTCCAAAAACATTTTTTTTTTGCCAAATAAGAATCAACCTAATGTACATGCTGATACGAATAGTTTTCAACTCATAAACAACTTTTTTTGTGTAGCAAAGACATTTATTTTTCCAGCCACAGCATGATGCTCCCTGTATGCCTGGATCTAAGAATACAAAACTTTCGTGAATGTGAAAGCGGAAACGACGAAGAAATTTTTCATTCCATATTTCCCAGGAATGCTGTTAACGTTGAATTGATTCTGCACCACGGAGAAAAATGAAATAATTTCATGTTCCAGTTTTCATTTCAAAATGATATAGACTGTTAATGATAACATCAAAGATAACCTATAGCCTCATACAACTTTATGACATAAATTACCTACTCAAAAGCAATTAAAACTAGACAATAAAAGATTGCATATTTCAAATAATGGCAAAGGATAATGGCACAGATTACATGGGTCCTAGTATGAGTCCCGTTGTGATACCTTAACCAAATTTTTGAGCCAAATGTTTTTATTCTGTTGTTGGCCATTTCGTTGCTCTGATAAAGGCATGGATGTTCCGCAATTAGCCTACTGATAGACAGGTATTGTCCACAAGTGTCCGATGACCAAGCTTTTCTAAACTCAGGTCACCAAAAGCAGAGCAGAGACATAGAAGATGCTCCGTGGTATCCTCTTCTTCCTCATAATTGCAGCTTCTACAAAAATTGTTGTAGGAAAGTGTTTACCAACCGGCTAGTGACCGGTTATTACACGTATGATATTCATCAGATGGACTCAAGACAGGTTCAGCACAGATCGTGTCGTCTGTATATCCATTGTAGGCCAAATTTGTGTGGTCGCAGTGCAAGTGGATTCTCTCACCCATCTCTTCTTAGCAATGAGGTTCAATTTCCCCGCAATTAGCAGTTTCCCCCTTATGAGAAGAACCCCAATGAGACCGTAAACTTAACCTGAGTTCACGATTGTGGCGGCCCTTGCCCTTGTATCCGCCCTTTGGCTACCATATATGTATGTCCCTACGTCCTGAAACCCATGTGAGGGTAACTGTCGAATGTCTCGCTCTCTCCTCAAGAGCCGGCCGGCATTCTCGAACATTTCTCGAAGTGGTGTTCTCTTCCACTTTACAATCAGTAATAACATGCATATTGCATATGAACATACGGACACCCTAAAAAACGGGTGAGATTGTTTTTACGATCTTGCTAATCTTAAAACTAAACCTCCGGTTAGAGGTTAGAATGTTGCATATCGAGCATTTTAGCTCGATAGTTCTTGAACTACGACTGTGACCGCGAGGACAGTCGGAAAGATGGTTGGAGGGTTCTGCTCGTGCGATTTGACTTATCTTTTGGGGTTTTCTGGTGTCGTAGTTATGTTCTTGTGTTCCAACCGGATTCGTGCCACCAAGAGAAAACGCAGCAGAAATTTGAATAATGGCATACATCTTCTCACATTTTAGGTTCTTGCAACTAGGGTGTTCAAAACCGTTGTGATACCTAGTTTCCCTTCGGGTACTCGGTTTTTTTAAATTAGTTTGAAATTGAATTTTAAAGTTTTACAAAGCTTCTAAATGCATTCTTGTTTATTAAATGTAAAAAGATTTTTCTAAATTTGGAATTTTATTTTAAAATTTTCCAAAGCTTCTAAAAACACTTTGGTTTATAAAATTTAAAAGGATTGTTCTAATTTAATTTGAAATTGAATTTTAAAATTTTAAAAAGCTTCTCAAAACATTCTTGTTTATAAAATGTATAAAGGTTTTTCTAAATTAATTTGAAATTGAGTATTAAAACTTTAAAAAGCTTCTAAAAACATTCTCGCTTACAAAATTGAATAACTTAATTTTATGTATTAGGACCGGAAAATATCCTACAAGCTAATCCTGTGTAAAGTAGTCTAAAAAGGCGGAAACGATGGAATTTGCTAACGAGCTTTTAAATAACTTTATCCTGCAATTTCCCCAACAACGGCAGAGTCTAGTAACAGTTCAGATTGTGAGATGGGGGAATCTCCTAATAAACAGGACAATAAATAACATCCAAAATCCACCAGTGAAAACAAATATCAATCACACAAGCCTAAATGATGATTTCAACTATTTCGATAGATTAAAGAAAAGGACAGAAAAGCTCAACATCCTTCTAAACGCTGTTTTGTCAATTAATCCTACTTCCACAATAAGTGAGCGCGTGTTTTCTGTATCAAATACTATTTTAACCAGTAAGAAAGTTTCAGTCGGGTAAGCCGACTTACATATACCCTTACCCTCAGTAAAACATATAATTGTCTAGTATATTGATATCATTACTCGATTACTAAAGTGGGCGAAGTGGTTTGTTTGTGTGGGAGGTACCAGAAGGGGCGTGGATAGACTTAAAGTTTTTTTTCTTCAAAACTTTATCCTGATTTAGTTTTAATAAATACAGAATTTGGGCCCGATCACGTTGGGTGTATTGATATTACTACTCCATCTCTAGAGTGGGCGGAATAGTACATTTTTATGGGAGGTCTCAGATGGGGCGTGGCTAGACTTAAAAACATTATCCTGATTTAGCTTTACTAAATACAGAATTTGGACACGATCACGTTGGGTGTATTGATATTACTACTCTATCTCTGAAGTGGGCGGAATGGTGCATTTGTATGGGAGGTACCAGCAGGTACGTGGCTAGGCTTCCAAATTGGTTCTCCAAAATTTTATCCTGTTTGAGCCCTACTAAAAACAGAATTTGGTCACGATCGCGTTGGATATACTAATAATATTAATCGATTTCTAAAGTGGGTGGTACCTGATGGGTATGGGAGGTACCACATGGGGCTTAGCTAGACTTCCAGTTTTTTCTCCAAAACTTTGTCCTGCTATAGTTTTACTAAATGTAGGATTTGGGCACGATCGCATTGGGTGTATTGATAAAGGGTGTTTTTTATTGAGGTATAGAACTTCGAATTGAAATAAAACACAAGAAAATCGTTTTAATGTCCATCAATTTGGCTTTATTGGAAGGATAATTTTATGCCATTAATGTTTAAATATGATTTCGGGCATGTGGCCGCGCGGCTGGCTCGAATAAAGCCAATTCTACAGGTCCAATTTTCAACCACTTTTTCGAGCATATGGGGCCGTATGTTGGCAATAACGCCACGAATGTTGGCTTCCAAGTCCCCTAACGTTTCTGGTTTGTTGGCGTAGACGAGCGACTTCACATATCCCCAAAGAAAATAATCCAATGGTGTCAAATCACACGATCTTGGTGGCCAATTGACAGGTCCATTCCGCGAAATTATGCGCTCATCGAATGTTTCCTTCAATAATTCGATTGTGACGTGCGCTGTGTGGCATGTAGCGCCATCTTGTTGGAACCACAACTCATCCACATTCATGCCATCCAATTCGGGAACAAAATAGTCGGTTATCATGGCTCTATACCGGTCTCCATTAACGGTAACTGACTCTCCAGCATTATTTCGGAAGAAGTATAGCCCAATGACTCCACCAGCCCATAGAGCACACCAAACAGTCAGTTTTTGTGGATGTAATGGCGTCTCAAGGGTCTCATGTGGATTCTCTTCACTCCAAATGCGGCAATTTTGCTTGTTGACGTAGCCATTCAACCAAAAATGAGCCTCGTCACTGAACAAAATTTTGTGATGAAAATCAGCATCGAGATGAATCTCATTTTCGGCCCATACACCAAAATCACGACGCATTGCATGGTCTCGCGGCTTTAATTCTTGCACAAGCTGGATCTTGTAAGGTCGCAAGCCAAGATCTTTGCGCAAAATCTTCCATAAAGTTGATGGACAAAGCTCCAATTGCTGTGCACGGTGGCGAATCGATTCATTCGGGTCCTCTTCAACACTTTGCTCTACAGCGGCAATTGTTTCTTCGGTGCTCACTGTTCGACGTCTCTGCGGATGCGTATTATCACATAGAGTAAACGTAGTGCAAAACGATCCATGGTTAACCGAATTAATTGCTCTGATGGACGATTATGTCGACCATAAAATGGACGGAGCTTGCGGTGAACTTCGCGAACTGAACCATTACTTTCGAAATAAATTTGCACGATTTGCAAGCGTTGTTCTTTTGTCAACCTGTTCATGATGAAATGGCAAACCAAACTAAATATTAATCACTTGACAGCTGACAAAATGGCCGCCAGTTAAAAAAGTGATGCCAACTTAAAGTTCTATACCCCAATAAAAAACACCCTTTATTACATACTAAATTAATGCATTTTTTTAAACCAAATTATTTTTTTTTATAAACTTTTTAGGAAAAAACCGAAAAAAAACCGGTTAAACCGGTTTTCTTTCAAATGCTGTATTCGAAATCCGATTTTTCTAAAAAATCAATTTTTCGAATAACTCGGAAACCGGGTTTCTAAAAAAAGTCGGTATTTGAACACTCTACTTGTAACGTTTTAGTCTCTTTTGTTTGACATAACATAAATACTATATGGTGGCGTATGATTATCATAAGTAATATTCAACGTAAATCATACGCCACGAATTACAACAGTTTTATTGTAACCGCTACAAAATAAACCCAGATCAAAAGCATTTGATGAATGGAAAAGTGTAACTGTTGCTTTTGTAGGGAAACGTTATATGAACAGATTAAAGGAATTGTAATTCATAATTTTCAGCTAATTTGGACTAGTGGTTCTCGAGTTTTGTCAAACAAAAGAGCCTAACACGTGACAAATACCCATATACGATACTTACTAACTTCAAAACGATATTAAATTATTATGGCGTGTAACTTGACAAAACGAATGATGCAGAACTTCTTCGCCTTGGAGCTAGTTCCACGTGAAGTTCTCAGAATTGAGTAACATATAAATGAGCTGACAAATATTGTACTGTGTTATATGCCAAAAACAACAGATATTTATCTATCAATTGCCGCACGCAGAAAACATTTCCAAACGCTTAGGCCCCCGCCTTATGTGTCGCCCATTAAGTTTACTGCCAAGGCTTTTTGAGCTAAAGAATTTTGATCTATTCGTACAACATGTCCCTCGTACAAAGCTGGTATATTTGGACGCAATTTACTACGTCGTTATGCAGATCATACAGTCTAAGATAACGGGTTCAAATAATTTTCGAAGGAGAAACGATTGATCCGCTTTTTTCAATACCCAGACCTCTGTGGAAAAAGAAAGGTAGCATCAGTGTATGGTGAAGTTTGATCTTTGTTCGTCGTTAAAGACCCACTTCTTTCGACTGCTTTCCAATGCTTGAAAGAGCAGCAGTTAAATCCCACAGTTCTCAGTCGATGATATCTACATTATAGGCGTACACTAGCAGCATGTAATCTCAGTCATGCTTACTGCAGCTTTCCGCATGATAACCACCAATAGGAAGTTAAAGAAATTGCATGACAGACTATCGGCCTTTCTGAAGCCGCATTTGGGAGAAATTGGCTCTGTTAGAATTTAGCTTATCTTCACTCTGTGTCATCCCGCCAAGTCGTATCAACACGGATACTAAACTCAGCCGTGGCATCTAATAGTTTTTGTCGTGTTTTGGAATGCCCTTTTGTTGTTGATAAAAAGACGGTAATATAAGGTCGGTCGTTGATTTACATGGTCTAATGCCACACTGATAAGGTCCAATCAGGTACGTTAACATGGTCTTTGATCGCAGTATCTTGTATGCGATGGATTAAAGGCTGTTCCCTCGGCATTTGGTGCACACACTGAGATTGCACAGGACATAGAATAGTATGGTTTCATTCATCGGTAATGCAATTTTATAACCAAGTTTATGGTTTAATCAGATCAAGGACGAAGGTTTATCAACTACTAGAGTTACTGCCACCATCTCCCTTCAGGAAATCATTATATACGATCATAATATAACTCAGTCGTTAAACTATTTTGCTTTGATGTGGATGGTTGCTATTTTATTACGCAAGACCAGATGCCCTACTTACTAGGTACCCACAAATTCTTGTCCCTCTGCATGCTAGCTGTAAAATTTGTCACAGTTTTTTCGACGTGTGAATTCGTGTAGCGTTGACCGCCGCCTTATTTTTATTTAGGGCATCCAACAAATGAACAGAGGCACTATCTCTGTAAAGAGTGCGGACATTGCAGTCGCATATCCTTATAACGCTCTAAGGGTCGTCCACTTTTAGTCCTCAACTTTAGGCGACCGCGCCCGATCTTAGATTCATTGGTTTGCCAGCGTTACTAAAAAATGTTTTAGATTCGTAATTGTACCCGGTATGTGGCGCTGCAATCAGAGCACGAGGGCAGACCACGGCTATAACTATTTTTGACCTATATAACTTTTCCGGTAAGCAGAAAAAACGCCGATCACTGACCTTTACGATTGTCGCACTGTGTGATCAGCTACGAATTCTGAGACGATTTTATGATGAACGTCCATCTGCCACCCGTAGTTTAACGTATATAGAGAGCTGGTATGCAGTCTTCTATCCTATAAGCGGAGGTGAGGTATTGAGATAAACAAGATCGGACACAAACTCCTACCATCTTCCATACATACTCCCCTTAGTAGCGGGTGTTCATCCGTCTGCCCCTGATTACAGCAGTAGTTAAAAAGACATCCATCTGAAATTTGGTACGCAACCCTCTATCCTCCAAGCGGAAAGTTTTAATATGAGAAAGATCGGACAAAAACTACTTCCACCTTCCATACATACTCATTCTTTTTGGAGGTTCTCCTCTGTCGGTCCCCGCTATTACAGTCGTATGTTAAAAGCTACCGATCTAAAACTTGATGTGCAAGCTTCTATCCTCTAAGCAAAGGTAGAGTTCTAAGATGAGTAAGATCAGACAAAAACTACTCGCAACTCCCATACAAACTCCCTTTATGGGTGTGTCGGTTTGCCTATTCCCGCTATTACAGCCGCAAATTTAAGAGATATCGAGCTGAAGTAATGTTTTAAGATGAGCAAGATCGGACAAAAACTTCTTTCACCTCCCATACATACTCCCCTTTTTTGGGGGTGTACTTCTGTCGGTAACCCTATTACAGTCGTATGTTAAGTGTGACCGATTTGAACTTTAAGTGCAAGCTTCTATTCTCTAAGACAAAACGCCACTACAGTCGAAATATCGAGCTGAAATTCGGTATGCAACCTTCTATACTCTAAGCAGAGGTTAAGTTATAAGATGAAAAGGTCAGACAAAAACTATCCCCACTTTCCACACAAACTCCCCTTTTCGGGGGGGTTGAACAATTCATAAAAATATTTTCAGCTCATATAAATCATTTAAGCTCAGTATTTGTCATTTAAATGGTATAAAAAATTAATGAAAAAATGGATGTGATTGGTAAAAACTAACCTCCACGTCTCATATAACCCCTCTTTTTTAGCGGTACGAAATTTAATCAAATATGGTTGTAGTGCAAAGAACTAGTTTTATCTCAATTTTTACATTATATTCCTTGTTTCTATTCCCTGTGACGCATTGTCCAGTTAATGACGTTATGCCCTCTTTGACACATGTACGTGTCATGCTTACTTATCCTGATTAAAGTAATGACAAAATTACATGAGAGAGATATAAGTCACAGTGACAAAGCCTAATTTTTAACCACTTACACGCCTTCGCATATGTGGTAGCCTTTTGCCAAATACTCGGGCTAACACACACACACACATTTAAATGCAAGTCTTCTTAGGAAAACTTTGTCGTATTTAAGACAAACATACGCTCATAAAGCTACATAACATACACAAACACAAATATTTGCACACATACACAGTTCGCATTGAAATAAAAACATAACAATCTTTTGTTGTGTTTGATACTTATCTGCATGTGAGTCTGGGTGTGTGTGTTTGTGTAACGTAAACAAACTTACCTCAGTGGTGTGTCTGTGTATGTATGTCTATCTCCGTTATATCCTGGTCGACACAGAGATACAGCAGCAGTAAACTAGTCTAGGATCTGTTGACGGCGTGGCAGGATATCCTTTAGTAGGTACTGCTGTTGCCTGTCTATATGTCTGACTGTCAGTGTGTGAATACACGCAAACAGCAAAGAATATCCTTTAAGTCATGTGCTTCAATTGACTACTGCGGCGGCCACAATACAAATCACAGTAAATAGAGCGACAATGGTTGGTGCTACTTTTACACTCAACTTTCCGCCAGGAAGCTAAGCAACAAACATAAAACAAAACCAACCAGGAGGAAATCTTAACATTTATTACCACTCAAAGTGACACGTAGTGTCCAAATAAAAATTTGAATTAACAAAACTTTTGCTTAAGATTTACGACACTAAAGAATCAGGCATTTGGTTTATTTTTATCGCGGTTTGTAATAAAATTTTGGTTATTTTAGTAGCGACTTTTAAAACGTAGTGATGTTTTATAGTGTGGCGGTTTAAATATCTAGTGATATTTGAATTTGAATTAATATTTCACTGTAACACTTAATCACTTTCACTTTTTATGTTACGAAATTTTGTAAATTTCTGGTTTTTTTTAGCACATTTATAACTTTTATTTATTTTGTGAAAATTCTTTTTTTTTCTTTTCACCGGGATTCAAAGATTGTTTCACATTTTGTTTTAACCGTTTAAATTCCGCTAAAATATCTGGTACACATTTACCCAGAAACACCAAGAACAGAACTGAAACTTTCGTTTTCATTCACAAGGAAACTGCGAGATGGGTGGATGCTGTGTATCCTGTTTACTTGCTTTGATTTTTCTCTTATACTCATCGACCCACATAGGGAGGAGACTATTGCAGAATATTGGGAATGTGTGTCAGTCATGAGAGAGTGAATGTAGAGAGGCAGTATTGTCAGCAATTTTGTAATTATATATGTATTGTAAGAGTTGCGAAAGGTCGGAAAATTTGTTGTTGTACTCCCAAAATGTTAATAACAGCATCTCTGTATAAGAGTTTAGTAGGTTTTTGTATTGTTTATACCGATTTAGAGCAATTGGGTTTATTTATATGATACTTCAAGGGAGTTTATTGTTGTATAAGTTTTATGTGTACATTAGGGTGAGTCTTAAAAAATGTTTTTGGAATTTTTCATGGGCCAAGTTAAAATTTTATTAAGACGTACAAAAAAACTCTATGTGAATTTTTTTAATTTTTTTCTTAAAGGTTTAGGGGTCGCTACCGGGGTTCGAAATTCAAAATTTTACCGTCATCCTGAGGGATAAGCAGAATAACTCGAGTAAACCTTAACTGATCCTTATGAAAATTTTTCAGTATTAATATTTTCTATAACGAAGTTATGGAATTGTAAATGGGCAGAATTGCCCCACCCCTTCTGGTACCTCCCATACAAAATTACCTATGTTTTGATAATTATTATTTCTCCCATAACTTTCAAACGGGCAGCTGGCATTTAAACTTCGTCAGTTTAATAACCTTGTAATAACAGATAAACCCTCGGAAAATCAAAACCTTTGTCACACCCCTTCTGGTACCTCCCATACAAATGACCGAATTAACCCCCACATTTTTACCTACATATCTTTTTAGTAAAAATGCTGAATTTAATAAAATTTTGTGTGAGATGAACACATGCCAAAATTTGACTCGTGAGTGACTATGGACTATATAGGCCAACCCCTTCTGGTACCTCCCATACAAAATTACCTATTTTTAACCAAATTATTTCTTACCAATAATTTCCAAACGGACAGCTGGATGGCATTTAAACTTGGCCAGTTTAATAACCTTGTAATAACAGATAAACCCCCAGAAAATGAAAGCCTTTGCCACACCCCTTCTGGTACCTCCCATACAAATGACCGAATTAACCCCCATATTTTTACCTACATATCTTTTTAGTAAAAATACTGAATTCAATAAAATTTTGTGTGAGATGAACACATGCAAAAATTTGACTCGTAAGTGACTATGGACTATATAGGCCAACCCCTTCTGGTACCTCCCATACAAAATTATCTATTTTTAGACAAATTATTTTTTACCAATAATTTCCAAACGGACAGCTGGATGGCATTTAAACTTGGTCAGTTTAATTACCTTGTAATAACAGATAAACCCCCAGAAAATCAAAGCCTTTGCCACACCCCTTCTGGTACCTCCCATACAAATGACCGAATTCACCCTCATAGTTTTACATATTTATGCTAATTATTTGACAGAAAATTTTGATTTTTTTCATAGGTTAACTTAAAAGTTTTAAACGTAGAATTCATATAATATGATTTATGCATTGTATTTCGGGAATATCAACCGGTCCTGTAATATTACTTTTTAAGAGGTTTAAAAATGCCTGGACAAAAGTTGATCATTCCAATTTTAAACCTGGCATATCGGATGATCTCATATTAAGACAAGTAAAGAATTCTTCGAATGCTATTTGTTTTGCCGAAAATCAGTTTAAAGAGTTTCAGCCACGAGAGGACTACAAAGAGCTACTTAAGCTGACAATAATATTCTGCGGGATGTTCCAAAAACACAAATATTCTTCAGAGCACCAGCAGGTCTTCACCGTGCTAGATGGAAGGCTAAGGTAATATATTCCTTAAAAATATATTTATTCAGAGAGCAGTTCAAGTTAAACAAAAGCGAATTATGTGGAATACAGGATGTTTGCAGTTTTATAATTAATATTTACCTTAAATATTGGTTTGAGTCCACTTCTGGACCTTTTGCTTCAAGAAATGACCTCCAGGTATTAAAAGACTTGAAGTCTTATGCAACAATTAATAAAGAGACAGCGGCAATAGCCTTAAAAAAAATTTATAGGTCATCTCTGGTATTTTTAGGAAGAGCTAGTTGGATTTGCATTTTTGATGACAAAGTTTCTCATGAAATTAAGAAGAAGTTGGTAAATGCTTTGAACATATTTTACAATATTTTCAAATTTAAAGAAAATTGTAAGCAGTAATACAGTTGTTTATAATTAAATTTTTTAATGTTAAGTTTTTCGTGCAATGAATTCATGTTAAATATTAATATATTAAATTTTTATTTTAATATTATTTTTTAACTGTTTAATTTAATTTTTATTTTCGAAATGTACCTTTTTAAGTAATAATACAACAAAAACTGATGAACAAATTTGAAATAAATCATTTCATATTAACTGTACTGCAAAAATTCCAAAGTTGGACTGCAAATTAGTGGAGGGGGGCAAGACAATAGCGTTGCATTATCTATGTTGAATATCTAATAACATTCATTAAACTAGATTTATATTTAAGACTAGTGGGCCCGGCAATGCTTCGCTATTGCATATTAACTTAGAATATAATTCACATTTCTAACTGCCCTAAGTGCTATGTAAACGCAAATTTATTTATTTGTAGATCTAACATACAAAGTAGTGCTCCCCATTTCCCGGGAAACGGTATTCCCGGTTTTCCCGGGGTTCCCGGTCCTTTCCCGGGAAACCGGGATTGATATATTTCCCGGGAATCCCGGGATTCCCGGGAAATAAAAAATGGTTTTTTCATTGATTTGTTAAGCAATTATGCATAGAATGGCTTGAAATTTTGCAAAAATCATAAACGGCGACTTGGTTATATTCTCCCAAAAAATTATGTCATTTGATGGAACGATGTCCAAACGCCGGTCCGGGAACGAAAAACTTTCTATTGTTTTCATACATTTGTATGACATTTTTCGGTTTTCTGGTTTATCCCGGACCGGCGTTTCTAAAGTACTTTTTCAAATAGATCGCGCGTCGGCAGTATTGAAGAACGACATTAGTACAACATTTCCACGAATTTTTGCGACGTTTGCTTAACAACTGCGGAAATGCCGGTCCGGGATAGACAAAAAACCGTAAGTTTTTCATAAATGTATATATATGGAGCTTCGGTTTGTTAAACAAAGATGCACAGAATGGCTTGAAATTTTGCAGATATCATAAACAAAGTCTTCGTTATATTTTGCCAAAAAATTATGCAATTCGATGAAACGCTGTTCAAACGCCTGTCCGGGAACGAAGAAATTTCTATTATTTTCATACATTTGTATGACATTTTTCGGTTTTCTGGTCTATCCCGGACCGGCGTTTCTAAAATACTTTTTCACATGGGTCACTAGTTGGCAAAATTTAAGAACTGCATTAGTAGAGCATATCCACGAATTTCTGTGATATTTGATGAAAAACTGCGGAAATGCCGGTCCGGGAGCGAAGAAGTTTTCATTATTTTTTTAAATTTTCACGTCTATCCCGGACCGGCGTTTCTAAAATACTTTTTCAAATGGGTCGCGAGTTGGCAATATTGAAGAACTGCATTAGTAGACCATATCCACAAATTTCTGTGATATTTGATGAAAAACTGCGGAAATGCCGGTCCGGGAGCGAAGAAGTTTTCATTATTTTTTTCAATTTTCACGTCTATCCCGGACCGGCGTTTCTAAAATACTTTTTCAAATGGGTCGCGAGTTGGCAATATTGAAGAACTGCTTTAGTAAACCATATCCACAAATTTCTGTGATATTTGATGAAAAACTGCGTAAATGCCGGTCCGGGAGCGAAGAAGTTTTCATTATTTTTTTCAATTTTCACGTCCATCCCGGACCGGCGTTTCTAAAATACTTTTTCAAATGGGTCGCGAGTTGGCAATATTGAAGAACTGCATTAGTAGACCATATCCACGAATTTCTGTGATATTTGATGAAAAACTGCGGAAATGCCGGTCCGGGAGCGAAGAAGTTTTCATTTTTTTCAATTTTACCGTCTATCCCGGTCCGGCGTTTCTAAAATACTTTTTCAAATGGGTCACGAGTTTGAAATATTGAAGAACAACATTAGTAGAACATTGCCACGAATTTTTGTAATATTTGATGAAAAACTGCGGAAATGCCGGTCCGGGATAAACGGGAAAACTTAAAAAAATAATAGAAACATCTTCGCTCCCGGACCGGCATTTCCGCAGTTTTTCATCAAATATCACAGAAATTTGTGGATATGGTCTACTAATGCAGTTCTTCAATATTGCCAACTCGCGACCCATTTGAAAAAGTATTTTAGAAACGCCGGTCCGGGATAGACGTGAAAATTTAAAAAAATAATGAAAACTTCTTCGCTCCCGGACCGGCATTTCCGCAGTTTTTCATCAAATATCACAGAAATTCGTGGATATGCTCTACTAATGCAGTTCTTAAATTTTGCCAACTAGTGACCCATGTGAAAAAGTATTTTAGAAACGCCGGTCCGGGATAGACCAGAAAACCGAAAAATGTCATACAAATGTATGAAAATAATAGAAATTTCTTCGTTCCCGGACAGGCGTTTGAACAGCGTTTCATCGAATTGCATAATTTTTTGGCAAAATATAACGAAGACTTTGTTTATGATATCTGCAAAATTTCAAGCCATTCTGTGCATCTTTGTTTAACAAACCGAAGCTCCATATATATACATTTATGAAAAACTTACGGTTTTTTGTCTATCCCGGACCGGCATTTCCGCAGTTGTTAAGCAAACGTCGCAAAAATTGTGGAAATGTTGTACTAATGTCGTTCTTCAATACTGCCGACGCGCGATGTATTTGAAAAAGTACTTTAGAAACGCCGGTCCGGGATAGACCAGAAAACCGAAAAATGTCATACAAATGTATGAAAACAATAGAAAGTTGTTCGTTCCCGGACCGGCGTTTGGACATCGTTCCATCAAATGGTATAATTTTTTGGGAGAATATAACCAAGTCGCCGTTTATGATTTCTGCAAAATTTCAAGCCATTCTGTGCAACTTAGCTTAAGAAACCGAAGGAAAAATCAATTTTTTATTTCCCGGGAATCCCGGGATTCCCGGTTATACCGGGAAAATTCTATTTCCCGGGATTCCCGGGATGATTTCCCGGGAAACCGGGAAACCCGTTCCCGGGATTCCCGGGATCCCGGTACAAGCCTAGAGCACTAATACAAAGTACTTTTAAAGCGAAAATAATATGTTGAGTTTAGTAACTTATGTAACTAATTTCAAGTAACTCCTTAACATGAAAGTTAACCATGGAGGACTTTTTTTTTAAATACTAACTATCTAAGGCTCTATGACGATCGTAAAAAGTTCATCATCAAATTTATATCTGTACTGCCCACATGTAGATCAAGTTTTTTCTGTATGTAGGGAGAAAAACAACTTCTTTCATTTATCGGAAACGGACATTCGCTACATATCAAAAATAAATTCTATATTTTTACTGTACTGGCTACTGCCTGTGGGCGTAAAAATCACATTTGGCATGCCTTCTCCGCCTATTGACCGCAAATGAAAATTTCGTTTGAAGATTCATGCATTTATTTTCGAGAACTGTATGTGTACCAAACTTTAAGTATTTTGCCATAAAAAACACTATTCTATTTCTTGTTCTCCAACTGATCAAGAATTTAGCTTGTACTATTTTTGTATAATATACTCGTATTACCATGTCTTGAGATAATTCGGCCATTAAATGTTTGGCTTACAAAGTGATGGCTTGCAATGACATGATAAATATAAAAAAACAATTGTTCGTCCACCGGCTAAGACTATGGCTTCTTCTGTACGCATGGTACGCGCTTGATTTGGATAAATATTATCGGAAATAGTAAATGTTGTCGATCCATAGTTTTGCGTATTAGCTGATCAGATAGATGATTTTGTGACAAAGTGCTCAATAAGTTTAGTGAACAGAGCGTGTATTTTTAAAATAAATTCCTATAATTTGTAATAGTTGTTCTAGTGTAAGACTTTGCATGGTGATTTTCCATAGTATACCAAAAGAAAGTCTAACACACTTCATTATTGTGCAGCTAGATTTACACTTTTACCTATCTGAAGTTCTATAGGTCTAAAATAAACCCATATATAGATTCTTTCCAAATGTCCGATAATGCTACCTCTGACATTCTAAGAAAATTCAAATTGTGCCCCCAGTCAGACAAAAGCTATTTCCCTGTCCAACTCCAATGAACATTGCTTAATTTGATTTATTACCGATTCTCTCTCGTGAAAAGTAATGGAAACACACATACCTGTAAAGTAAATGCAAAACACATTACTGTTTTAGTCGGCGCAGATTCGATTTGTCCTCAACTGCCTGGTGTACGGACAATTGTTTGATACAGTTACATAGTCAAATATTGGCCAATTTCGTGTTAAATATCCTATTCATATCTCTAGGCGAACTGCAACATACTGTGTTAATTTAGTTATAACGGTTTATTTAAATCTCATCTTTGAATCTCTTGTAGTCCATAAGATATACCCATTTAAAATTGTGTGGGAGGTTCCACGCCCCTTCATCCAATCACAATCAAGTATAGCCACGGGCTATCAACAGGTCATCAGTACCACTTTGAATTTTGAAATTTACGTATCAATCGGTCTATTGGAAAAGCCCTGACTGTGATTAATACTGCTCCAACAACAGTTATATCAAATCTCATCTTCATACCTCTGATAGTTCATGAGATATAGCCCATTTTATTTTCAAGTTGTATGGGCGGTGCCACGCCCCTTCATCCAATCACAACCAAATATAGCCAGGGACTATCTACAGGTCAATAGTACCACTTGGTAAAATTTTCATATCAATCTGTGTATTGGAAAAGCCTGCAAAGCGATTTTTTAAAAGGGGGCGTGGCACCGCCCCCTTCCACCCTGGTTGAAATTAATATGGCTCCAACAACATATATACCAAATCTCATCTTCATACCTCTGAGAGGTCATGAGATACAGCCCTTTTGATTTTCAAGTTGTATGGGCGGTGCCACGCCCCTTTATGCAGTCACAGCCTATTATAGCTAGGGACTATCAACAGGTAAACAGTACCACTTGGTAATATTTTCGTATCAATCGGTCTATTAGAAAAGCCGTTAGAGCGATTTTTGAAAAGGGGGCGTGGCACCGCCTCTTCCACCCTGGTTGAAATTAATATGGCTCCAACAACATATATACCAAATCTCATCTTTATACCTCTGATAGTTCATGAGATACAGCCCTTTTGATTTTCAAGTTGTATGGGCGGTGCCACGCCCCTTTGTCCAATTGGACCGAATTGTAAATCTAAACCATCCGGGGCGCCACCCAAACGCATACAAAAAAATTTATGCAAATCGGTCCAGCCGTTTAGGAGGAGTTCAGTCACAACACACGTACGGTAGAATTTTATATATAAAGATAAGCATTAGTAAAATTACAATAAGCGTATATCTTTAGCAAAATATAAATGAATTCAGCATACTTACAAAAAAATGTATGTAAAAATATGGGGGTTAATTCGGCCATTTGTATGGGAGGTACCAGAAGGAGTGTGACAAAGGTTTTGATTTTCTGGGGGTTTATCTGTTATTACAAGGTTATTAAACTGGCCAAGTTTAAAGGCCATCCAGCTGTCCGTTTGGAAATTATTGGTAAAAAATAATTTGGTTAAAAATAGGTAATTTTGTATGGGAGGTACCAGAAGGGGTTGGCCTATATAGTCCATAGTCACTCACGAGTCAAATATTGGCATGGGTTCATCTCACACAAAATTTTATTTAATTCAGTATTTTTACTAAAAAGATATGTGGTAAAAATTTGAGGGTTAATGCGGTCATTTGTATGGGAGGTACCAGAAGGGGTGTGACAAAGGTTTTGATTTTCCGAGGGTTTATCTGTTATTACAAGGTTATTAAACTGGCCAAGTTTAAATGCCATCCAGCTGTCTGTTTGGAAATTATTGGTAAAAAATAATTTGGTTAAAAATAGGTAATTTTGTATGGGAGGTACCAGAAGGGGTTGGCCTATATAGTCCATAGTCACTCACGAGTCAAATATTGGCATGGGTTCATCTCACACAAAATTTTATTTAATTCAGTATTTTTACTAAAAAGATATGTAGGTAAAAATATGGGGGTTAATTCGGTCATTTGTATGGGAGGTACAAGAAGGGGTGTGACAAAGGTTTTGATTTTCTGGGGGTTTATCTGTTATTAAAAGGTAGTTAACCTGACCAAGTTTAAATGCTATCTATTAGCCCGTTTGAAAGTTATGGGAGAAATATTAATTATCAAAAAATAGGTAATTTTGTATGGGAGGTACCAGAAGGGGTGGGGCAATTCTGCCCATTTACAATTCCGTTACTTCGTTATGGAAATTATTAATACTGAAAAATTTTCATAAGGATCAGTTAAGGTTTAGTCGAGTTATTCAGCTTATCCCTCAGGATGACGGTAAAATTTTGAATTTCGAACCCCGGTAGCGACCCCTAAACCTTTAAGAAAAAAATTAAAAAAATTCACATAGAGTTTTTTTGTACGTCTTAATAAAATTTTAACTTGGCCCATGAAAAATTCCAAAAACATTTTTTTTTTGCCAAATAAGAATCAACCTAGTGTACATTGTTGACATATGCAGTGATTTGTACAAAAAAACGGCGATTATTTTACACAACTAAGTTACTTTTTGGAAATTAGAAAGGAGTTTTATATACCCTTCAGCTGAACCAGGAACTGTCGACAGCAATTTCGCAATATAGTGTCGAGTAAATCGGAATGTCTGGGACCGGCCGTGGCATAGTGGTTAGAACACGCGACTACCATGCGGGAGATCGCAGGTTCAAACCTGGCTCCAGTCATCTTAAAAGAAAAAAAAAATAAATACAAATTTTCTTTCATTGTTGGCTCCCCTCGAATGTTGTTGACAGCAACTTCGCAGTATTAAGCGTCGATTCAATCGTCGTGTCTAGTAAGAGCTTCTCAAACAGTGACGTTCGCCTTCGTCGATAAACAAGTAGGTGCCGTTAGTTGTGAATCTAAAAATAGAAAGCGTGTTAATTCACAACAACGCGAGAAGCTATCCCATACCTCATTCATGGGGTGCAAAGGGAAATTAAGTTTTTTTTTTTTTAATCGGAATGTCTAGTCAAAGCCTCTCCAACAGTGATGTTCGCACTAGTCGATAAACAAGTAGGTGCCGTTAGTTGTAACTCTAAAAATATAAAGCCTCAACCATGGGGCGTAAAAGGAAATTAATTCTTTTTATGTCCATTAAATATTCTTATTTATTTTACAATTTAAGTACATATTTATCTTGTGCTCCATAAAGAAACAAATTGTTTTTTACATAATTGTCTAATTTTAAAGCGTCACATTAGTTGAAGTACTGTGGGTACAACATTTTGGTTATAATTTCAGATCTATCCAACACTGGACCGTACCATCTCTGACAATGGTGCATGTAATACAAAAAACAAATAAAAACTACCCTTCCTGCGTCGCCCATCGAGTTTTTTGCCGAAGACTTCGATCTGTATCGTTTTAACCGTGTATTTGCCAGCTCATTCGGTATATGTATTTGAAAGCGCTTGAGTACGTCGATGTCGTTATACAGCTCATGGTTCATTCAACGACGCCACTTGCCGTTAACAATGGTAGGTCCAAATATTTTGCGAAGAATTTTCCTCTCGAAGACTCCAAGAGTAAATTGATCCGTTTGCATTTCCGGGCTGATATTATTATTTTTGTTTATGGCGGACCGAAGGTAGACAAAATCATCTACAACTTCAAAGTTATAGTTTTCAACGTCTCGAAAAGGCCGCTGTCTAGCTGGGCACCCTAATAGATAATAAGTTTAAATTGTTCCTTTTTTAACATCACTGATTGTAACGAATAATGAAAAAAAGAAACGTCCAACATTGAGATACTTATACGATTATTACCAGCATACCACCCGAAGGTAATACCCCCAAATAAAACCCGAATTTTATACTAAAACTCAAAATTTACTTGTGTTTTTATTTTCCCTACGTTTAGATAACTATTGTTCTTCCCCGCCGTAACAGCCGCAGTAACATCCCGCAATCCACGGTCAATGATATCTGTATCATCGGCCTACGCGAGCAGCATGTGACTAGACAGGACCATGTTTGCGATAAGTGAAAGGCTGATCCCGCGTTAGTTGGTTCAAACACTTGTATCAAATTTCTTAAGCACAGGACATAGAACACTCAGATTCCAATCATCGGGCATGTATTCCTTGAGCCAAATCGTGTTTATGTGCTGGGGCATGCAAATTGCCAGCTCATCTCACAGTTGCCAAACCTCTCATAGCTCCCATACAACTGACATTTTCTACAGTCTATAGTTTACTGTTCTTAACATTTTACATTTTAAAGTAATTCATTAACAGTATTTGAAGAATTAAAAAAAATTTATTTATCATGACGTACATCCCGCAATTTCTTATTCCTCGCTTCAGGGGCTTCTTCGGACATCATGCCAATAGTTATGATAGTAGTCTTGTAATGCGGGTTACCAAATCTGGTTGGCTCAAAAAACGTCTGGGTATTTTGTATAAGAGGTACCAGAAGGGGTCGGCCGATATAGTCCATATTCCTTCCTAAGTAAAATTTCAATTATCTTATATCTTGTACAAATAGGACAGAATTCAGTGCACCTACCAAAAAATGTATTTAAAACTTTGATGATGAATTCAACCATTTGTATGGGAGGTACCAGAAGGAGTTTGGCAAATGCTTTGGTTTTCTCTATTTACTATTGGAAAATAATTAAACAGACTAAATTTTAATATCCTCCATTGTCCCGTTTGCAAGTTATTGAACAAATGTTATTTGTTAAAAAATTGGTCATTTTGTATGGGAGTTATCAGGAGTTATCATATATCTCCAACAGTTGGCCGTAGTTGGTTATCATTTTGGATATTTTTACACTACAAGGATTCACACTTTACATAAATGCTAAATTTAACTTCAATACGATTAAATGACCTTAGTTATAGTCCAATGATGTTAGTATACGTTCTAAAACCATATATGCTACAATAGTTAATTCTACCACTTTTATTTTGGTACACATGAGAAGACGGATCACAAACATATAATTTGTATTTACTACATACCTTCTCTGAATGAGAAAAAAGATATTGACTCAATAAAGTATAATTTGATTGAAATTTGGATCAACCAAGAGAAGTACAAAAATGGCTGCCAAATCTTTGCGGCCCAAGTGTTAAAAATTTATTCACTTTGAAGGCTCGCAGCAGATCATGAATGCACCTAAATGCTCTTGCAAAAACTTTTATAAGCTTTTACAAGTGTTGTTAATTAAGAGAGAACAAAAAAGATCGGTGTTTTTAAACATTGGAATTCGACTTAAATCCCGCTAGATTGTCCGTTTGGGCCACTGTGCATCGCCGCCGGATTTAATAAGCTGTGCCGTCGGCTCCCGCATCTTTTATATCTTTAATACTTGCGATCGCCGCGCTGATGTCGTTGTGACTCGTTGGGGGCAATCTACTCCGTCGTCGAAAACTGGTGTGATTTCGTCACTTATGCTGCCATTATATTTGTAGCACACTCTGAGTGTCCGTGACCGCATTTCCAAAGAGTTTGTTGGAGTAGACATTGTCTATCTCGGTGGGATGCAACTTTATGAGGCCTAGCATCCCCTGCGTTTGAGTACGAGTGTTTGTACCTTGAGACATGCGTTCCATCGACTATCATGTGATCAATCGGGTTTCTTGTCTTTTGATCTGGGTAAAATTAAGATAACCTTGTGGATATCTTTAGTTTCCCTAACTACCACGTTTTTTGCCGACGCGAACCTAACCAGTCTGAATCCGTTTTCAGAGATGTTGTTGTGTAGACTGATTTTTCCGACGTCTGAACTAAGAGCGTAATCCCCTCATATCCCCTCGAATTACATTTTTAGATTAAGTTAGCTGTAAGTTCAATCGAGATATACATACTCTCATGCATTTGTAGTTCCGGGAGCAAGAACTTCCCTGCTTCAAAAATTCATCTTTTTATTTATATTAAATTCTTACATAGTTATGTAAAGCTTGGCGCTGTTTAGTACACTTAATCTAAAGCAAATTAAGATATTACATTACAGTCTTAAGTTATCTTAAAAACAAATGTGGTTATGACTGTATAAATATAGTTTTTTAAAGGGCTCAATAAATAAATAAACCTAAAACCCCTCGAATTACACGCACGTCCATACCGTTTGAGTCATGCCAATGATTACCATGTGATCAATCTGGTTTCTTATATTTTGATCAGGAGATATGCAGGTTGATATGCCTATGCGAAAATCTGGTTCCACTCACTTCCATGTTCCTTACCGACGCAGAGCTTATCAGTCTGAACGTGTTATCAGAGGTGTTGTTGTGTAGACTGATTTTTCCGACATCTGAACTAATAGCATTCATGTTTCATATTTTAGCATTAAAATCTCCTAAAACAATTTTAATTTATATGACAGGGCAGTGGTCATATATTTCCTTCAAGCGCTCATAGAATGCATCTTAAATGAACTCGTCTTTGTCTTCCGTCAGGGCGTATAAACAAATTGGCATATAAAATACTTTGCTTTAATGCGGGTTTGGAACTGGTGTGGAACCAGATTCCCTCACTATGGTATTCGGTCACTTACTCAGTCTTACCGCGAGAGCAGATGTCAAAGTCTCTTGCCGACTATGAAACCACATCCAAATTCGTATCTTTCTGAATGGCAGCAGTAAAAGATGTCACAGTTCTTTCGTCGTGTGCATCCCTGTCCCGTACATCGCATTTCCTGAATGGCGGTGATCTCACCCTGTCGAGGACATCCGCCAATTGGATAAAGGCACCATATCAACATTTGGGACAGTTCCAAATATATTTTACAGTTAAGACCTTAAAGAGGCTGGTCGGTAATCTACGATTGGCAATAAAAGGCACAGCTATATGCCACAAAGAATATTTCTCATATACCTATAAAATAATTTGTTTGAAAATTATTGACCTGTCCTCTTAACTATTCAATTGGTCGCAATGCCCAATGGTTTGAAATTAATAAATTTTAAAAATTTAATTTAGTGTAATGGTTGCATAACAAGTTTTATATTTGCTTAAATTCTTTGTTATATCAATGGGAAAATTAAAATAAAAGTTTCGAACCCATTCTAATGGAAACCCTTAACTTTTGTGGTGTAAACATTTCAATAGTTCAGCATTGCAACATTTTTTGCCCCCCCTCACACAACAATAACTTTCCGTAGTGCAAAAAAATGCATTGTGCTCTATGTATACGGATGTGTGGGGTGAAAATTTAGTTATTCAATTTTTAATAGGATTTGGAAATCTAATTTGAGTAAACATATTAATAATATACATGCGCATCATTTGCAAACCACGTTTGCATTTAAAAGTATTTGTGAATGATAATAGCATAAGCTGATGAATATATTTTAAAACACCCTCATTAATTATAAAAAAAATCACAAATTGTAAGCAATCAGCTCAAAGGATTTTGTTTTTTGGTTTAATTATATGTTTTTAAATGGTTATTGAATTGCAATAACTTATTTTAGTTTTTTCAATATCAAAGCAGTTTGATAATGTTTGATGACTTTTAAATTCTTGGCAGAGGATGGTGCCAATATACTAAATTTAATTAATGGCATTATTCGAACCATCGAAAAAATAAGAATTTGCAATTTTAACTTTTTCAATTGTACTAAGAATAATTGTTTATGTATTCTGCTCTAGTCCATTAAGTTAATTATGGTACGTGGAACCTAAAATTACATTTGTTTAGTCTTCCATTGATTTTAATTTCTCTTTCAGATTCAAACAACCTGTTATAAACACTATTCCATGAAATTTCCGCAATCTCAACCCTACTCAGTAGTTATCCTTGAAGACAGTGAAATAACAGAAAAAGTAAGAAAAACGAAGAAAATAAATAAACCAAATATTTCAACCGAACAAATCCCATTGAAAGCTGCATCTATTTAACATTTTCAAATGGAATAGAAACCACACACAAAATATTTGTCTGAAAAGCAAAGTTCTGTAACCATTGTTCGCTTCCATTCTAAAGAGGGGTTTGTGTGGAGCACAATTGAAGACATGAAATAACCAAAAGGATACCAACGAATCTTAGGGTTTATAGTAAACAATTGCATGGATTTTGTTTCGACAGTTGCTATTGCGTTGAATGCTTTTGATAGAATGTTTTCATGATATTTTCTAATTATCTAAGTCTTGATGATAAAAACCGAGAAACTTTGGGGTCAGTTTAGAAGTAAAATAATGAAAAGAAAAAGGATACATTGGGCGGTTTATTTTAAACTTTTCTTTTTAATTTTTCATAATATACTCAAATCTTTATTATATTCTAAAAGAAGATTGGAGAAGATTTTTTTTACATTTACGACTTTATGTTCATTTCATTCAAATACTAGCTGACCCGCGCAAACGTTGTTCTGACATATAATTTCGGACCCAGCAAACTTCGTGTCACTCCTAGGGTAACGCCTTCATATAAGCTCCAGGGTAAAAGTAAAACACAATGTGTTTAATGTGTTTTATTTGAATTTAATCGAAATCAATGAAGAGCGATCTGAAAAACAATGTTTTTCCATTTGTTTTCCAGCGTAAAAAAACAATAAAGACGGTGTGCCAACACGCGAACAGGCAACGTACAGCTGACCTTGTGAAAAGCAGGGATATTCGAGACTGATCTCAAAAACTTCCAAAGATTGGCCTTGCAACATTGATTGTCTTCGCAAAAGCTAATCGAATGGGGAGTTGAATTCGCTTGAATTTGGATGGGAAGGTCGGTTAGAATAATAGGAATACGTGGGTAAGGACTTCCTCTCCTTTGAATTTGACCTTGATGAACGCCGATTTAATCACATTGATCATCAGTTTCTTGACGGACAACCACGTACCGTGGCTCAATTTCGGATGATTCAGATTCCGAAAAATGCTTATGATCGATCCCACCATCAGCTATAAATTATGCGGCTGAATTCCTGGCTCATCTAGGAAGTTAAAAAATTCTGTCGGATACTTGGTCGCCTCATTCTTGCCTCATTCTCATTCGGTCACGCTATCAACGGATTTTTATGAATGCATTTCTCCATCGATTCCACTTTGAATAATAACATTAGAGCTATCGACGTCCTTTTGACCATTGCCAAACTCCAGTAGTTGTCTTGAAAATTCAGTAGCCAATTCATCCCAAATGATGATTTTGCATTCTCGCAACAATTACGCTGCATGTTGGCTTGTCAACCGTGTGAAGATTAAACGGCAGCTTCAAAGCGGAATGTGCAGTTCGACCGATGTGGGAGCAATACCATAGGATGCAACAGCTAACGCAATTTGCGATCTTAATCGAATTGTTGCCAGTATCGAAGAAATGGCCAATGTCTTGCCTGTCCCACCCGGTGCATCGAGAAAGTAAATGCCTCCCATTCCATCGGCAAAAACCGTCATCAGCGAATCGTTCACGTTCGTTTTCTCTGCATTCAACGGCGGAACATTTGTTCGGAACCTTTTAGTCCGATCATCTCGATCAAAGTCTGGATCTCGTTGCAATTCGCGATTGAATGCATCGTGCATCGAACGATTTGGCGCTGGTATTCCAAATTTCGACAGTAGACTGCCGCACATGAGCACGCACATGTCTTCAATCTGAACTCAATTTCAATGTCGTCAAATCTCGTCCTCCGCAGATGATACGTGGCTACGATGATCGCAAACAATGTACGAATTTGATTCGCTAGAGCAGAAACAGTTGCCTCCCAATGGGTATTGTTTTCGAGTAAATGCAAACGTTGGCGAGCTTTGAATTGAAACGAATTAAATTTTAACAATCCGTTTCGACCTTGACGTACATGTTAACTCAGTACTGTTGAAATAACCGGCGATATCTTAACAGATGTAAGATCATTTCGCGTTTAATCTTTTAACATAATAAATTTCACAATAATCCGAAATTTTCTAAGCATTATAACCAATTTTCCACCTTTACGTCGACTGAAATCATTGAATCAAGCGATACAATGCAAAATTTCGTCGAAAAATCCAACTTTTTACAGTGCATCCGGAATTTTCCGAGTTTTTCACCAAGAATTTTTCTATTATCCGAAATTTTTTAAAATAAATTTTATCAAATCAAGCGATGCAATGTAAAATTTTGTAAAAAAAATCCAAGTTTTTCCGGAATTTTCCGAGTTTTTCACCAAGAAGTTTTCTATTTTTCCATTCGAAAAGTCATTTTGGAATAATTATCCGAAAATATTTTCAGATACACCTTCCAAATTTTTTAATTCATTCCATAAAATGCAAAAATTCGTCGAAAATTTTTTTCCCATTTTTTTGAACTTTTCCGGAATTTTCCGAATTTTTTAACAAACAATTTATATTTTTGTATTTAAAAAGCAATTCTGTAACAATTGCAGACAAAATTCTATACAAAAACGCAATTTTCGATTTTTCCAATTTCCCGACTTTTCCGGAAGGTTTTCCAAAATTTTCTTTCGTAAAAACCTACTCCTGGCAATTACGAATAACTGAAAAAAAATTGAGCCAAATCGGTTCAACCGTTCTCGAGTTTTGCGCTTAGCAACACATTCAGCGACTTATTTTTATATTATAGATTGGCCGCGAATACGTCGTAGGTGTTCCATTCAAAACTCCGAAATTGCGGTCCCTAGCATTGCCACCTGTATTTCGCGAATTACAAAAGTAGTATTGGCTTCCATCTATCTTGTATCGTAGCGAATCAAACGAAGTTGTTTGACTTACATAAAAGAAACTTAATTTCCTTTTACATCCCATGAATAAGGTATGGGATAGCTTCTCGCGTTGTTTTAACGGCAACAAACTGCACCTACTTGTTTAACGACGAATGCGAACGTCACTGTTTGAAAAGATTTTGCTAGACATGCCGATTGACTCGACACTTATACTGCGGAGTTGCTGTCGACAACATCGAAGGGGCCGGCAATAAACGAAAAATGTAGATGACTGGAGCCGGGAATTCAACCCGGAATATATCCCGCATGATAGTCGCGTGTTCTAACCACTTTAACTTTATATAGTCCAAAAACAAAATTTTGTATAAGCAATACGCTAGATGCCGTTCGACTTACAGCTGCGAAGGATACATCGAAGAAACGTATGTGATACCGTATTCCTGCGGTAAAAATACCCATAACGTAATTGCTGATGTCAGCTATATTCAGTAGCAATCAGTGATGATTCTCTCGCTTATGTTCCGCCATACAGCAGTGTCATAGGCCGTTTAATCGGTGCGCTTTTGCTTAGAAAGTAAGGGAAGATGCCAGTAAGTGCCGGTTGCAATTACATTATAATCGGAGTTTTATGCGAGCTTGAGTACACGCTTGATAACACGCTTGATACACGCTTGATTACGAAGTAAGTTACGATGTCAGTAGGTGTAATTTCAATAGCATGGTAATCTGAGTTATAATGAGTGGACGATGTTGTTTTACATTACACACGCATTACATTCTAAGTATATAGATCCTCTCTTACAATGTCATACTGATGTCATGGATTACTAAATAGGTACTTCGTTTCATTTACCACTGGCATGTTATCACTGGGGACAGACAGTAACTAATTACAAATAGCGTCGGTTTAAATGTCATCCAGCTAATTTCCGTGTTAATTTGTTACTTTTCACGAAAACAATATTATACACCTAGGTCAAATTTTTGTACAGTATATATACTTATTTAGCTGGTACTTCTATGCAATCCCAGTGGATTATATACCGCACATTATATTATCAGCCCTTCGATCTTCTGCGCTTCTTCTCCAGTTAGTCACACCAAGTTCTGCAAGGTTCTCTGTAACCTGATCTTTCCAAGGAATTTTCCTCTCCCTCCTCTGCGCAGTCCAACGAGTTCATTGTTGAAGTCTTTTCGAGATGGAGCATTTTCGTCCATGCGTACAACATTACCTAGCCAACGCCACTGCAGCACATTAATGTGTCTGACCACGTCAATATCAGTGTACAGCTCGTACTGTTCATGATTGATACGACGCCGATACTCTCCGTTAACGATGATGGGCCCATATATTTTACGGAGCATTTTTCTCTCGAATACTGCCAGAACCGATGCCTCCGCTTGTGTCATAACCCAGGATTCTTAACCATACATCAAGACAGGTAGAACCAGAGTCTGGTATAGCTGGATTATTGTTCGTCTAATAGGGCTTTGCCACTAAATCGCTTGCTTAGTCCGTAGTAGCTTTTATAAGCAAGCAGGATTCTTCTCCAGATTTCGAGGTTGACATTAATTGTTTTGTTAAGAGCGGAACCTAGGAAGATAAAATTATCTACCACCTCGAAATTATAGTTGTCATCGTTCACACAGTTTCCCAAACGAGTAGATTCTTTGTTCGTTGAAACTAATAACTTCGTTTTGTCTTCGTTCACCATTAGAAGCATTTTCGCTGATTCCTTCTGTCCGCCTGAGAAGGCTGCAGTTACATCCCACCGTTTTCGACCGATGATGTCTACGCCATCTGCGTATGCGAGTGGCATGTGGCTTTTGTTGAATATCGTACCACTCGTGTTGACTGCAGCTTTCCTCATTATCATCTCCATCACTATGTTCAAGAGGTCACACGATAGTCCATCGCATTGTTTTAGGCCTTGTCTGGTACAGAATGGTTTCGAAAGGTCCTTGCCAATCTTCACTGAAGACAAATGCAGCCACGAAAAGATGGTACGTGTCGATCTGTTTCTCTTGGGTCTTCTCCAGGACCCACCGAAGTGTGAACATCTGGTCAGTTGTTGATTTACCTGGTCTAAAGTCAAACTGATAAGGCCTGATCAGTTTAGATAACACTGGCTTTAGTCTTTCACATAGCACCGGCTGCTTTATTATTTTTCAGCCGCGATATTGCTCTTTTTACCTCGGCTTGACTTGGTGGTGGGCAATCTAAGCCGTCATCGACGTGATAACTTCACGTGCGCTGCCTTCTGGAACCAGCAGTTGCAGGAAGTGTTATATGCAGCATACTCTGCGTATCTGTAACCAGATGTCAATCTGTGTCCTTATAGGAGGGGAGAGTTGAGAGAGCTGGTTGGAGTAGGCAGTGGCTACCTCTGTGGTTTGCAGCTTCGCGATGTCCAGCTTTCTTTGTGTTTGGTAATGTGCGTTTTACGCTCTGCTCAATCTTGTGCGCACCTTGGCAGCAACTAATGATGATCCGAACCAATATTTGCACCACGGATTACACGCACGTCCATGACACTAGATGCATGCCTGCCATCAAGTACCACATGATCAATTTGATCTTTGTTGTTTAGGTCGGGGGATGGCCAAGTTGCGTTATGGATATCTTTGTGCTGGGATCTGGTTCCACTTACTACCATGTTCCTTCCTGCTGCGACAAATCTTGGAGAAGACCCAAGAAATCAAGGAATGCATGCCCGCTGATTGGAATCTGTGTGTTCTATGTCCTGTGCTTAAGAAAGGTGATTCAAGTCTGAGCTTCAACTACCGCGGGATCAGTGTGTTATGTGAAAGACTAAAACCCGTCTTGGCGAACTTGTCAGTGTGGGTTTAGGTACTTACACTACGACAAATCCTGCAGATTGCCAAAAAATGCACATCGACACTTAAATACAAAACTTAATTTCCCTTTACACCCCATGAATGAGGTATGGAATAGCTTTTTATTTTTAGATTCACAACAAACGGCACCTACTTGTTTATCGACGAATGCGAACGTCACTTTTTGAGTAGCTTTTACTAGACATACCGATTGACTCAACACTATATGATGACTGGAGGCGGAAATCGATCCCGGGATCTCCCGCATTGTAGTCGCGTGTTCTAACATCATGCCACGGCCGGTCCCGCAGATCGACATGAACCACCTATTTATCGATTACAAAGCTGCATTCGACGGTCGATGCGACAGAAACTATAAGATACTTTGGCTGAATTTGGTATTCCCGCGAATCTGATAGGACTTTGCGGGAAGGCACTGACTATCACAAAGTCTTCAGTGAAGATCGGCAAAAATTTAATTGAGCCAAGCTACAGTTGGTCTTGTGAATTCGTAACATCCTAATGGAGATGACCATTACCATGACTTGCTGCTCGCGCATGGCGATGTTATAGATAGGCCGGGGACTGCGGGATGTTACTGCAACCTTTAAACATTAAGAATTAGCCACCAGTAGTTTGTAGGCTGCGTGAACGTTGACATCTATAACATTGAAGTGATAGATGATTGTGTCTACCTTGGCTTGATACGAGTATTGACCGCAAACTGCTGCTACTATGCGCTAAGCAAGCGATTTAATGATAAAACCCTCTCTCGACGAACAAAGATTCAACTCTATCAGACACTAATCCTAACTGTCTTGCTCTACAGCGCAGAATCCTGGGTAATGTCACAAGTGGATCAATCTATTCTGGGAGTCTTCGAGTGAAAAATACTTCGCAAAATATTTGGACCCATCTTCGTAACGGACCTATAACGCGTCCTCGAATGAACCACGAGTTGTAGGAGCTGTACAACGACATCGACGTAGTCAAGCGCGTTGAAATAAACCAAATGCACTGGCTTGGACACGTTGCACGTATGGATGGAAATGTTCCAGTTCGAATGGAACTGGAAGTGATGGATGATACTGTTGTTACTTCCAAACAATAAAAAATAAGTAGATCATTGTTATTTAACCAGACTATATCTTAACATGTCAGAATGGAAGGATGGAACTTCTGATAACACAGCGTGAAAAATTAAGCAATATTTATAATATTCATTAGATTATTAACATGCTGCATTACTTTAGCATATGTACAACATATGTAAGTCTGCACCACACACACACGTAGAACCATACTCTTCAACATATGCGAAAACATTTATCATACATGTGTAAAACACATTGTGCCCACGAGATTAGTTAAACACTTGTGATTATACTGCTTATCAGCTTTGAGCACTCGTGATTAATAGGTTTGCTATGGATTTGCCTAAAGTCACGTTTGCCCCGTACATGTCGACTTCTGTCAAACACATTCAATATTTACTGGCACTTTGTCAATATTGTCAAAAAGTCTGATGTCATTTTTCATTAGTTTGCTTTGGAGTTGTCTCCTATTGAAAGCAATATAAAGAGGAAGAGTGTCGTGCCAAATAAATTGATTCCACTTTGTATCATAATTGATTTAACTAACACACCAAAAGATGTCTATGCCTAACACAGCCATTCGCAGAAGCTCAAAAATATAGGTATTAACATCAGTGTTGTAGCTTTTTGAGTTCGTGTGTTATCGTAATACACATATTTATGGGTTTCAACATACATAGATATATGGGTAAGTGTGCCCATGCGAATTATTTTTTAAGGAAAGGAAAAGAAAGTTGAATAGTAAAATAATTTTGTGAAAAGTAAATATAAAGTTTACGTTCTATAGGAAACATAAGGATTGTAAAAGTTTTGTAGGTTTTTTTAATTTTTCACGATTGCTTTGTACTCAATTCCTACTCTTTTCAAGGGAATGTAACGTGTTGCAGTTTTGTAGTCACCTCTGGATTTGGGATTGTATAACACAGTACAACACATGATTTTGGGACTCAATTCTAAGAAAGGCACGTGAAAGTAGCCCCAAAAAGAAGAAGTTCTGCATCATTCGTTTTGTCAAGTTACATGCCATAATATTTTAATATCGATTTAAAGTAAGTAAGTATCGTATAGGGGAATTTGTCACGTTTTATTGTCTTTTGTTTGACATAACGTAAATACTATAAATACTATTGGGACCGGCCGTGGCATAGTGGTTAGAACACGCGACTACCATGCGGGAGATCGCAGGTTCAAACGTGGCTCCAGTCATCTTAAAAAAAAAAAAAAATTGTTCTTTCATTGTCGGCTCCCCTCGAATGTTGTTGACAGCAACTTCGCAGTGTTAAGTGTCTAGTAAGACCTTCTCAAACAGTGACGTTCGCATTCGTCGATAAACAAGTAGGTGCCGTTAGTTGTGAATCTAAAAATAGAAAGCGTGTTAATTCACAACAACGCTGTCCCATACCTCATCCATGGGGTGCAAAGGGAAATTAAGTAAGTAAATACTATATGGTGGCGTATGATTATCATAAGTAATACGGAGTACCACGGAGTAAAACAGTTTTATTGTAACTGCTACAAAATAAACCCAGTTCAAAATCATTTGATGAATGGAAAAGTGAAACTGTTGCTTATGTAGGGAAACGTTATATGAACAGATTAAAGGAATTGTATTCTTAATTTTCAACTAAATCGGACTAGTGGTTCTCGAGTTATGTCAAACCCAAGAGCCTATACGATACTTACTAACTTCAAATCGATATTAATTTATTATGGCATGTAACTTGACAAAACGAATTATGCAGAACTTCTTCTTTTTGGGGATACTTTCACGTGCAGTTCTCAGAATTTAGTCCCAAATCAATAAGATGAAAAATGTTGCACTATGTAATACTTCCTTATAACAGTGAACTGTCAATAGTCATATTTCGATCATGGGCGTTGGTTTACACAGATTCGGATCAAACATAATAAAAAGGGCATAGAAAGCGACTGTAGATCTATAAGCATACGGACTCTCTATAGAATTAGAGAGCCACACGAAGGGATTTTATAAATTTTTACATTTAGGGTTAAATCGACCGAATTTTATAAAAAAAGAAAGTCAGTACATATTGCTTTTATAAATAGGAAAGAAACCAGTACAGAAATTTTAGTCAGTTGAACTGACTGATAAATACCATCACCCAATATAAGATATTGTTTAAGTCTTGAGTTATTGAAATTAACCGATTTGTAATTAAAACCAGTAAGAAAGTTTCAGTCGGGCAACCCAACTTACATTTACCCTTACCCTCAGTAAAGCAAATTATTTTCTATTATATTGATATTATTACTCGATTTCTAAAGTGGGCGGAGTGGTACATTTGTATGGGAGGTACGAGAAGGGGTGTGGTTAGGCCTCCAGATTTATTCTCCATTACTTTATCCTGTTATAGCTTTACTAATTACAAAATTTGGGCACGATTGCCTTGGGTGTACTGATATTATTAGTACATTCCTAAAGTGGGCGGAAAGGTACATTTGTATGGGAGGTACCATAAGGGGCGTTGCTAGACTTCCAATTTTTTCTCCAAAACATTGTCCTGTTATAACATAACAAAATACAGAATTTGGGCACGATCGTGTCGAGTGTATTGATATTATTACCCTATTTCTAAAGTGGGCGGAGTGGTACATTTGTATGGGAGGTACCAGAAGGGGCGTGTCTAGACTTCCAGATTTTTTCTCCAAAACTTTATCCTGCTTAAACTCTACCAAATACAGAATTTGGGCACGATCGCGTTAGGTCTTTTAATAATATTAATCGATTTCTAAAGTGGGCGGTACCAGATGTGTATGGGAGGTACCAGATGGGGCGTGAATAGACTTCCAATTTTTTTCTCTAAAACTTTATCTTGTTATAGCTTTACTCAAAATAGAATTTGGGTACGATCACGTTTAATTTATTGATATTATTTCTCCATCTCTATAGTGGGCGGAAAGGTAGATTTGTATGGGAGGTACCAGAAGGGGCGTGGCTAGGCTTTCAAAATTTTTTCCAAAACTTTATCCTGTTATAGCTTTACTAAATACAGAATTTGGGGACGATACCGTAGGGTGTATTGATATTATTACTCGATTTCTAAAGTGGGCGGAATGATGTATTTGTATGGGAGGTACCAGAAGGGGCGGGGCCATGTAGCCCATTTGCAATACCGTAAGTAGTTTTGAGAAAATAATAACTCGTGCAAAATTTCAAAACATTTGGTTGCGTCTTTCGAAAGTTATCGTGCGAACCAGCCGGACAGCCACCAGACAGACAGACAGACAGACAGACAGACGGACATGGCTCAAACGACTTAAAAAGTCATGAATCGAATTTGGTTCAAAGAAACCTAGGGTCTTAAGTCACTCCTTCTATGTGTTACACTTTTGGCTCGTATCAAATGATATATACCCTCATCCCTAAGGGTGATGGTATAAAAAGGAAGTTTTGTGAAAATAATCACAAGGAGGTGGGCGTACCTCCCATATATTCTGAAAGGAAAACAACTGACATTTTTCAAAATTGTTGTTGGTATTGAATCTAATTTGCCTCAATTTGTATGTGATATATTACTGGCAACTATGTTGAATTTAATCAAATTATCTCGAAGGACACACCCACCTCCCACATATCCTGAAATGGAAAAATTATATATTTTCCAAAATTGTTGTTGGTATTGAACCAAATTAAGCTAGATTTGTCTATAATATATTACTGATAACAGTGTTGAATTATATTAAATTATATATTTTCTAAAAAGAGATACATTCACTTAATTGAGAATAAAAGCGAAACGCGGTAATCGATTATTATGATCTACGATCATTTTGTTCATAGGTTATGTGAAATTACAAAAATGTAGTAAGACATGACACTTTTCTCCGTTTTGGATATTTTATTATTTTTTATATAGATTTTAGGCAAATTTTTTTTCATTAATTGTTGATTGTGCAGTGAAATCATTGACAGAAAAGAGTAAATGAATTTTAATTCTTAAATTTCTTAAATTGGTTAATTGGCATTAACCAATAATCATGAAATTTGGTGAAGAATATGTTCCACGACTCGATAAAACAAAATCGGGATTTTTTGAAACTTCAGCTAGGATCGGCAGAATCGAGGCATGACATTAAATAAAACTGATCAAATGACTCAAAATATGATTTAAAATTTTGATATGGGTTTTCCTCTAATGACATTGACTGCAGCTAATCAATAATTGAATATCTATATTGAAAAATTTGCATAACAATCATAATTTTTTATGTTTTCCAAAATTCTGACATTTTTCGGTTAAAAAAAAAGTTCTGAAATCATATCTATATCCAATTTACTTCGGCAATCTGTAAGTGGCCAACATTTCTACATCAATACCATATTGGACAATACTGAAATGTATTTTAAATTCTACTCATTATTATCTTAAATTTAAAACTTTTGATGGTTTCTTTAGAAATGCGGCATAAGTAATAGCCTCCCCAACCATTGTAGTGTTAGTTTCCCATATTGAATTAAGCCAATGTGTATATTAAGTTAGATAGCCGGATACTTTCTCCCACATACATATGTACGTTGGCCTGCAAATATACTCTGCATGTGTCCTTTTATTATTCCTTTGTCGTATGTGAGCATATGCTATCTCTCTGTTTTTGTTAGTTTTCTTCGAAATCAGCTTGAACAACTTTTGTTTTATTTTGCCAACAATAAATGTTTTCTTTCCACTTAACTTTTCTATTTATTTGGGGCTTTTTTCGTCTCTGTTTAAATATTTGACTAAAATATTTCGGTCATCTTTGTAGGGGCTCCTTGTGGCATTTACTGCAATCTTGCCAGGGCCAAGAAACTCGATATGAAGAATATAAGAATAGGGGGAACTGTGTTTAAAAAAGAAAAAAAAGTGCTATTTGCAAAATTCCTCTTTCATACGAGTATTGTGGCTTCCAAAGCTCTTAAAGCTTTGACTATATTCAAGATAGTTTTAACACAAATTAAGAAGTTTTTTTTTTTAATATTAACTAAACAATGCATATTTTGTTAAAACTATTGTTATTCCTCATGATACCGTATAACCACATCCATAGGGATATTTGATTTGATATGAGGAATAGGGTAACGTATTAAAGGGTAAGAGTTGGACTCCAAGTAACTAAGGCCAAATTTGTTTTCGGAACTGTTTAAGATGATTGAGCCATGTCCTTCTGGCTGAATGACTGGTTGGTGGACACCATACCTCGTATTAACCTCCCCAGATACAAGCGCACTGCCGTCTCAAAGTTATCAATACACACTTCGCTACTTAGACAGTACATGATTTTGGAACTCAATTCTGAGAACTGCACGTGAAAGTATTCCCAAAAAGAAGAAGTTCTGCATTATTCGTTTTGTCAAGTTACATGCCATAATAATTTTGTATCGATTTGGAGTTAGTAAGTATAGTTTAGGGGAATTTGAAACCGAAAAGATAAAAACAAAAATTAATATTTAATAAATTAGGGAAAATATGTGACAACATGTTCATAGTTAAGCAATATGCAGTTAAGTTGCTGTAAGGGCCCGCCCAACTATAGTCACTAGATAAAGAGAATCATAAAAGCGATAACTTGTGACCCCAAAAAAAAAACGGTAGGATTCCATTTAAAATTCGTAATAATTTAATTTAAAAACTAAAATTTGACAATTCATAAGATTTTAATACACCACCTTTTAATACTCTTCACCACGCGCACGAACGGAGGGTATATTAATATCGTTCTTTCCTTTGTAACGCCCATAAGGAGGCGTGGTAGGTATGACCGTATGTCCGTCTGTCTGTCTGTCCGTCCCCGCGATTACAGCCGTAGTTTAAGAGATATCAAGCTGAAAATTGATATACAAACTTCTAACCTCCAGGTGTAGGGCCCGATCGGTCAAATACTACTCCCACCACCCACACAAATTCCCCCATTTTGGGGGTGTCCGTCCGTCAATCTTCGCGATTATAACAGTAGTTTAGGAGATATCAAGCTGGAAATTGGAATACACTTTAGGAAGAGAGAGAGAGTATTGATAATAACCCAACGAGACTAACGAGACTCCCCGCCTCCAATCGGATGGAAAATAAGGTCATATGGCTTTATTGCATATTACAAATGCCCCCAAAAGTAAGAACGAAAAGGGCGTGCCCCCACCGCATTCGTCTTTAAATAATGCTAAAGAGAGAGTAGCGCGACTGACTACGACGAGCGGCGTGCCCATCCTGATGCTAAGCTCCGTGGGCCCCGACATTTGTTTACAGAATGTTTTTTTTTGGGGTATTTTTCATAAACTATTTGAAGCATTTTTCAAAATTGTTGGGAAATTTTCGTGCTTGAGGTTTGGCTCTTTTTTTTACCATTTTTGATTTTGAAGCATTTTTCGTTTCTTATTTGAAGCATTTTTCCTAGAGCCACAAATTGGGGTATGTCCCTGCGATTACAGCCGTTGTTTAAAAGCAATCTAGCTGAAGTTGTAACTGTAAGTGGAGGTTGAGTTCTCATATGAGCCCGATCGATCTAAAACTACTCCCACCTCCCATACAAAATCCTTCTTTTTAAGGGTGTCCGTCTGTAAATCCTCTGTTAGTTTCTAAGATGAGCAAGATCGGGCAAAAATTACTCTCACCTCCCGTAAAAACTTCCTCCTTTTTGGGGGTTTCGGTCTATCTGAATTATATTGAATTGAATATACAAGCGTGTACCCTCTTAGCGAAGGTTAAGTTATAAACTGAGCAAGATCGGATAATAACTACCCCCACCCACCATTAAAACTTCCCCTTTTTGGGGGTGTCCGTCTACTGTAGACAGTAGGCTAAGAGCTGTCGAACTGAAAATTGGCATGCAAGCTAGTGTTTTCAAGCTCACATTTCAGTAAAAATTAATGACAATTATTTTTTAGCACTATAAAGTTTAATAAAATATAGTTGTAGTGCAAATAATGTTTTACCAGCATTTTTACAAATAGTGAAGGGTATCTGAGCTTCCTTACTAGTTATACTCTCAATCTTAAAGATGAGGGTATTTATCCTTCAACGCGAGAAAAAGTGTAACGCATTAAAGCAGTCTTATAAGACCCCGAGAATATTTAGGCAATATTCGTTTCAGGATTTCTAGACGATTGACTAATGTCCGTCTATCTGGATTATGACAATTTACTGGTATAAATATTTTGCAAAATGAAGTAATGGGATTGTAAATGGGCAGAAGAGGCTCACCCATTATTTTAAATATTGTTTTGCCCTACAATAATGTGGCATTTCTGTGTCTTCTAATAGGACACGTTCATGTGCGATAAGTCTAATGTTTTATTTTTGGCTTTTAATGGTACACGCCCCTTACAATAGTGAATTCTATTTTTGTAGTTTAATTTTGTTCAAAAGTCGTGTCAAACAAGTGGCTGTGAAAAGCTCTTTCATGACTCCTATAAGTAAAAAGGGAACTTTTCATACGACGCCGTTTTTCATATAATGTGTTTTTCCTACGATTCAGGCGTGATGATAGATTTAATCTCTTAGCTACATTGTCCATAAAATTACCTAATGTTTCGCATCTATTCAACTAAATATGACAATAGCAAAGATATGTATTGTTTTCAGAGTGTCATGTAGCCTCTTCTTATTCGTTGTTGTCATATCGTGTAAGTAAAACTCAACACACTTGTTTCTATGTATTTATGTGTAAATATGAGATACGCGTGTACGTTGAAAGAACAATAGTGCGGCGGCATGAGAAGATTTTATATTCATACAATGTCATTCTGTTTAAGAATACAATTTCGTGCAAGTCCTAGTTTGGCAGCGGTTGTCAATGTTAGAGTGTTGGCAAACTTTTGGACGGGGCTCTATTCGGCTGCTGTAGATTTTAAACGTGCAGAAAATTTATTTTATGAATTTGGTATCAAATGAAGAGAACGTACAAAAACTAAGGGAATAATAACGAACGGATGTAATAGTGTAAAGGTGGAGTATTCTTGCACACGCTATAATATTTGCCAAATGTACTAAAACTTAGTAGTGGAGTTTGATTTCTATATGCCAAAGACAATTTAAGAAAATTTTTATGGCTACGATAAACTGTAGTGTTCTAATTGTGCTTATAACTTAATTATTGGTTATCCGATTTAATAGATTTTTAGTTACTTGAAGAGGTATTAACAAGAGCTCTGTTAATTATTTAGGGCAGTTTTAGCCACATTCTCATGCATATAAGAAAATATTTATAGTCCTTTTAAATCATTGTCAGGATCATAATTACAATAACATTCTAAAGCTAATGGCATTTTGATTTCTTCGTTGATTTTGCATTCAGGGATTTAAATTATATATAAATAGTTTCTCCTTAAACGTATCATAATAACGGTTTCTGTGACCAGATTTCCATTATTATGCAAACGCGTGGGAAGCCTTGTTTCATCACTTTTCATTTTTACCTTTTGTGTATCTCTATTTCTTTTTTAAATTAGTCAGTGTTGTTCATCATACCATTGAATGCAAAGTATTGCAAATCGTGACGCAATTAGAGTTTCTATATTATTATTTTATTTTATTGATCACGTACGTCTAGTGTCTATGTGTCATCTTATTTTTTTTAGTTTTGTTCAACTAACTTATTCCATATTTGCTATGGATGAGATATGTGAGAGCTTCTTTTATTTTGATAATGAATTCGATTACATTTTTGGCTCACACAACAAAACCTACAGTTTAATGACGAATCTGCACTTCAGCTGTGTGAGAAGCTTTTACGTCGACAATGTCGAGGGCGCTGCCGATAAAAGAAATATAAATGACAGAGACAGGAATCGAACACTACTTTCCCGCATGTTTATCGCCCATGTCGACCGACCGCAACAATGCCTCCAGATGTTAATCTACGTATAACATCTGATTTTCATATTTTATTTTCCGTGCTCACTTAGCCAATACTATTCGCTAAGTTGAGTCTCAGTGTATCTTGTTGGTTGATATGCGACCAAAAAGAGCACATTTTGTAGAGAGGAGAATATCGCGGATGAGTGCTGTTGGAGATGAAAAGTAAAACTTGCATCTCAAGCCGACTCACAACGTCTCTGTGGTGGCACCGTGATAGTTTTTATCACGAATAGCGGCAGATAGTGAGCGAAGAACCCTGATGGCTGGGTTAGCCACCAGATTTCAGGTCTTTTACTGGCTCTGAAAACGAGAAGAAGAAAAAGTAACAAATGGAACCTCCTAAATGTTGATGACCACCACAAACATAATTTAAGGATTAATATTATGCAACTGGAACTTCCATATTCGAGAAGGAATATGGAGAAGGCGCCACTATCCGACCTGTGGATCTCCTTAACAAAAGCAAGGCTGATATCACCGTCATACAGGAGATGCGATAGATGTGAAAAAGCATTAAATTGGATATGGATTTGTAATCGGCCAATGACTTAGAAAACTTATATTGCGGTTCAATTCTGTTAGTGATCGAAAAGACAAAATCCGATTCAAGGCGAAATACTTTTGGCTGATTTGACCACGTACCGCGGTGAAAGATAAAGACGTTGAGATTAAAGATACATTCTACGAAAGTATCTTAAAAAAAATAATTTCCCGTTACACCCAATGAATGAGGTATGGGATAGCTTCTCGCGTTGTTGTGAATTAACACGCTAACTATTTTTAGATTCACAACTAAAGGCACTTACTTGTTTATCGACGAATGCGAACGTCACTGTTTGAGAAGCTTTTACTAGACATGCCGATTGACTCGACATTATACTGCGAAGTTGCTGTCGATATAACATTTAAAGAAAAATGTAGATGACTGGAGGCGGGAATCGAACCCGGGATCTCCCGTATGATAAGCTTGTTCTAACCTTCATGTTACGGCCGGCCCGACGTAGCTTATCACAAAAAAACTCGGTTTTCGAATACTTAATTAAGATAAAACCGGGTAAAACGGGTTTCTTTCGGTTTATTCTTAAAGTAATAAAAATAATAAATAAATAAGAAAAAGTGTTACTCTTATTACCAATTTAATTCAGAAATGTTAAAAATAACGTAGTGTTAAATTTATCTCACAAAAGCTCTGGTTTTTATTAAATATAGCCATTCATAAAATTATTTATGCTCTTCCATCTTTCACAACTCTGCCTGACGTCTCCTAAAATATTCTTTAATTTTTTTCACGAACTTTATTTTTGAATAAGTTTTAGCCTATGGTATCTTTATTTAGTCAGGTATCCTTCCTTTTAAACCTTTTTCTATGAACATCACACATCTGAGTAATTTTCACGAGGAGGTTTAAAGTAGATTTTATGTTGTGACAATATAACTTAAAAGCTCAATAAAGGAAATTTGACTTGTCACGTTCTAATATAAGCCAATTACACTGTGACACAAAATGGAGGTTCTTGTCTGGAGGCGGAATATTCCTTTACGGAAAAAATCCCTTAGTTGAGAATTTTATATTACAGGAGGAGGAATCAGACATAGGTCGAACTTTTTTATGGCACAGTAAAATATTCAGTTTAAGCAAAAAAGAGTTTGAAATAGGTTCTAAAACACAATGTTTCTTATCGTTTTGGTGCATTTTTGAAATTGGACGACGATTTCTTTGTAGAACATTTTTACTCTCTTTCTTGACTCCTCATGTGTCCTTATTTCGCGAAAAGTCAGAAAGGACATTGTAATGGGAATTTACAACATTAAAATGTTCCACAAAAATGTTGGTCAGAAAATTCTAACATACTTGGGGTACTATAAGACAAAAATCAATATCTCAACTTTTTAATAATCATTTTGTTTTTTTTTAATTTGTTCAATTTAAACTCTCTATGTGCACTCTCCATCTTCCTTTTTGTCCATACTTCGAGAAACGTCAGAAAATTAGCTTTAAATGTGTAATTGTTCTCTGTTAACCTATCGGTTACTTCTGTTTGTAACATTACAACATAAGGAAGTCGTCTTTTAACTATCATCAAGATAAGAATGCCGTGTATTAATTTTTAAAGTGAATTCGAAATAAAGGAATTAAACATATAATAAAATATTTATTGCACTGTGTTATTGGGCCTATTACCACCAAACAAATTGGGGCAATTTTATGTTGAGTATAATAATAAAATTTTCTGCAATTATTTATGTAAACTAATTTTAACATAAAATTAAAAGGTGAAAATCTTGAATAGTTTTTTAACAAAAGGTTTTAAAAATCTCTGTGTTTAATCTATATTGCTATATTTTCAGAAAATAAATCACAATATTTGGTTTTAAACATGACTCCATAATATGTATACCAGTATTTATTTAAATTACACCAAGGTTTATTTAAAGGTACCTAAGAAAAATTACATCTTTTTGTATTTATAAAATTTGTTATTAAAAAAATATATTGAACATATTTTTTTAATAAATATTTTAAGAAAACTGTTTTTATGCTGTGATTTTAAAAAAACCGGAAAAAACTGACCTCAACAAACCGGTTAAACCGGTTATTCGAAAATCAATATTTTGTAAAATCCGTCTGACGGTTTTGAACAAAAAAACCAGTTTCCGGTTTCGGTTTTGTATACTCTAGTATTATGTCATGAGCTAAAAAAAGAAGATCCAAGTCTGTGCTCCAACTATTACGGGATTAACGTTTCCCAATCGCATATAAAACCTGTCGTGTATGTTATGTGAAAGTCTTAAGCCAGTGCTATCCAGCCAGATCGGGCCTTATCAGTGTGCCTTTACACCTGGCCAATCAACAACTGACCATATATTCACATTGCGAAAATCTTGGAAAAGACTCATGAAACACAGATCAACACATACCATCTTTACGTCGACTAAAAAGCTGCCTTCGACAGCCCGATATGGCAGAAATTACTCAAAGTCATAGCTGAGCCTGATATTACAGCAAAGCTCTCCAAGGCTCTATGGAATGACTCTGAACGTCTTTAGTGAAGATTGGCAAACCATTCTATACCAGATGTGATGGAATGATGATGGAAATATAGTCTTCGGATAGCAATATTTTCCCTCTTCAATTCATCAATTTGACTCTTCAAAACAGCGATCTCATCCGCATGATGGTCAATGGTCAACGGACCCAAAAAACTCATATTAATGCTGGCCATGCGATTCACTTCAGTGAACAACACCATTTTATCCTTAATAGTCCTCCTCTGATGTCATCCGGAATGGCTTTGATATCACAGTGCAACATTTCTAAGGTCATCGTCTGGTGCCGCCTTCGTACCCAGATATTTTTGAAGTATATACCGAGACTAAAAAAATCCCCAAAGGATTTGGCCCCATTACATCGAAGCATTTTTTTATGGATACTCCAATATTTTCACCCCTACACGATTTTTTTATCATTTTTACGGTTTACATATTTCATAAACTGTTCGGAATTTTTTCTTTTCGACTTCGGCAAAGTTGTAGATCTAAACCAGAGCAAAAAAAGTGTCGAATAGACCGACCCAAAAAAATTGCATCCAGTGCATGAAAATTGCAAAAATATGGGAGAAACTGATATTTTTTCATGATATTTTCCACACAAAATTTAGTTCGTTGTACTCCGTGGCGTATGATTTATATGGAATATTACTTATTATAATCATAATTTTATGGTGAAAATAACATGAAAAAATAGCCTTTTTTCCCATATTTTTACAATTTTCATGCACTAGATGCAATTTTTTTGGGTCGGTCTATTTGAGACTTTTTTTTCTCTGGTTTAGATCTAAAACTTTTCCGAAGGCGAAGAGAAAAAATCCCGAACAGTTTAGGAAATATGGACTCCCTAAAAATGTTCAAAAAATCGTATTGAGGTAAAAATATTGGAGTATCCATAAAAAAATGTTTCGATGTAATGGGGCCAAATCCTTTGGGGATTGGGTACGAAGGCGGCACCAATTTATGTGTTGCACTGTGTATTACTCCACCTTTCAAGGGCGTAGCCAGGTCCTCATGTACGGTGTGATCAATTTTTTTTTTTATGAAAATAACAGCCTTCTTTGATTTGCTGAAAACTCCTCCAAAAATCTTTCCTCCAGATCAGCCATTTTCTCCTTTACTAAGGCCCTATGGGTGCTTAGCATACACAATCCTGGGAAAAATAAAGTATATGTAATAAGATGAAATTTTATTTTTCATTTTATTACCATTTAAACGATTTGCTCCCATAGATATTCTTAGCCACGTCTTAACTCTTCTCAGAGTACTGAAAGGCCGTTCCACCGTTGCAGTTGTAGAGGGTATTGCTAACAAAATTTCCAATGCTTCTCTAATCTTCGGATAAAAATCTATTTTGTTATAAGCAAATATCGAAACTATGTCGTTTTCTTTTTCTTCATTCCAATAAATATGCCAAAGTTCAAGCTCCTTTTCAATACCTTTCAAATTGTAAAAATAAATTGCACGCAAAAGTTGATCCTGAAGTTGGTCTAGGTTTATGGTTTTAAGATGCATTGGACTTAGGACTGCGGGATCGAAAGCTGCATTATTTTCTTTGTGAAATCGGTCACTTATGGATGTTATGAGTGAATCCAGATAGGGTATGAAAATAGCACGGCGGTAATATTCTTCTGTTGTCGTGGAGGATGTGTTCTTCTAGTTTACTTTTCAACAACTCTAGGCACGCAAATATTGAATGAAGCTTTCTCAGCCAACTTTTCACACTCTTTTAAAATCATTTCAAATTCAACTTCAGATGTTGCTCTATGTTTTTCAAAAACATTTAAAATATGATTTAGGTTTAGGCATTTAATTATATTGTTGTTTTTGGCCTGCAAAAAATTCACCACTAGTTGGAGAAGACTGTAGTATTTTGCAATTATGCACTGTGCACTGTGTAGCTGAAAGGCAACTTTTCTTGTGCCAGCTTTGCCGTCTGTGCACAACTTTTCTAATCCATCTATTATATCGCAATAAAAGAATTTAAAATCGCTCATTCTTTGGTACTTCTCGGACCAACGTGTTTCGCAAAACGAATGTACATTTGGAGCATATTTTTTGCGAATGGGAGACTCTTTGAAAAAAATTATAATATCTTTAATGGTAGAAATGGTATTTCGGATTTCTTGGATCAAATTAAGATCATTGACAACCAAATTGAGACGATGACTGACGCAATGGATAAAAAACCTGTTTTGAAATGTGCCTTTTAATTTTTTTTGTACACCACTTTCATACTTACTTTAATATTAATAATCATACTTAATATTAATAATATTATAAATAATATTTTTATTTAAATAAAATTTATTTAAATTTTGATGATAATGTACCAACGAATAAAAACAAATCGCCGACAGTAGGTTAGAGCAACTGCCCCATAAACCCCCACCCCCTGAATACGCCCTTGCCACCTTTCATTCGATGATAGCAACCAGGTTGTAGGTTCATAGTCTCTTGCGACGGCATATTGAGCAACTTCTTCATGTTGGGTTTGCACTGTATATGTGAAGTTGATTTGTTGAACGTCTTGAAAAACTCAATATTTGTACGCATAAATTGATATTGATATTCGACTAAAGGTTTTATCGACGATATTTCGCATGAGTTGTAATTACTTGACTACCGCTGGTAATTACTTTATTCCAGTTGCGATATCAGATGATATGCATCCATGTTGAAATTGTCCAACACAAACTGGCCTCTTTCGATCGAGATCTGTTTAACTCCGTTATACAAGACAGGTATCGGTATTACTCTATGTAAATGAGAGACGTGATCGTTAAATAAAGGAATGACGAATTTACCAAAGTAGTATTAATTATGCTAGCCTCTGCTTTCATCAGTTTGTAGATGGTGCCTAGCTGGTTGTACTTTCTGCCCGGTAACTTTGGGTTCTCTGGAATGTGCTCGTCTTTATAATTACCACATCATTTGGTCTGGCCCTCCTTATTTCGTTTCCAAAAATATTACCGCTTCTTTGGTATTATCTTCCAGTTGTTAAACGACCCAATTACATCTCCTTCATGTTACGGTACCTCAATCAAATATCTTTCCAATAGGAAATTATACGGGGATAAACAATCTAACGATTCCATCTTTTCATTATCCAAATACATCAACGGTCTTCGAATTGGTAATTTCTTCACTGATTCAACACCAGACTCCCGAATCCCTCCATGGCCTGCCGGGGGAATACAATAAAATCATACGCCTTCTGCTGCAAGTACTGGCATTACGTCGCTATTGTCTTTACTGGCTGCTTGGTAATCCGCATCTAGTCCAGTCCCTTCCGTCACTAAAGCCTGATGTGGTATGTAGTATTTTCCACTTGCGCCTACTGGTACTCCTTCATAAAGTCAACACACTCAGACTTTAGTGGATTACCTTTCTCCAACTCATCCTCACCAGCCAAAATTGTAGTCATTGCTTGCGTCTCCCATTCAAATAGGTTAAAATCTGGCATCAGTCGTAATTGCGTCAGAATTTTACCATCCTCTTGCGTCTCCAATTCATATACATATTTTATAATCTGGCACTAGTGGTAATTGCGCCAGATTTTCGCCGTCCTATTGAATAATACTTGGTTGCTTGAAATGAAATTCATCGTCACATAGTTGTTCCGGTTCCACTTCCTTTATCTCTCCTCTGAACTCCAGTATCTTCAGCTCGCCCAGCTTTACGCTGCTGCGGGACTCAAGTTCCTTGCTCTTTCCCGGCTTTCACGCTTCTATCTCCATTCGTCAGCAGTAAAATTATAATAAAATAAAAATAAAATTTCGTTGTTATGATTTTATACTTGGTATACACCTCCTCATCGGGTTAATTTTATTACATTAACTTTTCATAGTAAATCTTTAACTTCTTCAACAGAGCATCCTCTTCCATCTCGCAGATTTCACGAATTTTCAGATCCTCTTTTATATGTTTGGCTTGCATAACGAAGGTTCTTTTTATTATTGATCCTGGCCGGTTCTCCCGATCCAATCGTCCACTATTGCCCGTAGCTGTTTTCCTCGCTGAGGACGATGCCAGACCAATTCCATCTGTGCCATCTCGCATTATATTTATTTTATTTTACACCGCTCAGGATTTTTTCTATGTCTGTTATATTAAATATTTCACCACACACTCTTTTTACTCAATGGACTGTAAACCAACCGATCTTGATGAGGAATTTGTTTATACATTATGTTTCATGAACACATACATCGGTATTTGTGAGAATTCATCGATCGTATTGATTAGATATAAATTTGTGTTAGTGTATCAAATGATACACCAAAGTGGCTAAACGACCAGAAAAGTTTTTTATTGTTAATATTAATGGTCAATTCATTGCCACGCACTAGGATGATGTGTTTCGAACTCTATGATGAGTTCATCTTCAGACCCCGTTGAGACAAATTGATGCACTCTGGTACATCATCAGCTGTATATATATATATCTACAATTATGTCAAACTTGTTTGGGAGGCTGCGTGAACATTGACAACTTAAATTTTAAAATAATATATGATTTAAGTGCCAAATTTCCACTATCAACAAAACAAATAACGTCAGCATTGAAATCAGGTGAACTATACTGCTTGCTTCGGACTTAGCAAACGATTTGATGACTAAGCCCTCTCTCTTTGAACAAAAATCCTGCTATACCAGGTGCTCTTGATGTATAGCGCAGAATGTTGGGTTCTTGAGAGAAAGATACTCTGCAACATATATAAACCCATCATTTTAAGGGAGAATTCGACGTCGTATGAAACATGAGCTGTACAAGCTATACCCCGACATTAACGTGGTCAAACTCATTAAGGTAAAGCGGTGTTGTACGCATGTATGAAATGGACGGCGCAGAGGAGAACGACTGAAATTTTAATGGAAAGACCAGGTTACTGAGAACCTTGCACAACTTGGTGCGACAAATTGGAGAAGAAGTGAGAAAGTTCAACTTCGTATGAATCATAAGCTAAACGAGCAATATACCGATGTTGATATGGTCAAACACATAAAGATACAGCAGATGCATAGGCAAGATTGTACGCATAGATTATAATGCTGCAGCACGAAATGTCTTCGGAAGTGAACTTGATGGATGGCGCAGAAGATGGCGACCAAAACTACGATGGAAAGATCAGGTTACTGACAATTCGTGCGATAAATTGGAGAAGGAGCGGAGAAGATTGAAGCGCATGTAATGCTTTTTTATATGCGGTATATAATACAAATTTAGGATTGTACCGATGTGCATCCTAAGTAAGTGGAGAGTGTGGCTAAGACAATCTATTCGATGCCGTGCGCAGGAATAAAGCCCTCGCAAGCACAAAATCGAACTTTGACTTTTTTGCGGCACACTAATGCCTAACGAACAATGCGAAATATCGCACAATATATTCGTTATTTTATAAATAACACATGTTAAGTGGAGCTTGATGTCGAATATCGATATTAACGAAACTCGCAAAAATGCCATTCAAGGCTTAACCTTTTCTGGTTACCCATGTTGGGAGCAGGTTTAAAAGAAATAATCTCTATATAAAATTCTGCATCCAATAACTACCATATTGCTAAAACTTATCAGTTTAAAACTGTTATCGCATTTAATTCAACATATGAATTTATGACTCACAATACGTCTTACATGATGATATATGCGATTTTTGTTAGCCTTTTACCACTAGATGATATTCCATCAAATGACAACCTGCTGTATCTGTATAGCTCACATATAAATAAATTTCCACATTTAGTATCCATATGAACTAAAGACATTCCAATAAATCTGAATTGTGGGCAAATACTGCGAATAGCGTTGTTCACAAAACGTTCCATTGAATCTACATACATACATCGCTTAGGTATTTGTAAAACACAATGCTTTATGCGAATACATATACAGACGCATACAAAAGTCAGCGTCTCTACACACACATTTTGTGCACAAAGACCCATAGAATTTGTCGTAAAAGAAATATGAGATTGGCTTTGAAAGATACCTAAGGAAATTTACCAAACAATCAAACGCAGATTGTCAGGTTATTTGGCCCAAGTAGAGAGGCAGAAAAACTCCTTAAATTGTAAATGTGATGATAGCTCAGGGCGTTTGGGACCATTGCGTGGAAAATAAATATAATAACAATAAAATATATATACAAAACAAAGAAAGCATTCAGTTTACGAAATGAAGCGTAAAAGGAAAACGTAATTTAGTTGATGCCGGCGGAATAGAAATAAAAATATTAAAATATGTCTGTTGACTGAATTTTAAAAATCGAATTTAAGCTTTTATGGTGTTTTGTGCACTTAGATTTGAATGTTGCTCGTAGCGACAGTGATGAGTATTATTACAGTTGGGGACTTATGGCATTTTCTTTCATTTCCTTTAACAGTTATTTCCCGTAGATATTATCTTTGATGGGATTTAGTAACAAACAAAGGCAGTCATGGCATAACAAATTGAAAAAAAATCAATAAGTGACTTTATATTATATGTTCAAGGTGGGCAATTACCAAATCGTTATCTAAGACCCAAATAGTTTGTCTTTAGGCAGCGACAAACTGTTTGGGTTATAACGGTTTAATCATACTAAGTCATATACATAGTCATAATTTTTGATACCGTCGGCTAAATGTGCAAATCTGCTAAATCTACCTTTTAAGTAAATTTAGATTGTGTGGTAGAGAAAGATACGTCTCGTTGACCAGCATGTAGTTTTTCTTCAACTTGAGTCTTTGAAGTGTGTAAATAAATTTGATTAGAAAAAAATGCTAAATCCAGTACATTATAATTTCAGTGTCATATTAAATATAAGAAGTTTTTTGTCTCTCCTCTAAAATGTGCTGAAAGGGAGTTAGCCCATTCAAGGGATGTTAGGGAACGGCACAAGGGGATAGGATAGAAAGAAATCACGCTAATGTTCGACGACAGCTTAGATTGCCCACCACCAAGTCGAACATAGGTAAGAAGAGCAATATTGCGGCTGAAAAATAATAAAATAGTCGGTGCTGATGGAGAGCTCTTCAAATCCGGTGGAGAAGAGCTGATAACGAGGATGTACCAGCTCATACGCACGGTTTGGCTTAACGAGTACATGTGCGATGATTGGAATCAAAGCGTATTATGTCCTGTGCTGAACAAATATGATCCAACTGTGTGCTCCAACTACCGAGGGATCAGCCTTTTACCCATCGCATATAAGGTCCTGTCGAGTGTGCTATGTGAAAGACTAAAGCCAGTGTTATCCAACCTGATCGGGCCTTATTAGTGTGGTGAGACCTGGTGAATCAACAACTGACCCGATATTCACACTTCGACAGCCCGATACGGCAGAAATTACTATAAGCCAGGGCTGAGCTTGGTATTCCAGCGAAGCTGACACGCCCTTGCGGAATGACTTATGCGAAGTGTTCAGTGAAGATTGGCAAGGACCTTGCGGAGCCTTAATATACCATGCGAGGCCTAAACCAAGACGACGGCCTATCGTCGGCCTATCTCTTTAACACAGTGATGGAGATGATAATGAGAAAAGCTCCGGTAAACACGAGTAACACGATATTCAACAAAAACCACGTGTTACTCGCGCACGCTGATGACGTAGACTTCCTCGGTCGAAAACTGTGGGATGTGACCGTATCCTTCTGCTCCGCCATCAACAAAACAACTAATGTCAGAGAAGAATCCTGCTTTCTAATAAATGCACTACGGACTAAGCAAGCGATTTAATGACTGAGCCCTCTCTCGACGAACAAAAATCCAGCTATATAAATCCAGATATATAAGGTGCGTTGGCTAGGTCATGTTGTGCGCATGGAAGAGGGCGACCAAAACTCCGTTGGAAAGACCATGTTATTGAGAACCTTGGTGTAACTAACTGGAGAAGAAGGTAGTTGTGTAGCCGATTTATTACCAACATGTTAAGGTCAGCTACTTATGGTGGTCAAAGCAACCGCTTAGAAGTTAGCTAAAGTTAGAAGGCGAAATGTTGAGTAACCTAATCGGCATGCTACCACCGATGCGTCTTAGGAACTAGGTAACAGTAGTTACTGAAGCTCAACACAGGCTCTCTTAGTGGCTTTGGCAGCCCCAAGAAACTAGGATCGGGAGCGGTGGCCTAATAAGCCACTCTTCTTAAACAAAAATTTATTATGAAAACACGAAGAAAAAGAAACACAAGAACCCTCCCAAATGTTGATGACCCCCGCAAACGATATAAGGACCATGATTTAAGGATATGCACCTGGAATGTCCGAACTCTATACAGAGATGGTGCCTCTATCCAACTGGCGGATGTCCTCGACAAATACAAGGCTGACATCACCGCCATACAGGAAATGAGATGGACGGGACAGGGATGCATACGACGAAAGAACTGTGACATCTTTTACAGCTGCCATGCAGAAAAACACGAATTTGGATGTGGTTTCATAGTCGGCAAGAGACTTCGACACCTGGTCTCGCGGTTTAACCCTGTAAGTGACCGTATAGCCACCATTCGCATCCGGGCGAAATATTTTAACATTACGCTGATTTGTGTACACGCCCCGACGAAAGACAAAGACGATGACATCAAAGATGCATTCTATGAGCGCCTGGAGGATATATGACCGCTGCCCTGCACATGACATTAAAATTGTTCTGGGAGATTTTAATGCTAAAATAGGAAGGGAAGATGCTCTTGGTTCAGCAGTCTGAAAATTCAGTCTACACAACAACACCTCCAATAACGGATTCAGACTGGTAAGTTTCGCGTCGGCAAGAAACAACAAGTGGAACCAGATTCCCGCATAAAGATATCCACAAGGCAACCTGGATATCTCCCGATCAAAATACAAGAAATCAGATTGATCACGTGGTAATTGATGGAAGGCATGTCTCAAGCGTTATGGACGTGCGTGTGATGCGCGGTGCAAATATTGACTCGGATCACAACCTAGTTGCAACCAAGGTACGCTCACGATTAAGTAGAGCTAAAAACACTCGTAATCAAACGCAAAGGAAGCTAGACATCACAAAGCTGCATACCACTGAGATAGCCAATGCCTACTCCAACCAACTCTCTCAATTACTCCATACGAATCCCCCTAGTTCTGATGTTCCCGACATGCAGTGGCAGCATATTGCGAATTCTATCACCACTGCCGCAACAACCGTACTGGGTTATGAAAAACCACGCTCAGACAAGCCCTGGTACGATGATGAATGTCGCGAAATGTCTGACGAAATGGATGCTGCATACAAAGCAAAACTGCAGCCAATGGCAACGCGTGCGGTCACGGAGCGTTATAAAGAGAAAAGGGAGGGAGATGAAACGCCTGTTCAGACGGAAAAAGCGTCTGTGGAAGAAAAGAGAGAGCCAGGATATCGAAAACTACAGGGATAGAGGTGAGGCCCGAAAGTTCTACCAAAAGGTAAAAAGTAAAAGTTTTGGAACAGGGATCCCACCTGTAAGGACAGAGACGGAAATCTGGTCACGGACACTCAGAGTGTGCTGCAAATATGGAGGGAACACTTTCAATCTCTTCTCGTTCCCGAAGGCAGCATAAGTGATGAAATCATAAGTGTGTTATGTGAAAGACTAAAGCCCCTTCTTGCGAACCTGATTGGACCTTATCAGTGTGGCTTTAGACCTGGTAAATCCACCACCGACCAGATATTCACGCTACATACCCAAGAAATGCAGATCGATACCTACCATCTGTTCATCGATTACAAAGCTGCATTTGACAGTCCGATACGACAGAAATTGTTGGATGGTATGGCTGAGTTTGGTATCCTCGCAAAACTAATTCGACTCTGCGGGATGACACTGACTGACACGAAGTCTTCAGTAAAAATTGGCAAAAATCTGTCAGAGCCATTTTCTACCAAGCGAGGCTTTAGACAAGGCGATAGTCTGTCCTGCGATCTCTTTAACATCGTAATGGAGATGATCATGCGGAAAGCAGCAGTAAACAGGAATGGCACCATATTTAACAAAAGCCACATGTTGCTCGCGTATGCTGATGATATCCATATTATTGGACGTGGATTGCGAGATGTTACTGCGGCTTTTTCGAGCATTGAAAAGCAGTCGGCTAAAGTGGGTCTGGTGATAAACGAGGACAAAACCAAGTTATTTGTTTCAACGAACAAAGAGTCCACTCGTCTGGGACGCTGCGTGAACGTTGACAACTATAATTTTGAAGTGGTAGATGATTTTGTCTACCTTGGCTCCGCCATAAACAATAATAATAATGTCAGCCTCGAAATCAAAAGACGAGTATTGATCGCAAACCGCTGCTACTATGCGCTAAGCAAGCGATTTAACGACAAAGCGCTCTCTCGAAAAACAAAGATCCAGCTCTACCAGACTCTGATCCTACCTGTCTTGCTCTACAGCGCAGAATCGTGGGTTATGACACAAGCGGATCAATCTATTCTGGGAGTCTTCGAGAGAAAAATACTCCGCAAAATATTTGGACCCATCATCGTGAACGGCGAGTACCGTCGTCGAATGAATCATGAGCTGTATGAGCTGTACAACGACATCGACGTGGTCAAGCGCGTTCAAATAGACCGAATGCTCCGGCTCGAAAAGTCTTCGGCAATAAACTCGATGGGCGGCGCAGGAGGGGGCGACCAAAACTCCGATGGATGGACCAGGTGACGGAAATGTTAAGTAAGCTTGGTATGACGAACTATCTACGGAGCGCAAAAGACCGAAGCGCTTGGAATGGTTTTCTACGTGCGGCTACTGATAGATGAATTTCTGTTGTTGCTGCCAGTAAAGAAGAAGAAGAAGACTAGCAATAGTGGAAAAATCGCTACGAGATAAACAACCAATATATCGACCCCATTGTTGTTGCGTTGACCAGATAAACACACTACGTCTCATTATAGAACAATCTGTGCAGCTACGTACACCTTTATATATGGTATTCGTCGTATTTAAAAAAGCTTTTGATTAATTAAACCGAACAGTTATATGGTCGTCGCTAAGAGGAAAAGGTGTACCACCGAAACTTATAAATATGATAAAAGTAATGTAAAATATGAAAACGCAAAACTACATGTGCGCCATAATGGGATGACTAGTGAAGAATTTAATACAAACGCCGGTGTGAAGCGAGGCTGTCCCTTGTCACCCCCCTAATTCACCGTCATATTGGAGGAAATGTTGGGTGAACTATGTCAAAAAAAGAGGAATTGTATTCACCCTTCATCGCCACCTAGAAGTCCTGGATTGGGCTGATAATATTTGTCACCTATTTCATAAGCATTTCGACATGCAGAGTATGGAATAGGCATGTGCTATCTCGGTGGTATGTGCTGTCTTGCTTTCTTTGCGTTTGGTTACGAGCATTCTTGGAATTGCTCTATTTCGTTATTGTTCTTGTTGTTGTTGTTACAGCCGGAGTTTGTATGTTAGTTGTGCTGATCATTTTTTATATCGATTTTCAATTGATCAGGCATCATTTAACAACTCCGTTTCTTTGTTCCTGACCGAATTGAAATATCATCCAGTTGTTTGTTTAGGTTATTTGAAAAATATAAATTTTCAAAAATATTTCTTTTTGTATGGAGGGTATTAGAAGAGGTCAACCGAATAGTCCGCATTCGATACAGAATATAGTAAATCATGTTGATTTATCCTGCTCACCAACCAGACAGACGGATATTGCTTTTTCGTCCTGAAAAAAGTTTTTAAGTGAATCAGGTCTTTTTTAGAGCATTATAATTTTTCTCATATCAAATGATATATACCCTTATATATGAGAGGGAAGGTATAAAAATGCGATGGAACATAACAAAAAAACACTCCGCCGCGATGAAAATGATTTGAATTCGACTGTGGCTTGATAGTGGGCAAATACCCACTTTTATATCAAAATATATATAAAAATGGTAGCAAAAATTTATATTAATTCATCAATTGAGAACGACTAGGCCGATTTTGCTGACATTTTTTTCATTTGTTCGTAATTGCCAGGAGCAGGTTTATGTAAAAGAAAATTTTGGGAAAATCCTCCGGAAAAGTCGGGAAATTCGAAAAATAGAAAATCGCAGTTTGTATGGAATTATGTGTGCAATTGTTACGAATAGATTTTCGAATGGAATAATAAAAAAATTTTGTTGAAAAACTCGGAAAATTACGGAAAAATTCGAAAATTTTTATTTTTTTCGACGAAATTTTGCATGTTGTATGATTTGATAATTTTGGACGATGTAATAGCGAAAAATTTCGGATAATTATTCCGAAATGACTTTCCGAATGGAAAAAAGAAAAGTTATTGGTGGAAAACTCGGAAAATTCCGGAAAAAGTCGAAAGTTTTGGATTTTTTTCCATTGTACCTACCGCATGGTTTGATGATTTCAGAGGACGAAAAGGTGGAAATTTCATTGGGATACTTGGAAAATTTCGGATTATTGTGAAATTTATATGTATAAAAATGGTGTGAAAAGTGTATAATAATTCATCAATTGCCGGCCCATTTTGCTTCTGTTTGGGAAAATCCTTCGGAAAAGTCTGGAAATTGGACAATTCAGAAATTGCTTTTTTATAAGGAATTATGTGCAATTGTTAAGGAATTAATTTTAGAATGGAAAAATAGAAAATTTTTATGGAAAAACTCGGAAAATTCTGGAATAGCGCAAAAAAAGTTGATATTTTTATCGACGAAATTTTGCAGTTTTCGCATGATTTGAAGATTTTGAACGATGTCAAGGTGGAAAATTTCGGATAAATGTTGGTTGGAGAATTTAAAGAGAAAATTAATTATTAGATAAAAAAATATATATTGATATTCTATGCAATATTTGGTAATTTTTTTAAAAAATTAGTTTGCGTTTGAAAAATTAAGTTATCCACTTGGATTGCGGGCATTCATTTCGAAACGACTTTTTAGTTTTTTGGGGAGAGTTATTTGCTTGGCAAATGCCACCTATTAGAAGATCAAACTTTACATTACGTAATCGTTGTGCAATAATTAGTCAGACTATACACAGTTCATCCACGCCAAAGTGTATGCTTCTATCTTTGCTATCCTTTAATTCCTTGCATACTGGTGTTTTGTGCGCAGCATTTCGGGAGGCATGCTAAAATTCAAAAGCGATTCAAATCCCTGGATTGTTTGCGATCATCGGCCGGGTTCGACGGATGACATGTGCGTGCTCATGTGCGGCAATCAGCTGTCAACATTGGGAATGCCAGCGCCAAATCGTTCAATGCAATATGCATACGATCGCGAATTTTGACGAGATCAAGACTATAATCGAGACGAAGTGACCGAAAGAGTTAGAAAATATGTGTTGCTGTTAAATGCCGAGTACAAGAACATGTACGATTCGCTGACGAAGGTTGTTGACGATGAAACGGGAGGCATTTACTTTCTCGATGCTCCTGGTGGGACAGGCAAGACATTTTTTATTGATTCTGGGAATAATTCGGTCAAGGTCTCTAATAACGTTGGCCGCTGCATCCCCTGGCATGGCTGCAACATTATTGGAAGGCAGTCGAACTGCAAATTCCACTTGAAACTTCCGCTTGAATCTTCTCACGGTTAAAAAGAACCTCCCACCGTCTGCTAAATTGGCAACGGCCAAATTCGTGTTGATGTTTCCACTGAATTGATATCGTTCCCTGCAAATTCACAACGTCTGAAGAGCAACTCATCACATTGCACAAAATTATAAAAATCTCGATTGGATTAATTAACGGGCAGTACTAGCAGCGAAGAATAAGGACTTTGATGGCTTGAATAAGATTTTAGAAAGTCAAATCGCTGGAGAACTGCATTCGTACAAATTTGTTCACCGCGTGACCGACGAGGATGATGCGACCAACAATCGACCGAATTTTTCAACTCGATTAATGTGCCGCATAATTTACGGATGAAGGTGGGATCGATCATAATCATTTTCCGGAATCTGAATCAACCGAAATTGTGCAACGGTACGCGGTTGTCCGTCAAGAATCGGATAAACAATGTGTTTAAACGACGATCATCGAAAACAAATTCTAAGAAGAGGAAGTCCTTATCTTATGAATCAGATAATTCCAACTGATCATCCATTCCAATTCTCCGAAGACAATCAATAAATCGCAGACCAATCGTTGGAAGTATATGGGATTAATCTCGAATTTTCCTGTTTTATGTGCGGTAGGCTGAACGTTGCCTTTTCACGGAGAATCGGCTTCGTTGTTTGTTTTTGCGACGGAAAACTAATCGAAAAACATTGTTTATCATACAACTCTCTACTGAGTTTATCTAAAGGCATTTAATTGGGGCGAGACGAAGTTCGCCGGGTCCGCTAGTTTTCTTATAATTATCACCTTTAACATTTGATTATAACTGCCTTATTAATACGTAATTACTATTTCGATAATACCATCCACTTGCTTCCACCATCTATTTTCTCTTGTTTAACCTTTCGTAATTGACCAAATATGATTACGATATACATGTATCGCCTTTGCCTTCCATATACAGAGAAATAATCCTTTAAATGGCTATAGGTGAAAATGAGATTATAAAACAAATTGAACTAAATTGGCCTTTTGCCAATTTTGCCCCTCGAGATGTTGAACATTTTTATTAATATCCGATTAGTGTTGGTGTGTTGCTTCTTCGGACAACTTTAACGTTTTGTTCTAATTCATTGAACATGAAACATAATAAAATAATGGAATTATAAAAGAACAAATTGTGCTTATTGCTAAGATCTTTCGCAAGACTTTCATATATTTCATACAAGTGGTTTTGAGTGGGAAATTAGCGAAATATCCGCAGCTGGTAGGGAAGGTGGCAAAAATTGAAAGTGGTGAAATTGAAAATTTATTAAGTCTTGATGTGGGTACCGCGTAATATGTTGGATATTGTTACATATTTAATATAGTGGCATGATATTCTTCGTATTGCTTGTGTGAGATATGTGTAGCCTTGACTGTTGACTTTTATAATAAAATCTAAGCTGAGTTTGACTAAATATTTTCCGTCTAACAATAAGTAATGCGTTTTGGAAAATTCTTGTGTTATTTTTCCTAAACCTGTCCATTCTCCCCACTAGCAAAGAGGAACCCTAACGAAGATGTCTAAATGATTCTTCTATAATGCTAAAAGGACAATACCCTTGAACAAACCCTAATCGACTATACAATTATTTTGCTACAAATATTCTCAGTAGAATATTACAAATATATTTCTGAAGCAACTTAGTTTACAAATTGAATAATGCACTAACAGTTGGTCTGTATGTGTATGTAAATGACCAGCAGTAGCAGCGCTGCTCGTTTAGCACTCGTTTTTTTCTCAAATTTTCATTATACAAAAAAATTTAATATTCATAGCAGATGTTGCCTTTTATTTAAGATTCATAAAGTCATTGTTATGGTAATTCATAAAACGTGTAAGCATGTGTATGGTTGCCCTACATAATGTTATGCAACAAGAGCATCAAGAAAAGCTACTCAATGTTGCACGTAATGTCCCTACATTAATACATTTGCATAGAATGGACTTTAGTCTGGTTATATAAAATTTTGGTCTTACGGTGGAGAATTAAAGGAGTGGCAATGCAGTCTTAGCATTCTTTTAGTTTATCATATTAACACTAAATGAAGTTTAATGCCTGCTGATTTTAATGCATAAGTACTTACTATTAATAACGGATAGAAATTGTTATAGCAATGTATGTGGTGGTATACCTTTTTGTTTCTATGATGATGTTGGTTGTATCAACAAATAAATCTCTTTGCTTGAATTTCAGCTTAAAAAGTTTAACATTGCTAAAATGAGTAACAGTCTATAATATACATCTTTGTTATCCATATGAAGCTAGAAAAGATGTTTCTTCTCTTCCCAAATGATATAACACCAAACAACAACAAAAGTGATCCCCTTTAAAAATGTTGCTTAAAGTTGAAAGGAACAGCCAAGCAGAACAAATTAACTAATCTTCAAATGAAATGTTATGCCAAAGCAAAAATAGAAAATACTCAGAAATTGGATTGTGTTTTATAATGAAGTACTTTTTAAGTTAATCGTATACAACAAATCCAAAGAGAATTAGATTTTAAGTAATTTTATTCTCTTTATATATAAAAAACGTTAACATGTACAAAAAAGATTGCATTGCATTTAATGAAATTTCTTGATGGCTAAATGGTTTTAAAAATAATACAGTGCGTTTGAAAGGAATGTATCTGAACGCCATTTCATGGAAAGATATTTCGTTTTGTTTCTCCGGAATAGGATTAGCATAACATTTGAATTGATGATTTGCGATTAAACGATGGTTACGCTCCGATCTGGAGTTGTGTTAGAATTTGGGTCGTTAACCAGTACAAAGTCAGGCGAATTGACTGATAAATTCACTCACCCTATGTATGATATTGTTTATCAAAAACTCTGGTAACTCCAATAACTTGAATTATTGAAATTTACCGATTTGTTAATGAGATGGGACAGATTCATGGTTCAATTTCTGTCTCAGTCATAGACGGCTCCTTCGATGTTGTTGTATTGTGTCGAGTCAATCGTCTATAAAGAGGAGGTGCCGTTATGTGGGTCAACAAATAGACAGCTTGTTAATTTACAATAACGCGTGAAGAGCTATCCCATACCACATTCTTAGGATGCAAGGGGAATTTATGTTTTAGTAAATGAAAATGGGGAATGGGGTTTTTTTTATTTGGGTCCTTTAGATCCTTTTTCACTTGGGATTAACCAGAAGCTCTCTTTGAAGGTCCCCAAGCTGCCTACTACGTCCGAGAGAGCATATGTAAGAACGCGCAATGTTGAGTAACCTAAATGACATGCTATCACCGATGTGTCTGGGGGAGAAGGTAACATAAGTTACTGAAGCTCAATACAGAGGCTCTCTTAGTGGCTTTGGCAGCCTTATGAAACTAGGATCGGGTGCGGTGGCCTAATAAGCCACTCTCCTTAAACTTGAACGTTATGAGTACCATGATTTAAGGATAGGCACATGGAATGTCTGAACTCTATACAGAGACGGGGCATCTATACAACTGGCGGATGTCATCAACATATACAAGGCTGACATCACCGCCATACAAGAAATGAGATGGACAGGACAGGGATGGACAAGGCGAAAGAACTGTGACATCTTTACAGCTGCCATGCAGAAATACACGCATTTGGATATGGATTCGTAGTCGGCAGGAGACTTCGACATCTCTCCTCGCAGATCATTTCTGTTCGTTATCGAACAGCCACAATTCGCATTAAGGTGAAATATTTCTACATCAAGCTAATTTATACATATGCATTCTATCAGCGTCTGGGCAAATATATGATCTCTGACCTGTCCATGACATTTAAATTGTTCTGGGAGATTTTAATGCTAAAATAGGAATGAAAGATGCTCTTGGTTCAGTAGTTAGAAAATTCAGTCTACACAACTACACCTTCGGTAACGAATACAAACTGGTTAGCATCGCGTCAGCAAGATAATTGGTATTGAGTGAACGCAGGGCAACCTGGATATTCCCAGATTAAAAGACAAGAAACCATATTGATCAAGTGGTAATTGATGAAAGGTATGTATCAAGCTTTATTGATGCGCAGTGCAACTATTGGATTACCACCTAGCTTCATCCGAGGTACGGAAACGATTAAATATTGTTTAAAATGCTTGTAACCGAAGGCTAAGGAAGCTAAACATCACAAGGCTGCAATTACGAAGGTAGCCAATGCCTACTCCAACCAAATCTCTCAATTACTTTAAACAAATCCCCCTAATTCTAATGTTCCCGGCACACGGTGGCAGCATATTAAGAATTCTATGACTACGGCCGCAACGGCTGCACTTACTTACTTAATTTCCCTTTGCACCCCATGGATGAGGTATGGGATAGCTTCTCGCGTTGTTGTGAATTAACACGCTTTCTATTTTTAGATTCACAATTAACTGCACCTACTTGTTTATCGACGAATGCGAACGTCACTGTTTGAGAAGCTCTTACTAGACACGACGATTGAATCGACGCTTAATACTGCGAAGTTGCTGTCAACAACATTCGAGGGGAGCCGACAATGAAAGAATTTTTTTTTTTTTCTTTTTTAAGATGACTGGAGCCAGGTTTGAACCTGCGATCTCCCGCATGGTAGTCGCGTGTTCTAACCACTATGCCACGGCCGGTCCCTGGGATATGAAAAACCACGCTCAGATAAGCCCTGGTACGATGAAGAATGTCGCGAAATTTCTGAAAAAAATGGATGCTGCATTCAGAGCAAAACTGCAGCCAATGGCTACGCGTACAGTGTCGGAAGGCGATGACACGCCTCTTCAGGCGGAAAAAGTGTCTATGGAAGAAAAGAGAAAGCCAGGATATGAAAATTACAGCGAATGTTCTACCAAACGATAAAAAGCAAAGGCTTGGGAAAAGTGATCCTCACCTGTAAGTACAGAGATGGAAATCTGGTCATGAAAACTCAGATTGTGTTGCAAATATGAAGGGAACACTTCCGTACTCTGTTTGATTCCAAATTCAGCATAAGTGGCGAAATCATGCCAGTAATCGACGACTGATTAGACTATCTACCACCGACCCGAGACGAGATCAGCACGACTTTACAACAATAAAGCTGTGGAAGCCTATGGACTTCTGGCTGGGCTTTTCAAAGCCGGCGGCGATGAGCAGGCAACGTACATGCACCAGCTCACAAACACAATTTGGATTAAGAAACGCAAGCCCGATGATTAGAATAAGAATATTCCACATTCAGTGCTGAAAAAAATATGATGCGCTCCAGCTATTTACCCATCGCATATAAGGTGCTATCGAGTGTACTTTGTAAAAGGCTAAGGCCGGTGTTACAAAACCTGATCGGGCATTATCAGTGTGGAAACTGACCAGATATTTACATTGCGGAAAATCCTGCAAAAGATCCAAGAGAACACATCGGTGACGTGCAATATTTTCCAATCGAATGAAAAATAAGGCCTTATGGCTATATTACCTATGGCTTTATTGCACGTCACCGATCTGTTCCCTTGGTTCTTTTCCAATCCAATCGAATGAGAAATAAGGCCATATGGCTTTATTACCACAGGAGGTTAGAAATAAAGCCATTATGACATTATTTCACTTATGAACATTTTTTTAATTAAATCTATCTAGTTTGTTTGTGTTGCGCGCCCTTGTCTAGCTGCATAACCAGCCTCGCTACTCTCTCTTTTTCTGTTTGAGTAAATAAGTCGATAGAAAAAGTGGTGTACTAGAGAACACATTGCAGCGAGAGATGAATCCGGTGGTATCGCTACTCAGTCTTTCGGTGGCGGGCACGCCCCCCGCTTGTTAACTACTTAGAAGTCAATTTTTTTTTGGTTCGCCCACCCCTACTTCATCAACTTCATCAAGCTTCATTATTACTTTCAGACGAATTTTTCAATGGTATGGCATTATTGCCACTTTGATGGGAATTTTAATATCGTGTTATTGCACAACCATGCTGGCAATAAAGTCATATGGTCTTATTTCCCAATCGAATGTAAAATAAGGCCACATGGCTTTATTACCTATATATTTATTGCACGGCGCCAAACAGATCTACACGTACCATCTATTCTTCGACTATAAAGCTGTCTTCGACAGCCCGATACAGCAGAAATTACCCGAAGCCATGTCTGAGTTTGGTACTCCTCCGAAGGTGGTACGCCTTCGCGGAATGAGGGAATGAAGTCTTCAGTGAATATTGACATGGACCTTACTGAGCCATTTTATGCAAGACGAAGCCTAAAACAAGGGGACGGCCTATCATGTGACCTCTCCAAAATACTGATGGAGATGATAATGAGAAAAGCTCCAGTAAACACGATTGGCACGATATTCCACAAAAGCTACATGCTACTTCCGTACGCTGATGACGTAGATATCAACGGCCGAAAACTTCAGGATTTGACTGCAGCCTATAAGGTATACAGAAGGAATCGGAAGTGGTAAATGATTTTACCTACTTCAATTCCCCCCTCAATCAAGCAAATATCAAGCAAGCGAATTAATGACGAGCCCTCTCTCGACGAACGAAAATCCAGCTATACCAGACACTGGTTCTTTCTATATTGATGTATGGATCAGAATTCTTGGTTATTACACAAGTGCCAAAATGCTTTTGACAGTATTTGAGAGGAAAAAAAGTATAAAATAAATGGTCTCATCATCGTTAACGGAGAGTATCGACGTCGTATGAATAATGAGTTGTAGGAACTGTATACCGACATTGACATGGCAAGACGTATTAAGGTACAGCAGTTGCGTTGGCTATGACATATTGTACGCATAGTTGAAAATGCTCCAGCTCGAAAAAACTTCGAAAATAAACATATTGTATGGCGCAGAAGATGGGAACCTAAACTTCGGTGAAAAGACCAGGTTATTGAGAACCTTGCAGAACTTGTTGTGACAAACTGGATAAGAAGCACAGAAGAACAAGCGCATTTTTTTACATGCGACATATAATCACAATATATAATTAGAAAGTAAGTAAGAATTTATAACCTTGTAAATCTCTTGCTTTTCTTTCACATATCACGTGTGATTTGAATTTCCAAAACATTTTAGAGAAGAAATATTGATTTCGCTAACTAACATTGCTCCAGCGAACCATATAACGTCAAATGAAAAACATGCAAACAATTCATACATATTAAAATGCTTTGCGCTTGACTTGTCCTCCACAAGCAACTCCATATTCTTTTAACAATGCTAAGTAAATAACTATCGCAGAACTGTAGAATATAGATAAAAAAAAACACACACGCTCACAAAAAATTGAGAATAGCATAGTCTGTCATAATCATAGTATCTACACCCCCTCCTTTCCTCCTACACAACTCATACCATTACGAGATGACAAAAACGCTGACATCAGAACACTGATATTTCACCTCCATGTGGCTTGTAATCAAACGCAAGTATCTCAAGAAAAAAAAGACGGTGGCATTTAAACTCTCAGCTTTTTCTAGATGAAATTGCACTTCCTCTACATTTGCTGCAGTGGTTGTGTGCGGAAATTTAAAACGATCCATCATTAACATAAAATTGCTATATAATGTAATCGTTTAACATACAGTTACTGGCGCTGGCAAAGGACACTAGGGGTAGGTTAGAAGGCAGTCATTGCGTAAAGTGCTGAAGAGTATAGTTTAATTCACACACACATAGGCAAGAAGGGGACTGTAGCAGTGTTTGATAGGAGAATCTGTCACACCTAGAATTTATCATAGTTGGCTTAAAAACGAATAGGTCTTAGAATTGCTTTAAGCATGGAAACAAATATGAACATATATTTGGATACATTGTATAATTTATGTTCATTTATTTTAGGCTTTAAATCGCAAGGAAGTATATTACAGGATAATTTAACTAAACAAATTCAAATATCCTTCAGTTTTCTGTTTGGAAGTTATGGCACAATATTAATTTTCCGCAAGTAATAATTTTCTAAAAATAGTGTATATTGAAAGAACTATTTTGTCCTTCAATCAATTTGTTTTATGTTTTTATCAAGGCGATGGCACCAAGATAAATTTGTCCTTACTCAAGCACTTGAACTTGGTAAGAAGCGGAGAAAGACAGAAACGTACACAATGAGAGTTTGTGAGATTCTATATTTTCTTTATTGATAGCTTTGTTCTTAAATACAAAATTATTGCTAAGTTGGATTTTACAATTGTTTTTCTTATTCTACGTATTCTCTTTGTTATTTAATACATTTGGGTCATTCAAATGGAAGTAAATATTGAGTCTGGATTTGACAACGTGTACCACAAAAATGTTGAATCATTGATATGTGAATTTCCGATAAACGAGGAAACTATGCCACAACAATGTTGCAACACTGCTGTGCACTTAAAATCAAGTAGGTTGTTAAAACTCGCTGCAGCGAAGTATGTTGTATGTTTGCTTGTGTAACTGTGTTAACGTAAACAATTTGTGTTTAATTTGCTAATTTGTATAACATATTGACACAGTCTTTGGCTTAGCGGAGTTTGTTACAATTACAGTAATGACCTACGATATTTTATTTCTTTTTCTTAATGGATTAACAAATCCCAAATGCAATTGAGTCAGCATAACAAGTAGAATTGATTTCTGGGTATCATATTTTCAATTATTGTGTTTAAGTGACGTTGTGTGTAGTATGCCAGTGTGCTACGATAAATGAACGACACACACACATGGTTATTCTTTATGATAAGGTTAAAAATAATAATTCTGAACTGTGAATGTTTGAACATGCTCCCCGCCGTTGAGCTATGCTCAACCAAAAAATTAAGGGCTGATATAACAGGTTTCAATTGCTTTTGGTTATTGGTAATCCCATAGTATTAGTGTTCTTGACCTAGATAGCTAACAAAGTATTAAGTTTACAATATTGTTTTGGTTATTTTGGTTTTCATTTTCATTGAAAGATATTAGGTTTCTGTAACAACAAATTCTGATGACTCGTGTTGCCGGATAGCTGCACGTGGAAGTTGTTGACCGAGGTCCAGTTTGAAATGCTGTCTTCTTAGATATATGATAATTGACATCCCTACAACCGAAAACATGAGGGCGGCATACACCACTATTGCGTGATGTCTTTTCATGTTGTTGAGTTGTAGTGGCAAATCAGTGAGCATTTGTTGATGTAGCTGCTGTTGGACTTCCGTAATATTTTTGATGTGGTCGACGTACCGTTTGAGATGGAGTTTGCTTAGTTGCGGTTCGTCTGGATAACCGATTTCACTAAAGTTGACAATGGCTGTGTACGATGTGTGGACAGATGTTGAGTAGATTTGATGTCCTTGAATGAACATTGACCTGTACTTAAGCGTGCAATCTGGACTTATTTTTATGAGTCCTGTGCCTTGTAATGTGAGCCGAGAATGTTTGTGTTCGCACACAGTGGTTACTTGAGTTGGGTTTAGCATAGTATACATCCACTGGTTGCTGTGTGAAAGTTGTCTCATCGATGTGTTGTTGCTGAATGGAACCATGTTGCAACTGGTGCAAGTGATGTTATTGAGAAGCGAAATTTCACACGAACATTTATCTGCATCTGCGTTGAACTTAGTTTGCATGTTTGGGCAAAGGAGTTCATCTTCTGTCAGCGGGGTACAGGCTGCCCATTGTTGTTCCGTTAGTGTATAGTATTCGTCTCTATGAGCAGTGATCGCGATTAAGTCACTGCATGGCTTAATGATGACCATTGTGTTGTTGATAGATGCTGGGACTGGATGTAGCTTTAGAAGTTCCAACGTCTCTGGATCACATAATGGAATTGTTATGTAGAAAATGACGTGATTGTCCGTGATTCCTCCTTTCACTTTCATGATCTTGTAAAGCTGAAGAAGATTATCTTGACTGACAGGGAGTTGTAGTGCTGGTGGCAGATGATTCCTCACTTGTATGAGTTCTGATTGAAGTTGTGGCGGAGATAGCAACAGCGGGCTGATTTTCCCATGATGTGAATCGGATAGTGCTGTAACTATTGCCGTTTGTATCCGATGTAACCTTGCTGATATTGACGATAGCTGAGCAGATAGCGACACAAAACTTTGAACCAGTTTGAGTTGGTAACTTTCTTGTTCGTTTTCGCGTAGTCTGGACTCAATTTGGTTTATCTGGTCATTGATGTTGTCGAAGTTCTCATGAAGCTGTCGTTCATTTTGCTTGAAGATGTTGAGGGTTGAGTCAATGATTGACGTTTGGTTCTTCAATAGCTGTTTGGCGTGAGTTTGGTCTTCTTTGATCATGGTGATAGTGTCTGACATTTGCTCTGCGTAATTTGAGTCTAGAACCCCGAACAGTGAATTGGCAATGTTCCCAATAACGTTTACAGCGCCACGTTTGGTTCTTCTGGGTTTTAGCAAAAGGTTTCCATCCTTGAGGTCTGAGAATCCGAGCTCAAGGGTATGCAGAACGCTTCGACATGGGTTTCGTTGGGAAATTAGTGTGCACAAGTGCTGGAGTGCCGATGTGCCATTGGTAAATGTGTCCATCTCTCGCCAGTATGGTTGAAGCTCGTAATATGTTATAAGTCTCCATTCAGACCTTGAAATACGTGTGGTGCCAATTCCTTCAAAGTGAAAGCCGATGTTTGGTTCGAATTTTGTTACGCTGATTTTATTTGCACAAATTAAAGGAAGTGCAAACAGCGCCACGAGCATTGTTATCATGAGGCTGGAGTAAGATGTCCTTCGTTTTTTCTTGCTTGGTCGTTCGTCTGTTGGAGACTGTGATGGTTGGGCATCCTCATCTTCGGTGATCGGGCTTGTCGATCCGTGCATGCTTGGTTGGTCTGCACATGGCTCATCTTCGTCGAGTCTTGGAAGCGGAGCGAGATAGTGAATAGCTCTTTTAAGAACGCCAGTAGCTGTTTTCACGTCTGCGACTCTTACTACATTGTCGTTTCCTCTGTATGTTTTGATGATGCGACCTAGAGGCCACTTCATGACAGGGACATTATCTTCTTTTATGATGACAATGGCTCCTGGTTCGATGTTCTTTGACTGCTTTTGCCATTTGTTGCGATGTTGCAATTCGTGTAGGTAATCTCGGGACCATCGGCTCCAAAAATCGTGCTTAAGCCGAGAGACCAGCTTCCATCTGGTTGCCGGACTTGAGGTTGGTGTTGTTGCTTGTGAATCCACTTGAGCCGTGAGAGGTTCTCCAATCAGAAAGTGGCCTGGAGTCAGTGCACCAATGTCATTTGGATCATTTGACATTGGTGAGATGGGCCTCGAGTTGAGTATCGCTTCAATTTCGACTACCAGTGTCTCGAGCTCTTCGTATGTGAGAGATGCATTTGCCATGCTCCTTACCAGAAGATGTTTTGCTGATTTGACAGCAGCTTCCCAGAGACCGCCGAAGTGTGGCGCTCTTGGTGGGATGAAATTGAATTGGATGCCCTTGGTGTTGCATGCGTTTGTAATTGCTTCCTGTGCAGTGGGTGAGTGGATGATAGTAGCTAATTCAGGAAGTTTGTTCTTTGCTCCTACAAAGTTGGTTGCGTTATCGCAGTACAACTTTTGGCAGTGTCCACGCCGGCCGATAAATCTTTTGAGAGCGCCGATGAATGCCTCAGTAGTGAGATCACTCACAAGTTCCAGATGTACCGCTTTTGTGGCGAAGCAACAGAAAACCGCGATGTAGGCCTTGTGTGGTCTTTTTCCGCGTAGCTTGTAATGTACTGTTATCGGGCCACAGTAGTCAACTCCAGTGTTAATGAATGGTCTGGCTGGGGTCACACGTGTCGATGGCAAGTTTCCCATGACCTGGTTTAATAGTGCTGGTTTGGCTCTGGTACAGGTTATACAGCGATGGACTATGGCTCGAACCGTGATCTTCCCTTTTATTGGCCAGAAGCGCTGTCGCATGATTCCCAACAACGTTTGGGCGCCGCAATGTTTGTTTTCAATATGGATCATTTCAAATATTAATTTTGAAATTGGATCGTTATATGGAAGTAGAAGTTGGTGCTTTGAGTCAAATGACAATGACGAAGCTTCCAGACGACCACCGACGCGCATGAGACCAAATTCGTCCAAAAATGGTGAGAGGTTGCGTAGGGTATTGGTTCCTTGCAGTTCTCGGGACTTCTCCAGCTGCTGGATTTCTTCATTGAAGTCTGATCTTTGCACCTGTTTGATGATGGCCTTCAAGGCGGCATCTAGCTCGATTGTTGTAAGAGGTCCTAGGACCTGTCGGACGTCTTTTTTGCACCTGCTCTGGGCAATGAATCGTAATATGTACGCCATGACTCGTTGTAGACGTGCGAACGAGTTGTTGTGCCTGATTTCGTACACGACGTCTGTTTGTGTAACGGAGGTGACGAGTGCTTCAGGTGCCTTTCTTTTTCTCTCCAGGTTTGTTGGAATTGCGAGATGTGGATTGTATGTGGCTGGCCACATCGCTTCTGTTCCATGTAGAAACAGAGGGCCACAGAACCAAAGCGTGCTTTCTTTAAGGGCCGCTGTGAACACCCACCGCTGTGAACACCCACGGGATAGTATGTCAGCAGGATTGCATTTTGAGTTGACGTGACGCCATTGATTTGCCTGGGTCAAGTCCTGTATGATTCCAACCCGATTGGCCACAAATGTGTTGAATGCAGTGGACGTTGAGTTTATCCGGGCCAAAACGATTTCTGAATCAGTCCAAAACCAGATTGGACATGTTAATTGAAGTTCGGTTTTGATCCTTGTCGCTAGCTGGGCGCCAAGAACTGCGGCGCACAGCTCCAATCGAGGTATGGTTTGTTTTTTGAGCGGAGCCACACGAGATTTTGCACAGAGCAGACGTGTTGTGATAGTCTTGTCTTTAAATGTTGCTCGGATGTAAGCTGCCGCACCATACGCCTTCTCTGATGCATCTGAGAAGATATGTAGTTGCATTGAGTCCGGCATCTTTCCTTTATATATATGTCTTGATACCCTCAGAGTTTTTAGCGCGTTTAGGTCTGTTCGGAATGTTGTCCATTTGGTATGTAGAGACTCTGGTAATGACTGGTCCCAGTCGAATTTTAACTCCCACAATTCTTGTATGAAGATTTTGGCTGTGACTATGACTGGGGACAGTATTCCCAAGGGATCGAAAAGCTTAGCAAGATCTGATGTGACCGTGCGCTTGGTGATTCGTCTGACAGTGTCAATGTTTACTTTTACACAGAAAGTATCATCTTTTGGCAGCCAGGTGAGTCCCAATGTTTTGATGGAGTCAGCCTTTGAACTCTCGAAGTCTAAGTTCACTTCTTGATCTCCCTGAGGAATGTTGTTTAGCAGTTGTGGGTTATTGGCGCACCACTTGCGCAAGTTGAACCCATTATCCTTCATAACTTCTATGAGTTGCTGCTGCAGATGTATTGCTGTCACTAGGTTGTCAGCACCACCCAGGCCGTCATCGACGTAAAAATTCTCTTGAAGAAATTGCGAGGCGAGCGGGTAGCGTATTGCGTTCTCTGTGGCTACCCGTTGCAGGCATTTCGTTGCTAAATATGGAGCGGCTCTTGTCCCATATGTAACCGTGTTCAGCTGATAATAGGTTATTGGCTGTGTCGTATCCTTCCTCCAAATTATGAGTTGAAACCGCCGGTCCTCAGGGGAAATTAGGATCTGTCTGTACATTTTTTCGACATCAGTCGTAAATACATATCTCGGTAGCCTGAACCGCAATAATATCGAGAACAGCTCACTTTGTACAGTCGGTCCTGTGTACATCAGATCATTCAGCGAGTACGATGTCGAAGTCTTAGCTGATGCGTCGAACACCACCCGTAGCTTTGTTGTTGAGCTCTCAGGCCGTTGTACGCAATGATGCGGGCTAAAATAGTTCGGCGAGAGAATTGCGTCTGCCGATATTTTTGTCATATGTCCAAGATCTTCATACTCTTCCATGAACTTGACGTATTGTGCTTTCAGTTCTGGATTTTTTTGTAATCGACGCTCTAGGGAGAAGAACCTGTTGATTGCAATTCCATGGGAGTCGCCTAATGCATCTGGAGCTTGATGGAAGGGTATTCGGACCATAAACCGATTGTGCCGGTCCTTGATAGTGTGTTGATTGAAATGACTTTCGCACTGTTTCTCCTCGATTGACAGCGGCTTGGTTGTTGTTTTGATTTCCTCTAACTCCCAAAGTCGGGAAATTGAGGCATCAAGAGACTCGTCTGTCGTGCAGATTCCACACGTTAGATTTCTTGCCTGTTTATCTTGAATCTTCCCTGACACGATCCATCCAAACAGAGTGTTCTGCATAGTTGGAAGCTGCTTACCTAATTTTATTTGGCCTATTGACAGCAGGTCATGGTAGTGTTCTGCGCCCAATAGAATGTCGATCTTGTCTGGACGGTTGAAAGCTGGATCGGCCAGTGTTAGGTTCTTTGGTAGTGACCAGCTTTCGGTGTTGATGAACTGCGATGGTTGTGGAGACAGGATCCGTGGTAACACAAACGCTTCAAATCGAGATGAGTAATTGTTGATGCGTGATTTCAGGGCCACATTCACCCGATACTTCGTTTTGGTGTTTGTGGCGCCTATCCCGTTGATGTTTATATTTGAGTTCTGCATTGATATGCCGAGTCGCCTTACCAAGCGTTCCGTTATAAAGTTCACCTGTGAGCCTGAATCAAGCAGAGCCCGACATTCAACTTCAGTATCGTTAGCTTTTATTATAACTACTGCTGTGCTCAGTAGAACGTATGACCTGTTTTGCTGGTCGTTTGAAGCCGCTAATGAAGTGACATCTTGGTTGTCTGGTGGCTGAGTATCTGCAATGGCTGCTGTTGTAGCAGCTGATGAAGCCGTACGAGTGTCCTTTTTGACTGTGGATTCTTGCTTCTGCTCTAGATGTAGCAACGTATTGTGTTTCTTGTTGCATTTCAGGCAGCAACGTGATGTTCATTGTTTCGATGAATGTCCCGATTTTAGACAGTTTACACATAACCGTTGCTTTTGAGTGAAGTTTAGCCGTTCAGGTGGTGTCATTTTTTGAAAGCCTTGACACCGGAATAACGCATGAGTGCCATTTTTGCATATAATGCAGGTGGTGTCTCCTTGATTTGTAGATGCCGCTGCTGCATATGACTTAGCTGTAGTCTTTCCCTTTTGCCCCATTGCTTCTATTGATTGAAACCTGGTCTCAAGGAATCCTAGAAATTGATCCAACCGTTGTAACTCCTTAGGGTTGGCTATCGACCTTTCATAATCGTTGAGAATGCTTCGATCTAGTTTTTTCAGCAGCAGGTGGAGTAGCATTGGACTCCAAGACGATGTGTCTACTCCCACGTTATTCAGTGCATGTACGCATTCTTGTGTAACGTCATGCAGCTGCTTGATAGACGCGGCTGAGGATCCGCATGGTGGCTGATCAATGAGTTGATGGACAAGCGACGAGACCAATACTCGTTTGTTGTTGTACCGATCTTTAAGTGCTTTCCACGCCGTGTCATAGTTTTCGGCTGTAGCTGAAAGGTGACTGATAAGGTTTTCAGCTTCCCCTGAGAGATTCGACTTTAGATACCACATTTTTTGCACTGTAGGAATGTGCTGGTTGTTTACCAGTTGTGTAAATAGATCAAAGAATGCTGGCCATTTGAGGTAATCTCCATTGAATTTCGGGATTGTTATTTTTGGTAGCGGCAAAACATTGGTTTGTGTAAACGCTGCTCCTTCTTTTATGGAAGATGGTGGTGTTTTAAAATTATGTACCACCATGCTCTCTAGAGTAGTGTAGGCCTCCATGTCATACCCTTCTCCCTCTGGATCACTGCTGTTTTCCCATATTGAGAAATGAAGCTCTTGTATCTGCTCCCACAGCTTCTCTTTCAAATGCATATTTGTGGCCATTGGATCCACTGAGAGGACTCGTCTTAGAGAGGCCATCATAACATTTTGCCTTCTAATTGCCGAGTTGCTTGAGATTGCTCCAGATGGTGGTTTTGTAGTTGCGGTTGTTTCCATGCTTGGTTTCTTGATTCCCGCATTAGTAGGTGTTCCTCTAGCAGCTGCTGATGTCTGCATAGTAACACCCGTTGTCGCTTTCATCAATTCTGATTCCAGCATATTTTGGTACTTCTCAGTGAGCTCTGATATTTTGTTGTAATATCCACTGACGAAGTAGTCATGGTCCAAGGCCGGTTTTTCCAGACAACGTATTTCGTTGTCGACTTTCTCGAAGTCTGCCCATGCGTTATTTAGCCTCCTAAGACGTTCTTTGTAATACTCTACGTTTTTCCGCTCGGAGGGATCTTTTTTGATGTTTCTGATGATGGACTCTATGACCTCACCCGTCTGCCTCTGGCTTCCGGCTAGTTCCTCCATGGTTGCACTTCCTTCTGCCATTGGGTTTTTTGACTTTGGTTGTGTAACTGTTGTTTGTGTATGTTGTGTTTTTAGAGATTTGTGCTCCTTGGCGTCCGGTACTCCAAATGGCTCCAAAACACGTTTTGCAGGACGCCGGCTTAATTAGCTGCTACACGTCCTTGATGACTGGTATTCCAACTGGCTGCTTGGCCGCGCGTTCCACCACAGAATATTTCAAGTTCCTTACCACTGGTGGGGGGAAACTTGAAATTCAGGGGTGTTTTTCTTTTAGGGGTCACCAAATCACGTCGGGGTCACCAAATGTATATTGAAAGAACTATTTTGTCCTTCAATCAATTTGTTTTATGTTTTTATCAAGGCGATGGCACCAAGATAAATTTGTCCTTACTCAAGCACTTGAACTTGGTAAGAAGCGGAGAAAGACAGAAACGTACACAATGAGAGTTTGTGAGATTCTATATTTTCTTTATTGATAGCTTTGTTCTTAAATACAAAATTATTGCTAAGTTGGATTTTACAATTGTTTTTCTTATTCTACGTATTCTCTTTGTTATTTAATACATTTGGGTCATTCAAATGGAAGTAAATATTGAGTCTGGATTTGACAACGTGTACCACAAAAATGTTGAATCATTGATATGTGAATTTCCGATAAACGAGGAAACTATGCCACAACAATGTTGCAACACTGCTGTGCACTTAAAATCAAGTAGGTTGTTAAAACTCGCTGCAGCGAAGTATGTTGTATGTTTGCTTGTGTAACTGTGTTAACGTAAACAATTTGTGTTTAATTTGCTAATTTGTATAACATATTGACACAGTCTTTGGCTTAGCGGAGTTTGTTACAATTACAGTAATGACCTACGATATTTTATTTCTTTTTCTTAATGGATTAACAAATCCCAAATGCAATTGAGTCAGCATAACAAGTAGAATTGATTTCTGGGTATCATATTTTCAATTATTGTGTTTAAGTGACGTTGTGTGTAGTATGCCAGTGTGCTACGATAAATGAACGACACACACACATGGTTATTCTTTATGATAAGGTTAAAAATAATAATTCTGAACTGTGAATGTTTGAACAAATAGGTTATATTGTATGTAAGGAACCAAAAGAGCGGGCCTATGTAGTCCAAGTTCTTGGCCTGAATTCAGTGTATGTATTTAAAGGTTTTTTTTATTATTACAAGGCAATAAAACACACCGACTTTAAATGTGTTCCTGTAGTCTATTTGGAAGGCTTGTTCTTTGAATATGATAAAATTAATATGGACAAAAGAATAAATAATGACCATTTTTGAACATCAAATAATAAATGTACACTTTTGATTAAGGCAAACAATAAATCGATCGGCGTTCAAAATAAACTAACTGTTAAAATAAACTAAAATATACATATTTATTAATATAACTTTCTGCCGAATTAGGCTATGTGTATCTATAGTGAGTTAACGATTTACTCTACATATTTTAATATGTCCACTTATACATATTCGTTTTAATACATAGTCATGCATTTTTCATGAACGTATGATGAATATTTAATTGGAACACTCGAATACGTATGCGCCACGTGTCGATTCTAATCAAGCAGAATTCAAAAACACTTATAGCAATAAGCTACTAATTGGATACAAATTGATATTTAATATCATAACATAGAATTTTTTTTTTTTATTGGCATCGATTTACAAATTACTATGGTAATTGTATATAACTTTGTGATTTGGGTAAACAACAGATATTGCATAATTTAAATCGACATCTTGTTGATGCTATATAGGAATATACTGGAGCCAACGATTGGCATTGAATGACCATTTTCATGAATATTAAGCACACGTGTTATTAAAGGACATGGTCTACGAAAACTAAGGAATCTACATACCTACAATGGCTTAAGTATTGTAGTAGCTGCTTATGTAAACTAATAAACTTAATAATAAGGTATTAATGAGAGCAAAACTGTTGATATAAGTGAGGTTGTTGTTGTTTCGTGAGGTATATATAGAAATATTCATTCACGTAGCCCAGTAATCTATATATCTGGGTTACGGAGGTTTTTTAAATACTAGCTGTAAGACAATTGGAGACAGGACTTTCAGTCGTATAGTCAGATATTTACAGATATGCAGATAAACTGTAGAAGGGTTATAGTCTAAAAAGAGTTAATGACTTCGCCAACAAATGCCGAAAGTTCAATTTTATACGTCTGAAGATATGGTAATTATGTATGGAAACTGAAAAGCTCTTTTAAGGTACTAATTGAGAGCGTAAAAGAAAATCTCTAATTATTTCGCACAAAAAGTTCAAAAGAAATTATAAATTATAATGTTTCTTTAGTTTTACCACTGAATAGAAAACATTAAAATTAAATTATTTTCAACGTCTTGAGGAGTTTCTTTAAGAAATTATTGTGAAAATATAAATTTTCGGAAAATTAGACCATTTGTATAGGAGTTACGAGTAGGGATGTCCGTCTGTCTTTCCCCGCGATTACAGCCGCAGTTAAGAAATATCCAAATAAAATTTGGTATGTAAGCTTCTATTCTGTAATCAGAGGTTAAGTTTTAAGATGAGCAAGGTTGTACCAAAACAAATTTCACCCCCATACCAAAAATGGTTAAAAATGCATAAACAATTTCTCAGCTTATATTATATAAACAGTTCAAGCTCATGTAACGAAATGAAAGTCCTACATATATACCTCCTACATATACAGTTCCAGCGCTAACTACTATATTCTCGCCCTTCATTTACTCTTGAATATCGCCTACCAACCCAATTTGTATATTAATAATTCTTCAAACGGCGAACAATAATACCATCGATCACACGGCCGCCGCAAACGAAGCATTCGGCTTTGCACGCGACTGAAACTTACGATACATTCGGCATTTGCTCGACGACCAGCATCAAACCAAGCCCATTAAGGAAATGACATCACAAGGGAAAGTGTTATTCGATGCTTTGTGATGAAATGTAATTCTCATTACATCGAGAGCTCTTCTTACTTAAGTGATCGAGCATTTTGCTTGCTGGGTTGTCGGTTACTACTTCAGTGTAGTTTATTGCTAAGTTGCCATGTACCCATTCTCCCCTGCTCTTCTCAGTGCAATAATTTATCGAAGGAAATATACTTTTGTTTAATCGGACTTCGGTCTAACTTTTGAACTAACTTTTATTGGTTTAACCTAAATTCTCTTGGTTTAACTCGACTGCGGTCGGTTGAATCAGACTTCGGTCTGTTAAATCGGCCTTCGTTCGGTCTGTTATATCCAACTCCGGTTGGTTCTAACGACTCGTCGGTTGCACAGATTTCAGTTTGGTACACGAAGATACTCTTCGTTCCTGTAGCATTAAATTAAAAATTAGCACCTTAGCATCTTGATACTTACACTCCGTCGGATACGATTATTAGTTCGGTCGCGAATTCTGAATCGATACAACTACGAGTTGCAGAAGTTGATCTACAGAAGAACACGAGTCATTAACATGATAATAAATTGCGGATACCGAACTAATTTACGACGATAGCCGAATTATCGCTACAAACACAAACTGCAAAGTCGATTTGCTGAAAAAAACGAGTCATCAACACGATCCTGAGTTTAGGATACCCAACTGATTTACGACGAAAGCCGAATCATCGATACAACCACGAATTGCAGAAGTCGATTTGCTAAAGAGCACGAGTCATCAACACGGTCCTGAGTTTCGTACAACAAACTGGTTTACGACAAAATCCGAATCATCGATACTACCACGAGCTGCAGAAGTCGATTTGCTGAAAAACGCGAGCCACCCCCACGATTCTGAGTTGCGAATTCGAAGCTGATTTACCAACAACCCCGACTTAACAATATATTCCAGAATTGCTGATATAAACCTTAACCACCGACAAACCCGAATCATCAAGATGACCCAGTATTGCTGATATGAACCCGAATCAACAACAAAACCCGAATCACTAGTACCCTTTTGAATTGTTGAAATTAACCCAAACTATCGACAAACCTGAATCATCACTTGCTGATATTAACCTGAATCCCCGAATCACAAAGCTGACCACCCAGTAGGAAGTGTCTGCAAGACATCCTCAAGGATAGGTGCATGACAATAGTAGATCGTTGATGACATTTAGGGGACCGTCCATACAAATCGTCGACGAAATTTTCATACAAATGTCCGCTTTGTCTTGCACGACCTGATGAGCGACAATTTCGGTCAAATTTTCGTTGATGCCTATACAAGCGACCTGTCGCCCACACAATCATGCACGACATGATGGGTGACAATGTCGGTTGAATTGTCGTTGATGACTATATAAGCGACATGTCGCCTACACAATCATACACGACCTGATGGGTGAAAATGTTGAATTGTCAATTGGTGCCAAGATGGATTTTAAGCTGTTTTTTAGTTTTTTATTAGTATGACGAATTGTTAATACTTTTGGAACACTACGGACCAAGAGAGAATTGAAGGATATAACCTTTTATACGTCATTCACATTCATTCGAGATTTCAAACTATAAAATTGCTCGTCCGTTAAATAAACAAAAATTATTTACGTCAGATTCCTTTCTTTTTGTTCCCATTATCAAAGCAACACATTTTTTCCCTTTGATTTTGTTGAATGTGTTTGATGCACGACAACATTAGTATTTTGTCGGTCAGCTTGTCGTCAACCGAGTGTTTTGACGATAAGTACATACATTTATCACATTTTGTCTTGAGTACAGCGTTGACGACAAAGACGTGTATGACGGAACTTCCTACTGGGCACATACTGGTGATATTAATCGTAACCCCCGACGTACCGAGCCTGAATTATCGAAAGTACCCGAATTAACACGTTTCTGAATACCGAAACGATCCTGAAAATCTGAACTCTACTGTTTTTGGAATTATTATAGAGACCCCGATCACCTCAAATCGACCAATTCGTAAAGTTCCCGACTATCTTAAATCGATCCGAGTCTCAATACTCGTCGAGCGTATACTAAATGTTCTCGATCATTCAAAATTGGCCTGGGTACAAATTACCGGACACGACCACAACTGAATCCGAATTCGAATTGTTTTCGTATCTAAATACTTAATCCAGTAGATTGCATAACACCCATCAATAAACAATACTGGTATTTTGTCCTAGTCAGGGAAAATCTCCTCAGTTCTTATTCCCTAAGGTTTTGTTGGTTCTTATGGCGACGACTGGACTTAGCTCAGCCGACGAGTAAACCACGTTACACTTATACAAAAAATTTAATTTCCCTTTAAACCCCATGAATAAGGTATGGGATAGCTTCTCGCGTTGTTGTGAATTAATACGCTTCCTACTTTTAGATTCACAACTAACGGCACCTACTTGTTTATCGACGAATACGAATTTCACTGTTCGAGAAGCTTTTACTAGACAAGCCGATTGACATGACACTATACTGCGAAGTTGCTGTCGGCAACATCGAGGGTGACGGCAATGAAAGAAAAATTTAGATGTCTGAAGCCGGGAAACACCCCTTTTTTGCGGTTCAAAGTTTATTAAAATATATTTGTTATAGTTGTTTGCGCTATCAGTTTCTGGTATCAAAGCGACAATTTCATACCTATTATTTAGAACAAATAAAAAGAAGATATGAAAAAAACAATGCCTATGCAATTTTGTTCGATGGGCAAAGCATAGACAAGTGCTTGTGTAGATTATGCTGACGTGCGATCATCGTTGATGCTATCTTCGCAAACGGTGGGTATTGGCTTCTCAATTCGATGATGGAGCTTTTAATACTTAAGGTGTGATGATAGTGAAAGAAGTCCACGGCAATGGGCGCTGATAAGATAGTTTGGCAACTATCGAAATAGCTATCCGCCCTGCCAGCCGAACGATAAAAACAAATTCAAATTATGAAAACCGATGGGCAAAAGCTTTATGTATAATGTCACTTACATGGTAACCACTACGTGTAACTTTTCGTCAAATATAAATTCACTTTCCGTGTCCCAAAAGTGTTCCTATTTGCATATTACCGCCTACAAGTAAACATTAAGACGCAAACCACGATTTTAGTCTCTCAGCTGTCGTGACCATTAAATGATGCACAACCGTCTACTTTAGATGATGACAACACAATTAAGCGCTCCGGCTCACACTGGTAAGCCGTTGAGACAAATCCCTATAATCTCAATGTCTGGCCATTAAGAAATATGCTGGTTGTTAAGAGGACTTACATAACAAATGTCAAAGACAAAGATGTACTACTACACAAACGCCTACGTATTGAGACGCACATAACTGTGCTTTTTGTGACAGTGTTGGAAATATTTTGGTGAGTCTATGTTTCGCAGACAATTATGCACGAAGAAGGCAATAGTCGGCGTATATTTTAATTAAAAGCAAAATAAATAATAATGTGGCAGTATTATATTAAACTTAGCAACGTAAACACAAATATTGCGGCGCACTGAAATCCTAGTACTTTAAAAGAAAAGACGATTGCCGTAAAGTATAACATACATTTACCATGTAGACTGGTAACGAAAGAGGAAAATTTAATTTTGAATAATACATATAATTATAATATTTGTAACAATATAACGGTATGGTAATGTTTCATACGTGGAGTAAACTAATATTTCTATTACCTGCCCACTTAATAAATTTTAACACACATCGGAACAAATGCCATTTGTTTTCAACATTGATTTATTCAAGACGACAAAATAAAACTTTTTCAAATGCGTTATGCTAATATTCATACTATGTTTGAAGTTATCAAAAGAAACTTATTGTCATAAAACATCTTCGCAATAATTAAATGCATTGCTCATCTTTGTTCATGATTGTTTTTAATGTCGAGCCATATTTTGTAAATCTCTTAACTTAGTATAATTATTCGAAAAGTTCAGTCAACTACTTGATTTTGGAATGATCAAGGGTGCAATATGTCCATTTACAACACTTACTTAAAACCTTTAAAGAAAGATACTTTTAGGGGGGGGGGGGGGGGGGGGTGGTGTCTGACGGCAAAGTTGCGTTTGTTTAATTACTTTGCCATCGTTTGTGGTGGCATCTGATGCTACAAAAGTTTACAGGAATTAAATTTTCGCAAGAAAATAAAAGTTACATGAAATTTCACAAATGACTGACAAGTTGCCACGATAACGACTTAAAAACTCTGACAAGTGCTAGGGGTTATATACACGTTGTTAATAATGCAATGCATTAAGTTTTTACAGAATATTTCTGTAAATCATTTTACACATGCAAATTAAGATTGCTTCTACTTAACATTTTTTAATTGGAATCATAACAATTACATCAAAACCTGAAACTAGTTAAGAATTTTTGATAGTACGGAAAGAATATGCAACTCAATTATTTCTCTAAAAATAAAAAGAATATTATGTAGATAAACAAGTGACGCAAGTAGATTTAAGCACATGTTAATAGACAAATAGTATAACTACATATTTCTTAATACCTATCTTTTCAATGTATCGCTTGAACGAGATATGTACGAGTTTCTTGGATTTGTGTAAGTAACAAGACCCTTAGTTTAAGACTCACATAACGACACATACGGTTTAACGACGAATTGGAAAATATTTTTAATATTTTCCAAAACGAAGTAATGGGACTGTAAATGGGCAGAATAGCACCACCCCTTCTGGTACCACCCATACAAAATTACTTATTTTAGGAAAATTAATATTTCTTTCATAACTTCCAAACGGACAGCTGGAGGATTTTGAAATGTACCTTCTTATTTAAGTGGCCTATTACAACTTAACAAAAAAAAAAAATAAAACAAATATACATTTTTCTTTAATTGCCGGCACCCTCGATGCCGGCACCCTTCGCAGTATAAGTGCCGAGTCAATCGGCATGTCTAGTTACAGCTTCTCAAGCAGTGACGTTCGCATTCGTCGATATACAAGTAGGTGCCGATAGTTGTGAATCTAAAAATAGAAAGCATGTTAATTCACAACAAAGCAAGAAGCTATCCCATACCTCATTCATGGGGTGTAAAGGGAAATTAAGTAAGTAAGAAAGAATCACAACTTACTAACGTGGTTCATAAATTTGAGGCCTCATTCATGGGGTGTAAAGGGAAATTAAGTAAGTAAGAAAGAATCACAACTTACTAACGTGGTTCATAAATTTGAGGCCTGGAACACTAAAGAATTCCACATGCTGCGGTCTTCTGCGTGCGTTCTCCAGTTAGTCCTATCAGTGGCACGTCGCCAACCACTTGGTCCTTCCTAGGGTGTTCAAAACCGAAAAACCGTAACCCGGTTTTTTTATTTAAAACCGTATGCCGTTTTTGCAAAAATGCCATTTTCGAATAACCGGTTTAAGCGAGTTTTTTCCTTCGGGTACTCGGTTTTTTTTTAAATTAGTTTGAAATTGAATTTTAAAATTTTAAAAAGCTTTTAAAAGCATTCTTGTTTATAAAATGTAATAAACTTTGTCTAAATTAATTTTAAATTTAATTTTAAAATTTTCCAAAGCTTCTTAAAAGGTTATCGTTTATAAAAAGTTAAAAGTTTTTTCTAAATTAATTTGAAATTGAATTTTAAAAATCTTCTAAAAACATTTTGGTTATAAAATGTAAAAGGATTTATCTAAATTAATTTGAAATTGAATTTTAAAATTTTACAAAGCTTCTAAAAACATTCTTGTTTATAAAATGTAAAAAGTTTTTTCTAAATTAATTTGAAATTAAATTTTAAAACTTTAAAAAGCTTCTAAAAATATTCTCGTTTACAAACATTGAATACCCTAATTATATGTATTAGGACCGGAAAATATCCTACAAGCTAATCCTGTGTAAAGTAGTCTAAAAAGGCGGAAACGATGAAATTTGCTAACGAGCTTTTCAAAAGACTTTCTCCTGCAATTTCCCCAACAACGGCAGAGTCTAGTAACAGTTTAGATTGTGAGATTGGTACGCACCACAACGTTGACGGTGCGTCCCCATCGAGAGGACACATTGTTCGTCGAAATCTTTATTTTTGTTTTGGACTCGTTGACCGCTAAACCCATTTTTGCTGACTCCTATTCTAGCGATGAGAAAACTGCAGTACCATCCCGCAGATTTCAGCCAATGATGTCTATATCATCGGCAAAGGCTAGTGGCTCTTGTTAAATATGGTGCCTGAAATGTTGACACTAGCCTTTCTCATCACCTTCTCCATAGCTATATTATAAGGTGTACAGGACTGGCTATCACCCTGCCTGAGACCTCTTTTTTGTTGAGTCAGAGTGATCCTTAACAATCTTAATCGAGGATTCGGTGTTTTCCAAACTCAGAATGGCCTTATATAGCGTATTCCTTATCGGAGAGTCGAAAGCAGCTTTGTATTCGACAAAGAGGTGGTAGGGGTCGATCTGCTTTTCATGAGTTTTATCCAGGATTTGTCGTAAGGTGAATATTTGATCCGTCGTAGATTTGCCAGGTCTAAAGCCGCACTGATTTGGTCCAACTTATTTTTCTACAAATGGCTTTAGATGGCCACACAATATCCTCGAAAGGACCTTGTTTCAATTGCTAATAGGCTTATTCCACGGTAGTTCTTACATTCACTACGATCTCCTTTCTTGCATATGGAACATACCAGACTGAGACTTCAGTCCCCGGGCATGCTCTCCTCTAGCCAGATGTTCTTCATGAGCTGTTTGTTTCTAGTCAGCTCCTCTCCGCCTGCCTTAAACAATTCAGCAGGGAGACCGTCAGCTCAATCCGCTTTGTTGTTTTTAAGGCGGGATATTGCGACACGTACTTCGCTCTGGCTCGGCGTTGGACAGTTAACACCAGCGTCATGGATTGGAGCGGGGTCTTCTAGGGTGGGGTCCGTATCCAGTAAATTTCTGAAATGATCTCTCCATATCTTCAGAACGTTATCCGGGTCCGTCACTATCTGGCCATCGCTGTCCTTGCAGGAGGGTAACCCTCTTCCACTCATTATCGCCTTAACTCTCTGATAGAATTTTCGTTCTTCCCTTCTACTTCTGAGCAACTCTGTGCACTCATCCTGTCTTTTCTTCAGCATCTTATTCTAAAGAGACGAGTTGCTTCTCATCTTCTCCCTGTGCCGTTCACGAACAGCTCGCTTTCGCCCTGTATGCAGCATCCGTCTCTCTCGTGGCATTGCGACATTCATCATCGTCTTCTTGTGACTGCTTTGAGACCCAAGTATGCTTCTCGCAGTTCGTTTTATGGAGTCGGCTATATATTGCCACTGGGAGGTAATATTATCAGGGGTTGGAGCATTCCGCAGCAGTTGAGTTGGGTGTTTGCAGTAGGCGTTCGCTACCTCTGTGGTCCGCAGTTTACCGATGTCCAGCTTTCGTTGTGCCTGGTTACGTACGTTTTTCGCCATGCTTAGCTTTCTGCGTACCTTAACTGCGGTAAGGTATTGATCGGAGTCAATGTTCGCACCCCTGATCACTCGTACGTCCAGACCAATCGATGCGTTCCTATCGGATTCCTCGTCAGTTGATCTGGAGATAACCATGTTGCCTTATAAATATTTCAATGGTCAAATCTAGTGCAGCTAACTACTATATTTCTTGCCGCAGATAAATCAATCAGTCTGATGCCATTGTTGTAAATACGGTAAAATACGATATCCCTTCCTATTTTAGCATTAAAATCGCCTAGTACAATTTTGATGTCATGGCTAGGGCCATGACAAGGTTTAATTAAGTTATCGTGTCCACCAGTCATCCGGGCAGCCAACCAGACTGACGGGCATAACTTTGGTCTTAAGATATTTAAGATCCAACTTGTCTCTTTTAATGTGTTACACATTTCTCGTATCAAATGACTTATACCCTCATCCCTATGGGTTAGGGAAATAAAAACCATTATCAGTAGCACTCTCGTACAATGTATGGCGGCGGCATTCGAGTCATATGAAACTTTCATTGCTGTGAGTTTGTTTAACTAAGCATCCTAGACGCAAATGTATTTATTCTCGTTTACCTCAATAAATAATGACATTCACCGTAATCTAGCACTTGATGGTAACATCACGTCCTGTCGTCTAGTCGGCAACAATAGTTTTGTTGAGTTTGTCTGTTAAGCAAACATTTTTAGCGGCTGCCGACGGTAAATAATATATAAAAGAGAAATGGTGCCTCAAATACGCTCTATGTCCTTGTGTCATATCAAGTATCACATTTCAGCATGGCTGTCGATATGTTTAAAATAAATATCACGAAGTTTTATTTAAAACTAGCTGGCCCGGCAGACTTCGTCCTGCCTCCAAATTTTTGTAAAATATGTTGAGGGTAGTTGAAATCTAATAACGATTGGTTTATTTTTTTGACCTTTAAAATATTTAAATTTAAAGGGCGAGGTTTTCCCGGACAAATTCTGTTATTCATATATCTTAAAGATTATTATAAGAATTGCTAAAACTGATCAGCAGTGTCGTCCATGATATGATGAAAACTTAGGTGCCGTGACATAACCCCACACGGACATAATCCCCAAAACGATTTTGGGGCTTATGTCCGGACAACTTGGCGGACATAACCCCCAATTTCATTGGGGATTATGTCCGACACTAATCTGCGGACATAAGCCCCAATGGGGATTATGACCGAATTTGTTGTTGTTTTTAGTATTTCAACATATAAAGAGAACAATTTTAAATATTGCTATTGTAGCGAGGGACGAATGCGCTGGGGGGCACGCCCCCCACCGCATACGCCGTAGCTAGTCTCGTTGCATACTTAATCTGTCTCACTGCAGCACGAGACGAATGCGGTGGGGGGCACGCCCCCCGCCGCATACGCCGTAGTTAGTCTCGTTGCGTACTTATTCTGTCTCACTGTAGCACGAGACGAATGCGGTGGGGGGCACGCCCCAAATTGGGGGTTATGTCCGCAGAGCGTGGCGGACATAAGCCCCAAAATCGTGTTGGGGATTATGTCCGTGGGGGTTATGTCCGGGCACCGAAAACTTACTTATAGATAGGCATATATTCAAAAACCACATTTTTAATCCGATTGACTGACATATAACTTTCTGCATAGGTGTACTGGGTGATTGTACGTTTTTATCCTAAAGAGTACAAATTTCAAACAATGCATTCATTAGGCTCGGCAACCCTATTAACCGTATGGTCTGGGTGATATCAACAGTTATTTCTATTTTCGTTATTGTCCCCTAAAATTTCGAAATGGGAAAAACGACTTTGTGAAGCTCTCTAATTCTGTAGGAAGTGCGCCATTATAAAAGTTAGTCATTCTTCTTTAAGCCTTTTTGCGGTTTGGGTGACCATCTACATCCAATTCCCAACTTTCACTGAAATTTTGGGACAAATGCGGTCAACCGTTTTTACAATTAGTGGTGACATTAAAATGGGCGTCGGGAGTGTGATGCAAGGTAAAGCTTCTGATCGGTTTAACTTGGCAAACCCAGAGTGATCCTTGCCAATTGCACTTCAAGTCTACTCACAGAGCTCCGTATTCATAGTACTACTGCGGACGGAGTACCTCCACGTGGTGACGCCTGGAAGCGTGCCTCTGACACCCGTCAGAGCACGACTAACTGTGAGGGGCGAAACCTAAAACCCAGGCACGTCTGCTCAGAGTGAGCGGTACCCTGGTCAGCGTCTGACCCAGAATGGGCGGCTGTAATAAAATCCTGGCAGGAGGAGAAAACTGCGACGTGGTGCGCTGGGCTTGCAACCCGCCACCGACGTATAAACTATTGCAATGAAAAGAAGTAAGAAAAGAATAAAATGGACCCCCCAAAATGTTGACGACCACCGCAAACGAATTAAGGACCATGATTTAAGGATATGCACCTGGAATGTTAGAACACTGTATAGACCAGGTGCCTCTATCCAACTGGCGGAAGTCCTCGAAGAATACAAGGCTGACATAACCGCTTTACAGGAAATCCGGTGGACGGGACACGGGTGCTCGCGCATGAAGACGTGCGACATCTACTATAGTGACCATGCGGACAAGCACGAGTTTGGATGTGGATTTGTGGTTGGCAAGAGACTGCGACACCTAGTCTCAAGGTTCAACCCGGTGTGTGAACGTATAGCCACAATAAGAGTCAAAACAAAGTTTTTCCACATAACACTTATATGTGCCCATGCTCCGACAGAAGAGAAAAGCGATGAGGACAAAGACGAGTTCTACGAGAGCCTAGAAAATGTATATGACCGTAGCCCGAGCCATGACATTAAAATTGTACTAGGCGATTTTAATGCTAAAATAGGCAGGGAAACCGCATTTGAGCCTACCATCGGAAAATTCAGTCTGCACACCGAAACGTCGAATAATGGCATCAGACTGATTGATTTCTCTGCGGCAAGAAATATGGTAGTTTGCAGCACTAGATTTGACCATAAAAATATTCATAAGGCAACATGGTTATCTCCAGATCAATTGACAAGGAATCAGATTGATCATGTGGTAGTCGATGGAAGGCACGCATCGAGTGTTCTGGACGTACGAGTGATTAGGGGTGCGAACATTGACTCCGATCACTTCCTTACCGCAGTTAAGGTACGCACAAGGCTAAGCATGGCGAAAAACGTACGTAACCAGGCACAACGAAAGCTGGACATCGGTAAACTGCGGACTACAGAGGTAGCAAACGCCTACTCCAACCACCTAACTCAACTGCTGCGGAATGCTCCAACCCCTGACAATATAACCTCGCAGTGGCAAAATATAGCCGACTCCTTAGAACGGGCTGCGAGAAGCGTACCTGGGTACTCAAAGCCGTCTCAAGAAGATGCCTGGTACGATGATGAATGTCGCAATGCCACGAGAGAGACGGTTGCTGCATACAGGGCGAAACTGCAGCCAATGGCAACGCGAGCTGTTCGTGAACGGCACAGGGAGAAGAGACGACAGGCAACGCGTCTTTTTAGAAGAAAAAAGAAGGAGCTGAAGAAGAGGCAGGACGAGTGCACTGAGTTGCTCCGAAGTAGAGGGGAAGCCCGAAAATTCTACAAGAGAGTGAAAGCGAGAATGCGTGGAACAGGGTTGCCCTCCTGCAAGGACAGCGATGGTCAGCTAGTGACGGACCCGGATAACGTTCTGCAGATATGGAGAGATCACTTTAGAAATTTACTGGAGAGATCACTTTAGAAATTTACTGGATACTGACACCACTCCAGAAGACCCCGCTCCAATCCATGACGATGGTATTAACTGTCCACCTCCGAGCCAGAGCGAGATACGTATGGCCATCTCCCGCCTTAAAAACAACAAAGCTGCTGGAGCCGATGGTCTCCCTGCTGAATTGTTTAAGGCTGGCGGGGAGGAGCTTATTAGGAGCATGCATCAGCTCATGGAGAACATCTGGCAAGAGGAGAGCATGCCCGGGGATTGGAGTCTCAGTCTGTTATGTCCCATATACAAGAAAGGAGATCGTAGTGAATGTAAGAACTACCGTGGAATAAGCCTATTACCAATTGCGTACAAGGTCCTTTCAAGCATATTGTGTGAACGTCTAAAGCCAATTGTAGAAAAACTAATTGGACCATATCAGTGCGGCTTTAGACCTGGCAAATCTACGACGGATCAAATATTCACTTTACGACAAATCCTGGAAAAAACCCATGAAAAGCAGATCGACACCTACCACCTCTTTGTCGACTACAAAGCTGCCTTCGACTCTCCGATAAGGAATAGGCTTTATGAGGCCATGTCTGAGTTTGGTATTCCTGCAAAGCTGATTCGACTTTGCAAATGTACCTTAGACAACACCAAATCCTCGGTTAAGATTGGTAAGGATCAGTCTGAACCATTCAACACGGAAAGAGGTCTCAGGCAGGGCGATAGCCTGTCCTGTACACTATTTAACATAGTTATGGAGAAGGTGATGAGAAAGGCTGGTATCAACATGTCTGGCACCATATTCCACAAAAGCCACATGCCACTAGCCTACGCCGATGATATAGATATCATTGGCCGAAATCTGCGGGATGTTACTGCAGTTTTCTCATCGCTAGAAAAGGAGTCAGCAAAATGGGTTTAGCGGTCAACGAGGACAAAACAAAAATAATGATTTCGACGAACAAAGAGTCCTCTCGATGGGGACGCACCGTGAACGTTGACAATTATTGTTTTGAGGTAGTCGACGAATTTACCTACCTCGGATCTTCCGTCAACAAGATGAATAATGTCAGCCAAGAAATTAAACGGAGAATAGTGCTAGCCAATAGATGTTTCTACGGACTTCGGCAGCACTTTAGTAACACCACCTTTTCTCGGAATACTAAGAAACAGCTATACCAGGTGCTTAACTTACCTGTTCTGTTGTATGGTGCCGAATCATGGGTGCTTACTACAACGGACATACAAAACCTGGGAGTATTCGAGAGAAAAGTACTCCGAAAAATATATGGACCTATCTGTGTCGAAGGCCAGTTTCGCCATCGGATGAACCATGAGCTGTATGAGCTTTACCACGACATCGACGTAGCTAAAAGAGTCAGAATCCAACGACTTCGATGGCTGGGACATGTTGCCAGGATGGATGTGAATGCTCCAGCGAGAAAGGTGTTTGAAGGCGAACCTGAAGGACGGCGCAGAGCAGGGAGACCCAAACTCCGTTGGAAGGACCAAGTGGTAGGCGATGTGCCATCATATGGTAGGACTAACTGGAGAACACACGCAGAAGACCGAAGCGTGTGGAATTCTTTATTACTTCAGGCCTCAAATTTATGAACTACGTTTCGTAAATTGTAATTGGCCACTTAAGTAAGTAAGTAAGTGACATTAAAATATACATCTTTTTTATATAACTATGATGTTAAAAAAGTGACTAAATGACATTCCAAATATTAAGTGTATCATAAGCTAAACACAGCCAACTGGTTCCAAACATACATTCAAAATTTTCTCATGCCAAAAAATCATGTATTTTAAGTTTAAGTAAAATCGGACAATCGATATAAATTCTCGAAATAATTCAACCCTAGCCAAATCAACCGCGAGTCCATATATACAAAAAAAATTCTCATAATAAAACAAATATACATTCTAAATTTCAGTCAAATTGTTTAATTTGTTAAAATTTTCATTATAATTGGTACATGCATTCAAATTTTCGATATAAATCCACCCTAGCGCCATCTACCGGGTCCATTTGTACATACGATTTTTTCTAATGATCAAACAAATATAGATTCTGAATTTCAGTTAAATTGGCCCATTCGTTAAAATTTTGATTGTAAACCGACCCCAGCGCCACCTACCGGGTCCATTTGTACATAAAATGTTTTCTCATGATCAAACGAATATCCATTCTAAATTTCAGTTGAATTGGTACATGCATTCAAATTTTCGATATAAATCCACCCTAGCGCCACCTGGATTTGATTTTTTTAACACAAACAATCTACGGAAAATTTCGAATCGAATAAAAAAAAATCAGCCAAATCGCTCCAGCCGTTCTCTAGTGATGGTATGACATACGTGGACCATTTCATTTTTATAAATATAGATTGAAAAATAATACACAAATACATTCTCTGCATGAGCTCTTATATTGCAAATTTATAATTTAAACTCCAAGACTATCTTTGTATGAAATTTGAGAGTGTAATCAATATTTTTGCATTTATCTTAAACACGCTTTTAATCATTCAATAGTCAACATTCATTGATTTGCTGTTGTTTAGTATGAATCAACATAAAAAACCTTTAGGGCACTCTGCTCGCAAGTGCACCTAAGGGAAAACATATCTTATATATAAAAATTAATTGCTGTGCAGTTGTCTCGCTAAAACTCAAAAACGGCTGGACCGATTTTCAAACTTTTTTTTTTTTGGTTTAAAAGGTTTTATTTTTTCAAAAAGTGGGCGGCGCCACGCCCCTTTTTTCAAATATCGCTCAGACGGCTTTTCTAATAGACCGATTGATACAAAAATTTTACCATAAGGTACTGTTGACCTGTAGATAGTTTCTGACTACATTTGGTTGTAATTGGATAAAGGGGCGTGGCACCGCCCATACAACTTGAAAATTAAAAAGGCTATATTTCATGAACTATCAGAGGTATGAAGATGAGATTTGGTACATATGTTGTTGGAGCAGTATTAATTACAGTCAGGATGGAAGTGGGCGGTGCCACGCCCCCTTTTCAAAAATCGCTCTAACGGCTTTTCTAATAGATCGATTGATACAAAAATTTTACCAAGTGGTACTGTTGACCTGTTGATAGTCCCAGGCTATATTTGGTTGTAATTGGATAAAGGGGCGTGGCACCGCTCATACAACTTGAAAATTAAAAAGGCTGTATTTCGTGAACTATCAGAGGTATGAAGATGAGATTTGGTATATATGTTGTTGGAACAGTATTAATTACAGTAAGGTTGGAAATGGGCTGATCCACACCCTTTTTAAAACAAACGGTTAAAACTGTCAAAACACCACAATATATTGCAGTTCGCCTAGAGATATAAACAGTAAGGTGGGCCAATTTTTTTATTCTCAAAAATCGTAACCAAAATCGGAATCTACGATGAATTTTAAGAAAATTTCACCAAAAAACTTTGTGTCTAAAATCAATTCCTAGCTCGCGTTGGAAAGCATAATGATTTCAAATAAAGATTTTTTTGTTTTTAAATGAGCACAAACCGAAAACTTCAGATATATATTTTTTGAGACCTTCTGCGTAAAACTGACTTCCCAACAAACTAAATGAGGTATTATAGAAGCAAATCTATGTATTGGTTAAAATGTTATGGCCTCTAAGAGTTGGCATACAGAAATAATCATTTTTCAGAATATAGGGAGGGATCCATAGGTCTGAAGTAACTGAATAATTGCTCATTGCTAAAAAAAATATCTCTACCTGAAATCTTTATGCTTCTCAGCGCGAACTATGAATTGACTTTAGACATATATTTGCTTAGTGAAATTTTTTAAGAATTCTTCGTACATTCCAATACTGATACACGATTAACACGTTTTTTTGACGCGAACTAATTGATTCGCCCTAATGATCAGGCTATTTCGAACTAAATAAGTTAAAAGTGCCGAGGCGCTGCCCACACACTTCAATAGTTAACTTTTTAACTGTATCAAATAATGGTCCGTACACCAGGCAGTTGAGGATGCGCAGACTTAAATAGTGATTTTTTTTAATTTATTTTACAGGTATGTATTTTTCAATTACTTTTCAGGATAGCGAATCGGTAATTAATCATATAGATAGAAAAATTAAGCAATATTCATTGTAGTTGTACTACAATGGTTAAATTTTTATAGTATATCAGAGGTAACATTAGCAAACAATTGTAAATAACCTATGCATGGGGTATTTTTCTTGACATATAGAACTCTGATAGGTATAAGTGAAAATCTAGCTGTCATACTAATGAAGTGTGATAGACTATCATTCAGTATACTTTGGAAAATCTTCATGTAAAGACTACACAGAACAACGTTTACAAATCTGCAAATTTATTTTCAAAATGCGCGTTCTATTTTCCAAACTTATGGAGCCCTTTGTAAAGTTTACGGTGCATATACTCATCCATCTGAGCAGCTAATATATGCCATCGACGCTGTAGACGTTAGTGTGACAGGGGACTCGAATTTATCGAACCGACGTCTTTCTTAGCAACTCGGTCTCTGCAAATGCTGAGGAAAGATCTTGGCCTACATTCATATAAAATCCAACTGGTAGAAGAACTAGAGCCAGTGGGCGGTCAATTGATTTTTTTTATTTATCATGTCATTGCACATTATTAAAAGGAGAAATGGTTCCAACACGACGGTGTAACATGCCATACAGCGCGTGAGACCATCACTTTGTTAAGCCAAACATTGGTGACCGATGTATCTCAAAAAATAGTAATACGAGTTCAATACAAAAATAGTATTCCGGATTATTCTTGATCCGTGTGAAAAGAAACCATGAGTTTTTATGGCCAAAGGCATGAAGCTTCAAACGGAATTTTTATTTGCGGTCAATAGGAGAAGGCATAACAAAAATGTTTTTTTATGACCAAAGAGATAGTTAGTATACAGATGGTTCACGCTAATACGGATTAAAATAAATAATTTTGATCTTTAGAGGAATGTCTGTTTCCGATTTGTGGAAGAAGTGGATTTTCGCCCTACATACAGAAATAACTTAATCTACATGTCGGCACTATAGATATGACTTTGCTGATGAACTTTTTATTAGCATTTACGACAATACCTCTTAATTGGTTAAATTTAATGTTAGGGAGTTACTTTAAATAAGTTACATATGTAAATAAACTCAACATATTATTGTCGAGCTTAAGTACCGTTTTCAAAGTACTTTGTAGACCTAAATGTGAAATATATTACAAGTTAATATGCAATAGCGAAGCATTGCCGGGCCCACTAGTCTATATATATAAAAATGGTGGCAAAAATGTATAGTAATTCATCAATTGAGAACGGCTGGGCCGATTTTGCTCAAACTTTTTTTCAGTTGTTCGTTATTGCCATACAAAATTACCTTTTTGTATGGAATTTTGTGTGCAATTGTTACAGAACGGCTTTTCGAATAGAAAAATGGAAAATTTTTGTTGAAAAGTGCGGAAAATTTCGGAAAAATTCGAAAAATTTAAATTTTTTTTTTACGAAATTTTGCATATTATCGTGTGACTTTATAGTTTTGGACGATGTAACAGTGAAAAATTTCGGATAATTATTCCGAAATTACTTTCCGAATGGGAAAATAGAAAAATTCTCGGTGGAAAACTCGGAAAATTCAGGAAAAACTCGAAAAATTTGGATTATTTCGGAAACATTTTGCACCGCAAATTGAATTTTTGTATTACATTTTGTGTGTAATTGTTTCGTTGTGGCTTTTCGGTTGGAAAAATAGAAAATTTTGGTTGGAAAATTAAGGAAAAATTCCAAAAATTTAAATTTTTGTTCGACGAAATTTTACATTTTATTGTAAGTTTTGATAATTTTGAATGATATAATTGTAAAAAATTCGGATAATTATTCCGAAATGACTTTTCGAATGTTCTTGGTGAAAACCTCGGAAAATTCCGAAATAAATCAAAATTTTTAGATTTTTTCGACGAAATTTTTCATTGTATCGCTTGATTTGATGATTTTAGACGACGTAAAGATGAAAAATTCGTTATGATGCTTGAAAAATTTCGGAATATTGTGAAATTTGTTATGTTAAAATATTAAATGCAAAATGGTAGAACAATTTTAAAATCTTCTGCATAAGCATAATGCATTGGTCCGATTGTTCAAAACCACATTGAATACAATGCATTATGACGTCCACAAAATCATTATCAGAGAAGACAAGAGACCTTCTGGAATTGTTCTCAAGCTTCGGGATCGTGGACAAGTTGGACGAAATGGCTGACAACATTTGCACAGAGTTCGCACTACAACATCCAATTTCGATCTTGAAATTATCGTGCTAATGTGTGGCAGTCTACTGTCGAAATTGGGAATACCAGCGCAAAATCGTTCAATGCATGATGCATTCAATCGCGAATTGCAACAAGAACAAGACTTTGATCGAGTTGAGCTGACTGAAAGAGTCCGAAGAAATGTGGCGCTCTTAACTGCCGAGCAAACGAATGTGTACGATTCAATGATGAAAGTTGTTGACATTGGAACGGAAGCATTTACTTTCTCGATGATGCCGGTTGGACAGGCAAGAGATTCGTAATTTCTTTGATTCTAGCAACAATTCGGTCAAGATCGCAATTAAGTTAGCTGTTGCATACTTTGGTATTGCTTCCACAATCACATTCCGCTTTCTTCTCACGGTTGATAATACAACGTGTAGCGAAATTGTTGCGAGAATGCCTAATCATTATTTGGAATTAATGCACGATGGCGCATAAACGAGCATTGGATGCAGATGACCTAACGATGAAAAATTTTCGAGGTCATTTAACGAAAATGAGGCAACCAACTATTCGACAGAATTTTTGAACTCTCAAGATGTGCCAGTTGTGAACTAAATCATTCGAAATTGTAATTAAAGCGACGATCATCAAGGGCATATGCAAAGGAGAGGAAGTCCTTATCCCTCGAATTATTCCAACCGATCTTCCCTTCCAATTCAACTCCCCATTCGATTGGCTTTTGCGATAACAATCAATAAATCGTAAGGCCAATCATTGGAAATTTGTGGAATCAACCTCGAATTTCCCTGCTTTTCACAGGGTCAGCTGTGCGTTGTTTGTTTGCGTGTTGGCAAACAGTCTTCATTGCTTGTTTTTACGCCGGAAACAAATCGGAAAACATTGTATATCAGATCGCTCTTCACAGATTTCGATCTAATTCAAGTAAATCAGATTATAAATTGAACTATCTGTGTTTTATTATTATATAAAGGCGTTACCTTAGGAGCGAGACGAAGTTTGCCGGGTCCAAAGTAGTATGGCAGAACAACGTTTGCCGGGTCAGCTAGTGTTGTATAACAAACGTGGCATTTTTCCAAAGCAAAGTGTAGCCTTGCTTCCTGTGGGTAGTGGCGTAGTTAAGTCGCAAAATCACATTAGTAAAGCGTCCATGTTACCAATTTGTTATTCTGCTAATATTATCTCCCCATACATGCCGCCGTCTTAACTGTGCGCTTACAAATTCTATGTAATTTGTTGTAACGTAGTAAAAATGTGTATTCCCTTAAGACAGATTGCTAATATTTAATAGTATTGTATAGATTCAAAACAATTTCTTTACAACAAATACTATTGAATGTAACAGTTTTTTAAAAGACTCTTGTGTCATTACCGTAGCATAAGAGGATGGTGTTTAACTGCAAAGTAAACCAGTAAGAAAGTTTCAGTCGGGCAACCCGACTTACATATACCCTCACCCTCAGTAAAACAAAAAATTTTCTATTATACTGATATTATTACTCTATTACAAAAGTGGGCGGAATGATACATTTGTATGGGAGGTACCAGAAAGGGCGTTTCTAGACTTCCAGATTTTTTCTCCAAAACTTTATTCTGTTATAGCTTTACTATATTTAGAATTTTGGCACGATCGTTGGGTTTATTGATATTATTACTCCATCTCTAAAGTGGGCGGAAAGGTACATTTGTATGGGAGGTACCATAAGGGGCGTCGCTAGACTTCCAATTTTTGTTTCCAAAACTTTATCCAACTTGGACTTTACTAAATACAGAATTTGGGCACGATCGCGTTATGTCTATTAATAATATTAATCGGTACCAGATAGGGCGTGGCTAGACTTCCAGCTTTTTCCTCAAAAACTGTATCCTGCTATAGCTTTACTAAATAAAGAATTTGGATACGATCGTCTTGGATTTATTGATGTCATTACTAAATCTCTAAAGTGGGCGGAAAGGTACATTTGAATGGGAGGTACCAGAAGGAGCGTGGCTAGACTTTCAATTTTTTTTCCAAAACTTTATCCTGTTATAGCTTTACTAAGTACAGAATTTGGGTACGATCCCGTTGGGTGTATTGATATTATTACTCAATTTCTAAAGTGGGCGGAATGATGTATTTGTATGGGTGGTACCAAAATTTCAAAACATTTGGTTGCGTCTTTCGAAAGTTATCTTGCGCACCAGCCGGACAGACAGACAGACGGGCATGGCTCATACGACTTAAAAAGTCATGAATCGAATTTGGTTCAAATATACCCTCATCTCATGATATATACCCTCATCCCTAACGGTGATGGTATAATCAATGGAAATGTTATATATAATTATGACCGTTCAATGGGAGAAGCGCCTTTGTTTGCCACTCAACTCCTCTCAAATACCTCTGTAAAAGGTTTTGTTAGAAAATTGTTAGTTAGTAGAAGCAGATCGCGTGGCGATTAGATTTGATCATCTTTGTGTTGTCTGTGGCCAGATAATATGAGAAGCAGTGATAAATAATCTTGGAAAGCATAAGATTATAACCGTTGAGCATATAGAAAATAGAAATTTTGTTCGTTTTTATCCGTTTCTACATTGACATAGTATTAAAAAGTTTTTTTTAAACGCTCAATATTTAAGCTACAGAATTTTCAGTCAGGTGAACAGACCGATAAACTGTTGATAATAGGACTTCCGGTTGTATGATAGGTTGCATAACACAGTACAACACATGATTTTGGGACTCAATTTTGAGAACTGCACGTGAAAGTAGCCCAAAAAAGAAGACTAGTGGTTCTTGAGTTATGTCAAATAAAAGAGCCTAAACGTGACAAATTCCCCTATACGAAATTTACTAACTTCAAATCGATATTAAATTATTATAGCATGTAAATTGACAAAATGAATGATGCAGATCTTCTTTGTTTTGGGGCTACTTTCACGTGCAGTTACCAGAATTGAGTCCAAAATCAATGAGCTGAAAAATTTTGTACTGTGTAAGGGGGTGGCAAATGTTTCGATTTTCTGCCGTTTTGCCTACTAAATACCTAAACTGAAAAAAATCAAATATTCTGTAGTTTTCTGTTTGGAAGTTACGGGAGAAATATTTATTTTCCAAATGTATGTTATTTTGCATGTGAGATTACACTTAATCCGGTGGACGGCACACGTGTGCTTGCGCATGAAGACGTGCAACATCTACTATAGTGGCCATGCGAACAAGCATGAGTTTGGATGTAGATTTGTGTTTGACAAGGGACTGCGACACTTAGTCTAACGGTTCAACGCGGTGTGTGAAGGAATCATAAGATTCAAGACAAAGTTTCTCCACATAACACTTATATGTGCCCATACTCCGACAGAAGAGAAAAGCTATGAGGGCAAAGACGAGTTCTACGAGCCCCTAGAAAATGTATATGACCGTAACCCCACCCATGACATCAAAATTGTACTAGGCGATTTTAATTAGGCAGGGAGACATTTAAGCCTACCAATTCACTCTGCAAACCGAAACGTCGAACAATGACTTCAGACTGCTAGATATCTCTGCGGCAAGGAATACGTTAGTTAGCAGCTCTAGATTTGACCATTGAAATTTTCATAAGGCAACATGGTTATCTACATCAATCAATTGAGGAGGCATCAGATAGATCACATGGTAGTCGATGAAGACACGTATCGAGTGTTCTGGACGTCCGAGTGATCAGGGGTTTGATCACTACTTTACCGCACTTAAGGTACGCACAATGCTAAGCATGGCGAAAAACGTACGTAACCAGGCACAACGAAAGCTGGACATCAGTAAAGTGCGGACCACAGATGTAGCGGACGCCTACTCCAACCACCTAACTTAACTGATACGGAATGCTCCAACTCCTGATAATATAAACTCGCAGTGGCAATATATAGGCGACTCCATAGAACGGAACGCGAGAAGCGTCCTTGGATACTCAAAGCCGTCTCAAGATGATGCCTGTTACGATGATGATTGTCGCAATGCCACGAGAGAGATGGTTGTTGCATACAGGGCGAAACTGCAGCCAATGGCAACGCGAGCTGTTCGGCACAATGGAGTAGAGACAAGAGGCAACTCGTTCACCTCCAAGCCAGAGCGTGAAACGTGTGATAATATCCCGCTTTAAAAACAAGAAAGCGACTGGAGCCGATGGTCTCGCTGCTAAATTGTTTAAGACAGGCGTGGAGGATATCATTAGGATCATGGGGAATATCTGGCTAGATGAGAGCATGCCCGGGGATTTGTGTTTTAGTATGGTATGTCCCATATACAAGGAAGGAGATCGCAGTGAGTGCCGTGATCGTCTAAAGCCATTTTTAGAAAAACTAATTGAACCTTATCTACGACGGATCAAATATTCACTTTACGACAAATCCTGGAAAAAACCTCATGGAAAGAGATCGACACCTACCACCTCTTTGTCGACTACAAAGCTGCCTTTGACTCTCCGATAAAAAATAGGCTATATGAGGCTAAACTAATTCGACGTTGCAGATGTACCTTGGAAAACACCAAAACCTCTATTAAGATTAGTAAGGATCACTCTAAACCATTCAATACGGAAAGAGATTTCAGGCAAGGTGATAGCTTGTCCTGTACACTATTTAATATAGTAATAGTGAAGGGGATGAAAAATGCTGGTGTCAACAAGACTGGCACCATATTTCACAAGAGCCACTAGCCTATGCCGATGATATAGACATCATTGGCCGAAATCTACGGAATGTTATTGCAGTTTTCTCATCGCTAGAAAAGGAGTCAGCAAAAATTGGTTTAGCCGTCAACGAGGACAAAACAAAAATAATGATTTCGTAGAACAAAGAGTCCTCACGATAAGGACGCACCGTCAACATTGAAAATTATTGTTTAGAGGTAGTATATGAGTTTACCTACCTCGGATCTTAAGTCAAGCGTAGAATAGTGCTCGTCAATATAAATTTTGACGGACTTCGGCAGCACTTTAGCAATACCACCTTATCTCGGGATACTAACAAATAACAGGTGTTAAAGTATCCGTTCTCTTGTATTCTGCAGAATCATCGGATGAACCATGGACTGTATGAGCTTTACCGTGACATCCACGTAGCGACTTCGATGGCTGGAACATTTTGCCAGGATGAATGTAAATGCTCCCCCGAGAAAGGTGTTTGAAAGCGAACCTGAAGGACGGCACAGAGCAGTAAGACCCAAACTTCGTTGGGAGGACCAAGTGGTTGGGGATGTGCTACCATCTGGTAGGACTAACTGGAGAACGCGCGCAGAAGACTGAAACGTGTAGAATTCTTTAATACTTCAGGCCTCTAATTTGTGAACTACGTTCGTAAGTTGTAATGGGGCACTTAAGTAAGTGAGTAAGATACCAGTCCGCAACTACAGTCCATATTCTTTTCTGAGTCAAATATGGCCGGAAGAGGTTTACTAACTGTAAACAAAATATGTACAACTATGAGGGTAAATTCGGTCATTTGTATAGGTGGTACCAGAGGGTTCGGTTTTCTAAGGATTTGTAAATAAAACTGACCGAATTCAAATATCCTTTAGTTGTTCTTTCGAAATTAGGGGAATACATATTTTACTAAAAATTCGTTGTATGGGAGGTTCCAGAAGGCGTCGGCTAATATAGTCCATATTAATTACAGAGTAAAATCTTCTTAAGCGTACATTTTAGGCAAAATATCTCCGAATTCAATGTATTTACAAAAAAAGTTATGTATGCAAAACTAGTAGTATTACAAAGTAATTGAACTGACCACATTCGAATATCCTCTAGTTGTCCCTTTGATGGGAATAATAATGGGAATAATATTAATGACATATTACAAAAAATATGTCACTTGGTAGCGGAGGTACCAGAAGGTAGGCTCGCATGCATTCAAATGTCAGATTTCCATAAAGGTTTTCTTTGGGAAGAACTATGACTGTAAATTTGAACATTTGTATTGGACATACCAAAAGAGGTGTAGCAAATGTTTCCGTTCTCTGGGGTTTTACCTACTATTAAAAGGTTATTAATCTGACATATTTTAATTCTCCTGTAGTTTGTCGTTTGAAAATTATAAGAGAAATATAATTTTTTTAATAATAGCACATTTTGTATTGAAGATACCAGAAGGTACCTTCCTTTCTGAGGATCACATAGCTTCGTTCAGAAAATTATTAACGCTGGTAAAATTCTAAAAGGTTTAGTAAAGGTTTACTGGAGTTTTCGTGCCCACCAGCCAACCATGCCAAAATTTTCCACAGAGATAATTCACATTCTAATCTACTTACATATCATACAAACTACGCACGTTTATTTGTGTGCATGATTATGCATATTTATTTCGGCACATTATATTATTATACTCTATTTAGTTGGTTCGGCCAAATCTGGTTATCTTTACTTAGAGCAAATGAAGCTATTCATTGTATCCTTAGCCTCCTTTATTTGCTTTGTGTGTATGTGTTCATTCGGTCATATGCTATTACGCTTGTAAGAGTTATAAATCATAACGAAAATTTCAAAAGTAGTAACCTCAATTCTTAGAAATGTTGAACATAGAGAAGAATTCATTAACACTAATTAGTTCTATCAGATTTTGTTATACCTCGCATAATAATAAATCCTTATGCTACTAATTATCCAAAAGGCATCCAACTTATTACCCTTAAGTCATACTAAGGTTACAGATGATGCATATTAATTTATCGCCTTAATTGCTTGCTAGTAATTTGAAGGTTTGAACATTTCTCTCAAGATTTGTGGATTTGTGTAGAATCAACGTTTAGTGATTAATAGCTTCGGCATTATTTGTGAAAAGTGTGTGGTTCACAATTAGTATTCACTATTTATACTTCAAAAAGGTCTCAATCATGGTGTATAAAGTGAAAAGTAGTGCAATATGCAAATTCGCTATTTAGCATTCTCAGGATAGAGTAAAATATAAGAGATATGAGAGGGCTGGATATTTAAATATTTTAAGTATATATTATTTTTATTAATTAAATGATTTTTGCAATATTTTTCTTATTACGAAAATTCCTAGATTCATCTTATTATGTTTTCACCAAGGATTATGTACCGTAGAGCAAGACAGGTAGAACACGCACTGATAAAGGTAGATTTCTGTTAGTCGCAACGCTTTATGGTTAACTTCATAAGAAAAAGTTTGATGCTTAAAATATTTTAAATATTAGTCACCCACAGGTTTGTTCCTCAGCTTTATTAAAGACTTACAAACCACATTTTTTTCTCTTTAGTACTACTTAATCCTAACGGTTATGGTTACCATGACCGACTGACATTATGAACAAGTATCCTCTTTCATCTTTATTGTACTACACTTAGCCAGCGAGTATATTACTTTACATTAGCTTGAATACAAAACGGATATCACACAATCCCGAATAGCGAGAGGATGGATAATAACGGATGTAATCGTAATAGTTATTCGACCCCCTCGATGTGGTCAACGGTTCTGTGATGGTTATTAAAACTGACAGTGCATAAATTTGCAATAATATGAGAGCACTACGGCCATAACAGAGTCGTTGAAGCGGCACAAATAAACAGACCAACAAGCAAAGAAAAACTTGTCACAACGCAGGCAAAATAGATTGGATTTTTGGCATCAAAATACATAAATGTATTTACTTTTAGCTAGAATTGTGAGACAGCTGAATCCATCTATCATGAAATGGGAGGTTACATGGGAGGATTGTTTCGTATGGCCATAAAATGTTTCCCAAATTTACTATACATTACACAAGGGAACAAGGTATTTGTTGTTTAAGAACTGAATATTGTTTTAAAGGTAATTTGGGACGCTGAATCCAAATCTGCACTTGGTTTTTTTGTATCAGCTCGACTTTTCGCGATATACCGTTATGTCCATAACTAAGGCACTTCCACTACAAATATTTAAATAACTTGAAAACGGTTCACCATATTCAATTAAAAAAAAAAAATTAAACTCGTCAACAAAATTATCTTTAATCCGTGCCTACATTGTTTTTAATTTGGCTTAGTAGTTTCAGAGATATCGTTGTAGTTTTAAAAAATAAAACAAAAAATTTACAAAAAAAAAAAATTTTTTGTTTTTTAAAAATTCATAAAAAAAATTATTGCAACAAAAATCACAGTGTTTGTCTTAAAACATTTAGTTTAATATAGTGTGAATCAAATGAGCTTTATTTCATTAAAATATCTGCACAACTTTTGATTTTGTCAACAATTTACTGAGATAACTAAATTTACAAAAATCACGATTTCCATACAAAAATAACATTTATTAATATGTTTGTGAAAGTGTAACTCGAGCAAACCTTAACGGATCGTTATGAAAATTTATCAGTATTAATATTTTTCGAAACGAACTTATGGGATTGTAAATGGGCGGAATAGCCCCACCCCTTCTGGTACCTCCCATACAAAATTACCTATTTTTGGATAATTAATATATCTTCGATAGCTGCCAAACAGACTACCGGAGGATATTGAAATTTGGTCAGTTTATTTATCTTGCAAAAGTAGACAAACCCTAGAAAAACCGAAAGCGTTGCCATACCCCTTCTGGTACCTCCCATACAAATGACCGAACTCACCCCAATAGTCTTACATACATATCTTTTTTGTAAGTACACTGAATTCAGTCAAACTATGCGGAAGTTTTACGGTTATGAAAATATAAATCAGGAATGAATTTGCACTATATCGGATCACCCCTTCTTGTACCTCCCATACAAAATTACCTATTTTTGGAAAATTAATTTTTCTTACTTAACTTCCGAATTGAAACCTGCCGATTAATTAAATTTGGTCTGTTAATTAATATTGTAATAGGAGGCAAAACTAAAAATTAAACTATAAATAAATTTGCAAATTTATCATGATTTTTAAAAATACAAAATTTTAATTTTTTTTGGGTAAAAACAAAAAATTGCGAAAAATCTGTTATCACCGAATTTAGCATAACTCATTCAATTTTCAATCGATTATTATGTACATACATGTTTTAGAAAGCTATCTTAATATGATATTCAATAAAGCTAATAAAAATAACAATTTGCCCCCAACCGATTAACTTTCAGCGTGAAGAAAATTAAAATGTGTAATTATTTTTTTTTTTTTTTGAATAAAACAGCCGTTACTCAGACATTTTTTTTTTTGTAATATTAAAAAATTTGATTTTTTTCAAAGGTAACAACGATATCTTAAATAAAACTAGTAAGGCGGTTATCTTCGGCTATGCCGAAGCTCAGATACCCTTCACCATTTGTAAAAATGGTGGTAAAACTGGTTATTTGCACTACAACTATATTTTATTAAACTTTGTACCACAAAACAGGGGAGTTGGTGAGAAGTGGACGTTACTTTTAGCTTCACACATCCATTTTGTCAGTAATTTTGTATAGATTATATTCGATTTTATGAATTTTGTTACTCCCCAAAAATGGGAAGTTGTGTGGGATGTGGGAGTAGTTTAAATCCGATCATGCCTATCTTAGAACTTAACCTATGCTTCTGGACACAAGCTTACATACCAAATTTCAAACCGAATGCTCATAAACTATAGGGATATACAGACGGACACCCCCAAAAAGGGGGAATTTGTATGGAAGGTGGGAGAAGTATTCGTCCGATATTGCTCAGCTTACAACGTAAGCTCCTATTATAGGATTAAAGCTTGCATATACAATTTCAGCTCAATATTTTCTAACCTACGGCTATAATCGGGGGCAGTTAAGCGGACACCCCAAAAAAGGTAGTTTGAATGGGAGGTGGGAGTAGTTTTTGACCGACATTGCTTATCTTAAAAAGTAGCCTCCGCTTAGATATTGAATCTTGCGTACAAAATGTCAGCTATATACCTCTTAAAATACGGCTGCAATCGCAGGGACAAACCCAAAAAAGGGAGAGTTTGTATGGGAGGTGAGAGTAGTTTTTGACCGATCGTTCTCATTTTAATACTCAAACTCCGCTTAGAGCAGAAACGCTTTCGTACAATATTTCAGCTTGATTGCTAAATTACTACTGTAATCGCGGGGACTGACATACGGACACCCCCAAAAAGAGGGATTTTGTATGGGAGGTGAGAGTTGTTTTTGACCGATCAGTCTCATTTTAATACTCAACCTCCGCTTAGAGTAGGGAAGCTTGCATACATTATTTCAGCTTGATTGCTCTTAAATTACTACTGTAATCGCGGGACTGGCATACGGACACCCCCAAAAAGAGGGATTGTGTATGGTGGTAAGGTGGGAGTATTTTTTGACCGATCGGTCATCTTACCACTTAACCTCCGCTTAGTGTAGGTAAGCTCACATACAAAATTTCAGCTTGATTGCCCTTAAACTACGGCTGTAATCGCCAGGACAGAACCCAAAAAGAGGGAGTTTGTATTGGAGGTGGGAGTAGATTTTGACCGATCAGGCTCATCTTAGAACTCAACCTCCATTTAGGGCAGCAAAACGTGCGTACAATATTTCAGCTTGATTGCTCTTAAATTGCTGCTGTAATCGCGGGGACTGACATACGGACACCCCCAAAAAGAGGGATTTTGTATGGGAGGTGAGAGTTGTTTTTGACCGATCAGTCTCATTTTAATACTCAACCTCCGCTTAGAGTAGGGAAGCTTGCATACATTATTTCAGCTTGATTGCTCTTAAATTACTACTGTAATCGCGGGACTGGCATACGGACAAACCCAAAAAGAGGGATTGTGTATGGTGGTAAGGTGGGAGTATTTTTTGACCGATCGGTCATCTTACCACTTAACCTCCGCTTAGTGTAGGGAAGCTCACATACAAAATTTCAGCTTGATTGCCCTTAAACTACGGCTGTAATCGCAGGGACAGACCCCAAAAAAGTGGAGTTTGTATGGGAGGTGGGAGTAGTTTTTTACCGATCGGGCTCATCTTAGAACTTAACCTCCGCTTTGAGGATAAAAGCTTGCATTCCAAATTTCAGCTCGATATCTCTTAAACTGCGGCTGTAATCGCGGGGACAGACAGACGGACAGACGGACGGACGGACAGACGGTCACCTTTAAATCGCCTCAGATTTCGATGCTGATCATTTATATATATATATTGTCATACCTACCACGCCTCCTTATGGGCGTTACAAATGGAAGAACAAAATGAATATACCCTTCACTCCGTTCATGCGCATGGTGAAGGGTATAAAAATAATATTTTAAAATCCGGCTTATGAAAAAAAAATTATGATTTTTTGAACTATAATTTTTTGGAAAAAAGTCGAAAATACGATTAGTACCTGTAACTTAAAAATTCGAGCTGATGGAGAAAAATGGAGATTAGATTTGAGATCAGCGACCCCAAATTAGTAAAAAACAGCTATCGAATTCCAAACAACACTCAAAAAGTTCAATTTTGTTCCCTTGTGTTATTTACACTTTGGATATTTGTGAAATTTTATGATGGCGTAACCATATAAAGGTTATTTATTAATGGCACGATGACATGTGTATGATGTATGATTATTTAGGGATTGTGTATAATCATAAGTAGGTCATAGGAAACAACAAATAAAAACCGACAAACCGGGGTTTTTGTTGTTTAAAGCTTTAAGTAGACTCCAGAAATTCAGTAATTTCCTTAAAAAATCTTTTGTCTTAAAAAATCCTGAAACGAATTTGGTCTTAAGATACTTGGGGTCTAACTCGTCTCCTTAAATTCGTTACACTTTTTTTCGTATCAACTGATATATACCCTCATCCCTAAGGGTGATGGTATAACAATTGTAACGCATTAAAAGAGACGTGTTATTCCCCTAGGTATCTTAAGCCCAAATTTGTTTTATAACTATTTAAAAAGATTGAACCAAATCCGCCTGTCTGATCGGCGGGATGGTTGTGGGCAGGAAACTCGAGTAATCCTTAACTAATCCTTATGAAAATTTGCCAGTATATTTATTTTTCAAAATGAAGTAATGGGATTGTAATTGGGCGGAATAACGCCTCTTGGTACCTCTCCAAAAATTACCTTTTGTTGTAAAAATAATATTTCTGTAATAACTTCCATACGGACAGCTGGAGGAGTTTTATGTGATCAGTTCAACTACCTTATTATAACAGATAAACCCTCAGAATACCAAAACCTTTGCCACACCCCTTCTGATAGCTCCTATACAAATGTCCGAATTGACCATCAAATAGTTTATATATATAAATGAAGTGTTGTGCGTTGGTAAGGCCCTCACTGGAGAATTTTTTGTTATAATGTTCGTAATAGGCCGATAATGGATAAAAAAAATGGCTACACCCATTTCTACGCCCACTTTTTTAATATTCATATCTAAAATTTCTATCAAAACGCTCTGCAAATTTAATTTCCTTACAGTTTTCGCTCTACAATGTTCTATATGGGAAATATAATAAGTTATATATTTTTTTCTAAATTTTGGATTAAATAGGCGGTGGGAGTGGAAAAACATTTTTTTTGAGTTATAAGTAAAATTTGGTACACAAATAGTACTCGACTCTTTATGTTTAAATTTGCAGTCGAAATTTTTATTTTTGATCAGTGGGCGGAGGAGGCGTGGCAAAACTGTATAAAATTTGGTACACAGTTAGTACTCGGCAGAATTAGCTGAAATTTGCAAACGAAATTGTTATTTTCAATCAGTGGGCGAAGGAGGCGTGGCAAAACTGTAGTTTAATCCTAGAGAGATAATATTTGAAACACAGTTAGTACTCAGCAGCACTGGTTGAAATTTGCAAACGAAATTTGCATTTTTAATCAGTGGGCGGAGGAGGGGTGGCAAGACTGAATTTTAATCATATTAACACAAAACATGATATATATAAATAAGTGGGCATGGTCAAACTGTATTTAAGGCCTAGGACTACATTGGTACAATTTAAGATAGTTTGCAAGGTTAAAGAGATACAATTTGATATGCAGATAAAACGTTGCACAACAGATATAAAAATGTAGACGAAATGTTTTTTTCTTTTCGGTTTTATGTGCCAAAAATGTTTTCATTGACCCTATTTGATACAACGATACTACGTCTATTTATATGAAGGCGGATAACATTTGAAAATTTTTTTTGGCACTTCGTGGGTGAATAGGGTAGTGCGAAAATTATTTTTTGGAGGAAAGGTAATACTTGTATGCAGATAGTACTCGGCAGAATAGATATTTTCAGACAGTTTTTAATTTCGGCAAGTGAGCGAATTTTGCATGAGGAATGTAAGCAAGCTCAACATATTTTTATCGAACTTAGGAAGCGTTACCAAGGTATGTTTAAAAGTATAATATGGCAGCACTCATAATTGTGAGTCATTTCCGTGAAATATGTTGTATAATTGTAATATATTTAATTTTCGTCAATTAGGCAATAACGAAGTATAGCCAATCCCACTAGTTTTATATAAATGTGTTTTTTTGTAAGTAAATTGAATTCAGTCATGTACGCTTGGGAAATTTGACTGTGAAATGAATATGGACTATATCGGCCGCCCCATTCTGGTTCCTCTCATACAAAATATCTTATTTTTGCAAAATTATTGATTCTTCTTGTATTTGGTCCATTTAATTATCTTGTTATAGTAGACAAATACTAAAAAAACCAAAGCATTTTCCTCACCCCTTCTGGTACCAGCAATACAAATAAAAGAATTTTCCCTCAGTCATCTTTTGCGTAAGTTGTACGCTTAAAAAAATATGATTCAGGAATGAATATGGATTATATTGGCTGATCCCTTCTGGTACCTCCTATACAAAATGACGAATTTTTAAAAATTTATATTTTTTCCATAACATACAAACTTACGACTAGAATATCTTATCTTGACTAGGATATCTTAATTTGGCCAGATAATTTATTTTGTAATAGTAAGTAAAACTTCAGAAAACCGAACTTTTTGAGCACACTTTTTTGGTAGATCAAATATAAATGATTGAAATTGCCTACATGCATATCTTTTTAGTAAGTACTTTTTTCTGCAGAAGGACACCTCCAATAAGAGGTGTCCTATCTGTCCTGTCTGTATGTCCTGACTATCGTCCTGTCTATCCTGTCTGTATGTCCTGACTATCGTGTCTTTCATGTCATTCCTGTCTGTCCTGTCTTCATTTCGGTCTGTCTCTCTGGATAATATTTTCCCAAAAACTACTTACGGAATTCTATATGGGCTACTTGGCCACGCCCACTTTGGTACCTCCGATACAAATGTACCATTCCGCCCACAGTAATAATATCAACAACTGAACTAAGTTTTTGAGAAAAAAGTGGAAGTCTAGCCACTACCCTTCTGATATCTTCCATACAAACGTTTCATCTTGCCCCCTTTATAATTCGTGTAATCATATCACTACGCCTAAAACAATCTTAGCCAAACGCTGTATTTAGTAATGCTGTAAATAGAAACAGTATTAGAGAACTACATATATAAACCTAGCCAACCCAGGTACTGAGGGTGAGGGTATATGTAAGTTGGTTTAACCGACTGAAGCTTTTTACTTGTTAATACGCTCTATGTTATTATCGATTGTAGCATGCCTGATAATAAAATATTTGCTGCCATAGTGCTGCAATTGCTATAACTTCGTCTATAAAGAAGTTAACGATTCATTGCTCTTGATTTGTTTTTTTGTTGATCTATAATGAATCTATATATATAAAAATGGTGGCAAAAATGTATAGTAATTCATCAATTGAGAACGGCTGGGCCGATTTTTCTCAAACTTTTTTTCAGTTGTTCGTTATTGCCAGGAGCAGGTTTATGTGAAAAAAAATGTTGGGAAAATCTTCCGGAAAAGTCGGAAAATTGGAAAAATCGAAAATTGCCTTTTTGTATGGAATTTTGTGTGCAATTGTTACAGAATGGCTTTTCGAATAGAAAAATGGAAAATTTTTGTTGAAAAATGCGGAAAATTCCGGAAAAATTCAAAAAGTTTGAATTTGTTTTTTCGACGTAATTTTGCATATTATCGTATGATTTGATAATTTTGGACGATGTAACAGTGACAAAGTTTGGATAATTATTCCGAAATGACTTTTCGAATGGAAACACCAAAAAATTCTGGAAAACTCGGAAAATTCCGGAAAAACTCGAAAAATTAGGATTTTTTCATACATTTATATGTATGAAAACGGTGTGAACAGTGTGTAGTAATTCATCAAGAGAGAACGGCTGGCCCATTTTGCTCAATTTTTATCTAATTGTTCGTAATTAATATGAGGGTTTTATGCAAGATAATTTTGGGAAAATCATTCGGAAAAGTCGGGAAATTCGAAAAATCGAAAATTGATTTTTTGTATGGAATTTTGTGTGCAGTTGTTACGAAATGGCTTTTCGAGTGGAAAAATAGAAAATTCTCGGAAAATTCCGGAAAAGTGCAAAAAAATTTGTTTTTTTTTATTGACAAAATGTTGCAATTTTCGCGTGATTTGATGGTTTTGAACGATGTTTAAGTAGCAAATTTTGGTTAATTGTTCATTGGTAAAGAGATAAATAATATTTAGATAAAAAATCCGTCGAAACCGTCGGGATGTGCGGCAATATGCTGTTGACATTGGGAATGTTAGCGCCAGATCGTTCAATGCAAGATGAATTCGATCGCGAATTTTAACGGGAGCAAGACTATAATCTTGATGAGCTGACCGGAAAAGTTCTAACAAATTTGCCGCTGTTAAATACAGACTACAAGAACGTGTACGATTCACGATGAAACTGGAGGAATTTACTTTCTCGATGCTGCGAGTGGGACATCCAAGACATTTTTTTTGTTGATTCCGGCAACAGCATAAAACGTTAGCCGCTGCATCCTCTAGCATACCTGTCACATTGTTGGAAAGTATTTGAACTGCAAATTCTACTTTAAAACTGCCGATGAATCTTCTCACGGTTGAAAAGCCAAAGTACACAATGACCAAGAATTTCGCAACGGCAAAGTAGATGCGGGAATGTCAAATCAACATTTCGGATGAATACCATAACGAATAAACGAGCTTTGGAAGTAGTTGACCGAACGATAAAGAATTAACGAGGGGATTTAAAACGATTTGTTGGGGCTATGATTTTGCTCAAAATGTCTAATGCTGCTGATTTACTAAAACCATGCTTGAAAACGTCGTCAATATTAAGAAGTTGTAATTGACCAAAAAATTAGGGGCTCATTCCAGAACCTCCCATCTTCTGCTGAATTCCCGAGATAACTGCTAGCGCTTTGCAATGACCAAATTCGGGTTGATGTTTCGACTGAATTGATATCGTTCCCTGCAAATTTTTGCCAGTTCACGTCGTTGGAAAAGTAACTCATGACATTCACAAAAATTAGAAAAATCTCGATTGGATAAATGTACGGGCAGTATGTTACTAGCAGCAAAGAATAAAGTCATCGATAACTAGAATTTCAATTTAGAAAGTTAAATCGCTTGAGAACTGCATCTGTATAAATCTGTTTACAGCGTGACCATAGACGATGAAGCGACCAACAATCCGACCGAATTTTTGAACTCGATTAATGTGCCGCATAATTTACAGATAAAGGTGGGATCGATCATAATCATATTGCGAAATCTGAATCAACAGAAATTGTGCAACGGTACGCGGTTGTCCGTCAAAAATCTGATAAAAAATGTGATTTCAGACGATCATCAAGAACAAATTAAAAGAAGAGGAAGTCCTTATCTTACGAATCAGATAATTCCAACTGATCATCCATTCCAATTCCCCGACGACAATCAATAAATCGCAAGGCCAATCGTTGGAAGTATGTGAGTTTAATCTCGAATTTTCCTGTTTTACGTGCTGTCAGCTGAACGTTGCCTTTCGAGTTTTAAAGAACCGCCTTCGTTGTTTGTTTTTGCGGCGGAAAACTAATCGAAAAACTTTGTTTATCAAACATTCACTACTAAGTTTATCTGAATGCTTAAAATTTGGGCGAGACGAAGTTCGCCGGGTCCGCTAGTTATGATATATATTGTCATAGTTCGGTTTAAGATCATTTCTATTTCCAATAATTTATTATTGTCAATAGGTTTTTACTCAAGAGTTGTGAAATGTATTATGTGACAGCAGGTTAGGCATTAACCAAAATGTCTTGTCAGCGGCCTTTGTTTTATCTTCTCCCTCGTCATTACAAACCTTAAGGGAAGAAAATATCTCAAACTAAATTATAACGTTTCCCAACGGTGCGAAGAAGGCATCCTAGAAGAACACAACATGTCAGCGTAACATACTCACACAAGCTCTTGTCTATGCATATGTCCATCGGACACAATTGCAAAGCAGTTTTGTTGTTGGCAAAAGTGCTCTTGATTTGATTTTTTGTTGATCCAAAATACTATGTGTCATGGTCATGGTGGGTGTTGTAGGTCTGGTATAGTACAACATGACCCTGTATACCACAATTTCCTAACAACCTCAAAATCTTGACTTACGGTTCAAAACCCGGATTTTTGAACTGTTCTCACTCATGAACTTATAACTCAGTCAATTCTTAACCAAGCTTTGCTTCCTCAATGGTTGTGGAAAGAAGAGTCTTAGACCTTTCCAACGATATACACATTTATATAGATAACACTATGACACAATTTGAGGGTCATTGTCTCGGGGGTGAACCAAACCAATATCAATCGATAGCATTTGACCTCAGTAACAAAACCCTAAACTCCATTTTGCTCCACTACGTCACAAATTTTTTTACACTGGTTTGAAGTTTGAATTTTTTGGTCAAAAGTCGATTCAAAGAATATGAAAAATCATCTATAAAAGTACATTTGGGGTATTTCATGCCTTCGGAGACCTATACTAAAACATACAGGGGAATATTTCCTTGGAACATTTTAACCCCCTTACTGCCACCCGTGTGAGACATTTTTGGCCCAATTTTGAAAAACTATTTATAAGTCAACTTTAGAGGGAGGTCAAGGCTTAGAATCTTCGATAATAATATTTTCCGGAAAATTTCTTTGAACCAAATTCGATTCATGACTTTTTTAGTCGTTTGAGCCCGTCTGTCTGTCTGTCTGTCTGTCTGTCTGTCTGTCTGTCTGTCTGTCTGTCTGTCTGTCTGTCTGTCTGTCTGTCTGTCTGTCTGTCTGTCTGTCTGTCTGTCTGTCTGTCTGTCTGTCTGTCTGTCTGTCTGTCTGTCTGTCTGTCTGTCTGTCTGTCTGTCTGTCAGTCTGTCTGTCTGTCTGTCTGTCTGTCTGTCTGTCTGTCTGTCTGTCTGTCTGTCTGTCTGTCTGTCTGTCTGTCTGTCTGTCTGTCTGTCTGTCTGTCTGTCTGTCTGTCTGTCTGTCTGTCTGTCTGTCTGTCTGTCTGTCTGTCTGTCTGTCTGTCTGTCTGTCTGTCTGTCTGTCTGTCTGTCTGTCTGTCTGTCTGTCTGTCTGTCTGTCTGTCTGTCTGTCTGTCTGTCTGTCTGTCTGTCTGTCTGTCTGTCTGTCTGTCTGTCTGTCTGTCTGTCTGTCTGTCTGTCTGTCTGTCTGTCTGTCTGTCTGTCTGTCTGTCTGTCTGTCTGTCTGTCTGTCTGTCTGTCTGTCTGTCTGTCTGTCTGTCTGTCTGTCTGTCTGTCTGTCTGTCTGTCTGTCTGTCTGTCTGTCTGTCTGTCTGTCTGTCTGTCTGTCTGTCTGTCTGTCTGTCTGTCTGTCTGTCTGTCTGTCTGTCTGTCTGTCTGTCTGTCTGTCTGTCTGTCTGTCTGTCTGTCTGTCTGTCTGTCTGTCTGTCTGTCTGTCTGTCTGTCTGTCTGTCTGTCTGTCTGTCTGTCTGTCTGTCTGTCTGTCTGTCTGTCTGTCTGTCTGTCTGTCTGTCTGTCTGTCTGTCTGTCTGTCTGTCTGTCTGTCTGTCTGTCTGTCTGTCTGTCTGTCTGTCTGTCTGTCTGTCTGTCTGTCTGTCTGTCTGTCTGTCTGTCTGTCTGTCTGTCTGTCTGTCTGTCTGTCTGTCTGTCTGTCTGTCTGTCTGTCTGTCTGTCTGTCTGTCTGTCTGTCTGTCTGTCTGTCTGTCTGTCTGTCTGTCTGTCTGTCTGTCTGTCTGTCTGTCTGTCTGTCTGTCTGTCTGTCTGTCTGTCTGTCTGTCTGTCTGTCTGTCTGTCTGTCATACATTCATTTATGACAGACATCATTCATACATCATTCCGCCCACTTCAGAAATCGAGTAATAATATCAATACACCCTACGGGATCGCCCCAAATTCTGTATTTAGTAAAGCTATACCAGGATAAAGTTTTGGGAAAAATTTTGAAAGCCTAGCCACGCCCCTTCTAGTACCTCCCATACAAATCTACCTTTCCGCCCACTATAGAGATGGAGAAATAATATCAATAAATTAAACGTTATCGTACCCAAATTCTATTTTTAGTAAAGCTATAACAGGATAAAGTTTTGGAGAAAAAAATTGGAAGTCTATTCACGCCCCATCTGGTACCTCCCACACACATCTGGTACCGCCCACTTTAGAAATCGATTAATATTATTAAAAGACCTACCTACCATACAAATGTACCACTCCGCCCACTTTAGAAATAGGGTAATAATATCAATACACTCGACACGATCTGCCCAAATTCTGTATTTTGTTATGTTATAACAGGACAAAGTTTTGGAGAAAAAATTGGAAGTCTAGCGACGCCCCTTATGGTACCTCCCATACAAATGTACCTTTCCGCCCACTTTAGGGATGTACTAATAATATCAGTACACCCAAGGCAATCGTGCCCAAATTTTGTAATTAGTAAAGCTATAACAGGATAAAGTTTTGGAGAAAAAAATTGGAAGTCTAGCGACGCCCCTTATGGTACCTCCCATACAAATGTACCTTTCCGCCCACTTTAGGGATGTACTAATAATATCAGTACACCCAAGGCAATCGTGCCCAAATTTTGTAATTAGTAAAGCTATAACAGGATAAAGTTTTGGAGAAAAAAATTGGAAGTCTATTCACGCCCCATCTGGTACCTCCCATACACATCTGGTACCGCCCACTTTAGAAATCGATTAATATTATTAAAAGACCTAACGCGATCGTGCCCAAATTCTGCATTTGGTAAAGTTTAAGCAGGATAAAGTATTGGAGAATAAATCTGGAAGCCTAACCACACCCCTTCTCGTACCTCCCATACAAATGTACCACTCCGCCCACTTTAGAAATCGAGTAATAATATCAATATAGTATAAAATTATTTGTTTTACTGAGGGTAAAGGTAAATGTAAGTTGGGTTGCCCGACTGAAACTTTCTAACTGGTTTTAATTACAAATCGGTTAATTTCAATAACTCAAGACTTAAACAATATCTTATATTGGGTGATGGTATTTATCAGTCAGTTCAACTGACTGAAATTTCTGTACTGGTTTTTCATTTTCTTTTTATTTAACTTTTGGCCAAAAAAATCAAACTTTAAACCACTGTAAACAAAAATTGTGATGTAGTGGAGTAAAATGGAGTTTAGGGTTTTGTTACTGAGGCTAAATGCTATTGTTTGATATTGGTTTGGTTCACTCCCGAAAAATGTGTTGCACTGTTTGCTTAAAAATAGATTTTTTAACGTTCCATTAACATTTCATTTTTATTTTATTTTGGAACCCTTCACTCATAGAGGCTATTTGTCTTTGGTGACTCTTAGTGAAATTTTCCGGAGAATATGTCTATCGAAGATTCTACGCCTTGACCTCCGTTCAAAGTTGACATATAAACAGTTTTTCAAAATTGGGCCAAAAATTTCCCACACGGTTGGCAACTAGAGGGTTAAAATGTTTCGAGGAAATATTCCCCTGAATGTTTTAGTATAGGTCTCCGAAGACATGAAATACCCCAAATGTACTTTTATCGATGATTTTTCATATTCTTTGAATCGACTTTTGACCAAAAAATACAAACTTCAAATGCTATCGTTTGATATTGGTTTGGTTGACCCCCGAAAAAGTGTGTTGCACTGTGTAATTTGTCACATCTGTCTATTTTTGCCTCGAAATCGCAAACCTTTGTCATTCTTTCTCTATTCTTTAAGTTTAAAGGAATTTTGGCCACTATTTTATTAAGAAAGCCTACTGTTTATTATATGTTTCAGAAAGTGCATTTTGTCATGTGTAAAACGCATAGTTTTTGGTGAAATTTGGTGAACAAATGGTTAAGTTATTCATGTATTGCGAGAATCGCTATTTCTCGTGGTCTAACCACTATAACACGGCCGGTGCCCCCTGTTAAATATGTGACAATTCAGGGAATTTGTAAGTTTCAGTAATGTTCCATATTTCTGCACTATAGAGCAACACATATGTATTATGTACTTTTCTAGTTTTTTTTTCACTTTCTACAAAATAATGAGACTTACAAATTATTGTCCTTATTCATAATAATTTACACAAGGTTAATAGAATGATTTTATTTAAAATTTGATTTATAAACCTGTAATAAATGTTTATGAATACGGCTGTATTCCAGTGTTGTTGCTTTGTAACTAAAGCTTTAGCTGCAATCGTTGAGTCCAACTGTTAAGTCCTTAATCCTTTGAAACAAGATAAACTGTATTGTTAGGTTTATCAGAATTTACCTGTATTTTTTAAACGTTAAGCTTTCTATCGTCCAACAATGTAATGCATCATTTACAAAGCAGTATCGATGTTCAATGTTTCCTCTTATTCAAGCAAAACACTTTTCACTATAAACACATCAGCTGTATAGGTTTCCTATGAAATGAGCATGAAAAGGATTTTGTACATTGTGAAATTAAATCTTGCTTATTCTTATATGTGTATAATAATAACATAATGGGCAAAATGTAGTATGAACTCTATTTATAAAAAAAAACTTTCGTGTACGGATGAAAATGTACAACACACAAAAAAAAATCAATATTTGATATAATATATGAATCCAATTAGATATAACGATTTATGTATTATTTCATCTTAATTCTGAGAAAAAAGTTATTATCCTTATTACCAAGAAGATAATGTAGTTATCAGCGCACATAGTGGGATGCATATTTATGATATTAACTGAAAATCTTTTTAATTAAGTTATGGCACTTCATTGTGAAACTGACAAACACAACAACGTAATATTGTTAGATTATCTGCTTAACGTCACTATTAACAGAATTTTATTTTAATATTATGAAAAATGTTGATGTTTAAATCAGTTTTGGATCTCATATCAGGCTATGTAGAAGATATTAGAGTCAAACTTGACGATTTACTGATTATAATGAAAAATTTTGCAGTTTAAATGTGATTTGGATGTCATATCGGGTTAGTTAAATATTAGAGCATTTGCTTTACTTAACCAACAATAAACTTAGGTGAGATTAGGATAAGGACACGAGTGTTCTATTGAAAAGCATAAGTAGGCTAGTACCCAACGGAGTTTGGGTCTCCCTGCTCTGCGCCGTCCTTCAGGTTCGCCTTCAAACACCTTTCTCGCTGGAGCATTTGCATCCATCCTGGCAACATGTTCCAGCCATCGTAGTCGTTGGATTCTGACTCTTTTAGCTACGTCGATGACGTGGTAAAGCTCATACAGCTCATGGTTCATCCGATGGCGAAACTGGCCTTCGACACACATAGGTCCATATATTTTTCGGAGTACTTTTCTCTCGAATACTCCCAGGTTTTGTATGTCCGTTGTAATAAGCACCCATGATTCGGCAGCATACAACAGAACAGGTAAGATATGCACCTGGTATAGCTGTTTCTTAGTATTCCGAGAGAAGGTGGTGTTACTAAAGTGCTGCCGAAGTCCGTAGAAACATCTATTGGCTAGCACTATTCTCCGTTTAATTTCTTGGCTGACATTATTTTTCTTGTTGACGGAAGATCCGAGGTAGGTAAATTCGTCGACTACCTCAAAACAATAATTGTCAACGTTCACGGCGCGTCCCCATCGAGAGGACTCTTTGTTCGTCGAAATCATTAGTGGCAGGCTAGTGGCATGTGGCTCTTGTGGAATATGGTGCCAGACATGTTGACACCAGCCTTTCTCATCACCTTCTCCATAACTATATTAAATAGTGTACAGGACAGGCTATCACCCTGCCTGAGACCTCTTTCCGTGTTGAATGGTTCAGACTGATCCTTACCAATCTTAACCGAGGATTTGGTGTTGTCTAAGGTACATTTGCAAAGTCGAATCAGCTTTGCAGGAATACCAAACTCAGACATGGCCTCATAAAGCCTATTCCTTATCGGAGAGTCGAAGGCAGCTTTGTAGTCAACAAAGAGGTGGTAGGTGTCGATCTGCTTTTCATGGGTTTTTTTCCAGGATTTGTCGTAAGGTGAATATTTGATCCGTCGTAGAATTGCCAGGTCTAAAGCCGCACTGATATGGTCCAATTAGTTTTTCTACAATTGGCTTTAGACGTTCACACAGTATGCTTGAAAGGACCATGTACGCAATTGGTAATAGGCTTATTCCACGGTAGTTCTTACATTCACTACGATCTCCTTTCTTGTATATGGGACATAACAGACTGAGACTCCAATCCCCGGGCATGCTCTCCTCTTGCCAGATGTTCTCCATGAGTTGATGCATGCTCCTAATCAGCTCCTCCCCGCCAGCCTTAAACAATTCAGCAGGGAGACCATCGGCTCCAGCAGCTTTGTTGTTTTTAAGGCGGGAGATGGCCATACGTATCTCGCTCTGGCTCGGAGGTGGACAGTTAATACCATCGTCATAGATTGGAGCGGGGTCTTCTGGAGTGGTGTCCGTATCCAATAAATTTCTGAAATGATCTCTCCATATCTTCAGAACGTTATCCGGGTCCGTCACTAGCTGGCCATCGCTGTCATTGCAGGAGGGCAACCCTGTTCCACGCATTCTCGCTTTAACTCTCTTGTAGAATTTTCGGACTTCCCCTCTAGTTCGGAGCAACTCAGTGCACTCATCCTGCCTCTTCTTCAGCTCCTTATTTTTTCTTCTAAAAAGACGAGTTGCCTGTCGTCTCTTCTCCCTGTGCCGTTCACGAACAGCTTGCGTTGCCATTGGCTGCAGTTTCGCCCTGTCTGCAGCAACCGTCTCTCTCGTGGCATTGCGACATTCATCATCGTACCAGGCATCTTCTTGAGACGGCTTTGAGTACCCAAGTACGCTTCTCGCAGCCCGTTCTAAGGAGTCGGCTATATTTTGCCACTGCGAGGTAATATTGTCAGGGGTTGGAGCATTCCGCAGCAGTTGAGTTAGGTGGTTGGAGTAGGCGTTTGCTACCTCTGTGGTCCGCAGTTTACCGATGTCCAGCTTTCGCTGTGCCTGGTTACGTACGTTTTTCGCCATGCTTAGTCTTGTGCGTACCTTAACTGCGGTAAGGAAGTGATCGGAGTCAATGTTCGCACCCCTAATCACTCGTACGTCCAGAACACTCGATGCGTGCCTTCCAACGACTACCACATGATCAATCTGATTCCTCGTCAATTGATCTGGAGATAACCATGTTGCCTTATGAATATTTTTATGGTCAACTCTAGTGTTGCTTACTACCATATTTCTTGCCGCAGAGAAATCAATCAGTCTGATGCCATTGTTCGACGTTTCGGTGTGCAGACTGAATTTTCCGATGGTAGGCTCAAATGCGGTCTCCCTTCCTATTTAAGCATTAAAATCGCCTAGTATAATTTTAATGTCATGGCTCGGGCTACGGTCATATACATTTTCTAGGCTCTCGTAGAACTCATCTTTGTCCTCATCGCTTTTCTCTTCTGTCGGAGCATGGGCACATATAAGTGTTATATGGAAAAACTTTGTTTTGACTCTTATGGTGGCTATACGCAACTCGTGCTTGTCCGCATGGCCACTATAGTAGATGTCGCACATCTTCATGCGCGAGCACCCGTGTCCCGTCCACCGGATTTCCTGTAAAGCGGTTATGTCAGCCTTGTATTCTTCGAGGACTTCCGCCAGTTGGCTGGAGGCACCTGGTCAGTGTTCTAACATTCCAGGTGCATATCCTTTAATCATGGTCCTTAATTCGTTTGCGGTGGTCGTCAACATTTTGCGGGGTCCATTTTATTCTTTTCTTACTTCATTTCATTGCAATAGTTTATACGTCGTCGGCGGGTTTGCCAAGTTAAACCGATCAGAAGCTTTACCTTGCATCACACTCCCGACGCCCATGATTTACGAGGTTTTAAATCATTAACTTGGCTTTCTGTAAAATTATGAAAATTGGATATAACAACTTTTACCATAATGGTATAAATTTAATTCGTATTCTATATTGCTGGCATCACAAATTCTTTAGCAACTACATTTATTTCTTACTTATATGTAGGGAAGGAATCTTACCAGTACAACATACGAAGTTCTGCATCATTCGTTTTGTTAAGTTACATGCCATAATAATTTAATATCGATTTGAAGTTAGTAAATGTACCTGAACAACAACAGCTAGTCACTAACTGACTTTACTTCTTTATTTCTTTTCTCTATTTAAGTGATGTTTAGTACATTTAACTTCACATCTAGATACGACCAATGAGTCGCCACACATATTTGTACTATTTTGAGTAACAACCATTTTAAAAAGTAAAACTATAACATTTGTGGGCGATTATTTGGTAAAAGTAGATTTTTAATTTGTAACATAATTATAATCTGAATTACCCATTAAACTGACAATATTTATATTTACAGAAAATTTTTACACCGATATCCGATATTAGTGTCGTAGACATAGGCAAAACCAGTCAACCAGACTTTGTTGCCTCGCTCGGTGAGGATATCGACAAAAATAAAGTTATTCTTTTTCTAACCTATACAGCGCCTACATGGTAAAGGCTGCAAGGCGATTACTGATGTTGTATGTGACTAGTTTTTTGAAGTTCATTAACAAAGTAATTTTATTGAATTGAATCCTGTTATATCAAATAAACATAAAAACGCCTTCGCGAGTATAGGTTTTTAATGAAAAATGTTCTGGTATTTTTAACGTAAAACAAACTTTAAGACATGCCTTCTCTCAAATTTCAACTGATTTATGTACAAAGGCATTATGTGTTTTTATGGGAAGTAATAAAAAAAATAAAAGGACAAAATATTTTAATTACATATTTTATGTTTTTTTTTTGTACATTTTGATTGCATGTTATATGTGCATATTTTCGACATACATTATAACCGATCTACTTGCGCCATATGTGATTACAAAATTCCTGAAAAATAATTATCTTATAATAGGGTTATGTAAATTCACGAAAAATGTGTGAATTTGGGTTAATTGTGTTTTCAGTGGAACTGGAATACATATTATATAATCATAATAATTATAGCTTATGATATTTAATTATTATGCACCAACTTTATAATTCTTACAAATATTTGCATACTCTTACATCTTTAAAATTTTCTATTTATTTCTCTAATCAAATAATTGTAAGGACCACAACTTACAAACCCACACATGCATCCTATCCACAATACTACATTTACATATTGCTCATATCATGTCTTTAGTTTGTTCTGCGTACTAAGCCAATACATAGAGCAGCAATCTGTGACACATAGTTGCGCTGCAAATACCAAGAATTTCTTTTCAGTTAACAGTTTTTCACCCCCAAAGGGACAATCAAAAAGCTTTCCATCAATCTTTCATCGATATTCCCATGAATGCTAATATTAAACGCAATAGCTGCAAAATGCTTCATCATATTACAAGAACAAATCATAGAAAACATTACAATGTAGATTGCATGGAAGTCCAGCATGTGTTATTTGTGTAATGTAATCGATACTCCCACATGAATTTGCAGATGGATGAATGTTCGGGACTTTTTACTCACAGCTGGATGGAAGGCCAACATATGGGTATTTTGAATGCTGTATGAAATCAATATTCTCCATAACATTTATTATTTTGTATGCTCAATGCATTGAAATAAAATTCGAAATAGAAAAAGATGTGACATTTAAGCTAATACCAGTTTTAGTCAGTCTATAGATTATTAACATTGTTAGATATATTGCACTTAAACTTAATTTCCCTTTACACCCCATGAATGTGGTATGGGATAGCTTTTCGCGTTGTTGTGAATTTACACGCTCTCTATTTTAAGATTCACAACTAACGGCACCTACTTACTTATCGGCAAATGCGAACGTCACTGTTTGAAAAGCTTTTCTACTCGACATGCCGATTGACTCGACACTATACTGCCTTCATTCATGGAGTGTAAAGTGAAATTAAGTTTTATTTAATACTTCAAGTGATCATTTAAAAATGCTGCTGCTCATTAATAAAGTTTGAATATCTAATTTTGTAATTCTTCAACTCCACTACATCTACTACCATAGTTAAAGTTTGTATCATGCGAAGTTGAATAACAAAAGGAATATCTACCTTCATCCCTATAAGTGAGGGTATAAAGAATTTAATGAATGTTTTATGTAAATGTTTTTCTTTCCCTGCAGCTAAGTCCTTTTTAATTGCACTGAAATTCCTTTTGTCAACAGTTGCTTGGATTAGCAGAGATTAACACTACTGTTTATAGTTGATTACAACAACTGTTGGCGGATGATGTCCTGGTAATCTTGATATAAGATACATTACATCTTGTTGTTGAACATGACGTAGCCTGTGGAGAAATAGAAAATACCAGACATACTAGGTGTTAATTGAGTTCTTCAATCGAACATATTAATTTGGCTCGTCCATAATTTGCCCAAGTAGTAACGTGAGCAACATTTTTTGAACTTAAATATGTTGGTATAAAATTGGTTAAATTTTTCTGCACTATTTAATACATATTATTTTATACATGTCAGTCCAAAACTGTATCTCATCGTGATACAAATTGTATCAGAAAGTAATTATGTAATGGCTAAACAGAGATAGAAATACATTTGGAATTTTTTTAAGGGATAATAGATTCTATCTGTATAGTATGGTATGTAAGGGGAAATTTATCTTAACCCGTTGTAATCTGTTAAAATTGGAGGGTGGCGCCGCATTCTTAGTCTCAAATTATTCAAAAATATCAATGACAAAACTGATGTTGAGTAACCTAACGGAAGACAAAGAAATGACATTAAAGATGACCTGAACGTGACTTGAAATTGTTCGGGGAGATTTAAATGCTAAAATGGGACGGAAAGATGCCCTTGGTTTAGCTGTAGGAAAATTTAGTCTACACATGAACACCCCCGATAACAGATTCAGACTGGTTCGCTACGCGTCGGCAAGAAACATGGAGTGGAACCAAATTCCCGCATTAACATATTCATAAGGCAACCTGGATATCCCCTGGTCAAAAGACAAGAACCCAGATTGATCGCGTGGTAGTCGATAGAAGGCATGTCTCTAGCGTTATGGACCTGCGTGTGATGCGCGGTCGAAACATTTACTCGGATCACCACCCAGTTGCAGCCAAGGTATGGACGCTTTGAGTAGTGCTAATAACGCGCGTAACCAAACGCAAACCCTCTTATTCTGATGTTCCCGACACACAGTGGCAGCATATTGCGAATTCTATAACAACTACCTCAACGACCGTATTGAGTTATGAAAAAACAAGCTAGGACAAACAATGGTACCATAAGAAATGTCGTGCAATGTCTTAGAAAAAGGATGCTGCACACAGGACAAAACTGCTGCCAATGGCAACGCGTGCGGAGACGGAAAGATGTAATGAAAAGAGGAAGGAGAAAAAAACCCCTCTTCACGCGGAAAAATCATTTATAGAAGAAAATAGAGAGCCAGGTTATCGAAAATTATAGCAATAGAGGTAAAGCCAGAAAGTTCTACCAAAACGGAAAAAGCTAATTTTTTGAAACATGGATGGCCACCTGTAAGGCCAAAGATGGAAATCTCGTCACGGACACTCAGAGGGTGCTACAAAAGCGGAGGGATCACATAAGTGACGAAATCGCGCCAATCATCGACGACGGAGTACATTGTCCACCATCAAGCCAAACTGATGTCAACAAAGCAATTGCACAGCTTCAAAACAATGTAGTTGCGAGAGACGATGGACTGCCGTCTACAGGAATGCATGCCGGGTGATACGAATCTGAGTGTCCTATGTCCTGTGCTAAGACAGGCGATCCAAGCGTGTGCACCAACTATAGCGGGATCAGCCTTTTACACATCGCATACAAGGTCCTGTCTAGTGTGTTGTGTAAAAGACGGTGCCCGGACATAACCCCCACGGACATAATCCCCAACACGATTTTGGGGCTTATGTCCGCCACGCCCTGCGGACATAACCCCCAATTTGCATTTGGGATTATGTCCGTGGGGCATAACGGGGGCGTGCCCCCCACCGCATTCGTCTCGCGCTGCAGTGAGACAGATTAAATATGCAACGAGACTAACTACGGCGTATGCGCCGGGGGGCGTGTAATGTAATTTGTTTTATGAGCAAAGAGTCTATAACTATGAAGTGGTAGATGATTGTTTCTATCATGGCTCCATCATAAACAAAAATAATAATGTCAGTATGAAAATCAGATTGCAAACCGCTGCTACAATGCGCTAAGCAAGCAATTTAATGACAAAGCCCCCTCTCGAGGAACCAAGTTCCACATCTAGCAGGCACTGATTCTACCTGTCTTGTTCTACAGCGCACAATCCTGGGCAAAGACACAAGCGGATCAATCTATTCTATGCTTCGCAAAATAAATCATTGTTAACAGCGAGTACGCTATGTCGAATGAACACTGAACTGTATATCGACGTCGACGTAGTCAAGCGAGTTCAAATAGACCTAATGCGCTAGAGCGAAGGTGGGGGATACCTCATACGTACTCATTTGAAAATCATTTAAACAAGCCCCATATTTTGCTTAATTCCATAACATTATATCAAACACCATCATTAATAGGTTCTCCCATTTGTTGTGTGGTGTATGTTATAAAAGTTCTGTTGTCGAATTTTTAATAAAATTCGAAGAATCTACTTTAGTATCATATTTCTACTTTCTGCCACTATTTGTTTTATGTTTTCAAGTTTATACAAATCAAACTTTTACTCCTTATTGAATTATCTGTATAAATATTTCAGCTATTACATCAGCTCAATAGAAAATTATAACAACGCTAAAGTTTACTGTGGTTAGCCGTAAGTGATTCTTTAAATTGAATTTCCTAATAAAACCATTTAACCGACGACAAAGTTTTGCGATGACAAAATATTCTTTATCGCTTAAACAATCACTTGGGATTTCTTTAGTTGTGCATATATTATACTAGAAAGATTACAGTAAATTTGAAAAAAATCGCTTTACAATGTTAACGCATAATGGCTTTATTTTGAAACGATTTAGAATAACAGTTTAAACAAGAGCGAATATGAAATGTGATATATTGCAGTAGTACATTTGAATGTTCTAAAATTAAATTTCAAGTTATTTATCTCACCTAAATCGAAATTAAGACGAAAGGGACAAGTCAGTAGTTGAGATAGTGAGTCCAAATATTCCACGAAAAAATCCTCGTTAAACTTCATTGAATACATATTTTACCCAAAATCCTTTAAAACAAAAAGAAACTATAGTTTTTTTGGTGCCGTGACATAACCCCACACGGACATAATCCCCAAAACGATTTTGGGGCTTATGTCCGGCAGGGGTTATGTCACGGCACCAAAAAAACTATAGTTTATTTTTGTTTTAAAGGATTTTGGGTAACTTTGGGCACTTATGTCCCCAATTTCATTGGGGATTATGTCCGGCACTTATCTGCGGACATAAGCCCCAATGGGGATTATGACCGAATTTGTTGTTGTTTTTAGTATTTCAACATATGAAGAGAACGATTTTAAATATTGCTATTGTAGCGAGGGACGAATGCGGTGGGGGTCGTAGTTAGTTACTTACTTAAAAAGTCACTCATCTTTTTGGGGGTGGGCGTCCGCCCACCCCCATTTCATCAACTTCATCAAACTTTTTCATTACTTTTAGTCGCAAAATTAGTTTGGGTGTTATGTCCGTTATATTTGTTGGGGCTTATGTCCGTTATGCCCCGCGGACATAATCCCAAATGCAAATTGGGGGTTATGTCCGCAGAGCGTGGCGGACATAAGCCCCAAAATCGTGTTGGGGATTATGTCCGTGGGGGTTATGTCCGGGCACCGTTTTTTATAATCTATTTCAAATAATATGTTAGTTCAACAGTAAACTTCATCAGGCCATTAGAAAAAACAGTAAGAACTCAAAGGAATCCGACCTCTGGGAGGACTCCTGCCTCAATTTTTATATATTGACCTAAGATTTTCTTCAAAGGAAATATTTACCACCCAGACAATGACCTCAAATTTGCTTCACATTGTAATCGAAATCTACTTACAGCCAAAATGCTCTGCGAGTCAAGGCAAATGTTGTCCTTTAGGCACAATTTGTGTAAAATCTTTACTCTCGTTCCATGTCACCATCCCCAATGTATAGCTTATGCATTAAGCTCTTTAAACGTATGCCCAAACCTTAGAATTTGCCTACATTTTGGTGTGTCACTTTTGGCTAAACTTCTGCAAGCATTTCCGACTGCACTTAAATACGTATGATAATTACATTTGCGGTGGTCTTTCCACATCCTTATGCACACTCTCGGTCGTTTATGCAAATTTGTCTGTCTTTTTTTGTGTGTTTCCATCTTCTCCAACTGCAGTTCTTATGCAAGCCAAGACCATCCTGGCTTACGGCATGGGCATGCAACTTTATGATAATGATGGGTCATCTATAATATGTAAGTGGGCAAGAACAGTTTGCCTTGCAGGAACAGATTGTGTTAACTATGACAATGGACAACAAGTTCAGAGTGTCAAATGCACTCATCTGCAGCAAAGTTATCATTTTCAGGCTACAAAATGTTCCCTGATAATGTGTAAGAAGGAGAAGCAACAACCATAGCAGAGCTGATAGTAAATATTTAAAGGCTGGGTAAGTTTAAATGTCTTGAAATGCGTTTGAAATTAAAAATCAACAATTTGTGTAAATTTGTATAAGAAAATTTCTATGTTCCGATATGAATAATAACATTACAACTTGTTGATAGTTCGAAGTTTTTCAAACTTATACATCTATATTAGGGCGGGTCGATTTAAAAATCGCCCATGGCTCAGTGAAAATCGTATTCTAGGGATCAAAATAAGAAACTTTGCCGAAGGAACCATACCTCTAAAACGAATTCTACTACCCCCCAACTGTTGACTTTTGTCCCGTAGGGTCAAGTTTTGAAAAATCCCACTTTGACCCATTTAGATTGCCCCAATCGAGTTCAAATGTATGACCGACCCCCACTAACTTTGGAGGGCCGATCCACCCATGCCAGTGGCACACCCCCTGGAACTCCTCTGGGGGGTTCCCTATACAAACATTCCAAAAAATCACAATTTTTGGCACTTTATTTTATTATTTTTTATTTATTTTATTTATTTTTATTATTTTATTTATTTTTTCTCTTTAGAAATTTATTTAATCAGAACATATGTAAAAGAAAAAAATTAATTTAACTTAGTTATAGAAAGGAAAATAAAAAAAAATACTGTTTGAAGTCTTTTCTGCTTTCAAGCCTGGGCAATTTTGCTTTAATAAAAAAAGTAAGTTTTATTAAAGTAAATCCACGACCAACCAAATATTCATATAACGACAAATCCTGGAGAAGTCCCAAGAAGACCCAGATCGAAATCTACCAACTGTTTATCGATTACAAAGCTTCATTCGTCAGTCAGATACGACAGAAATTATTAGATATTATGGTTGAGTTGATGACACAGGAATAAATTTGAATGAGAAGCAGTCGGCAGAAGTGGGTCTTGTGATAAATGAGAACAAAACAAAGTTATTTGTTTCAACGAACAAAGAGTCTACTCATTTAGGACGCTGGGTGAACGTTGAGTACTATAACTTTGAAGGGGTAGATGATTTTGTCTACCTTAGCTCCGCCGTAAATAAAAATAATAATGTCAGCCTGGAAATCAAGAGTATTGATGGCAAATCGCTGCTAATATGCGCTAAACAAGCGATTTAATGACAAAGACCTCTCTCGACGAACAAAGATCAAACTCTACCAGACACTGATCCTACCTGTCTTGCTATACAGCACAGAATCTTGGGTAATGACACAAGCGGATCAATCTATTCTGAGAGTCTTCGAGAGAAAAATACTTCGCAAACTATTTGGACCCATCGGCGTTAACGGCGAGTACCGTCGAAGAATGAACCATGAGTTGTATGAGCTATACAACAACATCGACATAGTCAACCGCGTGAATGAGCTGGCATGGACACATTGTACGAATGGATGAAAATGCTCGAATAGACTTCGGCAACAATTCGATGGGCGGGGCAGGAGGGGGCGATCAAAACTTCATTGGATGGACCAGGTGAAAGAGCTTTTATCTGATCTTGGTGTGACGAACTATCTACAGCGCAAAATACTGAAGGGCTTGGAATTCTTTTCTACGTACTGTTACTGACAGATGCATTTCTGTTGTTGCTGTTATATAAAAAGGATAAGAAGAGTAGTAATACGTCACAAATTACATTTTTGTTAATGGGGTCGTATGGGCGGGAGTTCACCCTTTGGTTTAACCCCGCTAGTTATTCTTTAGAATATGTATACTAACTTTACGTAAATTCACACCAAATTTAATGACTAATGCCACAAAAGTCTTCAAGATATCGCATTTTCAAAAATAGGGTCCAATCCTAACCTTCATATTCTAGATATACAACTATATAGCAGCAAAAATTTAATAAGAATGGTGTAGCTTCCATTAAGCTTTAAAAAAACACAATTTTATAGATGTCCTAAAAATTGTAAGAGTTCATTTTATAGCTAGGTTTTCTTGGCAAAACTTTCTTAAAATTTTCTGTAGATTAAGATTTGGCTATACGCTTTGACAGTGATTTATTAACAGCATTTTATCATATGCCCACTGTGTTGTCCATTTCACCTCTGCACCTTATCTTAAATGATAGTTGCAACTGCAGGATGCAGACTCTATGTTGAATGACCAATCAGTCCTCCTCACATAACGACTACCTGTTTTAGACTGATATTTGTATATTTATTTTTATTTAATTCAAATCTTAGCATCAACGTCAATACTGCAAATGGTGAAACTTATAATGATTTGAAGTTTTGCCTCTTGCTTTTTCATTTAATACAAAATATTTAGTCAGTCAATTGAAAGATAAAAATATCACTTCAAAAAAAGAACATTTCGTTTCAAATGTTTTCATATTAAAAAAATAAAGAGATTTTTATTTTCAATTAAATATATTTTTTAAATTTTTCTGAAAAGGCCATTATATGTCAAAATGTTGTGGATTGCATACATATTCACAAACGATATAATATGTCAGTATCAGTTAATTGCAATGCATTGCAATTCTGTGATTTTCGTAAATTGCACTTGTATAGCTTTAGGCATTGAAATGTTTACATAGAGTCAGTGTATGATTTCTTTCAATATCATAATGTTCATAGTATAACAAATATATTTGCTTATTTATTTAAATTCCTTAGGGTAATAATAAATGTAATTGATTTTTGATTGCATAAATAAATGAGGATAAATACTAAGGATGTACGTACCACCACAGTATAACTACTTACTGTAGATATTTTAAATATATTGGAACTTTGTATTAAAGACCAACCCATTAGCCTTTGCAACGAGTGAACAGTAGCATTTAAGGTTAAATTTAAACCACAAGCGACACCATTAAACCGGTATCACTTATAACAGACCACAATATTGCATTCCCTGCATGAAGCCTGTTGAGTAATTTGGATTTAATCAGTATCAACAACACATGCGGTAGTGTGTTAAACGAAGATACAACACAACGCTTGTTGATAGCTATAAATCCTTGATTAAAAATGTCATTTCCCTTATATTGTGCAACACAGTCAGTTTTCCTCTTCTCTTAAATCCTACTTACTTAGGGCAATATGTTTCCAGGATTTGTGTGTACGTAATTTTCCGTTGTTATGTTAAAGCACTTTACGAGCAGAGGCTTCACCTTAAAGCACCCGTAAAAATGAAGAAATATGTATATTCTCTGCGGAAACAAACCAAAACGCATATTGGATGTATATTATTTTACGAGAATAAGTGTAGTGCAATAACAGAGATGAGAACCCTAGGTGTCGTAGAGCGAAAAAAAAAACAATTTTATGAACAAATATTTAAAATCATTAAATTTATTTTAAAATTTAATTTTTAATTTAAAATGTCTTAATCTTATCATAACAAAAATATAAAAAGCATTTCGTTTGTTTCGAACTTTAATAAATTTTAAATATAATTTGACATTTTGATCCGATGTTATCTATATTCAAGAACTTGTTTCAAATACCAGAATACAAAAATGTCCTCTTCAGTCGAAGTGATGGCTTAGGGGGAAAATTAATTTCCTCTTCTTATTTGGCAGCAATTTAATCCTAATCCTAATGCTTTGTTCTTTTACGTTTCGTAGATAATTTGTCACACCAAGTTTAGATAACAGCTCTTGCTCATGGTCGCCCCTCCTTTCCCACTCCAAGAGTTTACTTGCGAAAACCTTTCAAGCTGGAACATATTCATCCATTCGTACAACGTGTCCAAGCCAGCTCATTCTGTCAATTTCAACGCGTTTGACTATGTCGATATCGTTGTATAGCTAATGGTTCATTCGACGACGATACTTGCCGTTAACAGTGATGGGTCCAAATATTTTAGGAAGTATATTTCTCTCGCAGACACCCAGAATCAATTGGTCTGCTTGTGTCATTACCCAGTATTTTGTGCTGTAGAGCAAGACAGGTAGGATGAGATTCTGATAGAGTTGGTTCTTTGTTCTTCGAGAGAGCGCTTTATCATTAAATCGCTTGCTTAGCGCACAGTAGCAGCGGTTTGCGATCAATACTCATCTTTGATTTCCTGGCTGATATATTTACTTTTATTTATGGCGAAGCTAAGGTAGACAAAATCATCTACCAATTCAAAGTTATAGTTGCAATCATGTTCGCTAGGCTAGGCTTTAGTCTTTCACATAACACATCAGACTTGTTTGCGATAGGTAAGAGGCTGATCCTGCAATAGTTGGTATACACACTTGGATAACCTTTCGTAAGCATAGGACATAGAACACTCAGATTCCAATCATCGGGCATGCATTCCTTAAGCCAATGCGTGTTTATGAGCTGGTGCATGCATGTTGCCAGTTCAACGCCGCCGGCCTTAAAAATCTCTGCCTGCAGTCCATCGGCTCCCGCAGCGTCTTAGACGATTGAACTGTTTGTTCGTTGAAACAAATACATTGGTTTTGTCCTCCTAGATCATCAGACCCACTTCCGCCGACTGCTTCACAATGCTCGAAAAAGCCGCAGTAACATCCCGCAATCCATGTCCAATGATATCTATATCATCTATCTCGCACACGCGAGCAGCATGTGACTTTTGTTAAAGATGTTTCCTGTTTACTGCAGCCTTCCGCATGTTCATCTCTAATACGATGTTTATGAGATCGCACGAGAAACATTCGCCTTGTCTAAAGCGTCGCTTGGTAGAAAATGGCTCAGTTAGATTTTTGCCAATTTTCACTGAAGGCTTCGTGTCAGTCAGTGTCATCCCACAAAGTCGTATTAGCTTCGCGGGGATACCAAACGTAGTCATAACATCTAATAGTTTCTATCGTATCGGACTGCCGAATGCAGCTTTGTGTTCGATTAACAGATGGTAAGTATTCGATCTGCATTTCTTCGGTCTTTTCCAGGATCTGTGGTAGTGTTAATGTATGGTAATTAGAGTGTTCAAAACCGAAACCGAAAACCGTCTAACCGGTTTTTTTTCTCCAAAACCGTATGCCGGTTTCTTCAAAAATCCCAATTTCGAATACCCGGTTTAACCGGTTTTTTTTATGTCGGTTAACCGGTTTTTCAAAAATGACCTTATACACAGAGCATTGTCAGATTTGTTCTAGGCATATCAGCATAGAAGTTTGTTTATGCTTATATAATATGCTTTGGAAAAATCTGGAAGGATGCTTTTTTTGAAATTTCCTTATGTAGTACGAAAATTTGTTTGGAAATTGCTGCTATATACATCATTTTGATAAAAAAAACTTTCACTTGTCGTTATTTCCTAAACTAAGCATCCAATTGCAATAAAAATTTGCGATCACCGTTCAATAGTGGGAAGTCACTATAGATCTCACCTTGCAATGGCTGGGAAGCCGTCGATGTTCATATGAACAACATACAGTTATCTCCTACACTATGTGTCTCTCAAGAAGTTGCTCATTTCATGATAACCATATAATAGGTGGAAAATCATCTAGATATAGTTGGAATATCATTTAAATGAATAACTTGAAGTGCCTTTAATTCCTACACTAAGCGTCCAATTGTAAAATGGAATTAATTTTGGGATGAAACTGGTACCTTAATTCTAAACCATACTTAGTTTGAAACGTAAGTTTTACAGGATTCTTACGTATTACGCTTTTAAATTTAAATTTTCAAATAACTTCATTTTGGATGGACTATTAATCCTGAGATTTTAAAGGATTTTAATTTTTATTTGTTTGTTGTTGTACAAATTTTACCTGCCACAATTGTATTCTTCTATAAACCCTTCCCTGAAACGCACTTTCCTTAATTACACAATACGCGTACATCAACGTCACAAAGCGCACTGAATTTTTATATGAGGTATGACAGATACGCTATACAACGAGTATTTTGGTGTGCCACAGACATCAGAAAATCAAAATTTTTTGAAAACCAACATACATGTCTGACATACACGACATACATGTATTAGGCATATGTTTTCATATTTAATTTCATATTTGGTTTTATTTTGCACTTTTCGAAAAACCGAACGAAACAGGTTAACCCGGTTTTTTTACTAAATCAAAAATTCGATAACCGGATTGTTGGAAAAACGTATTTTTCGAATAAACCGGAAACCGGTTTTCTAAAAAATTCAAATATTTGAACACTATAATGGTATTCATAGATTAACCATGTGCAAAGCTACACTGGTATGTTCCAATCATTTTCGCTAGGCTAGGCTTAAGTTTTTCACATAACACATAACACATGACCTTGTTTGTGATGGGTAAGAGGCTGATCCCGCGATAGTTGGTATACACACCTGGACAACCTTTTGTAAGCACAGGACATAGAACACTCAGATTCCAATCATCGGGCATGCATTCCTTGAGCCAATGCGTGTTTATGAGCTGGTGCATGCATGCTGCCAGTTCAACGCCGCCGGCCTTAAAAATCTCTGCTTGCAGTCCATCGGCTCCCCCAGCTTAATTGATTTTAAATCGTGCAATTACCGTAATGATCTCGTTTTGGCTTGGAGGTGGATGATGTACACCATCGTCTATGATTGGCGTGATTGCATCACTTATGTTGCCTTCAGGAAAGATCGGAGTGCGAAAGTGTTCCCTACATATTTACAGCACACTCTAAATGTCCGTGAGCAGATTTCCGTCTTTGTCCTTACAAGTGGAGATCCCTGTTTCAAAACCTTTTCGGGCTTCTCCTATATCCCTGTAATTTTTGATATCTTGGGTCTGTCTCTTTTTTTCATAGACGTTTTTTTCGCCTGAAGAGGCGTTGCATCTCCCTCCTCGTCTCACTATATCGTTCCATCTTACTTAATTTCCCTTTGCACCCCATGAATGAGGTATGGGATAGCTTCTCGCGTTGTTGTGAATTAACACGCTTTCTATTATTAGATTCACAACTAGTGGCACCTACTTGTTTATCGAGAAAAGCGAACGTCGCAGTTTGAGAAGCTCTTACTAGACACGCCGATTGACTCGACACTTAATACTGTGAAGTTGCTGTCAACAACATTCGAGGGGAGCCGACAATGAAAGAACAATTTTTTTTAAGATGGCTGAGGCCGGGTTTGATCCTGCGATCTCCCGCATGGTAGTCGCGTGTTCTAACCACTATGACACGGCCGGTCCTAATTACGATCACCGCACACGATATCATTGGCTGCAGTTTTGCCTTGTATTCTGCATCCTTTTCTTCCGACAATACGCGACATGTCCCATAGTACCAGGGCTTGTCTGAGTGTGGTTTTTCATAATCCAGTACGGTCGTTGCGGCAAGTGAGTTGGTTAGAAAAGGCATTGGCTATTCGGCGGTATGCAGCTGTACGATGTGTAGCTTCCTTTGTATTCGGTTGCGAGTGTTTTAAGCACTACATATGTATGTATTCGTATACAGTCGTATGTATATTTCCTCCAGGCGCTCAAAGAATGTATCTTTAATGTTTTCATCTTTGTGCTTGCCGGGGCGTGTACACAAGTCATTGTGATGTAAAATAGTCAGGTGTCAAAGTCTCTTGCCGACTATAAGTCCGCATCAAATTCGTGTGTTTCTGCTTGTTAACTTCAAAAGATGTCACAGTTATTTCGTCGTGTGCATCCTTGTCCCGTCCATCGCATTTCTCGTATGGCGGTGTTGCTATATAGATAGAGGTACCACCTCTGTAAAGAGATGTCATTCCTGTTTATATCCTGAAATCATGGGTTGCCAACATTTGTAAGGGGTTCTTGTTTTTCCCTTTTTTAGATTCACAACTAACGGCACCTACTTGTTCATTGACGATTGCGAACGTCACTGTTTGAGGAACTTTTGCTAGACATGCCAATTCACTCGGCAATGAAAGAAAAATGTAGATGACTGGAGTCACGGATCTCCCACATGGTAGTCGCGTGTTCTAACCATTATGCCACGACCGGTCTCTTCCATAATTTAAAGAGATTGGCAAACTAGGCCAAAATCAATAAGAGAACCTTGTTGTTGAGCTTCAGTATCTCCTGTTGCCTACTTCCTAAGACGCATCTATGGTAGCATGCCATTGAAGTCTCTCCACATTGCGCCTTCTTGAAGGAATGGAAAACTAAATGTTTCGCCGTTCCAAAGTAATGTGGATATAAACTTTTAAAATTACCAATGACATTGGAATCTGGATAAATTAAAAATTATAGCTCAATATTTCAATTGTGATATTAACCTTAAACCGCTCTGTTCCAAGTTTGTTAAAATAGTAAGACACAAATCAAAAGACAGTATGGGTAGCCTTTGTGAATATGCAAGTCCCATCTGCCTCATCTGTTGTCAATATAATCAATTTAACTAGTTTTTATGTCATATAGTACATTAAGCCGGGTCGAAAAAAAACTTGTCAATGTTACCGCCTTATATGAAAAGTTAAGTAAAAACAATTTCGGGGGTGCAAAAAAATTTTTTCTGTGGCCGCGGCATAAACGCCGCATTCGGGGTTTTTCCTATAACATCGTTTTTTGTATACCGATTCTCATGATCTATGCATCATTGAAAAGGTATCAACAACAGCTTTATTAGTGACTTAGAGACTTTGAACTACGACGTCATCTTCCAGCGGTTCTCATCATTGTATTCTTAAAAACCCCCCTAAGCCTACAATTTTCTGATGTAGATTTGAAAGCCTTGAAAAACTTTTAAAGATTTGAGAAAAAACCGTTAACTTTTCTTCATAAACAAAAAAGTTATATTGATTTAAAAAGTCAGTACATGTATGCAGTGCATAATAAATATATAAATATATAAAAATATAAATATAATAAAAATAAACAATTGTATATTTCGAATTATCACAGTGTGCATACTATGCATACTATGCACACTGTGATAATTCGAAATATACAATTGTTTATTTTTATTACATTCGTTTGTTATAAAACGTGAACAATTGAAGAATAAATAAAGTTCAAACAAATAAAAATCAATAATCGAAGGTACCAGATAATCGGAATACTATCTAACTAAAGAACTTTCAAAGATTTTTTAGCGACTAATGTGAATTAAGCATGATCACGCTTAATGTCATATCGGAGCATGAAGAACTCTTTTGTTGACCAAATAAAACTTTTTATAAAAGTCTACTTCGAACTATCATATGTACTAAAATGATAAACCAATATAACTTTTTTGTTTATGAAGAAAATGTGACGCATTATAAGAGCGCCTAGAGGTAATATATCACCGCTGCCTTGCATCTGACATTAAAATTGTTCTGGGAGATTTTAATGTTATAATAGAAATGGCAAGAAACATAGCAGTGAGATTTCCGAATAAAGATATCCACAAGGCAACCCCGATATCCCCTGATCACAAAACACGAAACCAGATTGATTACGTGGTAATTGGTAGAAGGCATGTCGCAAGTTACAACCAAGATACGTGCGCGATTAAGTAGTGCTAAAAAAAACTCGCAACTAAACGCAAAGAAAGATAAACATCTGGAAGCTGCATACCACCGAACTCTCCCTAATTCTGATGTTCTCAACAAACAGGGGCAGCATATTGTGAATTCTTTGAATACTGACGCAACGACCGTACTGGGTTATGAAAAACCACGCTCAGACAAGCACCAGTATGATGAAGTATGTTGCGCAATGCCTGGTTAAAATGATGTTGCATGCGAGGAGGGAGATGAAACACCTGCTCAGACATCTGTGTATGTTAAGAGAGAGCCAAGATATCAAAAATTGCAGGGATTGAGGTGAAGCCCGAAAGTTCTACCAAAAGGTAACATTTCCTTTCTCTGATTATTCCCGAGAGCAGCATAAGTAACGAAAACACCCCACCGAGCCAAAACGAGATCAGCAAGGCAATTTCATGGCTTAAAAACAATAAAGCTGTGGGAGAGGATAGACTGCCGGCAGTCCGGTGGCGATGAGCTGGCAACGAGCATGCACCAGCTCATAAACATGATTTCCTGTGCTTTAGAAAGGCGATCCAACTATCGCGGTATCAGCCATTTATACATCACATACAAGGTCATGTCTGGTGTGTTTTGTGAAAGACTAGAGCCCATCCTAGCGAGCCTGATTAGACCTTATCAGTGTGGCTTTACTACTTACTTACTTAGTATCCATTTACATCACATGAATGGGATAGCTTCTCGCGTTGTTGCGAATTCACACGCTTTCTATTTCAGATTCACAACAAACGGCACCTACTTATTTATCGACGAATGCGAATGTTACTAATTGAGAAGCTTCTACTAGACATGCCGATTGACTCGACACTTGTACTGCGAAGTTACCGTCGACAACATCGAGGGGGCCGGCAATAAAAGAAAAATGACTGGAGCCGGGAATCGAACCCGGGATCTCCCACATGGTAGTCGCGTGTTCTAACCAATATGCCACGGCTGGTCCCAGTGTGGCTTTAGACCTGGCAAATCCACAACCAACAGATATTCACACTATGACAAATCCTGGAGAAGACCCAAGAAATAAAGATCGATACCTACCACCTGTTCATCGATTACAATGCTGCATTCGATGGTCGGATACGACAAAAATTTTACTTAGATGCTATGGCTGAGTTTGGTATCCCCTCAAACGACATTGCAAGATGACAATAACAGATACGAAGTCTTCAGTGAAAATCGGCAAAAATCTGACCGAGCCATTCTCTAACAAGCGAGGATTTAGACAAGGCGATAGTCTGTCTTGCGATTTCTGTAACATCGTAATGGAGATGATCATGCGGATGGCAGCAGTAAACAGGACTTCTACCATCTTTAACAAAAGTCACTCGCGTATGCCGATGATATAGATGTCATTGGCCGTGGATTGCTGGATGTTACTGCGGCCTTTTCAAGCATTGAGAAGCAATCGGCAGAAGTCGTTCTGGTGATTAATAACAACAAAACTAAGTTATTTGTTTCAACAAACAAAGAGTTTGCTCGTTTGGGACGCTGCGTGAACGTTGACAACTATCACATGGAAGTGGTAGATGATTTTGTCTACCTTGGTTCTGCCATAAACAAAACTAATAATATCAGCCTGGAAATCAAGAGATGACTACTGATCGCAAACCGCTGTAACTATGCGGTAACCAAGCGTATTAATGACAAAGCCCTCTTTCGACGAACAAAAATCTAACTCTACCAGACACTGATCCTACCTTTCTTGCTCTACAGCGCAGAATCCTGGGTAATAACACAAGCGGGTCATACTATTCTGGGTGTCTTCGGGAGAGAAATATTTCGCAAAATATATGGACCTATCATAGTTTACGGCAAGTACCGTCGTAAAGTGAATCTGTATATGCTGTATGAACTGTATAACGACATCGACGTAGTCAAGCGTGTTCAAATGGACCGAATGCACTGGCCTGGACACATTATACATCAGCTCGAAAAGCTTCTTACAGCATGGATGAATTTCTGTTGCTGCCAAATAAGAAAAAAAGAAAAATTTTCCAAAAATATTCGATGGTTTAAATTAACTTCCCAGCGGCGAAAAGAAGGACCTAGAAGGTCAGTAGGCATACGCTCTGCATACCCTCTTTCTTTCCAAATAACATAGGGTGCCATTGGGTCCGGGCGTGGCATAGTGGTTAGAACACGCGACTACCATGCGGGAGATCGCAGGTTCAAACCAGGCTCCAGTCATCTTAAAAAAAAAATGTTCTTTCATTGTCGGCTCCCCTCGAATGTTGTTGACAGCAACTTCGCAGTATTAAGTGTCGAGTCAATCGGCGTGTCTAGTAACAGCTTCTCAAACAGTGACGTTCGCATTCGTCGATAAACAAGTAGCTGCCGTTAGTTGTGAATCTAAAAATAGAAAGCGTGTTAATTCACAACAACGCGAGAAGCTATCCCATACCTCATTCATGGGGTGCAAAGGAAAATTACGTTTTTTTTCAGTCATTGGGAGGTAAGGCCTTACATCGTCCCCCCCTACAAGAAGGCCTGATAGAAAACCTGTCTTGCAAAATTTAAAAAAATTTGCAGTTGGCCATCCTAAAATTGTTTAGTTTATTTTTAGATATTTCTCACCTATATGTTTTTCTTTATACTTACACTTTTTATTCTAACGTCAGTAAACCTTCCTGAAGCTTAAACTCACTACCTCGCGATTTGTTTTCATTTGTGTCCCGTCAACACCAACCAGCAAACTTATTTTCATAATATATCCCCGATTCATATATCCGCGATTAGAGAGATCGACAGAATTGCTGACATATTTGTACATTGTCACAAACAACTTAATCGACGACATTATCCTTTTGAAAATTAGCATTAAAGTGGAAATAGCATAAAATAAAGCAAAATCCTTTTCACATATTTGTAAACGATTATCTCGATTTGAAAAGCCGATTTAATATTGAAGGCAGTAGTTGGCGATATATAAAACTATGCACATGGGAACACAAGCACTCCAGACAGTTATAACACTAATGAATTTATGCAAATTCAGGCATTTTAAAATGAATTAATTACACCAGTGATATGTTCACAGCAATAACAATAAAACTGCGAGCAATGTTTGTATAGTTGCCACACTTGCTGTATGTTCGTATGTGTATGTAAAATGTAACACTTTAAATGTTTCCTCTTACACCGACATAAAACAACCAAATAACATAACAAATGCACGTGCATTCAGCACTTAAATTTATAGATGCTATTCGCGCATCCCTTGTTGTATAACAGAGTGTCTTTTGTGTGTGTTAAAGTCTAAAGCGGTGCGTTGCTTTATAGTAGCATATAAAGTTTTTTTTTCTGTCGCCCTATCTTTTTGTCACAATGCACAAAACTGGATCAGAAGCGATAACAATCTGAGGGAGTGGTAATAAAACCTACAGTGGTCGCTAGATTTAAAAATACACAAACTTACGCACAGTTAGTCATCTCACGTTTTATATTTGATCATACTTACTTATATACTTAGCTGGTACTTCTTTGCAATCTCACTGGATTATATACCGCACGTAGAAAAATATTATAAGCGCCTCGATCTTCTGCGCTTCTTCTCCAGCTAGTCACACTGAGTTCTGTAAGTTTCTCAGTAAAGTGGTCTTTCCAACGGAGTTTTGGTTGTTGTTGTTGTTGTTGTTGTTGTAGCAGCATATGTGTCTGTTTGTTTATCCTGTGTCATTGGATACGCCTTGTGTGTTGTTTTCTGCTGCACTTGTATCCAGGCCTAGGAAGGTAGCTACTTCCACTGGGTGGGTCCAAAGAGACCTGGGAACAAGTAGAGTTGGATTGGCTGGGCAGTTGAAGAGGTGTAGCGTGTCGTGTGGTCCTTGGTTGCAGGCTGGACAGATGCTCGACGTACTGCCGTCAATTCTTGCCCAATATGAATTGAGGCGGCTACACCATCCGGATCTTAGTTGGGCCAAAACAACTCTCGTCTGCCGCGGTAAAACCTCTTCTTCCGAAGCCACTGATGGAGGGTGATCTCCGAGCACGACATTCACTCTATAGTTGTTTACTGCTTCCAAGACTTCGTCTGAGTGAATGTCTGCTAATCCTGCTTGATATGCGCTTTGATCTTTGCCTGGGGGGAGGGAGCCTATCCATAAGGTGGTGGTTGGGATGGCTGGTCCGATAACATCCAAGCAAGTACTGCTTCGACAGAAGGAAATTGTGTCGTCGCACGGGAATGACCTTCGTCTCCTCATGTAAGTGATCCACAGATGACATGAGGAGGCACCCTGTCGCAGATCTCAGGGCGACATTTTGGCATATCTGCAGGTTCTTCCACTACGTCTCGCTCACGTTCGGTGACCACACTGGAGCTGCGTAGTTCACCACAGACCGACCTATCGCTTTGTAAGAGGTCAACAAGGTTTCTTTGTCGGTTCCCCAAGAGCTGCCGGCAAGCGACTTGAGGACCTTGTTCCTACTTCTCATCTTATTGCAGATAGCTGGCGTGCGCGTTGAATCTGAGCAGACTATCAAATGTGACACCAAGGACCTTGGGGTGGTTGGTGGTCGGAATTGTTGTGCCATCGACTATCACATTGAGCTGCTCCTTCACTTGCGCTGTCCATGCGGTGAACAGTGTGGCCGATGATTTGGTGGCGGAAATTTTCATCCTTCTCGCAGCGAAGAAATTGGCAATATCAGCGAGGTAGACATTCAACCTTCCACATATGTCATCAGTCGAGGGGCCCGACGCCAATATCGTACAGTCATCGGTGGTGGTGGAATTGCAGAAAGGTAGAGGTTAAACAGTGCCGGAGATATCACCCCACCTTGGGGAACTCCCTGTTTCACTCAACGGGGCTTGGACTTTCTATTTCTGAATTCCACGTATGACTGGCGTCCACACATGTAGTTTACGATCCAACGTTTCAAATAGTTCGGGAGGGACGTGTTGGCCATGTCCTCGAAGAGCGTGGCGTGATTTACAGTATCGAAAGCCTTCGAGAAATCAAGCGCCACGAGGACCGTCCTGTCACTGGGCTTATTCTGGTTGAGACCGCGACTTATTTGTGTGGTGATGGCGTGTAAAGCAGTAGTAGTGCTGTGCTGCTTACGGAATCCATGCTGATGATCGGCAATTGGAAAATGTCCTGTCAGGCTCGGGAGGATTAGCGCCTCAAGTGTCTTAGCTACTGGCGAGAGGAGAGAGATGGGCCTATATGATTCTCCTTTGTTCGCGTCTTTGCCAGGTTTCAGTAGCGGGACCACTCTACCCATTTTCCAGGCCTCGGGTACTACTAGAGTGGTCAGGGACAGATTGAGGACATAAGACATATATTCGACTCCCGGTATGCCCAATTTTTTCAACATCAACATGGATATTCCGTCGGGGCCTAGCGCTTTTGATGCCTTTGCGCTGCGGATGACATCTGCAACTTCTCCAACTGTAAATTGTGGTGGTGCTTCTTCGACTCGGAGAGCATGAATACGTCGCATTACTCTCCTTTTCGCCATGTCACTCTCGGGGTGCTCAACAAATTGACGGTTAAAATAACACGCGCACCTCTTTGGGTCTGTCACAGTGGTGGCACCAAATGTGATAGCTGTCCGGCCTTCTCTCCTTCTTGGATTCGAAAGTGACTTAACCGTTGCCCACAATTTACTGATACCGGAACTTAAATTGCAGTTCTTCAAGTGCTCTAGCCAAAGGTTCCGCTTATATTCGTCGACCATCTTACTAATTTCTAGGTTCAGTTCACTGAGTCTAGGATCAGCAGGGTTGGCAGTACGAATTCCATCACGCTTATCTGCGAGTCCCGCTGCCTCTGCTGGGAAGCTAGGTCGTATCTCGGGTATTCGACCAGCAGGGATAAAGCGAGCGGCCGCTGCGCGTATGATGTTACGGAAATTTTTCTCAGCAACCCAAACATCTGAGGGTATGGGTAGAGCATTGAAGCTGTGGTTGGTGAATTCTCTGAACCCGTTCCAGTCCGCTTTCTTATAGTTCAAGAAAGTACGGCGTTCAGAGATGATGTAATCGGCTGGTCTATCAATGGAGAAGATTATGGGGAGATGGTCCGATCCAAGTGCAATGACGGGCTGCCAGGTAACGTCATTGATCAGACCCGGCGAAACTATGGTAATGTCTGGCGAGCTGCTGCAATCACCCATAATCCGTGTGGGGGTATCCTCATTCGCTGTGCAAAACGTTGAGCCATCGATTTGCTCGGCCAAAGCTGTTCCTCTATGGTCATTGGCTAGGAGAGAATGCCAGAGTTCATGGTGGGCATTAAAGTCTCCTAGGACCACGCGGTTATTGCCCTGGAGCAACGGGCTGATGTCAGGCATATAACGCGGAGAACAGCTGCCAATCGGCGGTATATATACATTGTACAGCTATATCTCGGCAGTCCCGGACTCAACTGCTACCCCCATACATTCAATGTATGGGTCTCTAGAGTCAAGCTCAGGCGAGATAGGTCTGTACTGCACAGAATGGTGTAATAGGAAGGCCAATCCCCCACCTCCATTTCTGGCGCGATCCTTTCGAAGCACATTGTAGCCTTGACAACTGTGTAAGCTGCAGGTGTCGGTCAGCTTAGTTTCCTGGATCGCGGCGACCTTGATGTTTCTCCGATTCATGAAATCCACTATCTCGCTGATTTTGCCACGGAGACCATTGCAATTGAATTGCAAAAAGGTTACACGATCAGGGGTTGGTACAGCAATATGTGGTGTTAATTGAGGTGTTGGTTGCTGTATATGCTGGTATTGCTGTGAGGGAGATTGCGGTGGTGTCCCGTAGATCGAAGAGGTAGACGACGTAGACGACGAGGGCGACGACGAAGACGACTGCGAGTCTTGGGACAGACTGCGGGATACGGAGGCACAGCAAGCAGCAACATATTCCTGGCAATACTCCCTTAGGTGGCTGAGGCCAGAGCAACCCCTGAAGTGCACCCACTCCATGCATCGGTTACACCTTACTGATGTCGAACTGTGATGGAGGAGGTTTCTGCAGACGGAGCAGAAATATTGTATAGGTCCGGGGTTTTGTTCAGTCCCGGCACGGACCAACAGAATGCGGAGCAGACACTCCGGGATGTGCCTCTCCCAAGGCAAAAAGATAAACAAACATATAGGGACACATAGTACTGAGGTGGCAGCCCCTGGCTGAAGAATTGCTGCTTCGGGTCAATCCGGTACAAAGAACCGGCTGCCGTGGGATTTTTTTTTTTAGTTTGAAATAAAACGGAGTTTTGGTCGCCCTCTTCTGCGCCGTCCATCGAGTTCATTGTCGAAGACTTTTCGACGCTGATACTCTCCGTTAATGGTGATGGGTCCATATATTTTACGGAGTATTTTTTCTCTCGAACACTGCCAGAACCGATTTACCCACTTGTGTCATAACCCAGGATTCTGAGCCATACATTAAGACAGGTAGAACCAGTATCTGGTATAGCTGGAGTTTTGTTCGTCGAGAGAGGGCTCTGTCATTGAATCGCTTGCTTAGTCCGTAGTAGCATTTATTTGCAAGCTGCATTCTTCTCCGGATTTCTAGGCTGACATTATTTGCTTTGTTGATAGCGGAGCCTAGACAAAATTATCTACCACCTCGAAATTATAGTTGTTAACGTTCACGCAGTTTCCCAATCGAGTAGATTCTTTGTTCGTTAAAATTAATAACTTCGTTTTGTCCTCGTTCACCGTTAGACCCATTTTCGCTGATTCCTTCTGTATACCTGAGATGGCTGCAGTCACATCCCGCAGTTTTCGACCAATGATGTCTACGTCATCAACGTACGCGAGTAGCATGTGGCTTTTGTTGAATATAGTGCCACTCGTGTTTACTGCAGCTTTTCTCATTATCATCTCCATCACTATGTTGAAGAGATCGCACGATAGGCCGTCGCCTTGTTTTAGGCCTCGTCTGGTACAGAATGGCACCGTGAGGTCCTTGCCAATCTTCACTGAAGACTTCGTGTCAGTTAGCGTCATTCCGCAAAGACGTATCAGCTTCGCTGGAATACCAAACTCAGCCATGGCTTCAAGTAATTTCTGCCGTATCGGGCTGTCGAAGGCAGCTTTATAGTCGACAAAAAGATGGTACGTGTCGATCTGTTTCTCTTGGGTCTTTTCCAGGATTTGCCGAAGTGTGAAAATCTGGTCAGTTGTTGATTTTCCAGGTCTAAAGCCACACTGATAAGGCCCGATCAGGTTGGATAACAGTGGCTTAGACATTCACATAGCACACTTGATAGGACATTATATGCGATGGGTAAAAGGCTGATCCCGCGGTATTTGGAGCACACACTTGGATCACCTTTTTTCAGCACAGGACATAATACGCTTACATTCCAATCGTTGGGCATGCACTTTTTAAGCCAAACCGTGCGCAGGAGCTGGTGCATGCTCGTTATCAGCTCCTCGCCACCGGAATTGAAGAGCTCTGCGGGTCGACCGTCGGCACAGGCTGCTTTGTTGTTTTTCAGCCGCTATTGCTCTTCTTACCTCGGCTTGACTTGGTGGTGGACAATCTAAGCCGTCTTCAACAATTGTCGTAATAACTTCACGTGCGCTGCCTTCTGGAACCAGCAGTTGCTGGAAGAGTTCTCTCCATATGTTCAGCGTATCCGTGACCAGATTTCCATCCTTGTCCTTACAGGTGGGGAGGCCTTCACCGTATCCATTTGCTCTTACTTTCTGGTACAATTTTCGGGCCTCTATCCCTATATCGCTCTTTATCCTCGTTCTCCCTTTCTTCATCTGACGTTTTTTTCGCCTAAATAGCTGTCTCGCCTGTTTTGCTTTCTCCTTGTGTCGTTCTCTGACAGCACGGATTCCAATTGGCTGAAGCGTTGCCCTATAAGAAGCATCCTGTTCCTTAGACGCTATGCGACATTCTTCATCGTACCAGGATTCGTCTGAACGCCGCTTTTCATATATGCTGCCACTGTGTATCGGCAACGTCAGAAGTAGAGGTTGTGTCGTAAAAGTTGGGAGAGGTGGTTGGAGTAGGCAGTAGCTATCTCTGGGGTTTGCAGCTTCGCGATTTCCAGCTTTCTTTGTGTTTGGTTACGTGCGTTTTTCGCTCTGCTCAATCTTGTGCGCACCTTGGCTGCAACCAGGTAATGATCCGAGCCAATATTTGCACCACGGATCACACGCACGTCCATGACACCAGATGCATGCCTGCCATCAATTACCACATGATCATTTTGATTTTTGATGAGATGTCAGTTCTTGCGGCGTGTGCATTCCTGTCCCATTCATCTCATTTCCTGTATGGTTGTGAAGTCAGCCTTATATTTGTCGAGGACATCCGCCAGTTGGATAGAGGCACCATCTCTGTAAAGAGTTCGGACATTCCAGGTGCATATCCTTAAATCATTGTCCTTATATCGTTTGCAGGTGTCGTCAACATTTGGGGGGGTTCTTGTTTAAGGAGAGTGGCTTATTAGGCCACCGGTCCCGATCCTAGTTTCTTGGGGCTGCCAAAGCCACTACGAGAGACTGTGTTAAGTTTTAGTAACTTCTGTTACCTACTTCCTAAGACGCATAGGTGGTAGCATGCCGATTAGGTTACTCAAAATTTCGCCTTCTAACTCTAGCTAACTTCTAAGCGGTTGCTTTAAAGTTATTGCCCGGGGAATACTTGGTCTAAGACCGGAAGTAGTTACCTGCTTGGACAGTGCCACGAAGGAATCGCTTCTGGTCACTTCCAAGTGAGTGACAATCAGTAACTTTCCACCTCTGGGCAAAGTCCCATTCCCCATATTTGATCATATAAAAATATTAACTCCCGCTTTATGTAATGACCTTCGTACACATATGAAGTTGACGAATCCGGCATAGTCGGCAAACACTTTTAAAACATATCAAATTTTTTACCTTTTTACGTTTTCGGTTTTATGGAATACAAATGGATACAAATCAAAACCAAAAACTATCTCTTGTAGACATCTTGGAAACTTCTAAAATTCCAATTAAGCTTTAAAAGTTTCCTGCCACAAATTCCCCCCATGCAATATATTAATATTAATGAACGCCAAAATTGTAATGGTGGCAGAAGGAAATGGCTCTGAATTATCACACAGGTGGCATCAATTGCCAATACCACAACAATTGTCCCAAAAATTTACAAAGTTGTGCAAGCAACAGTATGCTATCTGTTGGGTAAATAACAACAACAAAATTGCTTGCACAGGAAATTCCCTATAAAAGGATAAAGTGCATGTTGCATTCACACACACCATTGTGGTGGTGTCGTGGCGGGAGAAATTATATAGCAGGTGTTCATCGATTGCATATTTGTACATGTAGCGCAGTACTTGTGTATTCTACTGGCTATATGTTTTAAAGTTTTAACATAAGTCGTACAAGATTACTTTTTGTACACAAACGTGACCAAGAATGTTTAAAGTTCACTATAACGGCCATAAATTTAATGAAAACTTTGGTAATCTTTCTCTTTTACCGAATGTTTGGAGAAAACAAACAAACGATTAAGTATAGAGACTTTATGGCATTCCATTTAATTTATGAGCGTCAGTTGAGCTTTGAGGATAAATAGGAACAGGTGTAGCCAATAAGAATCAGATAAAAAAAAAATATTTGAAAAAAATGAACGATGTTTAAACTTTTGGGGTGCAAAGGGGTATATGAATGTCATAATGCATATGTCCCTCAAATCTTCCTACTCGCACCTTCTGCATGGTGCACCCTGGACAACCTGAGTAAGCTAAGTGGAGATGTGGCAATCAACCCATGCGAAAGTTTAGGTTAGGGCTGACAAGAAAGGGAGCTTTGGCGGAGCTTTTGTAACATATTTAGTTTGAGGGTTCGCCTAGGGTGTTATGCCGACTGGTCATATGACAGCAAGACGTCTCGGATTGTAGATGGGAGAGTTGAATCTGAAATCTCGTCCATGACTTGGTCTTGGATGCCAGGCTGATGGCCAAGCTGGCAGCCCCAGTATCAGCCTCGAATGTACTGAACCGATCACCCGTGCAGCCAAATATTGAAATAATTAATAAAACTGAAACAAATGAAAACCGAAGGATCTCCCTGTTGACAGCTATCGAAACTAACAAATGCAAACAATTTGGAACTTGGAATGTGAGAAAGCTAGCCGAACCCTAAAAGCTAGCGCAAGGCGAGAGTGAAATAAAGAAGTACCAGCTGCTATTATTGGGCCTAAGTGAAGTGAGCTTAGATCTTCAAGCGAAACGACATTGCTGTACTCATGTAAGCCAGCCGGTCAGCTACGAGCTAGTGGATCACCGCTAGTGGATCAAAGGTGCTAATAGAATGGCAACCGCATGACTATCACATAATCCTAGGCAAATTAAGAACTAAGTAAAGGAACATTGCTAGTGTGCAATGCTACACCCCAACGAACGAAGCTGATCTGCAAATAAAAAGGGAATTCTACAGCCAACAGGACTCAATCCCAGCAAGCTTAATCCCAAGCACGCACAATAGGAGCCGATAACACTTTAAAAGAAGCAGTCATGGGCAGACACGGTTTAGACAGGATTACTGAGGAGAGCTTTATTATGTGAGCTGGTGAGCTTTTTTATTTGATCTGGTGATCAGTGACACAGTGTTTCCGCATAGAGATATCCACAAGGTGACATCAAACTCACCAGATCACATCACCAGAAATCAAATCGATCACATAGCGATTAGCAAAATGTGGCGGCGTTCTTTAATTGACGTTCGAATCAAAAGAGTGCGGTCGTTGCTAGAAACCACTATTTGCTACTAGAAACCATCAAACTTAAAGTCGCTATCGTACGGAGAAGCAACATCCTAAGAAGGAATAGGTTCGACCTTGATAAGATCAGAGACCAAGACATACGCAGCCACTACCGAAATGCTTTGCAATCCAGGTGTTCATCGATTGCATATTTGTACATGTAGCGCAGTACTTGTGTATTCTACTGGCTATATGTTTTAAAGTTTTAACATAAGTCGTACAAGATTACTTTTTGTACACAAACGTGACCAAGAATGTTTAAAGTTCACTATAACGGCCATAAATTTAATGAAAACTTTGGTAATCTTTCTCTTTTACCGAATGTTTGGAGAAAACAAACAAACGATTAAGTATAGAGACTTTATGGCATTCCATTTAATTTATGAGCGTCAGTTGAGCTTTGAGGATAAATAGGAACAGGTGTAGCCAATAAGAATCAGATAAAAAAAAAATATTTGAAAAAAATGAACGATGTTTAAACTTTTGGGGTGCAAAGGGGTATATGAATGTCATAATGCATATGTCCCTCAAATCTTCCTACTCGCACCTTCTGCATGGTGCACCCTGGACAACCTGAGTAAGCTAAGTGGAGATGTGGCAATCAACCCATGCGAAAGTTTAGGTTAGGGCTGACAAGAAAGGGAGCTTTGGCGGAGCTTTTGTAACATATTTAGTTTGAGGGTTCGCCTAGGGTGTTATGCCGACTGGTCATATGACAGCAAGACGTCTCGGATTGTAGATGGGAGAGTTGAATCTGAAATCTCGTCCATGACTTGGTCTTGGATGCCAGGCTGATGGCCAAGCTGGCAGCCCCAGTATCAGCCTCGAATGTACTGAACCGATCACCCGTGCAGCCAAATATTGAAATAATTAATAAAACTGAAACAAATGAAAACCGAAGGATCTCCCTGTTGACAGCTATCGAAACTAACAAATGCAAACAATTTGGAACTTGGAATGTGAGAAAGCTAGCCGAACCCTAAAAGCTAGCGCAAGGCGAGAGTGAAATAAAGAAGTACCAGCTGCTATTATTGGGCCTAAGTGAAGTGAGCTTAGATCTTCAAGCGAAACGACATTGCTGTACTCATGTAAGCCAGCCGGTCAGCCACGAGCTAGTGGATCACCGCTAGTGGATCAAAGGTGCTAATAGAATGGCAACCGCATGACTATCACATAATCCTAGGCAAATTAAGAACTAAGTAAAGGAACATTGCTAGTGTGCAATGCTACACCCCAACGAACGAAGCTGATCTGCAAATAAAAAGGGAATTCTACAGCCAACAGGACTCAATCCCAGCAAGCTTAATCCCAAGCACGCACAATAGGAGCCGATAACACTTTAAAAGAAGCAGTCATGGGCAGACACGGTTTAGACAGGATTACTGAGGAGAGCTTTATTATGTGAGCTGGTGAGCTTTTTTATTTGATCTGGTGATCAGTGACACAGTGTTTCCGCATAGAGATATCCACAAGGTGACATCAAACTCACCAGATCACATCACCAGAAATCAAATCGATCACATAGCGATTAGCAAAATGTGGCGGCGTTCTTTAATTGACGTTCGAATCAAAAGAGTGCGGTCGTTGCTAGAAACCACTATTTGCTACTAGAAACCATCAAACTTAAAGTCGCTATCGTACGGAGAAGCAACATCCTAAGAAGGAATAGGTTCGACCTTGATAAGATCAGAGACCAAGACATACGCAGCCACTACCGAAATGCTTTGCAATCCCGTCAAATTGCGATCGAGGCGAACCCACATACCAACACGGCATCCTATTGGGATAGTGTAAAAAAAACTATATTGACGCAGCACCTAGGAAAAAGCGGAAACCTTGGATATATGATGAAACTCGAGTAATTATGCGACAAGCACTAACGAACCAGAACGGAATATCATTTTGGCATCCAGGAGAAAATAGTGACCAGGAGAAAATAAGTGATCCTGGAGAAAATAAGTGAGCTCGACTATGCAGATGACATCTGTTTGCGCTCATCCACTTACACACAGAATCAAAATATGCTTGGCCGTGTAAAGGCTAGAGCAGCATGTGCAAGCCTGGTAATTAAAGTCCGGAAAACAAAATTGAAGCACAAAAATGGCAGCATTTAAACTGGGCACTGGGTCAATCGCAGGCGTAGAAAGTTTCTGGTATCCCGGTAGTATAATCTCATCCAGTGGTAAGGATAACATCAGCAACCGCATTAACAAGGACAGACACTCCTTCTCGATCCCTAGACTCCTTTGGAGTTCGTCAAACATTTCATTGAGTACCAAGATTAGCTTACACAGTACAACATTTTTCAGCTCATTGATTTGAGACTAATAAATTCTGAGAACTGCACCAAAAAGAAGAATTTCTGCATCATGCGTTTTGTCAAGTTACATGACATAATAATTTAATATCGATCAGTAGGGGAATTTGTTACGTTTTTGAATCTTTTGCTTGACATAACTCGAGAACCACTAGTCCGATTTATAAAAAATAAGAATTACAATTTATTTCATCTGTTCATATAACGTTTCTCTACATAAGTAACAGTTTCACTTTTCCATTCATCAAATGATTTTGAGCTGGGTATATTTTGTAGCAGTTACAATTAAACTGTTGTACTCCGTGGCGTATGATTTACGTGGAATATTACATATGATAATCATACGCCACCATATAACAATATAGCCTAATGTGTGACAAATTCCCCTATACAATACTTACTAACTTCAAAGCGGTATTAAATTATTATGGCATGAAACTTGACAAAACGAATGATGCAGAACTTCTTCTCTTTAGGCTACTTTTACGTAAAGTTCTAAGAATTGAGTCCCAAAATCAAGTGTTGCACGGTGTTATTTAAGAGTAGCGTAAGGAGCTACCTATTATTGTACGGCAGCGAATCATGATTTTTTTTTTATCCTGTGAGATCAATTTAATACAGAAATGTTAAACTATGGTTTATAACAAGGCAAGCACCTATCGGCGATGAAATCCAAAGACGACGCTTTGGATGGCTCGAACATACTTTCAGGAAACCTCTGACAGGCAGTGGCCGCCGGCAGAACCTCGATGCGGCAACTTAAAAATGAGCTAAGATCAGACGGAAACTGGTAAATCTGGGAATATTTTATTATTGCTCACTTACTGCTCTAATATTTTGCATAAAATTTAGCTTGATGCCCTTGAGGTATAATGGAACAATTTTATTACATACATATGTTTGCCCTTTTGTTGAAAGAAATCTAATATATTTTGCTTTAGAAACTCGAGCCTGAGTTTATACCGTGTTAACGTTATGCCACACACACACATGCCCAAGTCTAACTATAAAATTTCCGGTATGTCACAAATATCTTATTTGCATAAATCAATGCAATTCAAATTGAGCAATCAATGAACACTCACACCATCAACTCAATTCAACGACGGACAATAAAACTGTATTTCAAAAATGTACACAAAAATGCCTCCTCCATTCTAATACTACTTATGTGCAAAATAAATATTCATTTAAATATTTCGGTAAAAATAAATAAAATTCCATTTTCTCAAATATGCAAAATGCTTTGGTATTCTACAAAAAATATTTGAAATGTGCATCACAAGAGAGAATATATTAAAATTGATTTTTATCATTTTGTGCAATACTTTTATATATATAAGTCTTATTTATGTACAATGAGACGTATGATTGCCTACATCTACTGAGTATATGTACTTGATAGTGTTGTTTAGCCATAAGTTATACTTCACTTGTTGTATTCATTTAAATGTATGAGTTTTCATTTAACAATTTTGTATTGATTTTGTAGAATTGCTATTAGTCCGATAAAAAAATGAGTATGGAAAAGGAAAACAAAACAAGAAGTATAGAAACAGAATAGTCTTGGTGAAGATAATAAAGGAAAAGAAGATCGTGGAGAACCATTACAAGATGTACCTTAGTCAATCATCTTGAACCAGTTAACAATAAAAGGCACCGCAAGAAACCTATTAAGTTACTTACTCTGACTGAGAAGAGAGATTTTATATCCTCTATATAACCTTGCCATAATTATCTTAGCCTCCTACGGGCTAGAGGTTAGAGGTTTTGAACATCTCCTCGTCCTTACTCACACAGCAATAGTTTGGTATGGAACTATCCCAATTGCCTATTAGATGCCTGACATTGCAGTGACTAGTAAAAATTCCTTAAGTCACTCCTACATAGGTCAGCTATGTATTCAAAACGGGCTACAGCGATCTAGCAGTTATATAGTCGATTCTGGAGATCCAACATCTGTAGCTGTTTTCCACCTCCAGTCCTCCACCAAGCCAAAAAGGTAAAAAGTGGGCGAGTGAACATCTATTAGTGATCAGTCATAGTGATAGTGATCATTTCCCAAATATTGGGTCACGGGACCCAACAGAGGCTGACATCCAGAGGTTTTAAAGGATCCTAAAACGTGATAAATTCCCCTATACGATACTTACTATCTTCAAATCGATATTAAATTATTATGGCATGTAACTTGAAAACACGAATGATGCAGAACTTCTTCTTTTTGGGGCTACTTTCACGTGCAGTTTTCAGAATTGAGTCCCAAAATCATGTGTTGTGCTGTATTATATAGGCCCTCACGACAAACCAAACATCATATCTAATTATTGGACAGACTACCGCAGTGTACGGCCCCATTGTCAGCTTTTACCTATAGAAACAGTTGTCTTGCAGAGTCAATAGCTAAAATCGGCTTTCGGGGTGTCATATTCACCCATTCTAAGTTTAAAAAACTTTAAACTCTGAAACTCAAGATAACTTTGTAGAGTTCCGGTAAGCATAAATGGCATTGGCATCCCTCTTTATATGTAATCTCTTCGATGTTCCTTGAACAATTTACTTCTGATCTAGAACAGGACCTACTTGACCTACAATTTCACGCCAATAAGTTTCGATGGCCTGAAGTCTTTGATCTTATATCTACGAGTAAATAAACCAATACCAAAATTAATTTTTTTAGCAGAATTGCAGCTAATGCTTAAATAAATAGTTTTTATTAGTATATTCATATAAAAAATCTAGTTGAACTAATTTTAACGAATGAAATTTTCCAAAAATTACCATTTATCACCTTTTTTCATATTTTATTTTTTGCCCCAATAACTCCAAATTTCTAGCCATATATAGGGCGTCTCATCTGTGATTAGTAGAAAATTGGACATTGCTGATGATATTGAATAACGACTCTGACCCAAGTACTTACTAAACCGTACATATGTAGCGAGTTTCCATATGATACCATGAAGCGGTTACCATATTCAACAACGTATGAGTGATATTAATTGTATGCGGACTATATTAATCATTAATAGTTTAATGCAGTGATGTCCAGCTCATAGCACAATTGTGCAGACCAACACATAAACAAAGTCACACTTATTTTTAGGCTCATCCATTCAGTCGTCGCTGAGATAGCGAAGTGAAAACACGTAAGCGGACGTATGCATCTTTTGTTGATATTTTTCTATGACTTTGCTTGTGCACAGTGAATTCACGTGTCAACCAAGTATGTTAAAAAATACTTCATGATAAAAAATTTCTTTGAGCATATACAATGTATTTTATGCTATAAATCATTTACAAATAAAAGGGAAGGTAGTATAAAAAGGCATTTCGACATATATTTCATAAAACAAATTTTTGCAAATATAATGAAAATGAAATCGAGAAGCTTTATGATGACCAAAAAAAATAAAATAAATATAAATTAATGGAAATAATACTTTATTTGTTTGAAAACTAATTAAAAATGTATTCAAATTTATGCTATGAAATCCATAATTTTTTTTTTTCATTTCCTAATGCGCAACCATTTCACTGTGCACAACCAAAACCATAAAAAATATCAGCAAAAAATTCATACACCCTTGCACATGTGCACACGTCGGTCTCTAGTCGACGACTGAAGCAACAACGATTTTCTCACCAATACAACATCATAAAAATTTTTGGACACCACTGGTTTAATGTAACAGTGCAACTGTCAATCTGGAGGGTGAAAAATTCTAAATCAGAGAGAAGGTAATAGATCAGTATAGTAAAAGTCCCAAAGGGTTTGGAGTACTCTTCAATTCTGCTGAAGACTGGAATGACAAATCATCAATGGTTCTTGAGTTATAGCTGAAAAACTAAGCGAACAAACATCAGGGTAAGCAAAAAATTTAAAATAAAGTTTGGTCTTTGTAACTGTTGAAACTGGTTCCAGTCCTCCTCTAATTTCGTTCTCCACGCTTTGGTGCAAAGCTTTCTGGTAGCTTTGGAGGTTATAGAAACTTTCCCGAAGATTATATGAGAAACCTAAAACTCTTTTATGACGTAAACTAAGCTTTATATTTGCATGTAATGCAATGCAAAATTTAGGAAAATTTACTGTCAGTTTTGCAGACTATCTCATGTATGTACTGTACTATTGTTTCGTTTATGTTTTCTACAATCGTTAAAAATTTCGGTTAAATGGCTTGGATAGACTGAAATTTCCTTTCTTCTTTTAATACTCAGTACATTAATTTGATAAAACAAATCTTCTACAGAAACTTAATAATCTTATCAACAACTACATAATTAGCAGTATAGTAATATCATTTCGTTAGCATATTCTCATTCCATATAAGAATTAATTTATCACACGAAGTTTGAAAGCATATCATTCTAACTCTTATGCTGCATAAATTAATATAATTTCTTATGGTCATATACAATTCTATAACATATTTTTGTTATCTACAAATCATCATATGTACAAAGACATATCAATGTCAAACAAACCGGAAGGAAAGAGAGATGCCATGAATGAATGTATGTCATCTATATTGTTAGCTTGTCTGCTTACACACACTTAAACTAATAACCACAGCAGCAGTAGCAATAACAACAACAACAAAAACACAATGTATACATTTGCACACATCTACATATGCTTTGTATATACATACTCATGCATACACGTACATTCCATACATCCCTTGGCACGTTTGACTGCGCTTGTTCATTTGTTTTCTTTTATTGTTTATGTTCGCTTTTTATGTTCTTCTTATAATTATTATGACAACATCACTTAATGACAATACAATGGGGTCAAAGGATATTTTGTATTTGTATTTCTCAGACTCCGTCCATCTATCCACTGTTTTTTCTCTCTCACTTTAACTGTCTCTTTGGCGTAAGTGTTGTGGTGTGTGAGTCTCATAAAATTGTCTCTTTGTTGACGCTTGATTGTGGAGACAATACACACGTTACATGTAAAGAGTATACATTACAGTTTATAGTACAACAGATATGTCGTTACATTGTGTCCTATATGATATTTATAGTTAACTATAACAACAAATTTGGTTAAAGTTTAAGAAGATGAAGCGACTTTCGTCTTCAATTCATTTTAAACCAGTTATTATAAATTTCTTAAAAATTTAAATCTTGCTATCCAGCCAGTGACTGGCTACTGTCATAGCTGTATGTTTTTAAGATGGAATCTAGACAGAATTAACGCAAATCGAGTCCTCTGTATCTCCATGGTAGGCCAAATATGGACATCAATGTAAGCAATAAATATAAAATGTCATTAAAAAAAGTTTGGCCTAAGAACGATAAACCATTACAATACAGGCATTCTTACGCCAAACTTTTTGTATGACCTTTTATATTTATTGTTTATCTTGATGTTTGTTCGGTTGGTTTTTAAGCTATTACTCAAGAACCATTGATGATTTCTCATTTCATTCTTCAGCAGAATTGTAGAGAGCTTTAAACCCTGACTTGGAATTCATACGCAATTTTAGAACGATATGCGTATGATTAACATAAGTTAATATTACTGATACGTACTTACATACATGCATATGTAACGTTTATCATATGCAAACTCGCTACACATGTACAGCACAGTACATGGGTCGGAGTCGTCCCTAAATTTAATCAGTAATGGCCAGTTTGGGTGCCGTTGGGGATGTAAAGTGAATCTTGCGTCTCAAGCCGACTCACAACCTCCTTTATGGTAGCACCTGGGCAACGGTGTTCGTGATATTTATAATGAATAGCGGCTGATAGTAAGCGACGAAACCTAATCGTTGGGCTAGCCACCCGCCTTCAGGTCCTTTACTGGCTATGAAAACACGACAAAGAAAAAGTAACAAACGGAACCCCCCAAATGTTGACGACTCCAGCAAACGAAATAAGGACCATGATTTAAGGATATGCACCTGGAACTTCTGAACTCTCTATAGAAAAGGTGCCACTTTCAGACATGCGGATGTCCTCAAAAAAAAAAAAAAATATAAGGATGACATCACCGACATCCAGGAGATGAGATGAGATGGACAGGACAAGGATAACCGCGACGTAAAAATTGCAACATCTACATATTACAGCTGCCATGAAAAAAGCACGAATTTGCATGTGGATTCGTAGTTGGCGAGAGACCAAGACACCTTGTATCACGATTCAACCCTATTAGTGATCGAATAGTCGCAATCCGCATCAAGGCGATATATTTCTATATCACGCTGATTTGTGCTCATGCCCCGACAGAAGATAAAGACGATGAGATTAAAGATGCATTTTACGAGCGGCTAGAGGAAACAAACAACCGCTGCCTTGGCCACGACATTAAAATTGTTCTGGGAGACTTTAATACAAAAATAGGAAGGGAAGATGTTCTTGGTCCATCGATTGGTAAATTCAGCCTGCATGCCGATACGTCAGACAACGGGTTTAGGCTGGTTAGCTTCCACAAGGCAACTTGGCTATCCCCCGATCAAAACAGCAAAAATCAAATTGATCATGTGGTAATTTATGGCAGGCATGCATCTAGTGTGATCCGTGGTGCTAATATTGGCTCGAATCAATACCTGGTTGCAACCAAGGTGCTCACAAGATTGAGCAGAGCGTAAAACGCACGAAACCAAACACAAAAAAAGGTGGACATCGCAAAGCTGCAAAGTCCAGAGATAGCCACTGCCTATTCCAACCAGCCCTCCCAACTACTACGACACAACGCCTCTACTTCTGTCGTTCCCGATAAACAGTGGCAGCATATCGCGTATTCCATAGCAACCGCCGCAACAACCGTGCTAAGATATGAAAAACCACGCTGATTTTTTCATAAATGAAAAACCACGCTGAGACGAATCCTGGTACGATGAAGAATGTCGCATACCGTCTGAGGAACAGGATGCTACTTATATGGCAACACTACAGCCAAATGTTAACCGGGCTATTAGGGATCGGCACAAGAAGACAGTAAAACAGGCGAGTCAGCTATTTAAGCGAAAAAACGTCAGATTAAGGAACGGGAGAACGAGGATATAGAGCGATACAGGGATAGATGTGAGGAAGGAAAATTTTACCAGAAAGTAAAAGCAAAAGGCAACGGTAATGGGCTCCCCTCCTGAAAGGACAAGGATGGAATTCTGGTTACAGATACGCAGAGTGTGCTACATATATGAAGAGAACACTTCCAGCAACTGCTGGTTCCAGAAGGCAGCGCACGTGAAGGTATCACGCCAATTGTCGACGACGGCTTAGATTGCCTACAACCAAGTCAAGCCGAGGTAAGAAGAGCAATATCGCGGCTGAAAAACAACAAAGCAGCCGGTGCCGACGGTCTGCCGGCAGAGCTCTTCAAGTCCGGTGGCGAAGAGTTGATAACGAGCATGCACCAGCTCCTGCGCACGGTTTGGCTTAAAGAGTGCATGCCCGACGATTGGAATCTAAGCTTATTATTCCCAGTTCTTAAAAAAGGTGATCTAAGTGTGTGCTCCAACTACCGCGGGATCAGCTCTTTACCCATCGCATATAAGGTCCTATCGAGTGTGCTATGTGAAAGACTAAAGCCAGTGTTATCCAACCTGATCGGGACTCAACAGTGTGGCTTTAGACCTAGTAAATCAACAACTGAACAGATATTCACAATTCGGAAAATCGTCGAAAAGAACCTAGAGAAACAGGGTCCGCCATCGACAAAACAAATAATGTCAGCCTCGAAATCCGGAGAGGAATCCTGCTTGCTAATAAATGCTTCTACGGACTAAACTCAACTAACAAAAATCATGCTATACCAGATACTGGTTCTACCTGTCTTAATGTACAGTTCAGAGACCTGGGTTATGACCGAGCGGATGAATCGGTTCTGGCGGTATTCGAGAGAAAAAAAATTCGTAAAATATATGGGCCCATCATCGTTAACGAAGAGTATCGGCCAGCTGTACACTGACATTGACGTGGTCACACGCATTAAGGTGCATCGGTTGCGTTGGCTAGGTCATGTTGTACGCATGGACGAAAATGCTCCAGCTCGAAAAGTCTTCGACAATGAACTCGATGGACTGCGCAGAAGTGGGCGACAAAAACTCCGTTGGAAAGACCAGGTTACTGAGAATCTTACAGAACCTTCGTGTGACAAACTGGAGAAGAAGCCCAAAAGATTGAGGCGCTTATAATATTTTTCTACGTGTGGTATATAATCCAATGGGATTGCAAAGAAGTACCAGCTAAGTAAGTAATTACCAGTTTTCTACTTATCACAGATAAGACAACTTATATACATATGGCCAGAAATTTGGAGTTATTGTGAAAATTTATACAAATAGCGATAAATTAATTTTTTTTTGAAGATTTCATTCAAAAAAAAATTCAGTTGAATTTGAACTTTTACAAAGATATATTAACAGAAATTATTTATTGAGGCCTTGGCTTCAATTCTACTCAAGAATCAAATTATAAATTATCACAGCTAAAAAACTAAGCGAACAAACATCAAGATAATGAAAAAATAGAAAAGGTAATAAAAAAGTTTAGCCTGAAAACGCCAAACCCATTGGACATTTTACTATACTGACCCGAGGAGTTACTTTTCGTATAGTCATGTTGAACCCTTAATTGAGCTTTCGGTTTAAAAGATGATCTGAAATATACATCGACTATTCTTTCTAAAGTTTTAAGTAGAAAGGACGATAGGCTAATCGGTTTAAAATCCTTGGCTTTAGTATGGAATGCCTTATCCCCTTTAGGGATAAATACAATTTCCTTGTGTTTACGATTTACAGAAATATTTCTTACAAAATAAATTCTTAAACCATTTTTATAAGTACAAGAATTTAGAATTTTTGTTGAAAACCATAGGAATTCTTGTCTGGAAATGACTTAAGGCGTAGTGTAAAATCTACTTTATTTCAAATGTTATTCTATTTTTACACTTGATGGATTTACACACATTTAATCAAAGTGAGTTCAGCAGTATGAGGGTTCCATGATGTTGTGCCTACCGCTCGTCGGATATGTAGCAAACCGTGTGTGTGTGATGTAAATGTTGGCAGAGATGCCTTAAAGGAATTTCTATCGTTGATACATGTCTACTTCCTTGCAAAGACAATACTGTAACATTATAACGTGACTTACCGTTATATGTGTAAGATGGCGGTGTAAAATGTCGTAAAATGTTCAGTTTTTATGATACACAGGTAATGTAAGCTATATTTACTTTTATGCGTGTTTATAAGATCTTGTCATAAAGTAAAGTTTGGACATGTAATTGCTATTCTCTTTCAGGATTAGCTTTCTAAGACACTTTTTTTTGTTTTAAAGTGAGAATCTAGATACTACTTCGAATCTGGACACGTTCTGGATTCTTGACTGAAATTCAATCGTTTTTTGTTGTTATAATTGGCGTTGAAAACAACTCGACAGCATATTTATATCTCAATGTTTAAGTCACTACTACTACTTCGAATGAACCGTCTGGCGAAACACAATCAGGACACGATCTGGATTCTTGACTGAAATTCAATCGTTTTTTGTTATTATTATTGGCCTTGAAAACAACTCGACAGCATATTTATATCTCAATGTTTTAGTCAGAGGCCGAAACGATAAGTGTTTTCATTTCGCTTTGATCTTATGCGCGCCGTCTCCAGTCAGTCCTACCATGCAGGTGATTTCTTCACCTGGTCCTTCCAACGTAGTCGGGGTATTCCTCTTTCTCGCCGTCATTCGAGGTCTTAGTCAAATACCATTTGCGCTCTTCCATCCTCACAACATGGCTTATCTAGCGTAATCGTTGTATTTTTAATCACTTCACAGGCATTCGCCTGTGTAAGCACCCAAGACAGTATTTTTACCTGGTACAGTTGAATTTAACGGTTCGACATAAGGTGGTGTTTATGAAGTGCTGTGAGCACTATTTTCCGCTAAATTTCTAGGCAGATACATACATGACAAACCATCACCCTGCCTAAGATCTAGATTTGAACGGCGCAGATAGATACCGTCAATCCTCCAGGGTACACCGGCGGAGGGTACCAAACTCAGACGTGGCCTCGTATAGTCGATGCCTAATGGGACTATCAAAGGCTGTTCTGTAGTCGACAAAGAGGTGGTAAGTGTCGATTTAATTTTTATAGGTTTTCCCAGAATCCGCTTATAGTAAATATCTGATCCGTCGTAGTCTGGTCTAAAAAGACACAAAAAAAGTCCATTCAGGTTCCATAAGGTGTTGCATGCTCAAAACAGAAGTGATCTTTTCATATCCTCAGTACGCTATCGGAATCAGTAACCAGATGACCATCCTTGTCTTTGCAGGATGGAAGACTTGTTCCATGTACCTTACCATTTATCTACTGGTAAAATTTTCGGGTTTCACGTCTGCTTTTACAGCTCTCGTTTCTTCCGCCGCGCGGAAGAGTCGAGTCGAGTCCTGCCTTTTCTTCCTGTACTTCCATTGACAGCTCGCGTTGCCATTGGTTGCAGTTTGGTCCTGTATGCATCATCTTGTTCCCGGGTGGCATTGCGGCATTCGTCACCTTACCAAGTGTTAGCGTTCGACGGCTTTACATACCACAGCACTGACCGCGCTGGCCTTTCCATCGAATGTGCGCTAGTATTTTCGGGAGATGGAGCATCTTGAAGTAGCCAGGTGAGTTTGTTAGGAAAGGCGTTAGGTATCTCCGTGGTCTGCAGTTTAGCGATGTCAAGCTTTAAGCATCTTCACTACATTGAGGTGGTGATCCAAGTTGCAAGTCGCACCCCTGATCACTAGTATGTCTTAGACTCCTGACGCCTGCATCCATTACCACGTGATCTATTTAATTTCTCATCAAATCAAATCATTTACCAGTTTAGAGTTCACAGAGCGTCTCAAACGTGTAGACTCATTCTACATCGAAACAAACGCATTCGTTTCCCGCCAGACCCACTTTTGCCGAATGCTTTTCAATGCTTGAATAGATCGCAGTAACATATCAGTAGTAAACACAACTGGTATCATACAGCTTTCCACGTGATCATCTCTGTTAGAATATTAACAGGTTAGCTATTTTCCTATTCTTCCTGAAGATTTTGTGTCGGTCAGTTTTATCCGGCCAAGCCGTATCAGCTTCGCAGGAATATTAAACTTAGCTAGGGCATTTGTCGTATCGGACTGTCTAATGCAGATTTTAAGTTGACAAAAAGATGGTGTGTATAGATCTGCACTTTGTTGTTGTAATGTGAATATCTGATGGGAAGTGGATTTACTAGGCCCTAAACCACATTTAGAAGGTTTAAATCAGGTTGGTTAAGATGAACTCCTCGACAAGACCATGCACTGTATCAGCGTATATGGCTCGGGGGTAGACAACCCCATACGTCGTAGAAAGCAAGCGTTATTTCAATATTTGAGCTGGCGTCGGAGATCAGCATTATTATGAAATGTCCCCTTTGTATTTGCCGTACCCTCTGAGAATCTGTGAACAGATTTCCGTCTCTGTTTTATACGCTTTACTTTGTATCATTTTATAGAATTTTCCAGTTTGACCTCAATCCCTAAAATTTTCGATATGCTCGCTCTTATATTATCAAGAATAGTTACGTCTTTCTCCTCTTCTGCTTAAATCGTTCACTCACAGCCACGTTACCAGCAGTGTTACAATATATGGAGCATCCCTTTCCTCCGACCATTCACGAAATTCTTCATCTTATAAGAGTTGTTCATGCGTGGTTGTTTGAGATAGTCATTGGCTATATCGGTGGTATGCAGCCTTACAATGTCTAACTTTCATTGTGTTTGGCTTCGTGCGTTTTTGGAACATCATAATCTCATGCCAAACCTTTGCGGCAACTAATTGTAGGTCCGAGTCTATATTTGAACAACGCATCACAGGCGAGTCTATGAATTCTGAGCCATGCCTTCTATCAATTACCATGTAATCAATTTGGTTTCTTGTCTTTATGTAAAAGGAAATTTAGATTGATAAGTGAACCGGAACCGGCCGTGGCATGATGGTTAGAACACGCGACTACCATGCGGGAGATCCCAGGTTCAACTCCTGGCCGCAGTCTTCTAAAAAAATATATATAATATTTCTTTCATTGCCGGCCCTCTCGAATTAGTTGTCAGCAACTTCGCAGTATAGTGTCGAGTCAATGGGCATGTCTAGTAAAAGCTTCTCAAACAGTGACGTTCGCATTCGTCGACAAACAAGTAGGTGCCGTTGGTTGTGAATATAAAAATAGCAAGCGTGTTAATTAACAACAACGCGAGAAGCTATCCCATACCTCATTCATGTGGTGTAAAGGGAAATTAAGTTTTTTTTAAGTGAATATCATAGCGCTGATATATATCTCCACTCTCTCTCTCTCGGCAAGAAACATAGTCGACGTGTTAATAACCAGTTTAAATCCGTTGTCGAAGTAGGTAAAATTTTCTGTCTGCTGCAACAAGAGAAACATTCAATAATCACATAACTACCGAAAACGCTTTGACAGATCTCATATTCCGCCAACAGTTTTAACTAAAAAATTTCGAACACATTTGTGAAAAACTATATAAATTGATTTGTCTGTTCCTATAATCTACTCCACTTCCAATAATGTAAGCAAAACATAAAGATATATAAAAGAAAATCAAATACATTGTTAATTAAAAATCATAATTTACCAAAAACAAATATGTTGTTTTTATAGTTCCCGCTTGCAACATAAAATGCTGTGTCATCAAACCACATACACACATTGGATACACATCATAACAACTTACCCAGAAAATCATTAACATACAGACCAAGCGGAAAATTGAAGGTAAGGAACTTTCTTTTAGGAACGCCTTCTTACAGGCCTTGTTCAGTAGTCCAGAGGTATGGCAAACAGAAAATATTTGTGAGAGCCACCTCCATATAAAACCTAGTAAGATACGTGACGATATAATGTTGAAAGATCCTTCAAAGGTTACAGTCCTGACACTACCATTTACATTTATTGTATGCAGTATCTTATGAGCAGCTGAAACAGTCGGCATTTGTCTGGCTACAAATTCTCAAAAAGTAGATGTCGTTCGAAAACATCATAAAACTTTAGGTTCTGTTGAGTTTCTATGAAACTTAGCTGCAAAAGAAGGCCCTTATAATAGACTCCTGCATTTTGATGACCTTAACAGAATAATAACAACAATCGTGTCGTGCTATCATATTTTCTTATGAGCATGAGTAGATAAAATTTGCAAAGTACCTCGTCACACAAATTCCACTTTCAAGAGATGAACAAGTATACCTTCTTGGAAAAAGGAAACCGGAATGTTTATTAGATTTTTGAGCGGAGACTTTGATAGCATGTCTACTTTGAGCAGGAAAATCGAAGTTCTCAGTTGACATTATCACACAAACAAAGAAAGATATTCCGCGTAAGAATATGCGTAATAAGGCCAGCTATGAAATATGAAGTGAGTATGAATATGACTCGACTGAAGAAGCAGATAGAATAGGAAGAGGAAAATGTTGCCAGAGACATGTCATAGCACAAGGTAAGTAGGCACAAATCAATGGAGGCAAATATGTATGTAATTGCGCAAATATTGAGAACATGATTACAACTGACTTCAGAAATGTTAAATAAAATAATTTACATGAATAAGATATGCGAAATCTTTTAGTATTGGGTGTGGTAACACGCTATAATTTGTATATTCACTGAATTAAACGACATATAAACGACTATTCCTGTCTTTATCTATATATATAAAAATGGTGGCAAAAATGTATAGTAATTCACCAATTGAGAACGGTTGGACCGATTTTGCTGAAATTTTTTTTCAGTTGTTCGTAATTGCCAGAAGAAGGTTTATGTAAAAGAATGGAAAAATAAAATAATTTTGTTGGAAAATTCGGAAAAATTCGAAAAATTTTGATACTATTTTTCGACGAAATTTTGTATTTGTCGTACGATTTGATAGTTTTGAACGATGTAACTTGCGAAAAATTTCGGATAATTATTCCGAAATGACTTCCCGAATGGAAAAATAGATAAATTCTGTGTAAAACTCGGAAAATTCCGGAAAAACTTGGATTTTTTCTACAAAATTTTGCATTGTATCGCTTGATTTGATAAAAATCGTTAATTAAATTTTTGTTTAAAATTTTGTGTGCAATTGTTCCGTAGTGGCTTTACGAATGGAAAACTAGAAAATTTTTGTTGAAAAATTACGGAAAAATGCCAACAAATTTAATTTTTTTTAGACGAAATTTTGAATTTGGTCGTATGATTTATAATTTTGTTAACATCGTCCAATAATATTTCTGTAATATTTCGGATAATAGAAAAATTCTTGGTGGAAAACTCGAAATATTCCGTAAAAACTCGAAAAATTTAGATTTTTCGACGAAATTTTGCACTGTATCGCTTGATATAATGATTTCTGTCGACGTAGAGTTGGAAAATTCGTTATGATGCTTGGAAAATTTGGGATTATTATGTTAAAAGATTAAACACGAAATGATCGAACAGTTTAAAAATCTTCTGCATGAGAATAACGCATTGGTCCGATTGTTCAAAACCGCATTGGATACAATGAATTCCGACGAATTGCCATGCAGGGCAATTCAATTCTCACACTATAATCGAAGTCGCTGTGGTGATTGTTGGGAAGAATGTGGGATCACGCGATATTGTTCTCAAGACAACTCAGGCATGACTCATCTGTCATATGATGCACTTTAATACCCGTTGATGTTATGTCGTGGAGAGGATGGCTATCACCTCAATAAAAAAATTGTCAATAGAACAAAAGGTTTATTTTCAAGTCATCACTTATTTTTCATTCTCCATTTAAGTTCGAATTTCGATCTTGAAATTAACTTCAGATCGAAGACATATGCGTGCTCATGTGCGGCAGTCTCCTGTCGAAATTGGCGTCAAATCGTTCGATGCACGATGCATTCAATCGCGAATTGCAAGGAGATCAAGCATTGATCGAGATGAACTGACTGAAAGAGTCCGAAAAAATTTGCCGCAAATGAATTGCGAGCAAACGAACGTGTACGATTTGCTGATAGAGGTGGTTGACGATTGATCGGGAGGCATTTACTTTCTCGATGCTCCCCCAGGCATTCGTCATTTCTTTGATTCTGGCAACATTTGGTCAAGATCGCAAATTCCGTTAGCTGTTGAATTCGCTTGTATTTCTGCCACATTGTTGAAACGCGGTCGACCTGCACTTTCCGCTTTGAAGCTGCTGATGAATCTTCTCACGGTTGATAAGCCAACGTGCAGCGAAATTGTTGCGAGAATGCAAAATCATCACTTGGGATGAATGCACGATGGCACATAAACGAGTTTTGGAGGCAGTTGACCTAACGATTAAGGATTTACGAGGTGATTCGAGATGATTTGGTGTGGCTATGGTATTTTCGTCAAACGCTTCCCGTCATCCCAAAATCTACTGCTGCTTATGAAATTAACGCATGCCTGAAATCCATCTTCGTGCTACTGAATTTTCAAGGCAGCTACTGGCACTCGGTAATGGCCAAATTCCTGTTGATGTTCCAACTGGATTGATGACGTTCCAAAGGAGAAACTAATCACCAAAGTTTTTCCCGGCATTGCAAAAAATTATAAAAATCTAGATTGGATAAGTGAACGGGCCATACTAGCAGCGAAGAATAAGGTTGTAGATAGCTTGAATGTTATTATTCAAAGTCGAATCGATGGAGAACTGCATTCATACAAATCCGTTGACAGCGTGACCAACGAAAATGAGGCGACCAACTATCCGACAGAATTTTTGAATTTGTCAGATGTGTCAAGAACTCCGCCGCATAATTTACAGCTGACGGTGGAATCCACCATAAGCATGTTGCGGAATCTGAATCATATTAAATTGTGCAACGGTACGCGTTTGTTAGTCAAGAAACTGATCATCAATGTGATTAATGCGACGTTCACCAGGGGCAAATTCCAAGAAGAGAAAATCCTTCAAATCCTTATGCCACAAATTCCTATTATTCTAACCGATCTTTCCTTCCAAATTCAAGCGAATTTAACTCCCCATTCTATTGGCTTTTGTAATGACAATCAATAAATCGCAAAACCCCTCAATGAAAGTTTGTGGGATCAATCTCGAATTTGCCTGCTTTTCACAAGATCAGCAACTACGTTGTCTGTTCGTGTTTTGGCTAGCCGTCTTCATTATTTGTTTTTACGCCAGAAAACAAATCGAAAAACAATGTTAATCAGACCGGTCTTCACCGCTCATAAATTCAAATAAATCACATTAAAAGTTGAACAAGCTGTGTTTTACTATACTCCTGGAGCTTATATGAATTCGTTACCTTAGGAGCGAGACGAAGTTTACCGGATTCGAAATTGTATGGCACAACAACGTTTGCCGGGTCAGCTAGTCTATATATATAAAAATAAGATGCAATTGGTCAGTGAGTGAAATTCTCTGCAATGAATGAACCGATTTCAAATTTGCCCTTTGTTTTAATAGTGGTTCATACTTACTTAAGTGGCCAGTTACAATTTACGAAACGTAGTTCATAAATTTGAGGCCTGAAGTAATAAAGAATTCCACACGCTTCGGTCTTCTGCGTGTGTTCTCCAGTTAGTCCTACCAGATGATGGCACATCGCCTACCACTTGGTCCTTCCAACGGAGTTTGGGTCTCCCTGCTCTGCGCCGTCCTTCAGGTTCGCCTTCAAACACCTTTCTCGCTGGAGCATTTACATCCATCCTGGCAACATGTCCCAGCCATCGAAGTCGTTGGATTCTGACTCTTTTAGCTACGTCGATGTCGTGGTAAAGCTCATACAGCTCATGGTTCATCCGATGGCGAAACTGGATTTCGACACAGATAGGTCCATATATTTTTCGGAGTACTTTTCTCTCGAATACTCCCAGGTTTTGTATGTCCGTTGTAGCAAGCACCCATGATTCGGCACCATACAACAGAACAGGTAAGATAAGCACCTGGTATAGCTGTTTCTTAGTATTCCGACAGAAGGTGGTGTTACTAAAGTGCTGCCGAAGTCCGTAGAAACATCTATTGGCTAGCACTATTCTCCGTTTAATTTCTTGGCTGACATTATTCATCTTGTTGACGGAAGATCCGAGGTAGGTAAATTCGTCGACTACCTCAAAACAATAATTGTCAACGTTCACGGTGCGTCCCCATCGAGAGGACTCTTTGTTCGTCGAAATCATTATTTTTGTTTTGTCCTCGTTGACCGCTAAACCCATTTTTGCTGACTCCTTTTCTAGCGATGAGAAAACTGCAGTAACATCCCGCAGATTTCGGCCAATGATATCTATATCATCGGCGTAGGCTAGTGGCATGTGGCTTTTGTGGAATATGGTGCGAGACATGTTGATACCAGCCTTTCTCATCACCTTCTCCATAACTATGTTAAATAGTGTACAGGACAGGCTATCGCCCTGCCTGAGACCTCTTTCCGTGTTGAATGGTTCAGACTGATCCTTACCAATCTTAACCGAGGATTTAGTGTTGTCTAAGATACATTTGCAAAGTCGAATCAGCTTTGCAGGAATACCAAACTCAGACATGGCCTCATAAAGCCTATTCCTTATCGGAGAGTCGAAGGCAGCTTTGTAGTCGACAAAGAGGTGGTAGGTGTCGATCTGCTTTTCATGGGCTTTTTCCAGGATTTGTCGTAAGGTGAATATTTGATCCGTCGTAGATTTGCTAGGTCTAAAGCCGCACTGATATGGTCCAATTAGTTTTTCTACAATTGGCTTTAGACGTTCACACAATATGCTTGAAAGGACCTTGTACGCAATTGGTAATAGGCTTATTCCACGGTAGTTCTTACATTCACTACGATCTCCTTTCTTGTGCATGGGACATATCAGACTGAGACTCCAATCTCCGGGCATGCTCTCCTCTTGCCAGATGTTCTCCATGAGCTGATGCATGCTCCTAATCAGCTCCTCCCCGCCAGCCTTAAACAATTCAGCAGGGAGACCATCGGCTCCAGCAGCTTTGTTGTTTTTAAGGCGGGAGATGGCCATACGTATCTCGCTCTGGCTCGGAGGTGGACAGTTAATACCATCGTCATGGATTGGAGCGGGGTCTTCTGGAGTGGTGTCAGTATCCAGTAAATTTCTAAAGTGATCTCTCCATATCTTTAGAACGTTATCCGGGTCCGTCACTAGCTGACCATCGCTGTCCTTGCAGGAGGGCAACCCTGTTCCACGCATTCTCGCTTTCACTCTCTTGTAGAATTTTCGGAGCACTCGTCCTGCCTCTTCTTCAGCTCCTTCTTTTTTCTTCTAAAAAGACGCGTTGCCTGTCGTCTCTTCTCCCTGTGCCGTTCACGAACAGCTCGCGTTGCCATTGGCTGCAGTTTCGCCCTGTATGCAGCAACCGTCTCTCTCGTGGCATTGCGACATTCATCATCGTACCAGGCATCTTCTTGAGACGGCTTTGAGTACCCAAGTACGCTTCTCGCAGCCCGTTCTAAGGAGTCGGCTATATGTTGCCACTGCGAGGTTATATTGTCAGGGGTTGGAGCATTCCGCAGCAGTTGAGTTAAGTGGTTGGAGTAGGCGTTTGCTACCTCTGTGGTCCGCAGTTTACCGATGTCCAGCTCTTGTTGTGCCTGGTTACGTACGTTTTTCGCCATGCTTAGTCTTGTGCGTACCTTAACTGCGGTAAGGAAGTGTTCGGAGTCAATGTTCGCACCCCTAATCACTCGTACGTCCAGAACACTCGATGCGTGCCTTCCATCGACTACCACATGATCAATCTGATTCCTTGTCAATTGATCTGGAGATAACCATGTTGCCTTATGAATATTTTTATGGTCAAATCTAGTGCTGCAAACTACCATATTTCTTGCCGCAGAGAAATCAATCAGTCTGATGCCATTGTTCGACGTTTCGGTGTGCAGACTGAATTTTCCGATGGTATGCTCAAATGCGGTTTCCCTGCCTATTTTAGCATTAAAATCGCCTAGTACAATTTTAATGTCATGGCTCGGGCTACGGTCATATACATTTTCTAGGCTCTCGTAGAACTCGTCTTTGTCCTCATCGCTTTTCTCTTCTGTCGGAGCATGGGCACATATAAGTGTTATGTGGAAAAACTTTGTTTTGACTCTTATGGTGGCTATACGTTCACACACCGGGTTGAACCTTGAGACTAGGTGTCGCAGTCTCTTGCCAACCACAAATCCACATCCAAACTCGTGCTTGTCCGCATGGCCACTATATTAGATGTCGCACGTCTTCATGCGCGAGCACCCGTGTCCCGTCCACCGGATTTCCTGTAAAGCGGTTATGTCAGCCTTGTATTCTTCGAGGACTTCCGCCAGTTGGATAGAGGCACCTGGTCTATACAGTGTTCTAACATTCCAGGTGCATATCCTTAAATCATGGTCCTTAATTCGTTTGCCGTGGTCGTCAACATTTTGGGGGGTCCATTTTATTCTTTTCTTACTTCTTTTCATTGCAATAGTCTATACGTCGGTGGCGGGTTGCAAGCCCAGCGCACCACGTCGCAGTTTTCTCCTCCTGCCAGGATTTTATTACAGCCGCCCATTCTGGGTCAGACGCTGACCAGGGTACCGCTCACTCTGAGCAGACGTGCCTGGGTTTTAGGTTTCGCCCCTCACAGTTAGCCGTGCTCTGACGGGTGTCAAAGGCACGTTTCCAGGCTTCACGACGTGGAGGTACTCCGTCCACAGTAGTTCCACGAATACGGAGCTCTTTGAGTAGACTTGAACCGCGCATGACATCTACTATAGTGGCCATGCGGACAAGCACGAGCTTGGATGTGGATTTGTCATTGGCAAGAGACTGCGACACCTAGTCTCAAGGTTCAACCTGATGTGTGAACGTATAGTCACCATAAGAATCAAAACAAAGTATTTCCACATAACACTTATGTTTCCATGCTCCGACAGAAGAAAAAAGCGTTGAGGACAAAGACAAGTTCTTCGAGAGCCTAGAAAATGTATATGACCGTAGCCCCAGCCATGACATTAAAATTTTACTACGCGATTTTAATGCTAAAATAGGCAGGGAGACCGCATTTGAGCATACCATCGGAAAATTTAGTCTACACACAGAAACGTTGAACAATGGCATCAGACTGATTGATTTCTCTGCGGCAAGAAATATGGTAGTAAGCAGCACTAGATTTGACCATAAAAATATTCATAAGGCAAAAGATGAATTAACGAGGAATCAGATAGATCACATGGTAGTCGATGGAAGGCACGCATGAAGTGTTCTGGACGTACGAGTGATCAAGGGTGCGAACATTGACTCCGATCACTACCTTAAAACGTACGTAACCAGGCACAACGAAAGCTAGACATCGGTAAACTGCGGACTACAGAAGTCGCGAACGCCTACTCCAACCACCTAACTCAACTGTTACGGAATGCTCCAACCCCAGGTAATATTACCTCGCAGTGGCAATATATAGCCGACTTCATATAACGGACTGCGAGAAGCGTATTTGGGTACTCAAAGCCGTCTCAGGAAGATACCTGGTACGATGATGAATGTCGTAATGCCACGAGAGAGTAAATGCTGCATACAGGGCGAAACTGCAGCAATGGCAACGCGAGATGTTCGTGAACGGCATGAGGAGAAGATGCGAGAGGTGACTCGACATTTTAGACGGAACAAGAAGGAGCTGAAGAAGATACAGGGTGAGTACAACGAGTTGCTCTGAAGTAGAGGTGAAGCCCGAAAATTCTACCAGATAGTTTAGTCGATAATGCGTGGAACAGGGTTGCCCTCCTGCCAAGGGCGTAGCCAGGTAGGAGCAGGGGGGGGGGCAGCTGCCCCTCCCTACAGCTTGAAACATCTGTCAAAATTCCGTAATATATGAAAATAAAAAAAAAAACAGTACAGAAATTTCACTTACTGATAAGAACTTTCATCCTATATTCATTCTCCAAAATTCTAGTGTATATTTTAACAAAGAGTTCCTTGAAATTATAGGGAAAATTTTGACTACCTTGTATTACAAGTAGCAGTAGTCAGAACGAGGCCATTTTTTGTTCGTAACTTAACGTTCAATAAGCGATAAGATTGCGCAAAATTTTTACTGTTTTTAGTGCACTGGCAATTTGTATTGAAGGTACCAAGAGGGTTGTAGAAAATATTTCGGTTTTCTGAGATTTTACCTATTTTGAAATATAATTAAACTGACCAAATTTAAATATCGTCTAGTTTCTCATTAGGAAGTTATGTTTTTTCATTAGAAAGTTCAAACTAAATTTTGGAAAATAATAAAACTGTTAAGTCTTTAAAAGGATCAGAAAAGTTTACTCGAGTTACCCTGCACACCAGCCAGCCGCCCAGATAGACGTACATGGCTCCAGAATTGAATTCGCTCTTCAGAAACTTAAGGTCCAACATGTTAATACGTTACACTTTTTCTCGTGTCAAATGATATGGAGGGTGGACAAAATACAAGTTAATTTTAAAATCATAGATTATTTTAATCCAGAAGCGATTCAAACACTTAAGGCCAATATCATTAAAGCATACGTGAGCTACAGCCCGAAAGCATTAACAAGGTCTTTGAAAATTGGTGTGACAGATTGAGCTACTTTAATTTAGACTCGAGGAATTGAACTGCATCATTAGTTTTTGAGTTTCTATGACTTTTTCACAGAGAATTTTTGTTTTTACTAAAATGGTAAATAGATTATTTTTATTTGTGCATCCCTGGCTGGAGGCTATGGCATGCTAAATTTCTTCTTTTTATCTATCAAACTAGGTTTTTTACCTTAAATGTAAAATTGTAATGCATGGTAAGCCTCCAGGTTGTAGCAATGTCAAAATATCGAAGACAATATGAGAATAATAATTAAATCCCTATTTGTGTACTTTTATAATAACTAAACAGATTTACAAAATTTACATTTACTGATGTAGCAGATTGCATTAATTCGTCACAAAGGGGTCTGAAGATGAACTCGCCATGGAGTTCGAAATGCGTCATCCTAGTGCGTGACAATGAATTGACCATTAATATCAACAATAAAAAATCTTTTCTGATCGTTTAGCCAAAGTATCGAATGATACACTTACACAAAAAGATTTTATCTCATTTGTCCTGTCTGTCGTTGATAAAAAATTTCAAATATCTTTGATCCAGTCAAAAAAAATGAAAAATATCAATACTTTCAAAAAAGGATCAGCTGGGATTTTAATTTAAGCATTTTTTGATGTATGATCAACCCAGAATACAGTGGCATTTACACTTTTCATCGTCATAAAACTGCTTTGAGTCTACCGTCCACAGTGGAAAAAAGGGTTTTTAGGACACATGAAATTTTAGGCCCCAATTCTTGACCGATTTTCAAAATCTTTTATTGTATTATAACAAAGTTGTGCACAGAAAGATTTGTCATTCTAAATTCCTTATCATTATTTTTTTTAAAATTGTCAAATTCGATGAAATTTCTTTATTTTGGCAGATGATGTAACATGTTATTGTATTGGTCTTTTTAAATGAAAAGCACACTTAGCCTACTTATAAACACAAAATATTATTTTATTTATAGTTTAAAATTGAATTTTTGGTATATAAGCAAAAAAAAAAATTTACTTAGTTTAATATGCTCATAATAATTGCGGAAATTCAAAATTTTTTGATCGTAATCCAAAAAATATTTCTTTCTGTATTTCTGTAAGAATTCAGAATAAAATAAAGCTTTCATTCTGTGCACAATTTTGTTTCAAATAACACAAGATAAAAAATTTTTAAAATAGCTCAAGAAATGTACAAAAAACAAAACAACTAAGATGTTTAAAAACAATTTTTTGGTACTACATGAACTCGATGACTTAAAATTTTAAAAAATAATTATAGGCTACTTTTGTTTGATGAAATATTGTCAAAACCATGAGTATTGATTTTTCGGTAGGTTCTTAGTTTTATTTTTTTTGTAAACATACTATTAACATGAAATGTAAAACCGACTGCCCCCCCCCTACATATGATCCTGGCTACGCCCTTGCCTCCTGCAAGGCCAGCGATGGCCAGCTAGTGACGCACCCGGATAACGTTCTGAAGATATGGAGAAATAATTTCAGCAATTTACTGGATACGGACACCATGACGATGGCATTAAAAACAACAATGCGTCTGGAGCCGACGGTCTCCCGGCTGAATTGTTTAAGGCAGGTGGAGAGAAGCTGATTAGGAGCATGCATCATCTCATGGAGAACAGCTGGCTGGAGGAAAGCATGTCCGAGGATTGGAGCCTTAGCCTGTTATGTCCCATATACAAGAAAGGAGATCGTAGTGAATGTAAGAACTATCGTGGAATAAGCCTATTACCAATTGCGTACAAGGTCCTTTCAAGCATATTGTGTGAACGTCTAAAGCCAATTGTAGAAAAACTAATTGGGCCTTAACAGTGCGGCTTTAGACCTGGTAAATCTACGACGGATCAATATTCACTTTACGACAAATCCTGAAAAAACTCATTAAAAGCAGATCGACCTACCGCCTCTTTGTCGACTACAAAACTGCCTTTGACTCACCGATAAGGAATAGGCTATAAGAGGCCATGTCTGAGTTTGGTATTCCTGCAAAACGAATTCGACTTTGCAGATGTACTTTGGAAAACACCACATCTCCCATTAAGATTGGTAAGGATCACTCTGAACCATTCAACACGGAAAGAGGTCTCAGGCAGGACGATAGCTTGTCCCGTACACTATTTAATATAGTAACGGAGAAGGTGATAAAAAAAAGGCTGGTGTCAAAATGTCTGGCACCATATTCCACAAGAGCCGCATGTCACTAGCCCATGCCGATGATATAGACATCATTGGCCGAAATCTGCGGGATGTTACTGCAGTTTTCTTATCACTAGAAATGGGTTTAGCGGTCAACAAGGACAAAACAAAAATAATGATTTCGACGAACAAACTGTCCTCTCAATGGGGACCCACCGTGAACGTTGAAAATTATTGTTTTGAGGTAGTAGATGAATTTATATACCTCGGATCTTTCGTCAACAAAAAATATTATGTCAGCCAAGAAATTTAGCGGAGAATAGTGCTAGCCAATAGATGTTTTTATGGACTTCCGCAGCACTGTAGTAACATCATCTTATCTCGGGATACTAAGAAACAGCTGTACCAGGTGTTAATTTCACCCGGACTTATAAAACCTGGAAATATTCAAGACAATTGTACCCCGAAAAATATATGGACCCATCTGTGTCGACGGCGACTTTCGCCATCGGATAAGCCATGAGCTGTATAAGCTTTACCGGGACATCGACGTAGCTAAAAGAGTCAGAATCCAACGATTTCGATGGCTGGGACATGTTGTCAGGATGGATTTAAATGCTCCAGCGAGAAAGGTGTTTTAAGTACTTAGTTTTCTGATATATTCAACTCAAGAAAGGAAAGTAAGTAACATTTAGAATTACAGTTTCTCTCTCCCTTTGGAGGGATCGCGACTTTACCTTTATCCATTTGATTCGGGTGATGGTACCAGTTTTATCCTATTTCGGGTCTTTATTAGATCAAAAAGTACGAATTTCGAAAAACCCTTTCGTACAGCCCTATAATTTTATGAGAAAAATGCCCGATTTTTGCTATAATAGCTTTAGCCGTTTGATCTGAATGGTGGCACCAGTTTTATCACTTTTTGGCCCTTTTTACGAATTAAACTATGAATTTCGAAAAAAAACGCTTCTGGTGCCTTCCTGTTACCTGTTTTATCCCTTTGTGGCCTTTATTACCCATTAAACCATATTCGTTTGGTTAGGGCGCTGATGAATCACCCATCTGCGTAGCTTTAATAACCACAGTACAAAATTGTCGTGGTTAATTTTTCAAAATAAAAAATTCCTTTGCGCACAATAACTTTTTGCTGTTGTAGAAAATTCTACTAATTAATATAATCAATTGAAAAATTAAATTTTCATGTAATGCTCATTTTTAAACCATTTTCCATCCGTCATAGCGCCGTCTCTGTGAAAATGGACATGAACAATAAACTGCCCGTAAACACATCCCTTTCCAAACGTAGCAGACAGAATTCCATGGAAAATCTCATTAAAATTGACTTCTCCCTTATGCTCTTCGTCAAATTGTTTGCCTTTATGACTCTTGTCTTTTTATATCTTTCATATGATGCAAATTTTAATTAAACTGAATTTTAAGTTGTTCCATTCCTTTTTACTCTTCAGCGGGCGATGTGGGTTTACATTTTACTCAGTGAAATGGTTTATTAATCAATTTGTGAGAAAGTGGAATGGCAGGTACAAACAATTGTTTAATAAGAAGAAAAATATTGTTGCACCAATCAAAAAAAAAAAAACATAAAATTTCTGTTGAATTGTGCGTCGCAGAAATCAACTTGACCATTGCGATATAAGGAAAACACTTTGGTAAACGATAAATGTGTGGGCACGGAATTGGTGGTATGTTCCATCCAGAAACAAATATGACAAATGCAAATATTGTTATCACCGCATGTTTCGTAGGAATGTGTGTTTCTATGTAGGGTAGACAAAATGACAAGTAGTCGAATGAAGTATCAGTCGACATATGAGTGGTAAAATCTGATGTTCGGGATCATCGAACTTCCGTTTAGTGGGTCTTAAACTAGAAAATTGATTTCAAGAATGCTCTCCCATTTGCCATTAATGAAATGTAACGTGAATTGTAGAGGAAATGCTGGAAGGATTAACATGTGCCCGGATGGTTTGCAGTTGATGAAAATGACTGTATTCTGACGGAACCTCGCTAATAAACTGGACGCCTAACTGAGTAATAGGTTAGGTAACCTGATCCTAATTTCCTCTAACCCCAAAGTGACGACTGTTACCATATGGTAACGTTGATAGCGTAAGATACTGCACGAAATAAACTAAACATAAGAATAAATGTCAACAATTTTCTTTTACGATTTCATTAAAGCATGTTTTAATCTTTTATTCTTGATTTTTCGCTATGCAATCGGGCGTCAGTAGCGAGCGTGGGGGATCATTTAAAATAGGTGTTTTTCACATGTGCACTAAACAGCAATATGGAGGAATATAAAAAGTCATTCCATATTAAGAATATTTTTTGATTGTTTAAAGAATGATACTATATTTAAGACTTTTAGTTTTTATTATTTGAGAAGAATGCCAAATATCATAAAAACGTATTGCATGAATTATTTTGTACTTGGTTCTTTATATTTACCTGTTTTAAAGTTGTTACCATATGGTCACAGTCGTCATAACACCAGTAAAAATGGATATTTTTCTGAAATTTTTGGTCTGACTTTTTTATGTTAAATTCGTATTTTAACTAATTTATATGTTGTACTGAAAAATCTTTTAAAAATACCCATTATTTCGCCCTAGTCACTTAAGGGCTAAACTAGTTAAATTTGCCATTGAAGCCAAAACAACGAGCTCCGAAACATAAAACAACGCTATTGACGGTACCAGCAAAATCATTATAGTCGAGATGGAACCGTCTTTACTCGAACATTGTGTTCAAAAAAAGGATTCACAAAGTGAAAGTGTCCTGTCATAGAATAATATGGTATGTGGAACCACACACGGCTTCGCCCCCGTCGGAAGAAGATAATAAGTAAATAATCATTTATTGCTCTCTCCTGATCAAACGGCTTAATGTATAATCGCAAAAATTGGGGTGACTAAGTATTTTATAGAATAGAAGTACATAACAATTGGATTTTTCGAAATTCATACCTTTTATGTGTTAAATTGCCAATAAATAGATAAAACTGGTATCATAGGGGTAAAAAGGTAGAAAAAAAAGAATAAAAGTGGTGCCACCGCCCAGATCAAACAGCTAAAACTTTAATAGCGAAAATCTTAATGGGCTGGCTTTCGGCAGAATTAGAAAGCAGCACGAAGCGATTTTGCGAAATTCATGCCTTTAGGGCTAATATATGCCCAAAAAGCGATAAAACTACCATCGCCCGTACCAAACGGCTAAAAGAAGAGTCGCGAAAATCTATATAGGCTTGTACTTACTTACTTAGCTAGCACTACTTTGGAATCCTATAGGATTATATACCGCACGTAGAAAAATATTATAAGCGCTTCGATCTTCTGCGCTTCTTCTCCAGTTAGTCATACCAAGTTCTGCAAGGTTCTCAGTAACCTGGTCTTTCCAACGGAGTTTTGGCCGCCCTCTTTTGCGCCGTCCATCAAGTTCATTGTCGAAGACTTTTCGAGCTGGAGCATTTACGTCCATGCATGCAAAATGACCTAGCCAACGCAACCGCTGAACCTTATCGCGTCTGGCCACGTCACTGGCAGTGTACAGCTCGTACAGCTCATGATACTTAGCCGATACTTAGCGTTAACGGTGATAGGCCCATATATTTTACGGAGTATTTTTCTCTCAAATACTGCCAGAACGGATCCACCCGCTTGTATCTTAACTCAGGATTCTGAATCATACATCAAGACAGTTAGAATTAGTATCTGGTATAGCTGGATTCTTGTTCGTCGAGAGAGAGACCTCTGTCATTAAATCGCTTGCTTAGTCCGTAGTAGCATTCATTAGCAAGCAGGATTCTTCTTCGGATTTCGAGGCTGACAACTATTCGAAATTATAATTGTCAAACTTCACGCAGTTTGCCAAACGAGTAGAATCTTTGTTAGTTCAAACTTATAACTTCGATTTGTCCTCGTTCACCATTAGACCCATTTTCGCTGATTCGTTCTGCATACATAAGAAGGCTGCAGTCACATCCCGCAGTTTGACCGATGAAGCCTACGTCATCAGCGTACACGAGTAGCATGTGGCTTTTGTTAAATATCGTGCCACTCGTGTTTACTGCAGCTTTCCTCATTATCATTTCCATCTTAATGCTGAAGACATCGCACGATAGTCTGGCGCCTCGTCTTAGGCATCATCTAGTATAAAATGGCTCAGTAAGGTCCTTGCCAATCTTCACTGAAGACCGTGTCAGTCAACGTCATTCCGCAAAGGCGTATGAGCTTCGCTGGAATACCAAACTCAGCAATGGCTTCGAGTAATTTCTGCCGTATAGGACTGTCAGTGAGCCTTATAGTCGACGAAAAGATGGTACGTGTTGATGCACTCGTTAAACCAAAATGTGCGTAGGAGCTGGTGCATGCTCGTTTTCAGCTCCTCGCCACAGGACTTGAAGAGCTCTGCCGGAAGTCCGTCGGCAACGACTGCTTTCTTGAGAGCGATATTGCTCTTTTCACCTTGGCTTGACTTGATGGTGGGCAAGCCGCCGTCGGCAATTGGCGTGAAACCATCACGTGCACTGCCTGCTGAAACCAGCAGCTGCTGGAAGTGTTCTCTCCATACATGCGGCACACTCTGCGTATCTGTAACAAGATTTTTATCCTTGCCCTTTCAGGAGGGGAGCCTCACCACTATCTCTGTATCGCTCTTTATCCTCGTTCCCCCGTTCTTTCATCTGACGTTTTTTTTTTTGCTTAAATAGCTGTCTCGCCTGTTTTACAGTCTCCTTGTGCCGTTCCCTAACTGCCCGGGTTACAATGGGCTGTAGCGTTGCCCAATAAGCGGCATCCTATTCCTCAGATGCTATGCGACATTCTTCATCATACCAGGACTCGTCTCAGCGCCGTTTTTCATATCCATTCATTCCTCTAAGCGCTCGTAAAATACATCTTCGCACAAACCAGCGTGATGTTATTAGATGTCCCGATTTCTACGTCGCCGGCATCCTTGTCCTGTCCACCCATCTCCTGGATGGCGGTGATGACAGCCTTATATTTTTTGAGGACATCCGCCAGTCGGAGAAGGTGCCACTTTCTCTATAGATAGTCCAGACGTTCCAGGTTCATATCCTTAAATCATGGTCCTTATTATGTTTGTGGGGGTCGTGAACATTTGGGGGGTTCCGTTTGTTACTTTATCTTTTTAGTCTTTTCATAGCCAGTAAAGGACCTGAAGGTGGTTGGCTAGCCCAACCATCAAGGTTCGTCGCTCACTATCTGCCGCTATTCTAGGTGCCACCACGTAGAAGTTTGTGAGTCAGCTTGAGATGCAAGATTCACTTTACATCCCCAACGGCACCCATTTTCTAGAATACCAGCTCTTAAAATTAAATGTTCACTACCATCCTAACGCGCTCATTGTTTGTTATATAAATAGTTGGTCCTTAGAGGCTCGTTAATTGTGAATTCATTGTTGGTGAATTGGTCCAATGCATTTTAATCGCTAATTAAAAAATTCCACTGCCATTTGTTTTCCTAATTGTTTATTTTATATCGTCCATTGTTGTTTTTTGTTTTTTTTTTTTGATTAAGAGGATTAGACCAATTTTACTTGCCTTAACTTTTCTCCTAAATTTTGGTTTATTTTTATCCTGTTTTCCTTACTTTGTTGTTTTTGTTAAATATTTGTTCCAGGAGTGGGACCCAATTGCGTTGAAGCAAAAATGTAAATCTTCCGGCTAAAAAACTTAATAAACTCAGATTGTAAAGAAAAACAAAATGTTGTTATTTTGACAAGAAGATATGTATAGGATATTTGGGTATGCCTCAACGAATCTATGAGTGTGTGTGTGAGTCTGTTAAGGACTATAAAAAATGTTGTCTGGTGTGCATTTTACCGCCATGTCGTACATGTTATTGTTTTCGTTTTGATTGATGTATACGGCCGAGCGGCCATTGTGAATGATATTAAAAATTTAAAGAACAGCAGCTACATGGGCAGCTATTGTCAACATTTTCAACAGCGTAAAATAGTGTAAAAAACCACGGAAACCCATATGAGCCGCATTTGATAAAACATGAACAGTGGATACGCATTATGTTCCGCTAGGGTGCTAAATGACAGCACAGCACAAGCATTATTTTAAGGATCTGCTATACATACATACTTTCCTTAATGCCCATGACTTTTTGCTTGGTGAATAAAAATAAACGCTCTTTAGCAAAAGTTGTATAGTTTTTAGAGGTCTTTATGGACTTTATGAGTAATAGGCATCATATCAACATTGGAACTTAAATATAGGAAGTAAACGGTTACAATTGACTTTGAAGTCAACGAAACATGAGCAACAACATGCGTTCTGTTTGGAGAGGAAATTGAATTTTTACGTTCATTCGACGGCGGTAATCAACGTTACCGATGATGGGTTTAGAAATTTTGCGAAGTATTTTTCTCTCGATGACACCCAGAATAGGTTGATACGCTTGTGTTATTACCCTGGATTTTCCGCTGTTGAGCAAGAGAGGTAGAATCTGTGTTTAGTAGAGTTGAATCTATATTCGCTTAACGCATAGTAGCAGCGATTTGCGATCTATACTCGTCTCTTTATTTCTAGGCCGACATTATTATTATTATTGTTTGCAGATAAAATCATCTACCACTTCAAAGTTATAGCTGCCCCAGACGAGTAGACTCTTTGTTCGTTGAAACAAATAACTTGGCTTTGTCCTCATTTATCACCCGACCAACTTTTGAGCTTTTCAATGTTCAAAAAGGCCACAGTAACATCCCGCAATCCCTGGCCAATAATATCTATGTCTTTGGTATACGCATACAATTCCAGTTCTGTTTACTGCAGCCTTCCGAATCATCATCTCCATTATGATGTTAACGAAATCGCATGACAGAATATCGCCTTGTCGAAAGCCTCCCTTGGTATAAAATGGATCTGTTAGACCGAACTAAAGCATCTAACGGTTTCTGTCGTATCGGACTGTCGAATGCAGCTTTGTAGTCGATAAACAGATGGTAGGTGTCGATTTCCAGGAATAAGCCACAGGATCTAAAGCCACACTGATAAGGTCCAATCAGGTTCGCTAAAATGGGCTTAAGCCTTTTACATAATACACTAGACAGAACCTTGTATGCGATGTGTAAAAGGCTGATCCCGCGATTAGTGGTGCTCACACTTAGATCGCGTTTCTTAACCCTTTAATGACGATAGCGAAGTAATGGGAATTTTTTATAGATTTTTATATTGTCAGTACTAAATACATATAAATTGGTTAAAAAACGAATTTTACATAAAAAAGTAAGACGAAAAATTTCACAAAAATATCTACTTTTACTGGTGTTATGACGACTGTGACCATATGGTAACAGCTTTAAAACAGGTTAATAAAAAGAACCAAGCACAAAATAATTCATGCAATACGTTTTCATGATATTTGATATTCTTCACAAATAATTAAATATCAGTCTTTAAACAGCCAAAAAATATTCTTAGTATGGAGTGACTTTTTATATCCCTCCATATTACTGTTAAGCGCACATGTGAAAAACACCTATTTTAAATGATCCCCCCCGCTCGCTACTGACATCCGATCGCATAGCGGTAAATCAAGTATGAAAGATCAAAGTATGCTTTGATGAAATCAAAAATGAAAGTTCTTGACATTTATTCTTATGTTTATTGTATTGCGTGCAATGTCTAACGATGTTAACGTTACCATATGGTAACATTCGTCACTATTTGGTTAAGCACAGGACATAGAACACTCAGATTCCAATCATCGGGCATGCATTCATTGAGCCAAATCGTGTTTATGAGTTAATGCATTAAAAAGTTCTGCCGGCAGTACACCGGCTTCCGCAGATATATTTTTCAAGCCGTCCAATTGCCCTGCAAATCTCTTCTTGGCTCGGTGGTGGACAATCTACTATATCTTCGATGATTGCCAATATTTCGTCACATGTGCTGCCTTCGTGAACGAGCTGATAATGAAAGTGTTATCTCCATATGTGCAGCACACTGTACGTGTCCGTGACCAAATTTCCATCTCTGACCGGTGTGAGGTGAGGGTAACTATTGCACAACCTTTGCTTTTTACTTTTTGGTACAACTTTTTGGCTTTATCTTCATCCCTGACATTTTCTATATCCTGGCTCTCTTTCTTTTCTTCCATAGACGCTTTTTCGCCCAAAGAGGCATTCTATCTTCCTCCATTATTCATTATATCGCTCCGTCACTGCACGCGTTAGCATTAGCTGCAGTTATGCCTTGTATGCAGTATCCAGGTTCACATACATTACGCGACATTCCTCATCGTACCAGTTGTCACTGTGTGTCGGGAACATCCGAATTGGGGAGTTTTATTTATAGTAATTTAAAGAGTTGCTTTGAGTAGGCATTGGTTACCTCGGTGGTATGCAGCTTTACAATGTCTAACTTCCCTTGCGTTTGGTTACGAGCGTTTTTAGTACTTTTTAACCGCGTGTGCACCTTGTCTGCTGTTGGTGATTCGAGTCTATATTTGCACCGCGCATCACACGCACGTCCATAACGCTTGAGACATGCTCACCGTCGATTACCACGAAATCAATCTGGTATCTTGGCTTTTGATCAAGGGATATCCAGGTTGCCTTGCGGATACCATTATGTGGGGAACTGGTTCTACTCACTACCATGTTTCTTGGCAACGAGGAGCTAACCATCCGTTATCCCTTATCTCTATCTACCTCTACCCTACGGGTAGGAGCGTATTTATCATTTGATACGACCCAAAAGTGTAACACATAAAAGGAGTGACTTTAGACCCTAAGTTTCTTTGAACCAAATTCGATTTATGACTTTTTAAGTCGTTTAAGACATGGCCGTCTGTCTGTCTGTCTCTCTGTCTGGCTGTCCGGCTGGTACGCATGATAACTTTCGAAAGACGAAACTAAATGTTTTGAAACTTTGCACAAGTAAATATTTCCCCAAAACTACTTACGGTTTTAAAAATGGACTATATGGCCACGCCCCTTCTGGTACCTCCCATACAAATGTACCATTTCGCCCTCTTTAGAAATATAGTAATAATACCAAAGCACCCAACGCGTTCTTGTCCAAATTCTTTATTTTGTTAATTTATAACAGGATAAAGTTTTGGAAAAAAATTGGAAGTCTAGACACGCCCCTCCCATACAAATGTACCTTTCCGCCCACTTAAGAGATGGAGTAATAATATCAATACACCCAACGCGATCGTGCCCAAATTCTGTATTTAGTAAAGATATTACAGGATAAAATTTTGGAGACAAATTTGGAAGTCTTGACACGCCCCTTCTGGTACCTCTAACTGAAACTTTCTTACTGGTTAATATTAAAGTCTACCACAATAATATTAATGGCATGGGCAGGGCAGTGTTCATATGTATATTTTCTCCAGGCTCTAATGTCCTCGTCTTTGTCATCTGTCTGTGCGGGTACACAATCAGCATGATGTAAAAAAATTTCGGCTTGATGCTGTCATTTCCAGTATTAAACAGCGAAACCAGATATTGAAGTCTCTTGCCGACTATGAAGACACATCCAAATTCGTGTCGTTCGCATGGCAGCTGTAAAAGATGTCAAAGTTCTTTCATCGTGTGCATCCCTGTCCCTTCCATGTCATTTCCTGAATGACGGTGATGTTAGCCTTGTATTTGTCGATTACATTAGCCAATGGGATAGAGGCACCATCTCTGTTGCGAGTTTAGACATTCCAGGTGTATATCCTTAAATCATGATCCTTATAACGTGGGTTGTCATCTATTTCGGAGGGGTTCTTTTTTTTTCTTTTCTTCGTGTTTCATAATAATTTTTAATTAAAGAGAGTGACTTATTATGCCACGGTGCCCTTCTTAGTTTCTTGGGAGTGCCAAAGGCACTAGGAGATCCTTTTAAAAGCCTTTACAAGCTTCGCATTTTTGAAAAATCTAAAATTATATTATAACGGCGAATACAGAAAAATAAATTTCATTATAAATATTGTCGGTAAACTTCATAAACCGACAAACTCCATTTTTTGTGTTTCGGAGTTATTAATGATTTATAGTTTATGGTCTATGTTTTGATACAGTCCATTTCACAAAAAAGTGGATTTGGCCAGTTTACGCAGTATACCGACAATATGATCTCCACTACTCCAGTATGAACTTAATTGTGTTATAGATGTATTTTTATATTTTAAATATTTTTTATATTATCATAACGATAATAAACATTTTCTATACACATATCTTTGCCAAATTTCTAGCTATTAACTCTCACTCCTTGCATTATTTTACACAATACTATACGATATGATGTGATATTCAAAAGTTCTTTGGAAACTTAATTAAGGCAATGCAGAAAAAATTGTGCGCATAATTATGCATTCGTCCTGTATCAAAATAACTACTGAATTATGCGCTGCCTTAGTCTTTCAAACACTATGATGCTGTAAATACTTTTCGCTGTACACATTTCTCTTATACCACAATCTCAATGGGTGATTTTAAGAGATTACATATTTTACAGACAACAGAAATGGAAAATTGTCATCCATCGGGGTTTTACATAAAACTCCACTAATCTGTGTATCCTGTTCACGTTAAATTATCTCTTATACTCGTACTACAGCCTAGGTAAGTGAACATAAAGAGCAATACGACCGCCAGGAACAGAGATGGAACGGCAACAAAAAAAAATGTGCACACTACATAATGATTTTAAGTACGATAGAATTTTTTAAAATTGATTTGTTATAAAATTTTGTGGAAAAAAGTAATTTTGTATTCCATATGATGAAACATGTATTATAATCTGGAAATATTCTAAAATAACATAGCGTTTTCATTTTCAAGTTCTTACATGTAAGTTCTGTGTACGTATTATCAACTCGCGTGTGTATGAGTTAGTGAAAATGTTTGAGTTATTGTGTGTGTGTAGCAAAATGTTTGAGTGTTTTGAGTTTTTCGAACTTTAACTTGTAAACTTAACGAACTTAACGTGTAAACGCTATGTAATAATGAGGGGTCCAAAAATAAAAAAAGACTAATCACTAGGGCAAGGAATTTTATGCACTAAAAAAAATCTAAAATATACGCATTTTCATGTACTTAAAATTCAAAAATATGCACTAAAAACATAAATAATGCAATTAAAAAATTATTTTAAATTTTATTAAAAATAAAATTTGCAAGAACACGTAAAATTAATATTAATTTTAAATCGATGTCGAATCATAATGGTGTAGCTCTTTCACTGCTTCGCCAAATTCTTCGACATTTTTGGTATAATATTTGACAGGATTAAGCCACGCTTCCAATCTTCTTACATTCAATCCTCCCAATCTTGTTACATCTTTCATTCAAATTAAGTACACGTGAAGGCGAGAGAGATAGCTACTGCCTACTCCAACCAGCTCTCCCAACTTTTACGACACAACGCCTCTACTTCTGACGTTCCCGATACACAGTGGCAGCATATTGCGCATTCCATGGCAACCGCCGCAACAACCGTGCTTGGATATGAAAAGCGGCGCTCAGACGAATCCTGGTACGATGAAGAATGTCGCATAGCGTCTGAGGAACAGGATGCTGCTTATAGGGCAACGCTACAGCCAATTGCAACCCGTGCTGTTAGGGAACGGCATAAGGAGAAAGCAAAACGGGCGAGACAGCTATTTAGGCGAAAAAAACGTCAGATGAAGGAACGGGAGAACGAGGATATTGAGCGATACAGGGATAGAGGTGAGGCCCGAAAATTTTACCAGAAAGTAAGAGCAAATGGATACGGTAATGGCCTCCCCACCTGTAAGGACAGTGATGAAAATCTGGTCACGGATACGCAAAGTGTGCTGCACATATGGAGAGAACACTTCCAGCAACTGCTGGTTCCAGAAGGCAGCGCACGTGAAGTTATTACGCCAATTGTCGACGACGGCTTAGATTGCCCACCACCAAGTCAAGCCGAGGTAAGGAGAGCAATACCGCGGCTGAAAAACAACAAAGCAGCCGGTGCCGACGGTCTGCCCGCAGAGCTCTTCTCTTGGCTTAAAGAGTGCATGCCCGACGATTGGAATGTAAGCGTATTATGTACTGTGCTGAAAAATGGTGAACCAAGTGTGGCCTCCAACTACCGCGGGATCAGCCTTTTACCCATCGCATATAAGGTCCTGTCGAGTGTGCTTTGTGAAAGACTAAAGCCAGTGTTATCCAACCTGATCGGGCCTTATCAGTGTGGCTTTAGACCTGGAAAATCAACAACTGACCAGATTTTCACACTTCGGCAAATCCTGAAAAAGTCCCAAGAGAAACAGATCGGCACGTACCATCTTTTTGTCGACTATAAAGCTGCCTTCGACACCCCGATACGGCAGAAATTACTTGAAGCCATGGCTGAGTTTGGTATTCCAGCGAAACTGATACGTCTTTGCGGAATGACGCTGACTGACACGAAGTCTTCAGTGAAGATTGGCAAGGACCTTACGGAGCCATTCTATACCAGACGAGGCCTAAAACAAGGCGACGGCCTATCGTGCGATCTCTTCAACATTGTGATGGAGATAATAATGAGAAAAGCTGCAGTAAACACGGGTGGCACTATATTCAACAAAAGCCACATGCAACTCGCGTACGCTGATGACGTAGACATCATCGGTCGAAAACTGCGGGATGTGACTGCAGCATTCTCAGGTATACAGAAGGAATCAGCGAAAATGGGCCTAACGGTGAACGAGGACAAAACGATGTTATTAGTTTCAACGAACAAAGAATCTACTCGTTTGGGAAACTACGTGAACGTTGACAACTATAATTTCGAGGTGGTAGATAATTTTGTCTACCTAGGCTCCGCCATCAACAAAAAAAATAATGTCAGCCTAGAAATCCGGAGAAGAATCCTGCTTGCAAATAAATGCTACTACGGACTAAGCAAGCGATTCAATGACAGAGCCCTCTCTCGACGAACAAAACTCCAGCTATACCAGATACTGGTTCTACCTGTCCTAATGTATGGCTCAGAATCCTGGGTTATGACCAGGGCGACCATTTTTCAGCACGAAAAAAACGGTTTTCAGTACTTAAAACAGCATGAAAAACCCTTGAAATAAGCACGATAGATTTTATTTTCAGCATTTATAATTTTTTTTTATTTATTGAAAACAAACAAAAAATAATTTCACATCTATTAAAGAAGTAATAAAAAACAATAAGTAAATTAACCAAATTATTCAGTCGTGTATTCATACAAAGAAAGTAATTTTTAAACCAAAAAAAAATTTCTTAAAGTGAGATTATACCTTGGTCAATGTCACGATTACAATTAAGCAATAAGTGCATTTTTAAATTTTCCAAGGCGAAACTTTTACGCTAGTTTGTAAAAAAATTTCCATATATAGAAAAACACGTTCCACGTCACACGATGGAACGGGAGCGTATTTAAAAAATGTTGATTCAGCAGGCGAATATTTTCCCATAAACGCACTTGTTGTTTTGAAATTTTTAAAAATAATATTGTTGATTTCCACAAAGCCAGGATTTCGCGCAAGAACGGCAGTCATTTTTTTAAAATAATTTTTATCAGATGTTTTTCTATAGCATGTTGAATTGATTTTACTTTTTCCAAGCTTTCATTCAATGGCATTCCGCTTGACTCAATTTTTGTGATGGCATGCCAGATGCACTTAGTTAATTTTTATGAAGGAAAAGTCGGATTACAAATTTTCATTAGAAAGAACCTCTTTGCTTTATCGCAATGCTTCAGAATCATTTTCGTTAAACTCTTGAATGACTTCCCTTATGTCTTCCAAATAATTAGTATAATACTCAGCTGCTTCCAACCACGCTCCTCGTCGTGTCGTTATTGGTTTAGGTTATAGAGGCACATTAGGTTTCATTAGTTTAAATTTTTGTTTTCGATAAGGCGCCTGAAAACTATAGGAATATAACGAATCGGTCGATCTAAGCTATCGATAAAAATAGGGTTATTACAAAATCTTGAACACAGGCTGTGTGTAAAATAAGAGGATAGTTTGCAAATTGAATTCTACCTGTAATTTTTTATGAACCGCAAGGTCTTGTGATATGTAAAAATTTTCAATTGATAGAAACATATCTTATCAAAATGTATCAAAAATTTAAATAAGGGCAAAAATAGCATGAAAAGGCACAAACCTTTTAAATAAGCAAGATCGCTTGAAATCGTTAAATTAAGCAGCATCAGCAATATTCAGCATGTGCTGAAAATTGGTCGCCCTAGTTATGACACAAGCGTATGAATCGGTTCTGGCGGTATTCGAGAGAAAATACTCCGTAAAATATATGGGTCCATCATCGTTAACGGAGAGTATCGGCGTCGTATGAATCATGAGCTGTACGAGCTGTACACTGACATTGACGTGGTCAAACGCATTAAGTTGCAACGGTTGCGTTGGCTAGGTCATGTTGTACGCAAGGACGAAAATGCTCGAGCTCGAAAAGTCTTCGACAATGAACTCGATGGACGGCGCAGAAGAGGGCGACCAAAACTCCGTTGGAAAGACCAGGTTACTGAGAACCTTACAGAACTCGGTGTGACTAACTGGAGAAGAAGCGCAGAAGATCGAGGCGCTTATAATATTTTTCTACGTGCGGTATATAATCCACTGGGATTGCATAGAAGTACCAGCTAAGTAAGTAAGTAAGAAGGCGTTTTTTAAAAAATATTTTATTTTAATTTGATGTAAGAGAATTCTGTTTAATAAAATCCCTTCGTTAATAAACTTCAGTTCTTGTATATTGATACACATGCAACATCGTTTTAACCCCTCTTGCCGCCTTTACCATATTAGGCGCTGCATCGGTCAAAAAAGAAGAACTTTATATTTGCCAAAATCCTCGCCGAGTCAGGCAGTTGCTCATTGATTTTGTCTATTTACTTTGGGCAAAGATTCTTCCTATATCCCCTGAATATTCGTGTAAACATTTTGTAAAATTTTTTGTAATTCAGATGAATATTGTGTAACAAATTATAAAGCAATTTTTACCAAAAGATGTGCCACAAAATTGTAAAGGCGCTTTACTTTTTAAATTGGTTGTTAATCAAAAAAGCGACATTATGCAAAAAAAAACGTGCATTTATTGTAAAATTTTCTAAGATATGCGCATAAATATGCAAAAACAAGTATTCTTCGTAAAATACGCAAAAACTATTTTATGCCATTCAAAAGAAGTTTTATGATTCATAAAGATAACTTAACCTCTTCTATTTTAGCATGTCCAAAAAAAATATGCATTTGCAAAAGATTTCTTGTCCTACTAATCACATGTAAAAATTAAATTTAGATATCAGTTATATTCAGCATTCAGCGGCAAATGTAGGAGGCAGCAATTTTGAGCATTCTATATGCTATGCTACCGCCGATGCATCTTTGGGGGTAGGTAACAGACGGCTTTTTTAGAGGCTTTGGCAGCCCCAAGAAACAAGGGTCGGTCGAGGTGGTCTAAAAAGCTACCCTCCTTAAATAAAAAAAAATGCTTTGAAAACACGATGAAAAGACAAATTCTGGTAAAGATCCAAGAAATGCAGATCGACACCTACCATCTGTTGATCGACTACAAGGCCGCATTCGAATTTTTAGATGCTATGGCTGAGTTTAGAATCAGCTACGAGGATACGACTTTTCAGGATGACACTGACTGAAACAAAGTCTTCAGTGAAAATAGGCACAAATCTAACAGAGGCCTTTTTTTGCCAAGCGAGGCTTCAGACAAGGCGATAGTCTGTCATGTGATCTCTTTAACATCATAATGAATATGATCATGCGGAAGGCAACAATAAACACCATTAATTGTGAAGTTTTTATTTTTGAATCTTATAACTTTGCAGTAAATTCATAAATGTTATAAACTATTAGACATAGTGATATTGAAATACATAACTGTCTTCTCCGACAGTTATTTAAAATTAGGCATAATGACAATTATAACACAACAAAATTTTATAATCTCCGAACTCCAAATTTGACGATTCTCACTCGACCATAACAATTACATTACGAGTTACGTGAAATGTTCACAAAAAATGTTGACATGAAAAAAATAACTGCCCTACAAAACAAATTATCTTATGTAATCGTGTACTTAAGGTAATTTGAATCAAAACATTGCCCAGGTAATTTATGCAAGTAATCGCCCTGAAAGTGGCAAAAGAAACCAAACAAAAAAAAGTGACCACAAAACGAGAATACCAAAAAGGTCAACATTTGCTATGCTATGGATCTGTCATGCACTAACTTTGCGCCAAGACAATGGTGAGAAATGGAAAAACACACAAATAGATTACCATAAAATAGCAGCAGATAAATTGAAATTTCGTAATTGTATGTTGTTGTTGCAACATCCAGATAGTTGGGGGACAAGTCAGTATCACTTAAACTGATTACATTTGAAAAATCTTGGTAAAATGGAAACACTAAAATATTTGTACAAGAGTTTTTTTACTATCAACACTATTTACATGCCCAGTGCAATTTAGAAATGTTAATATGGTAATTTTGTTAGAAAAATTGTTCACCTCGACAAAAACAAAGGTAGACAAAAACAAATATCATTGTGTAGTTCATATAGGGATATCCAACAATAATAAAGAATGCGTTGTTTATACCGTACAACACCTATAAAGTATTTTTTTAATTTGCTGTTTTTTAGCTGTTGTTACCTTAATTTTATTCAGTATCATATGTCTATGTGGCAGTCTTATTCTGTCCAGCAGTAGCAAATGCAAAATTGCTATAATTGCATAGAATGGGGTGGTGCGGAGCGCACCAAAGTGCACAGACTAGACGTTTAAGTTCGTTCGACCCGATCAAGTATACTACAGTATGTGGAATTCTGAAGAGCCTTCCACCAGACGATAACACCATAAAACAGTATCGGTCTTTCTTTTAAAGTATACATCGATTGAATAATGCGAGTCTTCAAGCCCCATTGCTATCCTATTGCCCTCTTGCACGCATACAGCGCCACTATGACCTTTTTCTGCCATTCAGAAAATTGAGTTTGAAATTCAGCTTTTTGTCCAATATTACGCCGAGGTATTTTCCACAGTCCGTGTAAGTTATTTCACAAAAAGGTAGGTTCCACGGATGGGATGTTAAACCTCATGCTGAACAGAACTAGTTCAGTCTTGTTTGCATTTACACTGAGACCGTTTCCGCCCATTAAGCAATAATGAGAAGGATGTTTCTGAGTGTACTCATAAACTTCCCCCAACTTGCTACTACCACAACATCTGCAGATGCGACAACCTTGACACCTACATTCTATGGAGAGAACAAATTACCGTTCAGGGAGAGGTTCCATAATAGGGGTTGTTAGAATATCGTACAGAAGTCGCCTAATACTGAATTCTACTTCCAAATTTGATAGTTTCGTCGTATAGACAGTTACGTTATTGAACGCCGCTTCTATATCTAGAAAGTCTACCGTGGCATATCTTTTAACAGAGAGTAAATCTTCAATGATTCTTATCAACTCATGCATGGCTGCTTAGTGAACTTACTCCTACAATAAGAATGAAACCTTTCCGGTCAATGTTTGCCCTAAGATAACTGTCAATGAGTATCTCCAGTGTTTTAGAAGAAATGTTGACAGGCTTCTTCTTCTTCTTAATTGGCAGCAGCAACAGAAATTTATCTATAAGTAGCCGCACGTAGAAACGAATTTCAAGCGCTTCGGTCATTTGCGCTCCGTAGATAGTTAGTCACACCAATTGTAGATAACAGCTTTTTCACCTGGTCCATCCAACGAAGTTTGGGTCGACCCCTCCTGCAACGCACTTCGAGTATATTGACGAACATTTTCATCCTACAATGTGTCCAAGCCAGCGCATTCGGTCTATTTCAACTACTTGACTACTCGATATCGTTGTATAGCTCATACAGCTCGTGGTTCATTCGACGACGATACTCGATATTAACGATGATGGGTCCAAATATTTTGCGAAGAATTTTTCTCTCGAAGACTATCAGAAGAGATTAGTCCGCTTGTTTCATTACCCAACATTCTGCGCTGTAGAGACAGGTATGTTAGGATCAGAGCCTGGTAGAGTTGGATCTTTGTTCTTCGAGAGAGCGCTTTGTCTTAAATCGCTTGCTTAGCGCATAACATATATCATAGTAGCAGCGGTTTGCGATCAATACTCGCCTTTGATTTCCTGGCTGACATTATTATTTTGTTTATGTTGGAGCTAAGGTAGAGAAAATCATCTATCACTTCAAAGTTATAGTTGTCAATGATCAATCAGCGTTCCAGACGAGTGGACTCTTTGTTCGTTGAATCAAATAACTTGGTTTTGTCCTCATTTATCACCAGACCCACTTCCGCCGACTGCCTTTCAATGCTCGAAAAAGCCGCAGTAACATCCCGCAATCCACGGCCAATGATATCTATATCATCGGCATACGAGAGCAGCATGTGACTTTTGTTGAAGATGGTACCATTCCTGTTTACTGCTGCCTTCCGCATGATCATCTCCATTGCGATGTAAAAGGAGATCGCAAGACAGATTATCGCCTTGTCTAAAGCCTCGCTTGGTAGAAAAAAGCTCTGTCAGATTTTTACCAATTTTCACTGAAGATTTCGTGTCAGTCTGTGTCATCCCGCAAAGTCGTATTAGCTTCGCGGGGATACCAAACTCAGCAAAAGCATCTAACAATTTCTGTAGTATCGCACTGTCGAATGCAGCTTTGTAGTCGATGAACAGATGGTAGATGTCAGCTCATCGCCGCCAACAGCCGCAGCTTTATTATTAGCTAGCTATTTATTTTTGCTCGGTGGTGGACAATCTACTCCATCGTCCATGATTGGTGTGATTTCGTCACTTATGCTGCATTTTAAAACGAGTAGGAATCGAAAGTGTTCCCTCCAAATTTGCAGCACACTCTGTGTGTCCGTCACCAGATTTCCGTATGTGTTCTTACATGGGGGGATCCCTGTTCCAAAACCTTTGCTTTTAACGTTTTGGTAAAACTTTCGGGCTTCACCTCTATCCCTGTAGTTTTGATATCCTGGCTCTTTCTTTTCTTCCACACACGCTTTTTCCGCCTGAACAGGCGTTTCATTTCCCTTCTTTTCTCATTATACCGCACGCGTCGCCATTGGCTGCAGTTTTGCCTTGTATGCAGCATCCATTTCCTGAGACATTTCGCGACATTAATCATCGTACCAGGGCTTGTCTGAGCATGGTTTTTCACAACCCAGTACGGTCGTTGTGGCAGTGGTCATAGAATTCGCAATATGCTGTTACTTTGAGTCGGGAACATCAGAACTAGGGGGGTTTGTTTTAAGTAATTGAGAGAGTTGGTTGGAGTAGGCATTGGCTATCTCGGTGGCATGTAGGTTTGTGATGTCTAGCTTCCTTTGCGTTTGTTTATGAGCGTTTTAGCACTACTTAATCGCATGCGTACCTTGGCTGCAACTAGGTGGTGTTCCGAGTAAATATTTGCACCGCGCATAACACGCACGGCAATAACCCTTGAGGCATGCCTTCCATAAGTTACCACGTGATCAATCTGATTTTTATGTATTTTAATCAGGAGATATCCAGGTTGCCTTGTGGATACCTTTATGCCGGAATCTGGTTCCACCTACAACCATGTTTCATGCCGACGCAAAACTAACCAGTATGGATCCGTTATCAGAGGTGTTGTTGTGTAGACTGAATTTTCCGACTGCTAAACCAAGAACATATTCCCTTCCAATTTTAGCATTAAAATCTCCCAGAATAATTTAAATGTCATCATATATCTTCTCCAGGCGCTCATAGAATGCATCTTTAATGTCATCGTCTTTGTCTTATGTCGGAGCGTGTTCACTAATCAGCGTAATGTAAAAATATTTCGCTTAGATGCGAATTGTGGCTATTCAGTCACTTACAGGGTAGAACCACGAGAGCAGGTGTCGAAGTCTCTTGCCGACTATGTAACCACATCCAAATTCGTGTCTTTCTGCATGGCAGCTTTAAAAGATGTCACAGTTCTTTCATCGTGTGCATCCCTGTCCCGTCCATTTCATTTCTTGTATGATGGTGACCTCAGCCTAGTATTTGTCGATGTCATCCGCCAGTTGGATAGAGGCACCATCTCTGTTTAGAGTTCGGACATTCCAGGTACATATCCTTAAATCATGGTCCTTAAAACGTTTGCGGGGTTCCTCAACATTTGGGGGGTTCTTGTTTTTTTCTTTTCTTCGTGTTTTCATAATAATTGTTTTTTTAAGGAGAGTGGCTTATTAGGCCACCGCGCCCGATCCTAGATTCTTGGGACTGCCAAAGCCACTAAGAGAGCCTCTATGTTGAACTTCAGTAACATCTGTTACCTACCTCCTAAGACTCATCGGTTGTAGCATGCCGTTTAGGTTACTTAACATTTCGCCTTCTCACATTTGCTGAACTGATGTTCTGTGGCATTGCCCAGGGAATACGTGATCTCTCGGACATTGTCGGCTGCTGGGAAACCTCCAAAAAGAGCTTCTGGTTTTTTCCCAAATGAATAACAATCAGAAAGACTCAAATTGAAAAAAATTCCCCATTCCCCAATGTTGACAGGCTAATAAATCTAAATTCTTGATCTCCCTCCACAAAGTAGGGATACCTGTCAATATAGAGCTTCACTGAATTAGCGCCGCTTGTGATTCACCCTGTGAGATCATGTCAGGTCCAGGTGACTTAAATTGCACATGCTTTTTCTTATTCGGTTAAAATTTTTTAAGACAACAGCAGTAGGTTAACTTGATGCAGTGATATCCGCCTTAGTCTCATTTCGATAGTTATTAGAAAAGTGAGTATACAAGACCATCTCCAATGATACCCCACCGAATGTTGTCCAATCACCCTCAACTTATTGAGATAACCTGCCGTGCACGGTGTCGAGGCCAGTTCTTTTCTTAGCACTACGAATTTGATGTCTTCAACTATACTACATGACCGTATACCACAACATTCAACAAAACCGCATTAAAGTACAACAATTACAAAATAAAGTTACTCCTTAAATTAAAAATCACTACATACCTAATTTCTTAGTTCAGTTATGTGAATATACCAGATGTAATTTATTCCATTCATAAACAACCACAAATAGATTCGCTGACTTTAAGACTAACAACCTTCATGCCACTGCTACAATAATCCAATTTGTTGTATTGTCCACCCCAGGACACTGTTGCTTCTCTCATACCGCTATACCCCTTCATGTAACCTCTAAGATTCTTATCGCGTACAAGCTAAGAAATCCTCCTACATAAATTTATTACTTAATATTCCATTAACGGATTTCTTCTGTTGCCACAACACCCAAAACTTGAAATGTACAAATGTCTGAAGCAGCCGCAGTAAAACAGTTGCGGTCATTTTTGGAACGGTCAACAAAAGGAATCTTTATTAACTTGACTTCATTATTATTATTATTATTGTTATTGTTATGCTGCGTGGGGCTGTGTACTCTCCATTATTTGATCTTGATGTTTTTTGACGTCGAAAGACTTATGCAGTGTTCTATTTCCGGCCACTTTGGTAATTGGGAGGGTACTTTCGTTTTCATGTTCTTGTGTCGAGCACCATTCACTACTGTTGGGTTTATGTTTATGTTGGCTTTCAAACTCAAATTGGGTAGTAATCTGTAATAGTGTAGTGCAAACAACAACAACATCAACAAAATTATAGAGTTGCCGAAATTCAGTAAATTGCGAGAATTTCAATAAAATGTTTAAAGATACTTTATGCAGCACCACGAGGCATGGGTTGTATGATAACCAACTTACATCACACAGAGATGATAGAAACATAGAGATGCAATGCTAGGCGCTTTTGAGAGAATTCAATTTTTCTTTGACTCTATCGCAATAAATGTCATTTTAAATATGCAGGTCTGCAATTTGCAAATACTTATTCGCTGTATACTTATAGTAGGTTGGCCTTTGTGGAAACCAAAAGGTTCATCGATGTTTTCGGCTAAAAAGTAAGTTTGTTTGGTAATATAAATATACTGAAAATATTTCGCTGATATCATTGGATCTTGCTGAGCCTCACCCTTAGGGATCTAGGTATTAATCATTTGTACGAGAAAAAGTATAACGCATTAAAGGAGACGTGCTAGACCCCAAGTATCTTAAGACCATATTCGTTTCCTGACTCTTTAGGACGATTAAACCATATCCGTCTGTCTGGCTGGCTGATGGGCAGGTTAACTCGAAAAATTTGCGAGTATGATGATGGTATAATAATTATATCCGGTTTCTGTGATAAAATGACCGTTAGTGCGTCGGCTTCCTGATAATTAAAAAAAAACCAGTAGGAAAGTATCAGTCGGGAAATCCGGCTTACATATACCCTCAACCTCAGTAAAACATAAAATTTTCTATTATATTGGTATTATAACTCGGTTTCTAAAGTCGGCGAGTGGTACATTTGTAAGGGAGGTACCAGAAGGGGCAAGACTTCCAGTTTTTTTCTAAAACTTTATCCTGTTGTAGTTTTACTAAATATAGAATTTGGGAACGATCTCGTTGGATGTATTGTTATTATTACTCGATTTCTAAAGTGGGCGACTTCCGGTTTTTTCTCAAAATTTTATCCATATTTAGTCATAAATACAAAATTTCGGCAAGATCGCGTTGGGTATTTTGATATTATTACTCGATCTCTAAAGTGGGCGGAATTGTACATTTGTATGGGAGGTACCAGAAGGGGCATGGCCATGTAGCCCATTTTCAAACGAATTAAAGTCATGAATCGAATTTGGTACAAATAAACAGGGCCTTAAGTGACTCCTTCTATGTGTTACACTTTTGGGTCGTATCAAATGATACATACCCTCCTACCCGTAGGGTAAGGGTATAAAAACGGGGATACTCGTTATGGATACATCGTTTTCTCCTCGACGACTAGTAGATTTTCTCGAAAGCCCCGAGATGGAAATGAGCTTCATCAAGAAAAACCAGTAGGAAAGTTTCAGTCTGGAAAACCGGCTTACATATACCCTCAACCTCAGTAAAACATAAAATTTTCTAGTATATTGATATTACTACTCGCTTTCTAAAGTGGGCGGAGTGGTACACTTGTGTGGGAGGTACCAGAAGAGGCGTGACTACAACTACAGTTTTTTTCTACAAACTTTATCCTGATTTAGCTTTACTAAGTACAGAATTTGGGCACCATCGTATCGAGTGTATTGATATTACTACTCGCTTTCTAAAGTGGGCGAAGTGGTACATATGTAACGGAGGTACCAGAAGGGGAGTGGCAATGTAAACTTCAATGGCTGGGACATGCTGCCAGAATGGAAGAGGCTCGATGCACGGCTCCAGTCATCTAAATTTTTCTTTCATTGCCGGCCCCTCGATGTTGTCGACAGCAACTTCGCAGTATAACATAAGTGTCGAGATAATCGGAATGTCTAGTAAAAGCTTCTCAAACAACGACGTTCGCATTCGTCGATAAACAGTTTGTTGTGAATCTAAAATAGAAAGCGTGTTAATTTACAACAACGCGAGAAGCATCCCATACCACATTCATGGGGTGTTAAGGGAAATTAAGTTTTTAAGTTTCCCCGCGAGTTTTGTATGTCCGTTGTCGTAAGCACCTACGATTCGGCGACATACAACAGAACGGGTAAAATTAACACCTGGTATAGCTGTTTCTTAGTATCCCCAGATAAGGTGGTGTTACTAAAGTGCTGCCGAAGTCCGTAAAAACAAATATTAGCGAGCACTATTCTCTGCTTGATTTCTTGGCTGACATTATTTTTCTTGTTCACGATAGATCGGAGGTAGGTAAATTCATCTACTACCTCAAAACAACAATTGTCAACGTTCACGGTGCGTCCCCATCTTGTTCGCCGAAATCATTATTTTTATTTTGTCCTCGTTGACTACTTACCCCATTCTTGCTGACTCCTTTTCTAGCGATGAGAAACTGCAGGAACATCCAGTAGATTTCTGCCAATGATGTCTATATCATCGCCAAAGGCTAGTGGCATATGGCTCATGTGGAATATTGTGCCAGACATGTTGACACCAGCCTTTCTCATCACCTTCTTCATAACTATATTAAATAGTGTACAGGACAAGCTATCACCCTGACTGAGACCCCTTTCCGTGTTGAATGGTTCAGAGTGATCCTTCCTATTCTCAATAGAGGATTCGTGTTTTCCAAAGTACATCTGCAAAGTCGAATTAGCTTTGCAGGAATACCAAACTCAAACTTGGTCTCATATAGCCTATTCCTTATCGGAGAGTGGAAGACAGCTTTGTAGTCGACAAAGAGGTGGTAGGTATCGATCTTCTATTAATGAATTTTTTTCCAGTATTTGTCGTAAAGTGAATATTTGATCCGTCGTAGATTTACCAAATCTAAAGCAGCACTGATAAGGTCCAATTAGTTTTTCTATAATGGGCTTTAGACGTTCACACAATATGCTTGAAAGGACCTTGTACGCAATTGGTAATAGGCTTATTCCACGGAATTATTCCACGATCTTATTTCATGTATATGGGACATAACAGACTGAGACTCCATTCCCCGGGCATGCTCTCCTCTAGCCAGATATTTTTCATGAGCTTATACATGCTCCTAATCGGATCCTCTCCACCCGCCTTAAACAATCGAGCAGGAAGACCATCCGCTCCAGCAGCTTTGTTGTTTTTAAGGCGGGAGATTGCCACACGTATCTCGCTCTGGCTCGGAGGCGGACAATAAACACCATCGTCATGGATTGAAGCGGGGTCTTCTTGAGTGGTGTTTGCATCCAATAAATTTTTAAAATGATCTCTCCATATTCTCAGAACGTTATCCGGGTCCGTCACTAGCTGACCATCGTTGTCCTTGCAGGTGGGTAACCCTGTTCCACGCATTCTCGCCTTAACTCTCTTGTGGTGTGCGGGCTTCCCCTCAACTTCGGAGCAACTCTGTGCACTCATCCTGCCTCTTCATCAGCTTCTTCTTTTTTCGTCTAAAAAGACGAGTTGCCTCTCGTCTCTTATCCCTATGCCGTCCACGAAAAGCTCGCGTTGCCATTGGCTGCAGTTTCGCCCTGTATGCAGCAACCGTCTCTCTCGTGGCATTGCGACATTCATCATCGTACCAGGCATCTTCTTGAGACGGCTTTGAGTACCCAAGTACGCTTCTCGCAGTCCGTTCTATGAAGTCGACGATATATTTCCACTGCGAGGTATTATCATTAGGGGTTGGCAGCTTTCGTTGTGCCTGGTAACGTTCGTTTTTCATACGTACTACCTAAACTACGGTAAGGTAGTGATCGCAGTGAATGTTCGCATCCCTGATCACTCGTACGTCCGGAACACTCGATGCGTGCCGTCCATCGACTACCACGTAATCTATCTGATTTCTCGACAATTGATTTGGAGATAACCATGTTGCCTTATGAATATTTTTATGGTCAAATCTAGTGCTGCTAACTGTCAATGTCTTGCCGCAGAGAAACCAATCAGGCTGATGCCATTGTTCGACGTTTCGGTGTGAAGTTTTCGGTAGGCTCAAATGCGGTCTCCCTGCCTATTTAAGCATTAAAATCGCCTAGTACAATTTTGATGTCATGGCTTGGGCTACTATCATATACATTTTCTATGCTCTCGTAGGACTCGGCTTTGTCCACATCGCGTTTTTCTTATGTCGGAGCATGGGTATAAGTGTTATGTGGAAAGACTTTGTTTTGACTCATATGGTGGCTATCCGTTCACACTACGGTTTGAACCGTAAGACTTGGAGTCGAAATTTCTTGCCAACCACAAATCCACATCCAAACTCATGCTTGTCCGCATGACCACTATATTAGATGTCACACGACTTCATGCGCGAGCACGAAATCCCGTCCACCGGATTTCCTGTAAAGCGGTTAAGTCAGCCTTGTATTCTCTGACGAAAGTCAAAAGCACGTTTCCCGGCGTCACCACGTAGGGGTACTCGTTAGAGGTACATGAATATGGATCTCTGTGAGTAGACTTAAAGTGTAATTGGCAAGCATCACTTAGAAGAAAGAATTATTATCCCAAAACTTTATTTTTAGGACAAGCATGAATCATAATATAATAACTCTTATTTCGCACTCAGGTCAACTTAAACATTTTAAATTTGTAATACTAGACACAAAAGCGAATATTTTATAGACAATTCACACTTTTCATTATTTCCGACTACATTTTCTGTGAATTTCCAACTAGCAGCAGACAATAAAAAGAGATGGCTGTTTTGGAATCATATGAACAACAGTCGTTTACACCTAACAGAATGTCATTAACGGCCGCCACCTACACTCATCTATCCATCAATATACACCTGGCAACAATATTCCCACGCACAGTGCACTTGTATATTGAAATAAGTTTCAAGCAATTCAAATGAAGTGTTTGTTGTTATTCCTGTTATGTATTCCTTCAACATTGTGTTGCATTTACATCTCAATGCCGGCTTTGTCAGTGGCGATGGAAGATTTTGCCTGAGTGGATTTTCTTCGTTGCTCAGCATAATTGAAATACTTTTATTTGTAGCAACAGAAAGATACTAACGAACTGATAACAATGCTCAAAGTGAAGATTATTCTTAGCCTTTTGCGAGGTAGAGAAGATAAGGCTTATTTGAAATATAATCTACAAACGTGGTTGCAGAAGGCGTAGAATCATAACAGACAAAGAGTAGTGCTGCAAAAGGGTCACAAGTCCACTTTTTGTGTTTCTGCATTATTGATGATTTAAAGTTTATGGCCGCTCGTGTTTTTGACAGAAAATTAATTGTTTTGGTACAATAACTACAAGACTATTTTATGACACTTTTGCATCATGAAGTCCAGTTCACAAAAAAGTGGACTTGAGAACTTTTTGCAGTAAACCGACGATATGTATGTTGCTTTTTAATCCGAAAGGATATTATAGGCTTTCCAAATAAATAAAAAAATTCATAAGCATGTTAATTGAATAAAATCATAGTTAAGGAGCTTTATATCCATCTTCCAAACAATATTGCACACATGATCTACTTACAAAAGACGATGTAGATTATTGTTGCTAAGAAATTAAACTATAAATATATATGAGTTCTATCGCTTGGTCAAACAGACACATAGTGGAGCAATCCCCATACTCCGATTCAAGATAACCTTTGCTTTTATTATTCATTGCTCTCTGGCGTGTTATCATGTATATCTGAACATTAGGGTGATGACTTTTATACAACCTCGTTTCCCTGTATCATATTTAGATAAGTTTTTATTTAAGATTAGATAAAATCTTACATATAAGGTGATTCGTTAAAAAAAAAACCTCACGCACAAAATGATTTTAAAATTGTTATTTATCAGCATTTTGGGCAATTTTTTGAAGAAACTATAGGCAGATATATAATTGAACACAAGCTTTAGAGCCACATATATGTAACATTACATAGTATCATCAACCACACAAGGAAGTTAAATATTCACGTTGTCATTGAAGAGGATGAATCTCAGTGGGAGATTGTCCTTGTTGCGGCAGGAGTTTTATAAGTCTGGCATAACTTTGATCGCACGCTCACAGCACTTATTGCTTTGGGCAATGTTGATTGGAGATTCATCTGTTTTCCAGTGGGTCTTCAAGCAATTGAGAGCTTTTGGGTAGTCATTCAGAGCTACAGATAACTCTTCAAAATCTTCAGCGCGGAACAATTGACTACTGAACCAATGATCAGCCCATGAGTAAAAAATGAATGAACAGATTTTACGCAACCTATTCCGGGTTTCAGGCATCAGATTAAACGCAAGAAGAGCTAGAGTGTCACGAGAGTTTCAGCGAGCATTGTTTGGGATCTGCTTAAGCTTTACAAAAGAGATCTCACTCCTCTCAGTGAAGTGACGGAAGACACGAGTGAGGTAGAAGAGAAACTTCATGTCGTCTCTCCAGCCACTTGTTTTCTTAACCTCAGTTTTACCATTGCTAAAGGCTGCTTTCAATTGATCATAATTTCTCATCAAATCCTGCATAAAGAAGTACTCGTTGTTTGGGGATTAAGTCGATCCATGACAACGCGAACAACGCGATCCAGCACATGTTGCTGGCAACTGATGAACTTGGGTTTGGGGAGACCTTTCTCTTTGAACATTTGCTGCAGTCGAACTACAACGCCTGTCTTTTTTCCGATACTCACGCTTGTTGTATCGGCAACAATCATCACAATTGATCACCACAGGTTGAACTCATCTGACACATTTCCCATCAACTTAATTTCTTTAGATTCATTCTTGAGGACCACGGCCTGATATTCAAAGCTCTCAATGTATTTGTCGTCAAAGTGCATGCTCCACTTCTCCAGATAAAGCTGGCTTACCTAGTACTTCTTCACCCGAGCAGCTTACTTGAAGATAGCTTTATGAATTCCTGACAGAGATGGGGTTGGGATTTGAATGCCCTCAGCGGAAAACTGGTGGCACACCGTTGCTGCTCCGAGGGACAACAGCTTTGAGCTTGTAACAAGGCGTCTTGTAATGCCAATTGGGTTATGCTTCCTTTTGCTCGTAGATGCTGCATTGTCATCCTCCCAAGGACTGTCTGTACTGTTTTCGAATGAGTCCGTCTTACTTTCGGAACAATCAGGTCGCTGGGTGGATGATATTGGCACCACTAGGTTTGCCGCTGGTATAACCAACGCATGAATGAATGGGCGCATCTTTTTTACGGTGCCTAAATACCTGATTCAACCTGTGTGAGTTGTAAATTTTTCAAAAACTTTATCCTGGTAACGCTTTAATAAATAAAGAATTTGGGTACTCTCACGTTGGATTTATTGATATTATTACTTTATCTCTATAGTGGGCGAAAAGGAACATTTGTATGGGAGTTACCAGAAGGGGCGGGGCCATGTAGTCCATTTACAATGCCGTAAGTAGTTTTGGGAAAATATTAACTCGTGCAAAATTGCAAACCATTTGATTGCGTTTTTCGAAAGTTATCCTGCGCACCAGCCAGACAGACAGGCGGACATGGCTCAAACGACTCAAAAAGTCATGAATCGAATTTTGTTCAAAGATACCTAGGGTCTTAAGTGACTCCTTCTATGTGTTACACTTTTGGGTCGTATCAAATGATATATACCCTCATCCCTAAGGGTGATGGTATAATGATCCCTAAAAGATACCCAACGGAAAAACATACATCAATAAAAAATTTCACTTTTCTTGTTCCCCCTTAAATTTAATGTTAACGGAGCAGCTACCGTAAAAGAACCCGAAGAGCATTTCAGCATAAATTTATGAGAGTTTATTACACAGTACAACACGAGATTTTGGGACTCAATTCTGAGTATCGTATAGGCGATTTAGGCTCTTTTGTAATTCTTAATTTTTTTAAATTTGTTTCAGCTAAATCTGACTAGTGGTTTTCGAGTTATATCAAATAAAAGAACCTAAAACGTGAAAAAATCCCTTATACGATACTAACCAACATTAAATCAATATTAAACTATTATGGCATGTAACTTGGCAAAACGAATGATGCAGAACTTCTTCTTTATGGGGATACTTTCACGTGCAGTTCTTAGAATTGAGTCCCAAATCAATGAGCTGAAAAATGTTGTACTGCGTTAGTTTCCTACCAAAATCTTCAAAATGACATAACGTTTGTTTCTCACTAATTTTCTTTAGTTCTGAGAATCATAAAAAAGTCGTCAACATTTTTTCCACAGAGATAAATTCGATTCAAAATGAGATACCTTCACTCAATTGTAAACAAAACCGAAAGATGTTCATCGATTTCTATGATCAATGTCTCATTTTGTTTATAGGTTATGTGTAGGGTTGCCAGACGATCTTGATTTTTCTTGATTTACAAGAATTTTTAATGCTCGTCATGAAAAAAATAAGTTTTGTCAAGAATTTTACAGACCAACCGAAAAATAATGCAAATATTTTTTTTTTAAATAAAATGAACAGTTCATAGAAATATTATTGTGAAAAGTTTTTGTTAGTGTATTTACTTTCAAAAATCTATCATCACTTATTTTCACCTCCCTATTGAACACTAATAACACTATGCAACAAATGAAACCTTTCTTTAAAATACAAGAAGTTAACGCCTATATTGTCCTTCGGAAAACATGAATAACTTAACTATTTGTTAACCGATCTTTACAAACAAGTATGCGTTTAACTCGTGAAAGCGTGCACTTTCTGAATAAAATAGTGAAAATTAGGGTGTCCTTATAAAATAGTGGCTACAAACTTCTTCAAACTTAAAAATCTCTACATAGATAAAAATTACGTGATTGTTCGTGATCGCTAAACTCAAAAACTAATGGACCGAGTATATGCATGATCTATGGGCCGTGAGAAGTGTTTCTGTGTAGTTTGAAGTTCCTCTGAAAGATGGGGCAATATTTTGATTTTTTGTGTTTTTGCACCGCAACTCAAGAAAGACTTGCAGTGAAAATAAAATTTGAAGGCAAAACAACGTTTGCCCGGGTCAGATAGTAGTAAATAAATCACAAAAGTTTAAAATATCAATGCAAAAAACAGACATATATGACAAGTAATCAATATAACTATATATATCGTTGGAAAGGCCGCAGTGTCTTCTTTCAAAATTCGCGAGAAACTTAAAATCGGTTGATATTCAAATACGTAACTGGCTTACACGTGCGTAATGATACGAAAAACCGGTATCATAGTGGACTTTATGAGCTATTTAGGTAGCCTAGACACGTTCAGATTGTATTGATATGTTCTTCAACTTTACCATGGCTACAATTTTGGCGAACATTGTTAGTGAAAAATTTGGACTCCCTCAAAGTAATGTTCAAAAAAGTGAATAAATAATAATTCCTTCTTAAATTTTTTTTTTGCAAAAGGGCAGAATAGCCATCTCTTGTGACATAAACAGTTAATAAAGTTAATGCGCATAACTAACAGTTACATTATTGCTGAATATAGTTTAGCGCTATCACGAAGTGTGCGTTAGTTATTGGACAAAAACTGATGACGCCTTTTTTCGAGGGACTCACTGATATCGAGAATCTTTTGAGGTCCATAAAAAAAATTGGTCACCTATCTCGCCAAACTGAGTATAGGGTTTAATTACCCGCCGATGGTAGAATCGAAACTATACTGTCAAGTTCTTGTATTTTTTCCCTGTTGCACTGTGTAATTTGACAACATTAAACAACCAATTTCAAGCAGAAGCTTCGGTCGTATAAAGCCAAATTTTAGATTAATCGGCTAAATATCACCGGCGTCTTGTTTTTGTAGAGAAAATCCTTAATGGTTTTAGAAAGCCGTAGAGAAACAATGTCAGGTCAGCGACGTAATGTCAAATCGTAATATTTCTCAAGTTATGCTTCGAAGTATTAAATTTACCAATAACACTAAGTCGTAAAATAAAAAAATCAACATTAGTGTTCCCACTAAATTTTTTATAACCTCAACCTTAGGTAAGGGGTAATAGTAGACAAACCCTCAGATTATCGAAACGTTTTGCCACATTCCTTTTGGTACCTCCCATACATATCATTTTGTTAGTACACTGAATTTAAACATGTTATAAAAATTGGACCCCGGAATGAATATGGACTATATCGGCCGACCCCTGATTACTTCCAATGGAAAGGACCTATTTTTGGAAAATTGATATTTTTTGCATTAAATCCAAACCGACAATTGGACAATGCTTAAATTTGGTCAGTTTAAAAAAAAAACCTTGAGAAATTTAAACGTTTGTCACTCTCTCTGTATTATCTCCCATAACATTTGACTAAAAACACCCACATAAAAAGTTTATTCCACGTTATCCTGCAAATTAAAATCTGACTCTTTGTACTGCCCCTGCTGGTACCTCGTATACAAATATGGCAATTACCTGAAAATTTATACATTTTCAACAAATTCAAATATGAACTCCTCAAGACGTTAAAAAAGGTTAATTTTAATAAGTAATATCACACATAAGGTAAGGGTTTTTATCAGTCAGTTAACTGACTGAAATATCTGTAATTGATTTTTTAATGTTTTGTATACTTTTTATATGAAATTATACTTTTATAAAAAAATAATTAAAACTGAAATATGTAAAACATATAACGTATAAGTGTTTTTATTTGTCAAGATTTTTTTTTTACAATCAAGAAAATTTTTGGTGAATGTCAAGAATTTTACAAATTTAAATCTGGCAAGCCTAGTTATGTGGCTTTTCGTGAAAGTTACAAGACTAGACACTTTTTTCCGTTTTAGATTTATATGATTAAAAAAAAGACAAATTTAAATTTTTTCACAAAAATATCTTTTCAACGTGGTTTGTGTGTGACCTTTTTCAATATTTTAATGGAATAAACGTTATTTTTGTCATTAATAGGCAAAAGTTCATTCATTCGTGCAACAGGATATATTAGTTGAGAAAAAAAATCAAAAAGTCGTCACCCTACTGAACATATTCAAACAATCCATTACAAAGGTCACACGATTGTGTGGGTGTGCTGCTGCTTACATTTCGTAAATAAATTGTAGACAATGGTATTTTTTGCCATTGAAATCCGAATAAAGTTCAAAATTTATCAGTCATCAGTTTTAATTGAACGGTAAAATTAAAAACTTCATCGCTCTATAGAGCCTTTATCATTACTCACCTCTCTTCCTTTAAATGAACAATAAAACATCAACTGTAGTAGACGCAGCTTTATTCCAATTTGCTTTAAAATAGTTTAAATTTGTCTTTATTATTATAATAAATCATATTCGTTTGGTTTAATAAATAGTCATTAATTACAGTAAACTATTCTACATGTGTGTGTGTGTGTATACAATTGACAATAAATAATAATAATAATACATTAACAACAACATTAACAAGGCATCAATAACAAATTAATAAATAAATATATATATATAATTTGTGTAAATAAATAAACTTGGACAAATGTTATTAATTACCTACAGGCAGGAAGTGAATACGATATCGAGTAACATGTATGGAAAGTTATGTATTTAATTGTATGGATAAATACTTATGATATACAGTTGTGGCAAAAGCAATAGGTAACAAGACGAAAGATACAATATATTAATATAATGCAAAAGAAGGCGGATTATATGATCGTTTATGATTTTTTGTTGTAGAATTCACACATAGGTAAGTTTGTCAGCATGTAGTTTCTTATCTATGAGTAGAGCTTACTTGAGGTGCAGGTGCAGTATTTTAAACAAATTTTGAAAAACTCATAAGATTCTCTCCCGATAAAAGCTGTAGTGAGCAGTTACGTATGAATACATCCCGTTTTACTTATGGGAAGCAGGTTTTAGTGTACAATACTATTAGGGCAGATATCGCATATATGAAATGCTGCATGTATGAAATTACCGCATGAATGAAAAATTCCACTAGTTCCAGACATTTTGTAAGCGATTTCAAATAAATCGGAATGATGCACGATATCCATAAGTTCCATACAAAATCATTTCCTATAGAGATTCATAGTTGGTAAGAGAATAAGAAATCTGGTCTCGCGGTGGTCGAATATTCACATCAAGCCTGTTGGATCAACAAAACAAATAATCCAATTTAAACAATACCACCTCATATAAAAAGCTCGGAACCAGATTTCCACACAATTATATGCCAGACAACTACGCAAATATGAAATACATATCACTAACTAGTTTTCGCCAAGGTAAGCAGAACATTAAGCAGTACGAAAAACGCTCCTAACCAAACGCAAATCAATATAGACATTGCAAAGTGCATGCAGACAAGTGGTAAAGTGCATGCACCAGCTCATAAACATGATGGAACTAAAAATGGTTGAAATCTGATTGATGCCCTGTACATAAGCAAGGTGATCCAAGTGTGTGTATTAAATAGAGCAGGATCAGACCATTTACCCATCGCATACAAGTGGCCAACCATGGCAAGATGATGGTTATAACTCTATCATTTGAGTAACCTTCGTTGGATCTCTGTCACAGCCATTTTTATTTCTATGTTATCGTCAGCAACTTCTAAGTAGTCGAGTCAAATCGGCATGCCTAGTAAAAGCTTCTCAAATAGCCAACGTTCGGATTCGTCTAAAACAAAAGGTACCGTTCGTATGAGTCTAACTCTAGAAGCGTTTTTAACAGCGCAAATGCGAGAAGCTCCCTCATATGTCATTCTTGGAATGTAAAGGGAAAAGAGTAAGCAAGTAAGCACCAGTTTCTATTGGGTATGTTGTGTGAAAGTCTGAAGCCCTTCTTGATGAACCTGATTGGACCTTAAAGGTGGTGCCTGGCAAATTCATGATCTACCAAATATTTTCACTAAAATAAATCATGGGAAAACCCAAGAAAAGCAGATCAATATATGTATATAGTATAATATTTTTGTCGATCATATAGCTGTATCGAATACAATAAATGCTTTATATGGCATGGCTGTGTTTGGCAACCTTCCGAAGCGAATACGATAAAGTAGGATTGACCGAAGTCTTCAATGAAGATAGATAACCGATCTCTTTAACATCGTAATGAGGATGACAATGCAGAAATGCAGAAAACGACTGGTACCAAACGAACACAGGATAATAATTGTACTGCGGGGTTGGAAGTCCTTGGTCGAAGAATGGGTTCCCCAAGTCAATCTGGTACATAGATCCGATTTCCATGGTATTGCCAGAACGTAACATATGCTAAAGACTGTACGGTTATGGTGTCGGACCTTAAAACAAATGACATCAGCGAAAAGATAAAAGACGACAACTTAACCGTTCCTGCAACCTTCTTCACTGCAAGAAATCTGAGAATATCGGCCGCCAAATTCTCAGCCACACTATTTACTGCCTGTCAGAAGTAAGTAATAATTGAATATGTTAGTCTGTGGCATCGTAAACTACCTAAAGACTTTGGGTGTCACATTCGACAGCTTGTTTAAATCGTCGGCGCAAACCAAATATATATGCAACAAGCTGCAAAGCTGAAATTAGATTCCCAAGCCGCAGGCCGGCAGCATTTGTGACACGGATAAGGGAACCTTGTTATGCTCGTATAAAGCGATAGGCAGGTCTGTGGTGAATTACTCAGCGCCAGTGTGGTCAGCAAATGCAAGCGATACGCAGTGAAGAAAGGTCCACACCTGCCAGAGTGCAGTTTTCAAAACAGCCACAGGATGTCTCCTCATGACATCAGAATGAGACAAACATGATGATGCTCTCCGTACGGGTGCACAATAAAATGTTGTGTTAGCAGTACCTGTTGGGGTGTTACAGGAGAAACTTCCCTAATCACGATCTCATTTGTAGGGTTGAGTACCCCAACACGAAACATAAGAGAGGATATTCATGATCTTGAGATGGTGGCTTTAAGAGAGCGTCACTTAATCAGCAATCTTATCAGTCAGGTCTGAATGGCATTCGTAGCCAACAACTTTTACCCTCTGAATGTGGTGTGGACCATCCACCCCATATTACATTGGAAGCAACAAGTCTGCCACGAAGCACGAGATCGGTTCTGGCACAATTTTTACTGTGCTCGAATTGAACCAAACACTTCTAACGTGTGCCGAACATGTTGTCTAAGCTCGCATATAGATCCTGAGTCATCTGTTTCAATGTCTAGGCAGGGCAATCAACCTCGTTCCCGAGTCACTCTGGACGGACCTAGTGGGTGTAGTCAGATTTCTATCATTTGCCTAGGACTGCGAGATGTTACTGCGGCATTCTCAAGCTTTAAGAAGCAGTCAGCAGAACAGCAACATAGAATCTACTCATATCAGAAGCTGCGTGAACATTATTGTTATTATTATTGTGCCAGCCTGGCAATCAAAATACAAGTATTTATCGCAAACCGCTGCTACTATTCGCTAAGCAAGTGATTTAATGTCAAAGTCCTCTTTCGACGAACAAAGATCCAACTGTACCAGACACTGATCCTAGCAGTATCGTTCGACAGCGTAGAATCCTGGGTAATACAGCAAGCAGACAAATATGATCTGGATTCCTCGAGAAAAAAAACTATTTGAAACCATCATCGTTAACGGCGAGTACCGTCATCGCTGAGCTGTATAACGACATCGATGTAGTCAGCGCTTTTAAATAGGCCTAATGCGCTGGCTAGGACATGTTGTACGAATGGATGAAAATGCTCCACCTTGAAAAGTCTTGGGCAATAAACTCGATATGCAGCGCTGAAGGGAGTAACTAAAACTTCTTTGGACTTCCCAGGTTAATGAGCTGCAATTCATACTCGATGTGACGAACGATCTACGATCTATCTATTATTTTCGATGCTGGGCAATTGATGTATGAATATCTGCTGTTCCTGCCTTTCTTAAAACTTAAAAGTGTTTAAACAATAGTATGAAAACATTACGTTTTCTATTCCGACAGTAATTCTTAATACATATATACTAAACATGTTTAATTCACGATTTCTTGCCAAAACTTTAGGCGAGTGATAGGCAACACATAGACCCGTGAGGCTGGCAACAATCATTTTTTTCACACGATCGGCACACGCACTCGAATGTTTTATTTGACTCAAAACAGTCAGTAACTATTTGAGCGCCAGGAAAGTAACACCACACACGCTTGTTTCGCATTCAACACAGATACACGATACAACAGATACAAGTTCAGTTTAGACAGAGAAACAATGTTCAACGATTGTTGGGAGACAACAACACTGTTGACGCTTCCCAGTAGAAAGTATCGTCATACACGACTTTGAAGTCAACGCTGCTTTCAAGACAAAATGTGAAAAATGTATGATCTTGTCGTCAAAATACTCGGTTGGCGACAAGTTGACCGACTAAATACATATGTTGTCGTGCATCAAACAAACAAATGCAATCAAACGAGACCATATCGACATGAAATTAAAGAGAGGAAAGATGAAGTAAAATATGTTCAGTTTATTAAAAACAGGAGTGCGCGACGCTTCTTATATCGGGCGTTTTCAATAAATCTACTTCAATTTGTTATTTTAACTTATTAAGCACTGGTAACAACAATTTGACCGACATTGTGGGTTATCAGGTCGTGCATGATTGTGTGGGTGACTTGTTGCTTATATAGGCATCAAGGACAATTTGACCGACATTGTCGCTCATCAGGTCATGCATGACAAAGCGGACACTTGTATGAAAATTTCGTCGACGATATGTATGGACGGTCCCCTACGTGTCATCAACGATTTACTATGGTCATGCACCTAACTTTGAGGATGTCTTGCAAACACTTCCTACTGGGTTCTTGTGCGTTCGCTAATGCCTACAACTACTTTAGGCTCACTAATAATTTTAGTAAAACCGTTGTGAAAAATCATGGTTTTCTTAACGCAGCTCTCGCACTAGGTCGAAATTTGGCACAATATTCTTCAAGTTCTACTAAAATGCGTTGTTAACCAAAACACTGGATATGAACTAAGTTTGGACTCCTATTTACTACTCAAGCATTTCAGTACCACATAAGACCCACAGTTTCACATGAGCTTTAATGTTATTCTGCGCCTTGCGAAAAATTAAATCATTTGATTTGATCACCCCGATGAGTGTCTGGAACGTTATCCTTTTGCCACAACTGCAATCACATTAACTTTGTGAATAAATCGGTTCTAATGGGTGAGCAATGAGTAAATGAATGTGTAGTTATTTATGTACATAGTGTATAAAGGTAAAAGTGTAGTATAGTGTGTATGTATGTGTATAAAGCTGTGTGTTATCCAGCTCTACATGAGTCTTAACAATTTGTTAAGTCAAAAGAAAAAGGAAGGTTGAGGTGATGTTGACATATCGATAAGCACCCGATGTACTTCAGTCACAAAAAGACCCAGGTTCCATCAACGTCACCTGCTGACGCTTTTTTATTATGCACCGTAATAAAGACGATGAGTGCGCTGATGACGCGAATTGTGCAGATGATGCTGACGTTGTTGCACCTGCTGATGAAGTACTGGTGGATATTGCCAATGTTGTTGACGTTTTTGCTGTTCTCGTCGTTGCTGATGTTGTCTTTGTGTTTGTGTTTGCTGACGAAGTTGACTTTGTCGCTGAACCATAAGTAATTTGCGAGTCAGCGTTGGGGGTATAGTCGTGGCAGTGATTTGTGACATGTTGACGCTGTTGCTGTTGTCAGCAGCAGCTACATCACCAGCAACAATTGGTGTGGATTCAACAGTGGCCATTAAGGAACTGCTATTACTGCCACTGTTACTGGTTTTGGTTTTGTTGTTGTTGACTCTTGTATTGGAGGTGTTAACTGTGGTCGCGGTAGCTAATTGCAGCTTATAGCCGTTAAGATTGATGAGCTCATCTGGTTTTCTGTTGTGTTCACTCATCGAAACACTGTAATTCGCGGGTGATGAAGATGTTGTGTCTATAGTATTGCGCTCTAGTGTTGTGTTGACAATGAAACTGTTATTTTGTGGCCGCTTGTTGATAGTTGTTGGCGCCTCATTAGCGGTTTCCTCTGAGTCTTCTTCGCTGTCATCATCATCATCGTCTTCTTCGTCCTCTTCTTCGTCGTCATCGTCCTCGTCGCCATCATCCTGCTCTTCTTCTGTCTCCTCCTCCTCAGTTTCCGATTGTTCTGCAACCGTTGTCGCGTTGTCAGTGTTGTTTTTGTAATTGGTAATGTGATCATTGGTGTGATTACTTAACACCGTTCCATTTGCATTGTTGACCATTGCCAATGGCCCCTGCTCACCCGTTTGTTTTTCACCTACATCTACTACACTTTCGTCCTCTACATCAGTTTCACTTTCATCTTCTTCGTTTTCGTCACTTTCTTCTTCGTCATTGTCATCGTCGTCGTCGTCGTCCTCATCATAATCACTGTCATTATCTTGACTATTATCATTGTGATTATTTTCAATAAAACTTGTAGCTGTTGCTGCAACTGTTGCTAATGCTTCTGGTGTTTTATGGGTTGTTGCCGTCGCTGTTGTTGTTGGCGTGCTCATAATTGTCGCTACAGTTGCTGCAGTCTCCAGACTATCGATATCTTTATTTGCCACAGTCGTTGAGGCAGTGGCCATTGTTGGTTTTAAATTGGACATAATAATATTTTCCTCGTATTGTTTCTCCGTTGCCGCTTCAACAGGGGAAAGTAAAGTTTCCGAAGATTCCGACCAAACACTTTCATTGGCGATTGCTGTTACTGGCATTGCTTGTAAATGTGTTAGCATCTCAAATGTGGATACCTCAGAAGAATCTTGACCAGTAGGATGGTCAGGTTTCATGCTTAAATGTTCCAGACCATTTAATGTTCCCTTTGATACATTTTTCTGGCTTAGTTGTTGCTTCTCTTCGTCTAAAATTACTTCATTTATTTTCAAGTCTTCACCTTCATTATCATTTAAATCGCTATAATCAATTTCCTCTTCCGCTTTATTTTCAAATTCCTCTGGTTCTTTGTTCACCTTGTTGTCGTCTGTGGCAATTTCATTCATATCCTCAGCTGCTTCCTCCTCATCGTAGTATTCCTCGGACTCATTGTCACTGCGATCCTTGATTTTGCTCTGACTGGGCGGTATAACTGGTGCACCTTCGGGTCCCACCCATTGCACTCCCTGTGCACCCATTTTCATGCATTGGAAATGCATTTCAAAGAGTTGAGTCGACTCCAGTCGCACTATGAAGTCCATGCACATATTCAAATTGTCACCCTGCAGACCCACATTGGACATTTGCACACACATGGACATGGGAATGTTCATCATAATGGGTATACAAAAGGGTGAGGGATTGCGTGCCGACACACCATACTTGGCTGATTGTGTTTCATTTAGGAATACCTCCAGATTGATTTCCTCCTTGGGCCTGACATATGAGACATTGGCACACACTGTGAGAGGACAAAGAGAGAGATAACAGTTAGAAATTATATGTTGTTAAAGATAGTAAGTAATGCTATAATAATATTTAATTATTACGATCAGTTCAATTATATTGTATAGGATATTATAGTGAAAAAAATTTAGATTTAAAATAAATATCAGCCTAGGGATTAAACCTATTGATATTATCCAACAGGCTCCGCATCACAAGTACCAGCTCGTTAAAAAGGTAAACACTAATTTTTGGCTACTTTTTAAAATCCTTAAACTTAATTGATTTAAAAAATGTTATTTATCATTGGATATATCTTTCCTCAAAATTGTGCATAATTATAAAGAACAATTTTATATTAGCTTTTTTTGGATTTTCTTTTTTATAAAAAACTTGAAATAGAATTAGATGTTCCAACCTTTAATATAGCCCATAAGAACAATCTATGACATTTTCTTTTCAAAGATAATAATCTGTTATGTAAAAACTATGTTGAGGTCCGCAAACAACTAATGAACTCTCTTTCGAAAACCGAAAACTACATTATGCAGCCCGCTTATCTTACTTGTGCTTCTTTATGGCGCACATGATTTTGGGACTCAATTCTGAGAACTGCACCTGAAAGTAGCCACAAAAAGAAGAAGTTCTGAATCATTCGTTTTGTCAAGTTACATGCCATAATAACTTAATATCGATTTGAAGTTAGTAAGTATCGTATAGTGGAATTTGTCACGTTCTAGGCCTTTTTGTTATATGGTTATATAATCCACGGAGTACAACAATTTTATTGTATTTGTATCAGCTAAATCGGACTAGTGGTTCTCGAATTTTGTCAAACTTCAAATCGATATTAAATTATTATAACATGTAACTTGACAAAACGAATGATGCAGAATTTCTTCCTTTTGGGGCTACTTTTACGTGAAGTTCTCAGAATGGAGTCCCAAATCAATGAGCTGAAAAATTTTGTACTGTGTTATATGGTCCCGTCGGTGTTTATGCTTATAAAGGTGGAACGAAATGTAAAATGTGTTTGGACATGTACTTAGTTAAACGCATCAGTATACAGCGGTTACACTAGGTAGGTCATGTCGATCGAATAGACTCCAACGCTCCAGCTAGAAAGGTGATGGACGAGAATTTCTACGGAAAGCATATGCAAGGGAGGCCGCAACTCAAATGGAAAGAACATGTAGAACCAAACAACAAAATCCTTGGAATTACGAAACGGAGAAAGAACGCATACTATCGAAGGTCCTTTATGAAAAAGGCAAACGAATGATTGGTCTGTATTTACGCACATTACAAGAAAATACGTAATATTGGCTACTAATAAAATCTACTAGGAACGTATACTGTTTTTTTACTTCACGACCCCAAGCAAAACTATATCAACACAATTACAAAATTCAATTCAATTAATATTGAATAACATGACAGATGTAAAGGACTCAAAAATTATATTAAATCTCGAGTACTTCAGAAATAAGTTAATACTGAAATACGATTGGGTCCCTGCTTTTCCTAGCTGGCATTTCGAGACCAGACTAGCCTATTCAAAGTTATTCAAATAAAGTTATAACAGTTACCCTATATTTAAATGCTACAAAGAATTAAAGGCTATGAGTTGGAACGAATCAAGTATTAAATTGGAAGGTTACAAAACTGTTGTCTTAAATAAAATATAATAGTTACGGGGTGCCGTTGGGGCACCTTCGTGGTCGCACTTGGCTGATAGTGGGCGACGAACCCTGATGGTTGGGCTAGCCACCCGCCTTCAGGTCCTTTACTGGCTATAAAAACACGAGGACGAAAATGTAACAAACGGAACCCTCCCAATGTTGACAACCCCCGCAAATGTAATAAGGACCATGACTTAAGGATATGAACCTGGAACGTCCGGATTCTCTATAGAGAAGGTGCGGATGTCTTCAAAAAACATGACATCACCGCCATCCAGGAGATGAGATGGAATGGACAAGGATGCTCGCGACGTAAAAATTGCGACATCTACTACAGCTGCCATGCCGAAAAGCACGAATTTAGATGTGGATTTGTAGTTGGCAAGAGATTCAGACATCTTGACTCACGATTCAATCCTATTCGTGATCGAATAGCCGCAATCCGCAGCAAGGCGAAATATTTCTACACTACGCTGATTTGTACTCATGCCCCGACGGAAGAAAAAGATGATGAGATTAAAGATACATTTTACGAGCGCCTAGAGGAAACATACGACCGCTGCCCTGTCCACGACATTAAAATTGTTCTGGGAGACTTTAATGCAAAAAAAAGGTAGGGAAGATGTTCTTGGTCCATCGATTGGTAAATTCAGCCTGCTTGCCGACACGTCAGACAACGGGTTTAGGCTGGTTAGCTTCACAACGGGAAGGAACATGGTAGTAAGTGAAACCAGATTTCAGCACAAATATATCCACAAGGCAACTTGGCCATCCCTCGATCAACACACCAAAAATCAAATTGATAATGTGGTAATTGATGACAGGCATGCATCTAGTGTCATGGACTTGCGTATGATCCGTGGTGCTAATATTGGCTCGGTTCATTACCTCGTTGCAGCCAAGGTGCACACAAGATTGAGCAGAGCGAAAAACGCACGTAACCACACACAAAGAAAGCTAGACATTGCGAAGCTGCAAACCCCAGAGATAGCCACTGCCTACTCCAACCAGCTCTCCCAACTACTACGACACAACGCCTCAACGTTGCGCATTCCATGGCAACCGCCGTAACAACCGTGCTAGGATATGAAAAACGGCGCTCAGACGAATCCTGGTGCGATGAAGAATATCGCATAGCGTGTGAGGAACATGATACTGCTTATAGGGCAACGCTACAACCAATTGTAACCCTTGATATTAGGGAATGGCACAAGGAGACAGTAAAACAGGCGAGACAGCTATTTAAGCGAAAAAAAAACGTCAGATGAAGGAACGAGAGAACGAGGATATAGGGCGATACTGGGATAGAGGTGAGACCCGAAAATTTTACCAGAAAGTACAAGCAAAAGGCTACGGTAATGGGCTACCCTCCTGTAAGCACAAAGATGGAAATCTGGTTACAGATACGCAGAGTGTGCCGCATATATGGAGAGAACACTTCCAGAAACTGCTGGTTCCAGAAGGCAGCGCGCCGAGGTGAAAAAAGCAATATCGCGGCTGAAAAGTAATAAAGCAGCCGATTCAAACGGACTTCCGGCAGAGCTCTTTAAGTCCGGTGGCGAGGAGCTGATTACGAGCATGCATCAGCTCCTACGCACGTTTTGGCTTAACGAGTACATGCCCAAAGATTGGAATGTATGCGAATTATGTCTTGTGTGCTCCAATTACCAATTACTGGATATATCCCTAGACTTGTTCAAATTGCATGGGTTTGTTCAAAGAAGTTTTTCGGTGTTACCTAAACTAAAATTTCACTGAATAGAGTATGCAATAAATCTGGACCGCCTACGACATATTCAAAATATTTTTTGTAAATAAACGAGGTATGTCTAATTTTTTGGGAAATTTTATTATATCAATTTCTTAAGCGGACTATTAGTTACAACATTGCTTAAGAAGAGAAAGAGCTAGGTTAAAAACTGTAGACACTGTTGACCAAAAACTGATGTCACCTTTTTTCAAGGGATCCAAGAGATTTCAAAAAGTTACGAGGGCCAAAAAAAAATTTTGGTAGCCAATCTAGCCAAACTGAGCTAGGGTTTTACTCAGCTCCAGTTGTACTATCGAACCTATATAATCACGTTCGGGTGTTTTTTTCTCTGTTGCACTGTGTAATGTGCGGTGTATGGTAGAAAATAATTTCTATTCACACATATTGACATTTAGATAATTTATTTTATTTCATAATTGTCTAAACAAATTTACTTTATGTATTATATGCCTAACAAAAAGGGATTCCTTAAAAGCATCTAATACATACATATAAACATGTATACGCTTCACTGCTACATGTGGCAGCTATTGTTGCAAATGGCATTTTTATAGCCACCACATGCCATCGACGGCATTTGCATTTATGCATATTTCATACTCAATTAAATTTAATGAAATTTTAAAAAATCATAAATTAATGCATTTTGCATGCCACATGCATACATACATACATATATGGCAAAAACATTACAAACATTAGCATCTGCTTCTTACGAACATCAGTAGTATTTTTTTGCCTGCTGCCTCCCAGCCCGCCTGCCTGTCTATCGTAATGTCAGCCTGTAAAGCACCAACAGCTACATACACTGACATGAAGAAAACTTCAGTGACATTGTCATTGAAAGTAAATAGTTTTGTAGATATTTCACCGATACAATCTACATGACTGCCATTACGATCTCTCCCACTGCTGCGCCTCCCTCTCTTTGCCTCTGTTTCTCTACAACAGCAGTACGGCACCTAGTGCATGCAATCATGAATGTTGCTGCCACATACATAAAAAAATCAGAAGAAACTAAACTAAACAACTGAAACAACGTGAAAGTTATAGATATTTTTGTGAATCACCAGTTGAAAGTGTGAAGCAACAACGCCAACAACATCGCCCCCCTCCACCCCTCGGCAATACCATTCAGTCAAGCAAGCGAGCGAGTAACCGACATCATTGGCAACAAATTGTTGCTGAGGCTGGGGGTGTTAAGACACTTTTATAAACAATTGAATTTAATTATATGCTAATGTTGAAGAAGATAACGAAACATATTTATGTAATTATAATATTTCGCCATTCGAGTATTCCCTGTGTTGTTAAACAAGTTTTCTAGTTATGAAAAGTTTTTTGTTTTTTTTTTCTCTTACCATTGTGTAGCTGCTGTTGTTGTTGTTTGCCTTCTCTGCAACAACTTTAAACAATGATTAAGTCTCAAGTACTTAGCGCAATTGTTGATGGCATTTGGATATGGCCTAAAGTTGTTTATCTCATGATCACAATTAAATCTCAATCGTATAATTGTTCACAATGTTATATTAAATTATGATAACGGAGTAAAGTAACAAAAAATTAAAAAACGTTTAATTGTCCATAAACAGACACTGATGAGGGGTAAGACTCTTTGTTGGACACTAAACGAAGTCCTGCTGATGGAGCATATAATTTTATTATCTCACACAATCGTAATGGAAAAGAAAAATCAAAAGCTAAAGGGAGCCAACTGTGCTGGCATTACGATGATGTTCTTTAAACTGCAGATAATTAAAAGGCAGATTAAATGTTTCTCTTTGAGCTGTATTTACTGGGGAAGTACCAAAAACAGATCCTGTGTAGTATTTACAGATATACATGTAATTTTTTAATTTTCTTTAAATGTTAATTTGCATTTGCTATTGTAGTAAAAAGTTCTGAAATAATGTAAAGTCATTTTCACAATTTTAATCGAAAAAGTCTGAATGACCGGCTTTGCCAACAGCAATGCATCGTAAGGAAAATTACCTAATGAATCATAAACAAAGTAATAAACTGGAGTTTATTTGAACGAAGTTCCGGTTATCCAATACGTTTTTGATTACTTTTCATGAGTTATAACCTCACTCTATGTGTGATATTGTTTATGTCTTTAGTTATTGATACTAACCGATTTTTAATTAAAATTCCTTATGTATTATTATACGCAACAATTTGAGAGCCATTGGGTCTCATGCCTAAAACGTGAGCTTGAGCTCGGACTCGATTTTTTGAGTAAAAGGTGCTTGTCGTATGCATAATAAAATTTGATGTATTTGCATTTACTCACTGCTCACGTTTGATCTCGTCTTGCTCAGTTTGAACTATGTTAGATGTGCTTGTGCTCATTTTCATATGCATAAAAACAAGCTTTTGCTTTCTTTAGTGAGCTCTTGCTCTAATTTTGTTGAGCATGCCTTATAGTTGACTCGCGTATACTAAAAAGGAATCATAGCCGAATATTTTGTGCCACAAAAAAATACAAAATTTTATCAACAGCGAAAAACAAATTTAGCAAGTGAGGAAAAAAAATTATACAGGTTTGTATTCTTAATTATGAATTTTTTTTACCCTCACCATACGGGAAGGAGGGTATATATCATTTGATTCGGCCCAAAAGTGTAACACATAGAAGGAGTTACTTTAGACCCTAGGTTTCTTTGAACCACATTCGATTCATGACTTTTTAAGTCGTTTGAGCCATGTCCGTCTGTCTGTCTGGCTGTCCGGCTGGTGCGTATGATAACTACCGAAAGACGCAACCAAATGCTTTGAAATTTTGCACGGGTTCATAATTCCCAAAACTACTTATGGCATTCCAAATGAAAGACTTAAGAAATCGAGTAATAATATCAATACATCCAACGAAATCGTATCCAAATTCTGCATTTCGTAAAGCTTTAGCAGAACAAAGTTTTGGAGAAAAAAATTGGAAGTGTAGCCACGCCCCTTCTGGTACCTCCCATACAAATGCACCTTTCCGCCCACTATAGAGATGGAGTAATAATATCAATAAATCCAACGTGAACGTACCCAAATTCTGTATTTAGTAAAGCTATAATAGGATAAAGTTTTGGAGAGAAAATTTGGAAGTTTGGACACACACTTTTTGGTACCCCCATACAAATGTACAACTCAACCCACTTTGGAAATGGAGTAATAATATCAATACACTCGACATGATCGTGCCCCAAATTCTGTATTTTATGAAGCTATAACAGAACAAAGTTTTAGAGAAAAAAAGTCTAGCGCGCCCCTTCTTGTACCTCCCATACAAATGTACCACTCCGCCCACTTTAGAAATCGAGTAATAATATTAATATAATAGAATATTTTATGTTTCACTAAGGGTGAGGGCATATGTATGTCGGGTTGCCCGACTAAATCTTTCTCACTGGTTTTTATTATACATATTTTTCCCCGTTAATTCAATGCTAAATTTTTGCTTATTGGTAATGCTTGGTAATTGTCTTTTTTCTAGAATATATTTTTTTTTATATTTTTCTACTAAAAATTTAGAAATGTCGTCAGTTTCAATTTTATTATTATTATATGACTAGTGGGCCCGGCAATGCTTCGCTATTGCATATTAACTTGTAATATATTTCACATTTAGGTCTACAAAGTACTGTGAAAACGGTACTTAAGCTCGACAATAATCTGTTGAGTTTATTTACGTAACTAATTTGAAGTAACTACTTAACATGGAAGTTAACCAATTACGTTTAATTGTTGTAAATGCTAAAAAGAAGTTCATCAGCAAAGTCATATCTATAGTGCCGACATGTAGATTAAACTTTTTCTGTATGTAGGGCGAAAAACCACTTCTTCAACAAATTGGAAACAGACATTCCGCTAAGGATCAAAATTTAATTTTTATTTTGTTCTGTAGTAGCGAATACTAACTATCTCTTTGGGCATAAAAAACACGTTTGTTATGCCTTCTCCGCCTATTGACCACAAATGAAAATTCCGTTTTAAGCTTCATGAATATTCCGGAATACTATTGTATTGAAGTCGTATTACCATTTTTTGAGATAATTCGGTCACCAACGTTTGGCTTAACAAAATGATGGTCTCACGCTCTGTATGGCATATTACACCATCGTGTTGGAACCATTTCTCGTTCAAATAATGTGCAATGACATGGTAAATAAAAAAAATCAATTGATCGTCCACTGGCTCAAATTCTTCCTTCAGTTAGATCTTATATAGATGTAGGCCAAGATCTTTCTTCAGCATTTGCATAGACCGAGTTACTGAGAATGGTGTCGGTTCGATAAATGCACGTCCCCTGTCACACTTACGTCTGCAGCGTCGATGGATTCCATTAGCTGCTCAGATGGATCATTATATGCAGGGGTCCATAAGTATAGCGAACAGAACGTGCATTTTAAAAATTAATTTGCAAGATTTGTAAACGTTGTTCTTGTACAGTTTTTACATAGTGTTTTTCCAAAATGTACTAAAAGAAAATCTATCATACTTCATTAGTATGACAAAAATTTAACCATTGTAGTTTAACTAAAATGAATATTGCTTAATTTTTCTATCTAAATGATTTATTACCGATTCACTCTCCTGGAAAGTAATTTAAAAATACATACCTGTGTAGTAAATTAAAAAAAAATCACTGTTTTAATCTGCGCAGCTACTATGTATCCTCAACTTTCTGGTGTACGGACCATTATTTTATACAGTTAAAAAATTAACTATTGAAGTGCGTGGGCAGCGCCTCGGTACTTTTTACTTATTTAGTTCCAAATAGCCTGTTCATAATGGCGGATCAATTTGTTCGCGTCGAAAAAAAGAAAAAACGTAGTAATCGTATACCAGTATCAGAATGTACGATGACTCAAATCGTAGTTCGCGCTGAGAAGCATGAAGATTTCAGGTAGAGATATTTTTTTAGCAATGAACAATTGTTCAGTAACTTCAGACCAATGGGCCCCGGCTATAATTTTTATCTACCATTCCGATATTTGGCGACGGAGAGAATAGTATATTTTTGACATTGTTTTGGATCCCGCCCAATATTCTGAAAAATTATTATTAAAAACTTAATTTCTGTATGCCAGCTAACCAATACATAGATTTGCCTCTGTAATACCTCATTTAGTTTGTTGGGAAGTTAGTTTTACGCAGAAGGTCTCAAAAAATATATATCTGAAGTTTTCGGTTTGTGCTCATTTAAAAACCAAAAAAAAAACTATCTGAAATATTAATGCTTTCCAAATGCAAATTTTTTATAATTCATCGTAGATTCTGATTTTGGTTGAGATTTTTGCGAATAAAAAAATTGGCCCACCTTACTGTTCATATCTCTAGGCGAACAGCAATAATCTGTGGAATTTTGACAGTTATTACTGTTTGTTTTAAAAGGGGTGTGGAACAGCCCACTTCCAGCCTTACTGTAATTCATACTGCAACAACATATGTCGCATTATAGTCTTTTTTACTTTAAAGTTGTATGGGCGGTGCCACGCTCCTTTATACAATCACAACTAAGTTCAACCAGTGACTAACAACAGGTCATCAGTACCACTTTTTAAAATTATCTTATAAATCAGTCTATTAGAAAAGCCGTCAGAGCGAGTGTGGCACCGCCTTCTTCCTCCCTGGCAGTATTTAATACTGCTCCAATAACATATATACCAAATCTCATCTTCATACCTCTGATAGCTCATGAGATATAGCTCTTTTAATTTTCAAGTTATATCCAAGTTTATCCAATCACAACCAAATATAGCCACGGACTTTTAACAGGTCAACAGTACCACTAGATAAAATTTTCGTATCAATCGATCTATTAGAAAAGCGATTTTTGAAAAAAGGGCGTGGCACCGCCCACTTCCATCTAGCTGAAATTAATACTGCTCCAACAAAATATATACCAAATCTCATCTTCATACCTCTGATAGTTCATAAGATATAGCCCTATCGATTTTCAAGTTGTATGGGCGGTGCCACGCCCCTTTATCCAATTACAACCAAATGTAGTCAGGAACTATCTACAGGTCAACAGTACCTCATGGTAAAATTTTTGTATCAATCGGTCTATTAGAAAAGCCGTCTGAGCGATATTTGAAAAAAGGGGCGTGGCGCCGCCCACTTTTTGAAAAAATAAAACCTTTTAAACCATCCGGAAGCAATAGCGAACAAAACAAAAAAAAATTTTGAAAATCGGTCTAGCCGTTTTTGAGTTTTAGCGAGACAACTGCACATCAATTCATTTTTATATATAAGATTCTACTTCTACTTCACTTTCACTTGACGACATGTTTGCACTTCAATAACAATTAGATGTTTGATCTTCCTTTGCTCAAGTAATTGCAATTGGTTTGAACTCATTTTTATGCATACGAAATTGAGCAAAAGCTGTTGCTGTTTGATTGAACTCGACTTACGAGCAATTGCTCACTTGACTCTACTTAGCACTTTTACTCGTTTTTATACATGAGACCCATTGTCTCAGGGGTGACGAAACATATATCAAACAATAGAATTTCACCCCAGTAACAAAACCTTAAACTACATTTTGCTCTACTACGTCACAAATGCTATTGTTAGATATAGGGTTTGTTTACCCCCGAAAAAGTGTGTTGCACTGTGTTATAATTCATAATGTCTGCTTGTAGGGCGTAAAGGGTTAGAGAGAGGATTTTCGGTCGTAAGGGCAGACGAGACATATAACAAAATTGTACAACCAAGATTACTGCCAAAAAATATAAAATTCAATATCTCATAAGACATTTGTTTATGGGGGCACCGGAAGAGTCTTTTCTAATTATTGAACACAAAAATTTCATAAGAGATCATAATTTCTAATGGGTGGGGAAACATCCCGGTTTCTAAGTTTTCACCTACGAATACAAAATATTAAAAGTAAACTATTTATTTTCAACGTCTTGAGAATTTTTTTTGGAAACTATTGAAATTTTCGGCAAATTTCTAATTTGTATGGGTGGACCAGTTGGAGTTGCACAACGTTTCCGATATTCACGGAAGTCAACGTTTAATAAACGTTTACCATCCGCAAAATTTTATCAAATTCAGTGTACTTACAAAAAAACCAGTAAGAATGTTACAGTCTCTCAGTACCCTTAGTAAAACATAAACTGATCTATAATATTAATATTATTACTCGATTTCTAAAGTGGGCGTAGTGAATACATTTGTATGGGAGGTACCAGAAGGTGCGCGGCTAGACTTTCAGTTTTTTTTCTCCAAAACTTTATCCTATTATAGCTTCACAAAATACAGAATTTGGGCACGATCATGTCGAGTGTATTAATATTATTACTCCATCTCCAAAGTGGGCGGAGTGAATACATTTGTATGAGAAGTACCAGAAGGGGAGCGTCTAGACTTCGAGATTTTTTTCTCCAAAACTTTATCCTGTTATACCTTTACTAAATACAGAATTTGGGCACGATCGCGTTAGGTCTATTAATAATATTAATCGATTTCTAAAGTGGGCGGTACTAGACTTTTCAATTTTTTTCTCCAAAACTTTATCCTGTTATAGCTTTACTAAATAAAGAATTTGGGTACGATCACATTGGATTTATTGATATTATTACTCCAGCTATATAGTGGGCGGAATGATACATTTATATGGGAGGTACCAGAAGGGGTGTGGCTAGGCTTCTAATTTTTTTTTCCAAAACTTTATCCTGTTATAGCTTTACTACAAACAGAATTTGGGTATGATTCCATTTGGGGTATGGATATTATTACTCGATTTTTAAAGTGAGCGGAATGATGTATTTGTATGGGAGGTACCAGAAGAGGCGGGTCCATGTAGCCCATTTGCAATGCCGTAAGTAGTTTTGGGAAAATATTAACTCATGCAAAATTTCAAAAGATTTGGTTGCGTCTTTCGAAAGTTATCGTGCGCAGCAGCCGGACAGACAGACAGACGGACATGGCTCGAACGACTTAAAAAGTCATGAATCGAATTTGGTTCAAAGAAACTTAGGGTCTAAAGTGAGTCCTTCTGTGTGTTTTACCATTATTGGTCGTATCAAATTATATATACCCTTCTACCGTAGGGTAAGGGTATAAAAATTAAGAATTACAATTCCTTCAATTTGTTGATATAACGTTTCGCTACATAAGCAATAGTTTTACTTTTTCATTCTTCAAATGATTTTGAACTGGTTTTTTTTGTATCAGTTACAAATTAAATGTTGTACTCCTTGGCGTATGCTTTACGTGGAATATTACTTATGGTAATCATACGCCACCATATAGTATTTATGTTATGTCAAACAAAAGAGCCTAAAACGTGACAAATTCCCCTATACGATACTTACTAACTTCAAATCCATATTAAATTATTATGGCATGTAACTTGACAAAACGAATGATGCAGAACTTCTTCTTTTTGGGGCTACTTTCACGTGCAGTTCTCAGAATTAAGTCCCAAAATCATGTGTTGTACTGTGTTATACTAGCTTTCTCGGTTTGCGTTCGTCCACCCTTACTAACAATGAATCTTCTTAAGAGTTTAAGCAAAAAAGGTAAAATGCAAACATTACTAATACAGTTTGTTTTACACGTGAACAATTGTTAAATGATTTAGCTTTAGTTGTCTGGTCTGGATGTTGGTGGCAGTTAATCCTCTTAGTTATGCACTTTGGCCAATTTTTAGTTCTGAAAGTACGATTTTCAAAAAATATTTTCGTACCCCACAACTACTCTATAAGAAAAGCGTATTACCCAAAAGTTTTAGATATGTGCTCTGGGTGATGGTTTAATGTTCGCCCCTATGTGGCCCTAAAAATACTAATTTGATTTTTCAGTTCTTATCGCACAACTTTTCTAGTACGTAAACGTGACTACCTTAAGGCATTTGGTCCAGGCGATAATACCAGTTTTATCGCTTTTTCGGTATCGGTATTTTTACCCCTAAAGTACCAATTCCGAAAAAATATATGATATCGCAGAACTTCTCCATAAAATTTATATTCATTTATATTTTTGCGACTCTACCTTCAGCAGTTTAGTCTGGGCGATTGTACCAGTTTTATCCCTTTTCGACCTTTTTATCCCTAAAAGGTATGAATATTGGTCTGGACAATAATAATGTTTTTATCCCTTCGTCAATTTTTCACCCCAGCGAGTGCGGATTTCAAAAAAACCTATAAGCTAAGTTTGTAGATTATACCTTTGGTCTGAGTGATGGTACCAGTTTTATCCTTTTTTTTTTTTTGGCAATTTTTACCCCTAAAAGTACGAATTTTTCAAAAATAACTTTCTTAGCTGATGGTAACTCGAAAAGGGAAACAACCATCCCAAATTTCATCCTACCTACAGCAGTTTCACCCAGCCAGTCACCAAGCAACTTTGAATATATATCGCCCTGCAATAACACCATAGGTAATAAAGCCATATGGGCTATATACACCACTAAGTTTATCGACTCATGAAATAATGCCATAATGGCTTTATTTCACACCTTCTGTAGTAATAAAGTCATATGGCCTTTTTTCCTATCTGAAATAAGACCATATAGCTTTATTAAATATGGCTTTATCGCACGTCACCAAATATATAAATTAAGAAAATTTTATCACAATCGGCCCTTTAATATGACCGAAATAAGGATTTTTAATAACCTTTTTTTCATAAACTTTTTTTTCATAACTCTAATGGCTCGTGAGATAAGACCGATTTAAAATTCGGTTTGTGTGGGCGATGCCACGCTCTCTTGTCCAATTATATGTACATGTCGCCTATGATAGAGACCCTACAGACAGTACCACACAAAGAAAATTTCATTGCAATCGATCCATTTATTTGGCCCATATAAAGATTTTTTTGAAAGAGATGTGGCATTTTTTTGTCCTACCAATATATGTACCGAATCCCGACTTCGTACCTATAATGGTAAATGAGATACAGCAGTTGCAAATGATGTTACCAAAACCGCGTGCATAACTCTTTTTGGACTCTTTGAGTTTGAACATATGACTTTTTAGTTATGCAACGAGGGGTGTCAAAAAAGGAAGAACAGCACTTTCATCAACTTAACGTGGCCTAATGCAACTTTGGGAAATTTCCTGAAATATCATGTAGAGAAGGACTGATTACGTCGTCCTCTTCAAGAAAAAATAAGTGCACTGGGCAAAAAACCGGAATCCAAAACTGTTAAGAATTATAAATTTATATCGGAAGTTCATTCCGAATGCAGCTGCAACTCAAGTACCCTACCCTAGCTCGTCTTTCAGAAAGGTAACAAAAAGTATGAGGACAGCTAATTATGAGAACAGACGAAGCTAGAGCTGCATTTGAAAAAAGTTAATTAGATCTCAGTAATGGAACACTTTTGATCCATTCGACTAAAGATGCCTATATGCATCGTTTTGGGTGCTTCTAATATAACGATTGGTGGCTCATCAGCAGAAAACAAGCGAGCGAAACCTTTATGTTTTTGTTCCAAAAAACTTAACGATGCTCAAAAACGCTTTAACTCATATGATAGGTTACTTCGAGCCGTGTACTTAGTTGTAAAGTATAAACGGCACATGTTGGAGGGTCGATATTTTATATTTTTCACAGACGTCAAGCTAAGTCGAGACAAAACCACACCACGACAATTTCGCCAACTCGACTACTTGTCTCAATTTTCAACTATGATCCGTAACATTAGTGGCGAGGAAAACGTGTTGGCGGGTACCCTCTGCTGCACTTCAACAATCACAATACCTTCATTATTGGATTACGACAAGTTGACCCAAAATCAGAAGATAGGGATTTTTGTCGAAGTCAAAATCGCCTCTGTTGATTTTGAAACAAATTTAACTTCACCACCGTTCGTACCTCTCATATTTCGAAGGCTTTTACTTGACTTGCAACACAACTTGTCATGCGAAGGTATGAACACTACAATCAAAACTATTCAGAAATGATTAGTATGGCCCGTTCTAAAAAAAGACATTCGTTTCGTTCTTGAACCTAAAGCTGTGTAATATGTCTACGATCAAACGTACACCGGCACATCCAAAGTAGGATTATATCCTACAATAACATCACATTAACATCGACATATTTAGTCCTCTACCTATGTATGTGGGATTTATATCCTTATAAACCTCTACACGCATTGGTCCGAATTAATTCCAATCGAGAACATAATGCCTTTTATCGATGATAAATCACGTTGGTCTGCCATTCAAATAAAATATCGACAGACTAAAGGCGACAATTTGAGTCCCAACTATTCAAAGATTTTACAAAACGATATCAGTGCCATAAATATTACTATGTGCAACTGACATAAATGTGATTTACAACATTGAGTTGTTTTCAAAGATTTTAGCAAAAAAAAAAAACATAATTTGATATTGTTTCTGGGTTAAGTGGGCTTGTTACTTCAGACCCTACTATCATCACAACATTATCTTTTGTGTCAGATATTTTTATAATAAAATACTACATTTGGTGTGATTGAACATTGATGGCATTTGTAATGCTCTACATTGAATTGAATAACTGCGACGATGAGTACTTGTTTGGTTAATTGATGTTATGTCACTAGGAAATGATTTGCAAAATTTGTTCACCTTACTAACTACTACACACTAGTGGTGACCAAGTTCGTAAACAAGATTTTCTTGTTAATAAAGACGAGAGAGAAAATTGGGTCAATGTGATAAGGAAATTTATGCTGTATAGAAAATGGAACAACTATTTGACATAATATTAGAAAAGCTTTGAAGAATTAAAATGTTATTAATGACCAATATATATTAATATGATGCTTTCTTTGGGATGCCATAGTCGTGCATTAACTCCCTTACAATCACATCTTTTTTCAACGTGTTATGTACGGCTAATAGAAGACCACTTATTACGAAAATTTTAACCAAAATATAAATATTACATATACATATTACTTTTCATAGATTTATCATTCTAAAAAACCATTACCTCAATTTATTCAGTTGAATCGACTGATAAATCCTTACCCTATGTAAGCACTGTCTCGGAAAAAATTAATCTTTAAAAATAGTATTAAAAGCTTTATTTGAAATTAAATATATTATTCCTATTTAGTAATTTATATTCATCCTTAAACTTAACTTAATTTCCCTTTACACCCCATGAATGAGGTATGGGATACTTCTCGCGTTGTTGTGAATTAACACGCTTTCTATTTTAGATTCACAACAAACGGCACCTACTTGTTTACTCACGTGCGAACGTCACTGTTTGAGAAGTTTTTGCCAGACATGCCGATTGTCTCGACACTTATACTGCGAAGTTCCTGTCGACAACATCGAGGGTGCCGGAAATGAAAAAAATGTATATGACTGCCGGCCCCAATTTCGAGTGACCGAAATCACCACTATAGTGTTAATGCATATTGTTTTTGTAAGTACACTGAATTCAGTCAAATTTTCACTAGGAAAAACTTTTCAAACACTGACGTTCGCATTCGTCGATAAACAAGTAGGTGCCGTTAGTTATGAATCAAAAAATAGATCGCGTGATAATTCACAACAATGCTAGAAGCTATCCATACCTCATTCATGGGGTGAAAAACAAAATTACGTTGTTTTTAAGGTGATTAGGGTCATTTTTTTGAGAGATAACAAAAGGGGAGTGGGGCAGATTTCGGTTTTCTGAGGTTTAGCCTAGTTTTACAAGATAATCAAACTGACCAAGTTAAAATATCCTTAAGATTTCCTTTCGGCAGTTATGGGAGAAATATAAATTTTCCAAAAATAGGTCATATTGTATGGAAGGTACTAAGAAGGTGTCGTCCTTATATGGATTATAAATTTTAGTGTCAAATTATTAAAAGCGTAAATCCCACGCTAAATTTGACTGAATTCAGTGTACTTTTAAAAGGATATTTAGAAAGGTAGTAACGGTATAAATACAAATTTCGTTAAAATTGGTCATTTTGTATAGATGGTACCTGAAGGTGTAGGGCTATACTGCCTATTTACAATCCCATATGTCCATTTTAGCAAATATTAATACTGGTAAATTTTCATACGTGTACGTGACGGTGTACTTGAGTTAGCTTTCCACCAGACATCCAGTCAGACGGACATGGCTAAATCGTCTTAAATTTTCCTGTAACGAATTTTGTCCTAAAATACTTGGGGTCCTTAATACGTTACACTTTTACTTGTATCAAATGATATATGTATATCCTCATCCCTAAGGATGGTAAATTTAGTCATTGGCATGGAAGGTACCAGAAGAGAATTGGCCAAGGTTTCAGAATTTTAAGGATTTGTCTACTATTACAAAGTAAGTAAACTGACAAAATTTATATATCCTGCCGTTGACCGTTTGGGATGTATGGTGGAAATATTAATTTTCCAAAAAATCAGAGGAGTGGTGCTATTCTACCTACCTATTTGCAATCCAATAACTTCATTTGGAAAAATTGTAATACTGGTAAATTTTCAAAAGGACCAGTTATCCTGCCCCCCAGCCTTCCAATCAGCCCGCTGGTCAGCCAACCAGACAGACGGACATGGATCAAAATTATTTTCCAATAGGTACTTGACAACTTTGAATTTAATTTGTGAACGTACTATTTCACTGATCATCTAACTGTTACTTTCCTTTTTTTCGGTAAACTCAACTTTTTCATCATGGTAAAGTACACAAACGAACAACGAGCAAAGTCGGTGACCGCAACTTTAAGAATGTTAATTCCAATTTTCGGTCGTTATTCTCGCCCTAGTAGACCACCAATAACATTTTTAGTGCATACATTCGAAGTGACGAAAATATCGCTGGCGTTCAGGCGTCCATAGCAAACGATCCAAATCAGTCGATTCCGCGTAATTCTCAAGAACAGGGCGTCACCAAGACCACTTTATGCCGAATATTGCATACAGATCTTGGTTTACACCCATACAAGATAAAGCTGACTCATGAATTGAAACCGACGGATCATTTGACGCGACGTGCGTTCTCCGATTCTGGCTGAAGATGTCTGAAAATGCGCCAAGATGATGAATTTCATCGCAAAATCATCTTTAGTGACAAAGCTCATTTTGGGCTCAATGGTGTCGTCAATAAGCAAAACATGCGTAATTGGTTTGGTGAAAATCCACATGAGCTTCATGAATCAAAACATACGCAAAAAATAATTGTTTGGTGCGGTTTGCATGCCGGCGACGTCATTGGGCCATATTTTTTCGTCGATAATAACGATCGTCACGTTACTGTAAATGGCGATCGTTAACGCGCCATGATTACAGATTATTTTTGGTCCGAATTGGAAAACATGGACTTGGACGACATGTGATTTCAACAGGACGGTGGAACAAGCCACACAGCATACGTTACAATCGATTCATTGAAGAGTACGTTGATGAGCGTGTTATCTCAAGAAATGGACTAGTCAATTCGCAGCCTCGTTCGTGCGATTTAACGCCACTAGATTTTTTTCTTGGGAGCTAAGTCAAATCATTGGTATATGCCAGACCTCAGACCTGGTATATGCTAGACCTCAAATCCAACATTGAACTCGAAATAGCGGTCGTTACGGCCGAAATGTGTGACCGAGTCATCGAAAACTGGGTCCAACAAATCTACCTCTACCGACGTGCCCGCGGTGGCCATGTGAACGAAGTCGAGTTCCATTCATAACTGTTGTGACTGCATTTAAAGCCGATCATAAAGTTTTGGAAATATCTCAAATGGTTTACGTTTTATTTAAAACAAAAGTTGTAAAGTTCTTATTGGAAACCCTGTTATAAAGCAATGTGTACTAATTATACCCTCACCCAACGGGTAGGAGGGTATATATATATGCTTTTATTATACCATCACCCTTAGGGATGAGGGTATATATCATTTGATACGACCCAAAAGTGTAACACATAGAAGGAGTCACTTTAGACCCTAGGTTTCTTAGAACCAAGTTCGATTCATGACTTTTTAAGTCATTTGAGCCATGTCCATCTGTCCGGCTGGTTCGCACGATAACTTTCGAAAGACGCAGCCAAATGTCTTGAAATTTTGCACGAGTTAATATTTCCCCAAAACTACTTACGGTATTGCAAATGGGCTACATGGCTCCGCCCCTTCTGGTACCTCCCATACAAATACATCATTCTGCCCACTTTAGAAATCGAGTTATAATATCAATACACCCAACGGGATCGTACCCAAATTCTGTACTTAGTAAAGCTATTACAGGATAAAGTTTTGAAAAAAAAAATTGGAAGTCTAGCCACGCCCCTTCTGGTACCTCCCATACAAATTCACCTTTCCGCCCACTTTAGATATGGAGCAATAATATCAATAAATTCATCGCGCTCGTACCCTAATTCTTAATTGAGTAAAGCTATAGCAGGATACAGTTTTTGAGAAAAAAAACTGAAGTCTACCAACGCCCCATCTGGTACCTTCCACACACATCTGGTACCGCCCACTTTAGAAATCGATTAATATTATTATTAGAACTACCGCGATCGTGACCAAATTCTGTATTTAGTAAAGTTGAAGCAGGATAAAGTTTTGGAGAAAAACCTGGAAGTCTAGACACGCCCATTATGGTACCTCCCATACAAATGTACCTTTCCGCCCACTTTAGAGATGAAATAATAAAATCAATACACTTGACACGATCGTGCCCAAATTCTGTATTTAGTAAAGCTATAACAGGATAAAGTTTTGGAGAAAAGATCTGGATGTCTAGACACGCCCCTTCTGGTACCTCCCATACAAATGCACCACGCCGCCCACTTTAGAGATGGAGTAATAATATCAATATTCTCGACACGATCGTGCCTCAATTCTGTATTTTATTAAGTTATAACAGGATAAAGTTTTGGAGAAAAAATTGGAAGTCTAGCGGCGCCCCTTATGGGACCTCCCATACAAATGTACCTTTCCGCCCACTTCAGAGATGGAGTAATAATATCAATTCATTCAACGCTATCGTGCCCAAACTCTGTATTTAGTAAAGCTATAACAGGATAAAGTTTTGGAGGATAAACCTAGAAGTCTAGACACGCCCCTTCTAGTACCTCCCTTACAAATTTACCACTCCACCCACTTTAGAAATAGAGTAATAATATCAATATAATAGCAATTTTTTTATTTTACTAAGGGTGATGGTATATGTAAGTCGGGTCGCCCGACTGAAACTTTCTTACTGATTTTTGACCTCCGTTTGTATGATAACACGACACTGTGCTGAGTATCTACCGCAAATTATAATTTGGTTATTACTTACTTTTATTAATTCTATGAACCATTTAACGTTTTTTTCGAATGAATTTTGTATATATCCTCAAACAATGTTTTTAAGTTCATTCAGTAATATTATCCAAATTCATTGTATCAAAATCAAAATTTTTGTTAAAATAAGATACCTTCACTCGATTTTCGTAAGCTTTATCTCATTTTGTTCATAGGTTATGTGACATTACTAGAAAGTAGTAAGACAACACATTTTTCCGTTTTGGAAAATTATTTTTTATATGAAAAAAGAATTAACTTTTTCAGCAAATTTTTTATATTTTATTTCGCAAATTTATTTATAACTACGAAACTGTTGAGAGAAATGATATATGAACAGTTTAAAGAAATTCTAATTCCGAAATCTTAAGTTATGCTCCCCTAACGAGGCTGCAAAGATATCATTTTTGGTGGGTGGCACCGACAAATACCCAAAATCACATATTACGACCAACCTAGTGGACACGATAACTCAAGCAAACTTTAACTGAGCTTTGTAAAAATTTGTAATTAAAAATGTATTGTTATTAGACAGGATAGCTCCAATCCTTCCGTAACTTTCATATAAATTTACTTATTTTTGGAAAAACAACATTTCTCCCAAACTACAGGATATTTGAATTTGGATGGTTTGATATATTTTTTCTATAATTAGATATATTTATCCCATTACTTCCAAACCGATATAGCGGGATATTTGAATTTGTCTTATTAATTTATCTTGTAATAGTTGACCAAACCTCAGAAAATCGAAACATTGCGTCAACCGTACAAATGACTGAATTTACATATGTTTGTCAGTCAAATTTCATACGATCTAATAGTTTATTAAATAATAATGGGCATCGCTGTGCCGCCCTTACTACGCACTTCCTCCCACACAAGTTAGCATGTATCCAGAAATTTACTAATTTCCCAATAATTTCTAAAAGAACATCTTCATGAGGGTTGAGTATTTATCAGTCAGTTCACCTGACTGAAATTTTTTATACTATTTTTAAGTATTTCATATACGCGATGTCTGCTACAATATTTTTAACTTAAACTTCTTGGAAACTTTTTATCTCATGTGCATTATTATCTCTATTTTGTTTTTTTTTTTTTTAAACAAATCGAAATGTATACACATCAAATTTCATCATGTTATTATGGTACGTCAACCAATATAAACTCCATTAAAGACAATACAAACTCCATTAGCATGGCGTTAACACCATCATAATCATAAGGATGATGACTGCAATGCGATATCTTAGTGTTTATTATTCCAAACAGTTTCAATTTAAGTAATTTCAAGTAATAGTACATATCATGTAATTAGTATTCAGGCAAGATGAATCCATAAAATGTGATATTAGTGGCGCATGTCACATTTACAGATATCACCATCAGATAGATATCAGCACATATCTTTATACATATAAATTATTATAAATTTCACTATGTAAACTTTAGCTGTTTCTTTTTATTTGTTTATTGCTTTTTTTGGTGTTGTTATTTTCTTCATCTGCAATCGGTCATTGAGGCACAAATATGTATAAAAAAAATTTCTCACACATTACAATTTACTCTTGACCACTTTGGCAATTTCTTTGGCCTTTCTTTGAGCCATGCAATCATTGAACTACAAAACAGCCAAAGGCGGCAATGTATGTGTGTGTGTGTGTGTGTATTACAGTAACTCTTGAACAAAATACTCAATTAAATGATTAAATTTTCAATTTTTCCAACCAACACCAACGATTTTTACATTAGATATTTGAGACACGTACTTTTCTGATCGAAATTGTATTGTTTCACTTTGATGCCAACACAACAGCCGCACAGGGGTCCCTGGCAATCACAGGGCTTCCCAAACGTTGACCATATGGAACCTTTGTCGGAGAATTTAATGTTTGAGAGAAAACGGCCGCGCGATACCGAAACTGTGGGCGGTAAGAAGGCGTTACGCGTCGCAAGATCGTAAAATATAAGACCATTGTTGTACGAGCGAGTTTCGACTAGAAGCACTAGGCATGAGGAGGCCACCACCACGATTAGACACAGGCAAATTGTGTGTAACGACATTTGGCTTTAAATTTGCAAACGAATTCTTTTTCTGGTTTGTAATAATAATTCCTTTAATCACAGTATTTGAAACACTTTTCTGCTCATTTATTTGTCAATTTTGCAATGTTCGAGTTTTTGGTTTTCCAATTTAGTTGACCGCTCAACCGACCGACCGTCTTTACACTTCGAGAGTTTATTATGCATTAAAGTCTTCATTGTGGTTAACATTTGTTTAAAAATGAAATTGAAACTGATTTTTCCGATGTTTAGCCGCTATTTCATTGTCAGTCAGTCGGTCGGTCTGTCTGTCTGTTTATTTGTGTGTTCGCGCGCGCTCTCTTGTGTCGTTTTCTCAAGCCGGGGCGCCTGCGCAATGATGGGTGACTGGCTGCTTAACTAACTGGTGTTGGCGCTGCCGCTTGTGCTGCCGTTTCGGATTGTTGTCTGTGGCGCTCGCAAACTCGTCAGCGTCAGCCACAACTGTAGCACCTCCAGCTTCAACAGTTAACTGTCCCAGTCCCCACTAGCAGTCAGTTTGCTAGCTAGCCCATCTTCACACACAGTTTGCATGCAATGCTCAAACGTGATCGTGTCTTGAATTCAATGCACAAGAAATGTTTACTTCTTTCATTGTTGACTTGCAGATTATGGATAGGTAAATCGATGGCTTGTTGGATTTATTTGCGTTTTTTTTTTGTTTTGTTGTTTTTTTGGTAGCTGTGCTTTATTTTTTTTTATTTTTTTGCATATGCACCCCACACACACACACACACACGTTGTCGATTATTGAGTGGCAATCTTTCACCTTCTAACATATCTACGTGAGAGTTTTGCTCTGCTTGCTAAAGATACGAAAAACAAAACACAAGATCGTTTGATTTTCTATTGGGAGCATTAAACGCTAAGCTTTCAAGTGAATAATTGCTTTAAATTTGCTCTTTATTAAATGGAAAGATTAATGTCAATAGGTGATAGTGGTTCTTTATTGGAAAATTTATATTTTTAAATCGATATTTTTGGCAGCTGAGGTGTATAACCATCACCATATCTCCAGTGTTTAGTGTCATAGACAACCAGTGAGAATGTTTCAGCCGGGAAAATCGACTTATATATTTCCTTAACCTCAATAAAACATAAAATTTTCGATTATACTGATATAATTACTCGATTTTTAAAGTGGGCGGGGTGGTACATTTGTATGGGAGGTACCAGAAGGGCCGTGGCTGAACTTACAATTTTTTTCCGAAACTTTATCCTGTTATATCTTTAGAAAATACAGAATTTGGGCACAATCGCATTGGGTGTATTGATATTATTACTCCATCTCTAAAGAGGGCGGAGTGGTACATTTGTATGGGAGGTACCAGAAGGGGCGTGTCTAGACTTCCAGATTTTTTTCTCCAAAACTTTATCCTGCTTGAGCTTTACTAAATACAGAATTTGGGCACGATCGCGTTAGTCCTATTAATAATATTAATCGATTTCTAAAGTGGGCGGTACCAGATGTGCATGGGAGGTACCAGATGGGGTGTGGGTAGACTTCCAATTTATTTCTCAAAAACTGTATCCTGCTATAGCTTTACTAATCAAAGAATTTGGGTACGATCCCTTTGGATTTATTGATATTATTACTCCATCTCTAAAGTGGGCGGAAGGTACATTTGTATGGGAGGTACCAGAAGGGGCGTGGCTAGACTTCCAATTTGTTTCCCAAAACTTTATCTTGTTACAGCTTTACTAAGTGCACAGTTTGGGTACGATGTCGTTGGGTGTATTGATATTATTACTCGATTTCTAAAGTGGACGGAATGATGTATTTGTATGGGAGGTATCAGAAGGTGCGAGGCCATGTAGCCCATTTGCAATACCGTAAGTAGTTTTAGGGAAATATTGACGACTTAAAATTTCATGAATCGAATTTGGTTCAAAGCAACCTAGGGTCTAAAGTGACTCCTTCTATGTGTTTCACTTTTGGGTCGTATCAAATGATATATACCCTCATCCCTAAGGGTGATGGTATAAATATATGGACCTATTTGTGTCGACGGTGAGTTTCTCCATCGGATGAACCATTAGCTGTATGTGCTTTACCAAGTTTCGAAGAGTCAGAATCCAATGACTATTTTGGCTGGGACATGTTGCCAGCGAGAAAGATGTTTGAAGACGAACCTGAAGGACGACGCAGGGCAGGGAAACCAAAACTAAGTGGTTAGCGACATGCTAACATCTGGTAGGACAAACTGGAGAACGCACTCGCGAAACGTGTGGAATTCTTTAATTCTTCAGGCCTCTAAACTCTGCACTTGAATCACATTTTTTCAGCACAGGACATAATAAGCTTAGATTCCAATCAACGGTCATGCATTCGTTAAGCCACACCGTGCGATGGAGCTGGTACACTCGTTATCAGATCATCTTTAGCGGACTTGAAGAGCTCTGTCGTTTATTTTTCAGCCGCGATATTGCTCTTCCTTGGGCCGTTTCCTAACAGGACAGGTTACAATTGGCTTAGCATTGCCATATAAGCAGCATCCTGTTCCTCAGACGCTATGTCACATTCTTCATCGTACCAAGTACGGTTGTTGCGACGGTTGCCATTGAATGAGCAATATGCTACTACTGTGCATCGCAAACGTCAGTAGTAGAGGCGTTGTGTCGTAGTAGTTTAGAGAGTTAGTTGGAGTAGACAGTGGATCGATAGACCAAGAACATCTTCCTTTCCTGTTTTTTGCATTAAAATCTCTCAGGGAAATTTTAATGTCGTGGAAAGGCAGAATACGTTTCTTTCTTCTAGGCATTTGTAGAATGCATCTTTAATATCATTGTCTTTATCCTCCTTCGGGGCATGTTCACAAATCTGCGTGATGTAGAAATATTTCGCCTTGATGCGTATTGAGGCTATTAAATCACTAACAGGATTGAACCGCGAGACAAGATGTCTGTGTCTTTGGCCAATTACATATCCATATCTGAATTCGTGTCACAATTTTTATGTCTCGAACATCCACCGGTCGTGGAGTAGTGGTTAGAACAAGCGACTACCATGCGGGAGATCCCTGTTTCGATTCCCGGCTCCAGTCATCTACATTTTTCTTTCATTGTCGGCCCCCTCGATGTTTTCAACAGCAACTTTGCAGTCTAAGTGTCGAGACAATCGGCATGTCTAGTAAAAGTTTCTCAAATAGTGATGTTCGCATTTGTCGATGAAACAAGTTGGTGCCGTTTGCTGTGAAACTAAAATAGATTGCGAGTAATTCACAACAAGGCGAGAAGTTATCCCATGGGGAGTAAAGGGAAATAAAGTTTTTTTTTTATAAAGAGCATCCATCTCATTTCTTGGATGACGGTTCATATCTGTCTTGTATTTTTCGAGGACATACGCCAGTCCGATAAGGGGCACCTTCTTTATAAAGTGTTCGGACGTTCCAGGTGCATATCCATAAAACATGGTCTACTTATTATTACGTTTGCGGTGGATGTCAACATTTGGGGTTTACGTTTGTCACTTTTTTTTGTGTTTGCATAGCCGTTATAGGATCTGAAGGCGGGTAGCTAGTCCAACCATCAAGGTTTGTTTCTCCTCTCTGCTGCTATTTATGATTAAAATTTCCCGAAACCAGTAAGAAAGTTTCAGTCGGGCGACCCGACTTACATATACCATCACCCCCAGTAAAATAAAAAAATTGCTATTATATTGATATTATTACTCGATTTCAAAAGTGGGTGGAGTGGTAAATTTGTATGGGAGGTACTAGAAGGGGCGTGTCTAGACTTCTAGGTTTATCCTCCAAAACTTTATTCTGTTATAGCTTTACTAAATACAGAATTTGGGCACGATCGTGTCAAGTGATATTATTATTCCATCTCTAAAGTGGGCGGAAAGGTACATTTGTATGGGAGGTACCAGAATGGGCGTGTCTAGACTTCCAGATTTTTCTCCAAAACTTTATCCTGCTTAAACATTACTAAATACAGTTTTTGGTCACGATCGCGGTAAGTCTAATAATAATATTAATCGATTTCTAAAGTGGGCGGTACCAGATGTGTGTGGGAGGTACCAGATGGGGCGTTGGTAGACTTCAGTTTTTTTTCTCAAAAACTGTATCCTGCTATAGCTTTACTAAATTAAGAATTAGGGTACGAGCGCGATGGATTTATTGATATTATTACTCCATATCAAAAGTGGGCGGAAAGGTGAATTTGTATGGAAGGTACCAGAAGGGGCGTGGCTAGACTTCCAATTTTTTTTCCAAAACTTTATCCTGTAATAGCTTTACTAAGTACAGAATTTGGGTACGATCCCGTTGGGTGTATTGATATTATAACTCGATTTCTAAAGTGGGCGGAATGATGTATTTGTATGGGAGGTACCAGAAGGGGCCGAGCCATGTAGCCCATTTGCAATACCGTAAGTAGTTTTGGGGAAATATTAACTCGTGCAAAATTTCAAGACATTTGGTTGCGTCTTTCGAAAGTTATCGTGCGAACCAGCCGGACAGCCACCAGACAGACAGACAGACGGACATGGCTCAAACGACTTAAAAAGTCATGAATCGAATTTGGTTCAAAGAAACCTAGGGAGTAAAGTCACTCCTTCTATGTGTTACACTTTTGGGTCGTATCAAATGATATATACCTTCATCCCTAAGGGTGATGGTATAAAAACACAGTCCAGGTGCCACCGCGTGGATGTTATGAGTCGGCATGAGAAACTAATAAAATTTAAACATCCACCAGTTTTTTAAAAATATTGTATGGGAAGTACAAGAAGACCCTTCGACCCTGTTTGAGGATTATTTGAACTTACAATGTTTCATCACAACAAGTAGTTTTGATGAAAATTTACATTGATGCTTATAATATTTATATTTCAAAGAATTCCACCTTACCCAAATGCAACCGTTAAGCTCATTATATTTTTTAACGACAAAGCTAAATGTAATGCTCTGATATCTTCTGTTTCCTAGTATTTACCAGTAACCTTGGCCGCCGCTCCTTAATAGGATTAACCGTTAATTGTTACCACATTCAAAATTACCTCCAACTCGTGATTGAGATCTTTTTTTTTTAAACTTGTAAAGCACCTTAGGCCTATTAGTTATTATTGTGTAAAATCATATTATGTAGAACCAATTTGTTAATATTCATAACGTAAACTTTAGACACAAATGTGAATGTACAAATCACAATTCCCGGTGTTAATTAAAAAAAAAACAATTCAAACGACACCCAAATGATAATATCATGTGTGTGTGTGTTTGTAAAAACACCCTAAGGTCATACAAGTTGATACCCAACTACACTATGACGGTGTAACTAAATCATATACAGTTCCACTAAATATCTTCATTTACCAGCTAATGATACATTAAGGGCCTTTAGGAGAAACAACAACAGCAGCAGCAAAAAAAAGTACACCATCATCATGTCATGGTGCACAACACAGCAGCCAACTGCAAACAGGTACACTCACTGGTAATTCAGCATGAACAACCAGCACCATCATCATCATCACCGCCAGCCAGTGAGTGGTGGCTGAATGGCTAAAAGGTTTTATAATCGAAAGCAAGAAAAACAAAACGCTAGAGGAAACGTGTACGAAAACAAAGCAAAACACTGGGGACGCTGTGAATTTTTCAAATTGCAGATTTTCAACATTTATCACTTTGAACCGCCCCATGCAAGATATCCTCTCGACATCCAACGGCACATGCAACAGTCGGTGAGAGCAGCAGCAGCAGCGTCAGTATAGTAACTAACGACCCAACTGTCCCTGCTGCTGCTCGTCCCTCTGTCCATGAGTCCCTTTGCCGTTATGTCAGTCCAAATATGCTGTAAATGCTAGTCTACCCAACATGAGGCTGCTGCTGCTGCTGCTGCTTGACAATGAAATCGAAACATGTTACACTACCTCTACTACTTATATGAAGTACAAGTACCTCCCCTCTTACATACAACAACAAACAATTTTTAGTTGCCATTGCCAAAATAAAATTGCATGCAACATGATACACTTTTTAGAAGATGATGATAAATGCAATAGACTCTGAAGATATGCAAAGGCATGCAGGAATGGTAGACTGCACTTGCCAAAGCTCAATTGCATAGATTCAAGTCATCTGCCAAAGGCAACGATAGAGCGGGAGCGAGGGGGTGGAATGTTTATGCGGATATTCACAGAGTTGCAACTTTGCATGTAACAGGCAGCCGTCAGACAGCAGGATTCCTTATTCATGAGAGTGCAAAAGCAGATTTCTTAGGAAGAAGCACAGTGTTTCGAGGTTGAAGTTGAAATATCGACTAAAAAATAACATAAACCAGTAAGAAAGTTTCAGTCGGGCGACCTGACTAACATATACCATCACCCTCAGTAAAATAAAAAAAAATTGCAATTATATTGATATTATTACTCGATTTCTGAAGTAGGGGGAGTGGTAAATTTGTATGGGAGGTACTAGAAGGGGCGTGTCTAGACTTCTACGTTTATCCTCCAAAACTTTATCCTGTTATAGCTTTACTAAATACAGAGTTTGGGCACGATAGCGTTGGATGTATTGATATTATTACTCCATCTCTGAAGTGGGCGGAAAGGTACATTTGTATGGGACATTCCATAAGGGGCGCCGCTAGACTTCCAATTTGTTCTCCAAAACTTTATCCTGTTATAACTTAACAAAATACAGAAATGGGGCACGATCGTGTCGAGAATATTGATATTATTACTCCATTTCTAATGTGGGCGGCGTGGTACATTTGTATGGGAGGTACCAGAAGGGGCGTGTCTAGACTTCCAGATTTTTTCTCCAAAACTTTATCCTGTTATAGCTTTACTAAATACAGAATTTGGACACGATCGTGTCAAGTGTATTGATATTATTATTCCATCTCTAAAGTGGGCGGAAAGGTACCAGAATGGGCGTGTATAGACTTCCAGATTTTTTCTCCAAAACTTTATCCTGCTTGAACTTTACTAAATACAGAATTTAGTCACGGTCGCGGTAGTTCTAATAATAATATTAATCGATTTCTAAAGTGGGCGATACCAGATGGGGCGTTGGTAGACTTCAGTTTTTTTCTCAACAACTGTATCCTGCTATAGCTTTACTAAATTAAGAATTAGGGTACGAGCGCGATGGATTTATTGATATTATTACTCCATACCTAAAGTAGGCGGAAAGGTGAATTTGTATGGGAGGTACCAGAAGGGGCGTGGCTAGACTTCCAATTTTTTTTTCCAAAACTTTATCCTGTAATAGCTTTACTAAGTACAGAATTTGGGTACGATCCCGTTGGGTGTATTGATATTATAACTCGATTTCTAAAGTGGGCGGAATGATGTATTTGCATGGGAGGTACCAGAAGGGGCGGAGCCATGTAGCCCATTTGCAATACCGTAAGTAGTTTTGGGGAAATATTAACTCGTGCAAAATTTCAAGACATTTGGTTGCGTCTTTCGAAAGTTATCGTGCGAACCAGCCGGACAGCCACCAGACAGACAGACAGACAGACGGACATGGCTCAAATAACTTAAAAAGTCATGAATCAAATTTGGTTCTAAGAAACCTAGGGTCTGAAGTGACTTCTTATATGTGTTACACTTTTGGGTCGTATCAAATGATATATACCCTCATCCCTAAGGGTGATGGTATAAAAATTGACTTCCAAGATTATCGACTCCATTAAGAAACCAGTACAGAAATTTCAGTCATTTAAACTGACTGATAAATACCATCACCCAATATAATATATTGTTTAAGTCTTGAGTTATTGAAAATAATGGATTTGTAATTAAAACCAGTTAGAAAGTTTCAGTCGGGCAATCCGACTTACATTTACCCTTACCCTCAGTAAAACAAATTATTTTCTATTTTATTGATATTGTTACTCTATTTCGAAAGTGGGCGGAGTGGTACATTTATATGGGAGGTACGTGAAGGGGTGTGTTTAGGCTCCAGATTTATTCTCCATAACTTTATCCTGTTATAGCTTTACTAAATACAGAATTTGCACACGATTGCGTTGGGTGTATTGATATTATTACTACATCCCAAAAGTGGGCGGAAAGGTACATTTGTATGGGAGGTACCATAAGTGGCGTGTCTAGACTTCCAATTTTTTCTCCAAAACTTTGTCCTGTTATAATATAACAAAATACAGAATTTGGGCACGATCGTGTCGAGTGTATTGATATTATTACCCTATTTCTAAAGTGGGCGGAGTGGTACATTTGTATGGGAGGTACCAGAAGGGGCGTGTCTAGACTTCCAGATTTTTTCTCCAAAACTTTATCCTGCTTAAACTTTACCAAATACAGAATTTGGGCACGATCGCGTTAGGTCTTTTAATAATATTAATCGATTTCTAAAGTGGGCGGTACCAGATGTGTATGGGAGGTACCAGATGGGGGGTGAATAGACTTCCAATTTTTTTCTCTAAAACTTTATCTTGTTATAGCTTTACTCAAAATAGAATTTGGGTACGATCACGTTTAATTTATTGATATTATTTCTCCATCTCTATAGTGGGCGGAAAGGTAGATTTGTATGGGAGGTACCAGAAGGGGCGTGGCTAGGCTTTCAAAATTTTTTTTCAAAACTTTATCCTGTTATAGCTTTACTAAATACAGAATTTGGGGACGATCCCTTAGGGTGTATTGATATTATTACTCGATTTCTAAAGTGGGCGGAATGATGTATTTGTATGGGAGGTACCAGAAGGGGCGGGGCCATGTAGCCCATTTGCAATACCGTAAGTAGTTTTGAGAAAATAATAACTCGTGCAAAATTTCAAAACATTTGGTTGCGTCTTTCGAAAGTTATCGTGCGAACCAGCCGGACAGCCACCCGACAGACAGACAGACAGACAGACAGACGGACATGGCTCAAACGACTTAAAAAGTCATGAATCGAATTTGGTTCAAAGAAACCTAGGGTCTAAAGTCACTTCTTCTATGTGTTACACTTTTGGGTCGTATCAAATGATATATACCTTCATCCCTACGGGTGATGGTATAATAAAATGTTGCCCGAAAGTTAAATATCCATCCAATAGGCAAAAAAAGGTACCCTAACATAACAACCAACGGACATGAACCTTACTAACCTCCTTAGAAGGGTAGTAAGTCCACATTAGATAGGGTCGAAAAATAGTCTATATTTTCTCCTCCCAGCTTTGTAAAGGGTGATTTTTCAGCTATTATCTTTTTGGCAACACTGGTTTAAACAGCTGACGCACGTGTTTTGTTTCACTGTCAAACATCTTCAGTTTGGTCTATAATTTAACCATGAATCGTCTTACAAACGAACAACGCTTGCAAATTATTAAATTTTATTATCAAAATGCGTGCTCTGTTAAGAAATGGGTACGTTAATAAGCAGAATTGTCGATTTTGGAGTGAAGATCAGCCAGAAGCATTGCAAGAGCTACCAATTCATCCAGAAAAAGTAACAGTTTGGTGCGGTTTATGGGCTAGTGGCATCATTGGACCGTACTCCTTAAAAGATGATGCGAATCGTAACGTAACTGTGAATGGTGAGCGCTACCGTGAGATGATATCCAACTTTTTTTTTGTCAAAATGCAAGAGCTTGACTTGCATGCCATGTGGTTTCAACAAGACGGTGCCACATGCCACACAGCACGCTTAACAATGGACTTATTGAGAGACGAGTTCGGTGATCATTTTATTTCACGTTTGGGTCCGGTCAATTGGCCACCTAGATCGTGCAATTTAAAGCCTTTAGACTATTTTTTGTGGGGCTATGTTAAAGCTCATGTCTATACACACATGCCCGCTTCAATTGACGCATTGGAAGACAACATTGAAGCATTTATTCATGAGATACCGGCCGAAATGTTGGAAAGAGTATGCCAAAATTGGACTAAGCGGATGGACCATTTGAGGCGCAGTCACGGTCAAAATTTGCATGAAATAATCTTCAAACATTAAATTATATGGACCGTACTATCGATTCAAATAAAGATTTCATGAATTTTTCTGAATTTTATGTGTTTTTTTTTTAAACTTTCCTATAGCTCTTAAAAAATCACCCGTTAGTTTGTTTCAAGACAATTTGAGGCTATCCCCGGATCAAAACACTAAAAATCTAATTGATCATGTGGTAATTGATGGCAGGCACGCATCTAGTATCATGGACGTGCGTGTGATCCGTGGTGCTAATATTGAATAACGGCGCTAAGACGAATCCTGGTACGATGAAAAATGTCGCATAGGCCAGGCAGCTTAAAAAAAACTTTAATTCCCTTTACACCCCATGAATGAGGTATGGGATAGCTTCTCGCGTTGTTGTGAATTAACACGCTTTCTATTTTTAGATTCCCAACTAACGGCACCTACTTGTTTATCGACGTATGCAAACGTCACTGTTTGAGAAGCTCTTACTAGATATGCCGATTGACTCGACACTAATACTGCGAAGTTGCTGTCGATAACATTCGAGGGGAGCCGACAATAAAAGAAATTTTTTTTTTTTAAGATGACTGGAGCCAGGAGTTAAACCTGTGATCTCCCGCATGGAAGTCGCGTGTTCTAACCACTATGCCACGGCCGGTCCCATGTGGTAAGTATGTGATTTAATGACAAAGCCTTCTCTCAAAGAACAAAGATCCAACTGCACCAGACACTGATCCTACTTGCGCAGAATCCTGGGTAATGACACATATTCTGGATAATGACACATATTTGGACCCATCCTCGTCAACGGCGAGTACCGTCGTTAAATAAACCATGAGCTGTACAACGACATCGACGTAGTCAAGCGCGTTGAAATAGGCCGAATGCGTTGGCTTGTACACATTGTACGAATCCAGCTCAAAAGTCTTCGGCAATAAACACGATGCGCGGCGCAGGAGGGGCGACCAAAACTTTGTTGGATGGACCAGGTGAAAGAGCTATTATCTAAACTTGAAGTGACAAACTATCTACGACGCAAAAGAACGAAACGCTTGAAATTATTTTCTACGTGCGGATGAAATTTAGTTGTTGCTGCCTTAAAAATAAGAAAAGCGGTAGATAGTGAGCGACGAACCTTTATGGTTGGGCTAGCCACCAACCTACAGGTCCTTTACTGGCTACGAAATCACGAAAAAGAAAAAGTGACAAATGGAAACCCCCAAATGTTGTGTCACACCACAAAAATAATAAGGCCAATGAATTTAGGATATGCTCCTGGAACTTTAAATATGGAATGTGCCTATCTCCGACTGACGGACTGTTAGTGATCGAACAGCCACAATCCGCATCAAGGCGAAATATTTCCAAAACACGCTGATTTGTGCAAATGCTCCGAAGGAAGATAAAATGAATTAATGATGCGCCTAGTCCAAACATACGACTGCTGCTTTGGCCACGACATTAAAATCGCCCTTGGAGATTTTAATGCAAAAATAGCAACTTGGCTATTCCCCGATCAAAACACTAAAAATCTAATTGATCATGTCGTAATTGATGGAAGGTACGTATCTAGTGTCATGGACATGCGCGTGATCCGTGGAGCTAATATTGGTTCGGATCATTACCTGGTTGCAGCCAAGGTACGCCCGAGATTGAGCAGATCGAAAAACGCACTTAACCAATCACATAGAAAGCTGAATACCGTGAAGCTACAAACCCTAGAGATAGCCACTGTCTACTCTAATCATATCTCCCAACTACTACGACAAACACCTCTACTTCGGACGTTTCCGATACACAGTGGCAGCATATTGCGCATTACATGGAAACCACCGCAACAATCGTGCTTGGATATTAAAAACGGCGCTACGACGAATCCTGGTACAATGAAGAATGTCGCATAGCGTCTGAGGTACAGGATGCTGCTTATATGACAACGCTACAGTTAACTGTAATCCGTGTTGTTAGGGACCGGACAAGGAGACAGTAGAACAGACCAGGCAGCTATTTAAGCGAAAAAACGTCAGATGAAGGAATGGGAGAACGAGGATTTAGAGCGAAACAGCTATAGAGGTGAAGCACGAAAATTTTACCAAAATTTTGTTAACATACATGCCATTATGATTTAATATCGATTTGAAGTTAGTAAGTATCGTATAGGGGAATTTGTTACGTTTTAGGTCCCATTGTTATATGGTGGTGTATGAATATCATAAGTAATATTCCACATAAATCATACGTCACGTAGTACAACAGGTTTATTGTAAATGCTACAAAAAAAACCCAGCTCTAAATCATTTAATGAATGGAAAAGTGAAACTGTTGCTTATGTAGGGAAACGTTATATGAGCAGATTAAAGGAATTGTATTTTTTTTTAATTAGTTTCAGATAAATCGAACTAGTGGTTCTCGAGTTATGTAAAACAAAAGAGCTTAAAACGTGACAAATTCCCCTATACGATACTTACTAACTTCAAATCTACATTGAATTATTATGGCATGTAACTTGACAAAACGAATGATGCAGACCTTGTTCTTTTTGGGGCTACTTTCACGTGAACCTGCTGAATTAACAATTGACCAGATAGTCACACTGCGGAAAATTCTGAAAAGGGCAAAAAGAAACTATCGTCGAAACTCTTCGTCGACTATAAAGCTGCCTTCGATAGCCCGATATGGCAGAAATTACTCGATGCCCTGGCTGAGTTTGGATTTTCAGCGAAGCTGATACACCTCGGCGGAATGACGCTGACTGACACGAAGTCTTCTGTGAAGATTGGCAAGGACCTTACCAAGCTTTCTTTGCCAATGAGGTCTAAAACAAGGCGACAGCCTATCGTGTGCTTGCTTGAACATAGTGATGGAGATGATACGGAGGAAAGTTACCTTGGCTCCGCCGTAAAGGAAAATTATAATCTCAGCCTGGAAATCAAGAGATGCTTAATTTAACGATTTCAAGCGATCTTGCTTATTTGAAAGGTTTGTGCTTTTTTATGCTGTTTTTGCCCTTATTTAAATTTTAGATACATTTTGATAAAATATGTTTCTATCAATTGAAAATTTGTACATATCACAAGCCCTTGCGGTTCATAAAAATATGACAGGTAGTATTAAATTTGCAAACTATCCTCTTATTTTACACACAGCCTGTGTTCAAGATTTTGTAATAGCCCTGTTTTTATCGATAGCTTAGATCGTTCGATTCGTTATATTCCTATAGTTTTCAGGCGCCTTATGTGCCTCTATAACGTAAACCAATAATGACACGATGGGGAACGTGGTTTAACGAAAATGATTCTGAAGCATTGCGATAAAGCAAAGAGGTTCTTTCTAATGAAAATTTGTAATCCGACTTTTCCTTCATAAAAATGAACATTAAGTGCATCCGGCATGTCATCACAAAAATTGAGTCAAGCGGATTGTCATTGAATGAAAGCTTGGATACAGTACAATCAATTCAACATGCTATAGAAAAACATCTGATGAAAATTATTTAAAAAAAATGACTGCCGTGATTGCGCGAAATCCTGGCTTTGTGGAATTCACTAAAATCAACAATATTATTTTGAAAAAGTCCAAAACAACAAGTGCGTTTATCGGAAAATATTCGCCTGCTGAATCAACACTTTTAAAATACGCTCCCGTTTCATCGTGTGACGTGGAACGTGTTTTTTCTATATATGGAAATTTTTTTGCAAACCAGCGTAAAAGTTTCACCTTGGAAAATTTAAAACTGCCCTTAGTGCCTTATTGTAATCGTGACATTGACCAAGGTATAATCTCAAGAATTTTTTTTGTTTGAAAATTACTTTCTTTGTATGATAAATTATTAATTAGTAATTCATTTAATATAATAAGTTATTGGGATTTTTTCAATAACAATAGGTATAAAACTAAACTCGACTGAATAATTTTGTTAATTTATTTATTGTTTTTTTTTACTTCTTTAATAGATGTGAAATTGTTTTTTGTTTGTTTTTCAATAAATATAAAAAATAATAAATGCTGAAAATAAAATTCATCGTGCTTATTTTAAGGAATTTTCATGCTGTTTTAAGTAATGAAAAAAAATGGTCGCCCTAGTAATAACACATGCGGATCCAACTATTCCGAGAGTCTTCGAGAGAAAAATACTACGCAAAATATTTGGAGTTATCATCGTTAAGTGCTAGTATTATCGTCGGATGAATTATAAGCTGTATGAGCTGTATAACGACATCGACGTAGTCAAGCGCGATCAAATAGACCGACTGCGCTTTAGTACAAACGGATGAAAATGTTTCAGGGAGCGTCCAAAACTTCATTGGATAGCCCAGGTGAAACAGATGTTATCAAAACATGGTGTAACCAACTATCTTCCCTACGTGCGGCTACTAATGAATAAAATTCTTTTGCTGCTTCCAAAAAGAGGAAGAAGAAGTCTCTGCACCAGCTCAATAAAGATCCGCTCTCATTTTGCACTTTAACGAGATAGATTTCTGGCTCAACGTATAACAAAATTATCGCATTTCGGCTGATGAGCAACCTGAAAGATTCTCGAACTACCGTTATATCCACAAATTTGGCCAGTTTAAATTTCTCATGATCAGGTTCTCAAACAGTGACGTTCGCATTCGTCGATAAACAAGTAAGTGCCGCTAGCTGTGCATCTAAAAATAGAAAGCGTGTTGATTCACACCTAAGCGAGAAGCTATCCCACACCTCATTCAGGGGGTGTAAAGGGAAATTAAGAAAGTTAAGTATTTTTTTCATCGGATGCGCCTAAAAGTTAACGGCAAATGGTAAATGTTGTTGCCAAACACTGTGCCAGCGCAACATCTACTCACCACCCAAGAATGTAAGACTAAGGAAAATCTTACAAATGTTGTTTGCATTTTCGTGGTATTATCTCGATTTATTTTTCACTAGCTATTTTCACTTTCTGTTGGCCATGTAATACACGTAAATGGAAAACTCGTAACAATTGCTGGAGTGAGGGCGGAGACAGTGAACAACTGAGCGGTCGAACGCTTACATACAGAGTCATTTAACAACAAAACACTTCTTTTGCTTCGGCATCAGCTTCGTTCCTAGGAGGAGGCAGTCAATGATGTGAATAATTTGTGTATGTCTCGGTCATTGGTAGATGTTTTGACTTCACGGCGATTGTTGGCGGGGGCTATCTATTGAAACATCTATCTATTGTTTGGCAGTTGCAGTTGCTGTTGTCGTAGATGTTGCTGTTTGTGTTGTTGTCTTGTTAAATTGCTACTGCCACAAATTGTTAACATTAACATTTTTGTTCACTTTCAACTTTAGCTTCTGTGGCCGTTGTTGTTGTTTTATTTTATTACATTTCATTCCGCTTACGGCAATTACTGTACGGGACCAAAAGATCGGTCGGTCGGTCATTGTGTTGTGCATATTGGCAGTGAATATTTATGTGTGTGTGTGCCTGTCGGTCTGTCTCTATGTCCCAGAGCCTCTTCCATGTGGTCCGGCCAGTTATTTGTTATCGAGTTTGAATAATGGTCATTTGCTATAAATGTCGAAGCTGGTGCTGTTTTCATCTTTATTCGTAATTCGTAATTGTGTTTTGACTCATTTCACATATATCACCGTAACAGGTGTTGCTGCAGCCATTCTTCCCTGGCGCTTTAGTTTGGCATCAATTTATACTGCTGCTCTTAGTGATGCCGCGCCGTGATTTAGTGTGACATTTAAAGTTATTACCATTGTGGTGGTGATGAGATTGACTATGATGAAATAAAATATCACTCATTACTTAAGTTATCAAATGTGAAAGAGTCAATTGACGCATTCAAAATGTTGAAGATTTTTGGCACTTTGTCATGTTTTGAATTTTCCTTAAAAAAGTGATTCGTTATGTACGTGCTGCCAGCCTACTTTCCCATTTTTTTAGTTGCCAATTTAAATAACTTTAAATGTTAAAGATATTGGGAAACAAATGTAAAAACAAGTTTATCCACCAACATAACCCACAATTCCTATTGTGAGCCAAATTCGTTCTAGTAACGTGTGATTCGTTTAGACTAATATCAAGTTGTCATCCTATTTTTATACAGATGTCCATAGTTTTACGTGGATGCCTGCCCGTTATAGCTTAATTCCACGGTGCTCTCCGCACACCGGTGAATACAATGTGTAGACCAGTGCCTTTGGCGAAACAGGTACCAGATTCGAAGTTATGCGTTTGGGCATAACTTACCTTTTGGTTAAGGTTCGAAACGTATCTAACACTCATGCCGTTCTATGGGTCACGACAAACGGTTGTTGGATAAATCCACGCAATTTGTGTATAAACCACAGCCACCACGATACTCCCCGAAGGACTAATCGGCCTTAAATGAGAATTCCAGACCGATTTTCCCGTGGTGCCAGAATTAAGACTCTGGTCACACTTTTGAACCACGAGACAAATAGGTATGGGATAACTTCTCGAGTTGTTGTAAATAAAAAGCACGCTTTGTATTTTTAGGTTCACAACTAACAGCACCTACTTGTTAATCGGCGAATGCGAACGTCACAGTTTGAGAAGCTTTTACTAGACATGCCGATTTAATCGACACTATACTGCAAAGTTGCTGTCGACAACATCGATTAGGCCGACAATGAAAGATAAATGTAGATGACAGGAGATAGAAGTCGAACCATAGTTCTCCCGCATGGTAGTCGCGTGTTTTAAACATCATGCCACGGCCGGTACCGGTCTAACTACTTCAACAATAAACAGGTCAATTGAAAAAGTCTCTGGCCTGACACATAGATTGCGATACTAGAATTAAATCCATATGATTTTTAGTTAGCCCTAACCGCGTCTTGGAGTAAGAAAAAGTTTATGAAAAGTCAACTTTTTAATTGACGTCGGAGTCAAAAGTGCGTAAGATGCGAAAAGTAGCGTTTGATGAATCACGAACAATGATGTGCATTTCGTCCCGATAGGACTCCAAATGACAGCATAGCATTACAAATTAAAACATTTTGGGAAGGATGACCAATATTTTTTTAAACCTCCATAACTTTTGTGTTTGTGAATTTTAGTACATACTTCTAAAGCAAAAGTTTCATGGGTTGGAAAAGATATAGAAAACGAAATACAGGAAGTCAATAGTCAAAATTGACTTCGAAGTCAAAAGCCTTTAATATTCCAAGAACAATGGTATAAGTTTTGTTTCGATATGACATCTAATAACAAGGCAGCTCATTAAAACATATTTGGGCCATATGTGGATGCACGGATCAGAAAAAATGTTTATTATTATTAGCCTTTAAAACAACTTGACAACATAAATATATCTTAGTGTCTAAGTCAGAGGCCGAAATGATTAGAGATTTCCATTCGCTTCGATTTTGTGCGCACCGCCTCCAGTCAGTCCTACCAAGCAGCATCAGTGATTCCTCCACCTGGTCCTTCCAACGTAGTCGCGGTCTCCCTCTTTTGCGCCGTCCTTCGAGGTCTTGATAGAATACCTTTCGCGCTGGAGTTTCCTCATCCATTCTCACGACATGGCCTAGCCAGCGTAATCGTTGCACTTTGATTCGCTTGACAACATCAATGTCGTGGTATAACTCGTACAGCTCATGGTTCATCCGAATCCTAAACTCGCCGTTTACGCAAATGGGTCCAAATATTTTGCGGAGTATTTTTCTCTCAAACACTGCCAGATGAGCTGCATCTGCCTGTGTAAGCACTCAAGATTCGGATACGTACAACAGGACCGGTTAAATTAGTACCTGGTACAGCTGGACTTTGTTAGTTCGAGATAGGGTGGTGTTTATAAAGTGCTCGCGTAGTCCAAAGAAACACCTGTTGGCAAGCACTATTCTCCGTTTTATTTCGAGGCTGACACTGTTGTTTTTGTTCATGGCGGATCTGAGGTAGATAAATTCATCCACTACCTCAAAGCAATAGGTTTCAACGTTCACGCTGCGTCCCCAACGGGTGGACACTTTGTTCGATGATACCATTAACTTCGTCATGTCCTCATTCACTGCCAAACCCATTTTCGCTGACTCCCTTTCAACTGATGAGAAAACAGCTGTTATCTCTCGCATCGTTCGACCGATAATGTCGATATCATCGGCATATGCGAGCAGCATGTGGCTCTTATTAAATATGGTGCCAGACATGTTAACCGCTGCTTTCCTTAACACCTTCTCCATCACTATGTTGAACAGCATACATGACAAACCGTCACCCTGTCTAAGACCTCTCGTCGTATCGAATGCTGCAGATAGATCCTTGCCAATCCGAACAGAGGATTTGGTATTCGTAAGGGTACACCGGCAGAGACGAATCGACAAAGAGTCGATTTGCTTCTCATGGGTTTTCTCAAGAATCTGCCATAGTGTAAATATCTGATCCGTCGTGGATTTGCCTGGTCTAAAGCCGCACTGATAAGGTCCAATAAGGTTTTCCACAATTGGCTTTAGACGTTCACACAGTATGCTAGACAGGACCTTATACGCAATCGGTAAGAGGCAAATTCCACTGTTGTTATCTCAGCTTGGCTCGGAGGTGGACACTCGATGTTATCATCTCGGATTGGTACACAGTCTTCATCAGCCGAGTTTTCAGACATCAATAGGCTGCAGAATTGATTTTCATATATTCTCAGTACGCTATCGGAGTCAGTAACGAGATGACCATCCTTGTTTTTACAGGAGGGAAGACCTGTTCCATGTCTCTACCATTTATCTTCTGGTAGAATTTTCGGGCTTCACCTCTGTTCCTGTAATCTTCAATGCACACATTATTCCGCTCCTTAAGCTCTCGTTTTTTCCGCCTCATTTCCCTATACTTTTCATGAACAGCTCGCGTTGCCATTGGCTGCAGTTTGGCCCTGTTAAAGGGTTAAAGGGCTTCACATACCCCAGTACGAACCGCGCAGTCCTTTCCATCGAGTGGGCAATATGTTGGCATTGCGTGCTAGTATTTTCGGGAGTTGTAGCATCTAGAAGTAGTTGAGTAAGTTGGTCAGAATAGGCGTTGGCTATCTCCGCGGTCTGCCGTTTAGCGATGTCCAGCTTTCTCTGTGCCTGGTTATGCAGGGTTTTCGCTCTGCTTAGCCTAGTACGCACCATCACTGCAGTGAGGAGGTATGAAAAAGCTCTGTGCAAAGTGGGTGCCGCGCGAGCTCACTTTTGACCAAAAACAACTACGGGTTGATGATTCGGAGCAGTGTTTGGAGATGATCAAGCGTAATAAACCCGAGCTTTTGCATCTATATGTGACAATGGATGAAAGATGGCTCCATCATTTCACTCCAAAGTCCAATCGACAGTCATCCGAGTGGACTGCACACAATGAACCCGCTCCAAAGCAACATTCGGCTGGCAAGGTTATGGCGTCTGTATTTTGGGATGCGCATGGAATATTTTTTATTGACTACCTTGTAAAAGGAAAGACCATGAACAGCGACTATTTCATAGCGTCTTAGAACCGCTTGAAGTACGAAATCGCCGAAAAACGAACGCATTTGAAGAAAATTAAAGTGCTGCTTCACCAATACAATGCAACTTGTCACAAGTCGGCGGAAACGATGTCAAAAATCCAAGAATTGGGCACCGTATTCTCCAGATCTGGCCCCCAGCGACTATTTCCTGTTCTCAGATCCCAAAAGAATGTTCGCTGGGAAGTTATTTTAGTCGGATGAATAGGTGATCGTCGAAACTGAAGCCTATTTTGAAGCAAAGGACAAATCGTACTACAAACATGGTATCGAAAAATTTTAGGGTCGCTTTAATCAGTGTACAACCTAAAAGGGCATTATGTTGAATAAAAAAAAACTAATTTTGCAAAAAAAAGAATGTGTTTTACTATGGTAGGCCGGGGACTTTTCAATTTCCCCTATAAAACCAGCGGACCATTAATTGCATCGTGTTTTCGCTGAATGGTCTGAGAGCCTGATTTTTATCGTCAAATCATCTTCAACGATGTGGCTCATTTCTGGCTTAACGGTTATGTTAAAAGACAGAATTTTTATTTTTGAAGAGAATACAATCCTCTTGGGACGCTTGAGAGTCTGTATGGAATTGTCAACTTCCCTTCAAGTACCTCCCATACAAAATGACCTATTTCATTGGATTTTAATAATCACGTATTCTTATTGGTATTTGTCGTCATTTAAGGTAAACCCTAAACCAGTTGAGAAACGCTGTGTCCTGGTGCTTCCCTTTATTCACCATCATATTTCTACATACATATATTTTTTGCAAGTACTATGAATAGGGGCTAAATTGGCCCACCCCTTCTGGTACATCCCTTACAAAATGATCTATTTTTTTGAAACTAATATTTTTCCCATAACATCCAAAGCGACAACTGGAGGATTTTTGAATTTGTTCAGTTTATTTATCCTGTAATAGCAGGAAAACCCTTAGAAAACCAAAACCTTTTCCACATGCTGTAACGAGAAAAATTCTATAAATAGAATTTACTCTTACATTAACTCATACATTAACAAAGCTCATAAGCAACTGTCGTTACTCTTGGTATAAGCACTCAGTGTGAACAATTCGTAGTATGGCCATTGGAATTCTCATTCACTTGTGACTACCTTTTATTACATCGCCTGTTACTTCGGGTAATACATACTGACTGCGACTTTAGTTGACTGTTCTTACACAGCGACTTCGGTTTTCAGTTCCCCCCACAGCGGCTTCGGTTGACTGTTCCCCCACAGCGACTTGGGTTGTCTGTTCCCCCACTGCGGCTTCGGCTGTCTGTTCTCCCACAGCGACTTTGGTTGCTGCAACTTGAAACCCGATCCTGAAATCTGAACCTGCTAGTCGTAACCGAGTTTAGACCACGATCTGAACCTGCTGTACGAATCTAGCACCCGAGCTGGCCCTACGAATTTGGCATCCGAACCTGAAACCCGAAACCGAACCTGGTAACCGGAACTTATGCCAGAATTCCATTAACCGCACCAGTACTGGGCTAATTAAATAGTTCTCGATTATCTGCAAATAGACATCGTTAGCGACTCGCAAGTGTATCCAGCGCATATATTTGGATTCAGCCCGGAAAGCACAAGTGCGTTAATAGAAAATAAAACCATAATAAACACTATTTACTAGCCCTAGCTAGGGAAATCACTTGTGTTCTTATTTCGTGAGGTTGGTGGGTCCTTATACAGAGATTAAGTCTACCCCAGATTAAGTAAACCCCAGCCAAAGAAAAACCCTCGTTACAACCCGTTCCGGTACCTCTCACACAAATGAATGAATTCACACTCATCGATTTACATACATACCTTTTTTTGTAAGTACACTGAATTCATACACATATTGGTAAGATGCACTTTGACTCAGGAAAGAGTATCATCTATATCGGCCGACCCCTTCTGGTACCTCCCATACAAATGTACCACTTCGCCCACTTTAGAAATCGAGTAATGATATTTATATACTAGAAAATTATATGTTTTACTGAGGGTAAGGGTATATGTAAGTTGACTTACCCGACTGAAACTTTCTTACTGGTTAAAACAGTATCTAAGAAATAATATGCAATTTATGTGTTCAATTTTGAGTCAATTCTTCTGTTTCGTTTTTATAAAGCTTGATACAGAAAACACACGCTCACTTATTGTGGAAGTAGGATTTATTGACAAAAGAGGGTTTAAAGGATGTTGAGCTTTTCTGTCTTTTATTAAATCTATCGAAATAGTTGAAATCATCATATAGTCTTGTGTCATTGCAATTTGTTTTCACTGGTGGATTTTGGATGTTATTTATTGTCCTGTTTAAATCGTTGCAAAGACTACCATTAAGAGATTCCCTCATCTCACAATCTGAACTGTTACTAGACTCTGCTGTTGTTGGGGAAATTGCAGGATAAAGTCTTTTAAAAAGCTCTTTAGCAAATTCCATCGTTTCCGCCTTTTTAGACTACTTTACACATGATTAGCTTGTAGGATATTTTCCGGTCCTAATACATATAATTAGGGTATTCAATGTTTGTAAACGAGAACGTTTTTAGAAGCTTTTTAAAGTTTTAAAATTCAATTTCAAATTAATTTAGAAAAAACTTTTTACATTTTATAAACAAGAATGTTTTTAGAAGCTTTGTAAAATTTTAAAATTCAATTTCAAATTAATTTAGAAAAAACTTTTAACGTTTTGTAAACGAGAATGTTTTTAGAAGCTTTGGAAAATTTTAAAATAAAATTTGATATTAATTTAAAAAAATCTTTTTACATTTTATAAACAAAAATGTAAAATTTTGTAAAATTTGAAAATTCAATTTCAAACTTATTTAGAAAAAAACCGAGTACCCGACGGAAAAAACTCGGTTAAACCGGTTATTCGAAAATGCTATTTTTGCAAAAACCGGCATACGGTTTTAAATAAAAAAACCGGTTTACGGTTTTTCGGTTTCGGTTTTGAACACCCTACTCCCAACACTTTCAAACTTCAAATGGAAAAAAACAGTATATTTGAATTTGGTCAGTTTGATTATCCAGTAAACCACAAAAAACCAAAACATTTGTCACACCCCTTTTGGTACCTCCCATACAAGTGTAACTGCACTGCATAAGGTAAAATTTTATTGACTTATTAATAAATATCGGGCACGTTCTGCAGCTCCCACTAGTGCCTCCTATACAAATTCACCGCTTGCTCGAACGTCGAAATATGTTGCTTCAAATATTTTGTATTTATAAGTGAAAGCTAACAGAAACCGGGAGGACCACCCGACCCATTTTTGTGCTAATTAATTAGAGATATTATTTGTATCGAAAATCATCTTAAGTATTCCATGATTTAAACTATGCATTTCTTCCTCGTTGTCTATGTGTATTGCTAACAATCTTAATGTTAATTTCTTCCCATAACGGTAGCCAAACATCGGTTATCTTGAGTAGCACTCTTACATTCCGTTACTGTAACTTAAGACGCATGCATTCAATAAATATGTTGATCATTTAGACAATTATAATTTTTCCAATACATTACCTTGTCATTATCATGACAAGTGGTCACTCCATTTTTTCTACTGCATAAATTTCCTTATCGCAACGACCCAATTTCTTCTCTTGGCTTTATTAACACGGAAATCTCGCTTATAAACTTGGCCAACACTGGTGTATGTAGTAGTTAACAAATCATTTCCTAGTGACATAACATCAATTAACAAAACAAGTACTCGTCATCGCTTTGATTCAATTCAATGTGGAGCGTAACAAATACCATCAATGTTCAATTACACTAAATGTATGTTATTTTGTTATAAAAATATATCTTATAGAAAAGAAAACGTTTTGATGGTATTAGGGTCTAAAATAACAAGCCCACTTAACCCAGAAACAATAATAAATGATGTGATTTTGGTTAAACATTTTGAAAAAACACCACAATGTGGTAATTCACATTTATATCTGTTGCACCTTAACGCATTTAGTCGGGTAGTAAATTTTGTGGCAATCATACAATTATGTGTTGATGCTTAGTGAAGGCGTAGCTTATCACACCCTACATTTACTTTAGAGAGTGGCAGCGAGAGATTTGTCTGTAGAATTTTTGAGTGGATTTTCTCTTACATGGTCAATAGTGCGGGACGGTCCCCATACAAAAAAATTATGTTACGTTTATGAACTACGAGATGCGTGTTGTTTCGATAGGACACCAAATGACAAACAAGGAAATAAAACTAATTTGGGCCGTATGTAAAGTGCATGGATTAATAGCTTCTTAAACTGATAAGTTCAGATTAGCTGTTAAATTGTAGGCTCCGTTGTGGGAGTCTACTCACAGAGCTTCGTATTCGTGTTACTATTGCGGGCGGAGTACCTCCACGTGGTGACGCCTGGAAACGTGACTTTGACACCCTTTAGAGATATGAAGAGAACATTTCAGAAATTTTCGGTACACGGACACCAATCCAGAAGACCCCATGACGAAGGTATTAACTGTCCACCCACCTCCGAGAGCGAGATACGTGTGGCAATATTCTGTCTTAAAAACAACAAAGCTGCTGGAGCCGATGGTCTCTCTGCTTAATTTTTAAAGGCAGGTGGGGAGGAGCTGATTATGAGCATGCATCAGCTCATGAGGAACATCTGGCTAGAGGAAAACATGCCCTGGGATTGAAATCTCAGTCTGTTATGACCCATATATAAGAATTGAGATCTTAATGAGTGTAAGAACTACCGTGGAATAAGCCTACCACCTCTTTATCGAAACCTACCACCTCTTTATCGACTACAAAACTGCCTTCGACTCTCCGATAAGGAATAGGTTATACGAGTATGAGGCCATGTCTGAGTTTGGCATTCCTGCAAAACTAATCTAACTTTGCAGATGTACCTTGGAAAACACCAAATCATCGATTAAGATTTGTTTAACATCCAACACGAAAAGATTTCTCAGTCAAGGCGATAGCTTGTCCTGTACACTATTTAATATAGTTTTAGAGAAGGTGATGAGAAAGGCTGGTGTCAACATATCTGACACCATATTCCACAAGAGCCACATGCCACTAGCCTATGCCGATGATATAGACATCATTGGTCGAAATCTGCGGGATGTTACTGCAGTTTTCTCGTCACTAGAAAATGAGTCAGCAATACTGGGTTTAGCGGTCAACGGGGACAAAACAAAAATAATGATGTCGACGAATAAAGAGTCCCCTCGGATCTTCCGTCAATAAGAAAATTAATGTCAGCCAAGAAATCAATTAGAGAATAGTGCTCGCCAATAGATGTTTTTTCGGACTTCAGCAGCACTTTAGTAACACCACCTTACCTCGGGATACTAAGAAACAGCTATACCAGGTGTTAATCTTAACCGTTCTATTGTATGCTGCAAAATCGTGGGTGATGACAAAGGACATACAAAATCTGGGAGTATTCGAGAGAAAAGTACTTCGTAAATTATATGGACGGCGAGTTTGCATCTTGTGCATCTTTGCTTTACAAACCGTAGAAAAATTTATTTTTTTCCCGAGGATCCCGGTTTCCCGCGGTAGTTCCGGGAAAACCTGGAATGCCATTTCGGGAAATGAGGAGCACTATTAATTACCCTCAATAAAACGAAAAATTTTTAACGGAAATATTATTTTTTGAGATTTTTTGTATTTTGGTCATTTAAAGTATATGAATACTAGTGAAATACTAGTGGGAGTCGGTCTTACATTTTACCCCTCTGGAGGCACAACGGAGCTAAGTAAATAAAAAAATTATAAAATAAAAAAAAAACTATGGTGACCACCTTAATGGTTGAAGATAGAGGGTAGATACGATCTGAAAAGCTGTTGGGGTTGAAAAAATAATGGGGGCTGGTCATACATTTGAGTACTGGTCATACAGCTAGAGTGGTGAGAGCAAATTTTATATAAAAAAAATTTGAGTTTGGGAGCCCTCTTAGGGGGTGAAGATGGAGAGAAGGTTTGTTTGGGTAAAATGTTAGGAAGATAAAATCCTGGTGGTCGGTCAGTTGTTGGCTTTGTTGTTGATTTTTTCCCAATACGAAAAGTTTCTCGGTAAAAACCGTTGGCTTGATTTTGATTATGACCCATGATTTTTGGTGAAAATTTTCTTAGAATTTATCGTAGATTACGATTCAAATAACCGCTTGGTCGAGAAAAAAATTTACCCACTCTTATATAAAACATTGAGGGTAAATTCGGCTATTTGTATGCGAGGTACTAGAAGGGGTATAACGCATGTTTCGGACTTGTGAGGTTTTGCCAGCTATTGCAAGGTGATCCATCTGAAGAAATGCTAATATCCTGTAGATTTCCGCTTGGAAGATATAGGAGAAAAATTAATTTCCCAAAAATATACAATTTTATATGGGAGGTACCAGAATAGTTTCACCGATATAGTCTATATTCATTTTTGTGTTAGTACAATATTTAAAAAAATTTTACCTTGCGCAAAACATGTCTGAGTTCGGCTAAATACCAAAAAAGATATATTTGTGTAAGTAAATGGGTGATTAGGATGATTTGTATGGGAGGTACCCGAAGAGGTTTGGCAAATATTTTGGATTTCTGAAGTTCTACTACCTACTATTCCAAAATAATAATAAACCAACCAACTTCAAGTATCCAGCAGTTTAAATTTAGAAGTTGTTGGAGAAATATAAATTTTCCAAAAATAAGACATTTTGTATGAGAGGCACCAGAGGAAGTAGGACTGTTACCATAACTATACTTTGGAAAATATTAATACTGATAAATTTTCATAAGAATAACTAAAGGTTTACTTTACTTACTTAAGTGGCCCATTACAACTTACGAACATGGATCATAAGTTTGAGGCCTGAAGTACTAAAGAATTCCACACGCTTCGGTCTTGTGCGTGTGTTCTCCAGTTAGTCCTACCAGATGGTGGCACGTCGCCTACCACTTTGTCCTTCCAACGGAGTTTGGGTCTCCCTGCTCTGCGCCGTCCTTCAGGTTCGCCTTCAAACACCTTTCTCGCTGGAACATTTACATCCATCCTGGCAACATGACCCAGCCATCGTAGTCGTTGCATTCTGACTCTTTTAGCTACGTCGATGTCGTGGTAAAGCTCATACAGCTCATGGTTCATCCGATGGCGAAACTCGCCGTCGACACAGATAGGTCCATAAATTTTTCGGAGTACTTTTCTCTCGAATACTCCCAGGTTTTGTATGTCCGTTGTCGTAAGCACCCATGATTCGGCAGCATACAAAAGAACGGGTAAGATTAGCACCTGGTAAAGCTGTTTCTTAGTATTCCGAGATAAGGTGGTGTTTCTAAAGTGCTGCCGAAGTCCGTAGAAACATCTATTGGCTAGCACTATTCTCCGTTTAATTTCTTGGCTGACATTATTTTTCTTGTTGACGGAAGATCCGAGGTAAGTAAACTCGTCGACTACCTCAAAACAATAATTGTCAACGTTCACGGTGCGTCCCCAACGAGAGGACTCTTTGTTCGTCGAAATCATTATTTTTGTTTTGTCCTCGTTGACCGCTAAACCCATTTTTGCTGACTCCTTTTCTAGTGATGAGAAAACTGCAGTAACATCCCGCAGATTTCGACCAATGATGTCTATATCATCGGCATAGGCTAGTGGCATGTGGCTCTTGTGGAATATGGTGCCAGACATGTTGACACCAGCCTTTCTCATCACCTTCTTCATAACTATATTAAATAGTGTACAGGACAGGCTATCGCCCTGCCTGAGACCTCTTTCCGTGTTAAATGGTTCAGACTGATCCTTACCAATCTTAACAGAGGATTTGGTGTTGTCTAAGGTACATTTGCAAAGTCGAATCAGCTTTGCAGGAATACCAAACTCAGACATGGTCTCATAAAGCCTATTCCTTATCGGAGAGTCGAAGGCAGCTTTGTAGTGGACAAAGAGGTGGTAGGTGTCGATCTGCTTTTCATGGGTTTTTTCCAGGATCTGTCGTAAGGTGAATATTTGATCCGTCGTAGATTTGCCAGGTCTAAAGCCGCACTGATATGGTCTAATTAGTTTTTCTACAATTGGCTTTAGACGTTCACACAATATGCTTGAAAGGACCTTGTACGCAATTGGTAATAGGCTTATTCCACGATAGTTCTTACATTCACTACGATCTCCTTTCTTGTATATGGGACATAACAGACTGAGACTCCAATCTCCGGGCATGCTCTCCTCTTGCCAGATGTTCTCCATGAGCTGATGCATGCTCCTAATCAGCTCCTCCCCGCAAGCCTTAAACAAATCAGCAGGGAGACCATCGGCTCCAGCAGCTTTGTTGTTTTTAAGGCGGGAGATGGCCATACGTATCTCGCTCTGGCTCGGAGGTGGACAGTTAATACCATCGTCATGGATTGGAGCGGGGTCTTCTGGATTGGTGTCATTATCCAGTAGATTTCTAAAATGGTCTCTCCATATCTTCAGAACGCTATCCGGGTCCGTCACTAGCTGACCATCGCTGTCCTTGCAGGAGGGCAACCCTGTTCCACGCATTCTCGCTTTAACTCTCTTGTAGAATTTTCGGGGTTCCCCTCTACTTCGGAGCAACTCAGTACACTCATCCTGTCTCTTCTTTAGCTCCTTCTTTTTTCTTCTAAAAAGACGAGTTGCCTGTCGTCTCTTCTCCCTGTGCCGTTCACGAACAGCTCGCGTTGCCATTCGCTGCAGTTTTGCCTTGTATGCAGCATCCGTCTCTCTCGTGGCATTGCGACATTCATCATCGTACCAGGCATCTTCTTGAGACGGCTTTGAGTACCCAAGTACGCTTCTCGCAGTCCGTTCAATGGAGTCGGCTATATATTGCCACTGCGAGGTTATATTATCAGGGGTTGGAGCATCCCGCAACAGTTGAGTTAGGTGGTTGGAGTAGGCATCCGCTACCTCTGTGGTCCGCAGTTTACCGATGTCCAGCTTTCGTTGTGCCTGGTTACGTAAGTTTTTTGCCATGCTTAGCCTAGTGCGTACCTTAACTGCGGTAAGGAAGTGATCAGAGTCAATGTTCGCTCCCCTGATCACTCGTACGTCCAGAACACTCGATGCGTGCCTTCCATCGACTACCACGTGATCTATCTGATTCCTCGTCAATTGATCTGGAGATAACCATGTTGCCTTATGAATATTTTTATGGTCAAATCTAGTGCTGCTAACTACCATATTTCTTGCCGCAGAAAAATCAATCAGTCTGATGCCATTGTTTGACGTTTCGGTGTGCAGAATGAATTTTCCGACTGTAGGCTCAAATGCGGTCTCCCTGCCTATTTTAGCATTAAAATCGCCTAGTACAATTTTGATGTCATGGCTGGGGCTACGGTCATATACATTTTCTAGGCTCTCGTAGAACTCGTCTTTGTCCTCATCGCTTTTCTCTTCTGTGGGAGCATGGGCACATATAAGTGTTATGTGGAAAAACTTTGTTTTGACTCTTATGGTGGCTATTAGGGATGCTAAACGGGATTGATTTTGATAAATCCCGGGATTCGGGATTTTATAAATCCCGATCCCGTAATCCCGGGATTTTTCGGGATCCCGGAATAATTCGGGATCCCGGGATTTCGGGATTATTTTTAAATTTTTTTTATTAACTGATTACTTAAACATAAATTATTACTGTTATTTATTGTTTAAAGTAGTTTCTTAAAAAGATTAAAGCATGTAACACAGTACAACACGTGATTTTGCTAAAGTTATAACTTAGTTTAAGTAACATTCATTATTAGTTATTATTAGTTGCGGAAAACATGAATGTTTTAACTATTTGTTCACAGATTTTAACAAAGTGATATGCGTTTTATTCTTAAAAGCGTACAGTTTCTAAATAAAATAGTAAATATTAGGGTGTCCTTATAAAATAGTGGTTACAAACTGTTTCAAACTTAAAAAATAGTTAAAAAATCACAAACGTTTGAAATTTCGAGTCAAAAAACAGACAGATGCGACAAGTTATCAATGTTACTATATTTATCGTTGGAAAGACCGTAGTGTCTTCTTTCAAAATCAGCTGGAGAAACTTAAAATCAGCTTATATTCAACCACGTCACTGGCTTATAAGTGCGTAAAGGTACAGGTATCATTGTGGACTTTATGAGCTGTTAAGGTTGCCTAGACACGTTTAGATTGTATTGAAATGTTCACAAAAGTTGTTCAACTTTACCGTGGCTATAATTTTGGGGAACATTGTTAGTAACAAATTTGGACTTCCTCAAAGTAATGCTCAAAAAAGTGAAAAAATTATATTATCTTCATCAATTTTTTTTGCGAAAACGGCAGGAATAAGCAAAACTTTTGGTAAAATGGTTAATAATATTTGTGACCAAAACTCCCAGCTACATTGTTGCCGAATATAGTGTAGCGCTATCACGAAGTGTTAGTTAGCTATTTGAGAATCGAACCTATACTGTCACGTTCTTGTATTTAGCAAAAAGTCTTCATTTGTTGCAAAGTGTTATTATGGCAAAAAACGAATGATGCAGAACTTCTTCTTGGGGCTACTTTCACGTGCAGTTCTCAGAATTGAGTCCCAAACAAATAAGCTGAAAAATGTTGTACTGTGTAATGCTCCATCCGATAATCTTGAAAAATTTTATTCCAAACATAAGTAGCATAAGAAAAACATCTTTCACAATTCACACTTGTGGCTAAAAATGTATTGCCGAAAAATCCCGGGATTTATTTATCAAAACCCCGGGATTCGGGATTCATCAATCCCGAAAAATCCCGGGATTTCGGGATTTCCCGTTTGGCATCCCTAGTGGCTATACGTTCACACACCGGGTTGAACCTTGAGACTAGGTGTCGCAGTCTTTTGCCAACCACAAATCCACAACCAAACTCGTGCTTGTCCGCATGGCCACTATAGTAGATCTCGCATGTCTTCATGCGCGAGCACCCGTGTCCCGTCCACCGGATTTTCTGTAAAGCGGTTATGTCAGCCTTGTATTTTTCGAGGACTTCCGCCAGTTGGATGGGGGCACCTGGTCTATACAGTGTTCTAACATTCCAGGTGCATATCCTCAAATCATGGTCCTTAATTCGTTTGCGGTGGTCTTCAACATTTTGGGGGGTCCGTTTTATTCTTAGAGGTTTACTCGAGATATTTTCTGGCCACCAATCATCCAGCCAGCAGACCAAACAGACGGACATGGCTCATTCATCTTAAAATGTCTTGAAAACTTGGCTCCATCTCGTGTAATTTATAAAATCCATCAAATTGTTTATAAGTTCAAAAAGTAACCTAATGACTGTTTACCATTTCACGGAAAACTATTTAACTCTATAGTAAGAAATACCAAAGTTTCGTGCAGCAAAAAAAAAAAGAACAACCCTCTATCGCCTTCCATTCCCAGATAGGGTATCTCCCAAACGGCAATAAAACAATATTTCATTTATTCGTATCATTCCACACCAACATGGGTGTTAATAGCAATAGAGACGCGTGTGATCATCACAAGCCTTCTCTAAAAGCGCTAAAGCGATAAACACGCACGCAGTCAACGCATTCATCCATCATTATATTTAATGATACGAATGATCATTGTGATGCCATTTTACAGCTGCTTCATTCATAATTGAATGACTCTGGCTCAAATACACGAGTATGTATGTACATTATGTTGCATTCATATCTTAGCTGAAAACATTCCATGCGTATCATCACTGTATTATATAACATGTTCAGTTGTACATATAACTTTGTGTAGGTACGTATGTACGTAAATACATCCAAACATAACCTATATTGTCATTGCGATTAAATGACAATCGTTTAAAGCCTCTTATGGCTGACATCGTGTGTAAATAGCAAATAGTATTTGGTAGTAGTAGCAATTAATTGAAATATTTATACAGTCATTGAATTGCCCGATTACGTGAAGCTGTTCTACTTAAATTGTTAATATTCCTACATGTTTGGTTTGGTAACAGATACGTATGCCCTTGTCATGGTTGCGGTAAGGGCATTTATGAAATCTTCATAATCAGTCAAGGGTCACATAATGGGTGTTAACGAAGTGTACTTTAACTCATGCAAATAGAAATGCACATGTTATGGAAATTTTATTGACTTGGTCAATGCTGTACAATTTGGATACAGTGTCATTTAAATTGTGACTATCGGTTATGTAATCAACTTAACTCACACATCCTACACCTTAATGCTAAACCGATACCTAAAGTATAAAATGTGAGTTTAGTTTAGTAATAAAAATTCCAGTCAAATGTTAAGTTTAAATTTCCTTTCAACTTTTGTTTGGATTGACTAATCTATATGAGATTTAAATTGGTTATAAATAGAAGCTAACTGAATTCAATAACTTTATTTATACAATTGAAAACATCGAGAGTGAACCTATAATACTTTAGAATTAACACCTCAATGTGTTAAGTCGATTTATCGAGGTAATATCATATCCTCTCATACTCATACTCATATCCTCTCAACAACATGAGCAATATAGCTTAATTCGAAAACATATAAGAGTACGCAGGGTCACACACTAACAAATGATGGCAAAGTATTTAGATATGGAATTATATTAAGATGGATAGGAAACCAAAATGTTCTAACTTGTCAGTAGATTGAGAATTTGGATAGATAGCTTGCAGGCGAAAACACTTTCTCAGAAACTTAAGATATTTGTCCACGAAAAACACACGTAACCTATCCCAAAGCAAACCCCTGAGATAGCAATTGCCTACTCCAACCAGCTCTCAACAACTACGTCACAATGCCTCTACTTCTTCACACAGTGGCAGGAAATGACACTTTCCATGGCTACTGCCGCAACAGCTCTTGGAAAAAACGTAAAGATGCTGTCTACAGGACAACAAGGAGAAAGTAAGACAAGACAGATCAATCTGAGCTATAATCAGCAATGAAATTTCAGCCAGGTGAACTGATTAAAATATACATTCATCCTCAAGGGGTGTTATGGCAGAAGTATTAATTTTCCAAAAGTAAGTAATTTTGTATGGGAGGTAGCAGAAAGGGTCCTCCGGTATATAGTCCATATACATTCCTGAGTCACATTTTCATAAGCGTAGATCCTTACTTAGCTGGGACTATTTTGCAATCCCATTGGTTTATATACCGCACGTAAAAAAATATTACAAGTGCCTCGATCTTCTGCGCATCTTCTCCATTTAGTCACACCAAGTTATGTAAGGTTCTCAATAACCTGGTCTTTCCAACGTAGCTTTGGTCGCCGTCTTCTGTGTCGTCCATCGAGTTCATTCTCGAAGACTTTTCGAGCTGGAGCATTTTCGTTCATGCGTAAAACATGACTTAGCCAACGCAACCGCTGCACCTTAATGCGTCTGACCACGTCTATGTCAATGTACAGCTCATGATTCATACGATGCCGATATTCTCCATTAACGATGATGGGCCCATATATTATACGGAGTATTTTCCTCTCGAATACTGCCAGAACGGATTCATCCGCTTGTGTCATAACCCAGGATTCTGAACCGTACATCAAGACTGGTAGAACCAGTATCTGGTATAGCTGGAATTTTGTTCGTCGAAAGAGGGCTCTGTCATTGAATCGCTTGCTCAGTCCGTAGTAGCATTTATTTGCAAGCAGGATTCTTCTTCGGATTTCTACGCTGACATTATTTGCTTTGTTGATGGCGAAGCCTAGGAAGACAAAATTATCTACCACCTCGAAATTAAAGTTGTCAACGTTCACGCAGTTTCCCAAACGAGTAGATTCTTTGTTCGTTGAAACTAATAACTTCGTTTTGTCCTTGTTCACCGTTAGGCCCATTTTCGAAGGCTGCAGTCACATCCCGCATTTTTCGACCGATGATGTCTACGACATCAGCGTACGCGAGTAGCATGTGGCTTTTGTTGAATATAGTGCCACTCCACAGTGGTTCCGTCCATAGGCCAAAAATCAAAAAACTAATCACAAAGTATTAAAATAAAATGTAAACAAATTATCTCTTAAATGTCCAATCTTCATAATGGTAAACCGGATTCTTCTAAAATCTAACGGGACTTTTTAAAAATAGAATTTAATCATGAACATTTGTTCGCGCTTTTGTACGTTGGTCGAATAATTTAAAACAAGAGTGCACTTCAAAACGGATTGGTCATTGCATAAGTCTAAAAAATTAAATTATTTTTAATGGATTTTAAAATTAAAAGTATTTATTTAATCTCCACAAATTTATAAAAACTAACTTGTTTTGTAATTCTTGCCAAATTAATGTTTTAGGTAACGTATTTGTTTGATCCTATTTTGTCCGTCTTCATTATGATTATTTAGAGTTTTAGTTGTGTTCCCCCCAGATCCCCCTTTAGGTCTCTTTTCCATTGTATTTGTCGTAGTCTTAAGGTAATAAAAGTGTTAAAGTTTGTTGCGGAAATTTGCGGATGTGCGTGTAGTTTTTAATATACTAAACCGCCTTCTTATTAAATCCTCAAACGTAGGTAAGAGGGTAAGTATAATTTCATAAGCGAAAAAGTGTAACGACCCCAATTATCTAGACCCAAACTATCTTAAAACCAAATTTGTTTAAAGATTTTTTAAGACGATCGTCCCATTTCCGTCGGTCCGGCTGGCTGGCCGGTTGGCTTGCTGGTTGAAAGGATAACTGATGGGAATGATAATTTGAGTAAATTTTAACTGATCTTTATGAAAATTTTCCAGTTTTAATATTTTCCAAAATAAAGTTACGTTATTGTAAATAAGCAGTATTGCCCCATAATAAGCAGTATTACCTCCCATGCAAACTTACCTATTTATGGATATTTCTTCCATTACTTCCAACCGAAACACTACATGATCATGAACTTTGGCGGACTAATAATCTTATAAAACCAGGTAAAACTACAGAAAATCGGAACTTTTGCCGCGCCCCTTATGCCACCTCATTGTATATAAATGACCTAATTCAACGTAATATTCCCACAATCATATTCTTTTTCAGTCAAATTTTTTCCACAGAAAACTTAGGGTAAATACGGACTATGTTGCTCTACCGCTTCTGGGATGTCTTATACAAAATTACCAACATATTTTTGGGAAAATTAATATTTCTCTCATAAAATTTAAACGAAAAACTGGAGTATACTTGAATGTGGTCAGTTTTTATAACTATTGTTAGTTTTGCTACATGTCTTTAAACTTCTGGCCATGCGACCGAGAGTCCTATTCCCGATCGTTTAAGCTACATAAGTAATTTCTTTTTCAATTTCATTAACTCGAGAGTAAAACAATGTCGTACATAGGGTGAGGGTATTTATCAGTCAGTTCACCTGATTGAAATTCCTGTACTGGCTTAAATATTTTTTAAGAGCCCTGCTGAACATTTCAGTTCTGTACTACCATTAGAAGTATTTTTGGCCGCGCCTCCATACAAGCGGATCCACTGTGCACTCGTGTGGCGAGGTCCTTGCCAATCTTCACTGAAGACTTCGTGTCAGTCAGCGTCATTCCGCAAAGACGTATCAGCTTCGCTGGAAAACCAAACTCAGCCATGGCTTCGAGTAATTTCTGCCTCGGCCTTCGGGCTGTCGAAGGCAGCTTTATAGTCGACGAAAATATGGTACGTGTTGATCTGTTTCTTTTGAGTCTTTTCCAGGATTTGCCGAAGTGTGAAAATCTGGTCAGTTGTTGATTTTCCAGGTCTAAAGCCACACTGATAAGGCCCGATCAGGTTGGATAACACTGGCTTTAGTCTTGCACATAGCACACTCGACATGACCTTATATGCGATGGGTAAAAGGCTGATCCCGCGATAGTTGGAGCACACACTTGGATCATCTTTTTTCAGCACAGGACATAATACGCTTACATTCCAATCGTCGGGCATGCACTCTTTAAGCCAAACCGTGCGCAGGAGCTGGTGCATGCTCTTTATCATCTCCTCGCCACCGGACTTGAAGAGCTCTGCGGGCAGACCGTCGGCACCGGCTGCTTTGTTGTTTTTCAGCCGCGATATTGCTCTTCTTACCTCGGCTAGACTTGGTGGTGGGCAATCTAAGCCGTCGTCGACAATTGGCGTGATAACTTCACGTGCGCTGACTTCTGGGACCAGTAGTTGCTGGAAGTGTTCTCTCCATATGTGCAGCACACTCTGCGTATCCGTGACCAGATTTCCATCACTGTCCTTACAGGTAGGGAGGCCATTACCGTATCTATTTGCTGTTACTTTCTGGTAAAATTTTCGGGCCTCACCTTTATCCCTATATCGCTCTCGTTCTCCCGTTCCTTCATCTGACTTTTTTTTCGCCTAAATAGCTGTCTCGCCCGTTTTGCTTTCTCCTTATGCCGTTCCCTAACAGCACGTGTTACAATTTTCTGTAGCGTTGCCCTATAAGCAGCATCCTGTTCCTCGGATGCTATGCGACATTCTTCATCGTACCAGGATTCGTCTGAGCGCCGCTTTTCATATCCTTGCACGGTTGTTGCGGCGGTTGCCATGGAATGCGCAATATGCTGCCACTGTGTATCGGGAACGTCAAAAGTAGAGGCGTTGTGTCCTAAAAGTTGGGAGAGATGGTTGGAGTAGGCAGTAGCTATCTCTGGGGTTTCCAGCTTCACGATGTCCAGCTTTCTTTGTGTTTGGTTACGTGCGTTTTTCGCTCTGCTCAATCTTGTGCGCACCTTGGCTGCAACCAGGTAATGATTCGAGCCAATATTAGCACCACGGATCACACGCACGTCCATGACACTAGATGCATGCCTGCCATCAATTACCACATGATCAATTTAATTTTTGGTGCTTTGATCGGGGTATAGCCAAGTTGCCTTCCACTGGTTCCACTCACTACCATGTTCCTTCCCGCTGCGAAGCTAACCAGCCTAAACCCGTTGGCTGACGTGTCGGTATGCAGGCTAAATTTACCGATCGATGGACCAAGAACATCTTCCCTTCCTATTTTTGCATTAAAGTCTCCCAGAACAATTTTAATGTCGTGGCCAGGGCAGCGGTCGTATGTTTCCTCTAGGCGCTCGTAAAATGCATCTTTAATCTCATCGTCTTTATCTTCCGTCGGGGCGTGTACACAAATCAGCGTGATGTTAAAATATTTCGCCCGGATGCGAATGGTGGCTATTCGGTCACTTACAGGGTTAAACCGCGAGACCAGGTGTCGAAGTCTCTTTCCGACTATGAAACCACATCCAAATTCGTGTCTTTCTGCATGGCAGCTGTAAAAGATGTCACCGTTCTTTCGTCGTGTCCATCCCTGTTAGAGTTTCTCTTTTTCCCGGACTTTTCATTTCCCGGGAAACCGGGAAAAATTTTTGCCTTTCCCGGGATCCCGGGAATTCCCGGGAATTTTCGCGCAGTAGAAAAACAAGACAAACTATGTTAATTTTTTTCAATTTTGCAGTACGCGAAAACATAACAAACGAAAAACATTCATTTTAATGTGTATGTATATAAAAATATGAGTTAAACAATAAAAGTTAATTTATTATTTTAAAAATATGTTTTGAAAACAGAAAGATCGTTAATAGTTTCATCAGACAGCCTGTTTCTAATTCTATTTACAAATTGCCCTGTTGTTGAAAACATTCTCACGCTTTCAACTGATGTTGGCCTTATTGTCAAGAAATCATTCGATAAAATGGCGACATTTTCCGTTGCTTTTCCACTTGCTTCGTAAAATGGAAAATCCTTTTTTATCGAGCAATTAAGTAGTATATTACTTGATGCAACATTGCATTTGTTATGGCATCGGTTAAAATATCCTCAAATGGTCTTTCGGTACTAATGTCACAAATAGGACAATAAGGACAATAGGACGATAACGTCTTCTTTAAAAAGACGAGTATAAATTTGTTCTGCGTACGCGATCAAATTTTGTTTTGAAGCAGTTTGAAATAAGTTATTAGCAATCTTATCAAATACTGTTGGATTTTTAAGATACTTCACTAAAGTATAAAGTCGCTTGCCCCATATTTCTTCAATTTGATCTTTAAAGCTTTGATTCTAAAGGTGTTTTAATTTCCCGGGAATCCCGGACCAATTTCCCGGGAAACCGGGAATTAAAAATGACCGGGAATCCCGGGAATTTCCGCCCGGGAAATCCCGGGAGAGAAACTCTAATCCCTGTCCCGTCCATCTCATTTCCTGTATGGCGGTGATGTCAGCCTTGTATTTGTCGAGGACATCCGCCAGTTGGATAGAGGCACCATCTCTGTAAAGAGTTCGGACATTCCAGGTGCATATCCTTAAATCATGGTCCTTATATCGTTTGCGGGGGTCGTCAACATTTGGGGGGTTCTTGTTATATTTATTCTCCGTGTTTTCATAATAAATTTTGTTTAAGGAGAGTGGCTTATTAGGCCACCGCTCCCGATCCTAGTTTCTTGGGGCTGCCAAAGCCACAAAGAGAGCCTGTGTTGAGCTTTAGTAACTTCTGTTACCTACTTCCTAAGACGCTTCGGTGGTAGCATGCCGATTAGGTTGCTCAACATTTCGCCTTCTAACTCTAGCTAACTTCTAAGCGGTTGCTTTAAAGTCGTTGGCCGGGGAATACTTGGTCTAAGACCGGAAGTAGTTAGCTGCTTGGACAGTGCCACAAAGGAATCGCTTCTGGTCACTCCCAAGTGAGTGACAATCAGTAACTTTCAACCTCTGGGCAAAGTCCCATTCCCCAAGAGGCAATGTATCTGTACTTTTAATAAAACAATATTTCTGCGATCGCCGCTTGATTTATCCATACGTCCTATTTGCCACTTGTGAGACGGTAGATCTCTATTGAAAGCTCTTACCTTGCGTAGAATTTGCCTGAAGGTGTGTTAGGAATTAAGACGTAAACTCAAGGTTTCTCTGTACTACGTTCATCAATTAAGGCCAATTCAGCGCCTGGCCACACATCGCCAATCTACGGAATGGTTGTCCTCAAAGGATATTAATTTCCGTTGATCATGCAACCAGCCAGCATTGCGGTGCACTGGTGGTGGTCCCGGCATTTCGTTCATAACTTTTATTAAGGCATGTTGGACCAAACACCAATTTGTTTTGTCAATACGACCTTTGGCTGCGTTTTTGTCAACGATGCTCAAAATTATTCGTTTATGTTAAAAGCCTTTGTTTGCGTCCCTCGCGAATGGGTAGTCACCTTGGCGCGATGCGAGGGCTTAAGTAGGAAGATGTTCTGGAGTCACACTGGTATCGAGAGAAGCGGCAGTTACCGCAATATCTGATGCCCGTGGGTCCTGAACTGAGTACGAACTATGAACTACCCCTTCCCTGTCTCTTAGCGTCTGTTTTCCCCAGTGGAGCGGCTAAGGGACATACGTCCGTTGACCCTTAGAGGTCACCCGTTCGTCCTTCCAAAAGTCGTCGGTCCATTTCTATTAAATCAAATCAGCGTCTGTTCTCACAGTAAGCAGCTAATGGTCTGCGTATATCTTCAGAGGAGCGGCAGTTTGTTCGCATTTAAAATGCAATCCTAATTCTCGTACAAAGTTTTTAGAGTCTCACTAGCATGAAGAGTAGTGCATTGGTGACTGTATTTATTACCACATAGTCTCTATTACCAGTGGAGCCTAAACTAAGTACGAATAAGGAATTAATCTTTCCCCTGTCTCCTAGCGTCTGTTTCTCCCCAGTGGGGGCGGCTTGGAGACATACGTCCGTTGATCCTTGAGGGTCTTTTATACGTTCCTCTAAAGTCCGGCACTAAAAAACCATAAACGTCTGTCCTCACAGTGAGCTGTTAATAGTCTGCGTCTGTCTCCAGAGGATCGTTTCCCTTACTGTGGCGTTCCTGAAATTCGTTCGGGAGTTACCCGGACCACCGCCGCAATGTAATAATTTAGGCTGGTATCCGGGACACATTAAACTTGTGGCTCGTGGGAGGTTTTTCCTGGTGCGAGACTCGAAGCAATACATCTTGCCGGTGTTCCACAGAGGCCACGATCCATTGCCAAGATTCCCGCTGAAACCTCCGACTCTATGGAAATGCTGTGAATTCTACAATACAGTAATCCTCAACTACCCACACAGGACTGGAAAGTAGTTAAGGTTACTGAAGTGGTGGAAGAATCCACGAAGGCCACCATAATATTCAATAGTGACACACTTCTGCCACTTAGAAAGACACAAGGAGGGTGTTCTATGGATTTGACCTGCGTGTCTACAAAAGCGACGACAAAAAGAAATCTTCATCAACTAACTCGGTATCCAGCCTGGCGAGCGAATTCCTTGGCAAGATGAACGTAGCAGTAGATGAGGACGATCTCTTGGAATCTGACGACGACACAGAGGACGCCAACATAACTGTCGTCCACGGCGACCAATTGTAGTGAACGTCACACAAATTAACCTTCACCATACAAAAGCGTCACTAACCGCTTTACTCCTCCGAATAACATCAGCTACGGAGGAGATTAAATGCATCCAAGAGCCATGGATAAATAAAGACCGTGTCTGCGGACTCAACAAAGAAGGCTACTGTACTCTGTACGCAGCCGGATCAGGTAAGACCAGAGCATGTCTTATGGTCAAGAACACCCTTAAAGCTTTTATTCTAAGTGATTTCAGCGATAAGGACAACTGTATGGCGGAAATCGAGAGCAATGGTCATGTAACATGGATTATGAGTTGCTACATGGCACACGACCATGCAGATGATCCACCTGACCCCACCGTAAGAAAGGTAACGTCCCACTTAAACAATAGGAACGTTCCTCTAATCATGTGTGGATGCCAATGCGTACCATACTATCTGGGGTAGCTCAGACATCAACCTAAGGGGTGAGTCGCTTTTCAACTTTATTCTTGAGAACCAACTAACAGTAGTGGGTTCGTTACCCCTACCCACTTTTATTGTCACTAACATAAAATATGTTCTAGATGTTACACTTATTAACGATAAATACTCGAACATAGTCAGTAATTGAAGGGTATCGACAGTTTGCTTGTTTCTGACCATCTATATATCGTCTTTGACCTTTCGTTCGAAGTGGATTCCGAAGATAGCTATATTAAAAGAAGGAAAACAAACTGGCTTATCTTTAATGGGGTTATAGAGAGCAAGTTACCCAGGTGGCCGGCCTCTATCGATGATAAGTATACTATGGACTACTAAGGCAAGGGAAAAATCCTGCAGCAGAAATGACAGGAAAGGCAAAGCTATGCTAGGAAGGCCAAAAGGCAGTAATGGAGAAAATTCTGCTGTAGAAAGCTCTTCGGAAACTAGTCGGCTACGTAAGATCTTATGCTCGAATCCAACAATACCATCGTAAATACAAAGACCATATGGTACATGGATCACTAACAGCCTCGAAACTCTGATGGAAGCACACTTCCCAGGTTGTCGGGAAAGTGACTACCAATTTATGGAAAACTCGGTCAGCAATAACTTTGATATCTCAGACATACCGATTACAGAACATCGAATTCAATGGGTTATCAAAAGTTTCAACTCTTTTAAGTCACCGGGACACGATGAAATTATTCCCGCAGATTTACAATAGAACATCGAAGTATTGACGCCCTGGCTTCTGACAATTTTCAAAGCCTGCAGGAAACTGTCGCACATTCTAACGAGATGGACAACCTACAAAATTGTATTTATGGCTTAAGTGGGTATAGCATCCCACACTAAAGCCAACGATTTTAGACCAATTAACCTATCTTCCTTCTTACTTAAGATTATGGAGAGAATAATTAATGCATATATCAGATCATCTCTTAAGCCGGAAGACCTGTCCAAGGCTCAGCATGCCTACACGAAGGGCAAATCCACGGAAACTGCTTTACATTCGATAACCAGCCTCATTGATATATCCCTGAACTACAAGGAATATGCTCTCGCTGCCTTTTTCGATATTTAGGGAGATTTTAATAATGTCAAACCTGAATCTGTAATTGACTTAATGGAACAACTGGAGATTAATCCAGTGGTCATCGCCTTAGTTGATAAACTACTAAAATTTAGGAGCATTGGATCCAGTTCGGACGAGTCAAATATTTCCAAGATGGCGGTTCGCGGTACTCCGCAAGGAGGAGTACACTCTCCACTATTATGGAATCTCAACATCAATACTCTCCTGAGGACGATGGAAAAAACGTCCTGCACAACCGTCGCATATGCGGACGATGTGGCAACAATACTCACCGGCAAGGATCCTAAACTACTCTTTGAGCTGCTGGAAACTGCGCTGAAACTTCTTTTAAAATGGTGTCATGACTGTGGACTGGGTGTAAACCATTAAAACTGTAAACCAGTAAAACAGAACTGGGGCTATTCACACGGAGATACAAAATCCCTCAATTTGCCAAACCCAGATTAAATGGAGTCGCACTTATACTCTCTGATAGTGCCAAATATCTTGGGCTAATATTGGACAGTAAACTGAATTGGAATCTGAACACTCAGACAAGGATTAGCAAGGCAGCAACGGTTCTATACTGCTGCAAAGGGGCCGTCGGCCTCAATTGGGGCCAGCAGTCTGGCGCTGGATAGAGCGTCCCAAAGGCTGAAATTCGAACGCATTGTGAGACTGGTGGCAATCATGATAACAGGGGCACTTAGAACTACTCCAACTAAGGCACTGTTTACGATCCTAAACTGTTTACCCCAGGACATTTAGGCGTAGAAAATAGCAACGAACACCACAATGCGTTTAGACGCCACAAAAACATGAATGCACAGGAACTATGGCCAATGCCCATTTGCCATGCTAAAATTCTGAACCTAATCAATGTGAGTTGCCACAAGGATTACACCATACCAGAACCTGTCTTCGATCCGGGTTTTACAAGGAACATCCCGGATAGGTCCTACTATGATGATAATGCCCTAAACTTTGGGGGGATGTCATCCTAATTTTCACGGACTGTTCGAAATTAAAGGAACGAGCGGGCTGTAAAATGTTTTCGGAGGAGTTGAATTTGCAACTATCAGACCACTGTAGCATAGTTCAGACCGAAATAGCGGCCATTAGAATAGCCGTAGAGAAAATTTGACACGTGGGATATTGGGCGGCAATATTCATTTTCTTAATGATAGTAAAGCGGTCAGATCCCTGAAGAACGTGTACACCACCTCGAGAAATGTTCGAGAATGCCGTTCGTCTTTTGAGGAGATAGCCAGACATTCGACAGTTACCCTTACATGGGTTCCAGGACATGGGGACATATATGGTAATCAAAGGGCAGATACGTTGGCAAGGGCCGCCACAACCGTGAACTCGGGCGAAGTTAACGGTCTCATTGGGATGCCTCTCACAAGGGGGAAACAGCTCATTGCGTGGAAACTGAACCTCATTGCTAAGGAGGGATGGGTGAGAGAACACACTTGCTCGGCGACCAAACAAATTTGGCCTACAATGGATATACAGAGGACACTATTTGTGCTAAACTTGTCCAGAGCCGGTCACTGGCCGGTTGGTAAACACGCTAAGAGGTTGAAACTACCCTAGTACGATTTTTGTAGAAGCTGCAATGAAGAGGAAGAAGAGGAGACCACGGAGCATCTTCTATGTCACTGCCCTGCTTTTGGTGACATGAGATATAAAAAGCTTGGTCACCATGTCCGGAGTTGTCTTGTCACTATTAAGAAGACTGCAAGCCCTTATGTATTTTGCAATAATTTGTAAGGTCTTTCGTCCTCCCTTTTCTAGATAGACGAACTTTTTTTTGTCCTAGGAAGTTGTGCAGTATCAATTTCTGTGGGGAAAGAAAATGTAAATTCTGCATTTTGGAATGGGGATCGACAATGGACCAGTCTTTTCCAAAAAATTGTTAAGAGTTTATATTATGTTTATGATTATGGAGTATATGATTTTTTTGTTAATATGCTCGCATGATTTGGTGACATAAGAGTCACCATTTCGCAATCATTGCTATTAGTGTTTGCAATGTTAAAACTTAAGCCGGGTCGGATACCTGCCGGTTGGTGGTTGATAATTTCTAATCGATCCAACTTCGTTGACTTCGTTCTGATGTTGGTTGAAGTTAATAATATTAGCTTAGCCTTTTCTATAAACGACATCGGCCTGTTACTTGAAGAGGTGGCAGAACATGATATGCCAGAATTGTTTGTAAATTTTGTTGCACAATCACTATAAGCGATGGCTGATCTTTCGGTGCTGGTGCTTGAAATTGCTATGCACTGTTTCGTTAACTTCACACTAGCTCCTGCCGCTCATGATGAACTTGTACTAAAATTACTCAGTTTTTAGTCCTTGAATATTTAGTAGACTTATTACTCCATAAAGAATATTTTTTATTTTTTTCATTTGCATTAAGTTTTCTTTTCATTTTTGTTCCCACGGGGAATTATAGGTCAACCGTGTCATAGCCCCCTGTAACAAGACTTGGTAGCTTAACCATCTAAACACACTGAGGCGCCCAGGTAATCAGTGTGGCTCCGTTCGTACACAGTCGGATGGAAACTCCAGACTGCAAACCATCCGATGAGCACGGGTCGCATAACACTCCGGATTAGGGGTAGGCAGCCTTTGGTCATGTTTCTATTTATTAACAAAATCCAGAAATGTTAAACAAACGTTTAAAGTTTACCTCTAATGATACACAACGCATAGAAATACTTAAGCCTCCACATTTCGACAAGATTGCTACCTAGGGTGGAGGAAACTGTATATTTTGGTGGATTAAAAAATAATAATGTGTTACTTGTAAAATTTCCATTTATTTAATTAATGTAATAAAACTGAAAACAACCAAAAAAATATTACAATAAGTTCGACCATCATTTCTCATGATATCAGTAGTCAGTTCTGGATTTCGAGTACAAAAATTGTTAAGTAATGTAATACTTGCGGCAATGTTTTAAAGGACAAAATAAAGAACGTTGGCATGTTCTTATTTTGGGGCATCTTAGCCGCCTTGCTAATACTACATTACTACCTATCAATTAAGCATAAATTGTAAGGGCCGTTCTTAAAACTAAATTACATGTTACTATAACTATGTGAACATATCACCATCACTTGGGACATTAACATAAGTAATATTACAAACAGTTTACATTAAACTCTAATGACTGAGTTTGCAGAGTGAACATTACTCTAAGTAATTAAAAATAATGAAAAACATACATTTGTTACAAATGTCAGCCTTCGTCACTATATTCACCGCGTTCTTCACGCCTTGAAGACAGTCTGCTTATTGATCGGTTCTGTCGTAAAGTTGGTGTCTGTTGGCGCAAACTTTGTTTCACAACCGACGGGGAAGTTCTGTAGCCAACACGGTAATGGGATGAATTCACTGGTGTGCCAACAGTTCGAGAAAAGCCATCACTGACATCTTCTTCATCCTCACTTATGTCATCACGCGTCTGACGGCGATGTCGTTGTTCGCTATGCGATTTGCTATATTGTGGTCGCCGTTGTTCTTCTTCTGCCACGCTATCATTGAGACTAATGTCCGAATCATTCGAATCGTCATCTGTGTATTTTGAAGACTCAAAGCGTAAGATTTCTTCGTCACGCAAATGAGATGCGCCTTCTACAAATGCTGCAAATCGCAAGGGATCACGCAGTTTACTCATCACCTGAAATGGTATGAAAGGGAATACAACTATAAGTTATAATATATATAACTACAAGTTAAATATAAATTTGTGTGTTACATATATGAGAAGGGTAATTTATATATGGTTACCACGTCCAACTAACTTACCCTCCATTGTTTACAATCCGGACTATTTGCATAATGTCGCAACTCATCCAATGCCTTTGTGGTCTCTCGCACACCTTGTTCGTAGTATTCTTCATTGGTAAGAAAACGTCTTTTGGGTGGAAATTTACGCAGCCACAGAGCACGTCCTTTATACCACAATGAGCGTGGGAAATAATGTAAAACAATTGTTATTATAATAATGGCAGCTGTGGCCTCCTCATAACGGCTCGATAAATAGATTAGAATCAATGACATCAACTGCAGCAGCCATTTAATGATATTTTTTGAGCGTTTATTGGTCGGTGGACCCCAGCGGTAGCAGAAAAAGAACGACACGATACCGGTAATGAAAATATACCAAAAGACATATGTACGATAGGTAAGGACGATCACTTGTAAGTTCTCCCACAACATTTGTATAATATAGAGACCAATGGTCCAGCCGCCAATTAAAATGCCATATGTCACTGTACGTCTGTAAAGCAAAAAAACAGAAATTAGAAAATTTATTTGCCAATCAAGTTAACACAAGTTATAATATTTGTAATCAAAATGCATTCTAATGGAAATAATGCAATAGAAAAGTAAGCGTAGTATTGATAAAATTATATATACGTTAAAATAGTTTAATTCATAATAGCTCCATAAATGAAAGTGTTTGTTTATTTATGTTTTTTTTTCAGGGACCGAAAATAACTGTTATTGATCGATTTTTCAACTGAAAAAATCAATGCGAAGGAAATGTGTTAAAATTATTTTAAATACACCAATACATTGGTTTTTACTTCCTCTATAGAATTTCGCAAAAAAAAATTATTTTGCGATTATTATTATATCGCTCATCAAATAAGAGTTATTTTTGATTTATATTATATCCCTTATTGAATAGGAGTTATTTTTGAGTTTTATTTTTTGAGTCTCTGAATAAGAGTTATTGAAAACTTTTATATAACTTTTATTTATATTTTAAAAACAAAATATAAAACTCACCTAAAGATTTTTATTTCTTCAGTCCTGAAATAAAAGTCTTTTGCTGATAATGGCAGTATTGTTGTTCGTAATAAAATAAATGTATATATATTTTTGATCAGCTCAACGAGACGAGCATGTTTAACTAAAAATTATTGGTCAAGAACTGTGAGTTAAACATGTCAAAAAATTGTGCAAAATTGCATTAACTAGAAAAAATAGGTAATATAAGAAGTTACGTATATCCATGCATATACAATGTTCATCCGATTGTCCGTCCGTTTGTGTATGTTTGTTTATAGAAAGGGTTTTAGGATGGTTCAGCTTATGTGCGACTTTCAAATAGTTTCGGCCTACAATATATCTTAAAAATTCAAGATACTGTAACAGCAAAATATTCATGATATTCATGAATTAAGCTGAACAAATTCATATATCATGCAGCTGTCCGTTTGGAATTTGTGAAACAAATATTCATTATCCAAAAATATCTAATTTTGTATGGGATATTCCAGAAGCGGTGGAGCAATTCTGCCCATTTGCAATCCCATTAAATTAAGGTTTACTCGAGTTTTACGCCAATCGTCTTAAAAAGTCCTGAAACAAATTTGATCTTAAGATTTTTGGGATCTAACACGTTTCCTTTAATGCGTTACACTTTTTTCGTATCAAATGATATATACTATCTTCCCTAAGTGTGATGGTATAAAAACATCGTTTTTTCGTCGCTTTGTGTAGTTACGAATTAAATCTGGTAAGAACGTTCCACAATTGTAATTAATTTAGCCAGAATATAAATATTGTTTGCATATCGATTGAACCAAAAGACTTTTATTCGAACAAATAAAAAATATAACTCTTCAGGTGAGTTTTATATTTCATCAGAAAAAAAATAAGTGTCAGTCTGATTTTTATTTTCGATTTGGATTTGAAAAACTCAATGACTGATTTTTATTTTTGATTTCTATTTCAAAAAGTCTTCAATAATTATTAAAATATTTGTAATTTGTGATTTTTAAAATAGAAATCAAAAAATAACTCTTATTTCTGAGCGGACTTTTAATATATAAATCAAAAACTATTCTTATCTTCGGAGAGAAATAATAAAAATCAAAAATAACTCTTGAAGAGGAACTGAAATGAAATGATTTTATTAAAATTGGTAGACTGTGTACAAATTATAAATTATCGTAGGCTATACATTTTTGTTTTAATTTGGGCAGAGGGGGTATTTTTTTAGTCCTACAGATGTACACTATGATATTCATATAACTCTCTGCACTACAATTACAAATTTGCATACTGTTTTCGTTTCTCACACGAAATTTGTTTACCAACTGAGTTGATAGGTTACTATTAACATCAAAAGTTTTTTTCTACCAAACCTAAGCTTTTTTTAACGTAAAAAAGGAAATCATTTTTAAAATTCCGAAAGTATAATGATATGAATATCAACTAAAATTAGAAAAAAAAAAATGAACAGTTTTGTTTTAAAAATATGAGATATAGAATTCTGTTCGAAGGGCCAACTTTTAACATACATATATCGTAAAGTCAAAAGACCTATGCACAAAATGGAACAGGAAAATTAATGAACGAGTTTCGCTCCTATCACAATTTAGTTAAGATATCTCATTTTGCCTAGAATTGTGATTACACTGTGGCACAAAATAGAGGTTATCGTCTGGTGGGCGGAATAATTCCTTTATGGAATAAAAACCTTATGTGAGTATATTAAAATTCCAAGAGGAAAGGTGAAATTTTGAGTTTATCCTTACAAAGAGTTTGAAATAGTTCATTTTGATATCAGATTTCTTCAATGCAATTTAACGAAGCATTTTTTTTTGTGGAACATTTAAACTCATTATCTCGACTCCTTACGCATCCTTTTTATCCTTATTTCGAGAAGTCATGCCTTAAAATTCAAAATTAGAAAATCCAAATTTTATTCAAAAATGTTGCTTAGAAAATTTTACTCAAGGTGTTCTAATACAAGAAATCGAAACAGTGTGTTGGTTTCCTGGGCACAGTGGTCTACATGAGAATGAAAAGTTCAATGAACTGAAGAGTATGGAATAGTATGGTATTTTAATGGCAACCGATTTATGGCCAAAATGAGCCTCAGCTAGAATAGACCAGACCTGACCATCTCGAATTTGTATCTAGGAAATCTTTCCCAGGTATTGCCTAACGTGGATATGCAAACAGATAATGAAACTTTCCAGTACATAAAGCGCTGCTTTTTGTAGGGATTTTTTACAAGTGGTCTTTTTCCCTTATTGGTCATTTTAAATACCCAAAATGCCAATGATGCCTAAGAAGAAGAAATTTACATGTAGGTCTAGAATCTTCCTGATGGCGGCTTTCATTAAAATAAGAAAAAATAATAATTTTTACAACAATTTTCACTCTTACTACAATATTTAACATAATTCCTAACGGTTTTATTTGAAAAAGTTATGAGGTTTATAAACAATTTTTTATTTTTTTAATTTATTATATAGTTTCAATAACCGAGCCTATATGGCCTTATATGATTACAAATATATACTCACAAATTTGTGCATTAAAATAATTTAAGAAGTGAAAAAAAATATATTCAATAATTCGGTTTTTCAACTTTATGAATATAAAACAATAAATCTAATGATAACAGTTTTGTGTCCTCAGTTTGTAATTAAAATTTTAAACAAGTTTGTTAATAAAATATTTCCGAAATGTATGCAAATAGGAGTGAACCAGACCTATAAAAAAAAGCAATAACTGACCAAATGGTTTGAGGAATATATATAAATAAATGTATATTTATATAAATAAATAAAAATAAATAAATTTATATAATAAATATAAATAAATGTATACAGTATAGTTAACTTTAAAATTTTGAAATAAACATACTTCCTCACTACACCAACGTAGTAAAATCAACACCAAAAGTTAAATTGTAATTATCATTACAAATCATTTAAAACAACATATGTGACCCGGTAAGTTAAAAGGGACCTATGGGTCAAAAAAACCGATTTTTACTTTTTTGGTGATTCTTATAGTAGACAACACGAACTTTCTAATGCAACAAACCACAGCTTTCTAGCTGCAGAAATTGGCTTCAAATTAGACACTTTTGATAAAAATCAATCAACTTTTTAACTTCAAAGTCGTTTTTCTCCAAAACTTATTTTCTGAGCATATGTCCATTTTAACTTACCGGGTCACATATTGATTAATTTTCTTCTTAAACGTGGCAACAGAGTTGTTGAAGACTTTTAAAGACTTAGGTAGTTTATTATATATTCTTGCTACTCTTTACGGTCATTATTTTTATTTATTTATGTTTTATTTAAAAAAATGCCGACTTCTGGTACCTGCCGAACGGTTGTACGGTTACCCTATAAGTACACTATGCATAATGTACAGTGTCCTCACTGCAAATCTTAACATAACCCATCAAGTTCTTACTATCTTGCAACAACAAAATAAGAAATATGAACATCATTTGATCTTAAAGATATTTAGTTAAAAGAATTTTTGCCTTTAATGCTGCTGTATCAGGAAAACTTATTTTTATGTTATACCCAAAAATTTCTTTGCCTAAGTCTTTGCTAACTGTAGGAATTTTTAATCTAAGAATGATTTTAATAGCATTTATTTTATACTCAACTTACCTGGGTACCAGCTTGCTGGACAACCAAATTATCAACATGAACGATGAACAAATGCCTAAAGATACACCAGTAATGTAGTAGAACAGGCTATTGTGCGACAATTTTCCTGCATATTGAAATACCAAACAGGCAACTATTAATTGTATGACACGCCAGAAATCCACTCGCAACTTATGCAGACGTATGCGATACGGTTCTATGGTCTCAATACCCATGCAGCTCGAAGCAAATGGTGACAACGGAAGACGAGAGCGTTTTTGGCTAAAGAGATTAAAACTAAATAGAGATCGGTGTTCGTCATAGTGTTGTTGTACTTCCTCCGGTGTGGCGCCGTCATATTGTGTGTAATCATCACCCTCAATCTCTAGGATTAGTTCTACGGTCTCAAACAAACGTCGTAAGGTTTTGTCCTCCCCCCTATAGCAATAGGTACGAAGGTCTTTCTCAAAGAAGCCACGGTGTCTGCGCAAGGGTTCATAGTGAAAGATTTCGCCAGCCTCAAGATATCTAACTATAGTGTACATGAATTGGGAAACAAATGAGCGGGTATTAGCAGGATACCAGTAAAGCGAAAATACCTTTGCTGCCGATACTATTCTGCGTCACTTTGGAGGCAACTGCTTCCGCTGACCAGGCCACAGGGAGTAAATAACCAAATATTACTAACAAAGATAATTGCATTGTCAGCTAAGTTCTTGTCGGGCGATAGAAGACACATCCAATGTATTGTTTAAATTTACAAAATTGTGAAATTGTTTAAAAATAGCTCAAAAATTAAACAAAAGACGATACAAAAATATAAAGCCGGCCAGACGCTGTCAAACTAGTTAAAGATACCAGATTTTTAGATATCAAATAGCATTGCCAGATGGTATTGGTAGTAGTAATGGCATGTATGTTGTTCAAAGTCGAAGCGACATAACTAACGGCGTTACAGTTTTATTATTTAGTGGTTATCCTGTGCAATATAGAGCTTTTTATGCGTAAATAAAAAAAAAACGTATTTTTTGTGTTAAAAGGAAAACTCCGAACTGCTGGGTGGTCAAAATAGGGGGCAAATGATATTTTTATTTCCTTTTTATCAAAAAAAAAAAATCATTTATGTTGAAATCCATTAGAATCGGTAATATAAATAAAGGAAATATGTAGTGCACTTGGCAAAATTTTATAGCATACAGTTTAAATATCCACAAATGTGACCCGGTAAGTTAAAAGGGACCTATGGGTCGAAAAAATAGATTTTTACTTATTTGGTGATTCTTGTAGTAGACAACACGCACTTTCTAATGCAACAAACCAAACTTTCTAGCTGCATTAGTTTTGGTAGAAATTAGCTTCAAATTCATGCGTTCAGGCGCATCAAAATCAACTTTTTAACTTCAGTCGTTTTTCTCCAAAACTTATTTTCTGAGCATAGGTCCCTTTTAACTTACCGGGTCACAAATACATATAGATTTGTTCATTTGTTAAATATCACTTTTCTTCTCACCGTCTGGTTGTTGTTGTTGTTGTAACAGCTGGTGGTAGCTGGGGTGATAATTCTTTATACCGATTTTCTATTTATCAGCACTCGATCGGGCATATAATCCGATTATCATACGATCATTGTTGGCAACTCTGTTCGTTCCTTTATAGATAACAAGGTTTGTGTCAAGGATTGTTAGGTGTTGTTGTTGTGAGTTTTAAGCCAAATTCCACCAAAGATGGCGCCAGCTGGCTTGCTGATTTATATGAGATGTTGATAAATCATTTTCCTTGATCCTTGCGCAATCTGGATTTTTGTAGTGGAAGCATCTAGGATGAGTTTTGTTGGCTGGAGAACTCGAAAGTATTTGAAAAATTATTTTTTCATCGATGTTGATTTTGGCCAGTGCCCCGGCCGGGAATCGAACCCGGCACCTTCGGATTGCTAGTCTACGTCGCTTCCACTGCGCTATCGAAGGTCACCGTCTAGAGGGGCTTGTGTGCGTACCATATACGATTTTTTAACAATTAATTGTAATTTATGCACAAAAAACATAACTAATAATAATGATGAATAATGATACAAAATTAAATCTTCTCCTGCGCCCCAATTAGCTACCTACCTGTCTTCAAAAGAAAAACAAATACATTCCTTTTGCATAATCCAAATATTTTAATTTTTATCAAAATCCCTTAAAAATTATTCTCCTTTTTTTTACAAACTGAAAATTAAAAATATAATTCGAAAAAAATTAAAGAAAAATCTTTTTAATAAACTTATTAAAAAAAAAACTACAAAGACTTAAAAATAAAAAATAAATTTTTGATAACTTGTTTGTTTATTAATATTCTTATATATTGTTTTCAATTTTAATAGCAGCGTAAAAATGTTTAGAAATTTTTTAAAAAATATATTTATTTCTTTAGATTCTTGGATTTTTTTAATATTTATTATATCTTTATTGGTTTTTTTTTTAAATTTTATGTAAATTTCTCATTTTTTTATTTTAATAATTAATTAAAATTGTTTGTGAATTTTTAGTTATTTTTTAGCTTTTTTGTTAAAATATATAAAAAAAACTAAACTGGAACTTTAACAAAAAATACAAAATACTAAAAATAGAAATGTTTTTAAATGTTCATAAAAAATTTTAAGTAACTTAAAAAACATGAAATAAAAGTCGACTAAAATTTAGTAATTTTATTACAAGTATTTTTTATTAGATATTTTCAATATTTATATAATTATTTATTATTAATTATAAAAATATAAAGTAAAGTACAGTAAATATAAAGTACATTTTTAAATAACTAATAAAAAAAAAACAATAATATATTAAATTAATATAAAGATACAGTCATATAAACGAAAGTTACCCAAATTATTACTAAAATTTTCATTTAAAAAAAAATATTTTTTTAGCACGACATAAAAAATTACAAGAATTAAAACAATTATTTACTTCACAAAAATTTTTAAATTTTACATATATAAAAATTATTTATTCACAAAAAATAAATGTTTATAACTATAAATTAAAAAAAAAGTTTTACAACATTGAGATACGACTTTTTTATTTTTGTCATCGATATGTATGTATAATTACAAAAATAAAAATAAAGTATCCAAACATAGACACCTAGTAATAGTTTAATAGCCTTTTTACACCGGAACACATTTAACATATTTCCGCGTTATTCCGCATCTTTAAAAGATGCGGCCAAAATGCTAAAATTTGTACTTGTATTTTGTTGTTGGAAAGATGTTAACATATCCATGAAAGATGCGCAGAGTTGTACTCTGAAAAGCTGCATTTAAACGATTTTTCTCAGTAATGTTGATCCGGCAACCACCATTTTCGTTGTTTGTTTACATTTATCGGAAAGAATGCCAAACAACATGGACGGACAAAAAATTTACATTTTTGTCATTGCCAAAATATTAATAAATGGTTATTCCAATTAGTTAAAAACATTCGCGCTTTGTGGAATACTGCCTCTGAAAAGATGTTAATATGTTTGTGGCAGCAAAATATTGCAGGTTTACAAGGCGAATGGAAAAATGTGTGAGCTAGACAACAGCTGACAATATGCGAAACTGCAGTGTAAAATCACTTTTTAGCATTTCGCAGCTCAAAATGTGAAATGCTTTTTTGGTGTAAAAAGGCTATAAGTACCCACAAATAGTGGTTTATAATAGGATAAAAAGGACCCAGTCGAAAACTTTCACCTTGGTTCGGAAAGTACTTGGGGGTTTAATTTATTCCACACCTCATACATTTCTCTTGTGCCATAAATAAGGCAAGGAATTTCATACACTAAAAATCCGAAAATAAGCGCATATAACATGCACTTAAAATTCAAAAATATGCACTAAAAACACATAAAATATGTAATTAAAAAATTATTAAAAATAAAATTTGCATGAATTTTGGCAAACAAGGACACAATATACATTTTTATAATCGTAAATGTACATATAAAATTAATATTAACTTTAAATCGATGTCGAATCGGAAACGTGGAGTTCTTTCACTGCTTCGCCAAAAGTCTTCGAAATTTTTGGTATAACATTTGAATGCATTAAGCCATGCTCCCAAATATTGTTATAATTGTCTCTGGATGAAGAGGCGTTTTTAAAAAGATATTTTTTTCGTTTGATATAAGAGATATTAGTTGAATAAAATTACTTCGTTAGTGAACTTCAATTTAATAAACAAGTCACATACAAAAGCGTTGTAACCCTTTTGCCTATTATGCCATGTAGGCAAAATATGCAAAAACGTTAAAAATTATAAAAAATCATTGTTGCTAACGAATGCTGATACGATATATAGATTTGAAACAAGCAAAACGCACGCAATGACCACTTAACCAGTGTATTCTTAGTAGTTCGATTGCCAGGTGGTATTTTAATAACACAAACTGAACTGATGACGATGATGAAGATATGCTTTGTTTGAAATCCATTCAGAATAAAATCTTTCCATAGATATTGAAAAAGAAATACATTTAAGAACCAGCTACCAACTAGTATAACAAATTTTAACAATTTTCTGTAAAATAGGAAAAGAAAATCGTTGGATAAGTCAAATACAATGTTTGCATTCCAAAAATATACAGATACATATGTGAAGAGAATCGATTTTGAAAACGAAACGATTTAAAACCAAAATTTTTGTTTTAAGAACCTTTGAAAATGCTACATAATAAATTCATTCTGATTAATATAATATACTAGCTGACCCGGCAAACGTTGTTCTGCCATACAACTTTGGACCCGGCAAACTTCGTCCCATTCCTAAAATAACGCCTTCATATAATAGTAAAACACAGATAGTTCAAGTTTTAATCTGATTTACTTGAATTTAATCGAAATCTGTGTAGAGCGATCTGATATACAATGTTTTTTCGATTTGTTTCCGGTGTAAAAACAAACAATGAAGACTTTTTGCCAACACGCAAACAGACAACGCACAGCTGACCGTGTGAAAAGCAGGGAAATTCGAGGTTGATTCCATAAATTTCCAACGATTGGCCTTACGATATATTGATTGTTATCGCAAATACCAATCGAATGGGGATTTGAATTCGCTTGAATTGGAAGGGAAGATCGGTTGGAATAATAGAAATTCGAGGGATAAGAACTTCCTCTCCTTTGAATTTGCACTTGATGATCGTGGCTTTTATTACAATTTCGGACGATTCAGATTCCGCAAAATGATCATGATCGATCCCACCTTCAGCTGCAAACTATGCGTCGAAGTTTCTGGCACATCTAGAGAGTTCAAAAATTCTGTCTAATAGTTGGTCGCCTCATTCTCGTTCAATCACCTCGAAAATTATTCATCGTTCGGTCATCTGCCTCCAAAGCTTGTTTATGCGCCATGGTTAAGGCTCGTATCCGTACTGTTTTTCGCAGTACAGTACTGTTTTTTGACATCAAAAACTGCGTACTGCTTTTTCCCCTCAAAGTACTGTTTTTTGATACGTAATAGAAATAAAAACTGCGAACAGCGAATTCATGCAATAATAATATTTACTTCAAAAATAAGAATTCTCCTCGGATTCGTCGCATGCCGCCAACTGCCTCTGTTGTGCGTTGGCGGTTGACGTCTAGTCGACGCACAGAAGAAGTTTATAATTGGTGGCGCCGTTGAAGATAATCGCGACAGGCATCAAATTTTGTTTTTTATCATGCTTCTTCTCCTACAATTTTATTATCTCTACCAACTTCAATTCGTAAAGTCGCGTGTTATAAAAAGTCAAATTAAACTTGTAAATCAAAGTGTTAATAAATAATTAAAACCAACTAAAACCCGTGTTTCCTTGTGGGCACCGACGCCAACGTTCTACAACTATTTTGTGGGCAACGCATTCCCGGATTTTGTTTGCACAGCATCCACCACGGCTCCCCAGAACAACCAGGACGATCAAGGTAAACAAAAATGTACAGATTTGTGTATTTTGATCATCGCCAGTATGCATACTTGCTTAATTTTTTCAATTCAATATCTTCATTTTTATAGAATAATAATGTTAAGACGAAAAAACACATTCAATGCAAAACTTCGAGAAAAATACCCGTATCTCGAAAAAACAAAAAGTGATAGTGATGTTTTTTGCAAAAAGTGCAATGGGACTTTTTCTATTGCGTTTGGTGGTAACGCGGATATTGGTCGTCTTATCAAAACAAAAAAACATCAAGACGCTCAAGTTATCGCTTCTACCAGCACATCGATAAGGTCACATTTTTAATGCGATTTGGATTTACATATATCGGCAATGGAAGGAGTGTGGGCATATCATGTGATTAATTCCAATCACAGTTTTAAATCGTCGGATTGTGCGACACAAATATTTAATCATGTTTTAAAATAAAAAAGTTTACGTGTGCGCAGAAAAAATGTCAAGCAATAGTCACCAATGTTTTCGCGCCGCACGCCCAGCAATTGCTTAAAGATGATTTAAAAGACTGCAGTTATGTGTCAATCTACACAGATGCATCAAACCACGGAAATATCAAACTTTTTCCTGTGCTCGTTCGATATTTTATTCCTACTGTCGGTGTACGCGTTAAAGTTTTGAATTTAACCGAAGAAGCTGGTGAAAATTCCACCTTAATATCAGATCTAATAAAGTCTACTGCCAGTGACTACGATCTAAGGAAAAAATCGTCTGCTTCTGCGGCGATAATGCAAAAGTTAATTTTGGTGGAGAAACTCGTGGCGGAAAGAATAATGTTTATCACCGATTGAAACAGTGGCTTCCACATTTGGTCGGCATCGGCTGTGTCGCTCACATAACACACAATGCATTGCAATTCGCATGTGATGAAATACCATTCGACGTAGAGTGGGTTGTCGTTAAAACATATTCTCACTTCTACCTTAACACTGTACGTATGACAGCATTGAAAGCTTTTTGTGAAGAAGCAGAAGTGGAACATAACAGGCTCCTCGGATATGCAAAAACACGATTTTTAGCTCTCGGACAAGCTATCAAGCGTATTTCGAAACTCTATGGTGCTCTTCAAATGTATTTTCTTGGACTTGAAAGAGGAGAAAAAAAGTAGAAGGATTTTTACAGTGAAGAATCATCAAAATTTTGGTTGCTATTCGTTCAAGAGCAGGTAAAAAAAAATCATTCAATTTCTTTAACTATATAGATTTTTCCTATTCTCTTCCTACTTTATTTTTCTTTTATCAGGCTGAATTATTCGAGAAATATGTGCTAAAAATTAAACGTGATGATGTCACTGCAATCGAAGTTGCACACTGTTTAAATGAGCTCGAGGAAACACTAAAAATGCGTCGAGAGGATGATTTTTTATCCCCAGCTATAGTAGCAGTAAAGCAACAACTTATTGACAACGGATACAATTCGATTGAGATGGCTGCTATACCCACTGATTTTTTCGGTAATTTTGCCTGCTTTGATTTGAATGCTTTTATAATAATTTAAACTAATTTCGCAGCCGCTGCACTCTCCTACTTCCATTTATGGACAGCACCGTTCGAGCCACTGAAACTTTTTGCATGGGCAGTATTGCGAGAAACACCAACATGGAATCAAGTCGAAAGCCGTTATGAACAAGTTGAGTGAATACAAATTGTACAATGCCAATGAAAATGCGGCAAATTTGCACACCCAATTTCGATATGTCAAAAAGTATTGCACGAGCGACCAAATTTTGCAATGGAGAGAAGGCAATGTTTCGACTGTGGATCGCTGGGTGGAGATATTTATTCATCTCAACAACGCTAATTGCGAATTCAAAGAAATAGCCACGATCGTTGAATATATTTTATGCTTGCCCGGAATTTCAGCATCAGTGGAACGAATCTTGTCTGCAGTGAACAAAACTTGGACGTCAGAAAAAACCCGATTAGATGTGCAAACATTAAAGGCGATTCTGACCGTCAAATATAATATGAAGTACAAATGCGTTGATTTCTACAATTATCTTAAAACGAAGCCGGCATTGCTTACTCAAATTGCTTCACACGACAAATACACAACAACCACAAAGGCTGATTTTGATTCAGATGATGGAAATGATTCTTAATTTTTTTATAATTTAAATAAAATGTGTACTGCGAAAAGTACTGTTTTTTCAAATCGATGTACTGTTTTTTTTAAAAAATTTCAGTGAAATGTACTGTTTTTGGTCCAAAATAATATACGAGCGTTAGCCATGGTGCATTCATTCCAAATAATGATTTAACATTCTCGCAACAATTCCGCTACACGTTGGCTTGTCAACCATGAGAAGAAAGCGGAATGTGCAGTTCGACCGCCTTTCAACAATATGGTAGCAATACCAGAGGATGCAACAGCTAACTCAATTGCGATCTTGACCGAATTGTTGCTAGAATCAAAGAAATTACGAATGTCTTGCCTGTTCCACCGGGATGATCGAGAAAGTAAATGCCTCCGGCCCATCGTCAACAACCTTCATCAGCGAATCGTACATTTGTTCGGGCTCTTTCAGTCAGCTCAGCTCGATCAAAGTCTTGCAATTCACGATTGAATGCACCATGCATCGAACGATTTGGCGCTGGTATTCCCAATTTCGACAGTAGACAGCCGCACATTAGCACGCACATGTCTTTGATCAGAAGATAATTTCAAGATCGGAATTGGATGTTATCGTGCGAACTCTGTGCAAATGTCGTCAGCCATCTCGTTCTTTTACTTGTACCACAATGCGCTCGTGTTCGGCAGATGCAACGTGGCTATGACGATCGCAAAGAATGTACGAATTTGATTCGCTGGAGCAGAAACAGTTGTTGGCGAGATTCTCGAAGTGTCTCGACTCATTGAAACTAATAAAATTGAGACGCTTCGTTTCGACCTTGACGTTCATGTCAACGCAGTAGTGTTAAAATAAACGGCGATATCTTAACGGATGATTGTCAACATCTTGTGAGCTAAATATTTTATTCGTGTCTTCTCCTTAAATACGAAAGGAATAATGAAAAAGAACTGGTGACTTGTGAACAAACCTTTCGTTGTATTGACCATCTTTAAATTGAGGTGATAGCCATCCTTCCACCACAGAACATCAACGGGTATTGAAGTGAATCATATGACTGATGAGTCTCGTACACGTGCCTTACCTGTCCACCATCCTGAACCTGGAGAACAATATCGCGTGATTCCACATACTCCCCAACAACCACCACTGCGACTTCACATACAGTGGGATCCAGAGGGTCTTCTGTCTGCTCTGATAACGATTTTGTGGGCGTCATAATGCATTGTATCCAATGCGATTTTGAACAATCGGGCCAATGCATTCTGCCTATGCAGAAGATTTTGAAATTGTTTGATCATTTCTCGTTTAATCTTTTAACATAATAAATTTCACAATATTCGGAAATTTTCAAGCATCATAACGAATTTTCCATCTTTACGTTGTCTAAAATCTTCAAATCAAGCGATACAATCCAAAATTTTCGAGTTTTTTCCGAAATTTTCTGAGATTTCCACCAAGAATTTTTCTATTTTTCCATTCGAAAAGTCATTATGGAAAGATTATCCGAAATTTTTCATATTTACATCATTCAAAATTATCAAAACATACAATAAAATGTAAAATTTCGTAAAAAAAACTTAAAGTTTTGCAATTTTTCCATAATTTTCCAACCAAAATTTTCTATTTTTCCAACCGAAAAGCCACAACGGAACAATTACACACAAAATGGAAAATCCAATTTTTCGAGTTTTCCATGAATTTTCCACCGAGAATTTTTCAGTTTTTCCATTTGGAAAGTCATTTCGGAAAAATTATCCGAAATTTTACACTGTTACATACATCGTCCAAAATTATCAAATCATACGATAATATGCAAAATTTCGTAAAAAAAATTTAAGGTTTTTAAAATTTTTCCGGAATTTTCCAACAAAATTTTTCTTTTTTTCCATTCGAAAAGCCATTCGTAACAATTGCATACAAAAAAGCAATTTTTCGGTTTTTCCACTTTCCCGGCTTTTCCGGAGGATTTTCCCAAAATTTTCTTTCACATAAACCTTCTCCTGGCAAATACGAACAAATGAAAAAAAATTTAAGCAAAATCGGTCCAGCCGTTCTTAATTGATGAATTACTATACATTTTTGCCACCATTTTTATATATATAGATATCGAGCCCTAACAGCCAAAAAAAAAAACGTAAGCGACAAAAATTAAATTTTTCAGGAAAAGCTTTTTTTAGTTTTCTCTGTACTCAGTGCAGGTATTAACATGACTTTAAATTCGAAACGGTGCATTTTTCAGATGTAAAATTTTTACAGCCGATTGGAATTATGCTTCTGAATCGATTATCTGCAATAAACGAAAATAGATAATTTTGTCGCTTACGTTTATTTGGCGGTTAGGGCTCGATATATATATTCATTCATTTTATTTTTTTTGTTATATGTAAAAATGTTTTTTGCAAAAAAAAAATAGGATTTAAAGTCAATAATGGTTTTAAAATCATTCGAAATTTATCACACCTCTTAAAACGATTATTTTAAAATCGATCGATTTTCTTCACATACCTACCTGATATTGTATGATTGTGATGCTATCGAAAATCTTAGCTGTCGAAATTTTCGTCAACCTTGAATTAAGATTGTACAATTTCAACAACTTAAATGTTCGTAATATTTACTACGTGTCACAAAATTACGTTTAACGACTTATTAGTGAGGTATATCTTTAAAATTAGTTTACCTTAATGGCTGGCTGCTTAAACTTCGATATGAAGGTCCGCATATTATCCAAACAACATCAAAAACATAGTACACGCAAGCGCTACACGATAATTGTCCGGCGCATAGACATACCAAACTTAATAGAAAGAACAAAATTACACGACCGAAATCAAATTTGGATCTTTTTAAATGTATGTGAAAAGAACTTTTGGTTGATATGCCCATGCAACTGGCCTTAAATGGTGGTAGCTCCAGAATACAGTAGCGTTTCGTTAGATACGTATACAAAAGGTACAGAAACGGTGAGATTTGGTGTACTTTCTCTGGAGTAGCTCCTGTATATAGGTTACACATTGTATCGTTATCTTCAAAATTTATAACGAATTCAACGTTTAAAAATAAATTTGTCAAGCTCTGATCCTCTCCCTTGTAGCAATAAATACGCATATCCTCTTCAAAGGTTTCATACAAAGGTTCATCACCTGGCTGCAAATATTTTACTAGAATATAAATACAAAAACAAATATGTAATGATGGATCTCATTAAACCTTATCTAAATTGAAATGTATTATATTATCATCTTAATTAAATTCAAGCATAAAATTATGAAAAGTCGTTAACAAATAAATTAAACAAGCAAAAACTAAATATTTTTCTAGTGAATTCTTATTCGCTTTAGAAAAGGAGTGGTGGTTAATCATAATTGTCATAATTGATGTCAACATGCTCAACGCTTGAGGTCAACAATTTCGGTGTCATTGTCTGGGGTGTGAGAAATGCCAAGTCAGGGTGAAGGTACTAGGTCAGTATAGTAAAACCTCAATAGGTTTGGCATCCTCAGGCCAAACTTTCATATTTTTAGCTTATCTTGATGTTTGTTCGCTTAGTTTTTCAACTTTAACCCAGCCAACCAACGGAGTCCGCAAGGTGCTCCTATAGGACTCCCCTCACGGTGTGCTAACACTTCTAGGGAGGCTCCGAAAGAACTACCAAAGGAGCATATCCGCCGGAGAAAAGAGCACGCTCAAACATATGAAAAAAGCGCTCCCTAGGGACTCCCTAAATGTGTGTTTTTGGAGTCCCTACATGGTCATTTAGATAACAAACAAGGAATCCGTGTGTACTCCTATAAATTAGTGCTTTCTGAGTCCCTACACGCTCCTTTAGATACCCTGCTAGGGCTCTTTGCGGACTTCTATAAATGAGTGTTTTTGGAGTCCCTACACACTCATTTAAATAACCCGCAAAGACTCCGCACGGACTCTTTTTCGCCTCTAATTTCTGAAAAAGGACTCCTAAAATCATCTGAAATAATAGGAGTATTTACTATTAATTAGAAACTAATTTCTTCTTGTATATTACACTATAACATATTAATTGAAAATTAAATAAAAGTAAAGTTAGGAAATTTTAAATTAATTTACAAAATGAAGGTAAGGCTTGATGAGTAGTATTCAGTAAGTAATAAAAATAATAATACAAATTACAAAAAAATATTCAAATTAAATTGTATCCTTTTTGCTACCCCTTTCTCTTGATGTTTGAAAATACTTTACGCTTCCTCTATTAAACTCCTTTAAATTTTAGATTTTGTTTGAATGGGTCCCTTTCCGGCGTCGAGCTTTCATGAACACTATCTGATTTCATTTAAAATATTTTTTATACAAAATGAAGTAATATTTCATTGAATGCTTTATAACAACGCTTCTAACATAATCCCATGTTGAGCACTTTCGGCCGCATTCCGTAAACACTTCTTTGAAGAGCGCTGTGGGAGTCCCCACACAAAGATAATAAAATGGCAATATGAGTCAACGCTCCTAAAACAATCACATGCGGAGCTCTTTCGGACGCCCTTTATAGGTGCACACCGTAAACACTAGTCTAAAGAGTGTTGTGGGAGTCCCTACACGCACCTTTTTTTGGAGCTCTCTGAAATGGTTGGCTGGGAACTCAAGAACCATTGACCATTTCTCATTAGATTCTTTAGCAGAGTTGTAGCTAAAGCTTAAATGAATAATTTAAAATAATAATTAAAATTTCATTTATCGCCTCTTTCATGCATATTTCCCCATAACTTTAAAATTTTGATCATATATAGGCTATTTCATTTGTGATAAGTAGAAAACTAGTCATTGCTGATGATATTAAACAGCGTTTGAAAAAAACTCACAAATGTGCACAAAATGTATGCAAAACTCTTTTCATGAGAGTGTTTGAGAGGTAAATGTGACACAAACTCTGTACCGTTGAGCATGTTAACATGCAAACACATCTCGCTAAGTGTCGGAAAACGATGTTGCTCTTTTTTCTGACTCCCGTCGTGTGTGCGATAAAGATGACACAACTCATATGTGCACTGAGAAACGAAAATACCCAAACACGGAGTAACACATGAATATTCATATAGAGAAAAAAAACACATACATACATATATTTACACATATACAGCTATATTTCTTCTTCTTCTCTACCATTCTTTTAGTGTCGCTCGTTTATGTGTGCACACCATCTTTGAGTGCTCAGGAAAAAATTGTACCAAAGAGTTTTGTTATGTGTTGACTCTGTGTGCGGAGCATCTTCGATCATTAAACTCTTGTGTTTTGAGTTCACCTGCGCTCATTACCGACGTTTAAAATGTGTTGAGCAGAATGTTTTGGAGTCTTTTCAATCCCTGATATTAAATGACGAACCAGACCCATGTATAGTTACAATGCATAAATAATATTAATTTTATGCCAATTTTATATTAATCATACGCACATCGTTTAAATATTGTGGATTTACAATTCGACAATTTATATAGGCATGCGGCCTATAAAATCTCCCTTTTTACGTATGTCGTAGTCGACTTTCGACAACATTCGATTGTTTTTTTTTATTTAAATAAAATTAGCAATAATTAACAGAAATGTTTAGTCTTGAGAATTTTTCATCACCTGATGAAGAAGAACATGATAGGAGCACAAACAGTTCTATTTAAGTCTCACCAACGACATCAGCGATGCCATATTTGAAAAACGACAAAGATTCGATGTGACTAAGACATACATAATAAGAGGGAATGTATGAGCTGTACAAAGGGATTTTTCGATTTTCGACAACTATTGCTGAAGCCACGAAAACTGGGTCATAAATTTGTCTGACGGAGTAGTTGAGCGGCACAGAGCACTTGTTCGAAATTCGATAAAAGGGGGACAAAATTGTACCACCTCTCTGGCCAAACGGCTAACGTTACAATCACAAAATTTTCTTGTGAAAATGAGCGACATAATGAAGTTTTAAAAAAGTAAAGTAACAATTTTTAAAGTAAAATCAAATTTTTTTTCAAAATTCCCAGTTTTAAGTATAACCTAGGATACAATGGGCCAGACCAATGGGCAAAAGCATAAGCACAAAAATTAGGAAGAATATTTAGCGCTTGGAGTCGTTGTACGAGACGAAGGGATTTTTTGAAAATACAGTCGTGTCTGAATATAACGAACGCCTAGAACTCCTCGAACTCCAACATTTTTTCACGGAGTACTCTAAATAGTGAACAACGACAACCTCCAAATAGTGAACAAAATTTTGAAAACAACTTCAAGCTGAAAGCAACAAAACACGAAACAAAAGGACCACAAATAAAAGCGGGTATTCCTATAAATTGTACTTTTGCTGTTGGCTGCTGCAATTGCGGTTCTTATTTGATGTTAGCATTAGTGTGTTTTGTTTTATGTCGAGAGCGTGATAGTTTATGTGCTTTTAAAATTTTGTGAATGCTAATAAATTGATAATGCGATCATGTCTTCGATGAAATTTATCTTAAGGAAAAATTTGAAATTGTGGAAAAAATCGGAAAGGGAGTAAGTTGTTCATCTTTGGCAAAAATATATGGAGTAGCTAAATCAACAATATCGGGAATAAACAAAAAGAGGCGCAATATTATATCACACCAGACAATTGGAGAATCTAAGAGAGCAAAGAAAAAAAACCGTCCAGTCAGTGGGGAAATGCTGAAGGAAAAGGCAATTAAATTGCACGCTGATATTAAGAAAACAGAAGGCAGTTTTCTTGCCAGCTCCGGTTGGTTGTCAGTATTTAAATCGCCTTTCGGAATTCCAAAGCAATTGAACCTTTTAAGAATAAGCTTAGCAACATATTTTATGAGTTAAAGCTCTGCAAGAACCAAATTTATAACGCAGACGAGACCGGTTTGTTTTGGTAGATGCTTGCCGAAAAAACATATGTCAGCCAAACTGAAAAAACTACTCCTGGGAGAAAAGCAGAAAAGGCCAGAATAACCTTGCTTGCATGCACTAAATTAGTGTATGCCAGAAGTAGGGAAAAATCCCTACTTGTAGGGATTTTTGCCAAAAAAAATCTTGTGTGGGGAGAAACGGACAGATTTTTTTTATTCCCGTGAAATGTAGTGATTTTTTATAATTTGCTTGTAAAGCATGCAAACCGAGCTATATTCAAAGAAAACTATACACATTTTGAAGGAAGATTACATATACAATTTATTATTTATACATAAACGATTAAAGGGAATTTAAATTTGCATCTAGCTGTACGATCACCTCATATTACTTTGCTAATTGAAAATATATACGTCGGTACTGAATGTGAAGAGCGGTTAAAAACTTTCCTCCGTCACACAGTGGGGAAAAAAACTGAACATATGTTACGAATTAAAATCAGTGAAAAAATAAGACTAAAAAATTTTTTTGGCTCCACTGCAAGCAAATATATGGAGGCACTATTTTCACACTTTAACTAGGTGTCTTGCTCATAATTATTATCCGATGAGAACAAAACTGAATTTACAACCTGGAAAAGTTTTAAGAAAGTCGTCTGTAAAAAATAAGCCAAATCGGTAAATATCACCATGCAATTTTTTTGCATATGTACCAAAATAATGCAGTTTTGCAGTCTGCTTGCAGTTGAGCCAAAAAAAAATTTTAGTATTATTTTTTCGCTGATTTTAATTCGAAACATATGTTCACATTAATTAAGGTCAGTTCGAAATTTTTAGGACACGTTTTCCAAAAAATATTTGACATTAAAGTCAAAAATTATTTTTTCTTCGACTTTGACAAATTTTTAAAAAATAACGGTAAGGAATTCAGAATAAAAAAAAACGTACATTCTGTGCACAATTTTGTTTCCAATAATACAAAAAAAGAATATTGAAAATCGGTCAAGAATTGCGGCCTAAAATTTCAAATGTCCAAAAAAAGTTTTTTTTCCCCACTGTGCGTCAGAGGCCTACCAGGTAAAATCCGATTGCTTCATGTTATATAAAACCGCTCTTGAGGAGACGCAACGTTGGCTTCGATTAAAATATGTCTCGATTTTAAAGGAAATGGAATTTTTAAACCCCGTATCAGCCATTGGCGGAGGCGATTACAGTGTTTGCCAAAAATTTTCCATTAATATTGACCATCTTACACAGGAGTGGTTAACGATGAAATATAACTTTTCTGAAGAAGAGCAAATATCGTTGCCTAAGTTGGATGTGGAAAAGTATATGATAATTTATTATTTCCAAACTAATAAAAATCCTACTAAGTATGCCGCACGCCAATGCAGATGCTGAAAGGATTTTTTCAATTGCGACTGATGTTAGAACTAAGAAAAGAAATAAAATAAGCTATGAGGTGTTTAGTTCAATTTGTTAAGTTAATAAAATATATAAGTATTTATAGAGATTTTCATAAAATTTTAAACATTTGTAGTGTAGGGATAAATGTAGGGAAAATAAATAAATGTCGTAGGGAAAAAAGGGATTTTTTGAAATAAACGTAGGGAATTTTCCAAAAATTCTCTGGCACCACTGGCACTAATGCAACCGGACAGCATAAAGTTAATAATAGGGCGTACAAAGAAGCCGCGCTCTTTTAAGGCGTATGACATTCCGTTAGACTACCCAAACTCTAAGAGTGAATGGATGACTGTAGATATCTTCAGAGAATGGTTTTACCATTGTTTTGTCCCTCAGGTACAATGAATAACACGTTTAATCACTTTTATTGAGAACTTGATTGATTTTAATTCTTTTTAGGTCCAAAGGTTTTTGCAGCAAAAGGGTTTACAAACCAAAGCCAAACCTAGTCATCTGCCAGATTATGAGCTTAAAGATGCTGATGGCTCTATATTTGTGATTTATGTGCCACCAAATGTAACGCCCCTGATTCATCCCATGGATCCAGATGTGATTCGCATAACTAAGCTGTACTACAAAAAACATCTGTTGTTATTAGCTGTAGGAAAGGACGACATCACACAGTTTTTAAAAACTTTGACTTTAAAAGATGCTGTTTCATTTTTAATGCTTGCTTGGAATCAGCTGCAGACAAATGTCATAGCGAAATGTTGGAAGTCTTTATTAGATTGCATCAATGCAACTAAGACAAATCAAAGCGTTGATGCAGCAGATGATGTTCCTTTGTGCTCGCTTCGACAGCAAATATAACAGGAAAAATATAAAGAAATCCATGACTTACAGAGTTTACTACATGTTGCTATCCCGGAGGTATTTTTATTGCTCTTCGTTTTCGTCAGCCTGTTTATTTAGTTGTTAATTTATTTTTTTTAGGAAACCTATACTATTCTCGATATTGAATGCAATCGAAAGCAACGAACCGATTAATTTTGAGAAAGATGCCGAGAATATTGTAGAATCTGATGATGACGTTCAAGGCGAAATATCGACAAAGCCATCACTTGGGCTGAGTTTAACAATTCTGATTTTGTTGGCATACTAGCATTGCGAAGTCTACGCGAAATCAATTTCTGAACGCAGAAGCAAACATCTATTTTCGAATTCTTTCAATAAATTTACATATGTACATATATTTCTTTTTTTAAACAAATTTATTGTAATAAACTGTAATATGTTTTTTGAGCAAATAAAACGAGTTTTTAAACAAAAAATGTCAACATGGACATGAACAACAGGGATACTACGAACAGGCTTTTCAAAAATTAGTTCACTATATCCAGACACGACTGTAGTACTTTTAGAGAATTAATTGGGGTAACCGTTCATCTTTTCCCTTTAAGGTTAAAAAGGTCCTTGTATTGGTGTATATTAACCTTATGGAGTAATTTTCTTGCGAAGAAGAGATTTTTTACATTTCTGCTGTTATCACAGATAACCGCTTAACTCAAATCCCGTTTTTTCAGGAGATCAACCTTTTGCAAACCAAAAAATTTCGTATTGCTTAAGGAAATCTTAATGAAAGCATCCTTTACTGTTTGTTCAAAGAATATCGTATTCTTCGTTTTAAAGAATATTCTATATGTCGATTAGCCCAAAACTACACTGAAAATGTTATGTGGAAGTACTACCAAGTAATTCTACCTATGAAAATTGTGATTTTACCCTCTTTTTGAAAAACCAATTAACCGACACCATAAACCCGCTTAGTCGAAATTGACATTTTGAAAAAAACCGTCATACGGTTTAGTGGAAGAAACCCGGTTAGAGGGTTTTCGATTTTTAACGCTCTAGTCCCAACTCGTCTCCTTTAAAGCATTACACATTTTCTCATATCAAATGATAAGTGAAAAAAATCAATTATTATTTGAAATATAGTATCTTCGTAATATCTTATGCGGACTTTTAGATACAACTTTGCTTAAGGTTAGAAAGCGGCATATTAGAAAAAAAAAAACTGTATGAACTGATGTCAAAATTTTTTGAAGTGCACGCGGGTTTTCACAATGTTTGGGGTCACATAAAAAAATATTGGTAACCAATCTAGGCGAACTGAGCTTTTGAGTATTTTTTCACTGTAGTACTGTGTAAATGATACATTTTGGGTGGAATGCAAGACATCGGCAGACAGCATTGTGTAAAATTATTGATCACATTGGAACCTTCTTCGACTCACATGCGTAATTAAAATTCTTAAAAATGTGCTCATTTTTTAATCGTTAAATACTATTTTGTCGGGAGAAAATGGTACTCTATCCGTGATTCTTCTTAGCGACTCGCAAAGCGTATTTAATAAGGTGGTCGCACTAGGTTGCTAATTTCAACTTTTTTCATTCGAATTGGACCTAGATTGTTCGACTAGTGTCAACTCATTTTGACAGTTCGGGACTCTTTGCAAAGACAATGTACATGTTTTTGTTGCAGAGCCTTTAGTTGTTGTTCTAGTGCAGTCACCTTATTAAATACACCTTTTCTAACTCTATAATGTTTTATTACATTAAAAAAAAATTTTTTTTTCTATATCCCGGAAAATTCTAACTCGATCCAGGAGACTCGTAGGAACTTACCAATACCACCGTTGGATTCGTCTTTCATTTGAGTACCCACACATGTGGGGTTATCATAGAACCCAAGCGGCCCCTTTTTACTATACCTAACACACAGAGAATGCTTACAAACTCTTACTTGCGTTGAAAAAGACATGTTTGCACACCATTTATAACGAACGTTACCTCTACCAACCCTTACTTTTGTTTCTCATACACAAGTATACACAAAATACACTCGACGCACACGAGGTCAGAAGCCGAAGCAGACTCAACTTAATTATGAAGTTTTTCAACTACGATAATGATCATCATAGATCATCGTGTTTGATCGTTCTTACATTCGTCAACTCTTGTAAGCACTACGGGTGACATGTGTACTCTTTAGGGCGTTTCACCAAATGCGTTTTTTGCGATTTTTGTAACTCTTGAAGCGGAATATTAAGGCTTGTGATCTAAAAGAATTTCGAAAAATTTTTTGGATTTTTTTAAGAAGATGGGTATGGGGTCGCTGATATAGATTTTATCAAAAAAATTAGGTTATGGAGAAAAAATTTTTATATTATTTTTTTTCTGGTGGTTTTTGTTCATACAACTAAACAATTCTCTTCTTAAGGATCCGATCCCACGACAAAAAAATTATTGGTGTGAAAAAATTATTATATAAAGGACCACTTTTATAGTCTTAAAAGTGAAAAATTATTTTTCCTTGATTTCAAACCTCGATAACTTGAAAAGTTTTCAACATTTTTTCAAGATGTAAAATGCGTAAGAAGGGTCTTTAAATTACCTTTCATTCGGTACATAGATTTATTTTTAATTGTTGGAAAAATATAAGAAAACCAGTACAGAAATTTCAGTCAGTTAAACTGACTGATAAATACCATCACCCAATATAAGATATTGTTTAAGTCTTGAGTTATTGAAATTAACCGATTTGATAAATAAAAAAATTTTCTCAAACTTTAATTTTTATACCATCACCCTTAGGGATGAGGGTATATATCATTTGATACGACCCAAAAGTGTAACACATAGAAGGAGTGACTTTAGACCCTAGGTTTCTTTGAACCAAATTCGATTCATGACTTTTAAAGTCGTTTGAGCCATGTCCGTCTGTCTGTCTGTCTGTCTGGTGGCTGTCCGGCTGGTTCGCACGATAACTTTCGAAAGACGCAACCAAATGTTTTGAAATTTTGCACGAGTTATTATTTTCTCAAAACTACTTACGGTATTGCAAATGGGCTACATGGCCCCGCCCCTTCTGGTACCTCCCATACAAATACATCATTCCGCTCACTTTAGAAATCGAGTAATAATATCAATACACCCTACGGGATCGTCCCCAAATTCTATATTTAGTAAAGCTATAACAGGATAAAGTTTTGGAAAAAATTGTGAAAGCCTAGCCACGCCCCTTCTGGTACCTCCCATACAATTCTACATTTCCGCCCACTATAGAGATGGAGAAATAATATCAATAAATTAAACGTGATCGTACCCAAATTCTCTTTTTAGTAAAGCTATAACAGGATAAAGTTTTGGAGAAAAAAATTGGAAGTCTATTCACGCCCCATCTGGTACCTCCCATACACATCTGGCACCGCCCACTTTGGAAATCGATTAATATTATTAAAAGACCTAACGCGATCGTGCCCAAATTCTGTATTTGGTAAAGTTTAAGCAGGATAAAGTTTTGGAGAAAAAATCTGGAAGTCTAGACACGCCTCTTCTGGTACCTCCCATACAAATGTACAACTCCGCCCACTTTAGAAATAGGGTAATAATATCAATACATTCGAAACGATCGTGCCCAAATTCTGTATTTTGTTATGTTATAACAGGACAAAGTTTTGGAGAAAAAATTGGAAGTCTAGCGACGCCCCTTATGGTACCTCCCATACAAATGTACTTTTCCGCCCACTTTAGGGATGTACTAATAATATCAGTATACCCAAGGCAATCGTGCCCAAATTCTGTAATTAGTAAAACTATAACAGGATAAAGTAATGGAGAATAAATCTGGAAGCCTAACCACACCCCTTCTCGTACTTCCCATACAAATGTGCCACTCCGCCCACTTTAGAAATCGAATAATAATATCAATATAATAGAAAATTATTTGTTTTACTGAGGGTAAGGGTAAATGTAAGTTGGGTTGCCCGACTGAAACTTTCTTCTTTTAATTACAAATCGGTTAATTTCAATAACTCAAGACTTAAACAATATCTTATATTGGGTGATGGTATTTATCAGTCAGTTTAACTGACTGAAATTTCTGTACTGGTTTTTATTTTAGTTCTTCTATAAATTCTCTTTTGCACGCCCGCAAGCTGGTCTGCAGTAGCAATGCCTCATAGGAGGCCCTTGTTATTAGGACTCCAAGCAGGACATTCTAGGCATGCCTACTGAAACGCCTTCAATGAGAAAGGGAATGTGCAGGCCTTGCCTGCCTATGGCGGCCTATGTTAATTTGAAATGAAGACTGCATTTGAAGGGTAGGGCTTCTGACTGCCTTTGCAGGCCTGCAAGAAGGTCTACAAAGCCCCATTTTTTTGCTGCTGGGTGGTTTGATCGTTATCTCTTTACACATGTACATGTTTGGACATTAATACTTCAACAGTACTCTTATTATACATTTTGTCATTCTCTGATTCGCACCACAGCCTCTTTCCACCCTCAGAAAGAAACAGAGTAAAATGATTCGGATTGTTAATGTGCCCTTATTTAATGCTTAGCAATTGTCTTTTTTAATGCCGTTAATAATTACAAGATCAACATTATCACATTGTCAATCTTTAAGCAGTTGTTTGCTTCTTTGTTCTCCTTCCGAAGAGCACAGTTAATTACCTTTGTTGTGAATAATATTCGCCGGTGGTTCAGAGATCACATCTGCAGCGCTGACTTTATACCACAAATGCAGCCAACAATATAGTACCGTTATGAATGACAACTTCATTGCGTTATGTCGCTTCTTATTAGCAGACAACCAATTCAAAACTTTATTTAAACAAATTGCGATTAGTGATTGGAACGCAATTTCGATTTACACGTCAGTCCTCTAAAGATAACTAAAGCACACATCGTTGCACTTTAAGCCGTGGCGGCCTAAATGAGCCGTCGATGTAATACTGCGCCGTTACTACATGCAATTCGGTAGCCTTTGTGAGAGGAAAGATCGACAGATAAATTTGACAAATTAATTTTGCAGAAAATTAACAATAACCCCAACACAAAACATTTTCTTTAATCTTTTGATTTTAGTATATGGGATATAAAAATTGCGTTCCTCGTAAAACATAAATAAACTACCTAATCGATTTTCACAAATAATTATGCGTATGCACTAGGGCGGTCGTATAAATCAATGTTGGATTTTTGTCGGTGCCAACACCCCCTCCCCACTCCTAAATTAAAAGTTCTTGCAGATTTTAGGATAGCCAAAATTTGAGCACGATTGCACGATGTTTAACAGTGCCGTTTTGGGCTTAAAGTTTTTAAGCTCCTGCAGCCACGTGTACAAGAACGACTAGTACAATTTTGTACATCATGATGAAACAAAAATCCGAAATTAAAGAATTAAATTTATTTAATCTGTTCAAATGTAATTTCTCTGCATAATCAACAGTTTAGAAGTTATAAATAAATTTATGAAAAAAAAAATAACAAATTAACCTAAAAATTAATTTTTTTACCTATGAACAAAAAAAGACATAGATCTTGAAAATCGATTAACGCGTCTCGCTTTTATTCACAATTAAGTTAAGGTATCTTATTTTGACAAAAAATAAAATTTTTTGATACAATGAATATGGATGATCGATCTGAATGAATTTAAAATTACGTACAAAATTCTTCGCAAATAACGGTGATGACTTTGTATGATTCTTAGAATTAATAAATGTAAGTAATAACCAAAATGTTATTTAATTGTTATGAAAGCATACAGAAATACATAAGTTTTGTGCAAAAACACCATAATGTGGCGATCTATCAAATCTGCATTATTAAACAGTAGATCTAAAAGTGATTAAGCAGCGTGTTTGCTAATCAATATTTAAGTGATGGTTTTTTTATACTTGTTTAAAAAATAAAACAACATATTGAATTGAAAAATAGTGTGCAGAGTAGGTATTTAATATATTTAATATATGCAGGTTCGATAGTACTACCGGAGTTAAGTAAACCCAAGCTCAGTTCGCCTAGATTGGTTACCAAAATTTTTTTATGTGACCCCAAACATATCTGAAACCCGAGTGCACTTCAGTTTTTGGCCAACAGTTTTCACGGTTTTTTCAAAAATGTCAATTTCGACTAAGCGGGTTTATGGTGTCGGTTACTCGGTTTTTCAAAAAGGGTAAAATCAATATTTTTATAGGTTGAGTTACTTGAAAGTACTTCCACATAACATTTTCAAAGAAGTTTTGGGCTAATCGGCATATAGAATATTTTTTGAAACAAAGAATACGATATTCTTTGGACAAATAGTAAAGGATGCTTTTATTGTGATTTCCTTAAGCAATCTGAAAATTTGTTTGGAAAAGGCTGATCTCCTGAAAAACAGGATTTGAGTTAAGCGGTTATCTGTGAAAACCGCAGAAATGTGAAAAATCTCTTTTTCACAAGAAAATTACTCCATAAGGTTAATATACACCCATACACACAGACCCTTTTTAGCCTTAAAGGTACGAATTTCAATAAATGATTTATTGTCGCACAAGCACTTTAAAAGATGAACGGTTGCCTCAATTAATGTGATTGTACCTTTTGTCCCGTTCAATTCTCTAAAAATACTGATTTCAGAAAATCCCTTCGTCTCATACGACTCCACAAGGTAAATATTGTACCCAATTTTTGTGCTTAAGCTTTTGCTGTTTGGTCTGGCCCATTGTATCCTGGTTTATTCTTAAAAGCGCAAATTTTGATTGTACTTTTTGAGGCTTGGTCTGAGTTATGGTGTCACTTTTATCCGTCGGTATTCCTAAATGTACGAATTTTTAATAAGTTTTTCGTGTCGCTTATTTTCTCTGTAAGACAAGTATTCACAACTAATTTTTGTGATTGTAACGTTAGCCGTTTGGCCGGAGAGGTGGTACAATTTTTCCCCCTTTTATACAGTAAAACAGGCGAGAGGGCTATTTAAGCTAAAAACCAGTACAGAAATTTCAGTCAGGTAAACTGACTGATAAATACCATTACCCAATATAAGGAGTCTTGAGTTATAGAAATGAATAGATTTTTAATTAAAATAAAATTACTTATGTAAATTTTTTCCCCTGCTTGTGGTGCAAAATCGTCCAAAACTTTACTTCTTTGTGTAGGGGGTATAGGTGCCGTTTTGGAATTTATGTGAGAATTATTAATTTTTCAAAAAAATTTAATTTTGATAGGGGGTACCACAAGGGGTGAACCGATACAGTCATTCCTGACTCAAATTTTCATACGTACAACTTACGAATAATTTGACTGAATTCAGTGCACTTACAAAAAAAAGATATGTATGTAAGACTATAGGGGTGAGTTCGGTCCTTTGTGTGGGAGTTACCAGAAGGGGTGTGTCAAATAGTTAGGTTTTCTGAGGTTTCGCCTCCTATCACAATATAAATTAACCGACTAATTTTCATTACCCCTCAAATGTCCGTTTGGAAATTAATCGACCAATTTTCATTACCCCCCAAGAGTCCGTTTGGAAGTTATAGGAGAAATATAAATTTTCCAAAAATAGGTAATTTTGTATGGGAGGTACTAGAAGGCGTAAATTGATATAGTCCATATTCATACCTAAGTCTAATTTTCATAAGCAAACATCATACGTAAAATTTGAGTGATCTCAGTTTACTTACAAAAAAGATATGTTTGTAATACTAAGGGGGTGAGTTCGGTCATTTGTATGGGAGGTACCAGAAGGGGTGTGTCAAATAGTTAGGCTCTCTGAGGTTTCGCCTCCTATCACAACATTAATTTATCGACCAATGTTCATAACCTCCCAAGTGACTGTTTTGAAGTTATTGGAGAAATATTAAATTTGCAAAAATAGGTCATTTTGTATGGGAGGTACCAGAAGGCGTGAACCGATATAGTCCATATTCATACCTGAGTCTAATATTCATAAGAAAACATCATACGCAAAATTTGAGTGATCTCAGTTTACTTGCAAAAAAGATATGTATATAAAACTATAAGGGTCAATTCGGCCATTTGTATGGGAGGTACCCGAAAGGGTGTGGCAAATGTTTCTGCTTTCTTAGGGTTTGTCTACTATTGCAAGATAAGTAATCTGACCAAATTTAGATATCTTCCGATGGTCTGTTTGCCAGCTATGGAAGAAATATTAATTATCCAAAAATAGGTAATATTGTATGGGAGGTACCAGAAGGGGTGGGTCTATTCTGCCCATTTACAATCCCATAAGATATGGTCTATTCTGCCCATTTACAATCCCATAAGTTCGATTCGAAAAATATTAATACTGGTAAATTTTCATACCGAACCGTTAAGGTTTACTCGAGTTATCCTGCTGACCAGCCATCCAGTCAGCCTGCCAGCCAGCCAGACAGACGGACATAGCTCAATCGTCTTAAAAAGTCCTGAAACGAATTTTGTCTTAAGATACTTGGGGTCTAACTCGTCTCCTTTAATGCGTTACACTTTTTTCGTATCAAATGATATATACCCTCATCCCTAAGGGTGATGGTATAAAAAGTCTAATGAAGGAACGGGAGAACTAGGATATAGGGATAGAGGTAGAGAAAATTTTATCAGAAAGTAAGAGCAAATAGATACGGTAATGGCCTCCCCACCTGCAAGGACAAAGATGGAAATCTGGTTACAGATACGCAGAGTGTGATGCATATATAGAGAGAATACTTCCAGCAACTGCTGGTTCCAGAAGTCAGCGCACGTGAAGTTGTCACGCCAATTGGCGACGACGGCTTAGATTGCCCACCAACAAGTCAAGCCGAGGTAAGAAGAAAAACAACAAAGCAGCCGGTGCCGACGGTCTGCCTGCTGAGCTCTTCAAGTCCGGTGGCGAGGTGCTGATAACGAGCATGCACCAGCTCCTGCGCACGGTCTGGCTTAAAAGTGCATGCCCGACGATTGGAATGTAAGCGTATTATGTCCTGTGCTGAAAAAAGGTGATCCAAATGTGTGCTTCAACTACCGCGGGATCAGCCTTTTACCCATCGCATATAAGGTCCTGTCGAGTGTGCTATGTGAAAGACTAAAGCCAGTATTATCCAACCTGATCGGGCCTTATCAGTGTGGCTTTAGACCTAGAAAATCAACAACTGACCAGATTTTCACACTTCGGCAAATCCTGGAAAAGACCCAAGAGAAACAGATCGATAGGTAACATCTATTTGTCGACTATAAAGCTGCCTTCGACAGCCCGATACGGCAGAAATTACTCGAAGCCATGGCTGAGTTTGGTATTCCAGCGAAGCTGATACGTCTTTGCGGAATAACGCTGACTGACACGAAGTCTTCAGTGAAGATTGGCAAGGACCTTACGGAGCCATTCTGTACCAGACGAGGCCTAAAACAAGGCGACGGCCTATCGTGTGATATCTTCAACATAGTGCAGTAAACACGAGTGGCACTATATTCAACAAAAGCTACATGCTACTCGTGTACGCTGATGACGTCGACATCATCGGTCGAAAACTGTGGGATGTGACTGCAGCCTTCACTGGTATACAGAAGGAATCAGCGAAAATGGGTCTAACGGTGAACGAGAACAAAACGAAGTTATTAGTTTCAACGAACAAAGAATCTACTCGTTTGGGAAACTGCGTGAACATTGACAACTATAATTTCGGGGTGGTAGATAATTTTGTCTACCTAGGCTCCGCCATCAACAAAACAAATAATGTCAGCCTAGAAATCCGGAGAAGAATCCTGCTTGCAAATAAATGCTACAACGGACTAAGCAAGCGATTCAATGAAAGAGCCCTCTCTCGACGAACAAAACTCCAGCTATACCAGATACTGGTTCTACCTGTCGTAATGTATGGCTCAGAATCCTGGGTTATGACACAAGCGGATGAATCGGTTCTGGCGGTATTCGAGAGAAAAATACTCCGTAAAATATATGGGCACATCATCGTTAACGGAGAGTATCGGCGTCGTAAGAATCATGAGCTGTACGAGCTGTACACTGACATTGACGTGGTCAGACGCATTAAGGTGCAACGGTTGCGTTGGCTAGGTCATGTTGTACGCATGGACGAAAATGCTCCAGCTCGAAAAGTCTTCGACAATGAACTCGATGGACGGCGCAGAAGAGGGCGACCAAAACTCCGTTGGAAAGACCAGGTTACTGAGAACCTTACAGAACTCGGTGTGACTAACTGGAGACGAAGCGCTTATAATATTTTTCTACGTGCGGTATGTAATCCACTGGGATTGCAAAGAATGTACCAGCTAAAGTAAAGTAAAGTAAAAGTAGTACGGCGCAGAGCAGGGGACCCAAACTTCGTTGGAAGGAACAAGTGGTTGGACAACGCACGCAGAAGACCGAGACGTGCGGAATTCTTTAATACTTCAGGGGTCTAATTTATGAACCAAGTTCGTAAGTTGTAATGGGCCACTTAAGCAAGCAAGCAAATAATTTATGGTTCTGGTGGATTTTAACTCATCAAACATTGTGATATTGACTCATTAAATAAGCTTCGGGAAATCCCGATCGCATTCTCGCGATATGCCCCCGAAATTCTCGGTACAAAAACACTAAATACAATGGAACAAATGTACTTTTTGGGTGAATGTAGTTACAGTTCAGGGACCGGCCGTGACATAGTGGTTAGAACACGCGACTACCATGCGGGAGATCGCAGGTTCCAGTCATCTTAAAAGAAAAAAAATAAATAAAATTTTCTTTCACTGTCGGCTCCCCTCGAATGTTGTTGACAGCAACTTCGCAGTATTAAGCGTCGATTCAATCGTCGTGTCTAGTAAGAGCTTCTCAAACAGTGACGTTCGCATTAGTCGATAAACAAGTAGGTGCCGTTAGTTGTGGATCTAAAAATAGAAAGCGTGTTGATTCACAACAATGCGAGAAGCTATTCCATACCTCATTCATGGGGTGCAAAGGGAAATTAAGTTTTTTTTTTAAGTAGTTACAGTTTGATACAATTAACGTACTTTTTGGTACAATAAAAATACATTTTTATAAAATAAATTCACTTGATGGTATGTACTTACTTTTTGGCACAATAAATTACTTGTTGTTACAATTAAAGTACTTTTCGGTACAATAAAGGACTTTTTTTTGCAAATGTATTCCTTAATTTTGCTGAAATGTAATAGACGCCCCTCCCCCCTCCAGCGACAGATATATCGGCAGCAGATTTGTACGCATATGTGTAAACACGCCTTCACAGAAATAAAACACTTGATTCGTTTAGGGAAGAAAATTGTCGTAGATTATAAACGTGCATTGTTTTATTATTTTATTTATTGGTTGTTCTTGTTGTTGTTGTTTGTATGTTTGTTTAATTTAAGGATAGGTACTTGTATAATGTTAAACTTAAATTGTAATTAAACAACTTTTTTATTTTTTTTTTAGTTTTCCTTGGTATTTGTTTTCTTTAGAGATTTTGGGTTTTTGTTGTCATTTTTTCATTCATTTTTAGATGCTTATGAATGTCTGTTTTCATCATCATTAATTATAATATGTTACTTTATAATATAATGTTAAATTAGCAAATAGAGACTTAATTAGATAATAATAATAAAAAGTATATATCATCATCGTCAACGTCATCGTCGTTATCATCATCATGATCATAATCATCAGTTTTACGCAAATCGCTTCACTTCAATTTGTGTGTGGTTTTTGTTACTTCTTATAATTTTTGTTGTTTTTTTTTTATTTTGCATTTAAGAAAAGATTGCATTAAAGTTTTACACCATTGAAAGGTATTTTGCTTATGATTAAAAATATTTATTAATTTTGGTTTTAATTAAATATTTTTAGGTTTTAATTTAATATTATTAGGTTTTGTTTTGTTTGGTTTGTTTATAGAAAAAATTTATTTATTAAAATTGTTGTTATTAACTAGAGAAGAGAATGCTTGATTTTTTTGTAGTGAATTATTTTTCTTCTTTATTTTTTTTTTTTTTTTTTGTTGAATTATATTTATAGTTTTATATTTGTAAGGGTGATCTTTTGCTGGATGTTACTGATAAATAATTTTGTTGATGTTGTAAATATAAAATGAAATAGTAGAAAGAATTAAATTGAAAAATTAAATCTGAGTTGTCAAAATGTAAAAAGTATTGTTATTATGTAATTAAAATTGTCAGCGAAATTAGAGGAATTTTTATATGTTTGTCAGCATTTGAGCTATGTACTTTGCATAACATAACGAAATTACCTAATTGTGCCGACAGCGAAACTACAAGATTTCGCATTAAACCACAGCTGTGTTGAAACTCTGTTACGTTTTGAATAAATTGACAAAACTGAAAATGTAAGATATTATTTAAATCCGGTTTATGTTTCGATGGTAAGAAATTAAATTTGTTTAGTTGCTGAAAATTATTAAATATTAACAACATATAAACATTAAGAATATACAATATTGTTCAACACAAAATCTGCAATGAATAAAACTAAACGTGTTGGTCATAAGTCTAACTATAACACAGTACAACATATGGTTTTGGGACTCAATTCTGAGAGCTGCACGTGAAAGTAGCCCCAAAAAGAAGAAGTTCTGCATCATTCGTTTTGTTAAGTTACATGCTATAATAATTTAATATCGATTTGAAGTTAGTAAGTATCGTATAGGGAAATTTGTCATGTTTTAGGCTCTTTTGTTTGACATAACTCGAGAGCCACTGAAACAAATTTAAAAAAATTAACAATTACAATTCCTTTAATCTGTTCATATAACGTTTCCCTACATAAGCAACAGGTTCACTTTTCCATTCAAATGATTTTGTACTGGGTTTATTTTGTAGCAGTTACAATAAAACTGTTGTGTACTCCGTGGCGTATGATTTACGTGGAATATTACTTATGATAATCATACGTCACAATATAACAAAAAAGCCTAAAACGTGACAAATTCCCCTATACGATACTTACAAACTTCAAATCGATATTTAATAATTATGGCATGTAAATTAACAAAACGATTGATGCAGAACTTCTTCTTTTTGGTGCTACTTTTACGTGCAGTTCTCAGATTTAAGTCCCAAAATCATGTGTGGTCCTATATTTGCTGCAATTGCAAAGGGCTTTTCAATTGGTGCGGGCCGATGTTGCCAGGCTGTGGCGGGTATTTTCTTTTGCCGGCGTCTCTCTAACTTTATGATTATTTATCACTTACTGATGGCAAATTACCATGACAAGATAAACACAATTGAGCAGCAGGTCCTAATGATTAAAACTGTTTTATTTAAAATGATTGTTCGTTAGTGGTAACTGCTGAAAAACCATCTTAGCGACCAGGCCTATTTTTAGATGAAAGTGCTATGTTATCAAACTTATTTGTCGTATATGACACGAGATTCATTTGGTAGCAATGTATTCGCAAAAATTTACTGTTTGGTGCAGATTTTTGGTCATTGATGTGTAGTTTTTTGAAAACGACTTTGGCGAGCGCTACAGAACAATGATAACCAATTTCTTTTGGCCCATATCGAACGATAAAGTCTCAGACGATATATCGTCCCCTCAATATAACAATAGTGTAAGTGCTCATACACCATTATTTTTTTGTTGCATATTTAGAATCTCCACCATAGATTCTATGCCTGGTCAAAATTTCGTTAAAATCTACTTCCACAAAGTGCGTCAAAAGGTCATTGGAAAATATAGTGTATAATTTCTCCTCAGAAAATTTCATACATCAGATTTGACAAAAACTTAAAACTCGATTTTCTCAAAACACCAAAAAAATTATACACTATTGTTTTATTAAGGGGACGATATGGTTCTATCAGAATGGCCCACAGCGAGATTGCTTTAAATATTTCTTGGCAAAAAAACAGTATATATAAGAAACACTGGTAGTAGCTTGAATTTTGGTACATAACCTTTATTCAACTCAAATAACAAAGATAAAAAATTTTATAACAATAGACGCCACGCCCAACACCTACACACCGAAAAAATTATTTGTTTCAAAGCAATATAATTTTTAAATTAATTATCATATACCGTTTTTGTAATGAGAGTTTTTTTTTAGAAAAATTTTATGAACTTAAACTGATTACTGAATTTACCAGAAAAATCGAAAAGTTTCTTAGAAAATTTTAGGAAAAGTGTTTGTTTTCATTTAGGCAAGAGTCCCATGACTTCGAATTTTTTTTTTTTAATATTTCTTAAATTATAATTTAGAAAATAATGGTTTTTTTAAATTAAATAAAAATTTGCAGTTTTATAGTTTTTGATTTATAAATAAAGTTAAAAAAATTAATTCAATAAATTTCTATGACATGCGAGTTTTTACGAAACATGCTATAGTCACAAACCATTAGGATTATTTTAAAATATTTCTAAAATTTGCCTCAAATTTTTTTTTATGTAAAGTTTTTAGCTTTTCGCTGCCCATATCACTTGAGTTTTTCCGCACATAAGTATTTTTTTAAATTATGTTTTGCCATGACAAATTATTTATTTATTTTAGAGTTTAAAAAAAAAAACTCTTCATAATTCATATTATTTTTCATTTCATTATAGAGATTTCAATATCACAATGTTAAGAAAATTTACAAACAAGTTAAATTACGATACATTTTTAAGATACAATCAATCAATATTTTTCGTTATGTTGAAGAAGTTTTCACACATTAATAGATTACAAAAAAGAATATTTGAAAATTTACAAAAAAATATTTTATTAAAAACAAAAGTTTCAAAAATATTCTTCCAAAAAAAATTAAACAAAATTAATTAAAATTAGTATAATACTAACAATAAAAACTTTTTTGTTCAGATTATTAAAAAATATGTTTATTAAAAGAAATCTTTTTTAACATCCCTTTTGTTAAAGAAGTTGTAACATTTAATATTACATTTTTGAAATTTTTTTTAAAATAATATATAGACATTTTTAAAAATATATATATTATTTAATAAATATGTTGTTGCAAATACAAACTATAGTTGTTAATGTCGAATTGCCTAAAAAGTAATTTCAAAAAAATATTTGAACAATTCATATTAATATTTAATTCATATAAATATAACATTCATAATTTTCCTTTTTTACTTCGATTTTTTCTCATTTTCAAATATGTTTAAAAAGTATAAAAAATTTTTTCAACTGTTTTTTAAACAATTTTTAAACGTTAAAAATTCTTTATTTTATTAAAAAAAAATTGTGTTAAAATAACAATTATAAGTAAACCAGCTTTGAAAACAAAAATTTAATTTATAAAAATTAGCCAGGTATATTTTTGAAAAAAAAAATAAAAAATTCTTTTAAGGTTTAAATATGCATATTTTTTAAAAACTTTTTCATAAAAAGATATTTTAGTCTTACAATCGAAATCTTTTTTAAATAAACATATTTGTTATTACTTAAAATTTCGAAATCTTTTTTAAATAAACATATTTTTTATTACTTAAAATTTAATTTTTCTAAAAAAATTATAAAAGAATGTTATTTTTTGTTTAAAATACAATATTTTAAAATAAATTTTAAAATTTATGGAAAACAATATTTTAATACATACTTAGAAAAAAACCATATTTAAAAGTATTTTTTTAAATTTATTATTAAAAAAAACTATTATAAAATATATGTGGCGTTGATATTTCATACCAAAAAATATTTTGAAACATTATTAGGTTTTTAAATTATTATATGAGAAGCTATCCCAAATTAAGAAAAATTGGCAAAAGTGCAGAATATGGGGCGGGAGCCCAAAAAAAAAAAAATATGCCACTCCCCCCCAAATACGCCCTAAAACATGATGCTTGATGCTTTACCATTACTTGATCACGCGATTTTTTTAAAAATTATTTTTTTTTGGGGGAACTTAAAAATAACATCGTTGGATTCGTCTCGAAAATATCTTTCATTTGAGTACGCACATGGGGGGTCATCATAGAACCGAAAGGGGCCCCTTTTTTGACCCCCCGGGCCCCATGGGCCTGAGCGCCAACTTTGACCTACCATTCCGATGTTTGGGGACCAAGACGAAGACAATGGCATATTTTTTTTTTAATCGGGCTCCCACCCCATATTCTGCACTTCAGCCGAAAAATTAAGGGAATTATAATATGTTAAAAATAATTAAAAAAACAGCCAAAAATAATATTTTTTCTTTAAACAAAATATTTCTTTTAATAATATTTATTCAGAAATCTTTAAATAAATATTACGACGATTTTTATAAAAAAAAATTTTCTGTTTTATACTTAGTAGTAATAGTTTTTTTTTATAAAAAATTTTGAAATTTAGGATAAAATATTTTATTTTTCCAAAAATGTAACAATATTTATTACATATATTTTTGTAACATCACAAAATTTTTTTTTTCCAAAAATAATTATTTAAAAATTGTATTTTTTAATATATAATATATTATTTTTCAATACGATTTAAAATTTATTTTATTGAAAAGAATATTTTTTCTGCATACTTAAAAACAATTTTAAAATTTGTTTAAAAATAATTATAAAAATTTTTATTTTTTTACATGCTCAAAAAAAATAATAATAATAAACAACTGATAATGATTATAATTATTTTTGCCAACACAATTATTTTTAATTTAAAAAAAATTATTTTCCATGACTTAATTATTTCTAAACATATAAAAAAAATATTTGTAAAAAAATTTTATTAAAAAATATTTAATAAAATATTCTATTTTTAAATAAACTTTGGACTATTCTGAAAAAAATATGTTAAAATTTTTCAGCAAAACAAAAAAAATTATATATTTAAAAAAAAAATATTTTAAATATTTAATCTTTTTTGAAACAATATAAAATTTAGTTTTGTAAAAATATTATTTAAAAAAAAATATATTGTATTTATAAAAAATTATTAAAAAACAAAACGATTTGTTTTGTACATATATTATTTAAAAAAAAAAAAAAATTTTAAAAAACAAAACAATTTTTTTAATACTTTTCTAAAAAAAAACTATATTTTTTTCAATAATACTTTTACAAAAGTAATTATTATAACTGTTTCTAAAAAAATAAATATTTAAAATATTTGTCTTTTTTTTGTAAAATATATTTTCTTTGTATTGCTGAAAAATTTTAACATATTTTTTCAGTATATTCCAAAGTGAAAAACACAAAACAATTTTTTTAATAAAAATATTTTTTTATTTTTATTTAAAAAACTTATGTTACAACTGTTTCAACAGCACAAATAAGTTTGATTTCATATTTATTTAAGAAATTTTTTTAATATTGTTTCAAAAAAAATTAATTATTTTAAATATTTTTTTTTTATATATATAATTTTTTTGTATTGCTGAAAAATTTTAACATATTTTTTCAGTATATTCCAAAGTGAAAAACACAAAACAATTTTTTTAATAAAAATATTTTTTTATTTTTATTTAAAAAACTTATTTTTGGGAAAAAATGTGTATTAAATAATTTTTTCAAACATTTTTTTATTTAAATAAAATATTTTTTAAAAAAAATAACAAATATATTTCAAATAAAATATGTTACAACTTTTTCAACATCACAAATAAGTTTGATTTCATATATATTTAAGAAAATTTTTTTGTGTAGAAAATACTAAATTGTAATAAATAATTTAAGTTTTGTAAAAAAATTATTTAAAGAAAAATGTTTATTTTTTAAAGAAATATGTTTAAAGATATTTCTAAAAAAAATTAACAATAATTCAATCAAATCATTCCTCCATTCTCATGTTGAATATTAACGGTCAAATTTAAATTCACAATTGGTGTTGGACATTTTGGCTGATATCTACTTCGCATGTAGATGTTTGACATAATTGTAGATATATATACAGCTGATGATGTACCACATTGCATAAATTCGTCACAAAAGGGTCTGAAGATGAACTCGTCATGGAGTTCGAAACGCGTCATCCTAGTGCGTGACAATGAATTGACTATTAATATCAACAATAAAAAATCTTTTCTGATCGTTTAGCCAAAGTATCAAATGATACACTAACACAAAATTGATAAATTATAATTACGACAAAATTGAACAACAAAATTTTTTTAATTCTTAAGGACATATTTTTGGAAAACATAATTATATTCAGTAAAATTTTTTTTAAAGTTTTCTATAATTTTTTTTTTTTTAAATAAAATATTTTCGTATGTAATAATATATTTTAAAATAATATAAAAAAGTTTCATACTATATTTTCTTAAACAGTATAATTTTTCCAGATATTATTTTCGGGCTCTATGAAAAATGCCCCAAATGCAAAATGCCCCAAAAAAAAAACGAAAAATTACCCAAAAAAATTTCCAAAAAATAATAATAATTTCTAAAAAAAATAAATAAAAAATGTCATTTTAAAATACAAAAAATATGAAAAAAAAATTTTTGCTTTTATTAAGAAAATTTTAGTATAAATTTTATGAATTGGAAACATATTTTTGAGAGAAAATAGATAATAGGGTTTTTTTAAAAAATACTTTGTGTTTTTTTCTAAAAAAAACGTTATTTTTTTCAACTGCAGTAATAATAATATTTATTTAAATACTTTTTGTTATTAATAACAATTATAATTTCTCCAAAATTTTTCTAAAAAATATAACTAAAAAAAATTTTTTTTTAAAAATACAAAAAATATGAGGATATTATTTTTTTAAAAAACATAAAAAATTTTATATTATGATTTTTTTGGTTCTAAACCAGTTTGAAATATGTCATACAAATGTTTGCAACTCGGGCCAGGGGCGTCGGAAATCTAATATAAGGACACACACTGCGTGAAATTGTGCAGACCTTTTCGGCTCACTTGGACACTATCAAAACTTGATGACTTTTGTAATTCGATAAGATTGAGTCCACCATAAAAAAATACACTCAGCCTGAGCTAGAAAAAAATTTAAGTTTTAAATTTAACCCCTCAGAGCTAAAATTTATTAAAATGAAATCGACAAATAAATTTTTTTTTATGTATTTTCCGTTTTTAATATTAACAACTTTATTTATAAATCATAGCTTAATAAATAAATATACCAAAACAAAATTAACAATATACAAAACCAAACTTTTATTAAATAAACAAAAATTTGAAAAAATTTTGTTTAATAAAATAATTATAAAAATAAAATCGAAATTAAGTTAATAGATAACAATAAATTCAAATAGAGATTCTTAAGGGGAAACACAGGAGGGCACAGGGATCAGCCAATGATTTATGTTTGTTGGTTTTTTTTTCTTTGTTTTAAATTAATCTTAGAATAATTACATAATATTGTTGACAGTTGTTGTTTGTTTAAATTAGTTTAGCTTTCTTCTTCGAGCTTAACAATATTCTCATCAGTAGTAAACATTATAATTCTTTATAAAATATGACTAACAATTGTTTAAAGTTTACAAAATAAAACATAACGAAACGCAAAAAAAGGAGATGGCACGTATAAGAGACCACATTACATTATATGATCATCATCAATCACTAGAAGAGAGAGAGAGAGAGAGAGAGAGAGAAATAAAGAAAGTTGTTTAAAAATGCATGTTAAGGACGAAAAAAGGGACTTTCTTTGAACTAACCAAAAAAAAAAAAAATAAGAAAAAAGTATAATTTTTTCTTTTCTTTCATATTATGGAATGAGTTTTAGTTTTAGTTTAGTACATAAGTAATAATTATTACACTTCTTTGGAAAACAAAACAGAGCGGATAGTTGACATTTTAAAGAGTAGTAGTAGATTAGTTAGAGCTATCTAAATTGTAGGAAAAATTGGATTTTTGTTGTTGTTGTTGTTTTGTTAGAGGAGACATAAGAGGTAAGTGAATGATAGAGATAGATTTTGTTAATTAAGAAATTGTATTGTATTTGATTTACTTTACTTTCAAAAAAGAGATAGAGAGATTCTTATTTATCTGTTAGGTATTTTAATTATTATATTTATAATATGTGTGGTTGATTTCTCAATGGGTAACTATTTTTTTATTGTTCTTCTTAAACTTTCAAAATGTTTTTCAGGTTTTTTTTTGTTTTTGGTTTGAAATAGGGGTATTTTTCTTTAAATATTATTTCCTTTTTTAAATAATTCGAAAAATGTGTTGTTGATTTTTGTTATTTTTAATCTCTTCTTTTTTTTTATTAAATTTTTGATATACGCTGAACTGAAGTTTAATTTTTGCCTCAACTGAACCTTGGTTATTAACACTATACCTAAAGAGTGAAAGGAAAAGCTGTATTATATTTGTATATAAAGATGTTCTGCATTTCACGTTAAAGAGTTTTGAAGTTATTGTGACATAAAAACTGACAAAATTCGGTAAATGCGAAAAAAATCAGTTTTAATATATAATTAACGTCAGTGAAACTCAAAACGAAATATACGAAACGGAAAAGAAGTTTCTCTTGTAAAGTGAAAGAAAAATTTTAACACATTTTTTATTTTATCGAAAGTAATTGCCGCCATCCAGCTACGTTTTCTTACACCTAATGATATACAAAGAACTAGACAACCCCTTCAGGGAGTTTACGTGAATTCTATACAACTGTCTATCGATGGTTATTTCACAAACTTTAACGGTGCCGTTGGGAATGTGTAAAGTGAAACTTGCATCTCAAGCCAACTCACAATCTCCATGTGGTGGCCTCTGGCCAATGTTGTTTTGTGATATTTTTATCATGAATAGCGGCAGATAGTAAGCGACGAACCCTAATGGTTGGGATAGCCACCCGCCTTTAGAATCTGTATTGGCCTATAAAAACACGAAAAAGTGAAAAAAGGAACCTCCCAAAAGTTGACGATCGCAAACGTAAACGTATTAAGGATCATGATTTAAGGAAGGTGCCACTATCTGACTAAAGGATATCCTTAAAAAAATACAAGGCTGACATCACCGCCATCCAAGAGATGAGATAGACAGGACAGGACAACATTTCGATTTTGGATGTGGATTTGTAATTGGCCAGAGACTCAGACATCTTGTCTCGCGGTTCATTCCTGTTAGTGATCGAATAGCCACAATCCGCATTAAGGCGAAATATTTCTACATCACGCTGATTTTTGCACATGCCCTGGTATAACATAAAGATACATTCTAAGAGCGTTTAGAGGAAACATGCGACTGCTGGCCATGGCCACGACATTATGAATGTTCTGGCCAATTTTAACACAAAATTAGGAAGGGAAGATATTCTTCGTCCATCGATTGGTCAATTTAGCCTGCATACCTACACGTCCAACAACGGTTTTAGGCTAGTTAGCTTCGCATAAAGATACAAGATACAAGGAAACTTGGCTATCACCCGATAAAAACGCCAAAAAATCAATTGGTCATGTGGTAATCGATAGAAAGCATCCATCTAGTGTCATGGTGGTACGCGTGATCCGTGGTGCTAACATTGGCTCGGATGATTACCTGGTAGCAGCTAAAATGAGGAAAGGTTGACATCGCGAAACTGCAAACCACAGCAATAGCCACTGCCTACATCAACCAGTTCTCCTAACTACACAACGCCTCTTCGTCATCTGACATTCCCGATACTCATTCCATGGCAACCGCCGCATCAACCGTGCTTGGATATAAAAAAGCGGTACGATATAGGAGGTCGCATAGCGTCTGAGGAATTGGGTGCTGCTTACAGGGCAACGCTATGGCCAATTTTGTAACCAGGGAACGGCACAGGGAAAGAGTAAAACGGACGAAGAAGATATATAACATAGTACAACACATGATTTTGGAACTCAATTCTGAGAACTGCACGTAAAAGTAGCCCCAAAAAGAAGAAGTTCCGCATCATTCGTTTTGTCAAGTTACATGCCATTAAAATTTAATATCGATTTGAAGTTAGTAAGTATCGTATAGGGGAATTTGTCACGTTTTAGGCTCATTTGTTATATGGTGGCGTTTGATTATCATAAGTAATATTGCAGTAAATCATACGCCACGGAGTACAACAGTTTCATTGTAACTGCTACAAAATAAACCCTATTCAAAATCATTTAATGAATGGAAAAGTGAAACTGTTGCTTATGTAGGGAAACGTTATATGAACAGATTAAGGAAATTGTAATTCTTAATTTTTTTTAAATTTGCTTCAGCTAAATCGGACTAGTGGTTCTCGAGTTATGTCAAACAAAAGAGCCTCTTACGTGACAAATTCCCCTATACGGTACTTACTAACTTCAAATCGATATTACATTATTATGGCATGTAACTTGACAAAACGAATGATGCAGAACTTCTTCTATTTGGGTCTACTTTCACGTGCAGTTCTCAGAATTGGGTCCCAAATAAATGAGCTGAAAAATGTTGTACTGTGTAAGCGAAATAACTCCAGATGAAGGAACGGGAGAACGAAGATATAGCGAGGGTAGAGTTGAAGACCGATAATTTTACCAGAAAGTAAAAGCAAAAGGTTACGGTACTGCGTTCACCTCCTGTAAGGTCAAGAATGGAAATCTAATTAGAGATACGCTGAGTGTGCCGCATACATGGAGAGAACACTTCCAGCAATTGCTGGTTCCAAAAGGCAACGCACGTGAAAATATCACGACAATTGTCGACGATGGCTAAGCCCACCACCAAGTCAAACCGAGGTAAGAAGAGCAATAACGCGGACGAAAAATAATAAAACAGTCGGTGCCGACGGACACCCAGCAGAACTCTTCAGGTCCGGTGGCGAGGAGCTGATAACGAGCATGCACCATCTTGTACGCACGGTTTGGCTTAACGAGTGTATGTCCGATGATAAGAATCATAGTGGAGCATGTCATGTGCTGAAAATGTGTGCCAAGTGAGTGTTCCAGCTACTCCGGGATCATCCTTTCGAGTGTGCTATGTAAAGAACTTAAACCAGTGTTATCCAACCTGCCCGGGCCTTATCACTATGACTTAAGACATGGCAAATCAAAAACTGACCAGATATTCACACTGCGGCAAATCCTGGAAAAGAGACTAGCGACACGTACCATCTTTTCGTCGACTAAAAAGCTGCCTTCGACAGCTCGATACGGCAAAAATAATTCTTAGCCATGGCTGGGTTTGGTATTCCGGCGACGTTGATACGCCTTTGCGTAATGACGCTGACTGACACGAAGTCTTCAGTAAAGATTGGCAACGACCTTACGGAGTCATTCTATACCAGACGAGGCCTAAGATAAGGCGACGGCCTATCGTGTGACCTCTTCAAAGTGATGGAGATGATAATGGGGAAAGCTGCAGTAAACGCTAGTGGCACGATACTAGTGTACACTGATGGGGCAGACATCATTGGCCGAAAGCTGCAGGATTTGACTGCAGCCTTCTCAGGTATATAGAAGGAAACAGCGAAAATGGGTCTAACGGTGAATGAGGACAAAACAAGTTTCAACAAACAAAGAATCTACTCGTTTGGGAAGCTGCATGAACGTTGACAACTATTATTTCGAGGTGGTAGAAGATTTTATCTACTTAGGCTCCGCCATCAATTAAACTAATAAAGTAAGCCTTGATGAATCGACGTTCTGACAGTATTCGAGAGGAGAATACTTTGTAAAATATATGGGCCCATCATCGTTAATATACTTTGCGTTAACGACGTCGTCTGAATCATGAGCTGTATGAGCTGTACACTGACATTGACATGGTCAGACGCATTAAGGGGTAGCGGTTGTGTTGGCTAGGTCATGTTGTACGCATGGACGAAAATGCTCCAGATCGAAAAGTCTTCGATAATGAACTCAATGGGCGGCGCAGAAGAGAGCGACCAAAACTCTGTTGGACATGTCAGGTTACTGAGAACCTTGCAGAACTTGGTGTGACGAACCGGAGAAGATGGGGATATAATACTTTCCTAATCACAATATACGATTGTAAAGAAGAGCCAGCTAACATGAAGGTATGATGTCCTCACAGTCATATTTTAGTCATTGCGCCTCTAAGGTAAGTCTAATAAAAGTTAAGACATTTCATTAATAATAATTTGCTAGATTGCATTTATTCCCAAAAGTTGTTGTGAATGGGCGACGGTCATCAAATTTGAGAACGTACAAAAGAATGAAAAGCAGCACGTCTTTAGACCAGGTCTTACTACATCTTTTTTGGAAAAAGGAGTGGTCAAAGTATACCGTCCTTCTGCTTCAGAAAGAGGAACAACAGGATTTTATATATAATTATATATATGCCAAACAAATCGGACAGAGAGTCAGAAAAAGATCGGATAAAACGAAATTCCTTGGTATCTGTGTTTCTAAGAAGATTCAAGGAAGTTTTTATAAAGGTACAAATTAAAACCGTTATGGGTTGCCTTCATTCCCTCAATCTCGAAAGTTTTCATAGATTGCTTGACAGACACCAATGATAAGGAAGCTATGGAAGGTAACACGCCAGTTGTCCCGATTACATCGGATCGCTTCATTTGAGTAAAATACACTATGTTAAAAAATGTAACTCCTTCTGTTGGTGAAAGTGACGGGAAATAACTTGTCAAAAAACCAATCGACCAGATATAGTTTAAGTCTGGAAAGAAGTGCCAATTAACCTAAGATTCTCTCAGGACAATAGAATTGAGGAGTTCCAAGTTTAAAATTACAACCTCTAGCATGGAACCGATAAGGTTAATTTTTCTTAACGATCGTCTCCTTCTCCTCTCCTAGTTCTTAGCGACTTTGTGAACATGGCAACATCGGAAAGAGATATTCGCTGGGAAAGAAAAGAACCCGAACCTGGTAGAATAGTTTCACTTTTAACTGGATATACGGATCGTCAACGCTGTGCTGGGAGACAGCTTTATGAAAACATTTCCTAAAAGGGCGTTTCTGCCTCTAAGACACTCAGATGCTGTAAGTTTCTCAACTCTGAGTAAAATTTCTTATATTGTTAAAGTTTAACGAAATATTTAAGGATTTTAACAAGATTATATATATAGGTTTTAAATTGTTATTTCAAGAGTTTGCAGATAATACGATATGTAATATTTGACTGAAGTCGAAAATCCTACAAATCATGTTCTTTGTATTCATTTTTCAATTATCCCCAAATCTCTAGCATGGCTTATATGAAGCCTTTCACATCAAGTCCACTTGCTGGATGAGACGATTACCTTAATTGAAGACTAGATTAGGGTTCATTGTGCCACGTAACGTATTCGTTATCAAATTAGTTGTTGCAATAATTTGCTATCGAAACGTGGGTTCGAATATATTGCTTTAACAACATTCTGTTTTTAGGAAATTGTATGTATATCTTATTATAGTGCGCTTCGCTAACAACAACCACTAACACTTGCTAACAACACTATACACTATATAGCTAGCATCTAAGTTTAGTATAGACTAGTAGTTAGTGGGATCAAACGGACGCTTTTAGGCGGCACTTGGGCCATGGCACAATTGTAGTAGTATAGATTAGAAATAAATAATATTTTTAATATAATCGACAGTTACAACTTTTGTATTTACCTTCTTCTTCTTCTTCAACTTCTTCTTGTTCTTCTTCTTCTTCAATATTCGCACTTTAAACCAAGGTTTATAGATGATTGATTATTAGATTTAGAATTTAGGTAGAAAATAAGAAAATAAAAGTGTGTTTTTGTTGTTGTGTCCTTAAACTTGTTCTTTTTGTTTTTGTTACTTTCGTGTGACTTAGAATTATCCATTGATTGAATTCGCATTGGCATTGGCTGCTGCAGCTGCCGCCTGAGACAAAGTTTTTTGACCCTCCTCGGCGGGAGAAGGCGTAGCATCACGTCGTGGCGGCATACGTTCGTTGACCGCGTCCAGACCTTTGGCTTCCGCAAACGAGGTGATTTTGTGATTTGGCGAGAAGCCCTGCATGGCATTCTTGAGCGACTGCTTGCCGCCGGACAAAGCACCCAGCGGTAGAGCACCGGTGGGCGTGAGACCTTTCAGTTGCAGAACCGACTCAGATTCTTCGCGCAGCACCGAGAAGACGCGAGCCATTTTGCCAATGGCGCGTATCTTGTTGCGTATGACCTCCTTGCGTGCGGCCGCCTCGTCGTCCGAGCAGGGCTCCTCCTGCTCCGTCATGAGTTCGTCATCCGAGCAAATATTCAATACGTTCACCAGCATCTCGGTGACCTTCTCGCCGACGAACGGCAGCGACCAGGTGAATACGTCCATGAAGTTTGGAAGCCAATAGGGATGGGGAGAACAGTTGAATTGGCGAATGTTCATGACGTTATTCTCGTATTTCAGAACAGCAGCCTTGTTGTTGTACACGTCCAAGTAGTTGGGTGCCGAGAAGATGGTGATGAGCGATGGAAAGCCGGTTGTTTGGGACTTGCGATACATACGATAACCGGCGTCCTGCGCCTCGTGGGCTCGTATAATCGACAGCAGATTGTTGTTTTGCAGAAAGTCGCAACATGCTGCATAACTGTAGAAATATGAACAGCCTCTGACCGAGTTGTGCGTGTAGAAGTCGGAGTTCTTCTCATTGCCAAAGTCTTCCAATGGATCGGACCACAATAGGTCGCACATGGGTCCGAACGCGGGCGGCTCTTTGAAGCGGTCCAGCCTGCGTATATCCTCCAGTTCGTGGATTTCTGGCGACAAACCTCCGTGGACACAAAGGAACTGTTGATTCATTAATGCCGCCAGCGGCAAACAATCAAATGCTTCCATGCAGGCATCGTACACCCGCTCCGAGTACTTAATCTTGCACTCCTGCTTAAATGTGAAGTATTCGGTCAGATGACGACACTCATGATTGCCACGCAGCAAGAACAGTGTTGTGGGATAGGTGATCTTCAGCGACCACAGATAGAGAACACACTCAATGCTGAAATAGCCTCGATCCACGTAGTCACCCAAAAACAAGTACTTTGTTGTGGCCGGCGAACCGCCGATCTCAAACAGTTTCATTAAGTCGTAGAACTGGCCATGGATGTCGCCGCACACCGTCACCGGGGCCTCAATTTCAATCATTGTCTTCTCCTGCCGCAGCAATGTCGCACCGTCCCTTATGATGCGCAGGGCGGCCTCCTCCTCGATTCGGCCCTCAAGTATGAAATGTTGCTTAAGTACATCATGATGCGGTTTGCCTGTGCGGGCATCGAATACATCGGCCACAGTCAGCTTTCGACTGGGCGGAAAAGGAACACTGTCGATGACGCGATCTTTGGTATTTAATGGTGGCTTCTTAGTGGGACTGCTGGGCGAGTCATTGCCGGGAGTCCCGCCGCCGCTACCGCCAGCGCCCGAGGCGGCCGCTGCCGTCGATCCTTTATTTGTATTCACAGCTGTTGTTTTCTCGTGTACATTATTGTTTGTTGATGCTGATGTTTTCTGCTGCTGTGCGGGAGGATGTTGTGTGGCTGGTGAAGACATGTCGTGCGTGCCTCTTTTGCTGCTCGGGGGTGTTGGTGTGCTAATAGCGGGGGGGTGCGCCAAATGAGTGTGTGTCTACTACGTGTGGATGTTTCTTAAAGCTTTGTTTCCTCTGTGCCTCGGCTTGTTGTATAAATTTAAAGTTTAGCTCCTTTGTTCGCTACGCTTTTCTAACTCAATGCCTCAAGGCTTTTGCTCTGCTTTCCTCTGTTCTGCTCTTTGCAACTGTGAGTTTTGTTTGATTCGCAAAGTAAAGCAAAGTCGGTCCTTCGGTCGGCTGGGTTGGTTGGTTGGTCGGCTTGGTATGTTGTTGTGTGTTTGGGTGGGGGAAGCAATGTTTTAGTCTGTTTTGCTAAGCTATGCAAACGTCACAGTGACCTGGAAAGAGAGAAAACCAAAAGAATAAAAATAAGTTTCGCATTCGCATTAATATTTAATAAACAATAAAACAATGCAATGCACGCATAGGATAGTTTAATCGATATGTAGATATGAGTCGTCTTTGTAGGACACAGCGGCGGGAATCGGAAACACTTCATGTTTATAAGCTGACCTTGAAGACATAACTTAACGGAATTCCTTAATTTGCAAATCTGAATCTGAGTAAAAGAATGCTGCATAGGTACTTAGCAACACTACAGCCCATGATAAGATAAAGCGCTTTGAGAAATAATAGAAGATAGAGTATGTAGTATGATGTAGGGGACAGGTGGAAATTTCTCGAGATTCGAATTGTTCTTCAACTAAACAGTATTTAAGTTAAAATCATGATGTATGGCAATCGGTGTTCTCTTCGTTTTGAATATTCCAAGCTGCAATACGATACCCTTAATTGCTCAAATGTGGTCTAAACTTTACGACATATATCATTGAAAATTGGACCACATGGATCTGGATATTTAACGATGATATATTCCACACATAGTCTTTCAAATAAAAAAATAATTTCGTTAATATCTCAAACACATCTAGTTTAATGGGAGTATGTCAGTAGTCTGGCTCTTAGAATTCGATTACTGTGAAGTGTTTCTCTGGAGCGGACCGAGGGCTTTGCTTGCGAGAGTTTGAGCGAGTGTACTTTGCTTGATGCCCCAAGCATCCCTCTCATTCGAAAATGAGTCAACAAATTTTAAGAGACCGCTTTCAAACTAGGAAAGCCTTAAAAAAGCGAAAGAAAACTTGAAGAGTCGAACCAGTCTGTTCGTGGTCGTATGAATTTTTTAATTCGGACGCTCGCGAGTACATAATATTTTCATAGAACAGCATGAAGATGGTTCCATGGTTTGAGTTTTCTGATCGTTATTCACTTGGGAATAACCCGAATCTCTTTGTGGGGGTCTCCATTCAGCTCACAACGCCCGATAGATCACATGTTCCCCGAGCAATCCGTTTAGTGGTAGTAAATGTGAGAACGCGCAATGTTAAGCAAAATATATGGCATTTTACCTAGGATCTTTCTTAGGGAGTAGGTAACATAATTAACTAAAGTTCAACACAACGGTAACGGGCGCGGTGGCCTAATAAGCCACTCTACAAAAACTATTATAAAAACACAAAGGAAGAAAAGACAAAAACACCCTAAATGTTGACGACCCCCGCAAACGTTATAAGGACCATGATTTAGGAATATACACCTGGAACGTGCGAGCTCAATGCAAAGGTGGTACCTCTATCCAACTGGCGGATGTACTGGTTAAGAACAAGACTGACATCACCACCATACAGGAAATGCGATGGACGGGACAGGGATGCACATGACGAAAGAACTGTGACATATTTTATAGCTGCCATGCAAATGAAAGAAACTTTAACATCTTGACACGCGGATTGACCCTGTAAGTGACCAAACAGCCATTTTCTCCAATAGGGCGAAATAATTTTACATCACGCTGAAGACGGAAGACAAAGAGGTGGCTGGAGGCAATATATGACTGCTGTCCTGGTTATGACATTAAAATTTTTCTAAGAGATTTTAATGCTAACATAGGAATGGATGATGGTCTTGGTTCAGCAGTTGGAAAACACAACACAACAACACCTTTGATAACGTGTTCAGAAAGGCAGGAAACATGGTAGTAAAAGGAACTAGATTCCCGCCTAAAAATATCCACAAGGCAACCCGGTAATTAATGGAAAGTATGTCTCGAGCATTATGGACGAGTGTGTGATGCGCAGTGACAATATCGACTCGGATCACCACCAAAGAAAGCGAGACAACGCAAAGCAGCACACCACCGAGATAGCCAATGCCTACTCAGACCAACTCTCTCAAGTACTTCAAACAAATGCCCCTCAGACAAGTCCTGGTACAAAGAAGAATGTCTCCTATCGTCTAGGGAAATGGATGCTACATATAAGGCAAAACTGCAGCCAATGGTATCTTGTGTTGTGACTTAATGATGTAATGAGAAGAGGAGTGAGATGAAACGCATCTTGAGGCGCAAAAGCTTCTATGGAAGAAGAAAGAGATCCAGGATATCGAAAACTACAGGGATAGAGGTGAAGCCCGCAAGTTCTTCCAAAAGATAAAAATTAAAAGATTTGAAAAGGGACCCACGCCTGTAAGGACAATCTAGTCGCAGACACACAGAATGTACTGCAAATATTGAGAGAACATTTTCGTACTCTGCTTTTTCCCGAAGGTTGCAAAAGTGACAAAATCACGACAATTGTCAACAACGGAGTAGATTGTCTACCACCGAGCCAAAACGAGATGAGCACGGTAATTGCGCGGCTTAAAACCAAAAAAGCTACGGTTGCCGATGTACTGTCGGATAAAGCTTTTAAAGGCCGTCTGCGAAGAGCTGGCAAAATGCATGCACTAGTATTTAGCACCAGTATTTGCACGATGATTGGAATCTGAGAGTTTCATATCCTGTGCCTATGACTTTGCGGGATGACACTGACCCACATGAAGTCTAGTGAAAATAGAATAAAAATCTGACAGAGCCATGCTTTAGATAGGGCAGTGTTCTGTCATGCGATCTCTTTGACATGCTAATTGATATAATAATGCGGAAGACTGTAGTAAACACGACTGGAACCATCTTTAATAAAAGTCGCATGCTGCTCGAATATGCCGATGATATATCATTAGGCGAGGACTGCGAGATGTTACGCAAGCATTGAGAAGCAGTCGGCAGAAATGGGTCTGCTGTTAAATGAGGACAAATATAAGTATTTTGTGTCAATAAACAAAGAGTCTACTCGTTTGGGACGCTGCGTGAACGTTGACAACTATAACTTTGAAGTGGTAGACAATTTTTTCTACCTTGGTTCCGTCCTTAACAAAAATAAAAATGTCGGCCTGGAAATCAAGAGATAAGTATAGACCACAAACCGCCGCGATTTAAAGACGAAACCCTCTTCGACAAACAAAGAACCAATTCTATCATATACTAACGTTACCTGGCTTGCTCTACAGGGCAGAATCCTGGATAATGACACAAGCAGAATCTTTACTGCGAGTCTTCGAGAGAAAAATATTTGGACGCATCATCGTTAACAGCCAGTACCGTGGTTGTATGAACCATAAGCTGTATAACGACATCGAAGTAGTGTTAGGCTATAAACATGTTGGGCGGCGCAGGAGGGGCAGACCAAAACAACGTTGCTTGGGCCAGGTAAAAGAGCTGTAATATATGTAGGTAACATAGTGTGGTGAACTATCAAAGAAGCTCAAAAGACCGAAGCACTTGGACATTCTTCTACGTGTGGCACTTCTCGATAAATTTCTGTTGTTCCTATGCCACAAACATCGAAGGAATGTTGATGTTAACTGTAAAACTATATTACCACTCCCCCCCCCCCTTTTCTAAAAATTCTCACATTTTTAACAACTTTATATTGTAATACTCTGATAATTACGATAATTTTGGGACACTCTTAAAGTACAATAACAACAACATTTTACCCAAATCAAATCAAATACCCCATCGAATTCTGTGTCACTCAAGTGGTGGTCAAATTTACGGATTTGTTATTTTGTTTTATTTTTAATTTGTACACACAATTGAATCGAATATTCTTAATCGAGTTCTTAGTTGTAACACCTCACACAACGCACAGCACAACAAAATCGCGCGCGCTCTCTTGATGAATTACAAGTGAAGACTATTCAAATATTTTGCAACATTTTTTTTACTTGGTCGATTTTTTTTGTCGATTTCGATGGTGCTGGGCTACTAAAAATAATTAAAAACAATTAATATACTTTTTAGGAGGCGGACGAGGAAAGTTTTATGTATGTCCGCCGCCAAACGAATGCCTGAGCAGAATAATACTCGTCTCGGTATCGTTATGAATGAATAATTGCTTGAGAATCTCAAGTAATTACTTTGCCGATTCGTCCCGCGAACAAGACAAAGACACAGACAAACAACAGCAGCAGCACAACTCGCAGCCTCGTATAAGCAATATAATATTCCCAAATAAACTAATTATATAAATATGATACAAATTAATTTTTAAAAGAGGAAGAACAAGTGGCCAAATTGAAAAAATTGGTGGCAGTAGGGTAACTAAGAAAAAAAGGGGTACTATACTTTATCACCTCCACTTGCACTGCAACGTCGCACAGTGGGGACGTCTTCATACATTTGAGTGAAAAAATTATAAGGAGTGCTCCTAGAGTGATGAAACTTGGCACCGAGCACTCTATTAACGCTATTAAGAAAAATATAAATTTTTATCAAAATCGGCCACGCCCATCATATACCGCCCATATAACTCAAAATGAATTTTTCATACGAAATTTGTTCTCTTATTCCGACTGTGTTGAAATTTAGCACAGACATTACAATTTACAAAATGAAAATGTCCTGAAAGTTTCAATAAAATCGGCCACGCCCATCATATAGCGCCCATATAACTCAAAACGGATTTTTCATATAAATTTTTTTTTAACCGAATGTACGTTCAGTACATTTATCCATATTTATTGAACATTTTATAGCAATGTACATTGGGCAATAAATTAGCGCAATGATGCGCATTTTTGTAATAACACAACTTCTTTTTAAATGTTCTCTTTGAATTAAAAAAAAAAAAAAAAAAAAAAATATACAAAATATAATATAAAATATAAAAAATATTAATTTTATTGAAAGGTGCAACTGGATGCACTTGAATTTGATTAAAAGTGTAAAAGCAGATATGAGACAATGTATAAGTAGTGATTTCCAACTGCAGGCACGTACAGCTGAAAGTGCAGATCCAAATGTTTGGAGAAAAAGGGATTTTTGTTATGTGTTCATAAAAATAAAAAAATAAAAAAAACGTAAGGGTCAGCAGAGTTTATTTTTTCAATTTTAGTATATTGAAATATCCTACTTTAAATAAAAAATAAAAAGAAAACCTTTAGCTCACATAGTAAGATAATATTCGTCTTTAAAATCTTAGGTTTATATTAAGTTAGTTCTGTAAACCATAAAGTACTAACTTTGAAACGGCTTTAAAAAAAAAACTAGCAGTCAGATCCAAGTAATTCTTTTTGATTTGATTGTACCATTTAGTCTTAAATTTAAAAATACCACTGCATATTGCATAAAGAGTATGTTGACAATTTGACTTTTTTCCGGAAAATCCCCAGTGTGCGTCGTGGGTTAGACAGTATCCCCTCCCTCACCCCACACACACCACGACAATGAAAATCAACAAACTTGTAGCAATACCAGCAACAACGACGACAACAGAAACAACAACAATTGTTTAAACAGTATTACAGGTGGTATTTGTATTTTATAGCGATTTGTCGAAAAGGCCAATTGTTGGCTCTCACTCTAGATACTCGTTCTGCTAGTAGTCATCATCGCAGTCGCCGTCGTACGTTTTAGAAAGAAATGAATAAAAGACATTAGAAAAACAAACAAACCAAAACAATGTGTTGTTGTTGCTGCCGGTCGACACAAGTCGAAGCATGAACACTCTACAGCTGTGGCTTTTTCACACATTTATAACAGAATGGGTCAGTATCCCAGCGGCGGAATATGAGAGGCCTTCCACATATAATGCATAATTATAATTTTTCAAATGAGGAATGCATAAGCATGATTTTTTCATCAGATTTAGGTATTACATGGACATACCTGCCAGATGCATGCCTTCTAAATGGAAAGAATTGTTAATACGTTTGCTTTCAACTTTTTCATGTTTATGCAGCCTTAGTATAGAAAGTTTCCATAAGGCTTTCTAATAGAAAGCTTTCATAAGGCCTTCGTATAGAAAGCGACGGGGAAGGCCTTCCCTCCCAATCTCACGAAATGTCAAAAAAGAATGGAAGAAAGAAGGTCAAAGAAGGCATACCTTCAAACTCATGAAAGAAGACTTTTCGTCTCATGATTTCCGCCGCTGGGTTGCCGAAGTTCAGATACCCTTTACTATGTGAACCAGTACAGAAATTTCAGTCAGTTAAACTGACTGATAAATACCATCACCCAATATAAAATATTGTTTAAGTCTTGAGTTATTGAAATTAACCGATTTGTTGTTGTTGTTGTTGTTGTAACAGCTGGTGGTTAGCTGGGGTGATAATTCTTTATACCGATTTTCAATTTATCGGCACTCGATCGGGCATATAATCCGATTATCATACGATCATTGTTGGCAACTCTGTTTCGTTCCTTTGTAGATAACAAGGTTTGTGTCAAGGATTGTTAGATGTTGTTGTTGTGAGTTTAACCGCCAAATTCCACCAGAGATGGCGCCAGCTGGCTTGTTGATTTATATGAGATGTTGATAAATCATTTTCCTTTTTCCTTGGTCCTTGCGCAATCTGGATTTTTGTAGTGGAAGCGTCTAGGATGAGTTTTGTTGGCTGGAGAACTCGAAAGTATTTGAAAAGTAATTAATTTTTCATCGATGTTGATTTGGCCAGTGCCCCGGCCGGGAATCGAACCCGGCACCTTCGGATTGCTAGTCTACGTCGCTTCCACTGAGCTATCGAAGGCCACTGATTTGTAATTACAACCAGTTAGAAAGTTTCAGTAGGGCAACCCAACTTACATTTACCATTACCCTCAGTAAAACAAATAATTTTCTATTATATTGATATTATTACTCGATTTCTAAAGTGGGCGGAGTGGTACTTTTTTATGGGAGGTACGAGAAGGGGTGTGGTTAGGCTTCCAGATTTATTCTCCATTACTTTATCCTGTTATAGCTTTACTAATTACAGAATTTGGGCACGATTGCCTTGGGTGTACTGATATTATTAGTACATCCCTAAAGTGGGCGGAAAGGTACATTTGTATGGGAGGTACCATAAGGGGCGTCGCTAGACTTCCAATTTTTTCTCCAAAACTTTGTCCTGTTATAACATAACAAAATACAGAATTTGGGCACGATCGTGTCGAGTGTATTGATATTATTACCTTATTTGTAAAGTGGGCGGAGTTGTACATTTGTATGGGAGGTACCAGAAGGGGCGTGTCTAGACTTCCAGATTTGTTCTCCAAAACTTTATCCTGCTTAAACTTTACCAAACACAGAATTTGGGCACGATCGCGTTAGGTCTTTTAATAATATTAATCGATTTTCAAAGTGGGCGGTACCAGATGTGTATGGGAGGTACCAAATGGGGCGTGAATAGACTTCCAAAACTTTATCCTGTTATGGCTTTACTAAAAATAGAATTTGGGTACGATCACGTTTAATTTATTGATATTATTTCTCCATCTCTTTAGTGGGCGGAAAGGTAGAATTGTATGGGAGGTACCAGAAGGGGCGTGGCTAGGCTTTCAAAATTTTTTCCACAACTGTATCCTGTTATAGCTTTACTAAATACAGAATTTAGGGACGATCCCGTAGGGTGTATTGATATTATTACTCGATTTCTAAGTGGGCGGATTGATGTATTTGTATGGGAGGTACCAGAAGGGGCGGGGCCATGTAGCCGATTTGCAATACCGTAAGTAGTTTTGAGAAAATAATAACTCGTGCAAAATTTCAAAACATTTGGTTGCGTCTTTCGAAAGTTATCGTGCGAACCAGCCACCAGACAGACAGACAGACGGACATGGGTCAAACGACTTAAAAAGTCATGAATCGAATTTGGTTCAAAGAAACCTAGGGTCTAAAGTCACTCCTTCTATGTGTTACACTTTTGGGTCGTATCAAATGATATATACCCTCATCCCTAAGGGTGATGGTATAAAAATTGGTGATAAAACAATTAGGGGTATTCACGATCCTTAGTATTCTGTCAAGTATTGCTATATTTATACCATCACCCGTAGGGATGAAGGTATATATCATTTGATACGACCCAAAAGTGTAACACATAGAAGGAGTCACTTTAGACCCTAGGTTTCTTTGAACCAAATTCGATTCATGACTTTTTAAGTCGTTTGAGCCATGTCCGTCTGTCTGTCTGTCTGTCTGTCTGTCTGTCGGGTGGCTGTCCGGCTGGTTCGCACGATAACTTTCGAAAGACGCAACCAAATGTTTTGAAATTTTGCACGAGTTATTATTTTCTCAAAACTACTTACGGTATTGCAAATGGGCTACATGGCCCCGCCCCTTCTGGTACCTCCCATACAAATACATCATTCCGCCCACTTTAGAAATCGAGTAATAATATCAATACATCCTACGGGATCGTCCCCAAATTCTGTATTTAGTAAAGCTATAACAGGATAAAGTTTTGGAAAAAATTTTGAAAGCCTAGCCACGCCCCTTCTGGTACCTCCCATACAAATCTACCTTTCCGCCCACTATAGAGATGGAGAAATAATATCAATAAATTAAACGTGATCGTACCCAAATTCTATTGTGAGTAAAGCTATAACAAGATAAAGTTTTAGAGAAAAAAATTGGAAGTCTATTCACGCCCCATCTGGTACCTCCCATACACATCTGGTACCGCCCACTTTAGAAATCGATTAATATTATTAAAAGACCTAACGCGATCGTGCCCAAATTCTGTATTTGGTAAAGTTTAAGCAGGATAAAGTTTTGGAGAAAAAATCTAGAAGTCTAGACACGCCCCTTCTAGTACCTCCCATACAAATGTACCACTCCGCCCACTTTAGAAATAGGGTAATAATATCAATTCACTCGACACGATCGTGCCCAAATTCTGTATTTTGTTATGTTATAACAGGACAAAGTTTTGGGGAAAAAATTGGAAGTGTAGCGACGCCCCTTATGGTACCTCCCGTACAAATGTACCTTTCCGCCCACTTTAGGGATGTACTAATAATATCAGTACACCCAAGGCAATCGTGCCCAAATTTTGTATCTGTAAAGCTATAACAGGATAAAGTAATGGAGAATAAATCTGGAAGCCTAACCACACCCCTTCTCGTACCTCCCATACAAATGTACCACTCCGCCCACTTTCGAAATCGAGTAATAATATCAATATAATAGAAAATTATTTGTTTTGCTGAGGGTAAGGGTAAATGTAAGTTGGGTTGCCCGACTGAAACTTTCTAACTGGTTTTAATTACAAATCGGTTAATTTCAATAACTCAAGACTTAAACAATATCTTATATTGGGTGATGGTATTTATCAGTCAGTTCAACTGACTGAAATTTCTGTACTGGTTTTTACATTAATTTAATACATATTTGAAAAACTATACTACGGGCCAGAAAGAAGGACGAACATCTTCGTAAGTATAATAAAAACAATAAATTGAAGCGTTTGCATTCTAGTCTTATGAACGATGTGCAGACAATTTAGAAACCACTCATACAGTGTGGTGAGTGATTTGTAGTAATTCACATCTTATAAAAATCCAAATTTCCGAATGCTAAATTTTTAAAATTGATTTTGTATTTTGTACTGGATGTCAGCCTCTGTTGGGTTTCAGGACATTGCGAGATACCTGGTAACGTATCAGCAGACCTACTGCCCAGAGGTGGCTGTACTATGTCTGAACTCTCTGGAGGACGTTTACCCGCCCATTTGTTACCTTTTTGGCTTAGTGGATGATTGGATGTGGAAAACAGCCAGCAGACGTTGGATATCCAGAACAGACTCCATAACTGCTAGATCGCTGTGGCCCGAATATAGCAGATTACGTTCGGCGTATGTGGTTGGCTTGTGCAAGAGTAATTTAATTTGGCCTGTGGAATCCTAACAGGCCATTGCATTATCAAACACCTGACAGGCAAATGGGATAGGTCCATACCGGACTACTGCCGTGTGTGTGGGGAAGAGAAGGAGTCCGAGCCGATCGAACATGTTCTTTGTAGCTACCCCGCTCTAGCCCGCAGGAGGCTAAGACACTAAGGCGAGAATTACATAGAAGACCTAGGGTGTCTCTCCTCAGTTCCAGTAGGAGATTTAATACATTTCTTGCGGTGTCTTCCATGGCTAACTGGGCCAAGATAAATTGGTGTTCCCACGATTTTCACTACCTTATTTCTCCTCCCCTCTTTCCTTCTTTTTCCTCCCCTTCCAATCACAATAGATCAGCAGAACTCGAGGTGTAGTGTGTTTTCAGCAGATTACACGAGTCCACAACATATCCTAACATTGTACTTCGGAATTGTCCAAACCCGTGTAATGGTAACATATGCTGTGACGTCAGGACATAAGGCGAAGAGTAAGAGCCTACTCATGAAGAAAAAACGTCTATGGAAGAAAAGACAGAGCTAGAATATCGAAAAGTACAGAGACAGAGGGAAAGCCCGAAAATTTTACCAAAAGGTTTTAGAACAGGGACCCCACATGTAAGGATAGAGATGGAAATCTGGAGGGAACATTTGTGTACTCTGCTCGATTTCATAGGCAGTACAAGTGACAAAATCACGACAATCATCGACGACGGAGTAGATGGTCCACCTTCGAGACAATTGTATAACTTCAAAACAGTAAAGCGGTTTAACATGGTTTTCGAAAGGGTTTGCCTACGATTACAAATTTTGTAGAATTTACATCAATTATATTAAGAGTATTCATTTTGTCAAGTTACATGCCATAATATTTTAATATCGATTTGAATTTAGTAAGTATCATATAGGGAAATTTTTCACGTTTTAGGCTCTTTTTTCTTTTTGGTGCTACTTTCACGTGCAGTTCTCTTCAAAGATCTCTCCCAAAATCATGTATTGTACTGTGGTATTTACCGCAGACTTTTCGAGCTGAAGCAAGAAGCCCCAAATGTTGACGAACCCTGCAAACGTTATAACGGCCATGGTGTAAGGATATGCACCTTTAATGTTCGATCTCTATATGGAGATGGTGCCTCTATCGAATTGACGGATGCCCTCGACAAATACAAGGCTGACATCACCGCCATACAGAAAATGCGATGGACGGGACAGGGATGCACACGACGAAAGAACTGTGACATATTTTACAGCTGCCATGCAGAAAGGATGTGGATTCACAGTCGGCAAGAGACTTCGACACATGGTCTCGCGGTTTAACCCTGTAAGTGACCGAACAGGCACTATTTGGATCCGGGCGAAAAATTTTTACATTACGCTGATTTGTGTACTCGCCCCGACGAAGACATTAAAGATGCATTCTATGAGCGCCTGGAGAAAATATATGACCACTGCCCTGCACATGATATGAAATTGTTCTGGGAGATATTAATGCTAAAATAGGAAGGAAGTCTGCCTACATAACAACACCTCCGATAACAGATTCAGACTAGTTAGGTATGCGTCGGTAGGAAACTTGGTAGTGAGATTACCGCATAAAGATATCGGCAAGGCAACTTGGATATCACTTGATCAATAGACAAGAAACTAGATTGATAACGTGGTAATCGATGGAAGGCATGTCTCAAGCGTTTTGGTCGTGTGCGTGCGCGAATAAGAAGTGCTGAAAAACGCTCGTAACTATACGCAAAGGAAGCTAGCCATCACAAATCTGCATACCACCGATATAGCCAATTCCTACTTTAACCAACTCTTTCAACTACTTCAAACAAATCCCCTTAATTCTGATGTTCCCGACACCCAGTTGCAGCATATTGCGAATTCAATGACAATGAATACGAAGAAGAATATCACGAATGGTCTGAGGAAAAGCATGCTGAATACAGGACAAAACTGCAGCCAATGGCAACGCGTGCTGTGACGGAGTGTTATAATGAAAAGAGGCGGGAGATATGGGAAATGCTGCAAATATGGATGAAACACTTTCGTTCTCTTCTCGTTTCCGAAGGCAGCATAAGTGACGAAATCACGCCAATAATTCAAGGCGGAGTAGATTGTCCGCCACCGAGCCAAAACGAGATCAGCACGGTAATTGAACGGCTTAAAAATAATAAAGTTGCGGGAGCCGATAGATTGCTGGATGAGCTTTTTAAGGCCGGCGACGATGAGCTGGCAACATGCATGCACCAGCTCATAAACACGATTTGGCTCAAGGAATGCACGCCCGATGATTGGAATCTGAGTCTTCTATGTTCTCTGCTTAAGAAAAGCGATCCAAGTGTTGGTACCAACTATTGCGGGATCAGCCTTTTACCCATCTCTTACATGGTCCTGTCTAGTGTGGCTTTAGACCTGGTAAATCCACGCCCGACCAGATACTCACACTACGACAAATCCTGGAGAAGACCCAAAAGATGCACTACGATACCTACCATCTGCTTATCGATTACAAAGCTGCATTCGACAGTCCAAAACGACAGAAATTATTACAAGCTATGGCTGAGTTTAATGTCCCCTCGAAGGATGACACTGATTGACACGAAGTCTTTAGTGAAAATAGCACAAAATCTGACTGACATCGTAATGGATATGATCATGCGGAAGGCTGCAGTAAACAGGACTGGTACCATCTTTAACAAAAGCACATGCTGCTGGCGTATGCCGGTGACATAGATATCATTGGTCTTGAACTGCGGGATGTTACTGCGGCCTTTTCGAGCATTGAGAAGCATTCGGCAGAAGTGGTTCTAGCGATAAATGAGGACAACACCAAGGTTTTTTGTTTCAGCGAATAAAAGGTCTACTCGTTTGGGACGCTGCGTGAACGTTGACAACTTTAACTTTCAAGTGGTAGATGATTTTGTCTACCTTGGCTTCGCCATGAACAAAAATAATAATGTCAGCCTGGAAATCAAAAGACGAGTATTTATCGCACACTACTGCTGCTATGCGCTAAGCAAGCGATTTAATGACAAAGCCCTCTCTCGAAGAACAAGTATTCAACTGTACCAGACACTGATCCTACCTGTCTTGCTCTACAGCACAGAATCCTGGGTAATGACACAAGCGAATCAATCTATTCTGGAAGTCTTCGAGAGAAAAATACTTTGCAATACGTTAACGGCGAGTAACGTCGTCGAATGAACCATGAGCTGTATAAGATGTACAGCAACATCGACGTAGTCAAGCGCGTTAAAATATACCGAATGCGCTGGCTTGGACACCTTGTGCGAATAGATGAAAATGCTCCAGCTCGAAAAGTCTCCTGCAATAAACCCGATGAGCGGCGCAGGAGGGGGCGACCAAAACTTCGTTGGATGGACTAGGTGAAAGAGCAATTATCTAAACTTTCTAAAAACGAACTATCTACGAAGCGCTTGGAATTCTTTTCTACGTGTGTCTATTGATTGATAAAATTCTGTAGATGCTGCCATAGAAGAAGAAGAAACCCCCTGTTTTGGAGTTGTTTTTTGAGGAGCTAAAGGGTTGAAATTTTCTACAAAAAAAGTACCTCCTTTGCCGATTCATCATATTAATGCACAAAAGTGTGGAAACTTTGACTCCCCCAATGTAAATTTTTAAGACGCCGTTGTCAGAAACAAGTTATTTTTTTGTTTTCAAAAGTGTAAGTGACAATTTCGCCACCGTTGCACCCTAAGCGGTTACAATAAATGACATAAAATCCTCGATGTTGACTGAGTTGTCTCTTAGTTGAAAATAGCTGCCAGTCCAACATATAATATACAAAAACAACGTTCTAAACCTATGTTAACATTTTAATACTTCCGTCAACATTTGCCCACCTTCGTTCTTTGATATATGCATACATACATACATAGTATTTTCTAGTTTAACCACGGGCCTGGCAATTATGTAGCGTGCAGAAAATAAAAGAAAACAATTCCTTTTTGAAAGCGAAAAAAAAGTATGAAGTATAATTAAAATTCAGTTTATGTACACACACGATTATTAAACACAACACAATACTGCAAAAAAAAAACACTAAGCAAAACAAATTTGAAAATTTTCGAGTTAAACCCCCGTGTCCACATGTGTATGGGCGGGCGCACATATTCTTTCTTTCACTCAGTTATCGTTGCCGTTGTATTTTTGTATTATTCAAATCTATAAATGAATATGAATTACGGTACAAACAAAAAAAATAGAAAAAAATAAGAAAAAAAACGGCGTAAAACAAAAATAAATAGTGTACACGATGGTATGAGATTTATATACATACATTCTATGTATGAATGTATGTACGTACATATTGTTAAAATTTAGTTTCGTACAGTGATGCACAAAAAACTGCCTACTGAAACGGGTATATTAAAGGATATCAGTAAAATTTTTAAGAGCATACAAGACTTATAGCACCATAGCCATCTTACTAAAGATTATAAAGTACCAAGACACAACTATTCTGCCACCAGTAATAAAACATCTGACTTTCGTTATATGTATATCATATGCTAATGATAAGTTAATAAAGTTGCCAGAGTACATTTAAATTGTATATTTTTTGTTTCCCAACAAAAAAAGAGCTTACATATAAGTAGTGAAAAGTAGAACTACTGATCTTTGGATTGGCTTTTTAAATCTGACTTGGTAAATGGACAATTCCAGGTAAAAAAGCCCTTTACAGAAAAAAATATAATACCATATCTATATACAAGGTGGCACAAAAGTAATCCTCCTATCAGAAAATGCTATAAATTTTGCGATTGGCCCCTAATGTCAGTTCTGTTTTGACATTTGTGTAGTAAACACATGCGAAATACACGTTAATAAACAATGTAACGCTACACTGCTCCAGAACGCGAAATATTGCTGACTATTTATTTGACCAATAATCGGTCGGTGACTTTGGCACAACGTGAATTTCGTCGCAGATTTCCTGGCCGTCCAACGCCTACTGGTGAAACACTGCGACGTTTAGCCGCTCGCCTCGAAGAGACTGGCACAACACGAGATGCTGCCAGGCGTGGCAGACCCCGGAGTAGCCGTTCTGCAGAGAATATTGCTGCTGTAGCCGAGGATGTCATGGAAGCGCCGTCGACATCGACCAGACGACGTGCCACGCAAATGGGTATCAGTCGACGGTCTTTACAGCGAATTTTTGTACAAGATTTGAAGATGTTTCCGTACAAAGTACAGACGGTTCATCAGCTGTTAGCTGCTGACCGCCAATCGCGTCTAACATACGCTCAAAGCATCCTTAATCACCACCAAGAGGAAGATGATTTTCCATCAAAAATAATCATGAGTGATGAGGCCCATTTCCATCTTAGCGGGTACGTAAATAAGCAAAATTTATGCTTCTGGGGCACTGAAAATCCGCGTGTAACCCACGAAGAGCCATTACACCCGCTCAAAGTCCCTGTATGGTGTGCTGTTTTCGCTGGAGGAGTCATCGGACCTTTTTTCTTCGAAGACGTCGCGGCCCAAACGGTTACTGAGAATGGTGAGCGCTACAGAGCAATGATCAACGAGTTCTTTTTGCCGCAACTTGATGAATTGGGATTGGAAACATGTGGTTCGCCTGCTTTGACCGCTCCAGACTTCTTTTTATGGGGCTTTTTGAAGTCGCGGGTTTATGTCAACAAGCCTCAGACTCTTGCAGCTCTTAAAGACAATATCCGTCAAGAATGTGAGGACCTATCGCCGGAAGTTTTGGCCAAAGTGATGGAAAATGCCATAAAAAGGGCTCAAATGACAATCAACTGTGGCGGCGGCCATTTACATGACATCATATTCTTGACTTGATGTAAAAAAATTAAAAGACCAAATAAAAATAAGTTTTTAATTTTTTTTTAAATTACAGCCAAAAAACATCGGAAGTTTACTTTTGCGCCACCTTGTATATAAAAATGGTGTAAAAATGTATAGTAATTTATCAATTGAGAACGGCTGGGCCGATCTTGCTAAATTTTTTTTCAGTTGTTTGCTATTGCCAGGAAAATGTTTATGTGAAAAAATTTTTGGGAAAGTCTTCCGAAAAAGTAGGTAAATTGGAAAAATCGAAAATTGCCTTTTTGTATGGAATTTTGTGTGCAATTGTTACGGAAAGGCTTTTCGAAAAGAAAAATAGAAAATTTTTGTTTAAAAATTCGGAAAATTTCGGAAATATTAAAAATTTCTGAATTTTTTTTCGACGAAATTTTCCATTTTATCGTATGATTTAAAAAATTTGGACAGTTACATCTGTGAACAATTTCGAATAATTATTCCGAAATGACATTTCGAATGAAAAAATGGTGGAAAATTCCGGAAAAACTCGAAAAACTTTGACTTTGTCACCGAAATTTTGCATTGTATTACTTGATTTGATGAAAATCAAAAATTCAATTTGGTATAAAATTTTGTACGCAATTGTTTCGTAGTGGCTTTTCGAATGGAAAAATTTTTGTTGGAAAAATACAAAAAAAAAATTGACTTTTATTTTTCGACGAAATTTTACATTTTACGTATTTTGATAATTTTGGATGGTTAATATGAAAATTTTCGAATAATTATTCCAAAAATAGAAAAATCCTTGGTGGAAAACTCGGAAAATTCTGGAAAAAATGAAAAATTTGGGTTATTCGATTTTGCATTGTGTAGCTTAATTTAATGATTACAGTCGACGTAAAAGTGGAAAATTCGTTATTATAGTGAAATTTATTATGTTAAAAGACGTTTTGCGTGACACAAAAATATAACGGATGCTTTCAAATGACCCGGCTACAATCCGAGTTATAAGGTAATGTTGTCTTATTACATAGTGGAACAGTGAAAAAACACACAAACGTAGTTATGCAAGTCTGATAGTATTACTGAAGCTGAGTAAAACCCTAGCTCAGTTCGACAAGAATAGTAAATTTCAAATAATATTGTGTCATCGTCGCTTTTTTCAAAAAGTAACAAAATTTATTTGCATTTTGAATTTTAGTTAAATAGGTCGCCAAAACTTTTTATTTCTTTTCGTTGCTTTTTAAAAAAATAACGAAGGCATAATATTTTTTTTTTTTTGAAATTAACTATTCTGGGAATATCTTTAGCAAAGTGTTAACTAAGCTAGGGTTTGCACAAGGTTCGGATGTTTTCGAAAATGTCTGATTTTATGTCATAGCGATATTATTAAAATAAACAATTCTTCCAATTTTTTTTTAATTTGCTTTCAAACTTTCAGATTCAAGGGCAAATACACCATCTAGCGGGTGCTTTGTTACCACCACCAAACGAAGGTCATAAGTTCCTTTAGATCTATTTCGTTGGTGATTTGGCAATTGAACTAGGTCAACGTTGTACAAATTTTACTGCGATTAAACGCGAAATGATCTAACAATTGCAAAAACGTGGCCTTCGATAGCTCAGTGGAAGTGACGTAGACTAGCAATCCGAAGGTGCCGGATTCGATTCCCGGCCGGGGCACTGACCAAATCAACATCGATGAAAAATTAATTACTTTTCAAATACTTTGGAGTTCTCCAGCCAACAAAACACATCCTAGACGCTTCCACTATAAAAAAAATCCAGATTGCGCAAGGACCAAGGAAAAAGGAAAATGATTTATCAACATCTCTATAAATCAACAAGCCAGCTGGCGCCATCTCTGGTGGAATTTGGCGGTTAAACTCACAACAACAACACCTAACAATCCTTGACACAAACCTTGTTATCTACAAAGGAACGAAACAGAGTTGCCAACAATGATCGTATGATAATCGGATTATATGCCCGATCGAGTGCCGATAAATTGAAAATCGGTATAAAGAATTATCACCCCAGCTAACCACCAGCTGTTACAACAACAACAACAACAATTGCAAAATCTTCTGCATGAGCATAACGCATTGGTCAGAATGTTCAAAACCGCATTGGATACAATGCATTTTGACGACCACAAAACATTATCGGAGCAGACAAATGACCCTCTGGAGGCCATGCAAGACAATTCAATGCTCCCATTATCAATGAAGTCTCATTAAATACACTTTGAAGTTCTGTCGTGGAGATGATGTCTATCACCTCAATTTAAAGATGGTCTTCTTTTTCATTCTCCCTTTAAGTTCGAATTCGTTTTTTAAAGCTACGTGTCATCCGTCGAACCCAAGCGCATTGTGGGACAAATACAAGGACGAGGTGGCTGACGACATTTTGCATTTCGATCTTGAAATTAACGAAATTGGAAATTCCAGCGCCAAATCGTTCGATGCATTCAATCGCGAATTGCAACGAAAGCAGGAAGGAGGAACTCATCAGCAAAGTTTTACCCGGCATTGCACAAAAATATAAAAATCTAGATTGTATAAGTGAACGGGGCATACTAGCAGCGAACAATAAGGATGTCGATAGCTTGAATGTTATTATTCAAAATCGAACCGATGGAGAACTGCATTCATACAAATCCTTTGACAGCGTGACCGATGAGAATGAGGCGACCAACTATCCGACAGAAATTTGAACTCCCTAGATGTGTCAGGAACTCCGCCGCATAATTTACAGCTGAAGTTGGGATCCATCATAATGATGTTGCGGAATCTGAATCATCCGAAATTTTGCAACGGTACGCGGTTGTCCGTCAAGAAACTGATGAACAATGTGATTAAAGCGACGACGACATTATTATTCCAACCGACCTTCACTTCCAATTCAAGCGATGACAATCAATAATCGCAAGGCCAATCGTTACAAATTTGTCAATCAATCTCGAATTTCCCTGCCTTTCAAACGGTCAGCAGTACGTTGCTTGTTCGCGTGTTGGCAAACAGTCTTCATTGTTTGTTTTTGCGCCAGAAAACAAATCGAAAAACATTGTTTATCAGATCGCTCTTCGCTGATTTCGATTAAATTCAAATATTACCCTGGAGCTTATATGAAGGCGTTACCTTAGAAGCGAGACGAAATTCTCCGGGTCCGAAGTTGTATGGCAGAACAACGTTTGGAACAACAAGTGGAACAAATTATATTTTTATAATTTTTTTTATTTGGCAATAGTTTGAACGCTCTAGTATAAGTAACGCTCTCATCTCCATCTTTATACGCTAGGAGCTAAAAAAAACTTAATTTCATTTACACCCCATGAATGAGGTATGGGAAAGCTTCTCGCGTTGTTGTGAATTACAAACAGAAAGTTAAGAGTTCGAAACACGTCATCCTAGTGCGTGACACTGAATTGACCATTAATATCAACAAAAAAAAACACTTTTCTGATCCTTTAGCCAATTTGATGTATCATTTAATACACAATTTGATAAATTTTCTATTTATAATTTTAACCAAAAATGTGACTAAAACATGGTCACACCCGTCCCAATGGAATTGCCAACATACAAATATTTTTCATAAGTACACTGTTCTTAATCAAATTTTGCACAAGATAAGCGTTTATATAACAGTTATTAACGATTAAAGAATAATGAAAAAAAAACTGGAAATTCTCAAACATTTATATTTTTGACAGTGTTGCCAATCTGATAAAATATATTATGGTCAAATACAAATGGATTAATTTTTTCATATTCTACTAAATTTTAAGTTAAGAATCTAAAGCCTAAAATTAATTGTGTAATATCACATTTGGGCTTATGTTAAGTCAGAAGTCAATTACATTTTAGAATTAGAAGCCAACATTACTCGTGGTATTCGAGAGATACATGTGGCAATGCTGAAAAGAGTATTCGAAAGATCTACATTCCGAATAGACAGCCTTCGGTGTAATTGTGGTCGACATACAAATGTAAAATGTAAATGTTAGATATTGTTCGTTCAGGGCTTTGAAAAGATATCGACATCCAATACTATTTCATGTGTTTTATTAAATATAAAAAAAAACTATAAATGAATCATCTTTTAGAAGTTTAAGTTAGCGTTGATACATAAAAAATCATATCTCTAAATTTGTAATTGAAATTTGTAATTATCTTCGTCAAGTAATTTGCATTTTAATTTCTAATCGTCACATACCACAAAATATATGATAGGTTTATGTTCTTAATATTTTGACCTCTACTGTATACCCATACAGTTCACACATATTCATATAATATGATAAACGAATGCAAAGGCATACTAACAAATCCAAATATACATAAAAATCATTTGTGTTTATTTTGGTACTGGATCCTTTCTAACTATGTGTAATATTCTTTTGGTTAACAACTTAACTCAATTTCTGTTAAACTCCCTGATGTGACATACCAACAACCTATATACAAATTATATACACACATAACTAAAACCAATAACTATAGATTTTTTGTCATATGTATTAATCAATCAATTCAAATGTTTGTTACGGCAAATGCAACGACAATAATACCAATAAATATCATAACATTTTAATCGTTAGAAATTACAACATTGTGTGTAATTTCATTTGCAAGACCTCTAACAGAAATTTGACATATGTATATCTTTTATAGATGGATTAACATTTTGTAAAAGAAATTTACACAAATATTAATTGACTTAGTGGGCCAGTGGTTTTGCTTTTGCTTAACAGCTATAAATCACACAAATATATAATAATAAATGACATAAAATTCAACAGAACTGCGCGAAGGCACCCCCAGCCAAACATTGAAAACTGCTTATAAAATGTCTTATATGACAGAATATATGTATAGGTCAGTTTTATTTGACATTGCCAACAGCAGCTGTGTTGATATTTGGCCGAAAAAAATATTATATGCTCTGACAATTTGAATGACTTTCAAAGTGGTGGTAAGGCATTCAACGGTATACATAATGCCTAGAATCGTATTTAGATATACAATTCACTACTTCGTTGTGATCATAATACTTTAATTGATTTGTAGTTTAAATTTTATTTAACTCTGTCGATTAGCCATAAATTTAGCAATTACTTGAATAGTACTCGTATAACACTGTAATTTACGAATTTAGAAATATGAATACAATTTTATGTTTTCATTTAATTTAATGAGTCAAACACTGATCCCTTCTGATTTTTTTTTTCATTTGGACAAAACACTTAAAATAGAATTGTTTAACGGAATCTATCTTACGACCTGAATGAAAACTCTCTGACATTTACTTTTAAAAATAATTCCAATCAAATATGGGCCACGATTACTGAAAGTCCAAGTTCTCATTGATTTGGGACTGCACGTCCAAGACGCCCTAAAAAGAAGAAGTTCTGCATCATTCATTTTGTCAAGTTACATCCCATAATAATTTAATGTCGATTTGAAGTTAGTAAGTATCGTATAGGGGAATTTGTCATGTTTAAGGCTCTCAACTGTCGTCACTTTTGAGATAAGAGTATGTGGAGAATTCAGTTTGAGCAAATCATAATGAACTCTTTACACTACTCATTCACTTCAGGCGCTACATCTTATAAGTAGACCACAGAGCAAGATATTTAAAGAGTGTCCAAGATTCCAGGCTGTTAACTTTTATCTGTACCTTGTATAAACATAATTTGGTGCATTCCCCACTCATATCAATCTAAATTTTACACTTTACAGTTTTGTTGCATTCGAACCTGACAGTGTTCGAAACTTCCCATCAAACCTCTCTTACTTAACATCCTCTGTGAACGGTAGGGGCTGAGTAGACTGGCTTGGCTTGCAGTGTACCCAAGATTCCAGGCTGTTAAATTTTGTGTCGAAGGCTGTCGAGGCCTCTGCGAACTTTTGTACACAAACTTCCAAGAGAGGTGATAAAAAGATAACTTTTGAGATCTTTTGTTCTCGTTGTAGTTCGCAGAGACCTTAGATATTGTTAACAGAGCTCTGGTAATTAGGGCTTGGCTTATCAGAACTTGTGACTACTTTTCTGCCTCACGTGTTCCTTCTGATCAGGGGATAATACATACTCGCAGATGATTTGGGCTGCTGTTCCCCCACAGTAAGTTCGGGACTAATATCATCTGTTCTTCACATCGTATGTTCCCTCACGATGAATTTTATAGTTTGTTCCCCAAAGGGACTTCGGTCGTCTGTTCATCACAGGGACTGTGGTTGTATGTAAGGTAATTTTAATTATACGAACAAAATTACCTTAAAAAAAAAACAAATTAATTTTCCTTTACACCCCATGAATGAGTTATGGGAAAGCTTCTCTCGTTGTTGTGAATTACGACACCTACTTGTCGCGTGTTCTAACCATCATGCCACGACCAGTCCCTAATACCAGTATCTGTGAACCGAAGCCGACCTTATGGTACAACCCCATGTTCAAACCTGCTAGCCAGAGCCAATTTTATTTCACGATCTAGATCCTGCTTCACAAACCTGATACCCGAGCTGGTTACGAACTTTTCATCTGAACCTGAAGCCAATCATGATATCCGAACACTGATCTGTTAAACGAACCTTATGCCATAATTCCACTAATCTTACCAGTACGGGGCCAATTTAATAGTTTATAATGATCTTAAATTAACAGACTCGTAACACGTAAGTGAAATCGCCTGGTCACGCTGTAAGCCTCTGTGCTTATATATCTCCGATTTTGGTGGATATCTTCAAGGCTTGTTACCGGCGATGTTGTGTTCCAGAGAAATGGAGGGAGCTTAAGGTGGTTGTTAAACCCAAGACGGGTAAGACCGTTCATGCCTCCCGTTACAACTACAGACCAATTAGCCTCTCACCCTTTTTGCTTAAAGTTTTGGAGAGTTTGATTGAGACTGGCCTTTCTCAACATTCGTACATCGCTGGAAAATTCGTAAAAGCAGCAATCTTAACGTAGTTGGCTTTACGGAGCGTAATCTAAGTTCAGCCGACTTCACTTTCGCTGCCTTCCTGAATATAGATGGGGCTTTCAGTAATGTGACGTCATGTGCAATGAGGAACTCTTTGGAGAACACAAATCCATCAAGACCGCTCGTGAACTGTGTCCATCATCTCGGAAACGTGTCTTCATCTCGGAACTTGGCGGAAGCTGAGTGAGAAGGATAGCTACTGGAGGAATACCACAGGGGAGAGTTTTATCGCCTATTTTATGGCTCCTTGTGATAAGTATAATGCTTAAATCATTCTACGAGAATGATACGACAATTGTGGCATATGCAGACGATATCACGATAGTTTAAAAATTGTATCTACGATGTGTGACCTTATGCAAACTGCCCTTCGGAAAGCTGCTGAGATGGATCATGAACTGTGAATTGGGAATAAACACTCAGAAAACAGAATTGGTTATATTTACTCGTAGATATAAAGTCAAGGACTTCAGGCCAGCGGAACTAAACGGTGTGGAACTGAAGCTCTTAAAGGAAGCCATGTACCTATGCAAACTGACCTTAAAAAGCTGATACGACGGGCCATGACATGTGGATTGGGGGCAAACCCTCAGAAAACGGAATTGGTTATATTTACTTGTAAATATAATGTTAAGGACTTCACGCCATCGAAACTGAATGGTGTGGAACTAAAGCTTTTAACGGAGGCCATGGTCAAGGAATATCGAGGAAAGGTTAAAGAGGAACTCAATCGGTAAAAGCTGGGGACTCAGCTCGAAAGTTATAATGTAGCTGTACACTGCGATAGTCCGAATAATAATTATATGTATATGGATGTCCGGTTTGGTGGTAGGGCCTACATAAGAGTAACTTACTGAAAATGCTTGACAAGGGGCTAGAAAGAGCACAACGCAATCGGCGTTGGATGTCTTTCGCCCCTGGACTTATTCGTCAAGCCTACTGCCGTGATTGGCATCAATCCACACATGGCCATGCGAATATTATATAGCTTTTGGCGAAAGGTGTGGATTTCGTAATTCAGGAAAGATCGGAAAGGAATGACGGCGGGACTTCTTATAGTGACTCCATTTGTCTTTACTGACAGTTTAAAATGGAACAGGACACAGGAGCTGAAAGAAAGCCGCGGAGGCAATTATGGGATACGAAATTGATACTAGCATCTGGATAACCCTCTGTGGGGATAGTTAAGCTGCAATTAAAGCGATAAATTCTGCATGGTGTAAATCAAAGTTAATGAGGAACTGTAAGCAGAAGTTGGTTGGGCTAAAGCATCTGGATGTCAGCCTCTTTTGGGTCCCGGGACATTGCGATATCTATGGGAACGAATCAGCAAACTTCTTGGCTAGAGCAGGTTGTACTATGCCTGATCCTGGCTCTGTAATAGATGTCCATCCAATTGTTATCTAACTGTTATCTGTTTGGCTATGTGGAGGATTGAATGTGGAAAACAGCCTATCTCCCGAAATGGCTGTATAACTGTCAGATCGTTGTGGCCCGAATATACCAGATCCCGATTGGAATGCATGCTTGAGACTGGCCTGTTCAATTTGAACTGATCGCTGCAACTTCAGAGTTAACGTCTTTTCTGCCGTTTGGCGAAAAATTGTTATCTGGAGTTCGTTGGACATTTGTAAGAAATAATAATATCGCATTTCGAGCAAGAGCACATTTTACAAAGTATTCAACTTTTAATTCGCTGTTATTTCATGCATATACATTATGTACCCATCTCCTGTACCTCCTACCCTTCACTGTATCCCCTTACAGTACAAGACGTCGATTATAATAGATAATGTTTACATTAAACACCATAAATCAGACACATTACAGTTATTAATGATGAGAATAATTTAATGTTCTATATGTGACAGAACCAAACAACAATAATCGATATAATTATATGGAAATTATTGATCAACACGTTGATACTAGAGATACATTAGTTTTGTGTCCATCTAACACCGGTGATTGTACAAGTCCACTAGGCCCAAAGCACACAGCCATCATGTAACATAACTTGAGACGAAAGTCCAGCACTGTTTGCGCTTTTATTAGTTTATTACATACATTCGTACATATTTACTCGGTGTCTTCCAACGTCCATGTAATCGGGCGGCGTACCTACATATGTACGTATTTTTACATATAAATGCAATGATGACGCTACCGAATCACTGCGCTGGGAAGAGGCAAGACAAGACTGCGGGTGTGGAAAACAACAACAAGTACGGCGACAACGACTATGATAGTGATGAAGATGTTACCATCAGTGTGCGCCACTTGAAGAGGTGCTGCCAGTTGTTGACATCACAGACAACGTCAAAGTTCTCTCACAAAATGTGATTGAAAGTGTAATGAGTCTACTAGCGACAGTGACAATCATTGCCATCAACCACCATCGTCATCCTCATCATCATCAACAACATCTACATTGTGACATTCTTCATCTTTCTTGCGCCAGCCGGTGTTGTTGTTGTTGTTGGCCGTGCGCTCCCTTATTTACACTCTATCTCTCACACGGTCGTCGTCATATTAATTTTAATAATAATTAAGTTTTCAAACAAGTCAACTATTAAGTGGTGTTAATTTTCCTCAAGACTGTAAATTGTTAATTAAAAATGTAAATTGTTTGTAAATAATGAAAAATTGTTGATATATTTGCACAGCAACAACAACAAAAAGGGGGAAAAATAATAAAAAAAAGTCTCCTGTTCGTTGTTGTGCGCCATGTAAATAAACTTAATGAATTTTAAGATAGAAACAAAACAAGAAAACAAATAGAACATTTCTTATATGAGGGTAGTATGACGACTTAGTTGTAGTGAAGACAAATCCAGTTTGGCGAATGGATAATGTATGCTTGGTAGCATAATATGTAGAAGAGTGGTCCATATAAAAACTGACACGTGTCATGATCTTAAAACATGAAGTTAGTCGAGGGGCCGATTAATAAATCCCCCAACGGGTTTGTCAGTCAAAAGACAAACTTGTGCTGAATAAAATGAAATGAGAAATTATCAGTGGTTTTTGAGTTATAGTGCCAAAACTAAGCAAAAAATTCACAAACAAATGCATTATTGGGGAAATATAAAATTTTGGCAAATATTATATTTTCTGTGGGAAGATATGGAGGGAACATTTCAGAAATCTGCTGGATACGGACAACATTTCAGAAGACCCCGCTCTAATCCATGACGATCGTATTTACTGTCCACCTCCGAGCCAGAGTGAGATACGTGTGGCAATAACCCGTTGAAATCCCGATCTTCGGTCTCTTAAACCAACCTTTGTTGGTTTAACCGAAATTCCATTGGTTTAACTCGAACCGGACTTCGGTTTGATGAATCTGACTTCGGAGTGTTGAATCGGACTTCAGTCTGTTAAATTGGACTTCGGTTTGTTCATCGGACTTCGCTCAGTTGAATCGGACTTCGGTCTGTTAAATCGAATTTGGGTCAGTTGAGTCCGACTTTGGTCTGTTGAATCCAACTCAGGTTGGTTATACTGACTCGACGTTTGCACAGATTTCGGTCTGGTACACGAAGATACCCTTATTACTGAAGCATTGTACACTCTTACGTCTTTATACGGCCCTTTTTTACGGCATTTCGCTATAGCGGCCTTTTCTAATTCTGGAACGCCTTAGCTTTACGGCACACATTACCTCGCTATACGGCTAAATGCAAATAGGGGATTCACCGTTTTTCTACGAAGAGTGAGAGACTAACAAAAGCATTGACTCACAAGCGCAGCGAGTGTGAATGCAGAAGTCTCTTTTTTGTGCTGATCTTAAGCACATTTTCCTGTTCTTGAGTAATAATGAGTGGGTACGTAGGTATAGGTAGGTTTGTATATAAATATAAGTAGGTAAGCAATTTTTTACCTCGCTTTGCGGCCAACATTTTGGGAACGTATCTAGGCCGTATATCGAGGTATGGGTGTATTAGAAATAAGCACCGTAGCATTTTGATGCTCACACTCCGTCGGGTACGATTATTGGTTAGGTCCCGAATTTGGAATCAATGCTTACTTAATTTCGCTTCACACCCCATGAATGAGCTATGGGGTAGCTTCTTGCGTTGTTGTGACATAACGCGATCTATTTTAAGATTCACAACTAACGGCACCTACTTGTTTATCGACGAATGCGAACGTCACTGTTTGAGAAGCATTTACTAGGCATGGCGACGTTGCTGTCGACAACATCGAGTCATCAATTATCACTTGCTGATATTAACCTGAAACCCCGACTAAACCCGAATCAACAAGCTGACAACGTATTGCTGATATTAATCGTAACTACCGACGAACCCAAATCAGCGGTACGCTATCGAGTTGCTTGTACGGACCTGAATTATCGAAAGTACCCGAATTACCACGATACTGACCTCTACAGCTTTGGGAGTATAGTATAAAGTTATCGATCACCTTAAATCGACCGATTTATAAGTTCCCGAATATCTTAAAACTACTCGAAATCTGTCATTGCAGTCATAGGCCACATCTTAAATCGGCCTGGGTACAAATTACCAGACAGGAATCCGATTTTGAATTGTTTTTCATATCTAAATACTTTATACAGTAGGTTATTGGTTTTATTTATACCATTAATAAAGAATACTGTTATTTTGCCCCGGTCAGGGAAAATATACAGAGTTCTTATTCCGTAAGGTTTTGTGGGTCCTTATGGCGACCCTGGCAACGACTGGACTTACCTCAGCCGACGAGAAAACCCTGTTATAATTTTTTGGTTTCGGGCGGGTTTCGCTGAATTTTTTAATTGACGGCTTTGATGACTTGCGTCGTTCGAACTGTGCGTGAACGGTCCGACCGGTGGCGGTCTTTGATGTCTTCAGTCTCCCACAACAGTTTTATGTACCGGTAAGCTAACATGTCGCTAATCCCAAGCAGTAGGAAATATCGGGTTTTTTAAATCAAACTTAAAAAGTCATATAACACCTATACGGTTCTCTTTATCTGACCACTCAATGGTCAAACCTGAAGCAATTATGAATTCTCGTAACAGTCTAACGCCACAGTGGTTGGCTTTCATAAACCATTTGAAAACACAGTAGCACATTTTCCAACTTCAAACTCTTGAACCAATTGAAACGCACAAAATCTGAAAGCTTATGATAGTAGAAGAAAAAACCCTAACTGGGTTTTGAATTATTAGCTAAGGTTTTCTTTTAATTCATTTTTGAAGTTTTCGACTGAGAGGAGGATTTTAGTAGTCTATATCTCGTGAACTATTCCAAATATGGCTTTTCTCTCTTCAGCAAGTTTTTAGCTCTTAATCAGATCTAAAAATTGTTCCTTCAGATAAAATCAAGAAAACAACAACATCTTACTCAAATCAGCGAAACTGCCTCAAAATTGTAGATTTTCGTTATATAGAAAATAGAAATAAAAAAAAAAAAACAACAAAAATCTATGATGAAATTTTACGATTTTTATTTTTACAGTTTTGAGTGGAATATTGTTGTTTTATAGCCTTAAGAATTAGAACATGATTTTCAAAAATTTCAAAAATAAATTTAAAAAAAAAAACCTTAGCTAATAATTCAAAACTCATCTAGGGATTTTCTTCTACCATCATAAGCTTTCAGATTTTGGCCGTCTCGATTGGTTCAAGTTTTTACTGCTGCACTGTGTAATCAAAGGAAATATTTAATTCTGCTATTAAAATTAGTGTGCTCAAAGTTGTAACAATATTTATGTCCCTACTAAGTTTATGTCCCAGCAGTTACTTTCTTTTGAACAATAATAGCTGATAAGAAAATATCGCATATAAGAAAGAAGTTTGTGTTATTTGTGCAGTTTCTTATATCCGTTATAGACTGTATTGTGAAAAATATCAAAACTTCCACCAGGCGTCTCTTACCCAAAGATGAAACGCGTACGGCGATAGGTGCCGGTTCGAAATCCAGCTATTTATTTCTGATTTGGTCAGCTCAAACAGAGAGAGATTAAGTAACAATTAGAATTACTGTCTCTTCTCTTCTTCAATACGACGTTTTACTCAGTTCTTGATTGTCAAAACGGTTTTTTTCGAAGAGTTTTACATAAGATACCCCTTTTTCCTTTATAACATTTCATTGGTTCATGAGTTAAAACCCAATAATGCACATATACGTTACTTTACACAGTACATTTTTCAGCTCATTGATTTGGGACTCGATTCTGAGAACTGCAGGTGAAAGTAGACCCAAAAAGAAAAAGTTCTGCATCATTCGTTTTGTCAAGTTACATGCCATAATAATTATATCGATTTGAAGTTAGTAAGTATCGTATAGGGAAATTTGTCACGTTTTAGGCTCTTTGGGGTTGTAATGTGTTGTATACGTTACAAAGCGTTACTTATACGCCACCTATACTTTACGATGCATTAAGCGGCACTTGCAAAATTTTCAGTGAGGTTTCTTTTTTAAAAATATTTTCTCGAAATGATACCACAAATTCGGCTCAAGATCAGAAAAGTATTTTTTATTTATTGTTTTGATATTTTTGGTCAAATTCAGTGTGTCACGCACTAGGATGACGCGTTTCGAACTCCATGACGAGTTCATCTTCAGACCCCTTTGTAACGATTCCCTTTTTACCTCAAAGCTCAAGCTTTACCATAAAGCCCAGGCTTTTCACCACAAAGCTCTTTTTAAATTTGCTCCTGAATTCAAAACACCTTTTTGTAAATGATTGGAATTATGTCTACAAGTTTCCAGTTACAGAATCTAACAGCACGCTTCTAATTTGTTATGTTTTTAGGACAAGTTAGCTAAGGATGATAAGTCTGAGATAAGTGGAAATCTATTGGTGTTGAGGTTTTTAAACTTTGAATCAGCTTCCTGTAAATTCATAAAAATATGGAACATCAACTTTTGCCATAATGTTGTAGAAATATGGGTCAAGCTTGCTACATAATAGCCATTGGAGATAATACCTTTAATTCAACTACCCTCTCATAGGGGGTAATAATAGGTTCCAAAGTGGCCCAATGGACTCTGGTGCCAACTGTGGCTTTAGTTTTGGTTATTGTTGGAGCAAATTAAAGAATGGCATGTTCACTACAAAAAATCCGGCCGCCAAAAGATAAGACAGTTTTGCACCTTCAAACCGCAATGGGTTAATCGGTTTAAGGCTTTTTTTTTCAACTGACATAATAACTTGTACGTATGTACATATGTGAACACACTTTCCGCACATTATACACTATGCCTTAGAATTCCCACATGCACGCACACACACACTTTCAACAGAACGCATCAAAGCCATACATTGCCTCCAGGGAACCTGGTAGATAGGCAGGGCTAATACGAGTACTACCACATTTTGTTTTAATTTTCGCAACAATTGCTTTATTCCTTACTTTTCACTTTTGTTTGCCGTAGCAATTAATGTATCCTTTGGGTTTTACGATTTTATTATCGTCTGACTTTAATTTTTAATCAAACCGTAGAGTATCATCATTCTCTTTTTATGGTCGGGCATAAGGGAGATACAACTGAAAGGTTTTCAACAACAGAGAATGTGAGAACAATGTGGCAACGCCAAAGCTGTAAAACAAAAATTGTGTCACACATTTTACCAACGACTATCACTGACTGCTGCTGCTGCTGCTGCTAGGCTGTTGTTCGTTTCTTTTGTTGGTATTTGTCGCAGAGAAAGGTGAGGTAGGAAAACACTTGCTGGGAAAATACGTTTCTTTGCATTTGTTAATTATTATTATTTGTTTCACACTTGTTTAAATATTGTGATTATATAAAAAAAAGACAATTAAAACAAGTGTTTGTTTTTCCTTGCATTTTTTCTCTCGTTGTTTCTTTTGCTTTTCTATGCTCTTACTCACATTCCCTCTCTCTCTCGCTCTCTCTCTGTATAACTTTTGGTTTAACACTTTGACCGAATGTCTAACGGTAAATATTTCATTTCACCTATGTACATCATCACTACCAGCAGCAGCAACAATAATCACAACAACTACAACAACAAACTACAAAAAGGAACACCGAAATATGATGATGATGACCGACTAAAATTGTGAAAAGTGAAAGAGCGAGAAAGAGAGTATGGACACACACTCACGGCGTCGGTTGCAAACAGGTTGACTTTAGTTATTGGGTCGCCGAATTTGGGTACACGGTAAAAATAGAGATAGAATTGGAGGGTTGATTGTTGCTGTTGCTGCTGCTATTGCTGCAGCAGTTTTCCGTGATATGTATGACTTAATGTGAAGGTATTTTGCCATTGCCTCTGCAATGGAGGGGGTGACTTCGATTACGATAAATAAATTCACCAGCTAGATAACAAAAGGAAACAAGCAACAGTGGCAACAATTACCTGCAACACCTTTTGTGAACCCCAATAACACAAGTGCTGCGACCCAGAAGCCGAACAAAAAAAAAACTTGCGCATAATTTGTTACCAACACCGACTCAAGGCTCCTTAACACACCACATACACACAAACACAATTGCAGGCACTCTTCCTATACGAGTGACATACATACACAATTATGCATTGTTTTCCTTTGATTATCTGGCCTGGCCTCCCCTCCCACTCAGCCGACCGCCTTGGGACAGCAGGGCACACAGGCTAAGCATCGGAATACCACAGAGAAAAAAAAAACTTACTTTTTTCACCAGAAATTTGACATTTGCTTTCGTCTTGTTGGTCTTGTCGCCTTTAACAAAATTAGTTTAGCCGTGTACAATAAACAACAAAACCATCACATCACAGTGGCTGACATTTCTTTGATGTATTATTTAGCACTTTTTCGCTTATCGGTTGCTTTTCAATGACTAAGGAGAACCAAATCAAGAACAAAAATCGGAACAATTATTTTTAAAAATAATAACAAACTCGCGCACTTGTGTGTTGCCGTACCGTATAATGGTTTCTTCTAATGTGTCGACCGATCCGCTCTAACGTTTATGGGTTCCTTCACTAAACGAATTTCGAATTGTCAGTGCTTTTTCAACTGAAAAGCAACACAAACTCAGCCAGTCAGCACACACACACACACACAATCATCACTCTGGGCAAAAGCGAAAAAAGAGAAGAACATTTGGCAACTATTTTTAGCGCCGTCGTACATGAAGGCAATGGAATGTAACAAGTGTTGCCAGATTAGCCAATCGTCATGGGTAATATGGTGGTAGGTAATCGTAACAGGTGATAAAATTGTTATCATTCCTTGCTAACTAAACGATGGGATGAGGTTGCAGTAGGGTAATTAAAAACAAAACCAGTACAGAAATTTCAATAAGGTAAACTGGTGGTAAATTTCCTCACCCTATGTATGATATTGCTTAACTCTCGAGTTATTCAAATTTACAGATTTTAAAATGAAATTACTTCTATAAAATAATTTGCTGCTTGTGGAGAGTAAACGGTTGGGAATATGATTTTAGGTTTTCGAGAAATCAAAAAAGGCGTAACTTACATTTCAAAAATTTTACAGGAGAAACAAAAAACCGTAGAATTTTATAATTAAAATTGATGATTTTAGTCGTATGACTGTTAAACTTAGCAGGTACATGTATTTTGATGCAGAGCATAGCATTCAATCAAAAAGTCGATTTTGAATTTTTGGTAACTTACTCCTTTTTTGATTTCATATGACGATATGTAGGTGGTTGCAGTAGGGGCAGCACAACGTTTAAGGTTTTTATTCGTAAATCAATGTTCAATAAACGTTTACCTTGTAGAAAATTAGATATCGGCGATATCTGTCTTTTATTTGGGAGGTATCCAACGGGCATGTTTCGGTTTTCTCAGGCTTTGCTTTATTTTACATGATAAATAAACTGACTAAATTTAAATATCATGTAGTTGGAAGTTATGGAAGAATATTAATTTTCCAAAAATAGGTCATTTGTGTATGTGGTAGCGTACATCGTGTGCAATATATGACTGAATTCAACGTTCTCACAAAAAAGATTTGTATGTAAAACTATATGGGTGAATTCTGTCATTAGTATTGGAGAAGGGGTGTGGCAAAGGTTTCGGTTTACTGAGACTTTGACAACTATTTGAAGATAATTAAACTGGCCATATTCAAATAGCGTCCAGCTGTCCTTTTGGATGTTCTAAGGAAAATATAAATTTATCAAAAATAGGTAATTTTGTATGGGAGGTATCAGCCCGTATTCATCGGTAACATTTGACTGAATTCATTAAATGGTTGTTATAAGAGTAATATTAATTTCCCGAAAATAGGTTATTTTGGTTGGGAAGTAGTCAGTATAGTCGGCATTCATACCTTAGTCAGACTTCCAAAAGTGTTTTTCTGCGCCAAGATTTGATTAAACTCTGTGTACTTACAGAAAAAAAAATGCAGTTTCCCATTTAGATGACCGAGACAGAAATTGATTTCTGGATCTGTGTAGAATGCGAGTTTAAGATATAGTGTTAAAAAAACCCCGTTTCCAATTTATTCGAAATATAACTTTTTTCAACAATTCTGTTTTCGAATAAGTGATTTAGTAAAAAACCTGGTTAACCTGTTTCGTTCGGTTTTCGAAAATTGTAAAATAAATCCAAAGAAAAAATTCAATATGAATTATATGTGAAAACATATGAATATCGATACCTTAAGTCCACTTTACACTGGCAGACAAGTCGGTGAAATATAATGTCTGTCTTCAATTATTTGGAGCTTTGGAATTTAGTTTGACTCAATTTATATTCTATTTAAATCAAATAATCAGTTCTTTCAAACATAAGTTATTAGGAAATTGTAACTTAACATATAACATATAATATTGGGCGGCTTCCTGGTCAGCGTCTGTCTCAGAAAGAGCAGCTGAAATAAATTCTGGCAGTATGAATAAAATGCAGAACCTGATGGGTTAGGCTTGCCTCGCGCCACCAGTATAATGGCAGTGAATAAAATGAGAAATAAGAGAAAAAGAACCCCCCAAAATGTTGACGACCACCGCAAACGTTTTAAGGGCTCTATGAAATAAGGCCCCAAAACAAAAATGAAATAAAGTCCCAAAAATGGGGTTTTATTTCGTTATGAAACAAAGCCCCAATATCAAGAATGAAATAAGACCTCAACTAAATGCAAAAACGCCCCAATAATGAAATAATGCCCCATTTTTGGGGGCAAGCCTTTCAAGTAACAAAAAAGGCTAGGTACGTGTGGTAGGTGTAGTAGAAGTGGTATAGGAAGAGGGGGGGGGCATCCGCTCGTTTATTGACTTTGCAAAATGACAGAGAGAGAGTTGCGAGACTGACTACGACGTATGCGGCTGGGGGCGTGCCCCCGACCGCATTCGTCTTTTAATAATGCTAGATTGACAACGACGTATGTCTTTTAATAATGCCAGAGAGTAAAAGATGCCAAGTTGACTACGACGTATGCGGCGGGGGGCGTGCCCCCCACCGCATTCGTCTTTTAATAATGTGAGAGAATAATAGTTGCGAGATTGGGGCATTATTTCATTTTCGAAATTTGGGGCTTTATTTCATACCGAAATAAGGCCCCAAAACAAAAATGAAATAAAGTCCCAAAAAAATGAAATAACACCGCAAATTTCACTGTTGTTGTTTTCTGAACAAATTTTTGGGGCTTTATTTCATTTTTGTTTTGGGGCCTTATTTCTTGGGGCCTTATTTCATAGAGCCCGTTTTAAGGACCGTGATTTGAGAATATGCACTTGGAATGTTAGAACTCTTTAACGACTGGATATGGATGCTCGCGGATGAGGATGCCACGCGGATAAGCATGAGTTTGGTTGTGAATTTGTGGTCGGCAAATTCTACGCCCAACTTGAAAAAACTTATGACCGTAGCCCGGGCCATGATGTTAAAATCGTGCTGGGAGATTTTAATGCCAAAATAGGCCGGGAGAATGTCTTTAGCCCAACAGTCGGAAAATTTAGTCTGCAAACTGACACATCGCCAAACGGAATCAGACTTATTAATTTCTCTGCGGCAAGGAACAGCAAGGTAATTAGCAGCACACGATTTTACCACAAAAACATTCACAAAGCAACGTGGATATCTCCCGATCAAGTAAAGAAAAACCAAATTGATCACGTGGTAATCGATGGAAGGCACGCGTCAAGTGTCTTAGACGTGCGAGTGATCAGAGGTGCGAACATCAACTCGGATCATCACCTCACTGCAGTGGAGGTGCGTTCTAGACTAAGCAGGGCGAAAACCCTGCGTACCCAGGCACAGAGAAAGCTGGACATCACTTAACTGCAGACCGCGGAGATAGCCAATGCCTATTCTGACCAACTCACTCAACTACTTCTTGATGCTCCAACACCCGAAAATACTAGCGCGCAATGACAATATATTGCCCGCTCGATGGAAAGGACTGCGCGGTCCGTACTGGGGTATGTGAAGCCCTTTAACGATAATGCCTGGTACGATGACGAATGCCGCGATGCCACCCGGGAACAAGATGCTGCATACAGGGCCAAACTGCAGCCAATGGCAACGCGAGCTGTTTATGAAAAGTACAGGGAGAAGAGGCGGGAGGCGACTTGACTCTTCAGGCGAAAAAAACGAGAGCTTAAGGAGCGGAATAATGTGTGTATTGAAGATTACAGGAACAGAGGTAAAGCCCGAAAATTCTATTAGAAGATAAAAGGAAAGGTACATGGAACAGGTCTTCCCTCCTGTAAAGACAATGATGGTCATCTCGATACTGACTCCGAGAGCGTACTGAGAATATATAAAGATTACTTCTGCAGCCTATTGATGTCTGAAAACTCGGCTGATGAAGACTGTGTACAAATCCGAGATGATAACATCGAGTGTCCACCTCCGAGCCAAGCTGAGATAACAACTGCCATACCCCGCCTAAAAAACAACAACGCCGCTGGGGCTGATGGTCTTCCAGCTGAGTTGTTTAAGGTGGGTGGAGATGAGCTTGTTTTAAGCATGCAACAGCTCATAGAGAATATTTGGCTTCAGGAGAGCATGCCAGTGGATTGGAATCTCAGTGTGCTATGTCCAATCTACAAAAAAGGTGACCGTAGTGAGTGTAAAAACTACCGTGGAATTAGCCTCTTACCGATTGCGTATAAGGTCATACTGAGTGAACGTCTAAAGCCAATTGTGGAAAACCTGATTGGACCTTATCAGTGCGACGACAGATCAGATATTTACACTACGGCAGATTCTTGAGAAAACCCATGAGAAGCAAATCGACACTTACTACCTCTTTGTCGATTACAAAGCTGCCATCGATAGTCCCATCAGGCATCGACTATACGAAGCCATGTCTGAGTTCGGTATTCCTGCGAAGATAATTCGTCTCTGCTGGTGTACCCTTACGAATACCAAATCCTCTGTTCGGATTGGCAAGGATCTATCTGCACCATTTGATACGACGAGAGGTCTTAGACAGGGTGACAGTTTGTCATGCATACTGTTCAACATAGTGATGGAAAAGGTGTTAAGAAAAGCAGCGGTTAGCATGTCTGGCACCATATTTAATAAGAGCCACATGCTGCTCGCATATGCCGATGATATCGACATTATCGGTCGAACGATGCGAGAGGTAACAGCTGTTTTCTCATCTGTTGAAATGGAGTCAGCGAAAATGGGCTTGGCAGTGAATGAGGACAAGACGAAGTTAATGGTATCATCGAACAAAGTGTCCACCCGTTGGGGACGCAGCGTGAACGTTGAAAACTATTGCTTTGAGGTAGTGGATGAATTTATCTACCTCGTATCCGCCATGAACAAAAACAACAGTGTCAGCCTCGAAATAAAACGGAGAATAGTACTTGCCAACAGGTGTTTCTTTGGACTACGCGAGCACTTTATAAACACTATCTCGAACTACCAAAGTCCAGCTGTACCAGGTACTTATTTAACCGGTCCTGTTGTACACCTCCGAATCTTGGGTGCTTACACAGGCAGATGCAGCTCATCTGGCGGTGTTTGAGAGAAAAATACTCCGCAAAATATCTGGACCCATTTGCGTAAACGGCGAGTTTAGGATTCGGATGAACCATGAGCTGTACGAGTTATACCACGACATTGATGTTGTCAAGCGAATCAAAGTGCAACGATTACGCTGGCTAGGCCATGTCGTGAGAATGGATGAGGAAACTCCAGCGTGAAAGGTATTCTATCAAGACCTCGAAGGACGGCGCAAAAGAGGGAGACCGCGACTACGTTGGAAGGACCAGGTGGAGGAATCACTGATGCTGCTTGGTAGGACTGACTGGAGACGGTGCGCACAAAATCGAAGGGAATCTCTCATTATTTCGGCCTCTGACACTAAGATATAAATATATATGTTGTCAAGTTGTTTTAAAGACTAATAATAATAATATAAGTGAAATCTATATTACTCACAAACATTAATCGCATTTCCTGAATTAAAGTATCGATTTCATCAAAAATTTAGCTCCTCTTAACAATTGGACTTAGTACATTGATTGGGATTGGGAAATAAGCCCATATGGCTATTTTGCCAGCATGGTTGTGCAATAACACCATATTAAATTTCCGATCAAAGTGGAAATAATGTCATACCGTTGAAAAATTCGTCTAAAAGTAATGAAGTTGATGAAAAAACAATGACTTTCTAAGTAACTAACAAACTACGGCGTATGGGGCGAGCCCCACCGCATTCGCACTACAGGTAGGGAAAAAGTATCGAGATTATGTACCCAACATAACTAACTACGACGTATGCAGCGGGGGGCGTATGCAATGAGACAAACTACGGCGAATGTCGCTTCAATGTGTTCTGTAGTACATCACTTAGTTTATCGAAAAACAAACATACTAGATAGATTTTATTCAAAAAATGTTCAAAAGTGAAATAATGCCATAATAGCTTTATTTCACACATCCTGTGGTAATAAAGCCATATGGCCTTATTTCCCATTCGATTGGCCATACCTTTGGCTTTATTGCAAGTGGATTATGCGACAACTGGCAGGGCGGATATTTTTTATTTCGATAGTAGCCAAATTATCTTATCAGCAACCTTTGGTGTGACTTCTTCACCAATCATCACAAACTAAAGGTGTTAAAAGCTTCAAGAGACCACTTAAAAGCCCATACACACCGGTGCGGAACCATTTCACATTTTCCAAAAAACTGTTTAAACGTGCGCCTTAGTTGCATCGACAATTTTCTTGTTAGTCTTGCCATCTTTTAATAGGAAGTTTATATGGCAACTGCAGAAGGCACTCAAAAAAATCTAACTCATTCACATAAAATTTAAGAAATAATATTGTAACTTATCAATGTTAACTATTAGGAATTCTTTTCTGTATGTGTAGTGAGTGAAATAGAAATCTATACAATTACTTAATACTGGAAGTTAAAGGCCCGATACTTAGACATATATGTTTCCTTGGTGAAACATAAAATATTTTTTGCAATTCTTAAAAATATAAATTTTACAGCAAATGCAAGCGAGCAGAGCACAAAATTGCATCTTCTAAAAAAAACAATGTAGCTAAACTATATTACAGAGATCCATTAATATTGCGAACACCCCCAGCCTTTGTTTAAAGGGGTATAACATTTTCTGTTATAATTATAACATTTACTTTTAAGGAAATACACAGCTGAAGTTGAGGTCAAAGGTCAAAGGCGAGTGCTACAAAACGATGATAACGACTTTATTTTGGCTTACGCAATACGTAACGGATGCCATCATGGACATTTTGTATGAACGGTCCAAGTGCACCAAATCAAGTCGTACAATTTAAACATTAATTGGAAGTTGACTTACCAATAAAAATGGACCATGTTGAGCTGTACCCAACTGGCATCTCCCATACAAATTAGCCGATTTTCTGAATGTTAATGTTTTTACATAAATTTCTAGAAGGAACTTTTCATGTTGTTGAAAATAGTTTACCTTAATAATACTTTGAAATTTTAGGTTAAAGCTAAGAAACCGGGACATTAATTCTGCTATTCCCTGTAAAAATAACAATACTCCCAAAGATTTGTCATTGGTTTTACATCTAGTATCTTCACATTGACACGAACAGATGGTGAGATTCACCCCACTAGAACCGACCACAAGGCCCCCGTTAAGGCTCAATGGCAGGTGAGTATCATCTCCACGAGGAGATCAGAGTTTTGCCGGTACGGCAACACATCCACGGTCATATCCGGATGGACTTTTTGCGCTTCAGGTCTGACGTTCAAAATATCTACTAGCAGAGTGCCGATCACAGCTGCGCAGAAAGATTTACATCGTGAAGCGTGTCAACGGCCATAAGAGGCTATCGATGTAATAAAGTCTTATACGAACACCCCTAGCTTTCTTTCCGAATGATGGGAAGCTGCCTATAAAAATCCAGGGTATCCCTGGCGCAGCTTAGACTGACTGCTACTGCGAAAGGCTAATCCCCGGTACACTTATCAGATGCCTTCTAAGCCCTCACGAAACTGTGCATTTATTTAACTTAACTTAATTTCCCTTTGCACCCCATGAATGAGGTATGGGATAGCTTCTCGCGTTGTTGTGAATTAACACGCTTTCTATATTTATATTCACAACTAACGGCACCTAATGGTTTATCGACGAATGCGAACGTCACTGTTTGAGAAGCTCTTACTAGACACGCCGATTGACTCGACATTTTAATACTGCGAAGTTGCTGTCAACAACATTCGAGGGGAGCCGACAATGAAAGAACAATTATTTTTTTAAGATGACTGGAGCCAGGTTTGAACCTGCGATCTCACGCAGTTGAGCCCATTTGATCATTGGTTGAAGGCTATTGAAGTGACAAAATTTGTTTTAATTTCAGGGAAAAAATCCTCGACACAGACCAGCTGTTACAACAGCAACAAGCCCGCCGTTAAGACCTGGATCCAATTAAAATTTTTTGACAGGATACTCAAGTTGTTTATAAATCTACCATAATGACTGACAAGTACAAGCTCGAGACTTGTACTACGTCCGATCTGGCGTCCCGCTGTTTTTATTTGTTACTTTTCTGAGGGTTAATACTCCCCGAAGGCCTTTCGGAGAGGACAACACTGCGGGACTCCCAAAGATAAAGAAATGGTGATTTATTTTAAGATATTTGTACGAATTATGCACACTGAGACTTTTCTTTTCCCCCATGCCAAATGACCATGTGCTCAGAGGTGTTGTGTTGAACTATTAACATTTTGTGGAGAATTTATTAAAACTTTCTACACTATAACCATTTCTTTAGTCTTAATATGTGTAATACACATTGTGTATGTCTGTAAACATCTGACAATACGACCGAAATACCTATCTGTTCTAATTTCTAATTTCATTTATGGTTTAATTTAAGATTTCTTTCGCTAAAATTAGTCCAACTTGAATTTCTACATGGATATATTAATATAGGGTGGGCCATTTAAAATTTTAAATTTGAACTACCGATTACTTTGACTGTGATTTAAGCCCATCGGGTTATTTTATGTTACGCAAAGCGTCCAGAGACAATTGAAGTTGAAACATGAAATCGAAATTGCCACTGAAGAGATTAGACCCACCCTATAAAAATTGTTTACCTAAGCCTTAGCTATAATTCTCCTGAAGAATGAAATAAGAAATCATCAATGATTCTTGAGTTATAGCTGAAAAACTTAACAAACAAAAATCAAGAAATAAAAAAGACCATAAATCTAAGAACGTTAATCCCTTTTACTACACTGACCAAGTACCTTCACCCTGACATGGATTTTTTCACTCCCAGATTGGCTGTTGCACTCTGTAAAAAATAGGGTGGGCAAATACAAGTTTCTTTTTAAATCACTGTATATTTTGACAGGATGGATGTAAATGCTCCAGCGAGAAAGTTGTTTGAAGGCGAACCTGAAGGACGGCGCAGAGCAGGGAGACCCAAACTCCGTTGGAAGGACCAAGTGGTAGGCGATGTGCCATCATCTGGTAGGACTAACTGAAGAACACACGCAGAAGACCGAAGCGTGTGGAATTCTTTATTACTTCAGGCCTCAAATTTTTGAACTACGTTTCGTAAATTGTAATTGGCCACTTAAGTAAGTAAGTAAGTATATTTTGACACTGGCGGCTGTTTTCTGCTCGAAATATTTATAAAATGCCAGCACTAACTTTGGGACATATTTAAAACTTTTTTCCAAAGTGAGTGTTGTGTAGCCCAAACAGTTTCGGGCTGTAGGTCACGGATTGCTTAAATTATATTGGTCTTAAGTGCTAGAATCATTTCTGGATTTTTGGCATAACATAGGCTATTTACGGTCTCCCACAAGAAAAAGTCCAAAGAGTCAATATAACCTATGATTTAATAAATAAACTTATATTTGGCCCACCCCTTGTAAGTAACTTCACTTAAAAATCAGTTAATTTTAATAGCTCAGAGTTAAACAATATCCACCAACATCTTGGAGAAAGTACATAGGGCAAGGGTATTTATAAGTCAGTTCACCTGATTGAAATTTCTGTACTGATTTTGTCCATATAAATTTAAAAAAAATACATAATAACTTCCTGCTATCAGTGCTTACGTACTGCCCGCCTTCCCATAATACTTTCACAGCTAAAACACGTCTCCATTACCCATTATATGACACGCACTGTATAGTGCCCGTTAATAACTTCCCCTTTACAATTTCTTATTAGAAATCGACTAGTTCGAATACGTCTGGCAACATTCATAACTGTGTATTCATTTCTCATTTGTTGTTGTGCTCGCACAGGCATCGCATACGCAGCTACACGCACGCACACACACACACCGAAACAAGAGAGTAATAAACGACGACAGCGACATCGACTGCGGTCACAAGTAAAATTCTTCTACCAAAACAATTTACAAAAACATTAAATTTTAAAATATTTTCTTATAAATGTTTATATACGAGCTAATTAAATTTCAGCGCTCGTTAATGCATGGCAATTGTATTGGAAATAATGAGAACTGGTTATTTTTTTTTTTTGGTTTAATTTTTCATCGTTTTGTTTTCATTATTATTGTATAAAACACACCGCAGAAAATGTGCACTTGTTGTTTTTTTCTTTTCTTGAGGTTTACGGTTTTTTTTCTTCTCGCGAATATTTATTTGTTTAAATTTTTGTTTTTTGGTTTCTTTTCTTTTGGTAATATTAAAATAAACAGCAGTCTGATATTGTATATTAATGAATTAAACCCGTTTCTTTAATTAATATATTCATAAAAATCCACAAAAATTCTTGTGTAAATATGTATTTCTCGCTTAGTACGCACTTGTTCTGATGTTATTTCGGATTTTTTTTATTTTTTTTTTCTGTAAATTTGGTGCCCACACCACATCACACACACTAACAGTCTGGTACTGGTACTACTTCAGTTGCTTCTTGTATCACAACGAAGTTGGAACAAAATCTTCTCTCTTTTTGACCTGCTAACTCGATATGGCTTTGCAGCCAGCAAAGAGGCAGCCACAGCAGCACAACAAGAACCACCAGCACTGACTTTTTAATCCCTTTTCGGGTTGTGGGGTTGTTGGCGCTGCAGCTACGGGTTTCTTTTCACTTTTTTTCTTTGGTGATGATCCGAGTACTTATTTAGGGTTTTCTCGACCCCCATGCTCCTGTGTGACTTTAGAATATTTTTTTTTCGTTGGCTTTCATTCAACTCTTGTTGCGTTTGCTTTTCGTTTATGCTGGGGGGTTATGGTTTTTTTTTACTCTCCATCATTCTTTTATAATTACACTAAATTAATTCAATGCTTGCATATTTCTTTTATTCACCTTACTCACTTTTAGCACTGTACGACGTGTTGTCGGTTGTTTCTGTATTGTTTTATTTAATTTAATCTTTTTAAGCACAGCACAACTTTTTCTATCACTTGTAAAACATTCTCCGATAACTGCTCTACTTTGCTCCGACGTACGATGACTAATTTCGTATTCGACAACTTTTTGGCAAAGATGTCAAAAGTATCCGAAAGCATAGTGTTGCCATATTTGTCAGCGGAAATGAAACACCGCAAATGTTGCAGGACAATTCCAATTGGATCAGCAACAGTGCGTAGGGGGCGAAGAATGCGCGGGCGTTTGAATTTTAGGCGAAAGAGGAACGGTATTTTAATGGCCGGTATTGAGTTCAGAATTTCATAGGAAAGATCGTCAAATCTCATAGAAATTATTTAGCTTCATAGTAAATGTGAAATAATGTTGACAAAGTAGTATACTTAGTTGTTCGTACGAACAGTTGAAAATGTTTCCAGCAACATTTACATTTTCATACGAAATAATGAGCACAATGAGATGTGAACTTGAGCAAAGAAAATATATGGGAAAAATTAGTTATATTGAAAACAAAATTTTAAAATATTGTGACACATTACACAGCGAACAAATCGATGTTGATCAACAATTTTCGTGTGAAAGAACTTAGGTTGACCAGCTTCCAACAGCATTCGTATACCCACAAACAAATAAAACAAATCTGTGCGGTTTAATACGATAACGCTTTAAAAAACTATATTTATTGGAATACAAGGAAATTTGATAAATTTGAGGTTATGAAGAAAATAGAATATAAAAGAAGATAATACTTACTTTGGTCTTTCTTGGCTGCCGGTTAATTCATGTGTGACAACTCAAGTAAAGAGCACAAAGTATAACAAAAAGTGGCAAGGTTGCCATATAACGTGAAATAAAAGAAAAGATTGTCAAAAGAGCAAATACAATTATACATTGGTATAAGAACTACAAATTCAAAAGTAGCGAATTGTTAACACCAGTCTTAAATAATGTTGACAAAGTAATATTAAATTGTTCCTAAGAACATTTGAAAGTGCTATTATATTAATATTATATATCTAAAGGTATGAAAAATGTTTATAAATCAGATTTTGGTAGTAGAATAGTTCTATAAACCCCTTTTAAATTATTATGAATTAAGCCTTTATGTTTTCTCATATTTTTTAAACTTATCACAAAGGAAAGGGTAATGTAAGGAAAAGTATATGGAAAGTCAATTTATTAAAATTGACGTCGCGCAGAGGGGTAATTATACGATCTGGGCCGCCAAAATTCGATTTTTAAAAGTCAATGTTTTTAATAATTACCGATTGGGCTTAGTATTTGCTGCTTATATCGCCCGCCGCCTGTTGCGTTACACACAACCTTATTTGCAAGAATTTTTTTTTTACTTTAAATTTTAAATCTCTCCAAACCTAATAAAACATTTCGTATTATTAAAACTTAACTATTCGGTTTGTTACTGTATTTACCTTTTGCCAACACATTACTGTCTCTTAACGGCGGCCCAAATAAATTTGGTTTGTCCGCAATTTCCTCCCATTGCCCCTTAAAATTGGTTGGAACAGTTTCCCTCCGAAATCCTTTTTCCAATGAGGGATTTTTCTAACTCAGCCATAAGAGTTTCGAATAGCTTGGCACTCGAAATTTTCATTCTTGACGTCATTAAAATTTTCACAAAATTATTCCCTCAAAAACGGTGACGACAGATTCAGAGTCGTTTCTATTCAACGTAGATAGTTATCGAAAACGACTACGGGAATACCGACTTTAAACCGTCGTCACATGACGGCGTCGTTTTGCGTAGACAACGACAAAGGCAATAAGGCCGATTTTTAAATCACACAGATTTTTGTTCACGCCCCACAGTGGTCGATCTTGTATGGAGCGAGCGGCCAAAAATACTTCTAGAGGAGATATTATTGTGAAATTTTTTCCAAAATTCAATAAAAATATAGTTAGTAATAAATCGAACAGACATTGGTCGTACCTAAGCCCCTCCCGAAACCCCACAATTATTTGGGTACACCGTATGATATTTTATTATAGTATGTAATATAGTAGTATATAATACATCATTTTAACAGGCCAAAAACAGATTTATTTAAAACTGACTTATGATAAGATGATAAATTGTTAACTTCCGTTATCCCTTAATTATTCATCTGAAACTATATGTCCCTTAAAGGGACTTCAAAGTTTCAAAAGATATCATTTCCAAAAATGCATTTTTTTTTTATTTTCAACGGAAAAAAATAGTGTAGCCCCACTTTTCCCTATTTATTATATAAAAAAAATAAACTGAAATAAAAAATTTATTAGAAATTTTCAGAACAGAAACAATTTTGGGCATAAACCCATATTGGGTTGTATGGGCGGTCAGCCAAAGGCGTGGTAGATTTGGATAAAACTTAGCACGCATCTTTTGTTTATTCTAGGATTTTTTTTTAAATTTTACACTTTTCCTTGGACTAGATAAATTGTGTGCCAAAAATTTTATTTTATGCACAAATTCTATTTGAATTGTTTAAGCGGTGGGCGTGGCTGCTTTTTATGAAATTTGTTTTTTTTTTATTATTTTAGTCGATATAATACCCGGTGCAAAATTTTAATGATCTTGAACCAACACTATTTAATGATAAAATGGGAGTGGTTAATGACTCATACCCCCCTCCTCTCCTACCGTACCCAGGCACCCACATTCACCCCATGTTAGAAAAAACTTGAGAAAATGTACGAAACTTGTTTTTAATTTATATGTTAACGATTTGTTTACAAGATTACTTTTAAACAATAAAAATATTGAATAATTTCATATAAAATAATATGTAATACAAAATTATAAAAAGGTTAAGGGGGGTTGTTTAAAAATATAACGATAGATACTCTTTGAAATAAAAAAAAGAGCTAAAAGCTTTGCGTATTCGTTTTTTTTTATAGCAGTTTTAAAATTATTAATATTAAGGCAGTTTTTTTAGTCACAATACCCTTTAAATGATAATCGACTTCAAAATTAATCTAGCAATTCAAAACCAGATTTTAATAAAATTTGGACATAAAAACAACGAGGCCGCTTTGGTCTGAGAGAGACAACACAAAGACGAGCAAAAGTGAGCAGCTGATATTACCAATTTTAGAATCTTGAAATATTAACTAATAAAACAAAAAAGTCCCATTGGAGACTTCAGGGGGGAACACAACTAAAACTCTAGTTAAAATTTACATATATGGACGAAAGAACACTAAAAATGCAACTGGAAAAATATTAATTTTATAACAAATCTACAACAAGCTTAACACATTGTTATTTTTTAAAAAATAGTTAATACCATGTAATTCAATATTCATTTCGATTTATTTCGACAGAAGTTTTTTTTCTTTTGTTTTAATTAATTTAAAGTTGTACTTAATTTTCCACTTTTTCACACTGCAAAAACCAACTGTTTAATCGCTCTCTTTTTTGAAGCTGTTCTTAAAGGGTACAGATGGAATAAAACAATAACAACTATAAATTTTTAAACCTTGTTTTTATAAGAAACAGTGATGCCACACTTGGTGAGAAACTTCTGACTTTGATTTTTTATTTTTGGCCAATGGAATCGACCACTGTGCGCCCCGACGGGAGGCGAGGACATTAAAGACATTAAGAACTGCTGCCCTGTCCGTGGTTTTAAAATTGTTCTGGTAGATTTTAATACTAAAATAGGAAGAGAAGAAGTCGGAAAATTCAGTCGACACAACAACACCTCCTGATAACGGTCTCAGACTGGTGAGCTTCACGTCAGCAAGAAACCAGATTCCACTCGAATCTCGGCCTAGTTGTGATTAAGTAGTGCTAAAAACGCTTGTAACCGAAGGCAAGGGATGCTAAACGGGATTGAATTTGACAAATCCCGGGATTTTTCGGGATCCCGAAATTTTTTGAGATCCCGGGATTTTTCGGGATTTTGTTTTAAAATTTGACTGTACTACATTTTTAATAATATTTTGTTTAATTTTTATTTATTAGTATTATTGAATAATATGTTTATGTTTCTTATATTAAAAATAAATAACAAAAGCAAACAAAAAAATGTTATGTAATTAAACCTAAGTAAAAAAAAATTAAATTCATTTCAATTTTTAATCTGGAAACGTATTTTCAAATTAATTTTAAATATTGTGTTTTCATAAATAAATATATGTTTTTTTTGTAATAAATACATAAACAATTATTTCTAACTCTTTTATAATTATTTTGTCAAAAAAAATTGTTTTAATATGTTTTTCATTGTCCGGTTTGAGATCTATTTACTATTATCTGTAATAGAGTTTTTGATTTACAAGAGTTGTGTGAAATGAATTATGTTGACAGCTGGCAGTGCGGATAGCTGTTTCTACACAGAAAAAAACACAATTGTTGTTAAGAAATTAAATAAAATTGTTAGCCTTCAATTTTGATTTATAACAATTTTTACATTTGATAGTGATTGTAAATTGTCATATTTACAAATTTTCTACCACTGTTCAAATTCAACAAAAATACACTGTTTATTGTTTTTACAACTTCGGTTGTTGGCGCCGTTTTAATTAAATATTTAATTGTATTGACAAAATGGTATTTAATATGACAATACATGTGTTGTAATTTTTTTCTGTGTATAGTCGCCAAACTATCTCATCAGCACCCTTTTTACACTTAAGGTTGTGATAATGTGTGGAGAAAGCACAGCAAAGGGTGCTGATGAGGTAGTTTGGCGATTATAGAAATAGCTCAAACCTCAAACCGAACAATGAAAAACATATTCATATTTCTGCACAAATCGACAATAACAAACAAGAGCAAAAAAGTTTTTTAGTAACTGATTTATAAAACATAAATAAATAACATAAATACATTTATAATATGTAATTTATTAATACTGACGACAACATCGAGGGGCCGGCAAAGAAAGAAATTTTTTTTTTATTTTTAAGATGGCTGGCGCCAGGAGTTGAACCTGGGATCTCCCGCATGTTAGTCGCGTGTTTTAACCATCATGCCACCGCAGGTCCCAATTAATTTAAACAAACCGCCCAATTCTGATATGATATTTCCGACACACAGTGGCAGCGTACTGCGAGTTGTATGACCACTGCGCAAAACGACCGTACTAGGTTATGAAAAACCACGCTTACACAAGCATTGGTACGATGAAGAATGTCGCGAAATGTCTGAGGAAATGGCTGCTGTAACAAGGCAAAACTGCAGCCTTTGCGGTGACGGAACGAAATAATTAGAAGAGGAGAGAATGAAACGCCGCTTCAAACGAAAAAAAGCATCTATAGGAGAAAAGACAGATCTAGGATAAAATTCCAATACAAAATTACAGGGATAGAGGTGAAGCCCGAAAGTCCTATTAAATGGTAAAAAGCACCTGAGTGTGCTGCAAATATGGAGGGAACAAATTCGTACTCTGCTCATTCCCGAAGTCAGCATAAGTGATGACGATTGTTGACTAAATTGATATCAGCAATTACCCGGCTTAAAAACCATAAAGCCGCATTAGCTGAAAGACTGTGCTTAAGAAAGCCGATCCAAGTGTGTACACCAATAATCGCGGGATCAGCTTTTTACCCATCGCATACAAGGTTCTAGAGTCGAGTGCGTGTTATGTGCAAGACTTCAGCCCATCCTGATTGGACCTTATCAGTGTGGATTAAGATCTGGTAAATCGACGCTCAACCAGATATTCACACTACGACAAATCCTGAAGAAGAAATGCATATCAGACCTACCTTCGGTATGACAGAAACAGCTGCTTTGGCTGAGTTTAGTATCATAGCAAAGCTTATACGACTTATTTGGATCACACTGACTGACACGAAGTCTTCAGTGAAAATAGCGATATGCGATATCTTTTAACATTCCAGTGAAGACGATCATTCGGAAAGCTGCAGTAAACACCACCGATGTCATCTTTTATAAAAGCCTAATGCTGTTTCGGTATGCCGATGATATAGATATCGTTGGCCGAGAACTTTGGAATGTTACTGCAGTCTTTTTCATAATAGATAAGCAGTCGGTAGAAGTGAGTCTGTTATTTGGTTCAACGATCAATTTGTCTACTCGTTTGAGACGATACGTGAGCGTTGACATCTATAACTTGTAAGCCGCCCACAAAAATAAAGATGTCAAGGTGGAAATCAAAAAACGAGTATTTATCCGCTGATATTTTACGCTAAACAAGCATTTTAATGACAAAGTCTTTGTAAAAGTTTACTTTTGCAGTTGTTTTAGTTAATTCAGATTCTATTTATTTTTTCTTTGCGAAATCCCAAATCATCAGAGGGCTTTGCTTACCGGAAAAAGTTATATCGGTCAAAAAAAAGTTATACGTGTCTCGTATCTCTTAGATCTGAGAATCGTGGTATATCGATTTGAGGTTATTAAGTATTGTATAAGAAAGAATTCTATTGTGTGTGCCTCTTTCATGCATTTTGACAGAATATTGCGAGGTAAGTAAGAATCATGAGATGTATAACGATACCGACGTAGTCACAAGCATTCTGTGCGAATGGATGAAAAATTGCAGAATTGAGCAGCCCTCCGTAATTTTCGAGACCCATACAAAAAACGTATTTTCGCTGTACATCTCGTGTATGAGATATGGGAGAGTTACTTGCAGTTAAGTATGTTAATACTTTTATTTTTGGCACAAACGACAAATCCTATCGCCAGCTATTTGAGAAGATTTTATTACTAAACATTACCGATAAACCGCCCTAGTAAAAATGTCAATCGCAGTGGTTGATGTATGCGTTGCGGCCTGACATCGTTTGGACACCCCTGTGCTAAATCACATCTCGTCGAATCATATTACAGTTGAGACTATCTGGCAACTGCCACCAGAACGTCATCCATAATCTATACATTTTCGAAATTACCGTAATAATTCTCTACAGTGTTGCCATATTATATATAAGCCACCACTGCTGTCGGTCGCTTCATGGCAGAATATGAGAGAAATTCGTGTAGAAAAAACTAGGACAATTCGAAAACATAAAAATTGTATGTGTTCGACGGTAGACGAAAGGTGGACGATACCACCACTGTGGAGCAATGTAGACCGCAAGAGAGTGAGTGAGAGAAAGACGAAGAAGGAATGTACGACAAAGAGGGTGCAGACATTTATTGATTAGATGTTCGTCGTTGTTTTACTACAACCCAATAGCCTATACTGCAGATAGGAACGAACAAACGAACGAAACGAAAGAGTGTCCAGAGAAAAACGCACATTCACGCTTTTAAAATAGGTTGTTGAATGCTGCTGGTGCTGCTGTTGCTGTCCTTAGCCTGCCCTGTCAAAGGCAAAGCATGGCGTAGCACGGTGGTAGTTTGAGAGTAAATGCCGTTATAAAAACATTCATTGATGTTGTTGTTGTATTATTATTATTGTTATTTTCCACATGATATCAACAGGAAACAGATGACATGTTCCTGCATGTTAAAGGATTTGAAATGTTCACAGTGCCAACGTGAAGGTTGTGAATGGGAATTTCATTCTGTGTGTGTGTGTGTGTGAGTGTGTAAAAGCGACATTGAATGGGAACGGGAAGTCAAGTTGGATGTGTGTTTTCCTTAAGCTACCTCAAATGATTGGCATCATGCAAGCGAAACGTTATTCGTAGCTGGCAAGCTGTGTTGTGATACACCACCACTGGTCAATATTATTCACAAGGATATGTCACGGGGATTGCTTCTGTAGCTGTCGTGCAGGATCTGAATGGAGTGGTTAAATGGAATATCAATTGGAATAATTTTCAACTTGGATTCATTAGATTAGTATTTATGATTAATAGCATACCAGTAGAGCGCTTTCAAGTTGAAATGCAAGTAGGCTATACTTTTTTTAATGGTTGAATTTCCTACCAGGGCATTGTTGTGCATTAGATTAGTTTTGAAGGATTTCCGTGGGTGGATTTCCTACAAAGACTGTCGATGATAGTTGAGTGGCTCATAAGCCAAATCGGTTAAGTGCACTTACTTATTTTTAAATTAAAATTTCAAATTACTGAGAGATTCCATATTTTTCCTATTAAGAAAATTCTCCAATAATAAAAATTAACACTACTTAACGTTTCTTACATAGCCAAATTGTTTACATTATTTATATCAAAAACAATATCAGCCTTATTTTTATGGAGTTAATCGATTTGGCAAGTGAATCATCCATTTATGATATCAGCTCCGTCATCCTACCGAACACTCAATTGAAATTTATAAATCCTTCGCATCTAGATGGTAAAGCACAGTAGGCGCCCGATTTAGTGAACATTCAATTTAAGTAATACCCAATTTAACGAACAAATGTCCAAAGAGTAAAAATGTCAAAATTTCCGTAATATTTGACTATCGAATCGGGTTACATAGTAACACCTGAATCAATTTCATCCATGCGCAAAATATGACTTCGTTTTGTCTTAGTTCACCGTTAGACCCATTTTTGCTTATTTCTTCTGTATACCTGAGAAGATTGCTGTCGCATCCTGCAGTTTTCGGTACGCAGTAGTTTTTATTTAACATCGTGCCACTCGTGTTTACTGCGTGTTTCCTCATAATCATCTCCATCACAATGTTGAAGCGTTGGCACGATAGGCCGTCACCTTATCTTAGGCCTCGACTGGTGTAAAATGGCTCAGTAAGATCCTTGCCATTTTTCACTGAAGACTTCGTGTCAGTCACGGTCATTCCTCAAAGGCGTATCAGCTTTGCTGCAATACCAAACTCAGTCATGGCTTCGAATAGTTTCTGCCGTATTGGGCAGCTTTATAGTGGACGAAAAGATGGTACGTGTCAATCTGTATCTTGGGTCTTTTCCAGGATTTACCGAAGTGTGAATATCTGGTCAGTTTTTGATTAACCTGGTCTAAAGCCACACTGATAAGGCCCGATCAGGTGAGATAACACTTACTTAAGTCTTTCACAAAGCACAGGACCTTGTATGCCATGGGTAAAAGGTTGGAGCACACAATTGGATCACCTATTTCCAGTACAGAACATAATACGCTTAAATTCCATTCATCGGGCATGCACACATTAAACTAAACCGTGCGTAGGTTAATCAGCTCTTCGCCACCATACCCTACCGGAAGTCTGTCTGTGCCGTGTGCTTTATAATTTTTTTCAGCCGCGATATGGATGGCTTGGTGGTAGGCATCCAAGCTGTCTTCGACAATTGTCGTGATACCTGCGCTGCCTTCCGGAACCAGGAATATATATGCAACACACTTTGCATATTAGTCACCAGATTTCCATCATTTTCCTTACAAGAGGGTAGACTACAACCGTATCCTTTCGCTTTTACTTTTCGGTAAAATTTTTAGAATTTCACTCTCTGTATTGTCGTCCTGCCGTTCCTTCATCAGAAGAATGTAGCCCGTTCCATAGTAGCCCGAATTACTATTGTCTGTAGCGTTGCACTGTGAGCAGCATCCTGTTCCCTATACGCTATGCGACATTCTTCATAGTACCAGGATTCATCTGAGTGCTGTTTTTCATGTCCAAGCACGGCAGTTGCGACGGTTTTCATAAAATGCGCAATATCATCGGCAAAGACAGAGTTTTCAAATAGGGGATAACATCTCTATTTTTATAAGTTGATTAACTTTAAAGTCCTTAAAACATTGCCAAGATAGTAGTGCGCAAATCGATATTAGAATGTTGATTATGCTTATACGACATTCTTTGGGCATATCACAAAGGATGCTTTCCTTGAAATTTCCTAAAGCAATAAGAACATTTTGTTTGAATAACGCTTGTAGATGGTTTATTTCCTTCCATCTTAAGATGGGCGGAAAGTCGTCGGTATTTATATGAAAAATTTTTAATGCCCTTATCTCCTGAACTAAGCAATAATCACCCTTCCCTTGAAATGGGTCCGAAACAGTCGATATGCATATGAAAAAATTTAAGTGCAGTTATCCTCTACACACCGCGTCCAATCGCAAAAAAGGTGCTTAATTTGTGATCACCAGGGCAAGCGGAAATATGACCTAAAAATCGTGTTTTATGCGCTTAAAATATGACCTAAAAATTAAAAAAAAAATTACCTTAAAATCAACAAAAACATGCTCTAAAGTCACACATTTTTTTTCATATGAATTATAAATATTTTTATTTAAAGTAAAAAAACAGCTTAAAAACTAAAAAAAGAAAACAAATAAAGGTAGTGGTTGGGTGAGCTGGTTGGAGCAGGCGGTGGCTGTCTCTGGGGTTTGCATCTTTGCGATGTTCAGCTTTGGTACGATGATGAATGTCGCGAAATGTCTGAGGAAATGGATGCTGCATACAAGGCAAAACTGCAGCCAATAGCGACGCGTGCGGTGACGGAGCGTTATAAAGAGAAATGGATGGAGATGAAACGCCTGTTCAGACGGAAAAAGCGTCTGTGGAAGAAAAGAGAGAGCCAGGATATCGAAAACTACAGGGATAGAGGTAAGGACCGAAAGTTCTACAAAAAGGTAAAAACTAACGGATTTGGAACAGGTATCCCCACCTGTAAGGACAGAGACGGAAATCTGGTCACGGACACTCAGAGTGTGCTGCAAATATGGAGGGAACACTTTCAATCTCTTCTCGTTCCTGAAGGCAGCATAAGTGACGAAATCGCACCAATCATCGACGATGGAGTAGACTGTCCACCACCGAGCCAAAACGAGATCAGCACGGCAATTGCGCGGCTTAAAAATAATATAGCTGCGGGAGCCGATGGACTTCCGCCAGAGATTTTTAAAGCCGGCGGCGATGACCTGGTAACATGCATGCACCAGCTCATAAACACGATTTGGCTCAAGGAGTGCATGCCCGATGATTGGAATCTGAGTGTCCTATATCCCGTGCTTAAGAAAGGCGATGCTAGTGTGTGTACCAACTATCGCGGGATTAGCCTTTTACCCATCGCATACAAGGTCCTGTCTAGTGTGTTATGTGAAAGACTAAAGCCCATTCTGGCGAACCTGATTGGACCTTATCAGTGTGGCTTTAGACCTGGTAAATCCACCACCAACCACATATTCACGCTACGACAAATACTGGAGAAGATCGATACCAACCATCTGTTCATCGATTACAAAGCTGCATTTGACAGTCCGATACAACAGAAATTGTTGGATGCTATGGCTGAGTTTGATATTCCCGCAAAGCTAATTCGAATTTGCGGGACGCCACTGACTGACACGAAGTCTTCAGTGAAAATTGGCATTGGCAGCCATTTTCTACCAAGCGAGGCTTTAGACAAGGCGATCTCTTTAACATCGTAATGGAGATAATCATGCGGGAAGCAGCAGTAAACAGGAATGGCACCAAATTTAACAAAAGCCACATGTTGCTCGCATATTCTGATGATATAGATATTATTGGACGTGGATTGCGAGATGTTACTGCGGTTGCATTGAAAAGCAGTCGGCTGAAGTGGGTCTGGTGATAAACGAGGACAAAATCAGGTTATTTGTTTCTACGAACAAAGAGTCCACTCGTCTGGGAACGTTGACAACTATAATTTTGAAGTGGTAGATGATTTTGTCTACCTTGGCTCCGCCATAAACAAAGATAATAATGTCAGCCTGGAAGTCAAAAGACGAGTATTTATAGCAAACCGCTGCTACTAGCGCTAAGCAAGCGATTTAACGACAAAGCGCTCTCTCGAAAAACAAAGATTCAGCTCTACCAGACTTTGATCCTACCTGTTTTGCTCTACAGCGCAGAATCCAAAGATCGAGGCGCTTATAATATTTTTCTACGTTCGGTATATAATCCAGCGGGATTGCAAAGAAGTGCCAGCTAAGTAAGTAAAACCAAAATTTGCCGAAATATGACTTTAAGGGTAAAATATGCCAAAATATGCTGTAACAAATAGGTCTCAAAACACTTGTAGGAGCATAAAACATGTAAATACATTACTCATTTGTTAATATCTCGTTGTAAAAAACATGCTTTAGCATATTTCCGGTTACCCTGGTGATGACCAATAGTTGAGAAATCTCCAAAATACTGTTGGGATTCCATCTTGAAATAGGTCGGGAACTCAACTTGAAATGGGTGAGTGTGCCTTTATCTGTTAATCCAAACATATAATTGTAAAAAGTAGTTAATTTCAGATTATATTGATAACGGTCTCAGGGTAGTATTAGTCTCTAAAGTCCACGATGGTCTGATTGAGTCTTAATACTATTTGGAATTGAAAAGCCTTTTGAAATGAAAAAAAAAACGAGAAAAGTTAAGTTTTATTAAACTTTATTCGTCACTTTCTACATTTAGACTGATACATTTGTTATAACAGTTTGAGCTTAGGTGCGACCAAGTAAATTCCTTAAAGTTGTCTAGTATGAAAGTAAAATGAAACATTTACAATTTAAAACGAAACATTTACATTAGAGCTACCAACTATCAGGTCCTAATTTATAAAGAATTTCTGTATTTAAAATTATATGTACACTGAGTTGCATGAAAATATAGGTAATTTCTTGCTTGGCACAATAAAATACAATGTTTCTAAAAAAACCATAAATGCAAATTTCATATTTAAACATTTCTCTACATAACTGCATACTTATATTGGATTGAATTTTGAAATTAAAAAAATTTAATTGACAGCAATATTCTACTGTGCCTTGTCACAGAATGTTTTCATTGTAAATTAGCACAAACAGCGTTGCCAGTTTAGGGGATTTTTCCCCTTTTTGGGGATATTTTTTTGAAAAAAAGGGATGAAATTTATGAAATTTTTATGGGGATGTCATCGTTTGTTTGGGGAATTAAAGGGGATTTTTCATCTTACAATAAAACACAAGCAAGCTTTAAATTTAATCAATACCGGTAATGATTCCAACAAGTTTAAGCAACTGGTTGTCATAAGGAAAATAAATATAAATAAATAAATAACTGCAAAGAGGAAAATAAACTTTATTTTTTGTTCATATCACCTATTCTTAATGATATGAATGGATTAAACCTTGATTTTCAAAGTGATAAAATGGACGGTGGAACCATGTACGGGAAACTACATGTCACGCTTCTTTCATTAGCTGTAACAATGCTTAAACCGGCACATGTTGCTTATTTGTGCAAATGGATAGGGACTCAGGATTTTTGCCTTCAGAAGTTATTGATTTCGGATTTAAATTTGAAGAAAAAATTTAATCTCTGCCAGAATTCGAAACACAAAATTAAAAAAAAACATGTTTTTCTTATCTTACTGTTTTTGAAAACATTCAAACAATTTTCCATAAATATATGCTGTAATCCTGTAGGCCAACCAAGTTTTGGATCTATTTTACCAATTTTAAAGCCTGTCCTTAGAGAAGGAGTTCCCACCGATTTATACGATTCTCAGTGGAGAAAAATGCCATTCGTGAATTGGAAAAACATTTTCAGCGATGACATCATTACTTGCGTGGAAACAGTATTCTCAGTTATGAACACCACTAAAACTAAAATACGCAACAATATTCAATATGAGCTTCTAGAGGCATTATTAAGAAAAAATACCCATTTTAAAACCAATTCAATATGTTGTGATAAGTACTATCCGTCACCGGAAAAGCTTAAGCGGTTTAACTCTCACAATATGCACAAAAATTTAGCAAAAGGCATCGAATGTTTAGAATCTGAAGTTTTTAATATTATAAACCCGTATTTATGTAAGAGAACTGAATTTAATTGACTGATTAATAATTATTACTTAAATAATTTGATATATTATGAACGTTTGATTTTTTTTATACTGGAGGTATCGTCTTGTTTGTTTTGTTAAACTGAATTAAATAATAAATTTATTAAATTTAAAACCTAAAACTTGCTCGAATTTCCTTTAAAAGTAAGAGGATTTTTTCAGGGATTTAGGCTTCTTTTTTACGAATTATCGGGGATTAAAAATTTCAATTTGGGGATTTGGCCTTAAAAAAAACTGGCAGCCCTGAATATAGGTTCGATTCTTCTATCGAAGGGTAATAAAATCCTATACTCAGTTTGACGAGATTGGTGGCCAATTTTTTTTATTGACCCCAAAAAATTCTCAAAATCAGTGAACCTTTCGAAAAAAGGTGTCATCAGTTTTTGTCCGACAGCTAACTCACACTTCGTGATAGCGCTAGACTATATTCGGCAAATATAATGCGAGTTTGATCAAACCATTATAAATCTGTTTGTTCTTTTTATTTTGTTTTACATTGATATTCCTAGTGATGCATTCAATATAACTGATTGAAACACTATCATATCTGATGATACACATGTTATTTACTCTTACTCTTAACTGCATAGTGTGCTTTTTTGCAATCCAAGTGATATTCTAAGAAATTGTAACGGCTCATTAGTTCCCCACTTCTCAGAAGCCTGTTTGCTACCTTTTTATACCGGCCGTGCTCAGGGAAAATGGGTGGTGTTCTTGGAAACTAAAAAGCTGGTCAAAGCTCAAAACATAAAATTAAAATAAGGTAGCTTTAAAACCTACATGACGACATCCAAAAAGGAAACATGGAAATTACTTAACAAACCGAAATATAGAATTCGTATACAGAAGAATGTGATGTTGTTAACCTCTGATTCCACGCCCACCCTACTTTCGCTAACCATTGCAAATTTTATTGGATAGCCCATCTTGAGTACGCTAACTTGGTTCAAAATCTTTCTCGGAATTAATAAATTAAAATAAGATATTCATTGGTATTACCTTACATAGCAATTTATTTAAATACAGTAAACTACGGATAAGTGCACATCGCATAAATGCAAAAACCGCATAAGTGCACTGGAACTTGAAGCCATTAGCCTTTTTAATACGTTTACATACAAAAATACCCAGATAAGTGCAACACGTATAAATGCACAACTTCTGCTAACCTGAAAGTGCTTTTTTAGTACAACTTTGCATGCATAAATGCAAATCTCTCATACTACATAAATGTAGATTATGATTTAGAGAAACTGGAGAAAAAAATATATAAGGTTGGAACAAAAAACACTGTTCTAAAAAAGATTTCAGACTTTTTCAGCGCACGTGGTTTAGGTGAATCGAATTGAGTGCAATTAAATATATATTTTGCAAAAACAATGTTGCAAAATATGATTGCAATGATTCATTAACAGCTCTTATTTTGGCACAGAACTGAATATTTTTAATTTTTTTGTATGAAATATGAAAAACACTAAAACAATGAAATATAAATTTGTGATTTGTTTATCTTAAACTGAACTGATTTTATAAGTTTTTATTAAAACCTGTTATGTAATGTAAACCAAATATAAATAAAAACATTAAACAGCTTTATATTTTAATTATTTTCTTAAAGTTCCGTCCAAACTGAACTGGTGTTACAGATTAATAAAAATAATCTAATGTTTGTATAAATGCAATAATAGTGTACTTATGCAATGTTTGTATATATGCAATAGTTGTGCATTTATCCGAGTGTTGTATAAATGCAAAAACCGCATAAGTGCACAAAAAGTCGCGCGAAAACCGATGTGCACTTATCCGTAGTCTACTGTAACAACATTCTAAGTTTTTAGTGATTTTATAAAAAAAAAAAACAAAAATAACGCTAATTCTTTTATATAATGTAGGCAAAATAGTAGGAGGAAAAAAAAATATTTTAAAATTTGCAAAAAAAAAAATATTTTTACATTTCTTAATGAGGATAAATAAAAGCAAACAATCTATCAATATATGTATTTTTTGTATTTAACTCAGTATTTTAATTAGGTATAAACTTACCACGATTATGCTCCAACGAAGACAGCAGGCCTGTTCCCCGATATTAGCTTTCGTAGTTTTGGTTGTTTATATTGATGTTGAAGGTATCATTTCAAATATTAAATTAGCCAAAAGATGTTTGCAATTATTATCCACTACTTAATTAAATTCTAAATTTAACGTTATAATATTAAAATTTTTTTTAAATTTTTTAACTAGTTAATTATTCTTGTCTCTTGATATTGACGATGTTGTATATCTGCATCAAATTGATTCTTCTTAATAACATCTTGTATAAGACTTTGTGAATGCCCCGAACAAAATTAAAGTCGTGCAAGATAGATGATGATGATGTTAATTAGGTCGTATGCAAAATATGAGCTTCATTTCTTCATTTAATACTCCCAAACAGATTTCCAACGTTGAAAATTTACAAAAAAACACAATTTCCACATCCTTATAGATTATATGTCAGGACAATATTTCATATTTAAGGGGAGAATTAGCGCATAACTTCCTGCCATAAATCTCCCCAATTCGTAAGTTATTATTATATTATTGGTCCAACCAATTTGTGCTCCTCTAAAAATTATCGCTTGGAAATTATCTTTTATTATGCAAAATATCGATATTCGAAAATAACATTAAACAGCTTTACGACAAAAAAAAAATTATTTACATCTTTCGAACTCAAGAGAAACTTTATGAATCAAAAATTTCTGCATTTTTTCTTCAATGAAATATTTAAAAAACAAAAGTTATTCAATAAATTGAAATTTTTTTGAAGTATGTAGTTTTTATTTCTTGAAAGTGTTTTTTCCTAAACAGCGCGACATTACAAAATGCTCTTCCATTTTTTTAAATCCAGATATCGAAAACTAATTTTTTTGATTACCCAACTCAGAAATGGATAGTATGTTAAGATTAGACTTATACAATCGTATAAATAAACAATCTAAAATGTTTTACTTTATTTGGAGAATAGATCATTTTATCATCAGATATCAGTTATCATTCTTTACATTCAAATCAACATTTAAATAAAAAGTACTGTACAATATTAACGACTATACAATTGTCTGCACTCCAAGTGCTGCTCTGTTATTATCATGTACTAAAAATACAACCCTGCCCACAGAACATTTAGTACACGTGCTACTAGAGCACCACTAAACTAACAAATGTCAGTTTGACATGGCTATTTCGAGTGTGCGGTCGTTTCGGCGGTAGATTTTGTGAAGCGTATTGATTGTGCGTGTGTGTGTGCGTACGCGCGATACGAATCGTTTTATTTATTAACCCGGCAATTGTGTTTTTCAGTGCGTTCAGACCCTAACGTTTAAAGTTCCTTCTTTCATGTGCGTTCAGTTCTTCTTGTATTTGCTAATTAAATTTAATTAAACCCATCGTGATGATAACGGTATTGATGGTGGCAGTGTTTGTTAGGTTGCCTTTGTTAATTAAAGTCTAAATGAAGTTGGGTTGTTTGTTACTACCAAAATTAGCAACAATTGCAACAACCACACAACAACATATCAACAAAACAACTACAAAAAGAAAAGAAGTTTTAGCAAACATACAAAAAGTCCTACTCAAACGAAAGCAACCGGTTCCTGTGGAAACAAAAAGAAACAAAACAAAAATCCTTTTTGATTAATTTCTATAGACCCTCGAAATAAAGGGGAAGAATATAATTTGTGCAGAAAAAAAAATAATGAATAATACATAAAAAGGAATTTATCAGCTAAAGCAGAGCAATAAAATCGTATATAAAACAAACAGAAATGCGAAGAAGAGCCAACGATCAAATCTACTTTTGTGCCTTCTTCTCAGGTTCTTGTTTTTGTGTTTTGTTTATTGAATGTTTTTGTGTTGTTTTATTTTTTGATTGCTAAACCAAAAAGGTGAAAAAAAAGTGAGTGAAATGATGTGAAAGAAGAAATTAGTGCAAAATGGTTTTTTGTGCATAACACTGTTCAACAACAACAACAACAACAAACATATCTGCAAAATAAGAAACAAAGAACACCTGATTCTTATAGGATTCACTACTTTTTTGTTAACGTTCGGGAATTTGTAATGGCCAATCGTCGCAGTGGTTTCTTTTGCTGCATTGCCAACAACTAAACGTGTTTTAATTTTTGCCTGGAAATGAGTAATGCAAAGTGGTCGATGGTGTTTGGGCATGGCATGCAGGCACACGATCAGTCATGATAGTACGATGTTCTTGGATTAGGGTGGGGTGAAAACTGTGAGGACGAGTAAATTGATAAGAAAAGCAAGTGAATGGATTCAATTTTAAAATTTGAAACTCTATTCATTTAAAGATGGTCCTAATGCGTGCCTTTATACCCTACCTAGGAATTCATGTGTGTTTTAGGATTTTTATTGGGTCCGGTCATTAGTCTGCACTTTTACTATATGTCATAGTAGCATGATGGTTAAAACACGCGACTACCATGCAGGAGATTCAGGGATCGTCAGTCATTTACAATTCGATGTTGTCGACAGCAAATTGTGTCCAGTATGGTGTCGAGTCAATCGGCATGTATTTAATTTGTTATCGATATTCAAATCTGAAGATTAACTTAGAAACCAATTTGGTGTTTAAAAATATAAATTATATATAAAAATACATAATAAAGAAAATTTGTTTAAGGAATATGGGACGCATCGCTGATGGGGGCCACAACATTGGAATTGGGGCATAAATGATAAGATTGATTGATATGGAGCCTTTGACGCAAAGGTGACAGCTAACGTTCCAAGTAGTGATGCAATTTTGACTTCCTAGAAGGCAATAATTGTTGTCTTGCTTAATATTGCGGTTATGATGTTTCACTTTCAAAATTTCCTTTTTTCAAATGAAAAAACTAGCTTGATAATGTGCCATCGATCACAGTCCAAAAATATTTGAAATTTAATCTAAATAACACGACTGTGAATTGGGCGATAATTCCGGACCCGGAAAAGTCATGGATATCAAACAAAGGCCCCAGGGTCAGTGGGTGTATGGTGCTTTTGAGCGAAAATCTGGAATCCATTTTGATTCCATTCGATCGGTAGTATTCTTGTACTTTGTGTGCGATAACTAATAATTAGATTCTTTCAGGACCTACAAGTATTAGTGACAGCAGGAGGTCATAATTCTTCCTTAGAGATAAAGGTAATCGGTACCTTACTCCATTAACCTTAAGCAAATGAAGCCGATAAGGCCGGACTCGGCAAAGTCATGGATATCAATGGAAGAAAATTTGGTAAACGCAAATAAAACTGACCCCGGGGTCAGAGGGTATTTGGAGAATTTGAGAGGAAAACTCGATTCCGTTTTATGATTCCATTCGATCGGCGATATTCTTGTACTTTGTTGGCGATTACAAATAGTTGGATTCTTCCAGGAACTACAAGTATTAGTGACAGTAGGAGGTTAAACTTCTGCCTTTGCGAATAACTTTAAACATCCAGAAACAGGATTCCAGGCAAACTCCATAGAGGGACTATGGGCACAATGGTTTAAAGGTCAATTCATTTGTGGTGGATGCTTAAAGGTTTCTATGACTAGATAAATTCCAAAAAATATGTTTTTAGGAATGTGCTCAGCCCAAGGAATATATCCTTTTTGTTGAATTCTGCAGGATAGCCGGTTATTTATTTAATCTCTGTCTTCCCATTAAAGGGGTTGTAGACTCTGAATCAGAGTAGTTCGTTACCCTACATACATTTACAAACGCGAGCAGCATGTGACTTTCATTTCAGATGATACCGGTCGTGTTTACTGCAGCCTGCCGCCTGATCATCTTCATTAGGATGTTAAAAAGAGATCACATACCAGAATATCTAAATCTAAAGTCTTAATTGGTGGAAAATGGCTCCTATTTTAACTAAAGGCTTCTTAACGGTCAGTGTGATGCCGCAAAGTCGTATTATCCTCGTAAGGATATCAAATTCAGCCTTAGCATCTAAAAGTTTGTGTCGTATCAGGCAGCTTTGCAATCGATAAACGGATAGTCAGTGCCTATTAGTTTCTCTTGTATCTTCTCCAGGATTTGAGCAAGCTGAATATTTGATCGATTGTTAATTTACTAGGCCTGAAGCTACACTGATCAGTTTCAGTCAGGTTCGATGGGATGGGTTTTAGTCTATCACAGAACACACAAGACAGGACCTTGTATGCGATGGGTAAAAGACTGATCCCGCGACAGTTGGTACACATACTAGTATCGCCTTTCTTATTCAAAGGACATCAGCCATGTTCCAATAATAGGCCATGCATTTCTTTGGACACATCGTGTTGATCACGTTAAGGCTCAGTGGTGGACAATCTACTCCGCCGTCGATGATTGGCGTTGCGTTCGTTACGTATGCTGCCTTCGGGAACGAGCAGAGGCCGAAAGTGTTCCCTTTCATTTTCACAGCACACTCTGAGTGTCCGTGACCAGATTTCCGTCTCTGTCCTTATAGATGGGGACCTCTGTTCCAATGATTTTTACCTTTTGGAAAAAACTTTCGGAATTGACATTTATCCCTGTAATTTACGATATCCTGTCTCTCTCTTTTTTTTCATAGACGGTTTTCTGCCTGAAGTGGCATTTCATCTCCATCCTCTTTTCATTAAATCCTTCCGTCACCGCAAGCTTTACCATTGGCTGCAGTTTAGCCTTGTATGCTGTAAAAAATATGCCACAGTTCTTTGTAGGTGTGAAAAATCTGCACTTAGATCGTGTTACTGGCATTAGTTTGGACTAACAATGACCAGGTTGTGTAGTTACCCACACTTCTATCAGGCTGCTCCTCCGGAGTCAGACTCTGATTGATCCGGATAGGACTCTTTCATTGGGACTTTAAATCTGTCAACGGCGTGAAGTAACCCATGGGCGCGAGAGACAAACACGCATAGCAACTCACCAACACAAACTCATATTGTGGTTGTATTGAGCTGCCGTTCACTGCTTTAAATGCTATATTTGGTTTCGTTCAATTAGAAAACCTCCGCTACCATAAAAAATGTCTTCGTGACTTGAAATTAGAGCTCCCTCTCTCGTTAGCCCCGACATAAACTCACATTAGGGTTGGTTACCCTATCCTTGTTTAAGTGACTAGGGTTTTGGGAATACAAAAGTAAAGACGGAAAATGCGAGACTGATTAAAAAAATAATTAGAACGTTTATTTAAAAAACTTTTGAAAAAAGTAATGTGATTCATATCTAGTAACCAAAATTTCATCTAAGCTTCAAACATACTTACAAAATCGCAGGTACACTCCATATCTTATATCTAGAGTTCAGCATTGATTTCTAGCCTAAAATCAAACTCCATGCCCGGCGCAATAACCTCTTTGCAAATCAGTGTTATTAATATTGCTGTTGATGTTGTTGTTAAATCTTGTCAAATACAAATAGGTATTTGCCGGACTTTCCGGCATACACTGATGTGAAGTATAGTAATTGTAGTCTTTACTACAATGTAGTATTATTATGTATTATTGTTGTTGTAGTCGTCATCGTCGTTGTTGCGGTTAAAGTGCTTTCATACGGCCCAAACGACAATGCCCAATTGAGCTGTGTTGTTTTTGTTGTCTGATGTTGATTACAAGAAAATCGTACACACAATGACAAAAAAAAAACAAAAACAACTATAGTAGCACTAGTGAAATGTCAAAAGAATGAAAGAATAAAAATGATATAAAAATACACAATAAACAACAGAAGCAGCAGCAGCAACACCAACTACAATTGCCATTACAATAAACAACAGCAACAACAACATAATCGCCATATAAAAAGAAAACAGAAACAAAACTAGTGCCAAGATCAGTGTCAACGTCTGCGTCTACACACACAAGAGAAAAGCAACGCGTCACTAGCCGCACAACAGTAAAACGAAACGTCATTGAGAAACAGCAATCAGCAGCAACAGAAGTAGCGGCAGCAACACCACTAGCACCATCTGTAATCGGCAACATACCATCAACCACGCGCTTTTGTGTGAGTGTTTATATTGCATTCAGTGCCAATTTCTTGCCTATCCAGTGGTGTTTGCCTGTGCGTGTGTGTATCTATTTGTTGGCTTGTTTGGCTCCCGTAACTTTGTTACTCACCCGCCTGTTACCGCCCCCACCCCACATGTTTTGCAATGCGGTATTTGCCTTTGCTGCCAACTAAAATGCGTCGCTCCACCTTGAGTCGTAATCATTACTTTGTGATTGGTCTCTTCTTGGGTTTGGTCTTATCCTTCTATGTGCCCCAGGATATTTGGGAGTTGGTGCAGCAGGAGGAATGCCCCCAACAGGTGGAAGAGAATAGTCTAATTGAGAAATTCGGTCAGGAGTTTGAGCCACATTTGAACTTGATCAATAAACCGCTGGCAGCTAAAAAACCGGTGAGTAATAATACATAAATGATTGGTATTACACGATAATGTTCTTAGATATAATCTAACTGGATTTTCATATAACATACTGTCTGTTGCAAAATATTAATGAATGACGGCCATGTGATTGAAGAATAGTGTTGTCAAAGTTTGCAGAATAAAATCCCAACAAATTTTAAAACGCTGTGTATAAAAAAATTACTACAGCTGCCGCCAAGGTACCGTTATTTTTCGATTATCGCATGTTTTGTAAGACTGGAATTTTTGTTTTATTGACACTGAACATTAAGTTTGGGTGCAATGTCGACAAAAAAAGAACAACGTCGTAAAACCATTTGTAATTTTTTCGATAATCATCCTGATTGAAGGAAATCAGACATCGTTTCTCATTTTGTACAGCAAGATGAAAATCGTAGTTCAGTATATAGAATACTTGCAATATACAAAGAAAGAAAAACAACCGAAAGAAAACGTGGCTCTGCAACAAAGTGTAGTTTGAGCGAATCGGCTATGAGATCTCGACTTAGAAATATTACCGATGGTAGTAGAATGGCTAAATCGTATAGGGAACTTGGGAAAAAGTTCTAATGTGATGGAAAAACAGTTAAAAAGTATCTAAATGAAATGGGAATTTGAGAAAAGGTGCTGAAATAAAAAGGCGACTGCTGTGAAGTTTGTGGAGCATACTACTTACTTACTTACTTAGCTGGTACATCTATGCAATCCCAGTGGCTTATATACCGCACGTAGAAAAATATTATAAGCGCCTCGATCTTCTGCGCTTCTTCTCCAGTTAGTCACAACGAGTTCTGTAAGGTTCTCAGTAACCTGGTCTTTCCAACGGAGTTTTGGTCGCCCCCTTCTGCGCCGTCCATCGAGTTCATTGTCGAAGACTTTTCGAGCTGGAGCATTTTCGTCCATGCGTACAACATGACCTAGCCAACGCAACCGTTGCACCTTAATGCGTTTGACTACGTCAATGTCAGTGTGCAGCTCGTACAGCTCATGATTCATACGACGCCGATATTCTCCGTTAACGATGATCGGCCCATATATTTTACGGAGTATTTTTCTCTCGAATACCGCCAGAACCGATTCATCCGCTTGTGTCATAACTAGGGTTACCAGATCCAGATTCGCAAAAAGCTGGACATTCGGATTAAAAAAACTGGATTTTGCAAAAATAGCTGGACATTTTCAAAAAATGTCTTTACGAAAAAAAAACCAAGTTTAGTTTTGAAAACATTTTTTTTGTAAAAGATATTTTTTAACATTGTTGAAAACATGAAGTAATACAATTGAACTTAAATATATTTAATTCAGCCTTTACAATTTTTGAGATTTTAAATAATACTTTGAAAAATTATTCACTCATACCTCTGAGAACTAAAATTAAATAATGAACACAAAAATCTTAATATAAAAAGAACAGCAAATAAAAATTTAAGTAACAAAAAAATAACAATTCATTCTAGAAAATTAAAATTATAATTTTTTTCAAAAGTTATTGTGTTAAATTCACTAATAAGGATATTTATAACACAAACATCGTTGCTTTATTTTTTTTCCAAAATTATTATTTAGCTGGACAAATTTTATCTTAGCTGGACACTGGACAAGTATAAAAAAAGCTGGACAATCCAGCCGAATCCAGCCCGTCTGGCAACCTTAGTCATAACCCAGGATTCTGAGCCATACATTAAGACAGGTAGAACCAGTATCTGGTATAGCTGGAGTTTTGTTCGTCGAGAGTGGGCTCTGTTATTGAATCGCTTGCTTAGTCCGTAGTAGCATTTATTTGCAAGCAGGATTTTTCTCCGGATTTCTAGGCTGACATTATTTGCATTGTTGATGGCGGAGCCTAGGTAGACAAAATTATCTACCACCTCGAAATTATAGTTGTCAACGTTCACGCAGTTTCCCAAACGAGTAGATTCTTTGTTCGTTGAAACTAATAACTTCGTTTTGTCCTCGTTCACCGTTAGGCCCATTTTCGCTGATTCCTTCTGTATACCTGAGAAGGCTGCAGTCACATCCCGCAGTTTTCGACCGATGATGTCTACGTCATCAGCTTGTTGTTGAATATAGTGCCACTCGTGTTTACTGCAGCTTTTCTCATTATCATCTCCATCACAATGTTGAAGAGATCGCACGATAGGCCGTCGCCTTGTTTTAGGCCTCTTCTGGTATAGAATGGCTCCGTAAGGTATTTGCCAATCTTCACTGAAGACTTCGTGTCAGTCAGCGTCATTCCGCAAAGACGTATCAGCTTCGCTGGTATACTAAACTCAGCTATGGCTTCAAGTAATTTCTGCCGTATCGGGCTGTTGAAGGCAGCTTTATAGTCGACAAAAAGATGGTACGTGTCGATCTGTTTCTCTTGGTTTTTTTCCAGGATTTGCCGAAGTGTGAAAATCTGGTCAGTTGTTGATTTTGCAGGTCTAAAGCCACACTGATAAGGCCCGATCAGATTGGATAACACTGGCTTTAGTCTTTCACATAGCACACTCGACAGGACCTTTTATGCGATGGGTAAAAGGCTGATCCCGCGGTAGTTGGAGCACACACTTGGATCACCTTTTTTCAGCACATGACATAATACGCTTACATTCCAATCGTCGGGAATGCACTATTTAAGCCAAACCGTTCGCAGGAGCTGGTGCATGCTGGTTATCAGCTCCTCGGCACCGGACTTGAAGAGCTCTGCGGGCAGACCGTCGGCACCGGCTGTTTTGTTGTTTTTCAGCCGCGATACTAAGCATACTAAGTTCCCTAAAAAAGTTTTATTTAATGGCTGGCAATCACTCAGTATGGAATATGCAAACCAGTGTTTTTGAGTCGGGTTTGAATGTCAATGCTGAAAAATATATACATAATTGCCTGCCAAAAGTGAAAGATTTTGTAAATAAGCAACACAAAATCTTTTGGCCCGACTAAGCAACAAGCCATTACGCCGAAAAGACATAGGAAGCCTTGGACGTTCTTCAGATTCCACATGTACGTAAAGAGGAAGATGCCCCCAATGTCCCCCAGCTACGGCCTATTGAGGATTTTCGGGACAAATCTAAAAAGAAGACTTTTCGAAAGCAATGCAGAAAGTACCTCAAAACTGCCGCAAAGCAGCTCAAATGGGACCAAATATATATTATTACATTAAACTAAAACAATGTATTATCATTCCTTAAAATTCAAATAACACTTTCGTTTTTTTTTTATAAAAAATATATGAACTATTTTTTATTGTTGCAATTTCATTCCGCATACGTTAATTGAGTTACAACACAAAATATGATTGTTTGAGTAATATTTCTGAAGAGGAATTTAATGTTAAATCCGTACTTAATCACCTCAATTCGTCCTGAGAACAGCGTAGGTCACTGAAAATCCATTGGAAAATCAGAGAAGAAAGGGTTGCTGACGATGGTTTTACATAATTTTGAAACTTGGTCGTAAATCAACGTTTTTCAATACTTTGTCGCACAAAAGATTATCCTTCTTCTTAATTGACAGTAATTCATTATAAGCGCTTCGGTCTATTGCGCTCCGTAGATAGTTCGTCACTCCAAGTTAAGAGAATTTCGCTTTCACCTTTCATTGTCCAGTATTCTGCGCTGTTGGGTAATTAAGTTAAGATTTGAACTTTGTTCGTCGAGAGAGGGCTTTGTCAATTAAATGTTTACTTGCATTGTAGCAGCGGTTTGCGATCAATACTCATCTCTTGATTCGCAGGCTTACATTATTATTTTTGTTTATATTTGTCTATGTTCACAAAGCTTCCCAAATGCGTTAGTTTAAACAAATAACTTGGCTTTGTCCTCATTTAGCACCAGACTCACTTCTACCGACTGCTTCTCAATGCTTGAAAAGACCGCAGTAACATCCCGCAGTCCTCGACTAATGATATCTATATCAGCGACATTCGCGAGTAGCATGTGACTTTTTTATAAGTTGGTACTAGTAATGTTTTCTGTAGCCTTCCGTCTTACCCAACACTGCAAAATTCATGGGTTGTAAAGGGAAATTAAGTAAGTAGTAAACCAAAACTTATCACGTTCAATCAGGTTTTCTATAATGGGCTTTTGACGTTCACAAAACACACCAGACAGGACCTTGTATGTGATGGGTAAAAAGCTGATCCGCAGTAGTTGGCGCATACACTTTGATCGCTTTTCTTTAGTACAGGACATATAACTCTCGGATTCCAATTATCGGACAAGCATTTCTTTAGCCAAATCGTGGTTCGAGTAAATTCTGCTGTCGAAGGATAACACTGGCTTTAGTCTTTCACATAGCACACTTGACAGGGCCTTATATGCGATGGATAAAAGATTGATCACCTTTTTTCAGCACAGGACATAAAACGCCTACATTCCAATCATCGGGCATGATCTTATTAAGCCAAACCGTTCGTAGAAGCTGGTGCATGCTCGTTATCAGTTCATCGCCATCGGACTCAAAGAGCTCTGCCGGAAATCCATCGTCCCCGATTTCTTCGTTATTTTTGAGTCGCGAAATCGCTTTTTCTTTCTTGGTGGAAGACAATCTAAGCCGTCGTCGACAATTGACGTGATAACTTCACGTGCGCTGCCTTCCTGAAACAGTAACTGGTGGAACAGTTCTCTCCATATATACAGCACACTCGGGCGCCCAGTGGTGTATCCTTTTACTTTCTGGTAGAGTTTTCAGGCTTCACCTCTGTTCCTGTACCTCTCTATAACCGGGTTCTCCCTTCCTTCATCTTACTTTTTTCACCTAAATATCTGATTCGCCTGTTTTACTATCTCCTTGCGCCGTTCCCTAATAGCCCTCGTTACAATTGGCTGCAGCGTTGCCCTGTAATATGCATTTCGTTCCTCAGACGTTACAATACATTCTTCATCGTACCAGGATATGTCTGACCGGCGTACTTCATATACGAACACGATTGTTGCTGCGGTTGCCATGGAATGCGAAATATGCTGCCTCTGTGTGTTGGGATAATCAGAAGTAGAGGCGTTGCGTCGTAGTATTTGGGAGAACTGGTTGGAGTAGGCAGTGAATATCTCTGGGCTTAGAAGCTTCGCGATGTCTAGCTTTCTTTGTGATTCGTAACACACGTTTTGTGCTCTGCTCAATCTAATGCGCACCTTAGCTACAACCAGGTAATGCTCCGAGCCAATATTAGCAACACGGACTGCAACACGTCACTGTTTGGGAAGCTTTTACTAGATACCTTATTTGACTCGACTCTATATTCCGATGTTTCTGTCGATAACATCGAGGGGACCAGCAAAGAAAGAAATATGTAGACGACTGTAGCCAGGAGTCGAACCTGGGATCTCCCGCATGGTAATCGCGTGTCCATCATGCCACGGCCGGTGCCAATTCCAATTATTGCATTAAAAACTCCCAGGGCAAATTTAATGTCGTGACCAGAGCAGCGATTATGTTTCTTATGTTTCCTCTAGGCGCTCTTTATCGTCCTTCTGGGAGTGTGTACAACACAGAGTGATGTATAAATATTTCACCTTGACGCGGATTGTAGCTATTCGATCACTAACAGGATTGAACAGGGACAGAAGATTTCTGAGTCTCTGGCCATGTACAAATTAATTCGGAGTCGATTTAAAGATGTTCGCCTGTCTCCGCGATTACAGCCGTAGTTATATTCTCTAACCGGAGGTTAAGTTCTAATATGAGCAAGTTCGGGCAGAAACTACTCCGAGCTGCCATACAAATTCCCCCTTTTTGGGAGTTCTGTCCCTGCCTTGGATCCATAGTTTAAGAGCCAGCGAGCTGTCATTCAAGCTTCTACCCTCTAAGCGGAGGTTATGTTCTAAGATGAGCAAGATCGAACAAAAACGGGGGTCTGCCCCTGTTATGCAAGCTTCCTCTTTATTTGTGGTACATAACATTTTTTTAAAATGGTGATGGGTTTCTGAGCTTTGACATAGCCTAAGATTAGCATCTTACTTGTTTTCGACTGACTTTTATCGATTGTTATTTTAATTAGTTGTGATAGATTGTCTGTCCGCAAATTAAATACAAGATGCGTATGCAAAGAAGTTTTTCTTCAAACTTTTTTTCCTGCATGGACAGTTCTGTCTATCTTACAAATATTTTTTGTTTGCGACATCTTTTTTCTATCCACATCCGAATGGGATAGTATTGTGCGTCTGCGCATGCGCTGAGTTCTTTCTGTTGCTTGCCAACTACAGCAACACATATGTGGTATGTAAACCACTGCGCTGCAGCAGGCGTTAAAAATACTTGTTGTGGACATCTTTGCAGAATCTCAAAATTCTAGTTTGAGGTCTTTAGCATATGAGGGTTTGCGTGCTTAATAGGTTTTTAATTCCGTTGCCATTTTAAATAATACAACTCACAAAACTATGTTATTCCCTAATTGTTTAATTGATTCACGTTGGTCTTGATTAATCGAGAGCAAAAGATTAATTTAACATAATTTTGAAATCATGTTATAATCTATCATAGCAGCTCACGATGTAGAAGGGGTTTGCTAATTCTATAAAGCGGCCGTAGTTGACGTAAATAATGTGGAGAACACGCAACTATCATACAAGTCATAGTTTTGAAGCCGCTTCAGGCGATAACAAAGCTGCTGTCTTTTAATAGGTCAATGTCGTTGTTGGTGTAGTAGAGGAAGTGATGGCGTTATGACACCACAAAGCTATAGATATCGCAAAGGCACTGTCGTATTAAGTCGAAAGTTAAAGAGATCTTAAGAACGCAGAGATGCTAATAATATCTGTAGTATATATTTGTAAAACTATGATTCAATTATGATGCTGAGTGATTTACAACCATTTGACTTTTGCACAAAATAAAATTAACAGATTTCGGTAAGGCAAATTCATACATATGTATGTATATACATTATATACATTCACGATCTTAATTAATGTGTGCTATATTAAACCAGACTTCAAAGTCACTTCTCCATCAAATTTGACCTAAACGCAATTCAATACCAAAATATCATAACAGCTATGAATATGTATAGAATGTAAATATCCGTGCATATGAATTAATGATGCTAATTGTTTAACGTTTTTTTTTTGTTTTTTTTGTATCAAAAGTAATTTAGAACAAAAAATTCAAAATGTTATTTTTAGAAAGAGTTAAACTATACAGAGCAATATAATAGTGATGGGATGTGACAAGTAATCGGATTTTGGCATGGACCACTGGCACCTGTTTGGTAAAGATTTTAGATCGGCGGTTTCATTATAAGGCTATCCCCGTCAATCGCGAGCGCTACCGATTTCTTGTGTGTTTTACATTACCTGTTAAGGCCCGCGTTAGTAACCCCGCTTGGAATAATACGCCATTAGAACTACGCATTACCTTCCAGCTGGATATAAAGTTGCTTGTCCGACTAGATTTAACAATTTTTTTTTAACATATTTCGATCTTTGGATAAAACTTATTTGAACATTATTTCCAACAGCATCATCTGCCGCATTTACTTCTTTTAAAGCTTAGAACACCTTCTCTGATCATTAAAAACTTCCTAGTCGCACCATCACTAACAATTCCTTGTGTTGACCACAATAAGAAGTTGCCATTATAAAGGTAAAAACATAAAGCATTGCAGCTGGCTTTGTCAACTTTACAACCTCAATATTGTAGCTCGTCCATTCAATGCCGCAATCCGTACTCTACTAATCTTGAATTAGTTTAAGTTTAGTTCTGCTTATATCAATCGATTCGCAGTTATGATAATGTATTATTAGGGTTGCCAGACGGACTGGATTCGGCTGGATTGTCCAGCTTTTTTTATACTTGTCCAGTGTCCAGCTAAGATAAAATTTGTCCAGCTAAATAGTAATTTTGGAAAAAAAATTTAAAGCAAAGATGTTTGTATTATAAATAAACTTATTAGTACATTTAACACAATCTTTTGAAAAAAAAAATTATTATTTTCATATTCTAGAATAAATTGTTATTTTTTTGTTAATTAAATTTTTAATTGTTGTTCTTTTTATATTAAGATTTTTGTGTTACTTATTTATTTAATTTTAATTCACAGAGGTTTGAGTGAAAAGTGCAAGTTTTAATATTTTTTTTAAGTATTATTTAAAATCTCAAAAATTTTAAAGACTGAATTCAAAATATTAAAGTTCAATTGTATTACTTCATGTTTTCAACAAGCTTAAAAAATATTTTTTACAAAAATATTTTATACAAAACTAAACTTGAATTTTTTTTCGTAAAGACAGTTTTTGAAAATGTCCAGCTATTTTTGCAAAATCCAGTTTTTTTAATCCGAATGTCCAGCATTTTGCGAATCTGGATCTGGCAACCCTATGTATTATGTAAATTTTATAAGCAACTCTTTTCCTAGTAAGTCAGAAACCAACGCGTACCCAATGTCCCTACTTTTCTGCAGTATTCAGTACAACCCTTTTTAGGGTTTGGACATACCTAGTATATTTTTATGCGTTGAAGAAGCAACGACACAATAACCATAAAGAGTTGGTGCTAGTGGGCACAACACTCCTAGGTCTTATCAAATTATCAGTCTAATAGGCTAAGTGATAAAGTTCGTGACGACAAGTGTCCTTGGGTAAAAGGTTTCAAACGGGGTCGTAGTGTTGAGAATGCCTGGACGCATATCCAGAGATCCGTGAGCGAATCCACAGATAACTATGTTCTAGGTGTTTTCGTGGACTTTAAGGGCGCTTCGACTGTCTAAAATGGGGCAGTGTGTTGCAGTGCCCGATCGTTCTTTGTGCACCTGTGGAGAACCTTCTGAGTAGTTTCTGGTATAATAGTTTTATCATGTAAAAATTATGTGTTAAGCTATTTCTGATGTATATTGTAATTATTTATTTAATTGGCCATCAGGCTTCTAATTACAAACCGTAAATAAAATAATAAGTGATTGCATATACTATGCGATTGCCCTTTATATGATGATATAAGAGATCTCCAAGAAGCAGCGATAAATAGAGTAGGTAATGAGTGGAGTGTTGGCTAGAGCAACGGAATTTGCTTCCAGACTGTTTGCACGACGCAGAGCTATTTCGAGGTAGTTGTAAAAGTGGGTCTGTCGACCTTGGCTGGGCAAGTCTATACGGGGTGTCTGGGTTGCAAGGGCCCAACCCACAATCTTTTTCTGCCTAATGGCGGTTGCCATTGCCAGTTACGGGAAGTAGTAGTTCGACTACGAGATCTCACCATAGGCCTTTTTCTGGTACCGTGGTTGACTTGGCAAACACGTGCAAGATATCTAGAGCGTGCTCTTGTTCATCTGTGTCTTATCGATCTCACGGGGGTTCAAACGGCCCTAGTCTAACAAATGCATGGCTGCCGTTCACAGTCGTCGAGCTCAAGGGGTTTGGAACTTCTCCCGCCACCTACCGGTAGTTGTACTACATCCTTACAATGTAGTATCGACCGTTTCACCTGGATGATGTGAAAGCAGGTGTACTCGCGAGTATGTAAAAGTTGCAGTCTAAACTCTTTTTGCGAAAGGCGATCAATCCTGTAAAGTATGGTTCATTAAATCACAAATTGGTATCAGCTTTTCTGCGAAACTCCCACCAATGAGTGTGACCGGTAGCGTAGGAATCTGGAGCTTGTTCCCGCCTGATCTGTGGTTGTTGGCCTCCTTATATGAGCATCAGTAGAGTTCCATTGTAACCGGGTGCTACAGACCCATAGAGTAGCAGAGGTGGTTAGATAGGCCTTACCTTTGCCAATGGGGGGTATGATCCATACTGTCATACCTTATATGATATCTTCTCGCTGGAAGAAAGAGCCGACAATTACGGCAGCTTACTCACAAAATTTACCACTGCTATTCCTATATAGCTCAAACATGCTTGGGCTAACTGAGGCAGCGCTACCAATTGCATTGTGATATGCCCTGTGAGCTTAGCACGCCATGGGTAAGGCCTTTACGACAAAACTTATGTAAAACTCTCTTGGACTCTCTACGTTACTCAGAAAACTTATTTATTACTACCAACACGATTTCTTAAAGTTAATACTTACTCAATCTGCCAGGCAGGTAGCAACCTACCTTGGACTACACCTGGCTGTTTGGCATCTTTTCTGAGACTTGCCTGAGATTTGTATGTCCCTGCGCTACTCCAGAACCGCCCTCCGGTGAGAAAGATCTGTTGTGTGTGTTCCACACTGCAAAAGTCACGTTGGATATGCGGCATGAACGATTTAAGGGTATGGATATCTTCTGCAGAGGGGACGTGAATTGGCCACAAAAATCGTGCGATTTGATTCCGGTAGACCTTCTTGGGGATTTTCTGAAGTTGCTGGTCTATTCCAATAAGCCGCAATCGACCGATGCCATTGCCCAAATTCAGCCGAATCTATGCTGCAGTCATTGTAAGTGTATACCAGTCGAATTCGTGTCATTGTTAGAAGTTGCAGCAGAAATTTACCATTACAGAGCTTTCGGAATAAAAAAAAGAATTTCGTTAATTCCCTAGACACAGATTGTTTTATTTCATTTCAACATCGACCTGCTCCTGTTGAAAAAACCCATTTATAGTATCAGGCTATTGTTTTGTTTATGGAATATTAGCAACCCTTTTTCTCTAATTTTCAAAATATTTTTGCTGTTATTTGCCGAGCTCTAAGCAGTTGGATCTGAATTAACAAAATTCGGCTCAGGGTACTTCACGAGTACCCACTTGAACAAAGTACCCACGTTTTATTACGATTATTATTTGGCAGCACTAACCTGCTGGTGCGTATTGCGCTCAGGTCTGTGTGAGTGCGTGCGTGTATGTATTTAATTCATCATTTAGTTTCGGAAATATGAGTTGCTGGAATTCTTTGAAACTTGGGGGCATCATCATTTTGTGTGAAATGGTGCCTACCACACATTCAACAGTTTTTAAAATCAATTAGCGCAGTGTCGGAAAAAAGAACATTAACAAAAAAAAACACACACTCACATAAAAACTAGCTCATAGCTCGACGTACCCATCGCAGACTAGCGATATCGATTTTCAATACAATTAGGTATGAACGATACCAAAACCAACAACAACAACAACTAATATTTCAAACACTCAGCACTCAGGCCAATGAAGCTACTTACCATTCACGTGGTCCCTAAAATATTCCTCGTATGTAAAGTTCAAAATTCGTGCACGTGTTCTCATTGTTGTATGTAGTTAATAATTGTATTTGTATATACTACCTACATACATATGTATTAAGTGGTACATACTTATAAATTAAGTAGCGGATAAGGCAAAAGAGCAGCTGACAAGACATTTGCTTTATGTTTTGTCCATTGGTTGAATTACATACATGTACGTAGTATGTATGTACAATGCAATGTAGATATTGTAGATATATGTATGTAGTATATATAAACATGATACTTTAAACTCTGATCTTTATCGTTAATTTAACGATCATTTGGTTCATTTTTAATTTTTAGTTTGTTTTGCTTTGATTACTTCACTTGACCGTAATCGCCTTGATAATATGTACTAACATCGTACATTAAGTAAATATACAGTATTTCGCTTAGGTATTAGAATCTATCACAGAGCAATATAAAAAGAGTGTCGAAGATTCCACACTACTAAGTTTTGTGTTCAAAAAGTATTGGAAAACGAGGTGAAAGTAAATCATTGTAAAGGAACTTCCACGATAGTTCAAAAAAGGTACTTTTTCGATCTCTTGTTCTACAGAAATTAGTAAAACAGTCCAGCAACACTTTTTCTCTCTGTTATTCGCAGACACCTACGCTGTTGTTTACAGAGCACTGAAAGGTAGGAGCTGAATCTATGGTTTTAGAGCTCTGAAGGCTCTCAAAGGTAGAGCTTAGCCGCACGTAGAAAAGAATTCCAAGCTCTTCGGTATTTTGCGCTCCGTGGATAGTTAGTCACATCAAGTGTAGGTAACATTCCTTTTTACTGCGGCCTTCCGCATGATCATCTCTATTACGATGTTAAAGAGATCGCAGGACAGACTAGCGCTTTGTTTAAAGCCTCGCTTGCTAGAAAATGGCTCTGTCAGATTTTTGACAATTTTCACTGGAGACTTCGTGTCAGTCAATGTCATCCCGCAAAGTCGTATTAGTTTCGCGGGGATACCAAACTCAGTCATAGCATCCAACAATTTCTGTCGTATCGAATGTAGCTATGTAGTCGATAAAGGTGTCGATCTGCATTTCTTGGCTCTGCTCCAGGATTTGTCGTAGTGTAAAAAGCTCTGTCGGCAGTCCATTGGCTCCCGCAGCTCGGTGGTGGAAAATCTACTCCGTCGTTTATGATTGGTGTGATTTCGTCTCTTATGCTGCCTTCGGAAATGAGCAGAGATTGAAAGTGTTCCCTCCATATTTGTAGCACACTCTGAGTGTCCATAACCAGATTTCCGTCTATGTCCTCGCAGGTGAGGATCCCTGTTTCAAAACCTTTGCTTTTAACCCTTTTGGTAGAACTTTCGGGCCTCACCTCTATCCCTGTAGTTTTCGATATCCTGGTTCTCTCTTTTCTTCCACAGACGCTTTTTCCGCCTGAACAGGCGTTTCATATCCCTCATTTTCTCATTATAATGCTCCGTCACTGCACGCGTCGCCATTGGCTGCAGTTTTGTCTTTTATGCAGCATCCATTTCCTCAGATATTTCGCGGCATTCAAGGACAACAGATACTTTAAATATAAGGATCAATTGTATGCACAGTGTAATGGTGAAAACATCTTTTTGCAATTTTCATGCACTGGATGCAATTATTTTGGGTCGGTCTATTTGAGACTTTTTTTGATTTGGTTTAGATCTACAACTTTGCCGAAGACGAAAACAAAAAATTCAGAACGGTTTATTAAATATGGACTCCGTAAAAATGGTCAAAAAATCGTGTTGGGGTGAAAATATTGGAGTATCCATAAAAAATGTTTCGATGTGATGGGTCCAAGTCCTTTGGGGATTTTTTTAGTTTCGGTATATACTTCAAAAATAGCTGGGTACGAATTGGGTCCCAATTTATGTGTTGCACTGTGTTATTATTTTTGTCACTACAAAAATATTATCACGAACACTGCCAGAAATTTGTCAGACGGGTATTGGACTAACACACCTCGCACAAAAACGATAAATAGGGGTTTGTTGGGAGTCAATTGTACATTAAAGTTCCACTTGAATCAAAGCCCTAGTTCATCCTTTTTTTTAAGATTAAAGGATTTTTTTGTGTTTTAACCTCCTTTTTGTGCTTTTCTCAGAAGTGACCACTTGAATCAAAATCCTAACTTATCCTTTTTTAAAATTACAGGATTTAGTGTTTTTTATCTCCGTTTTGTGCTTTTTTAAGAAGTGACGTTCTTTTCCCCCATGATTCCACCATTAAATCGTAGAGATATTATATCGCGTTATATCTTATTGGAAGCGTGCGGACTCCAGCTTTAAGACACTTTTGTTCGCATAAATCATTTCTGCACAAAAGTAAGTTTTGTTGGAAGGTCGAAGATAGTCGATGAAAGATGGTTAATGTTGGAAATGTTACACTTAATTAATTTACCGAAAGATAGAAGAATGAACTACAGAGTGATTTTGAGAGTAAAAACTAGAGACATTATCTGTAAACTTATCCTGGGCCAGTTGGATCTTGTACGGGTGCATATCCAAGTCCCTGAAAGCTCGAGTTCTTATGTATGGCGAAGAATTGATTGCTTCGGGTTCTCCTGCAGACCTTCTCGACCGATCGTTCCTTTGACGTACTGATGTTGGAAGATCGAAGATAGTCGAAATGTTGGAAATGTTACACTTAATTAATTTACCGAAAGTGAGATGAAGGAACTACAGAATGATATTGAGAATTTATCAATGAACTACAGGCACATCATCTGTAAAAATATCTAGGGCCAGTTGGATCTTGTACGGGTGAAAATTCAAGTCCCTAAAAGGACGGTTAATGTTGGAAATGTTACACTTAATTAATTTACCGAAAGATAGAAGAATGAACTACAGAGTGATTTAGAGAGTAAAAACTGGAGACATTATCTGTAAACTTATCCTGGGTCAGTTGGATCTTGTACCGGTGCAGATCCAAGTCCCTGAAAGCTCGAGTTCTTATGTATGGCGAAGAATTGATTGCTTCCGGTCCTACTGCAGACCTTCTCGACCGATCGTTTCTTTGACGTACTGATGTTGGACAATCGAAGCAACTCTAAAGTCGACGAAAGATGGTTAATGTTGGAAATTTTACACTTAATCAATTTACCGAAAGAGAGAAGAAGGAACTACAGAATGATATTGAGAGTTTAACAATGAACTACAGACACATCATCTGTAAAAATATCCTGGGCCAGTTTGATCTTGTACGGGTGCAGATCCAAGTCCCAAAAATGACGAGTTTTTTTGTATGGCGAAGAATTGATTGCTTTCGGTTCTCCTGCAGACCTTCTCGACCGATCGTTCCTTTAACGTATTGATGTTGAAAGATCGAAGCAGCTCTATAGTCGACGAAAAGAAGGTACGAGCCGATATGTTTCTCTTTTGGTCGGTTGTTGATTTACCAGGTCTAAAGCCACACTGATTAAGCTTGAACAGGTTGGATAAAACTGGCGTTAGTATTTCACATAGCATACTCGACAGGGCCTTATTTGCGATGGACTAATCCCACGTTAGTTTGAGCACTCATTTGGATCGCCAGAACATAATAGGCTTAGACTACAATCATCGGACATGCACTCAAAAAGCCAAACCGTGCGTAGGAGCTCATGCATGCTCGTTATCAGGCCGGACTTGTAGAACTGTATAGGAAGTCCCTCGGCACAGGCTGCTTTATTATTTTTCTGCAATCTAAGCCATAGTCGACTATTGAAGTGATATTTTCATGTGCGCTGCCTTTCCGGTACCAGCAATTGGTGGAAGTGCTATCTCCATATATGCAGCACACTTTGCGTATCTGTAGCCAGATTTCCATCCTTGTACTTACAGGAGGGGTTCCCAGTAACGATTAAAACACATCGGATATAATAATACTTACTTAATTTCCCCTTGCACCCCATGAATAAAGTATGGGATAGCTTTTCGAGTTGTTGTGAATTAACACGCTTTCTATTTTAGATTTACAACAAACGGCACCTACTTGTTTATCGACGAATGCGAACGTCACTGTTTGAGATGCTTTTTACTAGAAATGCTGATTGACTTGACACTATACTGCGAATTTGCTGTCGACAACAAACAGGGGGCCAGCAATGAAAGAAAAATTAAGATGACTGGAGCCGCGAATCTTACCATGGATATCCGGCATGGTAGTCGCGTGTTCTAATCACTATACCACGGCTGGAAAGATTACCGGAATAAAAAAATAAAATGGAAAAATCTTATGGAGCAAATCCAGTTACCGTGCAGGAAGTAATTACCCCAGGTAGTGAGCGGGCAGGGTATCAGTCATCGCTATCCAGTACATGCTACCCAGATATCTTGCCTTAGCTAACAGATAAAGCTTCAAGCAACAACTAACCCGGGAAAAAGGAAGGACTCAAAACGGAAACATAAGCCAAGATGTGGAGATTTGAGATCGAACAGTTTTATGAGTGAGCGCTCAAAAAATACATCCTTCGATTACACTATGAAACATTTAAACCCTGTCTCTACTCCTTACGTGCTTTTTTCGTCCTTATTTCCTCATGGTATAGTGTGAGCAGACGCGACACTCATTGCGTAGATAGCGTTTTCATATCTCGATGAAAATGTGATGTGTTCCCTCATTTTAGTTACATAGAAATTCACTTTAAATTTTGTGCGTTCATTTGATAAATTTTAACAATTTTCTCGTTAGAGTTTCTCACAACCACTTTTCATAATTGAAGTTGATGATGGTGCAAAGTTTTCATTCATTATGCTTTTTCCTGCCTGCGTTGTAATAATTCTGCCACTAAACACTGTAGTATTTAACCCTACACACACAGACAGTACGTCTAACCAGTTGACAGTCCAACTATTCACAGTATGTGAGAGACGTACATACTTCAGCTTAATTTAAATTAATAAAACAAAAATTTATTTGGATTATAAATAGCTGCAGCTCTGGTGCATACCAACCGCCGCCGCCAGCCAGTGATTCAAGAGCCCACGAACAGCTGCTTACACATAAGTGCCCACTTTGTAATTCCTCGTACAGCCGCAACAAAAGAGAAAGAGGAAAGAAATTAAAATATATTCCACTTTAATGGCCCTTTAATAATATTTACTTTAATAATAATAAAAGTTATTATAATAATAAAAAAAAGTGAAATTCGCCATAAAACAATTGCTATAAAGTCGCGCAATAAATGAAGTAATATCTGTGTGTGAAAGTGGGGAAAACACCACTGCCGATTGTATTTGTTCACTGAAGAGTCTGGTACTTGACTTTGTTGAAATGTAATGAAGTGGGATTTCTACGCGGTTCCTTTCGAAGTAAACTGCACTTCCGCTTCAATAACAACGTTGTTGTACAATCTGTGACAAGTAGTTGAGATAAGGCTCCCGGAATAGAGAGAATGTAGTTTGGAGAAGATACTGTTGTTATGGATTCACAAACGCCGTTGGAAGAAAGTCTGCTGGAAATAATCAATATAAATCCAAGTATTTAAAAAGAAAGGCTTTCTGTGATTGTGTAACATAAATAAATAACAACTAAAAACGGCTGACATTCTAGCAACAGAAAATGCTATGGGCGGTACAGGGAGGCTGCAAGACTTTAACTGCAAAGACACGAATATGGACGTGGATTCTTAGTCTAGAGATGACTTAGAGAATTTTGGTCAGGTTTAGCTACTATCCGCATTCAGGCGAAATATTGTTAAATCACCCTAAGATTAGGACACTAAAGATGCATTTTATGAGCGCCTGGAGGAAAAATATGACCGCTGCCCTGCACTTTATATTAAAATTGTTCTGGAAGATGCTCTTTTTTCGGCATTCGGAAAATTCAGTCTACACAACAAGTATAGTTAGTGAAACCATGTTCCCGCATAAAGATATCCAACCTTGATATCTCCAAAAGACAAGAAACCAAATTGATCACGTGGTAATAGATGAAAGGCATGTCTCAAGCGTTATGGACGTGCGTGTGATGCGCAGTGCAAATAATGATTCGGATCACCACCTAGTTCCAGCCAATGTACGCACTCTATTAAGCAGTGGTAAAAACTCTCATAACCAAACGTAAAGGAATAGCCAATTCCTACTCCAATCAACACTTTCAATGACTTCAAACAAATCCCCCTAATTCTGATTTTCCCGATACCCGAATTCTATGATCACAGCCGCAACGACCGTACTGGGTTGTGAAAAACTCCGCTTAAACAAGCCCTGGTACGACGATGAATGTTGCGAAATATCTAAGGAAAAGGATGTTGCGTACAGGGCAAAACTGCAGCTAATGGCAACGCGTGCGGTGACGGAGCAATATAATGGAAAGAGGAGGGAGATGAGACGCTCTTCGGCGGAAAAAAGCGTCTATGGAAGAAAAGAGAGATCCAGTATATCGAAAATTACAGGGATAGAGGTGAAGCCCGAAAGTTTTATCAAAAGGTAAAAAGCAAAGGTTTTGAAACCTTGAACACTTTCGATGACGTAGTAAATTGTCCAACACCGAGCCAAAACGAGATCAGCACGGAAATTATACTATGTAAAAACTATAAAGCTTCAGATGAGGATGGACTGCTGGCAAAACTTTGTAAGACCGTCTGGGATGAGCCTGCAACGTGCTTGCACCAAATTATTAACACGATTTGGTTTACAAATCGCGCCAGTGCCAACTATCGATCACTGGCCTTCGATAGCTCAGTGGAAGCGACGTAGACTAGCAATCCGAAGGTGCCGGGTTCGAATCCCGGCCGGGGCACTGGCCAAGGTCAACATCGATGAAAAATTACTTTTTCAAATACTTTTGAGTTCTCCAGCCAACAAAACTCATCCTAGATGCTTCACTACAAAAATCCAGATTGCGCAAGGATAAAGGAAAATGATTTATCAACATCTCATATAAATCAACAAGCCAGCTGATGCCATCTTTGGTGGAATTTGGCGTAAAAACTCACAACAACAACACCTAACAATCCTTGACACAAACCCCACAAACGAACAGAGTTGCCAACAATGATCGTATGATAATCGGATTATATGCCCGATCGAGTGCCAATAAATAGAAAATCGGTAAAAAGAATTATCACCCCAGCTACCACCAGCTGTTACAACAACAACAACAACATCGATCAGATTACTGGATCACGGTAGTAGTAGAGCCGAAATTGCGTCCATTAGAATAGCCCTAGAGAAAATTCAGTATGGTGGGATATTGGGCGGCAATATTAATATTCTTACTGATAGTAGTGGCATAGTGGTTAGAACACGCCACTACCATGAGGGAGATCACAGGTTTAACTCCTGGCTCCAGTCATCTTAAAAAAAAAATTCTTTCATTGTCGGCTCCTCTCGAATGTTGCTGACAGCAACTTCGCAGTATAAGTGTCGAGTCAATCGGCATGTCTAGTAAGAGCTTCTCAAAACAGACGTTCGCATTCGTCGATAAACAAGTAGGTGCCGTTAGTTGTGAATTTAAAAATAGAAAGCGTGTTAATTCACAACAAAAGCTATCCCATACCTCTTTCATGGGGTGTAAAGGGAAACTAAGTAAGTTAGTAGATAGTAAAGCATCTATCAGATCCCTGGAGGACGTGTACACCACTTCGAGAAATGTTCGAGAATGTCGGTGGTCTCTTAAGGAGATTGCGAGACATTCGATGGTTATCCTCACATGGGTCCATGAACATGGGAACATATATGGTAACCAAAGGGCCGATACATTGACAAGAGCCGCCACCACCGTGAACTTGGGCGAAGTCTATGGTCTCAGTGGTGTTTCTCTCATAAGGGGGAAACATCTAATTGCGAGGAAACTGAACCTCATTGCTAAGGAGAGATAGATGAGAGAACCCACCTGTACGGCGACCAAACAAATTTGGGCTACAATGGATGTACAGAGGACACGATTTATGTTGAACATGTCTAGAGTCCACCTGAGAAACATCATAGCTGTTATTACCTGTCACTGGACGGTTGGTAAACACGCTAAAGGGTTGAAACTTCCATACAACGACTTTTGTAGAAGCTGCAATGATAAGGAAGAAAAGGAGATCACAGAGCATCTTCTGTAGCACTGCCCTGCTTTTGGTAACGTGACATATGAAAAGCTTGGACATTGCGGAACATCTGTGTCTTCATCAGAGCAACGAACAGTATAGGAATATTTGGTGCGAAAATTTGGAAATGGTATCACAACGGGCCTCATAATGGAAATTAATGTATTTTCTTTTTATTATAATAATATTGGTATGGTTTAAATTTGTATGGAACAAAATATCGGCCAAATGGCATATGATATTGGCGGCCAATTGATATCGCCACCACGTGGGATAACACGGCCATTGAATTTGTCGCGCAAAAGTGCCATTGTTTCGTTAGCTGTGTGGCAAGTGGCACCGACCTGTTGAAACCATATATCGTCTACATCCATATCTTCCAATTGGGCCAAAAAAGTTCGTTATCATCTCACGATAGCGAACACCATTCACAGTAACTGCCTGACCGAGGTTGAAGGCTCTTTAGCCACACTATCGCGAACAGAAGCAATACTTTCTGCAGTACAGTGCAGTGTAACACACGCACATGCTGATAATATGTACACAGAACTTACATGCAAGTTATTTTTCCTGTAAACGCTATGTAAAGGATGGCAATCCAATGTTTGGAATCTGAGTAGTTTATGTCATGTGTTAAAAAAGGCGATTCAAATGTGTGATTCAATATGAGGTCCTGCCCATCTTAACGAAACTGGTAGGACCTTATCAGTGTGGCTTGAGTCCTGTTAAGTCAACGACCAGATATTCACACAACGTCAAATTCTAGAGAAGACCCAAGATATATATTGACACCTATCATCTGTTTATCGATTATAAATCTTTATTCGTCTGTGCGATACGACAGAAACTATTAGCTGCTATGTCTAAGTTTGGTTTCCCTGCGAAGCTTATGCAACATTGCTGCCCTACAAGAAGTTTGCAGAATATCATTCTGATCGCTGCAGTTAGAACGACTGAAAACACCTTTAATAACATCGTTGCTTGCGAATGCCGATAATATAGATATTATTGTCCGAGGACTGCGGGATGTTACTGCGGCCTATTCAAGCATTGAGAAGCATTACTTATTTGTTTTCTTTGTTCGGTTGAAGATCATTTCTATTATTGCTAACAGAATTTGTTTAACAAGAGTTGTGCCCTGCCAGCTGTCAACATAATCCATTTCACACAATTCCTATAAAACAAAGCTCTATTATCGATAATAGAATTGATCTTCAACCGAACAATCAAAACAAATTCATAATTCTGTACAGATCAACAAAAGCAAACAAGAGCAGGAAAAATTACTTATGTATTATTGATTACCTGCCTGTGGAGCGTAAATTATTTGGTGATATGGCCAAACTTTACAGACATGTATTAAAACTTCGGAAAAGGTAACGCTACATAGAGTCCAACAAATGTAAAACAAATCAATTAAATATCCTAGGGCTGAGTCTATCCCACTTTGATCGGATTGACTTGAAAATTTTCTTAGTTTCCAACATCATAGACTTGAAATCAATTATTTACGTACTTGAGCTTCTTGCTGAGCTCCGCCAATTCTGATTTTCAATACCATTTACAAAAACACACACATAAAACTTAGCCATAAACTGATTAAAAGTCAACGTTTTCCTGCCTAACCTAATTATCATTTTGTATAATCTACACGTGTTTCTTTAAACAATTCGGCAATTATTGTACACATTGTTATTATTTAAATGTTTTAATGTTACGTACTAACATAGTTCGGGAAATGTGTAATTTCCAAAAAAAGAAAAGTATTTCGGTTGTTGTATATTGGAATTGATATGACTTTATTGGTCTCTCTTATCACCGTTATCAGTAACGCGAATACTGACAGGCAGCCACAGCGACAGCGACATTGGAGGAAGGCAACGCCATCATCACGTCACAAACTGATATGGGTTTTTGTGTTATTACGAGAGATAACCGCGTCGGGTTTCGTTTACATTTAATTTGGGAATTGTTTATTTACCTGCATCTATTCGTATGTGCAAATTTGAATTTTCGATAGTTGTTTGCATTATGCGTTATAGGATAAATTGGTATATCACGAATTATATTTCGTTGTTGTACCCTCACCCAGTTGGACGGCTTGACCCCTAGTATCTGAAGACTAAATTCGTTTCGTTTAAGATGATTGAGCCATATCGTCCAGTCTGGATAGCTGGAGGGCACGATAACTCGAGTAAACCTTAACTGATCCTCATGAAAGTTTACCAGCGTTAATAGTTTTCTAAATGCAGCTATGAAATTGTAAACAGGCAGAATTGCCCCACTACTTTTGGTTTCTCTCATACAAAATGAGATATATTTGGTTAATTTAAATTACTCATATATCTTCCAAACGATAAACTGTAGGATATTTTAACATCGTGCGGATAACAACCATATAAATGTAGGTAAAACCTCAGAAACATTTGCTTTAAGCTTAATACTTTTAAAAACCTGACTCAGGAATAAATGTGGGCAATATTGGCATACAATTCTTTTGGGAAAATAATGTCTCTCCCATAATTGCAAAACGGAATACTCCGGTATTTTTTAATTTGATCAGTTTTATTGCTTTTTATAATAAGCAATGTCTCATATTGGAATCGGCCGTGGCATAGTGGTTAGAACCAGCGTTCGTATTGGCTCGTTTGCGAGCCGCTCTTTTCCTGAAAATTGGTACTTAGCTCGCGAGCTAAGAGCCCAAATAGAGCTGGCTCGCGAGCCAAGAGCCCAAAAAGAGCCAGCTCTTGAACCAGCGAGCCCTTGGCTCTTGAGCAAAGTACCAAAAGTACTTTTTTATGCCAAAAAGAAATTTCATTGGCCCAAAAAATATTTTCTGTTGCACAAAGTACTTTTTTTGCACTATAGTAATTTTTTGTACCAAAATAACTTTTAATGTACTTTTTGGCACAATGTACTTTTTTTACCAGAGTACTATTTTATACCAAAAAGTACTTTTAATGTACTTTTCGGCACAAAGTACTTTTTTTGTACCAGGGACTTTTTTAGTACCAAAGGTACTTTTAATGTACTTTTCAGCATAAAGTACTTTTTTGTAAAAGGGACATTTTTGTACCAAAAGTACTTGTAACGTACTTTTTGACACAGTATTTTTTTGTACCAGGAACTTTTTTGTACCAATAGTACTCTAAATGTACTTTTCGGCACAAAGTACTGTTTTTTGTACCAGTTTTTTTTGTACCAAAAGTACTTTTAATTTACTTTATGGCATAAAGTACTTTTTTTGTGTACCAAAAAGTGCTTTTAATTTACTTTTCAGCACAAAGTACTTTTTTTTTGTACCAGAGTACTTTTTTGTACCAAAAGTACTTTTAATGTATTTTTCGGCACATAGTACTTTTTTTGTACCAAAAGTACTCTTAATGTACTTTTTGACACAAAGTACTTTTTTGTACCAGAGTACACTTTTGTACCAAAAAGGACTTTTAATGTACTTTTCGCCACAAAATTTCAAATGGGCTCTCGAGCTGGCTCTTTTTGGGCTCTTGGCTCTTAGCTCGCGAGCCAGCTCTTTATTTGAAATTTGTGGCTCCTAGCTCGCGAGCCAAGAGCTCTTTCGTAGTTTTGAGGCTCCTGGCTCGCGAGCCGAGAGCCGAAAAGAGCGAGCCAATACGTACTCTGGTTAGAACACGCGATTACCATGCGGGAGATTCCAGGTTCGACTCCTGGCTCCAGTCATGTACATGTTGCTTCCATTGCCGGCCCCCTCGATCTTGTCGACAGGAACTTCGCAGTATAAATTTCGAGTCAATCGGCATGTCTAGTAAAAGCTTCTCAAACAGTGACGTTCGCATTCGTCAATAAACAAGTAGGTTCCGTTTGATGTGAATCTAAAATAGAAACCGTGTTAATTCACAACAACGCGAAAAGCTATCCCATACAGCATTCGTGGAGTGTAAAGGGGTATTAAGTAAGTTACAGATACCAGTCGTGTTTTCTGCAGCCTACCGCAAGATCATCTCCAATAAGATATTGTTCGAACCCTCGCTTGGTAGAAAATGGCTTTGTTAGGTTTGTGACTATTTTCACTGAAGACTTCGTGTCAGTCAGTGTCATCTCGCAAAGTCGTATCAGCTTAGCGGGGATACCAAACTCAGCCATAGCATCTAAATGTTTCTGTCGTATCGGACTGTCGAATGCAGCTTTGTAGTCGATAAACAGATGGTAGGTGTAGTTTTGCATTTCTTGGGTCTTCTCCAAAATTTGTCTTAGTGTGAATATCTGGGCGGTCGTTGACTTACCAGGTGTCAAGCCACGCTGATATAGTCCAATCAGGTTCGCTAGGATGGGCTTCAGTTTTTCACATAATTCAGACAGGATTTTGTATGTGATGCGTAAAAGGGTGATCCCGCAAGGTTAGTACACATAATCGGATCGTCTTTCTTAAGCACAGGACATAGAACACTTAGATTCCAATCATCGGGCATGCATATGCAGTACACCTCTTTGAGCTGTCCCTGTCCTCTGTAAAAAGTTAGCATTTTTTTTTTTAAATACATATTTCCCAATAAATTCTAAAAGGAACTCTTCATTTTCTATCAAATTCACTAACACTTTCCACATAGCAGCCATATCTATAGTTTTAGTTAGTTTTATAATTATAATACATACTGGACGTGATATTGAACCTGAAGAACCTGCTGTACCATGCACTATCTATAGCGGCTGAAAGTGCAATAAGGGTACAAGAAGCAGACCTTTGGCCGCAATCGGAGTAGGGTCTCGTATCAATACTGTTATGGTTTAACAGACATGGATGCAACGAAGAACTCAACAAAGGAACTGACTATTTGAGTCCGTTGTTGGATTTTACATCATACTCGGAAATAGTGATACCTGATAGAGAAGATTGAAAAGATTCCTTGCCTTTCAGGAGGGCTGTCCATCTTAACTGATGGTTCTTTACCGGGGATCTCAATTTCAGGCAACACTTCCGATTGGATGACGATTGCAGTGTGCTTTGCTATTATGAAATCTGTGGAGGAAAGACTGGCAAAGAATTTGAAGCAGATCGGCACAATCTGTGTGGACAGTCAATCAACGGACCTTAAAGGTTTTGGTATCAAAGTTTAAAAAGTCGAGATTAGTGTACAGATGTAGAACGGCGTTCTCAAAACTGCCAAAGAATAGTGTTCGACTCTGTTGGGTCCCGGACACAGTGACATTTCAGGAAACGAAATAGCGGATGAACTGGAGCGGAAAGGCTCAATGTGTCATATGGCTGGCAAATGCATCCTGGGAACATCGCACCGACTGTGTGATATCACGATTTATTTGGCCAGGACTTGATGGAAGACGAACCAGATCACTATTGGAACTGTATAGGAGGTCCGTTAGACGACTTATTGGAGTAATCGCGGGACACTGCGACGTCAGAGCTTTTACATCCAACTGGGAGACGACACAGGAAGATTATTGCAGGCTTTGAAAAATGAGGAGGAAATTGAGAACATTGAGAAGCTCTTCATAAAAGAAGGAAGCAATTTCTCGGTAAATGGTTCTTTGTTAGTCTCACTGAACTGTCGTCATGCAACATAGAGAATCGGGTGCAGTTCACTGATGGTTTGAGCTGGCTTAAGAATAGAGGACCATAGTGTCCCCACGTAATCTAACTACCTGTATATATAAAGTTGAAAGAGCACTTTTTAGCACTTCTATCGCTTCTCCACTGTACTATTCTTCTGAACTCTTTTTTATATTGTAAAATATTCTTCCCTTTTTATTTCTCCTTTCTTAAATCAGCACAATCACAATGGACCGATTATTGTAATGGCATGATATTGTGCTGTGTCATCACGTGTCCTCAACCTAAACCTAATACATAAGTAACTTAGATTAAAAATCGGCAAATTTCTTTAACTCAGAATTAAACAACAATTTTGGAGAAAGGACATAGGGTGAGGGTATTCAGTAGTCGGTTCACTTGACAAAAATTTCTATACTGCTTCCAAAGTAAAAAACTGCACTGTTTTTTATGTTGTAAATCAGTGGTAGGCATCCTATTGCCTCGAGAGGCCGGCAGTAATCGATTATTTTCACACAGACACGTACTCGAAAGTTTTGTTTGATCCCAAATAGGCCGTCTCTGCTGAGTGTTATGAATGCAACACAACACACGCTTGTTTCACATTAAACACAATAACATACACAAGTACAGACAGAAAAACAAAGTACTATGTGCGTGCGTTCGGTTATGCCTGCTACTGTTGTAATTATTTGAAATATATAAAATGTTCTGTTTATGTTGTCATTTTTTCAAACAGAACATGCAATATTTTCAAAAAAAACAAGTGTTTGATAATTTGAAAATATGTTTTAATAATTTACCTGACGTCATAACATCTTCTGAATATTTTAATGACACCATTGGCCATTGCATAAAACAATGTTGCTATTTACTGTTATCACACGAATGTGAAAAACTGACAAGTGGTTTAATTTGACGCAATATCGTTAAAAAACAAAAGCTAACCGCCAAGTACAACCCCGCCAACGTCTAAAAGTGCCAAACAAACACGTCCATTAGAGACATATGTATGTAGATAGTAAATGAAATCAACTAAATTTGGTGGAACGTTTCTTTATAAATATATATATTTGTACCCATAGATAATAAGCACACATCTAAACATTTTAATCCCCAGTACCATTCGGCAGTCAGCAGTTGCAAATTTAATTAAAAATATGGCTGCAAACAAAAAACGAAACACAAAAAAAAAACTTTAAAATCTAACCACCACTGCTGCTGGTGGTGGCGGTTGTTGGTTACTGCTGGCGTTGCGTCACAGTACTCGGATAAAAATTTGTTGTCTGTTTACTTTTCACATTTGACGTGGTGGTAAAATAATATATGTACACATCATGGACACAACAGACAGACAGACAGACTCAACCGACCCGACCGATTGCAAACCAACAAAATAATTAAAATAAACACTTTTAAATTGAAAATCCAATATACATCCGTCTAAAATCCGAAAAACGACGATGCGACGAGACGATGAGGAAAGGCATTAAAGAAGGAGAGAAGAAAACGTCATTCTTCAATCGCTTCAAATATTTACATTCGCGCATTCATTCATAAATGACAAAACACGAAAGCAACAATTGAAAGAAATGTGTACTGACATTATAACATAGGCGTTAAAGAGCAGAGGATAATTCATTTCGATACACCCTACTGAACGATATAAAACTATGAAATTTGCGATGTTATAGTTTATTTAAGTTAATGGCATGCTACCTACCATGAGTATTAGGGGGGAAGGCAAAAGAAGTAACTAAAGTTCAACTACCTCCAAGGGGTAGCCCAAAAAAACTAGGATCAGGTCTCTTCTTCTTCTTATGTGCCAGCAGCAACAAAACTTCTCATATGTAGCTGCACGTAGAAAAGAATTACAAGCGCTTCGGTCTTTGCGCTCCGTAGATAGTTCGTCACACCAAGCTTAGATAACAGCTCTTTCACCTTGTCCATCCAACGAAGTTTGGGTCGTCCTCTCCTGAGCAGCCTATCGGGTATATTGCTGAAGGCTTTTCGAGATGGATCATTTTCATCCATTATTCGTACAACATGTCCAGGCCATCACAGTCGGTCTATTTGAAAGCTATTGACGATGTGGTTATACAGCTCATGGTTCATTCGACAACATTGATCCGCTTGTGTCATTATCCAGAATTCTAGAGACCACATAGGTTTACATGAGTCTCGCCGAGCAGACCTTAACAATAACATATTACAATGCGATTGCCAGCGCCTCTCTAGGATGGTCAAGGCAAACTTGAACCATCTGGGAATTTTGGTAGCAAGCTAACGCCATTGTCCCACACAAGTGCTCCCACAAGTAGGCCTACATCAACGATCAGGCAGTCCTGGGGCTCCTTATCCCCAAACTACCGGTCACACTCACCAGTTGGAGTTTCGTAGGAAAGCTACTACCAATTTCTGATTTAATGAATCATACTTCACAGGATTGGTCGCCTTTAGCTGAGAGCAGACATGGAATTTTTACATATCCGCAGACACCGATATTTTTATACCAGCACTCCGGATAGATGGAAACGGTTTGGTACTACACTACAGTCATGCATCACCCTCACCGGTGGGAGACGGGAAGTACTCCACACCCCTTCCGCTCACTATGCTGTAAAAACGGATCAGTGTCTGGTAGAGTTGGATCTTTGTTCTTCGATACTATTGCTTAGCGCATAGTAGCAATGGTTTGCGATCAATATTCGTCTCTCGATTTCCGGCAGACCCAAGGTATACAAATCATATACCACTACAAAGTTATAGTTGTCATCGTTCACGCAGCGTCTCAAACGAATAGAATTCCATTCCAAAAGGAATGACAGCGGGACTCCTAATGGTCACTCCATTTCCTTATCGTCACTCCATTTTTGTGTTTACAGACGGTTTGAAAATAGAACAGAGCACAGGTCCTGGTGTTTACAGCGAAGACCTGCAATTAAGCCTCTCTTTCAGGCTACATAATGAATGCAGTGTTTTTCAGGCTGAGTAACTGACCATTCAGAAAGCCGCGGAGACTATAATGGAATTCGGAATTGATACTGGCAGACGTATAACTATCTGTGTGGATAGTCAGGCAGCAATAAAAGCAATCAATTCTTCACTGTGTAAATCAAAATACGTGAGGAACTGTAAGGAGAAGTTGGATGGACTAAAGCGACTATATATCAGCCCATGTTGGGTCCCAGGACGTTGCGAGATTCCTGGTAATGAATCAGCAGACCTATTGGCCAGAGCAGGCTGTACCATGTCTGATCTTGACTACCTGGAAGATGTTGACCCGCCCATTTGTTATCTTTTTGGCTTAGTGGAAGATTGGATGTGAAAAACAGCAAGCAGACGTTGGATCTTCTGAACCGACTGTATAACTGCTAGATCGCTGTGGCCCGAATACAGCAGGTCGCGATCGGCGTACATGGTTGGTATGTGCCAAAGTGAACTGAGACTGGCCTATGGAATTCTAACATGACATTGCAATATCAGGCACCTGACAGGCAAAAGGGATGGATCCATATCGGACTACTGACGTGTGTGTGAGGACAAGGAGAAGCTCGAGATGAAGAAACATCTTTTTTGTAGCTGCACCGCTCTAGACACTTAGTTATATAGAAGACCTACACTCAAAATAATATCACGTTTTCCGTACTTAAATCATTCCGTAGCGGTGTCAAAGTACGGTGGTAAGTACGGGTTTTCTTAAACCCAGTATAAAATACTTGATCCAAGAACGGAAAATCCTAGCCTGGCATTTTTATTTGTAATGCTCACTAGGCCTGGTGTGGCTTAATTTTTAAGTATAGAATTCTTAATTGTAAATGGCATTAAGCCTGGTGGGGCACAGTGGGGAAAAAAAGTTTTTTTTTGACATTTGAAATTTTAGGCCGCAATTCTTAACCGATTTTCAAAATTCTTTTTTTGTATTATTGGAAACAAAATTGCGCACAGATTGTACGTTTTTTTTTATTCTGAATTCCTTACCGTTATTTTTTTTAAATTTATTAAAGTCTATGCAACAATAATTTTTGACTTTTATGTCAAATATTTTTTGAGCTACGTGTCCTAAAAATTACGAACTGACCTCAATTAATGTGGACATATGTTACAAATTAAACTCAGTGAAAAAATAAGACAAAAAATTTTTTTTGGCACAACTGCAGGTAAATATGTGGAGGCACTATTTTCACACTTTAACTACGTATCCTGCTCATAATTATTGTCCGATTAGAACAAAACCTAACATATAGCCTGGAAAAGTTTTAAGAAAGTCGTCTGTAAAAAATAAGCCAAATCGGTGAAGGTCGCCATGCAATTTTTTTGCATATGTACCAAAATAATGCAGTTTTAAACTTCTGATAAAATACAATTTTGTGTCTACAAGTACGCTAAGTTGTGTGCTTTTCATTTAAAAAGACCAATACCTTAATATGTTACATCATCTGTCAAAATAAGGAAACTTGTGAAACGCTTAAACACTTTTTAAATTTCAATACTAAAGTTAACCTAAAAATCGATATATTTCCTGAAGAAATTGGAAAAATTTTAGTTTCACTCTCTTTTTTTCAATTATGTATCAAAATATCATAAGGCATACATAATTAAGCCTAATAATATATATGAAATGTGTATATTGCGATTTTAAGCCCTATATATTGCAAATATATTTGAATTTTGTATAAGCCTTCAACAAATTTCGTTATTTTGACAGGTGATGTATCATATTAAGGTATTGGTCTTTTTAAATTAAAAGTACACCAATTAGCCTACTTGTAAACACAAAATTGTATTTTATCAGATGGTTAAAACAGCATTATTTAGGTACATATGGAAAAAAATTGCATGGCGACCTTCACCGATTTGGCTTATTTTTTACAGACGACTTTTTTAAAACTTTTCCAGGCTATATGTTAGGTTTTGTTCTAATCGGACAATAATTATGAGCAGGATACGTAGTTAAAGTGTGAAAATAGTGCCTCCACATATTTACCTGCAGTTGTGCCAAAAAAAATTTTTTGTCTTATTTTTTCACTGAGTTTAATTTGTAACATATGTCCACATTAATTGAGGTCAGTTCGTAATTTTTAGGACACGTAGCTCAAAAAATATTTGACATTAAAGTCAAAAATTATTTTTGCATAGACTTTGATAAATTTTAAAAAAATAACGGTAAGGAATTCAGAATAAAAAAAAAACGTACAATCTGTGCGCAATTTTGTTTCCAATAATACAAAAAAAAGAATTTTGAAAATCGGTTAAGAATTGCGGCCTAAAATTTCAAATGTCCAAAAAAACTTTTTTTTCCCCACTGTGTGGGGCTAGATTTGTCAGTATAGATTTCTTAATTTTAGATAACAAAATATTTTTTATTAAATAATATGCGGATAGCCATTTCGATAGTTGCCAAACTACGCCATTAGATTCTTTTTTTGTGTCTTCTCCACTATCATCACAAACCTTAAATGTCATAAGCACCACGAAAGTATCGAGAAGCCAAAACACAACAGTGCGAAAATGGCATCAACGAATAAGTACTTTTTCCTCCAAAAATAGGAATTTTACACTAAAATGCAGAGTCTCTCTCTACAATCTGAGTAGGAGATTTAATAAGTTTCATGCGCTGCCTTTCATGGCTAACTAGGCCAAGATAACAATTAGAGTTTCCACGATTTTCTCTTCCTTTTCCATCCATTCCCTCTCTCTTTCTTTATTCTTCCCTTCCCCTTCTCATTTTTCTAACGGACAATCGCAATGAATCAGCAGATCTCAATGTGTAGTGGGATCTGGTTTTTACCGGATTATACGTGTCCACAACCTAACCTTACCAAATCGAACTATGTTCGTTGAAACAAATAACTTGATTTAGTCCTCATTATCCCTAAACCCCTTCTTCCGTCTGCTTCTCAATGCTTGAAAAGGCCGCAGACACATACCGCAGTCCTCGGCCAATGATATCCATATAATGGCCATACGTGAGCAGCATGTGACTCATTGACGATGGTGTCAGTCTATTTACCACAGTCTTCATTAGCATTATGATGTTAAAGAGGCAGACCTCCGCCACGTCTTTAGCCTCGATTGGTAGAATATAGCTCTATCAGATTTTTGCCAATTTTCACTGAAGACTTTTTGTCAGTCAGTGTCATTCCGAAAAGTCGTATCAGGCTTTTTGGGGATACCATTAGCAACCTATAATTTCAGTCGTACCCGACTGTAAAAGATAGACATTTTTGTCTTCTCCAGGATTTGTAGTAGTGAGCATATCTGGTTGGTCATCGAATTACCAGGACTAAAGCCAAACTAATAAGGTTCAATCAGATTCGTAAGGACGGGCTTAAGTTTTTTTTACAAAACAGACTAGACAGGATTTTGTATGCGATGGGTAAAAGACTGATGGAGCAATAGTTGGTACAAACAGGACATAGAACACTCAGAATCTAATCATTTGGCATGCATTCCTTTAGCCAAACTGTGGTTATGAGCTGGTGCATACACGTTGCCAGCTCATCTCCGCCGGTTTTATAAAGATCTGCCGGCAGTCATTCAGCCCCATCTACACCGTCGTCGATGATTGTCCTTATTTCGTCACATATGTTACCTTCGGAAACGAGCAGTGTACGAAAGTGTTCCCTAAATATTTGCAGCACACTCTTCGTGTCCGTGACCAGATTTCCATCTCTGTTCTTACAGGTGAGGATCTCTGTTCCAAAACATTTGCCTTTTCCTGTAATTTTTTATATCCTTGATGTCTCTTTTCTCCACAGTCGCTTTTTTCGCCTCAAAAAGCGTTTCATCTCCCACCTCATCTGATAATATCGTTCCATCACTGTACGCGTTGCCAAGTATCCTTGTCCTCAAACACTGCGCGACATTCCTCATTGTACCAGGGCTTGTCTGAGAGTGTTTTTTTTATAACCTAGTACAATCGTTGTTGCTGTGGAATACAGCCTCTGTGTGTTGTTTGTAGCAATTAAGAGAGTTGGTTGGTAGCCATTGGCTACATCGGTGGTATGCAGCATTGAGATGTCTAGCTTCTTTTGAGTTTTGTTACGAGTGTTCTTAGCAATACTTCATCATGGCTGCAACTAGGTTGTGATCAGAGTCAATATTTGCACTGCCCATCACACGCACGTTCACAACTCCTGAGATAGGTCTTCCATCTATTACCTCGTGGTCAATCTGATTTCTTGAATGGATCACGTGATATCCATATTGCTTTGTGGTTTCACACACTTCCATGTTTCTTGCCGACGTAAAGCAAAGAGAGAAGGTCTGACCCGATGGTGTACTCCACCCCACTTGAACATACTATAATGTCGCTATTCTTGCCCTTGATTTAGAATAATTAGAATTTTATTTAAATACATGCATCACCAATAGAACTATTTCATTACTGCAGATACTAATGGTGTCAGAAAATTTGTATCCCATTTCAACAATTGTTCTCTACTCATTTTCTGAGACAGTGATAATTCACAATTCTGCCACCTTCAAGCTATAAACAAAGTTCAGCATTCAACTGTCTTCATCCATCCGTGTTTCTACATATTTCAATCAATTTACGTATAGCTACGTCATTGGACACTACTCCTCCGAACATTTTTCGATCTTTATTACCGTACAAGGTCCGAAATCCATGCCAAGGTCATCAGCCTTACACTTCAAGTCGATCATAAAAACGACTCTGAAGAAACAACTTACTTACTTACTTACTTAGCTGGTACCTCTATGCAATCCCAGTGGATTATATACCGCACGTAGAAAAATATTATAAGCGCCTCGATCTTCTGCGCTTCTTCTCCAGTTAGTCACACCAAGTTCTGTAAGGTTCTCAGTAACCTGATCTTTCCAACGGAGTTTAGGTCGCCCTCTTCTGCGCCGTCCATCGAGTTCATTGTCGAAGACTTTTCGAGCTGGAGCATTTTGGTCCATGCGTACAACATGACCTAGCCAACGCAACCGTTGCACCTTAATGCGTTTGACCACGTCAATGTACAGCTCGTACAGCTCATGATTCATACGACGCCGATACTCTCCGTTAACGATGATGGGCCCATATATTTTACGGAGTATTTTTCTCTCGAATACTGCCAGAACCGATTAATCCGCTTGTGTCATAACCCAGGATTCTGAGCCATACATTAAGACAGGTAGAATTAGTATCTGGTATAGCTGGAGTTTTGTTCGTCGAGAGAGGGCTCTGTCATTGAATCGCTTGCTTAGTCCGTAGTAGCATTTATTTGCAAGCAGGATTCTTCTCCGGATTTCTAGGCTGACATTATTTGCTTTGTTGATGGCGGAGCCTAGGTAGACAAAATTATCTACCACCTCGAAGTTATAGTTGTCAACGTTCACACAGTTTCCCAAATTCTTTGTTCGTTGAAACTAATAACTTCGTTTTGTCCTCGTTCACCGTTAGGCCCATTTTCGCTGATTCCTTCTGAATACCTGAGAAGGCTGCAGTCACATCCCGCAGTTTTCGACCGATGATGTCTACGTCATCAGCGTACGCGAGTAGCATGTGGCTTTTGTTGAATATAGTGCCACTCGTGTTTACTGCAGCTTTTCTCATTATCATCTCCATCACAATGTTGAAGAGATCGCACGATAGGCCGTCGCCTTGTTTTAGGCCTCGTCTGGTATAGAATGGCTCCGTAAGGTCCTTGCCAATCTTCACTGAAGACTTCGTGTCAGTCAGCGTCATTCCGCAAAGACGTATCAGCTTCGCTGGAATGCCAAACTCAGCCATGGCTTCAAGTAATTTCTGCCGTATCGGGCTGTCCTTATGCCTTATATGCGATGGGTAAAAGGCTGATCCCGCGGTAGTTGGAGCACACACTTGGATCACCTTTTTTCATCACAGGACATAATACGCTTACATTCCAATCGTCGGGCATGCACTCCTTAAGCCAAACCGTGCGCAGGAGCTGGTGCATGCTCGTTATCAACTCCTCGCCACCGGACTTGAAGAGCTCTGCGGGCAGACCGTCGGCACCGGCTGCTTTGTTGTTTTTCAGCCGCGATATTGCTCTTCTTACCTCGGTATGACTTGGTGGTGGGCAATCTAAGCCGTCGTCGACAATTGGCGTGATAACTTCACGTGCGCTGCCTTCTGGAACCAGCAGTTGCTGGAAGTGTTCTCTCCATTTGTGCAGCACACTCTGCGTATCCGTGACCAGATTTCCATCACTGTCCTTACAGGTGGGGAGGCCATTACCGTATCCATTTGCTCTTACTTTCTGGTGAAATTTTCGGGCCTCACCTCTATCCCTGTATCGCTCTATATCCTCGTTCTCCCGTTCCTTCATCTGACGTTTTTTTCGCCTAAATAGCTGTCTCGCCCGTTTTACTTTCTCCTTATGCCGTTCCCTAACAGCACGGGTTACAATTGGCTGTAGCGTTGCCATATAAGCAGCATCCTGTTCCTCAGACGCTATGCGACATTCTTCATCGTACCAGGATTCGTCTGAGCGCCGCTTTTCATATCCTAGCACGGCTGTTGCGGCGGTTGCCATGGAATGCACAATATGCTGAAACAACTACAAATCTCAATTCAAACTTCCCGGTTAACAAATATTACCTCGTCTTGGCTGCCTAATAATAATTACCACCTTCGGCCAGGAACCAAAGTTACCAGTCAGGCTAGAAGTTATCATCTTATGACCCTAGTATGTTTGCTCTGCCGTTATCATATAAAAAATGCCGTTCATTGTAATACTTGAATTAGCACTCTCTATCTAGCCGTGTTGTGCTTATACCAATCGGTCGCCAGCTTAAGTTTAACGAACCGTAATTTATATATTATATAAAACAAACCAGACTTATTCCATTACTCAGACAAGTATGCATTGCAACGTACATACTTTACTGCGGTGATATGGGCAACCTGGTCAGGTTCACATCTATCTAAACTCGTTAATTAGTTTTTGACCATATGGTATCAAGAGACACCTATTTCCATTTCTCTCGAGAATCAACTCTTAGTCTACTCGCGTAACTTTGAGTTTTACCACAGCGGCCAGGTAGTGTCGGTAGGAAAACTACATCTGGGTAACCTGGCCTCCCGCAACACCATCTTTAGACTGCTTGGTCGGTGCTCGTAAGATGAACTATCTTTACTACCATCTGTTCGCCAACGCAGGGCCAGAAACAGGCTCACTGGTGGTTCTCTCAAGTTCGTGGGCGATACTTCCCAAGAGCCTCCCGGAGGAGAACCCCTTGCGAGGACGCGAAGCTTACAGTCCGACTTCTGAACTAAGATAATCCTTCCTTCCTTATTTTAGCATTTAAATCTCCCAGAACAATAATGTCATGGGCAAGTCAGCGGTCAAATATGTCCTGCGGGTGCACATTCGCATTTCCTGTATGACGATGTCAGCCTTGTTTTTGTTTGACAATTGTATAAAGGCGTTCTTGGTTTCTCTTTTCTTCGTATTTTCATAATCCTTTTTTTGTTTAAGGAGTTTGACTTATAAGGCCACCGCTTGGGACTGCAAGATTACACAAAGAGATTCTAGTTTTTACCAAGTAAATAACGATTATAAAACTCAAATTGGAAAATCCTTCATTACCCGTGCGGAACGTATCGGTATACTATATACATCGATACGTTCAGATATTGTTGCAACACAAAAACAGTGTCATGTGCCAAATTTCATTAAGATTGTTAGAAAAATTTGATTTTTGTTCAATATATATTATGTGAAGGGTTATGGTCAACTGCCAGGAATTTTACACTTCTCAGAATTTATCTAGATTTCGCCTATTTTCATTATAACGTTTCCACTTATAGACTACTAGTATCTACATCTTTACTTTTCACTAAGGCATATATCAGAAAAAAATTAGCTTATAGTTCCTTCATAACAGATACAGTTATTTTACATAAGTCAATTTCCGGAAAATCGCCCAATTGGGCCTTCATTTAGACTGATTATCAGATATCGCTTGCCACTGTAGCTCTACGGCGAGTCGTCATTGCTTAACGCATTACACTGCGGACTTGTGTTATCAATTGTCTTGCATGTATAGTATGGATTGTTTTTTTTTAGAGAGATATAGTTGTTTTGTGGACAGACACACACAGAGTGACAGACAGTCCACAGTACCCACGTACATTGTACGTAAATAATGTACCTCAAGTGGACATGGGCTGTGTGTTGGTTACTTGGACGACTTGACTTCATAAATCTTAAGGCGAAAAATATATAATCTTATGTGTGTGTGAATGTACGTAGATTTGCCGTTATTTAATTCATACAATCGTCAATTGTTCTGATTTATAGTAGGGATTTTTTTTTTTTGGATTTAAATTGTTATGTATTCATCCAAGCGGCGGTCGGTGTCCGAGCTAAACCCCCAACCGATTGAGGGTGTGTGTGTGTGTGGCAGTATTACAATACGAAAAAGGTCCATCATTTGGTCAGTTTTTTTTCTCTTTTCAAATTGAAACCAAAAAAACGCACTACTACCGACTTATTAATGCAATAAAAAATTGATAGTTTTGTAAGTGGTGTGGTTCATGTCGCCGCTTTTGTTTATGTTGTTGCATGCTGCACTTTTAGTTTGTTGTAAACGCGTTTTCCGCTACTTGTGTTTTTCTGTTATTGTTGTTTGCTATTGTTGTTGATGTGTGGCGTAAAATTTTCAGCTCGTGCTCTTAAATTAATAACACCTTGCTGTCGTGTATGTATTGTGTTGGGCAATAATGGCAGCGATAGACTCAATCAAAATTGCATCTCTGCCTTCTCTCAACAATTGGCAGTGATTATCTCTACCGTCCGTCTGTCTGTCTGTCACACCAGCCAGCGCGTTGATGGTGCCGCTGCATTTCCATTTGCAATTATAAATCTCCACTGAGGTCACGTAGCAATTTCTTTAATCGCTTAAGGTCAGCTTGGCATTACGAGCTCAGTTAATATACTCGCGGCGCATTCGTCAATGTATCAGTATCTATGTACGAGTATGAATGTCTCAGGTATCACCGCCACAGTAGAGTTTCGTGCCCGTTTTTTGTTTTAGGTGCGACAAATATTTGCATGTTGTCTCTTCGAGCTTTGTGTACACATGTAGAGTTCTTTATGAAATCAAGGTTTTTTTTTGCTTTTAACCAAAATATCGAAGTTCTAAATATTCTTGGTCAACAAAAAACGAATATTATTAATTTGTTTTTGAATGATCGTTCTTCATTCATGTTTTCTGTTGTCTGTTGGTTGCATTTTTATTATGAAATTCTGTTGAATTTTTTAAAGTTTTTTTTTCATATAAATTTCAGCACATTTTGTCACACGGGCTGATTTGGCTTGCACTGCCTTAAATGCTTGCTTAATATGTGACTATAAGAAGTTATGATAAAAAAAAACTAGTCTTACATAACTGTGTTTATTGTTAAAAATGCACTAGTTTTAAATATTATTATATTTTTCACAGGTAAATTGCGGTTGATGCATTTTTTCAACCTATACACCCATAGGCCAGGGGAGTATATATATTTTGATACGATTTAAGCATTATTTAATACGAGTTAGTAGTAGCTTAAGAACAAATTCGTTTTACGACTTTTTAAGACGTTTGAACCACGTGCGTCTGTCTGACTGGTTAGATAGTGGATAAGATAACTTGAATATAAGTATGCCTTCACTGATCCTTATGCAATGTTAACAGTATATATTCCACTTTATTTAAGGTATTGAAAATATCTTGAATAGTCTCACTCTCCTCCTATAGACCTACTTACTTACTTACTTAGCTGGTACTTCTTTGCAATCCCAGTGGATTATATACCACACGTAGAAAAATATTATAAGTGCCTCCTATAGACCTAATTGTTGAAAATTAATAATACTTTTATAATATTAATACTTTATATATTAAATTTACGTTAAGTGTATCAAATGATACATCAAATTCGGCTTACGAACAGAAAAGTGTTTTTTATTTTATTGTTTAAATATTTTGGTCAAATTCAGTGTGTCACGCACTAGGATGACGCGTTTCGAACTCCATGACGAGTTCATCTTCAGACCCCTTTGTGACCAACTGATACACAATGGTACATCATCAGCTGTATATATATCTACAATTATGTCAAACATGTACATAAGACCGGGTCGGTCCCCATACAAATGCAAACAACAGGAAAAAATATTAGTGTTGATGCTGTAAATACATCTTTTCATACGTAACTCTTTTGTTTTTGAATAAAACTGTATACTTCCAAAGCAAAATGTTCTTGGTTTTTCAAGTACTTTAATTCTGAGAATAAATATTTTTAAATTTTAGGAGTAGAAATTGCTCTAAATGAGGCCATCATTACAAGATGATGTCGTATGTCAGCGACATCTATAGGACAAATGTAGTACTCGTCGAGACCTATACACCGATGTCTTTGATTTGACGATTGAGCCACAAACAAAAAAACAGTGATAAAAAAACGATTTTGGCTGTTTTTTCGGGGGGTGGGGGAGGAAAAATTTTTTTTTTTTAAGTTGTCTCGAGGTGATCTTTGATATTTGCCCTCGGCTTTGGAAATTTTTTTTCGCGACCCGGCCTAATGTACATGCGAAGTAGATATCAGCCGAAAATGTCCAGCACCAGTGTTGTATTATTTGAATTTGACCGTTAATATTCAAACATGAGAAATGGAGGAAATTCTTTCCCCACGATTCCCCTTTTTACCTTAAAGCTGAAGCTTCTTTACAAGGTTTTGTTGGTAAACTAAGATTACTTAAAATTTTTCTATGTCAAAGTAAGGCATTTAGTTTTTAGGCCGTGCCGTGCCAGAGTATTTTAAACTGTTTGATTGTTAATTTTAGTCGATCGTGTTTTTATATATTAAATTTACGTTGTGTATCAAATGATACATCAAATTCGGCTTACGATCAGAAAAGTGTTTTTCTGAAGATGAACTCGTCATGGAGTTCGAAACGCGTCATCCTAGTGCGTGACACACTGAATTTGACCAAAATATTTAAACAATAAAATAAAAAAACACTTTTCTGATCGTAAGCCGAATTTGATGTATCATTTGATACACTTAACGTAAATTTAATATATAAAAACACGATCGACTAAAATTAACAATCAAACAGTTTAAAATTAATACTTTATCCCATATTTATTACACTGTGCGACAGGCCAAACCGGCGGAGGTTTTGTCTAGATTTTTGTTGTGACCAATATCAATAATATTAATGTCAGTCAGTAGCTAACATATTCAAATTAAACTAGCCAAAAATTAGATCATAACATTAGTAATCGTTAATTTGATCAGAGAGGAAATATCATTCCTCGCAAACTATTATCGTTTGTTATATTGGTAGGATAGTAGTATTTAACCCATTATGAGCCACTACCCTTTATAGTTGGAGTTTTCTCAAAATTTTTAGAGCAATACCTTATTATGGACTAATCAAGAAAATTTAAAAAATAAATTTCTGATATTTCTATTGGTTGTCGAGATATGGCTGCGGTAGTTTCTACCCTTTGGGCTGTATCATATACTTAATTTATATAAAAACAACACCAATTCCAGACTATTTAGAAACTTTTACATGTTATGTTATAAAAATTTTTGTTTATCTAATTCAATAATTCGGGAGTGTGATGCTAGGTAAAGCTTCTGATCGGTTTAACTTGGCAAACCCAGAGTGATCCTTGCCAATAACACTTCAAGTCTACTCACAGAGCTCCGTTTTCGTGGTACTACTGCGGACGGAGTCCCTCCACGTGGTGACGCCTAGAAACGTGCATTTGACACCTGTCAGAGCACGGCTAACCGAAAGAGGCGAAACCTAAAACCCAGGCATGTCGGTTCAGAGTGAGCGGTCAGCGTCTGACCCAGAATGAGCGGCTAAACCACGACGTGGTAAGCTGGGCTTGCAACCCGCCACCGACGTTTGGACTATTGCGATGAAAAGAAGCAAGAAAAGTATCAAATGGACCCCCTAAAATGTTGACGACCACCGCAAACGAACTAAGGACCATGATTTGAGGATATGCACCTGGAATGTTAGAACACTGTATAGACCAGGTGCCTCCATCCAACTGACGGAAGTCCTCGAAAAATACAAGGCTGAAAAAACCGCTTTACATGTAATCCGGTGGATGGTAAACGGGTGATCGCGCATGAAAGCGTGCGACATCTACAATAGTGGCCATGCGGACAAGCACGAGTTTGGATGTGGTTTTGTAATTGACAAGAGACTGCGACACCTAATCTCACGGTTTAATCCGGTGTGTGAACGAATAGCCATCATAGGAGTCAAGACAAAGTTTTTCCACATAACACTTATATGTGTCCATGCTCCGACAGAAAAGAAAAGCGATGAGGACAAAGACATCAAAAATGTACTAGGCGATTTTAATGCTAAAATAGGCAGGGAGACCGCACTTGAGCCTACCCATCGGAAAATTCACCGAAACGTCGAACAATGGCATCAGACTGTTTGATTTCTCTGCGGCAAGAAATATGGTTGTTAGCAGCACTAGATTTGACCACAGAAATGTTCATAAGGCAAAATGGTTATTTCCAGATTAATTGACGAGGAATCCGATAGATTCGATGGAAATCACGCATCGAGTGATCAGGGGTGCGAATATTGACTCCGATCACTACCTTACCGCAGTTAAGTTACGCACAAGACTAAGTATGGCAAAAACGTACGAAACTAGGCACAACGAAAGCTGGTCATCGCTAAACTACGGACCACGGAGGTAGCGGACGCCTACTCCAACCACATAAATCCACTGCTACTGAATGCTTCAACCCCTGATAAAATTACCTCGCAGTGGCATTATATAGCCGACTCCATAGAACGGACTACGGGAAGCGTACTTGGGTACTCAAAGCCGTTTCAAGACGAATGCTGCATACAGGGCGAAACTGCAGCCAATGGCAACGCGAGCTGTTCGTGATCGGCACAGGGAGAAGAGACGAGAGGCAACTCGTCTTTTTAGACGGAAAAAGAAGGTGCTGCAAAGGATAGACAGGATGAGTGCACAGAGTTGCTCCGAAGTAGAGGGGAAGCCTGAAAATTCTACCAGAGAGTTAGGCCGAGAAAGCGTGGAACAGGGTTGCCCTCCTCCAAGGACAGCGATGACCAGCTAGTGACAGACCCGGAAAACGTTCTGAAGATAAGGAGAGATCATTTCAGAAATCTGCTGGACACGGACACCACTTCAGAAGACCACTCTCCAATCCATGACGATGGAATAAACTGCCCACCTCCGAGCCAGAGCGAGATACGTGTGGCAATATCCGAAGAAGAAGCAGGATGAGTGCACAGAGTTGCTTCAAAGAAGAGGGGAAGCCTAATGCCAATTGTAGAAAAGCTAATTGGATCTTATCAGTGCGGCTTTAGACCTGGAAAATAAAAAATGTCCTTTACGACAAATCCTGGAAAAAAACTCATGAAAAGCAGATCGACACCTACCACCTCTTTGCCGACTACAAAGCTGCTTTCGACTCTCCGATAAAGCCATGTCTGAGTTTGGTATTCTTGCAAAGCTAATTCGACTTTGCAGATATTCCTTGGAAAACACCATATCCTCGGTTAAGATTGGTAAGGATCACTCCAAACCATTCAACACGAAACGAGTCTCAGGAAGGGTGGTAGCTTCTCCTGTACACTATTTAATATAGTTATGGAGACGGTGATGAGAAAGGCTGGTGTCAATATGTCTGGCACCATATTCCACAAGAGCCACGTGCCACTAGCCTATGCCAATGTTATAGACATCATTGGCCGAAATCTTCGGGATGTTACTGCAGTTTTCTCATCACTGAAAAAGAAGTCGGAAAAAATGGGTTATGCGGTCAACGAGGACAAAACAAAAATAATGATTTCGATGAACAAAGAGTCCTTTCGACTGTGTTTGCAATTCCTGCTAAGTTTATACGACTTTGCGGTATTACACTGGCCAACGCGATTGCTGTATTGAAGATTGACAATGGACTTACCGAACCAATCTTTACCAGACGAGCCCTTAGACAGGGCGACAGCCTATAACGTGTACTCTTAAACATACTTATGGAGAAGATATTAAGGAAAGCTGCAGTAAACACGTCTTGCATTATTGTAAATGTGTCCGCAGATTGTACACATATCATTGGTCGTAAACTGCGAGATGAGACTGCAGTCTTCACAGGTATTCAGATGGAGTTAGCCAAATAGTACAAATAGTGGTAAAAATACCCATTACGTAATCGCTAATGTCAACTATATTTAGTAGCAGTTAGTGATGATTCACTCGCTTATATTGCACCTCAAATTAAGCATTGGAGTGCCATAGGCCGTTTATTCGGTGCGCGCTCACTTACAAAGAAAGCAACGATGTTAGTAAGTGCCATTTCAGTTGCACCTACGTAATAAGCGCAGTTAAGGTGAGGTTGATAACACGCTTGATTGCGAAGTAAGTGACGATGTCAGTAGGTGCCATTTCAATCGGAGTTATAATGAGTGTACGATATTTTTGACATTACACACGCATGACATTCTAAAATTATGTGGACCCATCATTGTTAATAGAGAGTATCGACTTCGTATTGGCGTGTTGAAGCGCAGTGTGTTGGCTAAGTATGTATGCATTTTCATGCTACAGCTTGAAAGGTCATCACCAATGAACTGGTAACACGTCTCAAAAAGGCGGTAAAAACTCCGTTAGAATGACATGTTTACTGAAAACCTTTCAGAAATATGTGTGATTAACTGGAAAAGAGGCGCCTCAGGTGGAAGGGGATAAAATACTTTTCTACCTAAGGCATATATCGATATAGTACGATTTGTTAGGCAAAATGATATCCAAGTACGTAAGTAAGTAAGTATTATATGCATAAAAGTCGCGTGTTCTAGCCACCATGGCACGGTCAGCCAAAATTTATACAATTATTTTGTTTTTTAATTCCAAGTCATCGTTAAGGCAAATATTTACTATAAAATATTCCCATAAGCCACTATTTCACTATAAACTCATAATATATTAAAATCAATTTGTGTTTTAATTGTAATTACCTACCGCCTGCTGCGAACTCAACTCATATACAACAGTAAACGAACGGAACGTTACTACTTCTCATAAACGCCACTTCACTGCGAACATTTTTATTTGAAGTGTTATCATTATTATCTTTCATATATTAACTACAATTATTAGTTTACCATTTATCAACAAATAAATAACGATAAAAAATTGAATGAAATTATAATTCTTGGATTATCTTTTTATATGTGGCATTTTTTACACTGTAATAAATTAAGATATTCTAAGTTTTTTACACGAAAAAAAAATTATTGTATTATAAGTTTTAACAAAGTCGCTAATATTATTTCTCATAGACAGACTACATTTTGCCAGCTCTTTAAAAATGCAAAAATCTAAACAAAATGAAAAATTGGGCAAAAAAAAAGAAAATTTACCCAAAACTTAGGGAACCAAGATTTCCCCAACAATTTTGAAAATCGCCTTAAAATGGTGACCCCAACGAAACGGCATTTTAAGGCCTTGCCTCCCAACGTCTATTCCTGCAAACACATAAAAAAGAAGGACTTGAAAATTAAAAAAAAAATTGAATAATTCCACATATTGTGCGTTTTCTGATTTTCTCGCAGAATGATTTCAAACTAAATTTAAAACAATAATTGATCGTTAAAACTATAATGAGTTCAATATTATTTATTTTGTAAATAAAATATAGTATTACATTTTTTACCACATTTCTCTCCGTGCACATCCCGTATGGAATTCCCTCAACGACCTTGTACTTTGCGCTCTGCTCTTTTCTTATACCAAACAACAACACTAAATAGCGCTTCCTCAGTAAAACATATAGGAAAGAATATCGATAAATATAGCCACTGCCACCGCCGACCACAAACCACCTACGAATCAGCCAACCACTTGGTTGAAACACCACAACCACACAACCAATTCTCCAACCGCTGAGCTAATAAATATTTACAACAGAACAGTGCAGAGAGCCCATGAATGGCCTATAAAGATATTTTAAAAGAGATAAGCGCCGACGTAGCTACAATTTCTTTGGATTTTCCTCAAGTATTTCCGTCTTCGACGAAATCATTCGATCACAGTATCTGACGAACACGTAATAGATAAGAGATAAAATGTTGCTGAAGTAATAATAATACCAACAAGATATGAATTCAATAGAAAAAAAATTCGTAATGTTTGTTGACTTTACTTAAAAAAAATCACAAAAAAAAAAACAAAAAAAGTGAACAAACGAACAAACGAACAAACACCTTCAGACGTTCACGCCGTAATGGCCGACAACCATTCTTAGTGTACCTGTGGGGGGTACAATGTTGCACTGCTTGTGTAGCGAAACGTTTCGGTAGAAAATTAACACAGCCAACAATCACCTATTTTCATTTTTAATTTATTTGTGTAAATATTTATACTTCTAATAAGTAATGTGCGTTCGTTTTAGAGTTTTTGCATGTTTCTCGCGTTTCTTATGACCTTGGCGCTGTGTTTTTTTTTCATCTGCCCGCCCGTTGTTGGGGATTTTTTTTTTCTCTATTCAGGTGAAACATCAAAATGCTATTAACGGACTGCAAACAATGGATTCGAAAAGATTTAAGAGGGAATGAGGTGGGAGTACTAGCTTTTTAGTGAAATTATTATATATTAGATTTTTATCAATTTTACAAGTTATCAATTGAAACGGGGTTTCGGTTAGACAACTTAATCTGGATCTTGGGATATAGGGAACTTATGAGAATGACAGATCACTCTAGATCACTCTTTCAATCAACATTGTCTCGCGAATTACGCGAGTACTGTTAATGCTTTCAAATCATGAATCCTAACTGGCGATAAAACTTTTGACCACATAACCTCAAAGATAAAATAATTTAACTATTTATGCGGCCAGTAGACAAGTAAAAAAACGGGAAATAAGATGCTCACCAAAATGATATGTTAGTAAAGCCATTGTTTCGCAAGCGCTTTGCGTCATAGCCCCGTCTTGTTGAACCAAATATCACCGGCATTACGAGCTTTAATTACTGGCAGTGGTAGGCTAAACACACGCACTCAACAATATGGTGCGCTTGTGTGAGGAGCTTCAGCGCTGTCAAATTGAACACGTTGAAAATTTTGTGTTCTCCCAACAATATTGCTCTCTGAACTATTGTTAAACATTGCTTCTCTGTCTGGATTTGTGTCCGCTTTTGTGTTGAATGCGAAACAAGCGTGTGTTGTGTTGGTTTTATAACTCTCAAGCAGAAACTGACTGTTTTGTATCAAACAAACTTTCGAGTACTGACTTAAGGCAACAAATGGTCCTTTATGATCGAATGGCAGCTCTCACCATTGAAGGTTTATTATGTCTGAACTCATTTTTAAAGATATATAAATCGGTAATAAGTGTCTACATTAGCAATTTGGTCACAAAGTCAGTTTTGTTATGAATAAAAAAGCGACGGAAAAAATGTTAAATCTTTTATAAGAATTTCGGATTATTGTTTGGAATCGCAGCAAACCCGACTTACGCACGATTTTGTTAAAATTTGGATTTAAATTCAAAGTTTTTGATATATAACTTTGCTTTGGTAAAAGAAAATTAAGCTTTGCAGGCCTGCAAAAGCAGTCAGAAGCACTACCCTACAAATGCAACCATCCTTTCAAATAACGTAAGGCGTCATAGGCATGCAATGCCTGCACATTCCATTTCTAATAGAAGCCCTTTTAGAAGGCATGCTAATGGCAGGAAATCCTGCTGGAATAACAATTTTTTTTATACTCCAGCAGCAGGAATCGAATTCGCGACCTCAATATTCATAGTTGGACATGTTATTTACTTGTTGTACGAAGAATATCCAACATGTGGCTTTCATAAACAACAGCATCCGCCTTATCTTCCCATCAAAGGCCTGTCAACAGGCCTAATTAGAGAAGTGATGTGTGCTATGAGCATTAATTCAGCGTTTTCATAACATGCCTAATTAAGGCAAGAAAGTCGGCATGCCCTTGGTGCACGTTTATGGAATTTTTTCGGAACTTTTGTTAGTCGTGGTGACGGACTAAATATGGCGTGTATATATGCCTGGCAAAAGGAGGCGTATTTGAATATCATCAAACTGATAGGTCCATATATTCTATGGAATACTTTTCTCTCGAATAATCCCAGGTTTTGTATGTCCGTTGTCGTAAGCACCCACAGAACGGGTAAAATAAGCACCTGGTATAGCTGTTTCTTAGTATACCGAGATAAGTTGGTGGTACTAAAGTGCTGCCGAAGTCCGTAAAAACATCTATTGGCGAGCATTATTCTCCGCTTGATTTCTTGGCTGACACTATTTATCTTATTGACGGAAGATTCGAGGTAGGTAAATTCATCTACTACCTCAAAACAATAATTGTCAACGTTCACGGTGCGTCCCCATCGAGAGGACTCTTTGTTCGTCGAAATCATTATTTTTGTTTTTTTTTTTCCTCGTTGACCGCTTAAACCATTTTTGCTGACTCATTTTCTAGCTATTAGGAAACTGCAATAACATCCCCTAGATTTCAGCCAATGATGTATATATAATCGGCATCGGCTATTGGCTCTTGGCTTCAGACATGTTGACACCAGCCTTTCCCATCACCTTCTCCATAACTATTGTTGAGGGATGAGTGTTGTTGTTGTAATTGTTGTTAATGTCTTTGGTTTTCGTTCACCTTTTTGTTTCTTTGTTTTGTTGTAATTATAACACTTGCTTTTAGTTTTTAAATTGTACAAAGTTTTGTTTATTTGTGTTCTTTTAGTGTTATAATACTTTGTGTTTAGTTTCTAATGTTTCAAATTATGTTTTTCTTGTGTTTTATGTTCACTATATTTGTTGTTAATGTCACTGTTGTCACTTGTTAACTTAAACGGGGGGATGGGTCGCGCGCGCTTTGAGATCACAAACTAGACTGCCGAGTTGCGCTCTTCACACATTCCTTTCACTGCACATCGAAATTTGCATATTGGAAAGAATGTGTGGAGAGTACAACAAACATAACAACAAATCATTACAATGTTATGTGTCGGTGGGTCTATGCGTGAGTATGTGTGGTAAACACATAACTCCCGTAAATGTACATTGTTGCGCAAATTAATAGCAACATCAATTATAAACATCCCGCCCCCCATGAGCGAGTGTTAAAAATTCAAAATTTAACAATCAAAATATTTAAATTCAAGGTAAAATCTATCTAAGTGACTTCAGTGACTTTTGATCTTTTAATTCAATAATACAAATTCAACTTATTAGATCAGTCTTATGGGTCAGTTACTTTTTTAAATTCAAAATTCAAAGTTGTTTAAAATTTAACGTTATTCAAAATTCAAGGTAATTCAAAATTCAATGTGATTTAAAATTCAATTAATTCATTGTCCTATGGACTTCAAAACTTAAATCTAGACTATATACGAAGTAATATACTGTGATGGCGGCTTCAATGGTTGAGGACAGGTCCCACGAAGACGTAGCCGAACGCTGTTTTGAGGGCTTCAACTCGTCCCACCTCGGTTGCAATTGCCCCGTCGCGTCTTATGGCTGGGTAGACATCTGCGCCCAGTTCAATGTCTATCGGCACATTGCTTCTTGGGTCGATGTCGGCTAGAGAGTCGTGGCTGAAGTCTGTTGTTGGGTCTTCAATGATTGGGTCCATATAGGGTCGGCGTGGCAAATCAGCGGTGACGACTGCAGTCACTTGGAGCACCCAATCTCGCTGCTGGTGGCGTGACATCACACGAAGGGTCGCAAATCTGTGGTCTCGTTGTCGAAAAGTGGCCAGGCCAAGTCGGCGTGCTGTAGAAGAGGCCACTCGTGAGACCACATTGGAGGGACAGACCAGGGCTCGCATTACCGCCCACGAGTCTTTGTTGTCATCAGCTACTCGGACCATCGCCGTGGGGATGAAAACTGATGACCGACGGAACTGCGGTTCTTCGTTGATGTCGACTCGCAGTTGTTCTTCGAGCTGCTGTGCCCCGTGCAACATTGTATGGTGCCGTCTGTTGCAATTATGACACCCGACGATAGTTGGACAGTCTGGCGCTAAATGGCTGCGCGCCAGGCAATTTCGGCAGTAGCCCCGCCGTTCGACCGTCTCGTACCTGCGATATGGCGTCAGCTGGCGGAAACGAGGGCAGGTTCTGAGTGCGTGGTCTTCTTGACAAAGACCACATGAATATTGCCAGTCTCCAGGTCGATGGCGGGGCTCGTTAGGTCGCTCATTTCGCCGGTGGCGCCGCTCGCTGGAGTCGTCTCTGTCACGGTAACGATCATGTGACCTGCTAGGGCGAGGTAGATAGCCAGCCATGTCTAGGGTGAGAAAAACAAGATTAATATATGGTTGATTTAAGGTTAAAATGGAAATCTTTAGTCAGTCCGAGAATAGTTTGACGACCTTCGTAATGGGTCGACTCAAGGTGCCGTTTGCGGTTTTTATGTCAATTACTCGAATGTTTTGATCGGGTCCTGGGTACGTTTTTATAATACGGCCCATTCTCCATTCAGTAGGCGCTAATTTTTCATCTTTGATGACAACAAGGTCATTGACTTGGACGTTTTCTTTCTGGTACTTCCATTTGTTGCGACGGTGCAATTCTTTCAAGTATTCAGATTTCCATCTCTGACATAGATGCTGAGATATGATTTTCAGTCGCTTCCATCTGTTGGCCAGCGAAAGATTTTCGTCAGAGGTATCTGGTTCAGGTGGAGCTAATATCGGGGTACCGATCAAAAAGTGTCCGGGAGTCAATGGATCAAGGTCATTAGGGTCCTCGCTAGCGGGACTTAAGGGTCGAGAATTGAGACAACCCTCAATACGGGCTAAAATGGTTGAGAATTCTTCGAAGGTAAAATTCATATTTGGTATTAATTTTTTCAAGTGAGTTTTAAACGATTTTACCCCAGCCTCCCATAATCCACCCATATGTGGAGCACCTGGCGGAATAAATTTCCATTCGAAGTTTTGATTAATTGATTGTTTCAAAGTGCTGGTTTGAAGCGATTTCATGAACGCTAGGCGATCTTTTCTCATTAACTCAGCGGCTCCAGCGAAATTCGTGCCATTGTCCGAGTATATGCGAGCTGGACACCCACGACGACCGACAAATCTCGAAAAGGCTGCCAAAAAAGCTTGTGTTGACAAATCGCTTGTTGCCTCTAGGTGAATAGCTTTAGTTGAGAGGCAAACAAAAACGCAAACGTAGCCTTTTGTGATTAAACAGGCTCGACCCGTGTAATTTTTAATGTTAAAGGGTCCAGCAAAATCAGCTCCAGTATTGAGAAAAGGTCTCGTTAGAGTAGTTCGTTCAGGAGGAAGTGCGGCCATAATTTGAGTTTGAGTCTCTTTCTTGTGGAGCAAACATGTTTTACAATTATGGATGACTTTTTTTACAAGGGTCTTGAGTCTAAATATCCAGAATTCAGATCTCAAAGTACGCATCAGTAATTGATTTCCACCATGAGCTGTTGTTTTGTGAGCAGATTCTACCAGCAGTAGAGTTAAACGAGCGTCATATGGCAAAAGTATGGGATGACGTTCATTGTAGGTCAAGGCAGGCGAGTGAACTAATCGACCGTTAGCTCTGATGATGCCTTTTGAATCGAGAAACGGATTTAGGGTCAAAAGACTGCTGCTAGGCAAAATTCGAGTCTTTTGTTCTAAAGCTTTGTATTCTGAGGCAAAATGACACTTCTGAGTCAAGACAATTAGTCGAGTTTTTATGTCTTGAATCTCTTCAGAAGTTATGGTTGTGGTTTCAAAGTGAAAGCTTGCTTTTCTCGAACCTGTATTTCGCCAAAAACGCAATGCAAATGCTAGGACCTCATATGCGCGTGAAAGTGATGAAAATCGCACTAAAGGGTCTTCGGCTGTAGTCGTTGTAAGAACTTTTACGGGTTTGGCTTCTAAGTCAGTTTCTACGTGACTCACATCTTTTGGCCACCGATCTTTAGGTAACTTTAACCACTGAGGACCGTGCCACCATAAATTCATAGTTTTTAAGTCGTTTGGTGAGCATCCACGACTTGCAATGTCCGCTGGATTGTGTTCTGAGTCCACGTGTCGCCATTTTGCATTTCCAATATTACCCAAGATTTCTGAAACTCGATTTCCCACGAAAGTACTCCAAGCACATGGAGGTTTTTTGAGCCATGCCAAAACAATGGTTGAATCAGTCCAAAAGTGGGTCGAGTATTCTGATATTTGTAAATTGGGAAGAATCGAGGCTGCTAGGGTCGATAATAATACCGCTCCACACAGCTCTAGTCGAGGCAACGATATCTTTTTTATAGGCGCAACACGAGTCTTGGCGGTTAGCAAAAAGGTGTCAATCGAATTGGCATTTTGAAGACGAATGTAGAGTGCAGCTCCGTATGCTTTCTCCGACGCGTCGCAGAAACCATGTATTTCTACCACGCTTGATGGTTTAAATTGAATCCACCTCGGAACTTCAATAGAGTCGATTGATGGGCAATTTTCGATAAAATTATACCAACTTTGACATGTTGTTGGTTTCAAGACATCGTCCCAATCAATCTTGTCTAACCAAACCTGTTGCATGATTAGCTTTGCCACCACTATGATCGGCGCTAACCATCCACAAGGATCGAAAAACTTCGCTATGGTCGATAAAACTGCTCGTTTAGTAGGTAAAGGGGTTTTCTCGACGACAGGCGATTTAAAAGCGAAGCAATCTGTAGAAATGTTCCATCGCACGCCAAGGGTCTTGGTTGATGAGACTTCAGATAAATCTAACCAATTTACAGGCAAAAGTGTGTTTGAAGGCAGGTCTTTAATGATTTTTGGATCATTTGAAGCCCATTTTCGCAATTCGAATCCTGCCGAGTCCATCGCAATAACAAGTTCCTTTCTAGATCGGATGGCTTGCTCGATTGTATGTGCACCAGCTAGGACATCGTCCACATACAAATGTTGTCGTATTATTTGCGAGGCTAAGGGAAATGTTTCTTTCACGTCTTCCGCAAGTTGAAGAAGTGTCCGAATTGCGAGAAAAGGTGCGCAATTTACGCCAAAAGTGACTGTCAGTAACTCAAAGTCTTCTACTGGGTCACTAGGCGATTTTCTGAACAAAATCCGTTGATATTTTGTTTGAGAGGGGTCTAAGAGGATTTGCCGATACATTTTAGTGACGTCAGCGTTGAAAACGTACTTATAAAATCTCCATTTCAAGATTTGGAGAACAAGGTCTTGTTGCAGAATAGGTCCTGGCAGCAAGTTGTCATTCAAACTCCTTCTGTTTGATGAAGGACTAGATGCATTAAAGACGACTCTAAGTTTTGTCGTGACTTTATCTGGTCTAATGACGGCATGATGTGGTAAGTAGTAGTGTGGTGTCTCCTCTATTTCCTCTTTCGAGATTTTTCGCATGTGGCCAAGCTCAAGATATTCCATAATGGTTGAGTCATACTGCTCCTTGACGTCAGGGGTCTTTAACAGCCTTCTCTCCATTCTATAGAATTGTGCCAGTGCGATGTTTCTGGAATTCCCAAGTTCTTCACAATTTTTGAACGGTAGGGTCACGATATATCTTCCAGAAGTATCTCGCCGAGTTGTTGTTTTGAAGTTTTCTTCACAAAAAACGTCTTCTTCTGACCGCAAAATCTTTTTTGGGGTCTCCTCCACCTCCCAAAAGCGTGTGAGGATATTTTCAATCGAGGTTGTGTTGCAAAATGATACTGTGCTGTCATTTGTATTTCTTTGTTGAATGGGTCCTCCGATGATCCACCCAAATACTGTTTTTTGGGCCAAAAGGGATCCTATCGGCTTCATTGGAACGCCCATAGTGTAGATAAGGGGTCCAATGTCCATACCAATCAAAAGATCGACAGGTCTGCTTGCGTAAAATCTAGGGTCTGCCAGCTCAAGATCGGCAGCTAAACTAAGTTGAGTCTTATCAAGTGTTTGTGGTGGTAGGTTAGAAGGAAGGGTCTTCAAGACTGGTGCCCAAACTTCTAACTCAAAACTAGGATCCACTCGTGAACACAGGTTGAAAAGACAGGCTTTGGTGCTGGTTTCAGAAACGGCTTGACTTAAACCAGACACGTGAACAAGGTTTCTTCTCGTTGGAAGATCTAAACGATTTTTGATTTTTTCGGTGATAAATGTTGATTGCGACCCTGGGTCAATGATTGCCCTGGCATCGTACCGCTGTCCCTTTGATTCGATCTGGACTATTGCGGTGAACAACAAAGTGGTTTGTGGTTGACTGACTCTGTTTTCCTGGAGGGTCAAGGAAGTAACGCTAGGAGGTTCTAAGTTTGATGTGGACTGTATGAGTGTTGTTAGAGCTGCAGCACTGGTACTAGGGCGTACTTCAGCTCTAGCTGGATCAAGGTTTGTAGACTGGGTCTCGTTGGCCTTATGCAGCAAAGTATGATGTCTTTGTCTACAATGTCTACAAGTGTATCGACTTTTACATTCCTTAACTCCATGGTCGGATGAGAGACAGTTATAGCATAAATGCGAAATTTTGACAAAATGTATCCGATCATTTATGTTTTTCTCAATGAATTTTGTACACGTTCTCAGAAAATGATTTTGTCTACAAAGCTGACAGTTTTGCTCATTTCTGATTTGAGAACTAGGATGTACTTTTGAAATATTTGTATGTTTCATTCCCGTATTTTGTGAATTTTGAGTGACATTGGTTTGGAAAGTATGAAACTTTTTCTCCTTTCTGTTAAAATCAGGTCTAGGCTGATAATTTTTAGCAGAAAAAGGTTTTATATTCCCTACTGATTCCAGGGTCTTGACCTTATGTGTAAGAAAAGTGTCAAATTCGTCCCATGTTGGAATTTCAGTGCTGTTTTTTAGGGAATTTTCGAATTCTTGCAAAATTGGTCTAGGCAATTTTGTAGATCCAAAATATATTAAAAGTGGCGCCCATCCCTTGGTGTCAACTTTTAATGAGTTTAGAGTTTGTGTACAATTTTTCATGGTCCTCAGCAATTTCTGGATTGATGCTCCTGAGTCCATTGAAACTTGGGGTAGGTTAAATAGTGTTTTGATTTGCTCGTAAACTTGCATCCTTCGGTTCTCGTATCGGTCCGTTAAGTTCTTCCAGGCGATCTCAAATCCATCGTGGGTCAAGGGAACGTGGCTTATGATTTCTCTCGCCTCTCCAGTTGTTTTTTGGGTAAGGTAAAAGAGTTTCTCCACATTGCTCAACCGTGAGTTCTTGATGTAAAGTGTCGTAAATAGATCCCTGAAGCTTGGCCAGGCTTGATATCCTCCTTGAAACGTGTCCGTGTCACATGGGGGTAATCTGGAAATGGGCATCATATCCGCTTCCTTGCTCTCGGGCTGGTTCTGTGATGTGCGTTTTAGTTTCTCCTGGGTATTGTGGTCCGCTATTGTTTGAATGTCGTCATTCAGGGAACTGAGAGCTCGCTTATAACTTTCCAAAGCTTCCTTGTAGTGGGTCCTAAGCTTGTTTTTATCAATGGGTTGGTCTTCTCCTTCTGGTGTCCAATCTCGGCAATCAAGATATGCCTTCTTGGTCTGATCCCAGAGAGAATTGAGCTCAACCCTCATAGTTTCTAAAGCATGAATGTTGTCGTCCGATTTTGTGACCGAAAAAACGCTTTCAAAGTCAACAAGATCGTTGACACAGTTTGCAAATTTAGTTGTTAGCTTTTTATTCATTTTGTATTATTTATTTTCCCAGGTGAGCAAAATTTTGTTTTCAAAATGGCGTAAATGAGTCTAGTTTTGACGCCAAATTTCAAAAAAATTTCAAAAAAGTTGTACAAATCTTCAAAATTTCTCAGTTGAACGATGTATTGATATAGAAAATGGCGAAAATGTGTCGAATTTATCGCCAAACTCAAAAATGTTCCAAAAAAGTAATAAAAATTTTCAAAAATTTCCAAAGGGTCGATCAAAAGTATTCAGTGGATACGTGGAGTCGACAAGATATGAATTTTCGAGCAAAAGAGTGGAAAATTCTCCAAAATATTTTTCCCAAATTTTTAGAGGGTCGTATCGCCTCGTAAAAATATTTTCCGAAAGTGTGTGTGCGAAAGTGGCGTAAAAATAAAATTGTATTAGCAAAAGCAGAAAAAATCGCGAAAAATTATTTTTTGTTTTCTCAAAAATTTTTAAAAGTCGACTTATTTTTGTTTTTTTCAATTTTCAAAAAAATTTGTTAAATTTGTTTTAAATTTTTTGAAATTTGTTGTGTCAAAAGTTTTTTTTTTTCAAAATTTGTAAATGTTTTCAATTTTTTTTTTTCAAAAGATTTTAAAATTTTGTTTTTTTTTTTTTTTCAAAATGTGTGTCGTCGTCCAAAAAATTTGTTTCGGTTTCCAAAATCTTTTTAAAATTTTTTGTTGATTTTCAGAAAAAATTGTAGTTTTATTGGACTTTCTAAAATTCGTTTTTTTTGTTTCTTAATTTTCCGAAAAATTTAAAATTTTTGTGCTACGAGAAATTTTCTCAAAATTCCCGCGTCGCTTTACAATATTTGTTCAGTTTTCAATAACTTTCCAAATTTTATTTATTTTTCGTTTTCAGAAATTTTTAAATTTTTTCGCCTTCAAGAATTTTGTTTCGGTAAAATTTCAAAATTGTTTAAAATTTTTCAAAAAATTTTCTTAAATTTTCGATTATGTTCGCCAAAATATTCTTTTGTTATGAAATTTTGATTCGTAGAAATTTATCCTTAATTTGATTTTTCAAAATTGTAAAATTTCCTTTGGTTCTGAATTTTTTCAAAAAGTTTCAAACATCATCAAGATAATTAAGTTTGCTCACAAATTGTTTGTGTAGCAACAAGCAAAGGCAAACCAAAGTTCCAACGACGTGTCCCGCTAGCGAAGAGTCTATTTTGTTCGTATATATGTGTCCGTTAACCGAAAAAATGTCCAATAACATATGTATGTATATTTCCAAAATCTACAGCAAATCTACTTTAGAGTACACGAAACGACAAGTTAAGAGTTTACAGGGTCAAGCGCCAACAATGCAAGCGATCAGTAAATTCTCCACACGAAAATATGGCGAGTGGTTGAAATATTGCTTTTGCACCCTTTATTCTTCTCTTGTTTTTGCGTGTAATAATGTGTGTGTACTTACTGACTCCGCTTTGTGTTTTTGTTTTTTGTTGGGTCGCTTACTCTTGGGTCTCGTCTTGATCCTTCTTCTCGGGTCTCTTCTTGTTTGCTGTGTTTTTGGGTCTCTTGTTGTTGCGTTTTCTCGGTTGTCCGTTACCTCTTGGCTGCAGCTGGTAACAACGTCGATGTTTATGATGATGCGCTGATGACTTTTGGCGATGTACCGTTCTTCCAACGGTCTTCGAGGTTGCGATGTACCAGAAGTTTTTTGAAAATTGTCTATTTTAGTGATTTTTGTGTTGTTGTGATTTTTGGTGTGGTTTTTGTTTTTGGTTTTCACTTTTAGGATCAAACGTTTAAGTTGTCTTTCCTTTGTTATGTGTAAATGTTCTTATTTATGTTTTAGGTATTCAAAAAATTTTATGTAGGCAAATTTTTGTAGTTTTGTAGCAAAATGTTTAATAGTTTAAGTAGAAAAATTTTAGATTTTAGCAAAATTTTTATTTTAAATAGCGAAATTTTAGGTTTTAGCAAAAATGTACCGGTTTTAGATTATAAAAGTGTAGTTTTTAGCAAAATAGTTCGCAATTTTCTAATAATTTTAGCAAATTGTCCCCGTTTTTAGGTTTTATGTAGATTTAGTTTAGAAAATTTTATGTATTTTAATTAATTTATTCTAGTTTGTAAGTAATTTATTGTAGTTTTTGATTAATTAAACAAATTTGACCGATTTTTAAAGTTTTTATTAGTTATTAGCAAGGTTAGTTTTAGGATTTTTCAATGTTTGTAATTAGCCGGTAAGTTTTAGCAAGATTTTAGAAAATTTCTATTGGTATTAGGTCTCAGGTAAGTAATCTTTTAGGTAATTGGTAAGTACAATCGAAAGGTTTTAGCAATTTTTAATTAGCAGGTAAGTTTTAGTACATTTATTTATTTTTAGGTAGTTAATTTTAGCAAAATTTAGGTTTTAGATTTTTCGAAAAATTTATTTTAAGCAATTTCTAGGAAAATTTTTATCAAAAATGTCATTTAAATTCAATTTTACACGAATATTTTAGAAATTTTAGCAAAACAATTTTTAATACGCGCACTTTTGTCCACCACTGTACTAGGTTTTGTTGTAGGTTACTGTTTTTCCAAATTGTAGTTTGTCTAAAAATTGTTTTGTGTAGTTTTTGTATTGATTTTAGAAATTTATTTAAAACTGTTTTGTTTTTGTCCCAAAAGTTTTTAATTCTATCACAATTTTCTTTCCATTTGCCACAAGTTTTATTTTTTTTTTCACTAAAATTGTTTTTATTTTTTCCAAAAATGTATTTAATTGTTCACACAATAGTCAATTGTTTGTTTCACCACACCTTCACAACACATTTATCACAATTTATCACTTTTTAATGTTTTTCAAAGTTTTCAAATTTTTTTGTCACACACTTTTGTTCTGCACTGTTTGTTCTCGTTGTTTATTGTTTCCACCAAAATGCCGCTACTCCACTGGTTCGCAAGCAAAAACACACTCCATACGGCTCGCATGGACCAAAATGTTGAGGGATGAGTGTTGTTGTTGTAATTGTTGTTAATGTCTTTGGTTTTCGTTCACCTTTTTGTTTCTTTGTTTTGTTGTAATTATAACACTTGCTTTTAGTTTTTAAATTGTACAAAGTTTTGTTTATTTGTGTTCTTTTAGTGTTATAATACTTTGTGTTTAGTTTCTAATGTTTCAAATTATGTTTTTCTTGTGTTTTATGTTCACTATATTTGTTGTTAATGTCACTGTTGTCACTTGTTAACTTAAACGGGGGGATGGGTCGCGCGCGCTTTGAGATCACAAACTAGACTGCCGAGTTGCGCTCTTCACACATTCCTTTCACTGCACATCGAAATTTGCATATTGGAAAGAATGTGTGGAGAGTACAACAAACATAACAACAAATCATTACAATGTTATGTGTCGGTGGGTCTATGCGTGAGTATGTGTGGTAAACACATAACTCCCGTAAATGTACATTGTTGCGCAAATTAATAGCAACATCAATTATAAACAACTATATTAAATAGTGTACAGGACAAGCTATCACCCTGCCTGAGACCTCTTTCTTTGTTGAAAGGTTCAGAGTGATCCTTACCAATCTTTACCGACGATTTGGTGTTTTCCAAGGTACATCTGCAAAGTCGAATTAGTTTTGCAGAAATACCAAACTCAGAGTCGAAGGCAGCTATGTAGTCGACAAAGAGGTGGAAGATATCGATCTTCTTTTCATGAGTTTTTTCCCGATTTGTCGTAAGGTGAATATTTGATCCGTCGTAGATTTGCCAGGTCTAAAGCCACACTGATAAGGTCTAAATAGTTTCCTACAATTGGCTTTAGACGATAGGACCTTGTACGCAGTTGGTAATAGGCTTATTCCACGGTAGTTGTTACTTTCACTACGGTCTCCTTTCTTGTATATGAGACATAACAGACACAGACTCCAATCCACAATGCTCTCCTCTAGCCAGATGTTCTCCATGAGCTGATCCATCATCATGGATTGGAGCGCGTTCTTCTAGAGAGATAGTATATTCTGAAATGATCTCTTCATATCTTCAGAACGTTTTCCGCGTCCGTCACTAGCTGGCCATCGCTGTCCTTGCAGAAGGGCAACCCTGTTCCACGCATTCTTGCCTTAACTCGCTGATAGAATTTTCGGGCTTCCTCTCTACTTCAGAGCAACTGTGTGCACTCATTCTGTCTCTTCTTCAGCTCCTTGTTTCGCATCTCGTCTCTTCTTCCTGTACGGTTCACGAACAGCTCGCGTTGCAATTGGCTGCAGTTTCGCCCTGTATGCAGCATCCGTCTCTCTCGTGGCATTGCGACATTCATCGTCGTACCAGGCATCATCTTGAGACGGCGTTGAGTACCCAAGTACGTTTCTCGAAATAATACCTCTGTGGTCCGCAGTTTACCGGTGTCTAGCTTTCGTTGTGCCTGGTTACGTACATTTTTCGCCATGCTTTGCCTTGTGCGTACCTTAACTGTGGTAAGGTAGTGGTCGGAGTCAATGTTCGCACCCCTAATCATTCGTACGCAGAACACTCGATCCGTGCCTTCCATCGACTACCACGTGATCTATCTGATTCCTTGTCAATTGATCTGGAGATAAGCATGTTGCCTTATGAATATTTTTTGAATTTGACCGTTAAACATGAGAATGGAGGATCTTTTTCCCCACAATTCGTTTTTTACCACAAAGCTTAAGCTTTATTATTTTTCTAGGAGATTTGTTGGTAAACTAAGATTACTTCAAGTTTTTACGTCTATGTAAGGCATAGTTTTAGCCGGACCATGCCAGTGTTATTTGTTAGTGTTAGTCGATCGTAGTAATTAGTTATACATTTTTTATTTTAATTTTTCTTATCCGGAAAAATTACTTTTGTTGTAGAAAATATTATTTTTCTAATTGTTTTCCCACAGTACCTAAATTAAACTGTGCCGACACTAGGCAGTTCCAGCATTACAGTTACAAGGTGGTGTTTTCTTAACATAGTCAATATGTTAGTATTATAGAAACCAATATCAACTATAACTAAATATTTTACATTATCAATGTTAATTTGTAATATCTGCACGCCACCACATCATTTACACTACTAACCATTTGTCCTCTCTCTCTCTTTCTGTCTCTTTTCAGATTAAAAATGTCATTCGACCCCGTTATTACTCATCCGAACTGGGGATACGCGAGAAAATCTTTATTGGTGTCATGACAACGCAGGACAACATCAATAGTTTGGCCACGGCCATAAATCGCACCACCGCCCATTTGGTAAATAAAATCAAATTCTTCATCAATGCAGACAACGTGAAAACCAATTACAAGCTGAAGAACATTGTGGGCTTCACCGACACCCGAGAGAATCTGCGACCATTCCATGTAATTAAGTACATTGCCGATAATTACCTCGACGATTATGACTATTTTCTCATTATACAAGACAACGTCTATGTCGACGCGCGAAAACTCAAGTCCATGTTGTACCACATGAGCATCACATTCGATTTGTACATGGGCGCAAAGACCGAAAGCAATTACGGCAGCTACGGGGCCAACGATCACCAGCAGCGCCCCATGGATGCAGCTGCAGCCGCCGCCGCTTTGGCTGGCCATGCACCAGCCGGTGGGAGCGACAATAACAGTGGGGCAGCAGCAGCCGATGCTGCAGCTGGCGATGAATTTCGCATGTTGAGTGATCGCAACTATTGCGATCTAGATGCGGGCATTCTGTTGAGCAGCAGCGTCATACGCAAGATGCGCAACAATCTCGATTGGTGCGTCCGGAATGGCATCACAAATGTGCACAGCATTAACATCGGACGATGCGTTAAGTATTCGAGTAATTTGCCAGGATGCCAAGAGACATTTCAAGTAAGTAGGTGCATTAGCAGCATGTGTGTGTGTGTTCATCATGAACTCGTCTCATTTTAAGCGACTCATCATGAACCCCAATAATTGTGAAATGTTACATGTGTGTGGATAGTTGATTACATTACAAATTCAGTTTAAATGTTTGCAAACTAGACGTGTCGATCGCATATAAACTTGTTTGATTTAATGCAAATTGCGAGTCAGGGTTTGGATTGGATCACATTAAAAATTTAAATCATTTGCAAGGCATAGGTGTTAAAATAATGTAACATTAGAGAATAAGGCAGTTTGGATATAGTAAACTAATAAAAACAATAAGTTCATTGAACAAATGTGCGCTTTTCACGGCTTCTTATCTTTTAAAATAATAAAAATATTTTGGGATAGACCTTTTTTAATTAAGTTTTGTTTTTTACAACTTTATTTTTCGTCAGTTATAGTCTAGCAGTAGTAGATATATTTTTTTAAGTAGAAATATCCGATTACGCCAAAAGATTTTTTTTACATTTCCTATATTATCAATCGATGGTTTCATCGTGTATGGTGCCTGGCTGCGTGACTAGTTTCTTTCAGGGGGTTGGTAGACTTAATCCACAGTTGAATGAGATTCTGGAGCATTGATCCTATTCATCCAGTTAATGATCTTATAAAAGTTGTTGATTCGGCCGATGTGCAAAGATGCTAGTTCCTCTATGCTACTTATGAAAGGTTTTCCACAGGTTGCCAGTCTTTTTATGCATACGGCTAGGCAGTCACATATAATATGATCGATAGATGGCTCACTGCTGATATTTCCGTAGTAGATTCATTCGCTTTTCCTGGCGAATTCCATTCCGTTCGCCTGTCTACCTATGGATCCATTTCCCGTTAGGAAGGTATCCAAATCTGGTCCCTTTTGAGATTTATCTGATTCGAAGTACGTTACGGGTTGTATTCAGGCTATGGCTTGTGGGCTTTCTTGCAGGTTTCCTCATTCTTCCATCTGTCGTTTGTAGTTCTCAACATTAGATTTTCAATAATACTTTTTATGCATACGGCTAGGCAGTCACATATAATATGATCGATAGATGGCTCACTGCTGATATTTCCGTAGTAGATTCACTCGCTTTTCCTGGCGAATTCCATTCCGTTCGCCTGTCTACCTATGGATCCATTTCCCGTTAGGAAGGTATCCAAATCTGGTCCCTTTTGAGATTTATCAGATTCGAATTACGATACGGGTTGTATTCAGGCTATGGCTTGTGGGCTTTCTTGCAGGTTTCCTCATTCTTCCATCTGTCGTTTGTAGTTCTCAACATTAGATTTTCAATAATACTTTTATAGGTAGATATAGTACGAAGTGATACGTGTTCAACGTCGCTTTCCTGCTGGGTTAAGCCCTGTCGGGTCACTTCGTCCGCTCTACAGTTACCCTCAAATTCGCTGACTCCTTTTCCAGCGATGAGAAAACTGCAGTAGCATCCTGCACATTTCAGCCAACGAAGTCTACATCATCGGCATAGGCTAGTGGCATGTGGCTCTTGTGCAATATGGTGCCCGACATGTTAACACCAGCCTTTCTTATCACTTTCTCCATAAAAATATTTAATAGTGTACAGCAATCCTTAGCTATCTTAACCGAGGATTTGGTCTTTGTCAGAGAGTCGAAGGCAGATTTGTAGTCGACAAAGAGGTGTCGATCTGTGTTTCATGAGTTTTTCCAGGATTTGTCGTAGAGTAAGTATTTAATCCGTCGTAGATTTACCAGGTCTATAGCCGCACTGATAAGGTCCAATTAGTTTTTCTACTATTGGCTTTAGACGTTCACACAATATGCTTGAAAGGACCTTGTACGCAATTGGTAATAGGCTTACCCCACGTTAGTTCTTACACTCACTACGATCTCCTTTCTTGAATATGGGACATAATAGACTGAGACCCCAATCCCCCTTAACCAATTCAGCAGGAAGTCCATCGGCTCCAGCCGCTTTGTTATTTTTAAGGCGGGATATTGCCACACGTATCTTGCTCTAACTCCGATGTGGGCAGTTAATACCATCGTCATGGATTGGAGCGGGGGCTTTTCTAGTGTTGTCCGTGTCCAGAAGATTTCTGAAATGATCTCTTAATATCTTTAGAACATTTTCCGGGTCTGTCACTCTCTGGTAGAATTTTCGGGCTTCCCCCCTACTTCGGAGCAACTCTGTGCACTCATCCTGCCTCTTCTTCGGATATTGCCACACGTATCTCGCTCTGGCTCGGAGGTGGACAGTTTATTATATCGTCATGGATTGGATCGTGGTCTTCTGAAGTGGTGTCCGTGTCATTTCAGAAATGATCTCTCCATATCTTTAGAACGTTTTCCGGGTCTGTCACTAGCTGGTCATCGCTGTCCTGTTCCACGCATTCTCGCCTTAACTCTTTGTTATAATTTTCGGGCTTCCCCTCTACTTCGAACTAACTTTGAGCACTCATCCTGCCTCTTTCTTTTTCCGTCTAAAGACACGAGTTGCCTCTCGTCTCCCTGTGCCGTTCATGAACATCACGCGAACACCTCTATGCAACATCTCTCGTGGCATTGCGACATTCATCATCGTAACAGGCATCATCTTGAGACGACTTTGAGTACCCAAGTACGCTTCTTGCAGTCCGTTCTATGGAGTCGTCAATATATTGCCACTGCGAGGTAATATTATCAGGGGGTTGAGCATTACGTAGCAGTTGAGTTATGTGGATGGAGTAGGCGTCCGCTACCTCTGTGGTCCGCAGTTTACCGATGTCCAGCTTTGTTGTTGTTGTTGTTGTTGTAACAGCTGGTGGTTAGCTGGGGTGGTAATTCTTTATACCGATTTTCAATTTATCGGCACTCGATCGGGCATATAATCCGATTATCATACGATCATTGTTGGTAACTCTGTTTCGTTCCTTTGTAGATAACAAGGTTTGTGTCAAGGATTGTTAGGTGTTGTTGTTGTAAGTTTAACCGCCAAATTCCACCAGAGATGGCGCCAGCTGGCTTGTTGATTTATATGAGATGTTGATAAATTATTTTTCTTTTTTCCTTGGTCCTTGCGCAATCTGGATTTTTTTTTGTAGTGGAAGCGTCTAGGGTGAGTTTTGTTGGCTGGAGAACTCGAAAGTATTTGAAAAGTAATTAATTTTTCATCGATGTTGATTTGGCCAGTGCCCGGCCGGGAATCGAACCCGGCACCTTCGGATTGCTAGTCTAAGTCGCTTCCACTGAGCTATCGAAGGCCACGATGTCCAGCTTTCGTTGTGCCTGGTTACGTACTTTTTTCGCCATGCTTAGCCTTGTGCGTACCTTAACTGCGGTAAGGTAGTGATCGGAGTCAATATTCGCACCCTGATAACTCGTATGTCCAGAACACTCAATGCGTGCCTTCCATCGACTACCACGTGATTAATCTGATTTCTCGTCAATTGATCTGAAGATAACCATGTTGCCTTACGAGTATTTCTATGGTCAAATCTAGTGCTGCTAACTACTATATTTCTTGTCGCAGAGAAATCAATCAGTCTGATGCCATTGTTCGACGTTTCGGTGTGCAGACTGAATTTTCCGATGGTAGGCTCAAATTCGGCCTCCCTGCCTATTTTAGCATTAAAATCGCCTAGTTGAATTTTAATGGGGCTACGGTCATATAATTTTTCTAGGCTCTCGTAGAACTCGTCTTTGTCCTCATCGATTTTCTCTTCTGTCGGTGGGCACATATAAGTATTATGTGGAAAAGCTTTGTCTTGACTCCTATGTTTGCTATTTGTTCACACACCGGGTTGAACCGTGAGACAAGGTATCGCAATCTCTTGCCAACCACAAATCCACATCCAAACTCGTGCTTGTCCGCATGTACACTAAAGTAGATGTCGCACGCCTTCATGCGTGAGCACCCGTGTCCCATCCACCGGATTTCCTGTAAAGCGGTTATGTCAGCCTTTTATTCTTCGAGGACTTCCGCCAGTTGGATGGAGGGATCTGGACTATACAGTGTTCTAATATTCAAGGTGCATGTCCTGAAATCATGGTCATTAATTCGTTTACTGTTGTCGTTAACATTTTGGGGGATTGCAAGCTCAGCGCACCACGTCGCAGTTTTTTTCTTCTGCTAGGATTTTATTACAGCCGTCCATTCTGGGTCAGACGCTGATTAGGGTGCCGCTCACTCTGAGATGACGTGTCAGGGTTTAAGGTTTCGCCTCTCACAGTAAGCCGTGCTCTGACGGGTGCCAAAAGCACAAACTAGAGAAACTTATTTTCTCTCTCATGATTTTATTATGGAATACAGTAGTGCGGTTTCTGCCCATTTCCTTTGTGTATGTGTGTTGAAAATTCGATAGAAGATACAAGCCGATTGGATTCCTAATGACATGCTCCTCTCAAGTGTTTTCAAACGGAATGATGTAAGACTTATTGGTCTATAGTCCTTCGCTTTGGTGTGCGATAGTTTTCCCGCCGTTGGAATAAAGACCACTCTAGCCGCTCTCCACCTTATTGGCAGGTAGGATAGTTTTAGACAGCCGTTGAAGAAGAAGCCTTCAGCCACGGCAATAGATGGTTGAAGTTCTGCAGGTATAATATCATCCGGACCAGGGGATTTATAAGGATCAAAGCTGTTAATGGCTTCCTTGATCTTCCTTGATTCTATTGCAGAAATTGGTAAATACGGCGGTTGTGGTGATAAACCCTCCATTAAGGAAGTGGGTATCTGTTGGGATATTCAAGGTTTCCTTTAAGGATTCAGTCCAAATGCCATAAATTTTCAATATGTATGATGGTTGTTGAGTATAATACTTTCCTAAGTCTACTTACCTTACTTACTTACTCCGTAAAATATATGGGCCCATCATCGTTAACGGAGAGTATCGGCGTCGTATGAATCATGAGCTGTACGAGCTGTACACTGACATTGACGTGGTCAAACGCATTAAGGTGCAACGGCTGCGCTGGCTAGGTCATGTTGTACGCATGGATGAAAATGCTCCAGCTCGAAAAGTCTTCGACAATGAACTCGATGGACGGCGCAGAAGAGGGCGACCAAAACTCCGTTGGAAAGACCAGGTTACTGAGAACCTTACAGAACTCGGTGTGACTAACTGGAGAAGAAGCGCAGAAGATCGAGGCGCTTATAATATTTTTCTACGTGCGGTATATAATCCACTGGGATTGCATAGAAGTACCAGCTAAGTAAGTAAGTAAGTAAGTCTACTTACCTTCTCGGTTTTTTCGAGCTCGTTGGTGTATTTTCTCCATGAAAATCTTTTCGCCTTCTTTGCTAGCGTCTTTCAGAGTTCACTGCCTTGTTCTCTTGACTTTGTTGTAGGAGTTTCTTGTTGAAGCACGGGATTTTGAAATCTCGTCGTTCTACCATAGAGTCTTCTGCTTATTCCCACCTCTATTCCGTAGGCATGCATCCAAGGCTTTTGTAACTTTACCCACCATGCTGTACAGTACTTGTGAGTTGTCAATGGTAAGATCAGTGGATTAAGGTAGGAGTCTTGCAAGGTGCTGCTTATAGACACCCCATTAGTCTTTTTTAAAGGTTTCTAGCAGCTTTGTTATTTTAGAAAATATTTCAAAGGAGATATACTGGTGGCACGAGAAAAAGGGAACGTTTTTAATAACAAAGCGCTGTCGGCATTCGAAATTGTTGAGACTATACCTGTTCAGTTATCGAGTTTATAAAGTTGTGCGTATCTTTCACATTACGCACGACAAGGTTCCTACTTATAATATAATCATTTATTTTATTTTAATTTATTTAGTTGCGAAAACCCATTATATAACGCAGAATTCTTTGAAACTGATACAATTCTCATTATTTGTTACTTTCCTCGTCTGCGGTGTCATTTACAAAATAAACAATTAAAATGTTTCAAACAACTGAATTTACTTAACATTTATTATTTAACGCCAAATATGTGTTAACGGTTCAAAGCTCGTTATTGTATAGTTATCTGAAAACCCATAAATACAACAAATCAACAACACCATTTATTTTTTGTAAATGCACTAGTAACTACGACTGTCTATGTATATAAACTTGTATCTGTCGTATGACAAATATGTAGTAACAACGTGTTCAGTTCAGTTCGAGAGAGAAACAAGTCATTTTAGCGGTTATATGGTTCAAAGGTTCTTAAAGTCACAATTCACATACAGTGCCAAGAGGCGTCAATGAGATTGAGCACATAGAGCAAAGTGTTAACACCAGGGTTCGCAGCGAAACACTAAACTGAAGGAAAAAAAAATACAAAAAAATTTAGTATTTAACTTAAAAGAAATTATTTTTTATATTATTTTTATTTTTTATAATTTTTGTGGTTCCAATGAGTGTAAAGTTTGTTAGCAAATTGATTATCCAAATAGCAATTAACTTTATAACCTTAATAATATAAATTTTTTTCTGTCGAGAATTGACTGATAAATACCATAATCAGGGACTGAAAATAATTGTTATTATTTTTGTTTCAAAAGAAAAGGTTACGGTAAAATGAGCTTTATTTGTTTTAGGGAATATTTAACCATAATAGTAAGATATATATTATTTTAACCACCGTAACCATTATAAATGAGAAATATTTTTTTTTGGTTTTGAATAACCATTATAGCAACCAAAAAATTTTTTGGTTACTAATAACTAGAGTATCCAATCGATTAATCGTTGTTCGGTTAATCGAAGAATTTTTTTCGAATAATTTTTCGATTAAGAAAAAATAGTAAATTTCGATTAACGAATAATAGATCAATTTAAACCGATTAATCGATTTAACTTATTATATAGGCAAATAATTCGTTTTCAAAGGATTTGACTGTCCACCATAAGTCTAGAATAAATGATAGACGAATAAAAGTACTTAACACACTTGTTCTATACCTTAACTCGGGAACATTCCCCATAAATGATAACTTTTTAAAATATAGCTCCAAAACGGAAACAATAGACTTTGCCTCGAAAATGTATGATCGGTTATTTCACACTGAAGCTAATCAAAATATATCAGATGATAATATTGTGTTAAAAAAAGAAGAGGAAATAATTGATATCAATGAAAGATCTTTTACTGAAATTGAACGATACTATAAAAAGTATTCAAAATTTAAAAAAAAACGAATGTAAACTAGATACAACAAAAAAAGATCAGAAAAACTAGAAAAACTTTTCAATGCAATTCTTTCAGTTTCACCAACATTTTTTTTATTTTACGTTTGTTTTTATGTTTTAATATTATGTTTTATGTTTTTTAATTAATAAAATTTAACGTCCACATTAAATTTGTTTATTTTTCACGTAAGGTATACAGATATACAGAAATTATTCGAGTTATTCGACTTATTCGATTAATCGAATTATTCGAGCAATTTAAATACCTTAATCGATTAACCGAGCAAATTAAAAATCCCAAAATCGATTAATTTTTTAATCGAACAAAACCTAAACCCGATTAATTGGATACTCTACTAATAACCATTATCGAAAAAAATATTTTTTTTTGGTTATCAGTCACCAATTTGATATATAATTTGAAATGAAAAAAATGTAACGCATTAAAGGAGACGAGTTAAACCCCTAGTATGCTAAGACCAAATGTGTTTCAGGACATTTCAAGACGACTGTTTTTCTCAAACACTTTATTCTTTACTAAATACAGAATTTGGGCACGATCGCGTTGGGCGTATTGATATTGATTAAGCGAAATAACAGATATCTGACGTACGCACTTAAGCTACGCACAACAAAACGCATCTCAATTCAGCGCATTCAGTCCGGTAAAGAGCTTTTACTCTAGCGTTCTAGCAGTGCTAAACTCAAGGAGTTACCTACCTCTAACTGCAGACGAAAGAGTTAGTTCAAATATTTCTGCCACCCGTGAAGAACGTTTAAACCACGAATAAACTTTTTTCCCTAAATTTTTTAACGGTTTTCTAATAACTTACCCCCTTCAATTGTGAAGCAAGGTAATTTTGTAACTTTATAAATGAAGTTTTATAACGAATTTTAAATCCCCGTGTTTTTCTCGCATTCTTCTGAAATTTTAAACATGTAGCCCATCATATCCAATCCCGTAAGTAGTTTTAGAAAAATACTAGCTGACCCGGCAAACGTTGTTCTGTCATAAGGACAGTAGTAAATACAGATAGTTCAAATTTTAATGTGATTTATATGAATTTGATCGAAATCAGTAAAGAGCGATCTGATAAACAATGTTTCGCGATTTGTTTTCCGGCGTAAAAACAAACAATGAAGACTGTTTGTCAACACGCAAAGCTGACCGTGTGAAAAGCAGGGAAATTCGAGGTTGATTCCACAAATTTCCAACGATTGGCCTTACGATTTATTGATTGTTATCGCAAATAATAATCGAATGGGGAGTTGAATTTGCTTGAATTGGAAGGGGAGTTCGGTTGGAATAATAGAAATTCGAGGGATAAGAACTTCCTCTCCTTAAAATTTCGGATGATTCAGATTCCGCAAAGTGATCATGATCGATCCCACCTTCAGCTGCAAATTATGCGTCGAAGTTTCTGGCACATCTAGAGAGTTCAAAAATTCTGTCGAATAGTTGGTCGCCTCATTCTCGTTAAATCACCTCGAAAATTGTTAATCGTTCGTTCATCTGCCTCCAAAGCTCGTTTATGCGCCATCGTGCATTCATTCCATAATGATTTAGCATTCTCGCAACATTTTCGCTACACGTTGGCTTGTCAATCGTGAGAAGGCAGCGGAATGTGCAGTTCGACCGCTTTTCAACAGTATGGAAGCAATACCAGAGGATGCAACAGCTAACTCAATTGCTATCTTGACCGAATTGTTGCCAGAATCAAAGAAATTACGAATGTCTTGCTTGTCCCACCGGGATCATAGAAAAGTAAATGCCTTCCGTTCCATCGTCAACAACCTTCATCAGCGATTCATACACGTTTGTTTGCTCGGCATTTAAGGGCGTCACATTTGTTCGGACTCCTTCAGTCAGCTCAACTCGTTCAAAGTCTTGCAATTCGCGATTGAATGCATCATTCATCGAACGATTTGGCGCTGGTATTCCCAATTTCGACAATAGAATGCCGCACATGAGAACGCACATGTCTTCGATCAGAAGTTAATTTAAGATCGAAATTCGATGTTGTCGTGTGAGCTCTGTGCAAAACATCGTGAGCCATCTCGTCCTTGTATTTGATGATCGAATTTGAGTCGGTGGAGCAGAAACAGTTGCCTCGGAGAGCGTTGAATCCCAAGTTTCTAGAAATGTGGCGACTGATTGAAACGAAAAAAAAATTATTAAATCATACAACAAATGCAAAATTTCGTCGAAACAAAAAAAAAAAATTTTAATTTTCCCGAAATTTTCCGATTTTTTTAACAAAAATCTTCTATTTTTCTATTCTAAAAGGCATTCCGTAACAATTGCACACTTAATTCCATACAAAAATTTAATTATAGATTTTTGCAATTTTCCGACCTCCGGAAAATTTCATTCACATAAACCTTCTCCTGCGAACCAGCCGGACAGCCAGACGGACTGACTCGAATTTGTTTTAAAGAAACCTTGGTTCAAAGGAGTCTCTTTCTACGTGTTCAAGTTTTGGGTCGTACCAAATGATATATACCCACCTATCCGTAGGTTGAGGGTATAAAAACAAACATAACATCAAAAATTCGATATATTATTGGGTCGAGATAACCAATGGTTATTAGTAACCAAAAAAAATTTTCGGTTGCTATAATGGTTATTCATAACCAAAAAAAAATGTTCTCACTTAAATTGGTTACGATAACCAAAATTAAATATTTCTCTTCGATAATGGTTTTTTACAACCATTATTTTAATTAGTTAATATTAAGGGTTATAAAAGACTTTTTCGTCATATCTCTTATAACTGTTACGTCCCTGACCATAATTCCATATACTTGGTAAACTTTATATTTTTGAATTTTTGACGAGTTGTCAAATAATGCTAATAAGATGACGCATGAAACCCTTCACTAGTGATAAGTTAACAATAAACAAATGATGGTCAAATTGCCAAAGAATCACGCATTACTATTTTATTCCCCCAACAATAGGTTAATAGCAAGTTGTTGAACTCCCAAGCCACCTATCGGCAATTAAATGTACTATTTCCTCGCCAATATGTTGAAAACAAATGGCCAAATTTGCATTACACCTTATGCAGAAAATATATAAAACAGACCGCTAATTGGATTTTGTACCAACATTAACAAATTTGTACGTACTCATAAAACTAAAAATCCCTGTCATTACACTTGCCAGTGATAATCGTTGACAGATGTCTTAAACAACTCTTCACAGTTGTACGAAATAGAAGAATTAAATAACTACCTTATTTACAGCTCATAGAATGAGTAATTTTAAATCAAACATAGTTCTTTATATTACATTAATATTTTTTATAAATAATTGAACTGAATAAATTAATATTAATAGAATACGTTGTTGTTGTCTATTATACAATGTTGACATATTGCTGTCACTTCTTAATTAGTGTCGGCTAATTGACTTGTCGTATATCATCGGGTTATTAATTAAAATTAAAAGGGTGGGATACTAAATGTCAATGTAGTAGATATTTAAAGGTCGTGAAATGGAATGAAATTAATTGTTGGGTCAACAGTTAGGCACGTGTGTGTTATAACACTAACTTTATATAGATGTTTAACGTTTAGATGCCGTGTCGACATTCCAGGTGATAAGATGGAATCCCTGCCATGATGCTCGCGACTTAAAAAGAGAGACATCTCTTACACTGCCAAGCGGAAAAGCACAAATTTATATGTGTGTAATCGGCCAGAGATTCAGAAACCTTGTCTCGCGTTTCAAACCTGTTAGTAATCGAATAGTCCCAATCCGCCTCAAGCCGAAATATTTCGAATTCACGCTGATTTGGTCATATGCCCCAACGGAATTAAAAAGGCGACGCTTTCTACGAGCGCCTAGAGAAAACATAAACCACGATTTTAAAATTGTCCTGGGAGATTTTAATGCAAAAAATGGGAAGGGAAGATGTTCATTACACATCGATCTGTAGCCTGCATACCGACACTTCCGACAACGTATTTAGGCTGGTTGGCTTCGCAGCGGCAAGTGAGTGGAGCCAGACTGCAAAATAAATATATCCACAAGGCAACTTGGCTATCCCCTGATCAAAACACCAAAAATCTGTGATAATCGATGGAAGGCATGCATCTATTGCCTTGGAAGTGCGCATGATCCGCGGTGCTAATATTGGTGCGTACAAAATTAAGCAGAGCGAAAAACGCACGTAACCAATCACAAATAAAGCTAAACATCGCAAAGCTACAAACTCCACAGATAGCCACTGCCCAGCAAACTAATAGCTCCGACATTGTCTGATATCCAACATGTCTGCACATTGTCTGAACTCTTCTTACCGATATCGTACATCGTGTCAACCACTTCTTTTACGTTTTTCGTATCGATTTCGGATCCGATATCGGAAGATATTTTTCTAAAGACTCCGAGCAGAAATCGGTACGACGCATCGTCAAGAACATCCGAATTACTTCAGATAATTGGTAAGATATCGGTGCGAAATCGTAACGATGCGTCGAATTTCCCTGGATTTACATTCAGAAATCGTTCAGACGTCGCAACAACATGCCGTACATTCATCAGATTTTCCTCCTCTGCGTCGGCCAGACTTCGTGTCAACCACTCCATACGTTTTTAGTAACGACTTCGATCTGATATCGGAAGATTTTGCCGACTGTCGTACCGATTTCTGAACATTTTGTTTGCACACTTCATGGTTACCGCCGCAGCAAACGTGATTAAAACGACGCTCAGACAAATCCTGTTACGATTAAGAATGTCGCATAGCATATGAGGAACAGGATGCTGCAGCCAATTGTAACCCGGGCTGTTAAAGAACAGCACAAGGAGAAAGTAAAGCAAGCGAAACCACTATTTAAGCAAAAAACATCAAAACGGGAGAATGGGATGTAGCCCGAAAGTTCTAAAAAAAGGTAAAAGGTTAAGGTACTAGGCTCCCCTCCTCTAATGAATGGAAATCTGGTTACCGATACGCAGAGTGTGCAGCATATATGAAGAGAGCACTTCCATTAGTTGCTGATACCGGAAGGTAACATACGTGAAGTTATCACGCCAATTGTCGACCACGGTTAAGATTGTCCGCCACCAAGACAAACCGAGTTAAGAAGAACGATATCACGGCTGAAAAATAATAATAAAGTAGCCGGTGCCCATGGACTTCCGAAAGAGTTCTTCAAGTCCAGCGGTGATGACCTGAAAACGACCATGCACCAGCTCCTATGCACGTTTTCGCTTAACGAGTACATGCTTGATGACTGGAATTTAAGCGTATTATGCCATGTGCTAAAAAAAAGGTGATCCAAGTGTGTGCTCTAAGTATCGCGGAATTAGCCATCTACCCATCGCATACAAGGTCCTGTTAAGTGTCTGACGTGCAAGCATAATAATATGCCTTTAATATGCCTTTAGACCTGTTAAAACAAAAACTGGCCAAATATTCTCACTGCGCCAGGAAGCAGGAAAACATATAGAAAATTTTATTAATAGTTTTTTTTTTCAAGATATATGTATTTGACTTCGCAAACATCACATACTGAAGCATATTTTCAGTTGTAGAATGGCCAGATTAAATTGCAATTACTATCTTATCTTTCTGCTGAAAGTTTCGAATAGATTGAGGGACATGTATAAAAGGACATTTCTAACACGTGATGGGAATTCTATGCTATAAAATCCTTAAATGAAGATAATACGGAAACTGTGGCCAATGTCCCATACTGGTGAGAGCTAAAAGTTTCAAAAGGTTCAGAGGAAACATTTACCGGAAAATTTAAATATAGGTCTTCGAAGGCATGAACTATCCCAAATGTATTTTTACACATGATTTTTCATATTCTTTAATTCGACTTTTGATCAAAAACATTAAATTTAAAACCACTGTAAAAAAAATTCTGACGTGGTGGAGGAAAGGTTTTGTTACTAAGGTCAAATGCTGCCGTTGGATATTGGTTTCCTTCACCTCCGAAACAATAATTTTCTAATTGTTGCATAGTGTAATTCAATTAATAATGTTGGTGTCTGCTCGCTGCGTTTTCGTCTGCTTCCAGGTGTAGATATTTGGCCACACCCACTGGGTCCATCCCGAGAGATTTGGAGACGAGATAGATGTACTTGGCTGGACATTGAAAAAGGTTGGGGTGTTTGGTTCAATTCGAGCCCAATTAAGCCTACTGCACCATCTAAATCACAGCTATGCCAGAAATGTTCTCATACTACGTTCTCATACTTCCGATGCGATTTCGGGAGGATGGTCTCTGCCTGATAAGCTCGCTGACCTAGAGGCTCTCTTTTATAGCGCTGGACCTCTCTCTATAGATCATGAAAATCTCTCCCTATGCGCCGGGGTGAGGTATTCAACACTATGAGATGTTGATAATAGTGGTTCCTAATGCGGCACCTCAGCAGATACTGCTTACACAACATATCATTGTGTACCCGTACAAAGAGTATCTTGGCTTCTTTATGTAGGTGTCCTTTTGATGACATGAAGGGGCTTCTGTTCTCAGGATCGTATCTATCGCGCCGACGACTTAAACAAACTGTTCAATGTGCCACCCAAAATCTTTTGGTAGTTTACAGTCGGTCAATTGCTGTCGTACTTCTATATATGTATTGCCCAGACAGTTAATAGTGTGGCTGAAGATTTGGCGACAGATATCCGCATGTTTCTTACAGTGTAGCAGGCTGTATGATCAGTAAAGTAAGCACAGTCGTCAGCATATATTAGATCACCTTCAGGTGGCTGTAGAATTCCAGAAACGTAGAGGTTAAACAGTGTCAGAGAAAGCACATTGCCTTGCGGTACTCCTTGTTTCACTTTACGGTGTTTCGTTCCTTAATTCCACAAACAGCTGGGGCCCACACGAATATTTAACAACCCAACGTTTCAAACTGGCCAGTAACGTGGTGGTAATAATGTCCTTCAACAGCGCGACAGGTCGAGAGCCACGAGGACCGTCCTATCGCAGGGCCTATTCGGGCTTAGGCCACTGCTTATATGTGTTGTAACGTTGGAAACAGTTAGAGTGGCTAAAGACAGGTTGAGGGCTTTGGTTAGGTAATTGAGGACCACGGGGTCATTACGATATGAAGAAAATTTCTACCCACGGAATGTGACCTACTGAAAACTGCCCTTAGATAGCTTCTACGATGGCCCAGTCTGTGGTTTGGAGGTGAACAACCCCCAGAAAACATTGTTGATTTCGTCTTTACTCGTCAGTAGATGTAAAGTAAAAGACTTCAGACACCGATACTGAAGATCTCGTCGTACAAACTTTAACTGTGACACGTTTAGGATACGCGATCTAAGGGCTGCTAATGTACAAGTGCATATTAGAAATACTCGTATGTATATGTACATATGTAAGTCTCTAGAAGTTTGTCTCATTGTTAAAAGTTGTAGCATGGGCCATATTAGAAATTAGAAGTTTGTGTTTAAGCATTCAAAAATTTTATCGAATCCGAACTTCTTAAATTTTTTTCAATAGCCATTCATTTTATTTTATATAAATTTACCTTTCACCATGAATGTTGAAAATTTATATGTAGATTTAAATAACTACTGCAAATTTATTCGCTTAATTACACAATTTATAATTATAAATTACTTCTATTTGTTGTTGTTCTTCATCTTTCAAAAAGATCAAATACCTACAGTGCAATTATAGCTACACATATAATTGATTTATTCGCACAATAACAATATCGAAGTACTGAATACTCACGTAAACAGCAAATCTCAACACACACACACACAATTTAGTTCAAATTACTCAAAATGAATCCTCATCAGATGACGAGAGCGAAATACTAATAGTAATAATAATAATAATAGCAAACATTTTAAGAATAAACTTCCGCTACAGATTTAGCGAAAAGAAAATGTGATTCAGATCCACACGAATAATAAGAAGATACCAGTATCGGGGCACTGATTCACATCTAATGAAGAGTGTGGCCACACATTGTATCTATGTTTATCAACACAATAAGAGTAGGAAAAATTGTGCTCAAATTAAATTTAAATACTTTAACGAAAGATATTGTAACCTACCTACCTATTTGCGTCTACACGATTTCAGTTGTATGTATTTATAACACAGTGTTTACTTAGATCACTAAAAACGAGGATCACTATCGATGTTCTTGTGAACACTGAGGAGCAAGCTGGAAAAAAACCCTAGGGTCCCTGGAAAGGTGACATCTCTTTTTGGCCAACAGTTCATACACTTTTAGATATAGAGCTTTCTATACTTAAGCAAAGTTGTAGATAAAACTTTGCTGAAGACATTTCTTAAATATTATTTTCCAAAAATTTTTTTTTACTTCCTCGCTTTTTTTTTCAAAAAACTTCGAAAAAATTATAATTTTTTAATTTTTTAGTATAAGTCGCAGGGAATACAGATTTTTTGCATACTCTATTCAGTAAAAAAGTAGCTTAGGTAACACTTTATAACTTCTCTGAGCAAATTCATGCAGTCTGAACATGTCTAGGACTATTAAATATCACTTAAAATCCTATTAAATATCAAAAATATCACTCATTACTAGTGATGTTGGTCATCTAGCTCACCTTAGGTTTGGTTTTGTCAACATTAAGAACAAATTGTGAGAAATTTCGTATCGGTAGTAAGATATTAGGGTGCAACGCAAAGAGGTTAAAGTTGGAATTTGTTCTCAAATCAGTTAATTGCCGCTGAATATTTTTCTTTTGTGGACATAAGTATAAATAAGCCGTTCAATAGCTGAAGTGAGGACCTATAAAAACATGTGTTTGCTTTTACCATATCTTTTATAATTGTCGAAATATTTGATGTAAAAGTTAGGGTATTTTTGAAAAAATTTTAAAAATTTTGAAATTTGATTCCGATGTAAATTATTGTGGATCATCATATATTTTAACTTTTTCAGATTAATCAAGTTAAAATCTATATGTTTAAAAAATACATGTGTATATTACTAATATCTTTATTAGTTCTTGAGCTATCAGGCGTTTGACTACACAAAACTTTTCTCCAGACCCTCGTTGTCATCTTAAACGTTTTTTCTCTCGCACTCTTGGGTGGTCCCAACAACGTGTTATTAATCACTTAACACATTTCTACATTTGAATTAATGTAACATGAGTATTTAATACGTGGTATTACGATTATAATGCTAACACAAATATTCTATGAATGAAAAATGTATTATCAAATTTTATTCGACCACAAATTAAGTTCAAATTCACATACCGAGTAATTGGCTGATCACGTAAATAGATTAAATTTAAATTATTAAAAAAAATTAAGGATTTCTAGAAAAAATAAGGGTAAATAATACACATTTTTATTTAATTTTAGCGAAATGATTTATTATAACTTACTTACGTACTTAAGTGGCCCATTACAAGTTACGAACGTGGTTCATAAATTTGAGGTCTGAATTATTAAAGAATTCCATATGCTTCGGTCTTCTGCGTGCGTTCTCTAGTTAGTCCTAACAGATGGTTGCACGTCGTCAACCACTTGGTCCTTCCAACGAAGTTCGGGTCTCCCTGCTCTGCGCCGTCCTTCAGGTTCTCCTTCAAACACCTTTCTCGCTGGAGCATTTACATCCATTCTGGCAACATGTCCCAGCCATCGTTGTCGTTGGATTCTGACTCTTTTAGCTATGTCGTGGTAAATCTCATGCAGCTCATGGTTCATTCGATGGCGAAACTCGCCGTCGACACAGATAGGTCCATATTATTTTCGGAGTACTTTTGTATGTCCGTTGTCGTAAGCAACTACGATTCGGAAGCATAAAACAGAACGGGTAAAATTAACACCTGGTACAGCTATTTCTTGTTATCTCGAGATAAGTGGTGTTACTAAAGTGCTGCCGAAATCCATAAAAACATCTATTGGCGAGCATTTATTTTTATTGTTGACGGAAGATCCGAGGTAGGTAAATTCATCTACTACCTCAAAACAATAATTTTCAACTTTAACGGTGCGTTCCCAGTCGAGAGGACTCTTTGTTTGTCGAAATCATTATTATACCATCGCCCTTTGGGATATAACAGGATAAAGTTTTGGAAAAAAAATTTGAAGTCTATCCACGCCCCTTCTGGTAGCTCCCATACAAATGTACCTTTCCGCCCACTTTAGAGATAGAGTAATAATATCAATAAATCCGGCGCGATCGAACCCAAATCCTGTATTTACTAAAGCTATAGCAGGATACAGTTTTTAGAAAAAAAAAAACGGGAAGTCTAGCCACGCCCCATCTGGTACCTCCCATACACATCTGGTACCTCCCACTTTAGAAATCGATTAATATTATTAATAGACCTAAAGCGATCGTGCCTAAATTCTGTATTTAGTAAAGTTCAAGCAGGATAAAGTTTTGGAGAAAAAATCTGGAAGTCTAGACACGCCCCTTCTGGTACCTCCCATACAAATGTACTATTCCGCCCACATTAGAAATCGAGTAATAATATTAATATAACAGAAAATTGTTTATTTTACTGAGGGTGATGGAATATGTAAGTCGGGTTGCCCGACTTAAACTTTCTTACTGGTTTTTGTTTTGTGCTCGTTGACCTCTAAAAACATTTTTGCTGACTCATTTTCTAGCGATGAGAAAACAGCATTAACATCCCGCAGATTTCGGTCAATGATGTCTATATTATCGGTATAAGCTAGTGGCATGGGGCTCTTGTGGAATATAGGATGTTGACACCATCCTTTCTCATCACCTTCTCCATAACTTTATTTAGTAGTGTACAGGACAAGCTATCGCCCTGCCTGAGACCTTTTTCTGTGCTGAATGTTTCAGAATGATCGTTATCAATCTTAACCGAGGATTTAGTGTTTTCCAAGGTACATCTGCAAAGTCGTATAGCTTTGTAGGAATACCAAACTCAGACATGGCCTCATATAGCCTATTCCTTTTCGGAGAGTCGAAGGCAGCTTTGTAGTCGACAAAGAGGTGGTAGGTGTCGAACTGCTTTTAAAATGAATATTTGATCCGTCGTGGATTTGTCAGGTCTAAAGCCGCACTGATATGGTCCAATTAGTTTTTCAACAATTGGCTTTAGACGTTCACACAAAGAGCTTGTACGTAACTGGTAATAGGCTTATACCACGGTAGTTCTGACATTCACTACGATAACAGGAACATAACAGATAACAGACTCTAATCCCCGGGCATGCTCTTCTCTAGCCAGATGTTTTCCATGAGCTAATGCATGCTCCTAATCAGCTCCTCCCCGATTGCCTTAAGAAATTCAGCACGGAGACCATCGGCTCCAGCCCCTTTGTGGAGGACTGTTAACACTATCGTCATTGATAGGAGCGGGGTCTTCTGGCACGTTATCGGGGTCTGTCACTAGCTGGCCATAGCTGTCCTTGCAGTAGGGCAACCCTGTTCCACGCATTCTTGCCTTCAGTCTCTGGTAGTGTTTTCGGGCTTCTCCTCTAATTCGGAGTTACTCTATGCACTCATCCTGTCTCTTCTTCAGCTCCTTCTTTTTCCGTCTAAAAAGACGAGTTGTCTCTTCGTCTCCTCTCCCTGTGCCGTTCACGAACAGTTTGCGTTGCCATTGGCTGCAGTTTCGCCCTGTATGCAGCATCCGTCTCTCTCGTGGCATTGCGACATTCATCATCGTACCTGGCATCTTCTTGAGACGGCTTTGAGTACCTTAGTACGCTTCTCGTAGCCCGTTCTAAGGAGTCGGCTATATTTTGCCACTGCGAGGTTATATTATCAGGGGTTGGAACATTCCGCAGCAGTTGATTTAGGTGGTTGGAGTAGGCGTCTGCTACCTCTGTGGTCCGCAGTTTACCGATGTCCAGCTTTCGTTGTGCCTGGTTACGTACGTTTTTCGCCATGTTTAGCCTTGTGCTTACCTTAACTGCGGTAAGGTAGTGATCAGAGTCAATGTTCGCACCCCAGATTACTCGTACGTCCAAAACACTCGAAGCGTGCCTTCCATCGACTTCCACGTGATCTCTCCATGTTGCCTCGTTTCGCCATGTTTAGCCTGTAACGGACCACATGTCAATAAACTCTATTTCCTCCGAGGGCAGCTACCTTCTGGCCCCGGCCGTGCTCAGTCATGGGGGAGTTCTTTTCGGAGTAAATAGGTTAGTCATCGTTACCATAAATAAAAGTTAGTAAGGTAGCTTTTCCATGTACTAAACTGTAAGGTGACAAATTAATAGTGGAAGAACCGGAAAATGAAATAAGAAATGTAGATCGAAGTTAAACTAAGGCGATAGCATTTGATGTTAGTCTGCTACCATTGCATCTACCCACCCAGCCATGCTGATGCTTGTTATCAGCCCTTACATGCAAGTTTCTAAGTCATGTCCTTAACTGTTCGCGATTGCACAACACGACAAGTTAAAACTTCATATATGTATTTTTTAAAAACATTTAAAATTAACAGATAAGAACAACATTAATCCAAATTAGAAAAAAAAAAAAATATGATATCAGAAAATTATTTAAAACAAAAAAAAAAATATGATCCACTGCTGGATTCAAATTCCAAAGTTAGAAAATAATGTGTGTTGTGTAGGATATGAGCTTATACAAAGTGATAATAGGGCTTATACAAAGTGATGATAGGAAAAGTAATAAAACTCACCATACAAGTCCCACGTAGTCCTCAGGCCTGATGACGGTAATGAAATTTGACGATGAAAACCTCCTAGGATCAATAGGTATAGCTCATTTTGGCAGTGTACAATTTAGGTTACAAAAAAAATTGGGTTAGATAATTTAAACTGTGGTATAAAAAAAAATTAACACTAATTAATTATTCTAAAGGATTAATAATGATAGCAATTTAATAATAGATGATAGAATAGTAAGATTCACGCATTAATTGTTATATAGGCAGGACATTTCACAAATCTTGCTGTCATCCTTAAAAATTGCAATTGAAAACTTTGTCAACGGATGTTTTCCATACTCCCGATATTTTCCTTTATTGGTTTGTAAGGCAAGGCGTTGCTAAAGGTTTCTTCCCTCTAATATAAGTGATGAATATGAAGAATTTAGAGGTTGTCTATTTAGGCACCATTATCTCAAATTGTCTGGTATACTTTTATGGTTTTTTTACCGCTAGCACAAAAGGAAAGTAGATTGATGAATTTGGGTCCTTAACAGACCCATACCTAATGAATGAACCGATGTCATTATCCCAAAATCGACAACATCTAATATATATGGCACAACTTACCATCAAATTTGTACCACGTAACCAAACCCAAAGAAGAAAAAACTCTCAAAAACAATTCGCACGAAGGATACACTATTGTGGGAGTAGTAATCTTTCCCAATTCACAATATATATTTATATATATATATACCGGGGACTTATAATATTACACACTCTTTATAAATTAACCGAACTGAACTGGTTGAAATATTTGTATCGAATGAAAATTTTTGAAAAGTGTGCTGACAATACGGAAACCGGAAAACAAAATTGAAATTAAAATTTTGTTTGCAAAGTAAAACATTACTGTATAACAACAATAAACGTTACAAGCCTTGTGCGTACCTTAACTGCGGTAAGGTAGTGATAAGAGGCAATGTTCGCACCCCTGATCACTCGTACGTCCAAAACACTCGAAGCGTGCTTTCCATCGACTTCCACGTGATCTATCCATGTTGCCTTATGAATATTTTTATGGTCAAACCTAGTGCTGCTAACTACCATATTTCTTGCCACAGAGAAATCAATCAGTCTGATGCCATTGTTCGACGTTTCGGTGTGCAGACTGTATTTTCCGATGGTAGGGTAACATGCGGTCTCCCTGCCTAATTTAGCATTAAAATCGCCTAGAACAATTTTGATGTCATGGCTTGGGCTACTGTCATATGCATTTTCTAGGCTCTCGTAGAACTCGTCTCGCTTTTCTCTTCTGTCGTAGCATGTGCACTTGTAAGTGTTATGTAAAAAAACTTTGTTTCGACTCTTATGGTGGATATACGTTCACACACCGGGTTGACCCTTGAGACTATATGTCGCAGTGCCTTGCCAACCACAAATCCGCATCCAAACTCGTACTTGTTCGCGTGGTCACTATAGTAAATGTGGCAGGTCTTCAAGCGCGAGCACCCGTGCCCCGTCCACCGGATTTCCTGTAATGCGGTTATGTCAGCCTTGTGTTTTTCGAGAACTTCCGCCAGTTGGATGGAGGCACCTGGTCTATACAGTGTTCTAACATTCCAGGTGATTATCCTCAAATCATGGTCCTTAATTCGTTTGCGGTGGTCGTCAACATTTTGGGGGGTCCGTTTTATTCTTATCTTACTTCTTTTCATTGCAATAGATCAAATATCAGTGGCGGGTTGCAAGCCCAGCGCATCCAACCAAGGTGCCGCTGATTCTGAGCCGACTTGCCTGGATTTTAGGTTTCGCCCCTCACAGGTTACCGTGCTATGACGGGTGTCAAAGGCATGTTTCTAAGCGTCGCCACGTGGAGGTACTCCGTCCGCAGTAGTTCCACGAATACTTGATGTGCGATTGGCAAGAATCACTTTGGGTTTGTCAAGTTACACCAAGTTATAAACCTCGTTTTACTTAAAGAAGAATTTGGTATCAACAATTTTAAAGTTATCAATTGTATTTCCTAAGTTTTCTTATATTATTTTTATATTCAACTAAATGAATCTCTTGTGGCGATTAATTAGTATAAATTCGACTAATTCAACTCTCTGTAAAATATCGCGCACAAAGAAATTTTAAAAAGATTTCATATTCAGAAAATATGTTAGGTAAATCTTATTACAAACGCACTATGTCACCGAGTGCAGTAAGTCTTATGATGGCTACCATGTATACATTCCACCACATTCCATATAAATTGTTAACATTTTGCAAAAAATTTCTTATTAAAAAACATTTTTTCTAAGTAAAAATAATTCTTTAAAAAAAAACAATAAAATCCATATTGTTTAACACAACTTTTTTCCAAAGTTTAAATAGATTCAATGGCTTACTCGCTTATTGAGCTTTATTTCTTTTATAACTTTGTACACAATTTCCACATTTGGTTTTTAACATACATACGTTCGGTGCATGGTCGACTTAATGCAAAATAATGTTTAATGATCGGATTCGTTCAATTACTCATGTGGGGGTACAACATTTTTCCAAAATTCAGCAAAAATAACTTTACTTGACCATAATATATTTGAATTACCAAAACAAAACAAAAACGACAGTGTCAGCATTTAGTTTTAGCCATGTAATTTAGTATACTAATGAATGATGGTTTTTTTTTTTGGTTTTTCTTTAGTTGCTATAAAAATATCACCTGTTTCACCATTTAACTATGTACATATGCAATTGTTCTCGTTCGATCGTTTTGATCGATTGTCCAAGATCATTAACACCTCGGTTAATTTTAAAATTACGTCAGCCAAATGTTCGATTTTCTACTCGCTACCTGAGAATATTTTCCACGAGAAAAATGATTCAACTTAATTATTAGCTAATCTAAACAAATCGGCAAAATTATCGAATTTCTTTAGTAAATTAAAATTTTAAGTAAACAATAGAGGAAAATACAGAGCAAAAACATCAAAGCCAGAAATACGTGAAACGAAAGCAAAAGAATGCAAGCTAACTACGAGGGAGGTGGGTTTTTAGTTTGAAGAATGTATCGTTATATGAAAATAAAACAATAAATAAATAAAAACCAGTACAGAAATTTCATTCAGGTAAACTGACTAATAAATACCATCACCCAATATAAGATATTGTTGAAGTCTTGAGTTATTGAAATGAATAGAATTTTAATTAAAATAAAATTACTTATGTATAATTTTTCCCCTGCTTGTGGTGCAAAATCGTCCAAAACTTTACTTATTTGTGTAGAGGGTATAGGTGCCGGTTTGGAATTTATGTGAGAAATATAAATTTTTCAAAAAAATTTAATTTTTCTAGGCGGCACCAAAAGGGGTGAAACGATACAGTCCTTATTTATTCCTGACTCAAATTTGCATACGTACAACTTACGAATAATTTGACTGAATTCAGTGTACTTACAAAAAAAGATATGTATGTAAGACTATGGGGGTGAGTTCGGTCCTTTGTATGGAAGGTACCAGAAGGAGTGTGTAAAATAGTTAGGTTTTCTGAGGTTTCGCCTCCTATCACAATATAAATTAACCGACTAATTTTCATTACCCCTCAAATGTCCGTTTGGAAGTTATGGAAGAATTATTAATTTTCCAAAAATAGGTAATTTTGTATGGGAGGTACCAGAAAGGGTGACCCGATATAGTCCATATTCACTCCTGATTCATATTTTCATAAGCGTACAAATTACGCATAATTTGACTGAATTCAGTGTACTTAGAAAAAAGATTTGTTTGTAAGACTATGGGGGTGAGTTCGGTCATTTGTATGGGAGGTTCCAGAAGGGGTGTGTCAATTAGTTAGGTTTTATGGGGTTTTGCCTCCCATAATAACATAAATTAATCGACCAATTTTCATTATGCCCAGGAGTCTGTTTGAAAGTTATAGGAGAAATATAAATTTTCCAAAAATAGGCAATTTTGTATGGGAGGTACCAGAAGGCGTAAGCCGATATAGTCCATATTTATTCCTAAGTCCTATTTTCATAAGCGAAAATCATACTCAAAATTTTAGTAAATTAAGTTTACTTACAAAAAAGATATGCATGTAAAACTATAATGGTCAATTAGGTCATTTGTAAGGGAGGTACCAGAAGGGGTATGGCAAAGGTTTCGGTTTTCTTAGGGTTTGTCTACTTTTGCAAGATAAATAAACTGACCAAATTTAAATATCCTACGATCGTCCGTTTGGAAGTTATGAAAGAAATATGAATTATCCAAAAATAGGTAATTTTGTATGGGAGGTACCAGAAGGGGTGGGGCTATTTTGTCCATTTACAATCCCATAAGTTCGTTTTGAAAAATATTAATACTAAATAATTAATTTTCATACCGATCCGTTGAGGTTTGCTCGAGTTATCCTGCTGACCAGCCAGACAGACGAACTTAGCTCAATCGTCTTAAAAAGTTCTGAAACGAATTTGGTCTTAAGATACTTGGGGTCTAACTCGACTCCTTCAATGTGTTACACTTTTTTTCGTATCAAATGAGGGTATATATCCTCATACCTAAGGGTGATGGTATAAAAACACAAATTAGTATAAAACATCATGGATGGAACTGGGGTAGTAAAAGTTTTCAGATTCTCACATTTAAAACAAGATCATCAACAAAAGGTCCGCCGCTCTGAAAATCTGAACCTTAACTCATACCCAAAATTACTCTTGCAAGCTGTGCCTCGAATATGCATTTCGCAGTAATAGCTTTAATTACACAGGGATGCGGCATTAGGCGAGTATATAAAAATTACGGGAGGGCAGATCACTCCTATGTCGAACTTTTCTTTTACGACCCGATAAAGTTTTCAGTTTAATCTAAAAAAGAGTATGAAGTAGGTCCTAAAAAGCATTATCGATATCAGATGTCTTTAATGAAATTTTTTTGTAGAACATTTTAACTTTCTTCTAAGACTACTAGGACGTGTCCTTTTCGTCCATTTTTCGGAAACAGCCAGAAAAGGACCTTAAAATGGGACTTTACAGCATTCAAATGTTCGAAACAATTGAACAATTTTGAAAAACGATGAACAACGTATCGATGGAGACTCTGTAGTGAAATAAAACTTATTTTCGTTGGAATGAAATACATATCTTTAAAACAGACGTCACACACATATCAGATTGCTCTCGTAACGCCCTTATGTCGTATGTACTACTCGAGCACACTTATCCCCGTGTAATATAGTACTTTTGACGCTGCTTTTATTGACGCACGAACACTGCTACGATCTCACCACTAGTAGTGTCAAGTGTAAGTGCAACATAAAACCACAACCACAAAAAAAACCTTAATCATTTAGGGAGTTTTTTTTATAAATACATATATGTATTTTTTTATTATCAATTCCCAGTTCATTGCTACCGTATGTACAATAACGCCGACAATAAGAAGAAAGAAAAAAAAACTATGTATGTGACCCTGAAAATGTTATGTTTGATTATCGTCGTTCAGTGACTCCATTTAATTAATTTATTGGAAGCCTAAACATAAAACTACAACAATCACCCCCAGACCGCACAAATGGATTCACATTTCTTTCGAAGAAGACAAAACAACTGTTAAATTTAACGAGGAAGCGGGGGTATCAAAGATTTTACTGTAACGCCTTGAAGCGTCTAATCGGCAGATTGAACTAAAGCATTTGGTATAGTAACTGTGCATTAAGGATGTCGACAAGCTGAGTAATGTAGTGAAAGAACCGCTTCAGTAACTTAATTGCTTTCTTCGATGATACAAAGTCATGAACCCACTCGTGTTTCAAGCAGAACTTAGCGATGCTATGAGCTTTTCTTCCCCTCGAGGACCTGCTGTAAGCCAAACTTATTGACGAAGTTATTTTGAGATGTTGCATTTTCGTCAATTCGCACAACAATACATAGCTAATGTAAAGGTCAACAGTGTAATCGATAACCAATTGCCATGGCATCCTGGTTGTCGATAATGGATCTTTTTCTCCTCTTTGTTTTTATACCCTCACACTACGGGTAGGAGGGTACTTTTGATAAGACCCAAAAGTGTTATACATAGAAGGAGTCACTTTAGATCCTATGTTTCTTCGAACCAAATTCGATTCATGACTTTTTAAGTCGTTTGAACCAAGACGCAACCAATTGTTTTGAAACTTTGCATAGGTTAATATTTGCCCAAAACTACTAACGTTATTGGAAATGGGCTACATGGCCATATCCCTTCTTATACATCCAACCATACAAATATACCATTCCGCCCACTTTAGAAACCAAGAAATAATAAAAAACAAACCCAACGCGATCGTGCCCTAATTCTGTATTTAGTAAAACTGTAACGTTTTGGAGAAAAAAAAACTGGAAGTCTAGCCATGCAACTTCTGGTATCTGCCATATAAATCTACCACTCCGCCCCTTTTAGAAATTGAGAAATAATCTCAATACAACCAACGCGATCGTGCCCAAATTTTGTATTTTTTAAGCTATAATAGGATAAAGTTTCTGAGTAAAAAATGGAAGTTTAGCCACGCCCCTTTTGGTACCTCCCATACAAATGTACCACTCTGCCCACTTTAGATATCGAGTAAAAATTTCATCATGCCGAAATTCTGTATTTTGTTAAACTATAACAGGATAAAGTTTTTGAGAAAAAAGTGTATCCTGTTATACTAGCAACACCCCTTCTGGTATCTTCCCGTCCACTTTGGAAATGGAGAAACAACATCAATGCAACCAACGCGATCTTGCCCAAATTCGATATTTTGTTAAGCTATAACAGGATACAGTTTTGGAGAAAAAATTGAAAGTCAGCCACGCCCCTTCTGATTACTCCCATTCAAATGTTCTATTCCGCCCACCTTAGAAATCATGTAAAAATAACAATACTACCAACACGATAGTGCCTAAATTCAGTATTTTGTTAAACTATAACAGGATAAACTTTCGGAGGAATAATTAAAAGTCCAGCCGCGCCCATTCTTGTACCTCCCATACAAATGTACCTCCCATTCTGCTCACTTTTGAAAACGAGTAATAATATCAATGCGTCCAACGCGATCGTGCCCAAATTTTGTATTTAGTAAAGCTACAGCAGGGTAAAGTTTTGGAGAAACAACTGTAAGTCTAGCCAAGCTCCTCCTGGTACCTGTACCATTCAAATATTCTAGTCCGCCCTCTTTGGAAATCAAGTAATAATATCAAAACACCCAATGCGATAGTGCCCAAATTCTGTATTTTGTTAAGCAAATTTTATGCTTTTACTGAGGGTGATGATATATGTGTCGTTTTATCCGACTGAAATTTCTCAATTGTTTTTTTTAACTTCCTTTATTTTGTTTCCTTTATCCATATGATGCATATCTCTCATATGGTTCTGGACCTATGGACTAATCCCATTTGCCTGTTAGGTGCCTGATATTGCAGTGGCCAGTTAAAATTTCACAGGAAAGTCTTAGATCACTCCTGCACAGGCCAACCATGTACGCAGATCCGGATCTGCTGTTTTCGATCTAGCTGTTATATAATAGATTCTGGAGTGCCAACATCTGCTGGCTGTTTTCCACATCCAATCCCTTCTGGTACAGCCTCCACTAGTTAAAAAGTCTTCTTATGCTTTCCTAGAGATGTCGCAATGTCCCGGCAACCAACAAAGACTTTTGCCCATACAACTTCTCCTTACAGTCACTCATCAACGTTGATTTGACACCATGTAGAATTGGTCGCTTTAATTTCAGCTTGGCTATTCACGCAGAGGGTTATCCGGCCGAAAGTATCGATTTCAAATCCCGGCTTTTTGTATGGCCAGTTCCTTAGCCTGAATGATACTGCATTCATTATGAAAGAAGGCTTACCAGAAGGTCCTCGCTGTATACACCAGGACCTGTGCCATGTTTCATCATTCCATTCCGATCTGAAAAAAGGCTTAGCTGCAGGTCCTCCATGTAAACAAGAGCTCCTGTGTCCCTCAGTCTGATTGCCCTTTAGGCCGCAGTAGCCTTGACGAACAAGTCCAGGGGCGAAAGACCCAAGAACACATCCAAAACCGTTTGCGGTGTGCTTCTTCTTGCCTCAGTAATCCCCATTACAGCTACACTTTGGACCTTACCGAGCATTTTCCGTAAGTTGCTCATATTTCGGCACTCACGCCAAACCAGACATCCAAGCATAATTACACAGTGGCAAAGGTTGCAGAGTTCAACAAGAATCTGTTTTTAAAATTTCGCTTACTCCCCCAAAATCTTGAGTTACGGGTAATAAACCGGTTTTTTGTAACTTGAAGCAGTTAAAAGTCAGTAACATGGTTGTATGTATTCACATGGAGACTTATCCGCTTGGTTATGTTCTCCAATTTATAATAATTTTGAGTAACTTCTTTGTCACTTAAATAACTTTTAAGCTGCCTATCTCAGTCTGGCAGAATTTGTATTGACTTCTTTGTCATTATTAAAGAAAACAACCGTTTTACATTATTAACTTATGGACGTTTATTCTCGTCTGTGTTCTTAGCTCGACTGACTCTTCATGTCCGTCGAGATGTTATAACTCTTATATTAAACTTAACTTATAACTTAACTCTTATACATCTCTTATAATAACTTAAAATATGCCAAATAGAGTATGTTTATATATATACTTGTATATATATGACTATTTCAACCGAATATAAGCTTCTCAGCGGACATGGAAAGATGAGACTGCGGCCTTACTAACGATATATATAGTTATATGTCTAACGTTTGACATCTGTCAGCTTTTGCCTCGAAATCTCAAACTATTTTCAACAGCGCCTACCAGAAAAATAGTATGAAGTCTTTGAACTTACATATATCTACGAGTAGGCTAGGTTCGGTCAATTCGGCAGCCACGTTCAACACAGCTCACATGGGTACTAGTAAGAGTCCCGTTGTGACACCATTTTTAAATTTTTACCCCAAATATTCCTATTCTGTTCGGTCATATCGTTGATCTGATGAAAGCATGGATGTTCCGATGACCAAGCTTTTCATATCTCAGGTCACCAAAAGCAGGGCAGAGACATATAAGATGCTCCGTTGTGTCTTCTTCTTCCTCATCATTGCAGCTTTTACAAAAATCGGCCAGTGACCGGAGATTAGCTGTTTCGCTCTTGTGATGGGGTCCCTCTCATGAGACCGTAAACTTCGCCCGACGATACTGAATTTTCACTACGGCTATACTAATGGCCGCTATTTCGACCTGAATTATGCTACAGTGATCCGGTAGTCTGATTGATAGTTGCAAATAAATTCAACTCCTCCGAAAAGATTCCACAGACTGCTCTTTCCTTTAATTTCGAACCGTCCGTAAAAATTAGGATGACATCCTCCCCAAAGTTTAGGCCATTATCATAGTAGGACCTATCGGGGATGTTCCTTATAAAACCCGGATCGAAGATAGGTTCTGGTATGGTGTAATCCGTGTAACAGCTCACATTGATTAGGTCCATAATTTTGGCATGGCTTTTGTGGCGTCTAAACGCATTTCGGTGTACGCTGCTATTTTCAGCGTGTACCTTAAATGGAGTAGTTCTAAGTGCCCCTGTTATCTATCTAGCGCCGGCCACCAGACTGGCGATCCGTAGAATTAGATGGGTTTAATAACTGAGTCATATAACGAGTTCGCATTTTTGGGGCTTATTCCCCAATTGAAGCCGATAGCCCTTTTGCAGCAGTATAGGACCGTTGCCGCTTTGCTAATTCTGGCCTGAGTGTTCAGATTCCAATTCAGTTTACTGTCTAATATTAGCCCAAGGTATTTGGCACTATCAGAGAGTGTAAGTGCGACTCCATTTAAACTGGTTTTAGCAAATCGAGGGATTTTGTATCTCCGTGTGAATTGCACCAGTTCTGTTTCACTCGGGTTTACACCCAGTCCACAGTCATGACACCATTTTAAAAGAAGTTTCAGCGCAGATTCCAGCAGCTCAGAGAGTAGTTTGGAATTCTTGCAGGCGACTATTAGTGCCACGTCGTTCGCATATGCGACGTGTGAGCAGCGTGTTTTTTTCCATTGTCCTCAGGAGAGTATTGATGTTTAGATTCCATAGTAGTGGAGAGAGTACTCCTCCTTGTGGAGTACCGCGAACCGCCACCTTGGAAATATTTGACACGCACAGACTGGATCCAATGCCCCTAAACTGTAGTAGTTTGTCAAGTAAGGCGATGACCACTGGGTTAATCTCCAGTTGTTCCATTGAGTCAATTACAGATTTAGGTTTGACAATATTAAGAGCTCCCTCAATATCCAGGAAGGCAGCGAGAGCGTATTCCTTGTAGTTCAGGGATCTTTCAATGAGGCTGGTTATCGAATGTAAAGCAGTTTCCGTGTATTTGCCTTTCGTGTAGGCATGCTGAGCCTTTGACAGGACTTCCGGTTTTAGAGATGATCTGATATAGGCATCAATTATTCTCTCCATAGTCTTGAGTAAGAAGGAAGATAGGCTAATTGTTCTAAAATGCTATGCTTTGGTGTGGGATGCCTTACTCCCTTTAGGGATAAATACAATTTCGTAGGTTGTCCATTTCGTTGGAATGTGCGACAGCTTTATACAGCTTTGAAGATTGTCACCATATTTATTATTGTATTAATGAAATCTCTTTGTTCTGCAGTAATCTCTTACAGGCGCACAGGCACGAAACTTCACTTTATGGCGACTGAGAATTTAACAGCAATCTAATGAATTTTATCGTTGACAGCCATAAAAATTTTAAGATTTTTATTAGGTTTTTTTTAGCATAAACATTCATCTTGAGCAAACTTTCATTTCACAAAATCATGACAGCACTAAATTTGTTTGAATGTACGGATAGAGGAGGACTCTTCCTTGTCTTCTTGTTTTTTTGTGTGTTCTGTTCAGATGAGTTCGAAAGAAGTCAACGCCATGAAAAGATTTAAAACATTTGTTTGCAATATGGTCGTCGATTGAGACACACAAATTTCCTATATACTTATAGATGATTGTATTGTTCATATTTTTATATTTATTTTTAATTTGTTGTTTTTTTTTTTCTTATGTTTTTTTCAGGGTATACAACAGAGGACTTTTGCTTTAAAATCGAGTGTAAAACTGTTCAAAGATTTGAATTTATTAACAAAAGATGAAGCATTCCGGAATGCGACCACAGTTTACCCGGTCACAACCAGCGATGATTTCTTTCGTTTGCATGCGTATTTCTCAAAGGTAAGCAAGTAATATGTGAGTGGCTGAGTTGTTTCTTTGGACTGTATGTCCGCAATTTGGTAAAGAGTTCGAAAATAATGTTTTTATGCAATGAGATTATACTTAAATTTATAGTTTGCGTATACTATAAATAAATAATACAAAATGGAAGATATTCAGGTGTAGATTGCAGATACATACATATATAAATATCATAGTAAGAAACAATTTGTATTGCGGTATTAATTTTAACAATCTTCAGACCCTGTCACCTGTTGTCACAGATTCCAACGAGATGGGCAACGCTTAACAAAATCTGGAGAGCAAATATCATTTCCAAGGATACAAATATGAGGATATTTAATAGTAGCTTCACGAGCATGCTCCTTTATGGTTGCACCACTTGGAATCCAACCCAAACCAGCTTGAGGAAACTTCTGGCCTTATTGGGTTATGAACAAACAACTGCTTGATTTGACAAACCTCAATAGCATGTGAAATAAAAAAAATTAAAATGGAGCTTGATATAACATACGCTAAGGAAGTCACCGACTAAAATCTCCCGGGCCGCCCATGTTTTACATGGGTTAGAAGAAGAATGAGAGAATACGAAGAATCAGGAATGACATGGAGCCAAGTCCAAACTTTAGTACTTTATCGTGACAGATGGAGAGAATTCATTAACGGCCTAAGTTTACATTGAACGTTTTATCAAACAGTTTATCTAAGCAAGTTGATAAAATAAATTAAAACCAGTACAGAAATTTCAGTCAGTTAAACTGACTGATAAATACCATCACCCAATATAAGATATTGTTTAAGTCTTGAGTTATTGAAATTAACCGATTGAAATTAACCAGTTAGAAAGTTTTAGTCGGGCAACCTAACTTACATTTACCCTTACCCTCAGTAAAACAAATAATTTTCTATTATATTGATATTATAACTCTATTTCGAAAGTGGGCGGAGTGATACATTTGTATGGGAGGTACGAGAAGGGGTGTGGTTAGGCTTCCAGATTTATTCTCCATTACTTTATCCTGTTATAGCTTTACTAATTACAGAATTTGGGCACGATTGCCTTGGGTGTACTGATATTATTAGTACATCCCTAAAGTAGGCGGAAAGGTACATTTGTATGGGAGGTACCATAAGGGGCGTCGCTAGAATTCCAATTTTTTCTCCAAAACTTTGTCCAGTTATAACATAACAAAATACAGAATTTGGGCACGATCGTGTCGAGTGTATTGATATTATAACCCTATTTCTAAAGTGGGCGGAGTGGTACATTTGTATGGGAGGTACCAGAAGCGGCGTGTCTAGACTTCCAGATTTTTTCTCCAAATCTTTATCCCGCTTGAACTTTCCCAAATACAGAATTTAAGCACAATCGCGTTAGGTCTTTTAATAACATTAATCGATTTCTAAAGTGGGCGGTCCAAGATGTGTATGGGAGGTACCAGATGGTGCGTGGATAGACTTATAATTTTTTTCTTCAAAACTTTATCCTGTTATAGCTTTACTAAAAATAGAATTTGGTTACGATCACGTTTGATTTATTGATATTATTCCTCCATCTCTATAGTGGGCGGAAAGGTAGATTTGTATGGGAGGTACCAGAAGGGGCGTGGCTAGGCTTTCAAAATTTTTTTCAAAACTTTATCCTGTTATAGCTTTACCAAATACAGAATTTGGGTTCGATCCCGTTGGGTGTATTGATATTATAACTCGATTTCTAAATTGGGCGGAATGATGTATTTGTATGGGAGGTTCCAGAAGGGGCAGGGCCATGTAGCCCATTTGCAATACCGTAAGTAGTTTTGAGGAAATAATAACTCGTGCAAAATTTCAAAACATTTGGTTACGTCTTTCGAAAGTTATCGTGCGAACCAGCCGGACAGCAAGACAGATAGACGGACATGGCTCAAACGACTTAAAAAGTCATGAATCGAATTTGGTTCAAAGAAACCTAGGGTCGAAAGTGACTCCTTCTATGTGGTACACTTTTTGGTCGTATCAAATAATATATACCCTCATCCCTAAGGGTGATGGTATAAAAACGCAAAAGGAGCTGGATAGGACATACGTTAAGAAAATCACCGACTGAAATATCCCAGGCAATATTAGAATGGAATCCGCATGTGAAACGAAGACTGGACCACCCATGTTCTACATGGATTAGACAAAAAGAGAATACGAAGAATCAGGAATTACATGGAGCCAAGTCAAAACTTTAGCACTTCATCGTGACACATGGAGAGAATTCGTTAGCGCCCTAAATTCGCATTGAACTTTCATCAAACTGTTTATCAAATTGATTAAATAAAGGAAAAAAAGGGGTATAAGGCATCCCATACTAAACCCAAGGATTTAAGACCGATTAGTCTATCTTCCTTACTACTTAGAGAAAAATTTAAAAAAAAAATAATTCTATGCAATTCTCGCACCGGTGTGTTTGGGCTTCACGATGGCTTCTTGAAGCTTTTAACACTTAATGTTATGATGTGTGAACAAGGCACAGCAAAGGGTGCTGATGAGATAGTTTGGTAACTATTGATATAGCCCTGCCAGCTGTCAAACCGAACAATGAAAAACATATTCATATTTCTGCACAGAACGACAATAACAAACAAGAGCAAAAATTAAAAATTATATACACATCATCTCTTAAACCGGAAGCTCTACCTAAGGTTCAGCATGTCTACACGAAGTATAAGAAGTCTTATAGAAATATCCCAGAACTACAAGGCATTCACATACGCCGTCTTCCTGGACATCGAAGAGGCTTTCAACAAGGTCAAACATGAATCTGTAATTGACTCAATGAAACAACTGTGATTAATACAGCGGCCATCTCACTATTTGATAAAGTCCTAAATTGTAGGCGCATTGGATCTAATCGGGGCATGTCAAACCATTATAAGGTAGCGATTCGTGGTATTCCACAAGGAGGAGTACTCTCTCCACTACTATGGAATCTCAACATTAATACTGTTCTCTATAGGATGGACAAGACGTGCTGTACTCCCTTACTTACTTAATTTTCCATTACACTCCATGAATGAGGTATGGGAAAGCTTTTCGCGTTGTTGTAAATTAACACGCTTTCTATTTTAGATTCACACCAAACGACACCTACTTATTTATCGTCGAATGCGCACGTCACTGTTGAGAAGCTTCTACTAGACATGCCGATTGACTCGACACATATACTGCGAAGTTTCTGTCGACAACATCGAGTGAGCCGGCAATGTAGAAAAATGTACATGACTGGAGGCGGAAATCGAACCCAGGATCTCCCGCATGGTAGTCGCGTGTTTTAACCACTATGCCACTGCCGGTCACCGGTCACGTGCTGTACAGCAGTCGCAAATGCGGATGACGTAGCACTAAAAGTTACTTGTAAGGCTCCTAATTTACTCTTTGAGCTTAAGTAATCTGCGCTGAAACTTCTGCTAAAATGGTCTTATAACTGTGGACTGGGTGTAAACCCGAGTAAAACGGAACTGGTGCTATTCACTCGAAGATACAAAAATCCCTCAATTTTCCAAATCTAGACTAAATGAAGTCGCTTTAACTCTTTCTAATAATGTCAAATACCTTGGGCCCATTTTGGACAGCAATGGTTAGGTTAGATTGGTGACACAAGTAATCTGGTAAAAAAAAAACCAGATCACACTACACATCGTGGGGAGGAATAGAAAAAGAAGTCTAATCGTGGGTATCCCAATCTTCATCTTGGGCCAATAAGTCATGGAAGGCACACCGCATGAAACATACTAAATTGCCTACTCGGACTGAGGAGACAGATTTAGACAGACTTAGCCTCCTACAGGCTAGAGCGGGACAGCTACAAAGAAGATGTTTCATCGCCTCCTCACACACACGGCAGTAGTCCGGTTTAGATCTATCCCATTTGCCTGTCAGGTGCATGATATTGCAATTGCCAGTAAGAGTATCACAGGTCAGTCTCAAGTAATTCCTGCACAGCCCAACCAAGTACGCCGATCGAAATCTACTGTATTCGGGCCACAGCGATCTAGCAGTTATACAGTCGGTTCTGGAGATGCAAAGTCTGCTGTCTGTTTTCCACATTCAATCCTCCACTAAGCCAAAAAGGAAACAATTGGGCAGGTAAACATCTTCCAGAGAGTCATGATCAGACATAGTACAGCCGGCACTGCCTAATAGGTCTGCTGATTCATTACCAGGAACTTCGCAATGTCCTGGGACCCAACAAATGCTAATATCCAGAAGCTTTAGCCCATCCAACCTCTCTTCACAGTTCCTTACCACAATGTGCAATGTGTTTAGATGCCACGATAGAATGGAGGTGACCATGGTCATGCCAAAATTCTTGACTTAAACAAAGTAGTGTCACAGATTACACTGTACTGGAACTTGTTTTCGAACTGGGTTTTATGATAAACATTCCGGAAATATTTTACTATGATTATAATGATAATGCGCTAGACTTTGGGGAGAATATCATCCTAATTTTCATAGACGAATTGAATTTATAAAGGAGCGGGTCGTGTATTTTTCGGAAGAGATGAATCTGAAGATGTCGATTAGGCTACCAGATTAGTGTAGCATAGTTCAAACCGGCCATTAGAATAGCCGTGGAAAAAATTCAGTATCATAGGATATTGGGCAAAAATATGCATTTACTTATTGATAGTAAAGCGGCTATCTGATCCCTGGAGAACATGTACACTAGGGGTATAACCAAATTTTGGCCCCAGCACCACGCGATGGCGAAGGTTGTGTTATTTACGAAAAAATAATTTTGGGGTCATTTCGGATGAAAAACCTCACCCACGAAAACGATTTTCTAAAATCTCCCAAAAAAACATTCATTTTAAATATAAAGTATGTAAGTAAACTGTAGTAAACTGAAAAATTTTGTTTGATGTAATGGAATGACGATATCTGGAATGTTTCTCCACATTATTGTGCTATCTTTAAATTTGGTCAAAGCCTTTGTCCAAATTTTTGCATTTTTTAAAACGCTTTAAAATTAATTGTTTTTAAGTAATAAACACAAACTCGGAATATAATTTTCTTTGAATAATAAAAACAACTAAAGTACATGACGTCATTATCAATAACATACATTCAGCTTCCAAAATATTTACACAAATGTCAAATGCAGCTTAATATATTCATAAAAAAAAGTTTTTTGCGATTTTTAGCTAAATAAATAAAAAAAATCATTTAAAAACTTTACCGCGTTTGGTGGGTGAACTTTTTTGACAACTGCGAAAAAGTAATACCATTTTTTATACAATTTTCAATGGCCTATTCGACTATGCTAGGGCCATTTGGATATTTGCAAAAAGTTGCAAAAAGTTATATCCCTAATGTACACGTTTTCGAGAATGCCGGTCGTCTCTAGAGAAGATAGCAAGACATTCGACGGTTACCCGCACATGTGTTCCAGGACAAGTGTACATATATGGTAACCAAATTCGGGCGAAAATTACGGTCACATAGTTGTTTATCTCACAAGGGCTGTAAATGTAAAGTACTTAGAATGTCATGCGTATGTAATGTAAGAATGTCATGCGTATGTAATGTAAAAAATATCGTTCACTAGAGTTGGACTTTCTAGTTCCTTTTGGTGAATCGTTCCTTTCTGTTCCGTTCACCAAAAGGAACTAGTTCGTTCCTTCTGTTCCTTTCGTTCCTTTTGATCTTTTCGTTCACTTATTCATTTTCACCACTTCGTTCATTCGTTCACTATGTTTTGATTGTTTTTAGTCTTTTTCGGATTATGAAGTGAACGATTTGCAAACAAACATATTAAAAATGTCAGAGCTGCTTAAAAGTTTATAAAGTATTTTTAAATTGTTTAAATAGTGTGTTAAAAAAAATAGTTCTCAAATGCTTTGAGTAGAGGATTTATAAATCATTTTTCATATCAAAATACAAAAAAAAATGTCTGCTATTTTTGTTGTGGTGATGCCACCACTTTAGAATTGTTACGTATGAACGTAAGAACAAGTGAACGAATGTCCGAAAATGTCAAAAGAACGAAATAAGCAAAGAGGAACGAAAAGATCAGAAGGAACGAAAAGAGCAGAAGGAACTAAAAAGCAAAAAGAACGAAAAGAGCGGAATGTGTGGAACTAGTTCCAACCGTTCACTACATGGAATCGTTCATTGGAACTAGTTCGTTCCGGAACTATACAAGCCTATCGTCCACTCATTATAACTCCGATAGAAATGACACCAATTGACATCGTCACTTACTTCATAATCAAGCGTGTTATCAAGCTCGTTTAATACTCCGATATGTGCATTTGCAACTGTAATGGCACTTAATGACATCGTCGCTTACTTTGTAAGAGAGACACTTCTATGCTAAATGTAAGGAGGAATATAATCGAGAGATTCATCACTGATTGCTACTAAATATAGCTGATATGAGCGATTACGTAATGGGTATTTTTACCGCTGGGCAGCAAGTTGCGGGGAAACTGAACCATTGCTACGGAAAAAAGGGTGGGAGACCCACTTGCACAACGACCAAACAGATTTCAGTGCACAGATTTGTTTAGTGACCATCTGAGGATAGCTGTAATAACCGGTCACTGATCGGATGGCAAACACGCTAAGAGGTTGAAACTTTCCTACAACGACTTTTGTTAAAGCTGCCTATGGTAAGGAAGAAGGGGAGACCACAGAGCATTTTCTACGTCACTGCCCTGCCTTCGGTGACCGAGTGTTCACAACCGAAAACCGTCTAACCGGTTTTATTCTCTGAAACCGTATGCAGTTTTTCAAAAATTCCATTTTCGAATACTCGATACATATTTTAAGGAAATTTTAAGAGCAGTTTTACTCTTACCCTAGACTAAGTGTCCTATCTCAAAGAAATCCTTAATTTGTGATCATCATAAAATAGTTGAGAAATCGTCAAGATACAGTTAGGATATGTGTTACTAGTTTTAACCTATTCTATATATTTTTGTACTACATTTAGTCTGACGCAAACATTCGCTTTAACGTACACTTTATCTTAGTATCATTTAGAAATTGTCCAACAAAACAGCGCCGATTTGGAACAAAAATCATATCGCATTGCCAATGGAACCATATCGAATAATATTCTGGAAATAAGATGGCCCCTGGGTGTACCGCTTGCCAGTCCACCGGATACACGACACGATATCATAATGTGGCATTACATGAATCGCACCCATATATTTCTGCCTCATGCCGAGAGCAATGTGGAACCGCTTAGTAACATAGAGGCCAAGGATCTGGAGAAAGTATTGGAGATAACGCGGCAATATGCCCAACATAAATTTCCCAACATGATGTATGTGGACATTCATAGTATCTATAGGCGGTTTGATGCTACGCGTGGAATGGATTACCAAATACATTTGCTAATGCGCGATACAGGAAGAATATCGGCACTCACACAAAAGATGTCGCAAATTAAAAGTTTTCAAGTAGTCAAGCCCTTGGGCAGAGTAGAGGTAGTGCCTTCGCCATATGTCACCGAGAGTACCCGAATTGCCATATTCATACCCACCTTTGAGCATCAATTGGATGAAGCAATGGATTTTATCAATCAATACGAGAGGACCTGCATGCACAATCAAGACAACACATTTTTATTAATGGTAAGTTTTTGAATTCATCACTGGGGAAGAATATTGATAAAAAAAAATCATCTTATTTTCAGATTTTCATGTACCGCTACGATTCATCCAGCAAAGGTGACACAGATCCTTTTAAAAATATTAAAACTCTTGCCTTGGAACTTTCATCTAGATACAAGACAGATGGTTCACGTATCGCTTGGGTGTCTGTGCGATTACCAGCATCACTCAGTGATCCCTTGCCCAGCGATGATGTTATGTTGAATTCAATATATGGCCGCAATGAGATTCTAAGTATAGCGGCCGCCGATCTTGCCTTACCAAAAATTGGCCTTGAGAGTTTAGTTCTCATGGCCACGAATTCTATAACATTTAAAACTGATTTTCTTAATCGGGTAGGATTTTGTTATGTAATATTAAGTTGTACGTTTATTAATTGTTCGTTTTTTGTGTGTATTTACTAGGTTCGTATGAATACTATCCAAGGTTTCCAGGTGTACTCTCCAGTCGGATTCATGATGTATCCATGCAAATTGGTCGGCTTTTGCAAAGAGTGTGAGACGTGCGATGTAAGCCAAAGTTCGGGTTATTTTGATAAATGGAACTACGATGTTATATCGTTTTATAGCCGAGATTATGTGCAAGGTTAGTAGTAATTTTTTTTTTATTTTAATCATTGTAGAAACAAAATCAGAACCACATCAGATCAGTCTGACTTTTCTAGAACGAATTTCAGACCTTCTATTAGGTATAGGCTTTGTGTGAAAATATGAAGTGGGCCAAGTCCGAATGGTATAAATCTTATCATGTGCATGATACAACTCCGATTTTGTTGGACATCTTCAAGGCTTGTATCCGGCTATGTTGCGTTCCAGAGAAATGGTGGAAGGTTAAGGCGGTTTTTAAACCCAAGGCGGGTAAGCCCGTTTACGCCTCTCCTAAGGACTACAGACCAATAAACCTCCCATCCTTTTTGCCTTTAGTTTTAGAGAGATTGATTGATATGTATATATGGACAAGGGCTCACACTCTGAGCACCTCTCAACATGCGGTCATCGTTGACAGATCTGCCGTGAGATCTTTTAATGGCGTGGTTGGCTTTACGAAGCACAATCTAAGTTCACTTGACTTTACTTGCATTCCAGGATACTGATGTTTTTGGAGAGATTAATTGATATGTATATAAGGACATATTTAAGCGCTCACACTCTGAGCACCTCTCAAAAGGCGTACATCGTAGGAATATCAGTTGAGAGCACACTCCATGACGTGGTTGGCTTTACTTTACTTACTGGATATTGAAGGCGCTTTCAATAATGTGACTTAATGTGTAAAAGGAAAGTACATTAATCTATCACGTCTGCTAGTCAATTGGGTGGATTGTATGCTGGGAAACCGAGCCCGTCAATTCAGAACTTGGTGAAGGCAGCGTGAAAAAAATAGCTGCTGGAGAAACATCACAGGGAGAGTCATGTCCCCCTTCTATGACCCCTTATGATAAACGGAGTATTTAAATCGTTCAATGAGGATGGTACGGAAAATTTGCCATATGCTGACGACTTGGTCATCATGATAGGTGGGAAAACTCTACCAACGATGTGTGACATTATTCAAACTACCGTTAAAAAACTGCTACGATGGGCTATGACCTGTGGTCTGGGGGTGAACGCTAAGTAAACGGAATTGGTTCTCTTAATCCGTAGATATAAGGTCAAGGACTTCAGGCCACCGCAACTTGGCTAGGTTAGGTTAATTCGGCAGCCACGTTGAACACAGCTCATTTAGGTCCTAGTACCAGTCCCGTTGTGATACCATTCTAAGATTTTCGCACCAAATGTTCCTGTTCTGTTCGGTCAACGTCGCTGTCAAGCCATTTCGTTGCTCTGATGAAGACATGGATGTTCCGCAAATCCCTTACTGATAGACAGATAATGTCTAGAAGTGTCCGGTGACCAAGCGTGTCGTATTTCAGGTCATTAAGAGCAGGGCAGTGACATAGAAGATGATCCGTGGTCTCCTCTTCTTCTTCATCATTGCAGCTTCTACAAAAATTGTTGTAGGGTAGTTTCAGCCTCTTAGCGTGTTTACCAACCGGCCAGTGACCAGTTATTACAGGTATGATGTTCCTCAAGTGGACTCTGGACAAGTTCAGCACAAAAGGTGTCCTCTGTAGATCCATTGTAGGCCAAATTTGTTTGGTCGCCGTGAAGGTGGGTTCTCTTGCCCATCTTTCTTCCGCAATGAGGTTCAGTTTCCCCGCAATGAGCTGTTTCCCCCTTGTGAGAGGAATCCTAATGAGACGGTAAACTTCGCCCGAGTTCACGGTTGTGGCGGCCCTTGCCAACGTATCGGCCCTTTGGTTACCATATATGTCCCCTTGTCCTGGAACCCATGTAAGGGTAACCGTCGAATGTCTCGCTATCTCCTCAAGAGACGACCGGCATTCTCGAACATTTCTCGAAGTGGTGTACACGTTCTCTAGGGATCTGATAGCCGCTTTACTATCAGTAAGAATATGAACTATGCTACAATGCTCTGGTAGCCTGATTGATAGTTCCAAATTCAATTCTTCCGCTCTTTCCTTTGATTTTGAACCGTCCGTGAAAATTCCTGAAAATCCTCCCCAAAGTATAGAGCATTATCATTATCATCGTAGTAGGACCTATCCGGGATGTTCCACCGTAACTAAATGGTGTGAAACTGAAACTCCCAACGGTGTTGTTCTTGATTAGAAGCTAAGTTGGTCAAGGAATATCAAGGAAAGATTAAAGTTGTGTTCCAATGCTCTTTATGCTTGTTGGAACTCTATAGGTAAAAGTTGGGGACTCGGCGCGAAGGTCACAATGTGGCTGTATACTGCGGTAATTATTACATATGGATGTCTGGTTTGGTGGAAACGCCTATAAAGAATAATATATTAGAAAATGCCTAGCAAGGTCAAGAGAATGTCTGCACTTACTGTGGCTAGAAATAGCACACAGCAAGCGGCTTTGAACCCTGGACTTGTACGTCAGGGCTATTGCAGCCCGAGGGGCTATCAGACTGTGGGAAGCTGGCGATTGGTATCAACCCACATATTCAACGGCTTTTGAGTAATGAAGTTTATTTCCAATCTGCCAGCTCTAGCTGATTTTTTGACGAAACGCGTAGATTTCCGTAAAGCGGCTGTTAGATCGGAATGGAATGAAGGCGGGACTTCTTATGGTGACTTTATTTCTGTCTCTACTGACTGTTCTAATATGGAACAGGGCAAAGAAGCTGGAGTTTACAGCGAAAAGCTGCAACTAAGCCTCTACTTTAGGCTACTTAATGAGACCAGTGTTTTTCAGGTTAAGGTACTAGCCATTCAGAAAGCCACTAAGACTATTAGGGGATGTGAATTCGATGGTAGCAGACCGGTAACCTTCTGTGTGGATAGCCAGGCTGCAATAAAAGCGATCAATTCTATGTTGTGTAAAGCAAAGTTAGTGAGGAACTGTAAGGAGAAGTTGGATGCACTTAAGCCTTTGGATGTCAGCCTCTGTTGGATTCCAGGACATTGCGAAATTCCTGGTAATAAATCAACAGACTTATAGGCCAGAGGAGGCTGTACTATGCCTGATCATTACTATCTGGAATATGTTCGGCTGCCCTTTTGTTTATCTTAGTGGAGGATTGGATATGAAAATCAGTCAGCTGATGTTGAATCTCCAGAACCGACTGTAGTACTGCAAATTCGTTGTGGCGATCTATGAATCATTTGTTGGCCTGTGCAAGAGTGATATGGGGCTGGCCTTTGGTATTCTAACTGACCACTTCCATATCGGGCGCTTGACAGGCAAATGGGAAAGATCCATACCGGCGTTAAGTTATTTTAGGAAAGGTTATAAGGAGGATCTAGAACCTCACATCAGTCCGAGTTGGCAATTTAATAGGTTTCATGCGGTACCTTTTTGGCTAACTGGGCCAAGATGATGATTGGGAGTTTCCACGATTCTCTCTTCTTTCTCTATCCCGTCCTCTCTTATTTTTTCTCCTTCCCTCCGTTTTCACCTTTTTTAACAGACAATCATAATGAATCAGCAGATCTCGGTGTTAGTGTGATTTAGTTTTCCAGATTTTTATTTTTTTATTTTACCAGATCTCACATTTTTAAAATTGACAATATTAACGCCTAATAACGCCCTCTCCTTTCTTTCTAGCCCGCAAACAAATTGAGACTTTAGTACCAATTACACGTTCCGACAACGATATCGAGCAATTGCTAACACGTCCGGATAAAACCATCAATAATATTTTGGATATGTTCGTGTCATCACAGCTGCCTGTACACATTTTACGCGGTGTGGAACCTAATCTACGCTATGGCAGTGCCATTAAAAATTTCATAAATAAGAATTATGAAAATAACCCAATACCGAAATGCAACCTCGCCCAGAACAACGGGCAAGCGCCTAGCAATGTGGAAGGCACAGATTCCAGACGCAAAGATTCAAGTGAGATGGCACGACAACGACATAAGTGCATCCACCTGGCATCGAGAAAACAAATCGGTGATGCCATTATACGTTATGAAGATAAAAGTATTATACACAAATGAAACTAGTGGATGGGATGGGGGTCGTTAAGACACTCATCGTCGTAGTAGGTATAAAATACTATGTAGTGTTTTCTTTAACTAAGTTATTTTAGTATTTAAATACAGTCTATCATTTATCTATCTCTGTATCTCTCTCTCTCTCTCTCTCTCTAACTATCTTCCTTTTCTCGGTCTTTAGTATGTAGATAGGAAATTGTTTTTTTCTAATACTATGAAATTGTTATAATTGTTGTAAATATTATAGACTTAAGTGAACAAAATATTTAATATATAGTGCCGGACTTAATCATAGTTGGTTGCAAGGATTGGTGAAAGCGGTTGTTAAATAAGATTTCTAGATAACAATATGCAACAAAATAAAAAACAAATTCGGCATATTATTCTGACGATTACATAAATAGTACACAATTTTACTGCAATAGTTTTTTTTGTAATAATGTTAATTTTAAAAAAATCAATATTGTTGTCAAAATGAGATACTTTTACCTAATTGCCAATAATATCAAAATTTCTTTATAGATTTTCTTAGAAAAAGATTCATTTTATTCAGAACATAGCTGACTTAACGAACTTAGTGCTAAACTGAACACTTTTTGCGGCATTAGATTTTTTATGAATTTAAAAAAATATAATTTTTGGAAATTTTGGTAAAAAAAAACAACTAACTCCGAAAATATTGATTAGGCTTTAAATAAAGTAAACAGATTTAGAAATAATTAAAAATGGAAATTTTTAATACTGATACAGAATAGTTCTTGCCTTATGCTAAACTTGTGAAACAAAATTGCCAAAAATTAATACTGTTTTTTTAAAAAATGCCATAAAAAAATCGACTATTTTTTTAATCTTTGGACCATAATATTTCAAAAAGATATTTTGGGAATGCCGGTGTTTTTGGTTGCATACTGTTACTATTTTTAAAGAAAAATTGCATTTAAAAAATATATATTTTTTAAAATTATGTTAAATTTATTAACAGTCTTGCATTCACTTTCCCCTTCAGAATTTTTGTATAGAGAATTATTCTGATAATTCAGTAATGAATATCTTTGGCAAATATCACCACACTTACAACTTTTGCCATAAAATCTAACCTTCTGATGGCAATATAGAATTCTGTTAAATATGTGGAAAATGAGACAACTGTAGAAATGAAAATTACTTTATTCTAAAGCGCTTTTGAAACGGCTTCAAGCCTATTCGTTTTTTTCAACGCATGTTATTGTTTTGATTCTGTTTTGAATTGAACAAGAGTGTGAGTTTTGATCAAAACAGTGTTTTGTAAAACAAATGCGCTTAAATATTGTATGCACGGCAGGAGAAGATTCAAAACAAAGTGTTTTATACCGCCGGGAGTAAATAGTACGTGTATATCACATTGTACTTTTATCGTACCAATTAGTATAATAAAATGGTACCAAAAAGAGCAATTTGTTGTATTATTATACCATAAAGAACAAATAATTGGACCAAAAAGTTAAATTATTGGTACCTAAAAGTACAATTTGTTGTACCAAAAAGTATTTATTGTACCAAATAATAACATTTAATGTACCACAAAGTAAAATTTATTGTACCAAAAAGTACAATTTATTATATCAAAAAGTAAAATTTATTGTACTAACAAGTAAAATTTATTGTACCAAATTGTACAATTTATTGTACAATAAAATACAATTTATTGCGTATAAAGTGCAATATATTGTAGCATAAAGTACAATGTATTGTATCTTACTTACTTACTTAAGTGGCCAATTACAATTTACGAAACGTAGTTCATAAATTTGAGGCCTGAAGTAATAAAGAATTCCACACGCTTCGGTCTTCTGCGTGTGTTCTCCAGTTAGTCCTACCAGATGATGGCACATCGCCTACCACTTGGTCCTTCCAACGGAGTTTGGGTCTCCCTGCTCTGCGCCGTCCTTCAGGTTCGCCTTCAAACACCTTTCTCGCTGGAGCATTTACATCCATCCTGGCAACATGTCCCAGCCATCGAAGTCGTTGGATTCTGACTCTTTTAGCTACGTCGATGTCGTGGTAAAGCTCATACAGCTCATGGTTCATCCGATGGCGAAACTGGCCTTCGACACAGATAGGTCCATATATTTTTCGGAGTACTTTTCTCTCGAATACTCCCAGGTTTTGTATGTCCGTTGTAGTAAGCACCCATGATTCGGCACCATACAACAGAACAGGTAAGATAAGCACCTGGTATAGCTGTTTCTTAGTATTCCGAGAGAAGGTGGTGTTACTAAAGTGCTGCCGAAGTCCGTAGAAACATCTATTGGCTAGCACTATTCTCCGTTTAATTTCTTGGCTGACATTATTCATCTTGTTGACGGAAGATCCGAGGTAGGTAAATTCGTCGACTACCTCAAAACAATAATTGTCAACGTTCACGGTGCGTCCCCATCGAGAGGACTCTTTGTTCGTCGAAATCATTATTTTTGTTTTGTCCTCGTTGACCGCTAAACCCATTTTTGCTGACTCCTTTTCTAGCGATGAGAAAACTGCAGTAACATCCCGCAGATTTCGGCCAATGATATCTATATCATCGGCGTAGGCTAGTGGCATGTGGCTTTTGTGAAATATGGTGCCAGACATGTTGATGCCAGCCTTTCTCATCACCTTCTCCATAACTATGTTAAATAGTGTACAGGACAGGCTATCGCCCTGCCTGAGACCTCTTTCCGTGTTGAATGGTTCAGACTGATCCTTACCAATCTTAACCGAGGATTTGGTGTTGTCTAAGGTACATTTGCAAAGTCGAATCAGCTTTGCAGGAATACCAAACTCAGACATGGCCTCATAAAGCCTATTCCTTATCGGAGAGTCGAAGGCAGCTTTGTAGTCGACAAAGAGGTGGTAGGTGTCGATCTGCTTTTCATGTGTTTTTTCCAGGATTTGTCGTAAGGTGAATATTTGATCCGTCGTAGATTTGCCAGGTCTAAAGCCGCACTGATATGGTCCAATTAGTTTTTCTACAATTGGCTTTAGACGTTCACACAATATGCTTGAAAGGACCTTGTACGCAATTGGTAATAGGCTTATTCCACGGTAGTTCTTACATTCACTACGATCTCCTTTCTTGTATATGGGACATAACAGACTGAGACTCCAATCCCCGGGCATGCTCTCCTCTTGCCAGATGTTCTCCATGAGCTGATGCATGCTCCTAATCAGCTCCTCCCCGCCAGCCTTAAACAATTCAGCAGGGAGACCATCGGCTCCAGCAGCTTTGTTGTTTTTAAGGCGGGAGATGGCCATACGTATCTCGCTCTGGCTCGGAGGTGGACAGTTAATACCATCGTCATGGATTGGAGCGGGGTCTTCTGGAGTGGTGTCAGTATCCAGTAAATTTCTAAAGTGATCTCTCCATATCTTCAGAACGTTATCCGGGTCCGTCACTAGCTGACCATCGCTGTCCTTGCAGGAGGGCAACCCTGTTCCACGCATTCTCGCTTTCACTCTCTTGTAGAATTTTCGGGCTTCCCCTCTACTTCGGAGCAACTCAGTGCACTCGTCCTGCCTCTTCTTCAGCTCCTTCTTTTTTCTTCTAAAAAGACGCGTTGCCTGTCGTCTCTTCTCCCTGTGCCGTTCACGAACAGCTCGCGTTGCCATTGGCTGCAGTTTCGCCCTGTATGCAGCAACCGTCTCTCTCGTGGCATTGCGACATTCATCATCGTACCAGGCATCTTCTTGAGACGGCTTTGAGTACCCAAGTACGCTTCTCGCAGCCCGTTCTAAGGAGTCGGCTATATTTTGCCACTGCGAGGTTATATTGTCAGGGGTTGGAGCATTCCGCAGCAGTTGAGTTAGGTGGTTGGAGTAGGCGTTTGCTACCTCTGTGGTCCGCAGTTTACCGATGTCCAGCTTTCGTTGTGCCTGGTTACGTACGTTTTTCGCCATGCTTAGCCTTGTGCGTACCTTAACTGCGGTAAGGAAGTGATCGGAGTCAATGTTCGCACCCCTAATCACTCGTACGTCCAGAACACTCGATGCGTGCCTTCCATCGACTACCACATGATCAATCTGATTCCTTGTCAATTGATCTGGAGATAACCATGTTGCCTTATGAATATTTTTATGGTCAAATCTAGTGCTGCAAACTACCATATTTCTTGCCGCAGAGAAATCAATCAGTCTGATGCCATTGTTCGACGTTTCGGTGTGCAGACTGAATTTTCCGATGGTAGGCTCAAATGCGGTTTCCCTGCCTATTTTAGCATTAAAATCGCCTAGTACAATTTTAATGTCATGGCTCGGGCTACGGTCATATACATTTTCTAGGCTCTCGTAGAACTCGTCTTTGTCCTCATCGCTTTTCTCTTCTGTCGGAGCATGGGCACATATAAGTGTTATGTGGAAAAACTTTGTTTTGACTCTTATGGTGGCAATACGTTCACACACCGGGTTGAACCTTGAGACTAGGTGTCGCAGTCTCTTGCCAACCACAAATCCACATCCAAACTCGTGCTTGTCCGCATGGCCACTATAGTAGATGTCGCACGTCTTCATGCGCGAGCACCCGTGTCCCGTCCACCGGATTTCCTGTAAAGCGGTTATGTCAGCCTTGTATTCTTCGAGGACTTCCGCCAGTTGGATAGAGGCACCTGGTCTATACAGTGTTCTAACATTCCAGGTGCATATCCTTAAATCATGGTCCTTAATTCGTTTGCGGTGGTCGTCAACATTTTGGGGGGTCCATTTTATTCTTTTCTTACTTCTTTTCATTGCAATAGTTATACGTCGGTGGCGGGTTGCAAGCCCAGCGCACCACGTCGCAGTTTTCTCCTCCTGCCAGGATTTTATTACAGCCGCCCATTCTGGGTCAGACGCTGACCAGGGTACCGCTCACTCTGAGCAGACGTGCCTGGGTTTTAGGTTTCGCCCCTCACAGTTAGTCGTGCTCTGACGGGTGTCAGAGGCACGCTTCCAGGCGTCACCACGTGGAGGTACTCCGTCCGCAGTAGTACTACGAATACGGAGCTCTGTGAGTAGACTTGAAGTGCAATTGGCAAGGATCACTCTGGGTTTGCCAAGTTAAACCGATCAGAAGCTTTACCTTGCATCACACTCCCGACGCCCTGTATTGTATCAAAGAGTACAATTTGTTGTAACATTAAGTACGATATATTGTACCAAAAAGCTCAATTTATTGTACCATAAAGTACAATTTATTGTACCAAAGTACAATTTATTGTACCAACGTACAACACAATTTGTTGTAACATGAAGTACGATATATTGTTCATAAAAGTACAATTTATGTACCATAAAGTACAATTTATTGTACCAAAAAGTAGTTCTATTTATGTTACCAAAAACTAAAATTTGTAATACTATAAAGTACAATTTATTGTATCAAAATGTACAATTTAATGTACCATTAAGCATTTTTATTATAACAACTGGTACAATTTATTGTACTATAAAGTACAACAATACTTTTTTGTACCCAAAGTACAATTTATTGTACCAAAAAGTAAAATTGTTTGTACCAAAAAAAAACAATTTGTTATACAATAAAGTACGATTTATTGTATCAAAAAGTACAATTTGTTGTACCATTAAGTACGATTTTGTGTACCAGAAAGTACAATTTATTGTACCAAAATTTACTATTTAATGTATAATGTTTTCTACCATAAAGTGCAATTTATTGTACTAAAAAGTACAATTTATGTTACCCAAAAAGTAAATATTATTGTACCAAATTTTTCAATTGTATTGCACCGAAAAGTACAATTTTTGTATAAAAAAAATCACTATTTATTGTGCCGTTAAGTGCAATTTATTTTACCATAAAGTACAATGTACAATATCAAAAAGTACAACTTATGGTACCAAAAATTAAAATTTATTGTACCAAAAAGAACAATTTATTGTATAAAAAATGCTTTTATTGTACCCAACGTACAGTTCTTAAAAAAACTTAATTTCCCTTTGCACCCCATGAATGAGGTATGGGATAGCTTCTCGCGTTGTTGTGAATTAACACGCTTTCTATTTTTAGATTCACAACTAACGGCACCTACTTATTTATCGACGAATGCGAACGTCACTGTTTTGAGAAGCTCTTACTAGACACGACGATTGAATCGACGCTTAATACTGCGAAGTTGCTGTCAAACAACATTCGAGGGGAGCCGACAATGAGAGAAAATTTTTTATTTCTTTTTTCTTTTTTTTTTAAGATGACTGGAGCCAGGTTTGAACCTGCGATCTCCCGCATGGTAGTCGCGTGTTCTAACCACTATGCCACGGCCGGTCCAGTTCATTATACTTAAAAGTCAATTTTATAGACCCATAAAGTACAAAAAGTGAAATTTGTTGTACAATTTATTTACTACAGTTTGTTGTACTATTAGTACAATTTATTGTAGGAAAATTTTACAATATGTTTTACCATAAAGTACAATTTATTGTATAAAAAGTAAAAAATTTTGTACAAAAAGTACAATTTATTGTACCACAACGTATCAAAACGTAAAATTTTTTGTACCAAATAGTACATTTTATGGTACCAAAAAGTACAATTTATGGTTCCAAAAAGTACACTTTATTGTATTGAAAAGTACAATTTATTGTACCAAAATGTACTATTTAGTGTACCATAAAGTATTTTTATTGTAACAACTAGTACAATTTATTGTACTATAAGTACTTTAAATATATCAAAAAGTAGTTTTGTTTTACCAAAAAGTCTTTATTGCGTCTAAAAGTACTTTTATTCAATCAAAAATGCCCTGCTCTTGCACCAAAGTAATCTCTGATGCTAAAACAGCACTAATTGTCAACCTATACTAGCAAACAATACCCTTTTTACACCGGAACGCATTTAGCATTTTTTCGCATTTTTTAAAGATGCGGCCAATATGCTAAAATTTTTATAGCCTTTTTACACCGGAAAGCATTTTACATATTTTCGCATTGAAAGATGCTGCCAATATGTAAAATTTTGTACATGTATTTTGTTGTTGGAAAGACCTCAGCATAATGTTGATCCGGCAACCACCATTTTCGTGTTTGTTTACATTTATCGGAAAAATGTCAAACAATATAGACGGACAAAAAAAATTACATTTTTGCCAAAATTTAAAAAAAAATTTAATTTTTTTCCAATTAGCAAAAAGCATTCGAGCTTCGTAGAATAGTGCCTCCGAAGCAATGTTAATAGATTTGTGGCAGAAAAATATTGCAGGTTTACAAAGCGAACAGCTGACAATATGCGAAACTGCAGTGTAATAGCCTTTTTACACCAAAAAAGCATTTCACATTTCGAGCTAAAGATGCGAAATGCTAAAAAGGGGTTTTACACTGCAGTTTCGCATTTTGTCAGCTGTTGTCTAGCTCACACATTTACCATTTTCCTTGTAAACCTGCAATATTTTCATGCCACAAACCTATTAACATTGTTTCGGAGGCAGTATTGCACGAAGCGCGAATGCTTTTATCTAATTGGAATAATCATTTATTAATATTTTGGCAAAAATGTAAATTTTTTGTCATTTTTTCCAAAAAAAATGTAAACAAACAACGAAAACGGTGGTTGCCGGATCTAAATTACTGTGAAAAATCGCTTAAATTCAAATTTTCAGAGTACAACTTAGTGTAGGCTTTAAAACAGTCATCGGCAACTAACACAACCACAATATGAGTTTGTGTTGGTGAGTTGTTCTCTTCCCTCTCTCACTGTAGTGAAGGAATTGTTGTAAAGATTTTTTCATAACTATGAACAAAATTATAATATAATAATATAGGATATATTACTGTTGTGCGCGTGGCAATGCACATTAACATATAAGAACTCATTTTTACCAAAAAAAATTCATTTCTTTTATTGTCTTGCTAACAACAAGCGTCGACACAACTGCGTCGGACGAATGCTCAAGCGAGACTGATTCAGTTTGTTTGTTTTCGTTCAATGTGTGTGAGAATACATGTGTGGCTCTCTCGCTCATGTTGCACAAGTGCGCGCTCTCGCCGATCGCTGCTTTAAAACTACTTTTAAGCATTTCGCATATTCAGCTCAAAATGCGAAATGCTTTTTGATGTAAAAATGCTACAAAGGTAAACTTAAAAAAAATCAAATGAACATTTATTGACATCGGGATAGTCTTTATTGTTTTGGTTTTGAGAGAAGACAGCATATCGTGAGCAAGAAGTGTTCTTGGTTTGAAAACAATGCACGTTTTGTTTCTTCTCGTATTAATGTATATCTGTTATTTTGTTTGCGAATGTCTTGCAAGTATTGCACACTGTAGTGAGTCATTTGCTGTCGTAGTATAACAAATAAATTTGTGTAGGGCTCTAATATATTGGTATTAGGTTTGTTGCCATCATGTACCAATTTCCTGAAATATTTTGATTTTGCGTTTCTAGCTTAAGTAGACCCTTCCTCGTTAATATGTCACAAAAACTCTCTTAAGATCGATCAATTGCTGTCATTCCATTTATGTGACAAATACCAAATACCAACTATGATTCTGGCTACTTTTCTGCCAGTGTGGCCGAAGTTTTCTATAAGATAGGAAATTAATATGGACCAACGATGTTTTAAATGCTCAAATCAATTAAAATTATAAATATTTTTAGTATATATTCGATTATGTATGTATTAGTATATTATTTGCCAAATTCTTGCTTGCTTGCTTGTATATTATGATGTTATTTATGTATGTATATAGATGATTCCTATAATTTAAAAAAAAAACGCTGTTTTACACAATAAACAACAAAAAGACTTATGTTTGAACTGAAACTAGACACAGAGAATATTATTGCAAAATTAAGAATTAAACAAAATTAAATAAATAAGGCACCGAATTATCTGGCGACCTCATAGAGTAGAAGAGGAAAAGTGTAAGCTGATAGTGTTACCATTCTCATGTTTTACTTGCTATGACATAATATTAATTTCAAGTTATTAACAAAATTTTCTTTATCCTTTTAAATTCTTAAACATTTCATTCTTATGTTCACCTAAGCATAGAAACGGGTGTACTGGAATTGTTCGTTGCATTACAAAATTCGAATCGAATACCAATAGTAGTAGTAAAAGCTTTGTTGATTCGGATAACTGTTTCATTATTGAGCCAATGCGCAACTATTGTTCTTTATAATATTCAATTAATATTTGCATTTAATTAACGAAAATTTATTTGTTTTGCAGCATTTGATTGCTTCATCTCTTGTGTCTAGCTCTAATTGTTTGTTGTAAAACAACATCGATAATTCCATTTGCTAAATATATACTCGCAATTTTGTTTATTTTATTTTTATTTGCTTTTATTTTTTTTTATTTTATTTTTTTAATATTGTTTTAAACATATGACTGCCTTAGATGTTATTACTACCTCTCTATATACTATTTTGTATTTGTTATAAACAAACACAGAAAACAAAATTAATTGTAGTCATATATTAGGAATGTATGTATGTTTAGTATATATTTAGTATAAGTTTTTTTCGTTTTAACCAATAATGTATGCCAATAGGGTTAGATATAAACATTTTGCCAAAGGTTTACTAACAATTTAATGAAAACGAAAAGATCGTATACTACTATTATTATTGCCAATTTTGCTTGCTGCTAATCATGTACGATTTAAAAAAAAAAAAACAAATAAACAAACATAAAACTATAACTTTTGCTCTGGTATTCCTATTTTCTAGTATGATACGGAAAATGTTAATTTTTTTAAATAAATAATACTATAGAAATGTATATACTATTTTATATTTCTGATCAAATAGACATGGTACTATTTAATATTAAGTTTCATGTAATTTATTATTTGAAAATAAATAACTATTAAGTGAAGAATGTGTAAATGCAATTACATGTGTGTGTTTTAGTTAAACCAAATATGGTAAGTTGCCACTGTAGAAAATAGAGATACTGTTACTAAAGGTAAACAATTGAATTTGAGGTGATATTGTCTAAATAGAGTAAAATTGTTATTGTAATTATAAAATATATTATGCCTATTATATATATTAAATTACATATGGGTAAATCCTAGCGTGTCGGATGTTTCATTCGTGAGCTACTTTTAACGAATTTCATACCATCCAAGGTAATATTTGGGAAAGGTGTGTATCGAAGAGCTATCTATTGGTATAATAAAAATAAATAAGTGACCATTACAACTTACGAACGTGGTTCATAAATTTGAGGCTTGAAGTATTAAAGATTTCCACACGCTTCGGTCTTCTGCGTGCGTTCTCCAGTTAGTCCTATCAGATGGTGGCACGTCGCCAAGCACTTGGCCCTTCCAACAAAGTTTGTTCGTCGAAATCATTATTTTTGTTTTGTCCTCGTTGACCCCCAAACCCATTTTTGCTTACTCATTTTCTAGCGATGAGAAAACTGCAGTAACATCTCGCAGATTTCGGCTAATGATGTCTATATCATTAGCATAGGCTAGTGGCATGTGGCTCTTATGGAATATGGTGCCAGACATGGTGACACCAGCCTTTGTAAGTTGAATATTTTATCCGGGTCCGTCACTAGCTGACTATCGCTGTCCTTGGAGGAGGGCAACCCTGTTCCACGTATTCTCGCCTTAACTCTCTGGTAGAATTTTCGGGCTTCCCCTCTACTTCGGAGCAACTATGTGCACTAGACCGTATCACAAAAAAAAAGTTATCCGTACACCAGCGAATATGAAACATTGTTCCAAGGACATTTCAAAAAAAAAATTTGAGATTGTGTAATTTGAGGTATGATGTAAAGGTTACTTCAGGTCAAAGACTTTTGAATTACAAAAAATTGGTCTGCCACAGACAAACACATCGATATATCATACTTTAATATCTGAATGTAAATACTGAAGCTATGACAAATTTAAAAAAGGTGACCCCTACGATCTGCAACAATGAATTTATAAAATCATTTTTTAGATAGTTTTGCTGTATTTATCGAGATACTTTCTTCGCAAAAGTTTTATGGTTTTTCGCGAACTATAAATTTCTAACATTAGGGTGTCACATTAGGGTGGTAGGAAATTAGATTTGGGGGGTAAGTACTAGAACGGTACTCTTGAGGTCAATGGACCTAAGAGCAAAAATATTGGCCTCGCCGAGACAAAAAATGCGCTATTAAGATCGGACTGTTAATATGGAAGATATAACGAAAAAACTAAAAAGGCGACCCCTACGTTTGGCAAAAAAAATTTTTTTTTAAATGTCCTTGGAACAATGTTTCATATTCGCTGGTGTACGGATAACTTTTTTTTGTGTGCCTGTAAGGTGATACGGTCTAATGTGCACTCATCCTGTCTCTTCTTCAGCTCGTTATTTTTCCGTCTAAAAAGACGAGTTGCCTCTAGTCTCTTCTCCCTGTGCCGTTCACGAACAGCTCGCGTTGCCATTGGCTGCAGTTTCGCCCTGTATGCAGCATCCGTTTCTCTCGTGGCATTGCGACATTCATCATCGGCCAGGCATCTTCTTGAGACGGCTTTGAGTACCCAAGTACGCTTCTCGCAGTCCGTTCTATGGTGTCGGCTATATGTTGTTGAGTTAGATGGTTGGAGTAGGCGTCCGCTACCTCTGTGGTCTGCAGTTTACCGTTGTCCAGCTTTCGTTGATCTATCTGATTCCTCGTCAATTGATCTTGAGATAACCATGTTGCCTTATGAATATTTCTATGGTCAAATCTAGTGATGCTAATTGCCTATTTTAGCATTAAAATCGCCTAGAACAATTTTGATGTCATGGCTCGGGCTACGGTCATGTACATTTTCTAGGCTCTTGTAGAACTCTTTCTTGTCCTCATCGCTTTTCTTTTCTGTCGGAGCATGGGCACCTATAAGTGTTATGTGGAAAAACCATAGTACGGAGAGTACTCATTTTTTTTCTCTTGAAAATATAAAAATACCTAGGGAGAAAAAAGTTGTTATCTTTAAAGATAAATATTATTTTTTCTCAAGATAAATATTTTTTCTCGTGAAAGTAATTTTAAATATGAAGAGAACAATTTTTTATCACACTCACGAGATTTATCTACCGACCACTCATACGATAATTATATCTACTCGTTACAAATTAATTTTCACTCACGAGTTTAATCAGGAATTGATGTTAAGGGAGAGAAATTCTCTGCTAAAAAGTGTCGTTCACATTACGCGTGTGTGCGAGAATGAAAAGAAACTGACCTTTGTCAATTTCCAAAGAAAAGTATTATTATATTTTTTTTCTCCCTCGCGCTCTCTCTCATATTTATCTTTATTTTTATCTTTTGCACTCAGAATGCAAAACAATTCTTTCGTGTAAGTTATTTTATGAGTGAGTGTTATCTTTTCTTCTCTTTCGTTAGAGAAAGCAAAACTTTTATGACCTTTTAACACTTTTTTTTATTCCGCATCTTTGAAAGATGCGGCCTAAATGCTAAAATGTTTACTTGTATTTTGTTGTTGGAAAGATGTTAACATATTTTCGCATCCATGAAAGATTCTGAAAAATGCACAGAGTTGTACTCTGAATGGTGAATTTAAACGATTTTTTTCAGTGATGTTAATTCGGCAACCACCATTTTCGTTGTTTGTTTACATTTATCGGAAAAAATGCCAAACAACATGGACGGACAAAAAATTTACATTTTCGCCAAAATATTAATAAATGATTATTCCAATTAGTTAAAAGCATTCGCGTTTCGTGGAATACTGCCTCCGAAACAATGTTAATAGGTTTGTGGCAGGAAAATATTGCAGGTTTACAAGGCGAATGGAAAAAGATGTGAGCTAGACAACAGCTGAAAATATGCGAAACTGCAGTGTAAAACCACTTTTTAGCATTTCGAATTTTCAGCTCAATGAGGTCTTTGTCTTTGTCGTACGTCAGCGTACGTCAGCGACATCTATAGGACAAATGTAGTACTCGTCAAGACCTACGCAGTACAAAATTTTTCAGCTTATTGATTTGGGACTCAATTCTGAAAACTGCACGTAAAGGTAGCCCAAAAAAGAAGAAGTTATGCATCTTTAGTTTCGTCAAGTTACATGCCATTAATATCGATTTTAGTATCGTATAGGGGAATTTGTCATGTTTTAGGCTCTTTTGTTTGACATAACTCGAGAACCACTAGTTCGATTTAGCTGAAACAAATTTAAAAATATAAAGAATTACAATTCCTTTAATGTTCATATAATGTTTCCGTACATAAGCAACAGTTTCACTTTTCCATTCATTAAAAGATTTTGAACTGGTGTATTTTTCAATATTTACGGGTCCCCTGGACCGAGTTATACCTATTTTTGTTGGGTTACTATTGAAAAGTTTAAGGCAAGTAATATAAAAAAATTAACTTATATGTGTGGAAATTCAAACTATTTTATATTCATTATCATTCTGAACGCGCTTAAAAAAAAATAAAAATTTCGTTTAAAAAAATCGCGGCAATTTTTTTTAAAGAAATTTTTTGTCTGCGGCAATTTTCTTCAATTCAATTTTCATATTTTGCCAACTTTATTATACTTTTTGATTAAAAATAGGCGTAAAAGGGTCCATAGGTCAATTTACACCACTGGATTTGTATCCAAAATTACTTTCGTGTCAATACCCGCACATAGGGATCACCATAAAACCCAAGGCCACCCTTTTTGGGTCTCTAGGGCCCCAAAAACCCTGTATGTTCTTAAAAAATACAGCATAGGATTCATCTCGAAAATAGCTATTATTTGAGTACCCACACATAGGGCGCATCATAGAACCCAAGGGGCCCCTTTTTGACCTTGATTTTCGCGTTGTCGGGCGTATTTATGAAGGCGTGGCATATTTTTCCCCCGCCCATATTCTCCACTTCTGCCGTAAAATGTATGATCGACCCCAATGTTATTTTTAGGTTCCTACGGGTCTCCTGGACCGAGTTAGGGCTGATTAATACGCTATCCACCCATATCCCCTATCTCCTGTCAAATCAATACATTTTGATTTCCTATCCACCTTCCTATAATTCAATATTACTTTGCTATAATTTTGTAGTGTTTGTCTTTGCTTGCAGCTGAGGGGATATGAGTAGATATGGGTAGATAGCGTGTAAACCATACCACAAAAAAATTTGTTGCCAGCGGCGCTACTGCAACCATCTCAACCGTTACAACTCTAATTTAAAAAACAAGTAATATTTCAAAGGGATATATCAAAAAAAAAAATTATAATAACAATACATAGCTTTTTTTTTAAATATTTTTCAAATTTTTCTTCATTTTTTCCACTTTTATCCATTTTTTAATCAATTTTCTTCTTTCAAATATTTCTCTTTGGACTTTTTCTTGAATTTTTTTAAATATTTTTTAAAATTTTCCTTAAAAAACCTTAAAAAAATTCAAAAAAAAATTTAAATTTTGATGACATTTCAATTTTCTACGGAATTTTTCAATTCATTTCCGTAAATTATTCTAATTTTCCATGATTTTTCCCCATTTTTTTTAAATTTTTACAGAAAAAATTATTTTTTTTAAAAAATCACGCGGTTTTAAGATTTTCTATTTTTTTTAGAATTTTTCAATTTATTTCCTTAAATTTTTCGAACTTTTTCCATGATTTTTTCACATTTTTTCAATTTTTTTTTTGGTATATCCAGGAAATTTAAATGGCTCTAACTCGGTCCAGGAAAATAACATAGTTAGATTCGTCTCGAAAATATCTTTCATTTGAGTACCCACACATAAGGGGTCATCATAGAACCCAAGAGTCCCCTTTTTTGGCCCCCCGGGCCTTAGTGCCAACTTTAACCTCGATTTTCGTGTTTGGGGCGTATTTAGGGGCAGGGGGGCATTTTTTTTTTGGGCTCCCGCCCCTATCTGCACTTTTGCCAAAAAGTTTAGTAAAATACATTCTTGACTATTTCCCACCTTAATTTAAATATGCTGGCCCTGTTGAAAATTTTTGTCAGGAGTGTTATCGATAACGACCATAGTCTAGATAACTTGTAATAGCCTTTTTACACCAAAAAAGCATTCCGCATCTGAGGCGGCGATTTGAATATATCCACATTTAAAGGTTGTTTTTTGACTGAAATACAAAGCGTAAGATTATTACCACCACTTCAAATTAGATATGATGTAATGTTAATTACTTGATATCTTTTTGCCGTTCTTGTTCAATTTCTCGTGCAAATCCTGGTGGTGCAAACGCGAATGAGTTTTCATGGCATTTTGGGCTCCCGCCCCTATCTGCACTTTTGCCAAAAAGTTTAGTAAAATACATTCTTGACTATTTCCCACCTTAATTTAAATATGCTGGCCCTGTTGAAAATTTTTGTCAGGAGTGTTATCGATAACGACCATAGACTAGATAACTTGTAATAGCCTTTTTACACCAAAAAAGCATTCCGCATCTTGAGCTGAAGATGCGGAATGCTAAAAAGTGGTTTTACACCGCAGTTTCGCATATTGTCAGCTGTTGTCTAGCTCACACATTTTTCCATTTGCCTTGTAAAACTGCAATATTTTCCTGCCACAAACCTATTAACATTGTTACGGAGGCTGTATTCCACGAAGCGCTAATATTTTTAACTAATTGAAATAACCATTTATTAATATTTTGGCAAAAATGTAAATTTTTTGTCCGTCCATGTTGTTTGGCATTTTTTCCGATAAACGTAAACAAACGACGAAAATGGTGGTTGCCGGATCAACATTACTGAGAAAAATCGCTTAAATTCCAATTTTTAGAGTACAACTCAGTGTATTTTTCCGCATCTTTCATGGATGCGAAAATATGTTAACATCTTCCCAACAACAAAATACATGTAAAAATTTTAGCATATTGGCCGCATCCATCGAAGATGCGGATTAACGCGGAAATATGTTAAATGCGTTCCGGTGTAAAAAGGCTATAAGACTATTTGTCGACTACCGTTCACACACAAGACTCTCGCAGATTTTGACAAGTCCGTCGAAGATCCGCGTGTCTGAACATCACCTTATGAATCTTGAAAATATTTATGTTTAAAAATCTGATGTTAAAACCCAAACCCTGACATCAATGCTATCAGCTGATTTAAAGTAGATTTTTTTTATCAATATGTAGTAAAATTATCAACAGTTTACGACCCTTTCAAACTTATCCGGATTTATTGGGTCGTTGAGTGGCCTTTATCAGTTTATTTGAAAAGTACCAGATAATTTTTAATTTACAGTACTCCCGACATCAGTTGAGTGAAAAGAGCCCATGCAGAAGGTTGCCAAGATGACCGAACGAGCTGTATTACTGCTGTCCTCATCACGACTCCATGGCTATGGATATCTGGAACACCTCAAGGAGGAGATTTCCAACTTCTTCAACAAGTAACTATGACCCATCACTGGTAGAAACGTCAAATAACCGACTATAACTCAAATGTTTACAGGAAAAATGTAAAAAACATTTTATTTGTGCCTTACGCTATGCCCGATCATGATAAGTACACGGCCACCGTGAGTGATGTGTTTGCACCATGGGGTTTTAAACTGGAAGGCCTTCACACAAAGAAAAACCCCGTGGAGGCAATTGCATCAGCCCAGGCCATATTTGTGGGAGGTGGCAATTCATTTGTGCTTTTGAAGGCTCTCTATGAAAAAGATCTCATGGAGCCTATAAGAGACCAGGTCTTGAAAAGGGGCACTCCTTATATGGGCAGTAGCGCGGGCACAAATGTGGCAACTCGCTCCATAAATACCACAAATGATATGCCAGTGCTACATCCACCATCGTTTGTGGCCTTGAATTTGGTAGAATTCAACATAAATCCACATTATGTGGATCCCGATGATAATAGTCAAATTCAGAGCGAGACACGCGATGAACGTTTAGGTGAATTCATGTTGTACCACAAAAGGCTAGTATTGGGTCTACGTGAAGGGACAGCCTTGTTGGTAGAAGGTGACAAGGCAACATTGCTGGGCAAAAGAAATGCCAAACTATTTAGACCGTAAGTATCAAGAAAGAACATAATGAGGCAAAATAAAATGGACAAATAGCATACATAACAGGTCAATTGAATAGACCCCGGTCTGAAACATAGATTGCGGTACTATAATTAAATCCATATGATTTTTAGTTAGCCCTAACCTTTAAAAGACGCGTGTATAAATTTGGGGACGCCCATGTAGCAATTAAATGTGTAAGCTTAGAAAATAAAGTTTTATGGGCTAACTGAATCTTGCAAATACAACATTAAACTATTAAGATAATTTCATGAACGAAGATTAGCCCATTACACAATTGTACGTTAATCTAACAGTGAACATATACATGTGAATGGAAATCGATCGATTACAAAACGATTGTTTTTAAAATATGTGATGAATTTGTGATGTTTTTTAAACCATTCCTGACTTTAAAATATAGACAAAAGGTTTTGAAAAGAAAAATTCTGGTTTTAAATTGTTTCGTTTCGTAAAATCGATTTTCATCACATACAAGAAACTTTTTATCATAGAATTTATATTTAACGATAATCATATCTTTTGTTTTTTACAGAAATCAAGATTCCATTGAATATGAGCCCAACTCCGATTTAAGCTTCCTCCTATGCAAAGAGTAATTATGTATATCTATTTGCATTTTGTTAATAACTTGTGTTAAATGACCTTAAAATAATGACATTAAAAATGTGATTTTTTTATAATAAAACATCAGTTGGGATTTTTATTTTTGACCATTATTGGTTTTATGCATATTTTCCGATTCAGCACCCAAATATTTATCAAATAAATAACAACCTAAATCACAATGGCAACTTTCTATTTGCCTCACAAAATCGGCCAGTTGTTTAATGGCATCTACCTGTTCCTGAAGAAAATGTGTTTCAATAAAATCACACATATTTGGATCATTGTTTTTGGATGCTATTGAGTGGGCAGCCAAGAGAGCCTAAAAAACATACATATATAGCTCAATCTAATAAATTACTTATGAAGAAACATATTAGCATACCCGATTCACGCCCTTTTCCAATTTTAATGCAACGATCATTGCCTCTTTAATGGACTCAAAATTGGATTTAGGAGCTTCAATACTACACAATTTAATGTCACCACCTCTTTTGTTCATGTACTCCATTATAATTTCAGCATGTTTGCGTTCTTCATCACTGGCAGATTTGAAAAACTTAAAGGCACCCGGCGAGGCAACATCACTGCGATCGAAATGATATGCCTTGTTACAATAAAAGGACATGATGAAAACCTATGATTGAAGGGTCATTGTTCTAAAATAAAAAAAATGTCGGCGTTTTCTTACCATGGCCAAATAATTATGACAAGCTTCCAATTCCAAATTGATTTGTTTATTAAGCACCTCTTCACATTCTTTGGCAAAATTATCCCTTACCATCAACGCATAAAATCTACGAAAATTTAGACGTGCCAAATGATACATGACGAGTATGTGGGGACAAAGAACAAAAACTGAAGAAGAGCTAAAAACAAATTTGAATTGAAAATGTTTAATTACAAACTGACATTTGTATGAAATGACTTTTTGTTAGGTATATTGTTATATTTAATGAGCTACCATTTTAAGGTATAGTTTACACCATGTTTACACATTACTTTTACTGTTGTTACACGCCTGTGATTTGAAACTCTAACCCTTTCCTTAATCTGCCTGCCAACTGATATTCCAACGATGTAAGCGATGTAAGTGCTCAAAGTGTAAGGGCTTAAAGCTGTCGTTATATACGTGTTAATCAATCTCTCAAAATGTTGTAGCAGAAAAAAATAAGAAACTAATTAGTCTATAATCCTTTGGTAAGGCATAAACAGACTTATCCGCCTTGGGTACAAAAACAACTCTATTTTAGGTTAAGTTGATGACAAGTGATGACACAGTTTTAAGACTATGTCATAGTGGAATTACATGGGTAACCATTGGGGTCTGCCTTCAAGCCAGCTCAAACCATTAGGGAATTTGAAGGAAGCTCTTCAGTGGCAGTTCATCCACCATCTCGTTCCCTAGTATGCCACTGTGTCCGGGGACCAAGAAGATTCAAACGCTATTTTCTGGCCGTGTAGACAACGCCATTCTGCTTCGGTGCATCAGTCTTGACTTTATAAACTTTAATGCAAAACATTTTTCCACATATCCTTAAAATTCATACCTAATATTGTCTCCGGGGGTTTCATAATGGCGAAGATCTGCGCCAATCGTTACCCAATTGGAAGTGTTGGCCACCACTCTAACCTCCTTCCATTTCTATAGAGCAAATCGGAACAAGTCTTGTCCATAAAATCGGAGTTATATCATACAAAAAGGTTTGCAGCATAATTGGTATTATACTAAACGGTTCAGGCTATTTGTAGGGCTCATTAGTACTTATAGCCTACTTCATCTTTCCCTCATCCACCATATTATTCACACCGTTCAGATCCGTAAGGTTGATTGACGTGGGTCGGGTCATACTACCAACCACATTGTACGCAGCCAGAAAATTGTATATCCTTCAGGAGCTTCAGTGTTTCGGCGCTAGACTTAGTCCAAAACCCATCCGCGTTACCAGTAACTTCTTTAACAATTTTGTGTCCTTAGATAGAAATCATCTGAATCGAACCGCATCGATGACGCCGAGTATGGACTCGCACTACTTTGTCCTCGTAGTTTTTGTATGTCCCTTGAATAACTGTTGACATTGTTGATAAGCGTGCCAGTCAAACACCGATCCCGCTAGCTGAGCATTACCATCCCATCAAGGAACAATGTCGGATCTATTGGACGCCATATACCTTGTGAGCTGGTTCACCTCTTTGTACGGCACGTAGACCTCACTATTACAGAATTTAAGTAAAATTTGTCTCATATTTGTTAATTATTTTCTAAACTTTATTGACCTAAATGAAAACATTATGTTCTTTTTTAATAAAACGAATAAGATTTGCTAATCGAGACACAAATTGACAACGACAATAATACAAATAGCACTTTGATAAAATATAATCGACTTTCTAAATACATAAACTTAAATTGTGATCACAGACGTAATTTTTTAATGATGATTGGCAAGAAACTTTAAATCACGCACATCTAAACAAGATCACCCGGTGATAGTTGCGATTCTCCCTCAGCCAAATACATATGCATTGCTTTGAAGAGTAAAGCTATGCCTAAGTATTTTTTCTCCTTCATGGTCCACGTTTTTGCTGGACCATAGTAGTCACCGCGTTTGCAATTTGTTAACTGCTGTACGCTTAAAGCATCAATGATAGCGGCTTCCCGCGTGTAAGCCTCTGTGGGTACAATATTATGAAAGACATGCAAGCAGACAACACCGTAGCCATTGCCCCAGATATCTAAAATACGATCCAATTTTTTACTATTAGATGACTTCTGAGGCGGCGATTTGAAAATATCCACATTTAAAGGTTGTTTTTTGACTGAAATACAAAGCGTTAGATTATTAACACCGCTTCCAATTAGATATGATGTAATTTTAATTACTTGATATCTTTTTGCCGTTCTTGTTCAATTTCTCGTGCAAATCCTGGTGGTGCAAACGCGAATGTGTCTTCATGGCATCATAAAGATGGGAATAAGGTCTAGATGTTTTGCCTTTGCCCACATAGAAAATAGAATGCAAAAAACGTTGCCAAGTTTGAAATTTTTCCAGGAACTGAAATGGCGTTTAGTGGACAATTATAAAAAAATAAAGTTATAACGATTTTTGAATTACTGCTTACCACACTCTCCCCCGGTAAATTACACGATATTCTAGGATCTATCAACATATAAATAAAGCTTTGCTTAAGATGACCCTCACGCAATTGTTTCTTATCTTGATTGTTGACAAAGAACTGCATGGATTGTGTTTCGTATTTCATGTAGTCTTGGATGCGTAAAAAATTTTCCTCCGACTTCAATGTCCTTTGTAATTCCACGGAAAATTCTAAATTTTATAAATTTAGTGAACAAAGAACAAAATTCCATTTGTAAAAAGTTTTAACACTGACTTGGTTTTGATTTCTTGCAGTGCTTAAGGGATAATTTGGCAAGACATCGTATGGGTAAAGAGATGATATTATGTGGGGAGAATTTCAAAAGAAAATTTTGAATTGACATGTTGTTTTTAACGTGAATAGGAAATTTAATATATGAATTATAAAACAATAAACAATTTGTAGTTACAGCAAATACTCCAAAAGTACAAACATATCATCTCTTATTATAGCGCTGCCTTGATTTTAATAGCTTATATGCCAAATATCTACTTACTTGCTTCGTTGTCTTTGGAATTCGCTTGCAGCTTGGGTATTACGTCCGTTTTACGTTTGTATTTCATTAATCTTTTCACATATAACCGCTTTGTTGTCTTAGTGATGGGCCCCGGTGGCTCCCCAAATATTGTGAGCTCAGCTCTCAATGTATCGGTTTCATAGTCCATGGGTATTGTGACATTAGTTGATTGTGTAGTCACCGAAGTGTCTAAATCCTGAGATCTGCTTGTTATAAATTACGAAATTAACATAATGATTTATGTGTGGGTGGGAGTGATTAAAACGCTCTTGCTTTCTACTTACCCATTTAAAATTTGTCTACGATTGGCCATTTTATTGCCCACATTACTTGGCAGTTTAGTTTCGTAAAATACCAGACCGTTCTCATCGTCTGTATGTACATAAGCTTCGGCCATTTGTAGAAAATAGTCATTATTTTTAGGAGATCGTATGAAATTAGTGCTGGTATCGGGATCTTCCTCTTGAATACCAATGGGCGCTTCAACGACTATTTCGGGCACGGTTTGATAACTACTGTTCACATCTATGACCTGGTTTGGCGATAGTTTATTTGGTAATTCAATATTTGGTAAGGGGGGTGCATTTGTAGCTACAATTGACGCCAACTCCTGTGGCGCCTGTATTGCTTCCGCCAGCGGTATCGTAGTTTTTTCTGCATTCTGTGGTCTCGCCACTACACCCTGTGGCAAATTAAAATATTCTGTCTCATCTAATATGGAGGGCGAGGTTGAACCACAAGCACCACTATCAATTTCTGCATCTTTCGGTAACGGATTCTTTGACTTTTCTATCAATTTTGTATTGGTAAAATTTAAGTGATCACTTTCTATTACCTCCTCGATCATTTCGTTTATGTTATCGTATTCTTTCACTACAGAAGGCCGTGAATTTTGCACCCTTTCGCGCCATTTTTCTATTAATGCTTTACGTGATCTCTCACTTGACCCATTGCGCTGTGTTAATTCCTTTAAATTTTCTTGGGTTAAAGAAAAAATATTCACAGATTGTTCATATTCTACGGGCTCAGGTGAAGATAGCTTTACTCTTTGCATAGAGATTGATAGAATATCATCTTCGCTCTTATTTGATTTTGAGTCCAATGCCAAAGTTACGTTTTCGTCCATGATATCGATTGGTTTCTCTGGAAACACGGGCTGAGGTCTGTGCCTTCGATGAGTAATGTTAATATAATAGGGCGATGTAACATCATAATTGTAGTTTATGCGATTAGGTGTAAATTGACCATTTTCATGTGTGCTAATCTCTGCTCCCTTAACCAACGATTCATTGGCATTGGTTACCTTCAGGAGGTTCTTATTAATGCACACGTTGTTGGAGGCCATATCTTGTTGATGATTTGCTGCCGCATTTGTTTTACGCTGTGGCGTTGATTGTACATCTGCAGTTTTACTTTGCAAAGACTTTTCAAATTTGCTTTCGGATAAGAGTAATGAATGCTTTTGTTTTTTCTTTTCATATTTAGCGAGAAATATTTGATCTCGCAATATTTGAACTACATCGAAAAAGCAATTTTCAAAAGCATACAGTATTGGTGATTTACGCTCATTATCATAGACTTCCAAATCGGCACCATATTTCTACAGTCGAATAAAAGTAAAAGTAAATGTTTAAGGTTAATTTAGAGGGTTTTGGGTGAAAAGCCATTAATTTGAATTACGTATTAGAGTTATGTATGTGGAAAGCTAAGGCTGTTCTATCCGACCTGATGGCAAATCTACAGCAGAAGTCAAGAAAGTCTAACAAAAATAGATCTACATGTACAGGTTTATCTACATGTACAGGTTTTATTCTCCAATGTTTCATCTTTTAGAAGCTGAGCAGATTGATTTCATAAACAGATTGATTTCCTGGAGATCCAACGTCTGATAGCTGGGCAGAAAATTTTCTGTTTCGTTCCCTGGAATATTTAAAGTCCCAAAAAGCAGCAGATGCTGGCTATCAAAGACTTTTGTCAGTCCTGTTTGTCTGTTTACAGTTTCTCATTTAAATTTACACTACCTATAGTTGATCCATTGATCCATATTGAGTTGTCCGTCTGATAGTCTCGATTTCTACATCCCATAAAGGCCTCCGCGATCATTTTAATGACCAGCAGCTTAGTTTGAAAACTAATGAAGTCATTATGTAGCCTAAAAGAAATTATTAGCGATATACACCAACTCCAGTGCCATCTTCTATTTGGGATCCCTCAGTGAAGACAGCAATAGTGTCACCATAGATAATTCTGTCATCTGATCTTTTAGAAATTTCAAATAATAACGGGTGGCAATCGAGCCTTTGTGACCCAAAATCTACAAAAAAATTGTATAGCTATGCGCAGATTTATGCCAATCATCATCACCGCAGTGATAATGAAGATTAAGTCCAGGGGCGAAGAGCACAGAAATACATCAATATCAGCTTGTTCCTTTTCACTATCGATAAGTATGAATGTCTTGAACAATATATTGGTCGGACAATCGTTGCGTACATACAAATTGTTACATTCGGGGGGAGTCCCCAGCTTTTACCGTATATAAATACCCCTCTTCAACCTTTACTCAACCTATTCAACTTGTGATCGAACCCAATTTACTTAGTCTATAACTAGAGCATCAGCTCTACACCATTCTGTTCCGGAGGCCTGAAATCCTTGTCATTACATCTACTGTTACCTATGAATTAAATCCCACAAAAACAGGTCAATGATCTACTAGCACCTTTCTATAAAGCAACAAAAAATTAAAGACGTATCAAACTTATTTAACGTATATCACAATACTAACTTAAATAGCATGGACAATCTTCAATTGAATTATGCCAGCTATGTTGTGTAATCAAATAGTTTCTATTATATTAATATTAATAACTTTCACCTCGAGTTGTTTATCTTGGTAATAGCAAAGTTTTCTCACAGAGCATCTACAGCTCCACACTAAACATACGATTTCTACAAAAGCATATATGGCTCCATCTTCTTCTTCTTACATATAAACACACCAGTTTGCATGAATCTTTTATACTATGTTGTCAATAGCTACAAAACACTGAATGAAATTTCTTTGAAATACATCCACAACGATCCTGTGAATCAAAAAGTTGATGCCCACTAAATATGGAACTAGAATTGGTTTTTTTATTACGTTATAAAAATTAATTGGCGGGTGGTACGCTAAAGCTACCCCACTTGTTTTTCCTAACATATTTTCCATTAACAGAGAAATTCATTGAATTCTGTCTGGTGTTTATTCTTTTTGTATTTCGAGTTTTTATGTAGTTGCCATTAATTACACATCCTGCATATCAATAGACTCAATACACTGTACTTACCAAAAGCAAACGCACAATTTCCACTTTTCCATAAATAGATGCCACATGTAGAGGCGTCATATCATCATCGGTCTTACAATTGGGATTTGCTAAAATCACATAGATATAGAAGTACGTTTATTGTCTGTTCAGTCCCCTCCTTGGGAATATACTACTCATTTACTTACCACCCATTTGCAAAAATCGCCTAGCAATTTCAATGGCCAATTTGTCATTATCCATGCCGCATACATAATGCAAAGGTGCGATACCCCGATCTTGTGGAACATAGCCAGGATCAATGGTTTCGCTGTTGCGATCCAATATAAAGTTAATATCACTAAAATTATACAAAACATTAAGAAATCATTGTAGATGTTCACAATACATAAACTATGGGGTTGTTTACCTTTCATTTTCATCTTCCAGAGCGTCCAAGAGTATCAATGACAAATAATTCCTTTTTTGGTCCATTGTTGTAATACATTCAACTTTATCTCTTAATTGCGTTTTGTATATTTAGAATTTTGCACTTTAACTTTGTAATTTTCCATAATAGTATACCACTAAATTCAAAATAAACACCTCACTTTGTATTTGATTTGTTCATAATTGTGTTTTTAAAATGTTTCCCCTCCAAATCAGAGATTGCTCAGAGCTAAACTATACACATTTGTTCACAGGTGGCGTTGCTGGCGACCAACATAGAGTTGCCAGGCAGCCAAATATTGCATTTTGCAATAGTGCATAACAGAGAGTTACCAGATTATAGATATGAGTCACTAAAATAATCGTTAAGATGGTGAAAGGAGAGTAATGTATATTATTAGTAGCATGGAAGAGTAATGAAACCGAGAGAAATTAATTCATTGCGCTTAAAAATAACATATTGGCAAAAGTACAGAATATGAAGGGGATCGAAAAAAAACAAAAATGTCATGTCTTCCCAAATACGCCATAAACGGGCGACACTTTGGGTTTTATGATGATCCCCTATGTCCCAATCCACATATGCCAACTTTGTGCGGGTATTCAAATAAAAGATAAGTTAAACACAAATTTTGTTTGATTTCGAATTTGTATGTGATTAAAAGTTATATTAGTAGATTAGTTGTAAGCAGGAAAGTTTAACATTAAGTAATATAATAAAATTTAACAAAAAACTATAAAACTATTTTTCAAAAATAAATAAAAATATTTTTCATTAAAAAAATAAAATTCGGAAAAAATGTCTATTGTTAACCAATTCAAAAAATGCATTTCCATGATAGCGAAATCTACATTTGTACGCCTTTAAAGTGAAAAATTATTAACGAAATCTTTGAATTTGTTAAGCTTGTTTACATTTTCCGAACGCGACAAAAAAAAACATTTTTTTAAATAAATGTATAAAAATGTTAATTTCTGCGATTCTATTGGTAATTGTCATGGACACCGATTTTGGCAAAAGTGCTGAATATGGGGCGGGAGATCAAAAAACAAAAAAAATGCCACTCCCCCCCAAATACGCCCTAAAACACGAAAATCAAGGTCAAAGTTGGCGCTAAGGCCCACGGGTCCCAAAAAGAGGGGGCCCTTGGGTTCTATGATAACCCCCCATGTGTGGGTACTCAAATGAAAGATTCTTTCGAGACGAATCCGACGATGTTATGTTATGTTATGTTAAAAATGTGAAAAAATCATGGAAAAGTAAGAAAAATTAAAGGTAATAAATAAAAAAATTCTAAAAAAAATAGAAAATCTAAAAACAGCGCAATTTTTTTAAAAAAAATAATTTTTTCTGAAAAACCCCGTAAAAAATTAAAAAAATGGGAAAAAAATCATGGAAAATTTGAAAAATTTAAGGAAATGTATTGAAAAATTCCATAGAAAAATGAAATGTCATCAAAATTGTGTAAAAATTTTAAATTTTCAAGGTTTTTTTTATTAAAAAAAGAAAATTGAGAAAAAAAAATTAAAAAAAAATGAAGGAAACAAATGGACAATTTCAAGAAATATATAAAAAAATTCTAGAAAAAGAAATATTTGAAAAAAGAAAATTGATTAAAAAAAGGATAAAAGTGGAAAAAATTATGAAAAAATTGACAAATATATAAAAAAAAGCTATGTTTTATAATTTTTTTTTATATATCCCTTTAAATTATGATTTGTATTTTAAATTTGAGTTGTAACGGTTGAAAATCGCGCGTTTTTTTTTTTTAAAACAAATTTCCTTTTTGGTATGTTCCGGGAAAAATATTTTTTTTTGTAAATAAGAGTGAAAGGCCCCGAAGGAAAAAATTATTTTTAAAAAATCACGCGATTTTTGGTATTGTGTTTTGTTATATTATTTCTTTTCGAAATTATCTTTATTTGTTAAACAACAACAAAACATGTTAAAATTTTTTTTCATTATTTTAAAAAAGTATCAATGCATTATTTATCTTATATATAAAAATTTTTATACTTTTTTAAATCGTAACTTCTTAAGTAAGCTTTTAATTAACTTAATTATAATCGAATATATTACCTCTTTTCCCCTTTTTAAATGTTAAACACCAATAACAACAGTTTTACAAATTAAGATTTGAAAAAAACAGAAATTAATTTTTTTCCTTAACTTAACTTTACATTATTGCTCTGTGAGAAATGTTTAGAGACAGCCATAACAAATTTTGCATAAAGCTAAGTACAGACGGTTGCCAGAAATAGCAATTTTGTCAAATCTGCTAATGTAGCGGCAAAGTAGTGAAATGGACAGTGTTGCCATATAATTAATCTCTGCAAATGGTGAAATTAGCAGATGCATAAACTTCGCACATCTGCAAATTAAATGTGTTTGCAATTATCTTACAAAAATTTTAAGGTGGCAACATTTTGCGGTTCAGACGATTAGCGGATGTCTGGCAATATTGTTGTTTTACAATGATTTTTCTGCAAACGTTGCCATACAAAATTTAAAGTGCACACGGTTGTTGGACATTTTCTGCAAATTTTTCGGGCAATATTGTAAGATCTGGCAACCGTCTGTGCGTAGCTTAAGGAATAATCATGAGGGATAACAGGATCGGTTAACGAAACCTTTTCCAGAAACTATCACAATTAGAGGTCGTATTACGCTAATTTGCAGTCGGAAGCCTCTTTTATTGGGGGTCATGAGCTCGGAGAACATCGCGTTATTTTTTATATGCGTCAGGATAATTTTTTAAACGCTTTAATTTTGTTGTTAACATTTTTTGTTAATAAATCCTCCAAAAAACCAAATCCATTAAAAAATAAGTATCTCTGTCTATTTTTTAAAAGTTTCTTCTAATTTCTGATAATAGCAATTTTGTCAAATCTGCTTATGTATCGGCAATGTACTGACATGGACAGTATTGCCAATATAATTATTTTTCTGCAAATGGTGAATTTAGCAGATGCATAAACTTCGCACATCTGCAAATTAAATGTGTTTGCAATTATCTTACAACAATTTGGTAGTGGCAACATTTTGCGGTTCACACGATTATCGGATGTCTGGCAATTTCGTTGTTTTACAATGTAATGGCAATGCTTTTTTCCAAACGCTGCCATACAAAATTTAAAGTGCACACGGTTGTTGGACATTTTCTTAATATTTTTCGGGCGATATTGTAAGATCTGACAACCGTCTGTACGTAACTTAATATCGCATTGTTGCGTTTCCACAACATGTTCGAAAAAATTACTTTCGAACATGATAACTTCATCGGCGGCAACCTCCAACAGAAACTTCGCGGTATACCGGTATATTCTGATGTGGTTACAATAGTCACCACGATTACAATAGACTAATTTGGTTACAAAATCAAAAAATCGGTATTCCGAATCCTTGTCACCGTGACAATAGTTACAAAAATTTTTACCTGCCAGAAAGGAGGTAACAAGGTAGTAACAGCTGTTTTGAATAATATTTTGAGTTGTAACAAACAAAATTTAAATTATTGAAGTCGTGGATAAATCACTTTTATCTCTTTGTGCTATGGAAATGTAGTTGCAAAAGGTGTGGGAATATAACGGCTGCCAAGAAACCTGGGACAGCAGTGACCAATTCAGCATGGCAAAGTTTTTGTCCAATATTTTCAACTGTCCACTTAACTGGGATACGTGCCGGCCCGTTAAGCTCATTCAAATTTGTATAAATATCTAATAAGTTAAAATATATTTACATATCTTTGTATTGTGTTTCCATTTTTTGTTTGTTAAATTCGATAAACAGCTGTGAATTGTCACTAATTTACATTTCACCACAAAGTGAATTTTTCCTTGTTACGAAATTGCCAGAATACCAGTAGCAAGCATAGGTTACAAAATTGTAACAAATCTATGGTGAAAAATTTTTGTAACCAAATTATTAGAATAGGGTCGAGTCAATCGGCATGTCTAAATGTCAGTATGAAAACAAATACTTTAGATTTTTAGATTTTAGCTTGCATTTTTTTTAATGCATGATTACGTATAATTACTTATGTTTAATTTTTCCCCTGCTTGTGGTGCACAATCGTCCAAAACTTGACTTATTTGTGTAGGAGGTATAGGTACCGGTTTGGAACTTATGTGAGAAATATTAATTTTCAAAAAAATGTAATTTTGATAGGGGGTACCAAAAGTGCTGAACCGATACAGTCCTTATTCATTCCTGACTCAAATTTTCATACGTACAACTTACAAAAAATTTGACTGAATTCAGTGTACTTACAAAAAAAGGTATGTATGTAAGACTATGGGGGTGAGTTCGGTCCTTTGTATGGGAGGTACCAGAAGGGGTGGGGCTATTTTGCCCATTTACAATCCCATAAGTTCGTTTTGAAAAATATTAATACTGGTAAATTTTCATACCGATCCGTTAAGGTTTACTCGAGTTATCCTGCTGACCAGCCATCCAGCCAGACAGACGGACATAGCTCAATCGTCTTAAAAAGTCCTGAAACGAATTTGGTCTTAATACTTATCGTCTTACTCGTCTCCTTCAATGCGTTACCCTTTTTTGTATCAAATGATATATACCCTCATCCCTAAGGGTGTTGTGTTTGTTGTTGTGTTAGTTAGGGCCCTTTGCATTTATTAAAACGAACACTTTGTAGTAAGGGCCTTTTGTATTTGGTGAATAAAACAACTATTTTTAATCGTAGGACTCTGTAATTCTGTATGAACATGTAGTTTGAATAAATACGTTATAATCAATCAAAAAACCCATTTCGATTTTTTTTGTAAGTTAGGGCCGTTTGCATTTCAGCTAACGAAACAGTGATCCCATCCTGTAAGGAGAGAGATGCAAATCTGGTCACTGATATGGAGGGAGTTCTTTCGTTCTCTGTTGGTTCGCGAGCCAAAACCGGAACAGCATTGAAAATATTACAGCTGCGAGAGCCGATGGATTGCCGGCAGAGCTTTTTAAGGCCGGAAGGCGATGAGCTTGCAAAGTGCATGCACCAACTCATAAACCCGATTTAGCTCAAGGAATCTATAAACTATGATTGAAATCTGAGTGTTCTATGTCCTGGGCTTAAGAAGCCTTTTACCCATCGCATACAAGGTCCTGTCTAGGGTGTTATGTGAAAGACTAAAGTCCATCCTAGCGAACATGATTGGACCTTATCAGTGCAGCTGTTGACCTGGTAAATCCACGACCGGACCAGATATTTACACTACGACAAATCCTGGAGAAAATCCAAGAAATGCAGATCGACATCTACCATTTGTTTATCGATTACAAAGCTACATTCGACAGTCCGATACGACACAATTGATAAGTTGCAATGGCTGAGTTTGCGAATTGACGCTGACTGACCCAAAATCTTCAGTGAAAATAGGCAAAAATCTGACTGAGCCATTCTCAACCAAGCGAGTCTTAAAACATGGCGATAGTCTGTCATGCGATTTCTTTAACATCATAATGGAGATGATCCGGCAGAAGGCTGCAGTAAACACGACTGGTACCATCTTTAACAAAAGTCACATGTCGCTCGCGTATGCCGATGACATAGATATTATTGGCCGAGGACAGTGAAATGTTACGACGGCCTTTCCGAGTATTGAGAAACAGACGGCAGAAGTGAGTTTGGTGATTAATGAGAGCAAAACCAAGTTATTTGTTTCAACGAACAAAGAATCGGTTGGGACGCTGCGAGAACGTTGTCGACTATAACTCTGATGAGGTAGATGGTATTGTCCCCTAGGCTCCGCCGAAAACAAAAATAATAATTTCAGCCTGGAAATCAACAGCGCTGAGCAAGCGTTTTAATGATAAGCCCTCTCTCGGCTAACAAAGATCCAACTCTACCAGACACTGATCCTGCCTGTCTTAATCTACAGCGCAGAATCCTGGGTAATGACGCAGGCAAATCATTCTATTCTGGGAGTTTTCGAGAGAAAAGTACTACGCAAAATATTTGAACCCATCATCGTTAAAGGCGGGTATAATGAGCTGTACAACGACATCGACGTTGTCAGGCGCGTTGAAATTGGCATAATGCGCTGGCTTGAACACGTTGTGCGAATGGATGAAAATGTTCCAGCTCGAAAGGTTTTCGTCAATAAACTCGATCAGCGGCGCAGGATGGGGAGACCAAAACTTCGTTGGATTGACCAGGTGAAAGAGCTGTTATCTTCACTTGGTGTGACTAACTATCTACGGAGTGCAAAATACCGAAGCGCTTGGAATTCTTTTCTACGTGCGGCTAGTGATAGATGAATTTCTGTTGCTGCTGCCAGTTAAGAAGAAGAAGAAGGACAAAGTTCCAACTCTTCCAGACACTAATCCTACCTGACATGCTCTATAGCGCATAATCCTGGGTAATGACACAAGCGGATCAATCTATTTTTGGAATATTCAAGAAAATTACCTTGCAAAATATTTGGACCCATGAATAAACCATGAGCTGTATAATGACATCAACGTAGTCATGCGCGTTCAAATAGAATGATTGCGCTGACTTCGACACGTTGTACAAAAGAATGAAAATGCTCCAGCTCGAAAGGTTTTCGTTAATAACTCGATGAATTTTCCGAAATGCGGAAGGAGTTTTTGAAATTTGTAATTTTAGAAGTACAAAAAGCCGAAAAAGAAATAAAACTGGTACTATTACCGAGTCCTAATGACTAAAGTTAAAATCGCGGACAGGGTTTTCTAAATTCATACTTTTATGGAAAAGAAGGAGAAAAAACTGTTAATATCGCTAAGACAAAACGGCTAAAACGATTATCCAGAAAATTGGGATTGTTAAAGAATCTTACTGTTACGGATAAAAAGGGACAAATGTGGTTCTATCGCCCAAACCAATCGGCCAAAGCTACAATCGCACAAAATGGATTCATAACAGTTTATCTTATGAAATATTTGTGTGATTAGAAACGCTTTTTTGAAACTTGTAATTTTAGGGTAAAAAAAAAATTATAAAAGAGGTACATACCTTGTATGGGTGACAGAATTCATTTTTTAATATAACTCATTTATAAAATTATGCCCATTAAAGAGATATTGAACATTCGCAATAAATCTATGTATTCACTGACCAATTTAAATAATGAAACGGTTTTGCTAAGAACAGTGGTTGTTTCCAAGTAAGTAATAAAAAATGCAAACAGAATTATCTAATTCTAGAAATGATGCTTAGTGGAGACTTTTTAGAGGCCACAAATATACATTTATTAGATAATTTTTTTTTATTTTTTTTATAATTAGTAATTGATAGTAACACATTTAAAATGATGTCGAAAACTTTAAATCACTTAACACTATCTGCCGATAATGTCTTAGTTTCGATGACACTCTTATAATAACGTGCTGAATACTTGGCAATACGTTCCTTGGCATCGCTGGTGGAGTTCACACAGTACAGTCCAAACTTTTCGCTAAATAATGAATAAAGCAAATTAAGACATTACACAAAAGCAAACAAAGTTTTAATTAAACGACATAAATCAACATGCATGCGGTTGCAAGTTGAACGAGGATGATGTGATAAGAAGGTTACATATTTCAAATATATACATAGCAGGGATGCACAAATTGGTACAATTGTACTTTTTTGGTACATTTTCGGCTTTAAAAGTACCGTGGTACTACCGCGACTCATTTGGTACAATTTCAAAAATCTTCGATTTTAACATTTTATCAATCGGGTGAGTTCTTATTTCGCCAAATAGCGCCAAATTTTTTAAAAAAAGATATCTTAGATAATTATAAAAAATCTAAATTAGACCTTAACCGAAATCATATCATTATTGATGATATTCACCGTGGTACAGATGCAGAACGATACATGGTTACAAACGAAATAAACAAGGAAATTGTTTTAAAATTTAAAGAAGGTGCAAAAAAATTTATATGAAACTGTGTGATGTTCTTAGAACTAAAATAAATTTTGATGATGATGTGTTGAAGCGGTTTGCGAAATTTTCAGAAAAAACTGAAAGTATTGTTCTTTTTTTGGTGAAAATGTTTTCAAAAGAACTACCTGATTACACTATGACTAGAGTATACAAACATTCGACTTTTTTGAAAAACCGGTTTCGGTTATATTCGAAATTTACATAATTTCAAAAACTCGGTTTTCGAATACTTAATTAAGAAAAAACCGGGTAACCGGTTATTTTTCGAGTTTTTTATTTGTGCACAAAAACAAGAAAAAGTGTTACTATTATGAGCCATTTAATTTAGAAATGTTAAAAATGGCGTATGGAAGGCAGCGTTTAACAGAAAAACATCTCTAAATCTAATTCTAATATTAATTAGATAAAAATCATGTAATATAAGCCAATTATTGGGCATTTGAAGCCAGCAAATTTTTAAGGGCGAAATAATTCCTTTACGGGATGAAAGCCTTAGATGAGTATATCACTGATGAAGTTTTCAGTTTAACCCATAATAGACATTGAAATAGGCACTTAAGACTACGTTTCTTACCCTTATTGCTTTAGTGCATTTTCGATATCAGATGTCTGCAATAAAATTTAACGATAATTTTTTATGGAACTTTTATGGCACTGTCTATTTTGAATTGTTACGTGCCCGTTTCGTACCTATTTCAAGAAATGTCAGAAAAATATCTTCAAATAGGACTTTACAACATTCAAATGCTCTACAAAAATGCTTCTCGGGAAAATTTCACATGGGGTGTTGTAAGACCAAAATCAATATCTCCAACTTTTACTACTCATTATACCATCATCCATAAGGATGAGGGTATATATCATTTGATACGACCAAAAAGTGTAACACATAGAAAGAGCCACTTTAGACCCTAGGTTTCTTTGAACCAAATTCGATTCAGGGCTTTTTAAGTCGTTTGAGCCATGTCCGTCTGTCTGGCTGGTACGCACGATAACTTTCGAAAGACGCAACCAAATGTTTTGAAATTTTGCACGAGTTAATATTTCCCCAAAACTACTTACGGTATTGCAAATGGGCTACGTGGCCCCGCCCATTCTGGTACCTCTTATACAAATACATCATTCCGCCCACTTTAGAAATCGAGTGATCTGGTATCCACGCCCCATCTGGTACCTCCCATAGACATCTGGTACCGCCCACTTTAGAAATCGATTAATATTATAAATATACCTAACGCGATCGTGCCCAAATTCTGTATTTAGTAAAGTTTAAGCAGGAAAAAGTTTTAGAGAATCTGGTGTTTAAACACGACCCTTCTGGTACCTCCCATACAAATGTATCACTTTGCCCACTTTAGAGATGGAGTAATAATATCAATACACTCGACACGATCGTGCCCAAATTCTGTATTTTGTTAAGTTAAAACAGGATAAAGTTTTGGAGAAAAAATCGGAATTCTAGCGACGCCCCTTATGGTACCTCCAATACAAATGTATCTTTTCGCCCACTTTAGAGATGGAGTAATAATATCAATACACCCAACGCGTGCCCAAATTCTGTATTTAGTAAAGCTACAACAGGATAAAGTTTAGGAGAAATAATCTGGAAGTCTAGACACGCCCCTTCTGGTACCTCCCATACAAATGTACCACTACCCTACTTTAGAAATCGAGTATAATATCAGTATAACAGAAAATTTTTTGTCGTACAGAGGGTGATGGTATAAGTAAGTCGGGTTGCCCGACTGAAACTTTCTTACTGGTTTTGTTTCTTTTCATTCAGAGTCTGAAGTTTGTCATTGTTTTAGCACTTATTGATATCAGATGCCTTCTATGAAATTTAACGATTATTTTTGTTGTGAAACATTTATAGCCGTTTTCTCAATGTATCGACAAACTTCCTGTTACTAAATCTCGAAATAAATTTGTTAGAATGATAAACTGTCCGTTAACGATTTTGGTTTTCTCAATATACCGACAAAAAAGTATTTTTCAGTTGGCAATACCCCGAAAAATAGATGAGACAGTTGACAAATTCATGGTATAAATCAGTTATTTTCGAAGTGTTAAAAAATAAAAAAACACATACATTTAATAAAAACGAAATAAAACTTAAATCATGACAGATAAAAGCAATGTGGGAAACATTTTAACACTGAAGACGACCTGCTGCTTATTGTTTTTGTTATAAATCAAAAATTTCTCTTGGAAAACAACAAAGCTATGAACAGCAGTCAGCTGATTGAGTTTATCTGTACGGCAAATAAATAACCGGCAGATGAGGGCTGGTTAGCTTTGCGATAGAACAAAAGCAAATGGGACTTTGAGAAAACCTAATTTCTTTAAACTACAGTTTTTCGTTAAGAAAAAAGATAATCGCCTAATGAGAAAACGGCCCTTAAACTCTCTATCTGGACTCCTTACGTGCCCTTTTCCGTTCTTATTTCAAGAAAAGTGTCGTAAAACGGGACTTTGGAACAATAAAATATGCTACTAAAGATGTTGCTTAGAAAAATTTTTGGGGCTGTTCTAAGGCAAAAGATCGATATCTTCAACTTTTCATGATTGCAGAAAACCGGTAAAACCGACCTCAAAAAACCGGTTAAACCGGTTATTCGAAAATCGATATTTTGTAAAAATCGGCTGACGGTTTTCAACAAAAAAACCGGTTTGTCGGTTTCCGGTTTCGGTTTTGTATACTCTAACTATGACACAATTTGATGGTCATTGTCTCGGGGGTGAACCAAACATTTCATTTTGATTTTATTTTGGAACCTTTGACTTGTAAAAGTTATTTGTCTTCGGTGGCTGTTAGTGAAATTTCCCGAAGAATATTTCTATCGAAGATTCTAATCCTTGACCTCCGTCCAAAGTTGACTTTTAAAAAGTTTTTTAAAATTGGGCCAAAAATGTCCCATACGGGTGGCAGCTAGAGGGTTAAAATGTTCCGAGAAAATATTCCCCTGATTGTTTTAATATAGGTCTCCGAAGACATGAAATACCCCAAACGTATTTTTACAGATGATTTTTCATATTCTTTGATTCGACTTTTGACCAAAAAAATCAAACTTTAAACCACTGTAAAAAAAATTTGTGACGTAGTGGAGCAAAATGGAGTTTAGGGTTTTGTTACTGAGGTCAAATGCTATCGTTTGATATTGGTTTGGTTCACCCCCGAAAAAGTGTGTTGCACTGTGTTATTTAAATGTATTTATTACATGTAGTTTATACAACTATTCTATAGACCTATATACTTCAGTACGTGCCTGAATTTCTTTTTGTGTTTTTGTACCTTTTATGTTCATCTGAATTTGTATGTACTTCTTGTTTCTGTTTTGTTATGTTTCAATAAATTAAATTTTGAAAAAAAATATTTGTTGGTACCGTGGGCATCGAAAAAGTACATTTTTCAGTAGTAGATAGTACAAAATTAAAAATCGGGAATGCATCCCTGATACATAGTGCATAAATTTACAATTATTATTTGTATATTTGCACCTTAATGACAGATTATTAGTTTTTTTTTAATTTATTAATTTTTATGTATCATGTTGTGTTTTTAAGGTTTTTTAAATACTTTTTTAAATAGTTTTATAGGTTATTTATTATGATTTTTTTTAATTACACTTGTAGATGTTTTCTAAAAAATATTTTTTTTTAATAATTCCTTTTAGTAATTATTTAAACAATTGTCTTAATAATTTATAATTTATATTATAAATTTTTAAATAGTTTCTTCCAGTAATTTTTGTTTTTAATTATTTTAAAATTTAATTATTTTTATGTATTTAAAATTTTTATTGTTTAATTTTAAAATACTCTATTTCATTTGGTTATATTTATTTATTTTAAAATTAATCTTTTTTTTCTTTTATTTTTTTTTTAATTTTTTTTATATAAATTTCATATTTTATTAAAATCTTTCTTTCTACTTATTGAATGATAAACATTATGGGACCTGTAACAAATGCTATTCAATAAGATTTCCACCTTATTACACCACACTTGTTCAATTTAAAAGCTATGATACTATAATTGTAATTGCACAACAAAAGGCTAAAAGGTTAAACTCACGTATAGCCACGCTGCCATTCAAAGTTATCGATTAAACTCCAATGCGTATAGCGTGTTACATGGCAGCCATTGTTAACGGCGTTTAAAACAGCTTGCAAATGAGCCTAGAAAGGAGAAGAGAAATATTAAAATTTTCAGCCCATGATAGTAACTGCACAGATGATAAAAGGCAAACATTACCTTAAGATAGTCAATACGCTCGGTATCATCCAATTGACCGTCATCGGACCAACCGTTTTCCGTAACTATAACCTCGATGTTATTGTAATTAGTACGAATCCAGCTAAAGTTAAGAGAGACAAGCTTAAAAAATGTTGTCAGAACATGATTAGGACTTGCAGATGATTGTTTGGAATTCAGCAGATAATCGTTGAATTTCGTTATCATGCTCAGTGGAGACCTACCATAAGATAATGTCTTTCGAATCTACAATGATTCGAATAAAATGGAAAAGACGTATTTCCTACAGTGCTAGGTTTCCAATGAGCATGATTACGACTTTGAGACAATTTTGTTTTTAATTCAGCTGATTTTTCTTTTGAATTTGTATGAAAAAGAAACAACCTCTGTAGCGGCCAAAATCTATTTTCATTATCACTCACAGTGGAGACATAGCATACAATTAAAATAAAACCAAAATTAGATGAATGGTTCTCAAAATCATGTCATAGTCGAGTTCATATACGTTGCAGGCTTTTTGATACATCCGACAATAAGAAACTTTAGAAATATCATTTACTTGGGTACTTACTTTAACAGCCCCTCAAGACCCTCTGGTACACAGTACATCCAAGTCGATTTACCTCTTCTCCACTTTGAGTCTATAGTAGCTTTTATACGCGAATCATATTCCCATGATGGATTTTTACCCTCTGGTGGGTTAGCTTCTTCGACATAACGTGACGTGTAATAGTTGAGACCCAAGAAATCAGCTGAATTCTTAATAATATTAGTTTCCTCTGCAGAGAGACTAATTAAGCGAGACCAAGATCGTCCTTCTTTGCGGCTGTTTTCAGCAATATCATTTAACATTATTTGCGGATAATTTCCGTTTGCACCAAACAGCGGATGAGCTAACCAGCCAAGCTGAAAATAATAGATTAACAGTTTAGTAATAATCAGGGCCAACACAAATATGCCCGGAAAAACTAAAAGTATGCGCATCAGATAAGCACGAAAAACACTAAAAAATGCCTTTAAAAGTGATAAAAAATGCACAATAAATTTGGTTTTAATTAATTTTATTCACTGAATACATTTCATCAAAAATAGTTGAAAATTAAATCGTTAATTACATTTATAAGATTCAAACTATTGTTTAATTACTCTACTGTAAAAAAATTACATGAGATTTTTTGACTAACATCTCTATAATTTTCAGTCGTACTGAATTCAATGGCGTACTTAATCTTTTAATGTATAATAAATATTATGTATACGCCTACACACTAATTTTTCTCACATATCCATGATTTCGGCTATTGAAATTTAGATAATTTTTTTTGAATATATGAGAGTTTAAGAAGGATGAGGACAAACATGGCTACGTTCTTTATATGTGAAAAAGTTTTATTTGGAAACTTAGGTTTCTAAGGTCCAAAAATGTCACCGCCCATTGTTTCAACGTATTCGTATTCGTATTTTATTTGCAATGATATCTGTTTTAAAATGAATGGATGGATCCTTGGTATAAACACAAAAATAACATATCGATTAGTTAAAACCGGAAACACATACTTTAAAAAATACAGACTTTGTAGAATTTCAAAATTAATTAATTAATATTGCTTTAAAAAACAAAAATTAACAAGTGTTGTGCGAAAAGTATGTATGAAAATTAAAAAAAAAAATAATAAACTAAACCTAAAAACTCCAAAATATGCTTTTATATGCATAAACCCCCAAAACATGCCTGTAAGTCCGTAATATGCATTTGCATATGCAAGTATGCATTGCATACTTTTGTTGGCCCTGGTAATAATTAACAGAATTTCAAGTGATACCAGAATAGCAAATCGATAGGAAGAGCGTCTAAAACTGATTGCGAGCATGTGGCAGTGTTATTAGTGAGTGGGATCTTTTCAAAACTTTCAATTACATATTTCCCTTTTAGGGACCTATTCCAATAATTTGGTTACACAAATTTCTCAATGTAAATTTGTTACAATTTTGTAACCAATTCTCGTTACGGGTATTCTGGCAATTTAGTAACAAGGAAAATTTCACCTTGTGGTGAAATGTAAATTATTGACAATTCACAGCTAATTTTTGAATTTAAAAACCAAAAAATGAAAACACAATACAGAGAAAAGAAAACATATTTTTAGTTTTTAGATATTTATACACATTTGACTGAGCTTAAGGAGACGACACATACACCAGTCAAGTGGACTTTCCACACATTTTGCCACTACATTTCCATAGCAAAAAGGCCTAAAAGTGTTTCGCCCACGACTTCAATCATTAAAATTTTTGTATTCATCTCAAAATATTATTCCAAAAAGCTGAAACTACCTTGTTACCTCCTTTCTGGCAGGTAACAATTTTTGTAACAATTGTTACGGTAACAAGAATTCGGAATACAGATTTTTTGATTTTGTAACCAAAATAGTCTATTGTAACCGTGGTGACTATTGTAACCACTTCAGAATAGACCGGTTAATGTCAAACAAAGTTTCCTATTCGTGTCTCAATCGCAATTTCTGAATGCAGAAATGATGCCATATTTTTAGACAAAACTCACGACATTTTATCTGCTAAATTGAAGAGTGCTTTAGTAAAGATTATAATCGTTCAAACATGACTATCAATGATGAGGTTTTATCAGAACGAATCTGTAATCCATCTGGGTAATCAGTTCACATTTCTTGTGTTTCGATTGAAAATATCTTTTGACGTTTTCGATTTTATTTACAGAAACTGTTTCGCAGCAACCAGCTCTCCCAACTTTTACGACACAACGCCCCTACTTCTGACGTTCCCGATACACCGTGGCAGCATATTGCGCATTGCATGGCAACCGCCGCAACAACCGTGCTAGGATATGAAAAGCGGCGCTCAGACGAATCCTGGTGCGATGAAGAATGTCGCATAGCGTCTGAGGAACAGGATGCTGCTTATAGGGCAACGCTACAGCCAATTGCAACCCGTGCTGCTAGGGAACGGCATAAGGAGAAAGCAAAACGGGCGAGACAGCTATTTAGGCGAAAAAAAAGTCAGAACGGGAGAACGAGGATATTGAGCGATACAGGGATAGTGGTGAGGCCCAAAAATTTTACCAGAAAGTAAGAGCAAATGGATACTGTAATGGCCTCCCCACCTGTAAGGACAGTGATGGAAATCTAGTCACGGATACGCAAAGTGTGCTGCACATATGGAGAGAACACTTCCAGCAACTGCTGGTTCCAGAAGGCAGCGCACGTGAAGTTATCACGCCAATTGTCGACGACGGCTTAGATTGCCCACCACCAAGTCAAGCCGAGGTAAGAAGAGCAATATCGCGGCTGAAAAACAACAAAGCAGCCGGTGCCGGTCTGCCCGCAGAGCTCTTCAAGTCCAGAGAGGACTTGTCGACGACGGCTTAGATTGCCCACCACCAAGTCAAGCCGAGGTAAGAAGAGCAATATCGCGGCTGAAAAACAACAAAGCAGCCGGTGCCGGTCTGCCCGCAGAGCTCTTCAAGTCCGGTGGCGAGGAGCTGATAACGAGCATGCTACTCGCGCACGCTGATGACGTAGACATCATCGGTCGAAAACTGCGGGATGTGACTGCAGCATTCTCAGGTATACAGAAGGAATCAGCGAAAATGGGCCTAACGGTGAACGAGGACAAAACGAAGTTATTAGTTTCAACGAACAAAGAATCTACTCGTTTGGGAAACTGCGTGAACGTTGACAACTATAATTTCGAGGTGGTAGATAATTTTGTCTACCTAGGCTCCGCCATCAACAAATAAAATAATGTCAGCCTAGAAATCCGGAGAAGAATCCTGCTTGCAAATAAATGCTACTACGGACTAAGCAAGCGATTCAATGACAGAGCCCTCTCTCGACGAACAAAACTCCAGCTATACCAGATACTGGTTCTACCTGTCCTAATGTATGGCTCAGAATCCTGGGTTATGACACAAGCGGATGAATCGGTTCTGGCGGTATTCGAGAGAAACATACTCCGTAAAATATATGGGCCCATCATCGTTAACGGAGAGTATCGGCGTCTTATGAATCATGAGCTGTACGAGCTGTACACTGACATTGACGTGGTCAAACGCATTAAGGTACAACGGTTGCGTTGGCTAGGTCATGTTGTACGCATGGACGAAAATGCTCCAGCTCGAAAAGTCTTCGACAATGAACTCGATGGACGGCGCAGAAGAGGGCGACCAAAACTCCGTTGGAAAGACCAGGTTACTGAGAACCTTACAGAACTCGGTGTGACTAACTGGAGAAGAAGCGCAGAAAATCGAGGCGCTTATAATATTTTTCTACGTGCGGTATATAATCTACTGGGATTGCATAGAAGTACCAGCTAAGTAAGTATGTAAGTTTCGCAGCAAATCAGCATCGTGATTTTTGTCGCTAGGGAGAATTAAAAAGTAACTGTTTATCCATTGAGGCTGAAACATTCTATGGTCAGCGTCTGACACAGAACGGGCGGCTGTAATAAAATCCTCGAAGAATACAAGGCTGACATAACCGCTTTACAGGAAATTCGTTGGACGGGACACGAGTGCTCGCGCATGAAGACTATAGTGGCCATGCGGGCAAGCACGAGTTTGGATGTGGAGTCTCACGGTTCGACCCGGTGTGTGAACGAATAGCCACCATAAAAGTCAAGACAAAGTTTTTTCACATAACACTCATATGTGCCCATGCTCTGACAGAAGAGAAAAGCGATGAGGACAAAGATGAGTTCTATGAGAGCCTAGAAAATGTATATGACCGTTGCCCGAGCCATGACATCAAAATTGTACTAGACGATTTTAATGGAAAAATAGGTAGGGAGACCGCATTAAGTCTACCATCGGAAAAATCAGTCTGCACACCGAAACGTCGAACAAAGGCATCAGACTGATTGATTTCTCTGCGGCAAGAAATATGGTAGTTAGCAGCACTAGATTTGACCACAATAATATTCATAAGGCAACATGTTTTTCTCCACATCAATTGACGAGGAATCAAGAAGATCACGTGGTAGTCGATGGAAGGCACGCATCGAATGCTCTGGAGGTACGAGTGATCAAACGTACGTATCCAGGCACAACGAAAGCTGGACATCGGAAAACCGCAGACGCCTACTCCAACCACCTAACTCAGCTGCTAAGGTACGCTCCAGCCCCTAATAATATTACCTCGCAGTGGCAATATATAGCCGACTCAATAGAACAGACTGTGAGAAGCGTACTTGAGTACTCAAAGCCGTCTCAAGAAGATGACTGGTACGATGATGAATGTCGCAATGCCACGAGAGAGACGGATGCTGCATACATGGCGAAACTGCAGCCAATGGCAACGCGAGCTGTTCGTGAACGGCACAGCGAGAAGAGATGAGAGGCAACTCGTCTTTTTAGACGGAAGAAGAGGCAGGATAGTGCACAGAATTGCTCCGAAGTAGAGGGAAAGCCCGAAAATTCTACCAGAGAGTTAAGGCGAAAATACGTGGAACAGGGTTGCCCTCCTGCAAAGGACAACAATGGCCAGCTAGTGACGGACCCGAAAAACGTTCGGAAAATATGGATTTAACTCTTCAGAAATCTGCTGGATACGGACACCACTACAGAAGACCCCGCTCCAATCCATCACATGGTATCAACTGTTCACCTCCAAGCCAGAGCGAGATACGTGTGGCAGTATCCCGCTTTAAAAACAACAAAGCGACGGTCTTCCCGCTGAATTGTTTAAGACCGGCGAGGAAGAGCTGTTCAGGAGCATGCATCGGCTCATGAAGAACATCTGGCTAGAGGAGTGCATGCCCGGGTATTTGAGTCTCAGTCTGTGATGTCCCATATACAATAAAGGAGATCGTACTGAATGTAAGAACTACCATGGAATAAGCCTATTACCACCTTGCGGTCCTTTCGAGCATATTGTGTGAAAGTCTAAAGCCAATTGTAGAAAAACTAATTGGACCATATCAGTGCGGCTTTAGACGTTGTAAATCTACGTCGGATTAAATATTTACCTTACGACAAATTCTGGAAAAAACTCATGGAAAGCAGATCGACACCTACCACCTCTTCGAATCTCCGATACGGAATAGGCTATATGAGGCCATGTCTGAGTTTGCTATTCTTGGAAAGATGATTCGACTTTGCAGATGTCCCATAGAAAACACCAAATCCTCGGATAAGATTAGTAAGGATCACTCTGAACTATTTAACACGGAAAGAGGTCTCAGGCAGGGTGATTGCTAGTCCTGTACACTATAGTTATAAAGAAAGTGATGAGAAAGACTGGTGTCAACTAGCCTATGCCGTTGATATAGACATCATTGGCCTAAATCTGTGGGATGTTACTGCAGTTTTCTCATTACTAGAAAAGGAGTCATCAAAAATGGGTTTAGCGGTCAACGAGGACAAAACAAAAATAATGATTTCGACGAACAAAGAGTCCTCTTGATAGGGACGCACCGTTAACGTTGATAAATTTTGTATTGTGGTAGTGGATTAATTTACCTACCTCGGATCTTCCGTGAATAAAAAAAAAAAGTGTCTGCCAAAATACCAAGCAGAGTTAGTGCTCGCCAATAGATGTTTTAACTGGACTTTGGCAACACTTTAGTAACACCACCTTATCTCGGGATACTAGGAAACAGTTATACCAGTTGCTAATTTTATCCGCTCTATTGTATGCTGCCGAATCGTGCGTGCTTACGACAACGGACATACAAAACCTGGGAGTATTCAAGAGAAAAGAATTTCGAAAAATATATGGACTTATCTGTGTCGATGGCGAGTTTCGCCATCGGATGAACCATGAGCTGTATGAGTTTTACCACGACATCGACGTAGCTAAAAGAGTCAGAATTCAACGACTACGAAGGCTGGGACATGTTGCCGGTATGGATGTAAATGCTCCAGCGAGAAAGGTGTTTGAAGGCGAACCTGAAGGACGGCGCAGAGCAGGCAGACCCAAACTTCGTTAAAAGGACCAAGTGGTAGGCGACGTGCCATCATCTGGTAGGACTAACTGGAGAACACACGCAGAAGTACGAAGCGTGTGGAATTCTTTATTACTTCAGGCCTCAAATTTATGAACCACGTTCGTAAGTTGTAATGGGTCACTTAAGTAAGTAAGAAACATTAATATTATACTATTCATATTATCCATATTTTCCACAATATCAGAGATATTTATATAATACATACATCCCTATTATCCGAGTCATCTATAATAAGGTTGATATTACTAATATCTTATATCTATTAGTCATGTTATCGATAGTATCCATTTTATCCGTTATATCAATATTATTTAAAATTATATTAAAAATATAATTTTTAAATATTAATTATTATTATGATTATTATCAATATTATTCAAAATTATCATATTATCCTTATAAATCATATTATGACTTTTATTCACGTTATATATGTATATTATCCATATATACCATACTATCATCCATTTTATCTGTAATATGTATCTTGGATTGTCAATTGTTAAACAATACAACTTTTTTATACATGTATGTAACCTAATGTAGAGCATTTCAAAAATAAATATTAAAGCAAATAAATAATAACTTTTAAAGTGTTTTGTATAAATAAATACAAAAAATATGTATTATTGACATAGCCACAACAATCACAATCAATGCTAAATTGTTGATAACATTTACAATAATATTGATTTTTTGTTGAGTAGCACTCAAACACAAGTATAAACGCAAATAATGTAAACGTTATTTATATTAGATGCAAAATATTGAAATAAATTACTGATACTGCTACAAAGCATTTTCTCAAACACAAAAAAAATTTATTGGTTTTTTTAACTTTTAAAAAAAACTCATAATTTTGAGGAGAATTTTAAAATCCAGCTTTTTTAGTCTAAGTTTGATGATAACTCATTTAAAAATTTGGCAATGATTTCTTAATAGTATATATAGTAAATAAATGTTTGTTCTTAACAAAATTCGTATCACAATATGCAAATTTTTACGGTGTCATAGACTTTCCAGAACTAACCGTTGGCTTTAGCTTTCTAAACTAAACACTTTATGAAATTAACGATTTTTTCTGAATCTTTTAAAATAATTTTTGTTGGAAATTTTGCCTAAAAACGTCTTTTTGGTACAACTATCTGATCAAAATAAAATTTAACATTATACAGATTTTAAAGTATGTAATTCAAATTAGAAATTGATGATACATTTACTAATACAGATTATATCTGTAAAACATTTTACTAGTAAATTTCTAAAAAAAATTATCATAAAAAACAACTATTTCTGTTATCGTGGGGCTATAATACTTCATATGGTGGGATTAATTATGGCGAACTTTTATTTTAATTTTGTTGTATAGTGTAATTAGTATTTTTTTCGTATTTTCAACATAGATTTTAATCAGTTTTCCTGTTTGTCAAAAAGAAATCCGAACAACCTATTTTTAAAATTTTTTCGTTTCTTAAATTTGTTCTTTCTTAAACGCTCCGAAAATCGCTTTGCCCTGATTAATTTCTTAGTTTGTCAATTAGACATCCGACTAATCTATTGCTTAAGTTTGTTCTCTTCTTTAAAATTGTGCAAGCTCCGATTACTAATATACATATGTAATTTTTCCTACTTACCGAATATTCCATGGCTCTGTCCACTAGCGTAGTATTATTTGATTTGGAGAAATAAAAACGTGTACTTAAAGTGATGCCAATTTTACCCTTCTGCTTCTCGAAATATTTCGACTTGTATAGACGATAAGCTGCAGCGTGCGCTTTCAATGTCGTATCCATACATAGATAATCAGCTACGCCTGGCTCCTGACCCATGGGTGGATAATTACCAACACCATAACCGGGAATGCAGTAATCATATGGTTCGTTGAATGTTATCCAAATTTTGACTCGATCACCGAATGTCGTAAACAACAAATTGGCATAATCGCGAAAATATTTCACGAATAGCAAATTAGTGAAACCACCGTATAGATTTAAAGTCTCGGGCAAATCATAGTGAAACATGGTAACCATGGGTTCAATGCCATTTGCCAGGAGTTCGTTGATAACTTTATTATAGTAATCGATACCTTTTTGATTAATATTAGTTATATCACCAGTTGGTAGAATGCGAGACCACGAAATGGAGAAACGATAAAAGTTAACCTGACAAAAGAAGACGATTACAAATCATAAAATATCGTGCTATTGAATTGCTAAACCTTCAAATGCTTTAAGGCCTCTAAATCTTTTTCAAATAAATGATACGAATCAGGACCCACATCTGCCGTCGAATGGTCATCGATCATTTCCGGATGTTGATGGGTAAATGTGTCCCATATAGAGGGACCACGACCATCAGCATTCCAGCCGCCTTCAATTTGAAAGGCTGCTGTGGACACACCAAATTTGAAATCATTTGGAAAATATTTGCTGCCCGATTTGTGATCCAATTGACATGATTTGTTCACAGCGTTGATACGCTGTAACATTAGTATGCATCTACAATCACAAATTATATTATTTGTATGTTATTTATAAAATTATTATTATTCCAATTACATTAAAAGTTGTATTATTCTCCTTTGCATTTTAAGCGAACGCGATCGACTTTACAAGTTCAAGTTCACAAAGAAACTGATCTTCGACAATGAATACCGTGACAACATCGGGTATTTAACTAAGAAAATTGAGGCAATTTTAGAACTGATAAGAGACAAGTGTCATTCTGCTATTCTCTTTTACTGGCAAACTGATAATGCAACCAAGATGAAATAAGAGAAAAAAATGCTGACCTACGATAATTGTATGAAAACATTTTCCGTTTACTTTGTATCGCTGATATAAAACAAAAACACTGTTGATTGTAAGAATGCAATGAATTGAATTCTATTGCTGAACCACTTTCCTTTGGCTGGCATGTTTTCAGAAACAGATGTATCAGCCCTTCCCAATTAGCGGCCCGCCAGGTCATGTTGTGTGGCCAGCGGATGGTATTGATAAATAAATAATTCCTTTTAAATAAAAACAAAAACAATTCCCGGAGGATTTCTATACTATGACAATTTTGTAATATGTAAGAAGTACGCACAAATTGTAGTGAAACAATTGTTGTAAAAAAACCGATAACGTAAAACGACGTTTTTGACACTTTAAGAACGTACCGACCCGAATAATTGTGTCGGTAATTTGTCTGATATAACCTCACTCTGCTTGGCATCTCAGAAAATCGCTTTAAGTGGAAGCCACACTCCGTCTGGATTACCTCGTGTAGGATTCGGGCTCAAGCACGCTATGCACTAATCGAAAACGCAGAAATTCAAGTTAAGCAATAATTTACGAACAGCTGTTAGATAACTACCTGTTAATATAACAGCTCTTCTATCCAACAAAGTTGTGGTCGCTTCCTCCTGCAGCGCCCAACAGATATATTGAAGAATACTTTTCGTGCTGGAGCATTTTCATCCATTCGTGAAAAGTGTCCAAGCCAGCCCATTCGGTCTTGACTTCTTCGATGTCATGCAGCTCATGGTTCATACGACGATGGTACTCGCCGTTAACGATGATAGGCCCAAATATCTTGCAAAGTGTTTTTCTCTCGAAGACTCCCAGAATATATTAATTCTCTTAATTTTCAGGCTGACATTGTAATTTTTATTTACAGCGGGGCAAAGGAAGACTAAATCATATACCACTTCAAATTTATAGTCGTCAACATTCACGCAGCGTCGCAAACGAGTAGACTCTTTGTTCGTTGAAATACAAAACTTGGTGTTGTCCACAATTTCCACCAGACCCACTACTGCCGACTGCTTCTCAATGCTTGAAAAGGCCGCAGTAACATTCCGCTTTTTTTGGGCTAATAATATCTATATCATCGGCATACGCAAGCAGCATTACGATGTTTAACATATCGCAGGACAGAATGGTTTCTTGTCTTAGTTGTTGTTGTCTTTGTAACAGCTGGTGGAAGTAGCTGGGGTGATAATTCTTTATACTGATTTTTAATTTATCGGCACTCGACCGGGCATATATTCCGATTACACTGTGCAACAATCAAAATAGGAATGGGACGAAACCAAAAGAAAATGAAAGTTGACATTATGTATAACAAAACCATCAAGGGATTTCTGATGTTTAGTGCGAGATTTTTTATTACACGCATTTGAAGTTGGTGATTTTTGAACGCTGGCTAACAAGAAAAATTTATTAAAAATGTTATAAAATAATGCTATTTATCCCGGAAAGTTGTGGTATCTTACTGTTTTTGGGGTCGAGAAATCCATTTTTGACATTTATTTTTATTTTTGAGCGCCGCCAGAGATCGCTTTCGTTTTTTTTTTGGTTTAGTTTGCATTTTTTGTCTCACACGATTACAGCCGTAGATTAAGAGCTATCGAGCTGAAATTTGGTATGCGAGCTTCTACCCACCAAGCGGAGATTGGGTTCTAAGATGGTCATTATCGAACGAAACCTACTCCCACCTCCCATATAACAAAAAAATCGATCTTAACCAAAAAATTTTACGAAAGCGCCCTCTGGCGGCGCTTAAAAATAAAAATTAATATCCAAAATGGATTCCTCGACCCCAAAAACAGTAAGATACCACAATTTTCCGGGATAAATAGCATTATTTTATGACATTTTTAATGAATTTTTCTTGTTGGCCAGCGTTTAAAAATCACCAACTTCAAATGCGTGTAAAAAATAATCTCGCACTAAACTTAAGAAATCCCATGAGGGTTTTGTTGTACAAATTGTCAACTTTCATTTCCTTTTGGTTTCATCCCAGCGATTCCAAAAGTTCAATTTTGTGTCAGAGTGTTATTATACGATCACTGTCGGCAACTCTGTTTCGTTCTGAGTTTTAATCGCCAAATTCCACCAAAGATGGCGCCAGCTAGTTTTGTTGATTTTATTTGCGATGTTGATAAATCATTTTCCTTAGTCTTTGCACAATCTGGATTTTTGTAGTAAAAGTAATTTTTCATCGATGATGATTTGGCTAGTGCCCCGGCCGGGAACCGAACCCAGCACCTTCGGATTGCTAGTCTATGCTGCTTCCACTGAGCTATCGAAGGCCATTCCTTGTCTTAGTAGAAAATAGCTTTGATTTTTGCCTATTTTCACTGAAGACTTCTTGTCAGTCAATGTCATCCCGCAAAGTCGTTTCAGCTTCGCGGGTAGTAGGTGTCGATCTGCCTTTCTTGGGGCTTCTGCAGGTTTTGTCTTAGTGTGAATATCTGATCGGTAGTAGATTTACCAACCACACGGACAAGGCCTAATCATGTTCGTTAGTTTGGGATTTAATCTTTCACATAACAAACTAGACAGGACCTCGTATACGATGGGTAAAAGGCTGATCCCGCGATAGTTGGTACACACACTTGGATCGCCTTTCTTCGGAACAGGACATAACACTAAGATCCCAATTATCAGCCATGTATTCCTTTAGGCAAATCGTGTTTATGAGCTGGTCCATGCACGATGTCAGCTAATTGCCGCCATCCTTAAAAAGCTCTTCCGTCAGTCCATAGGATAATGCATGATTATTGTTTTTAAGCCGTGCAATTTCCGTTCTGACTTGGTGGTGGACAATCTAATCTGTCGATCATTGGCGTGATTTCGTCACTTATGTTGACTTCAGGAACGAGTAGAGAACGTAAGTGTTCCCTCCATATCATAACACAGTACAATCGTTGTGGCTGTGGTCGTAGAATTCGCAATATGCTGTCACTGTGTGTCGGGAACAGGCCGTGGTATAATAGCTAGAAGACGATACTATCATGCGGGAAATCCCGGTTGCGATTCCCGTCTCTAGTCATCTACATTTCTTTCATTGCCAGCCCCCTCGATGTTGTCGACAGCAACTTCGCAGTATAGTGTCGATTCAATCGGCATGTCTAGTAAAAAGCTTTTCAGCTTTGCGATATTTAGTTTTCTTTGCGTTTGGTTACACAATCGAAAGATACCACAACGCTTGAGACATGCCTTTTTATTGATTACCACGTGGCCAATCTGGTTTGATCAGGGGATATCCGGGTTGCCTTGTGGATAACTTTTGGGGGAATCAGGTTCCACTCACTACCATGTTTCATGCCGACGCGAAGCTAACCAGTGTGAATCCGGTATCGGAGGTGTTGTTGTGTAGACTAAATTTTCCCACTGCTACACCAAAAGCATCTTTTCCTCCTTAAGCATTCACATTTTTAATGCTAGAACAATTTAAATGTCATGGGCAGAGCAGTGACAAATTACATATTTATGTCCTCCAGGCACTCATAGAAAGCATCTTTAATGTCCTCATCTTTGTCTACCATCAGAGCGTATACACAAATCAGCATAATGTAAAAATATTTCGCCTTGATGCGGATAGTGGCTATTCGCTCACTTACAGGGTTAAACCGCAAGACCAGATGTCGAAGTCTCTTGCCGTCTGTGAATCGACATGCAATTTCCTGTATATCTGCATTATTATAATTGATTCCTTTGGTTCCTACAAGGACCATAGGGCCTCAACAAAAGCTATCCAATCGTTTCTGTTTGATGTTAGATTTTTGGTTTCATTCCAGCTTTTGCCTGCTCGCGATGCTTCTATGTCTAACTGTCTTCATTCTGCTACCCTGCGGGTTCCAGTCAATGGCATTGCGGGGTACATTCGTAATGCGGGGCCAATCCATCGCCATTTCCGTCTCAATATTTCGGAATGTAAATTCTATATATTTTCCTAAGGCATTTGTTGGTAAAAACTTGCAGCTTGTTTATGTCTTTAGCAGCCTAATTTTACGTTTCGCAACACTGTGTTGAGTTGCCCTAAAGCCTGCCGAGCTCTAATAATTCGATTTGAGACATCGTTAGAATGGCCTTTAGTCGATGTTAAAACACTGCCCAAGTAGAAAAAGTGGTGCACGTTCTAAAGTTGGATGTTTTGTATAGAAAATGGCCGGTTAGATGTTGCGTTTTTTCGCATTGTCTTCGTTTTATTAATATTTACTCTAAGGCCTGCCTATGCAGCTTCTATCTCCACCATTTTTAAGCTTTCCTCTATGTCGGAGTGACTATGTGTTAAGAGTCATACGTCATCCTCGTAATCGAGATCGGCAAGCCGGACACCTAGTCCCCATGTAATGCCTCTGTTGCTGGTCATTGCATTTCTCATAACAACATTCAACACAACGTTAAAGAGTAACGGAGATAAGATGCATCCTTGTTGTACACCAGCCTTAACGGAGACCTTATCGCTTATAGAATTCTGGTGAAGTATGCGACAGTTAGCGTTTTTATATAACTCTTGGATAAGCGCTATTATTTTCCTCGGTGCGCCTTTACAGGTGAGTGCTTTCCAGATGACGCTATGGACAAGTGTGTCGAAGATATAGTGGAGACCTCCATTTTTCTGATTGCTCGATTATTATGCGTAGGCCGTTTATGTGATCTACGCAGAATTTTTGAGCTCTGAATCTAGCATGTTCGCAACAAAACTTTTTGTCGAGGGAATCAGAAATTCTTCTATTGATAATATTTGCGATGACCTTGTTTATCATACTCAAAAGTGTGATTCCCCTCCTATTTTCGCACTCTGTGAAATCACCATTCTTAGGAATGTTGATGATCAAGCCCTCTTTCAGTTCGTCGGAAAGTTCATTATTGTCCCATAGCATTTGTACAATATTCTTGAGCCGGAAGGCGCTCGTTTGGTTGTCGGCTTTTAACAGCTCTGGATTGATGTTGTCAAGCCCGGGAGATTTGTTGTGTTTAAGGGCACAACCGGCACAATTACCGTCTTTCTGCATGGCAGTTGTAAAACAAATCGCAATTCTTTCGTCGTGTTCTTTCCTGTCCCGTCCATCGCACTTCCTGTTCGGCGCTGATGTCAACCTTGTATTTGTCGATGACATCCGCCAATTAGATAGAGGTACTATCCCTGTAAAGATTCCAGACATTCCAGGTACATATCCTAAAATCGTGGTCCTTATTCGGGGGTCATCAACATTTGGGGGTTTCTTGAATTTCTTTTCTTCTTGTTTTCTTAATAGTTGTTCTGTTGAAGAAGATTGGCTTATAAGGCCACCGCGGCCAATCCTAGATTCGGGGGGCTGCAAAAGCCACTAAGAGAGCCTTTGTGTTGGACTTCAGTAACTTCTGTTACCTACTCCCTAAAACGCATCGGTTGTAGGATGCCAACATTCCGCTTTCTCTCATTTGCTACCACTAAACGGTTATTCCCAAGAGAATGACGATCCGACAACTCAAAATCAAAAATTCTCCATATGTGCTACTTCCGTTACCTTCCTATAAAATTAACTTATTTTCCCATTACATCTCATGGAGATGAGATATGGGAGAGCTTCTTGTGGTTTTATCAAATTGACTCAACACGACTATGAAGTAGCTGCCGAAATCATCATGGGGGCTACCGATGATGACTGAGTCAGGAATCGAACCTTGGTCTACCACCTCATAGTCGCATGTTCCAACCATCATGCGACGGTCTGCTACCTCCCAGAGTCATACCCTTGAGCCTAGGTTTGATTAGGGAGTCAAAATAAGTACTAAATTACTCAACTGTTAGTTTTGATATAATATCTCTGCACAAATATTTACTTTCAAAATATAAACAATTTTTATTTTGAAGAAACTTTTGTATTTTTGTAATACACAACAATGGGAGCCGGCGGATTTGGCATGTGTAAGAAAACCGATTGAAACCGCAAATTACTGTTATAATACCAATTACTGAATTTCATCTAGCACCCGATGACATGGAAAACGGTGCCACGCGACATGTGGATTTCGAAGAAGACATCGCCAGAAGAAACTTTATCAAAAAGGTTTATATGGTATTGGCCGCTCAGCTAGTCGTGACACTGGGCTTGGTTGCAGTCATGGTTACCTCTGATGAATTCTATGATTATGTCGAAGAGAATCCTGCCACATTCCTTATAGCACTCGTCACTGTCTTTGTCAGCATGATTGTGTTGGTGTGCTGTTCCAGTGTTCGCCGCACGACGCCTCTTAATTTCATATGTATGGGTATTTTCACATTGGCCGAATCGTTCCTTTTGGGCGTTATCGGCTCGAAATATGATCCCACGGTAATAATGATGGCAGTTGGCTTGACCGCGGTTATTTGTGTGGCTTTGTCGCTGTATGCCATGCAAACCAAAATTGACTTTACAGTAATGGGTGGTTTCCTTCTCATCTGTCTGATCGTTGCTATGGTCTTTAGCATATTTATGTTGTTTTTCCGCAGTCGCATGTTGATGATGATCTATGCCTCGCTGGGAGTAATCCTGTATTCGTTGTTCATAATTTACGATACTCAATTGATGGTGAGCGGAGCGTATACCTATCAGATTGGTCCGGAGGAGTACATATTTGCAGCACTAAATCTGTACATAGATATTATACAAATGTTTCTTTGTCTGTTGCATTTAATAGGAGGCGATAACTGAGTAAAATATAAATAAATGATAAACGCTATAAATACATATAAAAAACTACGAATTTGTTTTGCCACCGGCTTTAGCAGATCATCAAATTGTCGAAAAGCTTTGTATACCTTTCACTTCGTTGTAGCTGACCATAAAGTAAGCTTGCATTCAAATACTAAGTTGCCGTCAGAGTCACCATTTTACCTTAATATATGAGCATAGATTTTAGTCAAAATCTGCGTTGTGAAAGAGACAGAGTCCAATATTAAGTCCTCTCTACCTAACACATTTATGAACCATATAATTATTATTTTTCCTTTATTTAATCAATTTGTGGCATAGTGTTTAGAACACGCGACTACCATGCGGGAGATCCCGGATTCGATTCCCGCCTCCAGTCATCTACATTTTTCTTTCATTTTCGGCCCCTTCGATGTTGTTGACAGCTGCCATGCAGTATTAGTGTCGAGTCAATCGGCATGTCTCGTAAAAGCTTTTCAAACAGTGACGTTCGCATTCGTTGATAAAGAGTAGGTGCCTTTTGTTGTTAATCTAAAATAGAAAGCATGTTAATTCACAACAAAGCGAGAAGCTATCCCATACCTCATTCATGGGGTGTAAAGGGAAATTAAGTTTTTAAGCTTAAACAAACAGTTTGATACAACGTTCAATGTGAACTAGGGCGCTAACGAATTCTCTCCATCTGTCACGATGATTTGCTAAAGTTTTAACTTGGTTCCATTTAATTATGGACAATACAAATTTCTTAAAATTATGCAATGAGATTAGGAATATCTCATTAATAAGCCGTTGATGGTAAAGGCCATTACCAAACCATGCATGGTTTAAGGTAATTAATTCATATTGAAAACAACACGCAACTCAAAAGAAAAACGCTCGTCATGTAAAGGCCATGTTCTTCAATAGATCTACCTTGGCCTTCTTTGGGGCACGTTTATCCAGAAAATTTCAGTGTTCTTTGATTTATTGTGTGTTATGGTAACTTTATTTTTCATTAATGATTACGAAACTTCCCAAACACTCCTTCAGATTACGATTGAACATCGAGTCGAGGGTAAGCAATCACGGCTCCTATTGAGCACCTACTCAGTTAAGACGTCTACAACTGCAGACATCTCAATAAAAAGTTTATTTTTCCATTATGATTCAAGTGGACAAGTTGTTGGCGGTATCTTTCTAATCTTTTGTTTATTTATCTGTTACTGAGTATGAGCAATCACGGCTTCTATGAAGCACCCACTGCAGTCAAGACGTCTACAACCTCAGACATCTCAATAAAAAGTGTATTTTTGCACTTTGATTCGAGTGGTTAAATTACGTTTATAAATCAAGGGTTTTTCAATTGGTACAGGTCGATAATGAGTTGTGGCCATTTTGCAGAAGACGCAGTGGCAGAGACGATGGGGGATTTTCTAATTTGAATTTTCTAATCATTATTCATTTAGGAATAACCAAAATCTCTCTCTCTTTTGGGGAATGGGACTCTGCTCAGAGGTGGAAAGTTACTGATTGTTACTCACTTGGGAGTATCGATTCCTTTGTGGCAATGTCCAAGCAGCTAACTACTTCCGGCCTTAGACCAAGTATTCCCCGGGCAATGACTTTAAAGCAACCGCTTAAAAGTTAGCTAGAGTTAGACCATGTATCCTGAACGGTCAATGAGACGTCTCTGGAAAGTAGACTTAAACCGCTAAAGCATGGTTGCATCGTGGGATTGGACGTGCAGATAGCAGCCCTATTGCCAATCTAGGAGACGAGGGTTAGCAACCCACATCTTCCGAAAGCTAAATTGCGAAAATCCATAGCGTCTGTTCCATATTGGGCGGCTTCCTGGTCAGCGTCTGTCTCAGAAAGATCGGCTGAAATGTTTCCTGGCAGTAGGAATTAAATGCAAAACCTGGTGGGCTGGGCTTGCCACCCGCCACTAGTATAATGGCAGTGAATAAAATGAGACATAAGAGAAAATAACCCCCCAAAATGTTGACGACCACCGCAAACGTTTTAAGGACCTTGATTTGAGAATATGCACTTGGAATGTTAGAACTCTATACCGACCAGGTGCCTCTATTCAACTGGCGGATGTCCTCGAAGGGTATAGGCTGACATTACTGCTTAACAGGAAATCCGGTGGACTGGATATGGATGCTCGCGGATGAGGATGTGTGACGTGTACTACAGCTGCCACGCGGATAAGCATGAGTTTGGTTGTGGATTTGTGGTCGGCAAGAGACTACGACACCTGGTCTCTAGGTTTACTCCTGTCAGTGAACGAATCGCCACCATAAGAGTTAATGCAAAATTTTTCTACATCACGCTGATAAGTGCTCATGCTCCGACGGAGGAGAAAAGTGACGAGGTCAAAGACAAATTCTACGCCCAACTTGAAGAAACATATGACCGTAGCCCGGGCCATGATGTTAAAATCGTGCTGGGAGATTTTAATGCCAAAATAGGCCGGAAGATATCTTTAGCCCAACAGTCGGAAAATTTAGTCTGCATACTGACACATCGCCAAACGGAATCAGACTGATTGATTTCTCTGCAGCAAGGAACATGGTAATTAGCAGCACACGATTTGACCACAAAAACATTCACAAAGCAACGTGGATATCTCCCGATCAAGTGGTAATCGATGGAAGGCACGCGTCAAGTGTCTTAGACGTACGAGTGATCAGAGGTGCGAACATGAACTCGGATCACCACCTCACTGCAGTGAAGGTGCGTACTAGGCTAAGCAGAGCGAAACCCTGCGTAACCAGGCACAGAGAAAGCTGGACATCGCTTAACTGCAAACCGCTTTAACTCCCGAAAATACTATAGCGCAATGGCAATATATTGTCCACTCGATGGAAAGGACTGCGCGGTCCGTACTGGGGTATGTGAAGCCCTTTAACGATAATGCCTGGTACGACGACGAATGCCGCGATGCCACCCGGAAACAAGATGCTGCATACAGGGCCAAACTGCAGCCAATGTCAACGCGAGTTGTTCATGAAAAGTATATGGAGAAGAGGCGGGAGGCGACTCGACTCTTTAGGCGAAAAAAAACGAGAGCTAAAGGAGCGGAATAATGTGTGTATTGAAGATTACAGGAACAGAGTTGAAGCCCGAAAATTCTACCAGAAGATAAATTGTAGAGTACATGGAACAGGTCTTCCCTCCTGTAAAGACAAGGATGGTCATCTCGTTACTGACTCCGAGAGCGTACTGAGTATATATAAAGATATCTTCTGCGGCCTATTGATGTCTGAAAACTCGGCTGATGAAGACTGTGTATCAATCCGAGATTATAACATCGAGTGTCCACCTCCGAGCCATGCTGAGATAACAACTGCCATATCCCGCCTAAAGAACAACAAGGCCGCTGGGGCTGATGGTCTTCCAGCTGAGTTGCTTAAGGTGGGTGGAGATGAGCTTGTTTTAAGCATGCAACAGCTCATAGAGAATATTTGGCTTCAGGAGAGCATGCCAGAATAATAATAAAAAAAATATCTCTTTAGAGGCAAGCAGCACACAACGTTCGAGAGATAACGTATTTTCCGGCAATGCCATTGAACATTCGTTCAGTGGTAGCAATGTTGCAATGTTGAATAACCTAAATGACATGTGGCACCGATGCGTAGGAAGTAGGTGACAGATGTTAAAGACCCTCTTAGTGGCTTTGGCAGGCCCAAGAATCTAGAATCGGGCGCGTCAATAAGAGTAATAAGACACTCTCATAAAATAAAAAGAAATATATTGAAAACGAACAACAGAAAACAACAACAAATCCTATAATGTTGACGAGCCCCGAAAACTTTATAAGGACCATGATTTAAGGATATGCACCTGGAACGTCCAAACTCTCTACAGGGATGGTACCTCTATCCAATTTCGGATGTCCTCCAGTGACCTTACCGCCATACGGAAAATGCGATGGACGGGGCAGGGATTCACACGACGAATGAACTGTGGCAACTTTTACAGCTGCAATGCAGAAAGACACTAATTTAGGTGTGGATTCATAGTCGGCAAGAGACTTCGACATCTGGTCTCACGATTTAACCCTGTAAGCGACCGAATAGCCTGCGCACCAAGACGCAATATTTTTACATTACGCTGATTTGTATACACGCCCCGAGGGAAGGCAAAGACGAGGACATTAAAGATGCATTCTATCAGTGTCTGGACGATATATATGACCGCTGCCCCTGCCCATGACAAGAAAAAAATTCTGGAAGATTTTAATGCTAAAATAGGAAGGGAAGATGCTCCTGGTTCACCAGTAGGAACATTCAGTCTACACAATAACACTTCCGGTAACGGATTCAGACTAGTTAGCTTCGCGTCGGCAAGAAACATGGTAGTGAGTGGAACCAGATTCCCGCATAAAAATATCCACAAGGCAACCTATATATCCCCTGAACAAATTCTAAGAAACTAGATTGATCACGTGATAATTGATGAAAGGCATGTTTCAAGCGTTATTGACGTGCGTGTGATGCGCGGTGCAAATATTGACTCGGATCACCACACCCACGTTCCCGACACCCACTGGCAGCATATGGCCAATTCTATGACCACTGCCGTAACGACCTTACTGGGTTATGCAAAACCATGCTCAGACAAGCCCTGTTATGATGAGGAATGCCGAAAAGGGAGAGACAGGATATCGAAAACTACAGGGATAGAGGTGGAGCCCGAAAGTTCTACAAAAAGATAAAAAGAAAAGATTTTGTAACAGGGATCCCCACCTATAAGGAGAATGATTGAAATTCGGTCGAGGACACGCATAGTGTGCTGCAAATATGAAGAAAACACTTTCGTACTCTGCTCGTTGGCGAAGGCAGCATAAGTGACGAAATCACGTCCATCATAGTAGATATTCCAGCACAGAACCAAAACGACACCAGTACAGCAAATGCAAGATATAAAAACCATAAAGCTGCGGGAGTCGATGAACTGCCGGCAGAGCTTTTTAAGGCCGGCAGCGATGAGCTGGCAATATGCATACATGTTCCATGGCCTGTGTTTAGGAAAGGCGATCGTACTCACAGTCTGTTTATTTGTTTCATCGAACAAAGAGTCTACTCGACTATAACAGCTGGTACCAAGCGCTTAACAAGCGATTTATTGACATAGACCTCTTATGACGAACAAAGATCGAACTCTACTAGACACTCATCCTACATGTTTTGCCTTACAATACAGAATTCTGGGTAATAACACATGCGGATCAATCTTTTCTGAGAGTCTTCGAGAGAAAAATCTCTTGCAAAACATTTGCATCTATCATCGTTAACGGCATGTACCGTCGTCGTATGAATCATGAGCTGTATAACGACATCAACGTAGTCAAGTGCGTTCAAAAATACTAATTACGCTGGCTGGGACATGTTATACGAATAGATGAAAATGCTCCAGCTCCAAAAGACTTGGGCAATAAACTCGATGGGCGGCTAAGGAAAGGGCGACCAAAACTTAATGGAAAGGAAAGAGATAAACTTGGTGTGACAAACTACCTACGAAATGCAATAGACAGAAGCGCAGGTAATTCTTTCTGTGTGAATTTCTGCTGCAAACAAAATAAGAAGAAGTAGATAAGAAAGGAAAATCCCGGAAAACCCTTTACAAAAATATACATTAACTAATTATCTTTGCAACCATGGAATACATTGCATCAAAACCTATAAAATTACTTACTTCGAATGCGGAGAGAGACTCTAGGTCCTCCATATAACCTTGTCCCAAGTACCTTGGTTTTTTTCGAGCCAGATCGGAGCAGATACTATGAAGATGTTCCATCATATCGTTCCAGTGGGCAGTTAAAATTCCACAGGCCAGTCTTAAATTGTCCCTACACATAGCAATCATGTATTCCGAACGTGATTTGCTATATTCAGGCAGCTGTTAAACATTCGGTTCAGGAGATTCAACGTCTGCTAGTTGTTTTCCACATTCAGTCCTCCAATAAGCCAAAAAAGATAGTAGGATAAATATTCACGAGACAGTCATGATTAGGCATTGTACACCGTTCCAAGGAATATTGGAATGTCTTGAAACCCAACAGAGGCTGTTATCGAAGTTTAAGTCTATTTAACTTTTATTTACATTCCTCACCAATGTAGAATTGATTGATTATCCACACAGAGGGTTATCTGGCTACAAATATTGATTCAACATCCCATAAAAATCGACAAAATCCCCCAAAATTTTCAGCAAAAAAGATAGAAGGCTAATTGGCATGCAATTCTTTAGGCAGGCATGAACCCGCTTATCCGCCTTGGGTATAAAAGCCAAATAAACCTTCCTCCATTTCTCTAAAAATTATGATTTGTATTTCTCTCTGGAAGTTATAACATGTACAGCATGATTGGTATTATATCTTGTTTAACAAACAAATTAAACCCCTTTTTCGTATGCATCCCATGACAAATGGGAACCTTCTCGCATTTGAGTGATACAACACAAAACTACTTTTAAACTTGCACAGCAGACCTGAGAAACTTTTACAAGACAACAAACCCAGTAGCTTTTTTAGTTTTGTTTAAAGTTGCTTTCATAGGTTTTAGAATATACATTAGACCGTATCACAAAAAAAAGTTATCCGTACACCAGCGAATATGAAACATTGTTCCAAGGACATTTCAAAAAAAATTTGTTTTTATTTTTGCCGAACGTAGGGGTCGCCTTTTTAGTTTTTTCGTTATATCTTCCATATTAACAGTCCGATCTTAAAGCTTGTTATATCGATTTTTTTGTCTCGGCGAGGCCCTTGTTATGTAATTTGAGGTATGATGTAAAGGTTAATTCAGGTCAAAGACTTTTGAATTAAAAAAAATTGACAAACACATCGATATATCATACTTTGATATCTGAATGTAAATACTGAAGCTATGACAAATTTAAAAAGGTGACCCCTAAGATCTGCAACAATGAATTTATAAAAGCATTTTTTAGATAGTTGTGCTGTATTTATCGAGATACTTTCTTCGCAAAAGTTTTATGGTTTTTCGCGAGCTATAAATTTCTAACATTAGGGTGTCACATTAGGGTGGTAGGAAATTAGATTTGGGGGGTAAGTACTTCAACGGTACACTTGAGGTCAATGGACCTAAGAGCTAAAATATTGGCCTCGCCGAGACAAAAAATTCGCTAAATCAAGCTTTAAGATCGGACTGTTAATATGGAAGATATGATGAAAAGGCGACCCCAACGTTGGCGACCCCAATGTTTTCAACATTCACCCCTATTCCCGTAGTCGACATCGTCGTCGTTTTTATGTCAATGTCACTTCGATTCAACATCGTCGTCACATCAATGCTATTTCGGTATTCTGTAACTACAATGAGACGACGTCGACTGGTAATCGATAACATGAAAGAAATGACAACAGCTGATGTAACATTTGTACATTAGCTGATTTATTTTGATTTTTATTGTGTTTCATGAAAAAATATTTTTGTGCCCGAATCAAATTCAAGCGATGAGGAAAGCAAGAAATATCTTATACTGGAAAGGAAAATACTTTGAATATCATCCGATATCTTAAACTTGCCAAATAACGAGTATGTTCATCGGTGTCAAAATCGTAATTTGAGGTTATCTGTTAGCGGTCTTCCAACTTTTTTTAGATTCGAGAAGTACTTAAGTCTTAATAAGGCAGCATTTAATTACGTAATAGTTTCTATCATGAAAAGTGAAGTCAGGACATATGTTTCAGTCATAATTAAGTGGTCAGCAACATTGAAGACCTTTGGACAGGGGCCTTACAACCTAAGTGTAAGTGCAGCCAGTAGTTACAAGATTCCTGTCGAAACCCTGAATGTATTAGAGGTGATTTGTCCACCTTGGATACAATTGGAAGTAATTGAAGATGACAAATGGGAAGCATTTACATTTTTTAAACAAAACAGGATTTACTGGAGTTATTGGATATGTCGATGGAACCCATATCAAAATTTTTGCTACAAATAAAGAAGACCAGATTCGTAACCACAATAAGAAAGGATTCTTAAAGGCACTCCAAAGGAATTTTAAAATAAGACAAAATCCTTGTACCTATGATTTTGTTTCCAAGTCCCTATTTATTACTCGACAATGTTATTCTTGACGTCATTAAACAAAACCTTTTTGTAAATTTACAAAAACTAAAATTATTCCTTCAAATAGTTTCAAGCCGTTACTAACAACTGTGACGACAGATTCATAGTCGTTTCGATTCAACGTCGTCGTCACATTTCCTTACAGAATACCAAATTTGTGTCAATAGTAACCGATAGTTATCGAAAACGACTACGAGAATACCGATTTTACAGCGTCGTCACAAGACGACGTCGTTTTGCGTCGACGACGACTACGGGAATAGGGGCGAATGTTTCATATTCGCTGGTGTACGGATAACTTTTTTTTGTGTGCCTATAAGGTGATACGGTCTAATATACATATTTACGATTTGAACTGAGATAAGGTGTAAATAGATATTATCCAACATTTTAATTCCAAAGATGGAATGTTCAACGCAAACTAAAACAACGAATAATCATTGAGGAGTTTTCTCTTTCTAAGCCTATTTTACTCATCCAAAAATTCTGCTGTTAAGTTATCATATAAAAAACACCAGAGGACATAATTCAAATACATACAAAAACACCCAAGTCCTTTAGGATTTATATTGCTATGATACGAGTATGTTTATTGTACGATACGCCTTAAATAGTACATGATTGATTACGAAAATACAGGATCATTTATGATAAGACAATTTGTAATTAGAAGATAATTAATTATACAATTTATAATGTCAGTCTTGAGATAAAGCATTTCCAATTATAAAGGGTTTCCAAAATAATGACCAAATATAACGCCATGGCAATACATCTGTCTAGAGGGAAGGACAAACTGACCAAAAGACACTGGGTTATTAACTGAAAATAGATAAGAATAAAATACGCAAAATGCTAAATAAATAAGTATAGATATCAATTAAGTTTATATTATGTAAAGTTTTTATTACTTGACTACTTACCATTGTTGTGGTGTAACATTATATCGAAAGCCTACAAATTGGACTATGGCTAAAACTATATGATGTACTTACTGCATGCAGTTCTAAAATAAGTTTACACTTCATCAAATTAGCAATGCCGGCATTGGGTTCTAAGTGACTAATCTTTAGCCTGCATCAAATTGTCCATATTTAAAAAACTTAATTTCCCTTTACACCCCATGACTGAAGTATGGGATAGCTTCTCGCGTTGTTGTAAATTAACACACTTTCTATTTTTGATTTTAGATATAATGCGAACGTCACTGTTAGAGAAGCTTTTACTAGACATGCCGATTGACTTGACTTGACACTTATACTGTAGATAAGTGGAGCCGGCAATCGAACCACGGATCTCCCGCATGGTGGTCGCGTGTTCTAACCACTATGCCACGGACTGTCCAATGGGTCTTTTTATGGTAAAAGCCTACTGAAGTGGCCTAATACCTCTAGCTCGCTAATCTGCCGTGACAAAATGTTTCCCGTAACATTTATGCCTTTTTTGTGGTATAATACTAGAGTATACAAACATTCGACTTTTTTGAAAAACCTGTTTCGGTTATATTCGAAATTTACATAATTTCAAAAACTCGGTTTTCGAATACTTAATTAAGAAAAAACCGGGTAACCGGTTATTTTTCGAGTTTTTTATTTGTGCACAAAAACAAGAAAAAGTGTTACTATTATGAGCAATTTAATTTAGAAATGTTAAAAATGGCGTATGGAAGGCAGCGTTTAACAGAAAAACATGTCTAAATCTAATTCTAATATTAATTAGATAAAAATCATGTAATATAAGCCAATTATTGGGCATTTGAAGCCAGCAAATTTTTAAGGGCGGAATAATTCCTTTACGGGATGAAAGCCTTAGACGAGTATATCACTGATGAAGTTTTCAGTTTAACCCATAATAGACATTGAAATATTCACTTAAGACTACGTTTCTTACCCTTATTGCTTTAGTGCATTTTCGATATCAGATGTCTGCAATAAAATTTAACGATAATTTTTTTATGGCACTGTCTATTTTGAATTGTTACGTGCCCGTTTCGTACCTGTTTCAAGAAATGTCAGAAAAATATCTTCAAATAGGACTTTACAACATTCAAATCAGAGCTGTAAACTCAAGTACAAGTAATCATTACCTACCATGTTCGAAAGAATTTAAAAGTTAACTACAATTCCAATTACATGAGGAATTGGAATTGAAACTAAAAGTCTCAACTACACAGGTAATTGTACTTGAAAGTAATGATTCCTAATTACTTTTCAATTAGCTCAATTACTTTTTAATTACAAGGAATTGAAAGGAATTGGGAGGAATTGGAAGGAATTAAGAGGAATTGCTGCAATTTGGAAAGGTCCGTTATGTTAAAATATATTGCTCCCACTCTCCTTTTCTAAATTTTTTTATTGTTGTGGAACTTACAATTTCTACCCCTTATTTCAAAATTATTTCAATACCTTTCCAAATTGCAGCAATTCCTCTTAATTCCTTCCAATTCCTCCCAATTCCGTCAATTCCTTTCAATTCCTTGTAATTAAAAAGTAATTGAGCTAATTGAAAAGTAATTAGGAATCATTACTTTCAAGTACAATTACCTGTGTAGTTGAGACTTTTAGTTTCAATTCCAATTCCTCATGTAATTAGAATTGTAGTTAACTTTCAATTCCTTTTTAGATGTACTTGTAATTGTAATTAAGCAGTAATGAGTACAAATTGTAATGATTAGTTTACAGCTCTGATTCAAATGCTCTACAAAAATGCTTCTCGGAAAATTTCACATGGGGTGTTGTAAGACCAAAATCAATATCTCCAACTTTTACTACTCATTATACCATCATCCATAAGGATGAGGGTATATATCATTTGATACGACCAAAAAGTGTAACACATAGAAAGAGCCACTTTAGACCCTAGGTTTCTTTGAACCAAATTCGATTCAGGGCTTTTTAAGTCGTTTGAGCCATGTCCGTCTGTCTGTCTGGCTGGTACGCACGATAACTTTCGAAAGACGCAACCAAATGTTTTGAAATTTTGCACGAGTTAATATTTCCCCAAAACTACTTACGGTATTGCAAATGGGCTACGTGGCCCCGCCCCTTCTGGTACCTCTTATACAAATACATCATTCCGCCCACTTTAGAAATCGAGTAATCTGGTATCCACGCCCCATCTGGTACCTCCCATAGACATCTGGTACCGCCCACTTTAGAAATCGATTAGTATTATAAATATACATAACGCGATCGTGCCCAAATTCTATATTTAGTAAAGTTTAAGCAGGAAAAAGTTTTAGAGAATCTGGTGTTTAAACACGATCCTTCTGGTACCTCGCATACAAATGTATCACTTCGCCCACTTTAGAGATGGAGTAATAATATCAATACACTCGACACGATCGTGCCCAAATTCTGTATTTTGTTAAGTTAAAACAGGATAAAGTTTTGGAGAAAAAATCGGAATTTTAGCGACGCCCCTTATGGTACCTCCAATACAAATGTATCTTTTCGCCCACTTTAGAGATGTAGTAATAATATCAATACACCCAACGCGTGCCCAAATTCTGTATTTAGTAAAGCTACAACAGGATAAAGTTTAGGAGAAATAATCTGGAAGTCTAGACACGCCCCTTCTGGTACCTCCCATACAAATGTACCACTACCCTACTTTAGAAATCGAGTATAATATCAGTATAACAGAAAATTTTTTGTCGTACAGAGGGTGATGGTATAAGTAAGTCGGGTTGCCCGACTGAAACATTCTTACTGGTTTTGTTTCTTTTCATTCAGAGTCTGAAGTTTGTCATTGTTTTAGCACTTATTGATATCAGATGCCTTCTATGAAATTTAACGATTATTTTTGTTGTGAAACATTTAAACTCTCTATCTGGACTCCTTACGTGCCCTTTTTCGTTCTTATTTCAAGAAAAGTGTCGTAAAATGGGACTTTGGAACAATAAAATATGCTACTAAAGATGTTGCTTAGAAAAATTTTTGGGGCTGTTCTAAGGCAAAAGATCGATATCTTCAACTTTTCATGATTTCAGAAAACCGGTAAAACCGACCTCAAAAAACCGGTTAAACCGGTTATTCGAAAATCGATATTTTGTAAAAACCGGCTGTAGGTTTTCAACAAAAAAACCGGTTTGTCGGTTTCCGGTTTCGGTTTTGTATACTCTATATAATACCTATCAGCAGACCTCTGTGTATAATATAAATCCGATTTTGGTGGACATCTTCAGGACCTTTATCAGGCTATGTTGTGTTCCAGATAAATGGAGGGAGGTTAAAATGGTTTTTTTACACAAGGCGGGTAAGCCCTTTCATGTCTTCCCAAAGAACTACAGACCAATTAGCCTCTTATCCTTTCGGCTGAAAGATTTGGAGAGACTAAATGAAATGTATGTATATAAGGACATCTTAAAGCCCTCACACTCTGAGCACCTCACAACATGCGTACATCGCAGGGAGATGAGTTGAAAGCGCTCTCAATGTCATGGTTGAATGCAATGGGGATTACTGAGGCTAGAAGGATCACATCGCAAGAGGGCTTTTGATGTGTTCCTGCTCCTTTCGCCCCTGGACTTTTACGTCAAGGATGTTGCAGCCCGAGGGGCTATCAGAATGAGGGAAGCTGGCGATTGGTATCATTCCTTATATGATCATGCGAAGATCCTCCAGCTTTTGGGCGATGGCGTTTCTTTTCTTCTGCCACATCACACAGTGGCACCGCCCCATACATTTCTTAGAAAAAAATAGAAGGAGTGGTCGGACAGCAATGAAATTTTGCAGAAACACTTCTCTGGGCTAAATTAAGAAATTTTGAAAAAATCTTGGAAAATCGCCTACTGCCACACCCACCTCCCATATAACTGCACTTGCCAAAATTTTTATTTCTGGAACTAGGGACTCTAAACTCGTTACACTTCTTAATTGAGTTCTCCTTATGAAAAAAAATTAAATATATTGGGGATTCCACGCCTACTTTAGATTTTATGCCCATTGAAAGTTGTAGATTTTAGGTGTTTTTCTTCCCTGTCTAGAATCATATGAAAATTTCCTATAAGTTAAAAAATTTTAATTTGTATTCAAAAGTTAAACATGAGTTGTCTCCATACAAAAGATCAGAATATCCCCAAAAACCCTCCGCGAAAGATATTAGCCTTCAAATGCACCGAAAATATCGCACAAATGCATGCATTAAAATCGATGTTACTAAAACGGACGGTATTTGGCAGTTAATTTTTTTTTTTTTTTTAATTGAAAGTACAGACTCGGTTCTTTAATTTTTTTTATAGTTAGAGAGCTAAGCAAGGCAAAGCACATAAAGTTTTTTCCATCAAAAAGTGAAAAGTTGATATTTTTTAGTATAATTTTTGATAAATTATAATAATTAGTTTACTTTTCCGATTTCAATAATTTTTTTTTCTTATAAAAGAGTAATTGCTATTTTTTCACTAAAAAATAAAACAAAAGCCATAGCTATAAACGTACACACACAAAAAGTTCTTTATTTCAATTATTTTAATCGAATTTCATTAAATAAATTTCCGTTGACTTCTGTTAGTTTTTTTTAACTACAAAATTTCACTTTTCATAAAAAACTTTGTTGAATTTTTCTTATCCAAATATTTCTTTACAAAACCCAATCATTAAAATTTTGAAATTGGAAAGTTGAAAAACCCTATTTTTTCCGCCGTAATGCCACTGTGAATCGTACTGATTTTTTGAAGAAATGTATGGATTTCCGGTAAGTAAACTTTGACCTTCCGGAAAGATCGGAATGAAATGAAGGTGGGACACCTTATGGTGACTCAATTTCTGTCTTTACTGACGGCTCACCAGTAGCTGGTGATTACAGCAAAGACCTGCAGGTAAGCCTCTCTCTCATGCTACAGATGGTGTGGGATGGGTGTAGGAGCACCTGACGAACAACGCGGTGGGAAATGGGCAGACATCAATTCATTCGTCTCCTGCATATCACTTGCAAAGCAGTTAAAAACAATTGAAACTTCTTCCACGGTGTCGTTACAGGTTATGGGCGAACTAGTGTTGTTGCAAGTTGGGGGTGTACTATTCCTGATACCAAATTTTCGGCCCGGCTCATAACGCCAACAACCTCCTTCGTATCAACTAAATCAATTGAAGATTTCCCAAGCGCTGTGGCTGTTAACGCCACCTGGTTTTAAATTTTTTTCTGATAATGGTGCCTCTGCACTATCAACTTACAGTAGAGAGGCACTACACAAAAAAAAATTGCCTGTTGTTGTTGCAATGCCAAATTTGTTGTACAGATAACTCCACTTTTTTTAGAACGAACACACTTTCACTAGTTCTTCCAATTATTTCCTTCAATCAATGGTGGCTTTTTTGGCTTCCGGAGCTTTTATGTAGCCCTAAGCCAACAGCGGATGCTCCGTCATAAAGTTAAGCATCATTTCGAATTTCTTTTGCCAGCAGTTCACATTTTTCGCAGTATTTTATCTATTTAAATAGATTTGTATATATATTTATCTATAAATTAAGATAAACCGTTTTTCCCGGTGTTTTGATTTTTTTTAACGTTTTTTTTTTTATTTTAATTGATAGCTAAATATCAAACGAGTAAAAATGTCAACTTTCGAGCGACTTCGAAGGCTAAATTCGAAATACATAGTGATGCACACCCGAAAGTAGAATATGAAATTAGATAATTGGTTATGCCAAGTTAAAAGTAGGAAATTTATTTCCGAATTCGAGTAACATGGTACAAAAAATCCATTTCCGTAATACTTAACTTTCGAATCGAGATACATAGTAATCCCCCTGTGCAGGAGTGACCTGGGACTGGACTGTGGAATTCTAACAGGCCATCACCCCACTATTTATCAATTTAATTTTTAAAATATATGTTTCTTTTCTACATATGTCTGTATGAAAACACTGAAGTTTAATATTTACAATTATAGCGAGACTGTGCATCTAACAGTTATACCACACAAACTAACTACCCGATTAAGTAATTCTATGTAATATTATAAGCCATTATCTAAAGGTAAACAGTGATCACAAGTAATAAATACAACAAATCTAAAACTAAATACAACAACTGTTTCTTTGTTTGTTTTTGCAATAAACTCATATGTTCTTTATTTCTACAGGTTAGGTATTTCTTTTATTTTCTTTTGCAAAGTGTTCCATTATTTATAACTATTTGTTCATCATCAATTATGTTTATTAACACAGTAAGTAACATTACATTAGGTTATTACATGGATTATACGTATGTATATCATCGATACTATAATGTTTAATGGTTTTTTTTTTCTCACATTTTAAATCTCAACTCTAAGTGTTATACATAAAATGTTTTTTACTTTGTATTGTTAATTGTTATTGTTGTTTTGTATTTTTTTTATTAAACATTAGTTTAATTATAGTTTTATATGTTATAAAGTTTGTCTACTTGTTAAAATTTAAAATCAAATGAATTTATGCCATACGACTGCTGGACTAAACATTAAATTTGTAAGGCGCGTATATAAATTAGAATTTGAAATTTCTATAGGGTGGAAGCAAAAATAAAAATATATTTAAAATTTAGGTGTAAAAAAAAACTTATATGTTTAGGAACAGATAAGTATCTTATGAGAGAAAGGAATTTATTTTTTAATTGGGAATTGAAAATATTTGCCTTTCATTGTGACAGTAATCTTGTACATTGACAAACATATTTTTTAGCGCAAAGAAATCGTCATATTTAATGGCAATTAAGATTTTGCATGAGAATCAATCATAATAGTTTAGTCTTGCAGCCCAAGTTGTGGATACATTTTGTTTTATTGGATTTGTAATATATAATAGGTATATAGGTGTTAGTGTAAAATTTAAAGTAAATTCAAAATAATATAAATGTTAAATGAAGAATTAATTGGAGTAAAACCAATAACTAAACTAATAAGCTATAGTTAATTACAAGATAATAGTTTTAATGTAGCTAATTAAGGATATCATCAATATGATAACAATATATGATTTTAAAATCTGAACACGAATAATTATAAATTATATTTTAACGAAAAAAAAGTATTCTAAATAAGTGTTGCAAAAATTTCATAAATTTCGACAGAAATATTGAACAGGCCCCTTTGCTTTATTACGCATACTACATTCTGTTTCCGGAAACACGATACGAACTTTAGTAACCTACACAAACGCGAAATACCATCGAACCCGAATCATACTCATCATCCTCAGCACGAACCACATTTCGAAACTGAATATCAACGAACTAATAGTCACGATTCGAATATTAATGATCAGGGTCAACTAAAGTATGCAATGCATACTTACATATGCAAATGCATATTACAGCCTTACCGGCATGTTTTGTGGGTTTATGCATATAAAAGCATATTTTGGGGTTTTCAGGTTTTTTTATTATTTTTTTACTTTTTGTATAAATTATTCGCAGTATATACAACACCTGCTTATTTCATTAAGATGGGAAGATAATCTCTATAATTTTTCGCAACTGGTGACCCCTATCTTTTTTTACAGAATTAATATCATCTACAAAGGCTGTATTTTTTTAAAGTATGAGTTACTAAACTAAATATTTTTTTTGTGTTTATTTTAGGGATTCTTCCGTCAAGAATTTCAATGAGATCTAATTATGGTTGCGTTGCCATCAGTTTCATTCATTACTCGTTGGTATAGTTGGCAGAACTATCAAAGTACGTAAGGAAAGTTGTGAATTAGTGTAACAGTGAGGAGACTGAAGCGATGCGTACTTCCAAATAGAAATAGTCAATTAGGGTTTAACTTTCAAATTTGACAGACAGCATTGTGAAAAAAACTTTTTACGTTGAAACAATGGGCGGTGAGACTTTTAAAGGCAACACACTTTATACTTCTTACTTGGACTTTCTTAATCACTCAAAAGCCACATAAATTTAAAAAAATTCCCGTTTTTCACCTATTTGTATTTATCCATTTTTTCACAAAACAGCTTCTTAAAATCACATATATTGATCAAGATTTCAACAGCGGAAAACAAGAATATGTGAGAAAAAATATGGAGAAGGCGTATACATAATATTTATTATACCTTAAAACAACGATGCCCCCCAGTTGAGCTCGCGAGCGAAAACAGCTTTTTGTGCTTTTACATCTACACATAAAGAGCTTTTGTGCTTTCACACATACACGACTTAATTTGCTTTTCGACTGCTGATCAGTTGTCATGTAGACATCAAGCGAGAAGGTAGTACACGCAAATCGGAAAGCGAATTACAGTATTGCGCAAAATGTTTAACGATGTTTGGGAAAATGATTTTTTGTTTACGCAAAACAGCGTTGGCGAGCCAGTATGTTTGGTATGCCAACGAAATGTTAAGAGTAACCACAAATTTAATGTCGAAAGGCTTTACAGGTCTTGCCATAAACAATATTTCGATATTTTAGATGAGGAAAGAGAAATTTTAATTGCTAATTTAAAAAAAAATGTTGAAGGAGAAGCAGGAAACATTTTAAATATTAATGTTGAAAAGGCGTCTTTTATTGTTTCGCTTGCCTTATCAAAACGCTGCCGCCTTTTTGATGATGGCATTTTTTTAAGGTGCTCGCTAAAGACGTGCTTGGTTGTTTTGGAAGTAAGGGGAGAGAAATGGCCAACATTTTAGAAAATGTATATAATTACCGAAATTCGGAAGTCTTAATCTTATTTTTAACAAAAATAATTTGTAATGCAAAGATATTTAATGTCAGTTGTGACGAAGTGTGTCACTTTTGCACCACACTGTTTGCCGAAATAACAATAAAAGAGCTTTTATGCATACCCAACACACTCGAACAAATCGCATACATTGACGTTGGGCATCACTGCCTTAAAAGATTACGTACTCCATTAAATTGACCCATGTAATAATGTTTACAGTAGAGTGGAGAATCTTGTAAATGTAATGTAAAAAATAACTTCATTTAATTTTTAACTATTTGAGATTAATTTTTATTAAAAATAAAATCTACTCCGAGTCAAAATCTTTTGTAAATTTTTTATCAGTTTTATAGGCATTTTTTTGTGTTTTTCGTGCTTATCTAATGCGCATATTTTAAGTTTTTCCGGGCATATTTGTGTTGGCCCTGTTAATGATATACACGAACTTACACCGCACTCTAATCATCACCTATACAATTCAAGCTAACAATCACGAAGACGAATTCAAAACAAAGAACGAAGCCGCTAAGGAGTTGTCGGCGACAGTGGTGTCAAATATGTTAATAGATCAATACTCGATGTCAATACTCGTCCATACTTGGTGTCAATGTAGCCGCCCAATTCAGAATGGGATTGGGTTCCATTTGTAGAACAGATAGTTGTGAACCGAGTCCAGCGCTGAAACACTGGAGCTCCTTATGGATACATACTTTTCGGACTCACCCAGTATAATACCTATCATGCTGCAGACCTCTATCCATGGTATAACTCTGATGGACATCTTCAGGGCTTCTATCTACTACCACAGCAAAGGGAAGGTGGACATATAAACTAATACCTGATGTAAATAGTTGGTTGGAGAGAAAACATGGGGACATTGAGTATTGTATAAACCAGTTCCTGAGCGGCCACGGTGCCTTTAGAAAATACCTACATCATTTAGGATTATCGATACACCTTTTTGTCCGTGTTGTCAAGATGTGATTAAAGATGCTGAACATGTTTTCTTCATATGCCCGAGATTGTGTTCCAAGAAAGAGTCAGGCACTGAAAAACAGTCGAAAATATTATGCAGCTAATGTTTGATTTAACTGCAAGTTGGGGTTATATAGCAGACTATATCCGGCGTATTCTTCTAGATCTCAATAGAGCCTAGACGGCCTTAGCGGAGGTTGAATAACCTACCCATCCCGGTTGTACCACCGGGGTTGGGACGAAGTTTGAGGTGTTTTTGCGTGTTAAAGTCTCGAACATTGTCTTTCGATGATTTCACCTCGTAAAAACAAAAAAAAGAAGGGCTTGTATCAGGCTATGTTGTGTTCCAGAGAAATGGGGGAGGTTAAGTTTGTTTTTATATCCAAAGCGGATAAGCCTGCTCATGCCTTCCCAACGAACTACATACTCTTATCCTTTCTGCTGAAAGTTTTGGAGAAATTAAATGATATGTATCTAAGAACATCTTTAAGCCTCTGCATGACGTTTTTGGTTTTACGGAATGCAACCTAAATTCAGGTGATTTCACTTTAGCTGCCTTAGAAGGGGCTCTAAATAATGACGTCATGCGCAGTAATGAACTCTCTGCAAAACATTAATGTGTCACATCTGCTAGTGAATTAAGTGGACTGTATGCTAAGAAACCGTGTCGTCTAGTTCAGCTATCGGCAACTAACACAACCACAATATGGGTTTGTGTTGGTGAGTTGTTCTCTTCCCTCTCTCACTGTAGTGAAGGAAATTGTTGTAAAGATTTTTTCATAACTATGAACAAAATTATAATATAATAATATAGGAAATATTACTGTTGTGCGCGTGGCAATGCACATTAACATATAAGAACTCATTTTTACCGAAAAAATTCATTTCTTTTATTGTCTTGCTAACAACAAGCGTCGACACAACTGCGTCGGACGAATGCTCAAACGAGACTGATTCAGTTTGTTTGTTTTCGTTCAATGTGTGTGAGAATACATGTGTGGCTCTCTCGCTCATGTTGCACAAGTGCGCGCTCTCGCCGATCGCTGGTCTAGTTAGAACTTCGAGCAATCTGCTTGAAAAAGAGCTACTAGAGGAACACCACAGGAGGAGTCCTGTCCCAACTTTTTTAGGTCCTCTTGCTAAATGGAGTACTTAAATCGTTAAATGAGGATGGGGCGAAAATCATTTGGCAAATTTCTACCAACCATGTGTGACCTTTTCAAAACTGCTTTTGGAAAGCTGTTATGATGGGCCAAGACCTATGGGCTGCGGGTAAACACTCAGAAGACGGAATTGATTCTCTTCACTCGTTCATATAATTTAAAGGACTTCAGGCCACTGAGAATGAATGGGGTGGAACTGAAGCTGTCAACGGAGGAAAAGTAACTAATTGTTGTCCTTGAAGCTAAATTGGTCAAGGAATGTCGAGGAAAGGTTAAGAAGGGGTGTCAATGCCCTTTATGTGTGCCGGAACTTTTAAGGTAAAAGTTGGTGATTTAGCCGGAAGATCACAATGTCTGGTTTGGTGGGCGGATCTAAATAAGAGTAATGAGAACTATCGAAATAGCTATCCGCCCTGTCAGCTGTCAACATAATCCATTTCACACAACACTTGTAAAATAAATTCTATTAGGAGTAATAGAACGATGAAAACATATTCGTATAAACCTTATTTTAATGGTTTTCCTTCTTATTCCATAACAGATCTTAAAAAAACTGCAGAACTTTTAAAATCACCATAAGCTATGTATCGCCACAATTATTTGTTCTCGTTGCCTTTTCCATGTAAAGTCTACTTGATAATATAATGTACGCTTTTTTCGAACTAATACATATATCGAAATTAGTTCTAACCAGTAATAGATCAAAATGTATATTAAAAATAAAATAAATTCAGTTTATATTTCAAAAAACGAAAACAAAAATAAATCTAAAATAAAGTAAACTAAACAAATAATAGCTAATAACGTACGGTAAGTTTATATAATGTTATACATTTAGGATTTATATTCGGGATACAGATAAAAATCAAAAGCTAACTAAATTTAATTTGAATACCAATTTTCTATCATCAATTATAAACATTAAATGTAGTACGAGATTAAATGACAAATTCCAATAATTTACCACTAACACTAAATCGATACTTAATTATTTATATTTATAACTCAAGTATTTCAATTTATTGATATCAATCGATAAAGTAAATTTCAATATATTCTGGAACGATTAATTATGTATATGTAGTAGTTAAGCGAATATGAAATATTTGTAATACTAAAGGAATTTAATTATAAACACTAATATTAATTTTAAACAAAAAAAAAACAATAAAAATATGTGAAGAAAACGAATACTAGACATTATAATGTGGTACAAGCAAACCTTTTTTGTTATAGTTGCTCTTGTTGTTTATAAAAATTGATTTTCAATTTTGTTAAACGAAAAGTGGAGGGGTGGAGTCGCAATTATTTATTCGCCACATCTAAGTGATTGCGGTGCTGAAAGAATAGGTAGAAAATGGAAAAGTATATAGCATTCGTAAATAATAAAAAGAAATATAAAAGCGTTGCTAGCGGCTTTTCGTTTTAAAAACACGGTATATTAAATTTTAATGATATTTAGACCCTGATCAGTGGTTTAGAAGTTATTTAAGGGATGTAAATTCATAAAATATCGAAAACGGCAAAGTTTTCTTTTTAGGTCTTTGGCCCTGAAGTCTCATCTGTTATGGATAAAATGAGTTCTTTCCAATTTTTTATATTATTCACAATTAAGTAAAGGTACCTTATACAATCAAAGGCCATACAATCTAAATTTAACATACATATTTATTTTGCATCTTTTACTTACCAATTTTCGAACATTTGCAATTATTGTGGTTTTGTTGTTTTTTGTTTTTGTTTTTCATTTTGTGAACGACCAAAGTTTCGTTTGTTTAAAATCAACCACTACTAGTGTTTTGTTTGTTAATCCTAATTTTAAACTCGGTTTTAAATAATCTTTTTTAATGTATTTTGCGGGTTGCAGCAGTTAATATGCATATTTTTGTTGTTGTTGTGTTTGTTTAAAATTCAATGTACTCTACGTTGCACATCTGTTTATGCTTCATGACTCGCTACAGATTCTAAATCACTATTATCTTCGCTGCCGGTTGCTTCGGTGGGATCGCCCATAGCAACACGGGCATATTCATCAGTATCGATGCTTTTACAAAAGTGTATGGCATATTTTAATTTTTCCATTAAAACGGCCTAAATTGAATTAAAACGGTAGTGTTAGTTAGTGTCAACATATACAAAATATAGGAGGTGCAGGGCGTGCACTTACTTTGCAAGAGTATCTTGGCATTTTCAATAAAAAGAAACATGTATAACTCTCGGGCAAAAAGTGATCGGGCGGATTTTTCTCGAGAACTTGTAAAACAAAGTCCCGACCTCGAAAATCGGCTATGGTTCGAGGCAGACGGGTGCGTCCCCAAACAAATCGTAAAAAGAGTGAACGTTCCTAGAAGAGAAAATTTAATAAAAAAAAAAAGTAATATTTATACAATTTAAGTGCTCAATAGCGAATTACCTGATTAGAAAACTCCTCCATAACTTCCCAAAACCATTGTACTATAGCAGAGTTGGGATCAAAACCTTTGTATGTAGCCACAGACTTTAATAGTCCCAAAGGGATATCAGGTGAACCGCACACCATCGCCTGTAGTTCAGCGGCCGAAAACAACGACAACAAGGGGACGGGAATTACTTTGGACATGCCATCACGTACGGCTTTCACTTGCTCATCGAATTCATGCAAACGGAAATTCAAAGCCAATCGCACATATTCATGACGATTTTGTGGTGTTATGCGTGTAAAACGTGTGGACAGTGGCACTTCATGACCTTTGGCAGAGGATGTTGAAAAAGGCAGTTCTAAAGTACTGAATACTTTAGGATCATCGTCCATATTTCGTACACAAAGCAGACCGGCCACATAATCGCGATCTACCTCAGTGAGATCGGTAGGGCGCAATTGTTCGCCGGCTAACTGACGCCAGACAGGTTCGGCAAGACTGAAAGCAAAAAACGAAAAGAAGGTTAAGGTTATCACTTCTCAATCGATCACGATCACCCAACATTTCACTATTATTCAACTTACTTCAAACTTAACGGCGATCCAGTTCTTACTGCAACACCCATTAGCACACCCAAGAAACGGAACATATTCATTTGTAAAACCGACGTCAAAGTAGGATCCAACAGGAAACAATCACGATTGGCACCTGCCTCACCACGACCATTGGGCGTACCGATCAGTAGTGGTACACTACCATTCTGCAATTCATCGCACATTTCCGCAATGGATTCACTGTAGCCGCCCCCACAATCATCCACAGATTCTCCGACAAATTTTACCTTCCACACACGATGTGGCAGCGATAAAGCCTCTTGCGTCAGTAGCGGTAGCTTCTGAACCATTTGCCCGAATACACTTTTCATACCATCAACGCCAGCTAAGCCATTTACGGACTTATTACGTGATCGCTTAACTTGAATGCGATTCAGTTCAATAACCGGTCCATGTTGTTTATCTCGCACCATTGTAGTCTGTATAACTTTACGGAATGCCGCTTCCTTTATTGTATAGACCAGAACATCTTTCAAAGCACCCAAGCTTAGATCGCCTTCAATGAAACGAGACGAAGAAGCAGAAGTATAAACATACATATATAAGGATTATTATAATGGCTGGACTTACCTGTTATGGGCAACATTGCCAAACATGGACATAGCAACTCCGAGAAGTGGTGCAACAACACTAAGCGTGCATGTAACGCCTCCGGGGGTAAATCTCTGACTAAATCATATTCAAGTGGCGGATTTGGTGGTGGCCGTACACGCTCTGACAATTGCGAGGTGGAAAGGGCCAAAGTATGAGCTGAGCCACATGTTACCTTTACAATGTGCTTTCCTACTAGAGCGTGAACTAATCTGGGCCTTTGTATAGCGCTCACCGTACCATCACCCAGTTGGCCTTCGTCGTTGTCGCCCCAAGTGTAAACTTCGCCATTGTCTGTACAGGCTACGCAGTGCAAAGAACCGGTTGCAATTGAAACCACCTTTTTGCCTTGTAAAGCGGCAACTTTCTTAGGGCGTCTTACGTGATCTACGGTGCCGTGACCTAGACGATGAAAGTCACCCTTTCCCCAGGTGTAGACAGCGCCTGATTTGGTCAGAGCAACGGAAAATTGTGAGCCACACTCCACCTTGATGACGCCCAGACCTGAAAGGCTTTCTATTTTTACGGGGACTTTGCAACCATCTGAGCCACCTCGTCCGAGCTTGCCGTAATCTCCATCGCCCCAACTCCAGACGTTATCGTCGTCGGTAATGCATAATGTCTGCGCATCACCGGAACCGCAAGCTATATCAATCGCTCTGTAGCCCAGCAGGGCTTCCACTAATTTCGGCCTCAGCTGGTCCTCGGAATCACCATGTCCCAGACGGCCATAACGTCCTTTGCCCCAAGTTAAAACATGACCGGAAGATGTGATCGCAGCTGAATGAGCACTGCCGCAGGCTATGTCAACGATGCCAATGCCGGTGAGATCGTCGATTAATTTCGGCCGGTCGTAGCCCATGCGGTTGCCGTGGCCCAATTTGCCATCTTCACCCTCGCCCCAAGAATAAACTTCACCGTCGGTTGTCAGAGCCAAGCAATGTTTACCACCAGAATTCACAGCGACTTTCTTAACAAACACGTGCTGCAACGAAGCCACAAGTGTTGGCACAGCCCACGAGTCTGTGCCGCCTACACCTAAACGGCCGCCACAGCCATAACCAGTAGCAAACAGTTTTCCGTCCGGAGTTACTGCAAATAGAGTTTGTTCCCCTCCAGCCAGCTGTACCGGTCTGAGCAAACTTAACGCTTCACAAGGAGTTGGAGTTTTTATGCGGCTTCCCTCTAAACCCCCTAGCTGACCACGGTGATTGTGTCCCCAGCCGTAAATTGTACTTGCGCCGCCCCAAGACAAAGCCCAGTCGTCGGGGCGCCTATTCAGCCACTGCAGCAACTGGCTGTCATGTTCAGACTTAAAGAGGTTATGGTCCTCGTGCATAAACTGTATGTTCTCCGCTATGCTGGAAGATGAAACGCTCGTCGCTCCACCACCACAAGCTCCCATATTCTCGTGCAACGACAGCGTCATGACGGTATCGATGTATTGAATTAGACTGCTGGTGCTGGGGGTTAACGTGTTAACCATTGCAGAGGAGGAGCATCCCTGCAAACATGGCTGGGGTGAAGGGTTGCTTGCTGTACTCGTTGAAGATGCTATGGAGGTAGTGGAATTCATCATGGACGATCCTCCAGGCTGCGGCGTGAGCATTTGCTGCGGTTGCGGCATCATTTCGGCAAACTTCTTGCGAACTTCCATGCAAAAGGCTTTTGGCAAGTCGGTGCGTTTAATCAGAGATTGTGCCACCCGGACTGCAATGCAATATCGCTTAAACCATGCCCATTTGTGGACATCTGCTGGAGGCAGCACTGAGTCCAGTTGCATGTCACATGCCAATGCCGCCAAAGTTTTGAAGTAATCAGAGTGCATGAGATGTATGCCTCCTCTTACTTGCGGCTCTTCGTATTCATATTGCCGCAGCAGCTCCGGAATCAGAGGCATTAGTATTGGATTAAGCGAAACATCTAAAGGCTTTGGCGAATATTTGGTTAGCAGCACGGCATGTAAACGTTTCAGAGACCATATGCGTTGAGCTGTTGTCAAAGAATTCAATTGAGCACAGGCTGCCAAGGCAGCGGCGAGACGCAACAAAACACTTGTGTTGTTTGGACCCAAACGCTCGTCTAACAAAGCCATCACTAAAGGCATCGATGGTTGAGAGAGCACAGCCCGATCCGAACCCCTTTCATTCATTGACGTGGCTGGCATTATTGCATGAACCCAAAATCGCCAACCCCAGCCATTAACTGAACTATCCGAGGTGAATTTCCACTTCATTTCATCGCCTGGAATGCGTATTTCTGATGCCCATTGGGCGAATTCGCGACCGGAGCGCATAGCAATTACCCGACCGGATCCATCCATTATAACCAATGGATCATTGCGTTTTTCTGTAGAGCAGTTCGAATCGAATTCTAGACGCAAGGCTTCAGCTCCTGGTATCTTGACGTGACCGGTGGTGGTAACATTATCAACATAAGGATGGCTGCTTTCCTGCATAACCGGCTTAGGAACTTTGCCCAGACTATAGCGGGATGTGCACAAGTCTTCCAATTCCGTAATACATGTTTCCAACAACATTGCGCCTATCGAAGGGCTATTGGAACCCAAAGCTATTAACGTTTCTGCTATAGTCTGCGAAGTACTCGAAGGTCCCGTGCGTCCAGCCACACTTAACTTCAGTAACTCAACTAAACTTTTGGCTTCCGATTCGCCCAGCAGCGATGTGAAGTCATCCAGGCCCGTTAGTGATGTTTCATTTATCATTTCCTCTTGGTTGTTCATTGTGGCGGCCATGACGGACATAGCCGACGCAGACATTTTCGAGTGCTTGTGGGGTGCAGTGCTAGACAAAGAAGCGGACAACGACATGGATCCGGTTAGACTTTGGAAAGCACTCAGAGGGCCTGCTGGAGCCGGCTGTATCTCGGTCTCTGGTGAGGGCTCGTGTACAGCGGGATCGGAGGCATCAGCCAAAGCCTCCCCACCTCCTTGGGCTATAATCTCGTTTGTATTGTTGATTACATGTTGTTGGCTACTAGCATTGTTTAGGGTATCTCCTCTCATGGTGCCACCACACTCGGAATCTATTTCATTTGTCAGTCTTTCGTTCAAATTGACTTTACTGTGACTAGTTAAGGCGGCCACAATAAGTTGACGGGCTTGTAATATACTCATGGCATTCAGAACGTAATTAAGGGCCGTCTGTCTAGCTCCGTTAGTCTCGAGAGTTAGCAAAGTTTCGCTTAGGCTAGACTTGACATTAGATTTGGCAGAAGCGCTAATAGAAGTGGCGCTAGATACAGGTTCAGCATCGTATATTCCTAAACTGGTTCCTCCTAAGGGGTCTTTTGTTGTTGCAAATGGCACAGGGCCCTTCTTTTCATCTTCCGAAGGAGACTGGGGTAAACCCCAGGCAATGGAGTGAGAGCTGCCACAAGCCACGCGATTCACAAACACGGAGTCCAAGCCAATTACCAAAGCAGATTTCTTATTAACCACTGTATTTCCAGATCCTTGTTGGCCGTGGTCGTTGTCGCCCCAAGCGAATACTTGTCCAGTGTCTGTGACTGCCAAACAGTGTAGAGCGCCAACTGCAACGTGTATAACCTTTCGTCCCCGCAAACCCTGGATAGGTTGTGGTTTACGCACGTGCTGATCGCTGCCATGTCCCAGCCGGTAGTAATCTCCTTTGCCCCAAGTCCAAACTTCCCCGGTACGTGTTAGCGCCAAACTGAACTGAGCGCCGCATTCTATTTGTATTACGCCTATGCCTGTTAGACGTTCTATTTCATGGGGGACAGATGAACCTTCTGAGCCACCTCGTCCAAGCTTGCCGAAATCTCCATCGCCCCATGAATAAACCGCACCATCCTCTGTCAAGGCGAGTGTTTGTGCATCCCGACTGCCGCAAGCTACTTGTATTACACGCTTGCCACTCAATCCAGCCACCAGTTTCGGCTTCAGTTGCGTAGCATTGTCACCGTGACCCAAACGCCCATATTCACCCAATCCCCAGGTGTACAATTCACCGGCAGATGATATTGCAGCACTATGCGAAGAGCCGCATGCGATGTCACGTATTTTTTTGGAACGCAACGCCTCTATCATTTTTGGTTTATCCATGGTCAAACGATTGCCGTGCCCCAGTTTTCCATCTTCTCCTTCGCCCCAGGAGAACACTTTGCCGTCTAACGTTAATGCTAAAGCGTGCTTGCCCCCAGAGTGAACCGCGACTTTCTTCACCACGTATTGATGTAAAACGGGAACTTGTCGTGGTACAGAGACGTTGGCGCTAGTGCCCAAGCCCAAGCGTCCGTTCGTGCCTTCTCCGCAGGCATATACTTTCCCATCTTGTGAAACAATAAATAATGACTTGGATCCGCCTGCAATGTGTATTGGTCGCAGACGGCTTATAGTTTGGGAAAATGTGGGCACTTTGACTTTAGAACCTTTTAGGCCACCCAATTGTTCCTTGTCGTTTAGGCCCCATACCATAACAGTGCATGGTGGATCCGTCAGGGACGATTTGGGATCGGCGTATGAAGACATCGATAGGTTTTGATTTGAGTCAGAGAGGCTGTCATATTCACAGGCCAAGAAGGAGGCGTTCATAAGCATTAAATCCAGATCCGTTTGTTTACGTCGTCCAACTATATTCAGACCGTGAACCTTACATTGTATTCCATTGTTGCGGCACTGTTTAATAACTACTTCAATCCAGGGGTAGTATTGCCTAACGTCGGTCATTAGCGCGACTGTGGTATCGGTATTTTTTATTGAAATCCATGAATATTCCTTCAAATTGCCGATGCTGTCGCCCACTCTGGTGACAACCAGCGACGGCATATGTGAATGATCGCTGGGGCTGACCACTATGGACAAACTGTGAACCAAAACATTTTCATGCATCTCTAGTCGTATCCAATGTTTGCCTTGTGTGCTTGAAGAACTTTGCCAACAATTTGGACTGCGATCCAATAAATGCTTAGCGGTCGATTCGTTCGATGAAACACTTAATGATCTAATACAGCGAGACCAGTCTTCGATTAAGTCGGATGCGGCCGGTGCCGAAAGACTGTTCAGACCCAACAGGGTGCAGCCTTGAACAGAGGTTCCCACAGTCTCGATATCATTTATTGAGCCCTTCCAACCAGGATGCTGGGGAAAATCAACGCAGACGTTTTTTCCGTTCACCGATGTTACTGTGCCAACGCTGCCACGCATTATATTACCCCACTTGTAGCGAGGAGCAGCCCTCATGCGAACCTGTGCACCAATCACTATTTGGGAGGGCACTCTCTCCAGACTGGCTGCAGACGAGCAGGACATTTTATCAACCGGCTTCTCCAACAATTCAATGTGTACAAAGCAAACCCAATACGTGGTGCCATGTAGCTGCCAATCTACTTGCACATTCAAGTCATGCAAACCTTCCGTGTCTACCTTGAGCACTGTTCCAATATCACCCTGTTTGATTTCCTCAAAATCGCGGCAGCAACGAACGATCATGCCGGGACACACCAGTCCTCTTACGTACATGGCGTACTGATCGGCTGTCTGAAAGTCTTTGCGTGTTTCGTATTTAAATGGTTGATCTTGCACGGACGATCCCTCCACCGTATCCGAACTGGAGTCAATACTTTCATTGTCGGAATCTCCCTCAGGATCCTGGGCAGACAACTTCTGGGCAGGTATGTTTGCTTCCGACGCGGAATGACCCATTAGTTCTGAAGGGTCATTGTAGTCTGTAGGATCAATTGTATTATTGCAGATATCGGGATGTTCTAAAATCCACTGCACAATTTGCTCGGGCGTAGGCGTAAGAGGATACACGGTAAGTTGTTTTACTGCAAGCTCTACGGATTTCTTACTGAAACCCATTTCCATGATTTGCGATATTAAGGACATTGCTGAATTAACAGATGTGTCCGTATCCTTAACTTCTACGTTTGTGGGATTGGCTGTAGTACCTGTAGCTTCATCAAATACACCCATATTGTATATGGGAGCGCCATGAATCATAGTCGGTTGCATAGAGGGCATAGTGCAACCATTGCGCGAAGAAGAAGAGGCGTTGTCGTTAATTTCCGAGTGTACTTGCGATGCCAAAACTTGTGAACAGTTCAAAGCAGCGGTGGCAAGTTCATTATACGTGTAACAAGCTTTGATGGGCGAGGGCTGGGTAGCTCTGATTAAGATACTTTGTATCAGCAATTCTGTTTCATTGGCGCTTACAAACGAAGCATTGATTTGTTCTGGAATATTAGTCTCATTATTTGCGTTTTGCTGTTCATTGTTTGTCGTTTTCGTCGTTTGTTCTTCGTCGGAAATGCTCTCCTCCGATGAGTAGGAACACATGCCAGGCGACCTTTGCTTTAAAATCTTGCGCAATGAGCTTTGGTGCCGATAAAGCACACAATTCGAATTAAGCACAGACAGTTGTATCTGTTGAGATCGTAATAGACTGATATCTATGATATTTGGTACCGATTCCTTTCTTTCTCCCGGGCCATACAACAGAACCGACCAGGAATTCAATAGCATTTCGTTCATAGGCAACCGTGATAGGCTAAATACGGAATAATCTGCACTCTCCAAAGCAGCACTAAGCGATATTTTTCGGCATTCGCCATTCAAAGCCTGGTTGTCAGTGCTTAGCAAACACTTGCCCTTAGTGGTAAAACCACAAATAGTAGCTGTTGTACCTTCATGGCATACCTGCAAGCCTACTCTGGGTCTGATATCGCAACCTCCAATGGTCGTAAGAACACCCATTACAAAAATGTACTCATTCTCCAAATGCTGCAAGTCCAGGCCGTCTTCGCCAAATAACTCTGCTGCCACACAGAGTTTCTGAGATAGGAACGAATTTATGGAGGTATTCCAAACGGGCAAAGTATGCAATTTCCTCAAAAGAGTTATAACCTCTTCAGCAACTGTGCCTGAATGCGAAGCCGTCAGTAAAACTCTGGGTTTATTTTCGGCTATATTTTGCAACAGAGACGAGTCGTTGGGACAGTACAACGTAACTTTGCCCAACGTCGAGAATATTTGTCTAACCAAAGCAGTCATCTTTGGTATATCTCTGTCGTCGCTCCAGGGCAGAAGAACTATTTGCAACAGACGAAGGCAATGTATTTTGCGGAAAACATCCTGTTCACGTACTGTGGGCTGCTCCAACAAATTGATGTAGAAATCTATCCAAATAGGTGAGGTTAAGTATTTGGATAGTGTAGATGATTCACCTGTAACAAAATGTCGCGGGTAAATAACATATATAAAATTAAACATCATCGTTTCAAAACTACTTACCAGATATTGCCTTGAGGAATCCCAATGTTGTCCAATTATCCAGGCCACATATATTAGCTAGAGTTGAATCGGGATTCAAAATTGAACGAAACATCGAAGATATGCCACGTACAGCATTTTTGTCCATTTTCTCTGAGTGTAAGCCAATGCCCACAGAAACTATTTGCAATAGTTTGGTACAGGCATAACGCAGTAATTTCGTAGGATGCGATTCACCAGTCAGAGTAGTATCACAACTTATTTCCTCCTTCTCCGTTTCAGTGTCCGGAGAGACAATATTCAAAGCACTATCGGCTAAACGCAAGTCATACTGGCCTTCCTTGCCCATACGATATGAATTTGTCGCTCCGGTATACCATTCAACTCGAACCCATCTGTATGTTTATGGAGAAATGAAAATAGACTTAGAAAAAAATTATGTACATGTAGTAACTCATGCCTACCCATCTTCTCCAACTTCACTTATGATTCTGCCTTCTCCAGGAGGATTGCCATCTTGATCGCCCCATTTCCAGTCTGCTCCCCTAACAATTCTGGTTCCAATTTTCATTAATTTGGCCAGTTCAGGACCGGTTAAATTGGCTTTATTAGATTTTTGCTTAAGTATAGTATCTTCGTACACAGTAGAGAGCTCGTATGTGTTCTTTACCGCCGGTATATCTCCACCCGTTTGGCTCAACAAACCCAACACAGTGCCCAGTGTGCCAGAATTGATGAGTAAACTAAGTTCGTTCGAACCTATGTCCTTAGCCAATATGCCGAATACGCTTAAGAGAAACCGTGCCCTGGGCAGCTTTTTAAGAAAAACATAAGTACCCAAATTTGAGTTATCTTTGCAAGTGTTATTATATTTCGATTTTAGTTGTATTTGTTCCTGATTAACAAGTCTTTGCAGCTCGTGTATGGCCCACTCCAATATCTTGGCTTGTGCCAGCATTATATTGGCCTTTTGGAAGGCTGTTATCGAACCGAGATCATCCAAAATATTTGTGGTTGTATGTTTCGCACCCTTCAGGTGTAAACCCAAATATCCATTTAACATATTGTACTTTACAGCATCCATTAGTCCGCTCACTTGTAGTATCGTGTGAAACATTTCCAAACCCTGGCGGCGTATCTGATAACGTTGCACTTGACAATACATGGCTCTGCGCACAGTTTCAACATCGCAGATTTCTTGCATGACAAATTCGACAATTTCATTCATAATGCTTGTATTCAAATCTCCGGAAAAGTACCACTTCTCACAAAGCTTTCGTATGAGATCATTGCTGAGTGCGGCCTCAGCTTCGGGTTTTTTATCCTCAAAATCGAGTTCTGTTGCTTGAAGCTTAATGTCGTCATTCGATGCTTTACGCTCGGTTAAGATGACATTGTTATCGCCAACATCCAAAAGATTCTCATTTGATGCATGATTGGTGAGAGTTGACGGGATCTGAACAGTAGCCGGGATGGCAACGGCTGCAGGTTCAACAGTGACAGTGGTATTTTTATCACAAGCAGTTGGAGCAGGTGAATTAGAAGCAAGAAGAGATTCCTAAAAAGTTCAGAAACATTACGTAGCCATTAAAGTAAATAAAATAAATAAAATAAATAAAATAAATAAAATAAATAAAATAAATAACATAACTAAGGCTCTCTACACGATACTCAATCTACTACCACCTGATCTGAGCTGCAAATGCTCCGCTCTCAAATCGGCTATTCGACTAAACGAGATTGAACATTGGGATCCTTCCATAGGACATTCAAGGATCCTGAACCATATCAACATCTCACTTGAAACTGACTACGTGCTCAATACACGGAAATCAAACATCCTCTACGAAATCAAAACGCCCACCAGAAAGGAGTGGGCAGAGAACGAGAACGCAATGTATGGACCAATAAACATCTTTACCGATGGGTCCAAACTGGATGACAAGGTCGGCTATGGTATCTACTCCGCGGATCTAGGCCTAAGTATAAGATCGAGAATTCCAGACTACTGCAGCGTTTTCCAAGCGGAAATACTTGCTATTAAACGAGCCGCGGACATGATCAACGTGAGGAAGATATCGCAGGAGGATATTCTCCTGTTCACGGATAGTCTAGCGGCGGTAAACTCATTGAAGTTCAGTGACATCAAATCGAAAGTGGTCAGTGCCTGTCGGAAATCTCTTAACGAGATATCCAGGAATAACAGAGTTCTGGTTACGTGGATACCCGGACACAGCGGAATCGAGGGCAACTGCAGAGCGGACGAAGAGGCCAGACAGGGCTCAGCCCTGCAGGAATGCGACGTTGAACACGTAGCACTTCGCCCTATATCCACCTGTAAAAGCACCATTGGAAATCTAACGTTTGAAATTGCGAACGACAGATGGAAGAATGAAGAAACATGTAGAAAGGCCAAAAAGACTTGGCCAAAATACAACGCGAAACGTACATCGTACCTGGTAAGCCTAGAGAGGGACCAGATAAGAAAAATTATTACATTCCTGACGGGATATGGACCCATAGGCAGTCATGCGAGCAGAATGGGATTCGCAACAAAAAGCGAATGCAACTACTGCGGCAGCAGTGAACCATCCACCCACCACATTATATGTGATTGCCCAGCGCTATACAGAAGGAGACTGGAAACCCTTCCTAAATGGTGCAGAGGAACTTGCATCGTTGGATATCGGAAGGATTAACAACTTTTGTAAAATTATAAACTGGACGGATTGGGTCGAAACTCCGGATACCCAATCGACAACTGGCAACGCAATCATGCAGCACACGCGCTGATAGCATAGATTGAAGGGACGGCGTAAATGCCCAATGGGTGTCACAATGGGTCCATAAGGACCTAAGTGTTCTCCTCGAAGATGGAGATGCCCGCACACCAAACAACCAACCAAATAAAATAAATAAAACAAATAAAATAAATAAAATAAATAAAATAAATAAAATAAATAAAATAAATAAAATAAATAAAATAAACAAAATAAATAAAATAAATAAAATAAATAAAATAAATAAAATAAATAAAATAAATAAAATAAATAAAATAAATAAAATAAACAAAATAAATAAAATAAATAAAATAAATAAAATAAATAAAATAAAAAAACCCGTGTGGTTGGGTTATCCATCGGGCGCGTCACAGGTGGTGGATAGTGAAAGCCACGGCTATCTTCCGTGGTGAAGCGGGTCATAGCTTCGGTAAAAGCCCGCTCGCGAATCAACCTAGTTCCAGTTGCCGATCGGGGAATAAAAACCTGAGAAGCACGCAGAACGCCTCCTACCCTAGGACTTCCCAGTGTAGGAACTGGATACCGGCCTAAATGAGAGGTTAATGTTACGGTCATGTCTCTGGCATTGGCCTCAATTTTGGGACGGTGGAAAGTGCGTTTCTGCGGGAGAGAAAGAGACTCTCTTTAAACAAAACCCCCCAATCCAAGGTGGGCTGCATAGGCCGAGGGATGTATGGCTATAGGGGTTACATATTAGTCGTTACTATGTCAAACTCAGGTGAGGGCGCACACCTGTTTCAATCCAATGCCTTCTTGCGCTAAAGGGCTCTGGCGTAAGTGACCGTTTTTGTCCCTCTTCATCTCATTAGGTCCCGACGGCTTCTACGGCGGCCTAAGGACCGAACCATAAACATGAACTCAAATACACAAACTAAACAAACAAAACCACAACAAACAACAACTTCGGAGAAGTCTGGTAACGGACCCTCCACCCCAACTCCCTCGAAAAGAGGCAGACCTCTCGGCTCGACTAAATTGTCACAAGAAGCCAAGAGGCACAATACTAGTACCCTATCTTCCTTCTTCAGGAAGAACGCGGCAGAAGAAGCCCCCCCTAATGGGGATACGGCAGCATCTACTTCGGGGACCAGCAAGCCGACGCCGGGCAATGCCTCCCCACCTCGCGCTGGCAAGCCAGCTAAACGGGTACGACCTCATGATCGACGCTACCGTGACCGTCGAAGGGCCAACTACATCCTTTCAACTGTTGGCAAAATCCCTGAGGTTCAAAGATCCACGGAGCAAAACCAATTGGTTCAAAAGGCCAAAAACCTACTGAACCAATCTCAGACCCCACAAGGGACTGCTAACATAAAACGTCAGCGATCCGCTGATGAGCCTGGCATTGCCAGTTCACATAAAAGATCAAAGATCCAAGAAAGAGTCCGGTACAGCGACATAGCCAGGAACAGTCTCACACGCGCCGTCGTAGACAACTCACATCCCAGCGGTAGCATCTCGTTTGAGAACTGGAGGAAAGCTTACGCTAAGCTGCTTGTTGCGTACGCTAGTGTAATAAGGGACAATCCTGGCACTCCAGCAAGATGTACTGACGCAGGCTGGCATCTGAACAGAGTAAAGCTCATGGCATTCCACGACCAACGCTCGTTAGAGTTATTCGAAAAGGCTCTAACGGTCATTGGCGAAGTATGGCCAGGGGCTAAACTCTGTCTGGTAGAGCAGTGCGATATCCCCAACAGGCCTAGAGGTCGTATAAAAATCCCAGATATAATGGCTAGTAACCGAAAGGCAATCCTTGAGCTTCTGCAAATTTCCAACCCCAGCCTCGATGTGGAAAACTGGAAAATCTTGAAGGTATCGGAATCACGGGACACCTTCGTTCACGTCACCCTCCTCATCACCGATGAAAGCAGTGACCTAATAAAGGAAATGAACAACCTAATATTCTGCGGCTTCACCGAAACAATGATGTGGATATATAAAACAAAACATGCCACACAGACTGTAACCGCAGACGTGCCACCCACAGCTACAGCACCATCTGTCGCTCTGACACCAATAACTGCAACTCCCGCAGCTACATCAACAACTGTAACTCCCGCAGCTACAGCACCATCCGTCGCTCCGACACCAATAACCGCAGCTCCCGCTGAGGACAACCTCGCAGCGCCAAGCAACAATCCGGCAGATGAAGAGCACTGCTCAGATGCTGAATCCATGGCATCTACCATGGTCAGCTTAGGAGGGCTTTTCCAGGAGGCCGATGAGGATGACCTACTGATGAGCGATGACGACGACGCCAACAACACCGTCATTGAGCATTCTTCGGGTGGTACAGATAAACCTCCACCACTCTAAGAGTGCTTCAGCAGCACTTCAGGTACGTCTCTCCGAGCTCCAGGAGGACGTACTTCTCATCCAGGAGCCCTGGATAAATCAAAACAGAGTCTGTGGATTAAACCACAAAAATTATAGACTCTACCAAGGTAAGGTAAATGCTAAAATACGAGCGTGTATCCTAGTACGGAAACAGCTTGACGCATTCCTGCTAAATACTTTCGGTAACGAAGATCTTACAATTATAGGTTTAGAAATGAAACAATCAACCCTATGGATAGCTTCGGCATATCTTCCTTACGAAGACCAAAACCCCCCATCAGAGGAACTGAAGAAAGCAGTACTAACGGCGGAACACAACAAGACCACCCTCATTGTCGGAATGGATGCAAACGCACACCACACGCTGTGGGGAGGTAAAACGATCAACAAACGAGGTGAGTTACTCTTTGATTATATTCTAAGTAGGAACTTAGTAGTGCATAACCAGGGAGATACGCCCACCTTTATTAACTCGATCACTGAGCAGGTCATAGACCTGACAATTTCTAATGCCAAAAACGACTTGATATCAAACTGGCGGGTGGAGGATGTTCACTCCTTCTCCGACCACCAATACATTTCCTTTGAAATATCTGCTCAAATAACGAAGCCGATAGTAACCTTCAACAAGAGACGGATGAAATGGGACGTCTACAGGGAACACCTTGCAAGACTCCTACCGAATACAACTGATCTCACCATTGACAGCCCACAAAAGTTGGACAGCATGGTAGGTAAAGTTACAAAAGCCTTGGCCTTATGCACCAGGAAATCCTGCCCAAGACGAAAAGATGGGAAAAAGCAGAAGCCTCCATGGTGGAACGACGATATCTCTAGATCCCGTGCTTCCACCAGAAAATCCTTCAACAAGGCCAAGAGAACAGGCCAATGGGAGGAGTACAAGGAGAATCTAAGACTCTTCAAGAAACTACTAAAGAAGGCGAAAAGATCTTCATGGAGGACATACACCAACGATGTCGAAAAAACCGCAGAGGTAAGTAGACTTAGGAAAGTATTATCCTCGACAACCAGCGCCCCGGCATACATAATGAAAAATGATGGTACCTGGACTGAATCCTCAAAGGAAACCTTGGAAATCCTATCGGATACCCACTTCCCCAGGGGAGAGTCCAACTCCATAACCGTCGCACCTACCGACTTATGCGACAGAATACCGGTAATTGAAAGGAACATGATCAAAGACGCCATCAACGACTTTGATCCCTACAAATCACCCGGTCCGGACGACATCATACCCGCCGAACTTCAACAGTCACTGGAGATACTATTGCCATGGCTGGAGGCTATTTTTAACGGCTGTGTGAAATTATCCTACCTACCAATACGATGGAGAACGGCAAAGGTGGTCTTCATCCCAAAGGCGGGAAAGCCATCACACACCAAAGCGAAGGACTTCAGACCTATAAGTCTTACTTCATTCCTTTTGAAAACCCTTGAGCGAATCATGGACGACATCATCAAAAATTCAATTGGTCCGGATCTCCTTTCGAATGCTCAGCATGCTTACACAAAGGGGAAATCGACAGAATCCGCACTCCATGCACTATTGTATCCCATAGAGAAATCGCTGGACAAGAAAGAATTTTCTCTGGTTGCCTTTATGGACATAGAGGGAGCTTTCAACAACATCGAACCCCTCTGCATCATGACAGAGCTCAACAGCCTAAATATCAACTCACATATTAGCAAGCTGATTCGCAACATGCTATTAAAGAGAACTATTACCTCAAAGCTGGGAAATCACACCCTCACTAGAAGAGTGACTAGAGGCACCCCTCAAGGGGGAGTATTATCGCCGCTATTATGGAATTTTGCCGTCAACGACGTTCTCAAACGGTTGGAGTCGGAAGGATGTACAGTAGTAGCGTATGCAGACGATATAGCACTCTGCGTCTCTGGGGGAAGTTTATCTTGTCTCGAACAAAGGATGCAGGACTATATCAACATCCTGGCAAACTGGTGTGCCAGTAGAGGGCTCAATGCGAACCCGGACAAAACAGAACTGGTACTTTTCAGTCGGAAACAGAAATCGCCCGCTACATCCAACATCTATCTGGGCAACAAACAACTCAACTTCTCCGATACGGCGAACTACCTGGGCCTTATATTAGACAGGAAGCTTAATTGGAGACAGAATATTGAAAGCAGATCCAGCAAAGCACTCATAGCTTTATATACATGTCGAAAAGCTATCGGGAAAACATGGGGATTTAAACCCAAGGTAACACTCTGGATTTACAATGCTATAGTGAAGCCAATACTACAATACGGCTCTATAGTTTGGTGGTACGCGCTCGACAAGAAGAGCAAATTCAAACAACTGGATCGTGTTCAACGGTCCTCTTGTCTCCTGATAACCGGATGTATGAGATCGACCCCCTCTAAGGCTCTCTACACGATACTCAATCTACTACCACCTGATCTGAGCTGCAAATGCTCTGCTCTCAAATCGGCTATTCGACTAAACGAGATTGATCATTGGGATCGTTCCATCGGACATTCAAAGATCCTGAACCACATCAACATCTCACTCGAAACTGACTACGTGCTAAACACACGGAAATCAAACGTTCTATACGGAACTAGAACGCCCTCCAGAAAGGAGTGGGCAGAGAATGAGAACGCAATGTATGGACCAGTGAACATATTTACCGATGGGTCCAAACTGGATGACAAGGTCGGCTACGGTATCTACTCCGCGGATCTGGGCCTAAATATAAGATCAAGAATTCCAGATTTCTGCAGCGTTTTCCAAGCGGAAATACTTGCTATTAAACGAGCCGCGGACGTGATCAACGTGAGGAAGATATCACAGGAGGATATTCTCCTGTTCACGGATAGTCTAGCGGCGGTAAACTCGTTGAAGTCCTGTGACATCAAATCGAAAGTGGTCAGTGCCTGCCGGAAATCTCTTAACGAGATATCCAGGAACAACAGAGTTCTGGTTACGTGGATTCCCGGACACAGCGGAATCGAGGGCAACTGCAGAGCGGATGAAGAGGCCAGACAGGGCTCAGCCCTGCTGGAAAGCGACGTTGAACACGTAGCACTTCGCCCTATATCCACCTGTAAAAGTACCATTGAAAATCTAACGTTTAGAATTGCAAACGACAGATGGAAGAATGAAGAAACCTGTAGAAAGGCCAAAATGACTTGGCCAGAATACAACGCGAAACGTGCATCGTACCTGGTAAGTCTTGAGAGGGACCAGATAAGGAAGATTATTGCCTTCCTGACGGGACATGGACCCATAGGCAAGCATGCGAAAAGAATGGGATTCGCAACGAAAAGCGAATGCTACTACTGCGGAAACAGTAGCAGTGAACCATCCACCGACCACATTATATGTGATTGCCCAGCGCTATACAGAAGGAGACTGGAAACCCTGGGGAAACCCTTCTTAAATGGTGTAGAAGAACTTGCATCGTTGGACATCGGAAGGATTAACAACTTTTGCAAAATTATCAACTGGACGGATTGGATCGAAACTCCGGATTCCCAATCGACAACTGGCAACGCGATCAGTCAGCACACGCGCTGATAGCATAGGTTGAAGGGATGGCACAAATGCCCAACGGGTGTCACAATGGGTCCATAGGGACCTAAGTGTTCTCCTTTGAAGAAGGAGATGCCTGCATACCAACCAACCCAAATAAAATAAAAAAAACGTGATCAACGTGAGGAAGATATCACAGGAGGATATTCTCCTGTTCACGGATAGTCTAGCGGCGGTAAACTCATTGAAGTTCAGTGACATCAAATCGAAAGTGGTCAGTGCCTGTCGGAAATCTCTTAACGAGATATCCAGGAATAACAGAGTTCTGGTTACGTGGATACCCGGACACAGCGGAATCGAGGGCAACTGTAGAGCGGATGAAGAGGCCAGACAGGGCTCAGCCCTGCTGGAAAGCGACGTTGAACACGTAGCACTTCGCCCTATATCCACCTGTAAAAGTACCATTGAAAATCTAACGTTTAGAATTGCAAACGACAGATGGAAGAATGAAGAAACCTGTAGAAAGGCCAAAATGACTTGGCCAGAATACAACGCGAAACGTGCATCGTACCTGGTAAGTCTTGAGAGGGACCAGATAAGGAAGATTATTGCCTTCCTGACGGGACATGGACCCATAGGCAAGCATGCGAGAAGAATGGGATTCGCAACGAAAAGCGAATGCTACTACTGCGGAAACAGTAGCAGTGAACCATCCACCGACCACATTATTTGTGATTGCCCAGCGCTATACAGAAGGAGACTGGAAACCCTGGGGAAACCCTTCTTAAATGGTGTAGAAGAACTTGCATCGTTGGACATCGGAAGGATTAACAACTTTTGTAAAATTATCAACTGGACGGATTGGATCGAAACTCCGGATTCCCAATCGACAACTAGCAACGCGATCAGTCAGCACACGCGCTGATAGCATAGGTTGAAGGGATGGCACAAATGCCCAACGGGTGTCACAATGGGTCCATAGGGACCTAAGTGTTCTCCTTTGAAGAAGGAGATGCCTGCATACCAACCAACCAACCAAATAAAATAAATAAAATAAATAAAATAAATAAAATAAATAAAATAAATAAAATAAATAAAATAAATAAAATAAATAAAATAAATAAAATAAATAAAATAAATAAAATAAATAAAATAAATAAAATAAATAAAATAAATAAAATAAATAAAATAAATAAAATAAATAAAATAAATAAAATAAATAAAATAAATAAAATAAATAAAATAAATAAAATAAATAAAATAAATAAAATAAATAAAATAAATAAAATAAATAAAATAAATCAAATAAATAAAATAAATAAAATAAATAAAATAAATAAAATAAATAAAATAAATAAAATAAATAAAATAAATAAAATAAATAAAATAAATAAAATAAATAATAAATAAATACCCGTGTGGTTGGGTTATCCATCGGGCGCGTCACAGGTGGTGGATAGTGAAAGCCACGGCTATCTTCCGTGGTGAAGCGGGTCATAGCTTCGGTAAAAGCCCGTTTGCGAAGCAACCTAGTTCCAGTTGCCGATCGGGGAATAAAAACCTGAGAAGCACGCAGAACGCCTCCTACCCTAGGACTTCCCAGTGTAGGAACTGGATACCGGCCTAAATGAGGGGTTAATGTTACGGTCATGTCTCTGGCATTGGCCTCAATTTTGGGTCGGTGAAAAGTGCGTTTCTGCGGGAGAGAAAGAGACTCTCTTTAAACAAAACCCCCCAATCCAAGGTGGGCTGCATAGGCCGAGGGATGTATGGCTAAAGGGGTTACATATTAGTCGTTACTATGTCAAACTCAGGTGAGGGCGCACACCTGTTTCAATCCAATGCCTTCTTGCGCTAAAGGGCTCTGGCGTAAGTGACCGTTTTTGTCCCTCTTCATCTCATTAGGTCCCGACGGCTTCTACGGCGGCCTAAGGACCGAACCATAGACATGAACTCAAATACACAAACCAAACAAACAAAACAACAACAAACAACAACTTCGGAGAAGTCTGGTAACGGACCCTCCACCCCAACTCCCTCGAAAAGAGGCAGACCTCTCGGCTCGACTAAATTGTCACAAGAAGCCAAGAGGCACAATACTAGTACCTTGCCTTCCTTCTTCAAGAAGAACGCGGCAGAAGAAGCCCTCCCTAATGGGGATACGGCAGCATCTACTTCGGGGACCAGCAAGCCGACGCCGGGCAATGCCTCCCCACCTCGCGCTGGCAAGCCAGCTAAACGGGTACGACCTCATGATCGACGCTACCGTGACCGTCGAAGGGCTAACTACATCCTTTCAACTGTTGGCAAAATCCCTGAGGTTCAAAGATCCACGGAGCAAAACCAATTGGTTCAAAAGGCCAAAAACCAACTGAACCAATCTCAGACCCCACAAGGGACTGCTTACATAAAACGTCAGCGATCCGCTGACGAACCTGGCATTGCCAGTTCTCATAAAAGATCAAAGATCCAAGAAAGAGTCCGGTACAGCGACATAGCCAGGAACAGTTTCACACGCGCCGTCGTAGACAACTCACATCCCAGCGGTAGCATCTCGTTTGATAACTGGAGGAAAGCTAACGCTAAGCTGCTTGTTGCGTACGCTAGTGTAATAAGGGACAATCCTGGCACTCCAGCAAGATGTACCGACGCAGGCTGGCATCTGAACAGAGTAAAGCTCATGGCATTCCACGACCAACGCTCGTTAGAGTTATTCGAAAAAGCTCTAACGGTCATTGGCGAAGTATGGCCAGGGGCTAAACTCTGTCTGGTAGAGCAGTGCGATATCCCCAACAGGCCTAGAGGTCGCATAAAAATCCCAGATATAATGGCTAGTAACCGAAAGGCAATCCTTGAGCTTCTGCAAATTTCCAACCCCAGCCCCGATGTGGAAAACTGGAAAATCTTGAAGGTATCGGAATCACGGAACACCTTCGTTCACGTCACCCTCCTCATCACCGATGAAAGCAGTGACCTAATAAAGGAAATGAACAACCTAATATTCTGCGGCTTCACCGAAACAATGATGTGGATATATAAAACAAAACATGCCACACAGACTGTAACCGCAGACGTGTCACCCACAGCTACAGTACCATCTGTCGCCCTGACACCAATAACTTCAACTCCCGCAGCTACATCAACAACTGCAACTCCCGCAGCTACAGCACCATCCGTCGCTCCGACACCAATAACCGCAGCTCCCGCTGAGGACAACCTCGCAGCGCCAAGCAACAATCCGGCAGATGAAGAGCACTGCTCAGATGCTGAATCCATGGCATCTACCATGGTCAGCTTAGGAGGGCTTTTCCAGGAGGCCGATGAGGATGACCTACTGATGAGCGATGACGACGACGCCAATAACACCGTCATTGAGCATTCTTCGGGTGGTACAGATAAACCTCCACCACTCTAAGAGTGCTTCAGCAGCACTTCAGGTACGTCTCTCCGAGCTCCAGGAGGACGTACTTCTCATCCAGGAGCCCTGGATAAATCAAAACAGAGTCTGTGGATTAAACCACAAAAATTATAGACTCTACCAAGGTAAGGTAAATGCTAAAATACGAGCGTGCATCCTAGTACGGAAACAGCTTGACGCATTCCTGCTAAATACTTTCGGTAAAGAAGATCTTAATTATAGGTTTAGAAATGAAACAATCAACCCTATGGATAGCTTCGGCATATCTTCTATACGAAGACCAAAACCCCCCATCAGAGGAACTGAAGAAAGCAGTACTAACGGCGGAACAGAATAAGACCACCCTCATTGTCGGAATGGATGCAAACGCACACCACACGCTGTGGGGAAACAATCAACAAACGAGGTGAGTTACTCTTTGATTATATTCTAAGTAGAAACTTAGTAGTGCATAACCAGGGAGATTCGCCCACCTTTATTAACTCGATCACTGAGCAGGTTATAGACCTGACAATTTCTAATGCCAAAAACGACTTGATATCAAACTGGCGGGTGGAGGATGTTCACTCCTTCTCCGACCACCAATACATTTCCTTTGAAATATCTGCTCAAATAACGAAGCCGATAGTAACCTTCAACAAGAGACGGATGAAATGGGACGTCTACAGGGAACACCTTGCAAGACTCCTACCGAATACAACTGATCTCACCATTGACAGCCCACAAAAGTTGGACAGCATGGTAGGTAAAGTTACAAAAGCCTTGGCCTTATGCACCAGGAAATCCTGCCCAAGACGAAAAGATGGGAAAAAGCAGAAGCCTCCATGGTGGAACGACGATATCTCTAGATCCCGTGCTTCCACCAGAAAATCCTTCAACAAGGCCAAGAGAACAGGCCAATGGGAGGAGTACAAGGAGAATCTAAGACTCTTCAAGAAACTACTAAAGAAGGCGAAAAGATCTTCATGGAGAAAATACACCAATGATGTCGAAAAAACCGCAGAGGTAAGTAGACTTAGGAAAGTATTATCCTCGACAACCAGCGCCCCGGCATACATAATGAAAAATGATGGTACCTGGACTGAATCCTCAAAGGAAACCTTGGAAATCCTATCGGATACCCACTTCCCTAGGGGAGAGTCCAACTCCATAACCGTCGCACCTACCGACTTATGCGATAGAATACCGGTAATTGAAAGGAACATGATCAAGGACGCCATCAACGACTTTGATCCCTACAAATCACCCGGTCCGGACGACATCATACCCGCCGAACTTCAACAGTCACTGGAGATACTATTGCCATGGCTGGAGGCTATTTTTAACGGCTGTGTGAAATTATCCTACCTACCAAAACGATGGAGAACGGCAAAGGTGGTCTTCATCCCAAAGGCGGGAAAGCCATCACACACTAAAGCGAAGGACTTCAGACCTATAAGTCTTACTTCATTCCTTTTGAAAACCCTTGAGAGAATCATGGACGACATCGTCAAAAATTGAATCGGCCCGGATCTCCTTTCGAATGCTCAGCATGCTTACACAAAAGGGAAATCGACAGAAACCGCACTCCATGCACTATTGTATCCCATAGAGAAATCGCTAGACAAGAAAGAATTTTCTCTAGTTGCCTTTATCAACAACATCGAACCCCTCTGCATCATGACAGAGCTCAACAGCCTACATATCAACTCACATACGCGCTCGACAAGAAGAGCAAATTCAAACAATTGGATCGTGTTCAACGGTCCTCTTGTCTCCTGATAACCGGATCTATGAGATCGACCCCCTCTAAGGCTCTCTACACGATACTCAATCTACTACCACCTGATCTGAGCTGCAAATGCTCCGCTCTCAAATCGGCTATTCGACTAAACGAGATTGATCATTGGGATCGTTCCATCGGACATTCAAAGATCCTGAACCATATCAACATCTCACTCGAAACTGACTACGTGCTAAATACACGGAAATCAAACGTTCTATACGAAACTAGAACGCCCTCCAGAAAGGAGTGGGCAGAGAACGAGAACGCAATGTATGGACCAATAAACATCTTTACCGATGGGTCCAAACTGGATGACAAGGTCGGCTACGGCATCTACTCCGCGGATCTGGGCCTAAATATAAGATCGAGAATTCCAGATTTCTGCAGCGTTTTCCAAGCGGAAATACTTGCTATTAAACGAGCCGCGGACGTGATCAACGTGAGGAAGATATCACAGGAGAAAATTCTCCTGTTTACGGATAGTCTAGCGGCGGTAAACTCGTTGAAGTCCTGTGACATCAAATCGAAAGTGGTCAGTGCCTGCCGGAAATCTCTTAACGAGATATCCAGGAACAACAGAGTTCTGGTTACGTGGATTCCCGGACACAGCGGAATCGAGGGCAACTGTAGAGCGGATGAAGAGGCCAGACAGGGCTCAGCCCTGCAGGAAAGCGACGTTGAACACGTAGCACTTCGCCCTATATCCACCTGTAAAAGTACCATTGAGAATCTAACGTTTGGAATTGCAAACGACAGATGGAGGAATGAAGAAACCTGTAGAAAGGCCAAAATGACTTGGCCAGAATACAACGCGAAACGTGCATCGTACCTGGTAAGTCTTGAGAGGGGCCAGATAAGGAAGATTATTGCCTTCCTGACGGGACATGGACCCATAGGCAGGCATGCGAGCAGAATGGGATTCGCAACGAAAAGCGAATGCTACTACTGCGGAAACAGTAGCAGTGAACCATCCACCGACCACATTATATGTGATTGCCCAGCGCTATACAGAAGGAGACTGGAAACCCTGGGGAAACCCTTCTTAAATGGTGTAGAAGAACTTGCATCGTTGGACATCGGAAGGATTAACAACTTTTGTAAAATTATCAACTGGAAGGATTGGATCGTAACTCCGGATTCCCAATCGACAACTGGCAACGCGATCAGTCAGCACACGCGCTGATAGCATAGGTTGAAGGGATGGCACAAATGCCCAACGGGTGTCACAATGGGTCCATAAGGACCTAAGTGTTCTCCTTTGAAGAAGGAGATGCCTGCATACCAACCAACCAACCAAATAAAATAAATAAAATAAATAAAAAAATAAAATAAATAAAATAAATAAAATAAATAAAATAAATAAAATAAATAAAATAAATAAAATAAATAAAATAAATAAAATAAATAAAATAAATAAAATAAATAAAATAAATAAAATAAATAAAATAAATAAAATAAATAAAATAAATAAAATAAATAAAATAAATAAAATAAATAAAATAAATAAAATAAATAAAATAAATAAAATAAATAAAATAAATAAAATAAATAAAATAAATAAAATAAATAAAATAAATAAAATAAATAAAATAAATAAAATAAATAAAATAAATAAAATAAACAAAATAAATAAAATAAGTAAAATAAAAAAAATAAATAAAATAAATAAAATAAACTCAGGTGAGGGCGCACACCTGTTTCAATCCAATGCCTTCTTGCGCTAAAGGGCTCTGGCGTAAGTGACCGTTTTTGTCCCTCTTCATCTCATTAGGTCCCGACGGCTTCTACGGCGGCCTAAGGACCGAACCATAAACATGAACTCAAATACACAAACTAAACAAACAAAACCACAACAAACAACAACTTCGGAGAAGTCTGGTAACGGACCCTCCACCCCAACTCCCTCGAAAAGAGGCAGACCTCTCGGCTCGACTAAATTGTCACAAGAAGCCAAGAGGCACAATACTAGTACCCTATCTTCCTTCTTCAGGAAGAACGCGGCAGAAGAAGCCCCCCCTAATGGGGATACGGCAGCATCTACTTCGGGGACCAGCAAGCCGACGCCGGGCAACGCCTCCCCACCTCGCGCTGGCAAGCCAGCTAAACGGGTACGACCTCATGATCGACGCTACCGTGACCGTCGAAGGGCCAACTACATCCTTTCAACTGTTGGCAAAATCCCTGAGGTTCAAAGATCCACGGAGCAAAACCAATTGGTTCAAAAGGCCAAAAACCTACTGAACCAATCTCAGACCCCACAAGGGACTGCTAACATAAAACGTCAGCGATCCGCTGATGAGCCTGGCATTGCCAGTTCACATAAAAGATCAAAGATCCAAGAAAGAGTCCGGTACAGCGACATAGCCAGGAACAGTCTCACACGCGCCGTCGTAGACAACTCACATCCCAGCGGTAGCATCTCGTTTGATAACTGGAGGAAAGCTAACGCTAAGCTGCTTGTTGCGTACGCTAGTGTAATAAGGGACAATCCTGGCACTCCAGCAAGATGTACTGACGCAGGCTGGCATCTGAACAGAGTAAAGCTCATGGCATTCCACGACCAACGCTCGTTAGAGTTATTCGAAAAGGCTCTAACGGTCATTGGCGAAGTATGGCCAGGGGCTAAACTCTGTCTGGTAGAGCAGTGCGATATCCCCAACAGGCCTAGAGGTCGTATAAAAATCCCAGATATAATGGCTAGTAACCGAAAGGCAATCCTTGAGCTTCTGCAAATTTCCAACCCCAGCCTCGATGTGGAAAACTGGAAAATCTTGAAGGTATCGGAATCACGGGACACCTTCGTTCACGTCACCCTCCTCATCACCGATGAAAGCAGTGACCTAATAAAGGAAATGAACAACCTAATATTCTGCGGCTTCACCGAAACAATGATGTGGATATATAAAACAAAACATGCCACACAGACTGTAACCGCAGACGTGCCACCCACAGCTACAGCACCATCTGTCGCTCTGACACCAATAACTGCAACTCCCGCAGCTACATCAACAACTGTAACTCCCGCAGCTACAGCACCATCCGTCGCTCCGACACCAATAACCGCAGCTCCCGCTGAGGACAACCTCGCAGCGCCAAGCAACAATCCGGCAGATGAAGAGCACTGCTCAGATGCTGAATCCATGGCATCTACCATGGTCAGCTTAGGAGGGCTTTTCCAGGAGGCCGATGAGGATGACCTACTGATGAGCGATGACGACGACGCCAACAACACCGTCATTGAGCATTCTTCGGGTGGTACATGTAAACCTCCACCACTCTAAGAGTGCTTCAGCAGCACTTCAGGTACGTCTCTCCGAGCTCCAGGAGGACGTACTTCTCATCCAGGAGCCCTGGATAAATCAAAACAGAGTCTGTGGATTAAACCACAAAAATTATAGACTCTACCAAGGTAAGGTAAATGCTAAAATACGAGCGTGTATCCTAGTACGGAAACAGCTTGACGCATTCCTGCTAAATACTTTCGGTAACGAAGATCTTACAATTATAGGTTTAGAAATGAAACAATCAACCCTATGGATAGCTTCGGCATATCTTCCTTACGAAGACCAAAACCCCCCATCAGAGGAACTGAAGAAAGCAGTACTAACGGCGGAACACAACAAGACCACCCTCATTGTCGGAATGGATGCAAACGCACACCACACGCTGTGGGGAGGTAAAACGATCAACAAACGAGGTGAGTTACTCTTTGATTATATTCTAAGTAGGAACTTAGTAGTGCATAACCAGGGAGATACGCCCACCTTTATTAACTCGATCACTGAGCAGGTCATAGACCTGACAATTTCTAATGCCAAAAACGACTTGATATCAAACTGGCGGGTGGAGGATGTTCACTCCTTCTCCGACCACCAATACATTTCCTTTGAAATATCTGCTCAAATAACGAAGCCGATAGTAACCTTCAACAAGAGACGGATGAAATGGGACGTCTACAGGGAACACCTTGCAAGACTCCTACCGAATACAACTGATCTCACCATTGACAGCCCACAAAAGTTGGACAGCATGGTAGGTAAAGTTACAAAAGCCTTGGCCTTATGCACCAGGAAATCCTGCCCAAGACGAAAAGATGGGAAAAAGCAGAAGCCTCCATGGTGGAACGACGATATCTCTAGATCCCGTGCTTCCACCAGAAAATCCTTCAACAAGGCCAAGAGAACAGGCCAATGGGAGGAGTACAAGGAGAATCTAAGACTCTTCAAGAAACTACTAAAGAAGGCGAAAAGATCTTCATGGAGGACATACACCAACGATGTCGAAAAAACCGCAGAGGTAAGTAGACTTAGGAAAGTATTATCCTCGACAACCAGCGCCCCGGCATACATAATGAAAAATGATGGTACCTGGACTGAATCCTCAAAGGAAACCTTGGAAATCCTATCGGATACCCACTTCCCCAGGGGAGAGTCCAACTCCATAACCGTCGCACCTACCGACTTATGCGACAGAATACCGGTAATTGAAAGGAACATGATCAAAGACGCCATCAACGACTTTGATCCCTACAAATCACCCGGTCCGGACGACATCATACCCGCCGAACTTCAACAGTCACTGGAGATACTATTGCCATGGCTGTGTGAAATTATCCTACCTACCAATACGATGGAGAACGGCAAAGGTGGTCTTCATCCCAAAGGCGGGAAAGCCATCACACACCAAAGCGAAGGACTTCAGACCTATAAGTCTTACTTCATTCCTTTTGAAAACCCTTGAGCGAATCATGGACGACATCATCAAAAATTCAATTGGCCCGGATCTCCTTTCGAATGCTCAGCATGCTTACACAAAGGGGAAATCGACAGAATCCGCACTCCATGCACTATTGTATCCCATAGAGAAATCGCTGGACAAGAAAGAATTTTCTCTGGTTGCATTTATGGACATAGAGGGAGCTTTCAACAACATCGAACCCCTCTGCATCATGACAGAGCTCAACAGCCTAAATATCAACTCACATATTAGCAAGCTGATTCGCAACATGCTATTAAAGAGAACTATTACCTCAAAGCTGGGAAATCACACCCTCACTAGAAGAGTGACTAGAGGCACCCCTCAAGGGGGAGTATTATCGCCGCTATTATGGAATTTTGCCGTCAACGACGTTCTCAAACGGTTGGAGTCGGAAGGATGTACAGTAGTAGCGTATGCAGACGATATAGCACTCTGCGTCTCTGGGGGAAGTTTATCTTGTCTCGAACAAAGGATGCAGGACTATATCAACATCCTGGCAAACTGGTGTGCCAGTAGAGGGCTCAATGCGAACCCGGACAAAACAGAACTGGTACTTTTCAGTCGGAAACAGAAATCGCCCGCTACATCCAACATCTATCTGGGCAACAAACAACTCAACTTCTCCGATACGGCGAACTACCTGGGCCTTATATTAGACAGGAAGCTTAATTGGAGACAGAATATTGAAAGCAGATCCAGCAAAGCACTCATAGCTTTATATACATGTCGTAAAGCTATCGGGAAAACATGGGGATTTAAACCCAAGGTAACACTCTGGATTTACAATGCTATAGTGAAGCCAATACTACAATACGGCTCTATAGTTTGGTGGTACGCGCTCGACAAGAAGAGCAAATTCAAACAACTGGATCGTGTTCAACGGTCCTCTTGTCTCCTGATAACCGGATGTATGAGATCGACCCCCTCTAAGGCTCTCTACACGATACTCAATCTACTACCACCTGATCTGAGCTGCAAATGCTCTGCTCTCAAATCGGCTATTCGACTAAACGAGATTGATCATTGGGATCGTTCCATCGGACATTCAAAGATCCTGAACCACATCAACATCTCACTCGAAACTGACTACGTGCTAAACACACGGAAATCAAACGTTCTATACGGAACTAGAACGCCCTCCAGAAAGGAGTGGGCAGAGAATGAGAACGCAATGTATGGACCAGTGAACATATTTACCGATGGGTCCAAACTGGATGACAAGGTCGGCTACGGTATCTACTCCGCGGATCTGGGCCTAAATATAAGATCAAGAATTCCAGATTTCTGCAGCGTTTTCCAAGCGGAAATACTTGCTATTAAACGAGCCGCGGACGTGATCAACGTGAGGAAGATATCACAGGAGGATATTCTCCTGTTCACGGATAGTCTAGCGGCGGTAAACTCGTTGAAGTCCTGTGACATCAAATCGAAAGTGGTCAGTGCCTGCCGGAAATCTCTTAACGAGATATCCAGGAACAACAGAGTTCTGGTTACGTGGATTCCCGGACACAGCGGAATCGAGGGCAACTGCAGAGCGGATGAAGAGGCCAGACAGGGCTCAGCCCTGCTGGAAAGCGACGTTGAACACGTAGCACTTCGCCCTATATCCACCTGTAAAAGTACCATTGAAAATCTAACGTTTAGAATTGCAAACGACAGATGGAAGAATGAAGAAACCTGTAGAAAGGCCAAAATGACTTGGCCAGAATACAACGCGAAACGTGCATCGTACCTGGTAAGTCTTGAGAGGGACCAGATAAGGAAGATTATTGCCTTCCTGACGGGACATGGACCCATAGGCAAGCATGCGAAAAGAATGGGATTCGCAACGAAAAGCGAATGCTACTACTGCGGAAACAGTAGCAGTGAACCATCCACCGACCACATTATTTGTGATTGCCCAGCGCTATACAGAAGGAGACTGGAAACCCTGGGGAAACCCTTTTTAAATGGTGTAGAAGAACTTGCATCGTTGGACATCGGAAGGATTAACAACTTTTGCAAAATTATCAACTGGACGGATTGGATCGAAACTCCGGATTCCCAATCGACAACTGGCAACGCGATCAGTCAGCACACGCGCTGATAGCATAGGTTGAAGGGATGGCACAAATGCCCAACGGGTGTCACAATGGGTCCATAGGGACCTAAGTGTTCTCCTTTGAAGAAGGAGATGCCTGCATACCAACCAACCAAGTAAAATAAATAAAATAAACAAAATAAATAAAATAAAGTGAACCATCCACCGACCAAATTATATGTGATTACCCAGCGCTATACAGAAGGAGACTGGAAACCCTGGGGAAACCCTTCTTAAATGGTGTAGAAGAACTTGCATCGTTGGACATCGGAAGGATTAACAACTTTTGTAAAATTATCAACTGGACGGATTGGATCGAAACTCCGGATTCCCAATCGACAACTGGCAACGCCATCAGTCAGCACACGCGCTGATAGTATAGGTTGAAGGGATGGCACAAATGCCCAACGGGTGTCACAATGGGTCCATAAGGACCTAAGTGTTCTCCTTTGAAGAAGGAGAAGCCTGCATACCAACCAACCAACCAAATAAAATAAATTAAATAAATAAAATAAAATAAATAAAATAAATAAAATAAATAAAATAAATAAAATAAATAAAATAAATAAAATAAATAAAATAAATAAAATAAATAAAATAAATAAAATAAATAAAATAAATAAAATAAATAAAATAAATAAAATAAATAAAATAAATAAAATAAATAAAATAAATAAAATAAATAAAATAAATAAAATAAATAAAATAAATAAAATAAATAAAATAAATAAAATAAATAAAATAAATAAAATAAATAAAATAAATAAAATAAATAAAATAAATAAAATAAATAAAATAAATAAAATAAATAAAATAAATAAAATAAATAAAATAAATAAAATAAATAAAATAAATAAAATAAATAAAATAAATAAAATAAATAAAATAAATAAAATAAATAAAATAAATAAAATAAATAAAATAAATAAAATAAATAAAATAAATAAAATAAATAAAATAAATAAAATAAATAAAATAAATAAACCCGTGTGGTTGGGTTATCCATCGGGCGCGTCACAGGTGGTGGATAGTGAAAGCCACGGCTATCTTCCGTGGTGAAGCGGGTCATAGCTTCGGTAAAAGCCCGCTCGCGAACCAACCTAGTTCCAGTTGCCGATCGGGGAATAAAAACCTGAGAAGCACGCAGAACGCCTCCTACCCTAGGACTTCCCAGTGTAGGAACTGGATACCGGCCTAAATGAGAGGTTAATGTTACGGTCATGTCTCTGGCATTGGCCTCAATTTTGGGACGGTGGAAAGTGCGTTTCTGCGGGAGAGAAAGAGACTCTCTTTAAACAAAACCCCCCAATCCAAGGTGGGCTGCATAGGCCGAGGGATGTATGGCTATAGGGGTTACATATTAGTCGTTACTATGTCAAACTCAGGTGAGGGCGCACACCTGTTTCAATCCAATGCCTTCTTGCGCTAAAGGGCTCTGGCGTAAGTGACCGTTTTTGTCCCTCTTCATCTCATTAGGTCCCGACGGCTTCTACGGCGGCCTAAGGACCGAACCATAAACATGAACTCAAATACACAAACTAAACAAACAAAACCACAACAAACAACAACTTCGGAGAAGTCTGGTAACGGACCCTCCACCCCAACTCCCTCGAAAAGAGGCAGACCTCTCGGCTCGACTAAATTGTCACAAGAAGCCAAGAGGCACAATACTAGTACCCTATCTTCCTTCTTCAGGAAGAACGCGGCAGAAGAAGCCCCCCCTAATGGGGATACGGCAGCATCTACTTCGGGGACCAGCAAGCCGACGCCGGGCAACGCCTCCCCACCTCGCGCTGGCAAGCCAGCTAAACGGGTACGACCTCATGATCGACGCTACCGTGACCGTCGAAGGGCCAACTACATCCTTTCAACTGTTGGCAAAATCCCTGAGGTTCAAAGATCCACGGAGCAAAACCAATTGGTTCAAAAGGCCAAAAACCTACTGAACCAATCTCAGACCCCACAAGGGACTGCTAACATAAAACGTCAGCGATCCGCTGATGAGCCTGGCATTGCCAGTTCACATAAAAGATCAAAGATCCAAGAAAGAGTCCGGTACAGCGACATAGCCAGGAACAGTCTCACACGCGCCGTCGTAGACAACTCACATCCCAGCGGTAGCATCTCGTTTGATAACTGGAGGAAAGCTAACGCTTAGCTGCTTGTTGCGTACGCTAGTGTAATAAGGGACAATCCTGGCACTCCAGCAAGATGTACTGACGCAGGCTGGCATCTGAACAGAGTAAAGCTCATGGCATTCCACGACCAACGCTCGTTAGAGTTATTCGAAAAGGCTCTAACGGTCATTGGCGAAGTATGGCCAGGGGCTAAACTCTGTCTGGTAGAGCAGTGCGATATCCCCAACAGGCCTAGAGGTCGTATAAAAATCCCAGATATAATGGCTAGTAACCGAAAGGCAATCCTTGAGCTTCTGCAAATTTCCAACCCCAGCCTCGATGTGGAAAACTGGAAAATCTTGAAGGTATCGGAATCACGGGACACCTTCGTTCACGTCACCCTCCTCATCACCGATGAAAGCAGTGACCTAATAAAGGAAATGAACAACCTAATATTCTGCGGCTTCACCGAAACAATGATGTGGATATATAAAACAAAACATGCCACACAGACTGTAACCGCAGACGTGCCACCCACAGCTACAGCACCATCTGTCGCTCTGACACCAATAACTGCAACTCCCGCAGCTACATCAACAACTGTAACTCCCGCAGCTACAGCACCATCCGTCGCTCCGACACCAATAACCGCAGCTCCCGCTGAGGACAATCTCGCAGCGCCAAGCAACAATCCGGCAGATGAAGAGCACTGCTCAGATGCTGAATCCATGGCATCTACCATGGTCAGCTTAGGAGGGCTTTTCCAGGAGGCCGATGAGGATGACCTACTGATGAGCGATGACGACGACGCCAACAACACCGTCATTGAGCATTCTTCGGGTGGTACAGATAAACCTCCACCACTCTAAGAGTGCTTCAGCAGCACTTCAGGTACGTCTCTCCGAGCTCCAGGAGGACGTACTTCTCATCCAGGAGCCCTGGATAAATCAAAACAGAGTCTGTGGATTAAACCACAAAAATTATAGACTCTACCAAGGTAAGGTAAATGCTAAAATACGAGCGTGTATCCTAGTACGGAAACAGCTTGACGCATTCCTGCTAAATACTTTCGGTAACGAAGATCTTACAATTATAGGTTTAGAAATGAAACAATCAACCCTATGGATAGCTTCGGCATATCTTCCTTACGAAGACCAAAACCCCCCATCAGAGGAACTGAAGAAAGCAGTACTAACGGCGGAACACAACAAGACCACCCTCATTGTCGGAATGGATGCAAACGCACACCACACGCTGTGGGGAGGTAAAACGATCAACAAACGAGGTGAGTTACTCTTTGATTATATTCTAAGTAGGAACTTAGTAGTGCATAACCAGGGAGATACGCCCACCTTTATTAACTCGATCACTGAGCAGGTCATAGACCTGACAATTTCTAATGCCAAAAACGACTTGATATCAAACTGGCGGGTGGAGGATGTTCACTCCTTCTCCGACCACCAATACATTTCCTTTGAAATATCTGCTCAAATAACGAAGCCGATAGTAACCTTCAACAAGAGACGGATGAAATGGGACGTCTACAGGGAACACCTTGCGAGACTCCTACCGAATACAACTGATCTCACCATTGACAGCCCACAAAAGTTGGACAGCATGGTAGGTAAAGTTACAAAAGCCTTGGCCTTATGCACCAGGAAATCCTGCCCAAGACGAAAAGATGGGAAAAAGCAGAAGCCTCCATGGTGGAACGACGATATCTCTAGATCCCGTGCTTCCACCAGAAAATCCTTCAACAAGGCCAAGAGAACAGGCCAATGGGAGGAGTACAAGGAGAATCTAAGACTCTTCAAGAAACTACTAAAGAAGGCGAAAAGATCTTCATGGAGGACATACACCAACGATGTCGAAAAAACCGCAGAGGTAAGTAGACTTAGGAAAGTATTATCCTCGACAACCAGCGCCCCGGCATACATAATGAAAAATGATGGTACCTGGACTGAATCCTCAAAGGAAACCTTGGAAATCCTATCGGATACCCACTTCCCCAGGGGAGAGTCCAACTCCATAACCGTCGCACCTACCGACTTATGCGACAGAATACCGGTAATTGAAAGGAACATGATCAAAGACGCCATCAACGACTTTGATCCCTACAAATCACCCGGTCCGGACGACATCATACCCGCCGAACTTCAACAGTCACTGGAGATACTATTGCCATGGCTGGAGGCTATTTTTAACGGCTGTGTGAAATTATCCTACCTACCAATACGATGGAGAACGGCAAAGGTGGTCTTCATCCCAAAGGCGGGAAAGCCATCACACACCAAAGCGAAGGACTTCAGACCTATAAGTCTTACTTCATTCCTTTTGAAAACCCTTGAGCGAATCATGGACGACATCATCAAAAATTCAATTGGCCCGGATCTCCTTTCGAATGCTCAGCATGCTTACACAAAGGGGAAATCGACAGAATCCGCACTCCATGCACTATTGTATCCCATAGAGAAATCGCTGGACAAGAAAGAATTTTCTCTGGTTGCATTTATGGACATAGAGGGAGCTTTCAACAACATCGAACCCCTCTGCATCATGACAGAGCTCAACAGCCTAAATATCAACTCACATATTAGCAAGCTGATTCGCAACATGCTATTAAAGAGAACTATTACCTCAAAGCTGGGAAATCACACCCTCACTAGAAGAGTGACTAGAGGCACCCCTCAAGGGGGAGTATTATCGCCGCTATTATGGAATTTTGCCGTCAACGACGTTCTCAAACGGTTGGAGTCGGAAGGATGTACAGTAGTAGCGTATGCAGACGATATAGCACTCTGCGTCTCTGGGGGAAGTTTATCTTGTCTCGAACAAAGGATGCAGGACTATATCAACATCCTGGCAAACTGGTGTGCCAGTAGAGGGCTCAATGCGAACCCGGACAAAACAGAACTGGTACTTTTCAGTCGGAAACAGAAATCGCCCGCTACATCCAACATCTATCTGGGCAACAAACAACTCAACTTCTCCGATACGGCGAACTACCTGGGCCTTATATTAGACAGGAAGCTTAATTGGAGACAGAATATTGAAAGCAGATCCAGCAAAGCACTCATAGCTTTATATACATGTCGTAAAGCTATCGGGAAAACATGGGGATTTAAACCCAAGGTAACACTCTGGATTTACAATGCTATAGTGAAGCCAATACTACAATACGGCTCTATAGTTTGGTGGTACGCGCTCGACAAGAAGAGCAAATTCAAACAACTGGATCGTGTTCAACGGTCCTCTTGTCTCCTGATAACCGGATGTATGAGATCGACCCCCTCTAAGGCTCTCTACACGATACTCAATCTACTACCACCTGATCTGAGCTGCAAATGCTCTGCTCTCAAATCGGCTATTCGACTAAACGAGATTGATCATTGGGATCGTTCCATCGGACATTCAAAGATCCTGAACCACATCAACATCTCACTCGAAACTGACTACGTGCTAAACACACGGAAATCAAACGTTCTATACGGAACTAGAACGCCCTCCAGAAAGGAGTGGGCAGAGAATGAGAACGCAATGTATGGACCAATGAACATATTTACCGATGGGTCCAAACTGGATGACAAGGTCGGCTACGGTATCTACTCCGCGGATCTGGGCCTAAATATAAGATCAAGAATTCCAGATTTCTGCAGCGTTTTCCAAGCGGAAATACTTGCTATTAAACGAGCCGCGGACGTGATCAACGTGAGGAAGATATCACAGGAGGATATTCTCCTGTTCACGGATAGTCTAGCGGCGGTAAACTCGTTGAAGTCCTGTGACATCAAATCGAAAGTGGTCAGTGCCTGCCGGAAATCTCTTAACGAGATATCCAGGAACAACAGAGTTCTGGTTACGTGGATTCCCGGACACAGCGGAATCGAGGGCAACTGCAGAGCGGATGAAGAGGCCAGACAGGGCTCAGCCCTGCTGGAAAGCGACGTTGAACACGTAGCACTTCGCCCTATATCCACCTGTAAAAGTACCATTGAAAATCTAACGTTTAGAATTGCAAACGACAGATGGAAGAATGAAGAAACCTGTAGAAAGGCCAAAATGACTTGGCCAGAATACAACGCGAAACGTGCATCGTACCTGGTAAGTCTTGAGAGGGACCAGATAAGGAAGATTATTGCCTTCCTGACGGGACATGGACCCATAGGCAAGCATGCGAAAAGAATGGGATTCGCAACGAAAAGCGAATGCTACTACTGCGGAAACAGTAGCAGTGAACCATCCACCGACCACATTATTTGTGATTGCCCAGCGCTATACAGAAGGAGACTGGAAACCCTGGGGAAACCCTTTTTAAATGGTGTAGAAGAACTTGCATCGTTGGACATCGGAAGGATTAACAACTTTTGCAAAATTATCAACTGGACGGATTGGATCGAAACTCCGGATTCCCAATCGACAACTGGCAACGCGATCAGTCAGCACACGCGCTGATAGCATAGGTTAAAGGGATGGCACAAATGCCCAACGGGTGTCACAATGGGTCCATAGGGACCTAAGTGTTCTCCTTTGAAGAAGGAGATGCCTGCATACCAACCAACCAAAATAAATAAAATAAATAAAATAAATAAAATAAATAAAATAAGTAAAATAAATAAAATAAACAAAATATATAAAATAAAGTGAACCATCCACCGACCAAATTATATGTGATTACCCAGCGCTATACAGAAGGAGACTGGAAACCCTTCTTAAATGGTGTAGAAGAACTTGCATCGTTGGACATCGGAAGGATTAACAACTTTTGTAAAATTATCAACTGGACGGATTGGATCGAAACTCCGGATTCCCAATCGACAACTGGCAACGCCATCAGTCAGCACACGCGCTGATAGTATAGGTTGAAGGGATGGCACAAATGCCCAACGGGTGTCACAATGGGTCCATAAGGACCTAAGTGTTCTCCTTTGAAGAAGGAGAAGCCTGCATACCAACCAACCAACCAAATAAAATAAATTAAATAAATAAAATAAAATAAATAAAATAAATAAAATAAATAAAATAAATAAAATAAATAAAATAAATAAAATAAATAAAATAAATAAAATAAATAAAATAAATAAAATAAATAAAATAAATAAAATAAATAAAATAAATATAATAAATAAAATAAATAAAATAAATAAAATAAATAAAATAAATAAAATAAATAAAATAAATAAAATAAAACAATAAAATAATTTAAATTAATTAAATAAAGATAAAAGTAAACGAAACAAAAATAAAAAACAGATAAAATAAAATAATTTAAAAAAAGTAGTTATTTTAGCCTTTGCTTGATTAAATAGCTTATCATTTTCTGGAGTTCAGTTTGCTCTTCTAATATTTATTGTTAGTCGATAATAATAATTTTTTTTGTATTTTTTTATAAGAAAAATTATCGTTATTACATTATTTGAAATTGTCGTTTTAACTGCTTATTTGTTGTTTTATAAAAACTTAGCCCTTCACAAGCATTGATTGGTTCATAATAAATATGAATGTATATAAAACAAGCTTGGACGCCTATTGTTTTTAAAAATATAGCCTATGGCACTCAGTGATAACACAGCATTCGACTGGTGAAAAAGTTTTTAAAATCGAATGTGCAGTTTAGGAGATTACCCCCTACGTACAAACAAACCAACTAACTCACAAACATCTTCTCATTATAATATTAGGTAAGGTTAAATAAAACTATTTACAAAAAAAATACAAATTATTTACCACTTACCTGTGATTGATTTAGTTTTTGTGCCACATTCTGACTTTGTATAGTCACATTTAAAATATCCTCCGGTTTAGCACACACCAATTGTTTTTTAGCTATTCTCATTTCTACAATTATTTTACGCACTATCTGCTTGAATCTAGGCAATTTGTGTAGAATCGATAGTTTACGCAAACCTTCCTGTTCCAAACTTACTGCTGGTCGTATTTCATACAATAGAAAACGTAAACGCTCCAACATTGGGGCGCATACTTCTTTGTAACTGCGATTTAACTGTTGTCTTATTCTGACCACAGACCATTTTGTTTGGTATATTAAGCGTATAATCTCTGAAATTTGTTTAGGCAATTTACCACATGTGTTCGCCGTTACCCCCGTTAAATCTCTTTCGATGGTGGTCAATATCAAACCGCCTAGGCTTTGGTGTCTAATTAAAACCGCTGTAAGTAGACGTTCTAATTCTTGTACCGGGTGTTCGGGAGGAAATTCTTGGTGCCATATAAGGTTGTTATCTTTGCAGAAACGTTCTGATATTGTCATCCAGGTGACAACTAACGGATCCGTCAAACGTCCATCTGAGAGGCCAGAGATTAATGTTTCTATGCGCTGTTGTACATTGTTTGCCGACAACACTACAGCGCCCACAGTGGCTATAGTATGTGCTGGAGGTTCTGTGGGTGTACTGCCAGCCGTACTGGCACTACTTCGCGCTTCTCCCTTTTCTTCGTCGAATGGATTACTGGGTTGTAATACTTGAAGTCCACCTCGCAGAATGCTAGATTTAATAATGGTTTTACACTGTAACTCGGCTGGCTGTGGCGGCGGTCCAATTTGTAAGGAGTTGGCCACAAGACCCAATAAATAGGCCAAAGCCCGTTCGGAATTAAAATGAGTGAGTACTTTACTTTGTTGTAAATGAGGCTGAAATTATATAATAAATACATTTTAATTGAATAATGTTCAGCAGTCATACAATATTTATATACCTTTTCTTCACTTATGTTGGGAGCATAACGTCCTACTTTATGATGATTTAATATATACTCCAAAGATGTTCGATAACTACTTGTACCCAATTCCGACGAGAGGTCTTTGCCGATATTTTCAGTGAGATAATCATTTACGCCAGCATTTTCACTTCTTAAAAGTTTATATTTTTTAAATTTATTATTTTATATAAAATTAGATTCTATTACTTACAGATAATCATTTATGTCACACACGTATCCATTTAGTATTATCCATTTGCCACCGTCCAAAATATGATTTTCAAAATCATTTTTGCGTATTAGCATCAGTTCTTCAGTTTGATTTGATGTTGAGGACGTTTTTAAATTGCCCCGGCAAATAATACCCGGCCAGCCCAAATCATCAGAGTCTTGTATATCGCTATCACATATAAGACGATTTAAATTATCCAAAGCATGGAGTAAAGGAACACAATGATGTGACCAGTCAAAAGCCGGCATTAACGAGGGACGATCCCTTTTCAAAATAATAAGGCCAATCAATAGTTCATACAAAAGCGTATCGGAAATATCAGTCATTAGAATGTCTGCAACACCCTCCTTTCCCTGTAGAGCGATCTCGTGAGCTTTTTGTAAGGAATGTATGCATAAGCTAATAGCACTTTGGATATATTTACTAAGCAGCAGTTCGGCACCGGTCAGATCTTCAGTTTTGGGGCATTGGTGGATGTGAGAAAACAGTAAGCGCTGGAATCTGTGAAGTAAGTCCAGACTAGGGCTAGAATGTTCCTGCGCTTGTAGAGATGATAGCGATGTTAAGGGGGGAATTTCTTCTTCGGCTTTCATAATACCAGTACTGAGTAGCAATTGTGTTAGCTTAGCTTGAGATAATGCGGAATTATTGCGCAACAATTGCTTAATTAAATGTAAAAGCGGCAGATTATGGCCATTGTCAGCACAGTCGTTGCATTCCAAACGTATGGCTTGTCGTAAAGCCGTCTCCAGCCCACCTTCTGCCATAAGTGAACCCACAAGAAGGTCTGTCATAAAACGATGACCGGCCGTAGAAATACCTGGTTCAGACGGTAGCAAAGATGTCAATGTCTGCGCTCTTTCGGAGGCTGTTGGTAGCAGAACACTCCAACCAACTTGTAAGGCCCATTGAGCTGCCTCTTGCATAGTTTTTATTACGTTGGCTCCCCCAGCCAAACTTAAGATTCGTGTTTTCAGGCTTATCAGCAGACGAGAACCCTCAGAGAGACCCACTGTCTTTGGGGATATGCAGTTTGCAATTAACGCATGCAATTGTAGCCTCAATAGGTTTAAGCAAGCCACAGCCACACATTCAGCCTCTTGATTGGGCGTCTGACGGTTGTTAGAATCTTGGCCACAGACCATGCCCAACAGTTGGTCCAGAAGGCGAAATGTGTGTTCGCTTAGATCAATGACAAACGGTATACGTGCGGGAATTCCTTGTATGGAGGTTTGGCTCCAAATAATACTTTGTGCGGCACCACAAGCGATGCCAAAGGCATATACCGTGGGATGTGTTGCCAAAATGGGCTGTTTCACCAACGGATCTTTACAAATTGAGGGCGGGCATATTTGCTGATAGTCATTGCGGCCCCAGCCAAACACTTCCCCGCCAGCACTTAGGGCCAAGCAATGTGAAACTCCTATAGCCACGTCGATTATAACCTTCGATTGTAGAGATGCTATCAATTTAGGGGTACTTAGGCATTGCACTTGCTTATCAAGATGGCTGTGACCTAAACGACCACCGCCCGACTTTCCCCATGAGTACAACTTTCCGTCACACGTCAGAGCCACCGAGAATTGGGCTCCAGCGAAAACCCTCTGTACTCGAGGTAGAACGTCAATAAGTTGCGGCAAAGGCGAACCATTGCAGGAGCCATTACCAAGTTTACCAAAATCACCATCACCCCAGGCATAGACCAAACCCGTGGAGGTCACAGCTAATGTATGGGCATCTCCGCTACCCAAAGCTACATCGACGATTTTATGCTCTGATACTGCAGCCACTTGCATGGGTAATAGTTTGTCATCAGAATTACCATGACCTAGACGTCCATAAGTGCCTCGACCCCAGGTATATAAGGCGCCATTGTATGTGATGGCAGCACTGTAGGAGCAACCAATGTGTACGGATTTGACAGTGCTTTCAAGAGTATTTATTTTTGTAGGATGTTCTCGGGGTAGCGTATCACCATGACCCAAGCGACCACCAACGCCATTTCCCCAGGAGTAAGCGTTGCCTGGAATGAAATAAAATTCTTAATACCGTTTTGGATTGGACGTAAATTAAAATTTATTTTTACAAATCGCTGATTTCATGGGCGATGAAACGATCAAATGCATAAGACGAGTCTTACTATCGATACTTTAATTGTAATGTAGGCTTAGTTGACTTAGCATTATATCAATCAAATAGAGCTTTTGAATGCTAAAATCTATATTAAACTTACAGTTTACACTGAGCATTGTTTATTAAGGTATCGATATGTAGGGTATATGAAAGCCCTTAAATATAAAAATACATTTAAACATCTTACCCATGCTATCTACAGCGATGTAATGCCGTCCCTCACAATGGGCAGCCACCGATATTATATGCACTTCGGCCAATTCCTCAATGAGCATAGGTTCCGTTTCCGGTTTCGATATGCGCCAAGTATACATTTTTCCATCTTGTGTTAAAAATAATACATATTCTTCCGATATAACCACTTGTTGTACTTGAAAATAGAAATTCAATACTGGTGCCGAATATTGAGTGAAAGTTGTTTGAGATCCCGGCACTGGTAGGCCAACCGCCGGCTCGGCTGTAAATCCGTATTGGTGAGGATTTAGTGATAGCCAACCCAATGCATAGATACGCTGCTCATGCAATTGTGGTGTACTTGCTGACATATTGTTATTGTTGTTATTTGTGGCGACAGAACCACCAGCACCACAAGTAGCGCTTTCCTGAGAATTTTGATTTATTATCGAGGTCTTCACTACATTAGATGCTGTACCATATTTGTTTACAACATTATAGTTAGTCTGTATGGAATGTCCTGTGGGCATATGAGGCTTAGCCAAACGATCTAAATGAGAGACAATGATAACGGCCGCTTGTTTTAAATCCACATTTGTTGTGTCCAACTCTGGTAGTGTCAGAAAACGGAGAAAACATTCTGTAGCACTTGAGGGCATAACATCTGAGGCGTTATTCGAAGCTAAGCCATAGTCTCCAATAGTTTCATAACGCCTTAATATCGGCACCAAAGGAGCTCCAGAATTTTGTGGCACATCACGGTTGTCATCGGTAGATTTATCTTTTTCCCAAAGTGTTAGCAACAACACAACGGCTTCCAATGAAGCAGCTAAGCTTCCTTTTTGTGCTCCCAATTCGAGGAGTAAGCATAGAGCAGTATGGCGATCTTCTTTGGGTGCCAAACAGCGGCCGTTAAGAGGATCGCCAAGAGCGACTTGTCTTAGAAATTTAATGGAACGTTCGAGAACTTCAATCCAAAGTGGTGAAACCTAGTGATTAGAGAAGAAACAAACAAAACAAAACAATATAAATAAAAAAAAATACATGTAACTGGCGATGTATGAGATAATAATTTGTAAGCAATACACTAAACAAGTGAAATAGTAGGAATCTGACAATGCCGTTAAAATGGAGAATTTAAAAAAAAATTATAATGTTAATATAAAAAAATATATTTTTATATAACAAATATATAAAAAAACCTATTAATGATAATATTGTGGAGATCATTTGTGGATACTAAGAAGATTTATAACCATAAATAATCGTTTATTACTCGGAATTCTTTGACGATGTTAAAAAATTATGTTGCAATGTATTTCTTAGCTTTGCTACACAAACTATAAAAGAGTGCTCAACAATGCACCATTTCCAATTGAAATCCCAGAAAAAAAATTGAAATTCAAAAATTTTATTTTATTTTCAAACAATCTATTTGAAATTCAAAACACATCAATTAAAATACGAAATTTATCAATTGAAATCCAAAACTCTTCTGTCAAATTATGAGTTTTGAATGTTAATTGATGTGTTTTTAATTTCAATTGATATGTTTTGAATTTTAATTGATGTGTTTTGATTTTTAAATAGAAAATAATTATTTCAATATTAAGATCTAAGACTAGTTTTGAATTTTAAATGGAATATTTGAATTTTGAGTTTAAACGTTCTATTAAGACTTGAGAGTTTTTAAAAGAATTTAGAAATCGATAGCCACCACGAAGTTACACTGGTTTATAGAATTTAATTACACTGTACACTTGTAGTTACGTATGTAACTATGCTTATTTTATGTACTACACCATTTCCAATTGTAATTCTGAATGCATCAATTGAAATTTAAGAATTTCCATTTGAAATTCAAAAAACAGCAGTTGAAACTCAATAATTGTCAATAAAATTCAAAACTCTTTAATTGAAATTCTGAAGACATCAATTGAAAGTTAGTCAATTGAAATATGCAAAACTCCTTAATATATCAACAGCAATACACTTTACCCAAAACTTAGATGTGAATATTATTTATACTTATGATCATTTTTTATTATCTTGCAACTGATGAGTTTTGAATTTTAGTTAATCAGTTTTGATATTCAATTAATAATTTTTGAATTTCAACTGACGAGTTTTGAAATTCTATTGATGAATTTTTTATTTGAATTGACGAATTTTGAATTTCAAAATTCATTTAACGACTTTTTGAATTTCAAATGAAGGTTTTTTGTATTTCAAATGGAATGGTTGAAAAAAAAACAACTTGTCTCAAATAAAATGATTGAAATTTAAATATAATTTTTGATTTTCCCTGAAATTCAATTGGAAATGGTGTAGTGTTTAAAACCACTACCATACACAAGATAGCATCATCTATAGTATCATTTACACTGCGCACTAACACATACATATCATTCAAAATATTTATCATATATATTCATAAAAATATTTGTGAAATCTTAGTTTGACAAGTGTCTAAGGGTTACATGGTGAGTTAGCCAACTTATTGCCTTTCTAGAATTATTTTTTGGCAAAGATGGTGGTGGTATTTTATAAAAAATGTGTTTTGTTTTTAAGCAATTGCTATTTAAGATAATATGTATATCAATCGTAAACAAAGACTTCTGTCCTTTGTGAATGCTTCGCAGTAGTGATGCTGATGAACTTAGACAAAGGATACGAATATTAAAAAAAAGCACATTACTAAATATGTCTGCACATACAGACATACATATTTGCTGTACTATTATTGCAATGAGAAATTGGAGAGGAAAAAAAGTTCAAAAGTTTAGCTATAATAGATATGGTGTAATAATTTTTACTTTAAAATGTTTGCCTACATTGTTAAGTCTTTCTTGTAAGATAATTTAGTGCCGACAAACGCAAGTTGTTCTATGTCCAGCCTATTTTTTTCTAAATTATTTCTAGATTTGTATATTTCAAATGCTTTTTCAAAATCGGATCACAGATAAGAAAGAAGTAAAACATCATAACTCTAATAAAACGCCACGATATAACCCCCAATGGAATAAACCCCAAAATTAGGAAATGAAAAAATCCCCAATGAAATAACCCCCAAAATCAAATGAAATAATACCTAACAATACAAATGAAGTACAGCCAAAGGAGATGAAAAAAATACCAAATTAGAAATGAAAAATCCCCTAAATTAAAAATGAAAGAAACCCCAACAGATTACGGTGTTATTGCTTAATGAAATATTATCCAAAGTAAAATAAACACCAGAAAGTATTAAGTAAACAGCAAAACTAACTAACAAACCGTAATAAAACTATCCCCAAAAAGTTAATTTTTGTGACTTATTTAATTTGGAAATTTTTTTCATTATGAATTAACAAATTTCTTCTCTGTTACTAAACATAGAGCTTCTTTCATTTTACACAAAAAGTTAAAAACAAATTTGTTCATAGTGTTTTATCTACTTGAGACCAACCACAGTCACATGGATTTGCAAAAATTCAAAAATTTTTAAATAAGACATTTGTTCTTGTTATTCTTGTAGATGAGTTAATTTACCATCCTATATATCAATAATACAAATCTAGTTTCAAACTTGCATTAGTTCCTACTTGGTATTAATAACGCTAAAGCCAATACAAACACAAAACCACTGGCGCCTTCTTGAATAAATCAAAAATATTTTGTAGTATTTTTTTCGTACTTGAGGGGGGGAAATACCAGATTTAGCAATCTACAAAACCATAAGTTTACAACTCGCAAAACCTCAAGTTATTGCGCTGTGTAATTGTCACAACTTAGTTCTTGACTTAAAAAAATCATATAACATTTTATAGTTTATAAACATTAAATCAGTTATTGTGTAGTTCTAAATCAAATATTTTAATCCCCCTGTTTCTATTAAGAGTAACTTTTTCTTAAACATACGTTTCGCTTTCTTCAATTACCTTCTACAAATAGCATATTACTTTTAAGGTCCCTCCATATTATTTTTGAATAAAAACTTTTTTTTAAGGAAAACATTTTACAAACACAAAATCTGACTCACCTGTGAAGTGTCAAATAGCAGAGCTTCTGGCAAATCCTGCAACGATTCCAAAGCTTCACACAGCAACTCACTGCACATTTCGGTGTCTTCGCCAGAACGCCATGCTCGACGTAGAAAAAAGAATGAGAAATTCAAAGCAGCTCTAGTGCAGACACGAGCTAAGCCCAAAGTTGCACGCTCGCTATCTCGCACCGGTGATCTCAGCTCTTGTGACGATGGCTGCCGATATTTTCCGAAACGATCTCTGGACGAAAAGTGACTTTCGTCCGACATCCTATTTATGTTTTTATCACCAGGATTTAAGAATGGATTGTTTGAATTCATTGGTGGTATATCCGATGATTGTGTTTGTTGTTGCTGATGTTGTTGTTGCTGTTGCAATTGTTGCTGTTGTTGTTGCTTACAACGCGCCAAGGCCACAAAGTAGCGTTCATAGATGAACAACTGCTCACGCAAGTGAATGGACGAGAGACAGTTGCCAGCCGCCTGCAATGCAATATCATGGAGCTCATTGAGCAAGGTTTTCTGACATTCTACTTTAGCTGGGGTGTTTGGTGTCTGGCCCCATAGCCATGACTCAAATATAGCATCACTAGCGATACGTTGGGCTGCAGCCGCGGCTGCTTGCGCTTGAGTGGTAATCTTCTTAATGGTTGCATCCGAATCCAAACTGTGGCAAGCAGTGCAGTTGCAAGCCGACAAGGGACCACAATAGTCAGTGGATGGGCAGCAGGAACATTGCAACTTCTGGACACCACAGTAATGTTTGCCATCGTCGCCCAGATAGGATAGATTTCCAGCGGCATTGAGAACAGGCGCTGCTGGCGAAGACACCAGCTCACAATCCTGAATCAGATTGTTCCATAGTATAGCCGCATCTTCGGGGTTACGTAGGCTGGAGATTAGGTCAGCACGAACCCATTTGGTATCGAGACAGGGCAGGGGTCTCAAATATAAATCCGCATTATTTGAATTTGCTGACATCTTTGTGTAATTGGTCACGATTCATTGGCTCCTCCACTATGCCATATATGACAACATTTTCCACTCACAAGATTGCTCGCAGCTTACAATGATACGTCGTAATTCAATTCAAGCCCAATGAGATCAATTTTCAAATTTAATCGGAACGTGTAACTGCTGTTGTTGTTGTTGTTGTTGTTATTGTTGCAGTTGTTGTTATTCCATGATACGAAACGAGAAAATGATAATGTTGAATTAATATAAAAGATTGCAAATGATTTGTATATTCCAATCAATGCCTTTAACCTCCTCACGTTGTTGTCATTCCAAAAACAAAATTAAACGAAAAAGTAACTAACCAAGTGAATTTATACCCGACTGCGGCGTTATTATTGTTTATTTTTGAACACTTCGCCTCTCCACCATATACTTCACCTCCCCCCACCAAATGCAGTTGCATAGAACGGGGCAGAACACAATGACACCAAAATATCGAACAGAAAAAGAGATGGGGCCCCCTCTCCGTTTGACTGTTCTCTCGGGTTTGTAACAAAAGAATGAATTAGTGAGCGGTTTGAGGTTACTATAGCAGCAGCCTAGTGGATGGAGTCTTGATATTTGTTTTTATACCTGGTTATTTACTGAAGGTGCTGCCACATTGACAAGAGTGTGCGACTCCAACTGAACGAATTTGGGGAAATGTTTGAACTGTTACATTGTTGAAATTCATTATGGGAATTGTTCTATGACAAAATTAGAGAAAATATGTATATGAAGCGAATTGACAAACGAAATGGAATACAGCTACAGGTGTATTACCTATCTCTCACTCTATCTCTCTCTCCCTTCTAATAAGAATGATAGTTCCAAAATAAAATATCACTTAGCAACTAATTTTGGAAAAAATGCCACCCTTCTAGTAAACTTTCTCCTCTACCGCAAAAATTTAGTTCAAAGCTGTTGGTACCAGGGACAATGGCGATACAGAGATGCCCAAAACGGCCCCTTTGGAATATACTTGTATTTTCAGTTGCGCGTTTCGTAATGATCGAAATAATAATATTTAAAAAGATATGCCAATAACATGAAAGGACACTTCCACCTCCTATACAAATTAAATTAAGAAAAATATAAGTTTTTCTCTTCAGGATATATGAAAGTGGGCGTATCCTTTAAGATAATTGCATATAATTCAACACAGTTGTCTTCTTTGATATAGAGTACATCCTCCATTGATTTCTCTTCGGAGAATTTTGAAAATTTGTTTATTAAGATTTATGAAGACACGCTTGAAAAAATGGTAATACCATCTTTTCAAATTTTGAAATTCATGTGAACCAGCACTACATTTCAAATCAAATATAGTTATCCAAATACTAAATAAGTCAGAGTCAATGCTATTAAAAATCCAAAAACTTTAGTTCACGGAACTAATATTAAATAATGAATCATTCCTCTTACTTTTGTTAAAAATGGCATATATCATACTTATGCTCTTAAAACTACTTATATGACATAAAAGCTGTAATTTTAAGTACGATATTCAAAAATCGTAATTTTTAGAGTAAACATAGAAAATCGTCATTTATCAATTAAATCAAATCTGACAGCTATGCTGTCCCCTACCGTTTATCGCATAGTGTAATTAAACGTTTTCAAAACGAATATCTTTAGGAATAACAGCTTTTTTTAATAATAAATTTTCTATTTATGAATTATTACAAAAAATTACAGGGCAATTTCACGTTATTAAAACAAATAAAAATTTTAAAAAAAGTAGTGGTATTATTTCCAACAACTAAACAAATTGCTGCCAAAAAAAACACTTTTTTTTTTAATTTTTTGCAACATCTAACTATTTTTTACTATTTCGTATAGTTTTTGTTGCTGTTATGTGTTTCTTCTTAATTGTATTTTTTAAAGCAAGAATTGCTCATGAAAATCAGTAAAAAAAATCAGTTATATGACAAAACAAAACGTAACTTAACAGAATTTAATATAGTGCAAAAGTAGTCATTATTGACAATTTAAAAGTATGTTTTGCTCCAGATAAATCAACTTGAAATCGAAACCAAGAACGAAAGTAACTTAAGAATAGTTTGTTTTCTGCAGATTCCGAAATTACGTTAAAAGATTAATAATTACTATTATACAAAATGTATGTAGTAGATTTAATCAGCTGATCTCTTCTGTTAAGTTTTGTTAAGTTAAGTCAAGACTGATTTAACCATAAGTCCGGCTAAAATTTTGAACATTAATTGCATTAAAAAAATACATATTTTAATATATTTCCGGTTTTATTATGACGTGTTTTCCTTCTCCTGCATATATGGTACATTAGATAGGGTCGCTTTATATGGCGGAAAAAAGTTTATGTTTTCAGCCCCCCAGTGCACCCTACGACGCCCCGAAATAGTATTTATTATATTGTATCAACATTTGATAACCGCTCGAAACGATGCCCATATTGTTATTCATGGTTAACTAAGGGCTACATTTAGCTTATTGGACATTTTTGACCCCGACCTCAATTTTAGTTTTTGATTTCTATACAGTTAGTTTTAGTTTTAGTTTTAAGTTTTTTCTTTTTCTTTTTGTTACATAATTAATTAATAGTTTTATAACTTAATTATACAAGTCTTTTGTTTAATAACTCTATCAACATGTTGTCCTCAAGGGCGTTAGTTGATTAATAAATGAATAAATAAATAAATAAATAAATAAAAACTTTTCGGGGGGTCGTAGGGTGCACGGATCCGAAAAAAAAACTGGGGGGGAGAAAACATCAATTTTTTTGGCACTATCTACTGTACATTAGGGGTATAACAAAATTTTGGCCCTAGTACCACGCTATGGCGAAGGTTGTGTTATTTACGAAAAAATTATTTTGGGGTCATTTCGGATAAAAAACCTCACCCACGAAAACGATTTTCTAAAATCTCCCAAAAAAAAAAACATTCGTTTTAAATAAAAAACTTTAAATACTTTATTAATAAAGTAAAATAGTAAACTGAAAAATTTTTATGTTACTCCACAAATCGCAGTTCTTTTGAGATAACTTTATACCTCTTTGTTTTTGATTTTTCTGAAGCAGCTAAAGCATGAAATCTAACAATTATCATTTTTTGGGTTAGCATTTTGCTTAGTTGATGTAATGGAATGACGAATGTCTGGAATGTTTCTCCACATTATTGTGCTATCTTTAAATTTGGTCAAAGCCTTTGTCCAAATTTTTGCATTTTTTAAAACGCTTAAAGCGCTTCTTTTAAAATCCATTGTTTTTAAGTATTAAACACAAACTCGGAATATAATTTTCTTTGAATAATAAAAACAATTAAAGTACATGACGTAATTATCAATGACATACATTCAGCTTCCTAAATACATATTTACACAAATATTAAATGCACCTTGATATATTGATAAAAAAAAGTTTTTTGCGCTTTTTAGCTAAATAAATAAAAAAAATCATTCAAAAACTTTACCGCGTTTGGTGGGTGAACTTTTTTGACAACTGCGAAAAAATAATACCATTTTTTTATATAATTTTCAATGGCCTATTCGACTATGCTAGGGCCATTTGGATATTTGCAAAAAATTGCAAAAAGTTATACCCCTACTGTACATGTTTCGAAATGGTGATAATAAAACGCTAAAACCATTATGGCAAAAAATTAAATGTCAAATTTTAAAAACTTTATGGGAAGTTGATTCAGAATATTAAAACCACACAAAAGTCCTAAAGGACATATCCCCTAGGGGTCCATGTTGCCAATTTTGAACTTGATATTAAGTTTTCTGTGACCAAAATGAAGAGTATGAACATGCACTTTTTCCAACCTGATATCATCCAAAGTTATTACCGATACCGAAAAATATTCCTAAATTAAAATTGGCTGATGGGCATAATATGAAGCGGATCGCCGATGTGAAAAAAGTATATCATTCGCTTTGGCTTGGTCCAATCATCGGAATGGTAGGTAAAGTTGAGACCTTGGGTTTGTTTTGATGACACTATATATAAAAATTTTAAAACATATATTGTTATGTTGTCCTTATGGCCCTACAAAGTTTAAAAACATATTTGGGAGGCGTAGAATTTTTTTTTTTTTTTTTGCTCCTACCCCATATTCTCGATTTTTGCATGATTTGATTCCTTTCCCGGGAAATGCTTACTGATCTGAAGCTTTTTGAAATTTAAAATACAGTAAATTAAATTTTACTACTTTCCTAAAAGTCTAACAAAAGAAAGAAAATGTATTATATGACAACAACATGGGATTTTGGGCTTTTTATCTTCTATATTATATTTAATATCCCATCTGGTAACACAGTCGATAACGTCACTTTTTGGTTCGAGTAATTGTATGTGTGTATACAATTTAGATTTTTTCACAAATGACCGTGTAACAATTACATTTTATTTTTTCCATTTAAACTTATTAAAATCCTTCAAATCGATGAAAATCACAAGCCGTTTATCACGTTTTATGCGTTTTTGTCTAGCATTGCTTTGCAATTATCGATATTTTTACAGGTTTTGCAGACTTGCAACTCCACCTTAATTTTTTTTCGTCACTTTTTTTCCTATAAGAAAATTTTTCTTTTGCAATTTTTTTCACAAGTTTTTCATGTTTCTTTAAAATTACCGAATGCAATTTAACACAATTAGCATCAATGCTCAATATTTATGTTTATTAATTTGTATTTTGTATTTATTTAAAATCTTTTTATTTTCAAAATGCAGAAATAATCAAGCGTCCGCAGTAACACACTAAGTTTCTATATATTTTTGATGTACTAATGCAAAAAGACAACTAGAAAATTAAAATGTATGAAGAAAATTGTTTTCCTTTGCTTGTCATTTTGCTGTCAAAGTTTTTTATTACTGTTCTCTTTCGGAGCAATTGCGAAGAGAGTGAACACAACGAAAACACGGTAAGAGAGCGGCATTTTTGTAAATAAATACTCTGTTTACGATTGAAGCGATCAAAACAAAGGCGGACAAACATTATTTTTATTATTGCCATTGTTATATACTTGTTTACAAATGTGGGTGGAAGATAACGATGCCGGCAACAGAAAAAAACAAAACAAAAATAATGTGCCGGTAAGCGGGTAGCATAACAACGACGGCAAATCATTATTACGCCGCCAGCTAAAATAATTAACGGCGTCTTTTGAAATGCTCAAGTATGCAAAAAAAAATCTTATAGGTACCTAATACATTAAGACATTTTGTTATTTCATTTTAAAAATGCAATGGCACAGTGCTAAATCTGTCTTGACTTAACTTAACAAAACTTAATAGAAGAGGTCAGTCATTGAATATACTACATACATTTTGTGTGAAAGTCTTTATTAATCACTTAATGTAACTAAACATAATTTTGGAACCTGCAGAATGGCTCAATCAGTCTCGACCTAACTTAATAAAACAGAACTTTACTTAACAGAACGTAACAAATTGCATAAGTAGTCATTATTAACAATTTAAGAGACTTAAGGAACATATACACATGTTTAAACGATGTCGATGTCTTACTTACTTACTTACTAACTTAAGTGGCCAATTACAACTTACGAACATGGTTTATAAATTTGAGGCCTGCGTGTGTTCTCCGTTGGTCCTTCCAACGGAGTCTGGGTCTCCCTGTTCTGCGCCGTCCTTCAGCCTCGCCTTCAAACACTTCTCGCTGGAGCATTTACATCCATTCTGGCAACATGTCCCAGTCATCGTAGTTGTTGCATTTTGACTCTTTTAGCTACGTCGGTGTCGTGGTAAAGCTCATACAGCTTATGGTTCATCCGATGGCGAAACTCGCCGTCGACACAGATAGGTCCATATATTTTCCGGAGTACTTTTCTCTCGAATACTCCGAGGTTTTGTATGTCCGTTGTAGTAAGCTCCCATGATTCGGTAGCATACAACAGAACGAGTAAGATTAGCACCTGGTATAGCTGTTTCTTAGTATTCCGAGATAAGGTGGTGTTACTAAAGTGCTGCTGATGTCGATGTCTTATCGTACAAAAAAAGTATAATTTTGCAGCAGAGAAATTAAATTTTCATCGTTTATTTTCCAATTCTTGTAAACAGCTGCAATTTCCCACCAAACTTTGCAAATAACATAACAACAATACGAAAATAAATCAGGTGTTTGCCGCCAAACGTAAGGAACTTAAGAAACATTAGTTTTCAAACAAGTTTTAAATTCTCAATTTGTTTATATCTAATTAAAAATCTAAAAATTAATATAAATCCAACATTACTAATAATTTAAAAAATACAGTTTTAATTAAAAAAAAATGTCAACAATCAAAAAATAAATTTAATAAAATAAACTATTTCTAAATAGGTAAAATGCATATAGTTTTTTTGAATTTGGTTTTATAAATACATAGTTTTTTTTTATTAAAATTGTCTGGTTTTGGAATTCTTAAGCAAGTGAAGAAATTAAATCGTTGATGTTTCTTTTAGTTTTTTGGGTTTTTTTTTATTTTTTGTAAAAAAATTATTAATTGCTACATGTAATCATTTTATTTCTTATCCAGTCCAGAATGGACATTTAAAATAAACGTGTTTGGGATTGTTGTTAAATAATACTACTAATTTAAGTCCCCAAACATTGGATATTGAAATAGAACCAAACGGTCCCATTGTTGGGTTCCTTAGGGCCCAATAAGCCTTATTTGGGTAAAGATGCCTATTATCCCGGGCCTCACTCGGTAAAGTTAAATTTTACAATTATTTTATATATCCGACCAATTTAGTTGTAAAACGCTTAGGGTAGTCATTAAAGAGATATCCTCTGTATAATAACATACTTCTTCTTGTGACAAATCGTCGCTACGGCTACCAAAATAGTTATGTGTAATTTTCAGTTTTTTATTGCAATTTTTTAAGCTCTTGTGGTCGTCAATCGATCCTTAAATGCCTTTTGAGATATCTTGATTGGTTTGGAAGTAATCAAGATCAGTAATGTGTAGAATATATGAGAAATAGAGAAATATTCAAAAAAAGAAATATTCCTGAAAAGTAGTTGAAAAACATATAACTGTTTTGGTCGACGCAGCGACCAATATACCACCTATTTCAGGAGGTTATAAACCGAAGAGCTGTAAAAATATTGAGCATTTACGTTCCGTGTGACCAATACGCTTTGTTTAACAAAAATGATACTGGTACTCAATACTGAAAATAAACCTCCCGAGTCTTTGTAAAGAAAACAATTCTCATCGTTCTTGTTATTTGCCCAATCCAAATTTTCTAACAGTAATTGTTAAGGTTTGTCTTTTTCAGATAATTTTCTTTGATTTCTATAAAAAAAAACAAACATTTTATATGTTTATATTCCCAACAAACAAACCTCTATATTTTTCATGTACACATTAATTTTATTAATTCACCAACGACGCAAACATTTATACTATTTCCCAATAGGCGGTACTTCTGTCTATTTGTAGTCTCTTTGGGAAAATCAAATCGTTCGGGAAAACTCATTAATCTTGCCACTTCGCGAGGTGTGAAATAGCGTAGCTGCAAACTTTGAAGCAAATCCCAAATTTCGGACTCCTTGTTATCAGCTTCCAATTGCTTTAGTTTTAAAAATTTTCCCTGCATTTCCTCCAGCTGTAAGGGACAGAACACGGAACCTGTTCCTTCACAATAGTGCGTATAGGCCTTGGTGAAACACATTGTGTTGCATGCATCGGCAGTGACTATATCCAACAACCATACTCGTTTCTTGAGTACTTTTTCGTCCAATAACACCGCTGAAGTACAATTGTCTTCCAGTAATGAGATCAGATTCTTACTTTTACTGTTTGTAGACATTTCTGCGGGCAATTCCGTCCATATTTTCCCACTTGAAAACGTGAATTCATTTGTTCTTCTCGCTATGCAATAATACCGATGTCGTGTGTTTGGTATTCCCATTTGTGTAGGTGTCAGAATAAATTCTCTGTAGAAAAACCCAGATTTCTCTAGTGCGGCAACATATACCTGTCGTGCCACGGACTCCTCAAAGCCTTTAACGTTTTCCATCAAGACGTACTGTAGACTTTTGCACTGAGGCAACAGTTCGCATATATGATTAAGTGCATCTGAGCGATTGTCTTCAATGTCCCGTCTTTGACCAACACGTGTATGTGGCTGGCAAGGAGGTGACATTAATATCGTATTGATCTGTAGCTTATCCAAAGTCTTTACATTTAGCTTTTGTATATTGTTGTTCATTACTGGTGTGTCCGGATGATTGTGGGCATAAACCACGTTGGCCACGGTATTGATGTCAATTGCCGCCATTACTTTGCCTTTGAGTTGCGAATCTAAAACGCGTGCGTGGTGTTATTATAATATATAATTTCGTTCGTCCATCTACTTACATTCGAATGCATAGTGCATTCCTCCAATTCCACTGAATAGTTCCAAAATATTGAGCTCCATATTTTCGCTGTCGTTGTATATTCCGTTTTACACCATATGCCAGTCCAGTACAATGTTTTTGTCTGCATGTGTTTTGATCGCAGCTTTCTTCAATGCTAGCGTGTTGCCAGATCGAATGTATAACGGTCTCGGCAAAAAGTTGGTATTTTTGGGAATTGACGGCAAAGGCCGAGGCCATGCAATGAGCTGCAAAACGGAAAGAGGTGAGTGGCAACAAATTAAAATATATAAAATACATTTGAAGTTGCCACACAATGAGCGACATGTGAGCGGTATTTCGCTAAGCGAAAAATTATAAAAATATATAAATATAAAAATGTAAAAATGTAAAAATATAAAAGATAAAAATATAAAAATATAAAAATTTAAAAATATAAATATATTAAAACATAAAAACAAAAAATGTGAAAGTTTAAAAATATATAGATATAAAAATAAATGAACTTATTAGAAAACATGCATTCTAAATATGCATTTACGCCACTGGATTTGTTTTAAAAATATCTTTCATTTGAGTACCCGCACATAAGGATCACCATATCACCCGGGGGCACCACTTTCTGGGCTCCCCAGGGGTTCAAAAATCCCGCATGGTCTTAAAAAATACACCATTCGTCTCGAAAATATTTTTCATTTGAGTACCCACACATGGGTGGTTATCATACAACCCAAAGGGGCTGAATTGCAGAATATGGGGCGGGAGCCCGATTAAAAAAATAATATGCCATTGTCTTCGTCTTGTTCCCCAAACATCGGAATGGTAGGTCAAAGTTGGCGCTCAGGCCCATGGGGGCCTGTTATTTTTTAGTTCCTACGGGTCTCCTGGACCGAGTTAGAGTCATTTAAATATCAGGGATATACCAAAAAAGAAATATTTTTAAAAAAAATCGCGCGATTTAATTTTTCTATGGAATTTTTCAATTCATTTCCTTAAATTATTCTAATTTTCCACGATTTTTTCCCATTTTTTTTAATTTTTTACGGGGACTTTCAGAAAAAAATATTTTTTTTTAAATGGCGCGATTTTTAGATTTTCTATTTTTTTTTTAGAATTTTGCAATTTATTTCCTTAAATTTTTCTAACTTTTTCCATGATTTTTTCTCATTTTTTCAATTTTTTTTTTGATATATCCCGGAAATTTAAATGGCTCAGGAGACCCGTAGGAACTTAAAAATAACATCGTTGGATTCGTCTCGAAAGTATCTTTCATTTGAGTACCCACACATGGGGGGTTAACAAAGAACCCAAGAGGCCTTAGCGCCAACTTTATCCATGATTTTCGTGTTTTAGGGCGTATTTGGGGGGAGTGGCATTTTATTTATTTTGGCTTTCGCCCCATGTTCTGCAATTTTGCCCCCAAAGGGCCCTCTTTTGACCCCCACGGGCCCCATGGACATCAGCTCCAACTTTGACCTACCATTGCGATGTTTGGGGACCGAGACGAATAGGATGGCATAGAAGAAGTGCAGTTCAGCCTAAACTCGTGTTGATATTTTCTCAATAATGTCGATAAGATAAATGTAGACTCTCAGCCCTTTAATCATTGACTACAGAAAACTGTAGCTATGTTCATTTGTGTGAGCTCCCCTTTAGACACACTACAAATATCAACTACCAAGTACAAAAACATCCGAATTGCACAACACTACGAAAAACAACAACGACGCAGACAAATGTCAGTCGAAGAATACAAGAAAACGCAGTAAAAAGTGAAAATCTTTCTTATTCGTGCGCCAAAAATCAGAATATCCCGAATAATTCCTACAGGATTTATGCATATGATGCAATTATGCAAATATTTTGAAAGGAATTAAGGCATCGCTTGTATTTTCACTATCGCCAAATAAAATCGGATGAGTTACATAGGCGCGACGCAAGAATACCAGAACTTTATACACAAGGAAAGAAAAAATCTAGAGGAAAACAACAAAGCTATATCTGATTGAAAATTTATCCTCGTCGGGCGATAGAAAAAAAGAACTTTTTGAGTTTCACCAAGAAAAAAATTACTTTTTTTGGGGAAATGTTTAAAAATTTGTTGCAAAAGTGGCGTTTGTAAGCGATAATTTAAGTTTTGAACGTTATTTTCTTCAGAAAATGCAGGTGAGTGTGTGTTAAGGGGCTTTACGCCCTGGGGGAGATGTAGATATACAGACAGACTCTCGTGTAGCGCCTCAATTGTGCATTTATCTACATGACTGCTACGTGCCGCTGAGTTGAAACAAAATTGCTGAATGTGTATAAAATTAATGTAGAATACATTTTTTGATGATGGCTTTGACGCCTCCAACTTTTTGTAGAAAATTTATTTTGGGGAAGACCGTACATTCATATGTTTTTGTTTTGTATAAATTTAGCAATGTGCACAGCATCATCTTATTTAGTAGTAGTAGCCAGTAGCCAGTTACTAACTGTGTTATTCTCTATTGCAGCAAGTGGACGATCCACCCTATTTACAAGTAGGCACGGAAGTCAGTGCCAAATACAAGGGCGCCTTTTGTGAGGCCAAAGTCAGCGAAGTCGTTCGTAACATCAAAGTCAAGGTTGCCTACAAGCAAGGCCTTGGCTCGGGTGTGGTTTCCGATGATGACATCAAAGCGGCGCCTGGTCAGTTGCGAGTGGGAGCTGTGGTCGATGTTCGCCATCCAGACCGCAAAGATTATGTGGAGGCTACAGTTACCAAAATCCAAGACTGTTCTCAATATACCGTGGTCTTTGACGATGGCGATATCACCACTCTGCGGCGAACGGCGTTGTGCTTGAAAAGTGGTCGTCACTTTAATGAGAGCGAAACATTGGACCAACTACCGCTCACGCACCCCGAACATTTCGGTAATCCGGTGGTTGGAGGCCGACGCGGTCGAAGGCGTGGTCAACTAAACGATGACAGCTCGGATGAAGACGACGAAAGCGATGCCAAGGAGGTGGTTAATGAAAAAGAGGAACACATTGGTAAGGTGGTTTGTGTCGAGACGGAATCAAAGAAGAAAGACAAAGAAAAATGGTTCCCCGGTTTGGTGGTGGCACCCACAGCCCAAGCTACGGTACGCATACGCGTAAAAGATGAATATCTGGTGCGTTCTTTCAAGGATGGTCGCTACTATACCGTTCCCAAAAAGGAAGCCACCGAGTTTACCAGGGAGGCAGCTGCAAAACAAGATGGTCCTGCCGTCCAGGCTGCCCTTGAGTTTCTGGATGGTGACGTTCTTCCGCCGCATTGGGAGCGTGATGCCCTATTCGGCCTTAGTAATTCTTCTAGCGAAAATGAGGATGAAATCGATTCGGATTCTTCCGATGATGAACCGCGCGAGGAGAAGGATCGTTTTGTGGCCCAGCTGTACAAGTATATGGACGATCGTGGTACCCCTTTGAATAAGGTACCATCCATTCAGAATAAAGATGTCGATTTGTACAGACTATTTCGAGCTGTTCAGAAAAGAGGTGGTTACAATCGCGTCACCTCTCAAAATCAATGGAAATCCATAGCATTACGTTTGGGATTCGCTCCGGTTACTGTTAGCATCACAAATTTGGTAAAACAAGCATTTAAGAAATTTCTGCAGCCATACGGCGAATTTCATCGCAAATTGGGCTGTTCTATGTTAATGTCTCCGCGCAATTCCAATCGCAGCAAGGGTCGAAGCCTAGTAAGAGCAAACTCAGTGGCTTCTCCTAAGCCTCAAGATACAAATAAAGAAACACCCACGCCAATAAGTAAGTTGGCCATATTGTCAACGTCTAGTGTGTCTTTAACGGCAGCATCAACATCGGCTGCTGCTAACATAACTTCAGCATCCACCACAAATGCATCTATCACAGAGGAATCTGAAAATACTAGTGAATCTAGTAGCCAAGATACTTCAAATAAGAATAAAAGGAAATCATCACTGGGTAGTTCATCAACGGCAGCTATTAATGTGGTTGCTGTTGCTGCAGGCAAAGTTAAAGGTTTAGTTGAAAAGTACGAGGAGAAGACGCTAAAAGATGATGGTGATGTGCCACTGTCGAAAATAAAAGCAGCTTCATCAACAAATAAGGAAAAGGAGGAAAGCAAAGACAAGGAAAGGGACAAGGAGAAAGAAAAGGAAAAAGAAAAAGACAAGGAGAAAGAAAGAGATAATAAAGACAAAGAAAAGGAGAAGGACAAAGATAAAGAGAAAGACAGTGGCAGCTCTAAAGATTCATCAGGTCACGCTACCAGGGATTCGTCACCATCGGGTAAGTTGTAAAGAAAAAACATTTACATTTTATATATTTTTGCTGGCTAAGAAGAAAAGCTAACGTCTGATTAGAACTGTTGCATACTATTTAAAAGAAAGAAAAACGTGGCCGCTTGTTTTATATTACGGAGAGCAGACATATAAGATCAGTTATAAATTCTTTCAACAACTTAGGTGTAATTTTAATGTGATTGCCTAAAGTTCAAAAGCGCTGTAGATTATTATTCTAAATATATATACAAAAAATTTATCAGATAGTAAATATGCATTATATTCGTAATTCTGTATTGTAGATCTAAATGTTTTATGTAAAACTAATACATTTTCGAATTTGTTTAAAAATGTCCCACCGTATTGTTAAAAAGGATATCGCTCCTAATGTGATATATGTGTTCGTTTTCATTATCACAGATTTTTGAAAGTTTTCTGGAATTTATTGCTAGTTGCAACTCAAAGTATATTAAATTAATGTTTAATTTTGACCTTGGTCGGGAATTGAACCCGGCACCCTTGGAATTGATAATCTTCATCGCTTCCACTGAGCTATCAAAGGTCACTGTTGTTATTGCTGAGTGTAGCACAAAATTTCACCCTTTATTCAATACATTACCAGAGCAACAATTAAAAATTTGTTAAGCGATTTTTGAATTTACACGTATTTATTTCAGTCATTAATTTTGTGTATCTAAGTTTTAGACATAAATTTGTTCTTTGATGCTTTACTAACACATTAATTCAATAAAATCTTTACGCGATGATAGGCATTCGAAAGAACACCACGTAGATTCCAAATATTTTCAAATGATTCAGGTTGAACATTATAAGCTGAATCCACTGCCTTTGACCAGATTTCTACCTCACTACCTATTAACTTAGAATCCACGGGTAAACGTGCCGTCCACAGGGACCAACCGTAATGACGGCCATCCGGCTCATTCTTCTGTTCCAAATTGGCTACATGCCAACTTTTACCTTTATCAGCTGTCAAATCGACACGTACAATACGACGACCACCACCGGACCACGCATAACCTTTTACTTCTACAAAGCCATCTTTGGAGACTTTTACTTTGTCACCAGGTGCAGGCGTGCAAATAGCTGACGTGACGGGCATAGCTTGTATGGCCGGTGATTTGGTAAAGTCTACAGTGTCCCAATCAGTACTAGGACTAAATCCTTTGTAATCGTTTTGCTGCCAATGCGAATTTGATTCTTGTTCCGCTATCGCAATGCGAGTCAACCATTTGACATTGCGTGCTCCCACAGTGCCCGGCACTATGACTCTTATTGGAAAACCATGATCTCGGTTTATAGGTTTGTCATTCATTTCATAGGCTAGAATAACATCTCCCCTGTCATCTAAAGCTTTAGATAGAGGAATTGAGGCACCATAGGGATTGGAGGTTGGGTCTAAGTCAGCACCTTCGAAAATAACTTGTAGATCTTCGTTGGGTTTTACACCCATAGCTAATAAGACGTCACGTAAACGAGCTCCCGACCATTTGGCATTTCCTACAGCACCAGCACCCCATGAAAGGCCTTGAGAAGAAGAAATTAGTTATTATTTTCAAACAAAAACATATTTATTTGTAAACATTTCTGTAAGTGGTAAGAAGATTGCCTTTTATTAGCATACAAACCTTTAACACTCTTAACTGTAGTCATTTCCGAACGTCTATTGCCGCCACACATTATTGCAGCTGTTACCGTATGTTTTGGCATAGCTTTTATATCTTCATAACTTAAAACTCGTTGCTTTTCAGTAGCCCCAGCTTTGGTTGTCTCTATTTCCACTTCTAGTTCGTAGGTTTTCTCATCTATAACTGGCACTGGCAAATGATTTCTTATATAGAAGAAATCATTTGGTGTATAGAAATTATCTGCCAAAATAGTTATAGGTGGTTCAGCGTTAAATGGCCTCTCCGAAGCTGGCTTTAGGAGGGGATGTCGTTTGGGCTCATGAGCCCAAGGTGAACCCATATCATCGGTAGCAACTTCATCTTCAGGTGAAATGTTACCAATGCGGAATTGTTCCAGCAATGTTAGAATTTCCTTAGTGTTGTGCTGTTGATATATAGCCCAAAAGGGATCTATAGCACTTCCAGCACCTAACATAATCTTATCACTGCCGGGATGTTTGGGAATGAACTTCGTAATGTCGTAGACACCAATGCCATAGGTTACCCATACACCATTTTCCAGACTATTATGCTTTTGAATGTCATCCAATTTGAATGTAGGCAAATCTTTACGCTCAGTGGAGTGCCATAGAGTGTATGATTCTTGCCCCACGACGGATGCGTCGTTTGAAGTTTTTTCTGTTTTTGTGTTTGTTTTTGTTTCTAAGATGTTCTGTGTTGGTTTTGTATAGTTTTTTAGTTTCTCAATATTATCGAATACAAAATAACCCATTGTTATACCACCCAGTGTAAAGAGAGTGTACATCGTAGTGCTGTTTTTCTTTTTGGACGAATTATGTGCATTACCAGACGCATGTCTATATTGATCATGATAATGGTTATTTTTGGTGTTACATTGGAATGCTGTTGGTAAAGATCTTAAGCCAATAGTGGATGTTGGTTTTAATTTGGCTGCAGTTCGTAGTAGTGCACTCATTGCTTAGCAATAGATTTGTTCTGAAAAGATGAGAGAAAAGTTAACGATTTTTAAAAATTATTTGTAAAAATCTAAATAAATTAATAATAAATTGTGTAATTGGTTATCGTCTAAAGCTGACATACTGTACAATATTTTATATAGTTTATGTTTTAGTAATTTTCTAAAATCTTTCACGTTGGACTTAGTTTGAAAACTAAGTGGCCTGTATAGGAGTCGTTTGTGGCTATTACTAAACATATTAGTTTAGGTGTTTAAAAAATGGTAGTGTCTCCATAAGATTGTATTATTTTTAATTATTAAACTGATATAGAAATGCAACTCCAACTGTGGAATCAGTAATCAATCCAATATCTTAGTTCTTATAAAAACGGTCTCTCTTAAAAAGATTTACTGAATTGTTAACATTAAACAATTTTTTGGAAAAATGTAAAGCGTAATTTTGATACATTTCTTTTATAGTGTTAATTCCTCCTTAACTTTACATATGCATAATAAATTAGACAGTTTTGTGTGTGGAAATTCTTGACTATGAAATTTTTATATAGATTTACTATTCCTGTGTTGGAATTGACAAAAAATTATTAAATCTTTTACAATTGCAATTTAAAAAAGACCAAAAATCAGAAATTCTACTTGAAAATCAGAATTTCTAGTTGGAATAACGAAAAAAAGCAAAAAATTCCAATTAAAATTCATAAGGAACCAATTGAAAATTAGAAATTCATTGAAAATGAAAGACTACTTGATGTTTAGAATATATCAAATGAAAATAAGAAATTTTACTTATAATTCAGAAAAGACTATTTGAAAGAAAAAATTCAGAATTTTCCGTTGAATATCGAAAAAAAACAATTATAATTTCAAAAATGCTAATGAAATTCAAAAAGAACATATCAGAATAAACCAATTGCTAATCAGAAGTTCTGATTGAATTCTAAAAAAGGGAACAAAATTGATTTTGTTAACTGGAACTTTATAAATTTTTTTTCTAATTTGATGGCGTTCAATTCAAATCTAATCTGATTTAAGTTGCTAATACATGTTATAATGCTATTTTTGTATGGAAATCGTAATTTTTATCACTTCAGATTTCCCATCAAAAGCTGTACACCGTTTTCAATGAAATAAAGCTCATTTCACTAAAAATATATTGAGCTAGTTGCTTTTAGACTATTGAATATTTAAAGAACAAATTTTTTTATTTTGTTTTATAAATTTTTTTGTTTCTTTCCAAATTTAAACCTATGTAAGCACAAATTAAGGATAACTTTTCAACTGTATATTGTGAACCGTTTTCAAGTTATTTCAATATATGTAGTAGAAATGTCTTCATTGCTGACAATGGTATATCGCGAAAAGTCGAACTGAAAAAACCATGTCCAGATTTGAATTCAGCGTTCTAAATAACCTTAAAAACAATGTTCAGTTCTTAATCAACAAATAACTTGTTACCTTGTGTTATGGACAAATGGAAAAAAGTTTTTTTTTTATTTTTTGCTTTCTTTCCTTAAATGTTGAAACTTACATTCCCGTTTTCTTATACATATTCTATTTCTCTTTATTAATAAAAACGGTAATCTTTGAAAAGACTAAACTCTTATAATAAGAGTTTTGTGGCTTAATAGATGTATTAACATTTTCGGGCACATTCGTCACAGTAAAAATTAAAAAAGTTTCATAAAATTGTTAGGTTATATAATAAACTATTGATACTTTCCAACTATATGTGTAAGAGCAGTTAACAATACTTAAGTGACATTTTGTGGTCACCAATCACACAGAAGCTAGATTAAAATTTTTTCAATTGTTGTCAAAAATAGAAAACGACTACTAGAAAGATACATAAACGAAGTAAAGAAAGATATGAATTGCATTTATATATAGAAGAGATTTAAAAGAAAAAAAATTACATTTTTTGTTTTGCTGGGTGCACAAATCGCAAAAACTTAACATATTTTACCTTTTTACATTAAATTTTAATAGCATTTTTGGTCAATATTCAAGAAAAGAAATGACATATCCCCTCACCAAATATCGAACATGTTAGTATTATCACACCCGTCACAAACATTTTAATGGCCATATTCAGAAGAAATAATGTTTTCTAAGATTAACATCCTAGGAAATAACAGACACAATAGAATTCCCTGGTTAAAATTAAAAAAAAATTAATTGGAAACTCATTAAATACTATAACAAGTTTTGCTCTTGTCTAGGGTTCAATTCCCGCCTCCAATCATCCACATTTTTCTTTCAGTTGTCGACAGCAACTTCGCAGTATAGTGTCGAATCAATCGGCATGTCTAGTTAAAATTTTCTCAAACAGTGACGTTCGTATTCGTCTATAAACAAATAGGTGCCGTTAGTTGTGAATCTAAAAATAGAATGTGCGTTAATTCATAACAACGCGAGAAGCTATCCCATAACTCATTCATGGGGTGTAAAGGGAAATTAAGTTTTTTTCCTAAATATGAAGTAGAAATTCTACATATCAACTGTTATTTTTCGAATTTCAAATATAAATTGTAATTTTCGAATTACATTTACATTTTAAATTTTCAATTACAACTAAAAAACGTTGATATATTTTTCTTTTAAAAAGTCATCATATCGAGAGCATATATTCAAAATATGCTAACTATAATTTGGTCCAAATGAGTTGCAAATAGCTCCCCTATACAAAATTCATCAGTTGTATAAATTTCAACGCAAAAAAAATTTTTTATATGTACTTTTGTAAATGCTGACAAATAGAAAATTTAAAAAAAAAATTGTAAAAAAAAATATAATAAATCTGTCTAAAATCATATATCTTTTTCTATTCCTTTCTCAATCTTATATTCTTATTTACTTATGTAAGTTTCTTTCTAAGTTGTCGCTTTTTATTTTTTGGCATCTATTGCAAAAATTTAACTTTAGCCTTGGTGAGACGGGTGTGACCAAATATTTTCTTGCCAAAACACTCGGATATTAAAATGAATGTTCACAAAATTGCTATATTATTAATTGCTTTTACTCTGTTATTGTTAGAAAGTATTAGAATATTTGGGTATTTCTATTACCTCACGATATTTTTTTATATAACATACATAGTCGAAACTTCAATAAAACCCAAAAAAGAATTAAGTCTTTTCAAAGATAACAGTTTGAACTAGTTTGGAACAACTTCAAAAAATGTTAAGAACTAGCACCAAATTGACACATTGAAACTAGTTAATTTCTAGAAATTTTGACTAAGTTGTATAGAAAATGCGACGACTTCTTTCGCCGATCTTAATAGAGTTTTAAAAAGAATATTTAAACCATCTTTTGGAAGTTACATTATTTATTTTTGCAATAATAAGCGAAATAATTATAAATTTAGCTTTCCTAAAAAGTTACGTTTTTAAGTTACCATTTATTGAATATAGGCGCTCAATATAACCTTCGAATATAAATCAAAACAAAGCTCTAATATGTGAGTTTATTATAATTCCTTTGATTAGCATGATTAACAGGTGTAGCAACAATCATTCAGTGGTCCACATATTCCTACACATGAATGTATTTTTCGCCCCAAACGACAGCATAGTTTTTGCAATCCATAGATGTTGTTAGAAGCTATGGTATGGCAGATATAGGAAAAAAGAGGGCAACTATTACTCTAATCCAAGAGAGTTCCTACTTTTTTATAACGTCTGTGTTCATAACAAGCATGTACAGTGAATATCATACGATCATCCTAACATATTGATTGCAATCATAAAAATTTCCAAATTTTTGGAAAACGCACAAAATTAATTACTCTTACTTGACCTGATATTTGCTTGCCTCGTTATCAGTTCTTTTACTTATCATTTTAGTTTGTTCTTTTGAGCACTTTTTGGACTTAATGACACTCGAAAATATTGATAGCATTAGTGTTTCTAAAAACAAAACACTATAAACACGATTATGTATGTTAATTTGTCTAATAGATACTCGTAATATAGACAAATTGCAATATTGCTGGCATTGACAATAATATTATTTTTACCTGTTCGCTGCACTTTTTATTTCTAATATTTTAGTAAACTTATACTAAATGGTAGCGTCGGCAACTTTGTTGCCTTTATTATTGTTATGCGTTAAGAATGTATAAACAAACGTCACTTACGAAGTCGGCAAAAAACTAAATGTAGAATCTAATAAGAAAGAGAAATACAAAGAAAATATTTCAAATGCCGTCGACGAAATACAGCCACATGTTTGTTGTGGAAGAAGAGCAGGCATAAAGTATACAGGGGGATATCAATGTGGACTGTGGAATGAAAGCACATAGTACATGTGACTGACTAGTTGAGACTTAAACCACATAGACTGCTTTGGATTTTATATTGGACATTGCGGAAATGTGTGTATGAAAATTGCTATTATGTGGGTGTGGGTATAAGATTTAAGCACGGATAATTTTTTTTCATTTTTTTAGACTTTGTTTTGACGGGCAATTTAGATAACTTTATACAAATTAAAGAGTAAGTGGAATAGAAATAGAATTTAATTAAAAAAATTAGGTTTTTTGTCAGAAAAATTTTTAAAATAAGTTGTATTATTGTAATTTAATTTATATTGGCCACAAGGCTTAAAATTACAATTTTGAATATAAATAAATAAATAAATAAATTCCTCATTTTAATGCCTTTTTAAGCTTTCAAATTAAAAAAGGGCTATTTTCATACTAATAGCTCAACTAACTAGCCAGTAGGGACTCAAAATTTACTAGTGGAAACTATCGAATTTGGAATCAGCTTAACGTTACTAGTTGATGAATAAGAAACAGTGAATTTTAAATTAAATTAAAATTTTTTATTTTGAACTCTCACTACATGCAACCATTATAGTATCCCAGTAGGGAATCTTCATACTTGCTCAATAACGTACTAGCCAAAAGCATGGAATTGTGAACTACTTCCAAAATTTATTAGTTCTAAACTATTAAATTTTGAACCAGTTGAACATTATTAGTCGATGAATAAGAAAAAGAGAATTTTGATATAATTTCAGAAGATATATTTTAAATTACACTATATACCAACGCTGCTAAATGACTTTTAGATAAAAAATTAATTGAAAATTGTAAATGATTGTATTTAATTATAATATCGTATTTAAAAACTAGTAGAACACTATCTGAAATTTTCTAGAATAGAGCTGGTTCTAATGCTTTAATTTTGTAGTGGTTCCAAACTAGTTCAAAGTAGACACTCAACTACCGCTCGACTAGAATTTTTGAACTGGTTTTATTCTAGTACAAAAGAGACAATCCCTCCAAGCCTAGGACAACTACGTGTTAAATGAGACAGTTTCTTGTATGGAATGTTAACTAGTTCACTGTCCTATGGAGAACTAGTACTTTACTTGTTCCGAACTAGTATTTTTCCCTACTGGGATATAATTTAGTCAAATTTTCTAGAAATGAGCTTGTCTCAATGCGTCAATTTCGGACAACATTTTTTGAAATTGTTCCAAACTAGATCAAACCGTTATCTTTAAAAAGACTAAACTCGTTTTATTGACGTTTCGACTTTTTATGTTTTATAATAAAAGTTTCGTGAGTTAATAGAAATACCGAAATTTTCCGATACTTTCTAACAATAATAATGTAAAAGCAAATAATAATATATTGCAATTTTGTGAACATTCATTTTAATATTGTATTGTTTTGATAAGAAAAAATTTGGTCACACCCGTCTCACCAAGGCTAGAGCGCAATTTTTGCAATAGAAGTCAAAAATAATAAATAAATAAAAGGCGGTAGGGGAAAGTACAATCTAGTTCTTGCTTAAATTAACAACAACTTTTAGGTGAATACATAGAATTTATTGTTCAAAAAACATTTGATATGTATGGTTAGGCTTGAGGTCATTGGTGTAACTTGAGAAAAACCACTGAAGTTACTGTATTTTTTCCTTTTTTTAATTTATATTCCAATATTTCAATTGACATCGTCAGAATCTTCTGCATTTTGGATGTAATGTACTGTCGTGATATGTAATATGTAAAACTCTCGCTAACCATGCAAACATTTAAGTTATTTGATTCATACGTTTATTATTTTTGGGAATATTATTTTTCAGTTAAAAAAAATTATGCAAGTATATCATAATTTAGCATTAGCCACATTTCTGCTGTTATATTTAAATTTTAATTTAATAAAACCCCCTCCCTCCATCTCGTCTACTCTTATCTTCTAGGATCGCATGTTTCTTTGAAAAAAGACAAAACTCAACGCAAACAATCTTCGCAGAGCGATGATAAACGCAGCAAGCGCCGTAAAGATGAAATCGTTGTGGAGAAAATCGATATGGGCGATTTTGTTGTTGAAACTGGTGATAAACTGAAGGTTTACTACCATGAGAAAAAAGTCACATACGAAGCCAAGGTCATTGAGATCACATTGCAACGTGGTACACCGATGTACTTGGTCCACTATACTGGTTGGAATACACGATACGATGAATGGGTTCCCAGAGAACGTATAGCAGAGAACCTTACAAAAGGCTCTAAATTCAAGGGAGGACGCAACTCCAGCCATGAGAAATCAAAGGAGAATCCCCCTAAGCCACCATCTGCGGCTTCTCTGTCGTCCACGCCCTCGGGTTTATCTTCGGGAAATAGTGGTTCATCGTCGTCGACAGCATCCACAACACCAAACGTGAACGCAGCAAAAACACCAATATCAGCTGGTAAAAGAGGTCGTGGCCGTAGTGATTCTATGCCACCCCGATCAACGACTCCCTCATCGGTGGCCTCTAATTCAAGTCGTACGAAATCTCCCGCCACATCAGCTCTGAAAAAACGGCCTCAAAGGCAAACGCCAAGCAATGCCAGACGGACTTCGGCAAATGTTTCCGATGTTTCGATGGCCACAGAGGATGATTCTGATACGGATTCCGATGAACCGGTCAAACGGCCAAACCGTAGCCTAAAGGAGTGCACGAAGCCTCGAAAATCTCTAAGTAAATCAAAAATGTCCATCTCAGCACCTAACAGTCAGTCAGATACAGATGATAATGATGACGATGATGATGACGACGAAATGCCCACAACGAGCAAGTCTCTTAATCAACGGAAGGGTAGGGATTATGACTTATCGCAAATACGTTCCGAGCTGAAAGGCTTTGAGACCATTAAGTCATCCAACGAATTGGAAGGTTCCACAAGTGATGTCAAGCATGAGGCCAAGGAGCCGTCCATGGGGAAAATTAAAACGGAAAAACAAGAATTTGATTCGAAATCGTCCACTAATTCTGCGGGATCTTCACTGACAATGAAAGAAGAACTAAAGTCAGAGCTAAAGGGAGAACCCAATAAGAGATCTTCTACAGAAATCTCATCAGAAACTGACTCATTTGGTGACGACGAGTCGCAATCTTCGGATAAGACTACCCAATTGGAAAACATGAGGAAAAAATTCCAGCAAATGATCAATGCTGAAAAGCTCAGATCTTTGGAGAAGCCTATGTCATCGACAAAAAATTTGTGCAACACTCGTGTAATGGATAAAGTCATCAAAGATCGAGAACCGGAAAGAAGGCAGGACATGTTGAAATCAAAAACTGCTGTCAAAGAGGAATACAAAACATCCATGTCCTCGTCTATTAAGCTTGAAGTTGATGTCAAATCGGAGGGTACCCTTATGAAGGATGAGGATAAGAAAACTACAATCACTCTTACCACCGAAACAAAATCTAACATTATACAACCCACCCGTTTTGGTGCAACTACGTCTTCTAACACATCGTTGTGCAGTACACCCAATAAGTACGCTTCGGTCATAGTGGAAAAGCCAATGTCCACAGTTAAAAAACTGGAAACATCTTACAATAAAAAATTGGAAACGCCCAAGAAAGCCTCCCTAAGTGAAAGTCAACTGACACATTCTGCTAAGAAATTTATAGAACCTTCCGTACATAAAGAGATCTTAAAAGTTGAACCACCTGCTGCATGTTCTCCATCTTCAACATCTTCGACATCGTCATCCACATCGTCGTCATCTTCGGCCACATCATCATCATCGGGTTCCAGATTTTTACCCGATATGAGCAAATTAGATATAAGCGGAACGTCATCTACGTCCACGTCATTGTCATCGCCATCGACCTCCACTTCGTCCACATCATACGCTAGTGCTGCCACGAAGGAACAAAAACAATCAACAAGCTCTGTCAATAAGCCGTCATCGCCAGATGTTTACGAGTTTAAAGACACAGAACCGTTCGAGTTTATACCTTCGAACATGACATCTTCATTGGGGCCTACTGCGGCGGTTGCCAGTGTCAGTGTTCAACGTAGTAAAACGTCCACAAAGGCCGACCATCATGTGCCATTGTCACAAAACCCAATGTCATCGTTGGTTAATCGTAAGAAACGTGGTTCTCCAATGAAGGAATCTGTTATGGAAAAATCAAAACATTTAAAGCTTGACGAGAAAACGTCAACCCCAAGTCCGTTGGTGCAAGATGCCAAGCTTTTGCATCATCCCCTAACTTCGGGAGCCTCTGCTGCGGCTAAGTCCCAAACAAATACTTTGGCCAAACTAGGCGGTTCGAACATGCACGCCCCAGCTTTGCCTAAAACATTGCCACCTACGAATACTCCGGCTTCAAGTGCTTCTTCTTTGTTGGCTCCGGTAACTGGACCACACAAGCACCCGACCGAAGCATCATCCGTATTTGATGCTTTACGCAAATCGCCTAGTTTTAATTTGAATATTAACGCCTTAAATGAAGAGCTGGCACAAACTGTGCAGGAAACGACCAGAGCTCTAACAGATGCCCTACAGGCTCCTCAGCCGCCCGCATCGGCCTTAAATAATCCAGGCGAATCTACGCCCACTAAAAATATTTCTAGTGTTCCAGTATCCAGTGCAAACATGGCCACAGCAAACCAACAAACTCCTCCTGCATCCACGGCAGCTGTAGTATTACAGCCCATACAGTCGCCCAAGCTAACTACTCCACCTAATCCAACACATATTAATCCCCAGGTTGGAAGCCCTTTCATTGAAACTCGCAGTGTTTTTGAGTTGTCGTTCGGAGCAGGTCCTAGTGGACGCGAAAATAAGTTTGAACTCGAAAACGCCAAAGTTTTGTTATCAGCTACGGGAGGTGCTTTTGATTTTGACCCTTCTAAATTGGAGAGTAAACCCTCAACCTCTTCGATAGCTGATAAAGTTTTGAAAGCCATTTCCCAGAAAAAGGAAGAAGAGGAAAACAAGAAACACGAGGCTGCCGCAGCTGTAGCCAGCGCTAAGGAAAAGGAGCCTGATGTAGAAAAAGATCAAAAAGAAGCAAGTATCCCAAACTTGCAAACTTCTTTACCCACAACATCCTCATTGAAATCTTCCATTGACTCCTTAACACAAGTGAACGCTTTCACGAGCGTGTCATCGCTGTTAAGTGAACCCTTAAAAATCAACACGGATATGCCAACGAGTTCGGCAGTATCCCTTTTAAGTGGGCCCCTAACGAGTTTCTTAGCAAACAAGCGAACTCCACTAACATCGCCTGAACCTAAAATGGGCATTTTAGAATCTATGGGTGGCAGCAAAAATCAATTGACGGAGACAATACAAAAACTGGAATGTGCAATACAAAGACGGACTCCCGTCACAAGTCATCCAGTAACGCCAACCACACCATTGTCTACTAACCCAGAGACATTCTCTGATGACAGCAACGATAGTACAGATTCCGAGAGACGTTTGGTTATCGAGGATGTAGCCGATGAATCGGGACCAACTGCAACAACACCAGTCGAACAAAAACCAAGTCCAGTTTTGTTGTCGTCTGAGTCTTGCAAGCCTTTGGTGGCTACTAATCCCCCAGTAAAGTTGGAGTCATCCACAATGACCGCATCAAAAATTGCATATGCTGCTCAACATGACATTCCGGCTCCCATACCTATTAAAGCCGTTACATCGAGTACAGTTAACAGGTTAACGACATGTGCCACGACATCCTTAACTAATCCCACGTCGAATATTGTCAGTATTGCGGCAACATCGAATATAGTTGGCAAACTGTCGGGTACGGCAACAGCAGTCATATATCAAAATACACCAAAGCCTGTTATACAGGTCAATCCCCAGACTGCCACAGCGGCTATGGCACAGTCCATGCCAAAGAGTGTGGTCATTCTGCCAACAATAGGGGTCCAAAATGTAACGCAAAGCGACGTCAGCAGCGCAAATCAAACGAATGTGATTTCAACACCGCAGAAAACGAATCAACCACAACGACCGTCGTCGAGCTCTGTGGCTTCAACTGGAGTGCCAATAGATTTGCCGGACATACCGGCATCCGTTGTGGTAGCTTCAACGGCTGTGCCTTCAGTAATGGCCGCAGCACAAGCGGCCGCTGCCGCTTTGCAAACACCCAAACAAACACCGCAGAAACACTTACTCCCACAACAGTTGCCAACAACGCAATCGCAACCCAGTAGTAACGTAACTAAACCTGCTCCCATGATGCCATTAACAGCTTCATCAACAACACCCATGCAATCCATCATTACATCTGTTCAATCTACGGGACCCACTGCATTTGTTACCGCCGCCCCAAAACCATTTGAAAATTCGCCAACTATTAGGCCAATACCCCAAATTATCAAGCCAACGATAACAACATCGAGTAACATAATCATAACGTCTAAAGCTGGTTTCCACCCTTTGTCGACTCCGGCTACGACATCGACAGCGCCTACTTCTACTTCTGGATTCTATTTGGATCCAAGAACCGAATTGCGGCCTGATGACGGATTAAAGCCATTGGGCGAAGTACAAAAACCAACGAATACGTCAGCATTGGCGGCATCATCATCGTTACTAGGAATAGCCTCCGTGAAAGACTGCCCAAATCCAGCAATGTCGACAGTAGCTGCTTCAGCGATCATGGAAATTTCTTCAATTATTCCCGATACCCATAATGATTCGATAAATCAATTAAGGTGTGAAGAAACCATACCCGGTAGTCCGGCATCGGTTATAGCAGGACGGGAAGATTCACAAGAACGTACAGCAACATCACTGATACCAGATTCAGCTGGAGAGAAAGACTTTTCTACATTGGGCAGCAAATCACAGGCATCGGTTACGTCGGCAACAGGCAGTGGCGGCGGTGGAGGTGGTGCTGGTGTAGGCACCAATGCCAACAGCTCACCCAATGATTCGGGAAGTCAAGAAGATGAATCAAGTGAAGACTTAAAGAAATCTCTAGATGTGGAAAGTGACGTGTCGCCACGTAAGCGTAGACGCACACGAAAACAAACGGAGAGCAGCTCAGTGATGGTCGAACAACAACAACAGCAGCAGCAACAACAACAACAATCAAAACGACGTCGAGCTCTCACATGTAACAAAAAGAACACAGGTAGGAGTGGCGGACGTATCGCATTAGACATTGTATCTCTCAATTTTTCTCATTTGTTGTTTACTTTCTCTCTTTCTCTTTGCAGCTGGCTCTGATAGTGATGATAATTCAGATAACATTTCTCAACGCAGCACGGTTCCCACATCTAGACATAGTCTGCAGCCACAGCAGCAGCCACTTAGTACATCGGGTGCTAAGCCATGTCCTTACAACTTCCTTGTGCAATTAGGTAATTTTAACATTTTTACATTCATACATACATCAGCTAATAGCTTAGGTATGGCAGTATATATATATGTGTGTACCTCTAACTTCCATTGGAGCATAGAGCGTCATGGTAGTATAGGTTTTAATAATACATTTTTATCACTGCCCAATTCAAAATATTCATCGAGAAATGAGTTCACTGGGAATTAATTTTTCAAGTGCTGTGTTGACAAATCTTTGCAAACATTTTTTTTTAAATATCAATGTTTTTTGCGCTAGAAGTACCTTTTGGCAGAAATAAAGTACTATTTGCCACAATAACAAAACTTTTTCATAAAATAAAAGTATATTTTGGTTCAAAAATTTACTTTTAGGCACAATAAACTTCAATTTTGGTACAATTAAATACTTTTTGGAACATTAAAAGTACTTTTTGTCACAATAAAAGTATCACATAGTACAACAAAAGTACTTTTTGTCGGAATTAAAGTCCGTTTAGGTGCAGTTAAAGTACATTTTGGTATATTGACAATAAAAATAATACAATAAAAGTACATTTTGGTACAACAAAAATACTTTCTGGTACCAAAAAAATACTTTTTGGTAGAATTGAAGTACTTTTTTATACTTTGAAAATTCGTTTTGCCACATAAAAGTGCAATAAAAGTACCAGAAGGTACAAAAGTAATTTTTGTTACAATAAAAGTACATTTTGGTGCACCTAAAGTAGTTTTTTGCGCATTGAAAGTACGTTTTGCCACATAAAAGTATTTTTTTATACAATAAAAGAACTTTTTGGTCCAATACTAACTAGTACCTTTTGGTAAAATAAATAAAATTTTTGGTACAATAAAAGTACTTTTTGGTACAATAAATTAAATTTTTGGTACAATAAAATTACTTTTTATTACAAATTCCTTTACAATTTCCTTTTTGGCACAATAAATGTACTTTTTGGTACAAAGAAAGACTTTCTGGTAGCAAAAAATTTACTTTTCGGCAATAATATTACTTTTTAATACAAAAAATACTTTTTGGTACAATAAATCTTCTTTTTGGTACAGTAAAAGTACTATTGTATACAATAAATGTACATTTCGAAACAATAAATGTTTTTTTTTTTTGATTCAAAGAAATGTTGGTACTTTGAAAGTATTTTTTGACACATTAAAAGTACTGTTAGCTGCAATAAAATTACTTTTTAATACAAACATTTTTTTTTGCTACAATAAAAATATTTTTTGGTACAATAAATGTCCTTTTTGGAACAATAAAAAGACTTTTTGAAACAATAAATGTACTTTTTGGTACAAAAAAAAAGGATTTTTTACAAAAAAAAAATTCTTTTTGGTACAATAAAAGTATTTTATAGTAAAAAATCATGTTTTTTTGTACAATAAAAGTACTTTTTGCTACAATAAATGTACTTTTTGGCGCATTAAAGTTCGTTTTCTTACAATAAATGCTATTTTTGTTCTACTTGTTGGTATGACTTTGTGGTGCAATAATATTACTTTTTGGTGCAATGACAAGACTTTCCTTCATCACATTTTTAAAGTTCGTTTAGAATATACCGTTAGATTTTACAGAGAAAAATTCCCAGGGAATTGTTATACAAATTCAAGGGTGTCAGCGTTTCCTCTCTACTTTTCTAAAATTATAATAACATTTTTAATTTCTGTTTTTCAGATCCATCTCTTAATCCAGATCAATGTATAGCGATATTATTGAAACAAATTCAGGATTTGCGTAAAACCTACAACATCATAAAAACCGATTTAGCCAGCATCGATCGCAGGCGGAAAAAGCTAAGAAGACGAGAACGTGAAAAGAAACAACAGCAAATGCAAAGTCAACAACAGATGAAAGTTGGTTCATAAGTTATACATATATTCCTCTCACACAGCAGTGCAGCCAGACAGCGGATCAATAATTGCAAATTCATCAAGTAGTACATATAAAACACGAGTGTAGTGTTTTTTAAGAGCATTTTAAAAGTGTGTGTATTTTTTTTAAACTTCGAATTTTTTACGGATATTTCTATGTGCAAAACACAAATTGAAGAAATGTATTTCATTTTAAAACAAAAATTCAATTAAAATATAGATTTTAGAAGTGTAGAAAACCTAGCCAACAAAAGAAAGAAAAGGAATTGAAAAATTTCCTTAATACATTTTATGGGCTCATGTTTTAGTTTTATTTTGTTTTATTTGTAGTTGGTAAGCAAGTATTAAAATACAGAAATTATAGATATTGGCGCATACATGCAAATTTAATTTACATCGTGAAATGTATAAAACAACAATCTTCGAGATTTACATGTAATATTTTTGTGAATAAATGAATATATATATTTACAAAAATAAAAAACTCAAATAAAAGATAACAAGAAAATCTATAAATTCTGTTGGTGTGTGTTTGTGTTGTATTTTATATTCTATGAAACCGAATAGCCACCTTCTAAATTCAAATGGTGGCCATTAACAAAACTCGATTTGGCACTTAACAAATAGACCATTGCATCGACGACTTCTTGAACTTCGCAAAATCTACGTTGTGGTATATGAGCCAATAAGGGGTCGGCCTTGACGGGATCACTCCAATTATCACGGCCCATCTTGGTCAACACTACGGTGGGATTAACAGAATTTACACGTATTTTACGAGGTCCCAGTTCTAATGCCAATGAACGCGTCAACGAGTCCAATGCAGCTTTAGTTGCACTATATGCTGAATGACCGTCGAATGATCTGGAGGCAGCCAATGAGGATACCATAACGATGCTAGCATTTTCTTTTAATTTTGGTAACAGCGTTTGGGTAATATTGAACACAGCTTTAATGTTGACATCAAAGGTGCTGAAGGCAAACAAAGGGATTTAAGAATTAACAGAAATATCTTTGGTTTTAGGCAAAATGTAAAAAATATGAGTAAAATGAAATATGAGTTGGACACTATTAGTTTTTTTTTAGAGTTATTGAAATGTAAACGTAATTAATCCAGAAAAATAACACTGATAGACAAAAATAACCTAAACACTGTTTAACACAAAAAAATATTAGTATTCCCGCTTTTTTTGTTATATTATATTTATTTTTCTACGGTAGTTCTTTTATATAATATTTTTAAGTAAACGTGTCCAATTTTAGAAAAGCTTGTTTTACAGATTTTGACATAACTGAAGAACCATCGGTTTGACTGTAGCAGTACTAAAACGTACCAAAAAAAAATAAAATAAATTAAACGCCAAAAAGTGTTTCACAATTAAGTGAAATTAGTTTTAATGTTTTGTCGAATTTCAAAAAAAATAACAGTATTTGTCTTTACTTTATTGTGAATAATCACCCTATGCCCGTTGTCGTCGTCGACATCGTCGTCGTTTTTATGTCAACATCACTTCGATTCAACATCGTCGTGACATCAATCGCCCTTATTCCCGTTACCAACAACTATGACGACAGATTCAGAGTCGTTTCGATTAAACGTCTTCGTCACATTTTGTGTTAATAGTCTTTGATAGTTGTCGAAAACGACTATGAGAATACCAATTTTACAGCGACGTCGTTTTGCGTCGACGACGACAACGGGAATAAGGGCGAATATCAAATTTCCTTCATCCATTTGTAAGAAAAAAAAAATAATATTATTCAATACGACCAAATTGGTAAATCAAAAACACCGCCGTATTCCATTTTTTGGGAACTTCAAAAAATTTTTTTTCGAACTTTTGGCTGAAACATAATTTTTGGTACAACTTTATATTTAAATAAAGTGTTAGAAATTAATTTTATGTAATTTTTCAATATTTTCTATAAATGAACATTAAATGAATTTTAAATTATAGAATGAATAACTGTAGTACTAAATTAAAAAAAAAAGAAAACTTTTCTATCTTAATCGAGATGAATTCACCTACATCAAAAAGTATATATGATTAGAAGAGATGCCAAGTCGATAACAGCCTTTAAAAATTACCACCAAGCGTACGTAGGCGCAATGTAGCGTATTTGAAAATACAAGCAAAATAGACAATTTTATGTCTCAAAACTTACAAGTTAGTTTGATAAGCATTCATTTTATTTAATTTGATAGTTTTCGGTGCTCAAAACTTTTCTATTTTCATTAAATAAGCCAAAATATATTCGCCAAAAAGTGGACTAAAACTACTTTTCCTAAGTTCGTTGAACAGTTTTACCACGTTGGCTCCTCTTGTAATCATATATACTTTTTGACCTACACCTTCATGTCTATTCCATTTTGTCCGATAAAATCTAGAAACTAATGGTTGTGTGCAACGACTATGTGAATGGCATATTAATGTAGTTACATATTGATTTAACTCTTATTATACTTAACAACACATACTCATCAAATTCTTGCTCCGACATTTCAGCAAACGGTTTAATTATTGCAATGCCAGCATTATTTACCAAACCATCCAGCGGGGGCACGACTGTCAGAGCTTGTCGTACTTCTTGCCAATCTTTAAGATCTGCTTGTATCGATTTGATTAAAGGGCTAAATGCTTTTAGTTCCTTCAACTGCTCCGATGATCGTGCTACGGCAATAACATTAGCCCCTGCCTCGGCCAGTTGCTTGCACAATGCATTGCCAATGCCTAGAGAAAAGAAAAAAAATAGTGAAACAGTGATAAGTGAAGGTCACATTGGGTTATTATCATCGTAACTAACGTTTAACGAGATAAGCAGATCACAATCCCGTAATGTTGTTTCCTTACCTGCTCCGGCGCCGGTAACAAGTATTGTTTTGTTTTTCATGTCGCCATACATTCCGTGTGCGCGTTTTTTGTTTCTGCTTTTCTTTGTGTCTTTCTGACAACTGCAACTATTGGTTTCCACAATCGATTCTCAACTTAACGGAGTACCAATTTGTTATCAGTCGATTGTTTTTGCAATTGTGGATTGCATTGCAGAAAAAAAGCTTTATATTTAGCAAGTTCACTGTGAGAGCTTTGTATGTATGTATGTATGTATGCATATCTGTATGTAGACAATTTCTTTAACTGTTCTAAATTTGATTTTCTAAAGAAAATTGTACAGGAATGTAGTGTAAGCTTTATTTTAAAAACTATTCTAGGAAATTGGGTACTTGAATTTCCATCTTTGAATTATTAATTACACAGTGATAGTTTTTGACAAAAATTTTTGAAGACATGGCCGGACTCAACGTTTTATCCAAAATTCGGACACGAGTAATCAAGTAATCTTTAGTTTTTTGAGTTACAGTGACGGTTTCATACAAAATTTTTTTTATTTACTTTGATTAGTGATCTAAAACAACTTTGTCGAAGACGGCTTATCCGAAAACCCAACTATAGTCTGCAAAAATCGCTTTAAGCTCATAAGCCCCTGCCCACGCCCCTGAGAAAAAATAGTATTCATTTTTTTAATTATCACGAGCAAATTTGTTGTTAAAATTTTTTTTTCTTAAGGGTAGAGCTTTATGGGCTCAAAGTTGTTTACAATAAGACAGGCCGAAAACACAACATTAGCTTGTCGAAAATCTATTTAACCCATTAAAACTCTAATCAAAGTAAAAAATGAAACCTTAACTCTAAAAACTAATGATACAGTTCGAATGAATTTTTAAAATGTTAAAAATTAAAACATTTAAAATTCCGAGTTTCATATTTTTTTCTAGGAAATTGCAATTCTTTGTGCAAATTTAAGGATTTAATTCTTTTAAAGCATTAAAACATTAACAATTTAAAATGCTCAAATTTTTTAAGCAAATAAAGTGGTTTTGGTTTTGGTGGTTCCTTCCACACAAGTATTTGTTGAAAGGATATTTAGTGTTATTTCTCTCTTTAGAGGTCTCCATGCAGCTCACAACGTCCGAGAAATCACGTATTACCCGGACAATGCCATCGAACATCCGATCAGTGGTAGCAAATGTGAGAAGGCGCTATGTTGAGTAACCAAAACATCATGCTACCACCGCACAGTGGAAAATCGTAGAGTAAGACCAGCCCATAATTCATTTTTAAAAAGGTTCGAATTACACCATAATTTTTTTTATCAAAAAGCTAAGATGCCAAACTTAATAATTTGAGGAAAATATTTGATGTTGGTCAATAGTAATACTCGGAAACAAGGGCCGTATTCATATCTTTTTACGATAACGATTTATTACTATAAAAATAAAACATATTTCAGAGCATATTTCTAATATTATTCACATTACAATTAAGAAGTTATATACCTTATTGGAAAGGTAATTTGATGTAGATTCCGATTTTATAAATAGCGGATCAGGTTTTAGTAAAAACATTTGAAATTTTAGCTCCTGAATGATGTAACGTTGTTTTGGCTGCATGCAAAAACTTTGGTAAGATTTTTAATTAGGAACTGTGTTTAGCTCTGCGCTCATATGTAAAAATATTTAAATCTTAATATATTGATAAAATACTATTAAAATTTTAGCTGCATATTCGTGCATAAACAGAAGTTACATTAAATAATGTTAAAAAAAACCCAGTTCTTTAGATAAAAAAATCTCGTAAAAAAAAACAACATTTTTGACTGTTAATTCTTTACTCTAGACTAGTGATGATCAAAAATTGAAAAACCTACCACTTGTGCCGACAAACCAATACAAGGTAAACTGAGTGATAGATACCATCACCCAATATACAATTTTATTTAAGACTTGGGAAATAGCAAAATGGGTGTGACAAATAGTTAGGTTTTCTGAGGTTTTACCTCATTACAATATAAATTAACTTAACAATGTCATTATCCCCCAGGCGCCCGTTTGGAAGATATAGGAGAAATATTCATTTTCCAAAAATATATAATTTTGTTTGGGTTTATTGATATAGACCATATTCATTCTCGATTTAAATTTTCATAATCGCAAAATTAGACTGAATTCAGTGTTCTTACAATAATATATGCACATAAGACTATAAGTGTGAATTTGGTCATTTGTGTGGGAGGTTCCAGAAGGGGTGTGTCAAATAGTTAGGGTTTTTGAGGTTTTATTTATTTATTTATTTATTTATTTGTAATTCATTATGTAATATAAAGCCTATACGGCCAAAAGATATATTACATTATAATACAAGCCTGAATAATTAAAAATAGAAAAAATACATACAAAATTCATGAATATATTTACAATATTAATCTACATAAAATATAAATATACTATATTATATTATATTATATAATCTCCATTGGCTCCCCAGCCATATTAAAAAAAGTTAAACAAATAAGCAAGTTTTAAGTACAAATAGTCCTTTAACAAGTAAATTATAATTGTATTATTATAAACTGCATAAAAAGGAATGAATGATTATAAATTAGATAGATATTCAAGCAATTTTTGTCGAAAGATATTATTAGAAAAAGAAAAACACCTTAAGTCACTCGGTAATTCATTCCAACTACGTGCAATACGTACTAAAAATGATTTTTCAAAAATGGAGATATAGATTCTCGGTATCACTATTTGAGGTCTTCTAGTTGAGTGAGAAAAAGAGAAGACATTACATAGAGATGGTGGTGCACCACTCCTTACAATCTTATAAAACAAAAATAAATCTAAAATTTAACAAAATTTTCAAATGAACAACCTAAAAATTTATACACGTGTTCAGAAATATGATCTCTTCTTCGAACATTATAAATAAATCGGACAATAGCATTTACAGCTCTCCTTAATCTTAAGAAATTTTCAACACTAGTCCCGGAAATAAGTTCTAGACAATATAATATTTGAGGCATAAGAAGAGCGTAAGCTAAATTCTGTTTAACTTTAAATGGAAAGGAAATTGGGGAAGAATAAATTCTACGAAGAGCGGAATAAATTTTGCCAAAAATAGAGTTAATATGAAATTCAAATGTAAGTCTACTGTCAATTTCCACTCCCAAACACCTATGATGTTGTACAAAGTCAACACTGAAATTATCTAAAACTATATTAAGATCAAACTGTAAGTTATGAAATGTATTGAACATAATAGCCTTGGTTTTAGACGGATTTATTTTTAGAGAATTTCTGGTTGTCCACATCGAAATACGACTTAAGCAGTTATTTATTTCACTTTCAAGTGAATCAAAATTAGGTCGACTAGAAGAAAACAAAATCATAATATCATCCGCAAATAAGAATAATTTACCTGTACTTGGTGTAATACATGTATGAATATCATTTATATATAGTACAAAAAGTAGCGGACCAAGGATAGACCCCTGTGGAACACCAGATGTTAGTTCAAGGCAGCTTGAGTGCACTCCAAATAAATCAACAAATTGTGATCTATTTGACAAATACGACAGTACAAGTCTACACGCCGACCTTGAAAAATTATAATTTTGTTTCAGTTTTTGCAACATAGTGGTATAACAAATACTGTTAAAAGCTTTTGTCAAGTCCAAAGAAATTAAAATATTAACATTACCATGGTTAGCATTTTGCCTTACTGTATCAGTAAGATTTAGAAGTAAAGATGTTGTGTTGTAACCCTTACGGAAAGCGTACTGAGAATCAATTATATGGTTACCAACATGGGAAAGCATTTGGTCTTTCATTAAGTGTTCCACAAGTTTGGACAACACTGGCAGAAGCGAAATTGGTCGTAAATCCTCTGGACTATTTATTACATTACACTTTGGAATTGGCACAACCCTTGCAGTTTTCCATGCCGATGGAAACTCTGAGCTCATTAATATGGCATTAACAACATTGAGTATAACATCAGAGATATGAGGATAGATCAGTTTTAAAAACTGGGGAGAAACACCATCAGTGCCAGCAGATTTAGATTTAATTTTACCTAAAGCATATAAAACATCACCATCGTTAACACAAGAAAATGAAAAAGAGTTATCGTTCTCAACAAAATTTCCCAAGCTTAAATCAAAATTCTGAGAATTTCGAGGTTCATTGCCGCAGACAAAATGATTATTAATGTCATTAACATTACCATCAATAATCATATTGCCATCACCCGTACACCCCGAACCCCTCAGTACACGCCATAAGCCTCCTATAACAAGATAAATTAACCGACTAATTTTCATTACCCTCCAAGCGTCCGTTTGGAAGTTTTGGGAGAAATAGTTATTTTCCCAAAATAGGTCATTTTGTATGGGAGGTACCAGAAGGCGTGAACCAATATTGTCTATATTCATTCCTGAGTCCAAGTTTATAAGCGAAGCCTTACCCAACATATTACTGAATTTAGTGTACTTACAAAAAAGATATGTATGTAAAACTATGACGGTCAATTTGGTCATTTGTATGGGAGTACCAAAAGGGGCGAGGCAAAAGTTTCGGTTTCCTTAGGTTTGTCTATTTTTGCAAGATAAATAAACTGACAAAATTCAAATATTCTCCGGTCGTCTGTTCGGAAGTTATGAAACAAATATTAATTATCCAAAAATTGGTAATTTTGTATGGGAGGTACCAGAAAGGTTCGGGCTATTCTGCCCATTTACAATCCCATTAGTTCGTTTTGAAAAATATTGATACTGGTAAATTTTTATACCGATCCGTTGAGGTTTATTCAAGTTATCCTGCTGACCAGCCATCTAGCCAGCCAGACGGACATAGCTCATTCGTCTTAAAAAGTCCTGAAACGAATTTGGTTTAAGATACTTGGGGTCTATATAACTATATAAATATACATAAAACAAAGAATAATAAAAAATAAAGTCGTATTTTCTCCACCCAAATTGCAGTGCCTTTTATCCTATTATTAAGTTTACCTTATTATACATCTAAGTTTTTAAAAATTCTCCCAAATGTCCCAAGGTTATAAAAATAAAACATACGACTTTGTTTTTTTTTCGTCTGGATCTTCCGTTGAAAACCCAGGAGTTTTGTTGATATTTTATCATTTTTTATTTTTTTAAGGTTTTGTTTTTTATTCTCTTCTATTTATAATGTAATAAAATTGGTTGGTTGGTTATATGGTATGGTTGAGTTATAATTGAAGGGAAAATAAGTGTTGAATAAGCAGTATTACATATAATAAGACAAATAATGTATGAGTTATAAAAAAAATTCTTAAAATTAATACAGTGTTGAATTGAATTGTTATTGATATAATAATTATATATGTTTGTGAGTAATAAGAATACAAAAAATTAATTTGAAAGAAAACTAACATATATAATGAAGTTGTAGCATTTTTTATGCTTTTCTTCAGATATTTATTATAAATCGAGGACATGTGTATTTTATTTTAAGTTATATATATATAGAAATAGAAACACCATGGTGTTGAATAGAGCTTTTTTATTTATAAGGTGGCCAACACTACACACCGCAAGAATCAAGAGCGCAATGTGGTTGGTAAAACGCTTCAACTCCAGGGGTCGTCTCCGGATGTTTCAATGGTGGCGTGGTAGTGGCATGTTGACCCGGTGATTCATTTCAATATAAAACTATATTAATAAGTGTTCAAGTGTTCTCCTTAGTCTAATGCAGCTACTTAAAATGAATGTGATTTCTCTAATTCACTTTAAATCTAACATCGATATAGAGCAGTTCATTAAGATATTTTGTTTTTAAATGTGTATATTATAAATATATATATTAAAACTTCTTAAAATTAGGTTTAAGCCCGCGATTTAAGTTGGCTTTGCTGCTGCTGGCATTTCTCTTAAGGTGTTGGAAGAGGTAGCCATGCAAAACTTGGCCATTTACGGAGACATTTAAACAAGAGTTTCTTGTTGTATCCGTAATTTAAACAAAACCTCCGAATTACTGGCGATGATTTTTCTAAACGGAGACATAGTGTCTTAATGATGGTAAAAATTGGTTTCAACCTTCGTTTGAAACATTCCGCAGCGGAACACAGAGTTTGGTTTATTTTAATAAACCGCGGTGCTCTTCTTAGTACTTCCCGTGATTACCAATATATATTTTTTAGATATATTTGTTTGCCATAATAACTAAAACTTATATACTATGTATTTGTTTACTAATTAATATTATTAAATTAATCCTTCTTTCCTTTTGCATGTATCGTGTTGAATAGTCGCCTTAAAAGATATATTACTTTTTTGTTTTATTGTTTACTATATTTATTTTGTTGTTCCTTAACAATATCAACTATAGTATATATATATATATAATTGTATAGATGTTATTTCATATTGAAAATTTGAATAAACATGTATGATGTTGATTTATTTAAAATCTAAGCGAAAAAAATGGAGGGTAATCAATACGTCGGTGTTGTTATTACCACTGACTACCCCCATTATTACTAAAAAAAAAACTTTTTTATTTGCTCTTGTTGCATATATATGCATTTGTTTTTATATAATATTGTTAATATAAATGATAATATGTAATGTAATAAAGTGTATAAAAGAAATTGTATTTTGCTGCTGCTGCTGTTTGTAGCGCATTGTTGGTTGATGTTATAATTATGCCAATGGCGCTGAGTGCTTAAGCACGTTCACCACGGATACGGCGAGCCAATTGGATGTCCTTTGGCATAATGGTCACACGCTTGGCATGGATAGCGCACAAATTGGTGTCTTCAAATAAGCCGACCAGATAGGCTTCCGAAGCTTCCTGTTTTTTTTTTTTGTGAAAGAAAAAGAAACGAAACAAAAAAAAGGTAATTAATATTTGTATGTGTACTAAAAAATTGCAAATGTTAAAGTAGTTAGTAGTCTGATTCTATTTATGCGCTACATGTCATCGTTTAAACAACAAGTTTAAACAGTGACAAAGGAAAGTTATTTGTTAAAGTAGCATAAACATTTGAAATATAACGACGAGGCCGACAGAGGGGAGTAGATAATTACAACCAACTCCCTCTTTTACATCTCTTGTTAATAACACATAGTTTACGAGGTCTTTTAGAAACAAATGCTATGAAGTGTATGGACCGGACCCATCATTAAATTTTCAATAATTATTATCTTATCTCTTTTCTGCATGAGGGTAAAGAATGGTTAGCCTGAGTAGAGAAGGTTAGAATATGTTTTTGTTTTGTATGGGTCTAAGATTAGAATATGTTTTTGTTTTGTATGGGTCTATCAATAAAATTGCAAACATATTTTTGAGCTAAAGGCTTTTAAAATGTGTTATTCATATAAATATTAAAAATCACAAACAATAATATTCGTAAATTTTATAAAAACTAATTTGATTTTGAAATCACAATATTAAAATGAAAAAGACAACATTGGGGTCACAAAGGGCGCTTCAACAACTATTAAAATAATAATTTTAATATCTGTAAAATAGCGAATAGTTTCCATTTTTCTAAAAAAAATTTAAATCTATACTAATATTATAAAGAGACTAGCTGACCCGGCAAACGTTGTTTTGCCATGTATGTTATTTCTAAAAAAATTTTAACATTTAAGGGGATACAAAATAGATGTTGGCCGATTCTCAGATCTACTCAATATGCTCACAAAATTTCATGAAAATCGGTCGAGCCGTTTCGGAGGAGTTCAATCACGCACCCCGTGACACGAAAATGTTATATATTAGTTGTTTGTGTGTTGGTTAGTTCGTATGTAGGGGCCAATCTTCTAAACTATTTATCCAATTTTAAAAATTCTTTTACCAGTAGAATGCTACGTTATAACATCCTATTCTATATAACCGTGAAAAAATATTAAGATCTCTTTATTAAATTTCCACTATTCCTAATGAAGTTCTGTCCATGGTTGTAAAAACTAAGCTCAGACGTATTATCATTGTTAATTTGTGTTTTGTTTGTTTGTTTGTTATATATTAATGGTACTGACCTGCAAAGCACCAATGGCAGCAGACTGGAAACGTAAATCAGTTTTGAAATCCTGGGCAATTTCACGCACCAAACGCTGGAAGGGCAACTTGCGGATCAGCAATTCTGTCGACTTTTGATAACGACGGATTTCACGCAAGGCTACGGTACCGGGACGGTAACGATGTGGCTTCTTGACACCACCGGTGGAAGGAGCCGATTTACGGGCAGCCTTGGTGGCCAATTGCTTGCGAGGAGCTTTGCCTCCTGTAGATTTACGAGCTGTCTGCTTTGTACGAGCCATCACGAAATTTTAGCTGAAAATATAAAAATTTTATAATGAATTTAATGAATATTTAATGAAACAAATAAGTTAACTTCTTACATAGTTTATTTAAAAATTAAATTAAGTCTTTTATTCTCTTGGTAACGCTCCTTGTGGTGTTACTCTCTCTAGGAATGCTTGCAGCTAACTAACGAAATGTTAACAATTTTCGGAGGTATATTCAATTTTGTCAAATTTTCATTTTAACGTCACACTGTTTAGAAAGGGATAGTGATATAGTAATATTAAAGGAGTCTATATCTCCCAGCTGTTCACCGATTTTACTACCTACTACCTGCCTACTTTTAACAAAACATATCCTTATCTACCTAAGGTGGCATTAAAAGTGATTACAAAATGATACAACAATATATAATAACGTTGGGGAGGGTATAATGGCTGGCAGCTGGTATTGGGCTTAAGAAAACATCTAAGACAAATAAAAAGAAGCCCTTGGCACATGTCATGTACAAACAAACGTGATGTGGATTTGGCGGGAAAAAATCTGAAGACAATGGCTACAGCAGCGGTGAAAGGCGCGCCAATTTATCAATAAGACGAATTTTGTAATAAGATGGACATATGTACGGTACATACATACATTCATAGATGTAGGATAATTTGAATTCTTTAGAAACTCTTGTTTACATTTAAGACTTAGATTTTCAACTATGCTGATGGTAAGACCATTCAAATTTTATACAATTAAAGGTAAAAAAAATTGTATTTCATTTTAACACCAGGCGTAAAATCCAAACGAATTATAAAATTTGGAGGTAGCGGAATGTTTTATTTGCTTAAAAAGGTATTCCCATTGTATTTACCGCAATTATGTGTAGTTGACATACTGGGAGTTATTTTTAACAAGTAGTTTTGGCTTAACCATAGCCATATACACATAATAGAAAAAGTCTGCGTACATACATTAATTTAAAGTAAGAATGGTTATTTCAACAAAAAAAGTTTAAATCTTTATATTGTCGGTGTCTTAATACTTGGCAGCGGTATTAATATTTCTTATTTAACTTTAAACTTAAATTTTGTACTATTTTCAATTGTACTCCTTTGCCAAATTGCACAAATAACAATTCGCAATTAATCGAAAAGGAAAAGAAATTAACTCTGCCAAAAGGAAAGTTATTGTATATTTATGAAAACAAAATAAAACCTTGAAAAAAAATGTCGAAAGCGTACATCCTTCTGTTCAAATAGTAGTTAATACTAAAAAAGGAAACGGAACATTTCCTGTCTAAGCCTTGCTCTGGTCGCCCTTCAATATTAACCGAAAGAGAAACACGTTATGTAGTCCAGTTTGTACAACAGAACCCGAGAATTATTGCGCCTAAAGTGGCTGCAAATGTTAAGGGACACTTAAAGAAAACAATTTGCGATGATTCTGTTTAGAAAATCAACTAAAAGTCTGCTTATCAAGGCCGAGTTGGACGTAAGAAACCTTTTACAAAAACCGACAAAAATTAAATAAATTTGCAAAAAGACCATCAGCCCGATTCTGAATACTCCCCGGGAGATAATTCCCAAGGAATTTATTTTTCCCGGGAATAAAATCCTCCTATTCTAAACAATTGGGGAGAACAATAAAAGGGAGAGAGAATTTCGGTTTTTCGAAGTCAGCTGTTTTGCGTCAGCTGTTTTGTTTGGCTAACAATTTGCAAATTATTTTCATGAAGTTTTTAATGTAAAAAGCGAATAAAGTGAATATAAACAACAAATACCTACAAAAAACAATATACAAATGTTCAGTGCTGCGTTTGTGATGATATCTTAAGCAGAAAGCTCTTTGCAATTTCCCCGCTTCTGAAATTGAGGTCAATTCCTCGCTTCCTTGGCGAAGGTGGCTACGAGACGGGTATAGGAAGAGTTTGGGAAACCACAGCTTACAAAATTTAGTTTAGTGAGTGATTTTATTGAAGCTTCATCTATATAATTAAAAAAAAAAAACTATTTACAGGTGTGTGATCATGAGCTAAAGATACGGTACGATGACACCTACCATCCTGGTGCGTGGCAAGACTCATTTACTTGAAATTCCAACAAATTGCGAGCTTACCTTGACGAAAAACTATCCCTACCCAAAGGCTGACAAATGTTTTGTACTTTAATCATTTAAATATTAAATACTTTAATTTCTTAGTACAATTCCCTTAAAATTTTGTTGGCGGAATTTTCCGCAAAATTTGTCATCATTTTCTCCTATTTATTTACATTCGTAATACCTACTTTATTCCCGACTAAATAATTTTAGTCGACATTTATACTACTGCAAAAATTTGCATTTAAAAAAATCTTAAAAATTTTAAAAATAATTCCTAATTCCTATCCAACATACAAATCATACTTAAAACTTATTTTCCCATTACACCCCATGAATTATGGGATAGCTTCTCACGTCGTTGTTAAATAACACGCTTTCTATTTTTAGATTCACAACTAACGGCACCTACTTGTTTACCGCCAGAAAAATTATCTGACAACATACCTGCCTAGCTGACGTTGTGCTTCAATTTGGGTAAATATTTCATTTTAATATTAATGTGCCATAGAAGAGTATGGATTCATTTATATTATTGTTTTCAAATTAGTTTGGAAACGAAAAAGTATATTGAAAGTTATCTTATCAAAAACACAAAAATGTAACTTACCGTTGCACCATGAGGTTTGGGAAAGCATGAATTAACACGCTTTCTATTTTAAGATCTACAACAAACGGCACCTACATGTTTATAGACGAATGCGAATGTCAGCTTTTTGAGAGGCTATTACTTGACTCGACACTATACTGCGAAGTTACTGTCGACAACATCGAGGGCTGCCGATAAAAGAAATGTAGAAGACCGAGACAGGAATAGAGTCCTGGATCTCCCCCAAGTTACCTAAGTATGTCTAACAAAATCATGTGTCACATCATCCGATTCCAGTGTATAGTGAGACGTTTGGCAAAACAGTTTGATATATGGCATTCAGGATCAGAAGGTATAAAATCTTGGTTTTTTTTTTAAATTTCAATCGCTCTAAGACAACTCTAATTTTTTTTTGGATTGATCCAGTGAAACCGGGAGTTTAAACACTTTTGTTTTTAAGGGGCACCTTAATGAACATCTACATGACTGTCCAACAGTATTTAATGCTAACATGTGAATTTACTCCACCGTCACTGCACAGATTTGCATCGATTGTGACTGCACAAAATTATTAAACAGACAAATCTACATTTTAAATGCCATTAATTGCAAAAAATTTCCCTTAATTGGCTGGAAGCTGTGACCAAGAAATGTCATTACTGACTTTTATTTCCTATCCAGACAATCGTTGATGCTTTTGTTAATAGAATACCCCCACCACATGACTGACAATATAAAAAGGAGAATAAAATACCTACATGTATACTGTAAAATTGTTAACCATAGTGATTGTTTGTTACACTGAAATACAATTTATACCAGATATTAATTTCAAGACGACAAATAAATAACATGCGATATATGTATGACAACACAAAACAACCCCCAATTTGGAAAGGAAATTTTGCAAATAGGCATATAAAGGAGATTAAGAGATGTCCAAGGAAATAAATACCAACTACTACACAACGAACCGTTTTCTATACAATAGAGGCGAGGCGGCAGCACTTCACATTTCTATAACAAAAGATTGCAATCAGGAACATGCTAAAATATATTTAGGCTGATATAGTTTCCATCAGCATTATTGGTTGGTGGCGGCAGACATTTTGTAAGCATTACGAGTAGAGCATTTTTACCTGACATACTAAGATATGGGTTAGAAACTGTACTTTGTGTGGTACTCGTGGACATATCCAACTTATATACATATATTCCTGTTGAGTATTTACATTTCCATAATCAGTACAGCAAGCTGCAACAATGCAAGGTTTACGAGGTTGATTACATCAGAAATATTAAAATGTCAGCGACTTCCCACAGTAACACAGTCACATTCCCAAAGGGATGTCATACTGACAGAACTTATGTACGTAATGCAAAATTGGCAGAACTAATGCGCGTATGTAATTTAATTAATAAAGTTAAATAAATTTAAACTTTTAAATTTAACAAGTCTAATTAAGGGTACTAAAAGAGCAAATAATTCTAAGATCTAACTAGCTCAAAAAAATCTCCACCGATAAAGCGCTAAGTTAAATATTTTCAGTCTAATATCGGCGTCAAACGAAAATCGAAACTATTGGCTTTAAAAAATTCTTTCAAAGATACATAAAAGAATCTTTGGACGTAGTAAACAACTGTACCAACACATTATTGCGGGATGCCCCGTTGGTGTTGTCGTTTTATTTGTCGTTTCTATGCTGTTGTCGTTTTATTATAGGTTCATTCCTATATTGGCATGCTTAAAATATATTGAAACGAAGAATAGAAGTTATCGAAGTTATGCGGGATTTTTTTTATCCATTTTGGACACTAACATTTCAAATTGCGCCGCTGTCGTTATTTTGGTTTTTATTATATTACGTTTCTAAATAGATAAAAGCGATATATTGTAGATAAATACCAATAACGGCAACAGTGCACAATGGTTTTAAATCAATTTTTTCTGGCCAAAATTATTTAAGTTAAGAAAATTATCATTTTTGTTCAGAAATAAATTAATATTGTTATATGTTGTCAATTGTATAACTTTTTCTTCCTAATTGATCCAAATCTGCTTTCTGCTTTGGTAGCTTATAATTAACGAATAAAAACAAATATTAATTCAATTAAAATCTTTTTTTATGCAATGAATATAAAATTATACAATAAGTGTCAGTTATGTCTAGCTTGCTCTCTTAGATTATATTGCCATCTTCGAATTCGTCTTCATATTCTTCATATTTTGTCATATTCGTCTTCATATTTTTGAAGCGAAGGTTGTTTAGAAAAATGTATATATAAAGAATATAGTTGAGCAGATCACATGTTGTTTTTGAAAGTTAATTTTATGCTGGACAAACTTGGACTTTTTTTTAAACTTTAAATCAATTTGAATAAAGTGAAAAATTATAAAATTAAATTTGCATGTAAACAACGTGAATTATTTCCTATTTATCTTTCTTTTTTCAAAAGTACATACTTTAGGCAAGATTATCCATTAAAATTTTTTTTTCTAATTTGTTATATTTTTATAAAACACCGTATGACAACATACATATGTTGTACTGCACTCAATTGTTTTCAAAACTATATTAAAAATGTCTAACTTTGTCGCTGAAATGACTAACGGTAAACAACAGTTTACAAAAATAGAATTAATTTCTATTAAATTTATTTGGTTGCTTTGATGTGTTTTTAATTTTTGTGGCCACGTATTTGCTCAGAGGGACCATTGTGCAGTGATGCCAAACTGTCGTTTTTGTTGTTGTTTCTGAACGACATTTAAAGCATTAGATGCGACTAGGATGTCCTGTTGCATCGATTGTTCTAAGTATTTAGCTATAGGACCATGACCAACAAAGAGTTTAAGTGTATGCTTCCTTTTTATACCCTCATCCAACGGGTAGGAGGGTTTATAAAATTTGTGGCGGTGTTCAATACAGTACCGCGGGGATGTTTCAAATAGAAATTGTTAAGTCGTCCAGAGGCTGTTGGTTTTTGGAACCAATGTAGTTTCAATTTATTTCCTTCTCTGATAATAAGGGAATCCAGGTACGGCAGTTTGTTGTCCCTTTCATACTCCATTCTGAATTGTATGTTCTTATTGTAGGTATTGAATGTCCTTAATATTTCTTCCGCTTGGGTCTTCTTCACAATCATAAATAAATCGTCGACATATTTTGTTACGCACCTTGGTTTCTCCGCCATTGCTCCTAGTATACTGTCCAATAAATCTTCCATAACAATGTCTGCTATAATCGGTGAGACTGGTGATGCCATTGGCATTCCTTTCCTTTGTTCATAAAATCTGTCCTCAAATTTTCGGCAGTCCATTTGTTAGTGTGCAAATGTTTAATATATGTAAATCTTTTTTAAGATCAGATCCCCCTGAATATGACCAGCGAAGTTGGTCGAAATATTGGGAACAATAAATAAAAAACTGAAATGTTTTTACTGACGACCTCAAGCCAGACTAATCCACAGAATAAAATATAAGTACAAAGGTCAACTATCAACATATCACCACTTAATTAATATTCATATTTTATTAACCAATCAATGCCCAATGATGGTCTAGTAATACAAATTCATGAGATATTATGACTTAAAAATTAACTAAATTAAAAAGTTCCTAACACACACACACACACCAATTTTCATAAAACATAAACAGCAATCATCAAATCGAGATTTGGATAAGTGTTACATATATACAAAACTGAGTTAGAGAAATCCTCCCCCGCCACCTAAGTAAAAAAAATTTATACCTTTGTGTTGCCACAAGTGAAGTGTTATTGATTTGTTTCCAGCAAAACCATGTTAACCCCTGTTCGTGCTAAAAATTTGAATATGTCACGTATTGAAAACAAAATTTTTTGCTATTAAAGAACACGAATCATAATACCCAGATACACATGTGATTTATATCCAATTTCATTTTTTACAAATCGTGGTGTTATATGTAGATATCTGTGCAACGTACATCATCGTCCTGTTGTTGCTTAATACATACTTACATAGATTGTCATTTTACATGTATGTATATAGTAGCTGAAGGGGAGACAAACAAAGGACCCGGTGCTGTTATGCACTACCCGGACAATAACGTATCGCAACTATATAGAGTGAATGTTACCGCAGTATTACAGACAGTGGAGTGATATTATGATAATAATTGCTCTTGATGAGGTATTTATGTATTTATATACGAGTTGTTCGCCCTTTACTAACCATTTGTCCTTGCTAGAATCAAGTTGATGGAACAAACACACCCATTTTTATACATTATACATATTCAAAATTACATGATGAGACCATGAGTTTTGTGTCAGCTATCTGTGAAAAGCAGTCACTACCATAAATAACATGTTCTATATACAAAAAATTACTAGAAAATTAAAAAAAAGTAAGACGGGTCCGTTGGTGAGCATAGCTCGTTACTCTTGGAAGAATAAAATGTTTCGCAGAAAAGCACACTGCAGGTTTCTTCTTTAAATTAACTCAATTTTTATGAAATAAAATACTGTGTGAAAAGCGAAACGTCAAAGATAGCGTCAGATCCTGTGAGAGCCCACAAAAGGATCCTCCTGTGGTCTATTTTGAAATCCCTTGTACGGTACATAGATTAAGATTAAGATCAAAAGATCTATTTTTCATGTGTCCACAATGAAGGTCAAGCTGTCGTTTGCAGGAACAATTATTTGTTTGTGATTAAATTTTGTGAATGCGGCAAAAGTGCATATGCGACTACGTGTTAAGATTCTTAACGCATTTATAATAAAAATTGAAGAAAAATACCCCTCTCGCAGGTTCTTAAAAAAAAACACCAATATCACGAAAATATCTGTAATTAAAGTACCCGCACATATAGGGTCACTACTGGTCCCAAGGGTACCCTTTTGGACTTACTATGAACCCAAAAAACCCACAGGGCCCAAAAAATAACACCATCGGACTCGTCTCGAAATATATTTGATTTGAGTATCCGCACAAAGGGGCATCATAGAACACAAAAGCCTCTTTTTGACCCCCGGGGCCCCATGGGGTCGCGTTTTAGGGCATATTTAGGGTGGCGTGGCACTTTTTGGACCTTTATTATTAAGAACGAATTTCAGAGAGGGTAAGTAACATTTTCAGTTTTTCCAACCAGACCGGTTATTTTTTGCTGAAGTGCAGAAAATAAGGCGGAGACCCATATATATAAAAATGTGCCATCCTTTTCATCTTGGTCTCTAAGTTGGAGCCCATGGGGGTAAAAAACTGGCCCTTTGAGTTCTATGATGACCCCCATGTGCAGGTACACAAATTAAAGATATTTTCGAGACGAATCCAAAGGTGTATTTTTCAAGCTCAGTTGGACCTATTTTTGTTAATCGTTATCGATAATTTTAAGGCATATGATATTAAAAAATTGGCTGAATTTCACGGACGGACCTATGTGGCCCACGGGGTCCAAAATTCAGTGGCGCCATTATTTTTTGGTGCGACGTCTATAAGCGTATTTAGGGCCAATTTTGCTATAAATGGGGGCTTGAGACCCGACGTCAGAGACCAACTACAAAACGAGTGTATAGAATAGAAATAGAATAGAAAAATGGAGAGACTTCTAAAAACTAAATTCTGTTAAAAAAAATTGCCCGATTTTTGAATTCGGTGCTACATTATACAGGTGTGCTTTTGACATGTCAACCGTGATTAAATTTTAACACTAATTCATAAGTTAATACTGATTCAAAAGATTCGGGTTTTCCCCAAATCTTAATATTGAACACTTTCAGCCCGATTCTAAATACTCCCCGGGGAATTTATTTTTCCCAGAAATAAAATCCTCCTATTCTAAACAAACGGGTTAACAATAATAAGGGAGAGAGGATTTAAATTATGTATTCGAAGTCATCTGTTTTGTTTGGCTAACAATTTGCAAATTATTTTTATGAAGTCTTAAACGTACAAAGCGAATAAAGTGAATATGAACAACAAATACATACAAAAAACAATATAAAAATGATGATATCTAAAGCAGAAAACTTTAATTTTCCCGCTTGTGAAATTGAGGACAATTCCTCGCTTCCTTGTCGAAGGTGGCTACCAGATGGGGATAGGGAACCACAACTTAAATGTTATGCTGGTGAGTGATTTTATTGAAGATTTATCTTTGTAATTAAAAAGAAACAACTATTTACAGGTGTGTGATCATGAGCTAAAGATCCGATAAGTTGACACCTACCACCCTGGTGCGTGGCAAGACTCATTTACTTGAAATTCCAGCGAATTTCGATCTTACCTTGACGTAAAATTGTATCCCTTCCCAAAGGCTGAGAAATGTTTTGTACTTTTATCATAAAAATATTAAATACCAAATTTTGTTTTTGTAAATTCCATAAGATCTGTTTGGTGTCTGCAAAATCTTCATGGTTGAGTGGTTTGGTTTTATGGTTATAGAAGTATTCCACCTCTGTCTTCGGAAAACGGCCTTGGCCGCTCATCACCTTTGTTTAGTCAGCTTTTTTCAATTTCTAATCAAGCCATACTCCCGTCCCATACGGACTTACACCTCTTTGCCTTTAACCACCATTGCATATGATGAAATTGTAAATAATATGACATCATTAGCATTGATTGTTTTTAAAAAAAAATGTTACTATTTTAAGATTTTTCCAAATTACGGTTAGTTCTGTGCTAGGCTAGAGCAAAATTACAACTCTGACTTTCTCCCACCAAAAAGAAAACTGTTTGAAACAAAGCACTATAAACGAAGAAAACACCAAACAAAAGAAATAATACGCCAATAAGTTTCCCGCGCGCAATTTCACATCTTGGCATGGCATAACATGACGAATAACAAACATAAAAGCAATCAAGAAGTACGTATACACACACTGCCAAAACCGCCGACAGCATGCACACACACATTCACACGGTAACAGAAAACAAAATCACACACGAGTCGCAGCAGTGGGAACGACACAGCTCTGTGGAAACAGAAGGAACTTCTAACCATAAAAAAAACCAATAAACGCTAGAAAAAAAAATCCAGTTCACAATATACATAAAATTTGTGACTATTTACAAAGAAATATCAGAATTTTGCACTTCCATCATTTATTGCCGTTCTACTAAAATGGCAAATCAATATTTTTTTCATCATTTAACCACTATTGAAATATCATTTATTATTGCGCAGAATGGTGAAAATTTCCAGTCTTTTCCGCAGTAATATCCGCCATTTTGATTTTTGGTTAAACAGTTTCTGAAGACAATTGTAACTTTTAATAGTTCACAGGTACAAACTTTTCCTACGAGATATTTTACAATTTATTGCACTTGCCGATATTTCGACGGCGGCACACGTTATAAACAACAATATTTGTTTGCATTATGTTGCATGGAGCAATTCTTATTTGAATTGAATTTTTGTACATTTCATACAAGAAAATAAACACACTTACCTTTCTTTACTTTGTTTTTATACTTGAACAAATTATTTGCAACTTGAACTAACACAGCCGATGTCTACGAACACGTCCGTGCAATACAACGACCGAAAACTGAATGAACGCCACTCAACGAAGAGCGAAATGAATTTCTTATTGTTTGTTGCGCACAATGTTGCCAGACGGCTGGGACTAGCAGAGAGAAATATGCAAATTAAATGCAATTGGCATTAGTTGTACATGAAAAAACCGCATTGACACAAAACTATTAACATTGGCATTATTTTGTAATGATTAATTTCTTCGAAATGTATTTGCAAAGCAGAGTAAAAGTATTTTTGCTCCGACAAATTTTTCAACATATGGCATCTTTTAATGGGAGATGTTAGAATAGGACAAATGTAATGCCAGTTAGAATAGTTGTCTCGTCCAATTCACTGTAGGGTTCATCTCCAGCCTATGGTTGTATTTCATTTACATTCGTTATGGCTCAATCATTCATGACTTAACTTAACAAAAAAGAACTAAACATAGTGCATAAGTAGTCATTATTGACAAATTAAGAGACTTAAAATTGCACCATAAAAATTAATTTTTCATCGTCAATTTTTCCAAACGGCTGCAAATTCTCACCAAACTTTGCAAGTAACAAAACAACAATACCAAAATAAATCAGCTGCTTGCCGCCAACGTAAGAAACTTAAGAAAGAAATATGTAAACAAAAATTTTAACTGTTATTTTCTGTCTAGCCTGCTAGCTTGGAAAAGTATTGTATTTTTATTTTTTTACAAATGTGTTACAAACTCATTTGGAAAAGGTTAACTAAAATCTTTGGAAAACATATATTTATTAGCTAGCTTACATCAATGTTTTTTGGACAATTGTTTGTGTCTAAACTTCGTTTTTTCATATTTTTACGACATAAAATAATTAAATTAAATGTTTTTTTATTATATTTACCATGTACTAAATAGTATACATAAATCACTATTGTGATTGAATTGTTATTTATGGTTACTTCACTCAATTTAAATGGTCAAAAAAACCATTGTACTAAAACCGTAAAAAACGGATAAAAAAGAATTGTTTTTGTAAAATGAATTATGGACGGAAGTCCGACACCAAAAATGAGGTCACTTATCGGACGTATCTCAACTGGTGAGCATCTCATTACTCCAATAAAACCCACTGAATTCTAAACCAAACCTTTTTATTTTTTTACAAATGTGTTACAAACTCATTTGGAAAAGGTTAACTAAAATCTTTGGAAAACATATATTTATTAGCTAGCTTACATCAATGTTTTTTGGGCAATTGTTTGTGTCTAAACTTCGTTTTTTTCATATTTTTACGACATAAAATAATTAAATTAAATGTTTTTTATTATATTTACCATGTACTAAATAGTGTACATAAATCACTATTGTGAATGAATTGTTATTTATGGTTACTTCACTCAATTTAAACCATTGTACTAAAACCGTAAAAAACGGATAAAAAAGAATTGTTTTTGTAAAATGAATTATGGACGGCAGTCCGACACCAAAAATGAGGTCACTTATCGGACGTATCTCAACTGGTGAGCATCTCATTACTCCAATAAAACCCACTGAATTCTAAACCAAACCTTATCAATTTTCTTTATTTTATCCCGCCCAATTGAATTGCATATAATTTCTCACACACTGAGAAATTATATCGATTTAAGTTCTAACTTGACTCAAATAGAATCCAAGTCGGAACAATTGCACGCAACGCATTCCATACAGTCCACAACTTCATTTAATAACAACAACGAGAGAGGTAATAGAGCGATCAGAGGATTCCCAGCTACTCCCCCCGCTACTACAACATAATCATCTCTGTCCACTCTACCACACCTCTATACAGTTTGTTTCTTTTTTACAAATCTGTTAGTGTTTGTAAATAATTTACTGAAGATTTGGAAAACGTAAACTTCGCAAACTAATTTGGAAAAATTAACTAAAATCTTTGGAAATCATTTACTTATTAGCCGACTTACATCAATGTTTATTGGGATGCTTATTTCTTTTCATATCATAAAATTATTTATTTGTTTGACAAATGAATAATTATTTGTGGCTCAAATAAGAAGATAACTGTTGAAATTTGAAATCAAAATTTATTAAATAACGTCCAAAACTTGTCTAGACACCCCCTTACAACCGTGTAAACTTATCATTTTTGTCTGGCAACGTTGTCATTGTAAAACATCCGACAATCTTGTGAATACAACATTTTGCCATTATCAAATTATTCTAAAGCTAAGTACAGACGGTTGCCAGAAATAGCAATTTTGTTAAATCTGCTAATGTACCGGCAATGTACTGACATGGACAGTGTTGCCATATAATTAATCTCTGCAAATGGTGAAATTAGCAGATGCATAAACTTCGCACATCTGCAAATTAAATGTGTTTGCAATTATCTTACAAAAATTTGAAGGTGGCAACATTTTGCGGTCAAGACGATTATCGGATGTCTGGCAATATTGTTGTTTTACAATGATTTTTCTGCAAACGTTGCCATACAAAAATTAAAGTGCACACGGTTGTTGGACATTTTCTGCAAATTTCCTAAGTATCTGATGCGAACCTGAATTGCCAAAAATACCCAAATTATCACGATCTAGTATACGGGAGATCCTGATCTATTTCGGAAAAAATATTATTATATTATAGATCATCCTAAGTAGGATGGAGTGTAAAGTCTAAAAAACATCTTGAATCAGCCTAGGCCGAAACCTGTCAACGCAGTCAAAGATCCCATCAACATATCCCGAGCTTATACTAATGTTCCAGAACACCTCAAATTATCTTGTGTGTAATTAAGAGTTAAGACAACATAACTATCGTTAAATTTAAATACAAATCTGAATTGTTTTCTTACACAGTGCAACATTTCTAAGGTCATCGTCTGGTGCCGCCTTCGTACCCAGGTATTTTTGAAGTATATACCGAGGCTAAAAAAATCCCCCAAGGATTTGGCCCCATTACATCGAAACATTTTTTTACGTATACTCCAATATTTTCACCCCAATAGGATTTTTTGACCATTTTTAGGGAGTCCATATTTCATAAACTGTTCGGAATTTTTTCTTTTCGTCTTCGGCAAAGTTGTAGATCTAAGCGAGAGCAAAAAAAGTCTCAAATAGACCGACCCAAAAAAATTGCATCCAGCGGATGAAAATTGCTAAAATATGGGAAAAAAGGATATTTTTTCATGATGTTCTCCACACAAAATTTATTTCGTTGTACTCCGTGGCGTATGATTTATGTGGAATATTACTTATTATAATCATAATTTTATGGTGAAAATATCATCAAAAAATAGCCTTTTTTTCCCATATTTTTACAATTTTCATGCACTAGATGCAATTTTTTTGGGTCGGTCTATTTGAGACTTTTTTTGCTCTGGTTTAGATCTACAGCTTTGCCGAAGAAATTCCGAACAGTTTATGAAATATGGACTCCCTAAAAATGGTCAAAAAGTCGTATTGGGTTGAAAATATTGGAGTATCCATAAAAATATGTTTCGATGTAATGGGGCCAAATCCTTTGGGGATTTTTTTAGTCTCGGTATATACTTCAAAAATAGCTGGGTATGAAGGCGGCACCAATTTATGTGTTGCACTGTGTTATCTAAATACTTTATCTAGTAGGTAAGCAATTTGAATTACTCAATTTCCTATTCGGCAAAATCTACTAAATAATTATTCCGTAAGGGTTTGTGAGTCCTTATGGACAAACTGGAACCTGAAGACGAACTGAACTTACCTTAGCTGACGAGAAACCCATATTACAGATGTCACCAATAGAGTACCATGCTCCACTTAAAAATAAACACGTATTTTACCTTTGCCCATGAATGAGACGTGAGAGAGCTTCTCGCTTCAAGTACCTCATGTGAACCAATACCGTCAGAATTATTTCAGTCATGTTTTGCTTTTGTCATTGCTTTATTTATATATGGATTACTTTATTTGCACGTCCAACTAAATATTTACAATTTCGTAAAGATATTAATGAACGCCAACGAGGTTGGCTGCAGGGTGTTGAATAGGTCCATTCTCGACTACTTTACCTTGACTTAAAGTATCGACCTAGAAAAAAGTTACATCAATGAATTAACCCTGCGAGCTGACTGCACTTGCAATGCTAACTTACAACGGACAACATCATATTTTCAACCATAGACAAAACTTCCCGCACATATTTGCGTACTTCGTCGATTTCGACTATGTCGGGGTCTGAGTCATCGGGGGCCACTGTTGTTCCGGGGGGGACTTCAGTTGGGCTTTCCGTTGATTCTTCCGCAGGTTCGGTAGCTGCAGTTGAATCGGCAGGTTCAGAACCGCTGCCTTCTGTGGAATCCACTTCGATGGATTTGGAGTTGACGTTGGTCTAAAGCATAAAAAACAATGCCGATGGAGGAATTCAAATTTGATTTCGAAAACAAATACAAAATACGAGTACTTACGGCGCATGCCAAAAGGCATAAGGCCAAAAGCGCAGTTAAAACAGAAAACTTCATAGTTGTGTACTAGAACTCGTGAAAAAACAAACTCATCGCTTGGGTAGACCACTCATTGTTTTTATAGGTAGGGAGTTGTCCAATTATTACGGACTTGCCAATGGCAATTTCCTTAGATAGGGATTTCAAGTATTTCCAAATAATTTGGAGTAGCAAGAATTGTGTAAAAATAATTTGATATACATACTATGTAATTCTTATCTGGTTACAGAGGCACACGTTATAGAGGAAGCAAACACATTATATAGCGTTGCAATTATACAGGGTCCGCAGGTGAAAATATTGGAATGTATTTTAATTGAGGAAGTTTTGATGGCATTAATAATAAAATTATGAACTTAACAAAAGTACGTTAAATTATCTAAAAATAGTAGTATATAACACTGTCACAAAATTTCAAAAGTTTTTGTATCCGGGACATTTAATAATACATTTTAATGTAAAATTTCACGCTGAATTCAAATCTGCTCTCAGATATGTGGAAAGTAGAACAAATTTTGAGATATGGTCAAATTACCATTTTTAGTGTTTTGAAAAAAGGTAGGTCTACTAAAATGCCATTTTCTCTGGCTTTAATTCACCGATTTTACTGAACTGTGACAAAAATAAAAGATAATAAAATTATTTCTTAAAAAAACGATAGTTGATTAAAATCCAATCATTAATGACGAAGTTATGGCACTTCAAAGTTGGATTTTTGTAAAAATTTTAATAATTTTTAAGTTTTCGCTGCCTTTAATTAAGTTTTTTTCAGTGTTTCCGTAAAAAAAAATAAAAGATAATAAAATTATTTCTTAAAAAAACGATAGTTGATTAAAATCCAATCATTAATGACGAAGTTATGGCACTTCAAAGTTGGATTTTTGTAAAAATTTTAATGATTTTTCAAGTTTTCACTGCCTTTAATTAAGTTTTTTTCTGCGTTTCCGTAAAAATTGCTCCGGTTTCAGATTATTGCATGATAGAATAATATGTTACAAAAATTTTTTGCCCTTGGTCATCAAAATTTTACATAAGGATCAACTATTTAAAAGCCGGGATCAAAAATTTGTTGCATTGTGTAATCAGCCATTCAACTGAATAGAGGTTTTCACCAAGGACGGGTCGATGAAGAAATGGAATTAAACGTGTTGTGTTTGAGATCATACGCGATGATCATCCGGAAGATCCATTGTTCAATTCCTAGCTCAGTCACCTACATTTTCTTTCATCGACGGCCTCCTCGTTGTTGTCGACAGCAACTTTGCTGTAAAAGTCTAGGCAAAACCTCTCAAACAGCTGACGTTCGCATTCGTCTATAAACAAGAAGGTGTCGTTGAGTGTCTAAAAATAGAAAGTGTGTAAATTCACAATAACACGAGAAGGGAAATTAACGTTTTTTTAAGAGATAAAAATATTGACGCAATCCTTTTTTATACTGAAAGGCTCTTGTATGTCAGTACATGAAAAATATATATTCTGTTATATAACATCGTTCAACATACGGATGGTCCAAATTTCAATAACTCTGCCGCATATACATATCTGGCAGAAATTTAGCTATGGTTTGGGTTATGTTGACATCAAGGACATCGGTCGATTGCAAAATGAACCCGTGGACTCTAGAAATCTCCACAAGAAAAAATCTAGCGGAGTAAAATCGCAAGATCGTGATGGCCAATGCACTACACATCTGCGAGATGTTGATAGAAATATGTTGATTGCGTCATATTGGAAAATTCCATGTGACTTCAGACAACCATTGCCTTAAATCGTTCATACAGAATGTCCAAGTGTGACACGTAGTGCCGTCCTGCTGGAACCCCTAGTCGACCATATCCTTCTTGTTCAACTTGGGCTGAAATAAATGGGTAATCATCGCTATTTACGGTGATAGCCTCACAAACGGTAACCATCATCGTTCAACTTTTTGCCAGTATGTTGTACGGATTCGAAGAAAGCCTTTGCAGGTTTAGATGAGGTATGAGAGTGAGAACTGACTTTTAGGTTTATTTCTACCGTCAGTTATATTAGGGATAATCCTGACTTTGATTTCTGCCTTAAGCTAGGTACAGACGGTTGCCAGAAATAGCAATTTTGTCAAATCTGCTAATGTACCGGCAATGTACTGACATGGACAGTGTTGCCATATAATTAATCTCTGCAAATGGTGAAATTAGCAGATGCTTAAACTTCGCACATCTGCAAATTAAATGTGTTTGCAAATATCTTACAAAAATTTGAGGGTGGCAACATTTTGCGGTTCAGACGATTATCGGATATCTGGCAATATTGTTGTTTTACAATGATTTTTCTGCAAACGTTACAAAATAAAATTAAAAGTGCACACGGTTGTTGGACATTTTCTGCAAATTTTTCTGGCAACCGTCTGTGCGTAGCTTTAGTCTAGTGTTCCTGTTAACAGGTTATGAATCACTCAATGCCTTTCTGCATAAGAGAGCCCTGCCCGATCTCATTTCGTGCACCTGTGGAGTACTATCCGTAGATTGATTGGATGTACTGTGGGATTGTTACTTTTATGATGACATAAGGGACGTCCAGGGATTAGCGATTACTAGAGTGCGTAATGAATGGAATATGAGGGAGATGCTCTAGGTTAGGTTTGGTTAATTCGGCAGCCGCGTTCAGTATAGCTCACTTGGGTCCTAGTATAGATCCCGTTGTGATACCATTTTCAAATTATCGCACCAATTATTCCTAATCTGTTCGGTCAACGTCGCTCTTTAGCAATTTAGTTGTTCTGATGAAGGCATGAATGTTCCGTAAATCGCCAACTAAAAGACAAGTATTGTCCACAAGTTTTTGACGACCAAACTTTTCATATCGCAGGTCACCAAAAGCATGGCAATGACATAGAAGATGCTCCGTGGTCTCCTTTTCTTTCTCATCATTGCAGCTTCTACAAAAATCGTTGAAGGGAAGTTTCAACCTCTTATCGTATTTTCTAATCGGCTAGTGACTGGTTATTACAGCCATGATGTTCCTTAGATGGAGTTTAGACAAGTACACCGCAAATCGTGTCCTCTGTACATCTTTGGTAGGTCAAATCTGATTGGTAGCTGTGCAAGTGGGTTCTCTCAACCCTCTTTTCTTAGCAATGAGGTTTAGTTTCCCCCTTATGACCGTAAACTTCGCCCGAATTCACGATGGTGGCGGCCCTTGTCAATGTATCGGCCCTTAAGCAACCATATGTATATGTTCATATATCCTGGAGCCCACGAGAGGGTAAACGTAGTGTACAAGTTCTCCAGGGATATGATAACCGCTTTACTATTAGTAAGTACAAGGTTGCCAAAAATAAGTCAGCCGATGTTGTTTGGCTCTCATTTTTTTTCTAAGTACATGAAAAACTTCGATTCTGTTTTTTGATTGTTTATTTGAATTACGTCTCGCTGGGAAATGAGAGGTGCCACACCCCTTTTTAACAAGACGTTATGTCGGTCATATTATTGAACCAATTGTAATAAACGTTTTATAAACAAGGTGGGTCAAAAAAGTCATCCGATGTTGTTTGGCTTTCATTTTTTTTCTAAATGAAAAACTTCGATTCTGTTTTTTGATTATGTTTATTTGAATCTTTAGAATTTTATTGGTTACGCCGAGAAGATGATATGTGTCAAATGGGCGCCGTCACAATTGATTGCCACACGGGCTCGTTTTATAGCATTTTTCATCACTTCGGCGATAGATTCTCGCACTTGTGTCGAATGTTGTCCTTGAAGGCATCCAGGGTCTCGGGTTTTTTCACGTAGGATGACATCCTCCTCCCCAAAGTATAGGTCATTATCATTATTATCATAGTGGGATATATCTGGGATGTTCATTATAAAACCCGGATTGAAAACAGGGTTTGGTATGGTGTTATCCGTAAGACGCCTCACATTGATTATGTCCAGAATTTTGGCATAGGCATAGTGCCTGTGCATGTATGCTCTCGTGACGTCTAAATGCATTGCGGTGTTCGCTGCTTTTTTCCTGATCTATATTCCTGATCTGTGTTGGCTAAAGCAACATATATGGCTTTAATAGTGCCTGCTCGACGTAGGGCTATTGTACAATGCACAATGGGCTATTAGCTTATAGAACGGACATTGGGTCTGTACAACGAGTTCATAGGCTTATACAACTATAGCCTGGAAATTCCTTCCCCCACTTTACGGGTTTTATCATAAAGCGCCGCCGATTTTATCTTCGAGTCCTCCGCACATAGCTCTTACCGAATAACCGATTTCTTTTAACTTCGATGCCGTTCTGGTTTCCTCACCAAATCACCACATACTGAATTGTTCGTCTTGTCGACCCACTCACAAGCATTGACTTCAGGTTAATAATGCATACCCTGTACCAGCGCCTAAATTGTTCGACAGTCTTTACTTGCGAGCACACCAAAACTGTTATTCGTCTAAGAATCGCCTTCCTGCAAAAGACAATATATCCTAAGGCATCACTACCTGGTACTCCCGACACTTCATCAACAACCGCTTCATTAGACATTTCGAGGACATTGTACCATAAGGTGGATTACGGATTAAGAAACTAAAACTATATTATCTTGCCCAATCAGAGAAAATCCACTCTCAAAATGGTTTTTAAAGGCGCCTGAGATTACCTCAGCCTGAGGTAAAATCACGTCAAATGGACTTTTCAGGTGACTGAAAGCTACAAGACTGTTCGGTCATACAATCTCCGACAATCTTGTTTAGCATAAAGTCGGTGACAGGCACCAGTCGTTAAATTGCAAGGGGGTTTGGAATTCCCGCCGCCACCCAACGGTGTAGGTACTGTATCTTTGGAATGTAGTATCGACCGTTCCGCCTGCTCGGGGTATTGATGCGAAAACATTGGTACTCGGGAGTACGAAGAAGTTCCAGGTAGCAAAGTTTGATCACCTGGTGTTGGGAATCTTACACGGGCTCCAGTTGAAACGGAAATCGCTGAGGGCTCGAAAGTGGAGTTGCATTGCAACCGGCTGCTACAGACCCATAGAGAAGTGGAGGTGGTATCATAGGCAGTAGCTTACTCTCAAAATTGTGACTCCTACTCCAATTAAATTTGACTATCCCCAGGGGTCTAGTCATCCAAAATGGAGCCTTGTCGCTAAAGATGATTCTTTATTCCAAATTTTGGGCACTCTTTCAATTGGTTTAATCCCATTCAGTGTTCAAATGACTTTATTTATGGCTATTAATCTGGCAACTCGGCATGAACAGCTGCTAAAATTTTGCGCTCTTCAGAAAAATAATTAAAATTTGATTTTAAATTGAATTAAAGTAGTAATAAACTGTTGAAATAAACCAAAAACAACTCCCCGAAGTATTCTGCTTTAGAACTGGTACTGGATTTATGGATTTCTGTTCCTATTGGTTTTTAATCCGATAATTGGTGCTGTGCAGTGACTTTTTGGCTTGTGAATTCTACATTTATCATTGCAAAAACAAATATTGCAATATCATCTTGCAGCAAATTATATTGTTATTCCACCTAAGTCTGCAAGTTTTCTCTACGATGGCCCCCAACTTGCTTGTATGCCCAGTGTGCAACAAAAACTAATTTTAGTGTTGGTTGCTCCAATTGCCCTAACTATTTTCACATTGAATGTGCGGGTATTTCTGAGGCAAAGGCAAAAACAATCAAGAATTTAAATTTTAAATGTAAAAGCTGCGTTGCTGAATCTGCTGGCATTGTTGACAGGTCCTATTTGCGAAAATGTCTCAATGATATGGCCGAGTCTTTAAAGACCCAACAGATTGATCATCAAAATAAAATGGATGGAGCTATACAGCAGTGTGTACAGACATTTGATGACAAGATAATTGCCCAACAACAAAAATTTGATGAGGCTTTGGAGCAATGTATGCAGAAATTTGACGCTAAGATAAGCGAGCTCGTGAAGGATCTGCGTACGGAATTTATTGGGATTGTTCAAAATTTAAAATCTGATATAAGCTCATGCCAACAAGCTGTGTCGAACGTCGAGAACGAAACTCGTAAGAAATTTGAGTTTATGGAAAAGCATAACAATATTCTCCATCGGCGATTGAATCGTTCGAACATTGTGATAAATGGTTTACCACAATCAATGCGTAATTTAAGCGATGCAGTGATTACAATTGGAAGTCTTTGCGATTTTCTTCTGTATGCTAATGATATCCAGCATTGTTGCTATTTTGCCGGGGGAAAATCAGTTCTTGTGAAATTTAATTCTGTGTTGACCCGAGATACCATAATGGCAAACTATCATCGTGGACCGCCCATTCACCTCAGTTCTGTGATTTCAGGTGAGATCCAATCGAGAGTGTACCTGAACGATCATTTGACACCGGATGCGGCTAAGCTTACATATACTTGCCGTAGGTTACGCAGTCAGGGAAAATTAAAGAAATTTACTTTAATTAATGGAGATAATCCAGAGGTTAGAGCAACTTTACCAGGTGGTAAGGTTGAGTGTCTAAACTTAAAGAAATGTGAGTACATGCTTAACTTCACTGATTCTAGTAGTAACGTGCCTGGCATTAATGTTATTGATAGTAGATAACTCTAGGGATCGATTCAATTATCAGTAACACAAAGTATTACAATTTATTTTTTGCTTGGTTATTTGATAAACTGTATTCTAGTCAATTTAAATTATTTTTCTGAAATTAATTGAATAATTTGTGAAAATGTACCAATTTTTTTTCATTATGCTTTTTATAGATAGTTTTATTATAGCACGTTTCCCCAGCCGTTTATTGATGTTCTTTAGTGATGGCTCTTGATGCCAATTTAGGCCCCATTGTTGGTAATGGCATTTATTTTAAAAATAGTTTAAGAACATTAGATAATAATTTGACTTTTGGCCATATTAATTGCCAGAGTATTCGCCCCTCTAATTATAATGTCAAAATGGAGGAAATCAAAAGCTTGCTTTTGGATAGCGATATTAGACTGTTTGGTGTTTCTGAAACATGGTTAAAGCCATATGATTCATCTAAATATTGCGAGGAGAGACGACGGTGATATAGTTCCCATGTTTTCTTTTGACTGTGTCTTTGAAGATCAATTAATAAAAGCTTTAAATCTGGTAAGGTCCAAATCTGTTGGTGTTGATGGGCTACCAATAAAATTTATAAAAATCATGTTTCCATGTTTCAAATTATTTACTTCACTTTTTTAACTCAATTCTGTTAACATCGGTATTTCCAAAAGAGTGGAAAACAACGCGAGTAGTTCCCATCCCAAAAAATCGGGGTTGTTATGATATTGAGAACTTAAGACCTATAAGCATTTTGCCTGCTATTTCAAAAATAGCTGAACATCTCATCAAAGACCAAATGTTACAGTTTGTTAACGACAAACAATTGTTAAATGTTTATCAGCATGGCTTTCGCCCTGGGCACAGCACTAGTAGCCACTTGTTGCTTTTAACTGATTCAATTCGTGAATCAGTTAATGATAATGACTGTTCTGCACTTTTGGGATTGGATATTTCAAAGGCTTTTGACAGAGTAAACCATAATAAACTTCTTCATAAATTAAAAAATGTATTCTTTTTTTCCAGTACGGCGTGCGAATTGATATCATCGTATCTTTCCGATCGCTCACAGTTCGTCTCATTTAATGGTATCTCTTCTGATACACGAACAATTAATAGCGGAGTACCACAAGGTTCTGTTTTGGGACCCTTGTTATTCATAATATATATCAATGATATAATCAACTGCATTGATCTTAATCTATGTACACATTTTCTGTATGCAGATGATACTCGTATTCATATATTTTTCCGAAGTAGTTCCAATGATTTGTTGGAAGCAAATATTAATTTAAATCTTAATTTGTTGAAAGATTGGTTGAATTGTAATGGTCTTGTTGTCAACAGCTCCAAGACAAAAGCTTTGTATTTTGGTGGCTCCGGCTTATCCCCTAACAATTTGAGAATATGGTTGGATGGTGAGAGAGTAGTTTTTGTAGATCGCATGAAATTTCTTGGTTTAATTTTGGACAATAAACTTGAATTTACACATCACATTGACTCTTTATATCCTAAATTAATACTAACATTGAGAAGATTATATAGTGTTAATATGTTTTTGCCCACTCATATCAAGAAACAGTTAGCGTTCACTCTATTAATGCCTACAATTCTATATTGTATTGAAGTAGTTTCGGGCACGTCTATTCAAAATTTCCATAAGCTTGAAAAGTTATTTAATATGATAGTTAGATATGTGTATGGCCTACGTCGATATGATCATATATCTAACTATGCTAAACAGTTTTTGGGTCTTAATTTTCGATCCTATGTTAATCTGCGTCTACTTCAGTTCTTTTATAAGTTAGTGAAGACTGGTTTTCCACGAACTCTACTTAGTAAATTTGTATTTTCTAGATCGACCAGAAATCCACAATTAATTTTGCCCCTTATTTCCTCCTCAATACTCGAACGCTCCTTTAGGGTCCGGCTTACTAGATCTTGGAACCAACTACCAATGCACTTAAGGAATTTTGCTTATTCGAATAATATTTTTCGCCAAAAATGTCTTTCCTACATTTCAACTAATGAGTCTTGATATATATATTTTTATTTTGTCATTGCTAACTAGGCCTTCACACTTTTTTTTATTTACTTTCAAATTATTTTTTTCTTTTTCATTGGCTGGGGAGCCGTGTTTCATATATATTATTATTTAATCAAAGTATTAGATTTACGTTTTTATACTCATGTTATAGTTATAGGTTTAAACATTACAATTCTTAAAATAAATTGTTGTAGTTTATTTGTAATACATATTATTGGCCTTATAGGCTTCCTGTATTATTAGAATGAATAAAATAAATAAAAAAAATAAATGAATAAATTTTGATCTTCCCGGGCCGGTTGAATCTTGTATGGGTGCAGTTCCAAGGCCAAAGCTCTTTCATATCTCATTTATGGGATGTAAAGGGAAAATAATTTTTTTTTAAGAAAATCCTTTTTGTATTGGTTATACTTCCAAAAAAATGTTTGTAATTTAAAAAAAAAGTTAAAAAAAGTTTAAAAAATGAAAAAAAGGTTAAATAAGTGAATTTAGAAATCTGCTTGTCCTGAATTGTTGATTGAGTAAATATGGAATATGAGAAGCTCTTCCATATCTTATTCATAGAATACAAAGGGAAATTTGTTGTTTTTTTAATGTGATCTAAATGCTGGTGTGTTTGCAGACCTTGTATGTATTTCAAAATTAGTTTTAATATAAAAACATGACGTAGTAATAGACTGCAATCTTGTTATCTGATAAGCAGATACTTCATACTCATATTGGAGTGAAAGTATTTCATCACCTTCTGAAGTATGTGTATTACGTCATAAACTATAAGTAAGGGTGATTAATTTTAAACTTATAATATATTTCAAAGTGGTCCTCAGCCAGTCAGACTACAAAAACTATGCTCGACAATTGCGCCTTAACCGATGTACGACGTTAAAACGAAATCATTTTTATGAATTTTGTTCGATTCCAAATACATTATCGTTTGAATTGCTTGCTACGGTCTAAGATAAGCGAAATACTCTCTATGTAGTACCAATATATGTTACATAGTTTTCTATTATCCTGAATCAATATTCGAGGCATCGTTTCCATTTTGAACACGCTAACTTCAATGATGCTTTTTGAGCGCATCAACTGCTTATTCAGGCTTGACCGCGACTATCATGAGTATGATATAGGATCGAACACCATCACAACCAACTACATTTTATTGAGATTCGATTATAGTCGAATCAATGGGCAGCTATCTAGTAAAAGCTTATGGAAGAAAACCATCTTTACACTTATGAGTTACATCTGCGATACAACGCAAGCATTCTTTATAAATGCAATCCCACCAGACCACTGCATCAACTTTCTAGGAAATTAATGGAGAAGAATTTGGCATGGGTGAACGATCTGAAACAGAAATCAGAAAAGTTTGACGTACCTTGGGATGGAAGAAAAATTGCAAAAATTCACAAAGAAAGCTGGATAAGGTCCTGTTGAGTGTGCTATGAGAAAGACTAAAGCATGTGTTATCCCACTTGATCAGGTCTTATCATTGTGGCTTTACACCTGGTTAATCCACAACTGGCCAGATATTCACACTTCGGCAAATCCTGGAAAAGACCCATCTCTTCGTCGACTATAAAGCTGCCTTCGACAGCCCCATACGGTAGTAATTACTCGAAGTCATGCCTGAGTTTGGTATTCCAGCGAAGTTGATACGCCGACTGATACGAAGTCTTCAGTGAAGATTGGTAAGGACTTTACGGAATCATTTTATACCAGACGAGGCCTTAAATATAGCGACGGCCTATCGTGTACCATCTTTAACATAGTGATGGAGATGATAATGAGGAAAACTGCAGTAAACACGAGTGGCACGATATTCAACAAAAGCCACATGCTACTTGCGTATGTTGATGGCGATAACTGCGGAATGTGACTGCAGCCTTCTCAGGTATACAGAAGAAACAGCTAAATTGGGTCTAACGGTGTACGAGGACAAAACGAAGTTATGAGTTTCGACTAACAAAGAATTTACTCGTTTGGCAACTATATTTTCGAAGTGGAAGATTATTTTATCTACCTAGGCTCCGCCATCAATAAAACTAATTGAGTCTGTCTCGAAAACCTAAGAAGAATCCTGTTCGTCCTCTCCCGACGAACGAAAACCCGGCTACACCAGATACTGGTTCAACCTGTCTTGATGTATGGTTCAGAATCCTGGGTTATGATCAGGGTTTGTATTAGCGAGCTGCTATTTTCCTAAAAATTGGCTCTTAGCTCGCGAGCCAGGAGAGGAAAAGGTTAAGCTCGAAAAGACTTCGAAAATTAACTCGATGGACGGCGCAGAACAGGGCGACCAAAAATCATTTGGAAAGACTAAGTTAAGCAGAATCTAACAAAGCTTGGTGCGACGAACTGGGGAAGAAGCGCAGAATACCGTATAGCTCGCGGTTCATTCAAATCGCAGTTACTGCAAATATGTTCGTATTTTTTCGGAGTATTTTTCTCTCTAACACAGCCTAAAGAGTTGAATTCGCTGTTTAAGTGTCATGGTATTTAAAACACGCGACTACCATGCGGGAGATCCGTGGTTCGATTCCCGAATCCAGTCATCTTCATTTTTCTTTCATTGCCGGCCACCTCGATATTGTAGACAGCAGCTTCGCAGTATAGTGTCGAGTCAATTGGCATGTCTAGTAAAAAGCTAACAAGTGACGTTCGCATTCGTCGATAAACAAGTAGGTGCCGTTTGTTGTGAATATAAATAGAAAGCGTGTTAATTCACAACAACGTGAAAAGCTATCCCATACCTCATTCATGGGGTGTAAAGAGAAATTAAGTTTTTTTTATCCATCACTATGCATGACCTGCTTAAGACGACTCGTATTATCAAATGACGTAGATAGATCCTTGCCAATCCGAATAGAGAATTTGGTGTTAGTAAGACTACACCAGTAGCGACTGATTGTTTTCGCAGGAATACCAAACTCAGACAAGGCTTTGTATATACGATGCCTATCGAAGGCGGCTCTGTAATCGTCAAAGAGGTAGTAAATATCGATTTGCTTCTCATGAGTTTTCTTCAGGATCTGCCGTAGTGTACATATCTGATCCTTCGTGGATATACCTGGTCTAAAGCCACACTGATAAGGTCAGTATTTACCTCCCACCTCATCTCTCAGTACTTTATATAGACTGCTCGTGTTGTTTGTTATTTGCGAAATTTGTCATATATTGTCACTGTGCGCTAATATTTTCAAGAGTTGGATCATATTGAAGTAGGTGAGTGAATTGATTGGAATAGGCATTGGCTATTTCCATGGTCTGAAATTTAGCATACGTATCATCACTGCAGTAAGGTCTACCCCGTCTACATTCGCAAACCTGATCACTCGTTCGTCTAAGACACGTGACATCCATCGATTACCAAGTGATCTATTTGATTTCTCGAAACTTCATGGGAAGATATTAATTTTGCCTTGTGAATACTTTTGTGGTCAAATCGTGTCCTACTAGCAATCAATCATACTGATTCCGTTTGGCGACGAGTCGGTTTGCAGACTGACTGTTGGCCCAATTACATTCTCCCGGCCAATTTCGATATTTTAATATTTTAGCGGGATTTAACGTCTTGGCCCGGACTTCGGACATATGTTTCTTTAAGTCGGGCGTATAATTAATCTTTGATAACGTCACTATTCTCTTCCTTCGGAGCATGAGCACATATCAGCAACTACCCTCCTCTACCTACAAATTTAACCTCTGGCTAATCTGACTCCCAAACACTAACAACAACAACTTTCAAAACAAAGAAATACGGTCTTTTAATTTTTGCTACTTTAACACTTGGATACATTTATTTCCATATCCACTTTTTAAAAATAAATCGTGAACAGATTTTAATGGAAATGGGGTAAATGGCGTCCCGATGGAATACCTTCTAATTGACCCTCAGGGCGTGGGTTAGGTCCGTTTTCAACTTCCTTGGCTTGACTGACCATGTCGACCTGAAAAACGAGTTTATAGATTTAAATTCATCATCCTCGGCTAATGCATTCAGAATATAATCTTACAACAGCCATCATCGTTTGTTCCAGCATATACATAACATCCTTGACAAATGTGCGCACTTCGTCAATGTTAACAACATCGGGTTGTTTCTCGCCGGATTCACCACTGCGGTTGTCTTCTGGGCGGGAAGGTTGACGAGGGGGACGGGGGTGACGTTTGGGTGGACGGGATTGGCCTTCAGGACGTCCTTCATGCTCTTCGCTAGATGGGTGCTTGTGACCGGGTTTACCACCAGGGTGCTTGGGTGGGCGATCTTCATCATGTTTGGGTGGGCGAGTATGGCCAGGGGCTTCATCATGCTCTTCGCTAGATTCGTCATCAGGCTGTTCTTCGCCAGATTTGGGACCGTTGTTGCCATCAGATGGGTGCTTGTGACCTGGTTTATCACCAGGGCGCTTGTGAGGATGCTTAGGTGGGCGATCTTCATCATGTTTGGGTGGGCGAGTATGACCACGGTCTTCGCTCGATTCGTCATCAGGCTGTTCTTCGCCAGATTTGGAACCGTTGTCCTCCTCAGCGGGATGCTTATCACCGGGTTTACCACCATGGTGTTTTTCAGGTTGGCCATCGTTATCATCTTCGTCAGAGTTAGAATCGCTATCAGAATTTTCGTCATGCTCTTCGGCGGATTTGGCACCATTTTCGATCTCAGGCTGGTCTACTTTAAGTTCGTCCCCAGATAGGGAAGCGTCGACGGCTTCAACGGATGCCACTTCGACGGATTTTGCATTGGCATTGGTCTGCAGAAAAAGGATATTCTTGTTGATTTATAAAAAAAAAATATAATCATTTACTTACCGCGAATGCCAAAAGGCACAAAGCCAAAAGGGTGGTTAACACGGAGAGCTTCATAGTTGTTGTATACTCAAACAAGGGTAAAAACAAACTTATTACTTAGGGAAACTAAATGATGTTTTTATAGTCGTGCCATTGTTTTTTTATTACACAAAACCATTTACTATATTTATTAAATCAATGATAGGTTTCAAGTATTTTTCTAAGTATCGAATTATTGACAATATGATATTTACAAATATTATTGTTATCATTTAACAAGAGGTGCATCTCTTCCCCATTAGAATACGTGCGAGATTAGACAGGGTGAGTGAGTATACTTTTATGTGTCACTGTGTCAATAGAATAACGTATATTTTAGACAGAGTACAAACAACAATAAAATAAATTAACGTTACAAGATTTGATTTTCCGAAGTGAAGGTAAAGAAAAACATTTAAAAATAGTAAAAATCGTAGAAAACTTTATATCGAAATAGATGGTCGTTATTTCTTCGAAGATCGAAATATGTCTTTATTGCTTTTTTCTTTTAACAATTGTCTGTCGAGACTTTTTAAATTGAGTCCTTACAATCACAAAAAAATAAATATTTTCTTCGATAGAGCTTTATTATCCAATCAGTCAATTTAATATGACATCTGGAAGGGGTTAACTTCCAATTATTTCTACATTGCAATTAAGTTTTGAGGTCACATATCAAATACGAATTCCATAACCACATCTCTACAGTGGAATATTGCTCGTTGTCTTCAGCGAAGTCTATTTAATGCCAAATCTACATGACAAGTTATACTATTGATCACACAGTCCAACAGACAAACTGGGGGTGTGAGAAATTCCAAGTCAGGGTGAAACACTATGTCAAAAATCTAAGACGCACCCCAAATCAGTATTTATAACACTGTGTCCAAGTCATGGTGAAGGTACTAAATGGTTTGCCGTTCTCGCTAAACTTTTATATGACTTTTTATATTTTTGCTTATACATATGTTTTCGCTTAGTTTTTCAGCTATAACTCAAGAACCATTTATGATTTCTCATACCATTCTTCCGCAGAATTGTAACTAAGGCTTATTTCAACAATTTATATTTATATACTAACTTACTTAGCTGACACTTCTTTGCAATTCCAATATTCCGCACGTAGAAAAATATTATAAGCGCCTCGATCTTCTGCGCTTCTTCTCCAGTTAGTCAAACCAAGTTCTGTAAGGTTCTCAGTGGCCTGGTCTTTTCAACAGAGTTTTGGTCGCCTACTTCTGCCCCGTCCATCGAGTTCATTGTCGAAGACTTTTCGAGCTGGAGCATTTTCGTCCATGCGTACAACATGTCCTAGCCAACGCAACCGCTGCACCTTAATGCGTCTGACCACGTCAATGTCAGTGTACAACTCGTAAAGCTCATGATTCATGCAACGCCGATACTCTCCATTAACGATGATGGGCCCATATATTTAACGGAGTATTTTTCTCTCGAATACCGCCAGAACCGATACAACCGCTTGTGCCATAACCCCGGATTCTGAGCCATACATCAAGACAGGTTGATATACCCACTATCGGGTATATCTGGATTTTTGTTCGTCAAGAGAGGGCTCTGTCATTGAATCGCTTGCTTAGTCCGTAGTATCATTTATAAGGAAGCAGGATTTTTCTCCGGATTTCGAGGCTGACATTATTTGTTTTAGTGATGGCGGAGCCTCGGTAGATAAAATTATCTACCACCTCGAAATTATAGTTGTCAACGTTCACGCAGTTTCCCAAACGAGTAGATTCTTTGTTCGTTAAAACTAATAACTTCGTTTTGCCCTCGTTCACCGTTAGACCCGTTTTCGCTGATTCCTTCTGTATTCCTGAGAAGGCTGCAGTCACATCCCGCAGTTTTTGACCGATGATGTATACGTCATCAGCGTATGAGAGTAGCATGTGGCTTTTGTTGAATATCGTGCCACTCGTGTTTACTGCAGCTTTCCATCACTATGTTGAAGAGGTCGCACGATGACTCCGTAAGGTCCTTGCCAATCTTTACTGAAGACTTGGTGTGAGTCAGCGTCATTCCGCAAAGGCCTATCAGCTTTACTGGAATACCAAACGGCAGCCATTTCAGCCGTATCGGTCTGTCGAAGGCAGCTTTATAGTCGACGAAAAGATGGTACGTGTCGATCTGTTTCTCTTGGGTCTTTTCCAGGATTTGCCGAAGTGTGAATATCTGTTGTTGATTTACCAGGTCTAAAGCTACACTGATAAGGTCCGATCGGATAACACTGGCTTTAGTCTTTCACATAGCACACTCGACAGGACCATATATGCGATGGGTAAAAGGCTGATCCCGCGGTAGTTGGAGCACACACTTGGATCACCTTTCTTCAGCACAGGACATAATACGCTTAGATTCCAATCGTCGGGCATGCACTCTTTAAGCCAAACCGTGCGTAGGAGCTGGTGCATGTTCGATATCCGCTCCTCACCACCGGCTGCTTTATTATTTTTCAGACGCGATATTTCGCTTCTTATCTCGGCTTGACTTGGTGGTGGGCAATTTAAGCCGTCATCGACAATTGGCGTGATACCTTCACGTGCGCTGCCTTCTGGAACCAGCAGTTGCTGGAAGTGTTCTATCCATATATGCAGTATACTCTGCGTATCTGTGACCAGATTTCAATGCTTGTCCTTACAGAAGGGGAGCCCAATACCGTAGCCTTTTGTTTTTGCTTTCTGGTTAAATTTTTGGGCCTCACCTCTATCCTTGTATCGCACAAAACGAGCGATATGTACAATACAGTACTTTGGTCAGGGTCGTCATTCAATATCATCAGCAATAGGGCTGCCAAAAGATCTTGATTTTGCTTGATTTACAGGAATTTTTAACGTTCGTCAAAAATCAAGAAAAAATATATTTTGTCACGATTTTTTGCATAACCCATCAACTGTTTACATTCGTACCTACTGAAGTTATAGTTGGTATACATAAGTAGCGACTTGTAGTTGTTTCGTCCATTACTTGTATGGATTTGTATTTGTTTTGCGAATAATACTTTAAATGGATTCAAAATGGGATTTTTGACGTTCTCTGATATGTAATGAGTTTGCATACAACGTATGAGTAATATTAATGTTATGCGGGTTTTATATTAATCATACGCACTTTAATAATATACTGTCAATTTATGGTTTAATAATACCCCAATGTGCACAAATGCGGTCGCGGATCCGAAACTGATCAGTTCCGGATCCGACAAAACGGAATCCGTGAAATCATAATTATAGTAAAAATTCTCAAACTTGGTTGAAAATGCATTTATATTATTTTTTTATTGTGGAAAGTATTATATAATTGTAATTGAATTGAATAATATAAACATATATAATATTAGTTTAGTTTATTGAATTAGGGGCAAAAAATACAGTGTTTTCCTATTTTAATTTTAAAAATCTTGGTTATGTTAGTAAGCACATTCTGCTGCAGCTCGCCTTCAATCCGCATAGAACTATTTGTCATAATATTAATGTTACTGTCATTAGTAAACAACATACGTGTATCTATTGGGTAACCAAAAACCACATGTTTTCCTGAAATTTTTTTAATTGTATCAATTTTGAACACTTTTTCATTACATGATTTCCGTTTTTGTGTGCCATGCGGATCAGTATCGGATCCGATACTGATCCGATTCTACGGACATTTAATATCCGAATTTGGATTCCGGATCGGATCCGGTCCGGATCCGATTTCGTTTGAAATTCCTTTTTTAAAACGGATCCGTTTTTTATCCGCATTTGAGTCCGATCCGGATCCGGATCGGAATCCGTTTCGGGAATGAACATTTTTAGAAGATTTCATTCGATAAAATTTGTCCGATTTCATATTTTAGATAGAAATATTAAAAGAAATTATTTATTTAAGCCATAGCTACAATTCTGCTGAAGAATGAAATGAGTATTCATCAATGGTTCGTGAGTTATAGCTGAAAAACTAAGCGAATAAACATCAAGATTAGCAAAAAATTTAAAAAGTCAAAAAATAATATTTTGGCCTGACAAAGTACCATCTTGGAATTTCTCACCCCCAAAATTGGTCCAACTATCTTCATCTTCTATTCAGCTGATACTGTAGTACACACATAAATATCTAAAAAAAATTAAATTAAACTAATTTCAATTGTTAAAAATAAAAATATCAACACTATACATATATTATATAGATAAACGTCTCGCAAACTCTGTTACAACTTTTTAACATTTTTTATAGTGACCGACGATCTGATAACAATAATGACACTTCAATTCATATTACAGTGAAATCAATTTATATTAATGTTTTGAAATTAGTTACCTTAAGTACTCTAAACATTGAGTATATCAATATAAATTTGCGTTTTATACATACCAGTATGAATCATGGTCTAATTTAAAAAAGTCTCGCTTGAAGCATTTTTCTTTACTTAGACAAAAATTTGTCCAGTGAATTGTACCAGAAGTTAGGTAGCAGTTAATTTGTTTCAATCACGAATTTATTATTACGATATCGCTGTATCGTTTTTTTTTTATATTTAACATCATGTTTGTATTACATGGGTTTATTGAGGTTTTATCGCAGATGAGAAGACTATCTACTATTTATTGATTGCGCCTAAATTCATTCGACGATTTTCTGTTAACAGTTTTCGTATTTCTAATTGCTGAATAATGATAAATATAAATGACATGATACTGTATAACATTTAGCTATGTTGACCTTCACCTATTGGAACTTTACGAACATACTGAAGTCGATTTTTGTTAGTGAAGTTAAGAGCAATTTGATTGAATTAGTGGAATAGAGGCCACTAATCTATACCTCGAACATATTGATTGATATTGCTTTCTACTAGTAGTTGAGCATTAAAGCAAGAGGAAAAGGACCTAATTCCGTTAGGACAGTAAGTCAAAACGAGGACGGTAAGTAAGTGATTATTTAAAAAAAATATTTTATAACTGAGCGCTGCTCACTGAGCAGTCTTTAAAAATTTAATTATTATTAAACCACAAGCTTGGTCTGAGAACGCCAAACCCTTTGGGGGTTTTACTATGCTGGCCTAGTACCTTCACCCTGACTTGGAATTTCTCTTCCCCGGAGAATGAATTCGAAAATGTTCCATAGAGTGATCGCTAATCCCTGGAGATCCGTTATACCATAATATGAAGGACACTCACAAAGTACGTACTCACAAAGTACGTACAACAATCTTTAGACGGTGATTCACAAAAATAAGGAGCGCTATGGTACAAGGCTCTCTAAGAAAGGCATTAAGTGACTAGTGCCCTGTGGACAGTTTCCTAGACAAAGGTTAAAGGCAAAGTCAGGATGACCTATAACGTACCAAGCATTAAAAACAAACCTTCATGTAGCACGTTGGGTGCCTTTGGGGATGTAAAGTGAATCTTGCATCTCAAGCCGACTTACAACCTTCTTCGTGGTGGCACCTGGGCAACGTAGTTCGTGAATTTTTTTTATCATGAATAGCGGCAGATAGTGAGCGATACCAGACTACCAGACTATTATTCAGACTATTAAGTGAATGGAACCAGAGTCCCGCATAAAGATATCCACAAGGCAACCAAGATATTCCTTGAACAAAAGGCAAAAAACCAGATTGATCACGTGGTAATCGATGGAAAGTATGTCTCAAACGTTATGGACGTGCGTGTGATGCGCGGTGCAAACATTGACTCGGATCACCACCTAGTTGCAGCCAAGGTACGCATGCGCTTACTTAGTGCTAAAAACGCTTGTAACCAAACGCACAGGAAGCTAGACATCACAATGCTGAATATCACCGAGATAGCCAATGCCTTCTCCAACCAACTCTCTCAACTACATTAAACAAACCCCCCTTATTATGATGTTCCCGACACCCAGTGATAGCACATTGCGAATTCTATGACCACTGCCGCAACGACCGAACTGGGTTATGAAAAACCACGCTCAGACAAGCCCTGGTACGATAAAGAATGTCGCGAAATGCCTGCAATATCTGCATACAGGCCAAAACTGCAGCCAGGAGCAACGCGTGCTGTGACGTAGCGTTATAAAGAGAAGAGGAGGGAGATGACACCCCTCTTCAGGCGGAAAAAGCGTATGTGGAAGAAAAGAGAGAGCCAGGATATCGAAAACTACAGGGATATAGGTGAGTCCCGAAAGTTCTACCAAAAGGTAAAAAGTAAAGGTTTTGGAACAGGGATCCCAACATGTAAGGACAGAGACGGAATTCTGGTCACGGACACTCAGAGTGCAAATATGGAGAGAACACTTTCGTACTCTACGAAGGCAGCATAAGTGACAAAATCACGCCAATCATCGAGTAGATTGTCTACCACCAAGCTAAAACGAGATCAGCTAAAAATAGTAAAGCTGCGGGAGCCGAGCTTTTTAAAGCCGACTGCGTTGAGCTGGCAACGTGCATGTACTAACTCATAAACACGATTTGGCTCACGGAATACATGCCCGATAATTGACACAGGAGTGTTTTATGTCCTGTGCTTAAGAAAGGCGATCCAAGTGCGTGTACCAACTATCGCGGGATAAGCCTTTTATCCATCGCTTACAAGGCACTGTCTAGTGTGTTTTGTGAAAGACTAAAGTTCATCTTAGATAAACTGATTGGACTTTATCACCGTGGCTTTAGAGCTGGTTAATCCACGACCTAACATATATTCACACTGCGACAAATCCTGCAGAAGACACAAGTGATGCAGATAGACACCTACCATCTTTTCATCGATTACAAAGCTGCCTTCGACAGTCCGAAACGACAGAAACTGTTAGATGCTATGACTGAGTTTGGTATCCACGCAAAGGTGATACGACTTTACGGGATGACACTGACTGACACGAATCTGGCTGAGACAATTTCTACCAAGCCAGGCTTCAGACAAGGCGATCTATTTAACATCGTAATAGAAATGATCATGCGGAAGGCTGCAGAAAACAGGAATGGTACCATATTTAACAAATCTCACATGCTACTCGTGTATGCCGATGGTATAAATATCATTGGCCGTGGAATGGAGGATGTTACTGCGGCCTTCTCGAGCATTGAAAAACAATCGACGGAAGGAGGGTCTGGTGATAAATGAGGACAAAACCAAGTTATTTGTTTAAACGAACAAGGAGTCCACTCGTCTGAGACGCTGCGTGATCGTTGACAACTATAACTTTAAAGTGGTAGACGATTTTGTCCACCATGGCTCCGCCATTAACAAAAAAATAATGTCAGCCTGGAAATCAAAAGACGAGTATTGATCGTAAACCGCTGCTACTATGCGCTAAGCAACCGATTTAATGACAAAGCCCTCTCTCGAAGAATAAAGATAAAAATGTACCGTCATCGTTAATCGCCGTATGAAGTGTACAACGACATCGACGTAGTCAAGCGCGTTGAAATAGACTTAATGCACTGGCTTGGACACTTTGTACGAATAGATGAAAAAGTTCCAGCTCGAAAGGTCTTCGGCGACCAAAACTTCGTTGGATGGACCAGGTAAAAGAGCTGTTAGCTAAACTTGGTGTGACTAACTGTCAAAGCGATTGGAATTCTTTTCTACGTGCGGCTACTGTTAGATAAATTTATGTTGCTGCTGCCAATTAAGAAGAGGAAGAATTATTGATCATGCTCAAATTTTTATTGTATTCATAAAAGAAACTCGCATTCGCTTAGTTGCTGGTCAATTTCGAGCAGTTCTTTATAGTGCTGGGGAATGAGGTGAAAAAACTGACCATCTCCTGGGTGGCACTGGTGGTGCAGGTAAAAATTTCCGAGGGCACAGATGGCACCTTCTTGATGGCCGTCAATGTTGCTTGGGTTTGTTTATACAAAGTGTTCAATTGACCTAACAACTTGAAGAAGCACTTTAATGATGTCTTCTTTTGGGTTGTCGATTCGTCGGTGTTGCACACCTGTTCGTGCAAATTTATAATATTGTCGCAAGTGGTGATGATCTTTTGGACCGAAATAATGATGTCCGTGAAGGCACTGATAGCCTCAGCACCACAATTATTAATGTCGGCCAGAAAGCGTAGAGCGACAGCTTTAGTGGCGAGAACTTGTTTGATGGTACAGTTGACACCTTTGAGTGTGCGCAGGGAGCCTCTAGCGATCCAGTAGAAAGCAGAGAAAATGGTCAAGTTCTCGATATCGCTCACATCATCGGCAAATGTCTCGGGTATATATTCCAAATCTTCGAGGTCTTCAAAACCCACAGCATTGGCCTGAAATCAAAGGACACAAAATTAGTCGTGATTTTGAAATGTTTGAATATCAATGGAAAACTTACGCTGACATGGGCCAAGCACAAAGCGGCTACCAGGGCAAAAATTACTACTTTCATGTTGAAGCTTTGTCGTTTAACAATTAACAACTTATTTGACACGGTAGGAGTATTTATACCCAAAATTTCTGATTGTTTTCATTTCACACATTTGGGGGATTACAAAATGCCATCAACCTAAAAATACCACCAACGCTTCGCTAGCTTAAATGTGGTTCCATATTTACCTATTTATTTTTGTTTGCTTTGCTAATTGTTGTAATGTGTTATCTTAAGTTACCCCGGCGGCTATATTCGTCTAATTACCCATGATAGATTGGCTGATGGGCAAGTGTCAGGAAAACACTGACTATATTTTCGTAGCGGGAATATCGATAGCTATTTGCTCTGTGTTTGCACTGTATGGCGCTCTAGGTAGGTACCTGCAGCTGTGAGTTTGTGTACGGGATATATATTAGATATAGTAGGTAGTATAGCCGTAATGTATATCGATCGATAAATAATCACTAAAGTTTGTCCATTCGTTGGTTTTTTAGGATTAACCGAAGAGACCAGGGACCGAAAATAAGTGTTATTGATTTCTTAACGAATTCAATGTGAGGAAAATTTTCTTAAAAATTTTCAAATACACCAATACATTGGTTAGAAATTTTTAGGCAGGGTGAAGGTACTAGGTCAGTACACTAATACCCCGATTTGTGTCGTCTAAAAAAAGTTGAATGAATTTATTTAAAGTAAAAATTTTCAAATTTTCGAAAAATGCTCCTCTGGAACGAATTAAAGAAAAAACCATACAAATATATGGAAAAAAAAAGTTATTCGTTTTCCGTTGTTCGGCATTGCGTCCCGTTTTGTCGGTCCCAATTAACGACGCAAATTGGGGTATTATTGCATAGTAAAACCCATAAAGGGTTTTGAGTTCTCAGCAAATATTGGCTCGAATGACCACCCAGTTGCAGCAAAGGTACGTACACGCTTAAGTTGTGAAAAAAACGCTCGTAACCATAAGCAAAAGAAGCTGCATACCACCGAGATAGCCAATGCCTACTCTAACCAACTATCTTAATTTCTTCAAACAAACGTAATGTTTCCGTCACACAGTGACAGCATATTGCGAATTCTATGACTACTGACGACCTTAGTAGGTTATGAAACACACACTTAGGTAAGCTCTGGTACAATGTCTGAGGAAAAGGATGCTACACACAAGGCAAACTGTAATCAATGGCAAAGCATGCGGTGATGGAACGATATAATGGTAATTTCACTTCAGGCGGAAAAAGCTTCTATAGAAGAAAACAGAGAGAAAGTATATCAAAAATTACTTGGATAGATGTGAACCCCGAAAGTTCTACAAAAAGACAAAATGTAAAGGCAACGTGTATACGATACATACACACGATTGGAATGCATGCCCGATTATTGGAAACTAAGTGTTCTATGTTATGTGCTTAAAAATTCGATTTAAGTGAGTGCACCAAATATCGCGGGGTCACATACAAGGTCCGGTAGAGTGTGTTATGTGAAAGACTACAGTTCATTCTAGCAAACGAGTTTGGACCTTACCAGTGTGGCTTTAGACCTGGTAATCCTGAAGAAGACCCAATAAATGCTGATCGACACCTACCATCTGATTACAAAGCTGCCGCAAACCTGTTAGACTTTGTGGGATGATACTGACTGATACGAAGTATTCAATGAAAGCAGGCTGACCCATTTTCTACTAAGCGAGGCTTTAGGCAAGGCGATAGTTTGTCATGAAATCTCTTCAACATCGTAATGGAGATGATCATGTGGAAGGCTGCAGTAAACAGGACTGGTACCACCTGTAGCAAGTCACATACTGCTGGCGTAAGCCGATGACCTTAATATCATTGGCCGCGGACTGCGGGATGTTACTGCGGCCTTTTCAAGCATTGAGAAGTAGTCGGCGGAAATGAGTATGGTGTCAAATGAGGTCAAAACCAAGTTATTTGTTTCAACTTACAAAGAGTCTACTCGTTTAGAACGCAGCGTGAACGTCAACATGTTTGACTTTGAAGTGGTAGATGATTTTGTCTACCTTGGCTCCGCCGTAATGTCAGCCTGGAAATCAAGATACAAGTATTGATCGCAAACCGCTGCTACTATGCGCTAAGCAAGCGTTTTAATGAAAAATCCCTCTTTCGACGAACAAAGATCCAACTCTACCAGACACAAATCCTATCTGTGTCCAAGCCAGCGCATTCGGTCTTTGTGAACGTGGAACCCAAAGGGTATAAGATATCGAGGCAGACCCCTACGTCGATGTCGTTGTACAACTCATACAGCTCATGATTCATTCTACGACGGTACTTGACTTTAACGATGATGGATCCAAATATTTTGCGTAATATTTTTCTCTCGAAAACTCCCAGAATAGATTGATCCTCCTGCGTCATTACCCAGGATTCTCCGCTGTACAGTAAGACAGGCAGGATCAGTTTCTGGTAGAGTTGGATCTTTGTTCTTCGAGAGAGCGTTTTGTCATTAAATCGCTTGCTTAGCGCATAGTAGCAGCGGTTTGCGATCAATACTCGTCTCTTGATTTCCAGGCTGACATTATTATTTTTGTTTATGGCGGAACCGAGATAGACGAAATCATCTTCCACTTCATAGTTATAGTTGTCGTTCACGCAGCATCCCAAACGAGTTAACTCTTTGTTCGTTGAAACAAATAACTTAGTTTTGCCCTGATTAATCACCAGACCCACTTCTGCCGACTGCTTCTCAATGCTCGAAAAGGCAGCAGTAACATTCCGCAGTCCTCGGCCAATGTGAATATCTGGTCGGTCGTAGATTTACTAGGTCTAAAACCACATTGATAAGGTCCAATTATGTTCGCTAAAATAGGCTTTAGTCTTTCACATAACACACTACACAGGACCCCTACACAGGATACTTGGATCGGCTTTTTTAAACACAGGACATAAAATACTCAGATTCCAATCATCGGGCATTCATTCCTTGAGCCAAATCGTGTTTATGAGCTGGTGCATGTACGTTGCCAGCTCATCGCCGCCGGCTTTAAAAAGCTCTGCTGGTAGTCCATCGGCTCCCGCAGCTTTATTGTTTCGTTGATCTCGTTTTGGATCGGTGGTGGGCAGTCTACTCCATAGTTGTTGATTGGTGTGATTTCGTCACTTATGCTGCCTTCGGGGACGAGTAGAGATCGAAAGTGTTCCCTTTATATTTGCAGCACACTCTAAATGGCAGTGACGAGATTTCCGTCTCCACCCTTACAAGCGGGCTTCACCTCTATCTCTGTAATTTTCGATATCCTGGCTCTCTCTTTTTTTCCATAGACGCTTTTTCCGCCTGAAGAGGCGTGTCATCTCCCTCCTCTTCTCATTATAACGCTCCGTCACTGCACGCGTTGCCATTGACTGCAGATTTGCACTATATGCTGCATCCTTATCTTGTCTGAGCGTGGTTTTGTATAACCCAGTACGGTCGTTGCGGCAGTCGTCTCAGAATTCGCAATATTCTGCCACTGGGTTTCGGGAACATCAGATTAGGGGGGTTGGTTTGAAGTAATAGAGAGAGTCTGTTGGAGTAGGCATTGGATATCTCGGTGGTATGCAGCTTTTGTGATGTTTAGCTTCCTTTGCGTTTGGTTACGAGCGTTTTTAGCACTACTTAATCGCGTGCGTACCTTGACTGCAACTAGGTGGTGATCCATGTCAATACTTGCACCGCGCATTACACCCATGTCTATAAAGCTTGAGACATGCCTTCCATCAATTGCCACGTGATCAATCTGGTTTCTTGTATTTTGATCAGGAGATATGCAGGTTGCCTTGTGGATATCTTTATGCGGGAATCTGGTTCCACTCACAACCATGTTTCTTGCCGACGCGAAGATAACTAGTCTGAATCCGTTATCGGAGGTGATGTTATGCAGACTAAATTTTCCGACTGCTAAACCAAGAGCAGTTTCCCTTCCTATTTTAGCATTAAAATCTCCCAGAGCAATTTAAATGTCATGTGCAGGGCAGCGGTCATATATTTCCTCCAGGCGCTCATAGAATACATCTTTAATGTCTTCATTCGCCAGTTGGATAGAGGCACCTTCTCTGTAGAGAGTTCGGACGTTCCAGGTGCATATCCGATTATCGTAGTCCTTATAACGTTTGCGGGGGTCGTCAAAATCTGGGGGGTTCTTGATTTTTCTTTTCTTCGTGTTTTCCTAATAACTAATTGTTTTATTCATAAAATATTTTTTTTGTTTAAGGGGAGCGGCTTATTAGGCCGATCCTAGTTTCTTGAGACTACCAAAGTCACTAAAGACTTCGTGTCGGTCAGAGCTTCCCTCGGATATGCAAACTCAGCTTATAGTTTCTGTAGTATCGAACTGTCGAATGCACCTTCGAAATAAAAAAAAAAGAAGGGAGGTGTCGATCTGGATTTCTTGGGTCTTCTCCAGTTTATGTCGCAGCGTAAATGTCTAGTCGGTCGTGGATTTACCAGGTCCAAAGCCATACTGTTAAGGTCCGAACAGGTTCGTTAAGATCAGCTTTAGTCTTTCACTTAACACACCCGACAGAACCTTGTATTCGAGGGGTATAACTCTGATCTAGCTTTAGTTGATATACACAATTGGATCGCCTTTCTTAAGCACTGAACATAGCACACTCAAACATTCCAAACATCGGGCATGCATTCCTTTAGCCAAATCGTATTTACGAGTCATGCAGGTTTCCAGCTCAAGTGATACACTTTCTTTTTATATTAAATATTTTTAACTAAAGTTAATTCCCTCTAACAACATTCTAAATTTATAAGTTTTTTAGTTTACCAACAAAAAAAACCTTGTAAAGAAGCTTAAGCTTTGAGGTAAAAAGGGGAATCGTGGGGAAAGAATTTCCTCCATTTCTCATGTTTGAATATTAACGGTCAAATTCAAACTATAATTGGTGCTGGACATTTTCGGCTGATATCTACTTCGCATGTACATGTTTGACATAATTGTAGATATATATACAGCTGATGATGTACCATTGTGCATCAGTTCGTCACAAAGGGGTCTGAAAATGAGCTCGTCATGGAGTTCGAAACGCGTCATCCTAGTGCGTGACTCACTGAATTTGACCAAAAATATCAAACAATAAAAAAACACACTTTTCTGATCGTAAGCCGAATTTGAAGTATCATTTGACACTTTAACGTTTTTTTTAATTTTTTATAAATAATCGGATAATGAGATGATAAAATACTTAGCCTTATTATAAATTAAAAATAAACTATTTTACATTACAAAATTTACCTATTAAAATATAATATATTTTATTCATTGATTCCTTTATTTTGCTCGTCGCCAAATAATCTCCATTACGAACGTCGCCAGAGCCCCACTTAATCCAATCATTAGCGTGACAAATGCATAACGAAAATATTCCAACTTTAATCCAACTCCACCTGTTTCCGGATCCAATAATATGCGTATGTCACCTCTGTGAACTCCCTCCCAGTTAGCATCATTCACGAATTTATTAAATAGGCCAGCATCCAAAATATGCGAAAGATAACGATTGAATTGATCCAACAGTGGACTACGATGGGCCATAAGAATATAGTTGAGTTGGGTAAAGAACTCTTGATTCAATTTCTTGGCGATGGGCACCTTAAGATAGATCTGTTGCGACATGTAGTAATCGATAAGATCCTCTAGACCCATATATATATAGGTCATGTTCATATTTTTGCGATTAAAAAATAATTGTGTATTATTGCCAATATGAATACGTTGTCTTATAACCGATGGCAGGTTGTCTATGTGTTCGTTGTGCACCAAGTCTATGCTGTGCTGAAATAGACGAAGATTAGTGCGTGTGATATCGTTAAGATACTTCAGTTGGGGTTCGTATACTTTCGACGTGTATAGACTGGATAGGCTGGTGCTGTAAAAGTTGGTCAGAAATAATCCGCTAAACAGGAATAGCCAAGTCAAAAAAAAGTTTAGTTTTGTCTTTTCGGCTCCCATTGGCATTGCGACGAACATTACAATGCTGAATGCGACCAGAGATGCTTTACCCACTTGTAATATCTTAGTCTCTTTGAAGACTATGCCAATTACTAACAGTAAGAACACGAAAGCCGTCAATAGGAACATCAACCATACTATCATATCGAAAGCTATGAGCATATAGCGGCTTTCCGGTATTTCGTGTGCATTTGGCACCATTATAACCATCCGGGCCAAATAGAGTGGATAACTCTCAGAGAGCTGGGGGATAATATAACCCAGAACTGGCACGAAACTGAAACCAACCTCGTGAATATATTGCAGCATTTGTGCCTCGGTAGCATTTCCCCACAAGTCAACTAGATAATAGTGTATGGTGCCATTGTGATGAGTTATGAAAACAGATATGATTTTTTGCAGATAGCCCCAATATATCTGTTGCCCCTGGTCATCAGTATAAACGCCGATACGTGGTGGTAAATGTATAGCGGGTTGAGGCCAGATATATAAATAAAAATTATTCAAATGTGATTTGTCACCAAACTCGCAGACATTTCTCAACTTTTTAATCCGAAGCGAGGGATATGGATGATAGGTAAACATGTTGTCTGGGTCAATATATACTAAAACCGAAGTGAATCCATGTTTCCAGCACATTTCGAAAATTGTTTGTAATTCCTTTTCCTGTTGTTGTGGCTGATGGTATACCAGAATTATGTCCTTAAAATGCAACTTCCACAGCAAACGATCGATTGCCGCAAACGTGCTATTAAGCTGTCCCCAGGTCATCCAAGCCACTGTGAGACTTTCATCCATAAATATTTTCTGCAGTGGCGTCATATTCGTCATATTGGTGTTTATTAATTTAGGTATATGACTGAGGTGATAAACTGCTTTGTCAAATAGCTGGAGCGTCTTTGTGTTGTCTCCTTGATGGATATTAAGAAAAATATTGATTTCTGTTTTATGTTTTACATTGAACTGGAAAATGACTTCTTGAATGTCGCCATCACCATCTATTAGCGTGAGTAAGTGCAACATGTGAAGTCCAATAAAGTGGCGTGCACCAAACCTCATTGTAACTACAAAACTCAAATAAGATGGACAGACAGTGCTTATGACTGGTTACCTGTTGAATGGACAACAGTCGCGGTTAAGCTACAAACATAGTTATTAGATATCATCTATTAATTATCGAGTTGGTTAGGTTGTTTCGTATTCTGATGTTTTCAATTATTGTGATTTATTAGTAATGGACAAGTGGGAGTTGTGTTTTTTTTTTCAATATCTTTGAGTATTGTTTTACTTTGATACAGTGATAGGCATATCCGAAAGCACGCACACAACAGTATGGTGTTCGGTGGCACATGAAGCGTTAGCGCTGTCGAATTGTACACAGTTAAAATGTTGTGCTCCCCGAACAATCGTTGAACATTGTTTCTTTGTGTGAACTTGTCTTTGTTGTTGGGTTGAATGCTAAACAAGCGTGTGTGGTGTTGCCGGTTTTGAATCAAACAAAACTTTCGACTATGTGTGAACTGACGATAATGTCTGTGTGAAAAAAACGATTTGTATATTAACTGTGTACGTTAATCTAATAATCTAATGTGGACCGGCCTTGGCATAGTGGTTAGAACACGCCACTACCATGCGGAAGATCCGTGTTTCGATTCCGGCCCCAGTCTTCTACATTTTTCTTTCAATGTCGGTCCCCTCGATGTTGTAGACAGCAAATGCGTTGTAAAGTGTCGAGTCAATCGTCATATCTAGTAAAAGATTTCTCAAACCGTGACGTTCGAATTCGTCGATAAACAAGTAGGTGCCGTTTGCTATGAAGGGAAATAAAGTTTTAAGTTGACGTTGGCGGCCAACCGTGGCATGAAGGTTAGAACACGCGACTACCTCTACCTTCAGCTAAGTCTAGGGTTGCCAGATTTAAAACTTTGTAAAATGCCTAACAGTTACTGAAAAAATCTTGTTTTTGGAAAAAACATCGACAATGAAACACTTTTTTTATAACAATAGAATATATTTGAAAAATGTATAAAAAATGGATAGAAATGAGACAAAAATAGTAATAATGAATTAACAATATAACATACTAAAAGTAGGGTATATTTATTTTGTTCTTCCATTTGTTACACCCATAACAAGGTTTGACAGGTAAGACACTATAGATATTAATTATCAGAGTCGAATTACAGATGTCCGTTTTTTTTGAGTTGTAATTTGAAATGAAAGATTTCCTCGTTAAAGACGAGGTTAAGTTCTAACTTCAAATGCAAAATGTCCCATTTGGGGGGTCTGTCCCTGCGATTACAGCTGTAGTTTAAAAGCTAACGAGGTGAACTTTGGAACGAAGGCTCTTACGCTATAAGTAGAGTATATGTTCTAAGAAGAGCAAGATCGCTCAAAAACAACTACCGCCGCCCATACAAATTGCATCATTTTGAGGGTCTGTCCCTGCAATAACAGTCGTAGTTTAAAAGCTATCGAGCAGAAATTTTGCACGAAACCTTCTATGCTCCTAGTCCTATGCCCTAAGATGAGCAAGATCGCTCAAAAACTACTCCCACCTCCTATACAAACTCCCCATTTTTGGGGACTGTCACTGCGAATGCAGTCGTAGTTTAAGAGCTATCGAATCTTATGTTCTAAGATGAGCAATATCGGACAACTACTACTCCCATCTCTCATACAAATTGCCCCATTATGGGGGTCTGTTCTAAGATAAGGAATATCGGACAGAAACTACTCCCACAACTGATACAAAGTACCCCTTTTTTGGGTTACTCGTCATTCAGTCCCGCGATTACAGCTGTACTAATCAGTTTCGGATTCGTTTCAAGTCTCTAATAAAAGCACAATGTGTGGGATGTGGTTAAAAAACGTTAATGTAAAAATACTGAAAATAATTATATTTACTTAAATGTAAATTTTATTGAAGAAATGTTTAATTTTTTTTTGCGAGAGAATTTAAAAAATATTATTTAGTTTTACAAAAAATTTCTAAGCAAAAAAAAAATTTCTCTCAAAAAAAATTATTTTCTCCTTTCGAGTAGATGGATGGTAAGTCAAATTGACATATATTTCTATCAAAATTTCGAAACAAAAAAAATCTTTTTTTATTCCATTCCGTAATTAAAATTCTCCAAAAAAAATTATGTGAAAAAAAAAATTTACATTATCTTGTAAATTTTGGATGAAAAAACTTGTTTTAAATTATCTTTAATTTCTAGTAAAAAATCCGTAACGGATTTCGTTGCGAGTCCGAAACGGAAATCAGTTTTGGATGCCACTTAAATTCCTTTTGAAACTGTGAGGATAGGAGAATAATGCAACATTTCGTTGAGCTCCACTTAGGAATAAATCGAAATGGAATTTTTGGAAGTTCTGATTTTCTTAAATTTTAAATTAAGTAGTTCTAGACAAAGTACAACAACAATATTAGGTCCCAACAACATTACAATTTCAAAACTTATTTTCGCTGACATCATGCTGTAGCGCCAATATGTAGACGGAGTTGGTCGATTCCAAAACAACACGTGTTCAGCTTATCACTTGTTAAACAATACCTGATATGTTTTATAAACAAATTGTGTGAACGATGGTCAGAGGGGCTATTCGCTGGTGTTGTCTTTAATGACAGTTAAATTGATTAATGGGCGTTGTGAAGCTTTTATTTTTGGGACCGCGAACTCAATTCACTTACTATTGTGATTGGTTATTAATAGGAGGAGTAAAGAACCGACCGTGGCATGATGGTTAGAAAACGCAACAATCATACGGAGGGTCGTGGTTCGAGCAACGACAGACTAATTGAAAATAATTGCAAAAATATTGATGATAGTATTAAAATAATATTACATGATAAAAAATACATTAAGTACTTTTTATGTTATAAAATATTTAAGAAATGTGGAATTAAAAGACATTCATCTCAACGAGTTTTCTGAAGAAATTTTTCCCGAGGATAAATCCTATTTCAAACAGTCAACAATAATAAACAATATAGTTGTACCTTATAGATATGTACAATATATATACATTTTGGAACAATAAAATAGCATCACAATATGTAATGCGCTACCTTTGACTGAGTTTTAAAGGCTTTATAAATAAAATATGGGGAATGGGACTTTGCCCAGAGGCTGAAAGTTACTGATTGTCACTCACTTGGGAGTGACCAGAATCGATTCCTTTGCGGCACTGTCCAAGCAGCTAACTACTTCCGGTCTTAGACCAAGTATTCCCTGGGCAATGACTTTAAAGCAACCGCTTAGAAGTTAGCTAGAGTTAGAAGGCGAAACGTTGAGTAACCTAATCGGCATGCTACCACCGATGCGTCTTAGGAATTAGGTAACAGAAGTTACTGAAGCTCAACACAGGCTCTTCTAGTGGCTTTGGCAGCCCCAAGAAACTAGGATCGGGAGCGGTGGCCTAATAAGCCACTCTCCTTAAACAAAATTTATTATGAAAACACGGAGAATAAATAAAACAAGAACCCCACCAAATGTTGACGAACCCCGCAAACGATATAAGGACCATGATTTAAGGATATGCACCTGGAATGTCCGAACTCTTTACAGAGATGGTGCCTCTATCCAACTGGCGGATGTCCTCGACAAATACAAGGCTGACATCACCGCCATACAGGAAATGAGATGGACGGGACAGGGATGCACACGACGAAAGAACTGTGACATCATTTACAGCTGCCATGCAGAAAGACACGAATTTGGGTGTGGTTTCATAGTCGGCAAGAGACTTCGACACCTGGTCTCGCGGTTTAACCCTGTAAGTGACCGAATAGCCACCATTCGCATCCGGGCGAAATATTTTTACATCACGCTGATTTGTGTACACGCCCCGACGGAAGATAAAGACGATGAGATTAAAGATGCATTTTACGAGCGCCTAGAGGAAACATACGACCGCTGCCCTGGCCACGACATTAAAATTGTTCTGGGAGACTTTAATGCAAAAATAGAAAGGGAAGATGTTCTTGGTCCATCGATCGGTAAATTCAGCCTGCATACCGACACGTCAGACAACGGGTTTAGGCTGGTTAGCTTCGCAGCGGGAAGGAACATGGTAGTTAGTGGAACCAGATTCCAGCACAAAGATATCCACAAGGCAACTTGGCTATCCCCCGATCAAAACACTAAAAATCAAATTGATCATGTGGTAATTGATGGCAGGCATGCATCTAGTGTCATGGACGTGCGTGTGATCCGTGGTGCTAATATTGGCTCGGATCATTACCTGGTTGCAGCCAAGGTTCGCACAAGATTGAGCAGAGCGAAAAACGCACGTAACCAAACACAAAGAAAGCTGGACATCGCGAAGCTGCAAACCCCAGAGATAGCTACTGCCTACTCCGACCAACTCTCCCAACTTTTACGACACAACGCCTCTACTTCTGACGTTCCCGATACACAGTGGCAGCATATTGCGCATTCCATGGCAACCGGCGCAACAACCGTGCTAGGATATGAAAAGCGGCGCTCAGACGAATCCTGGTACGATGAAGAATGTCGCACAGCGTCTGAGGAACAGAATGCTGCTTATATGGCAACGCTACAGCCAATTGCAACCCGTGCTGTTAGGGAACGGCATAAGGAGAAAGCAAAACGGACGAGACAGCTATTTAGGCGAAAAAAACGTCAGATGAAGGAACGGGAGAACGAGGATATTGAGCGATACTGGGATAGAGGTGAGGCCCGAAAATTTTACCAGAAAGTAAGAGCAAATGGATACGGTAAAGGCCTCCCCACCTGTAAGGACAGTGATGGAAATCTGGTCACGGATACGCAAAGTGTGCTGCACATATGGAGAGAACACTTCCAGCAACTGCTGGTTCCAGAAGGCAGCGCACGTGAAGTTATCACGCCAATTGTCGATGACGGCTTAGATTGCCCACCACCAAGTCAAGCCGAGGTAAGAAGAGTAATATCGCGGCTGAAAAACAACAAAGCAGCCGGTGCCGACGAGCATGCACCAGCTCCTGCGCACGGTTTGGCTTAAAGAGTGCATGCCCGACGATTGGAATGTAAGCGTATTATGTCCTGTGCTGAAAAAAGGTGATCCAAGTGTGTGCTCCAACTACCGCGGGATCAGCCTTTTACCCATCGCATATAAGGTCCTGTCGAGTGTGCTATGTGAAAGACTAAAGCCAGTGTTATCCAACCTGATCGGACCTTATCAGTGTGGCTTTAGACCTGGAAAATCAACAACTGACCAGATTTTCACACTTCGGCAAATCCTGGAAAAGACCCAAGAGAAACAGATCGACACGTACCATCTTTTTGTCGACTATAAAGCTGCCTTCGACAGCCCGATACGGCAGAAATTACTTGAAGCCATGGCTGAGTTTGGTATTCCAGCGAAGCTGATACGTCTTTGCGGAATGAAGCTGACTGACACGAAGTCTTCAGTGAAGATTGGCAAGGACCTTACGGAGTCATTCTATACCAGACGAGGCCTAAAACAAGGCGACGGCCTATTGTGCGATCTCTTCAACATTGTGATGGAGATGATAATGAGAAAAGCTGCAGTAAACACGAGTGGCACTATATTCAACAAAAGCCACATGCTACTCGCGTACGCTGATGACGTAGACATCATCGGTCGAAAACTGCGGGATGTGACTGCAGCATTCTCGGGTATACAGAAGGAATCAGCGAATGGGCCTAACGGTGAACGAGGACAAAACGAAGTTATTACTTTCAACGAACAAAGAATCTACTCGTTTGGGAAACTGCGTGAACGTTGACAACTATAATTTCGAGGTGGTAGATAATTTTGTCTACCTAGGCTCCGTCATCAACAAAGAAAATAATGTCAGCCTAGAAATCCGGAGAAGAATCCTGCTTGCAAATAAATGCTACTACGGACTAAGCAAGCGTTTCAATGACAGAGCCCTCTCTCGACGAACAAAACTCCAGCTATACCAGATACTGGTTCTACCTGTCTTAATGTATGGCTCAGAATCCTGGGTTATGACACAAGCAGATGAATCGGTTCTGGCGGTATTCGAGAGAAAAATACTCCGTAAAATATATGGGCCCATCATCGTTAACGGAGAGTATCGGCGTCGTATGAATCATGAGCTGTACGAGCTGTACACTGACATTGACGTGGTCAAACGCATTAAGGTTCAACGGTTGCGTTGGCTAGGTCATGTTGTACGTATGGACGAAAATGCTCCAGCTCGAAAAGTCTTCGACAATGAACTCGATGGAAGGCGCAGAAGAGGGCGACCAAAACTCCGTTGGAAAGACCAGGTTACTGAGAACCTTACAGAACTCGGTGTGACTAACTGGAGAAGAAGCGCAGAAGATCGAGGCGCTTATAATATTTTTCTACGTGCGGTATATAATCCACTGGGATTGCATAGAAGTACCAGTTAAGTAAGTAAGTATAAATAAAATTAATATATGGGTAAAACCGAAATAATGTATACAACGAATTTCAGAGTTGTTAAAACCACATATATTTGTTAATCCATAAATGGGCATATATTTAACCCTCAAAGCATAACCATTTCCCGTTATCTATTTATGAATGGCAGGTCAAAAACTGCACCTACCTCCTGCTTTTTTCTGTATTTCTAAAATATATGTTTTTTTAATGTTCATAAAAATGGTAAAAACCACCATGTTTTCTTTTAGTTTTATAATAAACTTAAAATCTAATCCATTGTCTTCAATTAAATGTAAAAAACGCGTCGGTCAGTCATTCAGAAGATATAAATAATGGTTAGTAAAGATGGGCATTCGGCATATAACGCCCGCAACGGAAAACAAGGTTTTTTAAATGTAACTGCTTTAATATTTAGTTTTTCCTCCATCGAAGTACGTTCGTAAAGAGAACCAATAGTGCGCATAAAATATATATATATAAATATGTATTTTTATACCATTCTACAGAAAAATATGAATAAAAAAGTGCATAACGTCCGCAACGGAATGAATTTTTTCAAAATTTTATTTATTGAAAGCAATTGTAGACTCATATGAAATGTTTGTGGAATGGGGGCATTAGTTCTACAGTTTCAGATAAACGACACAACCTTAGTGCATTTCATCAACTTCAACAAAATTCCACACTACTGCCATGTATTGCGGTTAGTCAGCTGTTACGGTGCCAGTGCCATATTGATCTGCATTGTATTAATGCAAATGTACATACAATCTTTTCTCATGATCAAACAAACATACATTCAGAATTTCAGTGGAATTGGTCAATCTATTAAAATTTTCGAAATAAGTCCACTCCTGCGCAACCTGTCGAGTCTATTTGTACATAAAATGTTTTCTCTTTATCAACCCCATATATATTCTGAATTTCAGTTAAATTGGTTCATCCACTCAAATTTTCGAAATAAGTCCACTCCAGCGATACCTACCGGGTCCTTTCATATAATATATGTAATTCTTATATTTATAATTGTGTTTGTCAATAGCTGCTTAACAGACTGTCTGATGTGGATACAATTTTTTAGGACAAATAAGATAGTAGGAAAAAGTGTAACGCCCGCCACGTTACGTCCGCAACGGACGAATTTAAAATTTTTGGATGAACCACTAAAAGTATAACTCTTAATAAAGCCTTTTTAAAATCCTTAAATATTCCTCTTTCCTTAATGTATTTCCATTTTTTTTTGTTACTATGCAATATTTGCTAAAATAGATGGAAATACACATTGGCATCCAAAACTACTTCCATTTTTTGGAACGACCGCAACGGCACTTTTGGCTCGAATATCTTTTTTGTCAAAAGTAGTTAAGCAAACAGTTAAATGTCATTTCAAAGTACTCTCAAATACCTGTTGTTTGCTGAAGTTTATTTATAAATATCTCACTCATAACGCAAACAGGATTAATATAACAAAACGTAAATGCATACGAATGTAACGTCCGCAACACAGGATTTACCCATATGTTCTTTAGTTCCATCTAGATATTCTTGTTTGCAGGCTTGATAGCTGCTCTGCAGCTATCTTTATTTGTCTGCCTTTCAGCAGGACTTTCTATTCATTCCTCATAGGAGACCTGTTCTAAAAATAAAGGAGAATGCCTTCTTGATGGCACTTATTTGCAGCCCTTCCATGAGAAATGGAATGGCGCACAGTGGCATGTCGGCGGAAAAAATATTGTTTTTATACCATCACCCTTAGGGATGAGGGTATATATCATTTGATACGAAAAAAAGTGTAACGCATTAAAGGAGACGAGTTAGACCCCAAGTATCTTAAGACCAAACTCGTTTCAGAACTTTTTAAGAAGAATGAGCTATGTCCGTCTGTCTGGCTGGCTGGTCAGCAGGATAACTCGAGTAAACCTTAACGGATCGGTATGAAAATTCACCAGTATTAATATTTTTTGAAACGAACTTATGGGATTGTAAATGGGCAGAATAGACCCACCCCTTCTGGTACCTCCCATACAAAATTTCCTATTTTTGGATAATTAATATTTCTTCCATAACTGTCAAACAGACCATCGGAGGATATCTAAATTTGGTCAGATTATTTGTCTTGCAATAGTAGACAAACCCTAAGAAAGCCGAAACCTTTGCCACACCCCTTCTGGTACCTCCCATACAAATTACCGAATTGACCCTTATAGTTTTACATACATATCTTTTTTGTAAGTAAACTGAGATCACTCAAATTTTGCATATGATGTTTGCTTATGAAAACTGGACTCAGCAATGAATATGAACTATATCGGTTTACGCCTTCTGGTACCTCCCATACAAATAGACCTATTTTTGCAAATTTAATATTTCTCCCATAACTTCCAAACAGACACTTGGAGGATAATGACAAAAGGTCGGTTAATATATCTTGCGATAGGAAGCAAAACCTCCAAAAACCTTACTATTTGACGCACCCCTTCTGGTACCTCCCATACAAATTCCCGAATTCACCCTCATAGTGCTACATACATACATATCTTTTTTTGTAAGTACAATTAATTCAGTCAAATTTGGCGTAACTTGTACAGTTATGAAAATTTGAATCAGGAATGAATATGGATTATATCGAATCACCCCTTCTGGTACCTCCCATACAAAATTACCAAATTATTTTTGAAAAATTAACATTTATCCCATAATTTCCAAACGGACACTTGGGGGGTAATGAAAATTGGTCAATTAATTTATCTTGTGATAGGAAGCAAAACCTTACAGAACATAACTATTTGACGCACCCCTTCTGGTACCTCCCATACAAATTCCCGAATTCACCCTCATAGTGCTACATACATATCTTTTTTTTGTAAGTACAATTAATTCAGTCGAATTTTACGTAAATTGTACAGTTATGATAATTTGAATCAGGAATGAATATGGATTATACCGGATCACCCTCTGGTACCTCCCATACAAAATGACCTTGTTTGGAAAATTAATATTTCTCCCATAATTTCTAAACCGGCACTTGGAGGATAATCAAATTTGGTAATTAATTATCTTGTAATAGGAATTATTATTGGGTGATGGTATTTATCAGTCAGTTTACCTGACTGAAATTTCTGTACTGGTTCAACTCTCCATTTTCAAAATTTTAATGATTTGGTTTTGTAAAGAAATACTCCGAAAAGAAAAATTCAACAAAGATTTATATGTGAAAAGTGAAATTTTGTAGTTAAAAAAACTAACAGGTCAACGGAAATTTATTCAATGAAATTAGATTAAAATAATTGTCCAAATAAAGAACTTTTTTTGTGTGTAAGTTTATAGCTATGGCCTTTGTTTTATTTTTTAGTGAAAATATAGCACTTACTTTTTTGTGAAAAAAAAAATTATTAAAATTGGAAAGTAAACTAATTATTATAATTTATCAAAAATTATACTAAAAATATCAACTTTTCACTTTTTGGTGGGAAAAAACTTTATGTGCTTTGCCTTGCTTAGCCCTCTAACTATAAAAGTCTGTACTTTCAATTAAGAAAAAAAAATTAACCGCCAAATACCGTCCTTTTAGTAACATCGATTTTAATTTCAAAAGTCACTTCCAATATTTCATACTAATGCTAAATAAGACAAAAATTTGGGTATACTTTTAAACGATTTATAATTAAAACATTATTTTTGTTTACGAATATGTATTAAAAAGCATTAAAAAGGGTTCATAACTGTTTTTTATATCAATTTGTTTCAATGACTTAGGTGTTACACACATTAACTTGGCATACTTGACTACAAAATTTGTGCGATATTTTCGGTGTATTTGAAGGCTAATATCTTTCGCGGAGGGTTGTTGGAGATATTCTCTTCTTTTTTATAGAGACAACACATGTTTAAATTTTAAATAAAAATTAAAATTTTTTAACTTATATGAAATTTTCATATGATTCTAGACAGGGAAGAAAAACACCTAAAATCTACAGCTTTCGATGGGCATAAAATCTAAAGTAGGCGTGGCATCCCCAATATGTTTAATTTTTTTTTCAAAAGGAGGACTCAATTAAGAAGTATCCCGAATTTCAAGTCTCTAGGCCTTTTAGGGACCAGCCGTGGCATAGTGGTTAGAACACGCGACTACCATGCGGGAGATCGCAGGTTCAAACCTGGCTCCAGTCATCTTAAAAGAAAAAAAAAATAAAATTTTCTTTCATTGTCGGCTCCCCTCGAATGTTGTTAACAACAACTTCGCAGTATTAAGCGTCGATTCAATCGTCGTGTCTAGTAAGAGCTTCTCAAACAGTGACGTTCGCATTCGTCGATAAACAAGTAGGTGCCGTTAGTTGTGAATCTAGAAATAGAAAGCGTGTTAATTCACAACAACGCGTGAAGCTATCCCATACCTCATTCATGGGGTGCAAAGGGAAATTAAGTTTTTTTAAGGTCTTTTAGCAAGTGCAGTTTTATGGGAGGTGGGTGTGGCAGTGGGCGGTTTTCCAAGATTTTTTCAAAATTTCTTAATTTAGCCCAGAGAAGTGTTACTGCAAAATTTCATTGCTGTACGACCACTCCTTCTATTTTTTTCCAAGAAATGTATGGGGCGGTGCCACTGTGTGGCGCCCTATGTTAATTTGAAATTAAGTTTGTATTTGTTGGGTAGAGCTTCTGACTCATTTATTTCTGCTGGGACTTCCTGTATGGTGGCGATGTCAGTTTTGTATTTGGCGATGACTTCCGCCAATTAACATCCGCACCACCTCCCTAACATCATCTTTGAAGATGTCTTTTATTTTTATTTGTAACAGTATCCGCATTAGGGTGGACCTTGTGTCGATATTTTGGTAGATGAGGGCTCTATTCCGTGCCTTTTTGAAAAAAAATGACAATGCCGAAAAAAAAAATTAAAAAAAAAAAAAATTAGGGGTTGCGCACGAGCCGAGAAAAAGGTCCACTTTGCCAAAATTAGTGATGATTTTTTGGCGCCAAGCAGCTATTCCGACGAAAGCCAGAGGAGATGTTACAAGAAAAATAGCTGCGCTGCACGATGAGTGGGATGCTTTAAGAAAGTCATCTCACAGAAAGACTGAGTCCACTAGAGAAAAAGAGAATAAGTTTTCTGATAGCTTGAATAATCTTTTCGACATCGCACACGCCAACGCCCTTGAGAAAATGACAAATACCGAAGACATTGAGTTTCTGCTAAAGCAAAGAGAAGATGGCCGGCCAGGAACTATGGGAGGTGTGGACGCTACTGATACTCGAACGAGGAAAAGAAAAGCTGAGCGCGAAGAACAAGAAGAGTTGCGACGCAAACGTGCAACGGAATCTAGTAGAGATCAGTTCGCTAAAGGCGGTAAGCTATTTCGCGCTTTGTGTGTTCGTCCAATGTTTATATTCAAATGAAATTCTTTCAATTGCAGTGGTTAAATTTTCAAGCAGTGATTCAAGCGATGATAATGGGAGACAGGACGAAAACTTCCCGGCAGAAGCTGGCCCATCAAATGTTGGTGACAGAAGAGGTTACAAACAATGTTTTACTGAACGAGTCCTATCAGCTTTGGACAAGTGCAAAGTGACTGACCGAGACGCGGTCGGCATTATGATAGCGGCGGCAGAAGCATTTGGACGCGATCCTCAACAATACACAATAAACCGTACGTCGCTTCGGAGATGTCGGCGTTCAAATCGAGAGAACATGCTGAGTTATGTGAAAGACAATCCAGAAGTAAGATCGCATAGATTTATTTGCTCTCATTCAGAATTCTTATTCTTCAACGCGTTTCATTCATCTCCAGCTTGTCGCAGCTAAATCCTTCGTAGTCCATTGGGATGGCAAAATGCTTTTGGATTTTGTGGGTACAAAGAAGGTGGACCGTCTACCGGTAATTGTCTCGTACGGAGAAAAAGAACAACTTCTTGGAGTTTCCAAAGTAGAAGATGGGAAAGGAAAAGGCCGGAGAATAGCACATGCAGTTTATCAACTGTTGGCATCTTGGCATATGACACATCGAATACAAGGACTTTCTTTCGACACGACATCAACGAACAGTGGCCCATTCTCCGGAGCCGTAGTTGCTCTTGAGCGGCTGTTGGAGAGAGAAATCTTATATTTACCTTGCAGACACCACGTATACGAACTGGTGCTAAGGGAAGTTTTTGAGACAAAAATGGGAAAGACCAGTGCACCAGGCGTTCCTTGCTTTGACCGTTTCAAACAGGAATGGGACGCTGTAAAGGTTAAACCATTCCATTCTGGCTTGATAGACGATCAAGTCGTCAGAAAAATTCCTGTGGCAATGCAAGTCGGCATAAAGGAGTTTTGCTTAGATCAATTGAAGGAGAAACACCCTCGCGATGACTACAAAGAAATGCTACAATTAATTTTTTTGTTTCTGGGTGAAAAACTTGAGAATTACCATTTCCGACCTCTAGGACCCGTTTCCCATGCTCGATGGATGGCAAAAGCCATTTACAGCCTCAAGATGTTTTTGTTTCGGAGAACTTTTCACTTATCTGTATGTGAATTGAATGGTATTCGACACGTTTGTATTTTTGTGGTGCGACTTTACGTCAAGGCATGGTTTGGTTCTTCTCGAGCAGCTGAGGCGCCGAATCAAGATTGGAAGTTTTTGAAGGACATCGTCGAGTACAAGTCCGTTGACCAGGATTTATCTCGGATAATGATAAAGAAATTTATCGGTCACCTATGGTATCTCGCCGATGAGCACATAGCCCTTGCCTTTTTCGATGACAAGGTTTCAAATGAGTTGAAGGCCAAAATGGCCCAAGCATTGCTAGAAAATGAGAATGACGAAGGTGAAGAAGATGAAGAAGACGACCCGGTTCCCCCAGCTCCTCGCGTCGTAATCAAAAGCACCAGCGTTAAAAAAATCGAGGTGAAATTCAAAGATGTGAATGAGGAATTCTTGGCTAAAGACTTGAGCAACTTCGTCTCTCATAATACCAAAAATTTATTTGTACGATTTGGAATATCGCAAGATTTCATTCATCATTCAAGAAGGTCGTAGAATTGTAAATAACTTGCGCGTTGTGAACGACACTGCCGAAAGAGGAGTAAAAATGATACAAGATTATAATAGAATACTGTGTCAAGGCGAAGAAGAGAAACAGTATTTACTACATGTTATCGATTCTTACCGCAAGAAATACCCATCAGCGAACAAAAATATGTTAATTTGACTATATTATATTAAAAGTGCTTAGTAGTACTACTCAATTACAGCTTCTTTTATTTTTGTATGGGGAGTCCCTCAAGGAGTGGAGATAGAGGGTAAGTTTGTTCGGAAAAGATGTTGGGGATGAAAAGTTAATGGGGGTCGGTCATATATTTTGCCCCCCTAGGGGTGACCCCTGATGACCTATGGTGTTTTTCGAAAATACTGAGCAACCTCCATTTTTGTATGGTGACCCCCCTAAGGGGAGGAGATAGGGGGTGGGTGTCTTGGGGGAAAATGTTGGCGGTAAAAAGTTAATGGGGGTCGGCCATACATTCTTCCCCCCTACGGGTGACCCCTGATGACCTATGGCAATTTCCCCCCTAATTTTGGCAAAGTGGTCCTTTTTCTCGGCTCGTGCGCAACCCCTAATTTTTTTTTTTTTAATTTTTTTTTTCGGCATTGTCATTTTTTTTCAAAAAGGCACGGAATAGAGCCCTCATCTACCAAAATATCGACACAAGGTTCACCCTAATATACATGTATATGTAACTGACTATATTTATTGTGCCCAATTACTACATATAAATACTTTGGGTCATTAGTAACAGGTATGCAGAACTGGTAGATAGTGTTTTTCACGTCTATTAGTTTTTTTGGGGGGATTATCTCTATCACAAACTATTGAACGTGTGGTCACATATACATAGTATTTTTATATCTTGATAACATCAGCAATATTAGTACTTGTAGTATGTAGTTCATTTGTTTATTTTGTCACCCTATCTAAACAATTAAATGAATTTTACCGATATGTCTCGCTGGGTATTGGTGGTATTCTTCAAACCGATAAGTGAGACAAAAATAAACATTTAATTGTTGAAACTGAAGTTGTTTTTAATTAATTTGTGACAACTGAATAAATAATGCAAAGATTCAAAACAAAATTTAGCTGCAAAAATGTGCAAAGTACAAATGATAAAATTAATAATAATGTTTTTGTTTTGCTTTGTTAATATGTGCAGTTCAACAGGGATACTGGGGGATGAGAAATTCCAAGCCAGGATGAATGTACTAGGTCTAGGTATAGTAAAACCCCCAAAGGGTTAGGCAGGCCAAACTTTTTTTATGACCTTTTATATTTTTTGCTTATCTTGATGTTTGTTTGCTTAGTTTTTCAGCTATAACTCATACATTTTCCCCAATAACTCCAAATATCTGGCCATATTGAGGCTGACTCATCTGTGATAAATAGAAAAACTAGACATTACTGATGATATTGAATGAAGACCCTGATCCAAGTACTGAACTATATATACATATGTAGCGAGTTTGCATATGGTACTAGCTACATACACTACGTATGAGTAATATTAATTTTATACAGCATTTTAATCAAACGTTCATCGTTCCAATATTGTGAATTTATGGTTTAATAACACAGTGTAGCAGTTAATCTGGGGTTTGACAAATTCCAAGTCTGGATGAAGGTAATACGTCAGTACAGCAATTACCAAAAGGATTTGGGGTTTTAGTTGATGCTCGAGTTATGTTGGCCCGTGTTCATTAATGATCAGTCTTGCATTTCTCATGTACGTCAAATATCCCTTTGGTTCAATGTGGTGTTATAGATATATAGATCCGAACCCTTAACAAGGGTGTACCTACGTGTCAATGTAACTCAGAAAAAAAGGTACATAGGCACGTGTTTGTGACTGACATGCTGGAATAAGATATATGTACAAGGTGGCGCAACAATAAATTTCCGATGGTTTTTTGCTGAAATTTAAAAAAAAAAGAAAAACTTTGATTCTTCTTGTGGATTTTTTTTATTTGGTCTTTTAATTTTTTTTACATCAAGTCGAAAATATGATGTCATGTAAATGGCCGCCGCCACAGTTGATTGTCATTTGAGCCCTTTTTATGGCAATTTCCATCACTTTGGCCAAAATTTCCGGCGATAGGTCCTCACATTCTTGACAGATATTGTCTTTAAGAGCTGCAAGAGTCTGAGACTTGTTGACATAAACCCGCGACTTCAAAAAGCCCCACAAAAAGATGTCTGGAGCGGTCAAATCAGGCGATCTTGCTGGCCAGTGCAAATCGCCAAAACGGGAGATTAGGCTCCCGGGAAATGCATCCTTCAGCATATCGGTTGTGGCACGTGCAGTGTGTGCCGTTGCACCGTCCTGTTGGAACCACATGTTTTCCAATCCCAATTCATCAAGTTGCGGCAAAAAGAACTCGTTGATCATTGCTCTGTAGCGCTCACCATTCACAGTAACCGTTTGGCCCGCGACGTTTTCGAAGAAAAAAGGTCCGATGACTCTTCCAGCGAAAACAGCACACCGTACAGTGACTTTGACCGGGTGTAATGGCTCTTCGTGGGTTACACGCGGATTTTCAGTGCCCAGAAGCATAAATTTTGCTTATTTACGTACCCGTTAAGATGGAAATGGGCCTCATCATTCATGATTATTTTTGATGAAAAATCATCTTCCTCTTGGTGGTGATTAAGGATGGCTTGAGCGTATGTTAGACGCGATAGGCGGTCAGCAGCTAACAGCTGATGCACCGTCTGGACTTTGTACGGAAACATCTTCAAATCTTGTACCAAAATTCGCTGTAAGGACCGTCGACTGATACCCATTTGCGTGGCACGTCGTCTGGTCGATGTCGATGGCGCTTACATGACATCATCGGCTACAGCAGCAATATTCTCTGCAGAACGGCTACTCCGGGGTGTGCCACGCCTGGCAGCATCACGTGTTGTGCCAGTCTCTTCGAGGCGAGCGGCTAAACGTCGCAGTGTTTCACCAGTAGGCGTTGGACGACCAGGAAATTTGCGACGAAATTCACGTTGTGTAAATAGTCAGCAATATTCCGCGTTCTGGAGCAGTGTAGCGTAACATTGTTTATTAATGTGTATTTCGCATGTGTTTACTACACAAATGTCAAAACAGAACTGACATTAGGGGCCAATCGCAAAATTTATAGTATTTTCTGATAGGAGGATTACTTTTGCGCCACCTTGTATCTACTAGCTTTCCCGGCTCGCGTTGCATCACCCGTACTTACAATGAATCTTCTTAAGAATTTAAGCAATACAGGTAAAATGTAAACGCTTCATAAGACGAACGGTCGTGAAATATGACGATAGAAATTTTGGTTTGTTATGATTTCATGTAGCCTAAGATAGAGGACCTACGGTTATTACTATACAGTGAAAATTTTATGGTAATCGGTCCATGTATTTCGTCCTTGTACCGCGAGGCGTAATCCTCCTTGTAACAGTAGCATTTGTAGCAAATCTCATCTTCATATCTCTACTAGCTCGTGAGACATGACCGATTATAATTTAGGTTTGTGTGGGCGGCGCCACGCCCCAATGTCTAACTATTTAATCATGTAGCCTATGATAGAGGCCCTGTGGACAGTATCACACAAAGCAAATATAACGATTTTCTAATAAGGGGCATGGCATCGCCTACTTTTCACATACGACCGATGTACGTACCAAATATCGACTTCGTAACTATAATGGTTTAAAAGATACTTTCTTACTTAAGTGGCATATTACAACTTACGAACGTAGTTCATAAATTTAAGGTCTGAAGTGTTAAAGAATTCCACACGCTTTGGTCTTCTGCGTGCGATAGGTCCATATATTTTTCGGAGTACTTTTCTCTCGAATACTCCCAGGTTCTGTTTCTTCGTATTTCGAGATAAGGTGGTGTTACTAAAGTGCTGCCGAAGTCCGTAAAAACATTTATTGGCTAGCACAATTCTCCGCTTAATTTCTTGGCTGACATTATTTTTATTGTTGACAGAAGATCCGAGGTAGGTAAACTCATCTACTACCTCAAAGCAATAAATTTCAACGTTGACGCTGCGTCCACATCGAGAGGACTGTTTGTTCGTCGAAAACATTAGTTTTGTTTTGTCCTCGTTGACCGCTAAACCCATTTTTGCAGACTCCTTTGCTAGCGATGACAAAACTGCAGTCACATCCCGCAGACTTCGGCCAATGATGTCTATTATATCATCGGCATAGGCTAGTGGCATGTGGCTCTTGTGGAATATGGTGCCAGACATGTTGACACCAGCCTTTCTCATCACCTTCTCCATAACTATATTAAATAGTGTACAGGACCCTGCCTGATACCTCTTTCTGTGTTGAATGGCTCAGAGTGATCCTTACCAATCTTAACCGAGGATTTGGTGTTTTCCAAGGAACATCTGCAAAGTCGAATTAGCTTTGCAGGAATACCAAACTCAGACGATTCGAAGAATTTTTTGCTGCGAACCAATGCTATAAGCAGAACTAATGAATGAAAGAGTTGTATGATGACTGATGGAGACATATACGACCAATACCAATACAATTGTTAGTGAACCAGAAAGTTTGATTGAGCTTTCTAGTCGATTCTACAGAGTCGGCTCATGTTCGACTTTACCAGGTCTGCGGTCTGGTATTTAGCTCGATGAGTGTTCAGAGGAGTAGAGTCTAATGACGTTGCTGAAGTCTTCTTGATAGAAATATGAAACGCGGATAGATGAAGCCGGACGGAAAGAAACTTTGTTCTTAGCTGGAAGATGGCAAATTGTGAATTAGCCCTCTCTCGATAAATGGGTTGAGAACTTTTGTTCTATGGCGAGATAGAAATTCCTTATGACGTTTGTATGTGCTGTTAAATGTACGGCTACTAGATTACTGTAGCATATTTCAGGCCCAAAATAAGGGCAGTCATAATAGCCGCAGAACAAATTCAGTATCATAGTATCATATAATATTCGTTTGATAGCAAAGCAGCCATCAGGTCTCTGGAGAACCTGCACACCACTGCAAGATGTGTTCAAGAATGCCGGGCATTTCCAGAGAAGATAGCAAGACTTCGAAGGTTACATATATGGCAATCAAAGAGCTGATGCACTGGCCAAGGCCGCGAGGGAATAATGCTGTGACATTGGTGCTTCTCCTGCAAGAGGAAACCAACTAATTGCGAAAAATTGCAACACTACAGATTTGTCTAGAATTCATCTGAGAAACATTATAGCTGTAGTAACCGGTCACTGATCGGCTGGCAAACACGATAAGAGGTAAAAGCTTTCCTACAACGATTTTTGTAAAAGCTGCAATGATAAGAGGAAAGAGGAGACCACAGAACATCTTTTATGTCACTGCCCTGTTTTTGGTGACATAAGATATAAGATGTTTGGTCATTGGACACTTATGGATAACACCTGTCTGTGTGTATGCGATCCGCGAAATGACTTTAGAGCGATGTTGATCAATTGGAGTTGGAATAGTTGGTGTGAGAATTGAAAATGGTATCACAACGGGGCATACATATTGTCCCAAGTGAGCTAGGCAGAAGGCGGCTGCCAAATTAACCTAACCTAATTAAAAGTATTCTGGGTTCGAACCCTACCACTGACATCTACATTTCTTTGAGCGGCGTTCCCTTCGATGTTGTTGACAGAAACTTTGCAGTAGTCGAGTCTTGTAAAAGCAACTTCAAAATATGGACGTTCAGAATCGTCTTTAAAATGTAGATTCTATAGTAAGTCTAAAAATAGAAACGTGTTAACTTTCACAAAAGCAAACACCTCTCCCATATGTCAAAGGTAAAATTGTGTGTTTATTTTTAAATTCAATTAATGTAAAAGGCTGCAAATTTATGTTTATACCCAAATTAATATCAATATTTCCCATTGGTTATAAAATAAACACACAAATATTCTATTTTCGTAATGCGTAATATACTTTATTGAATGTTCCTCACGGCAGATTTAATTAATCAACTTGGAACAGGTTCTGACATTGCTGGGAAATTGTTTAAAGACACTGGACAAATCACTTACGGATGTTTTGACACAATCTCCAGCCTCACCGGGCATCGAAGGGACTCTCCAGATCAGGTAAAGGGCCCACTTGATTTGATACTTCAGTTGCATGGTCGTAGTCAACATATTCCAGAAACACTTGAATGATGTCTTGGTCGAGCCGGCAGAGCTGCCACAGATGTTGGTTTGCGCATGGATGATATTATTTGAGGTTGCGATGATATTGTTGCAAGTATTCACAAGTTGTTGAACTTTTTTAGCGACTGTGCCACCACATTTGTCTATGTCGTCGACGAAGGTCTGAGCAGCGCCTTTGATTTCGACTACTTCCTTGCCGGTACATTTGACGCCCTTCAAAGTGGTCAAGGTTTTTTGGATGACAAAAAAGATACCCAACCAAAGACTAACGGAGTAATTGTCGGCAGTGACATCGTCGGCAACATCATTGGGAATGTATTCCAGGTCAAAGTCAAAGTCTTCATCATCGGGAGTGGGCAAATCTAAATTGGTCTAAGAATGTTTAAAATATAATGAGAAATATATTTATACACTTGGAAAATCTTTAGCTTAACTTACCGTAGCAGCTACTAGGCATAGGCCAGCGAGAAATACAAAGAGTGTCAACTTCATGGTTTAGCAATGTTTTCAATCCAAGAACTGTTATTTGTCATATGCACTGACCCAAGTATTTATACTCGTACGAATTTGTTTGCGAAATCGATGTTGTCTGCCACGAAAGATTTAGTTGCAGTTGGCCGGCCATACGCCATTCCGATAAGATTCAAGCACGTTTAATCTAGCAAGAGGGGGTTTAAAAAATAATTAAACAATTGTTCTATTGTCTCCATATATAGATAGATTTTATCAAATCCCCCCCCCGCTAAACAAATCTTATCAAATATTTACAATATTGTCTATGGGCAGTGTTTGTGGGTTTTCTGATTGAATATCCGCGTGACAGAAATATACCACTTAGTGTTGTTGTTGTTTTTTTTTTAGATAACTATTTTAATTAAAAATATACTAAATATATGTTACTGGAGAATTTAACAACAATTTGTTTTGCTCTTAGGGGGTATTGATACTTATGGACCCGGCAAAAATCATTAGAGGAATTTTTAAGTAAATAACAGTTACGTTACAAGTTATGGAACCGGAATTTTGAATTAATTGATATTTCTATTAATAGGTTTCATTATTTGTTGATCACATAAACATAATTTATCTTTACGTCCCATGAATGAGGTAATACGCTTTCTTTTTTTAGACTCACAACAACGGCACCTACTTGTTTATAGACGAATACGAACATCAGCTGTTTGAGGAGCTTTTACTAGACATACCAATTGACTCGACACAATACTGCGAAGTTTGTGTACACAATATTAAGTCGCGGATGAAATAAAATGTAGGTGACTGGAGCCAGAAACCTAATATTGGTTCTTCCGCATGATATTAGCGTGTTTCAACCATCATGCATACCTAACGCTCGTATATATTTTTTGGACAAAAACAGTACATTTCACTGAAATTTTGTAAAAAAGCAGTACATCGATTTGGAAAAACAGTACTTTTCGCAGTACATATTTACATAGCATATATATTTTATTCAATATGTAAAAAAAATTAACAATCATTTCCAGAAACAATTTTTGTGGTTGTTTTGTATTTGTCATTTGAAGCAATTTGAATAAGCAATGCCAGCTTCGTTTTGAGGTAATTGTAGAAATCAACGAATTTGTACTTCATATTACATTTGACGGTCAGAATCGCCTTCAATGTTTGCACATCTAATCGGGTTTTGTCTGACGTCCAAGTTTTGTTCACTGCAGAGAAGATTCGCTCCACTGATGCTGAAGTTCCTGGCAAACATAAAATATATTCAACGATCGTGGATCGTGAATTCGCAATCAGCGTTATTGAGATGAATAAATATTACCACCCACCGATCCACATTCGAAACATTGCCTTCTTTCCATTGCATAATTTTGTCGCTCGATTTTGATATATCAAAATTGGGTGTGCAAATATACCGCATTTTCATTGGCATTGAACAAAATGTATTCGCTTAACTTGTTCATAACGGATTCGACTTCATTCCATTATAATGGATTATTATAAAACATTAGTATAAAAACATTCAAATCAAAGCAGGCATAATTACCGAAAAAATCAGTGCGTAAAGCTGCCATCTCAATCGAATTGTATCCATTGTCAATAAGTTTTTGCTTTTCTGCTACTACAGCTGGGGATAAAAAATCATCTTCTTGACGCATTTTTAATGTTTCTTCGAGCTTATTTTTGAAGTAAACAATATTATTGCATGAATTCGCTGTTCGCTGTTTATATTTCTATTATGTATCGAAAAACAGTACTTTGAGGGAGAAAAGCAGTACGCAGTTTTTGATGTCGAAAAACAGTACTGTACTGCGAAAAACAGTACAGATACGAGCCTTATGCATACCCCAACTTTTTACCCACTTTTTTTATTAAGATAAGACCAGAAAACCCGGGTTTTATGCCGTAAGTCAAGAATTTTAGGGTGTTAGAAAACTATACAGATTCATGTTGAACTCGACCAGATGTACAACATGCACGAGGTCAGTTCACAAGTTCCAAATGTCTGTAACACCCTGGTTTTATTTGCCTATGAGCGTAAACGGTTGGAGATAGGACTTGCGATCGTATGGCCAGACGATCATATAGTAAAACTGTAGAAGAGGTTAAAGCTAACAAATGTAAAAAGGTAAATTCAATATCTCTGGGCATACGATCATTTTTTATAGGGGTATCGAAAGGGTCTTTAACGGTACCAACTGATAATTAAGGAAAAAGTCTCTGATTAATTCGCACAAAAAATCTCAATAGAAATCCTCATTTCTAATGGGTGGGGCAAAACTCGCGGTTTCTTACGGCACATATTAAATATGTCTGAATTAAATGTACTTACAAACCAGTAAGAAAGTTTCAATCGGGAAAACTGACTTACATATACGATCAACTTCAGCAAAATATAAAATCTTCTTACTTACTTACTTACTTAAGTGGCCCATTACAACTTACGAACATGGTTCATAAGTTTGAGGCCTGAAGTACTAAAGAATTCCACACGCTTCGGTCTTGTGCGTGTGTTCTCCAGTTAGTCCTACCAGATGGTGGCACGTCGCCTACCACTTGGTCCTTCCAACGGAGTTTGGGTCTCCCTGCTCTGCGCCGTCCTTCAGGTTCGCCTTCAAACACCTTTCTCGCTGGAGCATTTACATCCATCCTGGCAACATGACCCAGCCATCGTAGTCGTTGCATTCTAACTCTTTTAGCTACGTCGATGTTGTGGTAAAGCTCATACAGCTCATGGTTCATCCGATAGCGAAACTCGCCGTCGACACAGATAGGTCCATAAATTTTTCGGAGTACTTTTCTCTCGAATACTCCCAGGTTTTGTATGACCGTTGTCGTAAGCACCCATGATTCGCCAGCATACAAAAGAACGGGTAAGATTAGCACCTGGTAAAGCTGTTTCTTAGTATTCCGAGATAAGGTGGTGTTACTAAAGTGCTGCCGAAGTCCGTAGAAATATGTATTGGCTAGCACTATTCTCCGTTTAATTTCTTGGCTGACATTATTTTTCTTGTTGACGGAAGATCCGAGGTAGGTAAACTCGTCGACTACCTCAAAACAATAATTGTCAACGTTCACGGTGCGTCCCCAACGAGAGGACTCTTTGTTCGTCGAAATCATTATTTTTGTTTTGTCCTCGTTGACCGCTAAACCCATTTTTGCTGACTCCTTTTCTAGTGATGAGAAAACTGCAGTAACATCCCGCAGATTTCGACCAATGATGTCTATATCATCGGCATAGGCTAGTGGCATGTGGCTCTTGTGGAATATGGTGCCAGACATGTTGACATCAGCCTTTCTCATCACCTTCTCCATAACTATATTAAATAGTGTACAGGACAGGCTATCGCCCTGCCTGAGACCTCTTTCCGTGTTAAATGGTTCAGACAGATCCTTACCAATCTTAACAGAGGATTTGGTGTTGTCTAAGGTACATTTGCAAAGTCGAATCAGCTTTGCAGGAATACCAAACTCAGACATGGTCTCATAAAGCCTATTCCTTATCGGAGAGTCGAAGGCAGCTTTGTAGTCGACAAAGAGGTGGTAGGTGTCGATCTGCTTTTCATGGGTTTTTTCCAGGATCTGTCGTAAGGTGAATATTTGATCTGTCGTAGATTTGCCAGGTCTAAAGCCGCACTGATATGGTCCAATAAGTTTTTCTACAATTGGCTTTAGACGTTCACACAATATGCTTGAAAGGACCTTGTACGCAATTGGTAATAGGCTTATTCCACGATAGTTCTTACATTCACTACGATCTCCTTTCTTGTATATGGGACATAACAGACTGAGACTCCAATCCCCGGGCATGCTCTCCTCTTGTCAGATGTTCTCCATGAGCTGATGCATGCTCCTAATCAGCTCCTCCCCGCCAGCCTTAAACAATTCAGCAGGGAGACCATCGGCTCCGGCAGCTTTGATGTTTTTAAGGCGGGAGATGGTCATACGTATCTCGCTCTGGCTCGGAGGTGGACAGTTAATACCATCGTCATGGATTGGAGCGGGGTCTTCTGGATTGGTGTCAGTATCCAGTAAATTTCTAAAGTGGTCTCTCCATATCTTCAGAACGCTATCCGGGTCCGTCACTATCTGACCATCGCTGTCCTTGCAGGAGGGCAACCCTGTTCCACGCATTCTCGCTTTAACTCTCTTGTAGAATTTTCGGGCTTCCCCTCTACTTCGGAGCAACTCAGTACACTCATCCTGTCTCTTCTTCAGCTCCTTCTTTTTTCTTCTAAAAAGACGAGTTGCCTGTCGTCTCTTCTCCCTGTGCCGTTCACGAACAGCTCGCGTTGCCATTGGCTGCAGTTTTGCCCTGTATGCAGCATCCGTCTCTCTCGTGGCATTGCGACATTCATCATCGTACCAGGCATCTTCTTGAGACGACTTTGAGTACCCAAGTACGCTTCTCGCAGTCCGTTCTATGGAGTCGGCTATATTTTGCCACTGCGAGGTTATATTATCAGGGGTTGGAGCATTCCGCAACAGTTGAATTAGGTGGTTGGAGTAGGCATCCGCTACCTCTGTGGTCCGCAGTTTACCGATGTCCAGCTTTCGTTGTGCCTGGTTACGTACGTTTTTCGCCATGCTTAGCCTAGTGCGAACCTTAACTGCGGTAAGGAAGTGATCAGATCACTCGTACATCCAGAACACTCGATGCGTGCCTTCCATCGACTACCACGTGATCTATCTGATTCCTCGTCAATTGATCTGGAGATAACCATGTTGCCTTATGAATATTTTTATGGTCAAATCTAGTGCTGCTAACTACCATATTTCTTGCCGCAGAGAAATCAATCAGTCTGATGCCATTGTTCGACGTATCGGTGTGCAGACTGAATTTTCCGATGGTAGGCTCAAATGCGGTTTCCCTGCCTATTTTAGCATTAAAATCGCCTAGTACAATTTTAATGTCATGGCTCGGGCTACGGTCATATACATTTTCTAGGCTCTCGTAGAACTCGTCTTTGTCCTCATCGCTTTTCTCTTCTGTCGGAGCATGGGCACATATAAGTGTTATGTGGAAAAACTTTGTTTTGACTCTTATGGTGGCCATACGTTCACACACTGGGTTGGACCTTGAGACTAGGTGTCGCAGTCTTTTGCCAACCACAAATCCACAACTAAACTCGTGCTTGTCCGCATGGCCACTATAGTAGATGTCGCACGTCTTCATGCGCGAGCACCCGTGTCCCGTCCACCGGATTTCCTGTAAAGCGGTTATGTCAGCCTCGTATTTTTCGAGGACTTCCGCTAATTGGATGGAGGCACCTGGTCTATACAGTGTTCTAACATTCCATGTGCATATCCTTAAATCATGGTCCTTAATTCGTTTGCGGTGGTCGTCAACATTTTGGGGGGTCCGTTTTATTCTTATCTTACTTCTTTTCATTGCAATAGTATAAACGTCAGTGGCGGGTTGCAAGCCCAGCGCACCACGTCGCAGTTTTCTCCTCCTGCCAGGATTTTATTGCAGCCGCCCATTCTGGGTCAGACGCTGACCAGGGTACCGCTCTCTCTGAGCTGACGTGCCTGGGTTTTAGGTTTCGCCCCTCACAGTTAGCCGTGCTCTGACGGGTGTCAGAAGCACGTTTCCAGGCGTCACCACGTGGAGGTACTCCGTTCGCAGTAGTACCACGAAAACGGAGCTCTGTGAGTAGACTTGAAGTGCAATTGGCAAGGATCACTCTGGGTTTGCCAAGTTAAACCGATCAGAAGCTTTACCTTGCATCACACTCCCGACGCCCATATAAAATCTTCTAGTATATTGAAATTATTACTCGATTTCTAAAGTGATACATTAGTATTGGAGTTACCAGAAGGGTCGTGGCTAGACTTTCAGTTTTTTGCTCCAAAACTTCTTCCTGCTTTAGCTTTACTAAATATAGAATTTGGGCACGATCGCGCTGGTTGTATTGATATTATTACTCCATCTCCTTGTACTTTGTACTCTGGTACAAAAAAAGTACTTTGTGGAACAGAAAAGTACTTTTTGGCCAATAAAATTACTTTTTGGTACAAAAAAGTACTTTATACCGAAAAGTACATTAAAAGTACTCTGGCACAACAGAAAAGTGCTCTTGGGCCAACAAAAGACTTTTTGGTACAAAAACGTACTTTGGTACAAAAATAAGTTATTTTTGATACAAAAGAGTACTCTAGTACAAAAAAAGTACTTTGTGCTTTTGGGCCAATAAAAGTACTTTTTGTACAAAAAGTTTTTTTGTATAAAAATTTTTTTGTACAAAAAAGTACTTTTATTGTACATTTTAGTACAAAGTACTTTTTTTGTACTTAAATACTTTTTTGCACAAAAAAGTACTTTTATTGGCCCAAAAACACAAATTACTTTTTTGTATTTTCTTGCATTTAGATTTTATTTATTGACTTGGCTCAATTGAAATTTTGAAGCTCTTGGCTAGCAGTCCAACACTTTATTTTGGGGTCTTGGTTCGCGAGTCGATGTTTAGTATTCTAGGGATAAGCAGCATTCTATTTCTCAGACGCTATGCACCATTCTTCATCATATCAGGATTTATCTGAGCGCCGATTACACAAGGGAACAAGGTATTTGTTGTTTAAGAACTGAATATTGTTTTAAAGGTAATTTGGGACGCTGAATCCAAATCTGCACTTGGTTTTTTTGTATCAGCTCGACTTTTCGCGATATACCGTTATGTCCATAACTAAGGCCGTTCCACTACAAATATTTAACTAACTTGAAAACGGTTCACCATATTCAATAAAAAAAAAAACTTAAACTCGTCAACAAAATTATCTTTAATTCGTGCCTACATTGTTTTTAATTTGCCTTAGTAGTTTCAGAGATATCGTTGTAGTTTTAAAAAATAAAACAAAAAATTTACAAAAAAAAAAATTTTTGTTTTTTAAAAATTCATAAAAAAAATTAATGCAACACAAATCACAGTGTTTGTCTTAAAAGATTTAGTTTAATATAGTGTGAATCAAATGAGCTTTATTTCATTAAAATCTCTGCACAACTTTTGATTTTGTCAACAATTTACTGAGATAACTAAATTAACAAAAATCACGATTTCCATACAGAAATAACATTTATTAATATGTTTGTGAAAGTGTAACTCGAGCAAACCTTAACGGATCGTTATGAAAATTTATCAGTATTAATATTTTTTGAAACGAACTTATGGGATTGTAAATGGGCGGAGTAGCCCCACCCCTTCTGGTACCTCCCATACAAAATTACCTATTTTTGGATAATTAATATATCTTCGATAGCTGCCAAACAGACTACCGGAGGATATTGAAATTTGGTCAGTTTATTTATCTTGCAAAAGTAGACAAACTCTAAAAAACTGAAACCGTTGCCATACCCCTTCTGGTACCTCCCATACAAATGACCGAACTCACCCCAATAGTCTTACATAGATATCTTTTTTGTAAGTACACTGAATTCAATCAAACTATGCGTAAGTTTTACGGTTATGAAAATATGAATCAGGAATGAATTTGCACTATATCGGATCACCCCTTCTGGTACCTCCCATACAAAATGACCTATTTTTGGACAATTAATATTTTTCCCTGAACTTCCAAATTGACAACTGCCGATTAATTAAATTTGGTCAGTTAATTAATATTGTAATAGGAGGCAAAACTATAAATTAAACTATAAATAAATTTGCAAATTTGTCATGATTTTTAAAAATACAAAATTTTAATTTTTTTTGGGTAGAAACAAAAAATTGCGAAAAATGTGTTATCACCGAACTTAGCATAACTCATTCAATTTTCAATCGATTATTATGTACATACATGTTTTAGAAAGCTATTTTAATATGATATTCAATAAAGCTAATAAAAATAACAATTTGCCCCCAACCGATTAACTTTCAGCGTGAAGAAAATTAAAATGTGTATTTTTTTTTGTATTTTTTTTTTTTTTTTGGAATAAAACAGCCGTTGCTCAGTCATTTTTTTTTTTTGTAATATTAATAAATTTTATTTTTTTTTCAAAGGTAACAACGATATCTTTAATATAAAAAAAAATTTTAAAATCCGGCTTTTGAAAAAAAAATTATGATTTTTTGAACAATAATTTTTTGGAAAAAAGTCGAAAATACGATTAGTACCTATAACTTTAAAATTCGAGCTGATGGAGAAAAATGGAGATTAGATTTGAAATCAGCGACCTCAAATTAGTAAAAAACAGCTATCGAATTCCAAACAACACTCAAAAAGTTCAATTTTGTTCCCTTGCGTTATCATATCCAAGTACGGTTGTTGCAACCTTAGCTGCAATCAGGTAATTATCCAAGCCAATGTTAGCATCACGTATCTCACGCACATCCATGACACTAGTTGTATGCCTTCCATCGATTACCACTTGATCAATTTGATTTTTTGCCTCACTATCATGTTCTTTGCCGCTGCGTCGGAAATGTCGATATGCAGGCTAAATTTACTGATCGATGGACCAAGAACATCTTCCATATTACTATAATATACGATTGATTACAAGGAATTTGTTTAACCTTATCAAGTTTGAGGAATTATTAGTTGGGTAAAGTGATTAAGCGTTAAAGAAGCCAGTGTTTTGAATAAAATATTAGAACAGAAATTCCGCCCACAAATTCAAAAAAAATGTGAATATTAAAATTTCAAAAAAAAAATTGTATCACAAGAGAAAACTTTGCTGGAATTTAAATCCGCTACTTCCCGATTGTTAGGCAGCCATGCCACTATCTATTCCATAATAATGTATTCAAATTATTTGCCTGAAACTAATGATGCTTAAAACAGCTGCCTCGTAGATTTCTTTTTTACATGACTTCTGCAGTTTTCAAAATAAGAATAGATTATAAATGAAAACACACACCAACACCTTTCGCTTGCGTGCTGCTGCCCTAGAAAATAAAAGGAAACTAAAACGATATCCATTGTGGCATAGTAGTTACAGCAGGCGTATGATCGGCGGACTTCTTATTTTCCGCTTAGGAAAAACACAACTGCCACCCTTCTGTTCTTAATGATCATAGTATTTAGACGAAAGCGATCGATTGAACAATTCTTTTATTTTCATTGACTTTTATTCGTTTATTCTATAAATTGAAATTAAAATCGAAAATATCTTGTTATTTGATAACAAGAGGTTTATTACTTTTGTTTTATTTTATTTAAAGAAAACAATCAATGTAGAAATAAAATTTCCAATAAAAACAAATATGTAAGTATATGTAATGTGTATATGTTGTTGTATGTTAATAGTTATGGACGTAATATGTAGAGATTAATAATTGGGTAGTTGTTATCTAAAAAAAATATTGTAAAGCCAATTGAATTGTTTCGAAATTTATATAGTATGTTTTGTTATTTATTGATTATATGTAGGTATATATATAATATAAACTATACAATATATGATTATATATAAAATATTATAATTTGCATTGAGATTGGGGGTTTTTCATAAATCCTTTTGAATTGTTCATCTCTTTTTGACTACAATCTAGAGTATGTGTCTGTGTCTGTCTGTCTGCCTGTATTTATTGTAAATAAATGTTCATTTATATAGATTCTTTTACAGTACAATCATAAGTATTGTTATTTAGTTTTATTTTATTCATACATGTTATTATTTTTTTTACAAAACATATCTTTTTGCCATAACAAAAATTGCCAACAATAGAGTTTTTCTTCAAGAAAAATAAAAAACAGAAACAAACAAATGGATTTAAACCCAGGGAATGAATTATTTCAAGTATCTCATTTCTTTATAAATATTTGTTCAAGTTCTTTTTGTTTAAATTAAATAAAAAAGTTTAAAAAAAATTGGTATTCTTTAGTTTACATCTTTTTTTTTTGAAGATATAATAAGTAATTATTGAGAGATTACTTAAAATATTTCTTTACTAGGCGTAGAAATACCCAAAGCTTCCTCGTAATCATTAGATGTCGTGGTTAATGCAGTAGACAAGCTATGATGATGCGACTTTTTCTTATCCTTGTGGTGATGATGATGATGGTGCTTTTCTTTTTTGTCTTTTTTCTTTTTAGAGGTAGTTGTGGTAGTTGCATCAACAAGCTCTAAGTTGTTGTCATTGTTTTGTAATTGTTTCAATTCCTTTGACGATGTGGAGGAGGTGGATTTATGGGACTTGTGGTGTTTCTTTTGCTTTTCACTTGTTGACTCCATCAACGGGGAAGGAATTGGGGCGGCGGTAGAAATGCTAAGAGATGCTTGCAATTCTTCTATGGAAGTACCCAGCAAATTGGCACTGTCGACATCATTGTTGTTTGTGGCCATTGTTGATGATGAAAGAGATTTCGAAGATTTCTTATGCGACGATGATTTATGTTTATCTTTATCTTTTTCCTTAGATTTGTCCTTTTTCTTTTCCTTCTTATGTGTGGCCGCCGATGTAGACATTGAAGACGATTTCGATTTCTTATCATTGTCAGTCTTCATGGAATCGGAAGTGTCTTTTTTGTTGGATTTATATCTGGGCTCTTCCAAATCAGGTCTGTAAAGAGGGGAAAAGGATAAATGGAAATGTTGACTCAATTTCTTTATTTCACATTATATTCTTACATGTCCAAATCGATATCTAATGCTCTATGAGGATCATCTGGATCGAATTTTCCATCTTTGTCTTCACTGTCGGACAAAGCAACCCCTTCTGGCATATCCAATGTCGTGTTAACAATATGCAAAGGTTTAGGTTCTGTAAATGTACAGGAGAAAGACGCATTAAGGCGTATTTTAAGGCTATACTGAAATAAAGTTTTTTCAATTACCATCTTCCGATTCTGAGGTTGTATGATAGACAACTTTAGATTTTGATTTTTTGCTCTTTTTAGATTTTTTATGTTTTTTCTTTTCTTTTGAATTGGCCTTTTCTTGGAGAAGATACTGATCCGATCGTTTTGTTGCTGAAATAAGGAAAAGAATTAATAGTAGCACATTGAAAAAAGGCAGCAGAGTTAAATATTTAAAATCTCTATGCTTTAGTTACTATAACTGGAATATCATACACTACTACAATATTAGAAAAAATCTCTAAATAAAGTTAGTCGAGTGGAGTATTTAGAATACTTCACTTCCAAACTATCAATGATTTTAGATCCGTATGTCTGACTTTTGTTATTTTATTTTGATTTTAAATGTCTCTTGTTTTCATCTGATAAAAATAGATTTGTTTAAATTATACTACTTACCGCCCACTTTCAATGGAACATCTAACGACAGCTCTGCAATTGGTATCTCGTCAATATTATCATATTGATCAGCATTGTGCTGTGAATTATTACTGCTCAGCGAGCGTCCTCCCTTCGAGGAAGCTATGTCTGGCGTTGAAGGTGATGATTTTAAATAATGTGGATTGTTTGATTGTTCAATCATGCGTTGCATGCGTTGTCGTTCTATTTGTTCGGGCGTCAATTCCTCACTTGGTCGCCGACGCCCACTGACACCACCACTCTCATCGTGTTGGGCTGAGGCGCTAATAAAAAGTTCCTCTTTCTCATCATGCGACGATTCATCCGTTTCATCTTCGGGCGGTGGATTAATCCATTCGTCCAAATCAAGGCCATCTGGTAAAGGAACTTTGCGTTGAGCTTTGGGAGCCACAGGAATAAGATCACCAGCAAATAACAAAGCCATTTCTTGAACTATCTCAATTGCCAATGTAGGTATAGCAGAAGTTGCAGTATGTTCGGCCAATGTCTCATCATCGGTGCCAATGAAATCGACATTATGATTGCAAGTATCGTTGGCATCGTTAAACTGAGCTCTTAACATTTCTACGAGTATGCAAGCGGAATTAGCACGTTCTTGAACTTCAATGTCAATGGAACTGTTAAAATCTTGTAATTTATCCAAAACATGATCACAAAGCTGCAAAATGCAAAAAAGAATCAAGAGTGGACAATTATTATATAAATTTAACGGCACGTTGTACTAGTATTAAACTTACTCGTATTAAACCCTCTGGATCCTCATTTTCTAGGCAAGTTGTGGCTAAACGCGTAAATAGCTTAGTTACATTCTGAACGAAAACACTTTGTATATGACCCGGCACTTGACGTGGTCTCAGCAAAATATTTAAAGTACGTTCGGCATCTTCCAGTTCACTGAAAAGATTAAAAGTATTATTAGAGTACCGTAGACAGAAAGAGAGAGAGAGAGAGAGAAAGGGCGAGGGAGAATCTTATCAAAAATTCAACATACTTGGAGAATTCACCCACAATCCAGGCAGCTGCATATAAGACTTCATACATGGAATTACTTTGGGATGACATGGCGAATGTATCTAAAAGATTGGTCATTTCATTGACAGCAAATTGGCGTACAATAGGCACTCTAATGGCAACATCCAGCAATTGTTCGGCAATTAAACGACCTTAATTAAAAAGAAAACAATGCAAATAAGGAGAGTGTGTATGTGCGAATAAGTATATTAGTAAACAAAATTAATAATTGAATGTTTATTAGAGTAGGTCAATTTTTTTTCTCGACCAAGCGGTTATCATATCTTAATCTACGATGAATTCTAAGAAAATTTGCACAAGAAACCCAACCACCGCTCTAATTGCCCTTAAGGCGACCCTAGAGCAGTCAAATGTATGAGCGACCCCCAATATTTTTGCAACCCCAACAGATTCTCAGATCATATCTACCCACTTTCTTCAATCCTTATTGCGATCCCCATACAATTTTATTTATTTCTATAATTTTTTTTATAAAATCATCTCCTGTCACTTCCATTGTGCCACCTAGAGGGGTAAAATGTATGACCACTAGTATTTCCCTCCTAACGTTTTCTCGAACATACCTACCCCCTATCTTCATACCCCAAGGGGGCTGTGTATGGTAGCCTCCTTTGGGGATAAAGATGGGGAGAGGGTATGTTTGAAAAAATTTTAGGAGGGAAAAATTACTGGTAGACGGTCATACATTTAAACCCTCTAGGGGCGATTCTCGAGCAATTGCGGAGCTTTTTACCCACTCTAATGTAAAATGCTTTTTAAGACGAACAATCACCCTAATTTATGTGATTCTAGCTTTATCTAATTCGTCTGGGTGATTGTACCGCCTTAGTCTCTTAGTATCTCTAAAAGAACGAATTCCAAATACTTCATTCGTATTGTACAACTAGGATGGACTGATACTCGCTCTAATTCTATTTCCATATACGATAATACCTTTAGCCGTTTGGTCTGAGAAATGGTACCAGTTTTATCCCATTCCGCCCTTTTTACGTCTTTTTTATCTAATTATATAGGGTGCAATTCTGTATACATTTTCGTGACTCTAAATTTATGGGTTTGGACTGAGCTACTGTATCAGTTATATCCCCTTTCCATAAAATAAATATTCACTTCAATTTTTGCGTCTATACCTTTAGCCTTTTAGTACTTCAAGTTGTATCTCCTTTTTTACCCCTATAGGTACGAATTTCGAAAACATTGTTGGCAACTCTGTTTCGTTTATTTGTAGATAACAAGGTTTGTGTCAAGGATTGTTAGGTGTTGTATTTGTGAGTTTTAGCCGCCAAATTCCACCAAAGATGACGCCAGCTATTTTGTCGATTTATATGCGATGTTGATAAATCATTTTCTTTTTCCTTTGTAGTGGAAGCATCTAGGTTGAGTTTTGTTGGCTGGATAATTCGAAAGTATTTGAAAAGTAATTTTTTATCGATGTTGATTTGGCCAGTGCCCGGACGGGAATCGAACCCGGCCCCTTCGGATTGCTAGTATACGTCGTTACCACTGAGCTATCGAAGGCCACATCCCATACGGTTATAGCATTAGCCATTTGGTCTGGCGACAGTAACATTTTTATCCCCTTTTCGAATTATTTTTCCACAGAGTGCAGATTTTGAAAAGAAAAACCTTCAATCTAATTTAATAGAAAGTATGCCCATACAAATTTTCGCGATTATAGACTATTGGTCTGGGTGATGGTACCAGTTTTATCCCTTATTGGACTTTTTACTAATAAAAGCACGAATTTCGAAAAATCCATTCCTAGCTGACGTATACTCGAAATGGGGTGGTAAACAACCCCAAATTTCATCATCCTATCTACAGCCTTTACACCCAAACATTTAGTTAGTCCCCAAGCAGTTGTAAATACATATAAAGATTATGAAAATTTTCTAACAATCGGCCTAGTAATAACGATTTTCTCAATAGGGGCTTGATACCGCCCAAAAAGTAGCAAGACGTAATTCTCCTATTAACTTTTACATATGAAGAAAATCTCATCTTCTTACCTTTAAGGACTCGTGAGATATGACCAATAGAAAGTTTGTTTTGTGTGGGCGGTGCCACGCCCCTTTGTCTAATTAAGTTTTCATATAGTCTATAATAGAGGCCCTAAGGACAGTACAACAAAGTAAAAATACCATTGAAGTCGGTCCATTTATTTTGCCGTTACAATGATTTTTTTAGGAAGGGACATGGCCCCACTAGGGTTGCCAGACACCGAATTCGAAAAGTCGAGAAAACCGAGACTAAAAGGCGGGATTTGTCGGGACAAATGTATAGAACATATTATATAGGTTTTAACATTTTTTATTAAGAAATATTATTAGTTGTTAAAAATTACTGGTATTTCTGACAACTTTTATCAATATTCAATCTTATGATTAGGTCAGCCTTTATAAGATCAATTTAAACAAATTCAAGTGACCATAAAAAATGTGACCATATTTTGTCATTTAGTATATCTTTGGGCAATTCTCCTTAAACAGTTCGAAGACTGCAGTAGTCGCTGTACAACATGTCATTGTCCACTGCATCTGATATATGCAGAACTTTGGGAATTTCTCCCAAGTCAATAGTGAGTCTTTTAGATTAAATGCTGCAATTTGTACAAAAATTTACATTTCTTGAAATTCGTAATGTTATGAACAGCTGTGGTAAAATCAGATGATAGACAATTGCTAGGGATGAGAAAGAGATTAATACCCATGGAAGTGGGTAAATGGAAAAATGTTAAGTGCACACAACTAGTTCAAAAGAGAAATGTATTTTTTTGTACCTTTTTTATTATGTTGTTTCATTGATTATTCTAAGTATAGGTAGTAAATATTAAAAACTCTGGATTTTCCCCTGAATTACTTCAATACTCTGGACTCGGGATTTTCGCGAGAAGTCGGAAAAATCCCGCCTATTCCCGACCATCTGGCAGGCCTAGGCCCCACCCTTTTTCCAGCGAGACGCAATGTACCGCAATGTTTGGGTATTTTCGTTTCTCAGTGCTCATATGAGTTGTGTCGTCTTTATCGCACACACGACGGGAGAGCAAAATCGTTTTCCGACACTTAGCAAGATGTGTTTGCATGTTAACATGCTCAACGGTACAGAGTTTGTGTCACATTTACCTCTCAAACACTCTCATGAAAAGAGTTTTGCATACATTTTGTGCACATTTTTAAGTTTTTTTTCAAACGCTGCTCTTTCCACAAAAAAAAAATTTCTTTTACGACAAAGATATGTACCAAATCTCGACATCGTACCTATAATGGTTTATGAGATAATGACACCTGTATGGGAGGTGCCACGCCTTTCTTTGCCATCAAAGGAATATACATTCCAAATTAAGAGGTTCTAGCTTTACCCGTTTAGGCTGGTCTAAAATCCAAGAATTGCTTGTTCTCGTTTTCTGTTTATAATAAAAGTATGTTTCGAAATCTTACACATAAGTTTTCGAACTCATCAAAAATTCTCAAAATATAACAAATACAATCTATAACCTGGATAAGACACATATAGATCTAATAATAAGAATACCTATTACCTCACTCTACTCACCATGTTTCGAACCCGCCTCCAATTGTATCAATTCCACTAGCACCGTTAAATACCATTCGAAATTGGTAACATACAAATACGAACTCTGAGAGCAGATCTCAATAACCTTATACAGCAATTCATCGCGATAATTTGAACCTTCGGCACGCTCCATATGACCCAATAGTCGTTTAACAATCTCCATGAGATTCTTTTTTGACACCATGCCGTAGAGTAAATCCAATGCTCTCAGTCGTATGGACTCATCCTTGTCATCCAAACAAGCCAAAATTAGATCTTTATGAGCTTGAACACTTTTAGGATGTGTTTTCAAAATTTTCGACATCGCTAAGAGACCCAAATATTTTACTGAAAAGGAAACAAATTAAATTATTCGTAAAGAAGACGAGTGACAGCCACGTGTGTAACACTTACAATTTTGATCAGAGTCTTCTATTAAAATACGCAACTTTTGTACACAAAGTTGTATAGAGGCACTATGGTTTGGCATCCCACTGCTAATGCTGATCAATACAGCGATTACCGTATTGATGCACTCATAGAGTAAACTCATTGCTGATGTGCTGTAGATTTAGAGAGAGAGAGAGAGAGAGGGAGAGAAAAAGATACACATAACTTTATTAAAATGGTCGTATTCGATATAATTCATTTGCATTAGTTTGAAATCAAATATTTTTTAAATAAACAAAATTATATTTTAAAGAAGCTACAAAGTGTATGTGATATTTGCTTTAAAATTCTTCTATACAAAACATAAATTGAGAACAAAAAAATTTTAACTAAAAGCTCTTTTCTTTTTGGCAATACAGTATAAGAAAAAAAACATACAATTTACACGCAGACGCACGTTCATTTTCAAAGAAAACATCATCAAACAAAAGATTATTTTAATTGCACTTTTTGTTTTTTTTTTTATTTTTTTATTTGTTGTTTTAATTTTTCTTTATGAGACATTAACATAAACTTGCCTATGGATAAGATTTGTGAGTGGTTCTATTAATTTCTTTCCTAGCCGGGGTTCTAAAGGAGTTAAAGCGCCAAACTGCAAATGCAAAAAGAGATAAAAAAGAAGATAGAAATGATAAAAACAAGCTCAATTTCAAACAAATACAATTATCATAATATCAAATTACAATGAACTTATTCTATTTGTTGTTGTTTTGTTTTAGTTGTTCATATAGGTTTAGTGGATAGAAAGTGTTTCTTCCTTGAATAGAGGAGAGAAACATGAGAAAGGATTTAACGTATTAAGAAGAGCCAACAAAAAGTTTATATCCGTACGCCCTAATTTGATTGGAGGAAAAGTTAAATAAATGCTGTACACCAGAGTCAGTGTGATAAATTAGCGTTTACAATATTGGAAAAGTTTTGCAAACCTTACGACAGAATATGTCGATGTTTACTTTGGATATAAAATTGATTTATTTATCATGAAATTGAACTGGAGTTTGCTTAAAGATTGAAAGACTGTTCGCACTGTTTATATTTGTAAGGCCTAAACAAAATCGTTGGGGCATAGAAAAAACTCCATCTATTTTACACTTAGAGATTCACTGGTGTGATCTCAAAAGAGTCCTAGGAGTGAGATAAGAAGATAAGTGACTGCACCAGTGAAAATAAAACCAAACAAGCTATACAATGCAGGCAGACCAGAAATAACACTTACTTCACTTGTCATAAACGAGATCGTAATGGATAAGATATTCAAGATCATTTTTCATATGTCGTTTCCTTCTGCTCAGTACAGGTTTTATGTTTACAATTCACCAGTTTAAGAAGTTACAAACAAATTTGTTTTTTATAATATTAAAACTTATTATTATTCGCAGGATTAAAAAAACTCTTTGAAAGCTCTTTTTAATATGTTTTTGTGAAACCAATAGAGGAAACCAGCTTTTTTGATAATACTGTGTTCTATAACAATGGGACGTTGTTTTCATACAATTACCTAGACAATACATTAACATTGCAAGTTTTTTAGCAACTATTATAAACCTAACTTCAATAGCAGTAATGCAAATCTATCCCGATCTAGCATACTTTTTATAAGTAGTAATAAGACGGTGAATGAATCATAATTATTAATAATTAGCTCTGCGAGAATAGAAAATATTCACAAACAGATACGCAAAAATGACATCACAAACTATAGAGGCATGTAAAAAAAATCTAACCAGAAGACCGTCGGGACATAATGAAATAAAAATGTAAAACATATTTTTGTTTTACTACACCAGCAACTAAGGAATATTACGCAAATCTTTTAAAATGTGTAACGAGTTCTTCTACTTTTTTTGCAGCAGCAACAGAAATTCAAGCGCATCGGTCTATTGCGCTTCGTAGATAGTTCGTTACACCAAGCTAAGATAACAGTTCATTTGCCAGGTCCATCCAAGGAAGGTTGGTCGCCCCTTCCTGCGCCTTTTTAGAAACTTTTCAAGCTGAAGCTTTTTCATTTCGCTTAATTGAGACGATTTCGTTTTTGGTTTTTATTCTTAAGTTCATTCAACGGTACTCTCCGTTAACAATGATGGGTCCAAATATTTTTCTCTCGAAGACTCTTGGAGCGCTTTGTCATTAAATCGCTTGCTTAGCGCATAATAGCAGCGACTTGCGAACAATACTCGTCTCTTGATTTCCAGGCTGATATTATTATTTTTGTTTAAGGCGGAACCAAGATAGTACTAGTTGTCAACAAATTCGTTGTTTGGTTAAACAAATAACAAACTTTGTCCTCATTATTTACCAGATTCACTTCCGTCGATTGCTTCTCAATGTTCGAAAAGGCAGCAGTAACATCCCGTTGTCCGCGGCTTATAATAAATATGCCTAGGCATATACGGGCAGCATGTGATTTTTATTAAAGCTGCTACCAATTGCTGTTGTTGTTGTTGTAATAGATGGTGGAAGTAGCTGGGGTGATAATTCTTTATACCGATTTTCAATTTATCGGCACTCGATCGGGCATATAATCCGATTATCATACGATCATTGTTGGCAACTCAGTTTTGTTCCTTTGTAGATAACAATGTTGGTGTCAAGGATTAAATTATACCCGCCAAATTCCACCAAAGATGGCGCCAGCTGGCTTGTTGATTTATAAGCGATGTTGATAAATATAAATTTTCCTTTTTTCTTGCGCAATCTGGATTTTTGTAGTGGAAGCATCTAGGATGCGTTTTGTTGGCCGAACCCGGCACCTTTGGATTGCTAGTCTACGTCGCTTCCACTGAGCTATCGAAGGTGTTTACTGCAGCCTTCTGAGAGATCGCATGTCGGACTATGGTCTTGTCTTTAGCATCACTTGCTAGCAAATGGCTCTCAAATTGTTGCCTATTTTCTCTGAATTCTTCGTGTCAGTCAATGTCATCCCGCAAAGTCGTAGCACTTTCGCGGTGATATCAAACTCAGCCATAGCATCTAATTGTTTCTGTCATGTCGGATTGTCCAGTGCAGCTTTGTAATCGATAAACAGATAATAGGTGTCGATCTGCATTTCTTGGGTCTTCTCCAGGTCGTTGTGTGAATATCTGGTCGGTCATGGATTTACCAGGTCTAAAGCCACTCTGAAAAAGTCTAATCAGGTTCGCTAGGATGGCCTTTAGTTTTTCAACGCACTAGAGAGGACCTTGTAAGCGATGAGTAAAAGGCTGATCCCGCTATAGTTTGTATTTATTATGCACAGAACATCGAATACTCAGATTCCTTTCTTCGGGTATGCATTTCTTGTGCCAAATCGGAGCTGGTACATGCACGTTGCCAGCATATCGCTGCCGGCTTTAAAAGCTCTGCCGGAAGTCCATCGGCTACTGCTGCTTTATTTTTAGCCGTGCAATTGCCTTGCTGCTTCCTGTTTGGCTCGGTTGTGGATAATCTACTCTGTGATTTCCTCACTTATGCTGCCTTCGGGAACGAGCAAAGAACGAAACCCTTCCCTTCCTTGCAGCACACTATGAGTGTCCGTGACCAGATTTCCATTTCTTTCCTTACAGGTGGGCATTTCTGTTTCAAAACCTTTGCTCTTTACCGTTTGGTAGATCTTTCGGGCTTCACATCTTTCTCTGTAATTTTTGATATATTGTCCCTCTGTTTTCGCCCATACACGCCTTGTCCGCCTAAAGAGGCATCTCATCTTCCTCCTCTTCTCATTATATCATTACGGCACCGCACGCGTTGCCATTGGTTGCAGTTTTGCTCTGTATGCAGCATACTTTTTCTCAGACATTGCGCGACATTCCTCATCCAACCATGGGTCGTGGCGGCAGTGGTCATAGAATTCGCAATATGCTGCCACTGTGTGTCGGGAACATCAGAATTAGTGGGGTTTGTTTAAAGTAATTGAGAGAGTTTGTTAAAGTAGGCATTAGCTATCTCCGTGGTATGTAGCCTGGTGATGTTTAGCTTCCTTTGCGATCCATATATGGATTACGCGGTCTCGGTGCAACTACTTGCGAGTAGATATCCGTTGTTCATCGAGATGGACGCGAACGCATCATCGCCGATGTGGTTCAGAAGAGGCCCCGGGATTCGTCTGTGCATCAGAACCAAATACAGAGTGAGATGCTGTCTGAGTGGTTATCTACGAGAGGCATTAATGTGGCTAGCGAACCAAGCGAGCGGTCGAGCGGTTTACCTTTTATGGTTCAAAGGGCGCGAATTATATTGATTTGACGTTGGGCAATGATTTATTACTCAACAGGTTTAGTGTTAGGTGGTCTGTCAACGCCTTAGCCGGTGCAATTGATCACAATATCATTGACATTGTCATTAATCACACCCCAGCTGTTCGCGGCGTACCAGCGACATCACTTGGGTGTATAGGGAGACTGCATTGCAGCCTCTATTGCCGAAGTACCCCTTGAAGTTTTTTGTAGAATGGTGCAAGCTGCAATTGAGAGGAGCCGTAAGGCGAATCACAAAAAGCTTAGGTGGTGGACGCATGAGTTGTGTCTGAAGCGTCGGGAAGTCAGGCGTTTCAGAAAGTTATTCCCGAAGGGTCGACAGAGTTAACTTAGGCCAGTTTAGGGACGCCTATAGGTGTTGTTAGTGAGAGTATATAGATATTATTGAGAGAGTGAAAGAGTATGATTGGCGTGTCTTTGTTTAGCGGCGTTAGGATGATCCTTGGGGTGTGGATTTTCCTGAAATTAAGGTCGGTCCAGAGGTAAGGTTATGCCGGCGGAATTGGAAATAAAGAAGATTGAACGGAGTATTGCTCGTGTGCGTTCTAAGAGATCTCCTAATATTGATGGGATAACTGGAGATATGTGTAAAAGCATCTGGAAGACTTTCCCTGATTATATAGAGTGTCTTTTAGCTCGCTGTGTGAATGAGGGTAATTTTTGCCAAGTTACTGGAAAACGGCTTGAGTGATTGTCCTCCTAAACTCACGCGATGAGGTTAGGAGTAATCCTCGATCTTATAGGGACATCAGTTTTCTTCCGGTGCTTGCAAAAGAACTGGAGAGGATTACGGTGAACCGGCTTGAGAAGAAGTGGCTAATTCCATGTGTACCTGGCTGTTTGACTTTAAACGAGGTCGAAGTATTGAAGATGCGTGCATGTATGTAAAAGGTTGTGTCCCTGATGCTACCAGCAAGTATATGTTAGGTGTTTTGGTAATTTTATATACCGATTTTCAATTTATCGGCATTCGATCGGGCAAGTAATCCGATTATCATACGATCATTGTTGGCAACTCTGTTTTGTTCTTATGTAGATAACAAGGTTTGTTTCAAGGGATTGTTAGATGTGTTTGTAAATTTTATACCCACAAATTCCTACAAAGATGGCGCCAGCTGGTTTATTTTTTTTGTTGATTTATTTTTTAATTTTTCATCGATGCTGATTTGGCCAGTGCCCCGGTCGTTTATTAAAACCGGCACCTTCTGCTAATCTACGTCGCTTCCACTCAGCAATCGAAGGCCACAGGTGCTTATTATTAGCTAAGTTGGCCTAGTGTGTTTGATAGATTGTATGACCTCGGTTGGTACGATTACTTGCTCATCATGGTTGAAGCCCTGTCTCGCTCTGCTGTGGAGGAGCTGGCTAGTAGCTTTTTGAGCAGAATCCTCGAATGGGGTAGGAGAACAGGAGTTAGTGTGGAGATGGATAAAACCGAGTAGATGTTGCTGAAAGACAAGTTGTCTACGGGTCGGCATCCGGTTGCCACGGTCGATAGAATCTCCCTCAAGTATTCTACTTCGATAAAGTACTTGGGCGTGATGGAGAGTGAGTGGTTAAACTTCCTTCCACATGAGCGAAGACAAAGTCGTCAATTAACACAGTACAACATTTTTCAGCTCATTGATTTTGGACTCAATTCTGAGAACTGAACGTGAAAGTAGCCCCAAAAAGAAGAAGTTCTGCATCATTCGTTTTTTCAAGTTACATGCCATAATAATTTAACATCGATTTAAAGTTAGTAAGTAACGTATGGGGGAATTTGTCACGTTTTATAACGTTCATATAACGTTTCCCTATATAAGCAACAGTTTCACTTTTCCATTCATTGAATGATTTTGAACTGGGTTTATTTTGTAGCAGCTACAATAAAACAGTTGTACTCCGTGGCGTATGATTTACGTGGAATATTACTTATGATAATCATTCGCCACCATATAACAATATAACAAAAGAGCCTTAAACGTAATAAATTTCCCTATACGATACTTTCTGGGGATACTTCCACGTGTAGTCCTCAAAATTGAATCCCAAAATCCTGTGTCTCTGTGTAAGTCAGTCGCGTAATGTTATGATTTCCACACGGTCAACTATATGTGGCGTGTTTCCGATTGGGAAAACCATCCTCTCATTATTTACACTCCGGACCAGAAAACAACAAATATTGCGTCTTTAACGTGCATCTCTCATTTTTGAGAAAGAACTCGATAATATATTTTATAGACTGGTGTTATTTTTTTAAGCATTGTCCCAGTAATATACCCAACATGATACTTTTGCTTGCTAACCTACACTGCTTGCACAGGTTGTTGTTGCTATTACTGTTTGACGCCAGCTGAGTGATTATAGTTCTGATTAGTATCTTGAGATAATATTTTCACTATATATAGTTGTATGTCCACGATGAGCTAACTTTAGCTGGAGAACGTAAGTTATTTTTTATATTGGTCTATTGACCCATTAATATTGCACTGATTGCATATCTATGCTGCTTTCACTGACGTATCTAAGTATAGAAGATGATGCAATCCATGGTGAATTCTGTGAATTATGCCTATCAGTAGCATGATACCTATAGCATTGCAAATCTCATTCATTTTTCTTCAAATTGTTCAAAGATATGTAATCAAATTCATATAATCAATAGTAAAGTTTTTTAATTTCATTTTACATCCATCCAATTACTAACTTTGCTACAGCTACCTTTTAAATTGTCAATCATAACTCTTTGAATTTAAATTTGTGTTTTTCATTTGATTAGTTTCGAACTTAAAGTGGAAACGGTGAAGATTGGGGGGTATCATCTGGATTTACTCGTATAATAGAAACAGACCAGACCATGCAAGCTTGTGAAACTCATGCTAAACGATGTGAGGCCAATATGTAAGATTCAACATAAAAATGTTAGTCTGACAACTCCTGTCTGTGCTCTATAATGTGGTTGCATAACCACGTCCTTACAACTTTGTAGACATATGAAACTAAGGGGAGTACGTACAAATATTAAGGTGAGAGTTTTGATAAGTGAATTCTGGCTATTCTCAGTGTTTGTAGAAAATTTGTAAAATTATTCTCTTACTGTTTGAGACGTTTTGTGTTGAAAACAAGTATAAAATAACGAAAAGGTTCCAATTCAAAAAATAGACTACAATAACAAGAAAAAAACAAGCTGTTTTCAAAATTATTTTAAAACATAAAGTGTAAAACCCAAAAATAATCGTGAGGGCTGGTGGTGACAAAAACAAAAATAAAATAAAAATACATAAACATAAAGTAAACCAATAAAATCACAAATCCAATGCAATTATAGCTCATCGTAAACAAAATATATAAAATGTAAGGAAATAAAATGAAATTCCAATATTTCGAAAAAGACACATAATCCAAGAAAATTTGTCAAAACCAAATCATTAGTTAAGAAATAATTAAAAAAGACTTTGTTAAACCTGGAAATAATTTCAATCAAGGGCTGAGTTAATTTACGTCCCAACGCTGGTTCGATAGTGGTAAGGCTGGCGAACTTTGGTGTGGTGGTAGTAGTGGTTTCGAAGGTAGTAGGATATAGACCGGGGTAGGATAAAATATATAGAAAACAAAACGTATTTTGTATTTTATAAATTAGTTACAATAAAAAAAACAATTGAAGTAGGTTTATAAAAAGTCGGAAGAGTAATAATTTCAACACTTCGACTTTGTGTGTAGTGTTAAGGAAACAAAGGACAGAGAGAGAGAGAGAGATAGAAACAACAAGTACAAATAAAAAACGAAAACGGAAAACTCACCAATTTGATAATTTTAATAAGCATCCAATTATTGGTTGATGTTGTCATTAGTTTAAAAAATACAGGAGCTAAAGGAAGATAATTTTTGGGATTCTTACGTGCTAATTCACAAACAACATTTACGGCAGCAGATTGTACGCCTACAATGAAAAGGTAAAAAAAGCAAAAGATTATTATAGTTTTTCTTTATGCTTTTCAATTATCTATATAAAACAAAATGCAAAACCTGGATCAGGATCTTCCAGCTTCTCTTTAAGTTTAGGAAATGCTGGTTTAAGAGCTTCAGGATAACGTAGAAATACTTTATACATCATAAGGACGGCTTTCATGCGTAAATAAGGTTTAGTAGAGCTCATCTGCAATGAGAAATAATAAATATTACAAACTGAAAATTGCAACACACACAGAGTATTCAACTTACCAATGTCATAATATCATTGGCCAAATCTCGTGATAAATCTGGTGATATGAAACAACTTAGACCACTTAAGGCCACGCCAGCATCATATTGATTTTGAGAATTTAAATCCTTGCGTATCATGTTGGTCGTCAACATAAGAAGCTACAAGAAAATGGAAACACCAATATAAATAAACAGTTTTCTTCTTTGGAGTTAACTTGATTAATTTACAGACGTTAATTTGATGACTTCAAACTAATTTTGTTGTTTTTTGTAATATACTCACCTCACTGTCAGGATGAAAACACTGACTGGCGGCCAAATAACCAATACGCTTGCAAGTAAAACGAGAAGAGCTCATTACTTCGATGATATTAAAACCAGCCCATGATATGTCATAGCCTAACATTTGTATCTGTGTGTTCATTTCGTGGGAGCGTGAAAAGAAAAAGAAGATACATTAAAATAGCATCGCCAAGAATAATTACCGAAAATTTGTCATGGCAATGCAATTTGAGATACGGCATCCATTGGAAAAAACCTAGTATATTAGTAAAATAAATTGCCTACAAGTGATGAAGCGCGGCCAATGTTACAGTTACAACAAAATTAATGTTTAACTTATAGCTAAAGACACATTTTGTTAAAGATACTCGTACTTGACGCTTTAAGTTGTTATCTAAGGTTTTATAGTAAATGTATTGGGAAAATTTTTGTTAGGAATGGAAACCGGAATTTTAGGGTGGTACGTGTATAATATATTTTGTTATAAGTTGATGATAGTAATGATGATAGTTAATGCGTTATAATTATAATGAGTAAGATGTATATGTATATCCTTTTGCATGTAATAAATGAGGAAAAAGGGGGAGAATCTCTCGCACTCAGTGAGTTGGAATGAAATTACTAAAAGATTGATGAAAACGTGCGCCAATCTCCAGAAAAACGCTCCATTGTGACTAAATTCCCAAGAGCCTGGCTTCTTAATGGTATAGTCCCCGCCCCCTAGTATTAGTGTGTTCTCATAGTCAGCTAAACAGATAAAAACTTCCTTTTGAGATAACCTGTACGAAACTGACATCACACGACGAAAGAACTGTGACATCTTTTACAGCTGTCATGCAGAAAGATACGAATTTGAATGTGGATTCATAGTCGGCAAGAGACTTCGACATCTGGTCTCGCGGTTTAATCCTGTAAGTGACCGAATAGCCACTATCCGTATAAAGGCGAAATATTTTTATATCACGCTGATTTGTGTACACGCACCGCCAGAAGACAAAGACGAGGACATTAAATATGCTATAAGCGCCTGAAGGAAATATATGACCGAACAATTTTAACGTCGTGAGCAGACGTTACACCTTTTCAGGAAGAAATAGCGTATATTCTGCCGTTGGAAGCATAAGTGACAAAATCACGCCAATCATCGACGAAAAAGTAGATTGTCCACCACCGAGCCAAAACAAAGCCGCGGTTTCCGATGCACTGCCGGCAGAACTTTTCAAGGCCAGCAGCGCCTTTACCACTGTTCCCTGTTATAGCGTATAGCGTAACGAAATTAAAATTTTTGACCTTCGAAATCTACCAACCGACCGAACTTGAGTAAAACTTAGTTAGTCGGTTTCGGCCTGTGAATAGTCTCTTCTTTTATGCTTTCAGTTGCTTTTGCTCACAATGTTGTAATTTTTAGGCATTATGTTGGTCTGCAAATGCAGTATGGCAGTCCGAGGCAAACTGGAGTATTGACTTGAAATAATTTAATAATATAATTTAATACGTCTACTAATTAAAAGGAACAATTTAATAAAAAAAAATCCCAGAAAAATTTTTAAAAAATTATATTTCAAAAACATTTTAAAATTAAAAAAAAATTGTGTGAAAAAAAAATTTTTTTTTTGTTCATTTTTTATATATGCTTCCGGAAAAATTTTAATTTTAGCGAATATTTTATTATTTTTTAAATTATTAATTTCGTCACTCTAGATCAGGCAAATGGACCACTGTGCGGCGATGAGCTGGCAACGTGCATTCACCAGCTCATAAATATTTTGTAGCCAAAGAAATGCATGTCCGATGGTTGGCATCTGAGTGTCCTTTGTCCTATGCTTATGAAAGGCGATCCAAGTGTGTGTACCAAATATCGCGAGATAAGCCTACTACCCATCGCATACAAGGTCCTGTCTAGAGTAATATGTGAAAGACTAAAGATCAACTTAGCGTACCTAGTTTGGCCAAGAAATGCAGATCGACATACCTACCATCAGTTTACCGAGTACAAAGCTGCATTCGACAGTCCGAAACTATTAGTTGCTATGGCTGAGTTTGGTATCCCTGCAAAGCGGGTTGACACTGACAGACAAATCCTCGGTGAAAATATGCGTAAATCCGACAGTTATTTCCTACCAAGCGAGGCGTGGCCTTCGATGAAAAATTACTTTTTAATTACTTTCGAGTTCTCCAGCCAACAAAACTCATTCTACTCATTCATTCCACTACAAAAAAATCCAAATTGCGCAAAAAGACTAAGGACAAAAGAAAAGATTTACCAACATCTTAAAAGTAAATCAATAAAACAAGCTGACGCCATCTCTTGGAGGAAAATGGTGGTTAAAACTCAAAAACAACAACAATCCTTGACACAAACCTTGTTATCTACAAAGGAACGAAAAGAATTGCCACAGAATAATATTAATCAAAATCCCCATCTCTCTCTTTGTTCTAAAAATGCGAAAAATTATTTTTAGAGGCGCTGTCTGTCACTGAGAGGTTACTGAGAGAATGAGTGAAAGTGAAATTTGAATTTTTGGTATATTACCAGTAATTGGCATTGTATTTTGTATTTCTAACAACATACACATGTGCATTATACATAGTTACTATCATACCATCATATATTTACAATATATTTAAGACCAAAGTCTATAAAATGGACCGAGAGAGAAAACAGATTGAGTGTTCCAAGTGCGCTTTGAGTAATCCAAGTGCGCGTTTAGTACCATTAGCATACACGAGTCACCCTGCTGGCAGTTTTTGTTTGCCAAAAAAGGGCTTCTGTTTATAATATTATTCTGTGCACAGAATAATATTAATCAGAATCCCCATCTCTCTCTTTATTCTAAAAATGAGAAACAGCACCCAAACAAGTTCTGATACGATGAAAAAGGTCTAAGGAACAGGATGCTGCGTAGAGGGCATAGCGACAGCCAATAGTAATCCGAGCAGTAAGGGAAAGCATCACACTAATTGATTATTAGTCGGTCTTCCAACGTTCTTCCGCAGAGCTCTTCTATCCTGTTGACGATGAGCTGATAACGAGCATGTACCAGCTCGTACCCATGGTTTGGTTTAAAGAGTGCATGCTCGATGATTAGAATCTAAACGTATTATGTGCAGAGCTGAAAAAATTTGATCCAATTGTGAGCACCAACTACCGCAGAATAAGATTCAGTCGATGTAAAAGACTAAAGCCATAGTTATCCAACCTGATCGGACCTTATCAGTGCTGCTTTGGACCTAGTAAATCAACAACTGATTAGATATTTACTCCGCGGCAAATATTGGAAAATTCTGACTTCGACAGCACCACACGCTAAAAATTACACGAAGCCATAACAGAGTTTGGTATTCTTGCGAAGCGATAGGCCTTTATGGAATGACCCTAAACGAGATAAAGACAAGGCGACAATCTATCGTGTGATCTCTTTGGCAGATGATAATGAGAAAAGTTGCAGTATATACGATTGGCACGATATTCAACAAAAGACAAATGCTATTGCATACGCTGATGATTAAAACATTATCGGCTAAAACTGCGGAAGGTGACTGTAGTCTTCTCATGTATACAGAAGGAATCACCTAAAATGGGTCTAACGGTGAATGAGGACAAAACGAATTATTAGTCCCAACGGACGAAAATCTACTCGTTTGGGAGGCTGCGTGAACTATGGCAACTGTAACTTCGAAGCCATAGAGGATTTTATCTACCTCGCCTCCGACATCAATTAAGCAAACCACGTCATTTTTCAAATTTGGAAATATTTTCTAAAATAAAATCGATGGACGACACAGAAGAGGAAAATCCATGATACTGAGCAGAACTTGATGCGACGAAGTAGAGAAGAAGCGCATAAAAAAATTTTTCTACATGCCATATGTAATCAAAATCTATGATTTTAAGAAAAATGTCATATAATTAAGTAAAGTGTGGTTAAATTTAAAGGGCCGATGTTCATTTTGAATAAAACACAAATTATTTAGGAAATTATTGTCAATAATATTGGTATGGTTCAATTATGTATGGAACAAAATATCGGCCAAATGGCCGCCGCGACCTCTTCGGCACTCCGCCATTCGATGGTCCAAATTTTCGACGACGCTGAGGCATAATTGAGGTTCTATGCCGTTAATGTGCTGGCTTATCGACGTACACCTTTTCTTTTAAATAATCACAAAGAAAGAAGTCCATCTGTGTAAAATCACATGATCCTGGCGGCCAATTTACATTGCCACCACCTGAGATAACACGGTCATCGGTCATTTGTCGCGCAAAAGAGCCATTATTTCGTTAGCTGTATGGCAAGTGGGACCGGCCGTGGCATGATGGTTAGAACACGTGACTAGCATGCGGGAGATCACAGGTTCAAATCCTGGCTCCAGTCATCTTAAAAGAAAAAAATTTCTTTCATTGTCGGCTCCCCTGGAATGTTGTCGACAACAACTTCGCAGTATCAGTGTCGAGTCAATCGGCATGTCTAGTAAGAACTTCTCAAACAGTGACGTTCGCATTCGTCGATAAACAAGTAGGTGCCGTTAGTTGTGAATGCCAGCCCATAAGCCGCACCAAACAGTCTCTCTTTGTGGGTGCATTGGTTTTTCGATAATCACTCTTAGATGATCATTCGCCCAAATGCGGCAATTCTGCCTATTTCACTGAGTTGAAAATGTTTGGAATGGTTAAGGAACTTTAGTTCTTGAGTCAATTGCACCTTGTAAGCGTGTAAATGCAAGTCTTTATGCATAATATTCATCAACGACGAGCGTGAGAGATGAAATTGTTGGGCACGACGACGAGTTCAGCCACATTATCGCGAACAGCAGCAGTATTTTTTGCAGTACGAGCTGTACGCGCATGAACTGGTGTTTTCACATCTCCTACAGACCCGGTTTGTTAAAATTTTTGCACGATTTTTACGATTGGACGCATATTTGGACGATTAAATTGACCGAAAAAATCACGAAGTGCACGATATGCATTTTGATTTCAACGCCCATTTTCATAATAAGCCTGAATAACTCTAACGTGTTGCTCGATTGTGTAGCTTTCCATGGTTCAAATTGAGTTAGTCTGTAATTGAGAACTGTCAAGTGAAATGCAGAAAAGAACTTGTCGATTAGGTGTGGTTCACATTCAACATCGGTTCTTACAATTTAACCACTATTTATATGTATGTGATCATTGATTATTTTGACTCTGCTGGTACATAGAGCGGATTTATATTGGGAGACTGACAGGTGTTTACTGAAATGTTCCACATTGTCTTGCGAACACGCTCAAAAGAAACTGGGTTACATTTGAAAACTTTACTTTATCACCACGGAAAATGGTCCATTGGGGAAGTCTGGTGTACGAAGCGGTCAGTAAATGTTACCTCTTCTAGATATCACCTTTTTCCTAAAAATTTCGAGAACTGCACCCAGAGAGTCGCCCTATCTTACTGAAACCACAACAGCTCTGAAAAAAAATGTTCTGCAACATGACAATATACCCCTTTGAATTCACTGTAACAGAGCCCGATTTTCTAATAAATTGAATCGATGGTTCTTCTATCTTTCTTTGCCATACGTTGGAATAAGCGGAACCTCTCCTCCCCGAAGTGTCTGCTTGACCAATGTGACCGGTTCCAATAAGCCGTATTTTGATCCACGCTATTCAATATCAAAGAAACTAAGTGAACAATATTTTAGTTTCCTTCTACACCCTGACCTGTAATATCGATATTCACTTTAAAATGAATTTACTGTGTTGACGTTTTAATAATTGTCTTCTTTGTGTAATTGCACCTTCACATAGCCTCTTTCTGTATGCCCAGAAACATATCTCTTTAAACTTGATGGCTTCCACTTTTTAGTTCATTGTCAATTAAATACTAATAGTTTGCTGCTATGATGACGATGACGACGTTGTCGACGATGAGGATGGTGATGATGATGACGATGATAGTAGCCGTTTTATTCCATCATAGTCGTTTGTTGCAAGTGTTGTTTTCATCATGTTAAAGGAGGACTCTTTTCTCTCGAGTACTTTTTCTTATTATGCTTTGATGTGGGAAATTTTTACTATTCTAGTGTATATGATGATGATGATGATGATGGGTTTAATAGGTTGTGGGTTTGTCGAGTGTTATTTTATATACCAAGCATACAATGTTTCTATATATAAATAGTATAAATGTTAAGTGGTTGGTTGGTTCCATTTACTTACATAAGTTAATTTGGCCACTGCATTACATTTTACATTTATGTTATCCTGTCGTAATTCCTGTTTAATTTCTTCTATGCACTGGGAAATGTACTTTGCCTGAAAAACAAGATATGAGGGAAAGAAACGCAATTAATTTAGAAAAATATATACGATATATACAATTTCACAAGTTGATATGTCATTTGTTGGGACGAGTATAACTATAATTTATATATGTAAGTACCTTAAGGTCCTGACTGAAGTTTAGTGTACATAAGTTGTGTTTAAAAATACATATGCAGTTATCAAGTCAATGTATGTTAGAAATCGCGACTTAATTACTATTAAGATTTATTAAAATGAATGCTTAGGATACCGAAAAAGAGGATTTGGATAGTGCAACGGCACCATTCTTTGCAGTCCTTTATTTCATTCCAAGGGAAATGGGAGTAGATAGAACAATATGAGGTAGATATGTTTGCCGAATCTCAAAGTAACACACGGATGCGATATCATCGAGATACTTATCGTCGGATTCAAGACACAATCGCGGCTACAGCATCGTCAATTCTAATAAATCCTCGAAACTTAACGGCGCAAATAGGATTTAGCAATCGAAGTTTAAAAGCGTAAAAGCAGCATAACCAAATGTTACTGAATTCCCTTATCCGTAGTGTTATGAGTGCCGTACTCATCTGATGGTTTGCAATCAGGAGTATCCGACTGTATTAAAAAAAAACTTAATTTCCCTTTGCACCCCATGAATGAGGTATTTGAAAGCTTCTCGCGTTGTTGTGAATTAACACGCTTTCTATTTTTAGATTCACAACTAACAGCACCTACTTATTTATCGACGAATGCGAACGTCACTGTTTGAGAAGCTCTTACTCGACACGCCGATTGACTCGACGCTTACTACTGCGAAGTTGCTGTCAACAACATTCGAGGGGAGCCGACAATGAAAGAAACAATTTTTAAGGTGACTGGAGCCAGGTTTGAACCTGCGATCTCCAGCATGGTAGTCGCGTGTTCTAACTACTATGCCACGGCCGGTCCCCCTACTTTACACCCAGTGTTCTCTATTGGACACCACCCAAGTCCTAAGAGAGGCTGAAACAGACACGAAAACTGAAACTAATACGGCGGAAAAAACTTCCTTAACCCGCCAAAATACCACTGACTTCTCGTCAATCTATACGGGTTCGGCCATAACCAACCAGGGCAACCTGATAGGTTGGGTCGAAATCGGTATGGCAAAAGGGGGTGAGACAAAAGGAGGCGAATTAACCAGCAGGGAAAGGAAGCGGTCTAAGAAGCAGAAGGACCACAACGCGTATCGGCGATCCTGTAACTTCCTTGCGAGATTACAAGGCCGCGATGACGCTCTGCTCTTTGAGTAGAAAAGTCTAATTCAGAAACACAAGGAACACAGGTGTCAAAAAATTATCCTGACGTCAGGTTCCTATGTTGATCTGCTAAAGAGCTGCTCCTATCAGATTCTCTGGTGGCTATAAAGCCCTGTGAAACCGCCAATCAACACCTCAGTGATGGAAGAACTGTGGACTGTAAGTCAACGGCTCCTTGATCATCGACTCTGGTTATAGAAGTGAGACAATCAATCTCAAGGCGGCGAAGTGTAATATGCCAGGCAATGTCCTTAGCGTTTTAGCTAATGACAAAAAGGTTAAGAGGGTTCGCTCTGGAGACAAACCCATCAAAGGCACAAATCGGCCAAAGTAAAAAAAACAAGCTTGGGATTCAATCCCCAGATTCAACTCTTTCTTTTTCTTGGACTTCCAGTGTTCCTAGATCTGAGCTTCCACGTCCACAGATCGCTACGATGTAAATTCCACCGCACATTAAGACGACGAAGGTCGATATTGAAGTGCTGGCGAAACAGAACCCCTCATTCAACACCGGTATTTGGGAGGAAATAATAAAGTCTGGCAACTCTGTTGTGTTTAAGTCGTCTTTTTAATTGTGCTCCGTATTTTTGGTTCATTTGAAATTTTGTGGCTTCTGGCTCGTGGGCTGAGAACTCATTTGAAATTTTGTGGCTCTTGGCTCGCGAGCTAGGTACCAAAGTTATGGTGGCCTTCGATAGCTTAGTGGAAGCGACGTAGACTAGCAATCCGAAGGTGCCGGGTTCCATTCCCGGCCGGGGCACTGGCCAAAATCAACATCGATGAAAAATTACTTTTTCAAATACTTTCGAGTTCTTCCAGCCAACAAAACTCACCCTAGATGCTTCCACTACAAAAATCCAGATTGCGCAAGGACCAAGGAAAAAAGAAAAATGATTTATCAACATCGCAAATAAATCGACAAACCCACCTGGCGCCATCTTTGGTGAAATTTGGCGATAAAAACTCACAACAACAACACCCAACAATCCTTGACATAAACCTTGTTATCTACAAAGGAACGAAATAGAGATGGCATCAATGATCGTACGATAATCGGATTATATGCCCGATCGAGTGCTGATAAATTGAAAATCGGTATAAAGAATTATCACCTCAGCTATCCAACAGCTGTTACAACAACAAAAGTACTTTTGGTACAAAAAAGTACTTTGTGCAACAAAAAGTGTATTTTGGCCAATAACAGTACTTTTTGGCAAAAAAAATTACATTGGTTCAAAAAAGGTACTTTGTGCCGAAATGTACATTAAAAGCACTTTTTGGTACAAAGAGTACTCTGGTCCAAAAAAAATTACAATAAAAGTACTATAAACCAAAAAGTACAATAAAATTACTTTTGGTACAAAAAAGTAAAAAAAAAAAACTTAATTTCCCTTTGCACCCCATGAATGAGGTATGGGAAAGCTTCTCGCGTTGTTGTGAATTAACACGCTTTCTATTTTTAGATTCACAACTAACGGCACCTACTTTGTTTATCGACGAATGCGAACGTCACTGTTTGAGAAGCTCTTACTAGACACGACGATTGAATCGACGCTTCATACTGCGAAGTTGCTGTCAACAACATTCGAGGGTAGCCGACAATGAAAGAAAATTTTATTTATTTTTTTTCTTTAAGATGGCTGGAGCCAAGTTTGAACCTGCGATCTCCCGCATGGTAGTCGCGTGTTCTAACCACTATGCCACGGCCGGTCCCAAAAAAGTACTCCGGTACAAAAAAGGTACTTTGTACAACAGAAAAGTGTTTTTGGGCCAATAAAAGTACTTTTTGGCATAAAAAAGTACATTTGGTACATAACTTTGGAACTTTGCTCGCGACCTAAGAGCCACAAAATTTCAAATGGGCTCTCGAGCTGGCTCGCGATCTGGCTCTTTTTGGGCTCTTGGCTTCTGGCTCGCGAGCCATTTTTTTGGGCTCTTGGGTCTTGGCTCGTGATCCAGCTCTTTATTTGGGAACGTGGCTGTCTAGCCGAGAGCTCGTTTGAAATTTGTGGCTTCTGGCTCGCGACCCAAAGGCTCTTTTGTAGTTTTGAGGCTCGTGGCTCGCAAGCCAACTATATTTTATCCATGGATTGAAAAGACTCCAAAACACTCTGCTCAGCACATTTTAAACGTCGGTAATGAGCGCAGGCGAACTCAAAACACAAGAGTTTAATGATCGAAGATGCTCCGCACACAGAGTCAACACATAACAAAACTCTTTTGTACAATTTTTTCCTGAGCACTCAAAGATGGTGTGCACACATAAACGAGCGACACTAAAAGATTGGTAGAGAAGAAGAAGAAATATAGCTGTATATGTGTAAATATATGTATGTATGTGTTTTTTTCTCTATATGAATATTCATGTGTTACTCCGTGTTTGGGTATTTTCGTTTCTCAGTGCACATATGAGTTGTGTCATCTTTATCGCACACACACGACGGGAGTCAGAAAAAAGAGCAACATCGTTTTCCGACACTTAGCGAGATGTGTTTGCATGTTAACATGCTCAGCGGTACAGAGTTTGTGGCACATTTACCTCTCAAACACTCTCATGAAAAGAGTTTTGCATACATTTTGTGCACATTTGTGAGTTTTTTTCAAACGCTGATTTTATCTAAATTTGTACCGCAAAAAAGGGGGAGATAGTGAGAGTTGGACATTACTTTTAGTCTGCCACATCGAATTTTTGTCAATAATTTTTTACTGATATATCAAATACTCAGATTGAATTGTCTATATGAGCTGAGAATATTGTTGTGGTATTTTTTACCCCAACAAGCTGGAGTTTTTACGAGTATGGGAGGAAGAAGTAGTTTTTGTCCGACATTGTTCATCTCAGAACTTACACTTCTTACACTTAAATGGATAGAAACTTGCATACCAAATTTCAGCTCGATACTTCTTAAACTACTTTTGCAATCAGAATTCGAAGCTGATCATCTATATATTTATATTGTCATACCTACCACACCTCCTTATGGACGTTACAAATGAAAGAACAAAATTAATATACCTTTTACATTCGTGCGCCCGGTGAAGGGTATGAAAATGCTCAGCAAGGTCTGCACTAGGGATTACTGGATCTAGAAGGAGCACACCGCAAGCGGCTTTGGGTGCGTATGTTATGTATATCGGAATTTTTATGTCAACGCTATTGTAGACACAAGGCGAATACCGTAAAATAAATAAAATCGGAATGGAATGACGGCGGTATAACTGATAGATTGCTGTGTAACTGCTAGATCGCGATGAGACGTCACCAGTCTAAGGATCCGTGACTATCGACTAGACGTATCCCACACCATCAACACCCGCTTTATAAGACACCTTAAGAATACCAAACTATCGATCGGACATTAGTTCAAGGATCAAGGAGTGTTAAGGAAATAAATAAAATCTTGGCCTAGTAAAAAGGCCGAAAATGGAATAAAACTGGTGCTATCGCCCAGACTAAAAGGCTAATGCTGCAATCGCGAAAATTAGGACAAATAATGCTCTTACGGAGTAGTTTATAGGCACAGAGCAATTTTTCGACACTCTTACTGTTAAGGATAAAGGGGGACAAGAGTGTTATCATCGCTCAGATAATGTGGCTAAAGGTAAAATAAAAAAAACTGAGGTTAATATTACACTTATGAAGTAATTAAGCGATGCGAAGCAAGTTCTTGAAATTCGTACATTTAGAGATTAAAAGGGACAAAAGTTTTATTCAAATTAACTGAGTTAACCGTATAACATGCAAAACAGTCGTGTGATTCGTACTTTTAAGGCTAAATAAGTAAAGATGGTACTTGCGTATGGTTGTAGGTTACACTTATGGCATAATTAGGCGGTTAGAAAAGGTTTTTTTTTTATAAATTTGCGCATTTAAGGTATATACAACAAAAAAGTAGTGTGACTGGTACCACCATCCAGAAAAGGCAACTAAAGCTAAATAAATTAAAAAAAATAAATATTTGCATTTGAACTGTATTGTTTTGACTCTCAATAAGATCAACGCGAGCCTGCAAAGCTAGTCATTTTATATGGCGATAAATTTGCTCATAATAAGAAAAAGACTGTCACATCCCAGTAGAGACTCGTCAAACTAGTTCAAAAACTTACTAGTTCAAAAGTATAGAATTCTGAATTACTTCCAAAATGAACTAGTTCCAAACTATCCAAATCTGAACCTAGTTGATGAATATGAAAACGACTTTTGTAATAATGGAATGTATGGAAGGGGAACATCTTCACTGTCCTATGGAGATCTAGTACTTAACTAGTACCGAATTATTATTTTCCCTACAGGGCTATTAAAACGTTTCAAAGTTGCAGGTACGATACCTGTAATACAAAATTACTAGTTGGTAGAATATGACTTATGCATCACAAATTTCGAATTGGTTCTTTTTGAAAATATATTTTAGTACTTAAATGTTTTCCCGCGCCTAATTTGAATTTGGTTGCTTTGTTTCGGCAACAAGACGAGGAGAATGCCATACCTATTTTTAATTGGGCACAACAAGGTGTCATTCAGAAATGCCATTATATTAACGAAACCCAAAATATTGTTCTTTATACCGTTATTTACTTATTTTACATAGTTATTTACTTTTCCTTTGTATTAATGTTATTAGATACAATACTTTGTCGGTCCCCGTTGAAAAGTTTTATGTGTTACAATGACAAAATTGATATATATTGTCAGTCCGTAGGGAAGGGTATTCAAATATCATTACCATTAATGAAGTCGACAACAATACAATGCCATCCAAATATTCAATTCAATTAACTCGCATAATAAAACTAATTACGTTGTCTCGTCTTTTATAGAGCTTTCATACAGAGCTTTTTTTATTTCTAGTCATATTTCACAAACATTTTTATTAATCAATTAATTAATAGCACATCTAGTCAATCAATTGATTACACAATTTTCCAATGGCCCATTTTTCTCATAGTCCTCTTGCATTCACAGTGATCATTAGCGGTTTTGACACCTTTCAAGTGATGTTCAACTAAATCCTTTGCAATTTTCTGCAACGGTGCGGTGTCGTAAATATTCAAATCACATCTTTCTAAAAATCGAATTTTATATCCTGGTAACCAGCCATAGCACTGATTTGTATAGCGTGGCACTCTTTTATGACATCGAGCGTCAAATTTACGAATTTTGTCAATTTCATTTTCATATTTCAGAACTTGTGACGTTGCAAAATTTGACATTTGATCATGGCGAGCGTAAAATTTTTCGGTAATAGCTTCTGAAATGTAATCTGGATTAAATTTATATGGATCTGGCAATGGTTTTGGTCCACAACAGGTCATATTGGTATTGAATTGAAATGCGACTTCTGTTAAATTATATAGAAACTGACAATTGTTGTAAAGAGTTTGTTGGCGTATTTTCCATAAATAAATTTCTGATGAATATTCCAAAGCAAATCAAACGATTAGTTCACATATTTCAGAGTTTTCTATTGGTATAGTTCTAACTATTCGGAGTCTTACTATTCTTGGCCGTCCTCTTCTACGTATTCCTTCGGGTTCACTTTCAAATGATTTCCGTAGATTTCGTTTTAAATATACGCATTGTTGTTTATTGTCTACCCATACAAATCGACCCCCTTTGACACATTTTTCTCAACGACCCTCGTTTAAGCCTATCGGGTAATGACTTTTTCGTATTCATCAGGGAAATTCATTATCTTCACCATCATTTTTGGATTCCTAACGACCATAAACGATACTGATAAGGAGACAACATCATCATTTAGGGCGGACAAAAAGTACTATCTAAATTAGCAAAGGCAACATTTCTTTCGTGGGGTTGGAGGTGGGTGAGGGTGTGGGGGAAACAGAATATGTACGTATTTAGTTCACAAAGGAGGTTAAATGTTAGAACATGTGAAAATATGTGATAAGCAAACACAAAACGCAACGTAATATAATAATTATGTATAGTCAATTTATGTCTATAACGACCTTTCGGCAGAAATATTTTCTTTTAGGATGGCAAGTCAGCATCAAAGCTCAATAGATTTCATATCGGTTGCAGCAGCAGTATCACAAAACACAGCCATATTTATATGTATTATTTTTTGATATATAACAATGAATAGAAAACAGATACGATAGAGTAGAATCTCATAGAGCAGACATTGTTATTTATTATTATTAAGATATATTATGCCATCGATTTATATACATAGTTCTCTAAAATGACTTGCAGTGCATGGTAATATGTAGTGTGTGTTCCACAACATTGTAAGATGAGCCCCTCCCCAATGGCAAGAATATGGACATTAGACCGTATCACCTTACAGGCACACAAAAAAAAGTTCTCCGTACACCAGCGAATATGAAACATTGTTCCAAGGACATTTCAAAAAAAAAATTTTTTATTTTTTTTGCCGAACGTAGGGGTCGCCTTTTTAGTTTTTTCGTTATATCTTCCATATTAACAGTCCGATCTTAACGCTTGATATAGCGAATTTTTTGTCTCGGCGAGGCCAATATTTTTGCTTTTAGGTCCATTAACCCCAAGTGTACCATTCTAGTACTTACCCCCCAAATCTAATTTCCTACCACCCTAATGTGACACCCTAATGATAGAAATTTATAGCTCGCAAAAAACCATAAAACTTTTGCGAAGAAAGTATCTCGATAAATACAGCACAACTATCTAAAAAATGCTTTTATAAATTCATTGTTGCCGATCGTAGGGGTCACCTTTTTAAATTTGTCATAGCTTCAGTATTTACATTCAGATATTAAAGTATGATATATCGATGTGTTTGTCTGTGGCAGACCAATTTTTTTAATTCAAAAGTCTTTGACCTGAAGTAACCTTTAAAAGGCGACCCCTACGTTCGGCAAAAAAAATAAAAAATTTTTTTTTTGAAATGTCCTTGGAACAATGTTTCATATTCGCTGGTGTACGGAGAACTTTTTTTTTGTGATACGGTCTAATGGACATACTTAAGCCTTGACTGATTTACTACGTGCTTTAAGTTCGCATAAATGATCAATTTAAATGTAGTGCATATTATAGTTGTCATATACTGGAGATTACGTCGTTATCTTATATGTTTGTCTGGGTTTAATTATATGACACATTAGCATTAAGTGTTAAAATGTTGAATTTTTAGACACTTTGTCTAACTTAATATTTTTCTATAATCAGATTATGTATTTTGAATACCATATGGGTAAATCCGAAATAATGTATACAAAGGAAAAAATTTCAGAGTTGTTAAAACCACATATATTTGTTAATCCATAAATAGGCTATATATTTAACCCTCAAAATATATAAAGCATGACCATTTTCCGTTATCTATTTATGAATGGCAGGTCAAAAACTGCACCTACCTCGTGCTTTTATCTGTATTTCTAAAATATATGTTTTTTAAATGTTCATAAAAATGATAAAAACCACCATATTTCCTTTAAGTTTTATAATAAACTTAAAATCTAATCCATTGTCTTCAATTAAATGTAAAAAACGCGTCGGTCAGTCATTCAGAAGATATAAATAATGGTTAGTAAAGATGGGCATTCGGCATATAACGTCCGCAACGGAAAACAAGGTTATTTAAATTTAACTGCTTTAATATTTAGTTTTTCCTCAATCGAAGTACGTTCGTAAAGAGAGCCAATAGTGCGCAGAAAATATATATATATAAATATGTATTTTTACACCATTCAACAGAAAAATATGAATGACAAAGTGCATAACGTCCGCAACGGAATGAATTTTTTCAAAATTTTATTTATTGAAAGCAATTGTAAACTCATATGAAATGTTTGTGGAATGGGGGTATTAGTTCTACAGTTTCAAATAAACGACACAACATGGTTGCGGGTCTGATATTTAGTGCATTTCATAAACTTCAACAAAACTCCACACTACTGCCATGTATTGCGGTTAGTCAGCTGTTACGGTGCCAGTACCATATTGATCTGCATTGTATTAATGCAAATGTACATACAATCTTTTCTCATGAATTTCAGTTAAATTGGTCAATCTATTCAAATTTTCCAAATAAGTCCACCCCTGCGCCACCTGTCGAGTCTATTTGTACATAAAATGTTTTCTCTTTATCAAACCCATATATATTCTGAATTTCAGATAAATTGGTTCATCCACTAAAATTTTTGAAATAAGTCCACTCCAGCGATACCTACCGGGTCCTTTCATATAATATATGTAATTCTTATATTTTTAATTGTGTTTGTCAATAGCTCCTTAACAGACTGTCTGATGAGGATACAATTTTTTAGGACAAATAAGATAGTAGGAAAAAGTGTAACGCCCGCAACGCAACGTCCGCAACGGACGAATTTAAAATCTTATTAAAGCCTTTTTAAAATCCTTAAATATTCCTCTTTCTTTAATGTATTTCGATTTTTTTTTGTTACTATGCAATATTTGCTAAAGTAGATCGAAATACACATTGGCATCCAAACCTACTTCCATTTTTTGTCACGACCGCAACGGCACTTTTGGCTCGAATATCTTTTTTGTCAAAAGTAGTAAAGCAAACAGTTAAATGCCATTTCGAAGTACTCTCAAATAACTGTTGTTTGCTGAAGTTTATTTACAAATATCTCACTCATAACGCAAACGGGATTAATATAACAAAACATAAATGCGTACGAATGTAACGTCCGCAACACAGGATTTACCCATATATTAGTTAATAATTTTTTCAACATTTCTTAACCATTCTAAATACAAAGTCAATATTCTGAAAATAGGCATTTGGTTTACATATAATCTCTGCCTTAGATTAAAAATCTCTTACCGCCGAGCCATTTCTTCAGCAAATAGTCTAAGGGGACTAAATCTAGAGAATATGCACATTGGGGTAGCAGTTCGAAGCTGCACTATTTTAAATGGTGCTCAGTGGAAGAGCTCAGTCCTCAGTGGAAGAGCCCTGCTTTCTATGCCAAAAAGATGAAGTTTTTACTTTAACTCAGTCATGTACATTGGAAAGAATCGTTGACGCTTTCACCCCCCAGTTTCGAAGTTTGTCTGAAGACAATTTGAGGACATCAAATTTTCTTTTTGGGTATGTTTGGGGAAAATGTGAGGAGGGTAAAATGACTGGGGGTCGGTCATACATTTTACCCCTCTAGGGATTTTATATGGATTTATTCCCCTTCCCCATCAACTTTGACCACGATTCGCATCCATTTGCCCCTAAAACACCTCCTCCAATTTTTAGTTCCTGCATTTTTTTCATACCACAAAAAATTAGGGGGTGGTCCATATCGGATTCGAAAACTCGTGCATTGTACCAACCCTAAGCTACATTCATATATCTTTTTGTTATACTTTTCAGAGAATTGAGACACTACCCCCTGTGTACAGAGAGTTTTCAAAAGTTTTAATTCATCTCAAATCTCAAAAAATATTTTCTTCTTTTCTTTTTTACCGCAGCTGCATAACTCTTTTAGCCACACCTTTCAACAAATTATTTCTCTAGCTTCTATGTCATCCCTATAACCCTCGCTTTCACAAATTGTTTAATTAATGTTATGTTGTAAAATATATTTAGCTGCAAAAAGATGATACACACAGGGAATTTTCCCTATTTTACATAAATTAAATAAATTTACATAATAACATTAAAGACTCATCCTGAAAATACAGAAATTGACGAAAATGATAAGGCAAAAAATACAAATTTGCGAGGGGTCTTAATTATTTTTAAATAATTGTACCTTTGCTGATAAGGGCATAAATTGCAAATTAGTACTAGCAAGTTAATCTTATGCGCTTTTTATAATATCTGTTAACATTCTTGAGCATATGGTCATCGATCATTTCAGGGGAACTTAAGAATCTCTCAATTTGGGATTTTATACCAGACACCTATTTTTTATACGGTATTACTCTAGTTTAACGATTATGCGATTTAACGATTTCGCGAATTAGAGATGGAACATTTCATTACTATTGTGTACCTTATATTACGATGGTTGTCAGAATTTTGTACTCAGGCTGTGGGCGAAATGCGAACTTTTCTTCACATAAAAAACTAGTTTTGTGTGGTGAAAAGTCTTATTTTGCTGTGCCAATGAATTGACAAATGGCTTCAAATAAAAGTTATTTATTTTTCATTTAATCCAATTACTTATAAGGAGCATAACGTTTAACATATTTTACTACCGGTTCACAAAGGGTTCTAAGCAATAAATGCCTTATATTTTCATGCAATGCAGTATATGGGTATTTCCACAGAAAGGTACACCGCGATCGAAAAAAAGAGTTGGAAAATTTCATGCAATGCAGTATATGGGTATTTCCACAGAAAGGTCCACCGCGATCGAAAAAAAGGGTTGGAACATTTTTTTTTCTGACTTGTATTAGTCCTAATCCCTAATCCTTTTTGGGATTTTTTTTTTTAAAAAAAAGGGATGACATTTTTGACTTGGGGATATGAGAATTTTATGGGGAAGTCATCGTTTGTTTGGGGAATTAAAGGGGATTTTTAATCATATTTTACATCACACATGTGTGTTTTTTAGCGGATTATCAAACATATTGCCTCGTTTGTTTAGATATCTACTAAAAAGAAACTACGTCGCGCTTCTTTCATTGGGTGCAAGAATGCTAAAACCGGCACGTGTTACTCATTTAAAGATTGAAGATGACAGAGAAGGAATCAATGGATACGGATTCAGGATTTTTGCCACTAGATTTCTTCTATTGCAAATGCTACTAAGGTGTCCACCAAACTTACTGTTTTTTAAAACATTCAAACAATTTTCCATAGATATATGCTGAAATCCTGTAGGTCAACCAAGTTTTTGATCTATTTTACCAATTTTAAAGCCTGTCCTTAGAGAAGTAGTTCCCACCGATTTATACGAATCTCAGTGGAGGAAAAAGCCATTCGTGAATTGGAAAAACTGTTTCGGCAATGACATTATTTCTAATCTTAACTCAGCTTGGCCTAAAATTTATTCCTATCAGGATGCAGCAGGCAATCAACCATTTAAGGAGTTGACTGAAATGGTTTTGAATATGCTCTGCGTGCCAACCAGTAATGCTTGCGTGAAGAGAGAGTATTCTCAGTTATGAATTTGGTTTAAGATGTTTTCGAATACAAATATAATTTGTATTCAACTAATTGAATTTTTTGTTATGTTTTTGGTTTTTTTAAATAAATAAAAAAACAAATTTTATTCCTAATTATTACTAAAATAATCTATATATATAAAATGGAATGTGTATTTGTTTATTTATTTGTTTGTTTGTACCATATAGAAGACCAAACCTCTGGACAGATCTTCCTGAAATTTTAACAGCATTTAACTGGGACTCTGGCATGATTTATAGGGTACTTTTTTCGACCATGCCCACTTTTACGCCCATTTTTTTAAAATAATACGCAATAGCAAAACATTGCCGGGCCCACTAGTTTAATATATTATTAAAGTTTTTTTTTTAATACTAAAGATATCGTTTCGTTTGTTTTGTTAAACTGAATTAAATTATAAATTTTAATTTTAAAAACTAATACCTGCTCGAATTTCCTTTAAAAGTAATGGGATTTTTTCGGGGATTTTGGCCTTTTTTTATGGGAATTTTCGGTGATTAAAAATATAAGGAATTTGTCCTTAAAAAAAGCTGGCGGCCCTGATTGAAACGTACGTCCTTATATTATTTTTTGCTTAAATAATGTGTTTTACCCTACCAAAACAGTCGTTGGGACCTTAACTAGATTCAGGCAAAAAATTCAAAACCGATTTTATGAATATGTATTTAAAGCAGGGTTTGTATTGGCTCGTTCGCGAGCAGCTCTTTTCCTGAAAATAGGCTCTTAGCTCGCGAGCCAGGAGCCACAAAATTTCAACTGAGCTCTCGGCTCGCGAGCCAGGAGCCCAAATAAAGAGCTGGCTCGCGAGCTAAGAGCTACCAAATTTTAAATGAGCTCTCAGCTCGCGAGCCGGGAGCCACAACATTTCAAATGAGCATTCGGTTTGCGAGCCAAGAGCCCAATTAAAGAGCTGGCTTGCGAGGTAAGAGCCCAAAAGAGCTGGCTCGCGAGGCAGGAGCCAAGAGCCCAAAAAGAGCCAGCTCGCGATCAAAGTACCAAAGTTATGCACAAAAAGTACTTCTTTATGCAAAAAGTATTTTCGTTGGCCCAAAAAACTTTTCTGTTGCACAAAGTACTTTTTTTTGTACCAGAGTACTTTTTTGTACCAAAAGTACTTTTAATGTACTTTTCGGCACAAAATACTTTTTTTGTACCAGAGTACATGTACTTTTTGGCAAAAGTACTTTTATTGGCAAAAAAAACACTTTTTGCTGCACAAAGTACTTTTTTTGTACTAGAGTACTTTTTTGTACTAAAAGTACTTTTAATGTACTTTTCGGCACAAAGTACTTTTTTGTAACAGGGGCTTATTTGTACCAAAGGTACTTTTTATGTACTTTTCGACACAAAGTACTGTTTTTTGTACCAGAGTATTTTTTTGTACCAAAAAGTACTTTTAATGTAATGTAATGTACTTTTATTGGCAAAAAAAAACACTTTTTGCTGCACAAAGTATTTTTTTTTATACCAGAGTACCTTTTGTAGTAAAAGTACTTTTAAAGTACTTTTCGGCACTAAGTACCTTTTTTGTACCAGGCTTATTTGTGCCAAAAGTACTTTTAATGTACTTTTCTGCACAAAGTACTGTTTTTTGTACCAAAAAGTACTTTTAATGTATTTTTCGGCAAAAGTACTTTTATTGGCTAAAAAACAATTTTTGCTGCACAAAGTACTTTTTTTGTGCCAGAGTACTTTTTTGTACCAAAAGTACTTTGAATGTACTTTTCGGCACAAAGTACTTTTTTTTGTTCCAGAGTACTCTTTTGTACCAAAAAGTACTTTAAATGTACTTTTCGGCACAAAGTACTTTTTTTGCACCAAAGTACTTTTTTTAAGACAAAAATAATTTTTTGGTACATAACTTTGGTACTTAGCTCGCGAGCCAAGAGCCACAAAATTTCAAATGGGCTCTCAAGCTGGCTCTTTTTTGAGCACTTGGCTCTTGGCTCCTGGCTCGCGAGCCAGCTCTTTTTGGGCTCTTTGCTCTTGGCTCGGGAGCTGGCTGTTTTTGGGATCTTGGTTCCTGGCTCGCGAGCCAGCTCTTTTTGGGCTCTTGGCTCTTAGCTCGCGAGCCAGCTCTTTATTTGGGCTATTGGCTCGCGAGCCGAGGGCTTTTTTGAAATTTTGTGGCTCTTGGCTCGCGAGCCGAGAGCTCATTTGAAATTTTGTGGCTCCTAGCTCGCGAGCCGAGAGCTCATTTAAAATTTTGAGGCTCTTAGCTCGCGAGCAAGCTCTTTATTTTGGCTATTGGCTCCCAGTTCGCGAGCCAAGAGCTCTTTTGTAGTTCCGAGAGCCGAAAAGAGCGAGTCAATACGTACTCTGATTTAAAGTTTTGAAACTGGAAAAATTCCGGTATTAAAATACTAAATGTCATTTCCTCTAAAAACTACATAAAAAGTAAAGTTATATGTCGTTTGAAAGACAAAACAAAGGTAAAATACATTGAAATCAGAAGCAAACCATCGCCAAATTATGTTGTAGTAGAAGAAAATATGAGAAAAAGATAATATACGAGTCATAGTTCATCAAAAAATCAGCATTTTGCATTATTTTGTTGAAAAAGTTTCAGAAAAAAATATTTTTTTTTGCCGTCGGCTTGCTGAAGGTTTTTGAGAAAACAAATTTTATTTTCTGGCAAACAACTATTTGTTGTAGATATTCGTTTAAGTGTGGCCGCATGGAAAACTGCAGCCAATGGCAACGCGAACTGTTCGTGAACGGCACAGGGAGAAGAGACGACAAGCAACGCGTCTTTTTAGAAGAAAAAAGAAGGAGCTGAAGAAGAGGCAGGACGAGTGTACTGAGTTGCTCCGAAGTAGAGGGGAAGCCCGAATTCTACAAGAGAGTGAAAGCGAGAATGCGTGGAACAGGGTTGCCCTCCTGCAAGGACAGCGATGGTCAGCTAGTGACGGACCCGGATAACGTTCTGAAGATATGGAGAGATCACTTTAGAAATTTACTGGATACTGACACCACTCCAGAAGACCCCGCTCCAATCCATGACGATGGTATTAACTGTCCACCTCCGAGCCAGAGCGAGATACGTATGGCCATCTCCCGCCTTAAAAACAACAAAGCTGCTGGAGCCGATGGTCTCCCTGCTGAATTGTTTAAGGCTGGCGGGGAGGAGCTGATTAGGAGCATGCATCAGCTCATGGAGAACATCTGGCAAGAGGAGAGCATGCCCGGGGATTGGAGTCTCAGTCTGTTATGTCCCATATACAAGAAAGGAGATCGTAGTGAATGTAAGAACTACCGTGGAATAAGCCTATTACCAATTGCGTACAAGGTCCTTTCAAGCATATTGTGTGAACGTCTAAAGCCAATTGTAGAAAAACTAATTGGACCATATCAGTGCGGCTTTAGACCTGGCAAATCTACGACGGATCAAATATTCACCTTACGACAAATCCTGGAAAAAACCCATGAAAAGCAGATCGACACCTACCACCTCTTTGTCGACTACAAAGCTGCCTTCGACTCTCCGATAAGGAATAGGCTTTATGAGGCCATGTCTGAGTTTGGTATTCCTGCAAAGCTGATTAGACTTTGCAAATGTACCTTAGACAACACCAAATCCTCGGTTAAGATTGGTAAGGATCAGTCTGAACCATTCAACACGGAAAGAGGTCTCAGGCAGGGCGATAGCCTGTCCTGTACACTATTTAACATAGTTATGGAGAAGGTGATGAGAAAGGCTGGTATCAACATGTCTGGCACCATATTCCACAAAAGCCACATGCCACTAGCCTACGCCGATGATATAGATATCATTGGCCGAAATCTGCGGGATGTTACTGCAGTTTTCTCATCGCTAGAAAAGGAGTCAGCAAAAATGGGTTTAGCGGTCAACGAGGACAAAACAAAAATAATGATTTCGACGAACAAAGAGTCCTCTCGATGGGGACGCACCGTGAACGTTGACAATTATTGTTTTGAGGTAGTCGACGAATTTACCTACCTCGGATCTTCCGTCAACAAGATGAATAATGTCAGCCAAGAAATTAAACGGAGAATAGTGCTAGCCAATAGATGTTTCTACGGACTTCGGCAGCACTTTAGTAACACCACCTTCTCTCGGAATACTAAGAAACAGCTGTACCAGGTGCTTATCTTACCTGTTCTGTTGTATGGTGCCGAATCATGGGTGCTTACTACAACGGACATACAAAACCTGGGAGTATTCGAGAGAAAAGTACTCCGAAAAATATATGGACCTATCTGTGTCGAAGGCCAGTTTCGCCATCGGATGAACCATGAGCTGTATGAGCTTTACCACGACATCGACGTAGCTAAAAGAGTCAGAATCCAACGACTTCGATGGCTGGGACATGTTGCCAGGATGGATGTAAATGCTCCAGCGAGAAAGGTGTTTGAAGGCGAACCAGAAGGACGGCGCAGAGCAGGGAGACCCAAACTCCGTTGGAAGGACCAAGTGGTAGGCGATGTGCCATCATCTGGTAGGACTAACTGGAGAACACACGCAGAAGACCGAAGCGTGTGGAATTCTTTATTACTTCAGGCCTCAAATTTATGAACTACGTTTCGTAAATTGTAATTGGCCACTTAAGTAAGTAAGTAAGTGGCCGCATGGAAAATATCGAGGCCTAATGTATATTTAACTCGTGTTTGATCAAACAAAAAGAGATATTGCTTTGACAAAATTTTGAGCAAATATGAGAAAAAATATTTTGGTAAAATATTTTCCTTCTTTAAGTGGGTATCGATGGTTTAATGTCGTTTATTAATTTAAGGCTGGGGCCACACTGGCGTTTGTTGACGCGCGTTTTCAAGAGCTTTCGTAGAAGTATATACAACAAAAATTTTATTTTATTATTTTTAATTTCCAAATTGTTTAAGCTTTTTTAAAAATTCTTTAATTTAAGTAATTTTATTTTATGTAAATGCTTTATTAATATGATTGTTGGTGTAGTTCTCAGAGTATTAGTTCAATCTTTGAGTACCATGCGCATTTATGGTTAAGAGAAAAAGATAAATTTATTGTCCTCATTATTTATATAAGATTTAAATTTATATCCATTTTATTTTTGTAACTTGTAGTATTTTCGAAGCCATGTATGGCCCAAAGGGTTCGGTTTTTATATGAGTGCAAATAAATAAAAAAAAAATAAATGGGGCAGGCCACACTAGCGTTTTTTTGTCGAGCGTTTTGAACTACAACGCGCGTTCTGGAGAAACGCGCGTACTGGCGTTGAGTTTGTAGGAAGCTCACGTTTTCTCTCATCGTGTGTGTGTTTGTTTTGTTAGTGACGTTGTTGGTATTTACAAATATTTTTCTATTCTGGGAGAAGAATTATATGGGATTCAAGCGTCATAGATTATAAAGACAAAATTAAAAAAAAAAATTATTCCTTACATAAACCACAGTCAGGGTTACCGTTGAAAAATTTCAAAAAGTGGCACAAAAAGGGGATTTTTTAAAATAAAGTCACACAAAAAGGGGATTTTTTTTAAAAAAAAGTCGCAAATTCATTTTATTTAATCAAAACAATAACATTAAATAAAAAATTACAATAAATAACAAAAAACAACTCAGTCCATTACATTAAGATGTAAAATATACATCATAAAATGTAAAATATACTAAAAAAACAATAGATTACAAGGCACAAGGAATATGTGTATATGTTTGGAGGTCAAAATTGAATTTTTGTTGAAACAGATTCAAGGTCTTATTCATAATAATTTATAAACCTTTATAAATGTTTATAAATATGGTTGCTATATTTTAGAAACTTAATTTGATACTTTTTCAAGTATCTCATTTCAGCTTCCAGCTTCGAGTCCAACAAATTCAAAGCTGAAAGAAGCATTGCTTCACATGTTTTTACTTTTAACTTATTAGTTAACTTAGTCTTCATCAGTGCCAACTTTAAAAATATACGCTCTGCGCAAGCACTGCTTGTGGTATTTGTGTCATTTCAGGTCATTCAAACTATTTTTTTTAAATTTCCTACTGTGTACCAAAAAATGTCAGTTATCAATGTCAATGTCAATTAATGTCAGTTATATTAAAGAGGTATTCATAAGATTTATCTATTGGTTTACACTATAATAACTTTAATTCATATATGAATGCCTCAGATTTTTTGTAATATGACTATATTCAGACACTATGTCAGAATAAATATTGTCTTCACTAGCCTTAATAAAATTAGGGCCTATATATCTTACAGCAATCAGTCTTTTATTATTTATATCAATCGCCGCGTCGCTTTTATTCGACGGTAGACGTTCAAAATATTGAGTACTTTTTCTCCAGAGCAACTTTAAAGCACAAAAAAGTATTAAATCTTTTAAAAAGCATAGAAATATTATGGGTTGTGAAAAGTCGCAGAAATGAAAAAAGTGGCAAAAAAGGGGATTTGTGAAAAAGGGGCAGCAAAAGTGGCATGTCTTCAAAAAAGGGTCAAATTGCCACTTTAGTCGCACAACGGTAACACTGACCACAGTACCAAAACAACAAAGAGCTTTTCAAAACGCGCGTCAACAAAACGCCAGTGTGGCTACAGCCTTAGTAAGCACATTTGGGTGCAAAGTCGAGTATGGTCTGCCTAACGGGCGCCTGTGGCAGCTATGTCATTGATTTTCGTTTTTCTGAAGTTAAACTAAATAGAATTACATCTCCACTTCTTCCATTCAGACCTCGCCCGGTGAAAAGTAATTTTTTTTAGTTCTTTACCATGATTGCGAATCAAGACGAAGAAAATTATATATTTTGTCTTTAAAACATCAAAAACATTTTGAAATTGAGTAACCATACTTAGGGCGTCACCCCATGAACACGGCCCCTACAAAAATCCTTTTAAATACAACAGCAACATATAATCGGAAGATTGATTTCCGCACCGTCTTGCACTGCAATGTGTTCAAGACAGAGAGAAACAAACTACGGCGTATTTTGAAGCTTAGCTACATAGGAACCTCTTAAGCTAGACCTTTGCACGATACCCCATTGGTAAGATAGAATACCCCTTTCATTTTGCAGAAAAGCACGTACCATTATATAAGGATTTTTTTGAAAATAAAAATAATTTATTATTAAAAAATCATGGTCCAAAATAGGTTAATTTTCAGCACATAATGGGTTAATAAAATTATTTGTATACGCACTATTGGCATATCTATGTCCGTCCACAATAAAATTTTTGTTTTATTCTTGTTTTATGTCAAATCCCTACAACCTAAAAAACATTAAAAATCAACGCCTAGTGTCCATATTGCTCCGAATTACATTTGGACAGACGGTAATATCTACATTTCAGAGTATGTTGTAAATGCAAAAAAATTACTGCTATTAATCGCTTTCCTACTATTTTTCTGACCAATACTCTTTTAAGTAGTTTTTGTTGTACAAATTAATTGACATTGTAATTTACTATATTGCACATTGCAATTTGACGCATCAGCCAAGTGAAGTGTACAGCGATAGCCCCAACATTATTATAGCTTTACGATAATTTTTATTATTTGTTATATTTTTATTTCATATCTATGAGTAACAGTATTTAACAGCTGTTTATTGTGCAGATTTTAATTTTGAAACAAAACATGTGGGCGGAAAAACAAGATGAAAAAGAGAGAGAGAGAGATAAACTTCTTTAACCCTTCTTACAACTAAACAAAAATTAACCCATCATTCGCATTTCAACGACTAGGAAAAAACGACAAGACAACTTGACGAGATGTATGATACATTAGCATTGATCTATTAATTTTCTTATTTATGTGGCATGGCAAGATTTAACGACAATTTTTGAAGATAGTCACGGCTCTGTCTCACCACTTACCTCATTATCCTTATTATTACGTATGCCCCGTACCAAATCTGTTAGATTTTTATCAAACATACGTTCGAAATTTCCTTTTACTTTTTTCAAAGCCATTTTTTCACTTTGCCACTGTCACTACACAAAACAAAATCTATTGCGAATACGCGATTATTTTTTTTTATTCAAATATTAATTAGCGTAATTTTGTTCGTTTTTACGGTAATTTTTTTCTCTTTGTCTTCACTTGCGGCCCGTCGTCTATGGACTACTAAGGTTGTACAACAACAACTAGAAGATTGTAACCACCGCTGGTGGTAGCGCAGCTCAACAAGAAGCAAATCCAAAGCAAACAGCTTTGATGATGTCGACAGATTTCTTTGCCTTTGCGTTTTTTTTATGAATTGATTTTTCTTCTCTTGCACACACAATGCACCTTCACTTCTTGTCACACACGATTCGCATGGAAGAAACTAGCGAATATTATGCGTTTCTTTGTCGTTATTTAAATAAATTTCAACCCGTGGCTTTTTAGTTGGGTTCAATAAGTATTTTTAACATTTTTCCTGTGGAAATTTTCCAGTTTAAATAAGAAAATTTACAGTTTTTACACGAACTCTAAAAGAATTTCTCTTTTCCACTTCACACACAGAAATATTTTGCACAAATGTCTTTTTCTCTGTCGCCAAAACAGAGTTGTTAAACGTTGACGGACTGTGTTGCCAGATGAAAGCCATAAACTAGAGAAAAACGAAATAAGGAAATGTTGCGGATCTCAATCTTCCGAGTAAATGTTGGTGTTGTACTTAAACGGAATTTTGTAACATTGGGTGGATTGGCTATTTGAAAAAAGTACTATTCCCTTCGTTTTGCTCCCCAGCAGCAAAGTAGGGTCCGGGGTATTTCGAAAAAGTCGAATGGAGTTTGCGATGACACCCTAAGTGCGTTTACTCAAATTAAAAATGTTTTTGAGACGAATCGTAGTGAACTTTTCAAGCTCCTACGGACCGGACCCTCTTACAAAATATATCATTTTCTTCGTCTTGATTCCCAAACATGAAAAAGCTAGGTCAAATTGGAAGCCGAGGCTTATTTTGGACTTCACCGGTCGAGGTCTGACTGGAAAAGATATAGATGTCATTCTCTTTAGTTTAGCTCCGAAAAACGAAAACCAAGTTCATAGCTGCCTCTGGCGCCCATGAGACCCTCGTGTGTTTAAAATAGAGGACCTTTGAGTTTTATCATGACCCCATATGTGAAAATACCCCTTGGTTCCAACTATGTTTTTTCGAAGTCTCTAAGCCGACCTTCTAGACCAAGTTAGATTTATTTTTGTGCCACCATAGGTGTTTTTTCGGAGGCAGTAGGTGCAGTAATTATGACATAATTTGTTGTCACTCCAGTCTTTCCTATAAATGAAAATTTAAAAAAAAAAAATTTGCAACTTCTTTGACTTACCTACAATTTTCTACAAATAACATTGCGGCGAATTTTTTAAAACATATCTTCATTAAAAAATATGCATTTTTAAAAAAGAATCTTGCAAGGTAGTATAAAAAAATTTTTATTATATTTTTAAATATAGCGGTCATGATTTTGTAAATTCAAAAATACAAAAAATAACAATAAGTACTACAAAAATATTTTTTGCCAAAATCGTACTTTAATTTGAAGCCCAATTGAACAATTTAAATAAATTACAATAATTTTTACGGAATTTTATAAAGAAAAATACCTTTTACTGTAAAATCATAATTTAAATTAAATTTTTTTTTTTTTTAAATTGCAAAATTTGTTTTAACTTGGTCCTGAATCGCCGTGGTGGTAAAAACCTTTAAGTACCCACACATTGGGGGTTATAACAGGATTGAAACGGCTCCATGGCCTACTTATTGCATTTCTTAAGTATAATCTATCTATCTGACCAGAATTTAAACACCATCGGATTCACAATAACCTCTTACATATTTTCAATTGTTATTAAAAGAAACCCATTTTTATATTTAAAATTGAAATGTTTATATATATTTATATATATATTTAAAAAAACTTTTCTCCGTAAGTTAGATGTAATCATTGGTATCTTTTGTTGTTGTTTTTTAACATAAAAATCGCAATTTTTAATTTTTATCCATAACTAAAATAGTGAAACATTACTAAATAAATTTATCGTTCTACTTTTATATTTGAAGGTATTTATATATTTCTGACTAATATAAAATTAACAAAGTAAAATCCAATAGTAAAAATATATATTCTACAGGTATTCGTAATCCAAATAAAGCGCGGAATTTTATGCCACAAAAGTAATTGCATAGAAGTTAAACCGCAATATTTCTCAGCTTCTAAATAATTTTTTTAAGTGCTTCAACATCTGGATGATTTCAGAGTGTAGGGTACTAGTACTGCAGCCAAAATTGTTTCCACGTCAAGGAGAAATCTATAACATCACTGCTTTTGTATGTGATTACGTTCTCTGAAATGCTAGCAGTTATAAGTGATTATCGTTTGTAATTTATACACTTTCTTTTCGTTATAATTTAAAAACAAAAAGTAAAAAATTATAAAATTATTTGAATTCCATTTGAAATTTTACCATTTTGTTGTTATTTATATATATTTTTACTAACGTAAGTTCAACAAACTATAAGAATCAAATAATAATAGGGATTACATTTGATAACAAATCAAAAACTTTGTAAAATTATATAAATGTCAGTTGGATAATCACGTATGTTAGATTGTTTCCAGAAAAAAAGTTGTCACGATCCAAAAAATAATATACAGACATAAAATTATCTTATAATAGTTACATACATATATATAGAAAATAGTTAGTAGGTTTTTTTCTTCTGTTTTAGTTAAAACTAAGGTATCCCTCAAAAAGAAAAACAATTAACAAATCAACAACAGGATGATTTCTCTGCTTCAGCCACAACCAGATTAAAATCATGACTATTTGGTCGTGCAAACCCAGTCTTAATGCCATCCCAACCATCTTCCACCTTGTATTCTCCAGAACGAATGCGGGCATAGACTTCTTGTGTAACCATACGAAATGCTTCTTCGACATTCAAGCCGGTACGGGCTGATGTCTCCACGAAATGCAAACCGTGTTTTTTGGCAAATGCTTCAGCTTCTTCGTATGATACCTCTCGCTGGCCGCCAGCATTTACCAGATCCAACTTACAGCCGGCTAATGCAAACACGGGACGATGAGGTTCAATGTGACGTTGCGCCTCCATCATCCAGAGGGGTATATGTTCGAAACTGGCATGATTCGAGATGTCATAGACCAATAAAACACCAACCGAGTTGCGATAATATGATTTTGTAATCGAACGAAAACGTTCCTGGCCAGCTGTGTCCCATAATTGCAACTTGATCTGTGTACCATCCTTCATTTCAATAAGACGGGCGAAAAAGTCCACGCCAACAGTGGGATCGGAAATCTGAAATTAAAAAATATTAAATATCAAAAATTATTTGTTCTAATGGTAATAAATGTCGTTTAAATTTACTTTTAACACAAAATTTTAAAGTATTTTTGTTTTTCTTCAGTTCTTATCGATAAATGTATAATTAAATGTTGAGGAAATAATTGTGAGATATTACAGAGAACACGATGTTGCAGTCTTTGTGCAATTCACTTTAAAATTTAGCAATATTTTCAAATTCTCAAATTTCCTCCCATGCAAGTACAAGTTCGAAAAACTCAATACATTCACATTTTTAATTTATATTTGCAAAAAAAAATCATTTCTAAAGCTTATATAATTGAAATTAATTGTGATGAACTTTATGCAGAACTTTACACTGTTAATCTTCATTCATATCATATGGGTTGTATGATTACATTGAACTTTATAAAATGTTTGGCTGCGATGTAGGCATTAACGTTATTGTTGGGAGTTATATAAAAGAAATAGCGAATGTAAAATTTTGGTCTGATGGTAGGCCAATCGTAGCGTTGATTGGTATAAAAGGCAAAATTAAAAAAAAAAAAAAAAAATAAAAAATATAGGGTAATACTAAAAACAATAAAGTGTAACTTTTCTATTGGTTGCTATGGACGAACTAATTAAAGCGTGAAATGAATAAGTAAGCACATGACCTTTAAGCGAAAAAATGAAACGTACTGCTCTGTTCAGTGAAAATCAAACAAACCTATTCTTAGCTTTATAAAATGATTGGCATAACAAAGTCATGAACAAGTTGTTTTTTTTTACAAAAAAAAATGGAAGCGAAGCGTGATAATCCTCGACACTACATCAATAACGTGTTTCTCGAAGTTCTACCTATGAACCAAGTCTACTTTATACTTGCTTACTTAATTTCCATTTACATCCCATGTATAAGAAATGTGGGAGCTTCTCATACTTAAGGGGTAACAGTCTTCTATTTTTAAGGTCACATAACGGCAGATACATTTTATCAACGAATCCGAACATCAGCTGTTTGATATTTTTTTTATATCTCGCTGAATAAAGCCATGTTTTGGACTTGGAAGCATTAACACGTAATCTTTTTTAATATCCAGCGATGCAGTGTACTTAGTATATAGGCGACTTTTTCTTAAATAACGTCAAGGAAATGATATTCTCCTTTAAACAGCAAAGACAATAGGCTAACATAATTTTTAAGTATTTTTTTAAAAAGATAATTTCTGTGAAGATTGGAAGAAACATTATGGAGCTCCTTTTGTTACACGTAGCACAATCTTGCTGACTTCTGTCAGACAAATTTATGTAAGATTTTTAAATATTTTCTTTATATAACAAAATACATTTCTCTTTTCCGTTGGTGCAGTTTCGCTATAAATGAAATAGGTAATTTGTTACCGACAAATGTCTTCAATTGTACTTCTGAACACTTGTTGTCGTTAAAACAGGTGGCACTCGATCATACAATGATTTGGCAACTGTATGTCCTTAATAGCTTTCAAGGTTTGTGTGACCGCCAAATTTCTTCGTAGATTGGTACCAGAGTATTCTATTGATCTCTGCGATATTGATGATTTGCCATTTGCCATAATCTGGCAGTTTGAATTTTTAGTGGAAACATCTACAATAAGCTATTGTTGGCTGGAAAAGACGAAAAGTTTTTTACTTCGATGTACATTTAAGCCATTTACTCTGCACATTTGCATGGTGAAACTACGAAGGCATCTTATTTCTATCAGTATCGATTGTGTCTTATAAATTAAACAGTATTTTCAAAAGAGCCAATCTACAGCTCAAACGAATTTGTTAGAAGTTGCATTTATTCTTGGCAGATTACATGTCCCAATGTAATCACAAACCAGGATTAGCTAATATACAGTTTTCACTAACAAAATAGTTTGATTTAATATATGTATTTTCTGTGAAAATTGGCGTTTATTGCCATGCCCACTATTTAAATAGGCTCAAGTGCATTGTTCACTACACTGTGGCTGTGAATTGCGCGTAGTTTCTTTTTTGTGTATGCTCGGTTTTCATTGTTTGGCACCTCTTGCCGCATACATATATTGTACTTTTGTTTCAGCTCTTCGATCTCTCGAATTGCATTCAAATCCTTGCATGACTCAAAAGAAAATTCCGAAAAACACGCGACATCAGATAAACGACTGAGTAATAAATTTGCATTAGCTGTGCGCCATGTGTAGAGTGCGTAGGGTGCTGTTATCGTTAATTGAACTAATGCTATCAGCAGCAACCCATCCACATATATTTACAACAGCATCCTCCGCCGTTCTAAATGCAATAACATTACATAATTGCCTACTTAAATAGATCTTAATGAGCGTATAAACTGTTAGACAAAATTGACAAAAGCCACCTCTCGTACATACCTCAGCAAATTTTCCATCTGTGAAAAATTTCAGCAATGAACTTTTGCCCACGGTGCTGTCTCCAATCAGTATTAAGCGAAACTGATAGTCGAAAATTGGTTCCACCATGATGGCTGGATAGTCACTGACGGCGATGGACTCTAGGACTTTCTAGTGGTTGTCTGGGATATAACAAATTCCAACAGACAGAACAGTCTTAATTGGTATGTTGTTAAAAACTTTTGTTCGATTTTGTTTTTGCGTAGTTTAGATTTTCCACCTTTTTCATTTACAGACAAAAGAAAAACAACCACTTTTTTACGAAAGAATCGCCAATTTGTCTTTATAGCTTTTCTCTTTTGTCTCGAGGTTGTTTTTGATTTTGGAATTATTTATTTATTTTGTTTTGTTTTCGTTTCCCATGAAACGTTATTTGTTTAATACTCATTCACAAAAAAATATCTCAACTTTTTTTTCGCTTTTTTTCTTCTATTGTTTTTGTCACTTTATGGGTTTTCTGTTGTTCAGCTCTCCGTTCTCTTTATTGATAATTCGCAGTTTGACACTTGGTTGTTGTTGCTTGTGTCTATTTTTAAAATGCCAATCGTAGTTGCAAGGTGTTTTATCGCATTTGTAAACTTGCCATCTCTATCGATAAAAATAACCCAACAAAAAACACTAGACAGCTTTTGCAACAGGTGATGTATACACTAATACCCATATTTGCGACGTTAATGGGGACCGAAAAACTTGTTTAACTTTAAACAAGTCAACCCGATTCCATTACGGTGGAAAAATTTTGGTTCTTCGAACTTTCGAAGTAAAATTAGCGTATTATTATATGTAAACAAAACAATAACTGCTAGTAAGAAATGCTAATTTTGTAGTAAAATATTGGATATCTTTAATCTTTGAACATTATTATTAAGAAATCATCGTTTAACGTCGTTTAGAAACTAACATATTGTTTTGATTTCTAAATTAGATAGTATTAGCTCAATAACCACACAAGAAATTCATTCTTGAAATTATTGCAACAGCGGTGAATAACACCGGCGTAAATTGAAATATTTAATGATTTGACGCGCAGTTTAATATTTTGACGCACAGTATAATTCCAACATAATGGCAATTACAATTTTTTTTGCAAATGTCTAGATTTATTTTCCAATGGATCATCACTTTTTTTTACTTACATGAAAAATGTATGAAAAACATATAGTAAGACATGTGTTTTACGATAAACATTTCAGGAACATGGTTTTACCCTAATGAAAACGCAGTATAAATCTGTGTAAACTATTGTTGCTCAAAACACTTGAAGCCCCTGAAACCTGTTTTCGCTATGATTGAAGTGTTTTGAATCTTCGAATTTTCGAAGATCCAATGCACTTAGGATCCCTACCGAATGCCACTTAATGACAAATGAGGATCATATCCATGAGAAGGCCAGTACTTTGCCGGTGCTGCAACACGAATTGTTGACAGATTGTTCCTTTTATCTAGTGATGACACTAATATAACCGAAATACATTGAATAAAACATGATATAGGAAAATATTTTATAGCCTTTTTACACCGGAACGCATTTAGCATATTTTCGCATTATTACGCATGTTTAAAAGATGCATCCAATATACTAAAAATGTACTTGTGTTTTGTTGTTGGAAAGATGTTAGCATATTTTCACATCCATGAAAGATGCGGAAATTTCCAATTGATCTACAATCCGTAATCTTTATATCTTTGACTTTATTTTAGGGAAGGAATCCTTAAAACAGCTTAGCTGCTAAAACAACAACAATTGCAAGTAAACAAAGCTACCATTTCAGTAAATTCTTAGCGAATTTACATTAATGTAGTTGTCATGTTTCTTACATTGTTTGCCGAAATTACTTTGAAAATTCAAAGATCCAAATCACTTAAAACTTGGTGAAAATGGTTTGTGGCGGTTGGGTCAGTTATGGAAACGCAGTATACGCCTCTACTGTATTAAAATGTGTTATCGATAACTATATTGTAGTTTTTGACACTTATTAATACCAGTGGTGTTGTCACATCCCGAGCGCCAAAAAGAAGAAGACTATTTACCACAAACGGAGAAGGAAAACAACGTGGTGCAGATTGTTAAACAATTCGAGTTAAAAATCAAAGAAATTCTAAAAAACCATGACGGAAACTGAGAAAAAAATGCAATTTTTGGTAGCCGACACGACGGCTTTCATCAATGCTGTGCAGCTGAATGTAAATGACACTATGAAACTAAATTTGTAAATGCTTCACACTAACATGACGTTTTTTTTGTTGTTTCCCCCAATAGGAATACGCTGATAACATTCTAACCGTTCCCGATGTCATAGAGGAGGTACGAAATAAGAGGCAAATTCGCCGCCTATGCGTTTTGCCCTATGATTTGCAAGTGCGTGAACCACGCCCGGAAAGTGTTAAACATTGCGTGGAGTTTGCCAAGAAAACTGGTGACTACGCGTCGTTGTCTGGCATTGATATTAAGGTGATTGCTTTGACCTATGAGTTGGAAGCCGATACCGTGGGTACCGATCATTTAAGGACAGATCCCGTAATGGCAAAAATAGTGGTTTCCAAAGAAAAACCTGAAGAACTGCAAGATAATAGCAAGTTGCCTGGATGGTATAATAAGGGAGGCGATACTGACACAGACGAAGAAGAGGAGGACGAAAGTGAAGATGACTTCCAGGACAGCAGAGACGGTCAAGGCAATGTAGACAAAGTCAAGGAGGCAATTGAAAAACAAATTGAAAATCCAAATGAGAATCACGACGTACCCGAAGTAACACCTGAGGAATTGGAAGAGTTATTTGAAAAACTTAAATGTGAACCTGTAGAGGAAGATGCCAGTTGCGATTTATTGGTGCCACAAGCCAAAATTAACGATGACGAAGAAACGGAAGCTCAAGAGCAAAGAAACGAAAGTGGGGAAACCGCCAATAACAATGATGATGATGAGAGCTCATGGATAACCCCCTCGAATCTTAAGAAGGTTAAAAAGTCTATGGAGGGAAAAATTGAAGCTGACATAACTCCCGAAGTGGCATGCATGTCTACAGATTATGCAGTTCAGAATACATTAAAACAAATGAATCTTAATATCGCCGCCCTTAATGGACGTATAATTAAACATTTACGTACCTATATTTTGAGATGCTACGCGTGTTTTAAAACGACTTCCATAATGACCAAAGTATTTTGTCCTAATTGTGGCAATAAAACGCTTAAAAGAGTAGCTGTTAGCCTCGATGAGAACGGTAAACAAGTGATACATGTAAATACTAGACGTCCCCTTGGCACCAAATATAAAAACCAAAGTTTACCCCGTTTTGAAGGTGGTAAGCACTCCCGTAATCCCATCCTCTTCGAAGATCAACCAATGCCCCGACAAATGCCTTCTCGTGTGGCCAAAACTAAAACCAATGCCCTCGAAGACGATTATATTGCTGGATTTTCACCATTTGCTATGCGAGATGTGGACTCGAAATCAGCCATGCTTCGTTCTAAAGGACATGTTAAGGAATGGGCCCGTAACAATACATTCGAAGAAGATAGACGCCGTAAACACTATAATCGTTTGTGTAAATAGATTGAAAATATGTTGGATATGTATATATCATTATATAGTTTCTTTTTAGTATTTAATGAATTTGTATGAACAATATTTTAAATATAGTATGTAAATTTAAACAATTTATGTGTGGTTTTTACAATTTAACACATGTTTCAGTTCCTGGATATTCGGGTAAATCCAGCTGGTATTTAGCTTTCAAAGCCGGTGGCACAAAGCGTCCGCCAAGATAATGATATGGCCCTGTAAAATGCTTAGCACATGATTTGGGAGCAGTTAAAGAGATTAAAAGGCTTGGCTGAAAGTCGTTTGAGTCATTCTTTCCATTTTCCACGTGCCAACCGCTGGGTATATCAACACTAGATGGGATGAGAAAAACGGGTAGTGTATGGTGGACACTTAATAGGGAAAATTAACTTCAGATGATTTTAGGGGCTTTGTGAACAATATATGATATTTCGATTTCGAATGTAAGTTTTTTTTTTTGGTAAAAGTATATGTTTTTACTTCAGATATTCCTTATAATATTGTTACATTTTCTAAGGATTTTGTCGCCAATCATCTGACTCTATTTTCAAACGAATCTGTAGCACTTTGGCATTCTAATTTTAATCCGCTACTCACCTTGCTATCGGCACCTTCGTTTCTTGCAGTACTTTTATAATCGGTAAAAACGTTTCCCTCACCGGTGGCTTAAAACTGAACCCAAACAACGCATCTACTATAAGGTCATAATTTGTACTAACTTCCTCCGTTCGAGGACATGTGGACACAAAATCAATGTTCATGCCTTTACACTGATGGGTTAGATTTTCATATAATGGATTTGGTGTGGGTTTTGGATAGTAAACATTGGGCACATAACCCATCATAGTCAAGTGACGAGCGCAGACTAAACCATCGCCCCCATTATTGCCGGGGCCACAGCATACCAGCACACGCTTGAATTGGGCAGGATCAAAGCATTTGGCAATGGAATGTGCACAACTTAGACCGGCCAATTCCATAAGCTGGTCGACGCTAAATTTGTAATCATTGAACAGTTCTTGATCCACATTGATAGCCTCAGATTGGTTAAGATATTTCATGGCGTTGAAAAAGGTTTTATTAAAGTGACGTGACTTAAATGACAAAATGGGTATCAAAGTTATTGGAATAATTAAAGTTGAATTAAATTTACTCACATGAGTCGATGTGGTCTTAAATTGAATGATTGGCAAAACGCGAACAAATTTGTCTACAAAATGCATTATTTTTTCTTGTTTGTTTTGATTTGCCTGTTCGTAACATATGTAGGCCGACGTGTGTTCACTTTGCAATGGTGCCAAGCTGATTTACATGCCGGCAAACAATTACTGACGGAATAATCCGACATTCTTTGGCGACACTAACTTTTTCAAAATCAAAGCCCACAAATATATGGTACGTACCGCCGTTACTTTTTATACCCAATTCCACTAATGTCGTTACCTCGCTTGATTGCTCATTTGATTTAGTTATAATAGAAACGCAGTATTACTTATTTTGGCCAAAATACCTTGAACTGTAATTGTACGCATGTAAGGCCAAGAACATAGGTACATGAAAAAGTCTAACCGTTGTTTGTTTTTATCATTAAATAACATGGCGGTAGGTTGGTATACCGGCCGTGGCATAGTGGTTGGAACACCCGACTACCATACGGGAGATCCGCGGTTCGATTCCCGGCTCCAGTCATCTACAATTTTCTTTCATTGCCGGCAACCTCGTGTTTTGTCGACGGCAACTACACAGTATAATAGCCTTTTTACACCGGAACGCATTTATCATATTTTCGCATTATTCCGCAACTTTGAAAGATGCGGCCAAAATGCTATAAGTTTTACTTGTATTTTGTTGTTGGAAAGATGTTAACATATTTTCGCACCCATGAAAGATGCGGAAAAAAAGTTGTACTCTGAAATGGTGGACTTAAGCGATTTTTCTCAGTAATGTTGATCCGGCAACCTCTATTTTCGTTGCTTGTTTACATTTATCGGAAAAAATGCCAATAACATGGATGGACAAAAAATTTAAATTTTCCCCAAAATATTAATAAATGCATATTCCAAATAGTTAAAAGCATTCGCGCTTCGTGGCGAATAAAAAAATGTGTGAGCTAAACAACAGCTGACAATGTGCGAAACTGCAGTGTAAAACCACTTTTTAGCATTTCGCATTTTCAACTCAAAATGTGAAATGCTTTTTTTGTGTAAAAAGGCTATAAGTGTCGAGATAATCGGCATGTCTAGTAAAAGCTTCTCAAACAGTGACGTTCGCATTCATCGATAAAAGGGAAATTAAGTTACGTAGTTTGGAAGAAGAAGGGTGTTGGTTGGAAGAAGAAGAACTTATGTTGGTCGAACTAAATATGCAAAAATTAAGAAAATAAACTATAAAATTTTAATGCTAATTAAATGTGACATTTATCTTTAGAACTGTCGAGTCAGAAAGTAGTGGAAATTCTTTTTATTTTTTGTACCGCGATATCAGTTCAGTACCCAATCTACAAGTGTGTTATTTAAGGGCGTAAGTACACTACATTTCGCGACGATGTTATTTGACTTCTTGTTAAATCTATATTATGGTATCTATGTTCTTTGCCAAAGTCCACTTCATCCTTTCCTCATCCAGCATTTTATTTACAATCTACAAGTCCGAATGGTTGACCGACGTAGGCTAGCTTATATTACCCATCACTTCCAAGCAGCCAGGAAAATGTGTATCCATTAAGAGCTCCAGTGCTTTGGCGCTAGGCTCGGCCCAAGACCCATCTGTTTTGTGAATAAAACTTAAAAGCTTTGGATTCTTAAAAATCATCCAAATTTTGACAGTTCCCTCATATTTCTCATATTAACAAATTGAAACAATAACAACGTTTGTCTTATAGAATACACAAAAATCTGACAAACTAATGCCTAATTTTTCATAATTAACTGCACAATTGGGTAATTTTGATTAAATATAAGCTAGAGTTTAACAATGCAATCATTATTTCAATTAATATAATGGAAACAGTGAAAACTGTTGGTAACGCACAACAAAAAACAGGTGATTGTGCGGCAAAAATAAAAAAAATACAAATAATGATACATTAGCATTAACAACTGAAATCTTAATAGGCAATGTAGAGAATAGTATAGAAGTAGCTACATTATAATAGCAGAAATAGTTTTTTTGTGTTTCACAAAATCAAATCATGAAATTTGGTTATTCAAAATTATTGTTCTTATTTATTTTTTTTTTCGTTGTCAATCAATATCAGCTGTGTACTTAACAATAGCAAAGAACGTAAATTATACAAAAAGTACATTAACTGTTTGTTTTGATCATTAAATAATACTACGGTAGGTTGGTAGAAGAAGAGCGCAGATTGGAAGAAGAAGAGCGTAGGTTGGTAGATGTGAATATGCAAAAATTATAAAATCAAATTATGAAATTTTAATGCATATTAAATGTTATATTTATCTTTTTGGCTGTCGAGTCAAAAAATAGTGCATATCCTTTTTATTTCCATCGATTTTCTAGATCTTCTAGTGTAAATGTATATGTTGAGAATAAGTTATTTTTAAAAAAATTTGCTAGATTTTTTTACAAGTTATTTTTTTTTTGTATATCCAGGAAATTTAAATGGCTCTAACATCGTTGCATTCGTCTTCAATTCGACAAATTAATGAAGTTTAATAAACATGCACGTTGCGTGATGAACAAAGCGTACAGGATATTAAATACATTTTCAAGAATCCTTGTAAATAAAAATTTACCCAAGAACACTAAATTACTTTTATATAAGACAAGTATTAGACCAATATTCCTTTACGGATTCCCAATTTGGTTTAGCATTTCCCCAATAATAATGAAAGAAATGGGTATATTAGAGAGAAATGTTTTGCGTCATTGTGTAGGGAAATACTTCGAATCAGAGAATAAACGGTACTCAAATAATGTAATTTACATAGAGTCGCGAATAACCCCGATAGGTTTATATGTCTGCGATATTTTAAAAAGATTCATTTCTAGACTTCGCGATCACCCGAACCAAATAATTGTTGATATTTATAATAAGCAACACCATAATAGTTGGACGAATACGAACTACTTATCACCAATTGGATTCGTCAACGAAAATCCTCCAAATTTTAATCCGAATTTGAATATTTGTCACAATTTTTATTCAAAATCAACAGCGGGTACCCATAGAGGTTGATACCAAAATTTTTCCATTTGTTTTTATACGTCCAAATATAATTTTTAAGTTTTATTTGTTCATTTTATATATATTTTTATACCTACATTTATTTTTATACACTATTTATTTATATTCGAGATAATACAAACTCTCACGTTACTGTAGTCCCGGGAGCAAGGACGTTTCTCATACACATATTTTGTTTTAAAACATAATTTTACACTAAACCTGCAAAGTATGTAACTGTTTATAAATGTTTTTAGGATAATACACTAATCTTAAATATTGTCTTCTAACACGATTCAAAATCATTCATTAAACTTCAAAAGGCTCAATAAAATTTGTAATTTATATATATAGTAGTGAAGCGATACATGTTTCTTTCTGTGCACCTGATTACATATAGTGCTGGTACAATTTAGTGATCCACTCGTGAACGGCCTCAATTAGGTTGAGTCTTAATTGCTGCGACACTTTCCAACACTTAACAATACTCTTTCGTGATTTTTTCATTCCCCTTCGCTATCATTTCCGAATTGCGCACGGAATAGGTCAAAATATTAGTGAAAATTATTGATACAAATAACAATGTTGACAAAATACAAAAGCAAAAAAAGAAAAATTATACGTCTGCATAAACAATTACTTTAAGCAATTCGTGTTCTTGTTACACGTTAGATTTTAAAAAGGTATACCTATTTATACACTAGTTAGTAGTGCGTCGGGATTGTGAAAAGAAGGAAAATAAGAAGACATAAGCAAAGGAAAAATAAGAAAACAAACCTATAGAAAAGATTATTGAACGATTTTCAAAATATCGAAAAGTGTCTTGTATACGTAGTTTGCCAACTGAAAAGTTTAAAGTTTTTATTCGGGTACATCGAAAGAGTGCTGGCAGCATTACTTGGTCACGATATGTGTTAAATGTTAAAGGAATTTGAAAGAAATAATGCTGGGCTTGGTTCGTACTGCTCCCACAGGTAATGATGAAAGCCTGTATTGCATAAAAGGAAAAATAGTGTAAACGGGTTTCCTGGATACATGTACACACTTCGTATCGCGTTTGTGTCTACACAAATTTGGGCCGCTAAAGAAGTATAAGATTCCAAAGGAATATTTGAGAGAAGCTATATTTTCTTAATCTTCGTTGTGCAAAGAGGAACCAATCATGAACCAGGCCTCAAATACTTCGGGCACTACACATACAACCATAACAATGCTGTATGACAGCAACAGTTCTACAGGCAGCACATCAATACTGGGTGGTAGCAATGGAACCTTTGACATGGAAATGGATCAAGATCATGAACATGACCATGATCACGATCACGATACGGCCAGCAACACAACTGTGTCCCAGCATTCACAGTGCTACACGGAAAGAATACGACAGAATGTACCAATTGGCACTGACATGATCGTACACCGCATCTATGTATATCGTAGGCGTACATTCGTCGAGTATGATCATTCGGCTTCAGCCACTTGTGAGGACATCTGTATAGAGCTGAGCCGCAATTTGGGAATACTCCCCAACACGAGGCTGCTGTTTGGGCTGAGAGTATTCGATGTTGTGGGCCAACATGAAGAGTGGTGCTTGCCGGGCCAACTATTAAGCCCCAATGTTACCTATTGTTTCCGAATGCGCTTTAAAGTGCCTGCGCCGGATGTTCAACTGCAATCTATGGACACCAACGCCTATGAATATCTCTATAATCAAATGCGCTACGACATGGTGCATGAATGTATTCCATCCATACGATATCCCCTGAAAAAGGACAATGTTATGGGTTTGGGTGCAGTCGATATGTACATTGATTTGTTGGAGCAGAAGGAACCTGTAGATCGCATTGAGTCAAACTATAAACGTTACCTACCACGTCCGTTGGTTAGGGCCCACAAAATGTTTATTAAGCGGAAAATTTGTAGTTCCTTTCGATCGCTGCGCGAGCGACAAATCGATTTGGCGCGTGTCAAATGGACTTATGTTCATGAATTGAACAATTTGGCACCTGATTATTTGTTGGAAACATTTGTCGGTGTTGTCGACTTTATACCCAACGACATATTGGCAGCCGTTCCTTCTGATGCAGGAATAGTAAATCCAACAACAGCTAAGGTCTACATTAAATTGGATTTATTTGATACTCCAGAGCCAGGATTGAAAGTGGCAAGAATAACAAGCAAAGATAAATTAGAGGTAAGTGAAACGTCTGACAGAAAACATATTTAACGCACTAATTTTGTTTATTTTGAATATTTGATGTACAAAGTAAAATAAGGATAAGAAAGGGTCACACAGTTTTTATATATATTTTTATAAATGTACTTATTCATTATTTGATTTTTTTAAATATAACCTAAATTAAGATTATGATGGCCAAATTTATATTCGTTGCTATTAACAACAGAGTTTATTTTCATTGTAAAAGCAATGATTCACTACCGGCTAAAAATTCTAACTAAATATTTTGAACATGCCAAGCATACTGATGTCTGCCTCTTCAAATCAGAAGTGAAAGCACTGCGGCGATAAACAAAGCGCGTGAATGTCTTAGCAATCATCTCTTATCTCTCGTTATTCTCGATGTGATTGTATCAGATTGTATTCACTATCAGGGGCAATCCCTAGGGTCTCCATGATAACCTCTCATATCAATTCCCTGTCTGTCTAACTTTTGAATAAACTACAATCCATAGAGAATCTATGAAAATCTGATACTTTTAGCATGTTAAACATATTTTTATGTTAAAACTCTTGCTATTCAAACATTCCGACAAATCCTATTCTATTGGTACTTAACCTTTTCCGCCAGGAAAAAACTTTTCTTGTTTTGCTCTTGGCATTGGAAAAGGTATTCATCCAATAGCAAATTATTGCAATTCTTTAAATCTAGTGCATAAGCAGAAGAAATAAGAAAGTAATAGTTGAGATTTTTATTAACAAGGTAATGATTATGTTTTTTTTTAATTTTTAGCACTTAATTATTCAGTAAATTTGCTACGTTGTATAAGAATGTGCTGCTTAATACCAGTAATGACAGAAATCAATCGACACAACTTTAAAATTCGATCAGCCTGCGATAAAAATTAGCGTAGTCCTGTTATTATTTAATTTCCTTTAGGTATCAATGAATTTTTAATAACCTACCAGCAACAATTCTTGAAGTCATTTCTATGGAATAGCATTATCATTAATAAGGACGCACAAAATTGAATTGAAAAATGCTGATTCGTTAAAAAAACATGATTCCATTCAGCAGGAACTAGATAAAAATCACTTCCAGAGATGCAAAATATGTATGCAAGGCTTTTCAATTTCAAAACTATATAGAAAATTTATATTAAATTAGTTCATTGCCAATCCTCTGTTCAACAAGTCTGATCTTATAAATATTTTAAGAAACTCCCGATCCATACATTCACCATTAGAAAGCAAAGGTTTCTCTTATATTCCCACAACTTTCGCAAGGCTATTTATTAAAAGCATTGTGTTTCACCTTCAATGACCCAAACAAGTACATATATTATTTTCATATTACCGCTTTTAGTTCTTATAGAAAATTAATGTTCCAAATTGTATGTGACGATCTATTAAGATGGCTAAAGCATTCAGTATAGATTTAAAAATAGATTTATATATCGTAAAAATTCTTTAAATAATTTTATTAACAAACGCATGAAATGCCATAAAGCACGTATAGCGTTAATTTTCTTTAGAAAGTAGTGCAACGATTCATGGTACACATTATTGAATGAATTGCCAATAGAAATGTAGCACTATACATATTACTTTACTGAGCCATTTTGTTTATTTTACTTATCAAACCGTATACTGCATACTGAACCCTTATTCATTGATTTTCTGATCTATATGTTTCAAATTGCTTGTATTTCTCTTGCAGTGGGTTTTGGTTAGCAAACTTGAGAACATTGATTATGCTCTGTACACACAAGTGGCCAATTCACATACATTGAGTTGTCGCCTGGAAATCACCGGCATGCCAAATGGTTATCGAATAGAATTCGAAAGTAAAACCCAGGTGGAAGCATTTATTTCTTATCTCTCCGGCTATACGAGGTAAAGGAAGAAGTAGTCTCATTTTATCGCCATAAACTGAAATAAACTTATGTTGTGCGATTTTATATTTACTATGTCTAGATTAACCACTAAATGGATGGTGGATCTTTGTGTGCAATACATTGCCCCCTCATTGGCGGAATTGTCGGAACTACACTGTCATGGTCCGGTGGGGTAAGTGTTGTTTTTCTTTTTACAAATTTTATTGTATTGCATTACAACATTCATTTGTTTATATCATTATGCGGTTAATAAGTATTATCGAACCAATTATTTTTATTCTTAATCTTGTTTCTTTTTCACATAGTGGCGCCTTTTCATTTGCAAAAATACGCGAGCAACGAGATAAATGTGGCAGTTACATTATACGACAGTGCGAAAAAGAATATAATACATATTATATTGATATTGATACCAAATCGTAAGTAAATATTGAATTGCAAATAAGCGTTTTTTCGATGTTTTTTTTTTGTTTATTTTACTTTTATCACACTAATATTTACATCTCGTATGGATACACATAAAATATGAGTTAGAGTGTTGATCCATATGAACAAAAATATTTTTTCCATTTTATGTGAATGCTAATATAAACTGCGTTGTCAAGCATTGCACTGCACCATAAAATGTCCCTGCAAAGTAAAAACATGATTGGTGACATTGGTGCAAATGTATTACCTCGGTTGTTGATTAGTTTATTTAGAACTTAATTCAAAGCTGAAACTAAAAAGCTTAGTTGTAGATTTTTCATATGATGGTAAGAGCTCGTCAGTAGCAGATACTTTCCTAAGTTTTTTTTTATTTTGATTTGAGCGTTGATTTTTGCAACATATGTCAAACATATGAATTTCTTTATTATAATTAAAATTTCTGCTAATATGTAACATGTCTTTTCTTATCTGTACATCTTATAGAATTTGCGAAGGTTTACAACCGGAAAAATTTAAAACCGAAACCTTTAAAATAACCAGAAAAAACAAATGGATACTAAATTATAATGGTACAATTGTAGAATTTGATAAATTAACTGATTTAGCGAAATTTATACCGACGGATAATGGTCCCAAATTACGTATATCACCGTCGGAAAATGATAAATCGCCGTTATTGTTAATATGTTTGCCAAAAAATGTGCAATCTAAAAAGACTGAAAAGGAATTAAGCGATGCTGAACTCCAACGTAAACGAGTGCAAATATTTGATCCGCCTAAGGATCTACAATGGTATCACAGTAAGTTGTCATGTTTGGCCCATAAATGTGCATTTCAGTAGATATTTTAGTGTGTAAATTCATGTTTTTAATCTAATTTGTAGATTCTTCAAGGGAATGTGACAATGGTAAGATGACAAAAATGAAAGCAGATTGGATACAAGAAGGAGGTTTCAAAGATGTCACAGTAACTTTGAAAGTACTTAAATATGACAAAGATTTCCAGGTAAGTAACTGATAAATAAAGTTGTTATGTTCTCACTAGGATTTTTAACAGAATCGCAGGAAACTAGTTGTTATTTTCCTACAAATCAGATGTGACAGACTAGCACCATAAGTGACAGTCGATCTGTAGTATTTGACAGCAGAGACTTTAAAGTCGCGTGACAAGTAAACACTTCGAGTGGCTCTATTCTTAAATAATTGTACCAGCATCGTTTGTCTACCGAGATTTATTAGTGGAGAAAGAAGAAAGAATATTTGACTGTAGCACAGTGACAGATACATGCAAAATTGGTATTTTCAATTAACTTAAATTTTCACCGGTCGTACTAAATTGTAGTTCTTATCATACATCTTCCGATGTTTTTTCGAATATTTTAAAACTTTGTACACGCTACGTTTTTCATTAACCTTGATTTGGGATAATAACACAGAATGACTGACATTGAATTAATCAAACATGAGGCAAGTGACAATATTATATAGAGCTAAGCATGACTTGTAAACGTACATGCATAAAATTTAGTCCTGATGTCGAGCAATCTGCGCGCCTATATGTACATACTTCCCATGACAAATAGCGTTATTGAAAATAAAAAAAAAATACAAAATCAGTAATTGTTCAGCTAGTTTCAAATAAAGCTTTTCCAAACATTTAGAATTTTAAATAAAACACACTTTATCCCTGTAGGAATTTCGGAATTTAGCCGATACATGGAGTCGCATATATTCACCTCATATCATTAAACTATATGGCTTGACCATAACACCTCCGTACTCTATGGTCATGGAATACTCAAAATTTGGTCCACTCAACGAATTTTTAATGCACAACAAAAATAAGGTGTCCTTACGTCAATTAATAGATGTTGTTCATGGTTTAGTTCGTGGCATCGGTTATCTGGTAAGTATTTTAGTTAACTCTCGTGTATACGTCTTAAGATCACAACATATTTTTCTTTTTCTTTAGCGTAATCATCATATTATTCATGGATATATACGATGCTCTAACTTGTATGTCACAAAATTTGATACTAAAACGCATTTACTCGAAGCTAAAATATCTGATCGAGGTTTTCCTCGATCGTATCGTAAAGATGAGTAAGTGAAATTAAACTTTATATAGATATTTAAAGATATAAATAATTTAATATATTGATTACATTGAATTGCATTTTTCAGACTTCCCTGGATACCATTCGAATATCATAATAATTTACAAGCTGCCAAAAAAGATCGTGATGTTGACATCTGGGCATTTGCTACTACCGTTTGGGAAATTTTCTCACGCGGCAAAGCAATCGGTAATGTTACCACAGATATGTTGCGACAAAACTACAATAGATACGGTGGTATTTTGCGTTCGCCGGATGATTGTCCGCAAGAAATGTTTGAAGTTATGATGGATGGCTGGAACACAGATCCGGATAGAACATTTAATCAAATGCCGATATTAAGACGTCTAATTTATGTCAAGGAAAAACTTAATGCCGAATATTCAAAAAGAGAGGGATCAGATGATAACTATGAATCTGAATTGGGTAAGTTGTCGATCTGAAAAATATATATTAATAAGGATTTTTAATATTAATATTTAACTTTAATGTGTCTCGTTATTCAAATCTGCATAACTTTCTCTAGTTCCCTTTCCAGATGATGATTTTAACAACACCGACGATCATGACCGACATAATGGGTTTGGTGACGACAGTAAAGGTTTCAGTTTTCACAATTATTTTACTACAACGCCATCTGTACTGGAAATACGTAATGGCAAAGTAATATTTAAAAATAAAATTGGTGAAGGTCACTATGGCACGGTCCATCTAGGTGAGGTGCGCTATAATGGCCCAAATAATGCAAGAGAATATGTTGCCATAAAAACATTAAAATCAGCAAGAGCTCCACAATTGAGTGATGATTTTATGCGGGAAATCGAAATAATGGAGGTTTGTTGGTGAAAAAGAAAAGAACGCGCGGCAGCATAATAATGTTTTCTTTTCTTTTGCAGTCATTGGATCATCCGAATATTGTTAAAATTAAACATTGGATACAACGGCCATTTTGTATAATTATGGAATATTTAGAAAGTGGTTCATTTTTAGTGTATCTAACCTCGAAAAAACCCAATTTGACAAATCAAATTCTACTAGGATTTGCATTAGATATAGCAAAGGTAGGTTTATTGACATATATGTTTACCCTTAATTCCATTTTCATTTTCATGTTCATTTTGTTTAAGGGCATGGATTATTTGGCAATCAAAAATATTATACATCGGGATTTGGCAGCTCGTAATATCTTAGTTGACAGAGATAGCGTCAAAATTTCTGATTTTGGATTGGCCCAACGTGCTGATTCAGATGGCTATTATGTAGCGCATAGTAGCCGTGAAATACCCATTAAATGGTAACTAATATATATTTGTTATTTACCGCATTTATCTGTGTAACTTTTGCTGTTTTAAAGGTATTCTCCTGAAGCTATTAAAAAAGATGCCAAATTTTCTTCACAATCCGATGTGTGGTCATACGGCGTTACACTATTTGAAATGTTTTCAAGAGGTGAATCCCCAAATTTAGATCCAAATGCAGAGCTATCACAAGATGAATTCTTGCACAGATTGGAGAGAGGGGATCGGTGAGTATTTTTATAATTCACCTTTTTTATATTCATTTATTTCAATTTATTTATTTACAGATTACGTAAACCAAACCTTTGCCCAGAAAATGTCTACGATCGTCTTATGAAACCGTGTTGGCACGGCAATCCTAAAATGAGACCCACATTTAGAGATCTTATCGGTGTTATTCAGTCAATTAAAATTGAAACCGTAAACAACATACCAAAGTCAGATTTTAATAATATCTCCCCACCCACGTCGCCTACGTCACTAAACTAAGAAATGAATAATTCGAAACTCAAGTGCAAGTGAATGTTTATATCACAAAACGAAACAAAAAACTACTCTATTATATAAGATATAAACGAAGGTTTTTTAAAAATATATAAAGTAATTTTATTACATTTTAATTTGTTGTAAGTAAAATACCCAACATAACTCTCAAGATAATTGCAAAACTTGTTTTTAGGCATAATTGTACTCATAAGTAATAGCTTTTTATAAAAAAAAATTGTTATCTAATTTCCTTTGCTTAATGTTTAAGTCGAAGTGTTTTATTCGTAGTTAATTCGGTTTCTTTTATTCAGTTGGTAGTTTATATTTTTAAGTGCCTTTTTAACAAGAAACAGCAAGAAAATACAAACTTTTTTAATGTGTGTAAAAATGTTTAACTTTATTGTATTTAGCTTATAATTCTAGCACTTTTTTACTTTTGTATGTAGCTAAGACGATATTGATTTTATTTGTTATAAGCAATAATTGTTTTTTACCCACTTTTTTTTTGTAAATTGTTTTAAGCATTTTTTTTTAATTATAGTTGTTTTATTTTTAAAGGAAAAAAGAAAGGTAGACATTAATTTGCACTTTTCAAACTGTATCATCGAATTAAAGAATTGATCTTCGGAACATTCATATGTTCATATTCTGTTTTACAATAAATGACGTCAAAGAAGTCTCTTAAGATACAAATTCATGATCAACTTGTTGTTGTATGATCTTGCCTTGTATTTTTTATTGATCTTAAAAATATATAAATAAAATTTAAATTAAAACAAACAGATGCGAAGACGAAGTGGATACGATTGTGTAAGTCACATATGGAGTAAACAAACAGCCATTTTTAAAATTTAGTATATATGTATGTATTTTAAAAAAACAAAAACTATATAAATATATGAAATCAAATTTCACACTATACTGTAGAGAGAGAGAGATAAATAAAAAAAAAACAGAAATTGTAATAAAACTAAATGTGTACCTTTAAAAGCAGAAGCGTTGTTCTCATTTGTGTTTAATTTATGTGTTGGAATTATCGAAATAACCATTAAACATTTCACCTTGTCTTCAAAATTAGTTAATGAAACCCTTGTTGTTTTTCAGTGAATTTTAGATAATTTAAGTGATTTTTGACTAATGGCCAATGGCCAGACGACGAAACAAAATTTTATTTAAGTCGCTTATATCGACCCTTTTCGTTTTATATGTACAAATGAAGCCTACTTAATATGCATGTCAATTATTCTATCAAAAACAATCTTAAGATATGTTGAGGAACTTGTTAGTCTAATAAAGAGGAGAGACGTAGAATTCTAGCTTAAGGCATACCTTGATATATCCACTTACATATGTAGGAGTATTTTCGTGCTCAATGGAACCAGTCGCACAGACAGGGGGTGTATTCTTAAGCATTCTCCACAAAATTTCACCCATGGCATGCCATGCTTTTCCTGCTCCAAATGGGCTTAGAAAGATAAACTGTCTAATATGCTGTTTGAGGCGAATACCATACTAACCAATGTGGCAAATATTTATTGGAATAAAGGTAACACATGCTTTAAGACCCAAAAAATTAATTTCAAATATAGTCGAAACTCTCTATAACGAACTCCTATATAACGAAGTTTTCTTTATTGCGAAGCAATTATAAGAACACTGTGTTTTGGGTCCACTTTGAGTGTATTATAATCTATATATAACGAATTTCCCTATAGCGAATATTAACTTATAACGAAGCATTTTTGCTTTTGTAACTTCAAGATTTATTCAAATAACTTTTCGTTATTATTTGCATACATCAGTAGTAGGCCAAATCGAACGGAAATCGAAGTCGCTTTGTTGTGTGTTATTGTTGCTCTGTGTGTACTTTATTGCTTTCACAACGCACAAACATAGACTGATGCTTTGAATTGTTTATATACCATACAATTTAAAGTCTATTTTGGGGAACCACCGAACTATGCAAGTCACAACTGGAATCGTTACCATATCTCACATTTCTTGCAGTCGCTATCAGTTTGCCTTTGCATATCGCGGTATGTACTGTGTTTACTTCTCTAAATGTATTAGAAAATATTTAGCTTTTATTGTTTATTCGACCTTTAAATATATTATAATATCCCAAATTTTAAATAATTAGGCTCGAGGTAATTATATATTGAAAATAAAAGATAAAAACAAAAACACTGACCTCGAGCCTAATTATTTAAAATTTGGGATATTATGTATAAGAAAATTATATTGAAGAAGAAAAGCGGAAAAATTTACTTTAAACCAAAATAACTGACTACTACAAATAAAAATGTTAAAAGCAACAAAATTGTCTTTCTTTTCTATATAGCGAATTTTCTTTATAGCGAAGTAAATATCCAGTCCCATGGAAATCGTTATAGAGAGTTTCGACTGTAATTAATAATTGCAAAAATATGCCGATAATAAACAAATAGTTTAAAAAAAATCTATTTACAAATGTGTGATGGGAACTTTTAGATTTAGTTCATTGTTAAGTCAAAATAACTCATGAATTTGTAATACTATGAATACGTAGTCCATCACTGGACCATGATTGATTAATAAAATTTGAATATGAAAAAAATAAACAGTGTGAAATTATTGATTTAGTCATCTCATTCAGAGAGTGATTAAGAAACACCAATAATGACTGCCTCCCTCTCCTTCAATAAAATTTTTCATACAATGATATTACCAATGCACCCCATCGTTAAAATAACAATCACCTTAACTGACGAGTAGAAAAACCCTTTAAGCTAGCGATATGTATGTTACCAGTTAGCATTAGGATTTGTCTTACCCATAAACGTCACTGTTAGTCTTAAAATATGAATATATTTAAAAGATTTTCCATACTTCATGTGTGGAATACATGTTTTTTATTATTAAAACAAAATAATTTTCTTTTCGATACATACACATTTTATATACATATGTACATAAACTGGTCGTTTTTTAAAATAAAAAAATAAAATAAAATATTTTTTCTCCATATAGTTGAGATTGTTTTTGTGTATATGCAAACCCTTGGTTTCCAAAATATGTTTAATTTGTTATTTAAAGCAGTTATCGTAGGGTGCAGCATGAAGTCGATTCACGTCCATGCAATAGTTTATCTTACCTATTGTACCAATATAAAACATTTAAAGCATACCATCTATCCAGGCGATTATAAAATATCTTCAGATATTGTAGGCTTTTTGTTGGCTTTAGCCAAAGAAATCATATAAGGTGTAGAAGTTAGCGTGTCCATCTGATTGACCTCTATGGATAGCCGGTAAATTGTTACGTTTCTTATTCCAAGATAACTTTGTGCACAATTTACTATATATAATAATGATAGCCCGTTAACATAAACTTAAAATTCAAAAAGTAATTAAACTTTACTAAACTAGAAAATCCTCAATTTAATAAATTATTTCGTTTTGCCGTCAATTAGACCCTTCGGCGTTCTTCTTTTTAAGCGCTTCCATGACTCCGGCAAAATTTGCAGTTTTCTTTTTCAAAGACTTCGGTGTGCCATGCTGATTACGCACTCTCATTTGTGGTTGGGCAATATCATCGCTAAAATCAAAATCATTGGCTTTTGCGGGTCTGTAAAGGCAAATGTAATGTAATGAATAAAAAATTTATATTTAATGCGTTTATATTACTCTTGTGCCTCGGTGGCGTCTGCGGAATTGCTTTGCTCTTTACTACTACTACTACAAGTATCTGGTGACGGCGGTCGACGTCCAGGACATTGCCATTCTAATTCCAATATTGTACCATTCTCTAACATATTGTAGTAGGATTCTAATTCCTCGGCCGAAGGAAAAAATTCGTCGTTATCTTTCATCGAGGAATCTACCGTGGACGAAACTTCCGAGGACATTTCAAGGCGGGCAATTTGAGATTTGTTGTTCTAGGTTTCTAGCGAGATAAATAAACATAGGAAACTGGAATATCTGTGTTTGTTTACAATTGGCTTATTAGAGATGTGAGAGCGACGATAATGAATATCTTGTTACCATCATCCATAACCATAATTACAGACACGTTCAGTATGACATTCTGATTGTCGACTTAATTTTCTCACAACATTTTTGCCTAATGGCCATTCAAAAGGATACATTTTTGTACACGAAACAAAATTGTATTTTATTCGCTCCTTTTTGACAAAAATCAGCAAATATTTAAGCCGTCAAGTGTTTCCTATGTTACCGGTGTGAAGCTAAGTTTTGGTATACCAACAAAACACTTCGCCGTTAACAAAAAGAAATTTTCTTTTCATTCATTTTATCTCCGTTAGCATATATAGGATAGCGTATATAGGATAGGTATATAGCGTTTGTTTATGTGTACTTATAAAAGAGATACAAAATATTTTTCTCAGTTTATCATTCCGGAATTAATATACAAACAGTATAACAACACATTATTACAAGAAATCATGAGAGCCTCTATTGCTTTAAGTTTACTCAAAAAATACCATATCTAGAGACATTGTGTCAGGCCAAATATCGATAACATTGTTATCTATCATTTTGTGGTTGACACTCAGATGTTTGTCTTTTAGTGTTTTGAGGTTATATAAAAGTCTAGATTTCAACATTGCCGTAATTTTCGCATAAGCTTAATTAAAAATTAAGGAATATCCACTTATATAAAATGTCCGACTTTGATTCAATGTCCTCTATGTCATCCGGTGACAAGGAATTGCAGGAATTCCTAATGATTGAGAAACAAAAGGCACAAGTCAATGCCCAGGTAATGTCATGTTTTCATCTGAAAGGGGGACAATTTGTTAATATTTGATCCATTTGTAGATACACGAGTTCAATGAAATCTGCTGGGATAAGTGCATAGGAAAGCCCAGCTCCAAATTAGACAGTGCAACTGAAACCTGCTTATCAAATTGTGTGGACCGTTTCATAGATACGTCTTTGCTGATAACACAACGCTTTGCCCAAATACTGCAAAAGCAAACGGGTGGCATGTAATATGGGAATCAATGAACACTTGAACAGTACAATACTTTCCTGTTACGGGAATATTTAAGGAAAACCATTACTTGCAATTAGGAAGCATAGACAATGTTTTCGCGCATTATATTGTGTTGTTTAAATGAAAAAAAAACAACGTTCTAATTAAAAATAGGTGATTTTTATTCAGATCTATTGTTTTTGTTACTTCTTAGTTCTATAATAAAAATTACTACAAAAAAGAAGGTTTGGTGATTTATTTATAATGTAAGAAATATTTACAAGTCTCGATTAACTTTTGTCGGCTTGTATGCCTTTGGATTTTTTAAGATTTCGATACAAATCAATAAACTTTTGTTGTTCGGCTTCTAACATGTTCCGGGTATGTTCAGGTAAATCTTTACGCTTCCCTTTCATCTGCAACTTTGTAACTTGTGTGGATGTTGAGTTTTTAGTTTTTTTAGTAGCACTGGTTGTTGGCGAATCGGAAGTTTTTTCTGGGTTCAGTAAAGTCTTCAGCAGCAAATTATTTTTCTTACCAGGCTAGAAGAATAAGGAAATAATATTTATTTTTAATTGTATTTTACTTTGTTAGTAGTGGTGAGAAAATAAATGGTTTCTGCCAAGTGTTTTTAAAGATCCCATTTATCTATATTACTGGCGAAACAGACTAGCAAGCTATGTATAAACATAAATAATAGAGGGAAAGAAATTTCCCGTCTTCAGATAGTTAACATTTGTTTGTGTCGCAATTTAAAACTATCATCATTTGCATGTTACTTACTCTTGGTACAGTTTCGTTTTTCGTAGCTTTTCTTGGCAACGTTGATATTGTAGGCGGCGCATGTACTATCTCACCAAATTTAAATTCATCCTTTTGATATTCAACTAGCTTACTAGTCCTTTCCTGCCTTTTTTCTTCCTCATCCTCGGCAATAGCTTGTTTTATGAGTTGTTTAGCCAATTTTGGGTCTAGGGGCTTAACATCTTTTTGTTGCTTATTTTTGTTAACTCGGCCTCCCTTCTTTTCTTTGCGCTTTTGCTTCAACAATTCATCGATTTCGTTTAGTGGTTTCTTTTTTATGGTTATCGCTCCGGTTTGAGCATTTCGTACCACTTTCACGCCATATTTAGCCTCATATTGGGCTTCCTTCAAACTGGCCGAAGTAATGCGATTGACTCTTCTCAAATAGTCGACGTCTTCTTCTCCCGGCAACTGTTTAATGCTCTTATACCTATTAGCTTCACCGGCGTCGCCCTTCTTTTTCCGCGCATTGTCCTCTTTTGGCTTGTCTTCCACACCACTTCGAATGCGTTTAATTTTCTTGCCGGTTTTAGTTTCATCGGATAGTTTCTTAAATTGTAAAAATTTATAAGAAAGCTGTTGGTCATTTGCCTTAGCTGGTGGACTGTTGACAACATGCTTCAACCTGTGTGCAATAACATTAGTTGAAATACAATACCATTATAATCATATAGCAGCTTAATATTTACTTCTTTTCTTTGTCTTCCAGTTGTTTGAGAGGATCGCGAACACCATGATGTTTTCTTGCTGGAATTTTACGTTTCCTGGCCATGTTTGTTAGAATCTACTGCGGGCACGTCTTTGATTTTTTGAAACACATGCGAAGGTTTGTTTTTGTTTCGTTCGTTTTACTGTGTGGTTCGTTACCCACCTCTAGCAAGTTTGGTAATGTGATCGAAATTGGTAAACACCAAATTTGAAGATAACGTTATCGATTACTGAAATAAAATGATTCCTAATAACATAACAGGGTTGTCATGGTAATCTCGATGTCAGCGATTTTCAAAACATGTAGATATATCCTACACCGAAAATAAACATAAATAATATTCTCAAATTTGACTCTGGTAATTTTATTCTGTACACAGAAAAGAATATGTCAAATTGCCTTTAATAATGGATTATTTATTTACATCATTGGTTGAAGTAACCGTCCCAGGGCCAAGTGCAAAAATCAATAATGCGAGAAAACGAAAAATTAGCCGTCGCATGGACCTATGTGGCCCAAAGGGTCCAAAACAATCGCATTAAAAAAAACACACACATGCAGGTCATTATTCAAGTTAATGCAAGGCGGTAAATAATACCGGCTCGAATTAAAATATAAATGTTTAAATATTTGACGCAATGTAAATTTACAACAAAATGATCTCTAAAATTTTTTTCTTTTTTTTTGCAAATCATTTAATTTAATTTTCATTTGAGCATCGTTTTTTCGTCTGCTAGAGCAGATCAATAACTTTGCAATAATGCTTTAAATTATTCGCAGATAATCTGACATTCGAATATGTTTTCTCACAAAACATATTTTTCGAGGTGTTACACTCTCATGAAAGTATGGGTAAACATGAAATAAACATTTGTTTAACAATAAACACTTCAGGAACTTGTTTTTCGCCTAATGGAAACGCAGTATTATCGCTATTGTGTACTCTACTTTAAAAATATGATTCATAATATAATAACATTTATGTAGAAAAGTAATTTATACAACTTAAACTACATTCTAAACTACACTCGTTTAATGGATTCGCAGTATTAGCAAAAGTGCAGAACATGGGGCGGGGGCCCAAAAAAGAAAAAAAATATGCCACGTCCTCCTAAATAAGCCCAAAAAAGGCGCCGGGGCCCATGGAGCCCTAGAGACCCAAAAAAGGTTGCCCATAAATTTTATGGTGATCCCTATGTGCGTGTACTCAAATGAAAGTTATTTTTGATACGCATCCAGTGATTTAAATTGTATGACCCTACGGGGCCATTGGCCCTATTTATAGCCAAAAAATATAACAAAATTGGCAAAATATGTTGTTGAAGGAAGCAGCGCCGCGATTTTTTTTTAAATTTTTTTTTATATTATTTTAAGCCCGTTCTAATAATAATTTATATCAAATAGTTTGAATTTCCACACATATAATTAAATTTTTTAATATTACATGCCTTACAATTTTCGATAGTGATCCAACAATAATAGGTCTAACTCGGTCCAGGGGAGCCGTAGAAGCAAGATGTATCCACTATAAGGTGGTGGCATCATTACAACAACTGCAACAAATTCATGTTTTTGAGTCATAAGCTGTCAAAATTTCGGCAGCATATATATGCATTTGACAGCTTATGACACACTAAAAAAAATATATGCTCAAATCAGCAGACATGTTAACACCACCTTATAATTGATACATCTTGCGTAGAAGCTTAAAAAATACACATTTGGATTCGAAAATATCTTTCATTTCAGTATTCGCACATGGGGGGTCATCACACAACCCAAAGGGCCCCTTTACGACCCCCACGGCCCCATGAGCCTCAGCGCTAACTTTGACTTACCATTCCAATGTTTGGGGACCAGGACGAAGAGGATGACATATTTTTTTTTTATTTGGGCTCCCGCCCGATTTTTTGCACTTCAGCCGCAGTATTAGTTATTTTACCAGTTTGGAACTTATAAAGATTTAATTTTTGCAATATTGCAAGTGTCAAAAGTTTATTGACCCCAAGTAAATCAAAACAAACCCGGTAAACAAAAGAAACTGTATATGACACTATTTCGATGACATCTGAGTAATACAATCGATACGCAAATATATACAATGCTGCTATGATTTGCCCTCTCTAGTTTTCACAAGAAGCAAAATGGCGTCAATTTTCCTCTTTGCAAATTGAAATTATATTCTTTTGCTCGGAAAAACAACAAAAATATACGCAAAGAATTGTGTATACAAAGTATTTAAGAATTACAATTGGAAATTCGGCAAATATTTTGCACGTGGATGTGCATATTATATTAAGTTTTCACATAATCTGTGATTTATTTACATATTCTCGACGGACGAACTGAATTGTCATTGTTAAAGTTTTAGTTGCACTTGAAACCTAGGAGACGATTGACCAATGTGGAATCAGTGGTCACAATATGGGGTTACTCAACCGCCTTTGCCAATGGCTGCGGCACCGCCACCGCCACCATCAGAACCTGTGCAGGCGGCACCACCGCCTCAGCCTTCAGCACAACAACCGGTATTAATTGGGCCCGTTGCACCACCTACAGCAGTCGCAGCGGCAGCGACCACTCCGGTCCCAACTGCTGGACCAGCTAATGCAACAACTACCAGCAATCCATATTCTCAATATACAGCCGCTCAATATGCTGCACTGACACCAGAACAACAATACAGTCTGCAACAGCATTGGCAGCAATGGCAAAAATACCAAGAGGAGTACGCCAAGTGGCATGCACAGTACGGGGAACAGGTAAGTGTCACAAAGATATTGGAAAATGTTTCATATTTATTTATATAGAGTCTAACTGACACATATATATAGATATCTGGAATAGTATTAGCCAGTATTAGCATTTCGTTAAAAAAAGTCTAAAATTTGGCCAGAAGTCTTCCGATTCAATGCATCAATATCATAATTTTTAAATGGTTTGTTAAATACATAAATTGTTTTGCAGTTCTGCTTATATTGAAATGAAAATATTCACACAGGTTACACAACATTTACTCGGTATAAAATTACAATGGTCCAAAATTAAAAAATTAATGGTCACCTTTTCTACACATTTTCGGCTGTTGACATTCATCTTCTCACTAGCAGCTCAACTAATAATCCACAGAAAGCACTGTTAAGCTTTAAGACAATATTAGTATTCCCAAAGTTGAGATTGTGGTAAGATAAAGTTGGAGGAAGGCTATAATATTTCCTTACAAAATTTTTTGTTCTTTGTCTTACAAACAAAATCTTAGTCTTGCGTCAAAGTAGTTGGTTCACTGCATAGTATTACAGAATTGTAATAGCCCTTAATAATTTATATTTAATTAATATAGTATTTATACCCTCATTTTTATGTGTGAATTCTAAATGATTTAACTCAGAGCGCCCTCATGGAATGCAAAGCGACATATTTTGATCAGTTATTATTTTATAAGAAAAGTTTGTAAGCCATTTAGATAAAAATTGTTTATTTTATTGTTAGAGCTTTGTATATAACTGTACCTTTCTCAAGCAAAGCTGTAAAGTGAGAATAACTTTTCTTTAAAAACATCCAAACAAAACCAAATTTTTTAAAACCAAATTTAGTAAAGAATATTATCATTTATCCGATCTATATCTTATGTTCACAGTATAAAAGGGAAATGGAAGCAGTGGGTAAAACTCCCGGTACAACTTATCCAGCTGCAGCATATTCAGCTCCAGTGGCAACAGGAGACCCAAAAGCTTCTGCCAAAATTACAGGCCAGCCACAATTGTATAGTCAACCCCCACCACAAGTAGGTCCTACAAATCAGTTCCCGACTATGACACCGGCACCTACAGTTGCGCCACAACAACCACCACCACCGCCACCGCCGCAGCAGCAGCAACCACCACAACAATACCAGCAGCAACCACCACCTCAGTGGCAAAGTAATCAATCATTCTATAACCAACCACCACCCAACTTTAATCCTTCTGCCGCACCCCCAAATAATTTCCAGAACTTTAATAGCTCCAATACAAATGCACCCAATTCTTGGTCTACAGGACCGCCTCCACATGGTGGTCAAATGGCACTACAACAACCGCCGCCATTTGATTCTCAACGCGGTAATGAGAAAGGCCAAGCAGGCAATAAAAACTTCAATGTTGGAAACAACAATGGGCCGCCGCCACAGGGCAATTGGAACAACGGAGGCCCCAATAATAGGGGAGGATTTGGTCCCAACAATAATAGCAGAGGTCGTGCTCCAAATAACGATAACAATCAATTTGGTCGGAGATCTGGACCTTCGAATATGCCACCAAATCAAGATTTTAACCGAGGTGCCCCTAATGATGGTCCCAATAGTATTGGAAATCAAGACTCTAATAATTGGCAGCAACGCGGTCTCAACAATCGTGGCAATAATGGTCCTAATAATTGGCCACAAGGGCCAAATATGCAGGACAATCGTGGGCCCAATGATTGGCAAGATGACTCAAAACTGCCCGACAACAAAGGTCCTAACGATTTTGATGATACCGAAAATGAACGTAATTTTGATGATGATAATACGGGTTCACAAGAGGATCCCTTCAATCGTGACAATAATATGGGCTCCAAAGACAGGCAGGGAGGACCAACCAATCGTGGGGATAACAGATACGACGATTGGAATAACTCTCCCAGAAATCGCGATGGTAATAACTGGAATGATGGTCCCAACAACCGTGGTAGAAATGATGGTCGCAACAGTCGTGACAATAGTGGCCGCAATCGAGGCTCATTTAATTCTAGAGACGGGGACGATGACCATGGCAATAGCGGGCGCAACAGCCGAGGCAGTAATGATCGAAGTCGTAACTCATTCAATAACAGAGATGATGACAATCGTGATGGCAACAGCCGATACGGTTCTTGGAACGATGGACCCAACAATCGCTTCAATAACAGACCCAGTGACTGGAACGACAATCGGGGCAATAATAACCGACCTTGGGGTGATAATAATAGAGGCCCTAATAATTGGTCTGATGGTCCAAATGCTCAAGGAAATAACAATTGGAATGCAGGTGGTGGCAATAATCGGGGTAATTTCGGGCCTGGACGTAACCAACAGAACGCTGGCCCTTCTGGAAATGCAGGTCCAGGCGGACGTAGTAATGCTCCCGATATTGATGAGGAAATGTTCGACCGCCAGTTTAAGCAGTGGGAAGAGCAGTTTGAAGATTGGAAACGTGCCAATGCCAATCATCCTGATCGCGAAATGTACGACCGTTACGAGCAGGAGTTTGAGAAGCAAAGGAAACGTATTGTTGAAAGGCGAGAACAAATGAGACGTCGCAAAATGGAACGAATGGGATTGGATCCAAATCAACCATTGCCACAACCACCAAACAGCGTTGGTAACAATCCGCCACCAGTTGGCAGTGATATGGGTCGCAGTAACAACAGCAGAGAATCTTCGAGAAATAGAGGGGATATATCAGAAGGAAGAGAAAATCCACCTAAAGTTGAAGACGCTGCTATTGACGTTGCTGAAGCAGATCCAGCGTTAGACGATGGTACACAAGATGACACTAAAACTGCCATACCATTTAATACTCCTCAAAGGTCCCTTAATAGTAATACACAAAAATCGACTCCACTAGGAAAACGTAAATCTCGTTTTGACAATGCACCACCTAGTAAGATAATGCCAACAACCAGCAACACCGGCGTAGCAGAAGTTATAAATCTCGACGATGATGAAGACGAGGTCGCTGAGGATTGTGATGACCGCAACCCTGTGAATAAAGAGGCCTCTAAGGATCACATGACAGAAATATTTAAAAAATCTGATGGCATACCAGGACTAGACCTAGTAGAAGGTGATACCCCGGGGGATACAAAGGTTGGTGCTGCAAAGGAATCAAACCCAAAAATTGTTAAACAACCAACACAGACAAAAAAAATTCCATCTTTGTTTGAAATTAAAATCAACAAGCCTGACCTGAAAGGTAATGAGGACAGGAAAAATGAACCTGTGGTGGCACCTGTAGCCGATATCTCAAAAACACTTAACGACCCAGAATTCATGAAAAAAATATCAGAAGCAGTAGCCAAGGCTCAAGGAAAAGATGACCGTCAAATTCAGCAGCAACCTGAGGAATTGCATTCACCTAACCAACCCAATGTCGAGTCTCTTGTAGACAATGACAATTCGAATGACGTTGTGTCTTTGAACTCAGGAATGGGAAATGAAATAGAACCTGAGCATAACAACGCAGATGGTCCTAGTGGTAACTTTGGACCGAACGGACCAGACAATTGGGGTCCAAATAATGCTCCAAACAACTGGGGCCCTAACAGTGGAGGTCCAAACAATTGGGGACCTAACAATTGGGGTAACAACAGCGGACCTAATAATTGGGGTCCTAACAATTGCGGACCTAATAATTGGAACAATGCAGGCGGTCCTAACAGCAACAACTGGGGTCCCAACAACAGAGGGGCTAACAACAACGGTCCTTTTGGACCGAACAATCGTGGTGGTAATAACTGGAACCCTAACAACGGAGGTGGTCCCAACAACAACTGGGGACCAAACAATGGAGGTGGTCCCAATAACAACAACTGGGGTCCAAACAACAATCGTGGTCCAAACAATGGTCCCTGGGGAGGTAATGGCGGTCCCTGGGGTCCTAACAATAATTGCGGGCCTAATTTTGGCAACAATGGAGGAGGCGGTGGCCCCAACAATTGGGGGCCCAATGGACCTAACAATAATTTTGGCCCGAATTTCCGTGGAAACAATAATCGTAATTTCGGACCAAACGGACCCAATGGACCAAATTTCGGTCCGAATGGTCCGAACGGCCCAAACAGCCCTAATTTTGGTGGAAATGGTCCCAACAACCAAAACAATCGGAACTTTGGCAACAATGCACCTGGTCGCAATTTTGGCTCACAAAACCAATCTGTAGAAATGGATAAATCACAGGATTCTGACCAACAAACTCGTAATGTCAACAATCCCTTCCGTCGGAACGAAGGTGGTGCTGGCGGACTTGGTAATCAACGCTCTCTGGAGGATAACAGCAGTACACCATGGGCCAAAGGGTAAGTTTAGAAAAAAACCTATGTAGGCATTATCTCAATTAAACCTATAGACTTTAGTGAAACCCTCTTTTGATATGACCATATTTACTTCTAAAACTTCTAAAACGAAAGAGATAAACTGCAAATAGATATAGTACAAATCGAAGAAGTATACTTTTATACTGCATCGCCCCGATCTTTGTGACAGCCTAGAAAATATTTTGCCAAACTTTTCTCTCTACCAGTAAATTCGAATTCGGGGGGCCGGTCGGTTGTCTGTCTGTGTGTCTGATCAGTCGATTGCCTGCCTGTTATTGCTATAAAATTATACTTTAGTAGTCCTCTATAAATTTTTACGATATATAACTCCTTTTTTTTTTGTTGTGATTTGTAAATGTCTTCTCATCATTGACAGTTAACATATTGGAATTTATTCCATTTCTTTTCCTCTCTTTTCATTGTTTTCGTTATTGTGTTGGGGTTTACGCATATATATATAGCGGTAACGATAAACCTAAATTCTTTGACGATAAGAAGAGGATGAACAGGAATCGTCGCTAATAGGCAGCGAAATACCTCTACCTATTTAAGATAATTACATACGTATGCTTTCCTTCTCATCCACCCTTCTCTGCTTTTCATTGATAGACGATTGGTCGATCGACGTTCAATGAACAAACAAATACATATATAAAATATGAGTATTTTACATCTAACATGTAAGATAAGACAGCACTGCTGTGTGTTTGAGAGAAATTTAATAAGGAGAAACATCAAAACATTTTTTTCTTAATTTTACTTAATGTTTAAGTAATCATCATTTAACGAGTTCTCGTTTTAATAAAAAGTTACAATACTTTGATTTTAATTGAAAAAAAAGAGAAATCATCTCACTGTTTGTGTTTATTTTCGTCAACATTAGTGTGTAATTGTTAGATCTTTGAAAAAATCCTTGTCATTTTCGTCCACTTGTTGTGATGATGTCATAAATGATGAGGACGCGAATAATACGTTAATATGTATCGTAGATTATTTGTAAATGTTCATCTAGGATATGTGATTATTTATTATAATTATTTTCGAGTCAAATGAACTTGGGCAATTGGTTGTTAAAGTAACTTTACAACTGATCGTCGCTTGTAGAAATTTGTTTAAATAGAAGCAACATGATTCGTTAAATTGCTAACCACCAGATATGAGACGAATTTAGAAAAGTGATTTTTAATACCACAAAACCTGAAACTATAATTCTAAATTAATATTGGGAGAGCAATCATCTTCAATGGGAACAAAGAATTTGAAAAAAAAACAAAAGATTTTAGTATGGAATAATGGCGCAAAGTTTAAGCAACTTAACAATGGCAAACTATTGAGGCCTGTTGAGGCTTGCGAAACAATTTGTGACGAGATCTCCAGATTTCACAGATAAAAAAAGTGAAAAATGCCATCAACATCTAAAAAACCAGTAAACACAAACTTTGTTAACAATTTTGAGTAAAACGCATCATACCTATAGAGGAACAAAATTAGTTGCCAAATTATTAAATGCTCGCAAGATAATTGGATACTTTGCACATCAAAATTGCGATAAAAATATCTATCTAAAGGATAAAAAAACTGCTGAGAAAACATTTGGAAACATCTATAAAGAAACAAATAGAGTTGCCAAGTCATTAAATACTCAACAGAATTATGATAAAAAATATATATCTAAAGGATAATCACTCCTCCTGTCTCCAAGCTGCTACAACTATTACTTACCAAAGTGTACCCATCCGTCGTTGCCTTTTGTTCGCAGTCAATTCAACAAAGAGAAAATGAAAATAAATTAATTATTGGATAGTGTAGAGCCATATTTTGAATTTCTAATATCAACACAAATGCGGATACATAAGCTAACAAACATATCTAATTGTACACATCCGTGGTCGCCATTTATTCGCAGTCGATTCAACGAAGAAAATAAAAATAAATAAATAATAAGAAATTTTAGAAAATGTGCCTTTTCACGTGTCCGAACTGTGAATTTAGACAATTGCTAAATGCAATAACAGAACATTTATAGCAATATTTAGTGATTCAGTATTGACTTGGAACAGCAGGCATCAGAGTTTTGTGGATTTGTTTAACAAATATGTAACAAAGTCAAAAATATTATCAACTTATCCCATAGAGTGTTTAATACCAAAATTCTGCAAAACCTCAAAAACATACTTTACATTATATGCTACTACAACTACAAAAATCGAAGTTGGCTATTCAAAGTCTTCTAGCGTACTCCATTTCGTCTACAAAGGACAAAGGGAAACTGTTATGAAGTTTAAACCAGTGCTTATTATATACATCTGAAACCATCATGAAGAGTGTGGCCTTCGATAGATAAGTAGAAGCGACGTAGACTAGCAATCCGAAGGTGCCGGGTTTGATTCCCGGCCGGGGCACTGGCCAAATCAACGTCGATGAAAATTACTTTTCAAATACTTTCGAGATCTCCAGCCAACAAAACTCATCCTAGATGCCTCCACTACAAAAATCCAGATTGTGCAAGGACCATGATTTATCTACATTGCAAACAAATCAACAAAACCAGCTGGAGCCATCTTTGGCTCCTAACAATCCTTGACACAAACCTTGTTATCTACAAAGGAACGAAACAGAGGTGCCAACAATGATCGTATGAAAATCGGATTATACGCCCGCTCTAGTGCCGATAAATTACTAAATCGGAAGAAGAAACTAATTCGAAAGAATTATCACCCCAGCTTCTTCCACCAGCTATAACAACATCATAAAGATAAAGTTGGAGAAAGAATGTAACAACTTAACACCCACGGACGCTTGATATTTACAAAGGATGAAATCGAGACAAACCAATAATTATCTGCTTTAACTTAAAATTTAATTATTAAGTTACTTCCAATAATCTCTACTAAAACGTTAAATGTTAAATTGATAATTCGTTGTTTCAAAAATTGTATTTATGTATGTATGCTAGGATTTTATATAAAGACATAACTGCATATAGCTAGTATAGTTCGTCATTAAGGCTGGTACTAAGTTCATTTGCCCAAAAATTGCTGAGCAACTTTAATATGTTTGCTATATTAAAATGTGTCAGTGAAGTAAATGCCATGTTTGTTATCTCATTTGAAATTTTAAAAGTTACTAGAAACATTTTCGAATTTCATTGTCAAAATTTTCTACAATAATTTGGCAGCAAAGATTCTTAAGACAATTAAATATATGTTCGAATGCATATATAAATGTACCAATCAATTGACAAACAGCTCATTGTTAATTGTTAAAACTAGCAATTGTTAAAATTGTTAAAGATTGCAATGCGAAAATAGCTAAATGTTAAGAAAACTGTTTGTTGTTGGTGCTTGTTGGTATATTATCAGTTGTATATATCTACATACGCGTCATAGATCTTAGCCGAAAAAAGTCCAAACAACCAATCCTTGAATTTAACATTAATACCAAACCATAAATTCAATATTTTATAAGCTTAGCTTATGCTTTCACTTGGAGTTGAATTCTATATCTACTTGCTGATTTATATAGTTTCATTAATTATGATAGGTATATATGCACAGGCTTATGCCTATGTGTTTTTAAACAGTATTTCTTTTCAAAACTTGACTATTCCACTTTCTGTGTTTTTGCACAATTTGAGAAAATAGTTTTTCAGGTATGCCCTATAAAACAGTTAAATAATTAATTAACTTCTGGATAAATCATATTTTGTTCCAAAAATAAATTTTTAAAATGGATTATGCCATTTTGGAGTGGCATTATTCTTTTGATGAAATCATGTCTTTATTTTTTTCTGGTTTAACTATAGATATTTGAATGTTACCAAACAAAAAAATAAAAACAAAATCTGTTCTGTCAAAAGTGGAATAGCTAAGTTTTGAAAGGAACCACTTGGTTATAATTTGTTTTAGTCTATCGAAGAAAGTAATGCCAATGATAAACTCATATACGATATTTCAATAAATGCCGAAATGGGATCAAATTTACTTTATACAAAAGTGTTGGGTCTAGCAACATTTTGAATCAGAATCGATAACATCGGCAGCATCATTCTTGTTTTTTAACAAATCTGTTGCATTGTTTTGACCTTTTCGTTTTACCCCATAATAAGGGGCGATTCGCTCTTTTCAGTTCATTGGATTTCTTCTGTCTTACTAAATATTGAGCTACTTACGTTTTACATAAAAGGTTAAAGAAGTAATAAAACAATTAAGTTTTTTATTTGCTTGAGACGTGGGACTGTCGCATATGTATGTGGCTATGGAATTGTTATAGTCAACTTATTCCCAACATGATCTATAGTGGATATGAAAACTCACTAATCCATATCAATTCTCTTACGAAGTTATGTATTCCATTTAACCCCTGATTATCCACATAACTGAGACCTTTGTACAATAGCAGGACATTCGCTTAACACAAGGGAACAAAATTGAACTTTTTTTGTGTTGACTGGAACTTTATAGCAATTTTTTACTTATTTGAGGTCGTTGTTTTTAAAGCTAATCTCAATTTTTCTCCATCAGCTCGCATTTTTAAGTTTCAGGTACATAGCAACAAACACAGACACGTTAAAAAGTTAATCGATTCAGTTTTCTCAATAAATTGTGAAAAAATCAAGTTGTGCACCGATTTTAATGAAATAAAGCTCATTTCATTTAAAATATATTGAAAATAATTGCTATTAGACCAAAACTGTAATATTTGTCGCATTTTAATTTTTTTATGAATTTTTAAAGAACATTTCAATACTTCAATGATATCTCTGAAACTTGGAACACTGAAATATGTAGCTGAATATGGTGACCGTTTTCTAGCTATTCCAATATAAGTAGTAGAATTACCTTCATATTTGACATAAAGGTATATCGCGAAAAGTCGAGCTGCAGATTTGGTTTCAGCGTCCCAAATATTTTTATAAATAAAATTCAGTTCTTTATTAGCAAATTTCATGTTCCCTTGTTTAATAGATGTCCTATTGTTTCTGTTTCCCCCTCACCCCCACAGATGCGACAAAAAACCATTGCAAAGCTCTCCCAGCTTTGCATAACAGCCATAACTTCGCACCGTCCGGAAATGATGTCTTCCATTTTTTTTTTAGAATTTAGGACTTGCGTTTGACCCGAAATGCAAGGACATCCCTGTCACTGAGAAATAATAATAAAAAAAATTAGTAATAATAAAATGTATAGTCTTTTTTTTTAGATAAAATCAGACAAAAATTCTTTTCGAATGTTCGTTTCTCGCATTTCCAAAATAATTTCATTATTCAATTGAATTTATTGCTGAAATTATTTGAACAATACTGGCAATTACCAGTACAATGTGCAACATTTTCTCTAAGGTTTGTTTATTTTGCAGAATGACTATTTTTGCATATTTTCAGTCTATATATTATTTATATAAAAAATAACTATCACAATCGATATATATTTGTAGTTCAAACTGATTTGTTAAAACTTGCAATTTCTGTGCGATCATAAGATGCACATAACGTCACTTTATAAACGGTTTTCTATACTCTAAACAACAAGAGCACATAATTTGACACAGTACATGCAAGTCGTAAGAAACAATTCCACGTAAGGTCACACCCGCCACAGTCTTCTAGTGCCCATTTTGAGCAGAAATCATGTTCTTTGTGTTTCTACCAGTTATTAAAAGTTTTTAAAATTAATATCCTTGGGAATTGCAGATTTGTTTTTAATATCGCTTATTTGGTGCAAGACCGGCATAACTCAAAAACATCGATTCCGGAATAAATGCATTTGAAGTTTTAAATTTCACCTTTTCACGAGAAAATCAAATAGCTCTCATCAAATAGCGGAGTGTATAAAAGATAGAAATATGAATTTTTTTTTACACAACATGAATGTGTGGTAAATATGATATGATATGATACACACACCCGTCACAATGGAATTAATAACTTCCCAAGAGCTAAAAAGTTTAACAATTTTCTTTGAAAAGATTTTTTGCAGCATAAAAAGTCTGGAGACAAACTTTGAACAAATACTGGTTCTAATTTGCTGTAGTGCCATTTTGTGTGCAATCCTACAAATTGAGAGTTAAAATATGTCACCTTAAATGTACAGGAAATTAAATTCATTGCATAATATTGTGTAATATGTCTTATAGCAGCAAGAGATTTCAGCAGAAGTATGGCGGCCAATATTTGCGCTCGTCTAAAAATGCTTGTATAGTTGAAATAGTTCTGGTCTTAAAAATATCTCTTATTAGCTCTGAACATGTATGCGCGATACACATATGCATAGAGCCTTAATACCTATTCAGATCCCACGACACTATTTCCAGAATCTATTGATGATTGATACAAAGAGTATGATTCCAACATTAATTTATACTTTGAGAACTGGATTTTATATGCTATATTAAGATTTCAGCCAGGACCGCATATTAAATCCACGAATAACTCATAGACTCCTGGAGTATGTTCCGAATTTATTACAAGGTTTGGCACAACAAAATATAAGTTTTGCCATCTATATAAGGCCTTATGTTACACTTAAGAAAATGTTACTTTTGGCAATTCGTTAAAGTTTAATCACTTACGAAAGACGACAATGTCACACGTCACACTATTATTAAGAATTTTTATATTAAGTTTTTTGTGTGTATTTTTGAAAAGAAAACATAACTCAATTAAAAAAAAGGTAACGAATATGAATTCTTATCATACTGTGATACAATTATAATTACAAACAACAGACCTGGCGATAATCTTGATTATGGTGATTACTATCGGCCAGTACAAGTAATCGACTATGCAAATAATGCTAATGTTGCGCCAAAAGTAATTGAGTATGGACATAAGCCAGTCAGTGAAGATTTTAAACCCGTAAAAGTAATCAATTACGATCACGTAACAAAAGTTGGTAAAAGAGCTAATCTAACACAATTGGAACGTCAACGTCGCGGACAGAAGCGAAGAAACAGGCGAAAGCAACAGCGCGAAGAGCTATTTAACCAATCATCCTTGGCCAACGCCACTATCAATCAACAGGTAATTATTATAGAACCTTTCTGTGGACAGATAAAATTGTAATGATATGCTAATTTGATTTTAAGGACGTCGCTGTTTCTGCCAATGGTGATAATGAAGAACAATTGGAAGATATTTCGGACACTGACGAGTAAGTATGCAGCAGCTTATTTAAATTGCAACAATTGAAAATATGCTTGGCCCTCCCACAGTTTGCCCGACGATGTTGATGCACGTGCAGAAAGCCCAGCGCCACCACCACCTCCCCTGTATAGTTCTGGTGGTAATTTTAACGATGCTGAAACTGCACCTTCGTCCATTTTCCCATCTACAGCAGAGGCTAACGATAATATCGCTAAAGTGGAGATACATCATGTGCAAACTTCGATACCAACCGTTGAGAATAACAATACAATATCTATTGAAGAGATTCTAATGCAGCCGGGACGGGAAACGCGGCCAAAGAAGATATGTATTATTTTACGAGGTCCTCCTGGCAGCGGCAAATCTCATGTGGCCAAATTAATAAAGGAGAGGGAGAAAGAAATGAGTGGCAATAATCCACGTGTACTCAGCATTGATGACTATTTTCTCATTGAAAACGATTACGATGAAAAATGTCCAAAAACTGGTAAAAAGGTACGTTTTATTTGGGAGTTCAAAGGTGGTCAAGTTAAAAAAAAAACAAGATTTTGATTGAATTTCTTATAACAAATTCAAACAATGCCTATGATTGCTTTACAAACTTTTTTTTTCAACAAAAACGATTATCGCGTTGAAAATAAGAAATTCATGACTTTGACCATTACAATAATTGTGTGGTGCTTATTTTTATTTTTTTTGTCTATTATTTTCTAGTTACCCAAAAAAGAAATACTCTATGAATACGATAAGGGCATGGAAGAGACCTATATGCAATACTTGATTAAATCTTTCAAGAAAACTATAGCTGATAATTTTTATGATTTCATTGTCATTGACTGCAATAATAATTCATTAAGGACTCTAAATGAATTCTATTGTCATTCCAAAGATTCAGGATATGTGGTAAGTAATATAACGATCAATGAGCATCTTATATTTTATTTTATATCATAGCAAATAAAACGATGAATTAAAATTTTTATTTTTTTGTTCACTATTAAATTTCCCCCTTCTTAATCTTGTCTTATGTATGCGTGTGTGTGTGTGTGTGTTTGCGTATATGCTTCTGGGGGTTTTCTTCCTCTTTTTTTGCAATCATTTAGCCATACATTGTTGATTTGTTCTGTGACCTGGAAACATGTATAAATCAAAATGTGCACGACCGCACAGAATCGGACATCAAGCTGATCATTGAAACTTGGAAGCCCACACCATTTCATTACATAAAACTAGACGTGTCCAGTTTGTTGCAAAACATTGTGGAAATGGAAGACGCTGATGATATGGCTGTGGTAAATATATCTTGTTTATTTTGTTGTTTTTCAATCCTTTACAGCAATTTTCATGTCGAAATATAAGATGTGACATTCTGATTTTTCTTTTATGATAAGATTTATAGTCTCTCTATAGTATTATAGTGTATTAAAACTTATAAATTATAGAAAATTAAGTTTTAAGTTTTGTCTTTAAGATTATTAAAGACCTTTTACCTTTACTTTTAAGCTCTGAGCCCTGTGCCCGATGCCAATTTAAAATTGAACCTTTTTTCAGCGATATATGTATTTAGTGACGTACCTTGCTTGTACCTGAGCATTTTTCTGTTAATATAATTCGCATGCATGTTTCTTATGGTATTTTTGACAAATATCAAATGTGTTTATGTTATACAGAATACATATTCACTGGATTTGCTAAACATTACTATGTTTATTGCATTGTATTCAGTGCCTTATGGTCTAGCAATGACAATTTTTAAATTAATAATTATTGCAATTATGCTAAATACAAACAAAACTCTACTGTATTTTTCAAATTTATTAAAGTGATTTTTCACATATTCTTCTATTTTTAAACATTGTTGCACTGAATTATTTTCTAAGTTCTAATTATAATATTTTAATTGCAGCTTTTGGCATAACTTGGCGATTATGGTTATTTGTTCAATTGTTTTATTTTTAAGCTCTTATAAAACAATATTGTCTGTTTATGTGATATTTTCTGTTAATTAAGAGTTTGGTGTGATATAATTGCAAAACTTTTGAATTTGTGAACAATTGTTGGGTAAACAACTGCAAATGTTGGGGTCCCCTTTTTTTTTGGTGCATATTTTATATTGTGTGTCTTTGAATACTTTGCAATTATCTTGTTGCACTTTCAAATTGAATTAAGAATATGTAATTCATGGCAAACATTTCTATAATTTTCATATATTTAGCGAAACAGATACCATCTTATTGTTGAACACCAAAGAAATTCCTTAGTCCCCTTCATTTGGTGCAATTCTTTAGTTAATACTCGTTTAACTTCAATATGAGGTGGGAAAATATTGCCTCAGTATTGTGTTGGACAACTTTTATTTTAGGAATAATTGGATATTATTCATACATTATTAAAGAGAAAATCTGAAATTATTTACCATAATTCCGATATAAACAGTTTTACTATAAAGATAGGAGTAATAAGTAGTAACTCCATTGTTTTTTCTTTATAAAAAGTTAAAACTGTTAAAATATGTAAATATTTGTGTCGTGCTTACAAAAAATAAAAATTTCGTTTCTACAGATGAAATAGAATGACAACTCAAAATATTTATTTATTTATTTATTTACAATATATTTTATAAATAAATTTATAAAATATGGTTTAAAAGGTGCCGGATAGCAAGATCATGTGCACCTGTAGTTTTTTAATTTTTTTGTAAGCATTATGAAAATAAGAGAAAATAGGGTTGACAAAAAAATAAAAATTTTGAGTAATATATAACATGTACATAAATATATATACATTATATATATATAATATACATACATATTATGTATTATATTTATATATTACAAAAAGAAAATCGGAAGATAAAAGAAATTAAGTTGATAAATATTAAATTTTGAGTAAGAAAAATAAATATAAATAGATACATATTACTATTACTCATTTCAATATATATATGTAGTAATATTTTAAACTATGCTGAAACTAGATGTCAAGGTTACCGTGAGCTCTTAAGGAATCACGAATTTTAGGGAGCGAGCTTGAAGAGGAACAGTCAAGAATATTTTCAAGGCGTTCGTTAATTCTGGAAATAGGGCATTCGGAAAGGATATGGCCCACTGAAAGTGAGGTATTGCAATTTTCACATCTGGCTGGGTCTGTTCGTTCATAGTAGTGTCTAGTGTTAAAAATAGTTTTATTGACCCTAAGGCGGGCTAAAAAAATACAGTCAGCTCTGGTAAAAAGTTTGTTGTAGTTTGGTCTAATGCCGGATGGATTGACAGAACGTAGAAACACTTCTGAGTGATTCCACTGATCGCGAACCATAGCAGCACTAATGGACTTATATGGTGACGTGATAGACTTTGGGAAGCAGGGAGGTTCAGATATACGCGGTTGGTGAAGGGCGCGTTTGGCTATTTCGTCCGCTCTCTCATTACCCTCAATACCAATGTGCGAGGGAATCCAAAGAATGGTCAACTTAGTTCTGCAAACTGGTGGTAATACGTAGTCAAATATGCCCTTGCGGTTGACGCTTATAGACTTGACAACACTAAGACTGTCAGTGCAAATTAATGTCTTTCCCGGTAGACCTGAGGCAAAAGTCATAGCAGATATGACAGCAGCCAGTTCCGCAGAAAAAACGCCTATTCTGTCCGGCAATCGTTTTTCGCTTATGGTCTCGAAAGTGGTGGCAGAAACATACTTTACGACGGCAAAAGCTGTGTTAATTCCATCAAAAGACCCATCCGTGTACAGGGTCGTCTGTGGGCCGAAAGATGCAATCCTTTCAGCTAAGAGAGACCTGAAAACGGCGGGACTCGTAATGTCCTTACCATAAGCGCTAAGGCTATAATCAATGAGCACGTTACGGTCAGAATAAGTACGTTCAGAGGGTCTTTGCGGAATAATGATATTGAAATCCGAAAGAAGTCGCAGGATATTAACTATGGACGAGTTACCATTTGGAGATGAAATGTGATTCCAAAATAGCTCGTGAAGCCCATCACATGGCAGGGTGATTGCCCTGGAAGCCAAATTTATGGAGAATTTTTCGAGAAGTGTGTAAAAGCGAGAAAATCTTCCCTCAACCCTTAAAGAGTCGATAGGCGTAGCTCTCAAAAGGCCAGTTGCAGTCCTAAAGCATTTGTTAGTTGCAACGTCGATCTTACTCATATTGGTCTTAGAAGACCATCCGTATATAGTGATCCCATGGGACAAAACTCCGGTTACAAGAGACCTGCAAATGTCGACAGCAATGTCCAAATGTGGGCCCTTTTTCCTAGAACAAATAAGACGTAGCAAATTGTTGATTTTACCAAGTTTGGAAATGAGAAACGCGATATGCTCAGTCCATAAAAGATTTTTCGTAAATATTATACCTAAGATTCGCATTCGAGAAACCACTCGTACAATTTCTCTGCCAAAAGAAACAGCATTCGATTGGCATAATCTTCGTCTGCAAACGTGTAGTATATCAGTTTTGTTGTAAGGGATGGTCGCGCCTACATTATCGGCCCAATGCTGAATACATAAGTCCAGATTGGCCAGATTAGATCGAACTTCTTCGGGAGTGCCGGACGAAACGGCAAAAATATTGTCAGCGTATATTCCTACAAAGTCAATACCTGCAAAATTTTCCAAAGCCCTAGCTAGGGTGTTAGCATAGATGTTATATAAAACCACTGAGAGTGGAGAACCTTGTGGTATTCCATTCTCCAGGTCAAAAAACTCCGAGTAGTATCCATCAATTTTAACTATCATCCGACGATTTGTTAGAAAAGAAGAAAGCAATTTAAGTATACTACGGTTTACACCCCAGCTATTCAGCTCTATGATGATAGGAGTCAAGGTCACACGATCAAATGCCTTTTCTATATCAGCAGATAAAACTAATGAGTGTCTTCTCGACGACAAGTTCCTTTTCAAAACATCCTCTAACTGATGGCAGAGGCTACCCACTCCGTGTCCCGGTAAGAAAGCATGTTGTATTTTAGAGAAATTGTGCAGGGTATGTTTAAAGAAACGCTTCGCCAAGATTTTCTCCAGAATTTTCGAGAGGATGGGCAAGAGAGAAATAGGCCTATAACCTTCAAGATGGCAGGGGTTTTTGCCCTGTTTAGGAATGGGCAATAAAACGGCTGTTTTCCAGTTGTGTGGGAAGGTGCTTGAAATAATTATGTTGCTGTAAAGCCGGCACAGCCGTTCTTTAATGATAATAGGCGCATTCCTCACCATTGGATAGGAAAGTTTATCCAATGAGGGAGATGACCCCTTAAGAGTCGCCAGAATCTCATCAAGTTCCAAAACATCAACAGGTTCAATTAAACCAGGAAAAAGATCGACAGAGGATGGCAAGGTTAAGATATTCAAATTATGTTTGGATGCAATTATTTCGGAGCCAAAAGCATTATCAGAACACAAGGAGCTCCAATAAGAGGCAAATTCTGAAGCTATTTCGCGTGGATTGGAAATAATTCTCCCGGAAGAGGAAAGGGTAGAAAAAGAGGCCGATCTAGATATCCGTAAATTGTTTACTCTATTCCAAAGAACTCTGCAGTCTAGGAAGGGATTCAGTGAGTTAAGAAAGTTAGTCCAAGTATGCCTCTTAGCAATCTTGCACTCTCTCTTAACCATGGCACATGACCTCCTGTAGATCAAACCATTTTCCTGAGAACGGTGTATCTTAAATTTCCTCCACGCTTGTTGTCTAATGTAAATTAGTCTCGAGATAGTACCATTAAACCATACTGGCGTATTTTTCCTCGAAGGCTTTCTGCTCATTGGGATAGACTCATTGGCGGCCTTACGGAAAAGACGACCAATTTGTGCAGCTTCTCTATTAACATTGCTTGACTCCTCAAAAGATCCAATAAATTGAATGAGTTTAGACTGAAATAAGGCCCAATCAGCATTTTTAAGAACAAATTGTGGAATAAACAATTTTTCGTGTTCTAAAGTGTTGTCATGGATCAAAATAGGATAGTGGTCGCCAACCTCTGGCATATCCAAGCAAGACCAAGTGAGATGTGGGGCCAAGTCAGCACTGGACATTGAAACATCAATGGCCGTAAGTGTATGTCGAGTGCTAAGAAATGTTGGAGACCCGTCATTCAAAATGACGAGCCCCCTATCCTCAGCAAAGTCCAACCAGAGATTACCCATATGGGAGTCGGAGGAGGACCCCCAGACTGTACTTTGGGCATTAAAATCTCCAACTAACAAATGATGAACGTTACTTGGCAGATCAAATTGATTCCCGAAATTATCCCGAAGAACGACGTCATGTTCTTTGTATATGTTAGTAATCATAAGAGGGTGACCACAATCAATAGTCACTGATTGAGATAGTAAACTGTCAGTGGATTTACTATGTGAAGAAACATTCAAGCCATTACTTACGAGAATAGCAATACCTGCTTTCGCATAATTGTAGTCCTTGTTATGATGAAATGCCTTAAATCCTGGTAAATTTAGAAAATGATAATTCCTATCAGTGATGTGAGTTTCTTGTAGAACAATTACATTAGGTTTGTGTTTAGCGACAAGAATCTCCAAGGCAAACTTATGACACAAGAAGCCCTGGATATTCCATTGAAGTAGCTTGACATTCAGTTTAGACATAGACATGAAAATGAAAGAATAAAAATATAATAACGGAATTAGTAATTATATTAAGTAAAATTATGACTTAGAGTTAGATGATTTAGCTGCAGTTCTTCTATACGTTTCCGGGGTGATGAGAACATTTAAGTCTGGGAACTTTTTATATGCTTGGCTGCATGGAGACATTTCGGCATCCAGGGCGCTAGGGGCATCCCGTAAAGGAGAGGCCGATAGATTGTCAGAGATTTCCTGGTCCATTTGTATGTCGGTTTCAGCGTTATGAGAGATTGAGAAGGTAGTAGTTTGCTTAGTATTTGTTGAGTACAATTTGTTGTTGTTCTTTGGTTGAGTTTTATTATCTTTAGTAGTTGATATTGTTGTGTTTTTAAGATGTGAAATGGATGGTGGTTTTATGTTATTTGTGAGGGCTGATTGTTGTTGTTTTAGATTTTCGATTAATTTAGTGTTGTTTTGGGATGTTGAGTTAGAATATAGTGAAGTTTGTTTATTTGTTGTGTTTTCAATTGAAGGTGTGAGGGATGTTATTATTGTGGAAGATTGTGGCGGTGGAGAAGAGATGTTGTCTTCAGTAGGAGGTGGCGGTGATGAAGAATTATTTGGTGCAGGAGAAGTATTGTTGCCGCTGACAACTTGTGCGAATGTAGCTTTTGGTATGTGTGGTGTGATGAGATAAGCTGAGGGATTAGAGTTAAATATTTTCCACGCATCACGTACAGTGCAACGGTTGTCCAATTTAATTTTGTTGACTGATTTATGTTTCAAAAAGGTAGAACATTTTGGGTCGTTTGAGCTATGAGTGTCGATGTTGCAGTTAACGCAGAATTTCCTTTCACAAGTGTCGTGTGGTGGCGGCTGAGCACATTCTGCGCATAGAGCAATCCGTTTGCAGTAATTCTTGGTATGCCCAAGTTTTTGGCAGTTTCTGCATTTAAGAGGATTTGGAATATGTTCATGAACAGTGCACATAGTATAACCGATCTTTAAGCGTAGCGGTCTATGGATGTTGTTAAAGGTGATGACAGCAGCTCCTGTGTCCACAGGTTTTCCGTTTTCCATTTTCTTAATTTTTCTGAGATCAGCAATAAGTCCTGGGTACTTAAAGTTTATTTCATTTATTAGTTCCTCTTCAGTGTAATTGATTATTTTCTCATAGAAAATTTTTCCATAGGAGCAGTTGAGTTTACTGTGTAAAGCAATTTTTACAGGGACGATGTCAATGAGTTTGGCGCCTATAAATTTTTGTGCTGCTTTTAAACTGTTAGCTTTGATTAATAAATCGCCACTCTTCAATTCCGTAACCTCACTATATTCTTTGGATATATAGTCTAATCCTCTTCCGATTTGGAAAATATTGTATGACCCAAGAGGTTTAGGTTCACTTTGTTTTTCATTTGAAACAGCAGATGCTACGAGATATCTTGGAAGATGATCATAGTTTTGTAGATCAGAAGATGAGGATGGCATTTCCTCAAAGTCAGATTGAATACGTTTGTTCGGTTTTTTCCTTTTCTTATCATTGGGATAGTCCAGTGATAAAACACTGAACTGGTTGTAATTCGGGGGGTGAACCCCGTTCATGTTTAATAGTTTCAAAAAACTTTTTTATTATTTGTTAATAAGTTTATAAACAGTCTCAAAAAAAAATTATATAAGAAATAAAGAAAGCAAGAGAAGCCGAAAACACGTGTAATCTGCGCTTATTAACCACAAAACTCGAATAGCGGTAAATTGAGAGAGCGAATACGATGTTCACGCGGCGGTTGCCCATACAAGACTGAAACTCAAAATATAAAAAAAAAAAAAAAAAAAAAAAAAAAAAAAAAACTATAAGTGTTGAGTCTTATATAGGTGTATAGTTTTGATATTCATAACGAAAATTTAAATGTGATATTTATATTTTCCCTTTTCTTCGTTAATGTCAATGTTTATTTATTTATTTATTTATTTATTCATTTATTAAGCTTATAGTAAATATAAGTTTAATAATCTTAATAGGACAAGCTTGGCAGCTATGGCCATCAGCTTAAAGTGTATATATATATGTACAATGGGTTTAATAATAGATTTGGTGCGCAAAAGATTTAAGTATATATACATGTATGTACAATGGCTTAAATAATAGATTTTGTGTGCGAAAATAAAAGTATGTCTATATTAAAATTAATTAAATAATAGCTTTGGTGTGGGGTCAATGTTTAAGAATGGGAAATTGAACCTAATGTAATGTAATGATAAAAAACAACCATCCCAACTAACGTACAGTCAATTTTGATAGCCCAACAAAAATTATCTGTTTGTGTAATTCTTTCAAATAAATATTATATAACGAATAATAACCAATGCTAAATATGTGAAGATTAATAATATAGAAAAATGTCTCGAACCAAATATAAATGCAGAATTACTAGTTACAACGAGTGTTTGAATTTAAAAGCTGATGTTGATATGATAGCATGGAAATGAATATTGTGGTCCCACTTACACAATTACAAGAGTTAAAAAATTAAAAGAAAATGGAATATATGTCTATTATGTAATGCCATGCCAACTAAAATATTCAATATAGCTGGACTGTGTTAAGGATTTCTTCACTGCTTAAAAGAACTGTTACTGAGTTGACCCAAAAATCGACTCGTTTCGGAGCATATATGCAATTGTCCTGGGAACGTTGTAATAATGTTTCCACCTTTAGGCGGAGCACCAGTACAAATGTTACAGACATGTATATAAAAAGGTAGTTAAGAAAAGCTGATGATCCACAAAAATATGGACATTTAGAACATATAGGGTCAAATAGATATAAGAAAAAAATCTGACAATGACACTACGATCATATTGTACATACTCAATCAAAATAAAATAAGCTGCTGCAATAACAGAGTAAATCCAAAATTTAAGTGAGAACAGTTGTGTAATCGAGCTCAAAGTTAATGAGTGAATTATACAAAGATAAGACCATACTAAACGATCAACCAGCAGAATATAAACAATTCGACTCAATTAAGTTGAAGTTGAAAACAACTGCTATTGAGGAGTTGTTATCGATAATAACCAAATTGAAATTTCGAGTTGTAAACCGTAATAGAGGCATTATTAATAGGTTAAGCAAAATGTCAAACAAAGCAAATGTGGTGCAATTTTTAAAAAAAATTTAAAAACCGCACTTTGCGAATCCTGCGTTAAATCACAATCACAACATTTTTCATATATTTTCTACACATAACACCAAACCATTCAAGATATCGCCGAAGGAATTTAAGGGTCTATGGATAAAATATTAATTAATAAAATATTCGAAAAATTACACATAACTGATATTATTTTATTATACTAAATAGTACAATTTATTGTAATTAAAAGTTCCAATTTATTATTCCAAAAAGTATAATTTATTGTACAAAAAAAATAGTTTTATTGTACCAAATAGTAAAATTGATTGTAACAAAAACTACATTTATTGTACTAAATAGTCCAATTTAGTACATTTTGTTGTACCAAAAAATTGTTTTATTGTTTTGAAAAGTACTATAATTGTATTAAAAGGTACTTTTTTGTACCGTTAGTACATTTTATTGTACCAAAAATTGTTTTTCTGTTTCAAATTCAAATTTCACGTACCAAAAGGTAAAATAATTGTTCTAAAAGGTACTTTTACTGTACCAAAAAGTACTTTTATTATACCAACTAGTACAATTTACTGTGCCAAAAATTTGTTCTTTTTTTGTTCCAAATTGTGCAATTCATTGTACCAAAATGTACAATAATTGTACAAAAATGTACAATAATTGTACCAAAATGTACAATAATTGTACCAAAATGTACTTATGTTGTTGTTCTGCTCTACCAAAAAGCAATAACTACATTTTGCTTCTCTCACACGCGCAAAAATAACAGCACTGACTGTCACTCTTTACTGACTTATAGTGTAGTTATTATTATTCTCGACGTTTTTTTATTCTGTTTCTCTTAATTAATAACAATCGTTATCTTTGAAAAGACTAAACTCTTGTTTGGGTTTCGTTGAAGTCTCGACTTTGTATGTTTTATAATGTTTTTTTTAGGAGTTGCGTGTGTTAATAGAAATATTAAAACTTTTGGTCACACCCGTCACATCACAAATTAAAAACGTTTAATAAAATTTTACTTTTTATAATTATCCCTTGATATTTTTTAACAATAAAAAAGTAAGAGCGTTTAAGTAATAGCGAAAATTTTCGGACATCCATTTCGAGTATAATAGAAAGCGACAACAAAAGAAAAAACTTAAAGCAAATAAAGAAAAATATGAACTGAATTAATATTTAGAGAGAAAGGAATAGAAAAATAAGAGATTCTAAGATAATGAAGATGGATACAAGGTGATTGGAACAAAGTGAACAAATTAGCAGACAAATCAACCATGTCTTAAACAATTACACTAGTTTACAGTCATTTTGCTGCAGAGTTCTAAATAATTTTTTTCTATAGATTTCGGCCTCCAAAACACGAATATGAGATTAAAAATTTTTCCTCCGATTAGTTTTCAAGATATGAATTTTTGAATTATTTTGCAAATTTTTTATGAGATGCATCAGCTTATTGGAGGATAATTCGTAAACGCATCCAACGATTTGAACAAGCTTTTGACATCGGTTAGGTAGTTCTAAAGGTAGGAGCATTTAAAGTTTAAAAAACTATTTTTTTTTGCAAAAATCACTGTTTTAAATTGATAAAAAAATTTATTAAAAATATTAATCGCAAAAATTAATCCAATTTCATAAATTGAGTATAAAGATTGGACTTTTCCGAGGAAACCAAGCCATCATATATAAAAATTGGGTGATAAGAGGGAGAGTTACACGTTATTAAAGAGGACACTACAAATGGTAAATTTTTAGATTTTAATCATATCACGGTAGACTTAAAGCTAAACTTTACGTTGCATGAAAATTACGATAAAAAGTGGAAATGCCACTGTATTCTGGGCTGATCATGCATCACGAAAATGTTTAATTTGAAATCTTAGCTGATCATTTTTAGAAAATATCGATATCTTCCATTTCTGCCGACTGGACCAAAAGTCTTTTTACTTTTTAAACGATGACAGTAAAAAACTGGACCAATGAAGTAAAAACTGTTTATTTATTATAAAAGTATACAAACAAGGATTCTTGTATGATCATTGATTATTTTGACATTGCTTCAATTTGGAGGCTTGAAGTGCATTTTAAATCTATATTTTTAAAAAAAATCTATATTTTTTATTTTTAAATCATATTACGAGTATATACATATATTGCAATTAAAATAATCAATGATCATACAAGATTCCCTGTTTGTATACTTTGATAATAAATAAACAGTTCATTCGTTGACAGGCAGTTGCCAAGTAAACATCGTGTTTTCTTACGAGCGGTTAACTATCTAGCGTCATATTGTTAACGGTTCTTTTTTGGTATTCTTTTTTGTCAGTCATTTCTTTTGACAAATTTTTCACTTTATTGGTCACGCGAAAAAGGAACATATTATTGGATTGGAATCGGAATAATTTTCGTAACCATGGATGGGGATGAGTCCCCATACAGGAACAGGTTTAAAGACCTGGACCCGTCTAACGGGAGAAACAAAAAAGCGAAGATTAAGAGGCAACGAATAGAAGATGTAGAAGCAACTTTAAATCATGACGTCATTGATGATCGCCATCTTCCGCGTTATTTAGTAGCAACTGCCCTTCCAGAAAATGCAGCAACAGAACCAAAGATGCTTTCTTCATATAATGTTTTCCAGATAGGCAAAGGTCTGGACTACATATCAACAGATCACTTAGATGTAACCGAAATGCGAAATGGAGACTTAATGATTAAGACTAAAGATTTTAAAACAACACAAAAATTCATTAAAGCGAAATATATAGATCTGGTACCAGTGAAGATAACATTCCATAACAGTCTCAATTCCACTCTGGGCAGAATTTATTCCCGACGTATAATAAATATGTCACAAGATGAACTAACTTCTGGTGTCGTAGGAGCTAAAAACCCAAACGTTACGGACATCAAACATATCTTAAAGCGAAATGGTGAGAACTTTGTGCCCACTGGAGCAGCAATTGTAACATTTAATAGTTTGACAAGACCCGAAAGAATAAATGTTGGCTGGGAAAAATGTGTAGTCTCAGAACATATTACTAATCCTATGCGTTGCATCAATTGCCAAAAATTGGGACATACCAAAAACAGGTGCAAAAATATTGCTTTATGTGGAGAATGTGGTGAAATAAACCCGCCACATGAAAAATGTTGCCGAAAATTTTGTGTAAACTGCAATAATGATACTCACACATCATATTCCACGATATGCCCCAGCTTTATTAAGCACAAATCTGTCAACAAGATAAAAGCTGATCGTCGGTGCACTATACGAGAAGCATGGAAAGTTTTTAATGATAATCCATCTATACATACGATCCAACCATTCCAAAAGAAACCTACATTTTCGGATGTTGTACGAAGTAATCAAAGTGAAAAAACTCAAAACCAAGAATCCAATAGTAAATTGAATGACTCAATTGTAACCAAAATGACATCCACAAAATCAACCAACCTATCTGAAACAAGCACCTTAATAACAAATGAATTATCTCCAACCATCGATTTAACTACACAAGATGAAAATAAAACTAACCAAACACCGAAAGAAAACACTTGCAACGAGCAACAATCAATGAAAAAAATAAAACATCTAACGAACTTAAATAAAAACACACATCAAAATAATGAAGAGCAGAACAATCTAATTTTAAATACAATATCAATGGAGGATGAAATGGACCTCGCTATGTCAATTTCATCGGATTTTAAGACCCCACCCAGAAGTCCAATTAGTAATCTTTATGAGAAGTATACTAACTTAGAAGTATTAATAACACCGGAAACTTTAAGGAAAACAATGCCGCAATCTCATAAAGAATAATATTATTAACGTTTTATGTATTTTTGTATCATATTATTTATCTTATTATGGATATCGGCTTTAATATTAGAATTCTTTAATGGAATGTTCAGGGTTTCACCGCCCACAAATACGCATTGGAATCTTTGGTTGCCAAACATAAACCTAGTATAATAGCGCTACAGGAAACGCATGTCATTGAAAGAAATAAAAATATGTTGCATCTACCAGGCTACAAGATATACCATCATAACAAGAATTATCAGTACGCTAAAGCTGGAATCATGCTCCTGATTCGTAACAGCATTCAAGTGGATCAACACATTACATCATGTGGGGACCTTCTTTATCAAACAGTCGTGTTAAGAGGAAATATGAGAATTCATGTGACTAACATTTACCGAGAAGTGGATGTAAACATTACTACCAACATAATTTCATCTCTTAATATCAACAATAATGATCATCACCTTGTGTTGGGCGACTTTAATTCTCAAAACCCTATTTGGGGGTCTCAAACCCTGTCACCTGCTGGTGCCCTATGGGAACGGTTTGCCGATGATATGGGCTTTATATTTCTAAATGATGGTTCCCCTACGTTGTTAAGTACTAGAGGTACACTCACATCGGTGGACGTTTCAATGGCCAGCGCTGATATAGCCCCTCTTTTTGAGTGGATGACTCTGGACATGCCTGAAGTAGGTGATCACTTTCCAATAATTATAACTGATAACAAGACACAGCAGAAAAAGCGATTTCATCCCAGGTTTTTGACTGAGAAAGCTAATTGGCAAGCATTTCAGCTTAGAATTAACAACATCACTTCTCAATATACGGAATCCACAAATATAAACAAAGAGGCGGCTCAGATTAAGAGGATTATTCGTAAAGCAGCTAATGAAACAATAAAACAAACAACAAGACCAAAGAATAACAACTCCCCAGCATGGTTCAACTCATATATTGCAATGTTAGTAATGCTTAAAGTGAAAGCTTGGAATATTTTTACAAGGCATAGGAGTAAAGCTAACTCCATCAATTATAGGCGAGCCTGCGCTAAAGTTAAATACGAATCCTTGATAGCCAAGCGGAAAACATGGGAAAATTTCTTGAATTCACTAAACCCAATGCTCGACATCAGAGTTTTATGGAGCAGAATCAGGAGTATCAGGACAGAGAAAATGCATAATTTTCCTTCAATTATAGAAAACAACACTGTAATGAACAATGCAGTCGATATTGCCAACAAATTTGCTTTAGTTTGGAGTTCAATTGGATCTGATGCAAGGTTCGATAAAAATATTACAAATCGTAAGAACAATTATTTTGAATGTTTAAACCTAATAAATGACCCAACTAATAGTCTGTTGTGTGCTGATGTCACAATTGAGGAGCTAAACGAGGTTTTAAAAAATACTAAAGGAACTACACCATCGTTGGACAGGATAACCTATTCTATGGTTAAAAATACTCCGCTTGCCATGAAATTGAGACTAGCTAAGCTGTACAGCAATATACTGAGAACTGGTATCTTTCCACATGATTGGAAGGCAGCTCTCCTGGCTCCTATTCCTAAACCCCAAAAAAATCCAAATAAAATTGATGGATATCGTCCTATTTCACTGATACCTGTCTTATCGAAAATTTTTGAAAAAATAATATCAATTCGTTTATGGAAATATTGTAAGGACCAAATATCATCCAATCATCATGCTTTTTTACCCAAACGCGGAGTGCATACATTGTGCCATGAACTTGAATCAAGACTTCGGATGAATTTATCCAGAAACAGGCATAGTGCCATTTTGTCAGAGGATATCGAAAAGGCTTTTGACCGTGTGGTTTCCGTATTTGTGGTGGATGAATTAAAGGAATTGGGTGTGCCTCTTATGATGATGAAGTTGATCTTTTCATTTCTTTCTAACCGGAAAATAATGGTAAAGGTTGATGGACATCTTTCGCAACAGAAACCTTTAGACAATGGAGTTCCTCAGGGATCACCATTGTCTGTCTTTTTGTTTACCCTGTATGCGAACTCTTTAGCGAAAACTATTGAGAGTATACCTGGAATAGATTACGTGGGTGTATATGCAGATAATATTTTTGCCGTTGCGTCTGGGTCAGCAAGTGATGTTTCAACGAAACTTAATATTGTAAACTATGAAATACAGAAATGGGCAAAAGTACGTGGAGCTGTTGTACCCGAAGATAAATCCGAAATTTTACATGTTTGCAGAAGGAGAAAGTGCGATGCAGTTAATTTGTTACTTGGAAATACGGTAATTCTACTGAAAACAAATATGAGAATACTTGGGCTTTACTTTGCAAAAAATCTATTGTGGAATAATCATATTAAATACTTAAAGGAAAAATTAAGCAGGATAGCAGATTATTTATCCTGCTTAATTTTTCCTTTAAGTATTAAGTTAATATGCTCGAAAAAAAAGGGACCACATATAGACACCGGAATTGAAATCTGCTCATCCTTGGTATATGGTTTAGTTCAACATTGTGTAACTATTTATGGCTGGACAAACAAAACTAATATGAAAAAAATAGATGTGGCGATGAACAACTGCTTCCGTACGGCTTCGGGGTTGCTAAGAGCCACACCTCTGGAGTCTCTGAGAAGTGAATGTAAAATGAAAGATTTCTCTGCAGTTCTACACGCAAGATCAGTGAACCTTGCAGCTAAAGCTATAACGGATCCTAAGGATGGACTTCATCGACTATTTTGGTTTATTATAGATGACACACCTTGAAAACTTCCTGTGCAGCACGGCGTATTGTTTATATGTTAATTAAACTTGGCATACCGTTACCTGATAAACCTACTATATATCCTGATTTTCATAATATGGTGAAAATTGATAAAAGTTTAGCTGTGTACAATAAGTACACCACTAGTCATGAATTTATTAAAACTTTGGTGACTGAGAAAATTTCAACATATTCCCCGGAAATGGTGCTTTACACAGATGGATCGTATAAAAATGGAATTACTGGCTATGCGGTTATTCAGCAAACAGAATACTCTCATTATACTACGATTAAACAAGGTCTTTTGCCGGAATTTTCTGGAATATTTTTGGCCGAGTTAGAAGCTATTCGTTCTGCAATTTTTTTTGCAGCCAAGCTTAAATTGAGGGCGATAATATGTACTGACAGTCTTAGTGTTGTAACCGCTCTTCTACACGATAAAAACGATATGTTTAACAACATTTTCAATAATCCAAGCATAACGAAACCCGTCCAAATTCTGTGGGTACCATCCCATGTTGGCATTGGAGGTAATGAGTTTGCAGATAGTGCCGCTAAAGAAGTTATTACAAAGCCTATGATTTCGGAGATTCCTTGTTTTCATCGTGTTATCACTAATACATATACGGCCTTAAGGAGGGAAAAACAGCAACACCAATGGGAACAATCGACGAGTTTTCTGCGGTCACACAGTGTGCTCTCTGTTAGACCTAAATACCACCGGAATTATACAAGAAGTCAATGCATTTTATTAGCACGCCTGAGAGTTGGGAAAGCATTGTTCAACACGAAACACTACTTTGACAATTCTACTCATTTGCAATGCAATACCTGTAAATGTGACATGGATGTGCGCCATATTTTAGCTGAATGCCCAATATCCCGTCTGGATGAGCCCCTCTCGAGTATTTTAGACTGTTCAAAACCTGGTCAACATGGAAAAATATTGCGGGCCCTGAGAATGCATCAAATTTCTGATATTTAAGCTGATATTTCAATATACATTTCCTTAATTAATTTCATTTCCTTGAATCAAATAATGTAATTTTTGCTTCTGTTACTCATATTTGTATTGTTAACTTTGCTGTAGACTAAATTGAAATACTTATGCGCGCATATGGTCTATGTTACCCTGCGCTTTTTCTTTCTCTGTATTTTATAAATTTATTTATAAAATATATATTCAATAAATAAATAAATAAATAAACAGTTTTTATTTAATTGGTCCAGTTTTTTACTGTCATCGTTTAAATAGTAAAAAGACCTTTGGTCCAGTTGGCAGAAATGGAAAATATCGATATTTTTAAAAAACTGATCAGCTAGGATTTCAAATTAAACATTTTCGTGATGCCTGATCAACCCAGAATACAGTGTCATTTACACTTTTTATCGTAATTTTCATGCAACGTAAAGTTTAGCTTTAAGTCTACTGTGATATGATTAAAATCTAAAAATTTACCATTTGTAGTGTCCTCTTTAATAACGTGTAACTCTCCCTCTTATCACCCATTTTTTATATATGATGGCTTGTTTTCCACGGAAAAGTCCAATCTTTATACTCAATTTATGAAATTGGATTTATTTTTGCGATTAATATTTTTGATAAATTTTTTTATCAATTTAAAACAGTGATTTTTGCACAAAAAAATTAGTTTTTTAAACTTTAAATGCAAAAAAAAAAAATTATTTAGAACTCTGCAGCTGACAAAAAATAAAGATTTGTAAACTGGTGTTATCTACGTCAAAATAATAGTGCGCTTTTGCTGAAATTTTTATAGAAAACAACCTAAAAGTCAAATTTCTTTAAACCTCAAATTCGTAAGGTAAAACCCGTCACAGCCTTGTAATGGCCATTTTGAGCAGATATCGCTTTATTTTTGTTTCTGCTAGTTATGCAGACTTTTTTTTGAATAATATATTTTATATTTTTGAATTATAACGAAAGATAATACCACAGTCACACCCGTCACAATGAATAACCGCCCATATATATATATTTGTCCTTTTAGGACCTTGTATTGGTCAAATAAAATAAATTAATAATTTGAGTCACATTATAATATAAAAAAAAATAATTTTTATTATATCAAATATTTATTTTGTTCAATATAATGGAATAGTAAACTGTCTAATATGGCTAAACAAATTTCCATTTAATTTTTGTCCATTTTGAAACAAATAACAAATTTCCATGATGCGTGAATTCGGTTGGCCAGCAAAGTTGATGTAAACAAATCGATGTGGTGAACGAATTAAGGGGGAAAAGTTAATTTACGATATGGGGAATTTTCCAGCAAGAGAATTTTGAAAAAAAAAAATAATTCCCGGTAGGGGACAAGGAAGGGCATAGACTCAACATTGTTCAACCAGCCAAAAATAAAAAATATTTTCCCATACAGTCATTGTTTCGATAAAAGAGCCACACTGGTTGCCTCCATCCACCACCATCGTGGTAGATCCGCAAAATATTCGTGGAGAACCGACTCTATTGCTGCGTTAGAGTTAATAACTTATGAATACTGTAAGTGAAAAGGAAAAAACATAACCACGCTTTTATCACCGGAAAATGAGCTACGGCGCTTAATACTGCTGTATGAAAAAGAGAAGCGTTTATCACCAAAGACTTTGTGAAAACCGCCAATTTGTTTTCAATGATAAATACCAGTTTGTTGTTACTGATATATGAACAACTTTGTGAAAGTAGCAATTGAACCGTTAATGATTAAAATAAATGTAAATGCTACGTACATATTGACTACTTAAAATGTACAGCTTATTTAATAATAATAATGTTAAGTAGTTTATAAATAACTAGTACCAGTACATTTATATATTAAATTGTATAAAAAAAATATATTAGCTATGGTTTTGTTCCTCTTGACAGTTGTAACAATTGTCTCTTTTTGTAAATTGACAATTTCAAAATTTTTATGATGGTCCAAAAGAAAACAAAATAAAAATAAGATGAGTTGAGTTTTTAATATGAAATGAAATTACCAATAGATCCAATAGTCTATTACAACATAAAGTTAATATATGAAATAAATGTATGTCCTTAATAAATTTCAGATTTAATTCAATTTTATTTTTATAGCTGTTATATCTGATTATCTAAAATGTTAACGATCAGCTTCTATGATGGGAATGTGATATGTGTTTTGATTGAATGCGATTTATTTGAAAAGTGTATGTTTATGAACTTTTCACTTAGAAGCTAATAAGTAATCTTATAAGCTAGGGGTGCATTTTGTCCCATGTAATTATAGATTTCCCACCTCTGCCTCTAACTCTTTTACTACTTACTTTTAGCAGACCCACATTTGTTTACAATATAAAAATGAAACCATTTTGTTTAAATCTTAAGAACTTTGTACAATTATGAACAAATTTTAATGTCAAGTGCTGTATCACACCAAACCATAAAAACTTATCTTATGATAGAAGACAAAGTGCAACAATGCAATTATGTTTTTCTCAAATGAAATACTACAGAACATATTTCTCTATTAAATCAATGGAGTTAACAAAAAAAGTTTTCTCCGTATTTCAGAGCAAGAAACGTACATTTTACAATTTTTAACGACAAATGTCGTCGTATACATATATGTATAGCATAACTATGAAACAAAATTTACTATTATATCAGCTAAGAAAACATTAGACTAAGAAAAATATATAATATTAAGAATATTATGTGAATAAGATGACAGCGAACATGTACACGTATCTCAAAAACACACACAATAAATTCACATATCATTTGGCCATGAATTCTCTTTACAGGATGAAAATACAGTGAGTGAAATTGCTGATGCACAGAGTCAAGCGGATGAAAATGACAAAGAAACGGCAGCAGATGATAATACTAATAGTAATGATAATGATGAAGCTATTGGCGCCGATGAAGACGATGAAGCTGAAGAGGACAGTAATGATTCCAATGAAAATGTAAGTAGCTACAAATAGGCTAAAAGTAAAAGTTATCAAGTTATCAATTTAAGCAGTAGCTAGAACGGACGATATTTGTTGTACTTTATTCGCAGACACTCTGTGTACAATAATATATTAATTAATGTTTAGTTTATTTAATAAATCTTTGAGCTTTAGTTCACTGTGTTAACTTACAATACTTTTCTATATTCATAATTTGTTTTAAAGCAGTTTGGCGGAGGATTCCTAAAAAGCAAATGGGAAACGGATACCACAACACAGAATTTGGGTGAGTGTATATTTTTCTTAGAAGTTTGTTTAATAAGTGTATTTATTATTGATTTGTTACATTTAAAACAGCGCGTTTGGATGGCACCAGCAAGCTGAACTCAAAACGTAAACAAACAATGGAGGAGTATTTACAGATGGATGACTGGCAACCTGCCCCCAGTACTGCAAAGGGCAAAAAGAGAGTAAGTGCAATTTTTTGTTTGCGTACTTATTTGTTAAGAAATAGTGTCACAATAATTATGCTAACAGTATAAATAAAGAATTTATATTATTTCTGTATTATACAAATACTAAAGTCAAGGGTGGCCGATGTTAAATTTAGAATTTAAACCCTACCGTTATTTTAAACAGATGGCAAACTATTGATCAGTCTAAAAAAACTTCACAGCTATATAATTTAAAATTTGTTGGTACATTTACTGATATAGGATACGGACAAAAGTTTTTTAAGTAATCAAAAAATTATTGTGGAAATATTGATATTGAAATTTTTTTATCAGTTTAATTTTTATATTTGTATATCCTTCCAATTCCTATCATCTTTCACGATTGTTTATATCCTTCCTTCATTTACAGGTTCGTTGGGCCGATATCGAAGAAAAACGTGAACAAGAAAAAATGCGTGCTGTAGGCTTTGTTGTTGGGCAAACAGATTGGAAGCGCATGATGGATCCTAATGCTGCTAGACGTGCTTTAAATAAAACAAAGTACATTGAGCGAGTCAATAAAAATCGTCGTTAAATTCCAACACAAAAGTTCGCATGTGTATGTTCGCATTTCTATTTAAGTCGTAGAAAAACAAAATTTTAATTTTAAATAGCGTTCATTGATTTTCTTGAGTTTAATTTTGTATTAACAATTTCTTGATTTTGATTATTTTATTGACACATTTATTTGAATTGTTTGGACATTTTATAATAAGTGCGATATTTATTGCATCATAATTAAGCATTAAAAAGAATTTTAAAAAAATATCCATAAATACATTTGAATTAGCTATTAGAGCTATAAATGCAAGGTGATCTATTCCAAATTGTTGTGTGTTTTATTTATTTGTCTTTGGAATTAAAATTAGGTACCAGCTCTAGTGTCATGTTCACTGGTAAACATTCTTGGTATCTCCAGTACAAATGTGCAAGTTTTATTAAATCGTGGAAAACCAATTACAATTTAGGTCATCTATAAAACCTTGCCCTAAGTATCTTAGTCTGTCACGGGCTAAAGCGGTGCGGCTACAAAGAAGATGGAAATATCCCATTTGTCTGTCAGGTGCCTGATATTGCAGTGGCCAGTGCGAATCTAACAGTTATACAGTCGGGTTAGGAGATCCAACTTCTGGAAATTTTTTTTCACATCCAATTCTCCACTAATCCAAAAAGCTAACAAATGGGCGGGTGAACATTTCTCAGAGAGTCATTATATGACATAGTACAACTTCCTCTGGCCAATTAGTCTGCTGATTCAATCACAGGGATCTCTGAATGTCCAGGAATTCAACAGAGGCTGATATCCAGAGTCTTTAACCTTTGTAATAATAAAATAGTTTTGCTGCAGGTCCTCGCTGTATAAAACAGCTCTAGTTCCATGTTCATCTTCGATTCGTCAGTAAAGACAGTAATGGAGTTAGCATAAGGTTTCCCGACGTAATTCCATTCCGATTTTTTTTCGAATTTTAACGTTTATTTACGGAAATCGACAGGTTCGTCTTAAAAATCAAGAAGAGGTGACACAAAATCCGGTGAATATTGCATCTCAATCCGGCCCACAACCTCTTTCGTGGATGCACCCGGGCAACGTTGTTCTTGATATATTTTTTTTTATCATGAATAGCGGCAGATAGTGAGCGACGAACACTGATGGCTGGGCTAGTCAACCGCCTTCAGATCCTTTACTGCCTATGAAAACACGAGAAAGAAAATGTAACAAACCAAAACCCTCAAATGTTGACGACCCCCGCAAACGCTATAAGGACCATGATTTAAGGATATGCAACTGGAACGTACGGACTCTCTATAGAGAAGGTGTCACTATCCGACTGGCGGATGTCCTAAAAAAATATAAGGCTGACATCACCGCCATCCAGGAGATGAGATGGACAGGACAAGGATGCTCGCGACGTAAAAATTGCGATATCTATTACAGCTGCCTTGCCGAACAGCTCGAATTTTGATGAGGATTTTTAGTTGGCGAAAGACTCTGACATCTTGTCCCGCGGTTCAAACCTGTTAGTGGTCGAATAACCACAATCCTCATCAAGGCGAAATATTTCTAAATCCCGCTGATTTGTGCTCATCCCCCGACGAATGATAAGACGATGAGATTAAAAATGCATTTTACGAGCGCCTAGAGGGAGGTACGGCACTGGCCACGACATTAAAATTGTTCTGGGAGACTTTGATGCAAAATTTCCGACACGTCAGACAACAGGTTTAGGCTGGTTATCTTCGCAGCGGGAAGGATCATGGTAGTGAGTGGAAACAGATTTCAGCACTAAGATATCCACAAGGTAACTTGGCTATCCCCCGATCAAAACACAAAAAATCAAATTGATCATGTGGTAATTGATGGCAGGCATGTATCTAGTGTCATGGGCGTGATACTGCCTCGCATCATTACCTGGTTGCAGCCTAGGTGCGCACAAAATTGAGCAGAGCGAAAAACGCACGTAACTTTACACAAAGAAAGCTGCACATCGCGAAGCTGCAAACCCCAAAGATGGCCACTGACTATTCCAACCAGCTCTCCCAACTTCTACGACACAACGCCTCTGCTTTCGGCGTTCCCGATACACAGTGGCAGCATATTGCGCATTCCATGGCAACCGCCACAACAATTGTGATAGGATATGAAACACGGCACTCAGACGAATGCTGGTACGATGATGAATGTCGCATAGCGTCTGAGGAACAGGATGCTACATATAGGACAACGCTACAGCCAATTGTAAACCAGGCTGTTAGGGAGCGGCACAATGAGACAGTAAAACAGGCGAGACAGCTATTTATGGGAAAAAATACGTCAGATGAAAAAACAGGAGAACAAGAATATAGAGCGATACAGCGATAGAAGTGAGACCCGAAAATTTAATCAGAAAGTAAAAGCAAAAGGCTATGGTAATGGGCTCCCCTCCTGTAAGGACAAGGATGGAAATCTGGTCACAGATACACATAGTGTGCTGCATATATGGAGGCAGGGCACTTGAAGGTATCACGCCAATTGTCGACGAGGGCTTAGATAGCCCACCACCAAATCAAGCCGAAGTAAGAAGAGCAATATCGTGGCTGAAAAATAATAAAGCAACTGGTGCCGATGGATTTCCGGCAGAGCTCTTCAAGTTCCTACGCACGATTTGGCTTAACGATTTAATCTAAGCGTATTATGTCCTGTGCTGAAAAAAGGTGATCCAAGTGTGTGTTCCAACTACCGCGGGATCAGAGTTTTACCCATCGCATATAAGGTCCTGTCAAGTGTGCTATGTTAAAGCCTAAGCCAGTGTTATCCAACTTGATCGGGCCTTATCAGTGTGACTTTAGACCTAGTAAATCAATAACTGACCAGATATTCACACTTCGGCAAATCCTGGAAAAGAACCAGGAGAAACAGATCGACACTTACCATCTTTTCGTCAACTATAAAACTGCCTTCGACAGCCCGATAGGGCAGCAATTATTCGAAGCCATGGCTGAGTTTGGTATTCCAGCGAAGCTGATACGTCTTTGCGGAATGACGCTGAATGACACGAAGTCTTCAGTGAAGATTGGCAAGAACATTACGGAGCCATTCTATACCAGGCGGGGCCTTAAGCAAGGCGACGGCCTATCGTGTGACCAACATAGCGATGGAGATGCGAATGAGGAAATCTGCAGTAAACACGATTGGCACGATATTCAACAATAGCCACATGCTACTCGCGTACGCTGATGACGAAGACATCATCGGTCGAAAACTGCGGGATGTGAATGCAGCTTTCTCAGGTATACAGAAGGAATCAGCGAAAATGGGTCTAAAGGTGAACGAGGACAAAATACTCCATACTATCCACAAAACTTCAGTTGTATCGCACAACTGCTCTTTTAGTTGAATTTTCGCTCATTCTAGTTTTACTCGCGTACACTGATGAGATAGACATCATTGTTCGAAAACTGCGTGATGTGACAGCAGCCTTCTCAAGTATACAGAAGGAATCAACGAAACTGGGTCAAATGGAGAACGTGGACAAAATCCTCCATATTACCCACAAAACTTCCTTTGTATCGCACAACTGCTCTATTAGTTGAATGTTCGCTCATTCTTGTTTAAGTGATAGTTGCTGAAGATGTTTGCTCTGTGCGATGGTAATACTTTTGTCCCTTTTATCTCTAAAATGACACATTATGAAGAATCCCTTTGTATCTATCACAACTACTTTATAAGATGAACATAAAATTTCGCGGAACTAGCTTACGCTGATTGATAAGAATGATGGTGCTAGTTTTATACATTTTTATTTCTGAAAGTACGAAACCAACCACCAACCGTTTACTCTCCACAAACAGGCAAATAATCCCCCTTATTACGTAGTCGATTTTCGGGAGCTGTCGTAGTCGCAGTCGAATTTACTTTTCATTGGTATCATGTAAAACATTCGACGTGAGTGTTATTATAGTAGATTATACTTTGGAGTTTTACTGTTTTTTTGGTCATCCTGTCGCAAAAAACAGCTGATTTGTATGTTGTTTGTTTTTTTTTATTTAAAAAAAAAATAAATAAAAAATACAGGAATTTTTAAAGATGAGAATTGATCATCTTCCGATGAAAAACATGATAGGTACAAGGAACTTATAAGTTTACGTAGACAATTATGACACCGGTCTAACATATTCGCTATTCAAAGTTTCATGTAAGATTTCTGCGGATTTATCTAAAATTTGTATTTAAGTAGTTCTTCCACAGATTTAAAAGCAACTTTAGATTGACAGCAGCAAATATGCGAATCCTCGGTGAAGATTACCAAATAGGGTCTGGCAATGATTGCAATCTGTGCCTTACGCAACATACGATAAGTACTGTGCGTAGATGAATCATTTGCCTTCATGTTACTTCCATCCATCCTTCGAAGTCGCGTGAGAAAATAACAAAATTTGTAATAGAATTCGACATAGTCGTATTTCAGTTTCACAACCGACATCGGCTATGCCATATTTAAAAAACGACAATCAGAATTTCTAATTTTTGTTTTAGAGCATTTATATTTATTTTAATTTATTTTACGCTATTTTTTTTTATTTTGATTGTTTACTATAGATTATTTTGCTATCCATGATTTTAAATAATTTGCATGCATTTTATCCAGTAGTAGTACACATATATAACACTACTTCTGTACGTGTGTTTGCATTTCCGGTTCCTGTTTTCCTTTTGAGACCATTCCCTTTCTGTTTCTATTCCATATGTTTTCCCTTTTCTTTTCCTCTATTAAACATAAACATTATTATTATCTCGTTTGTTCCACCCGTATTCGTGTTATGAATGTCAATGTTAAACAACAAAAACGATAAAGTATGAAAACAAAACGAAACAAATAACTTAATTGTAACGAAAAATACAATACTCACCACACTTGTGAGAGACACACCTCACGTAACCACCTCAACCAGTTGTAGAACAGAGCACCGCAACTCTGTTAAGTCATTTCAGTCGAGTAAAATCTGTCAAACATAACGGTCTTAACGATATAGCAGAGCAAAAAAAAAAAAGTGATAACCACCAAAAAATAAGAAAGAGAGTTTTGAAAGTGCTAACAAAAAAGAAATGAAAGTAAATATGCTGTAATAGCTAAAGAAATTCGTGATAATTTCGAAAAAAATTTAAATTTAAAGGGAAAAGTGGTAAACTCGACTTAGATTATTGAAACGGTTGTGTTTCCAGTAAAGTGTGCAACATAATTCTCAGTGTTAAGTTTAACGAATTTAAACGTGGCCAGTATAAAGCCAATCTTAACGAAATGCTCGAAAGTTGTTAAATTGTTGTGCTCCTTTTTTTGTTGCGCCACCATCGCATCGCGTTTTAGTTGTATTCCCTTTTGTTTACTCTGTTGTGCAACGGCTACCGTGATAACGAAAATAATTTCCAAATTGTTTAGTTCAATTAATAATGGAATCAGTATGTCCAACTCCGTAGTTACATTGTCTTCATTTAATCTATTATTCCTCACACAAGGTATGTAATAACATCATTAGCATGGCCATCATCATTGCCAGCTTCTATCATTGTGGTATTTTACATAACACCATCCAGTCAGTCTACGCTGGATATGCTGTGTTGGTGCTTGTGACATTTCCTCGGTGCTATCCTTTGTGCTGTTTATTTGTCTTCTATTTTGTTGTTTGTTCTTATAACTGCTGGTGCTGCTGTTGCTGCTTCGGTTCCTGTGGCTTTTACAGTCACTACTTCCTTTTCGGTTCCATTCGATGCGAAATAACATAACAAACGACGTCAACAACTGTAAAAGACAGGTCTACTACTAACGGTAACAGTGATAAGCATACATTGCTACAGACAAACACATAACTGTATTATAGGAAGCAGCAGCCGCAGCAGCGGTAACAAATCAAATGTGTCCTGAAAGGAATTCAACTCCATTTAACTTCACCACTCTATTTTTAGGTTATGACTGAAACAAAGTTGCCAAAATTAGATATGTGAAATATTTGCAAATGTTTTTTAAAAGAGACCTTTTTTATTTTTATAGAGTAGCGATTTTTGTATTCTTACACTTAAGTCGGGCAACATCGAACATCTGATAAATAAACATATTCTATGAAAATGTCATATTGATTGCCTTAATTATTACAAATGTTTACTACAAATGTTTAAAAACAACAAACAGTCAAGATAATGAAAACATATACACTTTAAATACTGTTGAGTGTAAATAAAATCTAAAAGGAACAACAAAGGAACAAGAAAACAGTTTAAGGATAAATGATTAAATTTCTTTAATAATTTTTTGAATATTATTCGCGTTATTATTGTGTAAATAAACAATTAAACCTATGGTTTTAGGTTTTTTCTGAGATATTTTATATAAAACCCCTGAAGATGATTGGAAAATAAGGTTTAAATATTGGAGGAACCTTTTTGGCCCAAAGTGTCTAAAAAAAAGATCCCCAAAAATTTTAATTTAAAAAAAATATTGTTTTATGTTAACGTTTTTTATAATATGGCCAAAATAAGAGGAAAACATTAATACGTTTTTTCGATAACTGTCTTAGTTATCGAGTTATCAAACGATAAAAAATGTTTACATTTTTCTAACGCTTTTTGTAGCAGGGTCAAAACAATAGGGAAACATTAAGTCTTTTTGTAGATACTATAACATATCTAGTTAACGACCGATAAAATCGAAATTTCAGGACCGGTGGCAGAGCACCAAAAATGATGAAAAACCGAAATTAAAGAAAAAAGAACAAGAATGCGAATAATCAAATTACCCATTAGAAGACTTGTGTGGCCCTCAGGCACAGTGGACTTAATGGCCGATCTAGCGTCGTTTTATTCAAGCTTCAAAGTGTTTAATTGCGCAAAAATTGTGTTTATATCAATTCGTAATATTTCACTTAACTTATATATCTATATCTATACTAATATTATAAAGATAAGTTGTTTGTTAGTTTGTTTGTTTCTAGGAGGTAATCTTCTTCCGATTTTAAAAATTCTTACACCTACGTTATCCCCAAGATCCTATGGGTTATTCGAAATTTGTACTTTTAGAGCTAAAAAGGCCCAAAAAAGGTATAAAACTGGTACCATCACCCATACCTAACGGCTAAAGGTAGAAACGCAAAAATATATATAAGCTTGTTTTCTACAGAGTGAGAGAGCTGCAAGAAGAAATTTTTGGAAATTTGTACTTTTAGGACCAAAGAAGGGATAAAACTGGTACCATAACCAGGACCAAACGGGTAAAGCTTTAATCGCGTAAATTTATATGAGTATGCTCCCTATAAAACTATAGAGCTGCATGAAGTATTTTTTTTTTAAATGCGTACTTTTACGGCTAAAAATGGCCAAAAGGGATAAAACTAACACCATCTCTCAAACCAAAACCGCTAAAGTTACAATCGGGAAAATCGGTATGGGCTTGCTTAGTATAGAATTAGAGAGTTATATAAAGGGATTTTCCAAAATTTTTACTTTTAGATCCATTAACCGAATGAAATTCGAAATTCGAACTTTTAGGACGAAAAAAGGAAATTGTACCATCTCTCAGACCAAACTGCACAAGGTAGAATCACGAAAATGTTAGTTAAAATCTATTTCATGAAGTAGGTGGGCGGTATTAAGGGATTTTACAAATTTCGAATTTTTTTTATAAAGGTCGAAAAGGGGATAACACTGGTAGAATCTCTTAGATCAGACTGCACAACAGAGAACACGAAATTTATATGTAATTCTTATTTTATTGGGTTGTTGTGCGATTTAAAGGATTTTTTCGAAATTCGTACTTTTAGAGGCACAAGGCCAAGAAAGGGATAAAGTTGGTACCATAATCCAGACCCAATGGCTAAAAAAGGAAAAGCTAATATTGGCTAGAATGTTTATTTTATAGAGTAGTAGTGCGATTCGAATGCATTTTTGAAAACTCTATTGGGGGCAGAATTTTGACCAAACGCTTCATCCAAGAATCAAATTTTTTATGAATATTTATCTAAAATCAGGTGTTTCGCATTAAATAAAACCAATTAGCACCCTAAACAAACGCATCAAGTAATGCTTATGCAATTTAGTGTGATTTTTCCCTAATAAAGTAACTTCAGCTAATAAGGGTTTATTGAATATCTAGAGGGGTAAAATAAACGACCGACCGAAAATAATTTTTTGCTCCTAAAATTTTTCCCAAACATACCTACCCCCTATTTTGATCCCTTCAGGGGGCTCCCTTACCATACCCTGAACATGTTCTAAAAAACCGGTTAACTTAGGTATACCTGAGAATACCAAAGTGTGGGTACTCAAATGAAAGGCATTCGTCTTGGGACGTCTTTAAGACCTGGTAAGGTCACATTCACCTTGAGATCCGGCATCAGAGACCAACTACAAAACGCAGAGTATGTGTATTCATATGAAAGGAAATAATTTACCCATTGTATTGCAAACAATTTCATACATAGTAGAATACAAAAAAAAAAATACAGAAAAATATTTTTTTTTAATACGAGAAAAACTCTAGCGCATTTAAGAAGACAAGTTGAATCCCTAGTATCTTTATGACTTTTAGGACTTTTTAAGACGAAAGAGCTATGTCCATCAGTCTGGCTGGCTGGCTGGCTTGCTACTAATATTTTAATTAAAAACACTGCAATAAATGGTAGGAATCAGTGATTGGGATGGAGAGTCAAGGATTACAATTACTTAAATCTGTTCATATAACGTTTCGCTAAAAATTAATTTATAAAAAACCCGAAACGGCAACAAGTGTCAAGTCGTATTACTTTCGCGCAGAGTACGTATTAGCTCGCTCATTTCTGTTCTCGGCTCGAGTGCCAGGAGCCTCAAAACTACAAAAGAGCTCTTGGGTCGCAACCTAGGAGCCACAAATTTTAAATGAGCTCTCGGCTGGCGAGCCAAGGGCCCAAATAAAGAGTTGGCTCGCTAGCCAAGAGCCACAAAATGTTAAATGAGCTCTCTGCTTGCGAGCCAGGGGCCACAAAATTTGAAATGTGCTCGGAAGCCCAGAGCCCAAAAAGAGCTGGCTTGCGAGCCAGGAGCCTAAGCCCAAAAAAAGGGCCAGCTCGCGAGTCAGTTCGAGAGACCATTTTAAATTTTGTGGCTCTTGGCTCGTGAGCTAAGTACGAAAAGTACGTTTTTTATGTCAAAAAGTAATTTCATTGGCCCAAAAACACTTTTCTGTTGCACAAGGTACTTTTTTTGTACCAGAAAGTACAATAAAAGTACTTTTTGGTTCATAGTACTTTTTTTTTGTACCAGAGTACCCTTTTGTACCCAAAAGTACTTTTAATGTACTTTTCGGCACAAAGTACTTTTTTTGTACCAGAGTAATTTTTTGCACCAAAAAGTACTTTTTGTCATAAAAAAAGTTCTTTGGTACAAAAGAAAGTACTTTGTACCACAAAGTACTATGAACCAAAAAGGACTTTGTGGCGAAAAGTACATTAAAAGTACTTTTGGTACAAAAAGGTACTCTGGTACAAAAAAAAGTACTTTGTGCAACAAAAAGTGTTTTTGGGCCAATAAAAGTACTTTTTGACAAAAAAAGTACTTTGGTACTTTGTGCCGAAAAGTGCATTAACAGTACTTTTTGGTACAAAAAAGTTATTTGGTAAAGAGAAAGTACTTTGTACCACAAAGTACTATGAACCAAAAAGTATTTTTAGGTACAAAAAGTACTCTGGTACAAAAAAAAAAGTACTTTGTGCAACAAAAACTGTTTTTGGGCTAATAAAAGTACTTTTTGACATAAAAAGTTCTTTGGTACAAAAAAGTACTTTGTGCTGAAAAGTACACTAAAAGTAATTTTGGTACAAAAAAAGTATTCTGGTTGAAAAAAAGTACTTTGTGCAACAAAAAGTGTTTTTGGTTCAATAAAAGTACCTTTTGGTATAAAAAAGTACTTTGTGCCGAAAAGTACATTAAAAGTACATTTTGGTACAAAAGGGTACTCTGGTACAAAAAAAGTATTATGGTACAAAAAAAAGTACTTTGTGCAACAGAAAAGTGTTTTTGGGCCAATAAAAAAGTACTTTTTGGGCATGTCCTTTTTTTCTTTTCTAATTTTCATTCTTTAATGATAACTTCTTTTATTTTTGGCCTCTGTTTATATGAAAACACTACACTGTGCGGATTAGCCAACGCAATCATATATATGAAATATCCTTTTGGTTATTACTTACTTTTATCAATTCTAAGAATCATACAATGTCACAAACTTTTTTTTTCAAAGAATTTTGTACATATCCTCAACAATTTTTTTTTTAATTAATTCAGTACGATTATTCATATTCATTGTATAAAAAAAATCAATATTCTTGTAAAAATGAGATAACTTAACTTAATTGTGGATATGAGAGAGACGCGTATATCGCGTTCATCGCGAATATAACCACAACTTTTCGCTACGGACACATGTTCGAAATTTGGTTTCGCATTGGTTAAAGTCCTAAGCTAGACTTTAGTGTTTATGAATATTGCCCTGTTTACACAGCCGCATCATTGCCAAATTATATTGTATACTTTTATTGCTTAAGCAACAAGAATAAGAGAAAAAGCGATATGTATGTGACGCGATTCCAAGACTCCATTAACAAAAGCTTTTAAAATTTAATAATGTTTTTTATTTTAAGATCTCCTGAAAACTATTTCGTATATTAGTGGTGGATGAACATATTACACAGATTATATTCTGTATATTAGACATATTCCTAACATAGTATGTTACATATGGCCCTTATATTCTTTCTTGATTTTCACAGAAAACAATCTTATCGCATCATCTCCTTATGATGGCAACCCTATGCCCTATTTGCTATTATTCATTGGGTGAACAACACGGCCATGGTGTTATGGGTTTGGGGGCAGATGTCATTCATGATTTTTATTATTTTACTGTGCCCCGCTCTGCCAGCTTTGGTGGCGTGTACATTGTTCTAGTTGTTGTGGAAGTTCCCGCATAAAGGACATGCAAAAGACCTCTACTAACATAATGTGTGTTGTGTTTAGACAACATTGATTTCGTTTTGAGGTTATTCTACCTACTTTTGTCTCATCTTCCACTCCCACTTTTATTTTTGATTTAAAGTTTGTCGTTGTTTGTAATACAGCGAGAAATGAAAATTGTTTTTTTTTGTCTTTCTAATGACATTTATTTGCGTCGCTATGCTTATGTTAGCTCTTACATTTTGTGGTTAGTTACTTGTGGGGAGTTCTGTAGGAGAGGAGAAGAGCAACAAAAAATAAACTGAATGAACAAGACGTGGGTGGTTAACAGAGGGATGGGGGGGGGGCGGTTTGTTTGTATTTATTAAAATAAGTTGGCTATCTATTTAAACAACCAGCTAATAAGACCACAGTTATGATGGTACCAGTGTTTCGCATTCGGACGTATATATTCATATGGATGTGTGTGTGTGATTATCTTGTATTTTGGCCTGGTCATGGCTTTTTGTTATGCTGTTTACATAATTTGGGCTTATTTGTTATTTGCTAACTTAATGTCTACAATTGGCAGATTCAAATTTAACTAGAATTGGTATTTCTTGATGTAGATTGTGTTTCCTAGCATTATGATACGTATGAACAATATTAATTGTTTTTATTAATTGTTAATACGCACCGATAGACGTAATTGTATGACACCAGGCGGTCAATTCTCGTTCTGTGAAACTGTGAAGTTTTTTACATTTATGTTACACTTAAATCGCTTTCAGTAAAAACTTAAAACATGTGGTTTCAAATGGTTTCATATGAAATGTGTTTTTATGTGAAATCATTTTGGCGAATATGCAAGCGGAGTATCTCCAGTTTCTAACCGAAGAGGAAAACGTTTCTACGATTGCTTTTGTGGAAGATCTGTGTTCATACTTTAATGAACTAACTAATAACTTGTAAAGAAAAGATAAACTTATGTGCGAGATTTGAGAGAAAATCAAAGCATTTGAGCGCAAGCTGTCTTTGTTGGAAAGCGATTTAACAGATTAAGTATTTGTATATTTTTCATTTCTGAAAGTCTTTTTTAAAAATACTGAGGATACTAATGATCTTGAGACATCCCATAAGAACCTGTTGCGCCAGCATTATGTTGTGTTCTTGACTGTCAGGATCTTCATCTTCTCGTGTAGATGGCGTTGTGAAAACATTTGCAGGCAGCCCGTTACAGTCCTTAGGGCTATTTTCTGGTACCTCTGGAGTTTTTTCACTGCGTGTCACTCATTCTCGGTGACCACACAGGTACGGCGTAGTTCAACAAGACCATTTCTTTGACCTCGCCCCAAGTACTGCTGGCTAACGTCTTGATGACCTTGTTTCTAATGGTCCTCTACTTCGGGATGTATCACCCCTGCGATTCCGAGTGAACAAACGGTGGATCTCTTGGCCGGCCCTGCGTTGGCGAAAAGTGGTGGTAGGGGCGTATGTATGCACTTACGAATTCTATCAGGGAAAAACTGGTGGTACCGGAGGTCGAATTTGTCCAAGATAGTTTGCCTTTAGTAAACTGCCTGCCAGATCTTTAGGTAAGGAACCACTCTCTTGATGAAGTTGGGGAGACTCCCAAAAGGGTGGAGTGACTGACCTTGTCAAACTCTTTTGACAGGTCAAACTCAACCATGATAGTGGTCTCAGATGGTCCATTTAAATTGAGTTCATGGATTGTATGTGTGATTGTGGCAGTTAAAGTTGTTGTTGTGCTGTGATTCTTAAGAAATCCGTGCCGATGTGTTGCTGCTGAAAAGTTGGGCTGGGGAAGAGAAGTGCCTCAACTGTTTTTGAAAAGGTTGATAACAGTGAAATCGGTCTATATGCACCCCCAGGTCTGCGTTTTTCTCGGGTACAATATGGGTGAACAGTTACAGGTTGAGGACTTTGGCCAAATACATGTCTCTCGGTACATCAAGGTGTTTAACCATCAGAATTTAGGGCCAAATGCTTTTAATGGGTTTGTGTTTCTGTTGGCTTCTGCTGCTTCGATAGGCGAAAGACTGGTGGCATGTCAATGAATGGAGGATAGTCAACTTTCCTTATCTCTTTTGGGGTGATCTATAATTTGTGGGTTAAAATAGCTCGCACACATTTTAAGATTTTGTCGTTGATAGTTATTGCGACTGTTGGAAACAGTTAGTTAGTCCCTGAGCTTAGGTTGCAGGTATAAATCGAGCAGTTGCTGCTGTGACGATATTTCGGAACATCTTCTCTACGATTCGTATTTAGAGGATATGGGTAAACCTCTAGAGATTAGGGATGTAACGAACGTTCGCATTCGCATATGCGAATGCGAATTATTCGCATCATTTTGTACATTCGCTTTCACATTCGCATTCGTATAAATATATATTTCAATATTCGCATTCGCTTTCGCATTCGCAAAAAAAAATTCTTTAATACAAGTAATAATGAGGCTGAGGCCGCAAGCGGTTACGTTTTCAGTCTCTCATGAAAAAAAAAATTGTTAGCTGAATACAATAAAGAAAAAAAAAATCATATTTCAGAAGATCCTGTATTGTGGTGGAAACGAAATAGCTCGAAATACCAAAAGTTAGTACCTTTGGCACGCCAGTTCTTAGCTACGCCTCCGGGAAGTGTCCCCAGCGAACAGTTGTTTAGTAGAGCCGGACTTATCTATGATCCACTAAGAACTAGATTGCATAGCGAAAAAGCAGCATAGCTTATTTTTGTTAAATCCAACTTGGCTCTACTAAACTTTGAATACTGAATACGTCAATGTTTTCGAAAGTAAATAAAATTATTGTTTAGTTACCTTAAAGACTGAATTTCTGAGAATTATATATATTTTTGTTTTTGTTTTACTTTGAAATAAATATTTTATTTTTAATTACTTAACTGGAAAACATATTTTTATTTGAAAAGGCAGACAGTAGGAATGAAACTAAATTATTCGTTTACGTAAACCATTTTTTGACATTCGCTAAACAATTTTGGAATATTCGCTTTCGCATTCGCATTCGCAAAAACCAAAAAGTAAGTATTCGCATTCGCTTTCGCAAAAAAAATATTCCAATATTCGCTTTCGCATTCGCATTCGCTAAAGCACATTCGTTACATCCCTACTAGAGATAGAGGTTGGTATATTCTAGGAACCCACCCATGAAAGAATCACCAGTGGACCTCTTTCTGGCTCTGTGGTGGCGAAAAGAAAACAACAGAGAAACAACAAGTACATGTTACTTAAAGAAGCAAATAATAAGAGTGGAGGGCCAAAACTTGAGCTTGTACTTGTCAGTCAATATGGTACCTTCACAAAAGAATTATAAACAGTTTGAACATCCTTGCAAGTAGAAGAATTAGATCCGGGCCTTAATAGCGGCATTGTAGTATGTTCCAGAGGGGTTGAGCTCAGCGTGGAGTTAATCCCTCACGGGCAGGTATTCATGTAAAGCCATAGGACATCTGTGAGATGATAAAATTGTGATGACTCTTCCCATGACATCCCAAGTGGAATTGTTGGGTAAGAATGATATTATCTTCCTTGATTTGGGGGAATTTCCTTTCCTCATGCAGGTGGTGCTTAGAAGTTATTTGAATGCAACCCATTACAGTCCGTTTTAGGCAGTTTTGGCGGTATTTGGACACCATCGTCTACGACGCCTTAATTTAGGTTTACCTCCTTCGTTCAAGTGATGAAGAATGTTGCTAAAGACTTCGCTGGTGTTATTTTAAGGTTACGTCCAGCGAAGAAATCGGGTATTTCTGTAGATAATCATTCACAAGATCGCATAGCTTGTCAAGGTTTTGGCCCGTCGCCATATGTTACATAATGTTATAGCCCTCCGCATAGAATAACACTTTTAAACCTTGTGGACTTGTGGAGAGTTTAAAGTGGTAGTAAGTTAGTTAAACAGTAGGGGGGAAGAACATCGCCCTCTGGTACACCTTGGGCTAACTCTACTGGGCTTTGAGCATATGTCGTTAAACTCAATGAACAACCGACGACCACTTAGATAATTAAGATATTTTCATCTCTTCAAATTGTTGGGCATGTCCTTTAAGAGTATGGTGTGGCTGACTGTTTCTACGACAAGCCCAGTGTCACTATGAGTGTCCTGTTACAAGGCCTCTGCTAATTCAAGCCCTGTGAGATCTGAGTGGTTATGGCGGTTAATGCTGTGTCAGGGGGGAAATCTGCCTGTAGGATTGCAGTGGGTATTATCAGGCTACTCAACGACTGCCCGCTCGCCCGCTCTACTGGGTGTTTTAGCATCAGCATGGATATGCCGTCGGGGCCAATCGCTTTAGATGGTTTGGCTGCGTTGGTGGTGAGTGAAACTTCAGAAGGGGGAGAGAGAGAGACCGAACTGTACACCACATATTACTACCCAGTAGGGAAAAATACTAGTTTGGAACTAGTAAAATACTAGTTTTCCATAGGACAGTGAACTAGTTCCCCTTCCATACAAGCAACTGTCTCATTTAACACGTAGATGGCTTGGGGCGAATTGTCCCTTTTGATCTAATATAAAACTAGTTCAGAAATTCTAGTCGGGCGGTAGTTGTCTCGATTGAACTAGTTTGGAACTACTTCAAAAAAGTTTAATAAGAACTAGTATTATTCTAGAAAATCTGAGCTAGTACTGTATTAGTATTTTAAGTACGAATATACGTAAACAAAACTTTTCATCTAAAAGTCATTTAGAATCATTTGACTTTTTAAAATAAGTATAACTTCTGAAAATATTTCAAAATTCTCTTTTTTCTTATTCATTAGATAATAACGTTTAACTGGTTCAAAATTCGATAGTTTAGAATTTTGGAATTAGTTCACAATTTCATATTTTTAACTAGTACGTTTTTGGACTAGTTTGACGATTTCCTACTGGGTAGGTATGACCCAGGTTGAAGTTCTTCATATGATCCAACCATTTATTTCGCTTGTCCTTATTTGCCAATCTGCAGATAATGAGGTTCAGCTAGACAATACATGGTTCGTCGAGGTTGGTACTTCGGATGTCTTCGCGCTCATCTGCCAGCCTCGCTGCCTCTGCTGGAAACTACAAGTTGCTGCTGAAGGTGTTGTTGCTGTTAAGAAGCTTGGCGGGTGATGGCTCGGAAGACGTCGATGTTGACACCAACTTGCTATGTTACTGATTCAAGCAACAAGATGAAATATAGTTGTTCTACCCCCCCAAGTGTGACTCAGGCCGGAGCAGTTTTTTTTGCCGCCGGAGGTGTACCCATTCATTGCAACCATTTCACTTGGATTCTTGTGTAATTGGTTCTGGCAAACAGAACCATAGTTTGGGATAACTTTCGATTCCGGCAAGGGCCTGTAGAATTTGAAGCTGGTTTGCCGAGAAAATCTACTCCATAAGAGAAAAAACATAATATAAACGACATAAAGTATACAAAGAATTCTTTTTTCAATATAGCGTTGAGCCAACGAGCCGATTACTTAGTGCAACAGTGAAAAAATACAAAACATTGACAGTATAGGTTCTATTCTACTATCGAAGGGTAATAAAACTCTGAACTTAGTTTGACGGGATTTGTGACCTATTTTTTTATGGACTCCAAAAGATTCTCGAAATCAGTGAGCCCCTTGAAAAAAGGTGTCATCAGTTTTTGTCCAACAGCTAACTCATACTTCGTGATAGCGCTAAACTATATTCGGGTTTTAAGGGGTCCATAAAAAATCGGTTACAAATCTCGCCAATCAGGGTATAGGGTTTTATTACCCTTCGATAGTAGAATCGAACCTATACTGTCAAGTTCTTGTATTTTGTAAAAAGTCTTTATTTGTTGCATAGTGTTATCGCTCACTTTTCATGTCCTTTAGTCACTGTTCCTATAGTGTTCGTGTGGTCATAAATATTTAGGGGATTCCGTTTCTTTGCATATTGGTTTTTAACTGCTTTAGTACAAACAATATGAAACAAATGGAGGTTTGATGGATGCAGGGTTGTCATATTTCTATATTCGATATGCCATTTAGCGATTTATATTTCAGGATTCTGAATCCTTTCCCATCTAACGGATGCAAGTCAATTTTACTTTTTCATCTTTCCTAAGGAACAAGTCTTTTTTCTTTTTTCTTTGTTCGAAATTGTGCTGCTCCTGCCAAGGAAAAAGGAAATTGTGCAGTCCGTCCTGTTTGCCATTATTAATGTTAGTTATGTTCCTTAAAGAATAAAGATGAATCTGCATTGTTATCTCTACAAAACCAGCGGCCGGAAGTGATAACGGCTAAGGCCGATAATAACATTTGCGTTACCTTTATTCAGCGCCGTTTTAAGTACTTAAGGGGCTATGTGATCGCCGTAGCGGTTACCTAACTGTGATTTGCCCTCTAGCAGACTGTTTTATATTTCATTTGTTTGTGAGTGGTTTGCGTCAAGGCTTTTCTTCGTTGTTGTTGTTGTTGTGGTGGGCTTTTGTGAAAATTTAACATAAAGACTCGGGCTTTTGCCACCAAAAAAAAAATAATAATAATAAAAAACACACAAATTAAACGACCACAACAACAGCAACAAAGCATAACCAAAATACTGTCGCCGTCATTGAAATCATTTGTAACTTTACAGACACTGTGACGTATTATCAACATTAATTCCCGCTTTTACGAGTATTCATTCAGATGAAATATTAAATGTGTTTGTGTGTGTGTTTGTTTATCTTTTTTTCTTTGCATGAGTTTTGTAAATAAGTGTGCATGTGTGTATGTGTGTATACTTTAAATTATTTTCTCTTCCTTGCTCGCATTGAGCTGTTTCCTTATTCCCTTTTGTTATCTGAACAAAGAACACAACTTGACTTCGTAGATATCTTTAGCATATGGAGAGGAGCAAAATAAACATTTGTCAGCGGCGCTTCTTTTGTGTGTTAGTTTGTGAAAGTATTTTGTTTTCTTTTTATGGTTTATTTAGCGAATTATTTTACGGCTCTCACTTCTCATTTTCTTCGGAAATGCTAATTTTTTTTTTTTTTTTTTTTTTTTTTTTTTTATTGTTATGTTTATTTGTACATTTCTTCTTATATTCATATCTATTGACTGCCTCAGCGCCTTTACGGCATTTTAGAGGCAAGTGGCAACATTAATTAATTCATTTTATTACAAATAAACAATAATATGGTAACAGTATTATAATAATAATAATATTTATAATATAATAATAATATAATAATAATAATAATTACAAATTAAGTTGAAAAACGACTTCTATAAACTCTGAGAATTTAAATATGAATCACATATGATTTAATAATATCAGAGGTTACATTTTATTAAGTAAGTATTCTTTACATATAATTTTAAATCTTGAAATTCCATGACTGACTTTAAGATGTGATGGTAGATCGTTGTATTTAACACCACCAATATAATCAATACGTTGTTTTGTTCTTTCTAGTCTACATCTCGGAATCCTTAGATCAGATTGGTTTCTTGTGTTAAAATTTGATTGATTCTGGCAAAACAATATGGTATGATGGCCAATTTTATGCAAACATTTAAAAACAAACATAAGAATTTGATACTCGTGTAGGCTGTATACTGGCAATATTGTTTTAGCTTTATTCTTATACAATAATACTGTCGGATAAGTTATGGGTAAATTGTACACAATTTTCAATGCCTTATTTTGAGAGCATTGAAGAGATTTAAGTGAAGTACTATTTTTTTTGTATGCGTATATTATAGCCAGGTAGTTTAAATGTGATTGTACTAAAGATTGAAATATCATAAGCTTTGTATTCTCATTAAGTTTTCTTTTCATTTTATACAATATACCAATAGCTGGAGCTATTTTCCTTTTCACTTCAGCAATGTGCAAATCCCATGACAAGTTACATTGCAACGTTATCCCTAAATATTTTACAGAACTTACTTCAGTTATTGGTAATCCCTCAACAAATACAGAAAAGTCCTGATTAACATTCACAGACTGCGGTCGAAAACGAATCATTTTAGTTTTATCCGGATTAAGTAACAGGCCATTTATTCTTGCGAATTCAAATAGGAGCGAAACATCCCTCTCAATTTGGGTTTTTAACACTAAGTCATACTTATACGGATAAAAAAGACAAATATCGTCCGCGAACATATATAATTGGCCTTTTAACCCTAAATTTCCCAAATCATTTAAATAAATTGAAAATAATAAAGGTCCTAACCCACTTCCTTGAGGAACACCATAATTTACCGATGCTGTAAAACTTTTCGTATTATTAATTTGTACAAATTGTTTCCGATTTGATAAATAACTTTTAAATAATAACAATTCTGACCCCCGTACTCCATAACATTCTAATTTTCTCAACATTATTTCATGATCCACCAGATCAAAGGCTTTAGAAAAATCGAAAAATAAGCCTGCCACACCACAAAAACCATCATCAAGACCCTTACATACGTAGCGCACAACATTCAATACAGCATCCTCAGTACCACAACCCTTTCTAAATCCGAATTGGAAATCATAAAGAAAGTTGTTTGTTTCAAAGTAGTATAAGAGCTTATCAAAAATTACCTTCTCAAATACTTTATCAATAGCAGAAAGTATTGCAATTGGTCTAAATTTATCTTCTGTTATAGCATTTGCTTGTTTCGGAATTGGAACAATTTTGTGGATTTTTAAAATATCTGGGTAAACCGACGAAATTATCATTTTATTAAAAATCAGAACTAAAACTGGAGCGATTTCTTCAACACATTCTGTTACAAATTTAGGAGAAATATTATCACAACCAGAACTTTTATCGACTTTCATACTCCTTATTACTTCCCTAATTAGTTGTAAGTCAATGCATTCAATTATAAACCGGTTTATTGATTGGGTAATTGTTCGATACAAATTGAAATGATCACCAGATTGAGTAGGGATCCGATTCTTTAATTCAATTACAGATGATATAAAATAATTGTTTAAAGAATTTGCCTTCAGTTGTTCACTGTTAATAAGATTGCCATCACAATCCACAAGTTTTACATCTTCAAGTTTATTCCTGCCAAGAGTTTTATTTAAAAAATTCCACGATTTACTAGGGTTGTTACCAATTTTTTCCAAACTATCAACGTAATAATTGTCCCTACATTTCTTAATAGCAAACCGAATAACTTTACTTATTCTTTTAAGACATTCATCCACATTTCGTTTGTCCCTAGATTTCCTTCGTTTTTTTAACAACTTTCTTTTTAATAATATAAGTTTTTGGAGGTTTTTATTAATCCATGGCGAAATTTCAAAAGATATATCTCTTTTTTCATTGTGTGTTACTGTCGACAAATTAACAGCATCTTTCATGCAATTTATCACAACTTCAGTCAAATCGTCGGCAGTTAATTGCGAACAATCAACAGGTAGTTTATCAATCAAATAATTTTTGGCTTTTGAATAGTCACAAAAAGCTTTCGAAGTCACAAAATAATTTCTAACGAAGTTTGACATTTCAAGTTTGCAATAAAGCATATTATGATCAGAGAGGTTACATTCCACTGAATCAATATAAATCCGACCTGAAACATTACTAAACACGTGATCTATACATTTTCCACTTACTGGCCTTGTTATCAGATTGTGGGCACTTTCACAATCATAATTTTGAAACATTGCATAATAATCACAATATTGATTACTTTGAAATAAATCAATATTAGCATCACCAATCACAATCATCGGACCTTGAGCATGTATATTTAAAAGTTCATCAAAAATATTTATGAATTCGTTAGTAACACATTTCTGTGATCTGTAAAAAGAAACCAGCTTCATTGGCCTATTATCAATTCTGATATTGGAAAATTTAACATTTATTATTTCCACAAAGTTATCACTTTTGCACACTTCAACTGTGTACTGAATCTCACAGTTTATATACAACGATGTACCACCATATCCATCATTTCTACAACAATGTATACTATTAAAACCTGGTATCTCATATAATTGTGTAGTTTCGTTACTAAACCAAGTTTCCTGCACGGCAATCACATCCGGAAGTTTAGGTAAACTAGATAGTAATGTCTTAAATCTATTAAATTTATCCAGCGAAGAAATACTTCGTATATTAATACTTAAAATTTTTAAAAAGTCGCCATTAAGCTCATTTAAATATCTTTCAAATTTTGAGAATTGTTTAAAATATTGACTTTTATTCATAACTAAATGTAGTATTGATATTAAAATAAAATATATAATTGCAATTTAATAAAGAGAAAAAAAACAAAAATTGTAAATAAAACAAGATTAGGAGGGAGATTCATATGCAGCGCCATCTTCCTCAGTATCTTCATCAACATCACTTGGAACATTTATTTCCCTATTGCGAACCATGGATCTTCTATCCCAATGTTTATTTGTTGTTGCATCAGATAATATCTTGTCTACGTCATCCGCACACCTTATAATTTGTTGTTTTGAAATTTCACTCTTCTTGCAGAAGATTTTTCCATCTCTAGCATATACATACTGGTAACCTATTGTTTTTAGCGATTTTGCATAGGACAATAGATTCAAAGATTCTTTACTCAAAAAATCATTTACGTAAACTTTCTTCATATCTTCTTTCTCTCTCAGCTTTGGTTTAGCAGACATCAATTTCTCCTTATTTTTCTTCGACGTAAATTTGACAACTATTGTTTTGTTACCATTCGTGTTGCTTTTGTTTCCAATATAGAATGCATCATCAACATCACTCGTTTGCATCTCAACACCAATGTCTTCAGACAACTTCATTACAGCATCGATTGGCTTTGTATCTTTATCAATTTTTAGACCACTGATGATACAATCATTTTTTATCCGATGATCATTTAACATTTTCACCGATGATTTTAGGAAATCTACTTCTGTTTTTAGTTTTTTATTTTCCTTTTGAATTTCTGTTATTTTCTTTTTATTTTCTGCAACATCTTTAAAAATAACATCAAACTTTTCAGACATATACTGTATTGAATCAGTCAGCTGATCAAGTTTCTCAAGTTTCTCTAATTTTTTCAATTCTGTTTTTATTGTTTTTAACTCTCTCTTTATATCTTCATTGTCATCTTCACAAAACGGACAGTTGAATATCTCATCTGTATTGTTACACAGTCTGTCAAACTCTCTCTTACTCAAACCAGAACATTGAGAGTGATAATTTTTATTGCACTTGTCGCATTGTATGAAATCATCGGTTTCTTCTTTGATCTCATTCTTGCATTTGTCACAAGATATTTTCTTTGCTTTAGCGACACTACGACGTTTTGTTGATTTGGGCATTTTAGCTATTTACATTCACAATGTTTTGTTATGTATGATTGTAACTTGTTTGTAAATATTCACACAGTATTATTCGTTAATTTGATATTTATTTGAGAGCGATTTGAGCACAGACAAAAATACGTGTTGCTTCAGCGGAGTTGCCACCTTTATTCGTCTACATATTTTGCACTTAGCTTTTATTGTATACGTTGTTGTTTTGTTTGTAGCAATAAGTTATTCCTTAAGCAGAAATAAATGCAACTTTTATGCTGATTTCAAATTACGGCAGTGTTTATGGTTCTGATTGCTGCTGGCCATTATAACTGAAGTGCTGTGGGTAATAAACTAAATTGACATTTTTACGTTGGATTTTCTTATTTCATTAGGTTAAGTGAAACGTTTCGAAAGGATTTGTGGGATCAATGTTGGGAGTATTAATTAATCAGACTAAAGAAGGAAGAAAGGATTCTAACTATATGTAGCTTTTATGTAAAGATTCTGTTGGTAACACTTCTCCATTTGACTTGAATTCGATTCGTTATACAGCTCATGAAGATCCGAAAGACCATATGGAGCATTTATGAAAAATTTCCATTTGACTTGAATTCGATATCGTTATATAGCTCATAGTACATTCGGCGACGCATCTCGTTGTTAACGTTGCTGGGTCCAAATATTTTGTGAAGTTTTTCTTACGCGATGACGCTTAGAATAGATTGATCCGTTTGTGTCCTAAGATTTTGCGCTGTTAAGATGAATTGGATCTTTGTATGTCGGCAGAGATCGTTGTCATTAAATCGCTTGCTCAGCGCATAGTAGCAGCGGTTTGCGATCAATATTTGTCTCTCCATTTTCAGACAAATTCATCTATCACTTTAAAGTTATAGTTGTCAACGTACACGCAGCGACCTAAACGAGTATATTCTTTGTTCGTTGCAACAAATAATTTGGTTTTGTTCTCATTTATCCCTTGCCACACCTCTACCGACTACTTCTCAATGCTTGAAAATGTCGCAGTAACATCTCACAGTCCTCGGCCAATGATATCTATATAGCATCATCATACGCGAGCTGCATGTGTGGTACCTATCGTGTTTACTGCAGCCTTCCGTATGATCATCTCCATTTGAAAGTTAAAGAGATCACATGACAGACTGGTCTAAAGTCTCGCTTGCTAGAAAGTGTCTCTGTCAGTTCTTGCCTTTTTTCACAGAAGACTTCGTTTCGGTCAGTGTCATTCCGCAAAGCATCATTAGATTTCTCATTTATCCCTTGACACACCTCTATCGACTGCTTCTCAATGCTTGAAAAGGTCGCAGTAACATCTCTCAGTCCTCGGCCAATGATATCTTTATAGCATCAGCATACGCGATCTGCATGTGATGATGATTATTAAAGATGGTACCAATCGTGTTTACTGCAGCCTTTCGTATGATCATCTCCATTTGAAAGTTAAAGAGATCACATGACAGACTGGTCTTAAGTCTCGCTTGTTAGAAAGTGACTCTGTCAGTTCTTGTCTTTTCCCCAAAGTCGTATCAGCTTCGAGGCGAAAACAAACTCAAGCATAGCATCATTAGACTGTAGAATGCAGCTTTGTAATCGATAAACAGATGGTAAGTGCCGATCCGCATTTCTTTGGTCTTCTTCAGGACTTGTCATACAGAGAATATTTGATAAGGTCCAAACAGGCTCCCTAGGATGGGCTTTAGTTTTTCACATAACACACTCGACAGGACCTTGCATGCGATGGGTAAAAGTCTAATCCCTCGACAGCTGGCGCACACACTCGGATCGATCTTCAGCACTGGACATAGAACATTCATATTCCAATCATCGGGCATGCATTCCTATAGCCAAGTCTTATTAGTGAGCTGGTCGCCAATAAAATGCACAGCCGGTAGTCCGTCGGCTCCGGCAGCTTTAGTGTGTTTAAGCTGTACGATTTTTACGTGCGTTACGAAAAATGTCCGAAAAAAAGGTGAAGAAGTCGAGATATTACCAGTCACTAGTTAAATTCGAAGTCAAAAATGACCTATGTAGGAAATGTAGCCTTTGTAAAACCAAAAACAACCATGTATTTTTTTTCTCGATCGAACTTCAAATGACGTCACAGCGCAGAAAAAAACTAAATGGGCCATTTTAAGAGTGCGCGTAAACATTTTTTTTCTTATGTTCTAGTATGGTTGTTGCCTAATCTTCAAATCCAGGGGCTGACAAGTGCAACTTTTTTAATACTGACACCGACCCAATCTAGTGTACAAACAATTCCGTCGTCTATGATTGGTAGAGATCGAAAGAGTTCCCTCCATATTTGCAGCACACTCTGGGTGTCCGTGATCAGATTTCCATCTCTGTCCTTGCAGGTGGGAAACCTTGTTGCAAAACCTTTGCTTTTAACCTTTTGGTAGAACTTGGCTTCACCCCTCTACCCCTGTAGTTTTCGATATTCTGATTCTTTCTTTACTTATATTGACGCTTCTTCCGGCTGAAGAGGCGTTTTATCTTCCTCCTCTTCTCATAGAACGCTCCGTCACTGCACGCCATTGGCTGCAGTTTTTCCCTGTATACAGCATCATTTTCTTTAGACATTTCGCGATATTCCTCATCGTACCAGGGATTGTCTTAGCGTGGTTTTTCATAACCCAGTACGGTCTTTGCGGCAGTGGTCATAGAATTCGCAATATGGTAGGGGGGTTGGTTCAAAGTAATTGAGAGAGTTGGTTAGCGTATGCATTGGCTATCTCGGTGGTATGCAGCTTTGAGATGAATAGCTTCCTTTGCGTTTGGTTACGTGCGTTAAGCACGCAATTAAGCAGTGCTAAAAACGTTTGTAACCAAACGCAAAGGAAGCTAGACATCAGGAAGGAAGCTCCATCGAACTCTTTCAATTACTTCGAACCAACCCCCTAATTCTGATGATCCCGACTAGGAGGTGATCTGAGACAATAATTGAACCGCGCATCACACTCACGTCCATAACACATGAGATATGCCTTCCATTAATTACCACGTGATTAATCTGGTTTCTTGTATTTTGATCTGGGGATATCAAGGTTGCCTTGTGGATATCTTTATGCGGAAATCTGTTTCTACTCATTATCGTGTTTCTTGCCGACGCGAAGCTAACGAGTCGGAATCCGTTATCGAAAGTGTTGTTTAGTAGTAGTAGGCTGACTACTAAACCAAGAGCATCTTCCCTTCCTATTAAAGCGTTAAAATCTCCCAGAAAAATTGTAATGTCATGTGCAGGGCAGCGGTCATATATTTCCTTTAGGCGCTCATAGAATGCATCTTTGATGTCTTTGTCTTGTCTTCCGTCGGAGTGTATACACAAATCAGCGTAATTAAAATATTTCGCTTTAATGCGGAAGATGGCTATTCGGTCACTTGAAGGGTAAAACCAGGAGACCAGATGACGAAGTCTCTTACCGACTATGAATTCACATCCAAATTCGTGTCTTTCTACATGACAGCTGTAAAATATGTCACAGTTCTTTCGTTGTGTGCATCCCAGTCCCGTCCATCGCATTTTCTGTATGTCGATGATGTCATCCTTGTTATTGTCGAGCACATCCACCGATTGGATATAGATACCATAGAAAGTTCGGAGATTTCAGGTGCATAATCTTAAATCATGGTTCCTACAACGTTTGCGGGGGTCGTCTAGATTTGGGGTGATTCATGTCTGTTGAGCTTCAGTAACTTCTGTTAACAACTTCCTAAGAAGCAGCGGTGGTAGCATGTCATTAATGTTGCTCAACACTGCGGAATGGGGGATCTATCGAACTATGTGAGCTGCATGGAAACCTCGGCATAGAGATTCTGGTTATCCCAAGTATATAATAATCATAAAACTCATTTCCCATTTGTTAATTTACTTCTCAGTAAAATTTTTCAAGAATCTGCTATCGAGAGAGAAGGAAAGATTTTACGCAATCGACCTCCAGTTAAATTTGATGTTGTTTCTCAAGAGCAGCATACAATACAGTGTATAGTATGTCCAGCTTTGACCTTTATTCAGCGACCCGGGTTAATTTATGTCGTTCAAAAAAAGTTGTACGTTTCTCTGGGTCAGGTCTAGGAATCGAGATCTATTAATCTGAAGTATGGCTCTATAAAAATTTCCCTAAAAAACAAAACCAAAAATGCCCATATAACTATATTGGGAACTGTTTTTTGTGCCTATATAATAATTTAGTCACGCCTAACACAATGCACAGTGGTGCCTCAGCCTAAAGCGTGACAAATTCCCCTATACGATACTTATAACTTCAAATCGACATTAAATTTTTATGGCATGTAACTTGACAAAACGAATGATGCAGAATTTCTTCTTTTTCTTCAGAATTGAGTCCCAAATCAAGTCCTAAATATTTCAGATTCAAACACGAATACTCATAAGCTGAACTGATACAGTGATTGTTAAATATTGATCATGCCTTACATACCGGCTACTATCCAACCACAAAGCATATTTACTTTTTAAAAATTTTAGCATCTTACATCCGCTGCCAGTTTTTGTCCACCTTGTTTTTCAATATTGTTCACTTGTCTACTATACCTTTATTTAAAATCCTTCATTTACCACAATACCATTTTAATTGATTTCGCATTTTCATCAAGCTATCCAAGCGCATCGTTTCTCATTTAATTGTCCGTTTTCTCATTAAGAACTCTTTTGTTTCCTTAAAAATTATTAAAACCCTCTAATACTCGCATTTTTTCCCAACTATTTTTTTCGCCAACAATTTCGCCTTGCATTTTGTATGATCGTCAATTACGTCGTCGTACTTAATACTCGTCGTACATCAACGCTTCGCCGAGTGTTTTGTTATTCTCTACCAGTTGAGTAAACATAACCATTAATCTAAACGCAAACAAATATGTGAACGCATAAATATCCATTGAACACCCACAGGGTGGATTTGGTGGCTGCGTCTGCACACCGCTCACCTCACCACCTTCTTTCTGGCAGTCCATATATTGCAATTGGAATTTTAAATTTCAGTTGATATGAAAAGCCACGAATTGGTTCTCTGTTAGCAGAGTGCTAAAGAACACAATCAAAGAACATATGGCCCACAACCTGATTCAACCGATGAGGAAGACACACTGGTACACACACACACACACACTGGGAGCTGGTATCCTTTCCTCGCATAAACAGCTTTGGTTTTCAAGGCTTCTTTCTGCATTTTATTTAAATGCAAATCGAAGCAAGCAAATGCAAATGCAAATCTGTCTGTCGGTCGGTCGTTCGGTTTGTTCGATGGTGTGTTGTTTTGCTACACTCATATGCATGCATGCACTGATTTATCGATTATTATGCATTTACCTGCGAATAACGCAAACAACAACCAGACGGGGGAAAACATCGAGTCTTCGCTAACAAAACTTGCTCGTGAACTCTTTACTTGTAGGAGGAGCGAAGGATGGAAATTCGAAAAATCATATTTTCGCTGTTGCATTAATCTGCACAGTCCCTATAGTTTCCATTGAAAAGTATGCTATGAAAATGGGGTTTGTTTATACATGTTCACATTTACAATTTGAGCGAATATTGTCCTTGGTGGTGTGAAAGGAATTATCGTTTGGGTTTGTCAGCGCATAAATCACTGGAGGAATACTTAAAAGTTCCTTATTAAGCGATTTGTCATTTACGAAATATGCACCACATAAAATATTCGTAATTTTTCTTTAAGGGGGAACGAAGTTGACACATAGCTGTTGGGATAGTAGGTGCCTTGAAGTAACGCTTACGTTCACACTGCTCATATTGGTTTTGACGATTATGTGCTCAAATCCTTGGATCTCAAAACCCCAATTGCTATGGGGAATATGTCCGAACTGGGACATAATTGGGAATATAACACCAATCTAAATGTAAATGTATTTTCCATATTCCATAGACCAATCCTACCAGTCCTGGAGTGGAAATTTACAATGGTGACAGATGATTCGTGAAATATCTAGCATTTTAAAACGAATACGTTCCCTTAATTCCTCAAGAGACACTGGGTTTCTGTTGAAAACATAACATTCAAGTTATCACCAAAGAAAAAAAAGTCCACTGGGAATAAGTCTGAGCTACGATGTGGCCAAATAATGCCACAACTTTTGCCCAAAGTGAACTGCACCTAATGAGTCGTTGGAGGTGTGCCAAACTACGATCATTGATTAAAATCAATGAAATTCCAAGAAGGCCGTAAAGAACGCCTTCAAAAGCAGTCAGTAGGCATGCGCTCTGCATTCCATCTTTCTTTCCAAATAACATAGGGTGTCGGCTCCTATAAGAAGGTATAATGGAAGGCCTGCATACACATGAAAAAAGATTGACTTGTAAAATAAAAAAAAAAGTTGTTGGTCACCCTCTAATAGATATTTCTTACTTCTATATACCGACGTTCTCTCTATACTTGAAAAACTTAATTTCCCTTAACACCCCATGAATGAGGTATGGGATAGCTTCTCGCGTTGTTGTGAATTAACACGCTTTCTATTTTTAGATTCACAACTAACGGCATCTACTTGTTTATCGACGAATGCAAACGTCACTGTTTGAGAAGCTCTTACTAGACACGCCGATTGACTCGACACTAACACTGCGAAGTTGCTGTCGACAACATTCGAGGGGAGCCGACAATGAAAGAATTTTTTTTTTCTTTTAAGATGACTGGAGCCAGGAATTGAACCTATGATCTCCCGCATGGTAGTTGCGTGTTCTAACCACTATGCCACGGCCGGTTCCTCTATACGTTATCTCTATACTAATACTTTATTTTCCACCGACAGTAAACCTTGCTGGAGTTGGAACTCACTACTACGCGATTGTTAGTCAGCCATGCTACTATCTACCCTACGAAGATGCATTCGAATTGTGTTACTAAAACTAATCATAAATTGTTTTAAGAAAAACATACGAACACCTTCCTCGTTGCCTTTTCTTTTCATGACTTTTCTCATACCTTCTATAAGAATGGAGACGGAATGTGTATACACGAAATGGTGGAATAACAAATCATCAAAATCGTTGATTCTCCCTTCTAACAAAAGGTCTGCAGCAGTGGTCTTTAACCCATTAGTGTCGACTGTTACCATATGGTAACGTCGACAGCGTTAGATATTGCACGCAATAAAATAAACATAAAAATAAATGTCAAGAATTTTCTTTTTTGATTTCATCAAAGCATGCTTTGATCTTTCATTCTTGATTTACCGCTATGCGATCAGACGTCAGTAGCGAGCGTGGGGGATCATTGAAAATATGTGTTTTTCACATGTGCGCAAAACAGCAATATGGAGGGATATGAAATGTCACTCCAAATCAAATCACTTGTCTGAGTGTGGTTTTCATAACCCAGTACGGTCATTGCGGCAGTGATCATAAAAATCGCAATATGCTGCCATTGGGTGCCGGAAACATCAGGATAAGGGGGTTTGTTTGAAGGAATTGAGAGAGAGAGTTGGTTTGAGAAGACATTGGCTATCTCGGTGGTATGTAGATTAGTGATGTTTAGGTACCTTTGCGTTTGGTTACGAGAGCTTTTAGCACTACTTAATCGATTGCGTATCACACATACGTTTGAGAAATTCCTTCCATCGATTTCAACGTGATCAACCTGTATTTTTTTGATCAGGGAATATCCAAGTTGCCTTGTGAATATCTTGATGCGGGAATATGGTTCTACCCACTACCGTGTTTCTTGCCGACGCGAAGCTAACTAGTTATTGGATGTGTTGTTGTATAGTCTGAAGAACAGCTTCACTTTCCATTTTTCCATTAAAATCTTCCAGATCAATTTTATGCCGGGTGGCGATCATATATTTCCTCCAGGTGCTCATAGAATATATCCTAAATTTCCTAGCCTCTGTCAACAGTCGGGGCGTGTTTCGCCTTAATACTGATAGTGGCTATTCGGATAGGTACAGTTTTAAACCGCTAGACCAGATGTCGAAGTCTTTTGCCTAATAGCTCACATTTCCGTCTTTCTGCGAGACAGCTGTAGAAGAAGTCACAGAGCTTTCGTCGTGTGCTGCGCTAATCAATCCATCACATTTTCTGTATGGCGGTAATGTCAGCCTCGTATTTGTCGAAAACGTCCGCCATTTGGATAGAGTTCGTAAGTTCCAGGTAATATCTTTAAATCATGGTCATTATAACGTTTGCGGGGGTCGTTAACTATTTAGGGGCTTCTTGTTTTTCGTGTTTTCATCATAATTGTTTTTGTTTAAGGAGAGTGGCTTATTAGGCCACCGCGCCCGATTCTCTGTTTTAAGTTCAGTAACTTATGTAACCTACTACCTAAGACGCATCGGTGGTAGCTTGCCATGTAGCTTGCTCAACATTGCGCCTTCACACATTTGCTACCAATGAACGGATGTTTAGTGGCATTTCCCTGAGAACACGTGATCTATCGGACGTTATGAGTGGCTTGGGGACCTCCAAAGAGAGATTCTAATTATTTCCAATAACGATCAGAAGACTCAATTTAGAAAAATTCCCCACAATCGCACTTTACTTCCTGTTATAAGTATATGACAATAATGCACAAATTTGTAGTTATCCTTTATCTATGTTCAAATGGAAAATATTTTTTTATTAAGATTTATTAAGATGGGGCTAAGCCACATGTTATTGTTGGTGTGTGATTTTTTTATGAGAAGCTTTTTCAATTTAAGTTCGTATGGTATACATTATACGTAGTTAAGTATATCCGTATCCTTATAACCGTTCAATATCCTCATGCCGCTTTTCCATTTCCACCATCTACCCCAAAAAAAGGACAACACTACGCAAAGGCCACCCAAGTAACGGGTTTTCCTCCTATGCTACTATTTCATATTGTTATTTCTTTATGGTCATTTTACACATCACATGACTGTTGTGGCTGGCTGTGCTTTGACCTTAGCTCAAGTTTCTGATTGCAGCAACACAACGATTTCCTGCTATACTTGAAAACGTCGTTGTTGTTGATGCCGTTTGGCCTCCCCTGTGCCACCGATATTGAAATGAGTTGTCCTTTGGCATAGTGATTGTTGATGTTGTTGGTTTATTGTTGTTGGCTTATTGTTGTGTGTAAGTTGTTGGTTTTTAGCCTTTGGCTGGTATGTTTATTATATTCCAGTAGCGGAATTTGAAGCCTTGCTTTCTATATTTTGAGGCCTTTTATTTCTATTTCATACTAGTGGGCCCGGCAATGCTTCGCTATTGCATATTAACTTGTAATATATTTCACATTTAGGTCTACAAAGTACTTTAAAACTGTACTTAAGCTCGACAATAATATGTCGAGTTTATTAACTTATGTAACTAATTTCAAGTAACTCCTTAACATGGAAGTTAACTATTTAAGTTTTATTGTTTTAAATTCTAAATATGACGATAGTAAAAAGTTCATCATTGAAGTCATATCTATAGTTTCAACATGTAGATTAAGTTTTGTCTGTATGTAGGGAGAAAAACCACTTCTTTCACAAATCGGAAACAGAAATACCTCTAAAGATCAATATTCAATTTTTATATTTATCTGTAGTAGCAGGAACCATCTGTATGCTATCTATGTCCTTGGGCGTAAAAATCACTTTTGTTAAGCCTTCTCCTCCTATTGACCGCAAATGAAAATTTCGTTTGAAGCTTCATGCCTTTAGCCATAAAAACCTCCTTTGCCATGTCTTCTTCTCATACGGACCAAGAATATACCCAAATACTCTCTATATATTGAACTCGTATTACCATTTTGTGAGATAATTCGGTCACCAACGTTTGGCTTAACAAAGTTATGATCTCACGCGCTGCATGGCATATTACGCCGTCGAGTTGGAATCATTTCTCCTTCAAATAATGCGCAATAACATGATAAATAAAAAAATCAATTGATCGTCCACTGGCTCTAGTTTTTCTACCAGTTGGATTTTATATGAATGTAGGCCAAGATCTTTCCTCAGCATTTGAAGAGACCGAGTTGCTAAGAAAGACGTCGGTTCGATAAATTCGAGTCCCCTGTCACACTTACGTCTACAGCGTCGATGGCTTCTATAAGCTGCTCAGATGGATCATTATATGCACCTGCAACTTCACAAAGAGGTCCATAAGTATAGCGAACAGAACGTGCATTTTGAAAATAAATTTGCAACATTTGTAAACGTTGTTCTTGTGTAGTTTGTACATGGTAATTTTTCAAAGTATACTAAAAGAAAATCTATCACACTTTATTAGTATGACAGCTAGATTTAAACTTATAACTATCAGAAGTTCTATACGTCAAAAAAAAATTACCCCATACATAGGTTATTTACAAATGTTTACTAATGTTACCTCTGACATACTATAAAAATTTTAATTGTGCCCCAATAAAACAAAAGGTGTTTTCCAGTATAACTACAATGAATATTGCTTTATTTTTCTATATGTATGATTTATTACCGATTCGCTCTCCTGAAATGTAAATGAAAAGTAACTGGTGTACGGACCATTATTTGATACAGTTTAAAAATTTAACTATTGAAGTGCGTGGGCAGCGCCTCGGCACTTTTTACTTATTAAGTTCCAAATAGCCTGCTCATTAGAGCGGAACAATTTGTTCGCGTCTAAAAAAACGTGGTAATCGTATACCAGTATCGGAATGTATGATAAATTCTTAGAAAATTTCACTTAGAAACTATATGTCTACAATCAATTCCTAGTTCGCGCTGAGAAGCATGATGATTTCAGATTGAGATATATTTTTAGCAATTTTTCAGTTACGTCAGACCTACCATTCCGATGTTTGGAGACCAAGACGAAGAAAATAGTATATTTTTGACATTGTTTTGGATCCCTCCCAATATTCTAAAAAATGATTTTTAAAAACTTAATTTCCGTATGCCAACTCTCAGATGCCATAACTTTTTAACCAATACATAGATTTGCTTCTGTAATATCTCATTTAGTTTGCTGGGAAGTTAGTTTTACGCAAAAGGTCTCGAAAAACATATACCTGCAGTTTTCGGATTGTGCTCATTTAAAAACAAAACAAAAATCTCTAACAGAAATCTTTATGCTTTCCAGCGCGAGCTAGGAATTGATTTTAGACACAAAGTTTTTTGGTGAAATTTTCTTACAATTCATCGTAGATTCCAATTTTGGTTACGATTTTTGCGAATAAAAAAATTCGCCCACCTTACTGTTCATATCTCTAGGCGAACAGCAATGTTCTGTGGAATTTTTACAGTTATTACTGTTTGTTTTAAAAGGGGTGTGGAACAGCCCACTTTCACCATTACTCTAATTCATACAGCAACAACAACATATGTAACAAATCACATCTTCATACCACTGATAGTTCATGAGATATAGTCTTTTGTACTTTAAAGTTGTATGGGCGGTGCCACGCTCCTTTATCCAATCACAACTAAGTACAGCCAGTGACTTACAACAGGTCATTAGTACCACTTTTTAAAATTATCTTATAAATCAGTCAATTAGAAAAGCCGTCAGAGCGATTTTTGAAAAAGTGGTGTGGCACCGCCTTCTTCCTCCCTGGCAGTAATTAATACTGCTCCAATAGCATATATACCAAATCTCATCTTCATACCCCTGAAACCGTCTTAATTTTCAAGTTGTATGGGCGGTGCCACGCCCCTTTATCCAATCACAACCAAATATAGCCAGGGATTATCAACAGGTCAACAGTACCACTTGATAAAATTTTCGTATCAATCGGTCTATTAGAAAAGCAGTTCGAGTGATTCTTTAAAAGAGGGCGTGGCACCGCCCACTTGCACCTCGTCTGCAATTCTAACTGTACGAACAACATATATACAAAATCTCATCTTCATACCTCTGATAGTTCATGAGATATAGCCCTTTTGATTTTCAAGTTGTATGGGCGGTGCCACGCCCATTTATCCAATCACAACCAAATATAGCCAGGAACTATCTACAGGTCAACAGTACTTCATGGTAAAATTTTTGTATCAATCGGTCTATTAGAAAATCCGTCTGAACGATATTTGAAAAAAGGGGCGTGGCGCCGCCCACTTTTTAAAAAAATAAAACCTTTTAAACCATCCGGAAGCTATAGCAATCAAAAGAAAAAAAAAATTTTGAAAATCGGTCCAGCCGTTTTTGAGTTTTAGCGAGACAACTGCACATCGATTCATTTTTATATATAAGATTGACACAGGATGACATTGTAGATCAAGGCTTTTTTCCTTCAGTTTCACATAAGAAACCTTATATCAGGTGTGTGGGAAATTACTTTAGTGTGATTTGTTAGGTACTCTGATCGACTACTTATCCAAAGGGGTATCAAGTAGTGACTTAGGTCAGAGGTTGGAAACTGCTGGATTAAGAGCACACTTTCTTTCTATTTTTAAAATGGAAATTTAATGACGAATGTAAACGTCATTTGTTTGAGAAGAAGTTTTTTGAAGTTGCTGCCGACAACGTAGTTGAGCTCGTCAACAAAAGAAATGTAGATGTAGTCAATTGGACATTCGCAGCAGATCGCTGTCAAGGATTGAGACATTCAAAATGAATTTTCAGAGATTAATGCCTAAAAATGTAGTTCACTATTAGAGGATTGGGCGCCACTGCATCTGAGCCAATGTTAGACTTTCCAACGACCACTATATGGTATACTCAACGTAGAACCTTCTTACATTTACTAACTCTAAATGGGAAAAAATTAAGGTTATTTAGGATTAGCCGACCTGACATACTTCGTGCTGACTCCAAAGTTACTCAAAGATATTACATACTAAACAATTTAATAACGATTGGACCATGACTTTGACTAGCGCAATGCCTACTATTTCCACCATTCTCGTTTTTGACAACTTATGCATATAAATGTCAATGGAACTCATACGAGTACAATGATTTAAGTCTCTCTCTGTGATACTTATCTTAACATCCAGTAGTATGTCGATTGTCCCATATTTGGTGTGGTGGTTGGAAGTCAAAGGCACGACATATCGTACCAATAGGTAGCACCTTCAATATTTCGAAGAGTGCCACCCCTACCAGTAGGATTTCACCCATTCTATGACTTATGCTGTGTGTTTTAAATCTAGTTTCACCTTGAAGGTCTGACCACATGTGGGCTCGTGTTCCCACTTGTTTACTATGCCACATGGTCACTTTTTCTTTGCCAATAGCAGCTAAATTATAGCCAATGCCTACTCCAACCAACTCTCTCAATTACTTACTTACTTAGCTGGTACTTCTTTGCAATCCCAGTGGATTATATACCGCACGTAGAAAAATATTAAAAGCGCCTTGATCTTCTGCGCTTCTTCTCCAGTTAGTCACACCGAGTTCTGGGAATGGGACTTTGCCCAGAGGTGGAAAGTTACTGATTGTCACTCACTTGGGAGTGACCAGAAGCGATTCCTTTGTGGCGCTGTCCAAGCAGCTAACTACTTTTGGTCTTAGACCAAGTATTCCCCGGGTAATGACTTTAAAGCAACCGCTAAGAAGTTAGCTAGAGTTAGAACGCGAAATTTTGAGTAACCTAATCGGCATGCTACCACCGATGCGTCTTAGGAAGTAGGTAACAAGCAAAACTGCAGCAAATGGCGACGTGTGCAGTGACGGAGCATTATAATGTGATGAGGAGGGAGTTGAAACGCATGTTCAGGCGGAAAAAGCGTCTGTGGAAGAAAAGAGGGAGAGCCAGGATAACGAAAACTACAGCGATAGAGTTGAGGCCCGAAAGTTTTACCAAAGGTTTAAAATCAAAGGTTTCGGAAGAGGGCCCCCACTTGTAAGGACAGAGACTGAAATCTTGTCAGGGACACCTAAAGTGTGCTGCAAATATCTATTCAATCTCTATTCGTTCCCGAAGGCAGCATAAGTGACTAAATCACACCAATCATAGACGACAGAGTAGATAGTCTACCACAGATCCAAAACGAGATCAGCACGGCGATCACGAGTCTTAAATATAATAAAGCTGCGGGAGCCGATGGGCTGCCGGCAGAGCTTTATAAAGCCGGTGGCAATTAGCTGGTAACATGCATGCACCAGCTCATAAACACGATTTGGCTCAATGAGTGCATGCCCGATGATTGGAATCTGATGTCCAGGGCTTAAGAAAGGCGATCCAAGTATGTGTACCAATTATCGCGCGATCAGCCTTTTACCTATCGCATACAAGGTCCTGTCTAGCGTGTTATGTGAAAGACTAAAGCCAATTTTAGCTAACCTGAATGGATCTTATCTGTGTGGCTTTAGACCTGGTAAGCCCACGACCGACCAGATATTCGAAATTCTGGAGAAGACCCAAGAAATGCAGATAGACATTTGCAATCTATTTTCGACTACAAAGCTGCATTCGACAGTCCGATGCGGCAAAAATTGCTGGATGTTATGTTTGAGTTTGGTATCCCAGCGAAGCTTATACGACACAAAGTCTTTAGTGAAAATTGAAAAAAATCTGACAGATTTTCTACCAAGCGAGGCTTTAGACAAGACGATAGTCTGTCCTGCGATCTCTTTAACATCGTAATGGAAATGACCATGCGGAAGACTGCAGTAAACAGGAATAGTATCACCATCTTTAACTAAAGTCACATGTTGCTCGCGTGTGCCGATAATATAGATATCATTTGCCGTGGATTGCGGGATGTTACTGCGGCTTTTTCGAGCATTGAAAAGCAGTCGGCGGAAGTGTGTCTGGTGATAAATAAGGAAAAAAAACCAAGTTATTTGTTTCAACGAACATAGAGTACACTCGTCTGGGATGCTGCGTGAACGTTGACAACTAAAACCTTGAAGTGATATATGATTTTGTCTACCTTGGGTCCGCCGTAAACAAAATTAATAATTTTGGCATGTAAATCAAAAGGCTATCAAAATCGTAATCTACGATGAATTCTAAGAAAATTTGCCCAAGGAACCATGGGTCTACAACAAAAATCGAGCCCCCGGTTTATAACGAGAAACTTTTTATATTAGGGAAAATATCCACAACAAGCTCCACACCTGCCCCGGAATAGTCCCTAGAGGATTCAGATGTATGACCGACCCTTCAGTCATTTTTTCCTCCTAACATTTTTGTCAAAAATACCTACTTCCCATCTTCACCCCTAAGGCGGCTACGATACAGCATTTTTTTTTAAAAAATTTGCTCCCACCGCTCTCACTGCCCCGGAGTCGACCCTAAAGAGAAGTAATCTTTGATCGTTCCCCATTATTTTTACAAGCCCAACAGTTTCTTAGAATATATTTACCCTCTATCCCTGTTCGACCCTTAAGGTGGTCCCTATAATTTTTTTTTTATTTTTATAATTTTTTTTTATGAAATTAACTCCATCTGCTTCCATGGAGCCTCCAAGAGGGCTAAAACGGATGACCGATCCCCACTTGTATTTTCCTCCTAACATTTTTCCCGAACGTACCTACCCATTATCTTTACTCGCTAAGGGTAAATACTACGTCGATGTCGTGGTTCATTCGACAGAGATACTCGCCATTAAAGACTATCTGTCCAAATTTTTTGCGTGTATTATTCTCTCGAAAACCTGCATAATAGGTTGATACGCTTGTGTCATTACTCATGATTATGCGCTGTAGAGCTGTACCAAATTAAAATTAGTACAGCTGTACCAAGGATGTAATCTAAGGGTTAAAGATGGTACCTATTGTGTTTACTGCAGCCTTTCGCATGATCGTCTCCATTAAGATGTTAAAGAGATCAGATAAAGCCTCGCTTGCTAGAAATGACTGTCAGATTTTCGCCTATTTTCACTGAAATCATCGTGTCGGTCAGTGCCATTCCGCAAAGTCGTATTAGCTTCACGGGCATACCAAGCTCAGCCATACGCAATTTTATAATCCATAAACAGATGTTAAGTGTCGATTAAACTCTTGGGCCTTCTATAGGATTTGTTGTAGTGTAAATATCTGGTTGGTCGTGGAATTAAAAGATGTAAGGTCACACTGATAAGGTCAAATCAGGTTCTTTAAGATGGACTAAAAGTCTTTCACATAACACACTCGACAGAACCTTGTATGTGATAGGAAAAAGGCTGATCTCGCGATAGTTGGTGCACACTAGATAATGTCGCTCGATAAAGCGAAAAAAGTTAATGCGTTCACTACCATATTTGAAGTTTGCCTGAAGACAATTTGAGGACATCACATTTTTTTTTGATCTGTGCTCACTACATCCTACCGAAATAGTATTTCTTATTTTGTATAGTCATTGGATATCCGATCGAAACTTGGCGCATATCGTTATTCATGGTTAATCTAGCCCTTGATAGCCCATTTAGCTTACAGCATATTTTTGACTTGATGCCCATTTCCGTATTTTTTTTTATTTTTGAATAACGTAGTAATTTTTTCGACTCCCACTGCTACGCTATATAGAAGTTCGACTATAATACATTTTTACATTGTTATCACACCACATTTCTACCCGTATTCTATGTTGCGCTTCCGTCTTGCCGGTTGATGTCTCAGTACTTAGTTTTTCTTTGGATTCATTGTACTGTAAATTTTGTAAGGACACGATGTGAAGGACACGGACGGTTGGTTTTGAAAACACATTTTGGCGTTAGGTTTTCAAAAAATAACAACCACAGTCGAAACAAAGCAACAAAAAGGTCCTGTGTGTCATTGTAGCGTTGTTGGTGATGGTGTCAGCCTTTACTACATTCACATTAACACAGCGACGACGACGACGACCCAAATATTGTCTTCAAGACAAATGTCCTTTGAATTTATTGTGTCCGTATATGTGTGTTTGGTTTTTTCAGAGAAAGAGAGCAAGGCACTGAGATTATCCTTCATACTTTGCACTTTCTACTAGGGGGCTTTTGTTATTGAAGTTTATTCTTATATTGTCAATGTTTCTATATACATACGTTGATAGTATGAGTGTAAACTAAGAGTGTTTATGGGTTGTGTTTATAGTACATTTGATGTGAATGTACGGCTATGTTAGTACTCGTATTCATGTGAATGAATGCCAATGAAAATGGAGAATGGCTAGTGGCAAGTGTGTGTGTGTACATTTGGTCATGAATGAAAATCAAAAGAGCTGCTTCTAATGTCAAGGTCATTTGCATTGCGTTTCATTTCATTTCGTTTTGTTTTATTTTCTTTTTCTCACATTTGTATTTGCTGTGCCGCCTTCTCAAATTTCATGCATTCAGGCGGATGTGGAGTGGGATTGAAAACAGGGGGAGAGATTGAGTGAGAGAATGCTTTAAGCATTTTCCAGTATTATTACATATAATTTGAATTCAGTTTGTCTGAAGGAAAAAACAGGCTTACATTACATGCAATGCACAGTTGACAAACAAGACATGATAAGACCTACGGTCGTTTGTAAATAAAAAAAACGAAACATTATTATTGAAGAGCACTTGTAAGGTGGAAAGATGTTGAATAGATATGTTTATTTGATTTACTCTAATTTCCTAGAGATATTTACACCATTGTTGTCTTAATCATGTGTTTGCTCAATAAAATAAAATAGATAAATTTTGCCAGTATTGTTTTTTTTTATTTTACCTAAAAATTAAAAGATTTTTAGGTGCTCTAATTTACTGCCAAGCTCCATAGAACTGATCAAGGGTATAATAAGGATTTTGTAGTTTTCAAGAATTTAAAAAACGTTTGATCCTGTTTTTCTTTTCATTTAATGTTTCAAAAGCAGTTTTCCATACAAAACTGCTTCTTAGCTAAATAAACGTGGAAAAGTATATGGGAATTTAGTTTTTTACGAAAAATCAATTTTAATTATAGCTTTATTATGCAAAAATTCTTCATTACAGAAAAGGAAATATTTTCTTATATAAATAGCAAGTCGAAAGTCGTTTTCAGTTAAGTTAATGTGACCGAAGGCACTTTTCTGGAATAATTTTCGTGAGAGACCGTTTTCTAGGAGAAAAGTTAATTTATGGATAGTTTTCTTGTATGCGAAACTTATTTTTGTAAAAAAATTGTTGTTATGAGGAGACACACTCAAAAGCATTTTTCCAATACCAAACTGAATCTCAGCCAACTAAATGGGGGAAAAGTACATTAGAAGATAGTTTTTCTGCGAAAAATTGTGTTTGCATTTTACTCAAAGATGAGTTTCATGAAAGGCTTTTTTCATAAAAAAAATTGTGTAAGGACAGCTTTTCTTGCATAAAGATCTCATTCTTTGTTACAACTGCTTTCATTAATGATTTGTTTAAAAATAAAAGTCCACAAATGAAGTTTTTCAAATTCAAAAAGCTTCTCACTGAAAAATATGCTAAGGAGTACGTTAGTTTACAGTTAGATACTTTGTATGTATCGTATTATTGCAAAACGGAATTCTTACGAGGTCTTGTTAAGAAATAATACACTCAAAAGCAGTTTTTGAGTAGAAAACTGCTTCTGCATCAAATAAGTGTGCAGCAGTATATTTGAAGATAATTTTAATTCAAAAATTGATTTCGATCATAGATTTTGTTATATAAAATATTATCCGAATATTGTTTGCTGAGAAAAGAATTCCAAGCGATCCGTATATAGTTCGTCAGTGTCATTACCCAGAATTCTGCGCAGCTAGACTGGTAGGATCAGTGTCTGGTAGAGTTGGATCTGTGTACGTCAAGAGCGAGGGCTTTGTCATTAAAAAGCTTGCTTAGCTCATAGTAGCAGCGGTTTGCGAGCGATAATCGTCTCTTGATTTCCAGGTGGACATTTTTTTCTTCACAGCGATGTTGACTAAATCATCTACCGCCTATATAGTTATAGTTGTCATCGCTCACGCAAGCATTCCAAACGAGTAGACTTATTGTTCGTTAAAACAAATAACTAGGTTTTTTCCTCATTTATCACCCACTTCATCCGACTGCTTCTCAATGTTAGAAAAGGTCGCAGTAACATTCCGTAGTCCTCGGCCAATGATATCTCTATCATCGGCATTAGCGAACAGCATTCGACTTTAATAGAATAGAAGATTGACCGTCGCCTTATCTAATGCTCACTTGGTAGATGATAGCTCTGTCAGATTTTTGGCTATTTTCACTGAAGACTGCCTTTCGGTCAGAGTCAATATGTAAAGTCGTATTAGCTTCGCGGGGATACCAAACTCTGCCAAATTTTCTGTCGTATCAGACTGTCGAATGTAGTAGCGGATAAATATATGCTAGGTGTCCATCTGCACCTCTTGGTTCTTCTCCAGGATTTGTCTTAGTAGGAATATCTGGATGGTCGTTGAGTTACCAGGTCTTAAGCCACACTGACAAGGTCCAATCAGTTTTGTTGGGATGGGTTATAGTCTTTCACATTACACTTTAGTTAGGACCTTGTATGCATGGGTAAAAGGCTAATCCCGCGTTAGTTGGTGTAAACAAGTGGATCGCCCTTCTTAAGAACAGGACTTAGAACACTAAGATTCCAATCATCAAGGCATGAATTCCTTTAGCCAAATATCATCTTATAGTTTCTGTCGTATCGGACTGTCTAATGCAGTTTTGAAATTGATAAACATATGTTAAGTGTCCATGTGCATTTCTTGGTTCTTCTCCAGGATTTGTCTTAGTGTGAATATCTAGTCGGTCGTTGATTTACCAGGTCTACAGCCACACTGTCAAGGTCCAATCAGTTTCGCTAGGATGGGGTTTAGTATTTCACATTACACTCTAGTTAGGACCTTGCATGCAGGTTAAATGGCTAATCCCGCTATTGTTGGCACAGGACATGGAACACTCAGATTCCAATTATTAAGGCATGAATTCCTTCAGCCAAATAGCATTTAATAGTATCTGTCGTATCGGACTGTCTAATGCAGTTTTGAAATTGATAAACATATGTTAAGTGTCCATGTTCATTTCTTGGTTCTTCTTCAGGATTTGCCTTAGTGTGAATATCTGGTCGGTCGTTGATTTACCAGGTCTAAAGCCACACTGACAAGGTCCAATCAGTTTAGCTGGGAAGGGTTTTAGTTTTTCACATTACATTCTAGTTAGGACCTTGTATACGATGGCTAAGAGTCTGATTTCGTGAAAGTTGGTACGAAGCACACCCGGTCAGTTCGTGACCAGATTTCCATCCATATCCTTACAGGTGTGTGATCCCTGTTCCAAAACCGTTGCTTTTAATCTTTTGTTAGAATTTTCGGGCTTCACCTCTATCCCTGTAGTTTTCGATATCCTGGCTCTCTTTACTTCCACAGACACTTTTCCGCCTGTACAGGCGTTTCAACTTCCTCCTCTTCTCATTGTAACACTCCGTCACCGCAGGCGTTGCCATTAGCTGCAATTTTTCCTTGTTGCAGCATATTTTTAATCAGACATTGGGACCGGCCGTGGCATAGTGGTTAGAACACGCTACTACCATGCGGGAGATCACAGGTTCAACTCCAGGCTCCAGTCATCTTAAAAAGAAAATTACATTTTTCTTTCATTGTCAGCTTCCCTCGAATGTTGCCGACAGCAACTTCGCAGTGGAGCCGATAATGAAAGAAAAATTTAATGGGATAGCCATACCTCATTCATGGGGTGTAAAGGGAAATGAAGTAGTAAGTAGCTTGACATTCCTCTTCGTACTAGGGCTTGTCTGAGCGTGGTTTTCAAAAACCAGTACGGTTTTTGCGGTTGTGGTTATAGAATTCGCAATATGCTGCCACTTTGTGTCGGGAACATCAGAATTAGGTAGGTCTGTTTGAAGTAATTGAGAGAGTTGGTTAACTAGGCTTTGGCTATCTCGGTGGTTTGCAGATTTTCGATGTCTTGTTTCCTTTGCGTTTGCAGGCGATCAATGTGCTTTCTTTTGATCAAATTTGTCTTCTGAATATCTTTATGCGAGAATCTGGATTTACTCACTACCTCGTTTCTTGCCGACGCAAAGCTATTCAGTCCGTTATCGAAGGTGTTGCAGTGTAGACTGAATTTCCCAACTATTAAACCAAGAGCATCATTCCTGCTTATTTTAGCATTAATATCCCAGAACACTTATAATGTCATGGACATTGATATGGACATGATATTTTCTCCAGGCGCTCATAGGATGCATCCTTGATATCTTCGTCTTTGTCATCCGTGTACTCAATTTAGCGTGATGTAAAAACGTCTAGCCTCGATGCGTATAGTGGTTATTCGATCATTTACAGCGTTAAACAGCGAGACCATATGTCGAAATGTCTTGGCGACTATGAATCCCCATCCAAATTTGCGTCTTCCTACGTGGTAACTGTAAAACTTGCCACAGTTCTTTCATCGTGCGAATCCCTATCCCGTCCATCACATTTCCTGTATGGCGGTGATGACAACCTGATTGTAGTGAAAACCCACAATTTATTGTATATTAAAAACTTCCCTTCTCAGACGACAATACAAACAATTTCCTAAGCATTTGCTCATTTTCATTGAGGTCCTTTCGTTTGCTTTTATTTATATGTATTTGCGTTGTGTTGTGCTTCATTTTACCAAACGTTAGCCATGCAAAAACATTCGTTATCATTCAACTCTATCGGTCCTTCCTGTCGCATTTTTTATGATGCTAATAAATGTCCATTTATGACAACATTTTTTATGCAGGAAATTCGATCATCAAATTTTCATTTCGAGTTGGTGTAAATGTAAAAACATTTTGTAATGACCTTGTTGTGTAATTGTTGAAAATTATGTGTTCTTTTTCCGAAAAATATTCAGCAAATTTGTTGGGGTTTGAGCTGTTAAAAAATAACATGTTCTTTAAAGACAGCTGTGGCACATAATATAGCATGATATTTTTTATAAAATCGGTAATGTTATATTGATAGTGATTCATACGGCGAAGAAGCTGTTTGTTGTCTGCTAATCTGAATGGTTTTATTAGTGGGAGTTTAAAGATGATGTTTGTGTTATCTATTATCTTTTCTAATTTTTTTTTTTAATTTCCCTTTGCACCCCATGAATGAGGTATGGGATAGCTTCTCGTGTTGTTGTGAATTAACACGCTTGCTATTTTTAGATTCGCAACTAACGGCACCTACTTGTTTATCGACGAATGCGAACGTCACTGTTTGAGAAGCTCTTACTAGACACGACGATTGAATCGACGCTTAATACTGCGAAGTTGCTGTCAAAAACATTCGAGGGGAGCCGACAATGAAAGAAAATGTTTTTTTTTTCTTTTTTAAGATGACTGGAGCCAGGTTTGAACCTGCGATCTCCCGCATGGTAGTCGCGTGTTGTAACCACTATGCCACGGCCGGTCTTTTCTAATACTATTTATAAAATTGTTTATTTGAATTAGTTCCGTTCCTAAAATCTCACAATTAAGCTAATGAAATAAGTGGGGTACAGTAACATGTCACTGTTTGCAATCCTTTAACGAAATCCACGTTTAATGTTTCAAGGAAACGGATGGTAAATGGTGAACGGCTGCGTCGGAAAACTTTGCATTTCTTATTGAAAAATTATGTACGTTTATTTTTCAACTTCTGATGTGGATATCGCTTATCGCTTAAATATTCCCGGGGAAAAGATTTTCCTGGATCGTCTCCATGGTCGTATGCCATATTACAGCACATTAGCCATTGTTTTTCAATTGCAACGGTGCAGGTGTCCTTATCGAAGATCTTGTTTTGATCTTACCTTATTCAGCTGGGTACAGTGTATAGCAGCCTTCTTTGTTAAGACCGCAAACAGGGTGTTTGTGTATCCCTGGCTCTTGAATGCATATAATCTCCCTGTGTATCTGAGGAGAGGCAAAGAAGTAGAGCGTCTGTCGCAGCTTTGGAGATACGAAGGTTAATTTGTGTGACCTCACTCTATTTGATCGCTGTGAACGACAGTTGTGTTGGTGTCCTCTTTGTCGTCGTCAGATTCCTAGAGGTCGTCTTAATCTACTGCTATGCTCATCTTGCCAAGAAATTCACTCGTCAGATTAGAGAGTGAATAAGTGTCTTCGCTAACAAATAAACATGCAGTTTATTGTCACAGATCTTGGTGCTCATCTGATCGAAAGGCATCTTTTTATCGACGCTTTTACAAACACGTAGAAAGTGGATACATATCAATGGAACACCCTTCTTTGTGTCTCTCTAATTGGCAACAGTGAATCACTATTTAGGATGATAGTGGCCTTCCTGGATTCTTCCACAGCCTCAGTAACTACTTTTCGGTCTTATGTTCGAAGCTGAGGATTACTGATCTGAAGAAATTCCAAAATTAATTTAGGGTTGGAAGACTCGGCGGGGATATTGACAATAGATCTTTGCGTCTGTGGAACATCGACAAGATGTATTGCTTCGAGTTTCGCACCAGGTCAAACTTCCCCGGGCGGCTCTATGGCTGCCAGGTACGGATAGACGAAACCGATCGTCTTTACAGGCAATGATTATAATGTGCCATTAATACCGGCCCACATTGAGGAGATGATCCGGGTCGCTCCTAAACAAATTTTAAGAACGTCTCAGAATGGGATATGGTAGTTAATTTCCAGTTGTTTGATAAAATATTGTCATCGCTAGTTAGGCGCTACTGCGCATAACCTCCGTTTGTCATCTACCGTAGGAGGTACGTTACTTTTTTAACCGCTCGATATGGGATCTAGCCTATTGGGCACAACTCTTGTCCTGTTCCGAATGTTTATCGACCAGTTTATCATCAAGCTGACTTATTATGCTATAGGCAATGCGCCTACTTACGTAGGCCCTTTTGAAAGTTGTTTTGTGCCTAAGGAGAAATTGAATAGAGACATGGGGTGGTACTTCGGAGAGAATCAAATTATTCTTTGTATTTTCTCTTTGCTTAACTGTTGGCACTGAGGAAACTGGATTAGCGTCCGATTGAGTCGGTGCTGCGTTATCAGCACTCGAAGAAGGGGTTTTGACTGGATTGCGCAAGGATCAAGGACAAAAAGATAAGATTTATCAACATCTTAAAAATAAATCAATAAAACCTTAGCTGGCGCCATCTCTTGGAGGAAAATGGTGTCAATCCTTGACACAAACCTTGTCATCTACAAAGGAACGAAATAGAGTTACCAACAATGATCGAATGATAATCGGATGACATGCCCGATCGAGTAAATTGAAAATCGGTATAAAGTATTATCACCCCAGCTACTTTCTCCAGCTGTTACAACAACAACAACAGCAACAACAACACAAACCTTGTCATCTACAAAGGAACGAAATAGAGTTACCAACAATGATCGAATGATAATCGGATGACATGCCCGATCGAGTAAATTGAAAATCGGTATAAAGTATTATCACCCCAGCTACTTTCTCCAGCTGTTACAACAACAACAACAGCAACAACAACGGGATTGCACCTCATCAGGAATTGCATCTTGAGAGCCTTTGAGATACCTGGTTCCGAAGAACCTCTTTGCATCGGGCTTGAGTTTTGACTCCCTGCCTACATAGTTGTTTTTTTAGTGCACTATTAACAGATCGACTAGCGGAGTCTGGCGCTATCACTCCACCGAATGAGGCCTCAAAGACAGACATGATATCGACGCTGTAGTAGTTGGGTCTTAGGTGATTATAAAGCCCTTGACAGAATATGCAGGTCATGGTTTTTTCGTACACTTGGACAAAAATAAGGAATGTATTCTATGCCTAACTGCCAGTTGTAAATAATCTCTGGAGACAGACGCTAATGGATTTTAAATAGCGGACCGAAGACCTTAAGAAGGACGGACAAGAGACCCCTTAGCGCCAACGGACTTGAGTCTCTTAGCCGACCCAACTGGGGAAAGACAGGCGCTAAGGGTAGTTCTTAGTTCGTAATCAGTTCAGGCGCCACTGGCATTCGAGACTCTACCGGTAATAACTAGTTTCATCACTACTCTAAATGCAAGAGTGACTCTAAAGCCTGAATGACAGCAGCTCCTCTGGAGACAGGCGCAAACCATCAGATAAAAGGCTTTACATTGACGGGCCGACGACCTTTTGAAGTACGGACAAGAGACCTCTAAGAGTCAAAGGACGATTGTCTCTTAGCCGCCTCAACTGATGAAAGATAGACGCTAAGAGACGGTGGAAGGGTAGTTCTTAGTTCATACTCAGTTCAGGCTCCATTGGTATTGGAGACTCTACCAGGAATAAAGCGGAGGGAAAAAATCCCCAACAAACCCCGCAACTGCCCGGAAGTAGACGCTAGAGGGACAAAATGTATGACCGACCCCCACTAATACACCCATACCTCGATATCCGGCCTAGATACGTTCCCAAAATGATGGCCGTAAAGCGAGGTAATAAATTCTTATTCTTATTTTTCACTTATTATTACTCAAGAACGGCAAAATGTGCAAGAAAACTATGTCTACTCACGGCCCAGATACGTTCCCAAAATGTTGGCCGTAAAGCGAAACGCCGTAAAGCGAGGTAATAAATTAATATTCTTATTTTTATACCATCACCCTTAGGGATGAGGGTATATATCATTTGATACGAAAAAAAGTGTAACGCATTAAAGGAGACGAGTTGGACCCCAAGTATCTTAAGACCAAATTCGTTTCAGAACTTTTTAAGAAGAATGAGCTATGTCCGTCTGTCTGGCTGGATGGCTGGTCAGCAGGATAACTCGAGTAAACCTTAACGGATCGGTATGAAAATTTACCAGTATCAATATTTTTCAAAACGAACTTATGGGATTTTAAATGGGCTGAATAGCCCCACCCCTTCTGGTACCTCCCATACAAAATTACCTACTTTTGGAAAATTAATATTTCTTCCATAACTTCCAAACAGACAACCGGAGGATATTTGAATTTGGTCAGTTTATTTATATTGCAAAAGTAGACAAACCCTAAGAAAACCGAAACCTTTGCACCACCCCATATAAATGACCGAATTGACCCTTATAGTTTTACATACATATCTTTTTTTTGCAAGTAAACTGAGATCATTCAAATTTTGCGTATGATGTTTGCTTATAAATATTAGACTCAGGTATGAATATGGACTATATCGGTTCACGCCATCTAGTACCTCCCATACAAAATGACCTATTTTTGGAAATTATATATTTCTCCAATAACTTCAAAACAGTCACTTGGGGGGTTATGAACATTGGTCGATAAATTTATGTTGTGATAGGAGGCGAAACCTCAGAGAGTCTAACTATTTGACACACCCCTTCTAGTACCTCCCATACAAATGACCGAATTGACCCTTATAAATTTACATACATATCTTTTCTGTAAGTAAACTGAGATCACTCAAATTTTGCGTATGATGTTTGCTTAAGAAAATTAGACTCAGGTATGAATATGGACTATATCGGTTCACGCCATCTAGTACCTCCCATACAAAATGACCTATTTTTGGAAATTATATATTTCTCCAATAACTTCAAAACAGTCACTTGGGGGGTAATGAAAATTGGTCGATTAATTTATGTTATTATAGGAGGCAAAACCCTAGAAAACCTAACTATTTGACGCACCCCTTCTGGTACCTCCCATACAAATGACCGAACTCACCCCCATAGTATTACAAACATATCTTTTTTCTAAGTACACTGAATTCAGTCAAATTATGAGTAATTTGTACGCTAATGAAAATATGAATCAGGAGTGAATATTGACTATATCGGGTCACCCCTTCTGGTACCTCCCATACAAAATTACCTATTTTTGGAAAATTAATAATTCACCCATAACTTCCAAACGGACATTTGAGGGGTAATGAAAATTAGTCGGTTAATTTATATTGTGATAGGAGGCGAAACCTCAGAAAACCTAACTATTTGACACACCCCTTCTGGTACCTCCCACACAAAGGACCGAACTCACCCCTATAGTCTTACATACATATCTTTTTTTGTAAGTGCACTGAATTCAGTCAAATTATTCATAAGTTGTACGTATGAAAATTTGAGTTAGGAATGAATAAGGCTGTTTCGGTTCACCCCTTGTGGTACCCCCTATCAAAATTAATTTTTTTTTAAATATTAATATTTCTCACATAAATTCCAAACCGGCACCTATACCCCTTACACAAATAAGTAAAGTTTTGGACGATTTTGCACCACAAGCAGGGGAAAAAATATACATAAGTAATTTTATTTTAATTAAAAATCTATTAATTTCAATAACTCAAGACTTCAACAATATCTTATATTGGGTGATGGTATTTATCAGTCAGTTTACCTGACTGAAATTTCTGTACTGGTTCACTTATTATTACTCAAGAACGGAAAAATGTGCAAGAAAACTACGCCTACTCACGATCAGCATAAACAAGAGACATTCGCTGCGCCTGTGAGTGAATGCTTTTGTTAGTCTCTCACTCTTCGTAGAAAAACGGTGAATCCCCTATTTGCTTTAAGCCGTATAGCGAGGTAATTTGCGCCGTTTCAGAATTGAAAAAGGCCGTAATAGCGAAATGCCGTAAAAAGAGGGGCCGTATAAAGAGGTATGAGTGTATTTCCCTAACATTTTTCCCAAACATGCCTATCCCATATCTGGACCCCCTAAAGGTATCCCAAACAAAAATCATCTTTATACCATCACCCTTAGGGATGAAGGTATATATCATTTGATACGACCCAAAAGTGTAACACATAGAAGGAGTCACTTTAGACCCTAGGTTTCTTTGAACCAAATTCGATTCATGACTTTTTAAGTCATTTGAGCCATGTCCGTCTGTCTGTCTGTCTGTCTGTCTGGTGGCACGAGTTATTATTTTCTCAAAACTACTTACGGTATTGCAAATGGGCTACATGGCCCCGCCCCTTCTGGTACCTCCCATACAAATACATCATTCCGCCCACTTTAGAAATCGAGTAATAATATCAATACACCCTACGGGATCGTCCCCAAATTCTGTATTTAGGAAAGCTATAACAGGATAAAGCTTGGGAAAAAAAATTTGAAAGCCTAGCCACGCCCATTCTGGTACCTCCCATACAAATCTACCTTTCCGCCCACTATAGAGATGGTGAAATAATATCAATAAATTAAACGTGATCGGAACCAAATTCTCTTTTTAGTAAAGCTATAACAGGATAAAGTTTTGGAGAAAAAAATTGGAAGTCTGTCCACGCCCCATCTGGTACCTCCCATACACATCTGGTACCGCCCACTTTAGAAATCGATTAATATTATTAAAAGATCTAACGCGATCGTGCCCAAATTCTGTATTTGGTAAAGTTTAAGCAGGATAAACTGTTGGAGAAAAAATCTGGAAGTCTAGACACGCCCCTTCTGGTACCTCCCATACAAATGTACCACTCCGCCCACTTCAGAAATAAGGTAATAATATCAATACACTCGACACTATCGTGCCCAAATTCTGTATTTTATTATGTTATAGCAGGAAAAAGTTTTGGAGAAAAAATTGGAAGTCTAGCGACGCCCCTTATAATACCTCCCATACAAATTTACCTTTCCGCCCACTTTAGGGAAAAAGTAATAATATCAGTACACCCAACGCAATCGTGCTCAAATTCTGTAATTATTAAAGCTATAACAGGATAAAGTTATGGAGAATAAATCTGGAATTCTAACAACACCCCTTCTCGTACCTCCCATACAAATGTACCACTCCGCCCCATTTCGAAATCGAGTAATAATATCAATATAATAGAAAATTATTTATTTTACTGAGGGTAAGGGTAAATGTAAGTCGGGTTGCCCGACTGAAACTTTCTAACTCGTTTTAATTACAAATCGGTTAATTTCAATAACACAAGACTTAAACAATATCATATATTGGGTGATGGTATTTATCAGTCAGTTTAACTGACTGAAATTTCTGTACTGGTTTTTTTTAAATTTGCTCTCACAGGTGCCTCAGAGGAGTCAAATGTATGAACGACATCCAATATAGAGCAAAAAGTGTTTTGAAGTCTTATTTGCAAAAAAATTTTGACTGGTGCTTCTAAAACGTCTTAGTACTTCAGACCTCACATCGCGATAATATGACTACCAACCGCGAGGGAACCCCGCTATAACGATTCGAGTAGACGGCACTTCTAGTAGACAAGCACAAAAATCTATTAACATTTATTGAGTTTCCTTACTATTCCACATACCAGCCAAACCCATAACTTCATTATTTGCATGTACCCTACAGCAGAACACTACGTACATTCTCTTGACCGTACCTCTTCTACATGAGCTGCTATTACATCCACTCGGTGAAGCTAAGGGCAAATAAATATTTGCCTCATATTTTTGGCTATTAGACAATATTTGGTCTTACCTCTTTCTTTCTTCTTTACAAATAGTATGACATAGTTGCTACTGAAAATTTCACCCCATCTTCATCACATAAAAGCTACCTGTATGATGGCTAGTTATGCGCCACCCCCTGAGCTATACGCAGGTTAATGTTTCATATTGCTCCGCACAACCTTAAGTATTCTTGCCTACTTCGATGAAGGTAGGAGATCCAGCAGTATGACGTAATTTATACCGTCAATTTAAATTAAAATGATACTGAATTAATTGACTTGTAGTAATATCTACCCTCTGGGCTGGGAAATAATCGACAACCGCCAAAGCCAATAGTGGACTTCTCAACACAATACCTCTGTAAACAGAATCCAAATCTAATTATAATAAAATGTTTATAGGTATATAAAATATAATTTAAATTGTACTGAAATCATAACCATATCTACATACCCACACACACAGCAGCATTTTCCTTACTTACATATATATACGAGTACGGACATATACACAATGTAAAATTTCCTTCATTATAGAAAATCCATTTAATTGTCTTAAATTTTCTTTGTAAACATTTATTTTTGTCTCAGCTTGCAAATGTTTGACTTTAATAAAACGAATAAACGAATGAAAGGACTTTACATCACAAAATGAGAACCGGGGGAGAAACAGTAGTACGACTGAGAGCCTGTACACTGGCGGGCAAAAGTTTGTATGGGTATACAAATACTTGGATTGTATACAATGTATTACTTGAATAACATTGATTTTTTTTTGTGAAAATTCAATATATAATCGGAAAACAACAGAATCACATCCGTTGGTTATCGAGGGTATACAATCCCAAAAAAACTATATTCGTTTTAATAAATGCAAACCTTTACCAAAAACACATTTTGGAAATGTTTGTATATAAAGACTCTAATTGCCAAAAGCCTTTAATGGGCCAAAGCAGGACAATTTAATAAAAAATGTTCTATCGTCTTGTAATCCTCATAGTTCTCTCACACTCGACTTTTATCCTTTGGTTAAAAATCCACAGACTAGTCTTAAGTCGTCCCTGCACTGACCAACCATATACTCCAATAAGGATCTGATGTATTCTGCCCGCAGTGATCTAGAGATAAGTACTGTCGGTCCTGGAAATTAGACCTGGCAGTCGTCTTATTTCTCACATTAAGTAATCTACTAAACTATAAATGTCATGGATAAACATTCCACATAGAGTCATGATTAATCATTGTACTTGACAATCTTCTTCAGCCAGAAATTCCACTGGTTCGGACCCTGGAATATCGCAGTGTTCGGGGTTTAGCAAAGGTTGATATCCAGAGGTTCTGGTCTGCCCATGGTCATTTTACAGTTCTTTAGCAGTGTTGATCTATCCCACGCAAAATTAATATTTTATTATCTCAGCTTGGAAATCTCCAAAGAGAGTTATTCGTCTGCTGATCTCTAAGGTCTCTGCGGAATTCTGAATGGCCAGTACCTCAACTTACAATACATTGCAATCATTTTGTGGTCTAAAGGACCACTAAGATGGTGGTTGGGATGACTGGACCGGTAACATCCAAGCAGATACTGCTTCGACAGAAGGAAATTGTGTCGGCGCCCGGGTATAACTTTCGCCTCCTTATGTTTGTGGTCCGCAGACGACATGAGGAGGCACCCTGGTGCAGTTATCAGGCCGGCATTTTGACATGTCTGCAGGTTCTTTCACTGCGTATCGCTCACATTCGGTGACCACACTGGAGCTGCATAGTTTACCACAGACCATTTACCACAATAGGTTCCCCAAGTACTGCCGACTAGCGACTTAAGGGCCTTGTTCCTGCTTCTCATTGGGAAAGGTAATCATCAAGTCCAGCTTGTCTTTTTTCCAAACCTTGGCTCGAGGAATTAGACCTGTCCACTACTGTCACCTAAAGACCACGATTGACACTAAAGTAAGTATGCTTCAAAGACCTCTTCGAGAGAGAGTCTGTCTTTAGAGCTGGACCTCTTAATCTTTTTATCATTAACTGGCAAACAAAAGAGGTTTGTCCGCCTTGTTACCATTGCCACCTTTGAAGTTGATGGCCTTATGGTCCTGTGTCGACACAGTCGCCGCCACTGTTTAAACCTAAGTCGATGATTGAGGACGTCCACAGTGGACGTATAAGGTTTAGTTGCCATCAATAAGTCTGGGTAGTGGAGATATAGATTCAGAAAACTTTTATGTGAAAGTTAATGACGTTTTTACTAAGCTTCATTAGATTTTCTTGATCCGACAACAGATTTATTGCAGGAGCTTCGAGACATGTTACGGTGCTTTTGTTGCCCAGATTTCTTCTTTTCCTGCTTATCTTCTTAATCTTTTCTATCTCACCCAAATTATCATACCGATCTACTCAGTCCCACCTTTTAGGTTGGTCCGATTGGTTATGACCGAATACGTACGTTAAATCGGGAGACAGAAGGGGTTTCCATATCAGGCGTATCTATGACTTAGTCATAGAGTATTAATAGATTTCGTCAAGCTGTTTCTCGATAGAGTCTTGCAGGTTGGCCTAATGGATTACCATTTTTGTTAACTACATTTACCTCATTTCTATGGAAAGATGAGTGGAAGAACCCACTTGCACAGTGACCAAACACATTTGACCCACCACGGATATACGGAGGACGCAATATGCGATGACCCTACCTAAAGTATATCTAAGGAACATTAAGCTGTAGTAACTTAAGAGCTTGAAACTTCCCTACAACGATTTTTGTAGAAGCTGCAATGATGAGGACGAAGAGGAAACCACAAAGCATCTTCTATGTCACTGCCCTGTTTTTGGTGATCTGAGACATATCTATCTTTCAGTAGGAGATTTGAGGAACAGCCATGCCTTCACCAGAGCTACGAAATGAATTGAATTTGAATTGTTGAAAATGGGACCACGGAAAAATTGGACAACGGGATCTACCCTAGGACCGAAGTGAGCTGTGCTGAACGCGGCTGACGAATCAACATAACCTATTCTTTGCCTTCTATCTTCTAAACTTTTCCTGTCTCAACCACCGTTACCACACCGATACAATCAATCAAACCTTTGTTGTTGTCCCGATTGGTAAACGCGAGAAGCTATCCTATACCTCATTCATGGGGTGTAAAGGGAAATTAAGTTATTTTTTTTTAAGATTGGTAAAGACCGAATACGTACAGTTAAATCGGGAGAGAGTAGCGTTTTTCATGTCAGGCGTATCCATTAAATTCATCATGCACAACATTATTCAATAATCGCATCGCCTATATCCTTTTTCAACAGGGAGCAACTGGGCTGGTTATTTACTGAGCTCAGGACACTCTCACTCTGTGACTTCATTCTGCAAAATAACTTAGTCATACTATTTCGACATAGAGTCTTGATATATTTAGTTATGCGGTTTCGGGATGGAGTCCTGTAGGTTGGTCTGAAGGATTTAAATTTTTGTTACCGATATACGTGGCTCGTATGTTTTTTTGATTTAGCTTTTTGTTGGTTTCCATATGTAACCCACGAGCTAGAACTTGATAACTATACCTTTTACTTACTAAGGCAGCCGGGCAATCAGTAATATAGACTAATAAAACATGACAACACATAATTTTGGAACTCAATTCTGAGAACTGCACGTGAAAGTAGCCATAAAAAGAAGAAGTTCTGCATCATTCGTTTTGTCAAGTCACATGCCATAATAATTTAAACTCGATTTGAGGTTAGTAAGTATCATATAGGGGAATTTGTTACGTTTAAGGCTCTTTTGTTTCAATTGATATATGGTGGCGTATGGTTATCATAAGTAATATTCCACGTAAATCATACGCTACGGAGTGCAATAGTTTTATTGTAACTGCTACAAAATAAACCGAGTTCAAAATCATTTGATGAATGGAAAAGTGAAACTGTTGCTTAAGTAGGGAAACGTTATATGAACAGATTAAAGGAATTGTAATTATTATTTTTTTTAATTTTGTTTCAGCTAAATGGGATTAGTGGTACTCGAGTTATACGAAACAAAAAAGCCTAAAACGTGACAAATCCCCCTATACAATATTTACTAACTTCAAATCGATATTAAATTATTAAGGCATGTAACTTGACAAAACGAATGATGCAGAACCTCTTCTTTTTGGTTCTACTTTCACGTGCGGTTCTCACAATTAAGTCCCAAATTAATGAGCTGTAAAATGTTGTACTGTGTAATAGAATCAGATACCCCTGACTTTATTCCATTCAATAAACACGGTCACATAACACTCCTAATTAGAGAATTCGGTATGCTGCTTTTTCGCTATTAAGAGTCGGTGGATCTATAGGTAGGCAATTTTGCAGTGATATAATTCATGTTTCATATTATTTACTTTTTCGCACGGGACGATTCGACAGCGTCCGATTCCAAACTGATGCGAAAATCAACAAATATATCTAGCATTTAGGAGAAAAATTCTTGTTGTCGTTCTCAATATACCAAATACAAATAAGTTGTAAGCATAGTAACCAGTGAGAAATTAAGAAAAAAAGTAAAACAACTTTTGCTTCTTACTGTTTCATTGTTTTCTTGTTAAGCGTTCGTCCTCCGGTCTGGCGCTATTGTTATGATGTTGTTGTACCAACAACCATACAACGTATACGGATGTAAAATGAGCTTTAATTCAAGGCTTTTGACTTGATTATAATAATTTTAATTTTGTTTACATATTCTATTTATACACACACATACATGTATACATTTGCCTCATTAAACAATGTTATGTACACCTTACATACACATTCTCTGTGTTTTTCTTTATGCTCCTACCTACATATATGATGCATATTTATACCGGCATCTTCTATTACATAGTTAACTAACGAGCTTAAATAACTTTACAAACAGCAGCAGATCCTTTCTGCTGAAGTGTTTGTAAACCCTTTGCTTAAATCTGTCTGTTGCGCCCGCATTTTTCTTTGGATTCGTTACTTCGAGTACATGTAGTAAATGTGTACATATTTGTCTGTACAGCCATTTACATGTGTTTCATGTGGGTTTTGTTATCCAAACCGTGAGGTGAACACAGAGCGAATCACTCAAATGATAATTAACATATATGTGTAATCTGACAAATGTTGAGATTATTCATTTGACAAGGAATCACATGTGGCGTGTGTTAACGTTGAGATCATAATTAGCTGTCAAAATCTGTTGGTAGTAAAAATAAAACTATTTGTAATGTTTAGGTTATGTAAATATTGATAATTAAAAAAAAAAACACATTTCTTTTATATACATAGAAAGTGATATGACATTTAAAATTTGTGAGGATAATTGTTTTTGCCAATTAAATCAATTTAAGAAACTTTTGTTTGGTCGTTCCCTTAGGAAAAGTAGTAGGCAAGAGGAGTAAAACACATTCCAGCCGTTAATTGTCTATTATCATCTCATCTGACGATTCACGCAGAAAAGAGTCTAAAACGCTTCGTCTTTTGAATTTGCTATCTGGGTATTATGCAGCTTTTTTAAATACGAACTTTTTTTGACTTCTTAATTTCGTGCGTGTCTTGGCTGCAACAAGGTATTGTTGATATGAGTATATATTTGTAACACACATCACGTGCAAGCCAATGACTAATGAGATATTCCTCCCTTAAATTACCATGTGATCAATTTGATCTCTTGTTTTTGATCAAGTCTTATTCAGGTAGTAGTGGACATCTTTGTATTATTAACAAAGGTAACGTGACAAATAAATATTTCGTCCGTACATACTTTCTTTATATTTAAAACTAGCTGACCCGGCAAACGTTGTTCTGCCATACAACTTTGGACCCGGCAAACTTCGTCTCGCTCCTAAGGTAACGCCTTTATATAATAGTAAAACACAGATAGTTCAAGTTTTAATCTGATTTACTTGAATTTAATCGAAATCTGTGAAGAGCGATCTGATATACAATGTTTTTCGATTTATTTCCGGCGTAAAAACAAACAATGAAGACTGTTTGCCAACACGCAAACAAACCACGCACAGCTGACCGTGTGAAAAGCAGGTAAATTCGAGGTTGATTCCACAAATTTTAATTGATTGGCCTTACGATTTATTGATTGTTATCGCAAAAGCCAATCGAATGGGGAGTTGAATTGGAAGGGAAGATTGGTTGGAATAATAGACTCGAGGGATAAGGACTTCCTCTCCTTTGCATATGCCCTTGATGATCGTCACTGTAATTACAATTTCGGATGATTCAGTTTCCGTAAAATGATCATGATCGATCCCACCTTCAGATGCAAATTATGCACAACTGGCACATCTAGAGAGTTTAAAAATTCTGTCGATAGTTGGTCGCCCCATTCTCGTTAAATGACCACGAAAATTTTGCATCGTTCGGTCATATGCCTCCAATGCTCGTTTATGCGCCATCGTGCATTAATTTTAAATAATGATTAAGCATTCTCGCAACAATTTCGCTACACGTTGTGTTGTCAACCGTGAGAAGAAAGCGGAATGTGCAGTTCGATTGTGGAAGCAATACCAAAGGTTGCAATAGCTAACTCAATTGCGATCTTGACCGAATTGTTTCCAGAATCAAAGAAATTACGAATGTCTTGGCTGTCCAACCGGCATCATCGAGAAAGTAAATGCTTCCGTTCCATCGTCAACAACTTTCATCATTGAATCATACACGTTCGTTTGCTCGGCAGTTAAGAGCGCCACATTTCTTCGGACTCTTTCAGTCAGCTCAACTCGATCAAAGTCTTGTTCTTGTTGCAATTCGCGATTGAATGCAACATGCATTGAACGATTTTGCGCAGGTATTCCTAATTTCGACAGTAGAGTGCACATATTAGCAAGCACATGTCTATGATCAGAAGATAATTTCAAGATCGAAATTGGAAGTTGTCGTGCGAACTCTGTGCAAATGTCGTCCACCATCCCGAAGCTTGAGAACAATATCGCGTTATTCCACATTCTCCGCAACAATCACCACTGCGTCTTCATTATTAGTGGGAGCATTGAATTGTCTTACATGGCATCCAGAGGGTCTCTTGTCTGCTCTGATAATGATTTTGTGGACGTCATAATGCATTGTATTCAATGTGGTTTTGAACAATCGGACCAATGCATTATGTTTATGCAGAAGATTTTAAAATTGTTCTACCATTTTGCATTTAATATTTCAACATAATAAATTTCACAATATTCCTACATTTTTAAAGCATCATAACGAATTTTTCATCCTTACGTCGTCTAAAATCATCAAATAAAGCGATACAATGAAAAATTTCGTCGAAAAAATCAAAAATTTTAGATTTTTTTCTGGAATTTTCCGAGTTTTCCACCAAGAATTTTTCTATTTTCCCATTCGGAAAATCATTTCGGAATAATTATCACTGTTACATCGTCCAAACATAACATATTATCACACGATAATATGCAAAATTTCGCAAAAAAAAATTTAATTTTACGAATTTTTCCGGAATTTTCCGCATTTTTCAACAAAAATTTTCCATTTTTCTATTTAAAAATCCATTCTGTAACAATTGCACACAAAATTCCATACAAAAAGGCAATTTTTGATTTTTCCAATTTTCCGACTTTTCCGGAAGATTTTCCCAAAATTTTCTTTCACATAAACCTTCTCCTGGCAATAACGAACAACCGAAAAAAAGTTTGAGCAAAATCGGCCCAGCCGTTCTCAATTGATGAATTACTATACATTTTTGCCACCATTTTTATATATATAGATTGCTTGGTGACTGACTGACTGGGTGATTCATCAGCTCCCTAAGTAAACGACTGTAGATATGATTAAAACATTTGGCGTGGTTGTTCCTCTTATCGAGTGGACATCAGGAATTTTTCAAAATTCGTTCTTTTAGAAGTACAAAAAGCCCAGAAAGGGATAAAACTAGTGCCACCACCCATATCAAACGTCCTGAGAATCAATGTGAGCAATGTGTGAATACGTCGATGTCGTCATTCGACGATACTTCTAACCGTCAGCGATGATGGGTGCATATAATTTGCGAAGTATTTTTCTCTCTGGGAGCGCTGTAGTCTTAGCGCTTTGTATCAGTGGCTTAGAAATACTGCTCGGCTGATATTATTATTTTTGTTTACGGCGGAGCCAAGGCAGGCAAAATTATCTATCACTTCAAAGTTATAGTTGTCAACGTTCACGCAGCATTCCAAGCGAATAGACTCTTTGTTCGTTGAAAAAAATAACTTGGTTTTGTCCTCATTTATCGCCAGACCCATTTATGCCGGCTGTTTCTCAATTTTAAAAAAGGCCGTATTAACATCCCGCAGTCCTCAGTCAATGATATCTATATCATCGATATACGCGAGCAGCATATGACTTTTCTTAAATATGATACCAGTCATGTTAACTGCAGCCTTTCACATAATCGTCTCCATTAGAATGTTAAAGAGATCGCATGACAGACTATCACTTTGTCTAATGCCTCGCTTGGTAGAAAATGGCTCTGTCAGATTTTTGCCTATGTTCACTAAAGATTTCGTGTTAGTCATCGTCATTGCGCAAAGGCGAATCAGCTTCGCTGGTTACGGGCTGCCGAAGTCAGCTATATAGTAGGCGAAAAGACGTTACGTGTCGATCTGTTGTTCTTGGTTTGTTTCCAGAGTTTACCGCAGTGTGAATACCTGATCAGTTGTTGATTTACCAGATCTAAAGCCACACTGATAAGGTCCGCTTAGGTGGGATAACCCTGGCTATAGTCTTTCACATAGCACACTCGACAGGACCTTATATGCGATGTGTAAAAGGCTGAGTCACTGTTTGTTGGAGCATACACTTGGATCACCTTTTTACAGCACAGAACTTAACACGCTTGGATTGCAATCATCGGGCATGCACTCGTTAAGCCAAACTGTGCATAGGAGCTGGTGCATGCTCGTTATTAGCTCATCGCCACCAGACTTGAAGAGCTCTGCCCGAAGTCCGTCGGCACCGGCTTCTTTATTATTTGTTAGCCGCGATCTCCTTCCTCGATTTGGCTTGGTCTTGATCAATCTAAGCCGTCGTCGGCAATTAGTTTAATACCTTCAAGTGAGCTGCCTTCCGAAAACAGCAACTGCTGGAAGTGTTCTCCCTATATATACAGCACACTCTGCGTATCTGTAACCAGATTTCCGTCCTTGTCCTTACAGAAGGGGAGCTCATTACCGCAACCTTTGCATTTTCCAGTTTGGTAGAGTTGTCTGGCTTCACCTCAATCACTGTAGATTTCCATATCCTTGTTCTTTCATCCCTTGATCTGAAATTTTTTCCGTTTAAAGAGATCTGCCGGAAGTCCGTCGACACCGGCGTGATACCTTTACGTGCGCTGCCTTCTGGAACCAGCAGTTGCTAGAAGTGTTCTCTCAATATATACATACACACTCTACGTATCTGTAACCAGATTTCCATCCTTGTTTTTACGGGAGGGGAGCCGATTATTGTAGCCTTTTGCGTTTACTATCTGGTAAAATTGTCGGGCCTCACCTCTATCCCTGTATCGCTCTATATCCTTGTTCTCCCGTTCCCTCATCTGACTTTTTTTTCGCTTAAATAGCTGCCTCGGCTATTTTGCTGTCTCCTTGTGCCGTTGCCTAACAGTCTGGGTAACAATTGGCTGTAGAGTCCCTGTAAGCAGCATCCTGTTCCAGTGACGCTATGCGAAATTTTTTATCGTACCAGGATTCTTCTGAGCCCCGTTTTTCATATCCAAGCACAGTTGTTGCATATTGAAAACGTCAGAAGTAGAGGCGTTGTGTCGTAGAAGTTGGGAGAGCTGGTTGGAATAGGAAGTGGCTATGTCTAGTGTTTGCGCTCAGCTCAATTTTGGGTGCATCTTAGATGCAACCTGGTAATGATCTGAGCCAATGTTAACACCACTGATAACGCGCATGTCCTGGACAATAGATGCGTGCCTTTCATCAAGTACCACAAGATCAATTTGATTTTTGGTACTTTAATCGGGGCTAGCTAAATTGCCTTGTGGATATCTTTATGATGAAATTTGGTTCCACTTACTACCATATTCCTTACCGCTGTGAAGCTAATCCGCCTAAATTCGTTGTCGGACGTATCGGTATGAATTTCCGATCGAAGGCCAACTCTTATGTCGTGGCCAGAGCAACGGTCGTATGTTTTCTCTTAGAATGCGGCTTGAATCTAATCGTGTTTATCTTCCTTCGGGGCATGTGCACAAATCAGCATGATGTAGGAATATTGATGCGTATTGTGACTATTCGATCACTAACAGCATTGATTGATTGGAAACGGCAGTGGCATTGTGGTTAGAACACACGACAACCATGTGGGAGATGCGTGGTTCGATTTCTGAGATGCTAGTTTGACATCGCCAGAGTCTTTAAAGAGCTTTTCCTCTTTTTATAGTTTATTCATGACCTTAATGCGTTTCACCGGAAGGCTATACCGTTTTATCTTGGCGTCCTCCGCGCACAGACCAACCCGAATTACCGATTTCTTCTAACTGTAACTGGAGCCACGCCAAAGCTGGCCTACTCCCGTCAACGAATCAAGTTGTTTGTCTAAGGATCGCCTTTTTATAAAAAAGGAAAACATATCCCTATCATCACCAGCCGCCACACCAGACACCTCAAGGATACGGAACTACCGACCAAACATATTCCTCACCATCAATACACGCTTCGTCATACATGTGAAGGACATCATACTATCGATTCCACTTTAGTTCAAGGATCAATGAGTATTTTGTTCTATATTAATTCTATGAATTATAAATTAAGGAAATGCATTCGTCGTTAAAGTACATATTTTATTTTGTATGGTTTTGTGGGTTTGATATTTCATAACACAGTACAACACATGAGTTTGGGACTCAATTCTGAGAGCTGCACGTGAAAGTAGAACCACCAAGAAGAAATTCTGCATCATTCGTTTTGTCAAGTTACATGCCATAAAAATTTACTATCGATTTGAAGTTAGTAAATATCGTATAGGGGAATTTGTCAAGTTTTAGGCAATTTTAAGTAATATTCCACGAAAATCATACGCCATGGAGTACAACAGTTTTATTGTAACGGCTACAAAATAAACCCAGTCCAAAATTATTTGATGAATGAAAAAGTTTAACTGTTGCTTATGTAGGTAAACGTTATGTGAACAGATTAAAGAAATTGTAATTCTTAATTATTTTAAATTTGTTTCAGCTAAATCGGATTAGTGGTTCTCGAGTTGTGTCAAACAAAAGAGCCTAAAACGTGACAAATTTCCCTATGCGATACTTACTAACTTTAAATCAATGTTAAATTATTATGGCATGTAACTTAACAAAACGAATGATGCAAAACTTCTTCCTTTTGCGACTACTTTCACGTGCAGTTCTTGGAATTGAATCCCAAAATCATGTGTTGTACTGTGTAAGGTGGTAAATTTATTAACTTCGCCTACTCCTATATGTGACAACATGACCTTGCTAGTTCTATGTTACCCCAACATCCAAATTCATTAAATTGTGTAATTAAACGTCAAATATACTAAAAGTAACTCGACTAAACCATTCCCGGTAACAAAATGCTTTACAAAAAAAAACACTTTTTGCCCGAGGTGAGCAATGCGACATGCTGATGGCGGCTCTCATTGTGCTGTCGTAGATTTATCTCTTGTAAACTGACTATTGTATTTGTCATTATCAGACTATGTGGCGGTAGCAGTGGTTCAGGTGTCTCTCTCCCTCTACCTCCCCACGCACTACTTGATATGCATTATCATGGTGCAAGACAATAGTTGTCATTGTCGCCATTGTTGTCGCTATGGCAGGCAGTTGTTGTTGTCGTTTGTATTATTCTTATTATTATATGGTCGTAGGACAGCCAGCCACTGTGCATTTTGTATATGCTGCTACTTATGCACGAGTATGTATGTATGCTTGCTACACATACACAATCTCTAACGCATCCTGCATCCATCCACACAATTATGAATAAGATTGTGTGAGGGCACCAGCATGCCAAGTGGTGGCAACAACAGGAAAATGTTTATTTATGTGCGCGTGAATGACTTTCCCCCATCTTTAGATTGCGAATGTTACTGTCGTGCGGGTGTGTGTTCGGTAGTATTATTAAATATTTAACAATTATAAGCTAAGATGAGCACATTCTTATGCCACATAAAAGGCCAAAATGACTCTTGACAGAATCACGATACCGATGAATTGCTACATGTGCCTAGCGTGTGTCTTAAAGGGCATCCTTACAGTATGCTCAAGAGGATTTTTCTATTAAAACTCTTAACTTTTAACAAGGGAAACAAATAGAAATCATTGGAGAGAAGTTTTTAAAATGTTTACGACAAATATTTATTTATGTGATTAATGTGATCAAAGCAAATAAGGGCAATCATTATCAACATCAACATAAGACATCAAGGAAGAATTTTTAGCTACTGCTTTAGAGTGTTAAGAGCTGTTAATTAGAAGAAAGTATTATATCATAAGATAGATGTTGCCTCAGTGTGGTACAATGTGCCATTATTTAAGAATATGCACCTGCAATATCTGAACTCTCCACAGAGATGGCGCATCTATTCATTGGCAGATGTCCTCGATAAATATAAGGTTGGCATGAGTACAGGAATTATAATAAACTAGGCCAAGATTGCACACGACGAAATGCTATGTTTTACATGTAGAATGTGGAAAGATACGAATTCGGATGTGGATCAATCTTCTTCTTCTGCTTTACTGGCAGCAACAACAGAAATGCATCTATCAATAGCCGCACGTAGAAAAGCATTCCACGCGCTTCGGTCTTTTGCGCTCCGTAGATAGTTCGTCATACCAAGCTTACTTAACAGTTCCGTCACCTGGTCCGTCCATCGGAGTTTTGGTCGCCCCCTTCCTGCGCTGCCCATCGAGTTTATTGCCGAAGACTTTTCGAGTCGGAGCGTTTTCGTCCATTCGTACAACGTGTCCAAGCCAGCGCATTCGGTCTATTTGAACGCGCTTGACCACGTCGATCTCGTTGTACAGCTCATACAGCTCATGATTCATTCGACGACGGTACTCGCCGTTCACGATGATGGGTCCAAATATTTTGCGGAGTATTTTGCTCTCGAAGACTCTCAGAATAGATTGATCCGCTTGTGTCATTACCCACGATAAATAAAAATAAATACTACAATACAATAAATAAATATTGGTAAATTTTCGAGTTATCCTGCTTACCAGCCAGACAGACGGACAATGCTCAGTTGTCTTAAAAGATTCTGAAACGAATTTGGTCTTAACATATTTGGGGTCTTACATATCACCTTTAGTGTGTTACACTTTTTTTCGTATCAAAAGATAATACCGTCATTCCTAAGGGTGTACAAATGTTCTATCGTTGTTTTCTAGAACCGCAAAATGTTTTACTATGTACATTATTACTTGCTGTCCAATTTATTATATTCCTTTTTTATAGGTTACCGAATATGCACAGAAAGCATCGAGTACCTACATCATAACATTCTGTCCTATATCTAGGTTAAGGTTCAGTAAAACATTAAAAAAAACTCTAAAATCCAGAAATACCAAAAAGTGTTCAATTTATAATTTTTAAATTTAATATTTGAAAAGATGTTTAATTAAAATTCTTCTTGTCTTTCCAGGTAAATTATCCTTAATAAGTTATTATTTATGATTCAAAGGAACCGAGGTAAGTAGACTGTTTACCGCAAAATAAGATTTGAAGCAGTTGTAGGCATCACCGAAAGCACGCACACAACAATTTGGCGTGCATGGGTGCGGTCGCACAAAAAGCTTCAGCGTTGTCGTATTGTACACGTTGAAAATATTGTACTCTCCAAACAAACGTTATACTTTGTATCTCTGTTTGTTTTTGTGTTAAATGCGAAACAAGCGTGTGTGGCAAGGCCTTCATAACACTCAAACAGTGAATAAATGTTTTGAATTAAACAAAACATTCGAGTACATGTGACTTGCCGATCGTGTCCGTATGAAAAATCACGATTATTGCCGAACTCGCGAGGCTATGGGATGCAATATCACTGATTTAAAGTGTTAAAATTGAAAATAATTAATGAAAATATTTACATTTTGAATCATATAAAAGTTTTCAGTTCACATTGGCGTAATCCGTTTGTTAACTCAGGACATACCAATCGTGACCAAGTGCGCACACATGTGTGCCATGAAATTCATCGACTTTATCTATACTATTTAAAATATTGGTTGGTATGTAACGGGTAAACTCAAAAACTACTGCAACGTGTTAAGTTCTTCTCTTTTAAAACATCTGCAGTTGGCTACAGATCATTAGATAAACTACTTTGCAGCTACAAATATATAAAAACACTTTTTCTCCAACACCAAATTGTCGCAACTAATCTACCACATTTAGGCGAAGACACTGAAGGCGATGGTATTTTAGTGTCAGTTAATTTGATTGCAATTTTTGCACGTGTTCACGCTATCAATCAATGTCCACTTGCCCTTGCACTGACAGTTCATATCAATATACCCATCAGCAGGTTACCACACCGTGGACGAAACAATTATTCTACTCAAAATAGTCCTTGTTATTTTTAGTCCACAACATTGATTTCCTTTCGAGCGGCAATTAGTTTATTGCAAATAACTACAATTTATTTGTGTTTGCAAAACTTTTGCATTATTTAAATGAAAAAAAGCAATAAAGTTAAATGCATCAGTACAGTCGAACGACAGAGAGGGAAAACGACAGAGGTCCAAGGAGAAAACAAGCCAAGGAAGGCAACAACAACAATATCAAAAACAAAAGAAAAACTATAAATAAACTTTTACAATAACATTTCATTCGCTCTTTTTAGTATAAAGAGCGACCGACCACTTGTAACTTGGAATACAAAGAAAATGCTAAAGCTCAAAAACACTTTTGCGGAAATACAATTGAGGGCGACTGTCCTGGCTTGCACTTGCACGGCATTGTGCTGTCGTACAGTCACAGTGGGTGGAAATATGAAACACCCGTCAGTTGCTGTTAGTGCTAGAATCTTTGCATCCGTCGGAATTGGAATGGAAACAAAATACAACAAACAATAAAACTAATAAACTTTTCTATTTTTTATGTATTTTTTTTTGCAAAATACTAAAATAAACTACAATAAAAGTAGGCATGTGCATTTGCAATGTTTGCCTATATTTAGTTTTATTGAATGCAAACTTTTAAAATTGTTCAAAAGTTAAGATATTCTAGTTGGTAGAATTGGCTTCAAAAGTTATATTTGAGATGCTAATATTCCACAAGTAAAGTCTACAGAGAGTACAATTGGTATAATCAGTGACATTAAGTCTTAGTTTAATGTCCGCTAATATTTTAATAGTTAATTGTATTGGGAGATTTTTCTAATTTGAGTTGTCTTATCGTTGTTCACTTGGGAAAAAATATAATCTTTTGTTGGAGGTCCTCAAGCAGCTTACAACATCCAAAGGCTCAAGTGTTCCCTCCATCCAATCGGCAGTCGCAGAAAGACACGAATTTGGAAGTGGATTCACAGTTGGCAAGAGATGTCGACATCAGGTCTCGCGGTTTAACCAGCAAACCAGATTGATTACATGTTAATCGATGAAAGGCATGTCTTAAGCGTTATGGACTTGAGTGTGTTGAGTTGTGCAATTAAAGCCCGAATAAGCATGCGTTTAAGTAGTGCTAAGAAGCTTATAACCAAACACAAAGGAAACTAGACATCACAAAGCTACATACCACCGACATAGCCAATGCCTACCCCGACCAACTCATTCAATTATAGCAAACAAAGACCTTTAATTCCAACGTTCCCGAGACACAGTGGCAGCAAATTTCGCATTCTATGACCACTGCCATTTTCGCTGACACCCTTCTCCAGAAAAGAAGACATCTGTTACCGCTCGCATCGTCCTTCCTATTATGTCGGTATCATCCATCCGTATGTGGCTCTTATTAAATATGTTTTCCAGACATGTTCACTAGAGTGGGCCAATTTGTATGGAGTAAGAAATATGCACCAAACCGTTATCAAAGTCGCAATATACGTAGAATTCTAAAAACTTTTGCCTAAGATCGAGCCCCCGATTTTGAACAAGAAACTTTTCGTATTGGGCAAAAAAACCCACAAAAAGCCCTGCAATTGTCCCGGAATCTCTCGTTAGAGGGCTCAAATGTATGACCGACCCCAGTCATTTTTCCTTACTAACATTTAACATACCTTCTCCCCATTTTCACCTTAAGAAGGCACAGCATTTTTTTTATAAAATTTGCTTCTAACTGCCCTAAAGGTGCTCCTACAGGAATCAACCCCCAATATTTTTGAAACCCCAACAGTTTCTCAAAACATATTTAAATTTTTTTTACTTTTATATTTTTTTTATTGAAATTAGCACCTGCCGCTACTATGGTGCCTCCAAGAAGAGAAAAGTGTATGACCGACCCCCACTAGTATTTCTCTCCTAATATTTTTCTCGAACAAACCTACCCTATCTATCAACCCCTTAGGGGGCTCCCATTCCTACCCCCCATAGATATGTTTGGAAAAAATTAAACCCTCTAGTTGCGATTCCGGGAAAGTTGCGGGGCTTGTTGTAGAATTGTTTCCCAATACGTTAAGTTTCTCCTAAAAAAACGGGGGCTCGATTTTGATTTTAGACCTATGGTTTCTTGGACACATTTTCTTACAATACATCGATTATGATTTTGATAACCGCTTGGTCGTGAAAAAAAATTGACCTACTCTAATGTTCACAGCTGCTTTCCTTATTACCTTCTCCAACACTATGTAAATACCAAAATCAGTAATGAACTTGTATACTCGAGACCTGATGGGACTATCAAAGGCTGCTCTGTAATCGACATAGGTGGTAAGTGTCGATTTGCTTTTTATGGGTTTTCTCCAGAATCTGGCATAGAGTAAATATCTACTGAGGACCTTATGCGCAATCGATAAGAATCTAATTTCACGGTAATTTTTACACTCATATCATGCTGAGAGTCCGGTCCTCGGCCAAGGTCAAAACAGGCTCATCTTTAATCACCTTTTACCATCAGCACCAACAGCTTTGTTGTTTTTTAGGCGGATTATGGCCGTTTTTATCTCAGCTTGACTCGGAGGTCGACAGTCGATATTATCGTCCCGGATTGATGTAGGGTTTTCCGTCACCGAGTTTTCGGCTACAGAAGTGATCTTACCACATCCCTAGTACGTTCTCGGATACGAGATGGGTATCCTTGTGGCTTCATTCTGGTAAAATGTTCGGGCTTCACCTCTATTCCTGTATTCTGCATTGCCCACAATATTCCGCTCCTTTAGCTCTCTTTTTTCCGTCTTAAGAGTCGAGTTGTCTCTCGCCTCATCTCGCTGTACATTTCATGGACAGCTCGCGTTGGTTTTGGCTGGCTGCAGTTTGGCCATGTATGCAGTATTTTGTTCCCGAGCAGCATTGCATCTTACGTCATTGTATTAGGTTCTATCATGTGAGGGCTTTATCGAGTGGGCAATATATTGCCTCAGCTTGTTAGTATTTTTAGGAGTTGATGCATCTCGTAGTAGTTTCATGAGCTAGTTGGCTATCTTTGTTGTCTACAGTTGCGCGCTGTCCAGCATTTTCTATGCCAGTTTATGCAGGAAGTTCGGCATCAGACCTGGCATAGCGGTTAGAACACGCGATTTCAATGTGGAAGATCCGTGGTTCGATTCCCGGCTCCAGTCATCTACATTTTTCATTCTTTGCCGGCCCCCTCGATGTTGTTGACAGCAACTTCGCATTATTAGTGTCGAGATAATCGGCATGTCTAGTAAAAGCTTCTCAAACAGTGACGTTCGTCGATTAACAAGTAGGTGCCTTTGGTTGTGAATCTAAAATAGAAAGCGTGTTAATTCACACCAACGCGGGAATCATCCTATACCTCCCATGTAAATTGAAATTAAGTTTTTTTTAAGTTCGCCCTGCTAAACCTAGTACTCACCTTCACTGCTTTGTGGTGATGCACCGAGGTGATATTCGCATCCCTGATCACTCGAACATTTCAGACATTTGAGGCAAGGGATGTTACTGCGACCTTTTCAAGCATTGAGAAGCAGTAAATGAGGACTGTTACTATGCGGCAAAGACAACGGCTTGAGAATCCTTGAAGAATATTTTCTTATATATATATTACTAGTATATAATAACAAAAACCGCTATTATCAGCAATTATTGTGTAAAATATGTTTTTTTATCAAAGCTTGATTTATTATTTAGCTCTCATAATGAGCGTAGGGCCATAACAAATGTTTTCCAATCGTTGCTGTTTGGAAAACCCTTAAATTATATTAAACAGCCATCACAAAACCCCACTTCCTTATGATGGCAAATTTATAAATTTCGTGTTATTTTTATATGTCTTATAAAATAAATAGTAAACGTACATCACCCCTACCACACCAATCCATTGTGATAGAGTTGATTCGTATAAACGAGTCCAGTAAATAACCTTCATGTTGTGATATTTTAAGTACTGGCAATTAATTATACACAATAACATTTCATTTGCAGCCGCGATAATTCCCTTTGCGCGAGTAATGTATTACACATCAGTTATTTTTACATCAGTTATTCAAAATCCGGTAACCAAGGTTTCAACTTCCGATTGACCCCTTTACCATAGTGGCAAGTGAAAAGCCACAAAAAAAGCACACACACACACTCCCAAAATTTGCAAAACGCAAATATTACATTATCCAAATGTTCAAAATAATCCATATTTCAGATTAAACATCGAATTCGTTGTATAACAGGTATTTTGTGGCTTGAATTTGAATTTCAAATTCATTACTTGCCTACACTTACCCACACACACACATACGTTCAAATACATATAAATTTTAATATATGTGTGGAGGGTTATATGACTGTGTGCGGTGTTGGTTACGAAATCGCCATTAGCTTTCTTTACCTAAATGTATACTATGAAACATATAATTTCCGGTTTGTAAAAGGTCTGTTGGTGTTGCTGCCAGTGCTGCTTTCGTTAGTTGCTGACGATGACGAACGAATACGTTGAAGTAGACATTTTTTGAAAACTATAAAAATTTTCACATTCTTGTGTTTTTATTTTCGTTATTTTTGCAAACATGACAGAACGAAACTCTGTTGTGTTTTTTTTTCGCAACTGACGTCAGCGCGGCCCATGTAAATACATTACAACATATTATTTTGTTGCCACTGTGTTGTTGTTGTGGTTGCTGTGTTAGTTAGGATAACGATTTCCAGCTTTTATTTGTGTGGCACAAAAATCCACTCACGTCACAGAGAAAACGGTGTAATGGTTTAAATAAGGTTCCACTTAAAGCATTCGCATATATAAACGAGCAAAACGACAAAAGAAGACGACATCATTGATGTGGAACAAAATTTTAAAAAAAAAGTTGTAAGAAAATGTAAAAAATTGCAGAACGAAATGTAATATGTGAATACACACACACAAAAACAGCAACAGCCATTTATGTTATGAATAATAAGGTGGTTGGTGCTTCTTCTTAAAGTTTCAAAAGGTTTAACATTAGAAGGTATTAAATGCAAAATAAAGGTAGATTTTTGTTGGCTGCGAAAACCCCCAGAGCAATGCTTTGCAAAATAAATGTATGTAGTATTTTGACCCAATGGTTATCCTTATTGCTGAACTTTTTATTTTATTATTCATGGATCAATGGGGACTATTTAAAATTTGAAATAGGGCATTCAAATGTCATAGGCTGACACTTTATATAATTTGAAAAAGGACTTTCAATTGAAATACAAAAGTTATTTATTTTGAAATTCCACAATAGTTGTTACAGGAAGTTATTCAACAAGATACGTTTTAGAGTAATTCTGATATATAAAAGAATTTTTATAGACAAAATCATCTACCACTTCAAACGAATAGATTCGTATTTATCTGCCGACTGCTTCTCAATACTTGAAAAGGCAGCAGTAACATCCCGTATCCACCGGACAATGATATCGATATCATCGGCATACGCGAGCAGCTTATGACTTTTAATGAAGATAGTATCAGTCGAGTTTACTGCAGCCTTTCGAACAAGGCCGTAGCCAGGAGGTGGCCACGGGGGCCAAAGCCCTCCCCGAAATATTTTACCCAAATTAAATAAATTTTTGATTTACATAAATTTAAAAACAATTCATACAATTTTTATTTTAACATATAGATTAGGCAATAAGTGGCACTCTATTTTAAATTAAAATTGAAAAATAACACTATTTATATTGATGTTAAATAGTTTACCAACAACTCTAAACAAATACCACTATATTTTGTGTATATTATGTGTGAGATGAATATGAAATGTGAATATTGTGTTCGTTTAGGAGATACACTGCGTTTTTGCTTTCAATCATTGAATAAGGAAAACAAAATCTATTCTCGATCTATGTTAGAGGTTTTTAAACTTAATTAATATATGTATTTAAACCAATGGTTTTCAAGAACAATATTATGTACTACGGGGGATAAAAATAGGGGTGGATTTGCTCTTTAAGATAGTTTAGTTTTTATTGTAAATTTAAATTAAATCAAAATTAAAAGATTTTTATAAAAAAAATTTACCAAAATTTCCGAACGGCAAATCCTGAATTTTTTTAAAAAAAAAACTAATTATTTTTCCGCGCTTAAGGTACATGTTTGCAAAATTTTTTAAAAAAAAAAAAAATAATTCTTTTTCTGCGCACTTTCAGGTACATGTTTGCAAAATTCCATAAAATTTTTTTCACAAAAAATTTTCCAATTTTTTGAACTGCAAATCCTGAATTTTTTAAAAAAAAATACTAAATGCAAAATTTCATCAAATATGGAGAGAAGACACAAAATTTATGTTATCGCTTCCCATGGAATTACTTATTTATAATTTATATAATTTATTTTATCATCATCCCATATTTGGACGAGAGAAATATGTCTGTGCATAAATTAATGCATATAAAAACCTGACAGGCCTTTTAATTCACTTGATGCTATACTTCTCTGCAGTAAACTTTTATATCCTAACAATTTCGTTTTATTGCAAATAGTTTTCCAACTTTGCTTAGACCTCATAGAAACAGAAGTTATTTTCAGAAAGAAAAAAATAAATCTTTAAATATGGATGATATTTTTTGTCATTAAAGTTATAAAATGGTGGTTATGTTTTATTATTACCTGAAATTGAATTTATATGTCATGTTTTTAGTGTCATGTCGTTAGTTTTAAAAAATACTTTACTAAAAAACATATTACAACAGAGTTATATAACGTTTAAGTATATACTATAAAAATATTTTTTTGTTAAGTTTCATTACTCATTTCAAATAGAATTAATTTAGTCGATACCTGTTTTGTTGATTTTTTTTATTTTTCGTTTCAATTGGTTTTGGCCCCCTCCGAAATAAAATCCTGGCTACGGCCCTGCTTTCGAATGATAATTTCAGTTCAGTGTCAATCTCCAAAGTTGTATCAGCTTTGCTTAGTCATGACATCTAATAGTTTCTAGACAGATGGTAAGTGTCGATCGACGTTTCTTGGGCATTCTCCAGGATATGTCTAAGAGTGAATATATGGTCGGTCGTGGATTAACCAGTTCAAAAGTCACTCTGATAAGGTCCAATCAGAATAGTTAAGATGGTCTCTAGACATTCACATAAAACTTGAGAGGACCTTGTATTCAATGGGTAAAAGGCTGATCCCGCGATAGTTGATGCACACACTTGAATCGCATTTTTAAAGCACAAGACATAGAACATTAACATTCCAATCATTGGGAAAACATTCCTCATTCCATATCATGTTGCCGGTGACATTAAAATGGTTCATTGTTTCGTTTTAGCTCGATTGTGGACAACATACTCCTCCAATATAGTGGATGATTGGCTTGATTCCGTCTGCCTTCAGGAACGGGCCGAGTACGAAAGTGTTCCTTCCATATTTGCGGACATATTTGCGTGTCCGTGACCAGATTTCCATCTCTGTCCTGTTCCAATATTAGCTTTTCCCTACAGTTTTCGGTATCCGGGAACTCTCTTCCTTCCATAGAAGCTTTTTCTTTTTCTCTTTACATCCTTAGAAGCTTTGTCTCTCTCATATTCTCGTTATATCCAACCATCACAGCACCCGTTATCATTAGCTGCAGTGTTTTGCCTTGTATGCAGTATCAATTTTTCAGAAAACATGCGACATTCTTTATCTTACCAGGCGTTAAAGGAGCGTGTTTTTCATATGGCTATATGGTCGGCCTGTTTTACCTCTGTCACTGAACATTGTGATATCCTCGTTCACTTTTCTTTTTCATAAACGTCTTTTCCGTTTGAAGAGGCGCTTCCTCTCTTCTGCTTATATCCTTTCCTTGCGACACGAGTTACCAGTGTTGCACCCAAGTACGATCGTTGCGGCAGTAATCATATCCCGTTACTATGTGCGTCGGGAACATCGGAGTAAGAGGCATTTGTTTGTAGTTGATTGGTTGAAATAGGCATTGTCTATTTCGGTGGTATGCAGCCTAATAATATTATATTTGGCTTTTGTTGCGTTTGGTTACGAGCCAAAGGAGGAAGAAAAGAAAAAAAACGGATTGATTGAAAAAAAATTGTATAGCCTTACCTTACGAGTAGAAGGGGATATATCATTTGATACGACCCAAAAGTGTAACACCTAGAAGGAGTCAGTTTAGACTACAGTGTTCAAATACTTGAATTTTTCAGAAAACCGGTTTCCGTTTTATTCGAAAATACGTTTTTCCAACAATCCGATTTTCGAATTCCTGATTTAGTAATCGGTTTCGTTCGGTTTTTCGGAAATTGTAAAAAAAACCAGATATGAAATTAACTATGAAAACATATGAATACCAAAAAATTATTTTTAAAGTGGCTGTTACACAGGCATACATGTTTGTAGCACACCAAAAAACACTGTCTAATACATATGTGTCGTGTATGTCAGACAAATATGTTGGTTTTACAAAAATTTTAGATTTTCTGATGTCTGTGGCATACCGACATACTCGGCTAAGAGCGTGTCTGTCATACTTCATATACAAATTCAGTGCGCTTTCTGACGTTGATGTGCGCGTATCGTGTAATTACGGAAAGTATTTGTGAAAATAAGGCGTCGAAACAAATAAAAATTAAAAAAGCCGCTACAACTTGATTACTTGTCTAATAGCCGCTTAAAGTATTTTAAGTTAACTTAAAGTATTCTAAGTCAGTTTGCTTCAATTGATATCCTTTTAAATTTCAGGATTATCAGTTCATCCAAACTTAAGTTATTAGGAAATTTGAACTTGAAAGTGTAATACGTAAGATTCCTGTGAAACTTACGTTTAGAATTATTGTCATCCTATATTAAATTCCATTTTACAATTGGACGCTTAGTGTAGGATTTAAAGGCACTTCAAGTTGTTCATGTGAATATCAATAGTGTCTCACTCATTTCAAGGTGAGATCCCCATCTGTTTAAAATGATATTCCAACTGTATCTCACCTATTATGTGGTTATCATGAAATAAGCACCTTCTTGAGGTCGGACACATAGTTTAGGAGATAACTGCACTTAAAGTTGTTCATATGAATATCGACGGCTTCCCAACCATTGCAAGGTGAGATCAATAGTGACTTCCCACTATTGTACGGTGATCACAACTCTTTTTTGCAATTGGATGCTTTGTTTAGGAAAAAAAGACAAGTGAAATATGAACACACTGACTCCCGTTTCAAAATGAGTCATCTAGCAGCAATTTCCAAACAAAGTTTCGTATTGCATAAGGAAATGGCAAAGAAAGCTTCATTTGAGATGTTTCCAAAGAATATTATATAAGCATAAACATCGTTCTATGCTGATATGCCTAGAACAAACCTGACAATGCTCTGTATAAAAGGTCATTTTTGGAAAACCGTTTAACCGACATAAAAAAACCGGTTAAACCGGTTATTCGAAATTCTAATTTTTGAAGAAACGGGGATACGGTTTCGGAAATAAAAACCGGTTAGACGGTTTTCGGTTTTGAACATTCTAGTTTAGACCCTATGTTTCTTTGAACCAAATTCGATTCATGACGATTCATTGAGCCATGTCCGTCTGTCTGTCTGTCCGGCTGGTACGCACGATATCTTTCGAAAGACGTAACCAATTGTTTTGAAACTTAGCATTGGTTAATATTTCCCCAAAGAAACTTACGGTATTGGAAGTGGGCTACATGGCCACGCACCTTCTGGTGCCTCCCAAACAAATGAACCATGCCGTCTACTTTAGAAATCAAGAAATAATATTAATACAACCAACGCGATCGTACCCAAATTCCGTATTTAGTAAAATTGTAGCTGGATAAAGTGTCTGAGAACAAATTGGAAGTCTAGCCACGCCACTTATGGTACCTCCCATACAAATGTCCCGGAGTGGTACACTTTAGAAAACGAGTAATAATATCAATTCGCGTTAGGCGTGATCTTGCCCAAATTCTGCATTTACTAAAGGTTATGGTATATGTAAGTCGGTTTATCCGACTGAAACTTTCTTACTTGTTTTCCCTTGTATTGCAGAAAGTGTATAATTTAAAAAAAAACGTACTTAGAAGAATTGCTTACGTTTTCGCAGAAGGCGCAAGTAATAAGTTAAGTTTATTCCGGACAAGTAAGCAGTACCAACACATGGAAACCTGTGAAACCCAGCAGCAAAAAATGGGGATTTGCATGCCTTCTTACAGGCCTGCAAAGGCAGTCAGAAGCCCTACCCTTTAAATGAAGTCTTCATTTCAAATTAACATAGGGTGTCATAGCCAGGCAAGGCCTGCACATTCCCTTTCTCATTGAAGGCGTTTCAGTAGGCATGCCTAGTATGTCCTGCTTGGAGTCCTAATAACAAGGGCCTTCTGTAAGGCATTGCTACTGCAGACCAGCTTTCAGGCCTGCAAAAGAGCATTTATAGAAGGACTTAAATAAAAAAAAACATGCGAATTATTTACATATTAAATGATTTCCTACTTTTAATAAATTTTTAATACAATATTTATTACAATTTACAATTACAAATTTTTTTTAAACTCCAGCAGCGGGAATCGAACTCGCGACCTCAGTACTCATAGTTGGGCATGCTACCTACATACATGTGGTTTTCATAAACAACAGCATCTGTCTTACCTTCCCTTAAGAGGCCTGCCAACAGGCCTAATCGGAGAAGTGACAAGTGCATGGCCATGAACGTCAATTCTGCCTTCTACTAATAGGACTGTCAACAGGCCTGTTTAAGGCAAGAAAGTTTGCATGCCCTTTGTGTACGTCTATGGTATTTTGTGGGGTATACAGTAGGGCTGCTCACAGGCCAGTTTTTAGAAGGGAAAGAGGCATGTCTGCGGGATCTATTCTCATCCTAGTAAGAGGCCTCATTGCAGATCTCATTTGAGAAGCGAAATGTCCATGGGTATGAAATTTTTTGTTAGGCTTAGTGAAGGACTTATTATAGCCTGTATACATGCCTGAAAAAGGAAGGCATATTTGAATGTCAACAAACTGCATTTGAAGGCATGTTTGCAGGCATATTTTTACAATGCCTCGTCTTTTCCGCTGCTGGGAAGCTAATGCTATGTAACAATAACCACGTCTACGAAGCGGCGGCTTTTATGTTTCCCAAGTTGAAGGTGGTCTGGTCAACCATACAAAGACAAATGACCGAACAAGTAGGTTTTTAACACTTCGAGACTATTTGTCTAAGTCTCTTGTCGACTATAAACCCACATCCATATTCGTGTCTTTCTGCATGGCAGCTATAAAATATGCTCAGTTCGTCGGGAGCATCTCCGTCCCGCCCATCGCATTTGATGACAGTATTAGATTTTTCGAGGATATCCGATAATTGAGAGTTCTTAAATTATGATACTTTTCTTTGTGTTTTCTTAATAATTTATGTAATATTCCAATTTTGATGTGTGAATGTAATGACAGTGTTTAACTACACAGTACTACACACGATTTTGGGACTATATTCTGAAAACTGCACGTGAAAGTAGCCCCAAAAAGAAGAAGTTCTGCATCATTCGTTTTGTCAAGTTACATGCCATAATAATTTAATATCGATTTGAAGTTAGTAAGTACCGTATAGGGGAATTTTTCACATTTTAGGCTCTTTTATAACCTACTCGATGGCGGCATGCCATTAATGTTACGAGTACTCAACATTACGCCTTCTGACACTTGAAACCACTGTAATGGTGTCCAGTGGCATTGTTTATTTCTTGTGTATTTATAAGTGAATAACAATTATAATACTAAAATTAAAAATTTAGCCATCCACTTTGTCATTACCTCAGATGATGGTTTCGACTGCAGTAACTATTATTTCAGATAAGTCTTAAAGGAATATCTGTCTCCTCATGACTTTATATAGAGGGACTAGTCAGTTTTTATCGTTAAAGTATAACCGAAATTTGGAGTTCTTTTGCTCTGACAATAAATTTTAAGCAGTGACATTCCATTCCCTGATCATACTGTACCATAGGGTGGTCGGAAGTTATATGGGGAAAAAATTGTTGTTAGGATAGCCAGTTGTAAGGATAGCCAAAGTTTGAGCACGATACGAGGTTGGTAACCAGTGCCGCTTTGGGCTTTAAGTTTATAAGCTCCTACAGAACGACTAGTCCAATTTTAATGAAACAAAAATCCGAAATTAAAGATTTAAATTTCTTTTCTCTGCATAACCAATAGTTTCGTAGTTATAAATAAATTTATGAAACATTTATAAAAAAAATCCTACAAATTCTCAGCTTGAAGTTCAATATAACGTTTAAATTACAATGCGATCTTAAATTGGATGAAAGGAAGTGATTTGTTTTTCCACCGCATACACGATGTCCTTTCCCAGGAAACATACAATCAATAAAAGATGTCCCTCACTTTTTCTACATTTTCCCACGTACGCTCTGCGAATTTTTCTTCTTATGTTTATGTTTTTGTGATTAAAGAAAAGGATTGTTATGGGCACTTGGGGAATTTTCGTAAGTTCAAGGGTTTACATTACGAAATACGATGCAACACATTGAGCTAAGTAGAACTTTGGGATCGATTTTGATGCTGGCCATGTTCACTTTGTTAAATTGATTTTTGGCTATGTATGTATATTCCATTGCGCGAGAATAAAAGATATAATTTAATACTAAATTGTTGTTCTTCTTCTTATATTTACTTTTGTAATCGTTATTTTAAAAGATATTCTTTCATGGCTGGATGGGTTCCTTGAACTTTGAGTTAAATTATTATATGTTGAAAATCTTGAAAAATATGTAAAGTTATGTTTAGAATATAAGAGATTTATGTATTTATATTTTAAGGAATAGCTATTAGTGCTGATAAATTGTTATAGCCCGAAATTTTTCAAACTGTAATCTTTTCTGTAATAACCATCCAAAACATTCCATGAAATAGATATGGAAAAGGTTCTCGCTTTTGGGTAACACGTTTTTATTTTTAAACTTACACAATGATTATTTTGACACACGGTCTTCTGAACATTCTTCTACTTAAAACCTAAATCCCCTATATTGTATCAGTAGCTTCGGATATCCACAATTATTACCATAAGTTCTATTAGTGCCACAAACCACTGTCTCATACCGTGAATAGTAAAAACGAACCTCATACACTAAACCATCCTTAATAAATGCATTCATTACATCTGTGTGGCAAATAAAGTTTGTACATGTTCCATGAATATACATTTTATTTATGTTTAATGTTAGCATACTCTGTACTAAAATTTCCATTACATTTTACGTTGCTTCCACGTTTCCTCTCTGGCTAGTGGGTGGGTGGAAGGGAGGGTCTTTTGGGAATTGCCAACACACAAAACTACAAATTATTTATATTTGTTATCGTGGAGCAATGCAAAATTTACTCTTTTGTTTGTTTTGGTATTAAAGTTGTTGCTGTTGTTGTGAAAATATTAACAATTTCCCTTAACATGATAGAGTTGTTGGTGAAGCATTTTGCTTAACTTTAGTTAAATTACATATGCGAATACTATAGAATAATTAGAGGGGCATTGAGAGTAATTGGTATATTATTGTATTTATGGCCAAATGGCAAATATTTATTGTAACATATTAAAATACATACACAGTATTAATTAGATATGCATGCAATTTTGTTGTTTATGCAAATTATTTAGAAACCAACGTGATCGAAGCGAAATAAAAAAACAATTTTCTTTAATTAACATAAATTTGCTAATATAATCGAGTTGTGGTCTTTTAACAGCGTCTATGGGATTTCTGTGGGGCCGTTCGTGCCAGGATGGGTTAGTACATGCGGCTATCATGCGGGAGATCCAGGAATCGATTCCTGTCTCAGTCATCTATATTTCTTTAATCGACTGCTTCCCTTGTTGTTGTCGACAGCACATTCGCAGTAAAATTGTAGTCAAAACATCTCACCCAGTTGACGTTCGCATTCGTCTATAAATAATTAGGTACTGGTGTGTGAGTCTATAAATAGAAATCGTGTTAATTCACAATAACGCGAGAAGCTATTCCATACCTCATACATGAGCTGTTAAGGGAAGTAAAGTTGTTTATTATATATTTCGTTTTGTCTAGCAAAATTACTTCAACTCTCCATTCTATATTAATACAAAGTATTGCTATGAAGTATTTTTTGCACAAATACAAAGCTGACATCACCGTCCCACAGGAAATGCAATGGACTCGACGGCGATGCACACGGCGAAAGAACTGTGACATTTTTTACAGCTGCTATACTGTAATTTGGATATGGACTTATAGTTGGTAGGAGACTTAGATATATGATCTAGCGATTTAGTCTTATAATTAATCAAATAGCCACTATTCGCATCAAGGCGATTTGTATATACCTTGCTGATTCATGTACACGCCCCGGCGGAAGACAAAGACGAGAACATTAAATAGGCATTTTATGAGCTCTTGGAGGAAATATATAAACACAGCACTGACCATAACATTTGAATTATTATTGGAAGATTTAATGCTAAAATACAAAACTGCATCTTCAATAACGGATACAGACTGGTTAGCTTAGCGTCGGCAAGAAACATGGTAGTGAGTGGAAAAAGATTTTCACATAAAGAAATCCTCAAGGAATTCTGGATATCCCCTGATCAAAAGACAAGAAACCAAATTAATCATGTGGTAAGTGAGTGTAATGCACAGCTAAATAAAAAACACGAATTTAAAACTTCCCAAGGCTACATGCCACCGATATAGCCAATGCCTATTCCAACCAAATTCCCTTTTTTGCGAAATACCACTACTGGGTATGAAAAGATCACGCTCAGATAAGTTCTGGTATTATGGAGAAAATGTATGGTGCATACGAGGCACTATTGCAGCCACTGGTAACGAGATGTTTGGGAACGGTACAAGAAGAAGGGAAGACAAACAAAAAGTCCTTTAAAACGGAAAATAGCGCCTATGGAGGATAAAAGAGAGAGATGAAAGGCACAGGGATAGAGGTGAAGCCCGAAACTTACATAATACAACATTTTTCAGCTCATTGATTGGGACTTAATTCTGAGAACTGCATGTGAAAGTAGCCCCATAAAGAAGATGTTCTGCATCATTCGTTTTGTCAAGTTACATGCCATATTAATTTAATACCGATTTAAAGTTAGTTAGTATCGTACATTTTAGGCTCTTTCGTTTGACATAACTCGAGAACCACTAGTCCGATTTAGCTGAGACAAATTTAAAAAAATTAAGAATTACAATTCCTTTTATCTGTGCACATAACGTTTCCCTACATAAGCAACAGTTTCACTTTTCCATCCATCAAATGATTTTGAACTGGGTTTATTTTGTAGCAGTTACAATAAAAAAAAAAACAAAAGGTAAAATGTAAATGTAAATGCTCAGATAAGTTTTGATACGTCCAATAGTAATGAACTGTGAAGGAATGCTACAAGTCGATGGGATGACAAACAAAATGGAAAATAAGTCCTGATAAGTCCAATGGTAATGAACTGTGTAGGAACGATAAAAGTCGATGGGATGACAGACAAAATAGAAAATAGCGTCTATGAAGTAAATAAAGGGGAGTAATATCCAAAAGTCGAAAAGGGATAGAGGTACGCAAGTTCTACCGAAAAATAACTAAAAAGCTCTCAGTTCGCAATCCTGCTCACAAATAAAATGCTAGCTAACGAGCCAAAAGAATTTTAGAATTTCAAATGTGGTCTCGGCTCGAGAGCCTTAAGCCACATAATTTCAAATGAGCTCTCGGCCCTCGAGCTTGGCAAAGAGCCAATTTTTTTGCACCAAAAAGTAATTTTACTGGTCAAAAACACTTTTCTAATCAACAAGCCAACTTTCTTTTGCACCAATGTACTTTTTTTGTACAAAAAAGTACTTTTATTGGCCCAAAAGCACTTTTCTGTTGCACAAAGTACTTTTTTTTTGTATCAAAGTACCTTATTTTACCAAAAAGTACTTTAAATGTACATTCCGGTGCAAAGTACTTTTAATTGTACTAAAATACTTTTTTGTACCAAAAAGTACTTTGAATGCCCAAAAATAACTTTTCTGGATACTAAAAGTAATCTGGTACAAAAAAGTGCTTTTGGGCCAAAAAATTGACTTTTTGGTAAAAAAAAAAAAAAAAAGTTTGGTACAAAAGAAAAAATACTTTGTACCGAAAAGTACATCAAAAGTTCTTTTTGGTGTAATAAAGTACATCGATACAAAAAAAGTACTTTGCACAACAGAAAAATGTTTTTGGGCCAATAAAAGTAGTTTTTGTTACAAAAAAGTAATTTAGTACAAATAAAAGTACAAAGATCCAATTTTTAGGAAAAGAGCATCTTGCGAGCGAAACAATACGAACCCTGCCTGCAAGGACAAAAATGACAATCTGGTTACGAACATGCAGAGCGTGCCGCATTTATTTGTGGAGTCTGTTTGTTTCCAAAATATCTCAAGTGACGACGGAGTAGATTGACCGCCACCGAGTCTAAACAAAGTCCGTACAGCAAAATCATGGCCCATAAACCAGGCTTCAGTTGGCGATGGACTGCCGGCAAAGGCCGGGGGCGATGACCTGATAACGTATATTCGCCACCGCATAAACACAATTGGGCTACAACGATCAGGCTTTTACCACAGCATACAAAGTCCTGTCGCGTTTGTTGTGTGAAAGGCTTAAGCTCATCTTAACGAACCCGTTTGCACTTTATTGGAATGGCTTAAGAATTGATAAATGTACACTAGACTGGCCATAGCGTTATATAGAAAAAATTAAAAATGTGAAATCCAAAAGTTTTCGCGCTGAAAAATATGAGGTTGGGGATAAAAATAATTATGCATATTTTTTTTTTTTTTAATTCCGAGTACCTCCGGGTTGAGCCCAAACTTTTATTACATTACCCATTTAGGCTGAAGTCCAGAATATGGGGCGGGAGCCCGATTAAAAACCAAAAATATGCCATTGTCTTCATCTTGGTCCCCAAACATCGGAATGGTGGGTCAAAGTTGGCGCTCAGGCCCATGGGGCCCGGGGGGTCAAAAAAGGGGCCCCTTCGGTTCTATGATGACCCCCCAGGCGCGGGTACTTAAGTGAATGATATTTTCGAGACTGATCCAACGATGTTATTTTTACCACATTCGTCTTTTCATAATGCCAGAGAAAGAGAGAGAGTAGCGGGTCTTACTACGTCTTACTACGGGGCGTGCCCCCCACCGCATTCGTCTTTTAATAATTCCAGAGAGAGAGTACAAGACTGACTGCGACGTATGCAGCAGGGCGTGCCGAACGACCATGACACTGACCGACGCAAAGTCTTCAGTGAAAATAGCGAAAAATATGGTAGCGATTGTGTGTAGTAAGATCTCTTTAATAATCTAATGAAAACGATCATGAGGAAAGCTGCAATAAACACGACTTGTACCATCTTTTATAAAATTAAGATGCCGCATGCGTATTTCGATGTAATGATCATTAACTAAAAACATCGGAACATTGTACAAAATATAAACTATGCAAAATACAGTTTTGTTGTTTTTGGGTGCATATGTCTGGTTTTCGATTCTCTTTCATTCCCCTTATTCAATTTTTGGACTTTGACTCCTTCAAGTCCTTCTGCAGCAAATATCTTTATGCGTATATCTTTATGCTCTCCAGTGTATAACAACTATAACTTAGAGAAGCAAAATATTGGCTTGGTCGCTAAAAGCAGTTCCTAATGCGCTAAGCAATCAGTTCAAGGGCAAAGCTCTATCACCGCAAACAAAAACCTGTCTTGCTCAGAATTCTGGGTAATGATACTAGAGAATTAATCTGTCCTAGGTGTATTTGAGAGAAAATTACTCTTACTCTTGAATGCCAGAACTATTGGTTCGTCCACTATTTGTTCTTGTTAATAATTTGACTTACAACAGCTCCTCAGCTTGTTCTTTTTGGTTATTCAACTTTAAGACTTTAATACTGTCTTTTCTCGTAGCCCAACACACAGATCATTCAAGATCTGACTTTCCACCAGGTAGTGAGCCACAATGCGCGACAGGCAGCCATTGTTTTAGGTATTGTTGTTAAACCTTTTTTATACTATTATGAACAGAGTACAGCTACTAGCTACTTATATGTAATTCGTAGCTTTTACTAAGTTACCTATATAAGTTCCAACTTTAAATGTCATTAAGGTTTAAAATCCTTTCATTTCACAAGTTATTTATATTTCCCAACCGATCGATATCTATTTACAAAATACCATTGCCAACTAAGTTTTCAGCAACTATTTATTGTTATTCAATAGAAATGTATAAAGTTAAATGTTTAAATAAACTTTTTAATTAAAAAGTTTCTCTGAGATGCGGCGGCAATCCACGTAATAGCTATTCTCATTTTTCTATATTTTTTCAATTTACTACAGTTTTGCTTCAAGTCGTTACTAATCTTTGGGATCAATATCCTTCCCCTACTCATTTCCTATTAATTTCATTCTTCATACCACACAACACAACACAGCCAACAGTTATCAATTAAAGCAATAGTTACGATGTTGCCGGAGGTGGGTAGGTGGGCGGTTGTAAGCAACACAAGGGCAGGACTTAGTTCATAGGAAGGAAGTCACAGTTACGATATTGTTGATGACGAACAGACTTAGTATGGTTTTAGTCTAAACTGGCAACAAACAAACGGACAGACGAAGAGATGTATTTATTTCCGTTTAAATGGTTAAATGGCGTCTGGATGAAAGCGAAGGGTAGTGAATTCAAAATGATGCAACTGCTGCTGCTACGGCGATAGTGTACAAGTTGTTCATTTGTTCATTTGCGTGGAAGGAAAGCGCAATGTACCAAACCTTGCTGCAACAAAAAGTGCATCCAAAGGACGAGCTTGCAATTTCTCTTCACGTGCTACATCATGTAGAAAAACACAAATATTTCAGTTGGCAAGAGGACGCTTAATGGCATTTTATGTCGTTTTATTTTATGTGTCTTAATTGTGAACATCAACCACAAATATTGTGGTAGCATACAATTTCTTATCCCCACGGGGGGAGGAGTCGCGGTAAGTCCTTTATGTAGTTAATGATTTGAGTGCTTCATTGTAGACATTTGCGCACATAACATTCCATAAATTATTTAATGGTAGCTGACGCTGTAATAATTAACTCCCAGGACGGCTGACATTTACGAGGGTGGTTCCGTTTAGAAATGCCATTCATACAGATATAAGGCTGGCCTCTTTCAACAGTAAACATGGGTGGAATACTCTCGTAGTATTGGTATTATTTTATTCTTACGTATAACACTGTTATTTAAAATACTATTTATAATATCATTGCTACGTTGTTTTTAGTTGCAATGTTGTAATAATGTTTAAAAACTTTATTTTTAAGCTTTATAATACTCGGCTGCTAGTACCTAACACAAATAAGCCTTAGATATATGAGTAGCTCAACTACGTCAGAAGGAATCACCAAACATAAGACTGTGCTATTCCCCCTTATTACGTATGTCGTAGTCGACTTTCGACAACTTTCGACTTTTTTTTTATTTGAATAAAATGAGTAATTATTAACAAAAATGTTTAGGGTTAAAAATTTTTCATAATCTAATGAAGAAGAAGAACATGATACGAGCAAGGACAGTCGTATTTCAGTCTCACAAACGGCATTAGCGATGCCATATTTTAAAAACGACAAAGATTCGTGACTACGTGACTACGACATACATATTAAGGGGGATTATTTTTAGTGATTGTGAACAATTAAATTTAAGAAAAAAAAACATTAGTTCTATAGTTCATTTAGAAAACCATTGACACTGGTAAATTATCATAACGATCAATAAAGATTTACTCGAGTTATCGTGCCTACCAGCTAACCAACTAGACAGACAGAAGGACATGTCTCAATCGTCTCAAAGAGTCATGAAACGAATTTGATCTTAAGATATTAGCGGTCCAACTCACCTCATTTAATGCCTTATCTATTGATAAAAATTAACCTCATCCCTAAGGCTGAGGGTATAAAAAACGTATTGGCCTTTATTCCCGTTGTTGCCGTCGACGGAAAACGACGTCGTCTTATGACGATGCTGTAAAATTGGTATTTTCGTTAACTATCGACACAAATTTGGTATTCTGTAAGGAAATGAGATGACGACGTTGAATCAAAATGACTCAAAATTTGTCGTCAAGTTGTTGATAACGACTTGAAACAATTTTAAGGAATAATTTTAGTTTTTGTAAATTCTATAAAGGTTTTGTTAATTGACGTTAAGAATGAAAATGTCCAGTACCAAATAGAGGCTGGTTTGGAAAGAAAATCCCTTATTGGTACAAGGATTTCGAAAACAAACAGTTCCGTCTAACTTTAAAGGGCAATGTGAGAAAATTGAAAGAAAAAACTTAATCCTTTGGGCCTTCTTTAAGAGATACTAAAGGATCCTTTGCGGTTGTAGTAACGATTCCGGTTTTCTTTATATGGAGCGAAAATTTTGATATGGGTTCCATTGACATATCCAATAACTCCAGAAAATCTTGTTTCGTTTAAAAAATCTATTTTAGCTTCCGATTTTTCATCTGAAGTCATTTCCAATTGTATCCATTGTAGACAAATGACCTCTCTAATGCATTCAGTGTTTCGGCCGGAATCTTGCAACTACTAGCTGCATTTACACTTAGGTGGTAAGACCCCTGTCTTAGGGTCCCCAATGTTGCTGACAACTTAATTATGACAGAAACAGATGTCCTGAGTTCACTTTTTATTATTGGAACTATTACTTTCAGCACGTAATTTAATGCCACCTGATAGATACTTAAGTAGTTCTCCAATCTAAAAAAATAAAAAATTTAGGAGGCCGGCCAACAGTTAATCACAAGTTAGGGTTTAACACTTATGTACGTACTTCTTATTTAGCAAGTTTCCTTTCCGTTATAAAATAATTCTTGCTTTCCTCATCGCTTGAATCTGATACGGACACAAGAATATTTTTTCTAGAAACACAACAAAAATAAAACAACTTTCATGTTATCGATTACCAGTCGACGTCGTCTCATGGCAGTTACAGAATATCGAAATATCATTTATGTGACGACGATGTTGAATCGAAGGCTCCACGAAAAGCCCCCCAATGAAATAACGCCCAGGAAAAAACCCCCAATGAAATAAACCCCAAAAAAATTTAAATAACACCCAAAAACAGTAAATGAAATAACATCGAAAAATAAATGAAATAATCCCTAAACCGAAAACGAAACAACCCCCAATATTTGGGAGTTATTTCATATGAAATAACACCCAATGATGAAAATGAAATAACCCCCAATGAAATAAACCCCATCAGCAACAAAAATGAAATTATGCCCAAAATTCATAAAAGAGTCAGTTTCACCAAGGATTTCACGAAGTCAATATGGATCAACAGCAAAGTCGCAAAATTATTGAAATGAATCGTGTGGATCGTAGATCGTTGTAGCCCTGCTCTATTTTTCCAGTTCGGAAGACAATTTGCCTTTTACGTTTGGCCATTACACAACCACCTCCAGTCTTCACAAGCAAATCAAACTCTCTGCTTTTATTGAATTCTTCCTTTTGAAGAACTCCTACAATTTAAAAAAAAAATCCATTCTTAGTGTGTACTAATCGAATTCTCAAAATGAAAAAATGCTCGATGCATTTTATTGATTTTCTATCTGTCAATATGAACACAAATGGAAATATCTGTAAACATTCAAAAGATATTGTAATATATTCACAGGCTAAAAGTTTTCTTGTAAAAGGCCTATTTTTATATAATTATACAATTATAACACCTAAAAAACAACAGCTTTAAAAATGAAATAACCCCCGAATAAAAAATGAAATAACACCCAAATTATTCACGATATGAAACAATCCCCAAATTTAAAAAATTGGTTAGGTGTTATTTCATTGGAGATTATTTCATAATTTGAAAATCCCAAATGAGGAATGAAATAATTCCCAAAGAAAAATGAAAAACGGCCCAAAAAAATTGGGAGTTATTTCATATGAAATAAAACCCAAAAATGAATGAAAAAAATTTGGGGAATATTTCATTTCTCGTTTGGGCGTTATTTCATTGGGGGGCTTTTCGTGGAGCCGAATCGAAGTGATGTTGACATTAAAACGACTACGATGTCGACGACGACAACGTGAATAGGCGTGATTTTCTCTTTGAACCCCATTAGAATGAGACATGAGTGCGTTAACCCATTAGTGACGACTGTTACCATATGATAACGTTGACAGCGTTAGATATTGCACCCAATAAATTAAACATAAGAATAAATGTCAAGAATTTTCTTTTATAATTTCATCAAAGCATGCTTTGATCTTTCATTCTTGATTTACCGCTATGCGATCAGACGTCAGTAGTGAGCGTGGGGGATCATTTAAAATAGGTGTTTTTCACATGTGCGTAAAACGGCAATATGGAGGGATATAAAAAGTCACTCCATATTAAGAATATTTGTTGATTGTTTAAAGACAGATATATCAAAGACTTTTAGTTTTTGTTATTTGAGAAGAATATCAAATATCATAAAAACGTATTGCATGAACTTGGTTTGTACTTGGTTTTCTTATTTACCTGTTTTAAAGCTGTTACCATATGGTCATAGTCGTCATAACACCAGTAAAAATGGATATTTTTCTGAAATTTTTCGTATTACTTTTTTATGTTAAATTCGTTTTTTTAACTAATATATAGTACTGTATAGTACTGACAAAATCTATAAAAACTTCCCATTTTTTCGCTCTCGTCATTCAAGAGTTAACACTCTTTTAGACTTCTTATAAGAGATACACAATGTAAAGGGTGGTTAAATTTTAAGAACCGATGTCGATTTTGACTAAAACATAAATCATTTAGGAAATTATTGTAATTTCTTTTTATTATGGTAATTTTGGTATGCTTCAATAATGAAGAAAATAACGGCAAAATGGCCGCCGCGACCTCGGCGGCACACCTTCATCCGATGGTCCAAATTTTCGATGACGCTGAGGCATAATTAAGGTTCTATGCCGTAAATGTGCCGAATTATCTCATCCTTTAGCTCTTTAATTGTTGCTGGCTTATCGACGTACACCTTTTCATTCAAATAACCCCAAAGAAAGTAGTCCAACGGTGTCAAATCATATGATCTTGGCGGCCAATTGACATCGCCACCACGTGAGATAACACGGCCATTTAGTTAGTCGCACAAAAGAGCCATTGTTTCGTTAGCTGTGTGGCAGAGGCACTGTCCTGTTGAAAGATTATTAAAAACAAAATTATATGCTTTACATCTAAGAATTTTCTTACACACATGAATTTTTTCACAGCTTAAGAGACTCAAATCGATGTTCTCATGGCTTAACACTCACATAGTGTAAACAGGCAATAACTGTTTTTACAACATTTCACCGTGACCTTTGCTTTTAAATAATATTGAATAAACAAAATTCAATGTACAAGGGCCTTAAGAATAAACCTTTTCAAGAATAAACGTAATTTTAAACTAATTCCATCAAGGACAAAGGATTGCAATGAGAAGTTTAGCAGATCCTGTGGCAAAATATGTGTGACCATTTGTCTTAGTAAGAAAATGTTGTAAAACTTAAATCCAATTTATTGTCACATATTTCAACTTTATACACACAACAACAAAATGTATATATAGGACGTGAAATCGGGCACTAGTTATACATTTCCTGCATAACTTAAAATCACTCATACGTTAGATGTATATATACTAGGGATGTAACGAATGTGCTTTAGCGAATGCGAATGCGAAAGCGAATATTGGAATATTTTTTTTGCGAAAGCGAATGCGAATGCGAATACTAACTTTTGGTTTTTGCGAATGCGAATGCGAAAGCGAATATTCCAAAATTGCTTAGCGAATGTCAAAAAATGGTTTACGTAAACGAATAATTTAGTTTCATTCCTACTGTCTGCCTTTTCAAATGAAAATATGTCTTGCAGTTAAGTAATTAAACATAAAATATTTATTTCAAAGTAAAACAAAAACAAAAATATATATAATACTCAGAAATTCAGTCTTTAAGGTAACTAAACAATAATTTTATTTACTTTCGAAAACTTTGGCGTATTCAGCATTCTAGTTTAGTAGAGCCAAGTTGCATTTAACAAAAAGAAGATATGCTGCTTTTTCGCTATGCAATCTAGTTTTTAGTGGATCATAGATAAGTCCGGCTAACAACTATTCGCTGGGGACGTAGCTAAGAACTGGCGTGCCAAAGGTACTTACTTTTGGTATTTCGAGCTGTTTCGTTTCCACCACAATACAGTATCTTCTGAAATATGAAATTTTTTTTTATTGTATTCAGCTAACAATTTTTTTTCATGAGAGACTGAAAACGTAACCACTTGCATGTCGGCCTCTGTCTCATTATTGCTTGAATTAAAGAAATTTTTTTGCGAATGCGAAAGCGAATGCGAATATTGAAATATATATTTATACGAATGCGAATGCGAAAGCGAATGTACAAAAAGATGCGAATAATTCGCATTCGCATATGCGAATGCGAACGTTCGTTACATCCCTAATATATACAATGCATATATTCGCATAACCCAATGTCGGGTCATGATTATTTTGCATATGTATTAAAATCACTCATACGTGCACATATTCCCCATTACACTAGGCAAGGCTCTCGCTATGTTTAGGCCGTGCCAATCAATCAGCATGACCCAAGCGGAAACGGGACATAAACTTGGAATTGTAACAGAAAAAATTGTCACCGCCTGTTGTAAACAAAAGTTAAACAAAATATTTAATACGAATATACACAAATTTCATTACAGTTTTTTTTATGATCAACTCTCTGAAACTATTTAATTGGCTGTTTGGAAGACAGTGCGGGGAAACTGGTACAAGTAACAAAGGAGAATAAATAACATAAAGGAATCGTGTTACGGCTCACATTCGTTAAAGCATTGTCATCGTCTCACCCTTAGCCTCTTATGTTGTAAAATTTAAATGTCGCATAGCATGAAAACTTTCTCCGGGGAATTCATTGCCTTGTAAAGGCACTCACTCGTTCACTTGTTTGTTTAATAGGTGCAAAGAGACGAAAAAATTGAAATTTATTGCTGGCAATTTTTTGTTGCTTTAACAGCAACGACAAACAAAAAACAAAAACAACCCTGATATGTTCATGCCCATACGGGCACAACACCAGCCGATGAACATATCCTGGAAAATGTAAGTACATAAATGTTTGTAGCGGAGCTATGTGTGAAGTGGGACTGACAGTGAGCTAAGCAATCGGTATTTTTTTATCAATTACAAAGCTGTATTCGACAGTCCTATGCGACAGAAATAGTTAACTATGGTTGAGTTTGGTCTCCCTGCAAAGCTGATATGTTTTCGGGGAACGAGACTGGCCGATACGAAATCTTGATTTAAAATATAACTGAGCCATTTTCTACCAAGCGAGGCCTTAGACAAGATTATAGGCTGTCATGTGATTTTTTTAACATCCTAATGGAGACGATCATGTGAAAGGCTGCAGTAAACACGACTGGTACCACTTTTATAAAAGTACCATGCTGCTTGCGTCTGCCGATGATATAGATATCATTAGCCGACATATCGCAATGTTACTTCGACCTTTTCAAGCATTGAGAAGCAGTAGGCAGAAGTGAGTCTGTTGATAAATGAGAACAAACCAACTAATTTGTTTTAATGAACAAGGAGTCTACTCGTTTGCGACGCAACGTGAACGTTGACAAATATGACTTTGAAGTGAAAGATGATATTGTATGTTATACCATGGCTCCACCGAAAACCGAAATAATTTTTTCAGCCGAGAAACCAAGAGACGAATATTGATCGCAAACCGTTGCTACTACGCGCTAAGCAAGTTCCTCTATCGACGAACAACGATCCAACTCTACCGACACGATGACACTAATCCAATCTGTCTTGCTCTACAAGGCGAAATCAAGTTTTTCTAAAACCATCTGCTGTATCAGCAACAATCTAGGCCCAACACAACCGAATGTCCCACATTACAAATCATTCCCATACAACGGCCTTTTCTTCGATGGCGACACATTCTCATTCACATGTGTTGATGAAGTGTTAAACGACCACATCACCAAAACAAACACAAAACAAATTAAACAAAAGGAATATTTTTTTTTTTTCAGAACAAATAAAGAACACACGCCCTTAAAACATTTTGGAAAAGTTATAAATTTTAATGAATTTGCCAGTCAGCGTTCAATTGATTATTATGCAAATTTAAAAGCATATAAACTTACTTGCATGTGTGTGCGTGTATAATATGTATATATAATAAAAACTTTTAGCCAACAAAATTATTCTGAAGGGAAAATCATTGAGAAGGAAAATTGGTATACTAATACATAGTAAAATACATTTTGTACATTGCAAATATTTATTTTATATTCATTATGTTGGAGTAGTTTAAAACTGTTGTGTAAGTAATGAAGGAAGTACTGTTTTTATTCATTCACATGATGAATGGATAGAAATGAAACAGTCAAGGCCGTTCTCAATGTTCGTTTATTTCATAGTTAGAAGTAGAAGTACATGTGACACCTAAGATTACATTACGAAAGTAAGCTTAGATTTTTTACACAATAATATTATTGATTCTGTTTCCTTCGCAACAAATTGTGTAGTTTTTGGTAGATTTATCTTAGACACTGTTTGTTTATGACAAGTGAGATTATAAGACCCAGAATGGGCGGCTGTAATAAAATCCTGGCAGGAGGAGAAAACTGCGACGTGGTGCGCTGGGCTTGCAACCCGCCACCGACGTATAAACTATTGCAATGAAAAGAAGTAAGAAAAGAATAAAATGGACCCCCCAAAATGTTGACGACCACCGCAAACGAATTAAGGACCATGATTTAAGGATATGCACCTGGAATGTTAGAACACTGTATAGACCAGGTGCCTCTATCCAACTGGCGGAAGTCCTCGAAGAATACAAGGCTGACATAACCGCTTTACAGGAAATCCGGTGGACGGGACACGGGTGCTCGCGCATGAAGACGTGCGACATCTACTATAGTGGCCATGCGGACAAGCACGAGTTTGGATGTGGATTTGTGGTTGGCAAGAGACTGCGACACCTAGTCTCAAGGTTCAACCCGGTGTGTGAACGTATAGCCACCATAAGAGTCAAAACAAAGTTTTTCCACATAACACTTATATGTGCCCATGCTCCGACAGAAGAGAAAAGCGATGAGGACAAAGACGAGTTCTACGAGAGCCTAGAAAATGTATATGACCGTAGCCCGAGCCATGACATTAAAATTGTACTAGGCGATTTTAATGCTAAAATAGGCAGGGAAACCGCATTTGAGCCTACCATCGGAAAATTCAGTCTGCACACCGAAACGTCGAATAATGGCATCAGACTGAGTGATTTCTCTGCGGCAAGAAATATGGTAGTTTGCAGCACTAGATTTGACCATAAAAATATTCATAAGGCAACATGGTTATCTCCAGATCAATTGACAAGGAATCAGATTGATCATGTGGTAGTCGATGGAAGGCACGCATCGAGTGTTCTGGACGTACGAGTGATTAGGGGTGCGAACATTGACTCCGATCACTTCCTTACCGCAGTTAAGGTACGCACAAGGCTAAGCATGGCGAAAAACGTACGTAACCAGGCACAACGAAAGCTGGACATCGGTAAACTGCGGACCACAGAGGTAGCAAACGCCTACTCCAACCACCTAACTCAACTGCTGCGGAATGCTCCAACCCCTGACAATATAACCTCGCAGTGGCAAAATATAGCGGACTCCTTAGAACGGGCTGCGAGAAGCGTACTTGGGTACTCAAAGCCGTCTCAAGAAGATGCCTGGTACGATGATGAATGTCGCAATGCCACGAGAGAGACGGTTGCTGCATACAGGGCGAAACTGCAGCCAATGGCAACGCGAGCTGTTCGTGAACGGCACAGGGAGAAGAGACGACAGGCAACGCGTCTTTTTAGAAGAAAAAAGAAGGAGCTGAAGAAAAGGCAGGACGAGTGCACTGAGTTGCTCCGAAGTAGAGGGGAAGCCCGAAAATTCTACAAGAGAGTGAAAGCGAGAATGAGTGGAACAGGGTTGCCCTCCTGCAAGGACAGCGATGGTCAGCTAGTGACGGACCCGGATAACGTTCTAAAGATATGGAGAGATCACTTTAGAAATTTACTGGATACTGACACCACTCCAGAAGACCCCGCTCCAATCCATGACGATGGTATTAACTGTCCACCTCCGAGCCAGAGCGAGATACGTATGGCCATCTCCCGCCTTAAAAACAACAAAGCTGCTGGAGCCGATGGTCTCCCTGCTGAATTGTTTAAGGCTGGCGGGGAGGAGCTGATTAGGAGCATGCATCAGCTCATGGAGAACATCTGGCAAGAGGAGAGCATGCCCGGGGATTGGAGTCTCAGTCTGTTATGTCCCATATACAAGAAAGGAGATCGTAGTGAATGTAAGAACTATCGTGGAATAAGCCTATTACCAATTGCGTACAAGGTCCTTTCAAGCATATTGTGTGAACGTCTAAAGCCAATTGTAGAAAAACTAATTGGACCATATCAGTGCGGCTTTAGACCTGGCAAATCTACGACGGATCAAATATTCACCTTACGACAAATCCTGGAAAAAACCCATGAAAAGCAGATCGACACCTACCACCTCTTTGTCGACTACAAGGCTGCCTTCGACTCTCCGATAAGGAATAGGCTTTATGAGGCCATGTCTGAGTTTGGTATTCCTGCAAAGCTGATTCGACTTTGCAAATGTACCTTAGACAACACCAAATCCTCGGTTAAGATTGGTAAGGATCAGTCTGAACCATTCAACACGGAAAGAGGTCTCAGGCAGGGCGATAGCCTGTCCTGTACACTATTTAACATAGTTATGGAAAAGGTGATGAGAAAGGCTGGTATCAACATGTCTGGCACCATATTCCACAAAAGCCACAAGCCACTAGCCTACGCCGATGATATAGATATCATTGGCCGAAATCTGCGGGATGTTACTGCAGTTTTCTCATCGCTAGAAAAGGAGTCAGCAAAAATGGGTTTAGCGGTCAACGAGGACAAAACAAAAATAATGATTTCGACGAACAAAGAGTCCTCTCGATGGGGACGCACCGTGAACGTTGACAATTATTGTTTTGAGGTAGTCGACGAATTTACCTACCTCGGATCTTCCGTCAACAAGATGAATAATGTCAGCCAAGAAATTAAACGGAGAATAGTGCTAGCCAATAGATGTTTCTACGGACTTCGGCAGCACTTTAGTAACACCACCTTCTCTCGGAATACTAAGAAACAGCTATACCAGGTGCTTATCTTACCTGTTCTGTTGTATGGTGCCGAATCATGGGTGCTTACTACAACGGACATACAAAACCTGGGAGTATTCGAGAGAAAAGTACTCCGAAAAATATATGGACCTATCTGTGTCGAAGGCCAGTTTCGCCATCGGATGAACCATGAGCTGTATGAGCTTTACCACGACATCGACGTAGCTAAAAGAGTCAGAATCCAACGACTTCGATGGCTGGGACATGTTGCCAGGATGGATGTGAATGCTCCAGCGAGAAAGGTGTTTGAAGGCGAACCTGAAGGACGGCGCAGAGCAGGGAGACCCAAACTCCGTTGGAAGGACCAAGTGGTAGGCGATGTGCCATCATCTGGTAGGACTAACTGGAGAACACACGCAGAAGACCGAAGCGTGTGGAATTCTTTATTACTTCAGGCCTCAAATTTATAAACTACGTTTCGTAAATTGTAATTGGCCACTTAAGTATATAATCTAAACAAAAGCTTAATTTTGTATTATTTTTAATTTTATTTTTGTTGCGTCAATGTGAATATTTTTCAGTGTTGTTCTTATGTAGTTTCTTGACAACATAACATAAGTTTCGAGGACAAAAAGTTTTACAATGGTATACGAAGTTGATAAATGTGTTTGCCAATGTGCTAACTATATGTGGAAATATAGATCCCCCAGAATTTTTTTGGCAATCTCCCACAATTTCCTTTTTAATTACACTATGCGACAGTCAAAATCGGGATCGGGATCAATTCGATATATCTCGATTCTTAGACGTGACCCAGCGAAACGCCGGGACACGTATAACTTTTTTTTTTACCGATATAGCTTTCCCCGGTAGTTTGAATCTTTCCCGATCACTGACCCCTACCATGTGTCTCACAGTGTTATCGGCGCTCAAATTTATTTTTTTATCTTCCCAAAAAAATTGGAACATTTTCTGCTTAAACTTTACTAAATATAGAATTTGGGCACGATCGCGTTAGTTCTATTAATGATATTAATCGATTTCTAAAGTGGGCGGTACCAGATGTGTATGGGAGGTACCAGATGGGGCGTGGATAGACTTACAGTTTTTTTTTTTTCTCAAAAACTGTATCCTGCTATAGCTTTACTAAAATAAAGAATTTGGGTACGATCGCCTTGGATTTATTGATATTACTACTATTACCAGAAGGGGCGTGGCCATGTAGCCCATTCTCAATACCGTAAGTAGTTTTGGGGAAATATTAACTCGTGCAAAATTTCAAAACATTTGGTTGCGTCTTTCGAAAGTTATCGTGCGAACCAGCCGGACAGCAGACAGACAGACAGAGAGACAGACGGACATGGCTCAAACGACTTAAAAAGTCATGAATCGAATTTGGTTCAAAGAAACCTAGGGTCTAAAGTCACTCCTTCTGTGTGTTACACATTTGGGTCGTATCAAATGATATATACCCTCATCCCTAAGGGTGATGGTATAAAAAGCCACAAAACGTAAAAGCATCGATTTATATCGATACGATATTACATACAGTACGAAGAGAAAAATATCCAAATTTCATACAATTTGTATGTGGGTACCCGGGTACCCCTGTCACTCTGGAGAAGGTGTTTTTTTGACACTCACATAAGGGTTAATAGATCACTAATTAAAGATATCAGTGGAAACAACATTGGAAAAACAAAAACATTGTTTAAATCGGTTGGACACCAGGAGCGCGATAGTGTTGTATGAAGATTCTTAGTAACAAGATTTGGATTCAACTAACCAGCAAAATTTTGTGTGGTTGGGAAAAAAATTCATGAACCAATAAATGAAGAAGGAGGGTTGGTGGCAAATGGGTGCGCTTCTTAATCAAAAGTGGTGAGGGAGCAAAAAACATTCATCTGCCGCTGCTATAACTGCCCCAAAGGTGCCCTTAGAGGAGTCAAAGTGTATAACCGACCCCCAATATTTTTGCAACCCCAACAGTTTCTCAGTACATTTCTTTCTATCCTATATCTTCAACTCTTCCCATACAATTTGCTATTGTCCCCCACTAATTTTTCACTCCTAACATTTTTTCTAAACATACCTACCCTTTAAAGAAGAAAGCGTGTTATTTCACAACAACCCATACCTCATTTATGGGGTGTAAAGGGGAAATTTACACCCCATAAATAAGGCTCTCATACAATAACCAAAATTTCAACTGTCAACTTCTTAAACACAAATACGCTCACATTTGCAGTCGAACGGCAATACGTGCAATAGAACGAAGCTAATCAGTTGATTGTTTGTTGCGCTAAACTAAACATCACTACATAACTTGAGCACAACAACATATAAGTGGTGTTCTTGCGCTTGGGCGTTGAGATTTCTTTGTGGCATAACACAACTGAACACTGTTCTGACAGCAATAGGCAGAACTGTTTTGCTTTAGCAGCATTTGTTTAGTATAAAATGTTTGTAAGTACTGCTCACATTTTATATTGTTTTGCTAGCTACAAATTCAAGTCTGCTCTGGTCTTTAGTGTATAGTAAAGCCCTGCGCACAAGTAGTCTTTAAACGGTTTTAAGCTTATTTAATTCATATTTCAACACAAGTGTTCATTTTAAAATGCGAAATAGATATGTGGGGTTTACCGAATTATGATTTTTTTACACATAAAGGTATTAAACGAAGCGTACCTAAGAGCAAATCACTGTTTGTATAAAAAAAAGTCGAATAATTGTACAAATTATTCCATTAATTGTACCAAAATGTATTTGTATTGTACCGAAAAGTACTTTTATTTTACAAATTAGTGCAGTTTATTGTACTTAAAGTACTTTTATTGTACCATATAGTGCAATTTATTGTAATAAAAGTACTTTTATGGTACCAAAAAGAACAATAAAAAAAATATTTCCCGTCAAATCCCATAAATGAGGTATGGGATACCTTCTCGCGTTATTGTGAATTAACACGCTTTATAATTATAGACTCGCAACAAACGACATCTATTTGTTTATAGACGAATACGAACCTCAGCTGTTTGAGAAGCTCGATGAAGGAAACTGTAGATGATTGGAGACTTGAATCGAACCATGGATATCTTGCATGATAGCCCCGTGTTTTGACCATCATGGCTAGTGATGGCACGATTAATCGAAAAATTGGTAATAATCGATTATTTTCCTTCAATTAACGATTTAATTGAATCATGAATTCTTCTTCGATTAATTGAATTAATCGATTATTCCAAATAATAATCGATGGACATCCAGGAATATTCATTGAGCTTTGACGGCTGACGACGAAAGGCCCTGAACTGCAACCCTAGTTATTAACAGCATTGGGGGCGGCAGTGAAACTTTTTCAGCTGGTGATGCTGAATTTGATTTATGGGCCCACCATAAATCTTTAGCCCTCACACAAAGAACGAAGGAAAATGGCTCAACACTTCCTCAAGATGAACTAAGCTTATTTGTCAATGCTCCAGTACTAGAATTACTGCGCAACGTAATAGACGCATGGGAAGAAATGAAATCGGTCTACCTTAAGTTGTACTCTCTTGCACAAAAATATTGATGTACCAATCAGGTACATCTGTACCATCCGAGCGGCTTTATTCCAAAGCGGGTGCAATAATAACAGAAAAACGGAACTCTACTTAGAACTCAACTCCTTCTAAGTGGTTAGGAGTTCGCATACCAAATTTCAGCGCGATAGCTCTTAACCTACGGCTGTAATCGCGAGGTCGAACAGACGTACATCGCTAAAAAGGGTTATTTTGTATGGAAGGTGGGAGTAGTTTTAGCCCGATCGTGCCCATCTTAGAACTTGATCCCCGCTTAGGGGATATAAGCTTGCATGCCAAATTACAGCTCGATAGCTCTTAATCTACGACTGCGATCGCAGGGACATACCCCAAAGAAGGAACAATTTGTGTGGGACGTGGGAGTAGGTTTTGTCCGATCATGCCCGTCTTAAAACTAAATCTCTGCTTGGAAGATAGAAGCTTCCACACCAAATTTCAGCTCGATAGCTCTTAATCAAAGGCTGTAATCGCGAGGAAAGACAGGAAAATGTACGAAAGCGCCATCTGGTGGCGCTCATAAATAAAAATAAATGTCAAAAATGGTTTCCTCGACCCCAAAAACAGTCAGGTACCACAACTTTCCGGGAAATAAGCATTATTTAATGACATTTTTATTGAATTTTTCTTGTTAGCCAGCGCACATAGAAGTATTTTGATGATCTGGGCGGCCAAAAACCCAAATCTCAAGTTTAATGTATATCCGTTAAATTGATTGGGAAATGTAGTGAACACTCCATGTAACGAAAAACCACAATTACAAGTTACTTTTATTGCGAAAAACCCAAAAAACTAAAGTTCAAACCCAATGCTTGATTTTACGATTTTACGAAAGTGTTAAGTTTTTCTTAATTTTAAAGTGTTTAATTTTTTCCAAGTGCAAAATAGCGATGAATTCAGAATCTATTGGCATGGGATTTTTCAAATATTATATACTAGTGGACCCGGCAATGCTTCGCTATTGCTTAATTGTCGAATACCTATAATATGTTTGGCATGCCTACTTAACAGGCTGAGCTTAAGCGTCGTCCTTGTACGCTCTGTAAACTATTCGGTATCCCAAGTTACTCCTTAACTTGATCAAACTAACAACGTCCCCCTAACCTATATTAAAACATACATCAGCAAATTCATATCTATAGCACCAATTACTATCTGTATACAAATATTACCTTATATAGCCCTAAAAACATGTATATATTCATGGCTCATTTATAGTACTGACATCATTGTCAGTATTTCCCAATTCTTCAATTCTTGCTCTTTGCTTCAACAACAGTACTTTTTGACAGAAAAAAAGTACTTTTTGATACGGTAAGCATAATTTTTGACACAATTAAAAACCTTTTTGGTGCAATAATAGTAAATATTAGTAAATGTAAAGTATTTTTTGGTACAAATAAGGTACTCTGTGATACAATTATTGTTCTTTTTGTGCACAATAAAAGTATCTTTCAATACAATAAAATCTCCTTTTTGGTACCAATAAAGTACTCTTTGATACCTTAAATGATTTATTTAACAATAATTGTACTTTTTTGTAAAATAAAAGCACTTTTTGGTACACTAAATTGTACTTTTTGGTACAATAAATGTACTTTTAGTACGCTTAATAAATTTTTATTATCTGTATATCAAATATTATCGCTCTAGGGCTAAAACAGTTTTGTCACGCTCCCTCCGCCCACTGGTCCAAAATGCCATCTACATATTCATATTCGTGTTGTCGTGTACTATCTAGGTGTCTCTAGGGATAAAATACAGTTTTCCATGCCAACTCCGCCCACCGATCCAAATATTAATTTCGTTTGTTTATTTATATGCGTGTAGTCGAATACTACCTGTATATTTCATTTTATGTCTCTAGGACTAAACTACAGTTTTGCCATGCCCCTTCCCCCAATAATGGAAAATTAAAATATCGTCTACATATTCATATTCGTGTTGTAGTGTACTATCTGGGTGCTAAATTTTATCTCTCTAGGGCTTAAATACAGTTTTGCCACGTCCACTCCTCCTACTGACCCAAAATTCAAAATTTGTTTGCATATTTATATTCGTGTTGTCGAATGCTATCTGTGTATTTAATTTTATCTCTCTAAAATACTGTTTTGCCACGCCCCCTTCGCCCACTCGCTCACTGATCGAATATTTAAATTCCGTCTGTATATTCATATTCGTATTGTCGAGTACTATTTGTATACCGAATTTAATTTCTGTGGAGCTAAAATACCGTTTGGTCACGCCCTCTCCGCCAACTGATACAAAATTTAAATTTCGTCAGCATATTTATATTCGTGTAGCCGAGTACTATCTATGTACCAAATTTGATTTCTCTAGGGCTAAAATACAGTTTTTCCGCACCCCCCTCCGCCTATTGACCCAAAATTAAAATTCTGTCTGGATATTCATATTCATGTTGCCGAGCACTATTTGTGTATCAAATTTTATCTCTCTAGCTCTAAAAATATGTTTTGCCACGCCCACTATGCCCATCGGATCCAAAATTAAAATTTAGTCAGCAAATTCAAATTCGTGTTGTCGAGCACTATCAGGGTATCAGATTGTATCTATCTAGCTCTAAAAAAGTTTTGCCACGCCCACTCCGCCAACTGGTCCAAAATAAAAATTTCGTCAGCATATTCATATTCGTGTTGTCGAGTACTATCTGGGTATCAAATTGTATATCTCTAGCTCTAAAAAATGTTTTGCCACGCCCACTCCGCCCATTGGGTCCAAAATATAAATTTCGTCTGCATATTCATATTTTTGTTGTCGAGTACTATCTGGGTATCAAATTTTATCTCTCTAGATCTAAAAAAAAGTTTTGCCACGCCCACTCCGCCCATAGGGTAAAAAATTAACAAAATATATAGCCTATAGTAATTTCCATATAGTATACTAACTGTCTTCCAAATTTCATTGAAATCGGTTCAGCCGTTTAGGCGTGATTGAGCAACAAACATACAAACAAACAAACAAACAAACAAACAAACAGACAGACATTCACATTTATAATATTAATAGGATTTCTTTAATATTTTTGCCCACAAATTTTTTAAATGGTCGGCAAGTAAGGACCACAATAATGCTGATTTTTTTGGAGATTTTTCTTTAGGTATCCTGTTAGATCCCGCAAGAATAACTACACAACTATACGTAAAATTGTATCCTTGGCATCCAATAACACCTACACTACATAAAGTTCTCATACAAGGATCGGAAATAACAAAAATGCGTTACTACCTATAGGACAACTGTCTGAAGAGGCAGCAGAGGCTCGAAAAAAACATTTTCGAGCTTGCATGCAGGATTTTGCAAAAAATTTCTCCAGAGATTCGTGCAATCAGGACATCCCAAATAGGCTTCCCTTGAGCTCAGATCTACTTCTTAGTGCTCCAACAACTAAAAATAAAACAAAGTTTTCTTCATTTTTGCCAGAAACTATAGAGATGTTGCTCTCAGCTCGACCGAATCTAGCAGTGATGTGAACGACGAAATTAGCGATGGCGGCGAATAAAAAAGAAATATGGAAATATTATGTTTTAAATGTCCAATATATAAAAATGTAACTGTTTTTACTATAAAAATTAACTGTTTATATTTCAAACGTTACTTTCAGCTTAATTAACAATTAAAATATTTTTGGCCGCTCAGATCATTAAAATACTTCTATGTGCAGCGTTGCGAAAAAGTCAACTTCAAATGCGTATAAAAAAAATCTAGCACTAAACATTAAATAAGCCCTTGAGGGTTTTGTTATGTATGACGTAAACTTTAATTTGGTTTTGGTTTCATCCCATTCCGATTTTGGTTGTTGCACAGTGTTATTTGTCGTTTAGATTAATCATATGATTAATTAATCGATTATTATTTTTTTTGCCATCATTAATCATGGCACAAGCAAAAAGTACAATCTATGTTACGTATTTTTTTTTTATTTTTTTTACACCCAAAAGAACTTTAATTGTACCAGAAATTTGTTTACCAAAAAAGTACTGTAATTGCGCCAAAAATTATTTTTATTGAATCTAAAAGTTATTTTATTGTATCGGTCCTTTTAGAGTGTTCAAAACCGAAACTAAAAACCGTCTAACCGAAAACGTTCTCCGAAATTCGAGTACTCGGTTAAACCGGTTTTTTGATGTTAACCAGTTTTTCAAAAAGAAGCATTTTTATGAAACATTGCCAGGTTTGATCTAGGCAATTCAACGTAGAAGGTTGTTTATGCTTATGTAATATTCTTTGGGCAAATCTCGAAGGTTGCTTACTTTGAAATTTCCTCATGACTATTTTCTTTCATTTTGAATTGGGAGAAAGTATTCATATTGTCATTATTTCCTAAACTAAGCATCCAATCTCAAAAATAATTTGTGATTTCTGACCAACACACAATGGTTGTGAAATCACTAATATATAGTTGGGATCTCACCTTGCAATGGCTGGGAAGCCGTCGATATTCAGATGAATAACTTTAACTGCAGTTATCTCCTAAACTAAGTGTCCGATCGCTAGAAGGTGCTAAATTTATGATCTCCATACAATAGTTGGGAAATAATTTTGAAATAGTTTGGAATCTCTCCTTGAAATGGGTAAAAAGCCTTCGATATTTATATGAATAACTTTAAGTGGCTTTATCTCCTAACCTTAATTTTAAACCATATTAGGTATTTTACAGGAATCTCACATTTTACACTTTTAAGCTTAAATTTCCTAAAAACTTCTGAATGATCATCCGGTTAACGAAACCGGTTTACTAAATCAGGAATTCGAAAACCGGATTGTTGGAAAAATGTATTTTTCGAAGAAAAAACCGGAAACCGGAACACTATAGTTCAGCTGTTGTATTAAAATGCAAGAACTACATGTTGCTTCTCCCCCACGTGCTAGGACGACAGCACTGATTGTCACTCTATTTTTAGCAAAATATCCAGTATAGAAAAATATTAGTTTGGAACTAGTTCTCCATAGGACCGTGAAATAGTTCACTTTCCATACAAGCAACAGTCTCATTTAACACGTAGTTGTCATAGGCTTGGTAAGAATTGCCCATTTTAAACTAGAATAGTACCAGTTTAGAATTTCTAGTCGGGCGATAGTTGATTGTCTCCTTTGAACTAGTTCGGAGCTATTTAAAATCGGTTGATAAGATCTAGTACTATTCAAAACCAGTAAGAAAGTTTCAGTCGGAAAAACCGACGTACATATATCCTCACCCTCAGTAAAACATTCCAGCAGCAAAAAATGGGGCTTTGCATGCCTTTTTACAGGCCTGCAAAGGCAGTCAGAAGCCCTACCCTTCAAATGCAGTCTTCATTTCAAATTAACATAGGGTGTCATAGGCAGGCAAGGCCTGCACATTCCCTTTCTCATTGAAGGCGTTTCAGTAGGCATGCTTATTATGTCCTGCTTGGAGTCCTAATAACAAGGGCCTTCTATGAGGCATGCTACTGCAGACCAGCTTGCAGGCCTGCAAAAGAGCATTTATAGAAGGACTTAAATAAAAAAAAAACATGCGAATTATTTCCATATTAAATGAATTCCTACTTTTTATAAATTTTTAATACAATATTTATTACAATTTACAATTACAATTTTTTTAAAACCCCAGCAGCGGGAATCGAACTCGCGACCTCAGTACTCATAGTTGGGCATGCTACCTACTCGGCTATCACGTAATATAGTTGTTGTACGATAAATAACATACATGTGGTTTTCATAAACAACAGCATCTGTCTTACCTTCCCTTAAGAGGCCTGCCAACAGGCCTAATCGGAGAAGTGACAAGTGCATGGCCATGAACGTCAATTCTGCCTTCTACTAATAGGACTGTCAACAGGCCTGTTTAAGGCAAGAAAGTTTGCATGCCCTTTGAGAACATCTATGGTATTTTGTGGGGTACACAGTAGGGCTGCTCACAGGCCAGTTTTAAGAAGGGAAAGATGCATGTCTGCGGGATCTATCCTCATCCTAGTAAGAGGCCTCATTCCACGTCTCATTTGAGAAGCGAAATGTGCAAGGGTATGGAATTTTTTATTAGGCTTAGTGAAGGACTTATTATAGCCTGTATACATGCCTGTAAAAGGTATTTGAATGTCAACAAACTGCCTTTGAAGGCATGTTTGCAGGCATATTTTTACAATGCCACGTCTTTTCCGCTGCTGGGATACAATTTTCTAGTATATTTATATTATTGATCGATTTCTAAAGTGGGCGGAGTGATACATTTGTATGGGAGGTACCAGAAGGGGCGTGAAAAGACTTACAGTTTTTTGGCCAAAATTTTGACCTGATATAGCTTTAATAAATACAGAATTTGGGCACGATCACGTTGGGTGTATTGATTTACTACTCTTCCAATTTGTTCTCCAAAACTTTATCCTGAGCTTTACTCAATACAGAATTTGGTCACGATCGCGTTGGATCTATTAATAATATAAATCGTTTTATAAAGTGGGCGGTACCTGGTGGGTAGTGATGACACGATTAATCGAAAAATTGGTAATAATCGATTATTTTATTTCAATTAACGATTTAATTGTATCGTGAATTCTCCTTCGATTAATTGAATTAATGGATTATTCAAAATAATAATCGATAGACATCAAGGGAAGAAATGAAATCGGTCTACCCTAAGCGTTACTCTCTTGCACAAAAATATTGCTTTTTGATTGGTACATCTGTGCAATCAAAGCGGATTTTTTCCAAAGCGGGTGCAAAAAAAGACGGAAAAGATTAACCACAAAACGGTTATTAAAGCTGCTATTTTTAAATTCTGTACTAAACAAATAAATTCTTTTCTAATGAATTGAATAAATAGATTGTTTTGTAAAAAATAAATAATATTTTTTTTATTTATGATAATTTTAAATTTTAGGTGAAAATATCGATTAATCGATAAATTGTTTCCAATTAATCGCGATTAATAATTTGTCGTTTAGATTAATCATATGATTAATTAATAGATTATTCGTTTTTGTTTGCCATCACTACTGATGGGTATGGGCGGTACCAGTTGAGGCGTGGCTATACTTCTAGTTTTTTCTCCAAAACTTTATCCGGCTATAGTTTTACTAAATATAGGATTGGGGCACGATCGCGTTGGATATTTTGATATTATTATTCAATTTCTAAAGTGGGCGGAATGGTAAATTTATATGGGAGGTACCAGAAGGGGCGTGGCCATATAGCCCATTTTCAATACCGCAAATAGTTTTAAGGAAATATTATATTGTGCAAAGTTTTTAAACATTTTGTTTTGTCTTTCGAAAGTTATCGTGCGTACCAGCCGGACAGCCAGACAGACAGTCTGACGGACATGGCTTAAACGACTTAAGAAGTCATGAATCGAATTTGGTGCAAAGAAACTTAGGGTCTAAACTGACCCCTTCTATGTGTTACACTTCTGCGTCGTATCAAATGATATATACACTCATACCCGTAGGGTAAGGGTATACAAATTTGAGTTAGTACTTTAAATATGATACAAAAAAAACTTATACGGTGTTCAAAATACAATTTAAAGTAGATGATGAATACGATATTACAATTAAATACAATAATTGAAATATATATTTTTTTCATCGAAAAGTCATTTAGAATCACTTGTCATTTGCTTTTGGGTAAAAAATTTGAAATGTAACTTCTGTAATTATATCAAAATTTTTTTGTTCCTATTCATCAAGTAATAATTTTCATTTTGGAAGTATTTTAGAATTCCATACTTTTGATTTATTACGTTTTTGAATTAGTTTGACGACTCCCTACTGGGGATGATTTACTGCATTCATTGACAGCTAGTTATTATTGTTTTGGTTTTTGGAGAAGAAGTGATCAAGATTTGCTCTTAGCTTGGGTCGAAAAAACAAAACACAAAAAATACACCTTTTGCTCGTCTTCGCATTAATATAAAACAGTTTTTTTGGGTGCGAGTGTCTTGTAAGCTTTGCTAACTGCAGTAAGTCATTTGCTGTCTTAGTAAAGCGAATGCATTTGTGCAGGACTCTAGGATATAGTTTAGTATGAATTCAATTAATTCAATTAATTAGAATTGGATGTCAGAATATTTATTACGACCGAAAGAATAACACTGGACTCTTGGTTTGTAAAACTACCATGCGGGAGATCGCAGGTTCAAACCTGGCTCCAGTCATCTTAAAAGAAAAAAAAAAATAAAATTTTCTTTCATTGTCGGCTCCCCTCGAATGTTGTTGACAGCAACTTCGCAGTATTAAGCGTCGATTCAATCGTCGTGTCTAGTAAGAGCTTCTCAAACACTGACGTTCGCGTTCGTCGATAAACAAGTAGGTGCCGTTAGTTGTGAATCTAAAAATAGAAAGCGTGTTAATTCACAACAACGCGAGAAGCTATCCCATACCTCATTCATGGGGTGCAAAGGGAAATTAAGTTTTTTAAGTTTTTGGTTTTTAAAAATAATTAAATGATAAATTTGGCTGCGATTTCGCCGTAGTCGTTATAATCCGAAGGACATTTGTAAAAAATGCGAATAATTTTAGCGTTTCAAACTGTGGTACTGGCACTTGTTTATAGTTATTCGTTACGATCTACTACTACACAAACAATATGTCGCTTTATAATGGGGCAATGGGACAATAGTCACTATCTAGAGATATTATGAATAATTTCGTCCAAAGGTGTCAAGTATGAAGGTCCTGCAGTATGTCTTTTTTTTATCACGTTAACAGGTTTGCATCATCGTAATATTCGTAAGATCCATAAATCAAATTTTTCGACTAGCAAAAAAAAAATCAATCAACTACCGAGCCACCGTAATATTACACACATGGATGTGGTATATTAGCCACCCATATTTGTCTAAGTAAACTTTCGTATATTTGATATAATATATTTATGAACGTGCTTAAGGTTAAACATTTCAAAGATGTGCGACGAGTAAAACCACACTTACAAAAACAAAAAAATATACACATACTACATGTGTACATTTATATATATACATAATACATACGCCATATACATGTATTTTCAATGTCAATTTGTTGTCAACTCTCGTCCCTAGCAGTACTGGTACGATTGTGACGTTCAAGGGCCTCAAAACAATACCTCTGGGGGTTTTTTTCTTTTGGCTTCAGGGAGTAGAGTACACGATGAAAGGTTTAAATATTTAGAAACTTTTGTACATAGCAGAAATCCCAACATATGACACGAATATCCTGTGAAATTGAGTAGAACCAAATAAATAAGATACAATTATTTACGCTTAAGAGATTAAATTTATATTTTAAGCCGATGATGAATATCCTTAAGACACGAGAGACACGTGTTTCCTTTGAGCAAGGCAGAAAAATAAATATGTGACCAAAAAAAAAGGGCAAAGCAAATATCTTAAGGCATTGAAAAGGATAACACATCGTTGTGACATGTTATGGCGGCATTAATAGGCCTGGAAAAAAAATCATAAGTCATTTTTAAGGACTTAAGTCACATTAAAACATTAATCGATTGTAAACACAGCAAACACATGGTAAATATACTAGAAATTAATTGCTTAAGCTGTACAGTGTAGCGTAACGAGGAGAAGAGAAAATCCAGATGGTTTCAATGAAATTGTGGAAATAACACGGCATAGGATATTTAAATGTTTATGGAGTGGTAATGTAAGGGTAAGTATTAATTAGTTGGATGATTTAAATTAACTTGGTAAACTTTGATTAGTAAAGTAGTGTAACTCGGTATCCACAAGTTATTGGTTGAGAGTTTATCATGCACTTGATATTAGTTTGGGTTTAATACTTTCTGAAAATAAGTACACAATTTTTAACATTGTGCTAGAAAGGACCGTGACATTATGGTAAGTACGCCGGACTATTATGCTATTGGTCTGGGTTTGAGACCTGTCGCAGCCATCTATATTTCTTGACTAAATTCATGTTGGGTATATTTCCAATAATAGGTTTTATTTTATGGGAAGTGCCAGATGGAGTCGGCCTATATGATTCATTCATGTTAATTTCTTAGTCAAATTTTCATAAGCGTACATCTCATGCTAAATATGACTGACATCAGTGTACTTACAAAAAAGATATATATGTAAAATAATGAGAATAGTTATGGTCATTTATATGAGAGGTACCAGAAGAGGCGTGGCAAAGGCGTGGCCATCCTGCCAATTTATAATCCTGTTACTTCATTTTGGAAAGTATTTATATTGGCAACATTTCATAAGGATCAGCAAAGGTTTACTCGAGTTATCTTGCCCACCAGCCATCCAGTCGGACAGCTAGACAGACTAACTTGACTCAATCGTTGTTAAAGGTCCTGAAATTGAAATTTGATCTTAGGATTCTTGGGGTCTAACACATCTCCTGCGTTACACTTTTTTCCAATGTCAAATGATATATATCCCCATTCCTAAGGGTATGGATATAATAATATAAACTGACTGTAGATCTCATTTGAAATTTAACGGCTTCTCGCTCGCGAGCTAAGAGCCAATTTTTAGGAAAAGAGCAGCTTGCGAGACAGGTCAATAAATAAAATCCAAATGCAAGAAAATACTAAAAAGTACTTTTATTTTACTTTTTGATACAAATTACTTTTTTTTTGTACTGAAGTAAAATTTTGTACCAAAATGTACTTTAATTGGCCCAAAAGCACTTTTCTGTTGCACAATGTACTTTTTTGGACCAGAGTACTTTTTTGTACCAAAACTACTTTTAATGTTCTTTTCTGTACAAAGTACTTTTTTGTCCAAAAAAGTACTCTGGTCCAAAATCCAACGAACGAAAGAACCTCAGTACGTACCCTGGTTATGACCCCAGGATTCTGTGATGTAGAGAAAGATAGGTAGGATCAGTATCTGGTAGAGTTGGAACGTTGTTCGTCGAGAGAGGGCTGTATCATTAAATCGCTTGCTTAGAGCATAGTAGCAGAGGTTGGCGATCAATATTCGTCTCTTGATTTGCAGGCTGACATTATTATTCTTGTTTATGGCGGAGACAATGTAGACAAAATAATGTACCACTTCAAAGTTGTAGCTGTCAACGACCATGCAGCGTCCCAAGTTATTTATTAGTTGAAACAAATAACTTCGTTTTTTTCTCATTGATCACCAGACCTACCACTGCCGACAGCTTTTCAATGTTTGAAATGGCCGCAGTAACATTATGCAGTCTTCGGCCAATGATATTGTATCACCGGCATACGCGAGTAGCATGTGACTTTTATCAATGCAGAGATCGCATGAAATACTATCGTCTTGTCGTCTTGCCTCGCTTAGTAGAAAATGGCTTCGTGTCAGTCAGTGTCATCCCGCAAAATCGTATCAGCTTAGCTGGAATACCAAACTCAGTTACAGCATCTTATACACTGGAGAGCGAAATTTTATACGCTCCACTGTATTTCGGCGTAGATGTACTTAAGGGGTCATAAGCCAAAAACCGAATATGAGGAATGAAAGACAATCAAGACAATTACATCCAACAACAACAAAATTGTATGTAGTTAAGTTTAGTTTTAAAAGTGTGCTCCAGCAATACAATATCGTTGCAGAACTAAAATTGGCAGTAATAGTGGTTTGGGACTCCTTAGAAAGTCCAACCACGAAAAACCCTCATACGTATTATTAAAAAGTGTTTTTTTTTTTTTTAAATCTGTTTTAAAACCAGTACAGAGTTATGAAAAAATATAAATAAAATAAAATTACTAATGCATTATCGCAACAACCCCAAGTGTCCGTTTGGAAGTTATCGGAGAAATATTAATTTTCCACAAATAGGTCATTTTGTATGGAAGGTACCAGAAGGCGTGAACCGATATAGTCCATGTTCATTCCTGATTCAAATTTTAATAACCGTACAACTTACGAAAAATTTGACTGAATTTAGTGTACTTACAAAAAAGATATGTATGTAAGACTATAAGGGTGAATTCGGTCATTTGAATGGGAAGTACCAGAACGGGTGTGGCAAACAGTTAGGTCTTCTGAGGTTTTGCCTCATATCACAAGGTAAATTAACCGACCAATTTCCATTACCCCACAAGTGTCCGTTTGGAAGTTGTAGGAGAAATATTAATTTTCCAAAAATATGTAATTTTGAATGGGAGGTACCGGAAGGCGTGAATCAATAAAGTCCATGTTCATTCCTGATTCCAATTTTCATAAGCTAACATCATTCGAAAAATTTGAATGAATTTAATATACTTACAAAAAAGATATGTATGTAAGATTAAGGGGTGAATTCGGTCATTTGTATGGGAGGTACCAGAAGGGGTGTGTCAAATAGTTAGGCTCTCTGAGGTTTCGCCTCCTATCACAACATACATTTATCGACCAATTTTCATTACCCCACATGTGTCTGTTTGGAAGTTATAGGGGAAAAATTAATTTTCCAAAAATAGGTCATTTTGTATGGGAGGTACCAGAAGGCGTGAACCGATATTGTCCATATTCATACCTTTGTTTTAGTGATCTCAGTTTACTTACAAAAAAGATATGCATGTAAGATTATGGGGGTCAATTCGGTCATTTGTATGGGAGGTACCAGAAGGGGTGTGGCAAAGGCTTCGGCTTTCTTAGGGTTTATCTACTATTGCAAGATAAATAATCTGACCAAATTTAGATATCCTCCGATAGTCTGTTTGGAAGCTATGGAAAAAATATTAATTATCCAAAAATAGGTAATTTTGTATGGGAGGTACCAGAAGTGGTGGGGCTATTCTGCCCATTTACAATCCCATAAGTTCGTTTCGAAAAATATTACTACTGGCAAATTTTCATATCGATCCGTTAAGGTTTACTCGAGTTATCGTGCTGACCAGCCATCCAGCCAGCCAGCCAGACAGACGGACATAGCTCATTCGTCTTAAAAAGTTCTGAAACGGATTTCGTCTTAAGATACTTGGGGTCTAACTCGTCTCCTTTAATGCGTTACACTTTTTTTTGTATCAAATGATATATACCCTCATCCCTAAGGGTGATGGTATAAAAAGTTTTGTTTTGTAATTAAAAACCACATCGTTTAATTTTATGATCACCCCATAATGTAAAGAAATGCACATAAGATAAACCAAACTAATACAATTTTGTTGTTTTTTGATGTAAAAGTGTAGTTTTTATTCTTTTTCATACTTCATATTCGGTTTTTGGATTATAATCCCTTAAGCACATCTGCACCGAAATACGGTGGTGCGTATAAGTTTTCGCTCTCCAAGGTAGTTTCTGTCGTATGGGACTGTTGAATGCCACTATGTAATCGATTAACAGATGGTAGGTGTCGATCTACATTTCTTGAGTCTTCTCCCGTATATGTCGTAATGTGAATATGTGGTCGGTCATGGATTAACCAGGTATAAAGCCATACTGACAAGGTCCAATCAGCTTCCACATGAAACACTCGACAGTACCTTAAATGCAATAGTTGGTATGCTAGGGCTGATTCCGCGATAGTTGGTATACACACATGGGTCACATTTTTTCAGCAGGGGAAATAGAACACTAAGGTGTCAATCATCGGGCATGCATTCCTTTAGCCAAATCGGGTTTATGAGCTGGTGCATTTATTTACGTGGCCGCTGGGCTTAAGAAGCTTTGCCGACAGTCCATCGTTCACGCAGTTTTTTGTTTTTAAGCCGTGAAATTGCCGGCGGTGGACAATCTACTCCGCTACCGATAATTGACGTGATTTTGTCTCTTATGTTCCCTCCATATTTGCAGCACACTTTGCGGGTCCGTGACAATATTTCCATCCTTACAAATAAGGATCCCTGTTCTTAAACCTTTGCTTTTTATATTTTGTTAAAACTTTCGCGCTTCAACTTTGTCGCTGTAATTTTCAATATCCTGGCTCTCTGTTTATTGACGCTTCCGCCTGAAGAGGCGCTTCGTCTCTTTCCTTTGCTCTTTATATCGATCCGTCACAGCACACGTAGCTATTGCCTGCAGTTCCAGTTCATTTTCTCCGACAATACACGACATTCTTCATCGTACCTCTGGGCTTGTCTGAGCGTCGTTTCTCATATTCCAGTGCGGTTATTGCTGCAGTGATCATAAAATACGCAAATAGCTGTCGATGTGTGCCGGAAGCGTCAGAGCTAGTTTGCAGTAATTGAGAGAGTTGGTTGGAGTTGGCATTGGCTATGTCGGTTATACGCATCATTGGGATGTCTTTGTTTATAAAAAAAAACCTTAAAACTCATTTTCCCTTTACACCCCATGAATGAGGTATGGGATGGCTTATCGCGCTGTTGTTAATTTACACGCTTTCTTAGTCATGGCGTGCAAAAGGAAATAAAGAATAAAAATAGCTTGAAACATCCATTTTATCAACTACCACGTGTTCAATATAGTTTCTTGTCTATGGATCAGTGTATATCCAGGATGTCTTGTGAATATCTTTATGTGGAATCTGGTTCCACTCACTACCATGTTTCTTGTCAACTCGAAGATAACCAATCTGAATCCGTTATAGGAGGTATTGTTGTGTGAACTGAATTACCAACAGCTAAACCAAGCGCATCTTACCTTCCTATGTTATATAGGCATTAAAAACTCCCAGCACAATTTGAGTGTCATAGTCAGGGCAGCGGTCATATATTTTCTCCAGGCTGTCATAGAACTCATCTTTGATGTCTTCATCATTGTCATCCGTCGATGCATGATGTTAAAATATTTTGCTGATTCGGTCACTTACAGGGAATTTCAGTGACATTCCTCGGGGGATACGTGTCCTTTGGGAAGATGTGAGCCGCTTGGAAGCCTCCGGAAAGAGATTCTGGTTATTCCAAAGAGAATTACGATCAGAAAACTTAAATTATAAAATCCCACATCCCCTGCTAAAATTAAATATTATATAATAATAACAAAAACCCTGTAATATGTATGGGTTCCTTGCTTTCATATACAATTTTTCCTTGACCAGTTACTTAACATGTTACACAAGAAAACACTTCACAAATCAACCAATTTCCCGACGACCTTTTCAAACAACAAATGCGATGAATCAATGAATAACACGCAAATCCAACAAACACTACAGCAAACTTTTTGTTAACATGATTTTATTTTCGCTAACGAAGAATAAGAAAGCAAACACATAGTCCTAGAATACAACGGCCGTCCAGCTACAGCTCACACTAATTACAATAAAGGAGAGGCGGACTATTTCCTTTCGCCTTGAGTTGTACAAATCGATTGATGATTGTTGCGTGTTTAAATCCAATAAATTTTGCTGCATAAATTCTCAACAAAACCAAAATCTATATACTAGATATGTATTACAACTGGCAACAGACAGACAGAGAGCTTAGCTGATATCCTTAGGACACGAAGGACATTATAAGCCACGAATACACCAAACTCTATGTACAATGAATGCAATACTTCGTGCTGAGACCTTGCCAACACACACACACACAGGCACACAGGAAGGGGGCTCGTCCTTTTGCTGTTAACCCTTTCGTGTTAGACTAAATATTTGTAATAGGAAAACCATCAAATCGAAAACTATAATGAAAACCTGTAAAAAAAGACAAAGAAAAAGGAAAACGAAATTAAATATCATTTTGTAATACAAATAGATACATAAAGCAACTCCAACGGTCACTCACTCACTCATTCATTTCTCACATTCTCACCTTGGTCAGGGTTTGAGTATTTAACTCATAAAAATTGTAGGCAGAAAATTTAATGGGATTTTGGGTAATTTGCAAAATGAAATCATCCAAAGATAATGATTTCATTGGCGATGATCTCAGTTTTAGTAGAATACTTGAAGTCTGCAAAGAAAAATAATAGAAAAATCAATAGAAAAATAGAAAACTACAAATGATGTCAGACGCTATTTTTTTGTAGATATAATAAAATGTGTTGTAATAATCGTTTGAATGTAACCACATACTAGGAGAGTGTTCATGGCTATTTAGATTTCAGAGTGATTGTTTTAAAAATGTGACAGATAAGGTCTTATATTGTTTGAATCATTTACAGGATTCGTTGATAAGAATATTTCGTTTCACTAAATAAAAAAAAACATTTGTTAACAAAATTATTGAATTGTTACACTGTGGCTGTAGAAAAACTAGTCATGGATTTTTCTCAAATTTTTGTTATTGCAAAGTTTTAAGGATAAAGATTTGACATTTTGAGGACATATTTCTCCTGATAAGGCAAAACAAAAGAAAACTACTAAGATAATCTTCCTCGACTATTTCGAAGCTGAAATACCCTTGACGATTTGTATAAAAGGTATGGGAAAGCCAGTACCCCAAATTTCAGTCAGGTAATTTACTTATTTACTTAGCTGGCACTTCTTTGCAATCGTATGGGATCATATGCCGCACGTAGAAAAACATTCGCCCTTATTATGTACGTCATTGTAACGTCGAAACTTTTTCTCGTTTTTCAAATATTGCGTCGCAGATTTGGTTTATGAAACTGAAATAAGACTTGTCCTTGCTCCAATCATATTCTTCTTCATCAGATGATGAAAAATTCCCAACACTAAACATTTCCGTTAACTATTAATAACACTTGAAAATTTTAATTTAATATTTTAGGCAAAAAATATTTATGTTTCTTCATACATTTATTTTTACCGACAAAACTGTTGACTATATAGAAAAACGTATAAGCAAAATCGGACTAGTGGTTCTCGAGTTATGTCAAAAAAAGACCACCAAAGGTGACAATTTCCCCTATATGATAGTTACTAACTTCAAATCTCGATTCCTAGACGTGACCCAGCGAAACGCCGGGCCATGTATAATTTGTTTTTGGCCGATATAACGTTTCCCGTTGGTTTCATCCCATCCCGATTTTGACTGTCGCATAGTGTAATTGTATTCAAATTGTCGAACAGGGCCTAGCCAACGCAACCGCTGCACCTTAATGCGTCTGACCACTTCAGGCGGTTTATTATTCATACGACGTTGATACTCTCCGTTAACGATGATGGGCCAATATATTTTATACAGCATTTTTCTCTCGAATACTGCCAGAACTTCTTCATCGGCTTGTGTCGTAACCCAGGATTCTGAATCATACATCAAGACAGGTAGAAACAGTATCTGGTACAGCTGGATTTATGATTCTACTTCGGATTTCGAGGCTGACGTTATTTGTTTTATAGATGGCTGAGCCTAGATAGATGAAATTATCTACCACCTCGAAAATTTAGTTGTCAACATTCAAGCAGTTTCCCAGGACGTAGTTTCGTAGAAACTAATAATAATTTCCTTTCGTTCTAGTTCACCATAAGACCCATTTTCGATTACTCTTTCTGTAAAATAGAGAAGGCTGCAGTCACATTCCGCGGTTATTGATTGATCATGCCTACGACATCAGAGTGTGCTGCAAATGTGGAGGGAACACTTTCTATCACACCAATCATAAACGGCGGAGTAGACTGTCCACCTTCGAGCCAAAACGAGATCAGCACGGCGATCGCAAGGCTTAAAAATATTAAAGCTGCGGGAGCCGATGGACTACCGGCAGAGCTTTTTAAAACCGGCGGCGATGAGCTGCCAACATGCATGCACCAACTCATAAACACGATTTGGCTCAAGGAATACATGCCCGAAGATTGAAATCTGAGTATTCTATGGCCTGTGTTTAAGAAAGGCGATCCAAGTGTTTGTACCAATTATCGCGGGATTAGCCTTTCATCCATCCCATACAAGGTCCTGTCTAGTGTGTTATGTGAAGGACTAAAGCCAATTCTGGCGAACCTGGTTGGACCTTATCAGTGTGGTTTTAGACCTGATAAATCCACTATCGACCAGATATTCACACTACGACAAAACCAGGAGAAGACCCAAGAAATGTAGATCGACACCCATCGACTACAAAGCTGCATTCGACAGCCCGATAAGACAGAAATTGTTAGATGTTATGGCTGAGTTTGGTATCCCTGCGAAGCTAATGCAACTTTGCGGGGTGACACTGACTGACAGTGTCTTCAGTAAAAATTGGCAAAAACCTGTCAGAGCCATTTTATACCAAGCGAGGCATTAGAACAGAGCGGTAGTCTGTCTTGCGATCTCTTTAATATCGTAATGAAGATGATCATGCGGAAGGCTGCAGTAAACAGGTATAGAACCATACTGTACGTATAGTAGTCAACATGTGCAGATGATATAGATATCATTGGCTGTGGATTGCAGCATGTAACTGTGGCTTTTTCGAACATTGAAAAGCAGTCGGCGGAATTAGATCTGGTGATAAATGAGGACAAAACCAAGTTATTTGTTTCGAGGACAAAGAGTTTACTCGTTTGGGACACTGCGTGAACGTTAACAACTATAACTTTGAAGTGGTAGATGATTTTGTTTACCTTGGCTCCTGCGTTAACAAAAATAATAATGTCAGCCTGAAAATCAAAAGACGAGTACTGATCGCAAACCACTGCTACTATGCGCTTATGGATGAAAATGTTCCAGCTCGAAAGGTTTCGTCAATAAAATCAGGACGACCGAAACTTCGTTGGATTGACCAGGTGAAAGAGCTGTTATCTTTACTTGATGTGACTAGCTATCTACAGAGCGCAAATGACCGAAGCGTTTGGAATTATTTTTTATTAATAGGCGTACGCCTGGCTTTTGTTGAAAATCGTGTCACTCATGTTAACAGCAGCTTTTCTTATTATCATCGCCATCACTATGTTCAAGAGGTCACACGATAGGTCATCGCCTTGTGTTTAGCCTCATCTGATTTAGAATGGCTCCATAAGGTTCTTGCCAATCTTTACTGAAGACTTCGTCATTCCGCAAAGGCGTTTCACTTCGAGTAGTTATTGCTATATTGGGCTGTCGAAGTTGGTACGTGTCGATCTGTTTTTCTCGGGTCTTTTGCCGGAGATGCCGAAGTGTGTGTTAAGGCCCGATCAGGTGGAATAACACTTGCTCTAGTTTTCCACATAGCATATTCGACAGGACCTTATATGTAATGGGTAAAAGGTTGATACTGCCGTAGTTAGAGCACAAACTTGAATCACCTTTAATTTAGCTTCGGGTTTGCCGAAGTGTGAATATCTAGTCAGTTGTTGCTTTTCCAGGTCTAAAGCCACACTGATAAGGCACGATCAGGTTGGATAACACTGGCTTTAGTCTTTCACATAGCACACTCGACAGGACCTTATATGCGATGGGTAAAAGGCTGATCCCGCGGTAGTTGGAGCACACACTTGAATCACCTTTTTTCAGCACAGGACATAATACGCTTACATTCCAATTGTCAGGCATGCACTCTTTGAGCCAAACCTTGCGTAGGAGCTGGGGAATAGTCGTTCCTCAGCTCCTTGCCACCGGCCTTGAAGAGCTCTGCCGGCAGACCGTCGGCACCGGCTGCTTTGTTGTTTTTCAGCCGCGATATTGCTCTTCTTACCTCGGCTTGACTTGGTGGTGGGCAATCAAAGCCGACATTTGATGCCTTTCGGAACCAACAGTTGCTGGAAGTGTTTTGCTACCGTTTCGGGAGGCAGCTTTATAGTCGATGAAAAGTTGTTACGTGTCGATATCTAGTCTGTTGTTGATTTTCCAGGTCTAAAGCCACACTAATAAGGCCCGATCATGTAAGATGACACTGGCTTTTGTCTTTCATATAGCACACTTGACGTAACCATATATGAGATGGGTAAAAGGCCGATCGCGCGGTTGTTGGAGCACACACTTGGATAACTTTTTTCAGCACAGGACATAATACGCTTATATTCCAATCATAGGAAGATTGCGTAAGAGCTGGTGGATGCTCGTTAGTGGGTCCTTGCCACCGGCCTTGAAGAGCTCTGCCGAAAGTCCGTCGGCTACGGCTGCTTTATTATTTTTTTGCCGCGGTATTGCTCTTCTTACCTCGGTTTGACTTGGTGGTGGGCAATCTAAGCTGTCTTCGACAAGTGGCGTGACACCTTCACGTGCGCTGCCTTCCGGAACCAGCAGTTGCTGGAAGTGTTATCTCCATATATGCAGCGCACCGTGCGTATCTGTACCCAAATTCCATCCTTGTCCTACAGGAGATGTCTTTAGTTTTTACTTTTTGGTCAAATCTTGGGGCTTCACCTTTATCTCATTGTCGCTTTATATCCTCGTTCTCATGTTTCTTCATCTAACGTTTTTCGCTGAAATAGCTTCGTCGACTATTTTACTTTCTCCTAGCGATGATCACTAACAGCCTGGGTTATAATTATCCGTAGCGTTCCCTATAAGCAGCACTTGTTTTTTAGACATTATGCGGCATTTTTCATCGTACCAGAATTCGTCTGAGAGCCGTTGTTTATATCGAAGCAGGGATTTTGCGGTGGTTACCATGGAATACGCCATATGCTGCCACTGTGCATCGTTAACGTCAGAAGTATAGGCGTTGTGTGCTTTGTGTCGAAATAGTTGGGAGAGCTGATTGAAGTAGGCAGGCCTTGGTGCAGTGGAGATCCGTTTTAAGATTCCAGGCTCCAGACATCTACATTTTTTTTTCATTGCCTGCCCCCTCGATGTTGTCGACAGCGACTTCGCAGTATAGTGTCAAGTCAATCGACTTGTCTTGTAAAAAGCTTCTTAACCAGTGACGTTCGCATTCGTCGATAAACAAGTAGGTGCCGTTTGTTGTGAATCTAAAATAGAAAGTCTGTTAATTCACAACAATGCGAGAAGCTGTACCATACCTCATTCATGGGGTGTAAAGGGAAATAAAGTTTAAGTAGTTTCAAGTAGGAAGTGTCTATCTCTGGGGTTAACAGCAGCGCGATATCCAGCATTCTCTGTGTTTGGTTACGTGCACTTTTCGCATTGCTCAATCTTGTGCGCACCTTAGTTGCAACCAGGTAACGATCCGAGCCAATATTAGCATCACGGACCACGCGCATGGCCATGATAATAGATGCATGCCTTTCATCAATTATCAAATGATCAATTTAATTAAAAACCGTTTATCTGACCTATCGGTGTGCAGGCTGAATTTACCGATCGATGAACCAAGAACATCTTCCCTTCCCATTTTTGCATTAAAATCTCCCTGTGTTTCCCTATTTTTTAAAATTGTATATATCTCTAATAACTTCCATGTGGAAAACTGAAGGATATGTCATATATTTATATTTTTTGCCACACTCCCTTATAGTACCTTCATACCCTGAATTCAGCCTAATTTCGCCCAAGGAAAACGCTTACGGAAATCCGACTTGGAATGAATATGGGCTATAATACCCTACACCTTCTGGTACCTCTCATACAAAATGGCCTAGTTTTGGGAAAAATCTGGCTTTGGAATGAATATGGATCATATCAACTGACCCCTTTTTGTACCATCTATACAAAATTACCTATTTTTGGAAAATGAAAATGACTGGAAACAGAAATCAAACTATGAATCTCCCACATGATAGTCGCGTGTTCTAACCATTATGCCACGGCCGGCAACGGAATAGAACAAATGTCTATGATATAAAATTACTGGCAGTGTATGTACATCAATTTATGTACCAATTTGTGCACTTACCCTTCTCGAACATCTTTCGCTTAACCAACACAAAGATATGAATTTTACAACAGCCGGAACTACAGCTAATAATGTCTGATATATGACCAATCCATCGTAACAACGGTGGGCTAATGATGTAACAATAATGTAACATGTTCGGGAGAAATCACAAATGCACAGGAAATTCGTTATAAAAACGGACAATCCATATAATAATGAACTCCTACGACTCAACGAGACAATCCTGCCATAGCTATGTTGCATAGTCCATATGAGAGTAGGACTTAAAGTTGAAAACTCATTGTTGACTGTGCAAGAGGAAACTTTGCAAGAGTCAACACCGGCATCATAAAGGTCATAGTCGGTAAAGTCCAAGCAAAGGATCTCATCTTTGGGTGGCGGCTTGAACAATTCACAATTCACGGGCAATTTCAAATTTAGTTGGACTTTTGTAATTACATCCGGTCCTTGGTCGCTACATCGGAGTAAATTAAATTGTATAGACTTTTCCAACAGCAGCAGTTTTTCTTCAATTTCGTCAATAATCAATAAAAATTGCATGTATATGGAGCTCATTGCCAGCACAGTGTAGGCATTGGTGCAACTATAAAAAAGGATCATAGCACCATGGTGATAGTAATCAACGCCAGCCACCGCTATCATCCAACAGATGTCGAATAACCAATAGTATTGATAGAATTGCCTACTCCGGCTATAGGCATGTACTTTATCTAGCTGTATATCCTGTGAGAGTCCAGTTGCGAGTATATCCTTCTCAATCTGTTGCAATCCCTGAGCGATATCCAGCTCTTGGCGGCGCCACCAGATAGCTCTCAGTGTGATAATTGTGTGTGCCATTTTGTAGAAACAGTATAGAAATGCCCATAGACAATTCATGATGCCCACCATTTGGAAGTCGTGAGTCGATGTCCACATGTGAGCGTAATACAATATACTCACTTCGGAGGCCACAATGAACCACATATAAATGATTAGACATCGTTCGCTACAGCTGCTATTGGAATAACATTCCAGTCCCAAAAAGCGAAAAAGTATCCTGTGGATACAATTTAAGGTATCTCTATTCATAGTCACTGTGCTGCGACTGTTACGTTTTGTCGTTGGAGGAATATAAACTAATTTCAACTATATGCCACTAGAGTGAAGTGAGTGTTTGAGTTTCATTTGAAAAATGCCTTTAGTAATGTAAATGTTGCCATGGCATAGTGAGTGGGTATCTAGTGACCATATCAATTTTATTTTTCAGAAAACCGGTTTTAGGGTAATTTGAAGACATATTCGTTTCTTTGGAATATGCATAAACATAAGAGAAGAAAATTTCATGTTTGTAACTTATTCAAACGATCGTGCTTAGAAGATGTATCTTCAAAATTCTTATATACCATCCTAACAAGTATAAATATAAGAGAGCTTCTTGAGTAAATTATTTTCAGACTCTAATACCGGGACTCACATTTTGATGTCGTTTCTAAACGTCAGTTTTTCTAGAAACTCTAACTAGTTAAAAGCTAACTGTCTCGAGTACGCGAGTATTGTTCTCTACAACAGAGAGCGGGCCATTATAGGACTCGCTTTTTTATTATAACACAGTAGAATATTTTTCAGCTCATTGATTTGGGACTCAATTCTGAGAAACGTGAAAAATTCCCATATACGATCTTGGCTAACTTCAAACCGATATTAAATTATTATGGCATGTAACTAGACAAAACGAGTGATGCAGAACTTCTTCTTTTTGGGGCTACTTTCACGTGTAGTTCTCAGAATTGAGTCCCAAAATCATTTGTTGTACTGTGTATTGAAATCATTTTTCCTTCTCCAACACAATTTTCTGAAACGTAACTTCATCAAGTTAAAAATAATCTGACCAAGTTTCTATAAAATTTTAAAATTTGTGAACAAAACCGATTATTCGAAACCCGGCATGAATCGAACCCTAATTTGCCGGTTTAGGTTTTTTAATATGACATCGCAACATTTAATTAAATTAATTGGAAATGCATCTATAGCTTAAAGATAGCAAAATAACTTGCAATAACTTGTTAATGACGAAACAATTAAGATCCATCTGATAAAACAAAATGTTAACCATGTAATGGGTTTTCTTGCCACTTTGGCGATTTTGTCATAGTTTTGTATTCAATTGAATGGTATTGGTCATTGTTATTGTCCTGATTACTGATTAGCATTCGGAAGTAATTTAATTATTATTCAATAACAATAAGTTTTGTTCTAACACAATTCTGAATAGATGAGCTGAAGGTTGGCATTTAGGATAGTTTATTGGAATAGATGAGGTAAAATCTACAATCTACTTTATATAGATATATATACATTAGACCGGGTCGGTCCCCATACAATTTTTCTTCTCTCCAAAGTCGAGGGCAAATATTAAAGATCAACTCGAGACATTTTCCAAATAATAAAAATAGCCAAAATCGTTTTTTTTCACTGTTTTTTTGTTTGTGGCTCAATCGTAACATACAAGACATCGGTGTATAGGTCTCGACGAGTACTACATAGGTCCTATAGATGTTGCTGACATACGACATCATCTTGTAATGGTGGCCTCATTTAGAGCAATTTCTACCCCTAAAATTTAAAAATATTTTTCCCTAGGATTAAAGCTTTTTAAAAACCAAGAACATTTTGCTTTGGAAGTATAAAGTTTTATTAAAAAACAAAAAAGTTACGTATGAAAAGATGTATTTACAGCATCAACACTTATATTTTTCCCGTTGTTTGTATTATTACAGAAAACTATTGCATACTTAATAAAATAAAATAAAAACAAGTTATTGGGAGGGAAAAAAATTTTTTTTTAAAGTTGTCTCGAGGTGATCTTTAATATTTGCCCTCGACTTTGGAAATTTTTTTTCGTGACCCGGTCTAATATACATGTATAAGTAAGATGAGAAAACTCGTATCTTAATCTACGCACAGACGGTTGCCAGATCTTACAATATTGCCTGAAAAATGTTCAGAAAATGTCCAACAACCGTGTGCACTTTAAATTTGTGTATGGCAACGTTTGCATAAAAAGCATTGCCATTACACTTTAAAACAACAACATTGCCAGACATACGATAATCGTGTAAACCGCAAAATGTTGCCACTATCAAATTATTGTAAGATAATTGCAAACACACTTAATTTGCAGATGTGTGAAGCTTATGCATCTCTAAAATTTACAATTTGCAGAGAAATAATTATATTGGCAACACTATCCACGTCATGGCATTGCCGGTAAATTAGTGGATTTGACAAAATTGCAAGATAGGGCAATCGCCCATACATAGCTTTGTTATTTTTATAATTCCTTAGTACTCCTCACTTCTTCATCAACTTCCTTGGCTATAAACAATCATTTAGGTCCGTAGTCTAATATGCCCTATTTCAGTTTCTTGCACAAAGTTGGGGAAAAAATAAAAAAATTGCCTAATAAATTCTAAAACAATTTTTCAATTTTGAATTTTTATACCATCACCCTTAGGGATGAGGGTATATATCATTTGATACGAAAAAAAGTGTAACGCCGCACAGTGGCACCGCCCCATACATTTCTTGGAAAAAAATAGATGGAGTGGACGTGCAGCAATGAAATTTTGCAGAATCACTTCTCTGGGGTAAATTAAGAAATTTTGAAAAAAATCTTGGAAAACCGCCTACTGCCACACCCACCTCCCATATAACTGCACTTGCCAAAATTTTTAGTTTTGGACCTAGGGACTCGAAATTCGGCACACTTCTTAATTGAGTTCTCCTCCTAAATATATTGGGGATGCCACGCCTACTTTAGATTTTACGCGCATTGAAAGTTGTAGATTTTATGTGTTTTTCTTTCCTGTCTAAAATCATATGAAAATTTCATATAAGTTAAAAAATTTAATTTTTATTCAAAAGTTAAACATGTGTTGTCTCCATACAAAAGAAGAGAATATCCCCAACAACCCTCCGCGAAAGATATAGCCTTCAAATACACCGAAAATATCCCACAAATACATGCATTAAAATCGATGTTACTGATATGGTCGGTATTTGGCGGTAAATTTTTTTTTCTTAATTAAAAGAACAGACTCGGACCTTTCATTTTTTTATAGTTAGAGGGCTAAGCAAGGCAAAGCACATAAAGTTTTTTTCCACCAAAATGTGAAAAGTTGATATTTTTCAGTATAATTTTTGATAAATTATAATAATTAGTTTACTTTTCCAATTTCAATCATTTTTTTTTTATAATAAAGTAAGTGCTATATGTTTATTAAAAAATAAAACAAAAGCCATAGCTATAAACTTGCACACAAAAAAAGTTCTTTAATTGAACAATAATTGTTATCTAATTTCATTGAATAAATTTCGGTTGACTTCTGTTAGTTTTTTTAACTACAAAATTTCACTTTTCATAAAAAACGTTGGTGAATTATTCTTATCCAAATATTTCATTACAGAACCACATCATTAAAATTTTGAAATTGCAAAGTTGAAAAACACTATTTTTTCCACAGAAATGCCACTGTGCGCCGTATAGGAGACGAGTTAGACCCCAAGTATCTTAAGACCAAATTCGCTTCAGAACTTTTTAAGACGAATGGATGGCTGGAAGTAAACCTTAACGGATCGGTATGAAAATTTACCAGTATTAATATTTTTCAAAACGAACTTATGGGATTGTAAATGGGCTGAATAGCTACACCCCTTCTAGTATACCATACAAAATTACCTATTTTTGGACAATTAATATTTCTTTCATAACTGCCAAACAGACTTTCGCAGGATATTTAAATTTGGTCAAATTATTTATCTTGCAATAGTAGACAAACCCTATGAAAACCGAAACCTCTGCCACACCCCGAATTGACCATCATAGTTTTACATACATATCTTTTTTTGTAAGTTAACTGAATTCACACAAATTTTGCGTATGATGTTCGCTTATCAATATTGGACTCAGGAAGAAATATGGACTATATCTGACTATACCTCCTTGTACCGCCCATACAAAATTACCAATTTTTGGAAAATGTATATTTCACCCATAACTTCCAAACAGACACTTGGGGGGTAATGAAAATTGTACCCCTAGTTGTACCTCCTATACAAATAAGTCAAATTTTTCACGGTTTTGCTCCAGAAATAGACGAAAAATAATATATAAGTAATTTTTCACCCATACTTAAATATCTATATTAGGGATGTAACGAACGTTCGCATTCGCATATGCGAATGCGAATTATTCGCATCGTTTTGTACATTCGCTTTCGCATTCGCATTCGTATAAATATATATTTCAATATTCGCATTCGCATTCGCTTTCGCAAAAAAAATATTCCAATATTAGCATTCGCATTCATACAACTAATAGTAGTAGTGAGACTGATGACGACATGCAAGAGATTACGTTTTCAGTCTCTCATGCAATTAAATTGTTAGCTGAATACAATAAAGAGAAACAAATTCATATTTTAGAAGATCCTTTATTGTGGTGGAAACGAAACAGCTCGAAATACCAAAAGTTAGTACCTTTGGCACGCCAGTTCTTAGCTACGCCTCCGGGAAGTGTTCCCAGCGAACAGTTGTTTAGTGGAGCCGGACTTATATATGATCCACAAAGAACTAGATTTCATAGCGAAAAAGCAGCGAAGCTTCCTTTTGTTAAATACTACTTGGCTCTACTAAACTTTGAATACTGAATACGTCAAAGTTTTCGAAGGTAAATAAAATTATTGTTTAGTTACCTTAAAGACTTCTGAGAATTATATATATTATATTTTTGTTTTACTTTGAAATCAATATTTTATGCTTAATTACTTAACTGGAATACATATTTTTATTTGAAAAGGCAGACAGTAGGAATGATACTAAATTATTCGTTTACGTAAACCATTTTGTGCCATTCGCTAAACAGTTTTGGAATATTCGCTTTCGCATTCGCATTCGCAAAATCCAAAAATAAGTATTCGCATTCGCATTCGCTTTCGCAAAAAAAACATTCCAATATTCGCATTCGCTAAAGCACATTCGTTACATCCCTAATCTATATATATAAAAATGGTGGCAAAAATGTATAGTAATTCATCAATTGAGAACGGCTGGACCGATTTTGCTGAAATTTTTTTTCAGTTGTTCGTAATTGCCAGGAGAAGGTTTATGTAAAAGAAAATTTTGGAAAAGCCGGAAAATTGGTATTTTGTTTGGAATTTTGTGGGCAATTGCTACGAATGATTTTTCAAATGGAAAAATAAAAAAATTTTGTTGGAAAATTCGGAAAATTCCGGAAAAATTCGAAAAATTTTAATACTTTTTCTACGAAACTTTGCTTTTTGTCGTACTATTTGATAGTTTTGAACGATGTAACTTGCGAAAAATTTCGGATAATTATTCCGAAATGACTTTTCGAATGGAAATATAGATAAACTAGTGGGCCCGGCAATGCTTCGCTATTGCATATCAACTTGTAATATATTTCACATTTCTTGCTGTCCCAAATGCAATATAAACGCTAATTATTACATTTGTAGGTCTACAAAGTACTTTGAAAACGATACTTAAGGTCGACAATAATATGTTGAGTTTATTTACTTATGTAACTAATTTCAAGTAATTCCTTAACATGGAAGTTAACTAATTAAGTTTTATTGCTTTAAATTCTAAATATGACAGGCTCTATGACGATAGTAAAAAGTTCATCATCAAAGTCATATCTATCATATCTGTATGTAGGATATCAAATCGGACATTCTGCTAAAGTTCAAAGTTCAAAATTCAATTTTTATTTTTTTCTGTAGTAGCGGGAACCTTCTGTATACTAACTATCCCTTTCGGCGTAGAAAAAAAATTTGTATGTCTTCTCCGCCTAATGACCTCAAATAAATATTTCGTTTGAAGATTTATGCCTTTAGCCATAAAAACCTCTTTCGACATGTCTTCTTCTCCCACGGATCAAGAATATTTCCGAATACTGTCTGTATTGAACTCGTATTAGCATTTTTTGAGATAATTGTTACACCAAACGCTTGGTTTAAAAAAGTGATGGTCTCACGCGCTATATGGCATGTTATGCCGTTGTGTTGGAACCATTTCTCTTCCCAAAAATTTGCAATGACATGACATTAGAAATAACAAAATCAATTGATCGTCCACTGGCTCTAATTCTTCCAACAGTTGGATGTTATATAGATATAGGCCAAGACATTTCCTCAACATTTATAGAGACCGAGTTGCTTAGAACGGCGTCGGTTCTCTAATTATAACTATAACTATTAGCTGCTCTGATCGATGTTTATGTGCACCGTAAACTTGACAAAGTGCTCCATAAGTTTAGCGAACAGAACGCGCATTTTTAAAATAAGTTTCCACGATTTGTAACCGTTGTTCTAGTGTAAGTCTTTGTATGGTGATTTGCCAAAGTATACTGAATGAACGTTTATCACACTTCATTAGTATGACAGCATGATTTACACTAATACCTAACAGAAAAATACCCCATACATAGGTTACTTACAAAGTTTGCTTATGTTACCTCTGACATACTATAAAAATTCAAATTGTGCCCCAATCAAACAAAAGGTTTTTTCGGTCCAACTCCAATGAATATTGCTTAAATTTTCTATTTGTAGGATTTATTACCGATTCGCTCTCCTGGAATGTAATTGAAAAACACATACCTGTTAAAATATTAAAAACATATCACTGTTTTAGTCTGCGCAGCTATTCTATGTCCTCAACTGTCTGGTATACGGACCATTATTTGAAACAGTTTAAAATTCAAATATGGAAGTGAGGGGGCAGCGCCTCGGCACTTTTCATTTATTTAGTTCCAAATAGCCTACTCATTACGGATCAATTTATTGGTATACCAAAATCAAAATCTAAGAAAATTTCACTAAGAAACAATATGTCTAAAATCAATTCCTAGTTCGCGCTAAAATCTTCATGCCTCCAGCGGAAGCTAGATACATAGTTTCTCGGTGAACTTTCCATAGAATTCATCATAGATTCCGATTCTGGGGACGCTTTTTGCACCCGCACCTAGAGGGTCATCATAGAATCCAAGAAGCTCTTAGTTTGACCCCATGGGCTCCGGCTCGAACCTACCATTCCGATGTTTGGAGACCAAGACGAAGAGAATAGTATATTTCTGATGCTGTTTAGGATCCCGTCATACATATTGGACTTCCGCCAAAGGCAAATATTCAAGAATTTCAAAAACTTAATTTTTGTTTGCCAACTTCCAAAGGCCGTAACTTTTTAAGCAACACATAGTTTTTCACAGAAGATTTTAAAAAGCGAACTGCATTATAATATGGAATTTAGAGGACGATCAAAGTATTACTATGGCAGTTATAACAAATCTCATCTATATACCTCTGATAGTTCATAAGATACAGCCTTACTTACTTTCAAGGTGTATCGGTTCCACGCCCCTTTATCCAATCACAACTAAATATAGCCAGGGACTATCAACAGGTCAACAGTACCACTTGGTAAAATTTTCGTATCAATCAGTCTATTAGAAAAGCCGTTAGAGCGATTTTTGAAAAGGGGGCGTGGCACCGCCCACTTTCACCCTGGCTGTGATTATTACTGCTCCAACAACATATATACCAAATCTCATCTTCATACCTCTGATAGTTCATGAGATACAGCCCTTTTGATTTTCAAGTTGTATGGGCGGTGCCACGCCCCTTTGTCCAATTGGACCGAATTGTAAATCTAAACCATCCGGGGCACCACCCAAACGCATACAAAAAAATTTATGCAAATCGGTCCAGCCGTTTAGGAGGAGTTCAGTCACAACACACGTACGGTAGAATTTTATATATAAAGATCTCGGTGGAAAACTCAAAAAATTCCGAAAAAATCGAAAAATTTTAATTTTTCGGCAAAATTTTGCATTTCATCGCCTGATTTGAGGTAAATCGAAAATTAAATTTTTGTCGGTTTTCGAATGGAAAAATAGAAAATTTAAGTTGGAAAATTATGGAAAATGCCAAACAAATTTCTTTTTTTCGACAAAATTTTTCATCTTATCGTATGTTTTGATAATTTTGGGCGATGTAATTGTGAACAAATTCGAACAATTATGACTTTTCGAATGGAAAAATAGAAAAATTCTTGGTGGAAAACTCGGAAAATTCCAGAAAAAAATCGAAAGATTTGGATGCCTTCGACAAAATCTTCCATTGTATCGATTGATTTGATGATTGCAGACGCCGTAAAGGTGCAAAATTCGTTATGTTGCTGAAAATTTTCGGATTATTGTGAAATATATAAATATAAAAATAGTGTGAAAAATGTATAGTAATTTATCAAGAGAGAACGTTGGCCCAGTTTGATCTATTTTTTTTTCAATTGTTCGTAATTGGCAGGAATTTTTTATGCCAGAAAATTTTGGAAAAATCCTTAGGAAAAGACCGGAAATTTGAGTGCAATTGTTACGAAATGGATTTTCGAATGCAAAAATAGAAAATTATTAGCAAAAAACTCTGAAAATTCTGGAAAAGCGCAAATAAAATAATTTTTTATCGACGAAATTTTGCAGTTTTCGCATGTTTTGATGATTTTGATGTTTGTTGGAAAATTTAACGAGATAAATAATATCTATATATATAAAAATGGTGTAATAGTAATTCATCAATTAAGAACGGCTGGACCGATTTTGCTGATATTTTTTTCAGTTGTTCAGTTGTTCAATTGTTCGCAATTGCCAGGAGAAGGTTTATGTGAAAGAAAATTTTGGGAAAATCCTCTAGAAAAGCCGGGAAATTGGAATAACCGAAAAATGGATTTTTTGTATGGAATTTTGTGTGCAATAATTGCGAATGACTTTTCGAATGGAAAAATAGAAAAATTTTGTTGGAAAATTTCCGGAAAAATTCGAAAATTTTTAATTTTTTTTCGACGAAATTTAGCTTTTTGTCGTATGATTTGACGATGTAACTGCGAAAATTTTTAGATAATTATTTCGACATGAATTTCCGAATGGAAAAATAGACAAATTCTTGATGGAAAACTCGAAAAATTTGGATTTTTCGAATAGGACAAGTTGTTTTTAGGGAGAGTTATTTACTAGATCTATTAGACAATCAAACTTTGGACGACGTACGCGTCGTGCTATAATTAGTCCGTAATAATCAAACGCAAAAAGAACGTGCCAAAAAAATATTCACAGTTTCGCGCTGCACAGTCACCACCTCAAATTCGACAAAATGTTACTAGAAGAAGACCAGTCGTAAATATAGACTTGAATCGCGCTGCTTTTGAATACGATTCCACAATCGCCTATAAAGATCTTCGCTGCGTTGATATCTACTGCTGCTGATGAAATTAATGTCTTTGTGGCGGAATGACAAGGAGTTGCAATTAACTACGAACATGAGAGTCCCGTTGCAAAACGACCCATCGGCTACTGCATTTTCAAAATATCTACTAGGGGCTTTGTAATGGCCAAATTCCTGTTGATGTTTCAACTGGATTGATGAAGTTCCGGTCAAATTTTTTCAAAGTAGAGGAAGTCCTTATCCCTCGAATTTCTATTATTCCAACCGATTTTCCCTTCCAATTCTAGCGAATTCAATTCCCCATTCGATTGGCTTTTGCGATGAAAATCAATAAATCGCAATGCCAATCATTGGAAGTTTGTGGGATCAACCTCGAATTTCTCAGTTTTTCGCGTGTTGGCAAACTGTCTTCAGTGACAGACTGCTCTTCACTGATTTCGATTAAATTCAAATAAGTCACATTAAAATTTGAACTATATGTGTTTTAATATTACTCTGGAGATTATAAGAAGCCATTAACTTGGAGCGAGAAGAAGTTCGCCGAGTCAGAAGTTGTATGGCAGAACAACGTTTGCCGGGTTAGCTAGTTATATTATATTGGGTGATGGTATTTATCAGTCAGTTTACCTGACTGAAATTTCTGTACTAGTTCTTTCATTGCCGGCCACCTCGATGTTATCGACGGCAATAAGTGTCGAGTAAAACCTTCTCAAACAGAGACGTTCGCATTCGTCGATAAACTAGTAGGTGTCGTTAGTTGTGAATATGAAATAGAAAGCGTATTAATTCACAACGACGCGAGAAGCTATCCCATACCTCATTCATGGGTGAAAAGGGAGATAAAGTTTTTTTTAGAGTTGTTTTTTTTTATTTTATGCCAGACAAACTTTCGCCGACTTCTTTTCGATACATGAGAATGTTGCAGTAACCCCTCGCACAGTCCGACCCATGGTGTCAATTTGGTGTTTTTGGATCTTCTTCAGTTTGTCGGTTTACCAGGTCCAAAGCCGAAATAATTTCGATTAATTTTATTTAGTCATTTATTTAGGAGGTATCAGAAGGGCGTGCCAAAGGTTTCGGTTTTCTGAGAGTTTGTCTACTATTACAAGATAATTAATCTGACCTAGTTCAAATATTCTCTAGTTGTATGTTTGGAAGTTAGGTAAGAACTAGTAATTACACAGTGGTACACACTTTTTCGGTGTTACCTAAACCAATATCAAACGATAGCATTTGAACTCAGCAACAAAACCTTTAACTACATTTTGCTCCACTACGTCAAGGCCCAATTCGAATAACAGCTTAAAATACAATTTTGGAGGTAGGTCAAGGGTTAGAATTTTCGATAGAAATATTCTCCGGGAAATTTCACAACGAGACAACGACCGTCAAATTGTTTCGTAGTGTTATCCAAAAATTGGTAATTTTGTATGCGAGGTACAAGAAGTGGTGGGCCTTTTCTGCCCATTTTCAATCCCATTACTTTATTTTGCACAATATTTCATGACGAGGTTTACTAGAGCTTTCCTGCCCTGCCGGACAGACGGACATGTCTCAATCGTCTTAAAAAGGCGTCTTAAAATGCGTTTTTCTCGTATCAAATGATATGTATACTCCCATCCTAAGGGATGTGTTCTAACCACCATGCCATGGGCGGCCGTTGATAAAAAAGATTAGTTTCGAAATCGAAAACCAGTAAAAAAGTTTCAGTCGGGAAACCCGACTTACATATACCATCACCCTCAGTAAAAAAAATCTATTATATTGATATTATTACTCGATTTCTAAAGTGGGCGAAGTGGTACATTTGTATGGGAGGTACCAGAAGGGGCGTGTCTAGACTTCCAAAATTTTTCTCCAAAAACTTTATCATGTTATAGCTGTACTAAATACAGAATTTGGGCACGATCGCGTTGCGTGTATTGATATTATTACTCCATCTCTAAAGTGGGCGGAGAGGTACATTTGTATGGGAGGTACCAGAAGGGGCTTGTCTAGACTTCCAGATTTTTTTCTCCTTAACTTTATCCTGTTATAACTTAACAAAATACAGAATTTGGGCACGATCGTGTCGAGTGTATTGATATTATTACTCCATCTCAAAAGTGGGCGGAGTGATACATTTGTATGGGAGGTACCAGAAGGGACGTGTCTAGACTTCTAGATTTTTTCTCTAAAACTTTATCCTGCCTGAACTTTACTAAATACAGAATTTAGACACGATCGCGTTAGGTATATTAATAATATTAATCAATTTCTAAAGTGGGCGGTACCAGATGTGTTTTGGAGGTACCAGATGGGGCGTGGCTAGATTTCCAATTTTTTTTCTTCAAGAACTTTATCCTGTCATAGCTTAATAACTAAGTAAATAATTTGGGTACGATCCCGTTGGATGTATTGATATTATTACTCGATTTCTAAAGTGGGCGGAATGATGTATTTGTACGGGAGGTACCAGAAGGGGCGGGGCCATGTATCCCATCTGCAATACCATAAGTAGTTTTGGGGAAATATGAACACGTGCAAAATTTCAAAACATTTGGTTGCGTTGGTTTCAAAATTTACAGTGCGTGCGTGCCAGGCGGACGCCAGACAGACAGAAAGAAGGACAGACGGACATGGCTCAAATGACTTAAAAAGTCTTGATTCGAATTTGGTTTAAAGAAACCAAAGGTTTAAAGTGACTCCTTCTATGTGTTACACTTTAAGGTCGTATCAAATGATATATACCCTCATCCCAAAGGGTGATGGTATAAAAATCCCAGATTGCCCTGTGTCCCCTGTGATCATTGTCACGTGATCTGCCGCAGTCCAGCGAAGAAAATCATAACAATGTTGTTCGAAATGGGGATAAACAAATCTCAAACACTTACCCTGTTCGAACACCTATCGCTCAATCGGCACACTATTATGAAGTTGATAATAAGCGGCATAACAAAAATTAACAAACGCTGCACATCCGACCCATCGAAAGAGTCCAGAGTTAAAGTCACAAAGATAATGTAAGAGTATTGAGTGAAATCAAAAATTCCTAATATAGTCGAAAGAAATAGGGATAATCCGTAAAATGATGAACTCAACTGGACCAACGAGACAATTTTTTCGTAGATGTGTTTCATAATCGCAATGCGATACACTGGAATTGACTGGCTGGTCAAATAATCTCTGTCATGTTCACAGCATTGTTCTACATTATCGCATGTGAGCATATTATAGGAATTCCACAATAATTCAATATCTTTCACAGATCGATTAACTGTCGGCCATTGCTCTGTCCTGTGTTTACACAAGTTCATTTGAATGCATTTTTCCAACCATATCAATTTCTGTTCGATTTCTAGTATTTGTAGTGAGAATTGCAAGAATATAGCTCTAGCCGCTTGCAGTGGAAATATAAAATTGATGACATAAACATAATATCCTGTGCCAAAGTAATACAAGCCAATGCCTGTGAGAACAACTGACCACATGATTTCGAAAAGCCAATAGTAACGATAGAACAGTGCATATTTACAACGATCCTCGCTCTCCGACTGCTGATAACAGAGGCTCAGTTTGAAGTCATCTTGGATTTCCTTTAGCTGTAGCTCAATTTCCTTCTCTTTGTTTCTACACCTTATGGTCCTTAGAGAGACAAATGAGCGTATGACATTGTAGGCGTTGTAGGAAATCGTCATTAAATAAAAAAATAAACTGGCCAGACCTTGATACTGCAGATCGGATGTAGCACGGTCATATCTATATATTTTATGTATATCAATGGCCACTAGAGCACAGATGTAAACAATCAGTGATGCTTCAATGTATTTGTGCGGCGAGTAACAGGAGAGGCCGAATAATCGTAAATAATATACATAGATTCGTTTGGTTATTCTACTATGCATTAGAGGAGTTAGCTTTGAGGTTTAACACTTGTTGCAATCTGCCGACGTTGTTGTATTGTTTTTTCTTTTTTGTGGACTTGCTGTGTTTTTGTGCGGTTTGCAGTCACTTTAGTATGTGAATAAAATATGATTTAGAGTCTTTTACTCTTGCCGCATCGCACTTGACTAGACACTCTAAAGTAATTACTTCGATGTTGTTTGAAGAACTCATGCGCTTAGGCTAAAGATTGTAGTGTTGATAGTACTGACTATTAATTAGCTATTAAGTATATCAATTTATGGGTATTTATTTAGGTAACGGTAGTAGTTAGGATGGAACAAGTGGCAGGCCCAGCAACGGAATTTGGTAGGCCTTACCAAAAATCTACCTTCTGTAGGTCTTCTATTGGATTTTCTACACCTACCAGAAGACCAACTTTAATGAGTAATGCAAAAATCTTTAAATCTTTCTTTCAAAAAAACGTACAACCGGAACAATCGAGAAGGTCTTCTAATCACAGCAAAATAACATGTGTTACAAATTCTCATTCGCAACCTTTAGGAGAGATCTAGCAGTTCTGACAAGAGAAAATCAAGTAAGTCTTCTATTATTTGCAATAGAGCACCTGCTACACGATCTGATTCCTTGCTTTTAAGAGATATCTAGTAGTTATTCTTTAGGACAGTAAATAAGTATGCAATATTCGTAGTTGAACTTTGAAGTCCGATTGTTCGAATCCAAAAATATACAAAGAAGCATTTGTAACACATTTCGTTCATTGCTGGTGGAAGATCTAAAAAAGGAATTCTAATAAGGGGCAAAGTAACACGAGGTACACAGTCACAACAACGACAAATTTTTGTCAGTTATAATCCTGTTAAACGAAATTCCATCAAGTTTTTTGTTTACATTATTTTGTCTGCTCCCTTGATCTCTAGTTTGCATTTAGTTGTTTTGTGTTTGTCAAAGAAGCCACAAGGGTTTCAGCGATAGCAGTTTAAAATTATTTTGTTATTGTTGTAAATAATGTGGATAGTTATCTTCATGACTTTATATGTAAAATTAAAAATTTAAGAGACGGATTGAATATAAATGGTATACATGTTAAAATCGAAATAAGAGCGTTTATATGTGATGCACCTTTTTAACAGTTTTTATGTAAATAAAGAATTGTAAAAAACTGAATATTTACGACTTTTTATACCATCACCCTTAGGGATGAGGGTATATATCATTTGATACGACCCAAAAGTGTAGCACATAGAAGGAGTGACTTTAGACCCTAGGTTTCTTTGAACCAAATTCGATTCATGACTTTTTAAGTCGTTTGAGTCATGTCCGTCTGTCTGTCTGTCTGTCTGGTGGCTGTCCGACTGGTTCGCACGATAACTTTCGAAAGACGCAACCAAATGTTTTGAAATGTTGCACGAGTTATTATTTTCTCAAAACTACTTACGGTATTGCAAATGGGCTACATAGCCCCGCCCCTTCTGGTACCTCCCATACAAATACATCATGCCGCCCACTTTAGAAATCGAGTAATAATATCAATACACCCTACGGGATCGTCCCCAAATTCTGTATTTTGTAAAGCTATACCAGGGTAAAGTTTTGGAAAAAATTTTGAAAGCTTAGCCACGCCCCTTCTGGTACCTCCCATACAATTCTACCTTTCCGCCCACTATAGAGATGGAGAAATAATATCAATAAATTAAACGTGATCGTACCCAAATTCTATTTTTAGTAAAGCTATAACAGGATAAAGTTTTGGAGAAAAAAATTGGAAGTCTATTTACGCCCCATCTGGTACCTCCCATACACATCTGGTACCACCCACTTTGAAAATCTATTAATATTATTAAAAGACCTAACACGATCATGCCCAAATTCTGTATTTGGTAAAGTTTTGGAGAAAAAATCTGGAAGTCTAGACAAGCCCCTACTGGTACCTCCCATACAAATGTACAACTCCGCCCACTTTAGAAATAGGGTAATAAATATCAATACACTCGACACGGTCGTGCCCAAATCCTGTATTTTGTTATGTTACAGGACAAAGTTTTGGAGAAAAAATTGGAAGTCTAGCGACGCCCCTTATGGTACCTCCCATACAAATGTACCTTTCCGCCCACTTTAAGGATGTACTAATAATATCAGTACACCCAGGGGAATCGTGCCCAAATTCTGTAATTAGTAAAGCTATAACAGGATAAAATAATGGAGAATAAATCTGGAAGCCTAACCACACCCCTTCTCGTACCTCCCATACAAATGTACCACTCCGCCCACTTTAGAAATCGAGTAATAATATCAATATAATAGAAAATTATTTGTTTTACTGAGGGTAAGGGTAAATGTAAGTTGGGTTGCCCGACTGAAACTTTCTAGCTGGTTTTAATTACAAATCGGTTAATTTCAATAACTCAAGACTTAAATAACATCTTTTATTGGGTGATGGTATTTATCAGTCAGTTTAACTTACTGAAATTTCTGTACTTATTTTTATGAATAGATCTTCTGAACACCTTCTATTGAAGACCTTCTGAAGGAAGTATATTAAGTCCATTTTTTTGTCAAATCATTCTGAAGGATGTTTTTTATGGCCTTTTGAAGGCCTTCCACAGGAGAACTTCTGAAGGTAGTCTATTTATTACATTACAGAGGTCTTTATAATAAGACCTTCGGAATGACTGATTTATGAGACCTTATGAAGCTATTAATCTGAGAACCCTTCAGAAGGTCTCTTTTGAGCAGCGAGAGGAAAGACCTAGCCGTCCAATCTCACACTATGTAATTTAGAAATGAAGATGGTATGGGGCGAGAAGTAATAACGTCTCCAAAAAAAGGCATCCTAGGAGGCCTCCAAACTGAATATTTCCGTTGCTGGGGGGAGTAAAGTTATACATCAAGTTATATTTGTACCTATAGTTGTAACAATGTGAAACATTTTCGAGGTCATTGTCTGAGGGGTGAGAAATTCGTAGTCAGGGTGATGGCCAGTATAGTAAAACTCCCATTTAGGATTTGGAACTTGAGACCATTGAGGGCTTAACTTAAGCGTGAAATCGACACTGTCTTTCTCGAGCCTGCCTAAACATTGGATAGATCGAATGTGTTTCATTCAAAAATGTAATTTATGCTTTACCAATAAAACCATAATATAGAAAAAGTCTATTAATATTTTTTTAAAGCGAAACCACATTGCAAATTTTACATGGCCTTCGCAGTATATAAAACACATATCTTTGTTAATAATTTTAGTCAGAGCCAAGTTTGCCGTGTCTGCTGGTAGATGTAAAATAAATCTGTAATATTATATTTCAACACTTACCCTCTTCGAACATCTATCGCTCAAGTGGCACAATATTATAAAGTTGATCAAAAGTGGCATAACAAAAAACGACGCTTCACAATATATCATTAAATCAAATCCATTAAGGGCTATAGCCAACATCACTAGGTAGGAGTATTGCGTAAAATCACAAATGCACAAAAAATTGGTTAGAAAAAGCGATAGACCGTAATACGATGAATACAACTGGGACAGAGCGAAGATTTTCGCATAGATTTGTTTCATTACCAAAATGCGATGCAATTGAAATGGACGGTAGGTGTAAGAAGTTGTTACACTATTATCATGTGTATGATTGCTATCTTGGTTCCGGCACTGCGTAGTTGCAGAATTCTTAGAATTCATTGAAGTTTCTTTCGCTTGCACTGTTTGCTCCGTCGCTCTTTTACACAAATTCATGTGAATACATTTCTCCAAACATTTGAGTTTCTGTTCAATTTCTAGTATTTGTAGTGAGGACTGCAAGTATACGCATCTAATAGCTTGTTTGGGAAATAAATAAATGATTTCGTATGGAACAAATTTTATACCATAGTGGTATAAGCCATAGCCAATTTTCGACGACGGCCACCATAATTCGAACAGCCAATAATATCGATAGTACAGACTGTATTTATAACGATCCTCGTCTTCGGACTGTTGATAGTACAGGCAAAGTTGGAAATCGTCTTGAATATTCTGCATGAGTCGTTCAATTTCCTTCTCTCTGCTTCTCCGCCATATGGCGCTAAGAGAGACGAATGAGCGTATGACATTGTAGGCGTTATATGATACCAATATTTGGTAATACATTACATCGGCCAGTTTTTCCTGTTCAACTGAAGATATATTGTACAATGATGAGAATATTTTAAGAAAATCAAAAACCGCCGTAGCACAATTGTAGGCGATGAGTAATGCTACGACGTATTTGTGATGAGAGTAACAGGAGAGACCGAAATAACGTAATATAAATCCATAGATTCGTTTCGAAATTCTACTGTGCATTTTCCCGTGCTTATGGCTTTTGTAGTCAATTGTGTAATGAGAATGTAATGTAATAGTCCTTTGCTTCTGCCGCAGTACAGTGAGCTGAACATTTTACAGTAATTACAATAGGTTGCATACTTTCGGTAAGGGAGACGTAGAAATTTGCAACAATAGTAGAAGTGACAATTAAATTGCCATTATATCAACTTAATTGCATAGGTGACACAATCAACGACACAACTTAACATTTGAACTGCTACAAGAAGAGAGCCGCAAGGTTGTTATATGTAGGTAGTTTATGATGTGTTTAAATTTATTCGTAGTTAATTAAAAACTAGTAAGATAATTATCAAAATAAGATACTTAAAAAAACTTAATTTCCCTTTTGCACCCCATGAATGAGGTATGGGATGCTTCCCGCGTTGTTGTGAATTAGCACGCTTTCTATTTTGATTCACAACAAACGGCACCTACTTGTTTATCGAACGGCACTGTTAGAGAAGGTTTTACTCGACACTTATATTGCAAAGTTGCTGTCGACAACATCGATTCGCACTAAAATCTCAAAAACTCTCTAATGGATGGGGTAAAGATCCCTGTAAATACAAAATTTTAGAATTAAAATATTCTCAATGTTTTGATGGGTTTCTTTTAGAAATTATTGGAAAAATATTAATTTTCGGGAATTGGCTAATTTCTATTGGAGGTGTCAGTTGGGGGGAAGCACAACGTTTCCCGTTTTTATTCATAAGTACAAGTTTATCTTGTACAAAATTTGACTATATTCAGTGTTTTTAATACCATCATCCCTTGGGATGATGAATACGAGAAAAAGTATAACGCATTAAAAGCGACGAGTTAGACCCCAAGTATCTTTAGACCAAATTTGTTTCTGTCTGTCTGGCTGGATGACTGGTGGGCACGATAACTCGGGTAACCCTTAACAGATCCGTATATTAGCAGTATAAATATTTTCCAAAATGAAGTATTGGGGTTTTAAATAGGCAGAATAGCCTCACCCCTTTTGAAACCAGCCATATAAAATTTACTATTTTTGAATGATTTTTCTTCTTCTGGAAATTCGGACTGCAAGGGGCTAAAAAGGGAGGGGCACCGCCTCACACAGCTCGAAATTTAAAATGTCTTTATCCCTTTTTTAAAAAAGGATTGCAATTATATTTTCTTTGTGTGATACTGCCCATAGGGCCTCTACATAGGCTACATGAAAACATAATTGGACTAAGGGGCGTGGCGCCGCCCACACAAACCGAAATTTTAATCGGTCATATCTCAAGAGCCATTAGAGGTATGAAAATGAGATTTGCTTCGCATGTTCCTGATACAAAGAGGATTACGTCTGGCTGGAAAATGGGCGGTACGGTACGCCCCTTTTAAAAAAATCATTAAATAGACCCATGGCAATGAAATTTTCACTGTGTAGTACTATCCGTAGGGCCTCTATCATAGGCTACATGAAAACATAATATGGCAAAAGGGTGCGGCTTCGTCCAAATAAACCAAAACTTCAATCGGTCGTTTTTCACGAGCCATCAAAGGTATGAAGATGAGATTTGCTACATATGTAAATGGTACATGAAAGATTGTTATGTCGGTCATATTAAAAGAAATTGCTTGACTAAGTGATTACATTGAATGGCTGTAGATAGGATGATGAAATTTGGAGTGGTTGTTCCTCTTTTCAAGTAAACGTCAGCTAAGAACAGATTTTTAAAAATTCGTACTTTCAGGGATACAAATTACCAATAAGGGATAAAACTTACTCCATCACCCCAGATCAATCGACTAATACTATAATCGCGAAAATGCTCACTATCAAATTGGATTGAAGTTTCTTTAAAATTCAATATTTTTGGGTAAAAAAAATGAAAAAGGGACAAAAATGTTACTGTCTCTCAGACCAAACTGCTAATGATATAAAATAATAATATAGTACTAAACGGCTAAAGGTATAGTCGCAAAAATTGAAATGAATATTTTAGTTGTGCGATGTCAAGTAATTATTCGAAACTCGTTCCTTAGGGATAAACCTGGTACTATAGCCCAGACCAAATGCCTAAAGGTAGAGTTACGAAAATGGATATAGAATTGCTCCCATTAGAATTAGAAACCCGACAGATGCGGATTTCCGAAATTTGAACACTAGGTGTAAAAAGATCGAAAAGGGCAAAAAAAACTGGTACCATCGCCAGACCAAACAACTAAAGCTTTAATCATATATGGGCAAGTTTCCTATTGAATTTGAGGGAGTACCAGACCATTTTAGTTGTGCGATACGAAAGTATATCGCACAACTACTTTTAGGGTGGTGTTCGTTCCTTTACAGTTTACCTGTACTGCTTAAATTATTAAGAAGATCGGCTGAAGCAACGCTACCCGGGAAAGCAAGTAATCTTATAATAGAAGACAAATCCTCAAAAAATCTAAACGCACCTTCTGATACCTCCCATACAAATGTCCGAATTCACCCTAATAGTTTACCATAGTACATTTTTTCTAAGTACACTTAATTTGGGCATATTTTGCGATAGATGTACGTTTATGGCATTTTGACGCTGGAATAAATATGGCCTATATCTGCTCACCCTTTCTGATACCACCCATACAAAATGATCTATTTTTAGAAAACTAATACTTCTTCCATTACTTCCAAACGGAGAACTGGAGGATATTTGAATTTGGTAAGTTCAATTATTTTCGAATAAAAGCAAATACTTAGAAAACCAAAACATTTGCCCCACACCTTCTGATACATCCCAAACAAATGACAAAATGTATCCTCATAAGTTAACATACATTTTTTTGCAAATAAGTCATATTCTGAGCCAAATATAAGCTAATGAAATTTGTCTCAGAAATAAATATGGACTGTTTCTGACGACCACTTCTCGTTCATCCCAAACAAAATAACCTATTTTTGGAAAATTAATACTTCAACCCATTACTTTTAAACTGAAGAATATTTGAATTTTGTCAGTTAAATTTTCTTGTAACTAAAAATTGTATAGAATATAAACGTTCGTTGGTCGACGTTACTAGCTGTTAAGTACGTAAAGGGTCGAAAAGATGGGTTTTCCCCTCACTTCAGATTTGGGGGTGTTTAGAAGATATTAAATACAAATTCTTGTTGTACTCTGCAGCATCTACCAGAAAAATAGTATCAATTCCCAGGTATATCAACTTCACTTTTTTTTGCCTCACTGTGTAATATTTAGAATTCCTATTCTAGATTTCTGAGTGGAGACGACGCACTGTCTATTCATCTAGTTATAATTAACTATGAATTAATTTCAACATTTGAACACTTACCCTTTTGGAACATTTGTCGCTAAATTGGCACAAGATTGTAAAGTTGAAGATAAGCGGCATAACAACAAACGACATTCGACAGAATGACATCACATCAAAATCGTTTAGGGCCAACATCATAATTACAATATAACTGAATTCCGCATATTCACAAATGCACACAAAATTTGTGAGCAAAAGCGATAAGCCATAAAACGAAGAATGCAACTAGGATAGAGAGAAAGTTTTCCTCATACATGCGTTTCATTACAACAATACGATGCAATTAAAATCGATGGTAGGTGGAAGATATCGTGACATTGTCTTTCCTAAATATTTGCTCAGCATTCCATCATGATTGATTAAGTTTCATCGGTTGCTCTACCCCTCTTTTATACAAATTCATGTGAATACATATATCCAACAACTTTAGTTTATCTTCTATTTCTAGTATTTGTAATGACGACTGCAGGTATATGCCTCTAATAACTTGTCAGGGAAAATAATAAATGATTAGGTATGGAACACATTTCATACCAAACTGATACAATCCATATCCAAAAATCACCGATGGCCACCATAATTCGAATAGCCAGGACTAACGATAGTAAAGGTCCTGCAACTTTTGTGCAATTTCCTTTTCTTTGTTCCTCCAAATTATGCCCATTACTTACTAACTTACTTAAGTGGACCATTACCACTTACGAACGTGGTTCATAAGTTTGAGGCCTGAAATACTAAAGAATTCCACACGCTTCGGTTTTGTGCGTGTGTTCTCCAGTTAGTCCTACCAGATAGTGGCACGTCGCCTACCACTTGGTCCTTCCAACGAAGTTTGGGTCTCCCTGCTCTGCGCTGTCCTTCACGTGCGCCTTCAAACACCTTTCTCGCTGGAGCATTTACATCCATCCTGGCAACATGACCCAGCCATCGTAGTCGTTGGATTCTGACTCTTTTAGCTACGTCGATGTCGTGGTTCATCCGATGGCGAAACTCGCCGTCGACACAGATAGGTCCATAAATTTTTCGGAGTACTTTTCTCTCGAATACTCCCAGGTTTTGTATGTCCGTTGTAGTAAGCACCCATGATTCGGCAGCATACAACAGAACAGGTAAGATAAGCACCTGGTATAGTATTCCGAGAGAAGGTGGTGTTACTAAAGTGCTGCCGAAGTCCGTAGAAACATCTATTGGCTAGCACTATTCTCCGTTTAATTTCTTGGCTGACATTATTTTTCTTGTTGACGGAAGATCCGAGGTAGGTAAATTCGTCGACTACCTCAAAACAATAATTGTCAACGTTCACTGTGCGTCCCCATCGAGAGGACTCTTTGTTCGTCGAAATCATTATTTTTGTTTTGTCCTCGTTGACCGCTAAACCCATTTTTGCTGACTCCTTTTCTAGTGATGAGAAAACTGCAGTAACATCCCGCAGATTTCGGCCAATGATGTCTATATTATCGGCATAGGCTAGTGGCATGTGGCTCTTGTGGAATATGGTGCCAGACATATTGACACCAGCCTTTCTCATCACCTTCTCCACAACTATATTAAATAGTGTACAGGACAGGCTATCGCCCTGCCTGAGACCTCTTTCCGTGTTGAATGGTTCAGACTGATCCTTACAAATCTTAATCGAGGATTTGGTGTTGTCTAAGGTACATCTGCAAAGTCGAATTAGCTTTGCAGGAATACCAAACTCAGACATGGCCTCATAAAGCCTATTCCTTATCGGAGAGTCGACGGCAGCTTTGTAGTCGACAAAGAGGTGGTAGGTGTCGATCTGCTTTTCATGGGTTTTTTTTCACCAGGATTTGTCGTAAGGTGAATATTTGATCCGTCGTAGATTTGCCAGGTCTAAAGCGGCACTGATATGGTCCAATTAGTTTTTCTACAATTGGCTTTAGACGTTCACACAATATGCTTGAAAGGACCTTGTACGCAATTGGTAATAGGCTTATTCCACGGTAGTACTTACATTCATTACGATCTCCTTTCTTGTATATGGGACATAACAGACTGAGACTCCAATCCCCGGGCATGCTCTCCTCTTGCCAGATGTTCTCCATGAGTCGATGCATGCTCCTAATCAGCTCCTCCCCGCCAGCCTTAAACAACTCAGCAGGGAGACCATCGGCTCCAGCAGCTTTGTTGTTTTTAAGGCGGGAGATGGTCATACGTATCTCGCGCTGGCTCCGAGGTGGACAGTTAATACCATCGTCATGGATTGGAGCGGGGTCTTCTGGAGTGGTGTCAGTATCCAGTAAATTTCTAAAGTGATCTCTCCATATCTTCAGAACGTTATCCGGGTCCGTCACTAGCTGACCATCGCTGTCCTTGCGGGAGGGCAACACTGTTCCATGCATTCCTCTTCTTCAGCTCCTTCTTTTTTCTTCTAAATAGACGAGTTGCCTGTCGTCTCTTCTACCTGTGCTGTTCACGAACAGCTCGCGTTGCCATTGGCTGCAGTGTTTCCCGGAATGCAGCATCCGTCTCTCTCGTGGCATTGCGACATTCATCATCGTATCAGGCATCTTCTTGAGACGGCTTTGAGTACCTTCTCGCAGTCCGTTCTATGAAGTCGGCTATATATTGCCACTGCAAGGTTATATTATCAGGGGTTGGAGCATTCCGCAACAGTTAAGTTAGGTGGTTGGAGTAGACATCCGCTACCTCTGTGGTCCGCAGTTTACCGATGTCCAGCTTTCGTTGTGCCTGGTTACGTACGTTTTTCGCCATGCTTAGCCTTGTGCGTACCTTAACTGCGGTAAGGAAGTGATCGGAGTCAATGTTCGCACCTATAATCACTCGTACGTCCAGAACACTCGATGCGTGCCTTCCATCGACTACCACGTGATCTATCTGATTCTACGTTAATTGATCTCGAGATAACCATGTTGCCTTATGAATATTTTTATGGTCAAATCTAGTGCTGCTAACTACAATATTTCTTGCCGCAGAGAAATCAATCAGTCTGATGCCATTGTTCGACGTTTCGGTGTGCAGACTGAATTTTCCGATTGTAGGCTCAAATGCGGTCTACCTGCCTATTTTAGCATTAAAATCGCCTAGTACAATTTTGATGTCATGGCTGGGGCTACGGTCATATACATTTTCTAGGCTCTCGTAGAATTCGCCTTTGTCCTCATCGCTTTTCTCTTCTGTCGGAGCATGGGCACATATAAGTGTTATGTGGAAAAACTTTGTTTTGACTCTTATGGTGGCTATACGTTCACACACCGGGTTGAACCTAGGTGTCGCAGTCTCTTGCCAACCACAAATCCACAACCAAACTCGTGCTTGTCCGCATGGCCACTATAGTAGATGTCGCACGTCTTCATGCGCGAGCGCCCGTTTCCCGTCCACCGGATTTCCTGTAAAGCGGTTATGTCAGCCTTGTATTTTTCGAGAACTTCCGCCAGTTGGATGGAGGCACCTGGTCTATACAGTGTTCTAACATTCCAGGTGCATATCCTCAAATCATGGGGGGTCCGTTTTATTTGTATCTTACTTCTTTTCATTGCAATAGTTTAAACGTCAGTGGCGGGTTGCAAGTCCAGCGCACCACGTCGCAGTTTTCTCCTCCTGACAGGATTTTATTGTAGCCGCCCATTCTGGGTCAGATGCTGCTCTAATCTGACGTGCCTGGGTTTTAGGTTATGCCCATTAGAGAGACGAATAAGAGTATGACATGATAGGCATTATATGTAACGAATGCTATGTAATACAAGATATCGGCTTGTCCATTATTTGCAACTGCGGTTATATTACACAAAGACGTGTATATGTGATAAAAATCTAGGATCGCTATAGCACAGATATAAACGATCAGAAATGCTTCGACGTATTTGTGTTTGGAGCAACAGGAAAGAGCGAACAAACGTAAGTAATATTTATAGATCTGTTTTGAAATTCTACTATGCATTTTGTTTTTGGCTTTATATTTTAAGTGGTCTATTTGGTTATGAGTTGTGTATTTAATTGTGAAAGGGGAATGTAATGAAAGAGTCTCGTACTTCAGCTGCCGTAGTGTGGGCTAAACACATTAAAATAATTACCGTGAGTTGTCAACATGTTTATGTTTAGCAAACATTCCGCATAATTACAAGTTTTTAATATCATTAGCAGTAACTAAGGTGTCATTCACATTAATTCGGTGCCGTTACATAACCAAGTTAGTACATAATATCGTTTTGGGGTTGATGAACACAAATTATTCGGAAAACTATAATAAAGTGATGAAGTCACCTCATTACTTTATAACGAGAAAAAAAAATTCACATTAAAGAGGACTAAAATTCGCTTCAAGTTTTTTTTAAGACGATTGAACTATATTTGTCTGGCTGGTGGCCAGGTTCCAATACTGCGATACATCTTGATGTAAGATTTTAATTCTAGGCGACACAACTAGTCATAATTAATAATAAATCAATGTGTAACTAAAACAAAATTTTAACACTTACCCTTTTGCAACATCTGTCGCTCAAATGACACAATGTTATAAAGTTGATGATAATCGGCATAACAACAAACGACATTCGACAGAATGACATCACATCAAAATCGTTTAGGGCCAACATCATAATTACAATATAACTGAATTCCGAATATTCACAAATGCACACAAAATTAGTGAGAAAAAGCGATAAGCCATAAAACGATGAATGCAACTGGGACAGAGAGAAAATTTTCTCATAGATGCCTTTCATAACCACAATCCGTTGCAATTGAAATCGATGGTATGCGGAAGACATCGTGACATCACTATCCTGCTCACCGCACTCTGTAAAATCGTTGCTTAGTATCTGCTCAGAATTCCATGAAGATTCATTCAGTTTCATGGTTTGCTCTGCCACTCTTTTACAAAAATTCATATGAATATATTTATCCAACCACTTTAGTTTATCTTCTATTTCTAGTATTTGTAGTGACGACTGCAGGTATATGCCTCGTATAACTTGTAAGGGGCAAAAGTAAATGATTTGGTATACAACACCTTTCACGCCAAACTGATAAAATCCATATCCAAACAACAACAAAGACCACCATATTTCAAATAACCAATAGTAACGATAGTAAAGGCCATATTTATAACGATCCTCATCCTCTGATGGCTGATAATACAGGCTCAGTTGAAAGTCGTCTTCAATGTCGTGTAACTGTTGTGCAATTTTCTTCTCTTTGCTTCTCCACCATATGGCCCTTAGAGAGACAAATAAGTGTATGACGTGGTAGGCATTATACGTAACCAATGTTATGTAATACAAAACATCGGCCTGTCCATTATTTTCAACCGCAGATATATTACACAAAGATGTATAAATTATATACAAATCATAACCCGCTACAGCACAGATATAAACGATCAGAAATGCTTCGGCGTATTTGTGTTTGGAGCAACAGGAAAGTGCGAACAAACGTAAGTAATATTTATAGATCTGTTTTGAAATTCTGCTATGCATTTTATGTTGGACTTTATATTAATTTGTGGACTTGTCGGTTATGGCTTTTGTAGTCAATTGTGACATGGGAATGTAATGTAAGGGTCTTGTACCTCTGCTGCAGCAGAGTGGGCTGAACACATTAAAATAATTGCTGTGAGTTGTCAACAACATGTTTATGTTTGCCAAACATTCAGTAAGGGATACTCATGCGCATAATTAGAAGTTTTTAATAATTATAACAGTGACTAAGATGTCATTCACATCAATTAACTTGCTAAGGTGGTTGTACTTAATCAATTGTACAATTTGATCCTTTAACTGTAATAAGAGGAGGGTCACAAAGTTGTGAGTACGCTATACATATACTCATATAGCTCTTTAAGCAATAAGTGTTATCTGCGGTGCCAGGAGAAAAATTTCACAACGAAGCTTTTGATCTATTTTACAAGAAATAAAAATTATAGTGAGCTTTTTTAATAATTCCATTTCATTTCTCATATAGAAATGTTCGGCGGTATGCCATTAGGCCCCACGAAAATACACCCCAAAGTGAAAATGAAATTAGGCCCCAAAAAAATATATGGAAAACAACAACACGAAATTTTATGATTTTGTGGGGCCTAATTTCATATTTTTATTGGGGTATGACAATAGACCCCAAACATTTTTTTGGGTCATAATTTCATAAAATTGTGGGGCCTATTTTCGCTTTATTGGGGTTCAATTTCATTTTAGGGTCAGGCTTAATATTTTTTGGGTCTAATTTCCTTCGGCAAAATAAAAAAAGCCTTTAAACTAATTTGTAAACTTGTATAACATCTTGCACGGAGAAAAAACCATCCATCTTCCTCTCAAGAATTTTTTCAACCGTTATCTTCGCCTCTTCTAACAACACAACGCTTCAACGATTACAGACTCGTTGTTTCATCTCAGCTGTTTTGGCATACATATTAATAAGGAAATAAAGAAAACGTACAATTGACTCACAAAAACTGAAAGCACGCATGAAAAATTCAAATTTTTTTTTTGCAAAAAAAACTGTAAAATTCTAATTTTCTTTTTTTCAAAAAAAAATCGAAAATTTTTTTAAAATAATTTTTCGTCTGCGGAGCTTTTAACAAACAATTTACCATATGCAATAAAACAAAATACCGTGATTTAAAAAAAAAAACATGAAAAATTAAAATTATCTTTAAAAAACTAAAACATGAAAAATTATTTAAAAAAAAATCGCGCGATTTTTTTAAAATAATTTTTCGACTGCGGCGCTTTTCACACAACAGACAATTTACCATATGCAATAAAAAAAAGTGATTTTTATAAAATAACTAGTGGGCCCGGCAATGCTTCGCTATTGCATATTAACTTGTAATATATTTCACATTATTGTTTTAAATTGTAAATATGATAGGCTCTATGACGATAGTAAAAAGTTCATCATCAAAGTCATATCTATAGTTTCGACATGTAGATTAAGTTTTGTTTGTATGTAGGGAGAAAAAACACTTCTTTCACAAATCCGAAACAGAAATTCCTCTAAAGATCAAAATTCAATTTTTATATTTATCTGTAGTAGCGGGAACCGTCTGAATACTAACTATGCCTTTGGGAGTAAAAAGCAGTTTTGTTATGCCTTCTCCTCCTAATGATAACAAATGAAAATTTCGTTTGAAGCTTCATGCCTTTAGCCATAAAAACCTCCTTTGCCATGTCTTCTTCTCATACGGACCAAGAATATACCCGAATACTCTGTATATATTGAACTCGTATTACCATTTTTTGCGATAATTCGGTCACCAACATTTGGCTTAACAAAGTGATGATTTCATGCGCTGCATGGCATATTACGCCGTCTTATTGGAACCATTTATCCTTCAAATAATGTGCAATGACATGATAAATAAAAAAAATCAATTGATCGTCCACTTGCTCTAGTTCTTCCACCAGTTGGATGAATGTAGATCAAGATCTTTCCTCAGCATTTGCAGAGACCGAGTTGCTGAAAACGGCAACGGTTCGAAAAATTCGAGTCCCCTGTCACACTTTCGTCTACAGCGTCGATGGTGATATTTTCTTTAGAAACAAAAAAATCTCTATCTGAAATTTTCCTGCTTCCCAGCGCGAGCTAGGAATTGATTTTAGACACAAATTTTATTGGTGAAATTTTCTAACAATTCATCGTAGATTCCGATTTTGGTTACGATTTTTGCGAATAAAAAAGTTGGTCCACATTGCTATTCATATCTCTGGGCGAACTGCAATATACTGTGGAATTTTGACAGTTATAACTACTTATTTTAAAAGGGGTGTAGCACAGTCCACTTCCATCCTTACTGTACTTCACTCTGCAACAATAACATATGTAACAAATTACATCTTCATACCTCTGATAGATCATGAGATACAGCCTTTTTTACTTTCAAGTTGTGTGGGCGGTGCCACGCTCCTTTATCCAATCACAACTAAGTACAGCCAGAGACTAACAACAGGTCATCAGTACCACTTTTTAAAATTATCTTGTAAGTCAGTCTATTATAAAAGCCGTCAGAGAGATTTTGGAAAAAGGGGCGAGGCGGCGCCTTCTTCCTACCTGGCACTGGAACAACATATATACCAAATCTCATCTTCATACCTCTGATAGTTCGTGAGATATAGCCCTTTTGATTTTCAAGTTGTATGGGCGGTGCCACGCTCATTTATCCAATCACAACCAATTTTAGCCAGGGTCTATCAACAGGTCAACAGTACCACTTGGTAAAATTTTCGTATCAATCGGTTTATTAGAAAAGCCGATAGAGCGATTTTTGAAAAAGGGGCGTGACACCGCCCACTTCCACCCTGGCTTTAATTAATACTGCTCCAACAACATATATACCAAATCTCATCTTCATACCTCTGATAGTTTTAAGATATAGCCCTTTTGATTTTCAAGTTGTATGGGCGGTGCCACGCCCCTTTATCCAATCACAACCAAATACAGCCAGGGACTATCCGCAGGTCAACAGTACCACTTGGTACAATTTTCGTATCAATCTGTTTATTGGAAAAACCTGCAAAGCGATTTTTTCAATGGAGGCGTGGCACCGCCCACTTCCACCCAGGTTGAAATTAATACGGCTCCAAGAACATATATACCAAATCTCATCTTCATACCTCTGATAGTTCATGAGTTATAGCCCTTTTTATTTTCAAGTTGTAAGGGCGGTGCCACGCCCCTTTATTCAATCACAACCAAATATAGCCAGGGATTATCTCCAGGTCAACAGTACCACTTGGTAAAATTTTCGTATCAATCGGTCTATTAGAAAAACCATTGGAGCGATTTTTGAAAAGGAGGCGTGGCACCGCCCACTTCCACCTTGGCTGCAATTAATACTGCTTCAACAACATATATACCAAATCTCATCTTCATACCTCTGATAGTTCATGAGATACAGCCCTTTTGATTTTCAAGTTGTATGAGCGGTGCCACGCCCCTTTGTCCAAAATGGCTAGACCGATTTTGGATTTCAAAATCAACTAACCATCATCACTCCTCCCTGTACCTTCCCTAAAAATTTTATGGCAATCGGTCGAGCCGTTCTCGAGCCGTTCTCTTTTTATATATATAGATTGCACAGAAAGGGTATACACATAAAGGGTAAGTATTTAATTTTTCAAGAATCTGAACACCAATTTCATTATTTTTGATATGGTTATGAAAATTTTACACTATTATGTTATTGCAGACCCTTAAGACAGAAGCGAATTAATCGTATTATTGAATATGGAATTCTTTTATTCGAACACAGTCACAGTCGTTCTCTACTACACCTGGACACAAATGCAAATTTGTATACTAAAAGGTATGATATTAAAATATGTCTGTTAATTTTATTCATTTACTAAATTGGTTTTTTTCAGGAATTCACAATACTTTTGGAAAGGAATCACTTAATCATTTTTGAGAACTTCAGAGTGAACAAAAAATTAACCAATTGTAAATGTATGTGAAAAAAATAAATATAATAAAATAAATGAAAATCCTATTTAAAAAAATTTGGTATTTAATTTTTGGTAAAGCAAAAATCCCGATTGGGCCAATGGCGTTTACCGTTTGCAACAAACAAGTTTGTATGTTTGCAGCAAACGATGATTTATTTTGTGGTAAAAGTGGGTTATTTTACGGCAAATACAATTGTTTTTGCGACAAACGAAATAAACGTTTGTTTTTACCAGTTTTTCATTTGTGGCAAACGTGGATTATTTTGAGGCAAACACAACTGTTTTTGCTACAAACGAGTTTTCCATTTGCGACTAACGAAATAAAAGTTTGTGTCTACGTTCTTTTCATTTGTGGCAAAAGAAATTTTATTTTGCCTCAAAAGAGTTTTTCGTTTACGACTAACGAAATAATAGTTTGCCGTAGTCGTTCTTCGTTTGTTACAAACGTATATTGAGTTTGCGATAAACGTTTATTTTATTCCCACAATAGAAACTACTTGTGGCAAACAAGTTTTGTTTTGCGGCAAATGAAAACTTCAAATGAAGTTCATTTGTCTAATTTTTCGTTTGGGAGCAACGAATTTTTTCCTTCAGTGTACATATCTTTTTTGTAAGTAAAGTGAATTCACTCAAATTTTGCGTATGATGTTCGCTTGTGAAAATTAGACTCAGGAATTAAGATGGACTATATCGGTTTACGCCTTCTGGTACCTCCCATACAAAATTACCTATTTTTGGAAAATTAATATTTCTCCCATAACTTCCAAACGGACACTTGGGGGGTAATGAAAATTGTTCGGTAAATTTATCTTCTGATAGAAGGCAAAACCTCAGAAAACCTAACTATTTGACAAACCCCTGTTGATACCTCCCATACAAATGACCGATCCGGTCTCACATACATATCTTTTTTGTAAGTACACTGAATTCAGTAAAATTTTGCGTAAGGTGTACGGTTATGAAGATTTTAATCAGAAATGAATATGGGCTATATCGGATAACCCCTTCTGGTACCTCCCATACAAAATGACTTTGTTTGGAAAATTTATATTTCTCCTATAACTTCTAAACCGGCACCTGGGGGGATAATCAAATTGGGTCAGTTAATTTTTCTTGTAATAGGAAGCAAAGCCTCAGCAACCCAAACTATTTGGCATAGCCCTTCTGGTACCTCCTATATAAATATAGGAGGTAATATTTCCCCTTTTACGTACGAAAAAAGTCAGACACGTTGTGCTGCCCCTAATTGTATCTTGTGTACAAATAGGAAACATTTTGTATGTTTTTGCTCTACATGCAGACAAACAATAATACATAAGTAATTTTATTTTAAAAATCTATTAATTTCAATAACTCAAGACTTAAATAATATCTTATATTGGGTGATGGTATTTATCAGTCAGTTTACCTGACTGAAATTTCTGTACTGGTTTTCGTATCAAATAATATATACCCTCATCCCTAAGGGTGATGGTATAAAAACTTTTAACGTTTTATAAACGAGATTGTTTTTAGAAGCTTTGGAATTAAAATTAAATTTCAAATTAATTTACAAAAATATTTTTACATTTTTTAAACAAGAATGATTTTAGAAGCTTTGTAAAATTTTAAAATACAATTTCCAAATAATTTAAAACAAACCGAGTACCCGAAGGAAAAAACTCGGTTAAACCGGTTATTCGAAAATGGCATTTTTGCAAAAACCGGCATACGGTTAAATAAATAAACCGGTTTACGGTTTTTCGGTTTCGGTATTGAACACCCTAACCATCACCCTTAGGGATGAGGGTATATATCATTTGATACGAACACAAGTGTAACGCATTAAGAAGACGAGTTAGCCCCCAAGTATCTTAAGACCAAATTCGTTTCAGGACTTTTTAAGACGATTGAGCCATGTCCGTCTGTCTGGCTGGCTGGATGGCTGGTCAGCAGGATAACTTGAATAAACCTTATCGGATCAGTGCGAAAATTTACTAGTATTAATATTTTTCAAAACGAACTTATGGGATTGAAAATGGGCAGAATAGCCCCACCCCTCCTATACAAAATTACCTATTTTTGGATAATTTCTATTTCTTTCATAACTTCCCAACGGACGATCGTAGGGTATTTAAATTTGGTCAGTTTATTTATCTTGCAAAAGTAAACAAACACTACGAAAACCGAAACCTTTGCCATACCCACTCTGGTACCTCCCATACAAATGACCTAATTGACCCTCATAGTTTTACATACATATCTTTTTTGTTAGTAAACTGAATTCACTCAAATTTTGCATATGAAGTTTGCATATAAAAACTGGACTCAGGAATGAATATGAACTATATCGGTTCACGCCTTCTGGTACCTCCCATACAAAATGACCTATTTTTGCAAATTTAATATTTCTCCCATAACTTCCAAACGGACACTTGGAGGATAATGACAAATGGTCGGTTAATTTATCCTGCAATAGGAAGCAAAACCTCAGAAAACCTTACTATTTGACGGTACCTGGTACCTCCCATACAAATTCCCGAATTCACCCTCATAGCCCTACATACATATCTTTTTTTGTAAGTACAATAAATTCAGTCAAATTTGGCGTAACTTGTACAGTTATGAAAATTTCAATCAGGAATGAATATGGATTATATCGGATCACCCCTTCTGGTACCTCCCATACAAAATTACCTATTTTTGAAAAATTAATATTTATCCCATAATTTCCAAACGGACACTTGGGGGGTAATGAAAATTGGTCAATTAATTTATCTTGTGATAGGAATTATTATTGGGTGATGGTATTTATCAGTCAGTTTACCTGACTGAAATTTCTGTACTGGTTTTCGTATCAAATGATATATACCCTCATCCCTAAGGGTTATGGTATAAAAACGAAGAATGGCTATATACGACAATACCAGTACATAACTGGACACCGAGTTCCAAGTGGAGACGTCCAACCTAGGATATCTGAGAATTGCACGATCGCAGTAAACTAAGGAAAACGAAAGAAATTACTCCGCGAACAGCTCATAATAGATAAAACAAGAGCCAAACGGTACATAGAAGTAATAAATACCGTTTAGAAGCCATAACACAGTACAACATTTTTCAGCTGACTGATTTGGGACTCAATTATAAGAACTGTCGCATAAAAGTGCCTAAAACTTGACAAATTCCCCTATACGATACTTACCAACTTCAGATCGATATTAAATTGTTATGGCATGTAACTTGACAAAAAGAATGAAGCAGAACTTCTTCTTTTTGGGACTACTTTCACGTGCAGTTCTCAGAATTAAGTTCCAAAATCATGTGTTGTACTGTGTAAGTAAGAAAAATACATATCCGAAAAAGCTCTGAACATCTTTATCGACGGTGACATTACAAGGAGGCAGTTGTTACACGTTTTCAATACGGGTATATTCCTTTGTTATACCTTTTAAAGAGAAGCAAAGAAACTCTGCTATACCAAACCAGTGTCAATCCCGAAGGCAGCATAAGTGGCGAAACCACACCAATCATCGACGATGGAGTAGACTGTCCACCACCGAGCCAAAACGAGGTCAGTACGGCAATTGCACGGCTTAAAAATAATAAAGCCGATGGACTGCCGGCAGAGCTTTTTAAAGCCAACGGCGATGATTTGGCAACATGCATGCACCAGCTCATAAACACGATTTGGCTCAGGGAATGCATGCCCTAGGATTGGAATCTAAGTGTTCTATGTCCTGTGCTTAAGAAAGGCGATTCAAGTGTGATAGAATCTGATGCGAACCTGATTGGACCTTATCAGTGTGGCTTGAGACCTGGTAAATCCATGAACGACCAGATATTTACACTAAAACAAATCCTGGAGAAGACCCAAGAAATGCAGATCGACTCCTACCATCTGTTCATCGACTACAAAGCTGCATTCGACAGTCCGATACGACAGAAACTATTAGATGCTATGGTTGAGTTTGGTATCCTCGCGAAGCTAATACAACATTGCGGGATGACACAGACTGACACGAAGTCTTCAGTGAAAATTGGCAAAAATCTGACGGAGCCATTTTCTACCAAGCAAAGCTTTAGACAAGGCAATAGTCTGTCCTGCGACAGAGGACAGTAAAAAAAAACACAAAAGTCACATGTTGCTCGCGTATGCTGATGATATAGATATCATTGGCCGTGGATTGCGAGATGTTACTGCGGCTTTATCGAGCATTGAAAAGCAGTCGGCGGAAGTGGGTCTGGTGATAAACGAGGACAAAACCAAGTTATTTGTTTCAACAAAAAATTTGTTATTTGTTTCAACGACTATAACATTGAATTGGTAGATGATTTTGCCTACCTTGGCTCCGCCATAAACAAAAATAATGATGTCAGCCTGGAAATCAAAAGACGAGTATTGATCGCAAACCGCTGCTATTATGCGCTAAGCAAGCGATTCAACGACAAAACGCTCTCTCGAAGAACAAAGATCCAGCTCTACCAGACTCTGATCCTACCTGTCTTGCTCTACATGGGGTAATGTTTGTTACTATTGTGTAATTATTTTAAACTGTAGCAAAAATAATAAATAATGAATCTGTTAAACAAAATGTTAACACTTACCTTTTTGCAACATCTATCGCTCAATTGACACAATGTTATAAAGTTGACGATAATTGGCATAACAACAAACGACATTCGACAATATGACATCACATCAAATTCGTTTAGGGCCAACAATGTAATAAGAAGATAAGTGAATTCTGAAAATTCAGAAATGCACACAAAATTCGTTAGAAAAAGCGATAAGCCGTAAAACGATGAATGCAACTGGGATAGAGAGAAGATTTTGTCGTAGATGCGTTTCATTACCACAATACGATGCAATTGAAATCGATGGTAGGTGGAAGACAACGTGACATCACTATCTTGTTTACCGTTCTTCATAAAATCGTTGCTTGATGATTTATTCACCGCTCTTTCGTATAAATTTATGTGAATGCATTTGTCCAACCACTTAAGTTTCTCTTCAATTTCTAGTATTTGTAGTGTGGACTGCAAATATATACCTCTAATAACTTGTATGGGTAAAAAATAAATGATTTCGAATGGAACCCTTTTTATACCAAAATGGTACAATGCATATCCAAACAACACCAAAAACCAACATAATTCAAATAGCCAATAGTAGCGATAGTATAAGCCATATTTATAACGATCCTCGTCTTCGGACTGCTGATAGTATAAGCTCATTTGAAAGTCGTCTTCAATGTCCTGCAACAGTTGTGTTATTTCCTTCTCTTTGCTTCTCCACCATATGGCCCTTAGAGAGACAAGTAAGTGTATGACATGGTAGGCGTTATATGTAATCAATGCTATGTAATACAAGACATTGGCCTGTCCATTATTTTCAACCACGGTTATATAACTCAAAGACTCGTAAATTTTATGAAAATCATAAACCGCTGTAGCACAGGTGTAGACGATCAGGAATGCTTCAATGTATTTGTGGTTGGAGTAACAAGAAAGAGCCAACAAACGTAAGTAATATTTATAGATCCGTTTTGAAATTCTACTGTGCATTTTATTTTTGGTTTTGTTTATGGCTTTTCTAGTCAATTGTCAAATGGAAATGTTATTGAAAAGTTCCGCACTTCTGTTGCAGCAGAGTGGACAGAACACATTAAAATAATTACTAAGGATTGTCAACGTGTACATATATGATTTGCATATATGCAGTAAGGGATGCTCATGCGCATAATTTAAAATTTTTAATAGTAACAGCAAGAACTAGTTTGCAAAATCAATTAACAACACAACTTTATCAGTAAACTACAACAAGAGTAGTGTCACAAAGGTAATATTACCTTACATATAGTAATATAGTACCCTATACAAGTTCATAAGAGGAGGAAATGTTTATGAGTTTGGTAAATTTTATAAATTATATCTATGATGCTTCATTCCCACTGAGTTAGTGGTATAGGCTATAAGTACGTATTACAGGCTAGGGTTTTCACAGAAAACCGCTTATCTCCCAAATCGAACAGGACTTGTTTTCTGTATATTGATTTAGGGTGTTATTTACTGGGGCCCGTCTTCTTCTTCTCCTAATTTGGCAGCAGAAACAGAAATTCATCTATCAGTAGCCGCATGTAGAAAATAATTCTAAGCGCTTCCGTCTTTTGCGCTCCGTAGATAGTTAGTCACACCTTGTGTAGATAACAGCTCTTTGGATCTTCTCTCTTCGAGAGAGCGCTTTGTCATTTAATCGTATACAAAATCATCATAATCAAGGAGTACAAAATCATCTACCACTTCAAAGTTATAGTTGTCAACGTTCACGCAGCGTCCCAGACGAGTGGACTCTTTGTTCTTTGAAACAAATAACTTGGTTTTGTCCTCGTTTATCACCAGACCCATTTCCGCCGACTGCTTTTCAATGCTCGAAAAAGCTGCAGTAACATCTCGCAATCCACGGCCAATGATATCTATATCATCAGCATACGCGAGCAACATGTGACTTTAGTTAAAGATGGTGGTACTATTCCTGTTTACTGCAGTCTTCCGCATGATCATTTCCATTACGATGTTAAAGAGATCGCAGGACATGCTATCGCCTTGTCTAATGCCTAGCTTGGTAGAAATGGCTCTGTCAGATTTTCGCTGAAGACTTCGTGTCAGTCAGTGTCATCCTGCAAAGTCGTGTAATCTTTGTGGGGATACCAAACTCAGCCATAGCATCCAACAATTTCTGTCGTATCGGACTGTCAAATGCAGCTTTGTAATCGATGAACAGATGGTAGGTATCGATCTGCATATCTTGGGTCTTCTCCAGGAATTATCGTAGCGTGAATATCTGGTCGGTGGTGGATTTACCAGGTCTAAAGCCACCCTGATAAGTTCCAATTAGGTTCGCCAGAATGGGCCTTAGTTTTTCAAATAACCCACTAGGCAGGACCTTGTATGCGATGGGTAAAAGGCTAATAGTAATAGTTGGGTAAAAGGCAATAGTTGGTACACACACATTTGAATCGCCTTTTTTTAGCACGGGGCATAGGACACTCAGATTCCAATAATCGGGCATGCACTTTTTAAGCCTAATCGTGTTTATGAGCTGGTGCATGCATGTTACCAGCTCATCGCCAACGGCTTTAAAAAACTCTGCCGGCAGTCCATCGGCTCCCGCAGTTTTATTATTGTTAAGCCTTGCGACCGCCTTGCTGATCGCGTTTTGGCTCGGTGGTGGACAATCCACTCCTTCGCCTATGATTGGTGTGATTTCGTCACTTATGCTGCTTTCGGCCAGTGTTCCCTCCATATTTGCAGCACACTCTGAGTGTCCGTGACCAGATTTCCGTCTCTTTCCTTACAGGGGGATCCCTGTTCCAAAACCTGTGCTTTGGTAGAACTCACCTTTATCCGTGTAGTTTTTGATATCCTGGCTCTCTCTTTTCTTCCACATACGCTATTGCCGTCAGGCGATATGCCAGCTGCGAAGTCAACATTTTTCATTCCTGCAATGCCGCTAATTTTTCCGGAAATTCCCACGAAATTAGAAAGTTTTAAGACAATCAAAAAAAAAAAAAACTGACGGATGTCCCTAATAAATTCAAGGCTAACGTCGCCGCCATCCAGGAGATGAAAAGCACAGGACAGGGATGCTGGCGACATGAAAACTAAGACATCTACTACAGCCCTAGCCACGACATTAAAACGGTCCTGGAAAATTTTAATGCAAAACCAGTACAAAAATGTCAGTCAGGTAAACTGACTGATAAATACCATCACCCATACGACTTTCGGTCGTATGGCCGGACGAATGGCCACAAATGTCAAATTAAATAACTTTAGGTATATGATAATCTTTTTTTGGGTGTACCGAAAGGGTCCATTTGAGAATCAGAGAAAAATTGTCTAATAAATTCGCACAAAAATCTAAAAAAAATCATAATTTCTTATGGGTGGGGTAAACTCGGTTTCTTAGGTTTCACCTGTAAATACAAAATATTAAAAGTAAAATATTCTCTACGGGGTATAAAAACTTAACTTAATTTCCCTTTACACCTCATGAATGAGGTATGGGATAGCTTCTCTCGTTGTTGTGAATTAACACGCTTTCTATTTTAGATTCACAACAAATGGCACCTATGTGTTTATCGACTAATGCGAACGCCACTGTTGGAGATGATTTTACTAGACATGCCGATTGACTCGACACTTATACCGCGAAGTTGCTTTCGACAACATCGAGGGGCCGGCAGTGAAAGAAAATGTAGATGACTGGAGGCGGGAATCGAATCCGGGATCCCTCGCATGGAGTTGCGTGTTCTAACTAATATGCCACGACCGGTCCCAACCTATGATAAACAAAACGAATGATGCAGAACTTCTTCTTTTTGGGGCTACTTTCACGTGCAATTCTCAGAATTGAGTCCCAAATTAATGAGCTGACAAATGTTGTACTGTGTTATGATCACCAAAATCCGAATATGGATAGGCAAATAAAGAAGTAGTAATTTTGTTATGTTTTACAAAGTTTGGCTAAAATCAAATACCGATTTATACATATATGTGTTAAGATAATGTTTAGTATAGAAGGCCCCAGAGCGCTTGTTTATTATTCTTAACTAATCCACAATAATACAAATAGGTAACAAAATAAATTTGGAACTAGTCATAATAAATATGGATTTTGTAAAACAAACAATTTCAACACTTACCCTGTTGGAACATCTATCGCTCAAGTGACACAATGATATAAAGTTGACGATAATCGGCATAACAATAAATGACATTCGCCAAAAATACGTCACATCAAATTCGTTAAACGCTAACCTTATTATTACAACATAACAGAATTTCGTAAAATCACAAACGCACACAAAATTCGTGAGTAAAAGCGATAACCCGTAAAAAGTTGAATGCAACTGGGACACAGAGAATATTTTCGCATAGATACGTTTCATTATCACAATACGATGCAATTGAGATCGAAGGCAGGTGGAAGACGTGATGACATCACTATCCCATTCGCCGCACTCCGGAAAATCGTTCACATTCATCTGTTGCTCTACCCCTCCTTTATAAGAATGCATGTTGGCGCTTTTATCCAACCACTTTAGTTTCTCTTCTATTTCTAGTATTTGTAGTGAGGACTGCAGATATATGCATCTAGTTACTTGTATGGAAAAAAAATAAACAATTTCGATTGGTACACCTTTTATACCAAAGTTGTACAATCCAAATCCAGTAAGAAACGAAATCCAAAATAATTCGAATAGCCAATAGCAGCGATAGTACAGGTCATATTTACAACGATCCTCATCTTCGGTCTGATGATAGTACAAGTTCAGTTGGAAGTCGTCTTCAATATCCTGCAATTGTTGTGCAATTTCCTTTTCTTTGCTTCTCCACAATATGGCCCTTAGAGAGACAAATGTGTGTATGATATGGTAGGCGTTATGTGTTACCAACGTTACGTAATACAATACATCAACCTGTTCGTTATTTGCATACGTGCTTATAAGACTCAATGATATGTATATTTTACAAATATTTACGACCGCTATTGCACAGATATAAACTATCAGAAATACTTCGACGGATTTGTGATTAGAGTAACAGGAAAGGCCGAAATAGCGAAAGTAATATTTATAGATCCGTTTTGAAATTCTACTATGCATTTTATATAGTTATGTAAACTATTTGTTTATGGCTTTTGCAGTCAATTGTAAAATGGAATAATAATGTAAGAGTCACGAACTTCTGTTTGCAGCACAGTGGGGTGAATACATTAAAATAATTGCTTTGGGTTATCAACATGTTTACTCTGAACTATGTTGCAGTGACAATTAATTTGCCAATATATCAACTATAGGTCTGCAAAGAACCATCCAAACACACTTGTTGTATGTAGTTCAATTTTATTATATCTGCTTGTAACTGTTTCGCTCTCTTTGGATTGAGTGTGTATGGAATATTTCTCTTTTAGATAACGATAGAATAGGTATGAGAGAGTGAAAATACCAAGTATCAAAAATACTTGTATGAATACATACATAACAAACAGATATATCGGTATTCTTGTTATCTGTGCTTGGAATATGTGGGGAGCGTGACGCTGCAAGCATAAAGAATAAAGAGCGAAATTTTGTTTTCTTTTTTGTTAAAATTTGCCATAGATGAAACTTACACCATTACTTTTGGTAAAAAGAATAAAAAAATAGTAAGAAAACATCATCAACGCAAAGCGTATGGTCTGGAATATCTATATTAAATGGATATATCCATTTAAAAAAGAGGAACAACAGTTACTTCACTGAGAAGAACAGATAATGAGAAAAAAAAGTTTCCACTACAATGAGAACTAGAGAAAGATATGAGACGCGATCTACTCAATCCAAAACGAATGAGCACATGTTTTGTTCTACTATTTGTTGTATTTGTACCGATAATATCAGGTTCTTACTTGTTTTATCTGTTTGTACAAGTAGAATGAATGGAACGCTGCAGGCCTTTAATATCAACTCGCTAGCTTAGGTGATAGTACACAATTCAACACACAATAAATGCATCAAGTGCCCTACACAATTAGTATAGTTATCCTACAGCAGTTCATTTGAAAACACTATTTGAGAGTGTTAAACGAAGCATTTATTAATCCTCTATGTTAAAAGTGAAGCTATGATTTATTTGAGGGTATGTTGAGCTAAACTACGGAAATTTATCATATCAGTTAAAACACTTTCCACACTTGCATTGCTCTTCTTCAAACTAAGGTAGTTTAAATTCCACAGGTGTTTTATTACAATCACCCAAAGAGATAAAGGGTATATACCATTTAATACCAGAACCAGCACAGATATTTTAGTTAGGTAAACTGACAAAAAGAAAGATGCAGAAGTTCTTCTTTTTCGGGTTACTTTCACGTGCAATTCTCAGAATTGAGTCCCAAATCAATGTGCTGAAAAATGTTGTACTTATTTGCTATAGACAAACGTATTTGATTAAAAAACTTAAAACATAATTTACCTTTACACCCCATGAATAAGGTTGGGATAGCTTCTCGCGTTGTTGTGAATTAACACGCTTTCTATTTTAGATTCACAACAAACGGCACCTACTTGTTTATCGACGAATGCGAACGTTTGAGAAGCTTGTCGATTGACTCGACACTTATACTACGAAGTTGCTATGGACAACATCGAGGGCGCCTGCACTGAAAGAAAAAATGTAGATGACTGGAGCCGGAAATCGAACCACTGATCTCCCGCATAGTAGTAGCGAGTTCTAATCGGCTCCACGAAAAGCCTCCCAATGAAATAACGCCCAGGAAATAACCCCCAATGAAATAAACTCCAAAAAATAGGAAATAACACCCAAAACCAGTACAGAAATTTCAGTCAGATAAACAGACTGATAAATACGGCTCTATGAAAAATGCCCCAAATGCAAAATGCCCCAAAAAAAAACGAAAAATTACCCAAAATGAAATTGGGCGAAAAAAAATGAAAAATTACCCAAAACTCAAGAACGAAATTTTCCCCAAAAATTATGAAAAATACCCCACAAAATTTATGAAAAATACCCCAAAAAAAATATTCTTCTAAACAAATCTAGCATTATTAAAAGACGAATGCGGTGGGGGGCACGCCCCCCGCCGCATACGTCGTTATCAGTTTCTATACTCTCTCTTTAGCATTATTAAAAGACGAATGCGGTGGGGGGCACGCCCCCCGCCGCATACGTCGTTATTAGTTTCTATACTTTCTCTTTAGCATTATTTAAAGACGAATGCGGTGGGGGGGCACGCCCCCCGCCGCATTCGTCGAAGTCAGTATCGTAACTATCTCTCTGTCATATTTCATTTTGGTCATTTTGGGTCATTTTGCATATGAAAAATGACCCAAAATTAAAAACGAAATTTTACCTAAAATAAATGAAAAGTTCCCCAAAATTTGTGGGGGATTTTTCATATGAAAAATTCCCCAATTTTGTATGGAATTTTTTTTGGGTAATTTTTCGTTTTTCTTTTGGGGCATTTTGCATTTGGGGCATTTTTCATAGAGCCGATAAATACCATCACCCAATAATAATTCCTATCGCAAGATAAATTAATTGACCAATTTTTATTACCCCCCAAGTGTCCGTTTGGAAATTATGGGATAAATATTAATTTTTCAAAAATAGGTAATTTTGTATGGGAGGTACCAGAAGGGGTGATCCGATATAATTCATATTCATTCCTGATTGAAATTTTCATAACTGTACAAGTTACGCCAAATTTGACTGAATTCATTGTACTTACAAAAAAAGATATGTATGTAGGGCTATGAGGGTGAATTCGGGAATTTGTATGGGAGGTACCAGAAGGGGTGGGGCTATTCTGCCCATTTTCAATCCCATAAGTTCGTTTTGAAAAATATTAATACTGGTTTTTTATCCTGCTGACCAGCCAGCCAGACAGACGGACATAGCTCAATCGCCTTAAAAAGTCCTGAAACGAATTTGGTCTTAAGAAACTTGGGGTCTAACTCGTCTCCTTTAATGCGTTACACTTCTTTTCGTATCAAATGATATATACCCTCATCCCTAAGGGTGATGGTATAAACAGTGAATGAAATAACATCGAAAAATAAATGAAATAAACCCCAAAGCGAAAGCGAAACAACCCCCAATATTTGGGAGTTATTTCATATGAAATAACACCCAATGATGAAAATGAAATAACCCCCAATGAAATAAACCCCATCATCAACAAAAAGGAAATTAAATAAAAATTCATAAAAGAGTCAGTTTCACAAAGGATTTCATTGAAGTCAATATGTACCAACAGCAAAATCGCTAAATTATTGAAATTAATCGTGTGGATCGTAGATCGTTGTAGCCCTGCTCTATTTTTGCAGTTCGGAAGACAATTTGTCTCTTACGTTTGGCCTTAACACAACCACCTTCACCGTTCACAATCAAATCAAACTCTCTGCTTTTATTGAATTCTTCCTTATGAAGAACTCTTACAAATTTAAAAAAAATTTCCATTCTTAGATATCATTCTCAAAATGAAAAAAATGCTCGGTGCATTTTGTTGATTTTCTATCCGTCAATATGAACACAAATGGAAATATCTGTAAACATTCAAAAGATATTGTAATATATTCACAGGCTAAAAGTTTTCTTGTAAAAGGCCTAATATATAATTCTATAATTATATAAATATAATGCCTAAAAACCAACAGCTTTAAAAATGAAATAACCCCCGAATAAAAAATGAAATAACACCCAAATTATACACGATATGAAACAAGCCCCGAATTTAAAAAAAATGGTTGGGCGTAATTTCATTGGAGATTATTTCATAATTTGAAAACCCCAAATGAGGAATGAAATAATTCTCAAAGAAAAATTAAAAACGGCCTAAAAAAATTTCTAAAAAATCATTTCTCATTTGGGCGTTATTTCATTGGGGGGCTTTTCGTGGAGCCGTTCTAATCACTATGCCAAGGCCGAACCCAAACAGTATTTGATAACTTCACTAATTAAAAAAAGTATTAGTTTACAGTAACTCTTTAATGTATTAATTATATGATCCAAATTTCTTTGGATTGTAAAATTATGTTTTTATCTTTATTTTTGCAATGAAATTTTATACTTTAATAAAAAAAATAGTTGGAAGTAAAATGGTAATTAAAACGAAAAGTGGGGTTCAGTTGGGAGTCAATTGTACATTTAAAATCCAATTGAATAAAAATCCCAGCTGATTCTTTATGTAAGGTTAGGGGATTTATTGTCTTTTATCTCCGTTTCGTAATTTTTCTTAGAAGTGACCTTCTTTGCCCCATGATTTCACCATCAAATCGTAAAGATATTTAATCGTGTTACATCTCATACTACAGCTTTAAAACACTTCTGTCGAAAAGGATCTTTTCTGCAAAAAGTTAGTTTTGCGAAAAAAAAAATAAAAATCTCTCATTTTTATTTTCCCAAATATTTTACATTTTCCTGTTGAACTTTTTACCCGTAGGGTGAGGGGGGATTAATCATTTGATACGACTTTTTAAGTCGTTTGAGCCATGTCCGTCTGTCTGATTGTCTACCCGGCTAATACGGACGATAACTTTTGTAAGCCGGTTTACCCGACTAAAACTTCCCAGCGTCGGAAATCATTAGAAGGAAGGCCTTCTTTCATGGCTTTGAAAGGTTTCTTTTGGATCCAGTATGCCTACCTTGACCTTCTTTCCTCCTTTATTTTTTACATTGTGTGAGATTGGAAAAGAAGGCCTTCCGCCGCGGGTTTCTATAAGAAGGTCTTGTGGAAGCTTTCTACAAGAAGGCCTTTTGGAAGCTTTCTATAAGAAGGACTTATGGTGGGCCTGCATACACATGAAAAATTGAGGACTTGCTAATTATGAAGTTTTATTGATAGCGGACTTGCTAAAAAAAAAACAAAAACTATAAAGCGAGAGGTTCTGTGTATGAAATTCCTCTGCATTCGTTGTAAAGGCCTCTGGCAGGTCGTCATAAAAGTTGAAACCAAACATATTAACAATTCTATCCATTTAGAAGACATACAATACCCCTGTTTTTTGAAAGCGAGATGTTATGTATATGAAATCCCTCTGCATTCTTTTAAAAGGCCTCTGGCCGGCCTGTCCATGTAATGCCAGCATCTGATGAGAAGTTCATGCGTTCAGCATTTTTTATTTGAAAACTTATGCTTAATGGGGTGTGGCAAAGGTTAAGTTTTTCTGAGAGTTTATCTGCTATTACCAAATTCAAATCTATATACAGTCAAAACTCTCTATAGCGAACTCCTATATAACGAAGTTTTCTTTATTGCGAAGCAATTATAAAAACACTGTGTTTTGGGTCTACATTTAGTGTATTATAATTTCCATATAACGAATTTCCCTATAGCGAATATTTCCTTATAACGAAGCATTTTTGCTACCGTAACTTCAAGATTGAAGCATTTTCAATCTCCATATAACGAATTTATTCAACGCACGCATACAAAAAATAAATCGACGTCGGTTTGTTGTATGTTATTGTTGCTCTGTGTGTGTATACAAAGTATACTTTGTTGCTTTCACAACGCACAAGCATAAAATTAAAAGTGTATTTTGGGGAACCACCGAACTATGCAAGTGACAACTTCAATCATTACCATCTTTCACATTTCTTGAAGTCTCTATCACTTTGCCTTTGCATATCGCGATATGTGCTGTGCTTACTTTTCTAAATGTATTGGAAAATTATATTGAAGAAAAAAAGTGGAAAAATGTACTTCAAACCAAAATTACTGACTATTACAAATAAAGAATTTTAAAAGGAACAAAATTGTTTTTCTTTTCTATATAGCGAATTTTCTTTATAGCGAAATAAATATCAAGTCCCTTGGAAATCGTTATAGAGAGTTTCGACTGTATATAAAAATGGCGGCAAAAATGTATAGTAATTCATCAATTGAGAACGGCCGGGCCGATTTTGCTCAAACTTTTTTTCAATTGTTCGTTATTGCCAGGAGAAGGTTTATGTAAAAGAAAACTTTAGGAAAATCTTCCGGAAATGTCGGAAAATTTTAAACAGAAAATAGAAAATTTTTGTTAAAAAATTCGGATAATTCCGGAAAAATTAAAAAAATATGAAAATTTTTTTCGACGAAATTTTGCATTTCATGGACTGAATTAATAAATTTGGAAGGTGTAACTGTAAATATTTTCGGATAATTATTCCAAAATGACTTTTCGAATGGAAAAATAGAAAAATTCTTATTGAAAAATTCGGAAAATTCCGGAAAAACTTGGATTTTTCTACAAAATTTGCATTGCATCGCTTGATTTGATAAAAATTATTTTAAAAAATTTCGGATAATAGATAAATTCTTGGTGGGAAACTCGGAAAATTCCGGAAAAACTGTAAAAAGTTGGATTTTGCGAAGAAATGTTGCATTGTATTGCTTGATTTAATGATTTCAGTCAACGGAGAGGTGGAAAATTCGTTAAGATGCTTGGAAAATTTCGGATTATTGTGAAATTTATTATGTTAAAAGATTAAACGCGAAATGATCTTACATCTGTTAAGATATCGCTGGTTATTTCAACAGTACTGCGTTGACATGTACGTCAAGTTCGAAACGGATTGTTTAAATTTTATTCGTTTCAATCAGTCGCCACATTTGGAAAAGCTCGCCAACGTTTGCAGATACTCGAAAACGAAACGAAGTTATAGTCCACATATGTGGTCAAAAAAATATATAATGAGCTTTCTCGTTGGCGCTTTGCGATTTGAGAATTTTCAAAAACAAAATTTTTTTAAAAAAAATGGGATATTTTTGACTTTCCTTGCCGGGGAACCATTTTGGTGAACTGATACAAATTTAGCATTCTATCTAAATGCAAAAAATCTTCTAAATCGGTTCATAAATTCACATTCCTCAATCATTTGAAATTTTGAAACACCCGAGGTGACCAACTTTGGAAGGCCACGCAATTGCCCCCACACCCGTTTGGGAGGCGAATATCAAATCATCTCGAAAACTTCTCAGCTTTAACTATTTTAAATTTCATTGAGATACCATTATCCGTTCAAAAGTTACAGAATTAATTCCAAAAAGGAACTACTGTGCGCCGTTGAATGCAGAGCAAACGAACGTGAACGATGCGCTGATGACGGTTGTTGACGATGTAATGTTAGGCATTTACTTTCTCGATGCACCCGGTGGGACAGGCAAGACATTGGTCATTTCTTTGATACTAGCAACAATTCGATTAAGATCTCAAATTGCGTTAGCTGTTGCATCTTATGGTATTGCTCTCACATCGGTCGAACTGCACATTCCGCTTTGAAGCTGCCGTTTAATCTTCACACGGTTGACAATCCAACTTGCAGCGAAATTGTTGCGAGAATGCAAAATCATCATTTGGGATGAATGCACGATGGCGCATAAACGAGCTTTGGAGGCAGTTGACCGAACGATGAAGGATTTACGAGGTGATTCGAGATGATTTGATGGGGCTATGATATTGCTGCCCGGCGATTTTCGTCAAACATTTCCTGTCATCCCAAAATCTACTGCTGCTTATGAAATTAATTCATGCCTGAAATCGTCATCTTTGTGGCAGCATGTCATGAAGTTGAAATTGACTACGATCATGAGAGTCATGTTGCAGAACGACCCATCGGCTACTGAATTTTCAAGACAGCTACTGGAGCTTGCCAATGGGAAAATTCCTGTTGATGTTTCAACTGGATTGAAGGCGTTCCCGAAAAATTTTTGCGAGGAACTCACCACTAAATTTTTCCCGGCATTGCACAAAATTATAAAAATCTATATTGGATTAGTGAGCGGGCCATACTGCCAGCGAAGAATAAGGACGTCGATAGCTCTAATGTTATTATTCAAAGCAAAATCGATGGAGAACTGTATTCATAAAAATCCGTTGATAGCGTGACCAACGAGAATGAGGCGAACAACTATTCGACAGAATTTTTTAACTCCCTAGATGTGTCAGGAATTCAGCCGCATAATTTACAGCTGAAGGAATCTGAATCATCCGAAATTGAGCCACGGTAAGTGGTTGTCCGTCAAGAAACTGATGATAAATGTGATTAAAGCGGCGTTCATCAAGGTCAAATTCAAAGGAGAGGAAGTCTTACGCACGTATTCCTATTATTCTAACCGGTCTGGATGGGAATCCAAATTCAAGCGAATTCAACTCCCCATTCGATTAGCTTTTGCGAAGACAATCAATAAGTCGCAAGGCCAATCTTTGGAAGTTTTTGAAATCAGTCTTGAATATCCCTGCTTTTCACAAGGTCGTTGCCTGTTCGCGTGTTGGCACACCGTCTTCATTGTATTTTTTTTATGCTGGAAAAGAAATCGAAAAAAATTATTTATCAGATCGCTCTTCATTGATTTTGATTAAATTCAAATAAAACACATTAAACACATTGTGTTTTACTTTTACCCTGGAGCTTATATGAAGGCGTTACCTTAGGATTGACACGAAGTTTGCTGGGTCCGAAATTGTATGGCAGAACAACGTTTGCCGGATCAGCTAGTATATTATAAATATTATCAAACTAGTGGACCCGGCAATGCTTCACTATTGCATAATTGCAATAGGGCTAAAATAAAAATAAAATTTTCCTCTGCAAATTTGTTATTGTAGTGCTAAGTAATAATAATTTGGTCAGAAAATGTTCCTCTAGGGCAAAATTCAAATTGGCTACGTTAAACCTTACCATTCATCGGGAATTAAAATTTTGATTGAATATTCATTTTTGTGTTGTCATATCATATTATATTGTATGTATATATCATATTGCATATATCATAGCTCTAAAAAAGTTTTGCCATAACCAAAATGCATACAGGGTCCAAAACTAAAATTTTGTCCGCCCATAAGGTAAAAAATTTAAAAAATGTATAGCCTACGGCAATTTTCATATAGTACACTAACTATCTACCAAATTTCATTGAAATCGTTTCAGCCGTTTAGGCGTGATTGAGCAACAAACATACAAACAAACAAACAAACAAACAAACAGACAGACATTCACATTTATAATATTAATAGGATAGGATATTACTTATAAAAATATAAGGAATTTTGTATGGAAGGTACCAGAATGGGGGAGCTATTCTGGCCATTGAGAACCCCATTACATTACTTTGGAAAATATTAATACTGGTAAATTTTCATAACGATCAGCTAAGGTTTACTCGAGTTATCCTGCTTATCAGCCAGCCATACAGATTGACTTGGCTCAATCGTCTTAAAAAATCCTTAAACGAATTTGGTCTTAAGATATTTAGGGTCTAAGTCGTCTCATTAAATGAGTTACACAATTTTTCTTGTGTAAAATGATGCATCAGTAAGGGTAAGGGTATAAAAAGTACACAATACAAGGAAGCTCTGAACATCTTTGCCGATAGTTGCTTTAGTAGTAGTTACAAGATTCTAAAAAGGGTATATATCCTTATCGTATTCCATTTAAGAGTACCAAAGAAACTCTGATATGCGAAGTCATACATACACATAGGTATCGCTCTTTGTCTTTACCTTGAGAGATTGAAAACCTCAAACTTATCATAAAATAGGTGTGATGGCTCTGATTAAATTGCCTATCAACAAAAGCTTTCAGATAGCTCTAAAGAAGACTCCAACATATTCCACAGTTTATTGGTGCTCTTGAGACTGCAGTCACATGTAGGAAATAGCATAAACATTTTCTGACAAAATGATTTATATGTTATGTTTTAATCATTTAGAACAGTTATAACTTCTTACTGCTCTCCAATTCCTCATAAATGGAATATTTATTAAATTTTGATTTTAATATTTTTTATAATTGTTAATTCATATATTATTTTTCTCAGTGTTCTCCAGCGAAATGACTTATATTTAAGTTATTTTTTCCCCCAGACAGTAGAAAAAATAAAATCTAATTTTAGAATTTTAAATAAAGAGTTGTATATAGTCTTGGAAACATTCAAACAATGTTTAGTTTTATTAAATCCTTGGCAATGTATGTTCTCCATTATTTTATATATATGTATTACCCCTTGACCTGCTGCAGCACAGACACTTATTCAAAGGTGGTAAATCATAGAATAAAACGCATATTAAAAAAACGTCAGTGACACGTCTTGATTTTATTTTTGCTGAATAAGAATTGGAAAAAGGCATATCCTCAGCGACCACTTAGCCTTTGATACTAGGACATGAAGGACATTACCTGAAATTACATAAACACACAAATCCAATTACTGCATGCGATACTTGGCGGTGAGATATTCTCTATTGCATGCAGTACACTTAGGGAGGCACTCATCTTTTTTTCGTTTAGTCCCGTGCAAAAAGACTAAATATTTGTAATAGGATAACCATCAGGTTGAAAACTATAATAAAAACCTGAAAAAGATAAAGAAAAGAATATGAGAAAAATAAAGAGGACACAGAAATCTGTATACTTCACATGTAGAAACTCAACAGTAAATTGATAATTTCTCACCTGGGTTAGGGTTTGTGTATTTAACTCATAAACATTGTAAGCCGAAAATTTAATTGGATTTTGAGTAATTTGCAAAATGAAATCATCCAAACACATTGATTTCACTGGAGATGATCTTAGTTTTAGGAGAATACTTGATGTCTGTAATGAAAAGAAGAAAAATAAAACCGAAAATTATAAATAAGGAGTTATAGGTGTTTTGAAAAATTTTAAATGTGAATGTTAAAACTGGGAAAGCTTAAAAAATATTCACCGATCAATTATTTGTAACGCATAAAAAACGTATTAAAACATTCTCTAATAACACTGTGAGACAAATGGTAGGGGTCAGTGATCGGGAAGGGTTCGAACAACCGCGGAAAGTTATATCGACAAAAAAAAAAAGTTATACGTGTCCCGGCGTTTCGCTGGGTCATATAATACTGAGACTTCCCTCGCACTGTTTACTAATTGCTCTGAAAATTTTGTTTCAATATCTATAGTCAATTATCTGTAGTGGTTGTTTTTCCCACATCGGTATACTTCCCTGTATCCACGAGGCAACCCAATAAGACCATGTAGGTATATATATTATAGCAGTTGCAATATGTTTATGTATTCCTTTTTAATCGATGTACGTATATACATACAAATGACCGTTATTTTACAGTTATATTTTAATTCTCTTTTGTACGTATTCCAGAAGTTTCTTTTAACACATACATTCGTCTCTTTCTATCCTTTTTATATTGTATTTCACGAACTATTGTACTCTAGTCTAAGTTTGAAGTTTCTGAAATAAAGAGCAAAGCGTCATTCTAGTGATGATCGCCAAAGTAAACGGACGTGCGTTTTAATACTACAATTCAGAAGTGGGATAACCCAAGTAAAGTGTTGACTGCATTTTTGCTTAAAAAGCATCAATATAACAGGAACCCTCAAGGAAAAAAAAAAACAAAAAACAGATTGTAAAAAAAAAAAAAAGAAGAAAAATAATCCTGAAAAAAAAGGAAAAGTTGGCGAAGTGTTGAAAGCATAGCTGGTGTGTTTGTGTAACGTATGCACTTTTGCCTACCGCGTCAGAAAAAAAGAGTTTTTTTTTCTCATCTCCCTTTTGACTTTGGCAAAAAGGGGAATATTTAAAGGAATTTTTTTTTTAAGCTGAAAAAGGAACATTAAAAGAAAAAACAAGCCAACACGAACAATAATGAGTGAAGTTGTAAATCCCAATGCTTACACGGCTGCGCAGCTGCGGTCATGGTTGCAGCACTTGGGCATGCAGACAAGCGGCACCAAGAACACTTTAGTGTTACGCTTGAACGACATTCCCCTCACTGAGCGAGGAGAGTGTCCAGTGTGTGACGTTGGCGAAAATTCTAATGAAAGCGAAACAACTGATTTTGAAGCTAATGGAGGTGGTGCTAATGAGTGTGTGGTGGTTGCAACAAGTGACAAAGATCATCAAATCAGTGCCGAGAAAACAAACGAAGAAGTCAATATGCAAATGATTGAAAATGAAAGAAAAAAAGGAGCAGTGCGAAAAAACTTTAACAAACAAATGAGTGCAAATGAACAAGAAATACAAAACGAAAACAAACAAATGAGTGCAAATGAACAAGAAATACGAAACGAAACGAGTTCAAATGATAGTGCTGCTTACGAATTGTTAAAAAGAGAGTTGGAAATTTTGAAAAGAGAGAAAGAAATCTTGGAAAAGGAAAACGATTTTTACAAACTCAGAGAAGAACTTGAGAGAAACTATGCAAATATGACAATGCGTCATACAAACATAAATAACAAAAACATTAGTGAAAAGAAGAATTTGGACAATGTAAAAACCGACGACAGTGGAATTAACAACGGAAAAATTAACAGCGAGAACATTAACAGCGAGAAAAATAACAACGAAGAAAACAACGAGAATAATAACAACGAGAAATATAACAACGAGAATAATAACAACGAAAACAATAACAACGAGAGCAATAACAACGAACAGAATAACAACAAACAAAATAACGTCAAGCAAAAGAACAATGAACAAAATAACTACGAGCAGAACAATAACAAAGAGAAAAGTAGCAAACAGCAAGATAACCGAAACAGTGTTGACAATAATAGTAGTTGTACAATTAGTTTGGCTGACAAAGCATGCAATATAGTTCGATATAATGACGGAGATTGCAAAACTTCTTTTGGAGTGCTTAAAGAACTACTGCCAGAGTATGATGGAACCAATTCTCCACATATTTTTATAAGTCAAATGGAAAATGTCGCTGCCCTATACAATGTAGACGATAGCACATTAAAAGGGTTGCTGATGTCTAAAGCTAAAGGGAAAGTCCAGGCATGGTTGTACACAAAACCCAACTTTGTGCATGATAAACTAGGTGTATTGTTCCAGGAAATGAAAGAGATGTTTGGAAGCAAAGATAATAAACTTGTTACGCGCCGTAAATTTGAGTCACGCAAATGGCAGTTCAATGAAGACTTTGTTTGTTATTACAACGCTAAGCTTATGTTGGCCAACAGTTTGGGTCTTCCGGAGGATGAACTAATTGACTACATTATTGAGGGAATCCCCGATGAAAATTTAAAGACACATGCAAATCTTCAATGTTACAAAAACAAACTTCAGTTATTAGCCGGATTTTCGAAAGTTCAATTAAAGCGCCAAATACCAAACATGAAAAACGAACGACGTGAACAAAATCTACGGTGCTTCAATTGCAATTGTTTGGGACACTTCGCCAATGAATGTCAGAAACCCAAAAGAGAGGTGGGAGCATGTTATGGGTGTGGCAGCATGGATCACCATGTAGCAGTATGTCCAGATAGAAAGAATGTTCAGCCAAAGGTATATAACAATTATTTAAGATATTTTAAGTGTAGTGTAGATTGTGATTTTAATAAATTTGTTTACCTAGAATGCCTAATGGATACAGGGAGTCCTTCCTCATTTATCAGACTGTCGAAAATCAACGGATGGATTGATCCGGCAGAATTGAACTCAATCGATATATCATTTTTTGGAATTAACAATGTTGAAATTAAAACCATTGGAAGAATATTATTTTACGTTTATTACAATAAAAGGAAAATTGAATTGGAAATGGTGGTTATTGAAGATTGTTCTATGAGATTTGATTGCATTCTTGGAAGGGATTTCTTGTGGAAAGCTGGGTTGGATCTGGCACCAAACAAAATTGAAGGGAATTGCGTGACAATTGATGAGGGGGAGTTTGGGAATGAGCTGATGTTAATTGATTGTATGGAAAATGATAGTGAAAAATTGATAATTGGTGACGATGTTGAATTTAAAGATAGACAAAGATTGGGGAAATTATTTGCGGATTGCTACGAGAATCGCTCTCGTCCATCAGTGCCCAATATTAAAAATGAGATAAAATTAAATCTGGAGAACCCGAAACCTTTCAGTTGTACTCCACGTAGGTTGTCATATAATGAAAGGGAACAGTTGCAACTAATACTGGATGAATATGTGGAAAAGGGATACATTCGCCCGAGCGAATCAGAGTTCGTATCTCCAATAGTCTTGGTGAAGAAGAAAACGGGTGAACTGCGAATGTGTATTGACTATAGGACATTAAATGGAATGACGTCAAAGGATAGCTATCCCATACCCTTAATAGACGATCTGCTGGACAGATTGTCCGGAAAGCGTTATTTTTCGAAATTGGATTTGAAAAATGGATTCTTCCATGTATATGTCGAAGAAAACTCCATAAAGTATACTTCATTTATAACGCCATTGGGACAATATGAATTTTTAAGGATGCCCTTCGGCCTCAAGAACGCTCCGTCCGTATTTCAAAGATTTGTGAATCGCATCTTCTCCGACATGGTTAGAAACGGAAAATTGATTATATATTTGGATGATATTATGGTAGCTACTGAGGATATTGACGAGCATTTAGTTATATTGGAAGAAGTTTTCCGCCGGTTGGTGGAGAATAAATTGGAGCTAAGACTAGATAAGTGCGAATTTTTGCAGAAGAGTGTTAAGTATTTAGGGTATAAGATTAGTGAACAGGGAATATGTGCAGATGATGCAGGACTGGCGGCAATAAGGGACTTTCCTTTGCCAACTAACGTTCACTCGGTACGAAGTTTTCTTGGACTCGCCTCATATTTTCGAAGGTTTGTTAAAGGGTTTTCTGTGGTAGCAAAACCGTTAACCGATTTAACGAAGAAGGATAGACCATTTATTTTCGGTTCGGAAGAGTTGGCAGCCTTTGAGTCACTAAAAGAGAAGCTGGTGCAATCGCCAATATTGGCTATATTTAACCCAGGCGACGATACGGAACTACATTGCGATGCCAGTAGCATTGGTTTTGGGGCTGTTTTGTTGCAGAAGAAGGACGATGGTAAAATGCACCCAGTATTTTACTTTTCAAGGCGGACTACTGAATCAGAAGCTAAATATCACAGTTTCGAATTAGAAACGTTGGCTATCGTGTATGCTTTGAGACGTTTTCGGGTGTATCTACAAGGGAAAAGGTTTAAAATTGTAACGGATTGTAACTCGTTGGCGCAGACTCTGAATAAGAGGGAGATGAATCCGAGAATCGCAAGGTGGGGGCTTGAATTGCAGGATTATGATTATGTATTGGAACATAGGGCTGGTTCGCGAATGCAGCATGTCGATGCACTGAGCAGGTGTATGACCGTCATGACAATTGAGAGCAATAGTTTCGAGGAAAATCTTGTGATATGCCAAAATAGGGACGGAAAGTTGGCCGAACTAAAGGATAAGCTTCAGAGCGTACAAAGTAAAATATATGAAATGAGGAATGGAGTTATATACAGGAAAGGGAACAAGGACGACGTTTTACTTTTTTGTGTGCCAGAATCTATGGAAAATCATGTACTATACAAATATCACGATGAGATGGGGCATGTGGGCGTCGATAAAATGGTGGATCTAATATCAGGTAGCTATTGGTTTCCCGGAATTAGAAGAAAAGCTGCGGATCACGTTGGAAATTGCTTAAAATGTATTGCGTACTCGGGAAAGCACGGTAAGGAAGAGGGATTTTTGAATAACATCCCAAAGTCCACCACTCCGTTTGATGTCATTCACGTGGATCATTATGGCCCCGTTGATAATGGTAGGCTCTTGAAACACATACTGGTGGTAATCGATGCTAGTACGAAATTTGTAAGACTCTACCCCACCAAAACTACGAAAACGAGCGAAGTTATCAAGCATTTGGGGGAATATTTTAGGGCTTATAGTCGTCCGAAATGTATTATAAGTGATAGAGGGACTGCTTTTACTTCATCCGAATTTCAAAACTTTTTGGAGAACAACAATATTCGACACGTTAAAATAGCCACGGGCTCTCCCCAGGCAAATGGGCAGGTGGAGAGGGTGAACAGGAGCATCGGCCCGATGTTGGCGAAAATGGTCTGCCCGGTGAGGGGCTTATATTGGGACACCATATTGCATAAAGTTGAGCACGCATTAAATAACACAGTTCACAGGACCATTGGCGAACGTCCTAGCGTATTGCTTTTTGGGGTTAATCAGAGGGGTGATGTGGCAGATCTACTTAAGGAGTGTGTGGTGGACGAAATTCAAAATAGAGAGCAGGCGAATCATGCAACGGTCAGGGAAAAGGCTTCCGAAAAGCAAAGGGCATGCCAGGAATATAACAAGAGTTATTTCGACAAATCCAGAAAACCGCCTACCAAGTATTCCGTTGACGACTATGTCATGGTAAGGAATTTTGATTCGCATACCGGAGTTTCCAAGAAATTAATTCCAAAATTTAAGGGCCCGTATAGAATATCAAAAGTTTTAAGAAATGACAGATACGTGCTGGAAGATGTCGAGGGATTTCAACAATCTCGAAACCCATATAGGGGCGTATGGGCGGTTGGTAATATTCGTCCATGGTTAAAGTCATCATAAAAGCGAGTAATTGAGATCAGGTGATCTCACTAGTCAGGAAGGCCGAGTTATAGTCAATTATCTGTAGTGGTTGTTTTTCCCACATCGGTATACTTCCCTGTATCCACGAGGCAACCCAATAAGACCATGTAGGTATATATATTATAGCAGTTGCAATATGTTTATGTATTCCTTTTTAATCGATGTACGTATATACATACAAATGACCGTTATTTTACAGTTATATTTTAATTCTCTTTTGTACGTATTCCAGAAGTTTCTTTTAACACATACATTCGTCTCTTTCTATCCTTTTTATATTGTATTTCACGAACTATTGTACTCTAGTCTAAGTTTGAAGTTTCTGAAATAAAGAGCAAAGCGTCATTCTAGTGATGATCGCCAAAGTAAACGGACGTGCGTTTTAATACTACATATCTTATGTAGATCAAGAGATATTTACAATTATATTCATATATAATATATCTGCATCTGTCCTTAGCATAGCACTGTTAACAAGTTAACAGAAACTCAGATTCGAATTTGATTAAAAGTAAAACATATGAATACATGTGAAACTGAATCTACTGGATTTTGTTAAAAATTGCATATTCAGGAAATTTTTTGGGGAAAACGAGTTATCACATATTAAACAAGTGTAAATTGGCTATAATTTGCCAATAGTCCGATCGACGCAAGTCTCTCCAGATGGCCACCACGGACGCACTATGTCCGTCCCACATAGAAATTTTAAACATTTTGCCAAAAATTTCGTATTTAGGAAATTTTTTGGGGAAAACGAGATATAACGTATTAAAGTAGAGTTTAATAGCTATTATTTGCCACTAGTCCGATCGACGCAAGTCTCTCCAGATGGCCACCATGGACGCACTATGTCCGTCCCACATAGAAATTTTTAACATTTTGCCAAAAATTTCATATTCAGGAAATTTTTTGGGGAAAACGGGTTATAACAGTGTATAGTAGTGTATAATAGCTATTATTTGCCAATAGTCCGACCGCCGCAAGTCTTCCAGAATCTTCAGAATGTGCACATATTCCTTCGGAAATATGGCAATCTTTATAAGCTAATTATTTAGACTTCCCTCGTAATATTGTTCCCAAATTTCACTGAGACTTCCCTCGTACTGTTTACTAACTGCTCTGAAAATTTTTTCAATATCTTTTGTAGATCAAGAGATAATTACGATTATATTCATATATCTCATATAAAATTTATCAACCCACCCACTTAACAGAACTCTGTTAATCAAATTGGTTTGTGTCTCGGCTAGTTAAAATACTAATTTAACTTCACACACATAACTTAATTGTTGTCAAAACTTAACTTAAACACTTACTCTGTGAGAGCACCTTTCACTCAAATGGCACAATGTTATGAAGTTGACAATAAGCGGCATAATCAGAATTAATGCCCGATAAATTAACCTCACATCGAAAAAGTTCAAAACCAAACCCATTACAATAACATAAGTATATTGAATAAAGTCAAATATACCCAACAAAGTCGTTAGAAAAATCGATAGTCCATAATATGATGAATGTAGCAGAGATAATGAGAAGATTTTATCGTATATTTGCCTCATTATCACGATGCGATGCCATTGAAATGGATGGCATGTAAAAGAATGGTTGGTATCTTCATCATGTTCATTACTTTCTGTATCATTTTTTTTACTGATGTCTTCCTGGGAATTCCCAAACGATTCATTTACTCTTACAATTTGGTTTAATTTCGCCGGCTGTTCTCTTTTCTTTTTATACAAATTCATTTGAATGCATTTCTCCAGGCACTTTAGTTTCTGTTCAATTTCTAGCATTTGCAATGAGGCTTGCAAGAAAATGCTTCTTGTCGCTTGTAAAGGAAATATAAAATACATCACATAAGGTAAACCTCTTATACCGAGATAACATAATATCGCCGACAACCACAATATCTCAAAGAGCCAATAGTAACGATAGTACAGACTATACATACAACGTTCCTCGTCCTCAGACTGCCGATAGTACAGACTCAATTGGAAGTTTTCTTGAATATCCTGCAACAGTTGTTCAATTTCCTTCTCTCTGCTTCTGCAGCATATCGTCCTTACCCAGCAAAATATTTTGTTGCTAAGAAACAATTACAGAACAGCTTTTACTGATAAGTAACAAGTTCCACTTTCGGTTGCACAATATATTATTTTTGTTTGAAATTGTCCCAAAACCAACATGTTCTCCTGGAACCTGTTATGAAATGAATTGCTACACAACTGAATTACAAGTGCTATTTTTTTGAAATTTAATTGGTTTTCAATTGGGTGCTAGTTTGAAATATATTTTAACTCAGATTTTTGAGTTTTTCTTAATAAATACCCTCTAAAAAATACTTATTTCGAATACGAATATTCATTTTCTGTTCTACGGAATCTGTGGTGCAACATGTTGTACGTAATCGGTTATATGGAACCAGAAACAGAATAGAATGTCGATTAAAAAAGAAACGATTCTAATATCAATACCATTCGCAACAAGTTCTGAAAAATTTTCCTGGGTATAGAGACAAATAAGCGTATGACATTATAGGCGTTCTTTGAAACCCACATTAAGTAAGACATTAGGTCGATCAATTCGTCATGATTACTCTCGTAAAAATACCTTGCTATCATGAATATTTTACGAAAATCTAGCGCTACTATGACGCAGATGTAAACGATCAGTAATGCTTCAATGTGTTTGTGGGAAGAGTAACAGGAGAGGCCGTAAATACGAAAATAATATCCATAGATTCGTTTCGAAGTTCTACTGTCCATCTTTGCAGTGGTTGCAATATGTTTGCGTAGTTTCTCTGTCGCTGAGTAAACTTGTTGTGTTTTAACGCTTTTGGCTGTCACTAGCGTACTAGAAAGGTGAGTTAAGAAACTACTCATACTTCTGCCGCAGCACAGCGGGCTGGGCTGCAGCAATTGCAATTAGCTACTTATATGCCTGTGCCCTGCAAAATTTTAAGATATCTGAAAGGTTCATGCGCTGTAGTAAAAGATTGTATGCATGATACAAGTGACAAATGTTTATGACAAGTACTTACTTCTATGGTTAGTCGTAAGTGAATGGGCTAAAAGTAGTACTGGCGCTATATGACTGCCATTCATATGTTAACTTGAGCAACACACGTGACGTTTGTTAATTGCAAATTACTTAATATTTTTGAAAAGTAAATCCTATTAATATTATAAATGTGAATGTCTGTCTGTTTGTTTGTTTGTTGCTCAATCACGCCTAAACGGCTGAACCGATTTCAATAAAATTTGGAAGACAGTTAGTGTACTATATGGAAATTACTATAGGATATATATTTTGTAATTTTTTACCCTATGGGCGGAGTGGGCGTGGCAAAACTTTGTTTAGAGCTAGAGAGATAAAATTTGATACCCAGATAGTACTCGACAACACGAATATGAATATGCAGACGAAATTTAAGTTTTGGACCCAATGGGCGGAGTGGGCGTGGCAAAACATTTTTTAGAGCTAGTGATATAAAATTTGTACCCAGATAGTATTCGACAACACGAATATGCATTAGAGTGGCCATAGTGGAAATTTTTTTGAAAAGTTAAATTTTTCGCACTGAAAAATATGAGGTTGGGGATAAAAATAATTATGCATATTTTTTTTTTTTTTTTTTTTAATTCCGAGTACCTCCGGGTTGAGCCCAAACTTTTATTACATTACCCATTTAGGCTGAAGTGCAGAATATTGGGCGGGAGCCCGATTAAAAACCAAAAATATGCCATTGTCTTCATCTTGGCCCCCAAACATCGCAATGGTAGGTCAAAGTTGGCGCTCAGGCAAATGGGGCCCGGGGGGTCAAAAAAGGGGCCCCTTTCGGTTCTATGATGACCCCCCAGGTGCGGGTACTCAAGTGAAAGATATTTTCGAGACGAATCCAACGATGTTATTTTTAGGTTCCGACGGGTCTCCTGGACCGAGTTAGAGCCATTTCCTGGATATTCCAAGAAAAAAAAATTATTTTTAACTAAATTTAAAAAATTGTAAAAAAATTTTTGCGTGCGGCGCTACTAAACCCAACACAGGCGTACCGTCATTTCGCCCAATGTCATTTCGCCCAAAAACAACCATGACATATCGCCCAAAACATGTCATTTCGACCAAAAACCTAACTACAACATGACATATCGCCCAAATGTTATGACATAAGACCCAACTCAATTTTTTTGGGCGAAATGTCAGACTCATGACGACGGCACGCGCTGCTGCATACGTCGCAGTCAGTCTTGTACTCTTGCCCCCGCCTTAGGGGGGCGTGCCCCCCACCGCATTTGTGTTTTAATAATTCCAGAGAAAGAGAGAGAGTAGCGAGTCTGACTAAGACGTATGCGGCGGGGGCGTGCCCCCCACCGAGAGAGAGAGTACAAGACTGACTGCGACGTATGCAGCAGGGCGTGCCGTCGTCATGAGTCTGACATTTCGCCCAAAAAAATTGAGTTGGGTCTTCTGTCATAACATTTGGGCGATATGTCATGTTGTAGTTAGGTTTTTGGTCGAAATGACATGTTTTGGGCGTTATGTCGTGGTTGTTTTTAGGCGAAATGACATTGGGCGAAATGACGGTACGCCTATGTAGGGTTTACTAGCGCCGAACGCAAAAATTTTTTTAAAATTTTTTAAATTTAGTTAAAAATAATTTTTTTTTTCTTGGTATATCCCGGAAATGGCTCTAACTCGGTCCAGGAGACCCGTAGGAACCTAAAAATAATCGTTGGATTCGTCTCGAAAATATCTTTCACTTGAATACCCGCACCTGGGGGGTCATCATAGAACCGAAAGAGGCCCCTTTTTTGACCCCCCGGGCCCCATGGGCCTGAGCGCCAACTTTGACCTACCATTCCGATGTTTGGGGACCAAGATGAAGACAATGGCATATTTTTGGTTTTTAATCGGGCTCCCGCCCAATATTCTGCACTTCAGCCTAAATGGGTAATGTAATAAAAGTTTGGGCTCAACCCGGAGGTACTCGGAATTAAAAAAAAAAAAAAAAAAAAAAATATGCATAATTATTTTTATCCCCAACCTCATATTTTTCAGTGCGAAAACTTTTGGATTTCACATTTTTAATTTTTTCTATATAAAGCTATGGCCAGTCTAATATGCATATGCTGACGAAATTGTTATTTTGGACCAGTTGGCGGAGTGGGCGTGGCAAAACTTTTTTTGGAGCCAAAAAGATACAATATGATACTCTGATAGTGCTCGACAATACGAATTTGAATTTGCTGACTAAATTTTAATTTTGGATCCAATGGGCACAGTGGGCGTGGCAAAACTTTTTTAGAGCTAGAGACATACAATTTAATACACAGATAGTACTCGACAAAACAAATATGAATATGCAGACGAAATTTTAGATTTGGACCCTACAGGCATATTGGTTATGGCAAAACTTTATGATATATACAATATGATATGATATGACTTTTTTAGAGCTAGAGACATACAATTTAATACACAGATAGTACTCGACAAAACAAATACGAATATGAAAACAAAATTTTAATTTTCGATCAATGGCCGAATTTAACATAGCCAATTTGTATTTAGCTCCAGAGGAAAATTTTCTGACAAAATTTGTATTTGTAATCAGTGGGTTGGTTGGGCGTGGCAAAACTGTATTATAGCCCTAAAAAGATTACTTGGCACTACAATTACACATTTTATTTTAGCCTTCGAGAGATGCAACACTATAAATGAATAATACTATGCGCAACAATTACAAAAATTCAATCAGTGGGCGGAGGAGGTATGCTCAAATCAAATCATAGCCCCAGAAAAATAAAATTTGGTACACAGATAGTATTCGGCACTGCAATTACAATATTGCAATCGACGATTTTGATCCTAGAGACATGAAATTTGATGTACTGATAGTACTCGATCAGCGGGCGGATGGTCATAGTGAGATATAATATTCGACACAATAAAACGTTGTTGATTGAACTGGTTTGGGAGTTACTTGGGGTAACGAATTATTTACCGAGGGCATAAGACCAACGCTTAAAATTATCCCATTAAGAAAGCAAGCCAAAAATATTATTATCGAGTTAAGGAAACGTCGCCAAAGTATGTTTTTAAATGGCACAGCTTTTATAACTGTGACCCAATTTAAATTGATATTTGTGTTAATTTTGTAATATTAGTCAATTATGCAATAGCGAAGCATTGCCGGGTCCACTAGTTGTTAATAAATATAAATTTTCACCTCTCCAAAAACTTTATATTTGGCTGATATTATCAAGGTGGACCAAAAGTCCGTTTACGTTAAAACCGTTAGTCATGGTAGGTTTGGGCCATGGGATTACGAAATGCAGGAGCAGCCATTGGGAATTCACTGGACGGCAGCAGGTAGAATTTTAAGAGATCTCACCAAATTTAGCAGTTTTAACATATAGTAACGTCAGTTCAAACTATGAAGTGTTTGCCAATGCCGTCGGGTAGCTGTCCTCTGAACGATGCAATCGGCAGTGTACAGAGATGGCAAAATCAGTTTAAAGAATTGGTTTTGAGAGTAATACACACATTTATTGCAATACCGAACAAAGACGTATTTAATACCGTCGAAAAGCCAAACTTCTCTTAAATAAAAAAATATGCTAATTTTTTAACGCTTTTAGAAAAACAAACTGAAAAAAACTCAAAATAAAAAATTTTGGAAAAACTCTGTACTCTATATGTTATAGTCGGACATACACGGTAAAAGTACATCCCATTTTAACTTACGGCTGCCTTGTGTGGTGTAGAGCATTGGTCAGTAAATTAATGCTGATAAGTGGTATTCAGCGAGTGGCATCACTGTGTAAACAGTTGCTAGACGAAGCACACCAAAAGCGACACTGGATATGATATTGAACCTGAAGAGCCTGCGGCACCATGTACAGAGATTATATAACGGGGGTTTTACTTTAGACTTAGCAAGTCTCAGTCGCCTCCAGGGTCTTTACAAGGACCTACAAAACCTTACGGAATAAGAGAATGGATCTTCCCTGATAGGATTCCTTAATTTATAGTCCACAGAATTTATATAGAACATAACATCCTTGAGCTAAAGTACAATATCCTTGAGATGGCTAATGGCGGTTAGTGTTTGGTCTGTGGTCTCGTATTAGTGATGTTGCTTTGTGTAGTGTATAGCGATGCCTGGGGATATGTTGTCCTATGTTACATGTAGGTAGACGGTATTTCAGTGACGAGAACAGGACGGGTTTAACGTGGCGCTTGTCAAAGTTTAAGAAAATCAGTAATTCGAGACAAGTGCGAGGATTCGTTGTACATACTTAGTGATCCTTCTACAAGCTTATGGCCTCTTGTACAAGTATAAAATGGACTTAAAGTTCGATATACGGGCTTATAGCCCGTTGTATATGTGAAAGGATTCGCTGTACTGACTTAGTGTCCGTTCTACATGCTAATAGCCCGTTGTACAAGTTCAAAAAAGACTCAAAGTCCGATATACGGGCTTATGGCCTGTTGTATAAGTGCAAGGACTTGTTGGACAGACTTAATGTCCGTTCTAGAGACTTCTAATCCATTGTACGAGTAAAACGGCTCGTTGTACAGACTTTTTGTCCGTTCTAAAGGCTTATAGCCTGTTGTATAAGTGCAAAAAGGACTCAAAGTCCGTTCCAAAGGTTTTTAGCCCCATTGTACAAGTGCAAGTACATGATAGTTAGAACACGCAACTACCATGCGGGAGACCCCGGGTTCGGCTCCCGCCTCCAGTCATCTTCATTTTTCTTTCATTGCCGGCCCCCTCGATGTGGTAGACAGCAACGTCGCAGTATAAGTGTCGAGTCAATCGGCATGGAAAAGTTTCTCAAACAGTTACGTTCACATTCGTCGATAAACAAGTAGGTGCCGTTAGTTGTGAATCTAAAAATATAAAGCGTATTAATTCACAACAACGCGAGATGCTATCCCATACCTCATTCAGGGTTACCGTTAAAAAATTTTAAAAAGTTGCACAAAAAGGGGATTGTTTTTAAAAAAGTGGCAAATTCATTTTATGTAAACAAAACAATAAAATTAAATAAAAAATAACAATATATAGCAAACAAAAAAAACAACTTAGTGTATTACATTAAGATGTAAAATATACATTAAAACTAAAAAAAAAATAATACATTACTAGGCACAAGGCATATGTATACATAAATATTTGGAGATCAAAATTGAATTTTTGATCAAACTGATTTAAGGCCTTATTCATAATAATTTATACACCTTTATATATGTTTATAAATATGGCTGTTATTTTTTAGAAATTTCATTTTGATACTTTTTTCAAGTACCTCATTAGGTGTCCAGTCTTCCAGCATTGTGTCCAGCAAATTCAAAGCTGAAAGCATTGCTTCACATGTTTTTACTTTTAACTTATTAGTTAATTTACTAACTTACACTGCTTGTAGTATAGTCAATATATTATATATATAAGATACAAATTCAAATAATTTTTTTTTTTTGGTAAAAATTCAAAATGTTTCTCCTTCTTGCATTTGCCGATCCCAAATTAATTGCGCTACAAAATAAAGAGTACTTTTTTCTCCTGAGCAAAAATCTAAAGGACAAAAAAGGATTAAATCTTTTAAAAAGCATACACACATTTGGGATTGTGAAAAGTCGCAGAAATTAAAAAATGTGGCAAAAAAGGGAATTTGCGAAAAAGGGGCAGCAAATATGGCATGGCTTCAAAAAAGGGTCAAATTGCCTCTTTAGTCACACAACGGTAACACTAACCTCATTCATGGGGTGTAAAGGGAAATTTAGTTTAATTAGTCCTTTTTTCAAAGATGCAAGTCTTCTTACAATCCTAGACGTATCGTGAAGATCAGATAACCTTTCTTAAACTTAGCAATAAACTTCGTCTTGGAGGATTCACCGAAGATCATATTAACAAACTTGTGTAAAGGGTGCAAAGGGAAATTTACTATAGTTAATCCTTTTTACAAAGATGCAAGTCCTCTTAAAATCCAAGATATATCAGGGAGATCAGATAACCTTTCTTAACTTAGCAATAAACTTCGTCTTGGAGGAGTCACCGACGATCATATTAACAAAGTTGTCGTCTGCTTATACTACAGTTGACATGAATCAAATGAAAATTATGAAGTAGCGGATTATTTATGGTTGCACTGAATGCCGCGATGTCTTATAAACCTCTGCGTTGCTGACCATTGATGCCGAGCGTGTGGTGTGTGCAAATCAAATCGTCAAATTGTAACGAGCTGAAATGGTACAATCGAGTAGCATTAGGCTGGTCATCGATTAGTTGCGAGTTCGGTAGTCAGTTAAAAAGTTTTTTTTTTCATATCGCTGCGCCGAATAAATCAGTTATGTGCAAATTTTTTGAATTTTTTTTTATTGCAATTTGTTTAAGCTCTTGAGGTCACCCATCGACGCTAAAATCCGTTTCGCGGTATCTTAATTGGGTTTGAAGATATCAAGATCAGTAAGACCAGTTTAAAATTTAACAAGTTTTTTGGCTCTGTTGAAAAATAGTTGAAAAACACATGACTGTTTTGGTTGGTTAAGACGGAGGACTGTAGAGCGGAACGAACTACAGTGTGGGCATTTCAAATTTTTAATTTAAATCGGCTATAAAAAAGAAAGAACTGATAATATTTTAAAATTTCTGGTTTTATTGGAACGGTTGAACTTTGTCATTTAACAATAGCACACAACATGACTACCACGACTGGATCGATAGTACCTCATCCGACCATCGTATTTTCAGATGAAGCTCATTTTCATCTCGGTGGCTATGTCAATAGGCAAAATTGCCGCATATGGAGTTCAGAGAACACACAAAAGAATGACAAGGGCAACATTTGGTTTCAATAAGACGAGGCCGCAAGTCACACGACCAACGCAATCATCGATATTGTACGCACTGTTTTTGAAATTTTAATACTCAGCCGAGTTTGTGATATCAATTGGTCGCCTCAGAGCTGTTATTTGGAAGCATTGAAACATGAAATCGAAGTTGCCATTGAAGAGATTCGAATTGAAACAATCGAAAATGTACAAAAAAGTTAGGTTGGTCGAATGAGGTGCTGCTGAGCCGGTCGTTGTAGTCATATGAATGATATTGTGTTCCATTATTAAATGACAAAGTTAACACTATCCAAAAAAAAAACAGAAAATTTTAAAATATTATCAGTACTTTCTTTTTTATAATCTATATATGGTTCCGTGGATGGATTTTTTATCATGCTCGGAGATAGTGATCCCGGATATATTGGGTTGTCTCGCTTCACGCATGGAAGACGACACAGGAGGACTATCGTAGACTATGCACTGCCATTGCCCAACTCTTCATGATTTTTTGCTTTCGGGCGGGTTTCGCTGAATTGACGTCTTTGATGACTTACGTCGTTCAATATAGAAGTTTTTGTAAATAGTAGTATAATGAAGAATTGTACATACATTTGCGGTATTCATACATTCTGTTATATTCAAATTTCTTGAAAAATCTTATCCTATTTATTACATTAAATATTATAATTATTAACAATACACGAAGAATGTCTCTATCGCCTGATATTATACTTCGAAACGGACTAGTTCTTTTTTACTATTCCTTAGGAATGAGACTAAATATTTGCAACAGTATAACCATCAAGTTGAAAACTAGAATAAAAACCTAGAAAAGTTAAAGAAAAGAAAACGATATCAATACTCAATAACATTTTATATTTCAAATGTAGCAATTCAACGTTGACTTACTCATTTCTTACAATCTTACCTTGGTTAGCGTTTGTGTATTCAACTCATAAAAATTGTAGGCCGAAAATTTAATGGGATTTTGAGTAATTTGCAAAATGAAATCGTCTAAACACAAAGATTTCACTGAAGATGATCTCAGTTTTAGGAGAATACTTGAAGTCTAAAATAAAATGAGGCAAAAAAATACATAACAAATTAGAAATTTCATGTATTGTCAGAAGTTTTTACATGACAAAAATACCAATATATTGTGCAAAATTTCTTATCGATAGTAAACATTTTTGTTAATCAAGTACTTACCCTATCGGCGCATCTACCGCTCAAATGGCACAATTTTATTAAGTTTACAATAAGCGGCATAACAAAAACTAATGTGGGATAGAGTATCATCATCTCGAATGAATCCAAGGCCAAAGTCAGAATAAATACGTAAGTATATTGAGAAAAATTCAAAATACCCAAAAAAATCGATAGAAAAAGCGACAATCCATAAACTGATGAATGTAATTGGGATAATGTGAGGATTTTATCGTATATATGTCTCATCACCACGATTCGATGTAATTGAAATGGAAGGCATGTACATGTATAATTGGCATCTTTCTCATGTTCTTCATAATACGGTGAATCGTTACTAACGATTTCGTCAGATTTCCATAAAGCTTCATTGATTTTCACGATTTGATTTACTTTCACCGGCCACTTTTTTCCATCTTTACACAAATTCACTTGGATGCAGTTCTCCAGACATTTTAGTTTTTGTTCAATTTCTATTATCTGCAGTGAGATCTGCAAGAATATGCCTCTTGTTGCTTGCTGGGGAAATATATAAGCCACCAGAATAGATAATGTTCTTACACGGCCGAACAAAATTATCACCAACAACCATATAATTTCGAAGAGCCAATAATAACGATAGTATAGATCATATTTACAACGATCCTCGTGTTCAGACTGTTGATAGTAAAGTCTCAGTTGGAAGTCATCTTGAATATCTTGCAGCTGTCGCTCAAATTCATTTTCCTTGTTTCTCCCCCATATAGTCCTTAGAGAGACAAATGAACGTATGGCATTATAGGCGTTTGTTGAAATCATCATTAGGTATGTCATGTGCTCCAACACTCCGTACCCTTCAATCTCAGAAAAATTACTCAAAGTATTGAAAATTTTACGAAAATCTAGTACCACTAGAGCGCAGATGTAAACGATCAGAAATCTTTCAAAATACTTGTGCTTGGAGTAACAGGAGAGACCAAAAAACCGAAAATAATATCTATAGATTTGTTTCGAAAGTCTACTGTGCATGTTCGCATTGTCTTTCGGTTTAATACATACTGCAATTAGTAGTGATAGTTTCTATGGCCCAGGACGAAATTGCTGTGTCTTTGCTTTTGGCTGTCACTTGTTTGATAGAGAAAATAATGTAAACAGAGTCCCTCACTTCTGTCGGAGCAGCGCGTTCTAAACACATTCAAGTAATTAATATTTGATGGTCATAGGCCACAGGAACATATTCTGGATGTTTGAGAGGCTCATGTACATTAGCAAAAGATTGGACGATTGATAAAAGTGACAGTTGATTTGTCACTATTTTAACTTATGAGTACTTACTTTCAAGACATTCCACAATCTGTTGCGAAGTATTAATACTTAAAGTGAAATGACTAAATGAATGGCCGCCAAGTTGGACAGGCGCAATATAATCGTTGGTCTTGCTACGCTACACTCTTCACACCAAATCAATGATTAATTTATCAATTCAATGAAAAGGTTTTTCAATTTAATGATAACTTTTTAAAGTTTGTGTGCTTCTCGTTTTTTGAGCTACATCATTGGAATTTAAAAATAGTTAAAAAATCAATTAGAGCAAGTGAAATTTAACGAAGTCGAGATTTGGTATGTATATCGGTCGTATAAGAAAAAATAATTTGTTTGTGGAAAGTGGACGGTGCCACACCCCTTTTTTAAAAATAGTTATATTGGCCAAATAAATTCATGGTGATACTGTCCATTGGGCCTCTATCGTAGGCTATATAAACATAATTAGACAAAGGGGCGTGGCACCGCCCACACAAACAGAAACTTCAATGGGTCATATCTCAAGAGCCATTAGAGGTATGAAGATAAGATTTGCTACATATGTTATTGATACATTAGGATTACGTCTCGCTGAAAAATGGGCGGTGCCACGCCCCTTTGAAAAATCGTTATCTGGGCGATTTTAATGGACCGATTGCAATTAAATTTTCACTGCGTAGCACTATTCGTAGGAAATGAAAACATAAGGGCATGGCACCGCCCACACAAACCAAAATTTCAATCGGTCGTATTTCACGAGTCTTTCAAGGTATAAATATTGCTTTGTATGTAAATGGTACATGGGGGATTACGTCTCGCTGGGAAATGGGAGGTGCCAAGCTCCTTATGTAGGTCTTATTAATAGAACTATTGTAATATTATTTTTATAATCTATAGAATCTAAATTTTTAACATTGGGTGGTTGTTCCCGTTTTCGAATAAACTTCAGCTAAGAATGGATTTTTGGAAATTCGTACTTTTAGGGGTAAAAACGATCAATAAGGGATAAATTATACCATCTCCCTGACCTATCGGCTAATACTATCATCGCAGAAATTGATATGGACATGCTAACTATCAAATTAGATTGAAGGTTACTTTGAAATCCGATATTTGTGGGTAAAATATCGAAAATATTACTATCGCCTAGACCACACGTCTAATGATATAATTTGGGCTTGGCCCATATGGAATTAGAACAAGGCGATCAGGGTTTTCGAAATTCTTACCATTTAGTGGTAAAAACGGCCGAAAAGGGATGAAACTGGTACTAAACGGCTAAAGGTATAGTATCAAAAATTAAAGTGAATATTTTAGAACAAGAAAGATTCCTGATGGGTTTTTATAAAATTCTAACATTTTGAAGTAGAAAGGCCGAAAAGGGATAAACCTGGTACTATCACCCACACCAAACGGCTAAAGCTGTAATCGCATATAGGCATGCTTCCTATAGAAGCACACAAAACGGCTAAAGCTGTAATCGCATATAGGCATGCTTCCTATAGAATTAGAGGGAGTACCAGTTCATTTTAGTTGTGCGATACGAATCTTTCGTACTTTTTGAGATAAAAAGGGACTAAACCGGTACAGTAATTCAGACCGATGAGATTAAGCTACAATTACATAAATGGAGTGTTAGTTCGTCTTATGAAGCATTTGCATTTTACCCGTATTGCTTAAATTCGTAAGAAGATTCATTTTAAGTACGGGTGAAGCAACGCGAGCCGGGAAAGCTAGTAGTAAACAAACCCTTAGAAATTTGAAACCTTTGCCAGACCTATTCTGGTACCTCCCATAGGGTCATTTCATATCTTTTTGTAAGTACACTGAATTCTGTCATATTCTATGAAGGATACACGCTAGTAAAAGTTTGGCTCAGTAATGAATATGGCCCATATGGGTCGACCCCTTATAATACCTCTCATCCAAAATAGCCTATTTTTGGAAAATTAATATAACTTTCAAACGGACAAATGGGTGATATTTGAATTTGGTCAGTTATTTTCTCTTATAATAGTAGACAAATTCTCAGAAAACCGAAACAATTGCCACGCCACTTCTTATACCTCCCAAATGGCCGAAACCACAGTCATAGTTTTACATGCATATCTTTCGAATTCAGTCAAATGTTGCACAAGGTTAACATCTAAAGAACTTTGACTTACGAATATAAATCGGACACGTTTTGTTGACCCTCCTTAGAAACTTAATCAGTTACCAAAATTTATTTTTTATACCCTCACCCCTACAGGTTGGGTGACACATGCAAGGAGTCACTTTATACGCTAAGTTTCTTTTGAGCCATGTCCGTCTGTCTGTATGTCTGTCTGTCCGGCTGGTACGCATGATAACTTTTGAAAGACGCACCCCAATAATTTGAAACTACAAGGCCACGCCCGCTCTGGTGCTTTCCATACAAATATAGGTGCCGTGACATTGGGGATTATGTCCGACACTAATTTGCGGACATAAGCCCCAATGGGGATTATGACCGAATTTGTTGTTGTTTTTAGTATTTCAACATGTGAAGAGAACGATTTTAAATATTGCTATTGTAGCGAGGGACGAATGCGGTGGTTAGGGGGTTATGTCCGCAGAGCGTGGCGGACATAAGCCCCAAAATCGTGTTGGGGATTATGTCCGTGGGGGTTATGTCCGGGCACCCAAATACATCATTCCGCCCACTTTAGAAATTGAGTAATAAATATAATAGACGCATCGCGATCATGCCTAAATTCTGTATGTAGTAAAGCTATATCAGGATAAAGATTTGGAGAAAAAACTGGTAGACTAGCCACTCTCCATCTGTTACCTCCCATATAAATGTACCAGTCCGCCCACTTTAAAAATCGAGTAATAATATCCATACAGCCAACGCGATCGTGCCTAAATTCTGAATTTTGTTAAGTTATAACAAGGGTAAGTTTTGGAGAACAAATGAACCATTACGCCCACTTTAGAAAGCGAGTAGTAACATCAATACACTCGATACGATCGTGTCCAAATTCTGTATTTTGTTAAGCTCAAACAGTATAAAGTTTTGAAGAAAAAATTTTAATTCTAGACACACCCCTTCTGGTACCTCCCATACAAAAGTTTTGGAGAACAAATGAACCATTCCGCCCACTTTAGAGATGGATTAATAATATCAATACACTCAAAACAAGATCGTGCCCCAATTCTGTATTTAATAATCCCATATATCAGGATAAAGTTTTGGAGAAATAACTGACAGTCTAGCCACTCCTCTTCTGATACAAATGTACCACTCCGCCCACTTTAGAAATCAAGTAATAATATCAATATACTAGAATATTTTATGTATTACTAAGGGTGAGGATATATGTAAGTCGGGTTTCCCGACTGAAACTTTCTTGCTGGTTTTGATATTTCTTTGTGCGAATTAGTTACAGACTTTTTTCTTAGTTCTCAGTTAATAGCGTAAAAGACCCCTTCAGTACCCCCATACAAAATGACCATATGCCCAGAGATATTGAACTTTTTACATCTGTAGTTCTTCTACAGTATTATTATATGTCTGTAAACTTCCGGTACAACAAATGATTTTGGGACTCAATTCTGAGATCTGCATGTGAAAGAAGATGTTCTGTATCATTCGTTTTGTTAAGTTCCATGCCATCACAATTTAATATCGATTTGAAGTTAGTTAGTATCGTATAGGGGAATTTGTCACGTTTTATCCTCTTTTGTTATATTGTTAGATGTTGGCGTATGATTATCATAAGTAATATTCCACGTAAATCATACGCCACGGAGTAGAACAGTTTTATTGTAACTGCTACAAAATAAACCCAATTCAATATCATTTGATGCATGCAAAAGTGAAACGACATATAATAAATTTGTTTCAGCTGAATTCGACTAGTGGCCAAGCAAGTTTGTCAAGCAAAAGAACCTAAAACGTGAAAAATTCCTCTATACTTTACTTACTAACTTCAAATCTTCTTATATATAAAAATGAATTGCTGTACAGTTGTCTCTCTAAAACTCAAAAACGGCTAGACCGATTTCAAATTTTTTTTTTTGTTTTGTTCGTTATATCTTCCGGATGGTTTAAAAGGTTTTTTTTCAAAAAGTGGGCGGGCCTCACCCCTTTTTTCAAATTACGCTCTGAAGGCTTTCCAATAGTCCGATTGAATTTTACCATGAGGTACTGTTGACCTGTAGATAGTTCCTGAGTACATTTGGTTGTAATTGCATAAGGGGGCGTGGCACCGCCCATACAACTTGAAAATTAAAAAGGCTATATTTCATGAACTATCAGGGTATGAAGATGATATTTGGTATATATGTTGTTGGAGCAGTATTAATTACACCCAGGATGGAAGTGGGCGGTGCCACCCCCCCTTTTCAAAAATCGCTCTAACGGCTTTTCTTATAGATCGATTGATACAAAATTTTACCATGAGGTACTGTTGACCTGTAGATAGTTCCTGAGTACATTTGGTTGTAATTGGATAAGGGGCGTGGCACCGCACATACAACTTGAAAATTAAAAAGGCTATATTTCATGAACTATCAGAGGTATGAAGATGAGATTTGATACATATGTTGTTGTTGCAGTATGTATTACAGTAAGGGTGGAAATGGGCTATTCCACACCCTTTTTAAAACAAAAAGTTAAAACTTTCAAAATTCCACAGTATATTGCTGTTCGCATAGAGATATGAACAGTAAGGTGGGCCAATTTTTTTATTCGCAAAAATCGTAACCAAAATCGGAATCTACGATGAATTTTAAGAAAATTTCACCAGTAAACTTTGTGTGTAAAATCAATTCCTAGCTCGCGTTAGGAAGCATGAAGATTTAAGATAGAGTTTTTTTTTGTTTTTAAATGAGCACGAACCGAAAACTTCAGATATATATATTTTGAGACCTTCTGCGTAAAACTGACTTCCCAACGAACTAAATGAGGTATTACAGAAGCAAATCTATGTATTTGTTAAAAAGTTATGGCCTCTGAGAGTTGTCATACTAATGAAGTATGATAGAGTTTCTTTTAGTATACTTTGCAAAATCACCATGTAAAAACTAAACAAGAACAGCGTTTACAAATCTTACAAATTTATTTTCAAAATGCGCGTTCTGGGCGCCATACTTATGGAGCCCTTTGTCAAGTTTACGGTGCACATAATCATCCATATGAGCGGCTAATGGGAGCCATTGACGCTGTAGAAGTAAGTGTGAATAGAACTTGAAATTATCGAACCGATGCCGTTCTCAGCAACTAGGTCTCTGCAAATGCTGAGGAAAGATCTTGACCTACATCTATATATTTCTGATTTGATTTTATAATTTCTCATGTCATTGCAAATCATTGGGAGAAGAAATGGTTCCAACACGACGGCGTAACAAGCCATACAGACATCACTTTGTTAAGCCAAACGTTTGGTGACGAAATTATCTCAAACCAGTACAGAAATTTCAGTCAGTTGAACTGACTGATAAATACCATCACCCAATATAAGATATTGTTTAAGTCTTGAGTTATTGAAATTAACCGATTTGTAATTAAAACCAGTTAGAAAGTTTCAGTCGGGCAACCCAACTTACATTTACCCTTACCCTCAGTACCCTAAAGTGGGCGGAAAGGTACATTTGTATGGGAGGTACCATAAGGGGCGTCGCTAGATTTCCAATTTTTTCTCCAAAACTTTGTCCTGTTATTATATAACAAAATACAGAATTTGGGCACGATCGTGTCGAGTGTATAGATATTATTACCCTATTTCTAAAGTGGGCGGAGTGGTACATTTGTATGGGAGGTACCAGAAGGGGCGTGTCTCGAGTTCCAGATTTTTTCTCCAAAACTTTATCCTGCTTAAACTTTACCAAATACTGAATTTGGCCTCGATCGCGTTAGGTCTTTTAATAATATTAATCGATTTCGAAAGTGGGCGGTACCAGATGTGTATGGGAGGTACCAGATGGGGCGTGAATAGACTTCCAATTTTTTTCTCCCAAACTTTATCCTGTTATAGCTTTACTAAAAATAGAATTTGGGTACGATCACGTTTAATTTATTGATATTATTTTTCCATCTCTATAGTGGGCGGAAAGGTAGATTTGTATGGGAGGTACCAGAAGGGGCGTGGCTAGGCTTTTAAATTTTTTTCCAAAACTTTATCCTGTTATAGCTTTACTAAATACAGAATTTGGGGACGATCCCGTAGTGTGTATTGATATTATTACTCGATTTCTAAAGTGGGCGGAATGATGTATTTGTATGGGAGGTACCAGATTGCGTCTTTCGAAAGTTATCGTGCGAACCAGCCGGACAGCCACCAGACAGACAGACAGACAGACGGACATGGCTCAAACGACTTAAAAAGTCATGAATCAAATTTGGTTCAAAGAAACCTAGGGTCTAAAGTCACTCCTTCTATGTGTTACACTTTTGGGTCGTATCAAATGATATATACCTTCATCCCTAAGGGTGATGGTATAAAAATGGTAATACGAGTTCAATACAAAGGTAGTATTCGGGAATATTCTTGAATCGTGGGAGAAGAGGACATGGCAAAATATGGTTTTATGGCTAAAGGCATGAATCTTCAAACGAAATTTTCACTTGTGGTCAATAGGCAGAGAAGCCATGACAAAAGTGTTTCTACGCGTTAAGAGATAATTAGTATACAGACGGTTCCCGCTACTACAGGTAAAAATAAAAATTTAATTTTGATTTTGAGCGGAATGTCTGTTTTCTATTCGTAAAAAAAGTGGGTTTTCGCCCCACATATGGAAGAAAGTTAATCTACATGTCGGCACTATAGATATGACTATCGTCATAGAGACTATGATATTTAGAATTTAAAACAATAAAACTTAATTGGTTAACTTCCATGTTAAGGAGTTACTTGAAATTAGTTACAAAAGGTAATAAACTCAACATATTGTTGTCGAGCTTAAGTACCGTCTTCAAAGTACTTTATAGACCTACAAATATATAAATTAGCGTTTATGATAGTAAGAAATGTTAAATATATTACAAGTTAATATGTAATAGCGAAGCTTTGCCGGGCCCACTAGTTAGAAATAATACACAATAAAGCTTTAGTGTCAATTATATATTAACGTAATAATATTGGCTTACAACATTCAGCACCACTGTCTTCAACGTACTCAAATTTGGTTTTACAAATTTAGCGTCTGTTACAAAATTGCTCATTGCAAATTGGCTTCAAACATTTTACATAACTTTTCAGGATTCATTTATTTTGTTATATTCATTTGTATTTATTTCGTTTTCTTCAAAAATCTCACCCAATAGAAAAATTTATTAAATTAAATATTATAACTATTAAATAACTATTAAGCGGAGACAGTCTCTATTGCCTGCATTGCATTTCGAAAAAAGGAGCTCGTCGTTCTTCTAATCCCTTGGAACAAGACTAAATATTTGCAACAGGATAACCATCAAGTCGAAAACTAAAATAAAAACCTAGTGAAGGTAAAGAAAAGAAAACGACAACAATATAAATACCAATAAAATTTTACATTTCAAATATAGCAACTCAACGTTGACTTACACATTTCTTAAAATCTCACCTTTGTTAGGGTTTGTGTATTTAACTCATAAAAATTGTAGGCCGAAAATTTAATGGGATTTTGGGTAATTTGCAAAATGAAATCCTCCAAACACGAAGATTTCACTGGCGATGATCGCAGTTTGAGAAGAATACTTGAAGTCTGAAATAAAATGAGACAAGAAAATTTGTAATTTCATATATTTTCAGAAGTTGTTAAATAATGACATTAAATAAAATGGATGCTATAGAACTTCCATAGCAATTGATTTATTGTTCATTATTGGCGTAAAATGTTTATACCATCACCCTTAGGGATGATTATACCATCACCCTTATGGATGAGGGTATATATCATTTGATACGACCCAAAAGTGTAACACACAGAAGGAGTGACTTTAGACCCTAGGTTTCTTTGAACCAAATTCGATTCATGACTTTTTCAGTCGTTTGACCCATGTCCGTCCGTCTGTCTGTCTGTCTGCTATCCGGCTGGTTCGCACGATAACTTTCGAAAATCGCAACCAAATGTTTTGAAATTTTGCACGAGTTAATATTTCCCCAAAACTACGTACGGTATTGAAAATGGGCTACATGGCCACTCCCCTTCTGATACCTTCCATTCAAATGTACAATTCCGCCCACTTTAGAAATCGAGTAATAATATCAATACATCGAACTCAATCATTCCCAAATTCTATATTTAGTAATGCTATAACAGGATAAAGTTTTGGAAAAAAATTTAAAGTCTAGCCACGCCCCTTCTGGTACCTCCCATACAAATGTACAACTCCGCCTATTTTAGAGATGGAGTTATAATATCAATACACTCAACACGATCGTGCCCAAATTATGCATTTTGTTAAGTTATAACAGGATAAAGTTTTGGAAAAAATATTGGAAGTCTAGCCACGCCCCTTCTGGTACCTCCCATACAAATGTACTTTTCCACCCACTTTAGATATGGAGTAGTAATATCAATAAATCCAGGGCGATCGTACCCAAATTCTTTATTTTAGTAAAGCTATAGCAGGATCCAGTTTTTGAGAAAAAAAAACTGGAAGCCTATCCACGCCCCATCTGGTACCTCCCATACTCATCTGGTACCGCCACTTTAGAAATCGATTCATATTATTAAGATAACTAACGCGATCGTGCCCAAATTCTGTATTTAGTAAAGTTCAAGTAGGATAAAGTTTTGGAGAAAATATCTGGAAGTCTAGACACGCCCCATCTGGTACCTCCCATACAAATGTACCACTACGCCCACTTTCGATATGGAGTAGTAATATCAATAAATCCAACGCGATCGTACCCTAATTCTTTATTTGGTAAATCTATAGCAGGATACAGTTTTTGAGAATAAAACTGGAAATTATGCCACGCCCCTTCTGGTACGCCCCATACTGATCTGGTACCGCCCACTTTAGAAATCGATTAATATTATTAAAAGAACTAACGCGATCGTGCCCAAATTCTGTATTTAGTAAAGTTCAAGCAGGATACAGTTTTCGAGAGAAAAACTGGAAGTCTAGACAAGCCCCACCTTAGGAATCGAGTAATAATATCAATATTACAAAAATGTAAGTCGGGTTGCCCGACTGAAACTTTCTTACTGGTTTGCATTTTATATTATTTGAATTGTTTGTAATCATATCCTATGCCAATACAAAACTCCCCATACAAAACTCTCTCTTTTTGGGGGTGTCCGTCTGTCTGTTCCTGCAAATACAGAAGTAGTTTAAGAGCTATCGAACTGAAATTTGGTGTGCAAGCTTCTATTCTCTATGCGGGGTAAGGTTCTGAATCAAATATTTTCAGGAAAAAAAAACTAATATCACCTGCCATACAAACGCCCCCTTTTTGGAGGTGTCCGTCCATGCGATAATAACCTAAATTTAAGTGCTATCGAACTGAAGATTGGTATACAAACTTCTATCCTCTTAGCGGAGGTTAAGTTATAAGATGAGCTATACTTCTCTTGTTATGGTGTTCGTAATGAGGTTTTTTTCAAATTTCGCTAAAAATATGTGTTTTTGATAAATTGTTCTTTAATACTTTTACCATGGTTTGTGTTTGACAAATACATTATGCGAAATTTCGCATCGATTTTAAGAAATGTTAGTGTACAGTAAAGAGGTCATATTTCGAATTTGTCTACAAATCCTATATAACAGATTTTGTGATATAAACTTTAAGCACTTACCCTATTGGCGCATCTACCGCTCAAATGGCACAATTTTACTAAGTTTACAATAAGCGGCATAACAAAAACTAATATTGGAAAGAGAAATATCACCTCAAAAGAATCCAAGGCCAAAGCCAAAATGAAAACGTAAATTAATTGATAAAATTTCAAAATACCCATCAAAATCGATAGAAAAAGCAACAGTCCATAAACTGATGTATGAAATTGGGATAATGTGAGGATTTTCTCGTATATTTGTCTCATCATCACAATATGATGCCGTTGAAATGGTAGACATGTACATGTCAAATCTTTTTTATGTTCTTCACAATACGTTGTATTGCTACTAACTATTTCCTCAGATGTGCATGAAGATTCATTGGTATTCATGATTTGATTTACTTTTGCCGTCTGCTCACATCCGTCACATTTACACAAATTAATTTCGATGCATTTCTCTAGACACTTTAGTTTCTCTTCAATTTCTATTATTTGCAGTGAGATCTGCAAGAAAATGCATCTCGTTGCTTGTTGGGGAAATAAATAGGTCATCAAAGTATAGAATCTAATTATACGGCCGTAGAAAAATATCAACAATAACCAAATAATTTCGAAGAGCCAATAAAAACGATAGTATAGATCATATTTATAACGATCCTCGTCTTTGGACTGTTGATAGTAAAGACTCAGTTGGAAGTCATCATGAATATCCTGCAACTGTCGCTCAAATTCGTCCTCCTTGCTTCTCCAGCATATAGTTCTTATAGAGACAAATAAACGTATGATATTGTAGGCGTTTTGTGAAACCAACATTAGGTAAGTCATTTGCATAAGACTGTCGTTCCTTTTGATATCAGACAAAATACTCAGTGTATCAAAAATTTTAAAAAAATCTAGTGCCATTAGAGAGCAGATGTAAACGATCAAAAACGTTTCAATATACTTGTTCGGAGAACAACAGGAGAGACCGAAAAATCGAAAATAATATCTATAGATCCGTTTCGAAATTCTACTATGCATTTTTGAATTGCCTGTCGGTTTTATAATAACTGCAGTTGTTTGCAGTAGTTTCTCTAGCCGAGTGCGAACTTGTTATGTCCATAAGTTTTGCTGTCACTTGTCGTGTTCCTTACTTCTGTCGCTGCACCGCAGACTGCACACATTAAAATAATTAAAATTACTTTTCCATTAGAACTTAAACAGAAGATTGCAAGAGTGATACAAGTGATAGCTAATTTGTCGTTAAATTATCTAACGAGTACCTAATTCGATGTTTTATCAAAATTCGTTATAAAACATAAATGTTTACAGTGAAACAACTGAATGAATAGGCGCAAAGTTACACAAACTTAAAAAAAACTTAATTTCCCTTTACACCCCATGAATGAGGTACGGGATAGCTTCTGGCGTTGTTGTAAATTAATACGCTTTCTATTTTTAGATTCACAACTAACGGCACCTACATGTTAATCGACGAATGCGAACGTCATTGTTTGAGATACTCTTACTAGACATGACGATTGACTCGTCACTAGTACAGCAATGTTGCTGTCGACAACATTCGATGGGAGCCGACAATGAAAGAAATTTTTTTTTTAAGAAGACTGGAGCCATGTGTTGAACCTTTGATCTCCCGCATGGTAGTCGCGTGTTCTAACCATTTACGCTTGTCGCAAAGTAAGACAGGCGTGATTAAATTAGTCATATTATAACATACACTACTGCATTTGAAAGCATAGAGCCATTAAAGATATTTAGCGGTGTAAAAACCAGTACAGAAATTTCAATCAGGTTAACTGACTGATAAATTCACCTACCCTAAGTAATACCATACGTTTTTTACCCGAACATTTTTCCCAAACATACCTACCCTCGTCTTAATCCCTTAAAGGTACCCCTAGATAAGATAAATATATGACTGTCCATATCTACCTTATATCTTCAACCCTTAAGGTGGTTCACACACAATTTTTCCTATTTTTGTACCCTTCACTTGTACCCTTCAAACTGGGTGAAGGGTATATTAATTTTGTTCTTCCATTTATAACGCCCATAAGGAGGTGTGGAAGGTACGAAAATATACATATATATATAAATGATCAGCATCGAAATCTGAGTCGATTTTAAGGTGAACGGCCAAAAACTACTCGCACGTCCCATACAAAACTCCCTCTTTTTGGGGGTGTCCGTCTATCTGTTGCTGCAATTACTGAAGTAGTTTAAGAGCTATCAAACTTAAATTTAGTGTGCAAGTTTCTATCCTCGGAGGTTAAATTGTAAAATGAGCTAGATTGGACAAAAACTACTGCCATCTCCCATTTAAACATCCTCTTTTTGGGGGTGCCCGTATTGGTATACAAGCTTTTATCCTCTAAACGGAGGTTAATTTCTAAGATGAGCGAGATCAGGCAGAAACTACTCACACCTCCCATACAAAACTCTCTCTTTTTGGGGGGTGTTGTCCGTCCGGAGTAGTTTAAGAGCTATCGAACTGAAATTTGATGTGCAAGCTTTTATTCTCTACGCGGGGTAAGGTTCTGAATTGAGTATTTTCGGAAAAAACTACTCCCACCTGACATACAAACGTCCCCGTTTTGGGAGTGTCCGTCCGTCTATTCCTGCGATTACAACCTAAATTAAAGTGCTGTCGAGCTGAAGTTTGGTATACAAACTTTTATCCGGAGGTTGAGTTTTAGGATGAGCTAAATCGCACAAATAGGACTCAATTCTGAGAACTGCACGTGAAAGTAGTTACAAAAATAAGAAGTTCTGCATCATTAGTTTTTTTAAGTTAGGGAATTTGTCACGTTTTAGGCTCTTTTGTTTGACATAACTCGAGAAACACTAGTCCGATTTAGCTGAAAGAAACTTAAAAAAATTAAAAATTACAATTACTTTAATCTGTTCATCTAAATTTTCCCTACATAAGCAACAGTTTCACTTTTCCATTCATTAAATGATTTTGAACTGGGTTTATTTTGTAGCAGTTACAATATAACCGTTAACCCCGTGGCGTATGATTTACGGGGGTATATTACTTATGATAATCATACGCCATCATATAACAATATAACAAAAGAGCCTAAAACGTGACAAATTCCCCTATACGATACTTACTAACCTCAAATCGATGTAAAATTATTATGGCATATAACTTGACAAAATGAATAATGCTGAATTTCTTCTATTTGGCGCTACTTTCACGTGCAATTCTCAGAATTGAGTCCCAAAATCATGTGTTGTACTGTGTAATTAGCCGGAATATCACAAATCTTGTCTCACTATTCAATATTTCTAATATATTTCTAGTAATTAAAATATTTCTACATCACGCTGATTGCCCCGACAGAAGATAAGGCTGTTTAAGCTATAAAAAAAACTTTAGATCAAGGAACGGGAGATCGAGGTTATAGAGAGGTGCAGCGATAGAGGTGAAACCCGAAAATTTCGCCAAAAAGTAAAAACAAAAGGTTACGAAACTGGACAAACCTCATGGTGGGACAAGGATGGAAATCTAGAACAGATACGCATAGTGTGCTGCGTACATGGAGAGAGAACTTCTACCAATTGATTCCGAAAGACAGCGCACCTGAAGGTATGACGCCAATTGTCAACACGATTTAGCCACCCAAGCCTAATTGAAGTAAGAAGAGTGATATAGCGGCTGAAAATAAAAACAGTCGGTGCCGAAGGATTTCCGACGAGCTGTTTAAGTCCGGTGGCGATGAGATGATAAAGAGCATACTCCAACTTCTACTCATGGTTTTGCTTAAGCCTGATGTTTGGAATCTAATCGTATTATGTCCTGTACTGGAAAAAGGTGTTTGCTCTAACTACCACGGGATTAGCCTTTTACCCATCGCATATAAGGTCCCTTCGATTATGCTTTGTAAATGACTTAAGCCAGTGTTATCCCACCTGATCGGGCCTTATCAGAGTGGCTTTAGAAAACACTTTGAAAAATCCTCGAAAAGTTCCAAGGGAAACAGATCGTCACCTACCATATTTTCATTGACTATAAAGCTGTCTCTGACAGCTTGGTACGGCAGAAATTACATGAATCCATAACTGATGATGGTATTCCTGCAAAGCTGATACGCCTTTTCGGAATGACGCTGACTGACACGAAGTCTACAGTGAAGATTGGCAAGGACCTTACACAGCCATTTTAAACCAGACGAGGCCTAAAACAAGGGGACGGCCTATCGTGTGACCACTTCAATTTAGTGGTTGGGATTATAATAAGGAAAGCTGCATTAAACACTACTTTCGTACGCTGATGATGTGATTGGGGGATGTGACTGCAGCCTACTCAGATATACAGAAAGAATCAGCAAAAATAGGTCTAACGGCAATAGATGACAAAACGAAATCATTAGTTTTCACGAAACAAAATAATCTACTCGTTTGGGACGCTGCGTGAACGTTGACATCTACAATTTCTAAGTGTTAGATGAGCTCCACCACCATTAAACAAATAACGTCAGCCATGGGATACGGAGAAGAATCCTGCTTGCGAATAGATGCTATTGCGGACTTAACCAACGACTTAATGACAGAGCCTTCTCTCGACAAACGAAAATCCAGCTATATATATATATATGTGTTCCTCTAACTCCCATTGGAGCATAGGGCGTCATCCATTAAAATCCAGCCATACCAGATACTTTTTCTACCTGTTTTGATATATTGTTCAGAATCCTGGGTTATGACACAAGTAGATGAATCGGTTGTAGCACCATTCGAGAGGAAAATAGTCCGTCATATGTAAGGGCCCATTATTGTTGACGGAGAGTATCGACGTCGTATGAAACATGACCTATACGAGTTGTATACCGACATTGACGTGGTCAAACTAATTTTTGTACAGCGGTTGCGTTGGCTAGGTCATGTTACAGACAATAATTATCATTTTCACTAAAGTCATGTTCTAAACAAACACCCTGTATAATACGTAACTTTTTGTAAAACTTAACTTAAGCACTTACCCTGTTGGCGCACCTATCGCACAAATGGCACAGTTTTATAAAGTTGACAATAATCGGCATAACAAAAACTAACGTGGGATACAGTATTGCCAACTCGAAAGAATCCAGAGCCACAGTCAAAATGATTATATAAAGGAATTGAGAAAATGTAAATAAACCCAATAAAATTGATAGAAAAAGCGATAATCCACAAAATGATGAATGCAACTGCGATAATGATAAGATTTTGTGGTAGATATTTCTCATTACCACGATGCGATGCCGTAGAAATGGAAGACATGTAAATGGACAAATGGCATCATCAGCATCGGGTCCATTACACTTTGTACAATCGTCACTTACGGTATCTTCAGAATTCAATGAAGGCTCAATTACTTTCACGATTTTATTCATCGGCCGCTCTCTTCCATTTGTACACAAATTCACTTCGATGCATTTCTCCAGACACTTTAGTTTTTGTTCAATTTCTAGTATTTGCAATGAGGACTGCAGGAAGATGCCTCTCGTTGCTTGCATTGGAAATGTATAGGATATCACATTAGAGAATGTTCTTATACCGGCACCGTATATTATCAATGACAACCATAATATTTCGAAGAGCCAGTAATACCGATAGTAAAGATCATATTTACAATAATCTTCGTGTTCAGGCTGTTGATAGAAGAGACTGAGTTGAAAGTCATCTTGAATATCCTGCACCAGTCGTTCAAATTCGATCTCTTTACTTTTCCACCATATCGTCCTGAGAGAGACAAAAGAACGTATGGCATGGTAGGCGTTTGTTGAAACCCACATTACATAAATCACTAGATACAACACTCCGTCGTCTTCATACTCCGACAAATGAATAACAGACTTGAATATTTTACGAATATCTAGTACCACTAGAGCGCAGATGTAAACGATGAGAAATATTTCAATATACTTGTGCGGAGAACAACAGGAGATACCGAATAAACGAAAATAATATCTATAGATTCCTTTTGAAATTCTACTGTGCATCTTTGCATTGCCTTTCGGTTGAATATTTACTGCAATTTGTTGTAGTAATTTCCTTGGTCCAGGACGAATTAGCTGTATCTATGCTTTTGATTGTCACTAGTAAAATAAAAAAAATAATATGTAAGAAGAGCTTACTTGTGCCGTCACACCGTAAGCTAAACACATTAAAGTAATTGCTATTGGCTGCGTATATGTTTTTATCTGTCAAACATTTAGGATGTTTAAGAGGCTCATTCATGTGCTTAAGCAAAAGATTGTAAGATTAATATAAGTGGCAGTTGATATGTCGTTATTTTAACGTTTAATTACCCTTTTTATAATCAATAACAAACTATACATGTTTACACTGGAATAACTACGAGAATGAGCGCAAAGTAATCGACGCGTCGGTTATATTATAACCTACACTACTGAATTTGAATATATTATATATATATACATATATATAGTTATTCAACAGAGTCCGGGTGAAATAAAATTCTAAGGGCAGGTCAATACTAAATACATAACTAATTAATGAAATTTATATGTATAAGTTTTCATTAAATCAACGAAACATGCACAGCAAATTGATGAACAATTTACATCAAATTGATTATAAATTTACTTCGAATTGAAGACATTGAAATTATAAAAGATGTACGTAAACTTGATGCAAAATTGTTGTTGTATCAACGTAAGCTATTGGTGATATGATCTTCATCAATTCAATGAAAAGTGTTGATGAAGGGATTCATAAATTTGAAGATGAATTTTCTTTCAGTGTGGCTAGTGAAAGGTCGCCTTGACAAATTATCCATCTCGTCAGAGTTGTACACTAGAGTGGGTCGGTCCCAGTATTAAACAAAATAAGTTGCACTTGTCAGTCCCTGGATTTGAAGATTAGGCAACAACTATTCTGGGACATAAGAAAAAATTTGTTTACGCGCACTCTAAAAACGGCCCATTTAGTTTTTTCTGCGCTGTGACGTCATTTGAAGTCCGATCGAGAAAAAAAAATACACGGTTGTTTTTGGTTTTACAAAGGCTACATTTCCTCCCACTACCATTATTTTAAATGGTTGGGATAAACCTACACCTATGAATAAAAAATATTAAAAGTAATCTATTTTCAACGTTTCGAGGAGTTCCTTTTAAGGAATTTTTGGAAAAATATTAATTTCCGCGTAATAGCTGCGTAAAGCTGCGCGTTGTGGTCACAGGTGGTGGGGAAGAGTAAAAAACCACAACAAGCCCCACAACTACCCCGGAGTTGCCCCTAGTGGTGTACAATTTATGACCGACTCTTATTAATTTTTTCCTCCTAGCATTATTCTTAAACATACATACCACATATCTTTACCCCCTTAGGAGGCTCCCATACAAAAATCAAAATGTTTTAAAATTTGGACCCACCACTCTAACTGCTCCAAGGGTGCCCCTAAAGGAGTTGAATATATAATCGATCCCATAACTAGCCTCTATCTTCAACCCATAAGGTCGGAACCTCAAACATTTTTTTTTTATTTTTTACATTTTTTTTTATAAAATCACTTTCTGCAGCTCCTACGGTGCCTCATAGAGGTAAAAAAACCAGTAACAAAGTTTTAGACGGCAAACCGACTTACATATTCCCTCACTTACTTACTTACTTAATTTCCCTTTGCACCCCATATGGAATAGCTTCTCGCGTTGTTGTGAATTAACACGCTTTCTATTTTTAGATTCACAACTAACGGCACCTACTTGTTTATCGACGAATGCGAACGTAACTGTTTAAGAAGCTCTTACTAGACACGACGATTGAATCGACGCTTAATACTGCGAAGTTGCTGTTAACAACATTCGAGGGGAGCCGACAATGAAAGAAAATTTTCTTTATTTTTTTCTTTTAAGATGACTGGAGCCAGGTTTGAACCTGCGATCTCCCGCATGGTAGTCGCGTGTTCTAACCACTATGCCACGGCCGGTCCCTATACATACCTACATATATCCTCATCCTCAGTAAAATATAAGATTTTCCAGTATATTGATATTATTACTCGATCTCTACAGTGGGCGGAGTGGTACATTTGTATAGAAGGTACCAGAAGAGGAGTGGCTCGATTACCAATTTATTATCCAAAACTTTATCTTGATTTAGCTATACTAAATACAGAATATAGGCACGATCGCTTTGGGCATATTGATATTATTACTCGATTCCTAAAGTGGGCGGAATGGTAAATTTGTATGGAAGGTACCAAAAGGGGCGTGGCTGGAATTCAAATTTCTCCTCCAAAAGTTTATCCTGTTATAACTTAACAAAATACAGAATTTGGGCACGATCGTGTCGGGTGTATTGATATTTTTCTCGATCTGAATAGTATGTGGAGTGGTACATTTGCATGGAAGGTACCAGAAGGGGCGCGGCTAAACTTTCAGTTTTATCTCCAAAGCTTTATCCTGCTATAGTTTTACTAAATCCGAAATTTGAGCAAAGTCGTGTTGGATTTGATAGTATTACTTAATTTCTAAAGTGAGCGGAATGGTACATTTGTGTGGGAGGTACTAGAAGGGGCATGGTCATGTAGCCCATTTTCAATACCGTAAGTAGTTTTGGGGAAATATTATCCTATGCAAAGTTTTAAAACAATTGGTTTCGTCTTTCGAAGGTTATCGTGCGTACCAGCAGGACAGACAGACGTAAAGACGGACATGGCTCAAACGACTTAAAAAGTCATGAATCGAATTTGGTTCAAAGAAACTTTAGACCCTATGTTTCTTTGAAACAAATTCGATTCATGACTTTTTAAGTCGTTTGAGCCATGTCCGTCTTTCCGTCTGTCTGTCTGTCTGTCTGTCCTGCTTTAAAAAGACTGTATCTTTTGAACCGTTACATGTACGAAGTCGAGATTTAATACCTATATCGGTCGTATAAGAATAAATACTTTGTTTGTCGAAAGTGGGCGGTGCCACCTATGTGTGATACTGTCCAAAGGGCCTATATCATAGGCTACATGAAAACATAATTAGACAAAGGGGCGTAGCACCGCCCACACAAACCGAAATTTCAATCGGTCTTATCTCAAGAGCCATTCGAGGTATGAAGATAAGATTTGCTACATATGTTACTGATATAAAAAGGATTATGTCTTGCTGGAAAATGGGCGGTGCCACGCCCCTTTTGAAAATAGCGTTATCTGGGCGAAATTAATGAACCGATTGCAATGAAATTTTCACTGTGTAGGACTATCCCTAGGGTCTCTTTTATAGGCTACATGAAAACATACTTAGATAAAGGGGCGTGGCACCGCCCACACAAACAAAAATTTCAATCGGTCATATTTCGCGAGCCATTAAAGGTATGAAGATGAGATTCGCTACATATGTAAAGGGTACATAGGGGATTACGTGTCGCTGAGAAATTGGTATTGCCACGCCCTTTTTATGGGTTAAAAACTACCAATAAGGGATAAAAGTTGTATCATCACCTAAACCAATCGGCTAATGGTGCAATCGCAAAAATTGATATGGAAATGCTTTATATCAAATTGGATTGAAGTATTTTTTTTAAATCCGATGTTTCTGGGTAAAACAAAATAAAAGGAATAAAAATGATAATATCGCCCAGACCAAACGGCTAATGATGTAATCATGATAAGTTATATAGGCTTGCTCCCTATGGAATTGGAACGAAGTAAGGATGGTTTTCGAAATTCTTGCCTTTTAGGGGAAAAAGGACTGAAAAGGGATAGAACTGGTAATAAACGTCTAAAGGTATAGTCTCAAAAATTTAAATGAATATTTTAGTTGTGCGATGTGAAGTTATTCTTCAAAATTCATTCTTTAGTTGTAAAAATACCGAAAAATTGATAAAACTGGTACTATCGCCCAGTCCAAATGCCTAAAGGTAGAGCTACGAAAATGTATATAGAATTGCTCCCTATCGAATTAGCGAACAGCCATATGCGATGGTTAGAAATTCGAACATTTAGGGGTAAAAAGGCCGAATAGGAATAAAACTGGTATCATCCCCCAGACCAAAGAGCTAAAGCTATAAACGTACATGGGCATGCTTCCTATAGGATTAGAAGGGATAACAGTCCATTTGAGTTGTGCGATACGAATGTATCTTTTGAAATTCGTACTTTTAGGGATAAAAAGGGACTAAGTGGTACAAGCTCTAAGACCAATGAGATAAACCTACAGTCACATAAATGGGTAGTCTTATAAAGCGTTTGATTTTGACTGTATTGCTAAAATTCATAAGAATGTAAGTACGGGCGAAGCAAAGCGAGCCGGGAAAGCTAGTATATATATATAATGAATAATCGAACCCTACCAATTTTTCCCTCCTAAAATTTTTCCAAGGGGACTTCTATAATAAAAAATCATTTTTTTACAAAAGTTACTCTTACCGCTCTAACTGCCCCAAGGGTGCCCCTAGAGGAGTTAAATGTATGACCGACCCCAAATATTTTTGCGACCCTAACAGTTTTCACGAAACATCTACCTTTTATCATCAATAGGGTGGGGCGATTAGTATGGAAGGAAAATAATCTTAATTGGCGCTTCGCGTTTCTGATTCTTGGTATTGTACTGAGCAAAAAAGTCCACTAGACCACATTTTGACGAAGTTTTTTCTCAAACTTTATTTTTTTGGAAAATTTGCACATTTTCTTGGGCTAATATTTCGTAAACTTTTTAAAATTTAAACTTATTTTCAAAAGTAAGGTTATAGCTATTGTGACGGCTACAATTTCTCTGAACAAATTACTTAGAAAAAACTTCATTTTCATGGTCGAATAGTTTACGAAATATGAGCCCAAGAAAATGTGCAAATTTTCCAGAAAATAAAGTTTGAGAAAAAACTTCATGTCAAAATGTGGAAGCTTGATTTTCACCGTAGTCGTATGGTCTAGTGGACTTTTTTGCTCAGTACAATCCCAAGAATCAGAAACATGAAGCGCCCATTAAGATGTTCAAATCGCCCACCCTAATCTTCAACTCTTTAGGTGGTTCCCATACAATTTTTCGTATTTCATATAACTTTTTAAGGAAATCAGCTCCTGCCGCTCATAGAGGGGTAAACTTCATTTATTTTCCTTCACACCCCATGAATGAGGTATGGGATAGCATCTCGCGTTGTGGTGAATTTACACGCTTTCTATTTTCTGATACACAACTAACTGCACCTACTTTTTTATCGACGAATGCGAACGTCACTGTTTGAGTAGCTTTTACTAGACATGCCGATTGATTCGACACAACATATACTGCGAAGTTGCTGTCGACAACATCGAGAAGTCCGGCAAAGAAATGTAAATGACTGGAGGCGGAAGTCGAACCCAGGAACAAAAATCAAAATGGATTTTCTGAGGTTATTGAAGATATATAATTTTGCGAAAAATAGGACCTAAGATATATATGTAAAACTATGATTTCAATTTGGTCATTTGTATGGGAGATACCAGAAGGGGATGGGGTTATACTGCCCATTTACAATCACAGTACTTCGTTTTGGAAAATATTAATACTGATAAGTTTTCATAAGGAGCAGTAAGAGTATACTCTAGTTATCCTGCCCACCAGCCAACCAGACAGACGGATATGGCTCAATCGTCCTAAAAAGTCCTGAAACGAATTTGGTCTCAAAATACTTGGGATCTGACACGTCTCCTTTAATGGAAATGTAATGTATGAATGTAGAAATATATCTTAACTATATACAACAAATACTTACCCGATCGGAGCACCTATCGCTCAGCTGACACAGTGTTATGAAGTTAATTATTAGCGGCATAACGAATAGCGAAGATTGAAAAAGTTGTATCACATCGAAAGAGTTCAGGGCCATAGCCCTTATTTCAATATAACATAAGTGTGTAAAGTCCCAAATACATAAAAAATTGGTCAGAAAAAGCGGAAATCCGTAAAATGATGAATGTAACTGGGATAGATGGAAGATTTTATCGTAGATATGCCTCATTACCACAATGCGATGATGCTGCGGAAATAGATGACATGTGAAGGCAGTAGATATGTCTCTATAAGGATTTTCACTCGAATCATTTTGAGGAATCTCTTCAGAACTCCACGAAAATTCATTCATCTCATCCACAATACGCCATTCATTCATTGGTTGCTCTTTCTCAATTGTGTACAAATCCATTTGAATACATTTCTCCAACATCTTTAGTTTCTGTTCAATTTCTAAGATTTGTAGAGTAGACTGCAAGTAAACACCTCGAATAGTTTGCATAGGAAATAAATAACTGATGATATACAAAACGACACCCAGACCAAAGTAGTACAAGCAACAGCCGATTATAAAGGAGGACCAAGATATTTCAAAGAGCCAATAATAACGATAGAACAGACCATACATGCAACGTTCCTCGTCCGGCGTTGGCTGATAGTGGAGACTTAGTTGGAAGTCATCTTGAATACTCTGCAATAGTTGTGCAATTTCCCTCTCTTTGTTTCTCCACCATATGGTCCTTAGAGAGACAAATGGCGGTATAACATTGTAGGCGTTATATGAGACCAACATTAGGTAAGACAGTATGTCACCATGTTCCTCTAGTTCAATCCAGTCCATTTTATGTAAGGATGTGTATACATTACGCAGTTCTATGGCCATTAGAGCGCAGATATAAATTATCAGAAACGTCTCGATGTATTTGTGTTGGGAGCAGCAGGAGAGACCGAAAAATCGCAAATAATATCCGTAAATTCGTTTCGAAATTCTACTATGCATTTTTGCATAAGCTTTCGATTTTATAGATACCCGAATTTGCCTTCCGAGGTTAATTAAATTTCTATTTAGCTGCCTCTTGTGAAATGAAAGTGTAAAGTTAGAGTATTATAGTTGCGCTGCAGCAAAGTGAGCAGAACACATTATCGTAATTGCTGACTGACTGTCACATTGTTGTTCTCTTACAATGTTAGGGAGACTCAACCACTTAGGGTTGTAAGTTTGATATCACTGACAATTAATTTGTAATAGGGTATACAATTATAAATGTGCACGTGTGGTGTTTGTTGTTGGAAACTTTGTTTGTTTTATATAATACTTATTGACAGTAGTATTTTACATTACAAAACAAGGATATTCTTCAATTTCTCTTTAAAGGCCCCCAGTAGCTTCCACAATAACTAGACATCCAAAAAGTTCAAAAATATTACAGTTTTAAGTATATAAATTATTATCGATATACGATGATCAGTACACAAGTTACAAAATTACACAGTACATGGGACTCAATTCTGACAACTGCAGGTGAAAATAGCCCCTAAAAGAAGAAGTTCTGCATCATTCTTTTTGTCAAGTTACATGCCATAATAATATAATATCGATTTGAAGTTAGTAAGTATTGTATAGGGGAATTTGACGGGTTTATGATCTTTTGTTTGACATATGGCGTATGATTATCATCAGTAATATTCCACGTAAATCATACGCGACGAAGGGCAACAGTTTTATTGTAACTGCTACAAAATAAACCCAGTTCAAAATTATTTGATGATTGGAAAAGTGAAACTGTTGCTTATATAGGGAAACTTTATATGAACAGATTAAAGGAATTGTAATTCTTAATTTTTTTTTTAATTTGTTTCAGCTATATCGGACTAGTGGTTCTCGAGTTATGTCAAACAAATGAGCCTAAAACGTGGCAAATTCCTCTATACGATATTTACTAACCTCAAATCGATATTAAATTATTATGGCATGTAACTTGACAAAACGAATGTGCAAAGCTTCTTCTTTTTGGGGCTACTTTCACCTGCAGTTCTCAGAATTGAGTTTCATATCAATGAGCCGAAAAATGTTGTACTGTGTATTACAAGATAATCTAACTAACCAAATTTAAATATTTTGCAGTTTCTGTTCGAAAATTCGAAAATCAATTTGTATGGGAGGTATCAGAAATATTCAGCCAATATACTTACTTAATTTCCCTTTACACCCCATGAGTGAGGTATGGGATAGATTTTAGCGTTGTTGTGAATTAACACGCTTTCTATTTTTAGATTCACAACTAACGGCAACTACTTGTTTATCGACTAATGCGAACGTCGCTGTTTGAGAAACTTTTCCTAGACATGCCGACTGACTCGACACTTATACTGCGAAGTTGCTGACGACAACATCGAGGGCGCCCGGCAATGAAAGAAAAATCAATTTTTTTTTTAGATGACTGAAGTCAGGAGTTGAACCTGCGATCTCCCGCATGGTAGTCGCGTGTTGAAGCTAAATTAGTCATTTGTATGGAAGGCACTATAGGGGATGTGGAAAAAGGTTTTCTGGTGTTTTACCTGAATTTTTAAGGTTTTTAAATTGAAAAATTTTAAATATCTTGCAGCTTCTCTTTTAAAGATTAAATTTTTCAAAAATAGGGAATTTTGCATGGTAGGTACAAAAAGGGGTGGTGGTGCCATTTACAATAACATACCTTCATTTTGAAAACTATTAACGGCAGTAAATTTCCATAAGGATCAGTAATGGTTTACTCGAGTTATCGTACCTACCAGTCATCTAGCAGGCAGAAGGACAAGGCTTAATCGTCTAAAAAAGTCCTGAAATTAACTACCAGTCATCCAGCCAATCACACAGCCAGACAGACGGGCATGGCTTAATCGTCTTAAAAAGTCCTGAAACGAATTCGTTGTCCAGGTGCCACCACGTGGAGGTTGTGAGTCGAAAAGTTGGGAAAACCGATTAACATATACCCTCACCCTCAGTAAAACAAAAAATCTTCTAGTATATTGATATTATTACTGGATTTCTAAAGTGGGCGGTGTGGCACATTTGTATGTGAGTTACCAGAAGGGGCGTGACTAGACTCAGTTTTTTGCTCCAAAACTTTATCCTGTTATAGCCTAAAAACTACAGAGTTTGGGCACGATCGCGTCAGATGTATTGATGTTATTACTCGATTTTAAAAGTGGGCGGGGTGGTACATTCGTATGGAAGGTATCAGAAGGGGCGTGGCTGCCCGATTTTTTCTCCAAAACTTTATTCTGCTTTAGCATTACTAAATACAGAATTTGGGCACGATCGCGTTGGGTGTATTAATAATATTAATCGATATATAAAGTGGGCGGTATTAGTTGGGTATTGGAGGAGTGGCTAGACTTTCTTTTTTTCCTCCAAAACTTTATCCTTCTATAGCTTTACTAAATATAGAATTTGGACATGATCGCGTTGGGTATTTTGATATTATTACTCGATTTCTAAAGTGGTCGGATTGGTAAATTTGTAAGGGAGGTACCAGAAGGGGCGTGGCTTCACTTCCAATTTTTTCTCCAAAACTTTACCCTCATTTAGTTTAACTAAATACAGAATTTGGGCACAATCAAATTGGGTATTTTAATATAATTACTCGATTTCTAATGGTACATTTGTATGGGAGGCACCAGAAGGGGCGTGGCCATTAAGCCGGGTCGAAAAAAAAAGTTGTCAATGTTACCGCCTTATATGAAAAATTAAGTAAAAACAATTTCGGGGGAGCGAAAATTTTTTTTCTGTTGTCGCGGCAAAAACGCCGGATTCGGGGTTTTTACCAGAACATAGTTACTTGTATACCGATTGTCAAGATCTATGCATCGTTGAAAAGGTATTAGCCACAGCTTTGTTAGTTTGTTAAAGACTTTTAACTACGACGCCATCTTCCAGCGGTTCTCATCATTGTATTCTTAAAAACCCCCCTAAGCATATAATTTTTTGATGTAGATTTGAAGGCCTTGAAAAACTATTAACGATTTTAGAAAAAACCGTTAACTTTTATTCATAAACAAAAAAGTTATATTGATTTAAAAAGTCAGTACATGTGATAATGCGAAATATACATTTGTTTATTTTTATTACATTCCTTTGTTATAAAACGTGTTCAATTGAAAAATAAATAAAGTTCAAACAAATAAAAATCAATATTCTAAAATACCAAATAATCGGAATACTATCTAACTGAAGAACTTCCAAAGATTTTTTTAGCGACCAGTGTAAATTAAGTATGATGACGCTTAATGCCATATCGGATCATGAGGAAATCTTAGGTTGAGCAAATAAAACTTTTTATACAAATCTACTTCGAACTATCATATGTACTAAAATGTTTAATTAATATAACTTTTTAGTTTATGAAGAAAATGTAACGTTTATTTCGCAATTATTTTATAGTTTCTACAGGGCTTCAAATCTGCATCAGAAAATTTTATGATTAGGGGGGTTTTAAGGATACAATGTTGAGAACCACTGGAATATGACGTTATAGTTTTAAGTAACTATATTAATAACAAAGCTCTTGTTAATCCATCTTCAACGATATATAAAACTTAAGAATCGGACAGCGAATAACAAAGTTATGGACAAAACGTCAAAACCGGCGTTTTTGCCACGCCCACAAAAATACAAATTTTGCACCTCCGAATTTGTTTTTATAAGACTGTTCATATAAGGCGGTAACATTCATATATTTTTTTTTCTCCATATAGATCGACCCGGCTTAGTGGCCATGTAACCCATTTTCAATGCCATAAGTAGTTTTGGGGAAAATATTAACTTGTGCACTTGTCAAACGACTTAAAAAGTCATGAATCGAATTTGCTTCAAAAAAACTTAGGGTTTAAAGTGACTCCATCTATGTTTTACACTTTGGGGTCGTATCAAATGATATATACCCTCCTACGCGTAGGGTGAGGGTATAAAAAAACTGACGGTCAAACTCAAAATCAGTTTTGTTAGTAATATGTTTTTATCACAACGATATTCTCATAATGCCAGGCAGTCTGCATCGCTAGTTATTTAGTATAATTTTAAGTCTCTGAAAAAACTTGACATAACTCACCACTGGTTGTAGAATCATAAAAGTTTCGCCTGGCGAATTCAATTAAAAATATTTTCATTTTATTACCCGCCCTTAAAATACATATTGAATCAAAAACATCATTAAGTGGGCCACCGTTCTAAACTTTGCTCTCGATTTTCGTGTTTTTTTGCCCCCACTGTAAAGCATTTTGAATTATTTGTATTCGAACATTAATTGACTGTACAAAGCAATTAGAGCGTCCCTTTTGTATGAATTCCGGCTGGTACGTAATTGATGCCTTTTGTGTTTTTTTTCTTCTTTTCCAAATTTATAGTTCTATTATTTGATTATAGCCATTGTTAAGTAAATGCAATTTGCAAAATTTATTTTGCATTCACAGAACGTTACATTCACAAGGTTGTAACACGAATACGGACGGAGTAATCTACGGTCAATGAATAGAAATGTTTAACGAATATTATTGCATGGGAAAGAAATTCGATGGAATGAGCGACGGTCAAATATTCTTGTGTAGCAGTAATGTTTTACTACTAAATTGTACTATTAAATCACAAAAGATTAAACAATTTAAATTATATGCCGCTCTTGTACAAATTTTCAGAGCAATGACTTTGTGATGTTGGATATTTTAATAAGGAGATTTTTACGTCATACTAATTTCACATATATCTAGTCATGATATCTCATTTATAACTGATGTATAGGGCACGACACTACCACACTCGATGTTTACCAGGTGGCAATGCATCCATCCACAAACTGTTGTTGGTTCGCACTATTTCGCAAAAGTCTTTAAAGAGGCTATCATGGAGATGTGGCGAGCGCCACAGATTTATGGGAACCAATTTAATTTGCGTCAAATTGAACCATAAGGATTTGATATGTTTCCAGCAGAACCGCGATAAGTTTAAAACAGTAGGCGCCGCGTTCAACATTGGGCATGAACGATTTGAGGGCATGGCTATTGCCTTAAACTTTATTTCATTTTGAGATTGTTTTTGCAATAAACTACAAAATACACCAATACCTCAATATACGGACTACATACGATCCCAAAATGTTGGCCGTAAAGCGAAACGCCGCAAAGCGAGGTAATAAATTCCATACCTCCTTATATTCACATACGTACCTACTTATACCTACATACCTACTTATTATTACTGAAGAACGGAAAAATTTGCAAGAAAACTACGTCTACTTACGATCAGCACAAACAGGAGACTGCTGCATCAACACTCGCTGCGCTTGTGAGTGAATGCTTTTGTTAGTCTCTCACTCTTCGTAAAAAAAACGGTGAATCCCCTATTTGCTTTTAGCCGAGGTAATGTGCGCCGTAAAGAGAAGGTGTTCCAGAATTGAAAAAGGCCGTTATAGCGAAATGTCGTAAAAAGAGGGGCCGTATAAAGAGGTTTAAGTGTATTGGTATAAATTATCGTACAAAAAATGTTGTCTATTAAAACGTAAAATGTTTCTGTACATTGAGAACGATCTCTCGACATCCACAGGAGTAATTGAAGCGAATTTCAGAGACAGTATTTTCTTTACATCGTATTTTGATATTAATGTTGGCGTAGATCCACACAATTCTTCACGAAAACTTTTCACTACTTCCAAGCCAAAGTTTTTTGATATAATTTGATTACATTTTTTTTACTATTAAATTAACTTCGGAATCCGTTAGATTATCAATCAATTTAAAAGTGTCTACAATTACCAGAACTTGTTCAATAAGCGTAAGACCTGATGTTTGCAAATTTTTAATATGTTTTGCAATAAAACCGTAAGTTGAAGCAATATAAATTAAGTCAGATCTAGTTTGGGGGTATGTCAAGACATCCTTTGCAGTTTTAATGGATTGTGCATCCTCATCGTTTAATGCATTTAGGGCCTTTAAAATGTCTTCATAATTGTTGGCATAGTAGTTAACTGCTTCAAGCCATTCGAAGAACTGTTTCGAAGGGCACTTGGTAGTCCGTGTATTCATCAAATAGAGTTCTTATATTTTGATTTCTCATTTTCTAAAGTGGAATGTCAGCAGACACAAAAGCTAGGCACAGTTTTTCCTGAAAATCATGTTCTTTTGAGAGTCTGCCGGAACATTCTGGCAAAAATAATTGTTTAGTCGGCTTATTTTCACTTTCACTGACTTAGTTGAATATGTTTTCACCTTTCCAGGGTCGAAATCGGTGGTGGTTGAAAATCACTTCTTTTTTATGTTTTGTTGACTTATTGAATAAGAACGCGCGCGAAAAACTGGATTTATAAACGTTAAACATTTCACAAAGACTTCCTTGTTTTTACGAACAAAAACTTAATGTGAAAAAGATAAAAAAAAGGGAAGGAAAAGATAAAAAGGGATATTTTTTTAAAAAATATGGCCTACAAAATATAAAATATGCTTAAAAAGCGAGGTTTTTATTAAAAATATGCTCCTAATTCCAAAATTTGCCGAAATATAACTTTATGGGTAAAATATGCCAAAATATGCTCTAACAAATAGGTCTCAAAACACTTGTAGGACCATGAAACATGAAAATACATTACCCATTTGTTAATATCTCGTTGTAATAAAACATGCTGTAGCATATTTCCGGTTGCCCTGGTAATAAATGATAAGATTAAATGGTACACACAAGTGTCATGCGTCTGGGTTTAGTTTAGATTTGATCCCACATTGTTTGGGATAAGTGTGATAAACATTGGGCTCACACAGAGACCTTGTTGGTGATCTCGTCCCTTCTTGAACTGCTTATTAGGTTTTATTGCGATCGGTTCAACTAACCGAAGCAGTGTATAAGAGTGCGGCTACGGTATGCGTGTGTGCATTAGTGATAAGGAAGGGAAGAGTGATAGGGTCTTTATTTTTAAGTGGGATGTTCTGATGTGTATGCATGTGTGCAGTTTAGATTAGTGTTTAGATTAAGTATTTAGTTTTAGTTCAAGTCTTTTTTAATAAATTCAGTTCGGAATATTCCTCATCAAGGTCGGTCGTGTGTTTTAATTCCGTTCCGGTACTACTTAGTCCTTCGAGTGAAGGTATTCGCTGGCGGTTGTGACTATTTGGTCCTTCGAAAAAGAATCGGCGATGGTTTACAGTCCATTGAGTGAAGAGCGATATTAAGGAGTATGAAAATTTCCTCATCGTGGTTGGTCGTGTATTTTAATTTCCGTTGCGGTATCTAGCTACCTTTTGCAGAGGTTACGTAAATTATCCATCAAGTTCGAGTCGATTTGATTCCACCACACTTGTCATGTGGAGGTTTTAGAGGTCGCAGGTCTATGTGAAAACACAGCAATTGACAGTCTACATTACCCAGGCCATCGCTCAAATCCAGAGTAAGTTTTGGCTCGCTCTTTTCGGCTCTCTTTTCTCTCAGGAGCCAAGTACATAAAAAGTACTTTTCGAACAAAAAAGTACTCAGGTACAAAAAAAGTACTTTGTGGCGAAAAGTACATTAAAAGTACTTTTTGGTACAAAAGAGTACTCTGGTACAAAAAAAAAATACTTTGTGCCGAAAAGTACATTAAAAGTACTTTTCGTACAAAAAAGTACTCTGGTACAAAAAAAAGTACTTTGTGCCGAAAAGTACATTAAAAGTACTTTTTGGTACAAAAGAGTACTCTGGTATAACAAAATTACTTTGTGCCGAAAAGTACATTAAAAGTACTTATCGTACAAAAAAAGTACTCTGGTACAAAAAAAGTACTTTGTGCCAAAAAGTACATTAAAAGTACTTTTCGTACAAAAAAGTACTCTGATACAACAAAAGTACTTTGTGCAACTGAAAATTTTTTTTGTGTCAATGAAAGTTCTTTTTGGCATAAAAAAGTATTTGTGGTATATAACCAGGGCCAACAAAAGTATGCATTGCATACTTGCATATGTAAATGCATATTGCAGCCCTGCCGGCATGTTTTGGGGGTTTATGCATATAAAAGCATATTTAGGAGTTTTCAGGGTTTTTTGTAATGTTTTTTTTTACTTTTCATATAAATTTTGGGATTATAGACAACACCTGTTTATTTCATTAAGATTGTTAAATCTATATATATAAAAATGGTGGCAAAAATGTATAGTAATTCATCAATTAAGAACGGCTGGACCGATTTCAGTTGTTCGTAAATGCCAGGAGAAGGTTTATGTAAAAGAATATTTTGGGAAAATCCACCGGAAAATCCGGAAAATTTGAAAAACCGAAAATTGCTTTTTTGTATGGAATTTTGTGTGCAATTGTTACGAATGATTTTTTGAATGGAAAAATAAAAAAATTTTGTTGGAAAATTCGGAAAAATTCTAAAAAATTTCATACTATTTTTCGACGAATTTTTGCGTTTTGCCGCATGATTTGATAGTTTTGAAGGATGTAACTTGCGAAAAATTTCGGATAATTATTCCGAAATGACTTTCCGAATGGAAAAATAGAAAAATTCTCGGTGGAAAACTCGGAAAATTCCAGAAAAACTCGAAAAATTTTGATTTTTTCGGAAACATTTTGCATCGCGAATTGAGTTTTTGTATAACATTTTGTATGCAATTGTTCCGTTGTGGCTTTTCGATTGGAAAAATAGAAAATTTTCGTCGGAAAATTATGGAAAAATTTTATTTTTTTTCGACGAATTTACTGTGTTTTGATAATTTTGAATGACGTAAATGTGAAAAATAACCGAAATAACTTTTCGAATGGAAAAATAGAAAAATTCTTGGTTGAAAAATCGGAAAATTCCGGAAAAAACTCGAATATTTTGGATTTTTTCGAACGAAATTTTTCATTGTATCGCTTGATTTGATGATTTTAGAGACGTAAAGGTTGAAAATTCGTTGTGATGCTTGGAAAAATTCGGTTTATTGTGAAATCTATATCTATATCTATAAAAAGGGTGTGAAAAGTGTATAGTAATTCATCAAGAGAGAACGGCTAGCCCAATTTGCTCATTTTTTTTCAATTGTTCGTAATTAGTATGAGGTTCTTATGCAAGAAAATATTGGGAAAATCCTTAGGAAAATTGGAAAAATCGCAAATTGGTTTTTTTATGGAAATTTGTGTGAAATTGTTACGGAATGGCCTTTCGAATAGAAAATTCTTAAGGAAAAACTCGGAAAATTCCGGAAAAACGCAAAAAATTTTGAACGATGTTTAGGTGGAAAATTTCGGTTAAATGTTGGTTGGTATCGAGATAAATAATATTTAGATAAGACATATACTGATATTCTATGCAATATTTATTAATTTGATCATATTTTGAAAAAATGAGTTTACGTGTGAAAAATTAAGTTATCCAATAGGATTGCGGGCATGTATTCCGTAACGACTTTGTAGTTTTTTAGGGAGAGTTATTTGCTTGGCTAATGCCTTTTATTAGAATATCAAACCGTAAATGACATAAACATCATGCAATAATTAATCAGACTATACACAGTTCATCCACGCAAGGGTACCTTAACTATCCCTTCAATTCGCTACGTACTGTGGATGGTGTTCAGTGTGTCGCATTTCTGGAGGCTTGGCAAAATTTAAATTTCCTCGAAAGCGGACTCAATACTCGCCGAGGCGACCGTTTCTGCGTCAGCTATTAAAATTCGTACATTGTTTGCGATCACGTCGAGTTCGACGGATGACATGTGCGTGCTCATGTGCGACAATCAGTTATGGACATTAGGAACGCCAGCAACGGGAACGGGAGCAAAACTATAATCTAGATGAGCTGACCGGAAGAGTTCGAACAAATGTGCCGCTGTTAAATGCCGAGTACAAGAACGTGTACGATTCACGGTAAAACGAAAGGCATTTACATTCTCTATGCTCCGGTTGGGACAGCCAAGACATTTTTTTGTTGATTCCGGCAACAATTCGGTCAAGATCTCAAATAACGTTAGCCGGTGCATCGTCTGGCATAGCTGCTACATTGTTGGAAGGCAGTCCAACTGCAAATTCTGCTTTGAAACTGTTGATGAATCATATCACGGATGAAAAGCCAAAGTACACAATGACCGAGAATTTCGCAACAGCGAATCAGATGCGGGAATGCCAAACCAACATTTCGGGTGAATGCGCGATAACGAATAAACGAGCTTTGGAAGTAGTTGACCGAACTATAAAGGATTTACGAGGGGATTTAACACGATTTGGTGGGACTTGACTTTACTCACAATGTCTAATGCTGCTGATTTACTTAAACCATGCTTGAAAACGTCGTCAATGCCAAGAAGTTGTAATTGACCAAAAAATTAGGGGCTCATTTCAGAACCTCCCATCTTCTGCTGAATTCTCGAAACAACTGCTGGCGCTTCGCGATGGCCAAATTCGTGTTGATGTTTCGACTGGATTGATATCGTTCCCTGCAAATTTTTGCGAGTTCACATCATTGGAAAAACAACTCATGACACTGCACAAAATTATACAAATCTCGATTGGATTAATTTACGGGCAGTATGTTACTAGCAGCGAAGAATGAAGGCATCGATAGCTAGAATTTCAATTTAGAAAGTTAAATCGCTGGGGAACTGCATTTGTATAAATCTGTTTACAGCGTGACTGACGAGGATGAAGCGACCAACAATTCGACTGAATTTATCAACCCGCATAATTTACAGATAAAGGTGGAATCGATCATAATCATGTTGCGGAATTTGAATCAACCGAAATTGTGCAACAGTACGCAGTTGTCTGTCAAGAATCTGATAAACAATGTGATTGAACCGACGACCATCAAGAACAAATTCAAAGAAGTGGAAGTCCTTATCTTACGAATCAGATAATTCCAACTGATCATCTATTCCAATGACAATCAATAAATCGCAAGGCCAATCGTTGGAAGTATGTGGGATTTTACGTTTAGGAGAACCGCCTTCGTTGTTTGTTTTTGCGGCGGAAAACTTATCGAAAAACATCTACTGAGTTTATTTAAAGGTACTAAATTATAGCGAGACGAAGTTCGCCGGGTCCGCTAGTAATCTATATAATTTTTGGCAACGGGGAACGCCTATCTCTGGTTAAAAAATAATTATTTATAAATCAATATCTTCTAACAAGGTTGTATTTTTTAAGGTATGTTTTTCCTGTACTAACTAATCGTAATAATATTTTTATGTTTGTACTAAGTATCCAGTCCGCCGTCAATAATTTCAATATGCTCTACCTAACTTTGCGTTGCCACCAGTTCTATCCATTACTCGTTGTCAATAGTGTAAGAGAGAGTAGGCTGAAGCAATGCGTACTTCCAAAGAGAAAAAGTCAATTATGTTAGCGTTTTACTTTTCAAATATGACAAAACAGATAGCATTGCGAAAACAACTAGTAATATTGAAACAATAAGCGGTGGGAAATTATACTAAAACTTGGACCTTCTAACTCCCTCGGAAACATATGTTCCCATATAAATGTGAAAAAAATTCCCGTTTTTTTTCACATAAAAATATTAATCTTTATTAATCAATATTTCTATCGCGGAAATCATGAATATGTGACAAAAATTCAAGTGAAGGCGTATACATAATATTTATTTATTTATTTTAAATATGTATACAAAACTGTTAGTCAAAAAACTACATGTAATATTTTTAACACTAGAGTAATTATTCAATTAATCAATTCGGAATCTTAAAAATGTAATGTAAAAAATAACTTCATTTAATTTTCTACTATTTGTGATGAATACTTATTAAAAATTAAATGTATTCAGTAAATTAAATTAACTACGAGTCAAAATTTTTTGTGCATTCTTTATCAGTTTTAAAGGCATTCTTTAGAGTTTTTCGTGCTTATCTAATGTGCATATTTTTAGTTTTTCCGGGCATATTTGTGTTGGCCCTGTATATAACTTTGGTACTTTGCTCGCTGGCTCGAGAGCCAGCTCTTTTTGGGCTCCTGGCTCGCGAGCCGAGAGCTCGTTTGAAATTTGCGGCTCCTAGCTCGCGAGCTATGAGCCAATTGTTTAGGAAAAGAGCGGCTATGATTAAACCATATATCCATAATATTAAAACGATGTGCGTATGATTAATATAAAATCTGTATTAAATTAATATTACTCTTACGGTGTACATTAGAGTGGGTCAATATGTATAGAGTATAAAAAGGCACCAAACGGTTATCAAAATCATAATCTACGATGAATTCTAAGAAAATTTGCTCAATGGGTCTAAAATCAATATCGAGGCCCCGAGAAACTTTTTTCGTATTGGCAAATAATCCACAATAAGGCCCACAACTGTCCCTTAATCGACCCTATAGAGTTCAAATGTATGAACGACTCCAGTCATTTCTTACTCCTAACATAATACTCGTAAATATTGGGGGCTGGTCATACATTTGACTTCTCTAGGGACGACTCCGGGGCAGTTAGAGCGTTGGGAGTTAATTTTATAAAAAAAAATATTTTGTATGGGTGCCCCCTTAGGGGGTGAAGATACGGCTTTTGTATGTTTGGGAAAAATGTTAGGAGGAAAAAATGAAGTAGCATCAGTCATACATTTGAACACTCTATGAACGATTTCGGGGCAGATGTGGGCCTTGTTGTAAATTTTTCCCCAATTCGAAAAGTTTCTTGTTAAAAATCGGGTTCTCGATTTTGATTTTAGACCCATGGTTTCTTTGGCAATTTTTTTTAGAATTTATCGTAAATTACCATTTTGATAACTGCTTGGTTGAGAAAAATTAAACCCACTCTAGTGTACATACATACAATCAAATGTAGCGAGTACCATAAGCCAACTCGCTACATAGTATGTACAATAGGGTGGGTCGATAAAAAAAAGTTGTGCGGCAAAACTTTTTTTATTTGTATGAAGTGCGACCCACCTTAATGTACAATGCACTACTTGGGTGAAGGACGTTATTCAATATCATCAGCAATGACCTGTTTTCTACTTATCACAATTCTGCTGAAGAATAAAATGAGAAATCATCAATGGTTAATGGAATTCTAGCTGAAAATCTAAGCGAACAAACGTCAAGATAAGGAAAAAATATAAGACCCCCTTTGGGTCACAACACATGATTTTGGGACTCAATTCTGAGAATTGCCCGTGAAAGTAGCACCAAAAATATGAATTTCTGCATCATTCGTTTTGCCCAGTTGGCTGCATTAAAAATTTAATGGTCATACGAATAATTTTGCTCAAGGTGGATTTTTAACATTTTTCTATAAATTAACACGGTTATTTCTCGACATTGGGGTTTGGCTTTTGCAAATAAAACTTTATTCAAAATTCACTTAATCTGTTTTTATTGGAAAGAAGCATAAAATGACCTATTATTAATCATACGTAAGTCAGTCAGGGACCGGCCGTGGCATAGTGGTTAGAACACGCGACTACCATGCGGGAGATCGCAGGTTCAAACCTGGCTCCAGTCATCTTAAAAAAAAATAGTTCTTTCATTTTCGGCTCCCCTCGAATGTTGTTCACAGCAACTTCGCAGTATTAAGTGTCGATTCAATCGGTGTGTCTAGTAAGAGCTTCTCAAACAGTGACGTTCGCATTCGTCGATATACAAGTAGGCGCCGTAGTTGTGAATCTAAAAATAGAAAGCGTGTTAATTCACAACAACGCGAGAAGCTATTCCATACCTCATTCATGGGGTGCAAAGGGAAATGTTTAAGTCAGTAACATATATACGAAAATAAGTGTAAAGGTGAGTTCAGACACAAGGAATCTGTCGAAAAATTTATCTGTCGATAAGGAATTGCTATACATTCTAGTTGTCGACAACCGTTCACACACAAAATTTTCTCTCACCGCCTATGACATAAGTTGCAGTATTTCATCTATTTCATCACCACGTGCAATTCTCAGAATTGAACTGAAAAATGTTGTGCTGTGTTATACTGATCTAGTACCTTGACCCTGATTTAAAATTTCTCACCCACCATAGATTAAAAGTTGCGCTGTGTTTTTAATGTTAATTTTTTAGATACTATGCAAAAATAAAAAAAATACCTACTAAATCACAGTTATTGACTTATGAACCATGGAAATCGCCGCTTCTAAACCACTGTGCGCTGAATATTACTTACCGCATTACACTATGATGTTTCTTATGATAAACGACAAATGTTTCGTAGTCCTCTTAACATCAAGTATATTTCATATTTCTTAAATCCTCACGAGTACTTTACACACTCTCACACACACACACACGAATACATGTTGCCACGAATATTTATTGAGAATATAATCCCCCATTCTTTTTGTTCTTTTGTTTCTTTGCAGTGCTAACAGTATTAACATCAACTATTAAATACAACGAATACGTGACAGATAAAGGTGAAAATATTTCAATACCATGTATTGCTGATGGTAACATAATGTGGGTCAAAGAGAATGGCAGCAGTAATAATACCATAATACAGGTGAGGATTAAATGACATAAGATGGAAATGGGAAATATGACGATGCGATTGCATGTGCAGTACACAGAAGTGCAATTGGATATCACGAATACGAAGTTACGAATATTTCGTAGAAATTTGTCATATAATGTGGAAAAAATCGTGGTTTTTACTGGCAACTTTTAATGGATGTGATTTAAATTTTACGCAACAAAATTGTAAAAATTTTAGGACAACATTTTGATTATAAAGCAAACAAATCACATTTAGGAAAAATCACACAACTTGAAAAAAAGATCAAGGGGCATCGTAAATCAATACCAATTGCATTAGCTGAAATCGGTTAGATAACATTTAACCTGAAATATGCAAATATGCACTAAATATTGTGTTTATGCACTTAAAATATGCCCTAAAGATTTAAAAAAAGCTCTTTAAATCAGGGATTAAAAAGACTCCAAAACTCTCTGCTCAACACATTTTAAACGTCGGTAATGTGCGCAGGCGAACTCAAAACACAAGAGTTTAATGATCCAAGATGCTCCGCACACAGAGTCAACACATAACAAAACTCTTTTTTACAATTTTTTCCTGAGCACTCAAAGATGGTGTGCACACATAAACGAGCGACACTAAAAGATTGGTAGAGAAGAAGAAGAAATATAGCTGTATATGTATAAATATGTGTATGTATGTGTTTTTTTCTCCATATGAATATTCATATGTTACTCCGTGTTTGGGTATTTTCGTTTCTCAGTGCACATATGAGTTGTGTCATCTTTATCGCACACACGACGGGAGTCAGAAAAAAGAGCAACATCGTTTTCCGACACTTAGCAAGATGTGTTTGCATGTTAATATGCTCAACGGTACAGAGTTTGTGTCACATTTACCTCTCAAACACTCTCATGAAAAGAGTTTTGCATACATTTTGTGCACATTTGTGAGTTTCTTTCAAACGCTGCTTTAAATTATAAAAATATGCTCTTAAAATCAAGAAAATATGCTCTAAAAAATTTAAGTCACACAAATTGTCTTCTTCTTTATCGTCAATCAATGCAATTATTACCAGGGCAACCGGAAATATGCAAATGCATTTTTTTTTTTAGAACAAGATATTAACAAATGGATAAGGTATTTATATATTACATACTCTTACAAGTGTTTTGACACCTACATGTTAGAGCATATTTTTGTATATTTTACCCATAAAGTCATAGTTTAGCATATTTTAGTTTTAAGAGCATATTTTAAGAAAATATATACTTTTTAAGCATATTTCATATTTTTTAGAGCATATTATTTAAAAAATATACCTTTAAAACATATTTCATATTTTTCTCATTAATTTTTAGTGCCTAAAAAAACTTTTAAAAATATTGTTTTTCGCGTTCGCGCGTTCTTGTTCAACAAATAAACAAATCATAAAAAAAGTTTTTCAACAACCATGGCAAAAGCAGCAAAATTAAGGGCGCTGGAAGAAGAGTTTCTTGACATGCGAGCTGTAAGTTATTGCAGCAGATCGCAGACTTGAATCAGCATTTGGAAAGCGTTAAACTTATTCAACTAAACTTATAAACTAAATCAATTATGTGAAAATTAGCAAACTAAACAATTGGGTAATAGGCAATTGATCACAGCTGATTGCGCTGTTGTTGTCGTTATTAATTTGCCCCGATTGGAATTAATGTTAAGTGGACTATAATTGCGGGTGGTAGAGGCGACTCTTCTATAAAGCAGGAAATCTTGGCGGTTAGTTTTGTTGATTTAAATCATGATTGATTCATTTGAATTTTTCTACATTTTGAATTTTTCTAGATGTTAGGAAATTATATGATTTGAAAAGAAATACAAAAAATTATCATTAATTCCATAGTAGTTTACAAATGTTTCCAGATCATGGATTACATCCAGAACCTATAACTACACGCTTGGGCTTAAATGAGTTAATTACTATGTCCAGAATTATGAAGGCATTTTAAAGGTCCTTACTGCATAACGCTCAAAAAGAAGAACAAGATTTTGAGGGCACATTCTATAATTTTAGGAGCATATTTTTCTATTTTTAGGGGATATTTTTAGCGCATAAAAAATGCATGGGACCGGTCGCGGCATAGTGGTTAGAACACGCGTCTACCATGCGGGAGATCGCAGGTTCAAACCTGGCTCCAGTCATCTTAAAAAAAAATTGTTCTTTTATTGTCAGCTCCCCTCGAATGTTGTTGACAGCAACTTCGCAGTATTAAGTGTCGATTCAATCGGCGTGTCTAGTAAGAGCTTCTCAAACAGTGACGTTCGCATTCGTCGATAAACAAGTAGGTGCCGTTAATTGTGAATCTAAAAATAGAAAGCGTGTTAATTCACAACAACGAGAGAAGCTATCCCATACCTCATTCATGGGGTGCAAAGGGAAATGAAGTTTTATGTTTAAAACATGCATTTTAGTGCATATTTTCGGTTTCCCTGCTTATTACCTTTAAAATGCCTTCATAATTGTTGGCATAGTTATTAACTGATTCAAGATATCGTCGTTCCGAAGTTATCTTCACGTATCTCCAGAAAATTTTTTTGTGGGAAATTGGTTCTAAAGTTTCAAAACTTAATACAAAAAAAGTTGTGTGAAAAAAGTATTCCAATATTTTTGTCAGAAGTAGTGCTTGAAATTCTACATATATTAGTGTAAAAAAAACCATAGCCATGGAAACTATTTTCCGAGTTATAGCTATTTTTACATCAAATTATTTTATCACATTTTGTTGTATACGCCACTTTTTGGGAAATATTTATTTTTTTATGGCACATACGTGAAAATAACATGAAAACCCGCGTTCATATGTTCTTACACCGAAATTATCTTCACGTATATCCACTATACATTCAGTAAGTTGCAAATAGGCAATTGATCAATAACAACGTGAAACATTTGCGCATTCTGTGCAACGTGGTACTAAATTTTACCGAAATGGGTTATAAAGTCATTAGAATAGAAATATATATGTATCGTCACCTGGAATGTAAAAAAGCGAAACCCTCATTTTCTTAATTTTAGAGGAGAAGCAAAAAACTTTATAACATGAAAAGTATTACATTTTTGGACACGAATTACTCACAGATTCGCTAAAGATCAACAATATATTAAAATATTTTTGGTTTTTTTTTTTTTTAGAATTTCTGAAGTTGTTTGTGTTAGTCTTTTTTGATTGTTTATGCAATAAAACCGTTATTTTTGGACCTTTGACGGGACGTGTAGAATCACCTAGTATGCCATATTTAATCCAAAGAAGAATTTTTAATTTTTTGAATTTACGGTTTTTGCATTTCCATTGATGGTACATATGTCGAATTGTTAATTGTTTGTTTCGAAAAATTTTATTGACAACACACTGCTACAGTATGGAAAAAATTAAGGAAATTGGAGGAGTGACATGTTGTAAGTGTGATTAAGAACAACATGTATCTGTAACCCATATTTGTATAACACCCTCAAAAACCTGAATTACGGGTAAAAACCCGGTCTCCACTTCAGGGCTTATAACTCAGTCAATTTTAACCCGTGTTTAGTTGCTTTAATGGTCTGAAAATAAGAAGAGACTACTGTCTTTCAAACGATGTATATATTTAAATAAATAACTTGTCAGATATGTCTGTGTTTGCCTTGAAACCGCAAACTTGTAGGATTTGAAAGTGACGTTCTTCGAAAAAGTTCAATAATTTAACCACTGTGTAATCAATTTTATGGGCAAATATGCGTTGTACTCGTAAATGAATGCAATTTCTTAATAAAATAATAAACATTAGAGAATCCTAATAAAATATACGATAAAAACTTCTTCTAACTTAAAAAATAGTGCAAAATCCAACAAGTTTGCGGTATCAGGGCAAAAACAGACATATATGACAAGTTATCTATATAAATATATGTATTGTTGCAAAGGCCGAGTCTTTTCTTTCCAAAACCATTAAGAAATCTTACTTTGGTTAGAAATTGACTGAGTTATAAGCCTTCAAGTGAGGAAAGTAATGAAGAGTCGGTATTTTTACCCGTAGGTCAGGATTTTTGTAGTTTAGGTAACTTTGGTATACAGGTTATTGTTGTACTCGATATGACATACAACATGCACTAGTTTACGTTCTAAGTTCTCATTGACTGTAGCACGGTGTAATTAATTTTTCAAAATATGTCACATTTTTCTGGCACATACGTGAAGATAACTTATTTTTTTTTATAATTCGAAATTTTCATATATTTTTTATTGTATATCCACAACACTGGTTCATACGGCATCATAACGCAACAAATTTTTCCCAAAAGTGGATATACAACAAAACGGCTGCTCAATATCTCAGAAACTATAAGAGGTAAGGACCTGGGGATTAAACAGATCGATAGATCTAACAAATTTATCCAAGGAAATGATCTTATCTCAATTTTTTTGATTTTGTGATATACGTGAAGATAACTTCGGAACGACGATATGTTCCCATAGGTTCCTACAGGTTCTGAATGACGAATTCACCCCGAATCAAACGCTTATAAAAACCTTCCGACACCTTCTATAACCTCCCATACAAAATTACCCACGGTTTTTGTAAATTATAACTACATGACTCTTCAATCTATTTCGTCCTACTCCATCTCGAACCTCTCTTACAAAATTACCTATTTTTGTATAATTAATATTCTGCCCTAAACTTAACATATATCTAGCTACAAATTCTTTCTCTGTCTTATATGTTCCATCCGCGATGTTAAATCAAGAACATGTTTCCTCTCTAGACACATCCACATAAACTAATTAAATTATTAGCCATGTACTTGAACAAACTCTGTGAAATAACTCAGTAACATTCCAGAACGTGATTCATTATTTCAGTGATACAAACGTTTGAAGATAGAAAAAGCAATACCTCATTACGCCTTCAATTGAGAGGAAATTAATGTTAATTTCTATATAAACAACAGCAACAACAAAATGCATACACTTTATTTACATTCATTCATTTTCAATTTATCACCCCCAGACAGGTAAATATCTAGTGCTCACAAATGTCTCAGCCTCGGATAGAGGTGTGTACGTGTGCTTTGCCGCTGTGACACCACGCCAAAGGATTAGTGCCACCATCACACGCACTCACACTAGCAATGATAGCAACGATACGAACGGTGATGAACGGAAAAAAGAAAACGAAAATGAAAAAGAAATTGAAGCCAACACAAATACAACTGTCACACGAATAGAGGCGAGCAACGAATCGACATCGTCATTCGTCATCGATGAGTCTTCGGTGGAAGATAACAGCAAAACAAAAACAACAAATGCTTCAACTACCTCAATGCTTCCAATGCCTAATGATGCTACTACCAGCAGAGTAGCATCCACATCATCAATAGCTTCAACACATCCTGCCTCCGCTTCAGACGCTGAATCCACATTCTCCCCAGCTCCCCTAAACAAAACGCATGCAACAAGTTCTAGCAGCAGTAGTAGTAGTAGTTATAGCAGCAATACCACCACCTCCAGCAATAACACTAGTCCTAGTGACAGGATTTTAACATCCACCTTTACCCCACCACCGCTCATGGCCACATCAACACTGCTCACCGAGAGTGGCGTTGAGGAAGTGCAGGAATTTCAGGCATTTCAAAAAATCAACCTTACCGTTCGTACCCCACCTGGCCCTGTTACCCAGTTGTACTTTAAGGCATCAACCATTTTGGGTTTCCTTGTGTGGCGTTTCAACAAAACCAATTCCGGCGGCTATCCGGTGCGTAGTTTTACAGCAGAATTCCGCAATGTATCGTATGAGGTGCCGCCATACAACACAACGTTCGAACATCAATGGAGTCGAATGGATCCCATAAATATCGCACCAAATGTGGTAAGTGCAGTTTATCTTATTGTATTTGCAAATACGAGTAGTAGTGACAGAGGATAATTTGTGGCGGGAAAGTTTTTACAAATAGTGAATTTTTAAGGATGGGTCAAACAAGGGATGCAATTGCCACTGCACCATTTGCTTAGGTTATAAAATGCAATTATCTTTCTGGGCGTTATCTCTGGCTACAATATGTTTTTTGATGACGACTGAGCCAAGGTAGATAAATTGAAATTCAAAGAAAATTCAAAAAGTTTATTTAATTTTCAAACATTCCATTTAAAATTCAAAACTCGTCAATTGCACAGTACAACACATGATTTTGGGACTCAATTCTGAGAACTGCACGTGAAAGTAGCCCCAAAAAGAAGAAGTTCTGCGTTATTCGTTTTATCAAGTTACATACCATAACAATTTAATATCGATTTGAAGTTAGCAGGTATCGTTTAGGGTAATTTGTCACGTGTTGTTATTCAAGAATTCCATTTGAAATTTAAAAAATATCAATTCAAATCCAAATTTTGCATTTGAAATTTAAAAAATATCAATTTAAATTAAAAACTCATCAATTAAATTCAAAAATTCAAATTTCAAAATTCGTCACTTGAAATTCAAAAAACTTCAAAACTGTTTCAACTGATGAGTCTTGACTTGCAATTGACGAATTTTGAATTTCAATTGATATTTTTCGATTTCTTATTGGACAATTTGAATTGATATTTTTTGAATTTCAAATTGATTTTTATACCCTTCATTAAGTGCATGAACAGTGTGAAGGATATATTTATTTTGTTCTTCCATTTGTAACGCCTATAAGGAGGCATGGTAGGTATGACAATATATATATATATAAATGATCAGCATCGAAATCTGAGACGATTTAAAGGTGACCGTCTGTTTGTCCCCGCGATTACAGCCGTAGTTAAAGAGATATTGAGCTGAAATTTGGTATGCAAGCTTCTATCCTCAAAGCGGAGGAGGAGATGAGCTCGATCGGTCAAAAACTACTCCCACCTCCCATACAATCCCCCATTTTTGGGGTCCGTCCCTACGATTACAGCTGTAGTTTAAAGGCAATCAATTCGAAATTTTGTATGCATGCTTCCCTACAATAAGCGGAGCTGGAGTTTTAAGATGAGCCCGATCGGTCAAAAACTACTTCCACCTCCCACACATACTCCCCTTTTTTGGGGTCTGTCCCCGCAATTACAACTGTAGTTTTAAGGCAATCAAGCTGAAATTTTGTATGCATGCTACCCTAGTCTAAGCGGAGGTAGAGTATTAAGATGAGACCGATCGGTCAAAAACTACTCTCACCTCCCATACAAACTCCCCAATTTTGGGGTCCGTCCCTACGATTACAGCTGTAGTTTAAGAGCAATCAAGCTGACATTTTGTATGCAAGCTTCCCTAGTCTAAGCGGAGGTAGAGTATTAAGATGAGACCGATCGGTCAAAAACTACTCTCACCTCCTATGCAAACTCTCTCTTTTTGGGGTATGTCCCTGAGATTGCTGCCGTATTTTAAGAAGTACATAGCTGACATTTTGTACGCAAGATTCTAGCTAAACGGTGGTCGGTCAAAAATTACTCCCACCTCCCATACAAACTCCTAGGAAATATCGAGCTGAAATTTGACATGGGCAAAAGTGCAGAATATGGGGCATACTACTTAAATGAAAGATATTTTCGAGACGAACCCAACGATGTTTTTTTTTAAATTCCTACGGTCTCCTGGACCGAGTTAGAGCCATTTAAATTTCCGGGATATAAAAAAAAAAAAAAAAATTTTAAAATGTGAAAAAATCATTGAAAAAGTTAGAAAAATTTAAGGAAATAATTTTAAAAATGCTAAAAAAAAATTTAATCTAAAAACCCGTAAAAAATTAAAAAAAATTTAAAAAAAAAATGGGGAAAAATCATGGAAAATTAGAATAATTTAAGGAAATGAATTTAAAAATTCCATAGAAAAATTAAATGTCATCAAAAATGTGTGAAAATTTTAAATTTATTTTTTGGAAATTAGAGTGGAAATGGATATGATGGGTTTAGTAGCGCCGTAGGCAAAAATTCGAGCGATTTTTTTAAAAATGTTTTTTTTTTTTGGTGTATCCCAGAAATTCAAATGGCTCTAACTCGGTCCAGGAGACCCGTAGATATAATAACATCGTTGGATTCGTCTCGAAAATATCTTTCCTTTGAGTACCCGCACCTGGGGGGTCATCATAGAACCGAAAGGGGCCCCTTTTTTGACCCCCCGGGCCCCATGGGCCTGAGCGCCAACTTTGACCTACCATTCCAATGTTTGGGGACCAAGACGAAGACAATGGCACATTTTTTTTTAATCGGGCTCCCGCCCCATATTATGCACTTCAGCCTTTGACATGCAAGCTTTTATCCTTAAGATGAGCATGATCGGATGAATACTTCTCCCACCTTCCATGTCCGTCTGTATGTCCCTGTAGTTCTCTAGGCGAAACGTTTCAGAAAAACAATTATTGACAAAGAAAATGGATGTGTGAAGCTAGCTGTTATGTGGTAAAAAGTTTAATAAAATATATTTGTAGTGCAAATAATCAGTTTAATCGTCATTTTTACAAATGGTGAAGGGTATCTGAGCCGAAGATAAATCACCTTACTAGTTTGAATATAAATTGACGAAATTTGAATTTCAAATGAAATATTTGAATTACAGTTGATTTTTTTTTTGAATTTCAATTGGAAATGTTGTAGTGCATTTTGCAGGTCTAGTCGAGTATGAACATGAATCTGTATACCAAAGTTCCCTAACACCCTCAAAGTCTTGACTTACAGTTAAAAATCGGCTTTTCGTTACTTACCCCACTTAAAGGCTTATGAATCAAACTTTTTTTTAGATATAGGAGAGATACACTGGATTGACATTTGTGCCAAATACAAATCTATGCAATTTTGTCCGATGGATTTTTTGTCGTGTGGTTTTTGATCCGTTGTGCTTTCTTCGCACCGGTGTGTTTGACTTTTCAATTCTTTGATGGACCTTTTTACACTTAAAATTTGTGATGATATTGGAGGAGTCACAGCAAAGGGTGCTGATGAGATAGTTTGGCAACTATCGCAATAGCTATGCGCCCTGCCAGCTGTCAACATAATCCATTTCACACAAATCTTGTAAAACAAGATCTATTAGCAATAATAGATAACAGCTCTTTCAAGTTTAGATAACAGCTCTTTCACCTGATCCATCCAACCCTCATCAAACTGATGTGCCGAAGACTTTTCCCACCTCCAGTCATCTTCATTTTTGTTTTATTGTCGGCCACCTCGTTGTTGTCAACAACAAGCAGTATAGTGTCAATCGGCATGTCCTGTAAAAAGCTTCTTAAACAGTGACGTTCGCATTCGTCGACAAACAAGTAGGTGCCGTTAGTTGTGAATCTAAAAAAATTAAAGCGTGTTAATTCACAACAACACGAGAAGCTATCCCATAACGCCACTCATGGGGTGTAAAGGAAAATATAGTTTTTAAGTCTACGTAGATGTCGTTGTACAGCTTGTGGTCCATTCGCTTACTTAGCGCATAGTAGCAGCGGTTTGCGATAAATACTCGTCTCCTGATATCAAGACTAACGTTATTATTTTTTTGCGGCGGAGCCATTTTAGTTAGCACTTAAAAGTCGTAGTTCGTTGAAACAAAAAACTTGGTTTTGTCTTCATTTATGCAGAGAACCACTTCTGCCCAGGCCGCAGTAACATACCGGTCGATGATATCTAGTATATCATCGGCATTCGCGAGCAGCGTATGGCGATGGTATCAGTCGTGTTTACTGCGGCCTTTCGCACGGTAATATCCATTATGAAGCTATAGAGATCGCACGACAGACTTTTGCTTTGTCTAAAGCCTAGCTTGGTAGAATATTGCTCTGTCAGATTTTTGTTCATTTTCACTGAAGACTTCGTGTCAGTCAGCGTTTTCACACAACGTCGTATCATCTTCGCGGGGATACCAAACTCAACCATAGCAGCTAATAGTTTCTGTCGTATTGGACTGTCGAATGCAGCTTTATAATCGATAAACATATGGTAGGTGTCGATCTGCATTTATGAGGTCTTCTCCAGGATTTGTCGTAAGGTCGAATCAGGTATGCTAGGATAGTCTTTAGTTATTCACATAACACATTAGACAGGATCTTGTATGCGATGGGTAAAATGCTGATCCCGCGATAGTTGGTGTACTCACTTGGTGCCTTTCTCAAGCACAGGCCATAGAACATTCAGATTCCAATCATCGGGCAAGCAATACTTTAACCAAATTGTGTTTACGAACTGGTGCATGCACGTTATCAGCTCATCGTCACCGTCTCTGCCGGTAGTCCATCGGCTCCTTCAGACTTGCTGTTGTCGTGCTGATTTCGTTTTGGCTCGGTGGTAGACAATCTATCCGTCGTCGATGATTAGCATGAGTTCGTTACTTATGCTGCCTTCTGGAACGATTTGCAGCACAAGGATCCCCACCTTACAGGTGTTCCAAAATCTTTTCTTTTTACCTTTCGGTAGAACTTTCTATTCCCTCAAACATTACCCAATATTCGTCATCGTACCAGAGTTGTCGGTATATCGCAATAACACCACTATGTGTCGGGAAAATCAGAATAATGGGGGGTGTTTATTTCGGATAGAGCACGATCATTACTTCCTGAGAATAATAATGGTGGTATCGTGATCCACTAGATTATGTGGTAGTTGGCTCCTAGGCTTGTAATGCAGTTATATGAGGGAGTTTATATGAAATTGATACAAAAAAAAGGGAAGCGAGTGTGGTCGACTCAGGTTGTCGTTCAGCGTCAAAGTTAAGTCACCTTTTTCTTACCAACTTCGTAATAGGACGGAATCAAAGACGTTTTTTTGTATATTCAAGAGTAGAGTTAACTTTTTTCTATGGTATCTTCAAATGGAAAACAATTTATGTTGCTAAAGCGAAACTAAAAGTTTCAGCCTTATAATGCCGTTTCTAATTAGAATGAGTGAAGTTAGTAAGTTAGTGATGTGATGGATAATTCAGAGTTCGGATACATATTACGTATTAACAGGGGGTTTATTTGAAGTAATTGAGAGAGTTGCTTTTAGTAGGCATTGGCTATATCGGTTGGTATGCAGCTTTATGATGTGTAGCTTCCGTTGCGTTTGGTTACGAGCGTTTTTAGCAATACTTAATAGCGTGTCCACCTTGGCTGCAACTAGGTGGTGATCCGAGTCAATATTTGCACCGCGCATCACACGCACGTCCATAACGCTTGAGGCATGCCTTACATCGATTATAACGTGATCAATCTGATTTCTTGTCTTCCGATCAGGGGATATCGGGGTTGGCTTGTGGATATCTCTATACGGGAACCTGGTTACACTCCTTATCATGTTTCTTGCCGACGCGATGCTATCGAGTTCGTCATCTGATGTGATGCTGTGTAGACTAAATTTTCCAGCTGCAGAACCAAGAGCATCTTCTCTTCCTACTTTAGCATTTAAATCTCATTCAGCGGTCGTAGGCACTCATACAATGCATTTTTAATGTCATCGTCTTTGTCTTCAGAAGGGGCGTGTACGAGATGTAAAAATATTTCGACTTGATGCGGATAATGGCTATTTGGATGCTTATAGGGTTAAAGCGCGAGACCAGATGCAGAAGTCTTCTGCCACATGCAAATTCGTTTCTTTCTGCATGGCGGCCACTGTAAAATACGTCACAGTTATTTCGTCGTGTGCATCCTTCTCCAGTCAATCACATTCTGTAATTCTATAGAATTCGTTAGACTCACTATTGTAAAAGAAATGTTGTACTATTAAGGTTTTTTTCAGCAATTGTGGGATACTCAAATGCAATATAAATTCTCTCTTGAAATCTGCATAAACGAATAACTTACCACAAAAATCAGTCATTGAAACTCTAATTAACTAAATAAAAATCATTTTTTTACTATTCTTAATCGACCTATTACTAAACAGCCAATCGATTGTTGTAATTTATAGCTGCCATTGTGCCCATTAACTTTTATTTATTATTAACATTATGTATTTTTTTATTCTATCTATTTCTCTTCTTTTATGTACTCTTTTACAACCCACCCCCCCAACCGAAGCGCCAAATGGAAGTTTATCGCCTGGAGCCCAATACCACTTACGAATTTCGAATATGGGCCAATAATCATTTAGGTAGTGGTGAAGTTGTTACCACCAATGTGACAACACTGCCGGAAACGAAAGAAGAAGGTAAGTGAGAGTGCGGATGTGTGCGTGTGTGTGTGGGTGAGTGAGTGAATGAAATGTGTTGTGAGTCACACACCATTTATAGGATTGGTTGATTTTTGGCAAATGTTTAAATTTAGTATAATTAAAATGTAGGTAGGTTAGTAGTTTAGTCACTAGAACAGTGTAAACTTGCAGTTATTTTGTGAATGAGAAATATTAAGCCTTTAAGTTAGGAAATTTGAAAGAGCAGTGGTTTATAAGTGGAAATGTTGGTTGTTTTCAGATTTAATTTAAAATTTGATTGTAATTTAGTTAAAGTTTTAATTAATTTAATTTAGGAAGAAACATTTATGATTTGTTAATATCTGTTAAAAAAGTAGATAGAGAGAAGGTAGGATAAACATTTTATTAGGAAATAGTATAGCTTTTTTTGAAAGTTCTTATTATAGATAATGGTTTGAATTTACAAAGGAATTTAAGCATAACTAAACATGAATTTGTAACACAGAAACCGAATCTGGGTTCAAAATGTTTCATCTATCGGGCAATGAAACGGGTGTCCAACGAATATTCGCTAACGTTCACTAGCGCACAGTGTTTCGAAATCTCTTATTTTATGGAAATAATTATAAAACAGATGAGTATATTTTCATAAAATTTAACACTTTCGCAGCTAAGGTACATGTTTTACATCTCTTTGGCGTTCTTTGGTCGGACTTGCATTCAGTTTGGTTTCTGAACGAGATTTTTCTATTATCCGTATTAAATAAGTATTAGGATAAGGTCTTTAAAATTTTAAGCATTTCTTGTCAGGAGCCTTATACAACTTTTTTTAACAGATATCAAAATTTTAAACTTAGATTTGTAACTATATATAGGATTTGGATTCATGCTTACACAAGAAGCTTAAAATATAAATATGAGACAGATAACACAGGATTAGTTCTCCACATATAGTTCCTTGTAATGTAAAACTTCCAAGTATCTAAGATTTTTCAGTTAATTGTCTATAGGATGTGTGTATTTTCGACAAAAATCTAAAAGTAGAGATTTAATTTTTTTTCGTTAATTTTTCCTTAGTTTGAATTTGTTTTATTGCTGTTTCGATGTTTAGAGTACAAATATGATAAGATGTGCTATATCTGATATAACTACAAATTTAATTTAACGTATTCTGTATTTTGTAACATCATTTCCAATGAAAAACCATTATGTTGCAATCTATTTAAATAAATCAATTTATATGAACTCCAATATGGAGAATACACTGGATTCAGTGAGTTAACATGTTAGACTTCATCGATGTCGTAGTACGATACTCGCCGTTAACGATGATGGGTCCAAATATTTTTCTGTCAAAGACTCCCAGAATAGATTGATCCGCTTGTGTCATTTCCCAGTATTCTGCGCTGAAGAGCAAGACAGATAGCATCAGTGTCTTGTACAGTTGGATCTTTGTTCTTTGAGAGAAAGCTTTGTCATTAAATCGCTTGCTTAGTTACTGCTGTTTGCTATCACTACTCGTCTCTTGATTTCCAGTCTGACATTATTATTTTTGTTTACGGCGAAGCCAAGGTAGTCAAAATCATCTACCACTTTAAAGTTATAGTTGTCAACGTTCACGCAGCGTCCCAAATGAGTAGACTCTTTATTCGTTGAAACAAACTACTTGGTTTGGTCCTCATTTATCCAGAGACCACTTCTGCCAACTGCTTGCCATTGCTCAAAAACGCCGCAGTAACATCCCGCAGTCCTCGGTCAATGATATATATGTCATCGGTATACGCCAGCAGCATGTAACTTTTGTTAGAGATGGTAGCCTTCCGCATGATCATCTTCATTACGATATTAAAGAGATCGCATGACGGACTATCGCCTTGTCTTAAGTTACGCTTTGTCAGTGTCATCCCGCAAAGTCGTATCAGTGACATCCCGCTTTGCCTTAGGGAACGAGAAGAGAACATAAGTTTTCTCTCCATATATGCAGCACACTCTAAGTGTCCGTGAACATATTTCCATCTCTGTCCTTACAGGTGGGGATCCCTGTTCCAAAACCTTTGCATTTTACCTTTGGTAGAACTTTCTGGCTTCACCTCTATGCCTGTAATTTTCGATATCATGGCTCTCTTTCCTTCCATACATGCTATTTCCGCCTGAAGAGGCGTGTCAGTTTTGCCCAGTATGCAGTATCCTTTTCTTTAGACATTTCGCTACATTCGTCATCGTACCAGAGCTTGTCTGAGCGTGGTTTTTCATAACCTAGTACGGTCGTCGCGGCAGTGGTCATTAAATTCGCAATATGCTGCCACTGGGTGTCGGGAACATCAGAATAAGGGAGTTGGTTCGAAGTAATTAAGAGAGTTGGTTGGAATAGGCATGGGTTATCTCGATGGTATGCAATTCTGTGATATCTAGCTCCCTTTGCGTTTGGTTCTGAGCGTTTTTAGCACTGCTTAATCGCGTGCGTACCTTGGCTGCAACTATTCGAATCAAGGCGCAATATTATTACATCAGGCTGATTTGGGTACACGCCCCGAAGGAAGACAAAGACCAGGAGATTAAAATGCATTCAATGAGCGCCGAGAGGAAGTATATGACCGCTGCCCTGGCCATGACATAAAAATGGTTCTGAGTGATTTTAATGCTAAAATAGGAAGGGAAGATGCTTTTGATTCAGCAGGTGGAAAATTTGGTCTACACAACAACACCAACGATAAAGGATTTAATTGGGTTAGCTTCGCTTCGGCAGCAAGAAACATGGTCGTAAGTGGATCCAGATTCCTGTATAATGATATCCACAAGACAACCTAAATATCTCCTGATCAGAAAACAAGAAAGAGTTATGAATGAGCGTGTGATGCCTGGTGAAACTATTGACTCGAATCACCACATAGATGCAGACAAGGTAAGCACGCGAATTAAAAGTGCAAACAACGATCATACCAAACGCAAAAAAAGCTTAACATCGCAAAGTGCCTACTTGAACCAACTCTTACAATTGCTTCAAACAAACCCCTCTAATTCTGATGTCTCCGACACACAGTAACAGCATGATGCAAATTCTATGAACTCTGTCGCAACGACCATCAGAAACCATGTTGGGACAAGCCCTGGTAAAGTGAGGATTATAGGGCAAAACTGCATTCAATGGCAACGCGTGCTGTGACGGAGTGTTAAATGAGAAGAGGGGGAGATGACATGCCTCTTAAGGCGGCAAAAGCGGCTATGGGAGAAAAGAGAGGACCAGAATATCGAAAAATACAGAGATAGAGATGAAGCCCAAAAGTTCTACCAAAAGGTAAAATGCAAAGGTTTTGGAACAGGGTCCCCACCTGTAAGAAGAGAGATGAAAATCTGGTCACAAACACCCAGAGTGTGGTGCAAATATGGAGGGAACACTTTCATACTCTGCACGTTCCGAAGGCAGCATAAGTGATGAAATCAGGTCAATCATCGACAATTGTCTACCACTGAGCCAAGATGATATCAGCACGGCAATTGCACGGCTTAATAATAATGAAGCTGCGGGAGCCGTTGGACTGCCGGCTTAACTTAAGCCTATCATAGCGATCACACTATACAGGACCTTAAGGGAATGGTAAAGGTTTAATCCCGCAGTAGTTGGTGCATACACTTAGTTCGCCTTTATTAATCACAGGGCGCAGTACACTCAGATTGCAATCCACGGCCATGATAATGATGAGGTATTCACACTACGACAAATTCTGGAAAAGACACAACAAATGCAGATCGACACCTATCTATAGTTTATCGATTAAAAATCTGTATACGACAGTCCGACACGACAGTTACTATTTGATGATAGCATTAGGCAAGTAAAAAGTCTGTTTTTAGCATTTGCTGAAGAGAGACCGATAGATTTTGAGATTTAAACAAACCTGAGGCAGTTTGGCCAGGAGCTGCACTGGATGCCAATGACAGAGAAGATCTTCCATCCAGATTCCGAACGCATGTGAATGCAGTTGAATTTATATGAAAGGATAGTAACCCTGACCATTCAACTGACAATTCCGACTATTTTAAAAGGAAGACGGAATTCACTGACACGCGATTTCCATTCTGACCAACGAATCGCCGGTTAGTCGCGTTTGAATAAGGGCAAATCACACTGAAAGTCTGCAGTATCGATTGGGAACGAGCCCGTTGAAATGATGGAAATTCGGAAAATCGATTTACCCCATACAAGAAGAGCACCGAAAAATATTAGTGCATTACTGGCGGTTGTGGAAAATGGGGCAAGAAAATCTTTTCTGGTTCCGATGACAAACAGAATGTGAAGTTTGTTAAAAGAAAAGTCAATTCCCAAAAATTTATCAGATCAACCAGCCTTCGCCTGATAGTAGAGTAGGTGGATGTGGTCCTAATCTAAGAGATTGTCGAAAGGCATGCATATGTTACCATTTTCCATAGGATAGCTCTATCAGATTAAGGTCGAATATCTCGACCTAGAAAACCCTATATATCGATCCATTAAGTTTCCAAAATTAAGTTTTTTTTTCCAGCCGTTCACGTATAATACGCGTCTGTTATGCAGATGGCTACACAACCATCCCTTTTGTTTTAACCGCAATCAACTTGTTGTGCGTGACATCGCTGCTAGTAGTCACATAGAGCAATTATTTAAACTTAATTTCCCTTTGCACCCCATGAATGAGGTATGGGATAGCTTCTCGCGTTGTTGTGAATTAACACGCTTTCTATTTTTACATTCACAACTAACGGCACCTACTTATTTATCGACGAATGCGAACGTCACTGTTTTGAGAAGCTCTTACTAGACACGACGATTGAATCGACGCTTAATACTGCGAAGTTGCTGTCAAACAACATTCGAGGGGAGCCGACAATGAAAGAAAATTTTATTTATTTTTTTCTTTTTTAAGATGACTGGAGCCAGGTTTGAACCTGCGATCTCCCGCATGGTAGTCGCGTGTTCTAACCACTATGCCACGGCCGGTCCCACGGCCATATAGAGCAATTAACCGTTTTAACTCACTGATTGCGACTGCAGTTCTTCAATATCGCATTCGTGGAATTTTTTTTAAATTAAAACCTTATCTAAAACTAATCTAATGGTACTATTAATACTAAACCAATACGTAGAAGTAATCTTACTGCATTGACTTTAAATTCAAACAATACAATACGCCTATTCTAATAAGATAAAATAACTTTTCAGAAAACTTGCTTACGAAGATTTCATTAGAAATTATGATCAAAAAGTTTTTCCCATATGCAAAATTATTACTTTTATTCAACTGTGGTCTATTATTGTAATATTTGAAGCAAGTTCTGTACTATTTTAATTAAAATATATATTAATATAGTTAAAATTCTTGGAAATGATGTTACACCCTGTAATCGATTCTACTGTTTATTGTTCTAAATGTGTATTTTATTGTCATTCTTCCCTTTATTCTCTTCTCTCTTTCTTTCTCTCTCTCTTTACCACACCTACATAACTATTTTCAATTTGTTATCATTTTAACTACATTACATCCCAATTTCCTGGCAAACCATATCATTTTCTATCTTCTTCCTCTAACCCTTTCCCATATACATATAAACATCTACTTATATATATTCTACTTATATAGATTTAATACGCCTTATACAACCCGATTTAGATAATTTCGATCCACGTATATGGATTGTTGCTGTCAGTATAGTCCTTGGAACATTTGTGATATTAGCTATTGGATTATGTGTAGTTCTGTCGCGGGAGTGCTATCAATCGTCTCAAGCGGGTACTGACACTAATTCTAATATTTGCATCAATAATCAAAGCTATCAAACAATTAATCCACACAATGAAAGCAACAACAAGCGTTGTAGCATCGATCTAAACAAAGCCAAAAACAAAAACAGTGCTAATGTCAATACCAATGCTAATGCCAATGCCAATGTTAATAATGCTATTGCCCATAATAATAGACTTAGTAGTAGCACCATTTGTTATAATAATCATCATCACATTGTTGTCATTGTCGATGTGGTGGACGATGATGGCAATAATGAAGATGATGATGACGATGGTGGCGATGCCAATAATGATGTTGTTGCTAATAGTAATGGCCGCGTTGCCAATTATCATAATAATAATAATAATACTGCCGCAGCTGTTGCCGCTGTTATTAGTGCGGCTGCTAATAATGTTGCTGCTGTTGTTGCTTAAATTCAATTCTGTTCAATGTTAAAAGCAAAAAATACAAAAAAATTTTCAATTGTTATTTCTAGTTGATTACTGTTTATTATTTGGTTTCCGTTTCCATTTGTTGTGTACACTTTTGGCTTGATTTATTTACCTCTTTTGTGTTTCGAAATTTATGCCACCGACTTGTTACTTTTTTTCGTTTCATTTGTTTGTGAGCGTGTGTGTGTGCATTTGTGTGGTGTATTGGTGTATTTGTTAACTACTTTAATGTTAAATAGTTCAGAAAACCGTATGATGCGCATTTAAATTGATTTCGGTGAGAGCACAGTGTTTGAAAACCACTACGCTGACTGGGAAATAATAGTGTAATATGAAATTTATGATGGATGCTATTCATTTGATGGACAAAATATTAGTTTAAGTTAAATATTTTTCCCCATACGAAAGAAGATTTTCCATTACTTAAATACATTGCTGACGGAGAGGAATGCATTAAAACACTAAACGAAAGAGACGAACAAGAGATCGCTAGAAATAAGCTTACATGGATGATTGATAACTACATCAACAAACGACAACTTACTAAAAGGGACAAGTACATATTAAGAACAGTGGAACAAACAAAAACTTTTTTAAAGAAAAACAAAAATTTATTAATTTTGGAGGCGGACAAGGGAAACACTACGGTAGCTATGGAGAAAGCAGACTATGATGAAAAAATGCAAATAATGGTAAACGACATTATGACATATAAAAAACTAAACAGGGACCCAACATATAAACTACAAAAACAAAATAATGAACTGGTCAATGAATTATTTTCGAACAACTATATAGATCAAAAATGTAAAGAAAGATTAAAGACAGAAACCTCAGTTGCCCCAAAACTATATGGACTTCCTAAAATTCACAAAGATAATTACCCTTTAAGACCAATTTGCTCCTCAATTAGTGCACCTTCTTCCGAATTGTGCAAATATATAACCAATATTTTATCAAAAATTAATTCAAATTCAGCATATAATGTCAAAAACTCTCTAGAATTTAAAGAGAAGTTAAAAAATATTACCTTAGAGGAAGATGAAATGATGGTATCTTTTGACGTGATCTCACTGTTCCCAAGTGTTCCAGTAGATTTAGCTTTGGAAATCATTGAAAGAAAATGGCCAAAAATTGAAAACTTTACAAACATGACAAAACCTTTATTTATGAAGATTTTAAAATTCTGTATCCAGGAAAATCGCTATTTCCAGTATAAAAGTAGTTTCTACCAGCAAAAACGTGGACTACCGATGGGTTCCCCAGCGTCTCCTATCGTGGCTGACATCGTAATGGAAGAACTATTGGAACAATGCAATAACAACTGTGATATTAGACCTAAGATCTTGACCAAGTATGTGGACGACCTTTTTGGGATTATGAAAACAAGTGCAATAAACAATACATTGACGATTTTCAATAGTTTCAACACCCACATAAAATTTACAATAGAACGAGAACAAAATGGAAGATTGCCATATTTAGATATCGTGCTGGTAAGGAAAGACAACAAAATATTGACAGATTGGTACCAAAAACCAACCGCTTCGGGCAGACTTGTGAATTATCATTCAAAACATCCAAAAAATATAATTTACAACACAGCGACAAACTTTGTAAAGAGGGTCCTTAATATAAGTGACGCTGAATTTCACTATGACAATTTAACTAAAATAAAAAACATTTTACGCCAAAATAGTTTTCCAAAGAAAACTATTGAGAGACTTATAAGGAACGCAAAAAAAGTTCAACATATAACGGAAAAACAGCCCGTAATTTTTAAATCTGTAGTATACGTCCCACATCTGTCCGAAAATTTTGACAAATCTGGATGCATTGACAATACTGTCTATAAAATTGCGCCAAAATCTAACAACAATCTGCAAAAACTATTTTCACAACTGAAATCAAAGACAACATCCGACGACAAATCCAACGTTATTTACAAAATTAATTGCAACGGCATCGGCACAGCAAGCTGCAATATGTCGTATATTGGTACAACTAAAAACAAACTAAAATCGAGAATAGCTGGACACAGAAGCGACATAAAACTAAGATCAAACAAACTGACTCAAAAAACAGCGCTTTCGACGCACTGTGCCACAACAAACCATCAACCAGACTTGGAGAGGGTAACTGTTCTGCAATGTGAGAGCAATTATAACAAGAGACTAACATTAGAAATGCTCCACATTCTCAACACTAACACATGCATGAATTACAAAAGCGATGTGGATCAGTCAGCGAGTAGTTACAAGCATCTCATTAGAAAAACCATACAAAGCAAAACAAGACAAACAAGAAATGAATATTAATTTAGTGTTAGAGAACATCTCAACGGTGACGGACGGTGACGATGATCTATCGCTCATCTTTTATGTTTTATGTACTTATATTTTGTAAGTTATAATACGTAAAATTGTTAGTATGTATGTTACAGTGTATCGTATCATTAATGTGTTACAGGATTCCTGAAGATGATCCTCGAAGAGGATCGAAATATCGAATAAAAATAATATAATATATGAAAAAAACATGACCTCGAGCTTGATTATTTGAAAATATTATCAATTTTTCGCGATCCTAAAATAGTTATTCAAATATTTTTTTTTCAACAGGACTTATTGTCTCTTCAAAATTATTAAATTTGTGCTTGCAATTTTTTACGCTTCTCAGAATATTTCTCTTGGAATATCCAAGTCAATTTGGATTCCCTATGGGGCAATCCACCGCAATTATCGCATTCACAAAGAAACGTAAGGTGAAGATAGATGACCAACATCGCGATTAATACATATTTTTAACGAAATTCGAAAAAATGCCATATAAGGAACACCCTCATGCTCTTTGTGAACAATTAAGGGGGTGGAGTATTCCGATCATATTGGTTGTTTACATAAGTTATTCAGTTATACAATAAGTACGTTTTTGGTAAAGATAGCAAGTAAAAAAATTGCACAAAACTCCTAAAAATCTGATTCGTTTAAAGTAGATAGTGTGTTTTGAGAGCTATTTCATATCCCTAGACTTGTTCAGATTGCATAGGTTTGTTCAGAGAAGTTATTCGGTGTGACCTAAACTACAATTTCACTGAATAGAGTATGCAAAAAATCTGGATTCCCTCCGACTTATATAAAAAATAGTGAAAAAATTAGAATTTTTATCGAAGTTTTTTGAAAATAAACGAGGGAGGTCTAATTTTTTTGGGAAATTTTATTATATCAGTTTCTTAAGCGAACTATTAGCTAAAACTTTGCTGAAGAAGAGAAAGAGCTAGATTAAAAACTGTAGAAACTGTTGGCCATTTCAAAAAGTTTAGGGGGCCAAACTGAGCTAGAGTTTTACTCAGCTCCGGTTGTATTATCGAACCTATATAGTCACGTTTGGGTGTTTTTCAAAAAGTTTGATTTTGTGTCATAGTGTAATCGTCGAAAGAGAACTTTGCTAGAGATTTGGAAGAAATACTCTTAAAATCATCTACAACTTCAATTCCACAGCCCGCTCTTGCTCTTAATTTCGATTTGTCCCTGAAAATTAGAATGACATCCTCCTAAAAGTGTAGGGCATTCTCATTATTATCATAGTAGCATCTTTCCGGGATGTTTCCCATAAAATCCGGATCGAAAAAAGTTTCTGGTACTATGTTATCTGTATCACACCTTACATTGTTTATGTCTAGAAATTGCCGCAAAGCTCTGGTGGCGCCGCATTGCGGTCTTAGCTTCCAATTTAGTTTATTGTCCAATACAATAAGCCCTCTCAGAAAGTATATGTGCGAATCCATTTAGTCTCAGTTTAGTAAATTGAGGGATTTTGTATCTCCGTGTTAATAGCACCGGTTCCGTTTTGCTGGGGTTAACACTCAATCCACAGTTTTGATAGAAGCAGAAGTTTCTGCGCAGATTCCTAAATCTCAAAGACTAATTAAGGATCCTTGCCGGTAACAGACAACCAAGCCAAACCAAAATTTTCAGCGGCGGCCTACTCAATTAAGCATCGGCGGCGGCGCATTGGTTCTCTGGCCGGTAACTATTATTGCCTAGTCATCCGCATATGCGACAGTGAACAGTAAGTCTTGCCAGACGTCTTCAGAAAAGTACTGATGTTGAGATGCCATATTTTACGATGATTTGCCGACGCAAAGATAACCAAACTGCATCCGTTATCGTACGTGTTGTAGAGTGAATTTTCCGCCTGAAGATCCAATTGCTTCTTCCCTTCCTATTATAGCATTAACGTTTCGCAGCTCAATTTTAATGTCATTGTCAGGAAAGCAGTCATTTATTTCCTCTCCGTGCTCAATAAATTCATTATCGCGCTGTGTATAAAAATCAACGTGATATAAAAAATGTCACTTTGTTATGGATTATAACTCTCCGGACACTTGTGTATATGAATATGAAGCTTGCGTGGCATTACTTTCACAAAGCTCAAGAGTAGACTGGGTGCTTTGAATCAAACAAAACTTTTACCTAGGTGTCTGTGTGATGGTGTCTGTGTGAAAAAAAACTATAATTATCAGCCTCGTGAGGGCAATAAGATGGTTATCACTGCTCTAGACAAATATTCAACGAAATTGTTCGGGTAATATGTGATCTTTCGGACGTACTGAGATGCTTATAGAAATCCGCATAATAGATATAGAAAATTCAAATATTATAGAAAATTCAAATATTATATTTAACCAACCTCCGCACAATTCGCTATACCATCGAAAAAGTTAAACCTATTTGCCATTATTGGCCAAATTCTTTGTTCATCAGTTTGAGGCCTGAAGTACTAAAGAATTCCACACGCTTCGGTCTTGTGCGTGTGTTCTCCAGTTAGTCCTACCAGAAGGTGGCACGTCGCCTACCACTAGGTCCTTCCAACTGGAGCCTTTCGCTGGAGCATTTACATCCATCCTGGCAACATGACCCAGCCATCGTAGTCGTTGCATTCTGACTCTTTTAGCTACGTCGATGTCGTCGTAAATCCGATGGCAAAACTCGCCGTCGACACAGATAGGTCCATAAATTTTTCGGAGTACTTTTCTCTCGAATACTCCCAGGTTTTGCATGTCCGTTGTCGTAAGCACCCATGATTGGGCAGCATACAAAAGAACGGGTAAGATTAGCACCTGGTAAAGCTGTTTCTTAGTATTCCGAGATAAGGTGGTATTACTAAAGTGCTGCCGAAGTCCGTAAAAACATCTATTGCCTAGCACTATTCTCCGCTTAATTTCTTGGCTGACATTATTTTTTTTATTGACGGAAGATCCGAGGTAGGTAAACTCATCTACTACCTCAAAACAATAATTTTCAACGTTGACGCTGCGTCCCCATCGAGAGGACTCTTTGTTCGTCGAAATCATTATTTTTGTTTTGTCCTCGTTGACCGCTAAACCCATTTTTGCCGATTCCTTTTCTAGGGATGAGAAGACTGCAGTAACGTCCCGCAGATTTCGGCCAATGATATCTATATCATCCACATAGGCTAGTGGCATGTGGCTTTTGTGGAATATGGTGCCAGACATGTTGACACCAGCCTTTCTCATCACCTTCTCCATAACTATATTAAATAGTGTACAGGACAGGCTATCGCCCTGCCTGAGACCTCTTTCCGTGTTGAATGGTTCAGACTGATCCTTACCAATCTTAACCGAGGATTTGGTGTTGGCTAAAGTACATTTGCAAAGTCGAATCAGCTTTGCAGGAATACCAAACTCAGACATGGCCTCATAAAGCCTATTCCTCATCGGAGAGTCGAAGGCAGCTTTGTAGTCGACAAAGAGGTGGTAGGTGTCGATCTGCTTTTCATGGGTTTTTTCCAGGATTTGTCGTAAGGTGAATATTTGATCCGTCGTAGATTTGCCAGGTCTAAAGCCGCACTGATATGGTCCAATTAGTGTTTCTACAATTGGCTTTAGCCGTTCACACAATATGCTTGAAAGGACCTTGTACGCAATTAGTAATAGGCTTATTCCACGATAGTTCTTACATTCACTACGATCTCCTTTCTTGTATATGGGACATAACAGACTGAGACTCCAATCCCCGGGCATGCTCTCTTCTTGCCAGATGTTCTCCATGAGCTGATGCATGCTCCTAATCAGCTCCTCCCGCCAGCCTTAAACAATTTAGCAGGGAGACCATCGGCTCCAGCAGCTTTGTTGTTTTTAAGGCGGCAGATGGCCATACGTATCTCGCTCTGGCTCGGAGGTGGACAGTTAATACCATCGTCATGGATTGGAGCGGGGTCTTCTGGAGTGGTGAAAGTATCCAGTAAATTTCCAAAGTGGTCTCTCCATATCTTCAGAACGCTATCCGGGTCCGTAACTAGCTGACCATCGCTGTCCTTGCAGGAGGGCAACCCTGTTCCACGCATTCTCGCTTTAACTCTCTTGTAGAATTTTCGGGCTTCCCCTCTACTTCGGAGCAAGTCTGTGCACTCCTTCAGCTCCTTCTTTTTTCTTCTAAAAAGACGAGTTGCCTCTCGTCTCTTCTCCCTGTGCCGTTCACGTACAGCTCGCGTTGCCATTGGCTGCAGTTTTGCCCTGTATGCAGCATCCGTCTCTCTCGTGGCATTGCGTCATTCATCATCGTACCAGGCATCTTCTTGAGACGGCTTTGAGTACCCAAGTACGCTTCTTGCAGTCCGTTCTATGGAGTCGGCTATATATTGCCACTGCGAGATTATATTATCAGGGGTTGGAGCATTCCGCAGCAGTTGAGTTAGGTGGTTGGAGTAGGCGTCCACTACCTCTGTGGTCCGCAGTTTACCGACGTCCAGCTTTCGTTGTGCCTGGTAACGTACGTTTTTCGACATGCTTAGCCTAGTGCGTACCTTAACTGCGGTAAGGAAGTGATCAGAGTCAATGTTCGCACCCCTGATCACTCGTACATCCAGAACAATCGATGCGTGCCTTCCATCGACTACCACGTGACATGTCAATTTTTACAGTGTAAAATTTATACATGTCGTGTGACCCCTTTCAAACACTGCTTGTGTAAAACAATGTGTTAGATAACATATGTATACATTTTATTTAGAGCGTGCTCTATTTTGACATGTAATACATATCGGCAATCAGCTGTTTTTGAAAAACAACAAAGCGTTTGCTGACAAAAAGTTGAAAAGGATAAGTATTTAATTTCAAATCGTAAATAGAACAATGATTGAAGCTGCTAATAAAGCTGTGTTCGGCGATGATAATATATAGCAAAGTCAGCTGTTAATGATAAACACATGTATACATACACAAGCACGTTTGAACGCAAAAATTATAAAACAAATGTACACGCTCATTTTGACAGACATGCAGAATTACATATCGGTTTTTAAAATGACAAGCCATGTGTAAAATACACGTCGTCTAATACCAGCTTTAGCTGCACTGAATTTCGGTGCACACATTTTTGTGCACTTAACCTGCACACAAGAGGCAGTTAACCGGATTTTTTTACCTGCACACATAAGGCAGTTATGCGCATTTTTTTACCTTTACATATGTTGCAGTTTCTCCAATTTGTTACCTTTTTTTTGCAGAATTGCCCTCAAGATTTTATTTAAAAATTCACAAATTCACTTTTTAAATCAAGAAAAAATATATAAATTGTGATTATAAGATATCGATAACGAAATTTTTCCTATGGGAAATTGAATTGTAAAACACTATCATATAGGCTGCTAGGACGAAAGTGCAGCTAAGCAAAATGCAGTTAAATGAGATAATTTCATACAAATGCTGCAATAAAATGCAGCCATAACGAGTTTAAGTGCTCTTATCCGGAATGTGCTGCTAAGCGAAGGGGCAGCTAAGCGAATTTTAGTGTACCCCATTGTTACTCTAAAAGTGAAACATGTAAAGTAAACCAATGTTGTGATGTTAACACATTATAACTCGCTTATCTCACTAATCATGTTAGAGATTTTTGAACATTTTCAAGATATAAGTAATGGTTTCTTGTAATTCTTCTAAAAATATTTAGAATTTTTAGACATAATGCCACAAAATTAATTGAGTTGTGACTCCATGTAGCATGTTATGAGTTACAACTGGTTATCCTTAAATGTAAAATCTAACGCTTCTACTATGAACATTATAACCGATAAGCTTTTCAGAACCTAATTTTCACCTGCAATCTTTGAAGACCATAATGCAATTGTGCTATGCCTTAATTTATTTGCAAATAAAAAAACTATATTTCCCAGCTTCGGTTTTCAAACACTGTGTCCAAAAAATATTCGAATACACGTTTATTATTATTTTTTTTTTTTCATTTGTTACATTATTGCTTTCGATATAAAAATTTCTGTAAATACGTTAATTGCTATGGAAAATGTTTTATTTTAAAAAAAAAATACTTACATATATATATAGTTATTATACAATACATATCTACAATATACTAGTATTTACATATATCAAATAAATATAAACTGTTTAACATTAGATTTTATTTGTTAGAATAACAAGTTATGCCAAAATTTAGTAGGTTTCAGTTTCAGTTTCATTACTCTGCTACTGAAGGGAACAATAATTAGTTGCATAGAGTGTGTGACATTATCATACAAAAATTATCTTCCCAATTATTGAATTTATTCAAATAGCACTATTTACTGCCAACCAAATGTTTTATCCCCTAAATCTTTCACACCTTAGACATAAATTAGTAGCATTGAATTTTAGACCTCATAACGATTCTGGAACGTTATTTATACTACGACAAGTGGTCACATAAGACAAATACATAATAATCGACTATTAGCAGCATTTGGCAATAAAAGAAATAGGACGATTTTTTTTGGATCAAGGTGAATTTTTAGCACTTTTTCTATATTTTAACATGGTTCTATCTCGTCAAAGGGGTTTGGCTGGGACATATAAAACTTTATGAAAAATTAACTTAATCTGTTTTTATTGCAAGAAAGCAGTAAATGACATAGTAATAGTTGGTTAAACGTTATTGCTATTTATTAAGGTCATCATAGCATATTATGTGACGATATGAAGTTTACCCAAGCCAGAGCGTATGAGTTATGTGGAATTTTATTTATTACTCATACGTAAGCCAGTATATGCGAAAGTAAGTGTAAAGGCTCGTTCAGACTCAAGGAATCTGTCGGGAGTTTTACAACCGTTCTTGCACTGCCTAAGGCATATATTGGCGTAATTCATCTACGATTCGTGTGTATAAAGGCGAGTATAGCTTAGTTTTTTTTTCTACAAAAAAAAAGAAATTTCGTTTTCGTTCTTATAAAGGCACTTAAGCACTTATCACAAAATAAGGCCATAAATCTCACAGAGAAGCACATAATTAAATATCCTTAAGAAGAAAACCTGAACTCATTTCACTAGATAACTTTTTCGGATAGGTTTGTTCCGCATTTTATTTTCCTATTCAATATCTACAACACAAAAGAGATATGGGTAAATCTTAGCGTGTTGAACGTTTCATTCGTCACTTCTTTTACTAATTGTCATACCATCCAAAGTTATATTTAAGAAAGGTGTATATTATCGAAGAAGAAGAATGAAGAAAATAATAAAATGGAACCCTCAAAATGTTGACGACCACCGCAAACGAATTAAGGACCATGATTTAAGGATATGCACCTCGAATGTTAGAACACTGTATAGACCAGGTGCCTTCATCCAACTGGCGGAAGTCCTCGAAGAATACAACGCTGACATAACCGGTTTACAGGAAATCCGTTGGACGGGACACGGGTGCTCGCGCATGTAAACGTGCGACATCTACTATAGTGGCCATGCGGACAAGCACGAGTTTGGATGTGGATTTGTGGTTGGCAAGAGACTGCGACACCTAGTCTCAAGGTTCAACCCGGCGTGTGACCGTATAGCCACCATAAGAGTCAAAACAAAGTTTTTCCACATAACACTTATATGTGCCCGTGCTCCCACAGAAGAGAAAAGTGATGAGGACAAAGACGAGTTCTACGAGAGCCTAGAAAATGTATATGACCGTAGCCCGAACCATGACATTAAAATTGTACTAGGCGATTTTAATGCTAAAATAGGCAGAGAAACCGCATTTGAGCCTACCATCGGAAAATTCAGTCTGCACACCGAAACGTCGAACAATGGCATCCGACTGATTGATTTCTATGCGGCAAGAAATATGGTAGTTTGCAGCACTAGATTTGACCATAAAAATATTCATAAGGCAACATAATTATCACCAGATCAATTGACGAGGAATCAGATTGATCATGTGGTAGTCGATGGAAGGCACGCATAGAGTGTTCTGGGCTTACGAGTGATTAGGGGTGGGAACATTGACTCCGATCACTTCCTTACCGCAGTTAAGGTACGCACAAGGCTAAGCATGGCGAAAAACGTAAGTAACAAGGCACAACGAAAGCTGGACATCGGCAAACTGCGGACCACAGAGGTAGCGAACGCCTACTCCAACCACCTAACTCCACTGCTGCGGAATGCTCCAACCCCTGACAATATAACCTCGCAGTGGCAAAATATAGCCGACTCCTTAGAACGGGCTGCGAGAAGCGTACTTGGATACTCAAAGCCGTCTCAAGAAGATGCCTGGTACGATGATGAATGTTGCAATGCCACGAGAGAGACGGTTGCTGTATACAGGGCGAAACTGCAGCCAATGGCAACGCGAGCTGTTCGTCAACGGCACAGGGAGAAGAGACGAGAGGCAACTCCTCTTTTTAGACGGAAAAAGAAGTAGCTGAAGAAGAGGCAGGATGAGTGCACAGAGTTGCTCCGAAGCAGAGGGGAAGCCCGAAAATTCTACAAGAGAGTTAAGGCGACAATGCGTGGAACAGGGTTACCCTCCTGCAAGGACAGCGATGGTCAGCTAGTGACGGACCCGGATAACGTTCTGAAGATATGGAGAGATCACTTTAGAAATTTACAGGATACAGACACCACTCCAGAAGACCCCGCTCCAATCCATGACGATGGTATTAACTGTCCACCTCCGAGCCAGAGCGAGATACATATGGCCATCTCCCGCCTTAAAAACAACAAAGCTGCTGGAGCCGATGGTTTCCCTACTGAATTGTTTAAGGCTGGCGGGGTGGTGCTGATTAGGAGCATGCATCAGCTCATGGAGAACATCTGGCAAGAGGAGAGCATGCCCGGGGATTGGAGTCACAGTCTGTTATGTCCCATATACAAGAAAGGAGATCGTAGTGAATGTAAGAACTACCGTGGAATAAGCCAATTACCAATTGCGTACAAGGTCCTTTCAAGCATATTGTGTGAACGTCTAAAGCCAATTGTAGAAAAACTAATTGGACCATATCAGTGCGGCTTTAGACCTGGCAAATCTACGACGGATCAAATATTCACCTTACGACAAATCCTGGAAAAAACCCATGAAAAGCAGATCGACACCTACCACCTCTTTGTCGACTACAAAGCTGCCTTCGACTCTCCGATAAGGAATAGGCTTTATGAGGCCATGTCTGAGTTTGGTATTGCTGCAAAGCTGATTCGACAAATGTACCTTAGACAACACCAAATCCTCTGTTAAGATTGGTAAGGATCAGTCTGAACCATTCAACACGGAAAGAGGTCTCAGGCAGGGCGATAGCCTGTCCTGTACACTATTTAATATAGTTATGGAGAAGGTGATGAGAAAGGCTGGTGTCAACATGTCTGGCACCATATTCCACAAGAGCCACATGCATATGCCGATGGTATAGACATCATTGGACGAAATCTGCGGGATGTTACTGCAGTTTTCTCTTTACTAGAAAAGGAGTCAGCAAAAATGGGTTTAGCGGTCAACGAGGACAAAACAAAAATAATGATTTCGACGAACAAAGAGTCCTCTCGATGGGAACGCACCGTGAACGTTGACAATTATTGTTTTGAGTTAGTCGACGAATTTACCTACCTCGGATCTTCCGTCAACAAGAAAAATAATGTCAGCCAAGAAATTAAACGGAGAATAGTGCTAGCCAATAGATGTTTCTACGGACTTCGGCAGCACTTTAGTAACACCACCTTATCTCGGAATACTAAGAAACAGCTATACCAGGTGCTTATCTTACCTGTTCTGTTGTATGCTGCCGAATCATGGGAGCTTACTACAACGGACATACAAAACCTGGGAGTATTCGAGAGAAATGTACTCCGAAAAATATATGGACCTATCTGTGTCGAAGGCGAGTTTCGTCATCGGATGAACCATGAGTTGTATGAGCTTTACCACGTCATCGACGTCGCTAAAAGAGTCAGAAACCAAGGACTTCGATGGCTGGGACATGTTGCCAGGATGGATGTAAATGCTCCAGCGAGAAAGGTGTTTGAAGGCAAACCTGAAGGACGGCGCAGAGCAGGGAGACCCAAACTCCGTTGGAATGACCAAGTGGTAGGCGATGTGCCATCATCTGGTAGGACTAACTGGAGAACACACGCAGAAGACCGAAGCGTATGGAATTCTTTATTACTTCAGGCCTCAAATTTATGAACTAAGTTTCGTAAATTGTAATTGGCCACTTAAGTAAGTAAGTAAGAATATTATCGAAGAGCTAACTATTGTTATAATAAATAGAAATTAAAAAAATGTTATTAAACTTAACGTTTTACAAAAAGGAAGTCATTTTGAAACGTCCGAACGCTATTAAAAATAAAAATTTGGATTAACAGTTAAGTTAAAAAAAAAATGTAAATTTATATTTATTATTCTAATAAACAGCTAATACTTTGGATGGTATACAAATTTGTAAAAGAAGCTTACGAATTAAAGGTCCGACAAGCTACGATTTACCCATATTCAACACGGTATACCGAAATTTAACCTTGACCAAAAAAATTCGAATGGACATTAAATTATTAATGCAGCCAACTTGACAAAACGAATAATGCAGAATCTCTTATTTTTGGAATTACTTTCGCGGACAATTCTCAGAATTGAGTTCCAAATCAAAGAGCTGAAAAATTGTTTAGTGTGTTTTGTTATCTCTTTTGTCATCTGTTAAATATTTTAAGAATTCTCATAAAACAAAACAAACTTTATTTTTTTGTCGGCAACATTGATGCCGGTTTTGACTTCAGTATATGGACCAATTTAATAAATATCAATCCCAATAGTAATTCAAAAAAATATAATTTGTATTTACACACATGCAAAAATATCTACAGATAATAAGATAATTGTCATATGGAACCAAATTTTTTACACCAATTGTTGCCTCAAAATTTACCACCCTATAGAATAAAATCTCAAAAAACAAAAAAAACCGTTATAGAAAAATATCTTTACATACATATATAGAATACGATCACAAATCCCTCCTCTCACACAGCCTTAGAGTTAGCATTAAATGCCAACAACAATGCCAATATCATGCATTTTCATTGAAAGTTTTACAGTATGTAAATAACAATTAAAAATCGCAATTGATGCCACAGGAAATTACTTTACTTTAAATATTATTCATATCTTATACAAATTCTTAACAATATTATCTATATTTGTTGTAAATATTATCTACATACTTACATACATACTGAGTAGGGCACAATTTTTCAATACTACAACATATCGTTCTATATTAGTATACAATAACAACTCTTAATAATATTTAATGTTAAATGTTTTGTTTAAACTTTTAATTTTGCAAAAATTATCTCTTAATAAAATCTACAATTTATGCAAAAACCAAAAAGAAAAACGGAATATTTATGAAGTGCTTCTTTGTATGTGTGTGTGTGTTTCAATTAAATGTTATATGTTGTTGTGTAGTTTGTTGTTATTGTTTGTTACATTGTTACATACATATATTTTTGCCAGGTCGATGAAAATGTATAGAGAATTTGTTGTGTGGCTAGACTAATCATTGCTATAACGCGTAGTCTAAGTTTCGTATGGAACCAAATACAGTGGACGATCGTAGTAATGGTGCCAACAACTTTTGTATCAAAAGGTCCAAAATCCTAATTTTCCGTATGGGGGTTGATTTTTTAATATATGTACTTGAAATGTATAAAACACCTAAAAACTTCAGTGCAGCAAAGCACATACATAACAGCACCAAATGAAAACACTGCGGTTTTCTAAGATAATTACATATTGAAATGTTTACTTTGTTGCACGATTCAATTTAATACTTCATAAGCTAAATTTAAAAATCATCACTATTATTAAGTTAAATAACTTATTAATTACATTAACAACAACGTCAATAATATTCATATTAAACAATATAAGTTGACATAAATCAACATGTAAGTAATAATTTTTCGTCATTATCTCCAGTTGCAGAAAGAAAAACGCCGTTTCATTCGAAAACGAATTTAGATTTTTACGTTGTCAGTTTGTTGACAAGCAGCGTTGTCAAATTAAAAACATTATGTTGAAGTATTAACTGTGTTTCAAATTCATACCAAAATGTTGTCAACTGCAGACAAATGTTATCAAAAGTACACAAAAAACCAAACTAAGGAACTTCCAATGGGAAGGCAAGTTTAGAATACTTCATTTTTGCGCTTACTCAAAGAAACTAGAAATGGTAAAGAAAGCCGAAGCCAATCGTCGGGACAACAAAACACATGTGATTGATAACTACTAGAAATTATGTTCTCTCAGTCAGTTTCATTGCCAAAAAGAAGTTATTTTAGAATCCAAACCCGAAGATTCTCAAGTGATAACATGCATTACCTTTAATTTATTTTTAGAAACAAAAGTGAAGGCATATATCATGTCTGCGTCCATTTCCAAAAAAATGCTTACATCAGGCGGCATTTCTTTTAGCATCCCTCCCAAACGGCATAAGCATAATATAATGCGTACTTTTTGGTACAATAAAAAATCTGGTACAAAAAAAATACCTTGTGAAACAGAAAAGTACTTTTGGCATAATAATTTGTGGGACAATTAGAGAGCTTTCTAGTACTATAAAAGTACTTTGGTTCAAAACAGAAATACTTTATAAAACAAAAAAGTAATATTGGGACAATAAAAGTACTTTTTAAAGTAATTTGGTACAAAAAAAAAGTACTTTGTGGAACAGAAAATTACTTTTTAGTACCAAAAGTACTTTTATTGTACCATAAAAGTACTTTTATTACGTCAAAAAATTACTTTTATTGTAGCAAAAAGTTAATTTATTCTTATTTGGCAGCAGCAACAGAAATTCATCTATCAGTAACCACACGTCGAAAAGAATTTTAAGCGCTAGTATTTCACATCCTCCAACTGATCCATCCAACGATGTTTAGATCAAGGGATAAAACGTTCTGCGCCGCCCATCAAGTTTATTGCCGGAGGCATTTCCAGCTTTACAGCTCATCCTTCATTCGGCTATAATTCTATACTACACAGGGTTGTGCGCTGTAGAGCAATATAGGTAGGATCAGAGCCTGATAAATTTGGATCTTTGTTCGTCGAGAGAGGACTTTATCATTAGCGCATAGTAGAAGCGGCTTGCGATCATTACTAGTCTCTTGATTTCCAGGCAATATTATTGTTCTTTACTGATAAGCCAAGTTAAATGAACGACTTTTTGTTCGTTGAAACGAATAACTTGGTTTTGTCCTCATTTATAACCAGACCCTGTACTTCTCAATGTACGAAATGGCCGCCATAACATCTCGCAGTCCTCAGCCAATGATATCTATATCATCGGAATGCGCTAGCAGCATATGTCTTTTATTTAAGATGGTACCAGTCGTCTTTTCTGCAGCCTTCCGCATAATAAAAGAGATCGCATGACAGGCTGTCGCCTCGTTTAAAGTTACGCTTGGTAGAAAATGGATCTGTCAGACTTTTGCCCATTTTCACTGAAGATTGCGTGTCATATCAACTTCGCAGGGATACCAAACTCACTGCCAATTGAATGTAACTTTGTAATCCATAAAGAAATGGTAGGTGTCGACCTTCATTTTATTGGTTTCCTCTCGGATTTGTCGTAGTGTGAATATCAGGTCTGTCTCGGATTTACTTTGGTCGTGTATTTACTATATGGTCTAATAAGGTTCGCTGGGATGGACTTTAGTCTTTCACATTACACACTATACAGGACCTTGTATGCGATGGGTAAGAGGCTGATTCCGCGATAGTAGTTACACACACTTGGATCGCCTTCCTTGAGCACAGGACATAGTACACTCAGATTCCAATCATCGGGCATGCATTCCTTTAGCAAAATCGTGTTTATGAGCTGGTACATGCATGTTGCCAGCTCTACCTCATACCTTCGGAAAAGAGCAGAACACGAAAGTGTTCCCTCCATATTTGCAGCACACTCTGCGTGTCCGTTATCAGATCCGCCTACGTACTTACAAGATTTCGGATTTCATAGATCCCCCATCCATTTACTGTACCAAAAAGGCGCTTTATTTGCAATTTTGAGGCTCTTGGCTCCCGAGCTATGTGCACATTTTTAGAGAAACAGCTGCTGTTGAGCGGGTCCATACGAACCCTAATTAATTAACTTAAATTTCAATTTTACTAAGCCAATACAAAGATTAGAAAAAGTTTTTGTCTCTCCTTTGATTTGATTTTTTTACCATAACGGTTATTTAAGAAAACCACGGAATTGGACATTGAAAAACTTCTTTCATAACAGACAGCTTAATACAAGTTCATGAAATTGTCTTAACCGCTTCTGGCAAACCCTACCTCTCACAATGATATCGGCGATGGCAACACATACGCAACTCTACGATAAAAGCCGCCGCAGAAGGAATTGATTATCAAAACCGGTCCCAAACAAATTACAGGCTAGAAAAGCCACATACAGGACGACAGCCGCGCCTTTGGAACGCGAGCTGTGTTTAAGCGATATCGAGAGTTGAGAAGAGAAAAAAATTGACTAATCCGAAAAAGAAAAAAGAATGGAAAGACGTTAATGTGCAGAGATTGAGATCGTTAGAAATGTAAATGATGCCAGTAAGTATGTATTACCAACGAGTAAAACATCAGTCATAAGACCCGCCCACTGGTATAACTTTATCTAGAAATGGAAATGAGGGTCTGGTGATAAACACGTCGAGTGTGCTGAGTGTGTTGGAAGCAAAATTTCTCCAGCAAGAAACCCGCAACCAATCGTAGATGATGGTGTTATATGACAACCACCTATCCCAGATAAGATCAAAGCTGAAATTGCCCGAATTGAGAACAACAAGGCGCAGGTGCAGACGAATTACCGACAGAATTGTATAAGAACGAAAATAGAAGCATGACCGATGATTGGAACTTCATTTTCGTATTTTGTCCAATTTTTCGCTATGGAAAATATTCGTCCTTTCCGTTCTAATGCATTGTCAGTTTAAAAATGTAAACTTAATTCGTTGCGTCTGTCCGATATATAATGGAACTCTTACAACCAAAACCTTTAGGTAGTGCCATAGTGGTTTTTAGTTTAAAAAAAACAACATTTTCTCCTTAACGTTCGATTAAAAATCTAATTATTACATTACTAGCTTTCTCGGCTCGCGTTGCTCCGCCGCTAATCACATGAATTAGCTATTTTCTTTTTTTTTCGAAATATCCCTTCCGATCGCACAACTGCTCCAATTTATGCAAGGCTATTTTTGTGGTTATATCTCCAGCCATTTAAGTTGGGTGATGGACAACTTTTTTTCTCTCTTCATCTCTAAAACCTCTAAACTCTTTTTTTTACCCGTAAAAGTACAAATCTACAAAAATCAAAGAATCCCTTCAAACCGCACGACAACTTTAAAAACTAAATATTCAAAACCAATTTCGCAATTTTACCTTTAGCCGTTTGTTCTAAGTTATGGTACCAGTTTTATTTGAGCCTTTTTACCTCTAAAAGTATGAATTTCAAAAAATCTCTTCGCTCACGAATTTTGAAATATTCCTCCATGAAGCTCTCTAATTCGATAAACAGAATCACCGTATAGATTTTGCAAATAATAGCTTTACGCGTTTGGTTTTGGTGATGGACATTTTGTACCCATAAAAGTACGAATTTCTCTTATTCTTAGGACGCATGCTAATGTAAGTTTTCGCGAAAGTAGCATTAGCCGTTTGGTCTGGGTGATGGTACCAGTTTTATCCCTTTTGTGCCTTTTTTACGCCTAAAAGTACGAACAATGGTCAGTAACGCAACAATTTTATCTATATAGATTAGACAAATAGCAATGATAAGTCTAATGAATACACTCTATACATTGCATTCTGGTAATGCCCATATCACGATATACCTCTACCTACCTGTCGTTCTATATGTTTCATGTGTATCGCCGTTAAACCACTCAGCCGTTATACTATATGTCGCGCTAACTCACTTTGAGTCACTGTGTCATTGTTGCTTCCTCTATGTGCCATTAAAAAGTTTACAATCAATAAAACCAAAAAAAAAATAATACAAACATTCATTACTTTATCAAAATTTTCCATTTTTTATCCCTCTGCTCTTTTTTCCCAACACGCTCTTTTGCCCATCCACATCCTTCTCCCCATTCGCTTTATTCCTTTTTCTCGTTCTATTTTTTTTTCTGGCTCTCTCTCTCTCTTTCCTTCTTTTCCTTGTTGACATTTCTTCCCTACAGAATTTGAAAATGGTTGGGACAGCATTGAACTAATACCGAATATCATCTTGAATCCTGGTTTCTGTGAAACGGACGGTCAATCGCCCACAATAGCCACATTTCCGTTGCCGACGTTCACGCGCACCATAGTCTTTGGCGATGACGACAGCGATGAGAGCTGCGAGTCGGAGTCCGATCATGAGCCGCGCATGGAAAAGTTCAAGCGTAAGTTGTCCGTGTTCTTTACAGATCCCACCATCAAACGTATTTGAGAGTACAAAGTGATTACGCTGAAATCATTTGTGAATTTAGGTAGACTCCTCCTTGTTATTGATTTCTATTTTATTGAGAATTTATTAAATGAATTATTTTCGAAAAAGAAAACAACCGACTGTAGGTCAGCATAATGTAACAGATGAAGCAGAAAATGAATGAAATTGTAAAAATAAAACATCCCCCACTATGAAAACAATAATAATTTAGCATATAAAACTAAGTAAACAACAACAACAGAAAACCCAAAATTATCAAAATGAAATGTGCTTATGGTTAAAATTGTTATAAACAAATGAAAAACTAAAAATAAGAAACAGAAATGAAAAACAAAACCCATAAATACAAATTTAAACTAAAATAAGAATTTGTTATGAATCTAAACGAGCTTTTGTTACAACAAATGTTAATAAATAATGAAAAAAAAAACAAACAAATTAAATAAAATTAAATAACAAAAACAAATTGAAATCACCATAAACTAATGAGTGCATACGAATTTCATCTCATCAATTGTTTTATTACACAGAATTAGATACAATAATTAAACGCCAATATTAGAACATCATTTAGGTTAAATTCATTTGTTAAGAAAATATTGTTAATTTTGTGTTCAAATGCAGTGTATTCAAATTATAATTAAGATTAACCCGTGTCATGTATTCTATGAACCCTAAAGGGCTTTGTCAAAATTTTTCGAAAGTGTACTAGAATAATGAATTATGGTTGTAAACTAAATAGACATTTTGTCTTCGTTTTAAAAGAGATTCAGAAATGATTTTGCAAAACACATTTTCCAAATCTCAGGGTCCATGTTTTGCAAGTAACATTTCATAAAAATTATGAATTGTTACTTTTCAAAGGGGATACTTAAAACTATTAAACAACTAGTGGGCCCGGCAATGCTTCGCTATTGCATATTAACTTGTAATATATTTCACATTTAGGTATACAAAGTACTTTGAAACGGTACTTAAACTCGACAATAAAATGTTGAGTTTATTAACTTATGTAACTAATTTAAAGTAACTCCTTAACATTAAAGTTAACCAATTAAGTTTTATTGTTGTAAATGCTAATAAAATGTTCATGAGCATATCTATGTTATAGTGCCGACATGTATATTAAGTTTTTTCTGCATGTCGGGCGAAAAACCACTTCTTCCACAAATTGGAAACAGACATTCCGCTAAGGATCAAAATTTAATTATTATTTTGAATTGTAGTAGCGGATACTAACTATCTCTTTGGACATCAAAAACACTTTTGTTATGCCTTCTCCGCCTATTGACCGCAAATGAAAATTCCGTTTGAAGCTTCATGCCTTTAGCCATAAAAACTTCTTTTCTCATGTCTTCTTCTCACACGGATCAGGAATATTCCGGAATACTATTTTTGTATTGAACTCGTATTACCATTTTTTGAGATAATACGGTCACCAACGTTTGGCTTAAAAAAGTGATGGTCTCACGCGCTGTATGGCATGTTGCACCGTCGTGTTGGAACCAGTTCTCGTTCAAATACTGTGCAATGACATGATAAATAAATAAAATCAATTGATCGTTCACTGGCTCTAGTTCTTCTACCAGTTAAATATTATATGAATGTAGGCCAAGTTCTTTCCTCAGCATTTGCAGAGACCGAGTTGCTGAGAAAGACGTCGGTTCGATAAATTCGAGTTCCCTGACACACTTACTTCTACAGCGTCGATGGCTTCTATTATTCTTTTACTTAGATGGATCATTATATGCACCCTCAACTTCACAAAGGGCTCCATAAGTTTGGCGAACAGAACGTGCATTTTGAAAATAAATTTGCAAGATTTGTCAACGTTGTTCTTGTATAGTTTTTACATGGTGATTTTCCAAAGTATACTAAAACAAAGTCACACTTCACACTTCATTAGTATGACAGCTAGATTTACACTTATACCTATCAGAAGTTCTATACGTCAAAAAAAATACGACATACATAGTTTATTTACAAATGTTTGCTAGTGTTGCCTCTGACATACTATAAAAATTTAAATTGTGCCCCAATAAAACAAAAGGTGTTTTTCAGTATAACTGCAATGAATATTGCTTTATTTTTCTCTATCTGTATGATTTATTACCGATATTACCGCTCTCCTGAAAAGTAATTGAAAAATACATACCCGTAAATTAATTAAAAACAAATCACTATTTTAGTCTGCGCAGCTACTATGTGTCCTAAACTTCCTGGTGTACGGACCATTATTTGATACAGTTTAAAATTTTAACTATTGAAGTGCGTGGGCAGCTCCTCGGCACTTTTTACTTATTAAGTTCCAAATAGCCTGTTCATTAGGGCGGATCAATTTGTTCCCGTCGAAAAAAAACGTGGTAATCGTATACCAGTATCGAAATGTACGATGAATTCTTAGAAAATTTCACTTAGAAACTATATGTCTAAAATCAATCCCTAGTTCCCGTTGAGAAGCATGAAGTTTTCAGGTAGAGAGATTTTTTTTAGCAATGAGCAATTATTCAGTTACCACACACCTATGGGCCCCGGCTCTAATTTTTACCTACCATTCCGATGTTTCGAAGAGAATAGTATATTTTCGACATTGTTTTGGATCCCGCTCGATATTCTGAAAAATAATTTTTAAAAACTTAATTTCTGTATGCCAACTCTCAGAGGCAATAACTTTTTAACCACTACATAGATTTGTTTCCGTAATACCTCATTTAGTTTGTTGGAAAGTTAGTTTTACGCAGAAGTTTTTAAAAAATATATATCTGAAGTTTTCGGTTAGTGCTCATTTAAAAACCAAAAAAATTTCTATCTGAAATCTTCAAGCTACCTAACACGAGCTAGGAATTGATTTTAGACACAAAGTTTTTTGGTGAAATTTTCTTACAATTCATCGTAGATTCCGATTTTGGTTACGATTTTTGCGAATAAAAAAATGTGCCCTTCTTACTGTTCATATCTCTAGGCGAACAACAATATTCTGTGGAATTTTGATAGTAATTACTGTTTGTTTTAAAAGGGGTGTGGAATAGCCCACTTCCATTCTTACTGTAATTCATACTGCAACAACAATATATGTTACAAATCACATCTTCATACCTCTGATAGTTCATGAGATATAGTCTTTTTTACTTTAAACTTGTATTGGCGGTGCCTCGCTCCTTTATCCAATCACAACTAACTACAGCCAGTGCCTAACAACAGGTCATCAGTACCACTTTTTAAAATTATCTTATAAATCAGTATATTAGAAAAGCCGTCAGAGCGATTTTTGAAAAAGTGGTGTGGCACCGCCTTCTTCCTCCCTGGCAGTAATTAATACTGCTCCAATAACATATATACCAAATCTCATCTTCATACCTCTGATAGTTCATGAGATATAGCCCTTTTAAATTTCAAGTTGTATGGGCGGTGCCAAGCCCATTTATCCAATCACAACCAAATATAGTCAGGGACTACAAACAGGTCAACAGTACCACTTGGTAAAATTTTTGTATCAATCGATCTATTAGAAAAGCCGTTAGAGCAATTTTTGAAAAGGGGGCGTGGCACCGCCCACTTCCATCTTGGCTGTAATTAATACTTCCCCAACAACATATATACCAAATCTCATCTTCATACATCTGATAGTTCATGAAATATAGCCTTTTTAATTTTCAAGTTGTATGGGCGGTGCCACGCCCCTTTATCCAATTACAACCAAATGCAGTCAGGAACTATCTACAGGTCAACAGTACTCATGGTAAAATTTTTGTATCAATCGGTCTATTAGAAAAGCCGTCTGAGCGATATTTGAAAAAAGGGGCGTGGCGCCGCCCACTTTTTAAAAAAATAAAACCTTTTAAACCATCCGGAAGCTGTAGCGAACAAAACAAAAAACAAATTTTGAAAATCGGTCCAGCCGTTTTTGAGTTTTAGCGAGACAACTGCACAGCAATTCATTTTTATATATAAGATAAGCTGATGCTACACTAGTACAAGAGAAACAATTTTACCAATGCCTTACAGGCAATTGAATATATGTATAAATTTTAACTAGATTACAATACCTTTTTTTTAGATTTTTATTCGACCTGTTTTGAAATAATTAGTCGAGCTCAAGGATATAGATTTTTTATGTTTATATTTATTTCGATATTTCACTATCCATCGCATAGCATCTTCAGGAATCTTTAAACAATAATAAATATACACATTGTTTGGGTCATTATTTGTCTATACATCACAAAAAATAGAAAAACTTACGAGTAACAATTAAAAAACGTCATTAACATACAAATTTAAAAATTGCACTAAAGTTTACATCTATTGTTCTTACAGATGATGTGTCTGTAGTTCATTGCTAAACTCTTAATATTCCGATTAGTAGTTCATTCTTCTCTCTTTCGGTATATTGATTATATGTAACATTTCAAGCATAAACCTTTTGCTGTAATGTTCTTCCGTATCCAATATGTTGACATTCTCTAAATCCGGTACATGTCCTCTCTCTGCACAGTGGGTAGCTAGTGTTGTTTTTTGGGTTGCGGATTTAAACCTACATTTGATGTCCGACTTATGTCCGGACATTCTTGTACGTAAGCCTATTTTTAGTTGTACCTACGTATACCTGGTTGCAATTGTTATTATTTTTCCCAGAGCAGCTGATTTTATATATGACGATTCGTCTATTTTGTCTAATTTGCTTTTTGTGTTTGAAAAAAGTTGTTTTAGTGGGTTGGTCGATTTTTGTGCGATTTTTTATTTGTTTTTGTCATTTTTTTTTGATTTTTCTATCCTTTCCGACAATTTTGGGATGCATGCCAATACCGACAGATTTTTGAAATCAACATAGGCAAGTCAATAGTGGATCAACTTTCACAAATTCATTTGTATTATTATGTTGTACATTTGAACTAAATATTTAACAAACCTCAAAAGTACTAACTTACTTAGCTACCACTTCTTTGCAATCCATTTGAATTATATACCGCACGTAGAAAATTATTATATGCGCTTCGATCTTTTGCGCTTCTTCTCCAGTTAGTCACACCAAGTTCTAAAAAAAAGTTCTCAGTTACCTGGTCTATCCAACGGAATTTTGGTCGCCATCTTCTGCTCCGTCCATCGAGTTCATTGTCGAAGGCTTTTCGATGAACATGACCTAGCCAACGCAACCGCTGTACCTTATTGCGTCTGACCACGTCAATGTCAGTGTACAGCTCGTACAGTTAATCGTTCATACGACGTCGATACTCTCCATTAATGATGATGGGCCCATATATTTTACGAAGTATTTTTTTCTCGAATACTGTCAAAACCGATTCATGAACTTGTGTCATAACCCAGGATTCTGAACCATACATCAAGACAGGCGGAACTAGTATCTGGTTAAGCTGGATTTTGTTCGTCGAGAGAGGAATCTGTCATAAAATCGCTTGCTTAGTCCGTAGAAGCATTTATTAGCAAGCAGGATTCTTCTCGGGAATTTTGAGGTAGATAAAATCATCTACCACCTCGAAATTATAGTTGTCAACGTTCACGCATATTCTCAAACGAGTAGATTCTTTGTTTGTTGAAACTAATAACTTCGTTTTGTCCTCGTTAACCATTAGACCCATTTTCGCTGATTCCACTCGGGTTTACTGCAGCTTTCCTCATTATCATCTCCATTACTATGTTGAAAAGGTCACAAGATAAGCCGTTACCTTGTTTAAAGCCTCGTCTGGTATAGAATGGCTCCGTAAGGTCCTTGCCAATCTTCACTGACGTGTCAGTCAGCGTCATTCCGCAAAGGCTTGTCAGCTCCGCTGGAATATCAAACTCAGCCATGGCTTCGAATCATTTCTGCCGTATCGGTTTGTCTGCTTTATAGTCGACGAATAGTCGGTATGAACTGTTTCTCTTAGGTCTTTTCCAGGATGTGGCGAAGTGTGTGGTTGATTTACCAGATCTAAAGCCACTCGATCAGGTTGGAAAACACTGGCTTTAGTCTTTCACATAGCACACTCGACAGGAATTTATATGCGATGAGTAAAAGGCTGATCGCGCGGTAGTTGGAGCACACATTTGGATCACGTTTTTTCAGCACAGGAAATAATCCAATCATCGGGCACTCGTTAAGACAAACCGTGAGTTAGATCTGGTGTATGATCGGTATCAGCTGCTCGCCACCGGAATTTGTGGTAGTAATATCTAAAAAAAAATTAATTTTCTTTACATCCCATGAATGAAGTATAGGATAGCTTCTCGCGTTGTTGTGAATTAACACGCATTCTATTTTTGTAGATTTACAACAAACGGCACCTACTTGTTTAACGCCTAAGGCTAACGTCATTGTTTGAGAAGCTTTTGGTAGACATGCCGACTGACTCGACACTACCCTGCGAAGTTGCTATCGACAACATCGAGACATCCTGTGCTAAACCAAAAATGATGTCAGGCTAGTCAGAAATTTAAGTTGGAATCGACGTACGGAATCATGTCGATCAAATGGGTTCGTCAAAACTTCAGGTTGTTATCGTGAAGATGAATTGAGATTGAAGGATCGACTTTATAATTTGGATTCGTAGGAGATTTAGAACGAATCGAAATTGTTAATTGGCGACGGTTATTTATGTTCGATTAATTTGGTTGGCCGATAATGGAGCTTGGTATCGAAAACTCCGAAACGTAATGATAAATTGAGATTGTAAGAAGATCAGGATCGCGTTATCGTGTATTCGTAACTTGAAATTTTATTAAAATAACGTTCGGATAGACGAAAAGACATCTTAACTATGGTTCAACTTCGAAAATTATTTATTCAACGTAACAATGATTATATGGTTTCTTCAATAATTTATGTCCGTATCGCAACTTCGATTCTACATGAATATTGGATATCGTATTTACAACTTAAATTCAAAGGAAAATAAGGTTTATAATAGACACAATTGAGTTTTCGTTAATTCATCTTCAAACAAGCTACTCGGAATCGTAAAAATGTTTCGGATAGTATCAATTATTTGTTTTTGTCAATAAGTCTACGAGTGTCGAAAATTTCGTTTCACAATTGATAATTGCAGTTCATTCACATTCGGATCGACAATTCGAAATCGTTGTGAAGGTTTGGATCGGTGACAAAGGATCATATTGATAATTTGGATTGTTAAGATAATAAGGTTCGGTTGGCCTATTTGGGATTATAGCGATAATTCGTTTTATATACCAGAGTCTTCGGATCGCATTCTTGATTCAGGTTCATTAGTATAATGGACGATTCATGTTTGTCGGTACATATGTTAATATACAATTAAATTTAAAATTGTTATTAATTCAAAGTCTAACATCGTACTCTAGATTACAATTCGAAAATCCACAAAGAACCAATAAACAAATTAAACCAAAGTTCGCGTTATAAAAGTATTATCCTTCGTGTTTCAGACCATAATCTAAATTACAAAGGCGAGGCATTTCTAATATCATTCCTAAGTTCTAATAAAGGAGACTTGCACCGCAGTAACGGAGACCACTCTACAACTTTCTTATTATTCATCAATGTCAATATTTCATGTCTAGAAAAGTCGGACTTCGTAAATATAACACTGACCCCCAACCCTTTTCACCCCAAAAGGGGACCTTCTGACTTCTTGTAAATGATTTATAGGACTACGCCATATGACATATCTAAGTCCCTGAAAAAAGATTAAATCAATTCTGCAAGTCTTTTTATTTCCTTTTGAATGCACGGCACACTTTATTTAGAGGCTGGGTAGATAACCATTCCGGTAGATATCCTTCTTCTTCTGATTCCTTTTAATATATTTAATAATAGCGGACCCGGCGAACTTCGTCTCGCCCCAATTTTATGCCTTCAGATAAACTCAGTAGAGAATGTTTGATAAACAAAGTTTTTCGATTAGTTTTCCGCCGCAAAAACAAACAACGAAGGCAGTTCTCCAAAACTCGAAAAGGCAACGTTCAGCTAACCGCACGTAAAACAGGGAAATTCGAGATTAATCTCACATACTTTCAACGATTGGCCTTGCGATTTATTGGTCGGTCAGCTCATCTAGATTATAGTCTTGCTCCCGTTAAAATTCGCGATCGAATGTATCTTGCATCAAACGATTTGACGCTGGCATTCCCAATGTCGACAGCATTTTTTATTTAAATATTATATTTCTCGTACCAACCAACATTTAACCGAAATTTTCCACCTAGACATCGTTCAAAACCATCAAATCATGCGAAAATTGCAAAATTTTGTCAATAAAAAAAAATTTTTTTTTGACTTTTCCTGAATTTTCCGAGTTTTTCCCTAAGAATTTTCTATTTTTCCATTCGAAAAGCCATTCCATAACAACTGCGCACAAAATTCCATACAAAAAAACCAATTTTCGATTTTTCCAATTTCCCGACTTTTTCGAAGGATTTTCCCAAAATTGTCTTGCATAAAACCCTCATACCAATTACGAACAATTGAATACACATTGAGCAAAATGGGCCAGCCGTTCTCCCTTAATCAATTACTACACACTTTTTACACCGTTTTTATACATATAGATTTCACAATAAACCGAATTTTTCCAAGCAGCACAACGAATTTTCCACCTTTACGTCGTCTAAAATCATAATATCAAGCGATACAATGAAATATTTCGTTGAAGAAATCCAAAATTTTCGAGTTTTTTTTCCAGAATTTTCCGAGTTTCCCACCAAGAATTTTTCTATTTTTCCATTCGAAAAGTCATTTCAGAATGATTATCCGAAATTTTCACATTTACATCATTCAAAATTATCAAAACACAATAAAATGTAAAGTTTCGTCGAAAAAAGTTAAAATTTTTGAAATTTTTCCATAATTTTCCAACAACAATTTGTTTTATTTTTTCAATCGAAAAGCCACTAAGGACCAATTGCACACAAAAAATTATACAAATACTCAATTTGCGATGCAAAATGCGATGCAAAAATCCAAAATTTTTCGAGTTTTTCCGGAATTTTCCGAGTTTTCCACCGAGAATTTTTCTATGTTTCCATTCGGAAAGTCATTTCGGAATAATTAATCAAAATTTTTTACTGTTACATCGTCCAAAATTATCAAATCATACGATAATATGGAAAATTTCGTCGAACAACAAATTCAAATTTTTTGAATTTTTCCCGAATTTTTCGCGTTTTTCAACAAAAATTTTCCATTTTTCTATTTGAAAAGCCATTCTGTAACAATTGCACACAAAATTCCATACAAAAAGGCAATTTTTGATTTTTCCAATTTTCCGACTTTTTCGGCAGTTTTTTCCAAAATTTTCCTTGACATAAACCTGCTCCTGGCAATAACGAACAACTGAAAAAATGTTTGAGCAAAATCGGCCCAGCCGACTAAGAACTTCTTAGTCCCTTTTGAAAAGGTTAAACAAGTATCGTATATCTTCAAACAGAAACCGGAAAACATATAACTAGACTAATTTGAAGCACTTTTTATACTGGAATTGATTAGTATATCGTTGTTATTGTTTATCTTTTATATCGTGCGTATACGATAGAAATTATCTGCATGCACATAATAATTCATGTGCATAGTTCTCAGTATTATGATCACCTGCTAGTATTCCACCTATTTCTACCATATCTAAATACCAATTTCGTCATATAAACTACTTGTTGTAAAGTTCCATTTTTATCTTAGTCTATAATAATTTGCCACTATTTTGAACACAAATTTAACATAGCACACCATTGTTATTGTAGTGTACATGATGATATATATATATAATTTAAGGAAATTGTTTTCCAATTCGAAAAAAAAACACTGCCAATTATTTGAATATTCTAAAAAGTTGGCAACGCCCCTGCTTTGTTATTTTTTTCTATTCTGATTGTTTATATTGAAAAATTTCTGCCCCGCCCCTTTAAGTTTAGCTTAAAATATACAAACATATATTATGAGAATAAATAGCAAAGTAAACTGAATTTAATTATTGTTAAAACGAAATCATTAAATGCATTAATATTTTAATAGTAATTAATTTATTGTACATTACATGAAATTAATAAATGAAAAAAAAAATAATACAAAAATAAAAAATAAATAAATATAATTATTGCTGTGATAACATTTTCAATTGACGAAAGACATATTTATAAAAACAAATGTACTATATTAATTAAAATGAGCGAGAAAAAACTGAGACGCCAAGTGCTGAATTTCATTAAAAACTTTTAATTTCTTGTTTTTGTTTTCCATAATATATTATTTAAATTTTTGCTTATTTATTTCAAATAAAAATAAAACGAATGGGTGTTTTTATTTACAATTTTGTTACAATAATAAATAAAATTGTAAAAATTTTCTTACAGCAGATTTTTTACATTTAAGTTGCTAAAACTTAACATGTTAATAATTTTTAACGAAATAAGTAATCTTCGCAAGGCTTTTCAAGTTATTAAGAGTATAATGACAAGCAGATTTATTCGTTTGCCACATGTCCAACACCTTAACGTCAAATACCTGTAAGTTTTGAACTCGATTTCGGGGTTTACTTATTTAAAAGATGTTCTGCTTTTAAAACTTTAAAAATTTATAAAAATTGAATGGTATATTATTTGGTTGGTTAATTCCCATTTCTACACACATACCTAAGAGTTCAAGACTCACTTAACCCTTACCGTTTTTAAATGCTCTTATTTTGGATGGTTTGATTTTGTCGGTACAGCGTTAATTCATTCTTCGTAAAAAGGAGTACTTAGGAGTTCTTTTATGAAATAGAAACTCAATGAAGCGCTTTTATTCATTCCCGCATTTGCACTATATAGACGTGCTTCACCACGTCGATGTTGTTATACTTACTTACTTACTTAGCTAGTACTTTTTTGCAATCGTATATTGTAATTATATACCACGTATAGAAAAGTATTATATGATCTTTTGTGCATCTTCGTCCACCAAGTTTCCATGGTTCTCAGTAAGCTGGTATTTCCAACATATTTTTTTGTCGCCCACTTTTGCGCCGTCCATCGAGTTCAATGTTCGTTGTGTTTTCGAGTTGAAGCATTTCCATCCATGCGTACAACTTGATGTGGCTAAAGCAACCGCTGTACCTGATCACGTCATAGTCGGTGTACAGCAAGCTCATGATTTGTACGACGTCGATACTCTCTAATGATAAGCAAACCAATAACGTACATCCTTAATCCGTTATAGCATCTATTCGCAAGCAGGAGCATAGGTAGAAACAATTTTCTACCACTATCAAATTAAAGTTGTCAATGTTCACTCAGCGTCTCAAACGAGTTCACTGTTGCACCCATTTGTGCTGATTCCTTATGTAAACCTGAGAAGATTGCAGTCACGTCCCGCAGTTTTCGAGCGATGATGTCCACGTCATCAGCGTACGCGAGTAGCATGTGGCTTTTGTTGAATATAGTGCCACTTGTGTTGACTGCAACTTTCCTCATTATCACCTCCATCACTCTGTTGAAGAGCTCACACGATAGGGGGATATAACACTGGCACAATCGTCAGGACCTTCTATGCGGATGTTAAAAGGCTAATCCCGCGGTATTTGCAGCACGCAATACGCTTAGATACCAATAATCGGACATGCACTCGTTAAGCCAAACCGTGCGTAAGAGCTGGTGCATGCTCGTTATTAGCTTCTCGTCACCGGTCTTGAAGAGCTCTGCTGAAAGTCCGTGGGCACCGGCTGCTTTATTAATTGTTAGCTGCATTAATGCTTTTCTTACCTCGATCTGGCTTGGTGGTGGGCAATCTAAGCCGTCGTCGGCAATTGGTGTGATACCTTCACTTGCGCTGCCTTTCGGAACCAAAATTTGCTGGAAATGTTCTCTCCATACATGCAGCACAGTATCTGTAACCAGTTTTTCATCATTGACCTTACAGGAGGATAGCCCAGCACCGTTATTTTTGGCGTTTACTTTCTGCTCAAATGTACGGTATTCACCTCTATCCCTGTACCTATCTATATTATTGTTCTACCGTTTCTTGATCTAAAGTTTTTTCGCTTAAATGGAACCCCAAAATCAAATGGAACCCCAACATCCCCGCACTGCCCATCTCTTCTCATGGATGGCTGTTATGTCAGCCTTGCATTTTTTTTAGGACATCCGTCAGTCGAATAGTGGCACCTTCTCTGTAGATAGTCTGGACGTTCCTATACTGCGAAGTTGCTGTCGATAACATCGAGGGGACAACATATGAAAAAAATGTTGATGACTGGATACAGGAATCGAACCATGCATCTCTCAAGACAGTCGCGTGTTTTAACCATAATGCCACGGCCGGCGATTGTACTCTCTGGAAACAAGAGTAGCGATGAGTAGCGTCCCAAGACCTCTATCCCTCTACTTTTTTGATATCATCGGTCACTCTTTTCCTCCAAAGACGGGTTTTCCATTTAAAATGCACTTCGTCTCTCTTCTCTTCGTACCGTTAACTTACAGCACGTTTTTCCATTGGCGAAACGCAATATTTTTTATCGCACCAGGGGTTGCCTGAGCGTAGCTTTTCATATCCAAGTGCGGTCACCTTGTGCGAGGAACATCTGAGTTAGTTGTTTGCAGTAATTGTCAGAATTGTTCAAAATAGGCATTTGCTATCTCGGATATAAGCTGCTTTGCGATGTCCAGCTTTCTTGTTGGTGGATTACGAACGTTATTCGTACTGATTATTCTCGTAATTACTTTGAACGTAAGTAGGTGGTGGTCCGAGTATATGTTTACACTACGCATCACTCAAGCGTCTTTGATGCTTGAGACATACCTTCCACCGATTACTACGTCATCAGTTTGGTTTTATGTCTTTTAATCAGGGGATATCTAGGTTGTCTTGTGGTTACTTGTATCTTTGTGTGGAAATCTGCTTCCACTCTCTACCATGTTTCCTGTAGACGCGAAAGTAACTACTGTGGATCCGTAATGGCGGGTATAGTTGTGTAGAATAAACTTCCCGAGTGCTGGAACAAAAGCATCGTCCCACATTCAAATCCGTATCTTTCTGCCTGGCAGCTGTAAAAGATGTCACAGTTATTTCGTTGTGTACAACTCTGCCCTGTCCATCCAATCTCCTATATAACAATAATGTCGATCTTAGTTTTTCTAGGGCTGCCAAAGCCATTAAGAGAGCTGTTGTCTTGAGCTTAAGTTACTTCTGTTATCTACTCCCCAATAAGAATCGGTGGTTGTGGCATGTCATTTAGGTTACTCAACTTTGCGCCTTCTTAAATTTGCTACTATTGAACAGAAATCGAATGGCATTACCAAGAATTTTCTTGATCTATCAGACATTGTAAGTTATTTGGGGACCACCGCACAAAGAGTTTTTGGGCTTTTTCCAAGTGAATAACGATCAGAAGACTCAAATAAGGAAATGCCCTATCCCAAGAAAATAATACCTCATTCAATAACACTGTGCAACATTTTTAAGGTCATCGTCTGGTGCCGCCTTCGTACCCAGATATTTTTGAAGTATATACCGAGACTAAAAAAATCCCCAAAGGATTTGGCCCCATTACATCGAAACATTTTTTTATGGATACTCCAATATTTTCACCCCAACACATTTTTTTTTATCATTTTTACAGAGTCCATATTTCATAAACTGTTCGAAATTCTTTCCTTTTGTCTTCGGCAAAGTTGTAGATCTAAACCAGAGCAAAAAAAGTCTCAAACAGACCGACCCAAAAAAATTGCATCCAGTGCATGAAAATTGCAAAAATATGGAAAAAAAGGAAATTTTTTTATGATGTTTTCCACACAAAATGTATTTCGTTGTACTCCGTATCGTATGAATTATGTGGAATATTACTTGTTATAATCATAATTTTATGGTGAAAATATCATGAAAAAATAGCCTTTTTTCTCATATTTTTACAATTTTCATGCACTAGATGCAATTTTTTTTTGTCGGTCTATTTGAGACTTTGTTTGCTCTGGTTTAGATCTTCAACTTTGCCGAAGACGAAAAGAAAAAAATCCGAACAGTTTATGAAATATGGACTCCCTAAAAATGGTCTAAAAATCGTATGGCGGTGAAAATATTAGAGTATCCATAAAAAAATGTTTCGATGTAATGGGGCCAAATCCTTTGGGGATTTTTTTAGTCTCGGTATATACTTCAAAAATAGCTGGGTACGAAGGCGGCACCAATTTATGTGTTGCACTGTGTAATATTTGGTGTTCTGTATATTTTTTATTCTGAATAACGAAGAATAATTTAAAATTTTCGAAAACCTTTCATTTGAATGACTGTCATTGGCAGAGAGTTCGGTTTTACTCGTACACATTATTAATGATATTTTACGCCAGGAACCAGCTGCATCGTAAGCTCATATACGATCATTAATCATGCATTTTATTTAGACAAATTTTTTTTGTGTTGATATTATTTCACAGATTAAACCGATATGCTCTCGCCCGTTAAAGGGTTATGCCAGATGACTATTTGCCAAATACCATTGGCATAGTATTGACCATTTTAGACGCTGTTTTGGCCATCAAGATGAAAAATTTAGTAATATTTGTAAATCATCCAATATCTACCTACATTAATATAATTCTTTGATTGGCAACCCTATTCAGTTTGTTTCACTTAATTCGTAATACTATGATTTGCTAGAATTTCTCAAACACTCTCTTAGAAAAATAGTATTACAACTTTTTTTATTTTTAATTTTCTTCTCATTAGTTTTTTCTTATAACTATAATTTTAAAGCACATTGTAGCGCACACAACATATTGATTGTTTCAATTAGTAACATACAAAAAAAAAATACAAAATTAAAATCGACTAAGAAAACCGATATACATATACTCTATATAGATATAACTATATACCTATATACAATATAACTAAATAAATAAATAAATGAAATGCCAAACAATTAAGCTAGATATTTGGTTGAATTGAGAAACGAGCTAAAACTTTAATGCATATACTACATACACATACACACATATTATACAAACAAATACATAAGTAAATATAATTACAAAAACAAAAAAAGAACAGAATATAAAATTGCTTCCACTTATTGACGCATTGATCAACCGTATCCCCGCTCTACTATTACTACTTCTCCTCTGCCGGATGACTTTTGAAATCAAAACCCTCTCTATCGTATGTAAGTAATGACATTTTAATTCACATGAATTTGATTTTAAAAACGAAATATGTATCAACATTATATAATACAAGTATTATAATATAAAATAAAGACTGTAGTTGTTATTGTTTTCTTTTTTTTTTTGTTTTTTTACTTATTTTCTATTGAATAGTGGGCGAGCACATATCGCCAGCCTTAGAATTTCGGCCATGCCGAACTAATTATACACTCCACTTTATACGTATGATGTACTGATGATGTCTCTGTTATATTACGACATAAATTCAATGAATCGGTATTGTTGGTGAACTGAAATCAAAACTAAATTTCGAGCCAAATTAGAATTCTTACGAGTTTTGGGAGCAAGGCAATGCTCAGATTTTTATTGTCAATATTCATTGTCACTCACTGGGATGACGCGTTTCCATGACGAGTTCATCACCAGACCCCTATGTGATGAATTGATTTTTTTTATATTGACATGAGAATAGAGGATTAGTTTTCTTTACAATTCGCCTTTTCCCTCGTATTGAAAACTTTTAAGCTAAGCTTTCGAACTATGTTTTCATCAAATACGAAGTATAGTTTTAGGCCGTTTATTTACTATTTTACTGTTAATTTTATACATTTTGCTATTTTATACATTTTGCCGTTAAAACTATGCTTTACATGGTTAATCACGAAATTAAAAAAACCATATGTTAAATATATACATATGTTTCGATCCTTTCTATTCAAAACTTTCTGTAAATTTCTCAATGTTTGCCTAGTGGAGTGTATAAATTATATTTAATAAATATAGATGTTAAATTGTTTAGCTTATTTTTTATAATATATAATAAATAATTAAGTTAAATTAAGAAAACAAAAAAACAAAATGTACTTATAAAATAAACCAGCCTTTGCATGAATCGTGTAAGAAATTATACTAAAATATTAAAATTAAACGCATAGAGTGCACTTAGTTTAACGAAATATTCTTTTTTTTTTAGGTTTTTTAGCAAAAATAATTGACAAATTTAAAACGAAAAAACCAAAAAATTAAACAATACGAAATCACGCTGAATACAATTTAAATAACATACAAAAATATGTAATTAATTTGTTTATGAAACAAATCTTTAAAGCTTGTGAGCTTTTTGTAAAATGCAAAAATGATAAAAATGAGGAAAAAATTAAAATAAAAAAAAATTTATACAAAAACTTTTATGATTTTAAATGTTTTTTATTTCGAAAATTTTACAATTATAGAAGGGTAAGTATGAGTAAAAAGAAATGAAAAGAAAAGAAAAGAAAAGAAAAAAAAGAAAACAAAAGAAAAGAAAATGAAATTACTTATGTATTATTATTTATGTATTAAACTGCAGAAAGGGTAACAGTGTACAAAGTGTTAATGGATTTGCCAACCAAGTTTAATTCAATCGGCCTTATTCCCGTAGTCGTCGTCGACGCAAAACGACGTCGTCTTGTGGCGACGCTGTAAAATCGGTATTCTCGTAGTCGTTTTCGATAACTATCGGTTACTATTGACACAAATTTGGTTGTAGTTATGAATCTGGTCTTCTTTATTTGTAGCAAAAATTTTGATATGGGTTCCATCGACATATCCAATAACTCCAGTGAATCCTGTTTTGTTAAAAAAATTTAGTTTATGCTTCCGATTTGTCATCTTCAGTTACTTCCAATTGTACCCAAGGTGGACAAGTCACCTCTCTAATGCATTCAGGGTTTCGACAGGAATCTTGCAACTACTGGCTGCACTTACACTTAGGTTGTAAGGCCCCTGTCCAAAGGACCTCAATGTTGCTGATAACTTAATTATGACTGAAACATATGTCCTGAGTTCACTTTTCATGATAGGAACTATTCTGTGGGAACTATTACGTAATTAAATGCTGCCTTATTAAGACTTAAGTAGTTCTCAAATTACGATTTTAACACCGATGAACATACTCGTTATTTGGCAAGTTTAAGATCATCGGATCAGAGTCGGAGTATTTTCCTTTCCAGCATAAGATATTTCTTGCTTCCCTCATCGCTTGAATTTGATTCGGGCACAAAAATATTTTTTCATGAAACACAATAAAAATCAAAATAAATCTGCTGATGTACAAATGTTACATCAGCTGTTGTCATTTGTTTCATGTTATCGATTACTAGTCGACGTCGTCTCATTGTAGTTACAGAATACCGAAATAGCATTGATGTGACGACGATGTTGAATCGAAGTGATGCTGACATAAAAACGAAGACGATGTCGACGACGTCTACGGGAATAGGGGTGAATATTTCTGGGCATAAGAATGCTGGGTTTTGAATTATTAGCTAAGGTTTTTTTATTATTCATTTTTGAAAGTTCAAAAATCATGTACTGATTCTTAAGGCTATATCTCGTGAACTATTCAAAATTTTGATGTCTCTCTTTGGTAAAATTTTAGCTCTTAATCAGATTTAAAAATTTAACCTTCAGATAAAATCAAAAACACAACATAATCTCACTCAAAACAACAAAAATGCAAAAAAATCGTAAAATGTCATCATAGATTTTTATTGTTTTTTGATTTATTTCTATTTTGTATCTATTTCATTTTAAAAAGCATAGCATTTTTAATTTCGATATACGTACAATTGAAAGTGATTTCTGTACAGTTTTGCTGTTTTGAGTAAGATGTTGTTGTTTTCTTTTTAGATCTGATTAAAAGCTAAAAATTTCCTGAAGCGATAAAAGCTATATTTGGCATAGTTTACGAGATATATACTACCAAAATCTTCCTCACAGTCGAAAACTTCAAAAATGAATTAAAAGAAAACCTTAGCTAATAATTCAAAACCCAGTTAGGATTTTTCTTCTACTATTATAAGCTTTCAGATTTTGTGGGTTTCAATTGGTTCAAGAGTTTGAAGTAGAAAAATGTGCCACTGTGTTATGAACACAACATTCTGAGGATATTTCTTTTAAAAATTATTGGAAATATATTAATTTTCGAAAAATTGACTAATTTGTATACGACACGTTATCCTTGTGCAAAATTTGAATAAATTCAGCAAACTCTGAAAATTGTCATGTCTTTAGAGCACTATTTTCGGTAATTTCTGCCAAAATTCGTGCTTTTTGTTAAACAGAATGGCGGAAAGTTTAGTTGTAACCGATTTGCCACTACTAAGAATTGATCAAAATCTCAATAAAAACGAAAAGAAATCCGATGATTGCAAAAAAATAAATAAAACCAGTAAGAAAGTTTCAGTCGGGCAACCCGACTAACATATACCCTCACTCTCAGTTAAACATAAAATTGTCTTTTATATTGATGTCTAAAGTGGGCGGAGTGATACATTTGTATGGGTGGTACCAAAAGGTGCGCGGCTAGACTTCCAGTTTTTTTCTCCAAAACTTTGTCCTGTTATAGCTTAACAAAATACAGAATTTGGGCACGATCGTGTCTAGTGTATTAATATTATTACTCCAACCCCAAAGTGGGCGGAGTGGTACATTTGTATGAGAGGTACCAGAAGGGGCGTGTCTAGACTTCTAGATTTTTCCTTCAAAACTTTGTCCTGTTATAGCTTAACAAAATACAGAATTTGGGCAAGATCGCGTTGGGTGTATTGATATTATTACTCCACCTCTAAAGTGGGCGGAATGGCACATTTGTATGGGAGGTTCCATAAGGGGCGCCGCTAGACTTCCAATTTTTTCTCTTAAACTTTAACCTGCTTGAGCTTTACTAAATACAGAATTTGGGCACGGTTGCGTTAGGCCTATTAATAATATTAATCGATATCTAATGATGATGGGGCGTGGCTATGCTTCCAGTTTTTTTCTCTAAAAACGTATCCTGCTATAGCTGTACTAAATAAAGATTTTGGGTACGATCGCGTTGGATTTATTAATATTATTACTCCATCTCTAAAATGGGCGGAAAGGTACATTTGTATGGGAGGTACCAGAAGGGGCGTGGATAGACTTCCAATTTTTTTTCCAAAACTTTATCCTGTTATAGCTTTACTAAATACAGAATTTGGTTACGATCCCGTTGGTTGTATTGATATTATTACTCTATTTCTAAATCGGAATGATGTATTTGTATGGGAGGAACCAGAAGGGGCGGGGCCATGTAGCCCATTTGCAATACCGTAAGTAGTTTTGGGGAAACATTAACTCGTGCAAAATTTGGTTGCGTCTTATTTCTGACTATTTTTTTAATGTACATAATTTCAGCAGAATTGGACCCGGCTTTCTGGTACCCCCATACAAAGTTGACAATGGGTCTTGAAATTGCATCAGACTATTACACCAAAGATAATGAGTGAATTTACTAAATACAGCATATGGGTACGATCCCGTTGGTTGCATTGATATTATTACTCGATTTCTAAATCGGAATGATGTATTTGTATGGGAGGAACCAGAAGGGGCGGGGCCATGTAGCCCATTTGCAATACCGTAAGTAGTTTTGGGGAAACATTAACTCGTGCAAAATTTGGTTGCGTCTTATTTCTGACTACTTTTTTATTGTACATAATTTGAGCAGAATTGGACCCGGCTTTCTGGTACCCCCATACAAAGTTCACAATGAGTCCTGAAATTTCATCAGACTATTACACCAAAGATAATGAACTAATTTTGTCCAATGATTGCAGAATATAATATATTAGCTTTGGTATTCTTGCACAAAGTTTCACCGAAATCAGACCTGTATATCTGGTACCTCCCATATAAGTGGTTGGATAGGGCCTTGAAAATTCATCACACCATAACACCCTATTGGATCAAAAAAATTTGACCAAGTTTTGCACAGCTTAATTTTTCTGACTATTATTATTATTGTACATAGTTTGAGCAGAATCGGACAAGTTATTTTGGAAACACCACGCGAAGTTGTCTTGATATTTCATCAGACTATTACACCCAAGTTAATGAACCAATTTCGTCCAAATTTTTATTTTCGGTATTCTTGATACGTGAAAAAGTGTAACGCGTTAAAGGAGCCGTGTTCAACTCCAAGTATCTTAACAACAAATTCGTTTCATGAACTTTTAAGACGATTGAGCCATGTCCGTCTCGGACAGTAAACCTTAACTGGTCATTATACCCTAGCCCTACGGGTAGGAAGCTATATATCATTTGATACGACCCAAAAGTGCAACACATAGAAGGAGCCACTTTAAACCCTAGGTTTCTTTGAACCAAATTCGATTCATGACTCATGAACGATAACTTTCGAAAAATGCAACCAAATGTTTTAAAATTTTGCACGAGTTAATATTTCCCCAAAACTAATTACCGAATTGCAAATGGACTACTTGGCCCCGCCCCTTCTGGTACCTCCCATACAAATACATCTTTCCGCCTACTTTGGAAATCGAGTAATAATATCAATATCAATACAATCCAACGGGATCGTACCCAAATTCCGTATTTAGTAAAGCTATAACAGGATAAAGATTTTGAAATAAAATTGAAAGTCTAGCCACGCCTCTTTTGGTACCTATACAAATGTACCTTTCCGCCCATGGAGATGGAGTAATAATATCAATAAATACAATGCGATCGTAAATCTATAACAGGATAAAGTATTGGAGAAAAAATCTGGAAGTCTAGACATGCCCCTTATGTACCAATCCGCCCACTTTAGAAATCGAGTAATAATATCAATATAATAGAAAATTGTTGTTTTACTGAGGGTGAGGGTATATGTAAGTCGGGTTACCCGACTGAAACTTTCTTACTGGTTTTGAAAATGTATCAGTATTAATATTTTCCGAAAGGAAGTAATGGTATTATAACTGGGCAAAAAGCTCCACCCCTTATGGTACCTCCCATACAAAATGAACAATTGTTGTAAAAATAATATATCTCTAATAACTTCCAAACGGGATGCTGGAGGACATTTAAATATGTACTGTCAAAAAGCCAAAAACTTTGCTACAAACTTTCTGGTAGCTCCCATACAAATGACCAAATTGACTCTCTTAGTTTTATATAAATACCTTTTTTTGTAAGTACTCTGAATACAGGTATGTTTTGCGTAAAATAAGACGCTTAAGACAATTTGAGACAATATTTTTTTGTGACCTTTTGTTTGCGGAGGCAATAAATGAAAAAAGAAAAACACGGTTTTGGTTTAATTTATGTTAATGGCACCAAATCGAAATTTGGGTAACTTTATTGTAATCGAAATTACCTTGTATGTTGTCGTACGACTGTAGGCGAAGCCAAATGATTTATTAATAATAACAACAATAAGAAAAAGTAATGAAGCAAAGTGGCTTATATTCAGCTAAACCCGCTACTCGTTAGAATCTACTTTACAAGGATGCATAGAAATGCATGAAATAGAGTCTAACGACGAAAGTAGCCACAAATAGGGTTGCCAACGATAATATGAACATTTGTATAAAATCATTAAACTATTTCTAGTTTAAACATGCCGGCCACCTTGCAACATATTTTAATGTTGTAATAAGAATTATATAAGCTATAACTAACTTAAATCTATAAAAAAAAATGTGCACAATTCAGAGAGTGAGCGATTCAATTCAATTTTATTTATTCATTTAGTACTTTAAGTTATATTTTACCACTTCATTCCGATATATGAGCAAAGAACACTCCGTCGAACAAGAATGAAGCGGTGACAACATAATTTTAGTTTTATGCGTTGAATGGGCAAAGAACACCCCGTTGAAGCTATAAAACTTGTCATGCGAAGATTTGGGCAAAGAACACCCCGTAGAACAGCACGACTGATGTTAATGGATAGTGTGAAGCCGATCTGGTCGTGGGAGAATTGGGCAATGAACACCCCGTAGAACTCCACAACGCAGACGGCACGGGTCATGGGAGGATATGGGCAACGAACACCCCGTAGAGCACCATGACCGGGCGACTATGTGGCTTAAATACGACAGGGACCTGACACGACCCAACCGAACATCGTGTATTGGGCAAGCGGAAACTCCACACTCGCCAGGACCCCCTCTCTTAAAATGAGCTTGTAAAACTCTGGTCCGAGGACCATGCATACTCCAGCAGCACTGGCGAAATTTGGGTCCGCTAGGCGGTAAGGCCGGAAGTGGCGAGCCACTTCATCTGGGACAGAAGTTGTGGGAGCCTTGACCCTGGCAAGATCGGCTACCCTAGCCGTTACGGACAGCTCTTCCATTTGGTCCGTGCAAGACCGCAGCTGCAATTTGCAGAAACTTATGCCATCGATTTTTAAAATAGTTAATCCCAGTCGGCGAACTAGGGAAGTGCAGACGCATGTCTGCGACTCCGTTCCCATGTAATAGGGATACATAAGTGCCCTTACCGGAATTTCCCTTCCCTTGACGCACAACTTTGCCACTATAGTTGGCATCAAAACAAGTTCCGGCCGAGACGATAGGCTGGTACCAGCACATGCTATAGGCCGAGTGGCCTCCCGCGCTGGAGCCCTTTTTGCTGCTGAGTTCTTAGAGGGGGGGCCCGATGAACGCGAAGCGTCGAATCTGTTGGGCCTCCTAGTGCCGTTTCGCCGACTCTCTCTTTTTGATCTTTTATCGTTGCCAGCCACCCTGGTATCCCCTGGAGAGTGCAGCATGGTGTGATGATTACCATCGCATTGCCGACACTTCCTTGTGCTGGAGCAATCAGAAGCCTGATGGTTCCGCATAAGGCAGTTGGCACAGCACCGGTTCATCACCACCACGCGCAGCCTCCGTTCCGGACGCATCTTCTTAAAGATCGTGCAGTGGTAAAGCGGGTGGGTTTTTGCACATAGGCAACATGAGAGTCGCCCACTTCTCTCAACATTAACGGTCCCTGTCGAGCCATCCCCTTCTGACCTTGTCGCAGGTGGAAGCACCTCCGCAGCAGTTAAACTCGCCGCCGGAGCAGGTGTAATCACCTCCATCGGTTCCACTAAAGGGATTGGAACCTCCTCCGTTGTCGGTACAGGCTCCGACTGAATGCACAATTCGTGCTTGTGTTGAACAATTATCGCAGCCGCAGCGCTTCTCTCTCTCTCCTCATCCGACAACTCCACATCATCGTACTCCGGCAACGGGTCAGCAAAGAACGAAATGCCCGACATATCCATGATGTTCTAAAATTAAGGTGCTGTTTGATTTTTTGTGTAATCTAATTGGTCAGAATGACCAGTTTCGTTATTGGTCGCTTTACAACGCCATTTTCGGTACGAACATCCGCGACCCTCACATGACCGTCATCTGACAACACGCCCTAACTTCCAAGCCGTAGGTGGAAGCTGGTCATGGCGAACAACGACCAAATCGTCTACCGATACTTCACGCTGAGGGAATTTCCATTTGTAACGCTTGTGAAGAGTGTGCAAATATTCATCTTTCCATCTTATACAAAATTGACGTACGAGTGCCTGTAACTTGCGGTAACGATTTACCAGATCAAGAGGGTGCTCATCAATAATGGGTTCAGGAAGCGCTAAAAGGGACGTGCCAATTAAAAAATGACCTGGGGTCAACGCAGCTATTTCCCCAGGGTTCTCTGACATAGGGCACAGAGGTCTCGAATTAAGACAAGCTTCGATACGAGCTAAAGCGGTGGTAAGTTCCTCGAAAGTGAACTTGGTTCCCTCAAATTGTCTGTAGAAGTGATGTTTAAAGCTCTTCACTGCAGCTTCCCAGAGACCTCCCATATGAGGAGCTCCAGGAGGAATGAATTTCCACGACAACCCCTGGTAGCTGTACTGAGCCTCAACACGCAAACGGAAAACCTGCAAGACAAGCCGAAAATCTCTCTCTAATTCTCTAGAAGCGCCTACGAAGTTTGTACCATTGTCCGAAAAAATGGTAGAAGGACATCCACGGCGAGCTATGAACCGATGAAAGGCGCTCAAGAACTTCTCTGTGGTCATATCCGTCGTTGCTTCCAAATGAACTGCTTTAGTTGAAAAACAAACAAACACACACACGTAACCCTTAGTTACCTTGCAGGATCTCGGAGCTAAAGTCCTCACCTCAAATGGACCTGCGAAATCTACACCGGTGGTCGTGAATGGTCTACCTACCACTGTTCTCTCAGCTGGAAGCGAAGCCATGATCTGAGCGCAAGACCTTTTGCTCATAATCGTACAACGTTTGCACCTACTAACCACCGTACGAATTAACACCTTCATCCGAGGTATCCAATACTCGGTGCGAAGACACCGTAACATGAGCGTTTGGCCACCATGAAGAGAAATCTCATGTACAAACACTGCCAACAGCTTTGCTAAACGCGAGGTGTATGGTATAATTATGGGATGTTTCTCCCGGTATGACAGTGACGGCACTTTTGAAAGGCGCCCATTTAGACGCATTACACCATCAGTATCCAATTTTGGATTCAGCGGCACCAAGACACTTCGAGAATTGAGTGGTTCTCCTTCCATTAAACTTCGATACTCTTCAGCGAAAAATGCCCTTTGGGAAACGACAGCCAAACGTGTCTTAACAAACATTATCTCATCCCTCAGAAGCACATGATCGGTGTAGGTAAAAGACTTTCTATGAACGGGATGTGTTCTGTGAAGGAATCGAAAGATATACGCAATTACTCGCAGCGCCCTACCTAAAGATGAAAATCTCTCTAGAACGTCCTCATAATTTGAGAAAAATGCGGCATGTGTTTTCACTACACGTAGTTCCATATCTGTGTCCGCTGGTTGCTCTGGGGAAATACACCATTTTGATTTTTCCAACGCCAGCCAGTGTGGACCCTTCCACCAAAGGTCTGAGTTCGCTAACTCCGCAGGCGTAACACCGCGACTTCCAAGATCCGCCGGGTTGTCCTCAGAACGAACATGATGCCAATTATGATTCCCTACGTTCTCCTGGATTTTACAAACACGATTAGCCACAAAGGCGTTAAGTGAAGCATATGACAATACTCGTATGTTGGTGAATAACCAACTTCATATTCTGTTTGATCTTCCTAAATTAGAAAATGAAACCACATCGGGTTTAAAGGAAATTCAGCGGGGCATAAACGGCTGCATTAGTGCAATGGACATTTTCAAAGTGCCCACGAGTGATTGGGGTCCAATTCTTGCCTTTTTGTGTGACTCGCCCTCCTTTCCAATGGCCGAAAATTGAAATAAAATTTATCCAGTTGGGCATTCCACCGAATGCCAAGTGGCTTGGAACCGCTCGACTCAACAAACTCTAGAAGCTGCGCATCTACCAACAAATCCGACGACAAACCCTCTAAAATAGACTTGTTATTCGCGGTCCATTTCCTCAACTCAAATTTGGCGGAAGCCAATGCTGCCATCAGTTGGTTGCGTGCGACCAAGGCGTCCTGGATGCTATGAGCTCCCGCGAGCACATCGTCAACATACATGCACTTACGAAGAATCAAAGATGCGAGCGGAAACTCCTTTTGAACCTCATCAGCTAACTGAAGTAGAGTCCGAATTGCCAGATATGGCGCACAATTTACACCGAATGTCAAAGTTAACAACTCAAAATCGCGTACTATCTCCTGAGGCGAACTTCTGTGTAGAATGCGCTGCAGTGGCGTGAATGCCGAATCAACCTTTATCTGCCTATACATTTGAGTGATGTCGCAATTAAAAACATAGCGGAATAGCCTCCATCGTAGAATAATGATTACCAAGTCCGACTGAAGAGTCGGCCCGACATGTAATATGTCGTTTAGACTATTTCCACTAGATGTCTTATTTGAAGCGTTGAAAACCACCCTTAACTTAGTGGTCTGCTTGTCTGGATTTATCACAGGATGATGTGGCAGATAACACATCGTATTATTTGTCATGGAAGAAGCCAGTACGGGCTTCATATGACCTAAGTCTAAGTATTCCTGGATTACCCCATCGTAAACGGTCTTAATCGCAGGTCTTCGTAAAAGAGAAGCCTCATTGCGCAGAAATTGTTTCAATACATTTGGCCGGGATTCTCCTAACTGCAATAGTCCGCCGGAATCAGACTTGACGGGAAGAGTAACGACATATCTCCCATCTAGTTCACGACGCGTTGTACGTTTATAATTTTCCTCACAATATTTATCCGAAGGAGACATAATGCGGCGTTTAGGAGGCTCTTCAATCTCCCAAAATTTGAGAAGATTTTTGTTAACCTTATCCTCCTCTGAGAACTCTATCGCGGTATTGAAAACACGCACCGAAGGAGTTAGAACTGGACCAGTAATAATCCATCCGAAGACCGTACTTTGTGCGAGCAAAGAATCAAGCAGCGATCTACTGGGCACCTGTAGAATAATCTTGGGGTATAAATCCGCACCAAGTAGCAAATCGACGGGTGTGCTCTCAAACCAATTAGAATCCGCCAATTTAATGCCAGGCACCCGAGAAACAACATTCGAAGGTACTGTGAAAGATGGTAAACTACCAGATATGACTGGCAAGACCAACGCAGACGTTTCCATTTTCACCGAAGTGTCCCTAGGAGAGCTTAAGGTAATCCAGCACGATTTTTTAGAAATGGCCGATACAGAGGAATTCACTCCAGAAACACTGGCGCAGGTTGAACTGGCAGGAATGCCTAACCGTCGCTGCAAACGTTCCGTTATAAATGAAGCCTCTGACGCTGGATCGATGAGAGCTCGTGCTGAAAAGTTATAACCTTGGTGAACGATATACACCATTGCGGTTCCTAACAACACATTTCTGCTCTGCGAGGCGTGGTACACTTGCCGATGCTCATTTCCAGAAGAAAATATACCAGTAGAAGTAGAAGGCTGCTGATTATTGTTTGGTGCAACATTAGCTGGCTGAAATATTGGAATCGAATTCGGCACTGAATTCGCTGGTGTGTTGACCGAAGCCGCGTGAGAATTGTCGCCAGGTGCATCTCTATGTAGTAGTGTGTGGTGTCTTTGATTACACCTGGAGCACCTGTACTTGCTTTTACAATCCTTGACCTCATGGCCGGGGGCCAAGCAATTAATGCAGCAATTATTTTTCTTGACTGAAACAAATCTCTCCGACACTGAGAGTTGGGAAAACTTCGTACAAGTTCGCATCACATGACCCTGTTTTTTGCACAAAACACAGCCTTTCTTGGTAGAAGTGTCCGACGCCGATGCATTTGTGAAATGACTCCTAATTTTCCCGTCCGTAGTTTTTCCGTTCGAAGCGGTCCTCTTAATCTCTCCAAGATTTGTTAAGGTTTGAATTCTCTCCGTAAGGAAAGCATCCATGTCGCTCCATTCTGACAAAGCTCTTTTGTTCTTTACCGTCTGCTCAAATAAAACATGAGTGTTTCTTGGAAGTCGCTGAAGGCACAAAAACACAAGAATTGGACCCCAATCACTCGTGGGCACTTTGAAAATGTCCATTGCACTAATGCAGCCGTTTATGCCCCGCTGAATTTCCTTTAAACCCGATGTGGTTTCATTTTCTAATTTAGGAAGATCAAACAGAATATGAAGTTGGTTATTCACCAACATACGAGTATTGTCATATGCTTCACTTAACGCCTTCCAAGCCAAATCAAAACTATGATGAGTGAGGGGGAACTTGGCAACAATCTCCCTTGCCTCCCCGCTGGTTTTTCGGAGCAAATGACACATTTTTTCAATTCCACTCAACCGACCATTTTTCACATATAAAGCGGTAAACAAATCTCGAAAACCTGGCCATGACAGAAAGTCTCCCCTAAAATCGTCCATATCACATGGCGTGACCGGTAAGTTATGATGTCCCTCCGAAGGGGACTCCTGAACAACGGGAGCACTCCTTGTACCGCCAAGTTTATCCTTTGTCTCCTTTATTCTTGAAAAACATCGGACGTATGCATCGTTTGCCGCATCATATTTGGCCTCGGCATCATCCATAAACTCCTCTTTCCTGTCCGTCACGGTATCCAAATATTCCTGACAGGCTTCGTTTGTCTCCTCCAACTTTCCAAAAAGTTTTTCCAGCTGAGCACACTGCACCTCGAGAGTGTAAATCGTATGACTTTCCTCTTTTCTCACCATATACTTTGCCTCGAACTTCAGCAAAGCACTCGATGCACGAACAAGGTTTTCATATGCGTTCCTAGGCATGTTGTTCCGAAAATAAACTGCAAACGATTTACCAAGATGTCAAGTACTCCAATTCCAAATGTCAGAAGAATCAAACTTCCCTTTTTTCCGACGAAAATCAAGAAAAAATGTAAAAAAATTGCACGAATATATGATCCGAATGACCGTGGACTGTATCAATTACTAGCCAACAACCCAAACTTGCTGAACGATTAATCTGAACGATATTTCAATTAAAGAACAATTTTCTTTTAGTTGAACGATTTATCTGAACGATTTCTAGCGAAGCTATAATCAAGGAACAAACAACGTTGATATTTTCACACCCAAAAAAAAACGAAAGCGTGTCGGCGATGATGGAAACTCCCAAAGCGTTTTTTAAAAAAAACCACAAAAAATAAAATATAGAAAAAAATATTCAAAAATTTTTAGAAAAAATTTCAACGAAATGACTCGACCGGTCCTGTAAGGGTTAAAATTAACGAACGAAATATTTATCAAACAAATTTGACGACAATCGAAATGCCGTATCAAATTTCCAATATATATTCGAATAACGAGTACCGATTACTCTTATTCTCACAACTCTTAACAATCACTTGTGATAGTTGTATTTACACAACTCTATCATAGACTTAAGAACAAGAAGAAGAATGGTGACAAGTGAGTGCGAAAGTGTTGGTGTATTAAAAAAAATTAATAAATTTATCGCGAAATTGCTATTAAAACACTTTAAATGAACGGAAATTCAACTTATTAAGTGTAGAAAAAAATTCTATATTTTTTCCGCGTACCGAATGTACTGTGTGATGTATATTTTCACAGATCTTTCACAAATTTACTATACTCGAATAGTATTGCAAATTGTTGTTGCGAAAAACCACCACCAAATTTGCGATCGCGCTCACTTTCTCACACACACATATGTTACAACCGAATTGATGTTGTAAAGCGAATTGGTTTAATTAGAATAATTAAACGCACTTTTTAATTATTTCAATTTTATTTTTAATTTTATTCAAAATTATTGAAATCACTCGCGAGCTCACTAAAAAACTGAATTGTACTCACTTTTTTATTCTTATGAAAAGAGTTGGTGATATATGAATATATATATGTATGTGACAGAATGTCCCAGAATTGTTGTTGTTGATTTTGAAATCTGCAACTATAAACCAAAAGTCCGTGATGAAAAAATCTGGATGAGATCCGGCTCGAAGGACCAATGTTTGCGGAGGCAATAAATGAAAAAAGAAAAACACGGTTTTGGTTTAATTTATGTTAATGGCACCAAATCGAAATTTGGGTAACTTTATTGTAATCGAAATTACCTTGTATGTTGTCGTACGACTGTAGGCGAAGCCAAATGATTTATTAATAATAACAACAATAAGAAAAAGTAATGAAGCAAAGTGGCTTATATTCAGCTAAACCCGCTACTCGTTAGAATCTACTTTACAAGGATGCATAGAAATGCATGAAATAGAGTCTAACGACGAAAGTAGCCACAAATAGGGTTGCCAACGATAATATGAACATTTGTATAAAATCATTAAACTATTTCTAGTTTAAACACCTTTTAACTACTCTATAAACTAAATAACAAAAAATGTCGAATTTTTTGATGAAAACACTTACGGCCATATCGTTTCGGTTAGTGCTGCACAAGAAACTCACCCCTTCCAATACTCACCATAGATAAACTCTTTTTGTAATATAATTTTATAAATTGAATTTTTTTTTATTTAAATTTTTAATTTCACCTAAAAATAGTTTTGATTCACATCTTTTATGTTGTTAATATGCATGTTTTCAATATAATATTATTATTATTATTACTATAATTTAAAATTTAGTTTTTATTTTATCACTCAATAGTTTTGTTTTGCCGACAATTGAAACAAATGTTTGCTCAATTGTTTTTTTTTTACTTTTTAAGTCTTCTTAAAATACTCAAATGATAATAGGGAATGCTCACTAATTAGAAAGAAAACCTAAGAGCTAAAATTAAGTATAATAATATTATTAGTAAGTCGTATATGAAAAAGAATACAAAATTGCTTAAAACATTTACATACAAACATCAAGTGTTTAGCAGTGTTTGACACTCTAATACACAGTTGATGTGTGGAAATACTAGAAACATAAAAAGTCCATAGCTTAAAACTAAATTGGCATAGATTTGTTTAGGGTATAATTTACAAAAGACATACTTAAAAGTATAAATACAACATAAGATGATCAGCGCGAGAGATGCAGAAAAACAACACTAGACTTAGCCCTTAGCCAACATAAAATAGCATTTGAAAATTGCATTTGTTTTTTAGTTTTGTATAGGAATTAGTAGTATTAGTTTTCGTTTGTTATTGTTTTATGTTTCTTTCGGTTTTTGGTGTTTTTTTTTTATTTTCAATAAAAATAAATTCTATAAAGGATGGGCAATACGTTTTTTTTTATTTTAAATCGATTTTCATTTTGTTTCAAGCGATTGTGTTGTATAAGCTTGGCCGAAATAGCGCTTAGATTTTGATGACAGTAAAAATGTAATGCTCCATTTGATGTATATAATAGTTCTCTTGTTCCAAATTGTTGAGTTTGGTACAGTAAAAAAATAATACTTAGTGTGATTATGAAAGATACAAGAAAGATACAATTAAAAAAAATTTGTATTTTATACATAAATTGGTAGAAGTAAAAATTATTCAAAACAAATAGAAAATGCGCGATACTATAGCTTTGGTTTTTTAGTTATGGTTGTCTCCTAGAAAATTATAATATACTCGTTAACTATAATATTTCTGTGCCTTAGAGCTAAAAGAGTCAAAGTCAATATTTTGCTATTTTGAATTTATCATTGTTTTTAATTTATTTTCTTGCTAAATGTACCAAATTTAGACCAGAACAGCTTTATAAAAATAATGTAGACCAAAGTCACGATGAATTAATCTATCAATATCTAAAAACCACCAATTGCAATCTCTAAAGAGAATATTATGACATTGGCCCTTTTAGCTCCAATCCTCAAATTTATAGCCGTTAAAACAAACTTTTAAACGTTACACACAATATTTAAAATTAAAAAAACTAGAATCGAACATTATTATTTTCACAATCGGCTATTTTACCCTTTATAGGTTACGACAAAAACAAAGCTTATCTTTAAAAGATGATAAAAATAATGAAAAAAAGAGTTTAAAAAATGTAAATGTAACGAATGTTGTACCCAACTTAAAAAATTATGTTATATTTTTCTGATGATTTGAGCTCAACTATCTTATAAATATAAGTTTACAATTATGAACTTTCCCAATTTTGAAGTCTATAGTCAATTAAAACCCGCCCTTAAAAGAGAGCAAGAGGTTTCTAAGAACAAACATCTTAATTTTATTTTACTTATTCGACTTGGTAATATTATTTGTCACAACAAGTTTAAGTTATAACTTTGTTTTTAATTACGACCTTGGAACTTTCATACTTCGCCGTCTAAAAACTATTTCAAAATTTCCTTTTGTAACTGAGTACGTTCCAAATAAATCTTTCGACCAAGCTATTCTATGGATTTGTGGCTGTACACATGTATATAGATAAATCTCTGTGTTTCTTAGGCTCAAAGAAGCGTTAAAGTAAATATTCTTGCAAGCAATTGACTATTGTGGTATATTTTGTTTGTTTGTTTGTTTTTGTTTTTCTTTAGAAACTCTTTAGATGAACAGTATTCTTGATTATCCAACATTTAATTGAGAGTATAGATATTTCAATATTGTGATTATTGTTTTGACATCAACATTTTCGTTTGTATATTTCTTAGTATATGTGGTATTTGTTAAAAAAGCGAGGAGTGGGGATATGTGGTGAAGGGTGTATGGGCGATTTATGTCCTGAGTTTACATTTGCTTCTCAGGCATTTTGTTATACTTTAGATTGATTTGTACACTTTGTGAGAACATTTTAATTATAGCATAATAATCGTTGGTAAATACTTTAAGAAAGCTCGGTATATTCTTAACAGCTAATTCAGAACAAAATTGGGGATATTTACGATAAGCGGGTTGCATGTCATCCCATATTGAAAGTAAATCACATTCATCGCTGAAATAAAGTAAAATAGCAAAGGTTTGGACACAGAAACTCAGATTAAGATTGTCTAATGAATTCTGTTAGGGGATTAAAACTTACCTAATGCGATTTTCACACTCATTTACTGTTACGATTAAATATTGTATTTTCAATTGGGAACATTGATTGTATATATCCGAAGACTGTTGACGACTAAAAATACTATATACATGTTCAGTACGCTCACTATGTAAACAAAGGAAGACACATAGATTAAGTTATATAATCGTTGATGTTTACATTACGGGCGCGGGGAGCTTACCTAATGTGTTTCATTTCCAAATGAGCATGATTGACAATAGGTCTTCTTGTAGATAAATGCACAGTGCCAATGATATCGATGGGTCCTTAAGAAAACAAATGGTTTTTGAATAAATTTTATTGTAAAAGCGGCTTTAAAAAGCATCCGCTTGGATTTCATATCGCAGAAAATGATTTGTGAAATTTTTAAAAGTTTTCATATAACTATTCACTTAAGGTGCTCACATTCATATACCATGCTACCATACATACTGTGTATGCTTTTACCTAAATAATGAACAGTACAACCATTTTTATCTACAACTATAAACATATACATAAAATACTCTTATAAGCTTGTAGTAGAGAATTCCACTTCATGATATATTTTACTTACACATCTATTGCTAATTTCTACACAACTGGATTCGGGTCAGAAAAATGTAACCCCCAACATTTTTCTGTTTCTCTGTTTATATAAACAATAATACTTTTGTAGTTTGTATTTACCTGCGAACACTGCATCTCTCTCCGTATTCATTTTAATCCATTCTAGCATTGAATCCAAATCATCATGTCCCATTTTAGGATTTGCAGTTGGGAAATATTCTTCTTGAATATTCTAAGAAAAAACATAGAACCGATATAAAATTTAGTTTAGTTAAGTATAATGTATAATGTATAATGTATAATGTATAATGTATAATGTATAATGTATAATGTATAATGTATAATGTATAATGTATAATGTATAATGTATAATGTATAATGTATAATGTATAATGTATAATGTATAATGTATAATGTATAATGTATAATGTATAATGTATAATGTATAATGTATAATGTATAATGTATAATGTATAATGTATAATGTATAATGTATAATGTATAATGTATAATGTATAATGTATAATGTATAATGTATAATGTATAATGTATAATGTATAATGTATAATGTATAATGTATAATGTATAATGTATAATGTATAATGTATAATGTATAATGTATAATGTATAATGTATAATGTATAATGTATAATGTATAATGTATAATGTATAATGTATAATGTATAATGTATAATGTATAATGTATAATGTATAATGTATAATGTATAATGTATAATGTATAATGTATAATGTATAATGTATAATGTATAATGTATAATGTATAATGTATAATGTATAATGTATAATGTATAATGTATAATGTATAATGTATAATGTATAATGTATAATGTATAATGTATAATGTATAATGTATAATGTATAATGTATAATGTATAATGTATAATGTATAATGTATAATGTATAATGTATAATGTATAATGTATAATGTATAATGTATAATGTATAATGTATAATGTATAATGTATAATGTATAATGTATAATGTATAATGTATAATGTATAATGTATAATGTATAATGTATAATGTATAATGTATAATGTATAATGTATAATGTATAATGTATAATGTATAATGTATAATGTATAATGTATAATGTATAATGTATAATGTATAATGTATAATGTATAATGTATAATGTATAATGTATAATGTATAATGTATAATGTATAATGTATAATGTATAATGTATAATGTATAATGTATAATGTATAATGTATAATGTATAATGTATAATGTATAATGTATAATGTATAATGTATAATGTATAATGTATAATGTATAATGTATAATGTATAATGTATAATGTATAATGTATAATGTATAATGTATAATGTATAATGTATAATGTATAATGTATAATGTATAATGTATAATGTATAATGTATAATGTATAATGTATAATGTATAATGTATAATGTATAATGTATAATGTATAATGTATAATGTATAATGTATAATGTATAATGTATAATGTATAATGTATAATGTATAATGTATAATGTATAATGTATAATGTATAATGTATAATGTATAATGTATAATGTATAATGTATAATGTATAATGTATAATGTATAATGTATAATGTATAATGTATAATGTATAATGTATAATGTATAATGTATAATGTATAATGTATAATGTATAATGTATAATGTATAATGTATAATGTATAATGTATAATGTATAATGTATAATGTATAATGTATAATGTATAATGTATAATGTATAATGTATAATGTATAATGTATAATGTATAATGTATAATGTATAATGTATAATGTATAATGTATAATGTATAATGTATAATGTATAATGTATAATGTATAATGTATAATGTATAATGTATAATGTATAATGTATAATGTATAATGTATAATGTATAATGTATAATGTATAATGTATAATGTATAATGTATAATGTATAATGTATAATGTATAATGTATAATGTATAATGTATAATGTATAATGTATAATGTATAATGTATAATGTATAATGTATAATGTATAATGTATAATGTATAATGTATAATGTATAATGTATAATGTATAATGTATAATGTATATAACTTGATCTTATAAATAATTTGATATCTCTTTTATATAAATTTTTGGTTTTATGTAAACTCACCCTTATGCCTGGATTAACGACACTCGTCAAGAAGACCAATAAATATGTAGTCCAAAATATGCGTCGATTCTTATTAGACATAAATGAGGAACATACCGTTGAACCAAGTACACAACCTTGCGTAAAACATAGGAAAAATAATTTCCTAACACTGAGACCCATAAATGTGAATACAGCCATTTGTAGGAAACTGTACAGATAGTGAAAACTGCGATAATTGCAAGAATTCTCCTGGTCATCCGCGTCATCATCATCATCGTGCTCCGCGTTATGCGTATTTTTGGCTGTAGATGAACGTGCAGTTTTTGGTGTATTCGTAGAGGTGCTGCTGTTATTTGTTTTGGAAGATGTATTCTTTTTACCATTTTCGGACGGCGTTTCTTGTGTATCGTTATGTGTTGAGTTGTTAGTAGCACTGGAGGAGGATGGTGTGTCCTCATCCTCTTCGGTTTTTGTAGAAATATTTGTATCTTTTGTGTCATTATTTGTATTGTCTTCATTGTCATTTTCCGAATTGTCAGTTTTCATCTCTTTGTGTTCTCGGAGATCGTGTATTTGTTCTTTTAGTTTTCTAATGTCATTCATAAATTCTAAATGCTCATTGGCTTTGTCTTTTTTAAGCTTTGTCTTTTCTTTTTTGTAACGTTCGTAGTCGTAACCGCATTTGGCTAATAGTTCCAAACACTCGTTGAGCATGGCTTCAGTCTCTTTTTTCGACATGTCCTGCATACTGACATGGTTCTCCTCAAGGAAATCCTCTAGAATATATTTCTTAGCCCTTTCGACAACTTCCGCTTTGGGCTCTTTCGGTTCTGTGGATTTACGCCATTTGCGAAAAAATTTCGCCATTATAACAACGCCGTACAAGCAATAGGGCTTGACAACGAGATTTTTGATGAAACCCCATAATTCGGACCATTGCATACGGCCAAAATCTGGATTACATGCTGCAAGGCTAGTGACGAAATTCACCTTGGCCTGGAGGCCCCAGTGAATGATTAGGTCGTGATATAAAGTGTAAGTATTTTCTAGCGGCCGAGCCAGTCCGGACATTTCAAGTACATCGATCAATGTGCCCTGCGAGCAAATCGATATCAATATACCTAAGGGAATAGTTTTGAAGAGAAACTCAGCTGCATTTTCAGTTATGCCAGTTTGGGCTTCTTTTCGTTGAGTTGTTGTTGACGGTTGCTTGAATAATCTTACAGCTGTGATAAGCGACAGCCCAACAAGCGGCCCCAATTGCCAACCAAATAAATATCTTCGATTACCGAAGGAATAGTAGTAGGCTAAAAAGTTAGCCATAACCTGTGACACCACATAGTCCATGGTGAATAGGCCAACCACACGTTTAGAAACTGAGCTTATCGACCACGGCAACATAAGTATGAGGATTTGAGTAGCAAAGATTATGGTAGAAAATTGCCAGCATAGCAAGGCTACAGTTGTTAAGTAGATTAATTTCAAAGACTGTGGAAGAAAAATAAATAAATAAGGAATATTAAAAACATTGCTAACAAATTGTTTATAAACATTTTTATAAAAAATTTTTTATTTATATAACTAATGTTACTATAATAGCTGTGTATTATAACTTCTTGGACTTGGAAATAAAAATTAACAAAAATCGACAGATTGATTCACCACGCCCATTTAACAACTAATTGGATGTTGTGTATATCAGCAATCAAAAGGCGTAAAAACATAACATCAATTCAAAATATAATTTCGAATTGGTTGCTTATTTAAATCGCCACGAAAAAACAGTAGAAACAAAATCGGTGCCTTAAATGTGACGGGTTTTCATTGTTGTGGTTAATTATCGTAAGAGATTGATTGACTGTGGATGCATATTCATATAACTGAATATGTATCGACTGGATTATTTTTTCAAAGAAAAAACTTTTTTATATGCATCTTTTTTTATTAGCATTAATCCCACTCCAGTACCATGTGCGGAATATTTTTGTGATAACAAAAACCCGGTTTTTAGGTTGATTCGGTTAAAATCCGCACCGATAGTGATTTTCTTAAAGAAAAAAACGATTTAAAGAAATTTACTTTTTCTGCTTAAAATATCACGATTTGATAAAATTTTGGCATTGGACTTATGCTATAAGAATTTATCCTATTTGAGACAATAATAGCTGTTGATATGAAAAACCAGTAAGAAAGTTTCAGTCGGGCAGCCCGACTTACATATACCCTCACCCTCAGTAAAATACAAAATTTTCTGTTATATTGATATTATTACTCGATTTCTAAAGTAGGCAGAGTGGTACATTTGTATGGGAGATACCAGAAGGGGCGTGTCTAGACTTCCAGATTGTTTCTCCTAAACTTTATTATGAGCAGAGTGGTACATTTGTATGGGAGATACCAGAAGGGACGTGGCTAGACATCAAATCCACTTTATCCTGTTATAGCTTTACTAAGTACAGAATTTGGGTACGATCCCGTTGGGTGTATTGATTTCTAAAGTGGACGTAATGATGTATTTTTATTAAAGGTACCAGAAGGGGCGGGGCCATATAGCCCATTTGCAATACCGTAAGTAGTTTTGGGGAAATATTAACTCGTGGAAAATTTCAAAACATTTGGTTCCGTCTCTCGAAAGTTATCGACAGACAGACAGACGGACGGACATGGCTCAAACGACTAAAAAAGTCATGAATCGAATTTGGTTCAAAGAAACCTAGGGTCTAAAGTGACTCCCTTCTATGTGTTACACTTTTGGGTCGTATCAAATGATATATGGGTCGATATCACGAAATAACTACATTCTGTGGCCCGACCCATTTAGTATTAAAAATATTGAAAAATTTAAATTCTGAGAACAGGAATAAATAAAACAAAATGTCCTTTAACGAGGCACGGAAATCATAATAAAATATTCTACATATTTTTGTGAAAAAATTTGGTCGCACGGTGCAAATAGTCATTTCCATGGCGTGTGTCCGATCGATTTGTGTTCAGAAATCACAGATTTTCATTAATATTTCAAAATATACATATATTATAAATGAAGTACGTCAAGCTATTCAAGAACAATGAACCAAGTCAATTTTAATTTCATAAATATAATATTATTTTAAAATTTATGATTTTGAGGCATTTTAGTCCGTGGCCAATTTTTTTCGTCATTTCCGTGGGCCAATTTGTTTATTAAGAAAAAAATGCTTTAAACCGGTTTTTCGGTTAGGTGTAAATTATTAATGTAACGACAATTCCCGTTAGTTTTAAAGTTAATTGACAGAAGTGAAAAATTTAGTCAGTTGAAGTGTTTAGTGTTTGCGCATGTTCCTAAAATTTCATCATTCCCGTGGTAAGAATTTTATTCCTTTATTTATATTATAATTTCCAAATTTGTGGTATTGGTTTGTTCATTTTTTAAGTCTTCATTAGATTATATTATATCTTATAAAAAATTTTTAAGATTTCCACATTTAAATCCAAGAATACTCACGTTTCTATCATTACCGTGCAGTCATTACCATGGGTATAATCTAAGTAATTTAAGTAATAATCGGAGGGAAAAAAACTTGCGCGTAAAATCCGTAGCATCCTGAAATATACATGACTCATTGCTAATTAATACATAAAATGGTCTTATAAAACAGTATCAACCGAAAAATAATTATTTAAACCCATTTTCGCACTTGGCCGTTTTCAACTCTCGATTGTAGTCATTTCGTGATATCGACCCATATACCCTTATTCCTAAGGGTGATAGTATAAAAGTATACAGGGCTACGGAGAGTAATTTTGGATTTTGGAAAAATTGCAAAAAGTTATATCCCTAATATACATGTATGTATGTATATAAGTTTCATATATGTATATTGCATTTAGGAAAAAAGAATTGTATAATTTTATAATTATTTTTATATAGAATTATAACGATATGAATATTGATTTACTTAACACCAATTTGATTTTTACATGAATCACATAAGTAAAAAAAAGTATGTGCCAAGCCAAAAACTATTCTAATTATTGTACCTGAATGTAGTATCCCGGCGATAGCACAAGGTTTAGAAACCAATCGTGTTAATTCTATTACACATCTATCAAATTAACCATATAATTCCTTAAGGCAATAAAAAAGTGTTAACCCAAATACTGAAGGCCTGAATTTTTGTATGTCTATGAAGAAACTTGATTTATTTCTTTTCTTTCAACTTTCCCTTATTTAGATAGCATTACCAATTGTTTTATAGTTATGTTTACTTTTTTGGAAAACGTATTTTTGCTCAACTTTAAACACTGAGCCATAGACGCATACCAGCACCGAGACTGCTATCAAAATGTATCTACTTTTTAGTAAAATTTAATAATCTTATTTACTTTTCTGATATCTATCAGGTTATTTGATTACAACAACAACTGTTAATGGACTAACCCCTACCCCAATAATAGATAAGAAGCCCTTCCTTTAATAACACAAGCAATATTATTATCGAAGAAAATAAAGCAAATCTTAAGTGACACATGGGTGATAGTTTTCTTTCATTCTTTATAAAGGCTTCTGTTCTCTGCTAATAATCTCCCACATTCTAAAACCATTTTCCCATCACCCCCATATACTCACCGATAATGCCGACATTGTGTGTGTCTTTTTCTCTGTTACACGATTTATGCAAATGCATAAATAGAACATTTGTATGAATATAGCGGGAAATGCAAAATTTTCTCTGGCCATTGGCCTCTCGTAGATTTTCGAGGCGAAGCTGTGAAACATAATATAGGAGACGACCGCATAAATGCCACCGAATATGTTACGGCTCAACAAAAGTCCGTACATGTATATAATCAGTACGGTGAGGCCGCCCAACAGCCAAACACACTCCAAGTAGAATTGCAAAGCCTGCCCTTCGCAGCGGCCGTGTTCGAGTGTCAAACGTATGTCGTCCGAACGCCAACAGTTCAATAAAGATAAAAGACCCAATTTGCTGTGTGAGCGCAGCAAATGATAAAGAAATCTAGAGCAGCAACATAAAAGAAAGTAAAATAATTAATTGGGCTCGTGTCAACCGATATGATGAGATACAATTTGTGATTGCGGTCGAGATTAAGATCACGTCCCTTCTCGCCTCCCACTTACCCTATTGTTATTTCAGGCAACACATGAAATCTGCTGAGTACATTAACGCTATGGGGATACTCTATGGTGGTGACATTCATCAATTCTTGGCATCCCGTCCAAAAATCTGGGGCCTCTGTTAACGTCTTATAGAAGCTGTGGTACAAAGCATCTTCACGTCGAAAAAGAGTCTCTCGCTCCAACTGTGTCAAATGGGCTATATTAGTGCGGCTCTCGTACAGGTAACGGACATGGTGCATATACAGGAAAAAGAAGCCCGTACCTGTAGGTAAAGAAATAATGTTTAGAGCGTGCTCTGAAAATACAATTGTTACTTACCTATTAGAGATTGCGAAAACATTAACACCCAATTTTTTTCCTTCATCTTGTACTGTCCGTGAGCCTATTTCTTGGTTTGTTTACCCTTGACGTAGTGCCAGATAATTCTTACAGTCTGTAGGCTTCAATGCATGAAATATGATTTAATGTAAAACGATTACGGCACACAATTATTTATTCATTATGTTTGGATTTAGTTGTAAACAAAAAAAGTAAAAACTTTTACACTTTTCCGGCTCGAGATTGTGCTATTCGATTCTATTCCTATGAAGAATTAGAAAAATTAGACCCCTGCCAAAATCTCTATGACAATCAGCTGAGACACAAAAAAGAGAATGTCTATAGAGTTGCCAATTGCGCGCAAATGATTTTCTTTGGACAGTGGGTGAAATAAAATGACGGATATGTCAAACATATGGATGGATTGAAGTCAAAAGCGGCTATTGCACAGGTACTCATGTAGTTAGACATGTGTGATGGCATACTGTCGGACGCTGACGAAATACTTCATTACGCAGAAATTTTTGAAGCGAAAGCATGGCAATGAAGCAGAAAGTTGTATCCACGAATTGTTATTGTTATCCACAAACACAGCAAAAATTACTTTTGCACATATTTCAGTACAATTGGGAAAATTAACTATTAATTGACAATTTTTTTACACTTTCCGTAGTTACACAATACGCGCACATAAACGTCACAAAACGAACTGAATTTGTATATGAAGTATGACAGAAACTCTATTAGACAAGTGTGATGGTTTGTGACAGACATCAGAAAATCAAAAATTTTTGAAAACCAACATACATGTGTGACTTACTCGACATCCATGCTATTAGACAATATTTTTTAGTATGCCATCACACATGTCTAACTATATGAGTTTCTGTGTAATAACCGCTAAAGGTAGGAATTACAGAATAGTTCATAGAGAGAAAAAAAAATTAGTTGTGTAATTTCATGGTCTTATATTAAATGAAAGATATTTTAAAGAAGAATCCAACGTTGTATATTACTACGGGTTCTCTGGACCGAATTATACCAATTTTTGGTAGGTCGCAAACAAAACATCTTATGTTATGAATATCCACACTTATTATCATCATTTTATGAATGTATGTATTGTATTAAAACTGACCTGTGTGGCCAAAATAAAAGGCCGTAAATAGATCATAGGGTATTGAAAAATACACAGTTGTATTCGTCATAAAAATATCTTTAATTTGAGTACATGCAAATAAGGGATCATGATAGAACCCAAGGGAAGCTTTTTTGACCCCCCATAGCCTCATAAATAACAACACCAACTATGGCCTACCATTCCGATGTTTGGGACCAAGACGAAGATAAAGGTTTATTGTTTATATTGTATGACCCCTGCCCCATATTCTGCATTTCAGCCTTCAACTGTATTTGCTAAAAATTGATTTTTCACTGTATTTTCGCATATTGTCTGCTGTTGCTTGGCGCCTCGTAATACGCCAATATTGCTTTGGAAGCAGAAGTCCACGAAGCACAAATGTTTTAACAAAAAGTGTAAGCATTTATTTATATTTCAGCACAATTTTTAATTTCTGTTTTCTAATAAATTTGTCTACAACGAAGTTGATTGTTGTCGGATCAACATTATTAAGAAAAATCGCTGATATTCGGCTACTTCAGAGTACTACTCAAAGCATTTTCCATGGAAGTTAACAAATTTTAACTTCTTTGCAACAAAAAAATGCATGCAAAGAAATTAGTTTATAGGCTGCGTTTTACATATATGCGGAATACACCAAAAATATGTTGAATGCGTTCTGGTGTAAAAAAAAACTTTTGAAATATTTATTATAACATTAATATTAGATTTGCGCCGTTAATTATTTAAACTGGCCCGGACATTCATATAATTTGAAACTGGCAATAACATTTTGTCATTTATATTGACATCATTTGGTTCTGGCAACACCGAAACGCGACAATCTGAGGTTGGCAACACTTTGAAACTTGTAAACACATCAGTTCCATGGGAAAGTGACCATTGTAATGCATTAGCTTGTTTTTTGCATAGTTCCGAAGGAAAATTAAAATATTTTCCTATTAAACATTACACAAGGATTTGTAAACACACACACAGCCCTCAATTTAACAGCCACGACATGTGTATTGTCATCGATTTGGATGTGGTTTGCCTGGTGTGTCTCCACCATTCCCAGCAGATGCACGCAATATTCGCACCAGATTCAGATACACCCGATTTACAAATTTCCCATAAGATATCTGTTCTATCCAAGTTGAAAATTGATGCCAACAATGATAGCTTACCAGATAAAATTTGTGACGGTTGCCTTAATGATTTAAGGACAGCCTGGCGTTTTCACAAAAATTGCCAGACTGCGGCAGTTGTATTCCAAAGCATTTTCAGACCAAAGATAGACCCGGAACAAGTCCAGAAATTGGAGCCAGAAGAAGAGCAGCAGATTCAGGTAACAAGCGAAACGGACGATGCCGAGAAATCAGAGCCTCATGAAAAGTCCTCAGCTACGATTAAAGTAAGAAATTTCGAGAGTGATTGCAATGAATCTGCGGCAGAGGAACCATCGGACGACACACTTTTAGCAGGATGCCAAGTTGTGGAAAACTTTGAGACGGTGGTTGAATTAGAAGACAATAAAGATTTAAGCAATGAAATGTCCGACATGGATCAAAGTCTAGTTGGGGAAGAGGAGTATCTCTCTGTACCAGAGTCAGTAGATGACGAATCCGGACTTGTTGAGTATTACTTAACGGAAGAGGCTATAGCAGATCACACAGACGAATTCACAAAAAGTGCGAGCACTTCAAAAGAGAAGACCAAATTTCAAATAATATCTGGCAGTCCCCCAAGAAAATCATTACTTAAGAATAGCAAAAGAGTTCAGGTGATGCCATCATCAAAAGTTCCACAAACAGAGTCGCCCGCTGCACGAATCAGAGGACGAAGAACGAACACACAGGCACCGCTCAAAGTAGTTAAACCTGTGGTGGTAGATAACAGAAGAATGTCCAGGCAACTGAGAGATAGAACCGAGCCATCAACATCGGGGATCGTACAACAATACGAGCATTTGACCGAGAATGAAGATGATTTCGAAATAGTTCAAAAGAAGAAAACTTCGCCGCGCAAGCGCAAAGCGATATCTGCCGAAAAGAAAGCTCCCAAGATTTGTGAGCTCTGTGGCAATTCGTACCGCTTCCAGCATGCTCTCAATGCCCACATGCGTCGGCATTACCAGGACAAACCGTATCCCTGCGAGATGTGCGACAAGGCATTTGTGTCGAACGTTGAGTTGCGTCGCCACATGCGCGTACACACCGGCCACAAGCCCTATGGCTGTCAGTACTGTGATCGTCGTTTCTCCGACTTTGGTTCACGCATTAAACACGAACGTACCCACACTGGTGAACGGCCCTACGTATGTGGCACTTGCGGCAAAGCATTCGCCTATCCCCATGTTCTCTCCGTTCACTTGCGTACCCACACAGGGGAAAAGAAATTCCGTTGCGATCACTGCACCAAAGGGTTCACCAAAAAAGCCTATTTACTGTCTCACGTGGAACAGCATCATTCAGGGCGTGAATCAACCGTCAAACGAGATGGCGATCGGTCGAATGCATCAACTTATGACGACGATACAATTGTTGAAGCTGAGGATGACGAATTGGCGCACTTAAAATCGGTGAAATTTGATGAATGCATCTATACGGCTGAATATGTCAACGAAGAAGATTGTGAAAGCCTAGAAGGCGACGTTGGACAGATGGAGGAAGACGTGGACAATGGGGAAACACAAGACGATGATGAGGGCGACGACAATATGCTCATGCAAGAGAGTATGCTGCATACCAAAACCGAAGACGATGACGGCGATGAGGAGGAGGTGGTTGAAGTGCACCTAGATGATGATACCATACGAGTGCGTTAAGTAAAATTCATTCATAAATATAAATTAAATACATTTTATGTTTTCTCGTGTATACTAGCGTATATGTAGAAATAAAGTATTTTAAACGTTTACAAAACTTTGTGCCTGAAGTGGAAAAAACTTTAATGATACTCTCAATTGGTCTGAATAATAAATTTAAGCATAAAAAGCTAAAGCAGTATAATATATCGACAATGTTATCATAAGTAATGGAATGCCGCTAAACAATAGCATTTTCAGTTGCTTGCAGTCAAATAATTTTTGCATAGATAATAAATGATTTTAAATTGTAAGCGGAATTGAACTGAGGTAATTATTTTTCCATTTTTAGTATGCACTTAAGAAGAAATGTAAAAAATTATATTTGAAATTTTAATTGGAATTTTTATTATCGGTTGGATAAAAACCAAATTCATAGTTTGGTGAAGACGTGCGCTACCGTGGGTATTAAAAAGGTATTCTCACAGCAATTTCCAATTTGTATACTCACTTTTTTTAAATAAAAACGCTTTCAAAATATTTTAAATATCATTGTTTTATTAAAATTATGTAGAATTAAAAAATATTTTTTTTATTTCTATTTTATTACATTGATTCATTAACTGAGCCATTATGGCATTATATGGTTACAAACTTCTACTCAATTTAATTTAATACATAAATTTAATACATTTATTATGTTATAAAACCAATTAAGAAATACTTATTATTAGAAATAGAAATATAAAAATCTTAATTTACCTAAAAACAATTAATGCAATGTGTTTAAGATTAAGTAATAAACATCAAAAAGAGCGATAACAAAAAAAATCAAATTGGAAGTGATAACAGATTAGTATAATCGCGGAAAAAAAAACATTAGACTTGAGATCTAATGTCTCATAGAGATGAAAATGGGAAAAATGCAAGAATGCAACAGGAACTACACAACATAACTATAAAATTAAGTTCAAAGCTAAATTGGATTTGTTTTAATATATTGAAAAAGTTTATTTTAAAACAAATCCAATTTAGCTTTGAATTTCTGAAAAAATTGGATAGTTTAATCGGAACTTATATAGGCTACGGTAGCATCGGTATCGGTTTATAAATAGCAATTCAGTTTATTGTAACAAATTACGATGTTTTGAATATTTATTAAGATTATGAAACAATTAGTGCAGTATTAAAATTAAGAACAACACATGACTATATTAAACAGTATTGCTGCAATAAAATACTCCACTTACCCAAAGTCAGTGTAAGAATATAAAAAAGCAAAGTCCTGTGCTTTTAATAGGTGGAAATAAGAACTGTTGTTGGTAATTAGCACGTTTGAGATATCTATAACATATAAAATATGAGCATAATTTAGTTTTTTTTTTAATAAAAGATTGTTACTTAATCGCCTAATGAATCAATCGGCCTTATCCCGTAGTCGTCGTCGACGCAAAACGACGTCGTCTTGTGACGACGCTGTAAAATGTTTGTTTTGTTTGTATATTTGTTAACAAATCTTGCCTCACTCCGCTGTTTTTTGTTGTGTGTTACCGATAGTTTTCATTGTTGCCATCTTATTAATTCAAAAAATTACATAATTAACTAGACTACCGAAAAACTGATTGCATTGATAAGCTTTAGTGATTATTTACTCATTATTACCTAATTCTATAGTTAATTACGAACCAAAAAATTAGGCATAAAAGGGTCGTTACTTCCAAGAAAATGTATTTATTATTATTAATACATTTTGATCTTGTTTTTTAGTGTACACAAGAAACAAATAAGCATAAAGAAACCTTTTTAAAATAGAAACCAAACTCAGCAATGTAACGACAGTAGCGGAGTTGGAGTCTAACAAATAAATCCTGAAAATGTTGGTATTCGTCGAATAATGGAGGGAAATATAGTAAATAAAGTTTATTTTTATTTAACTACAACCAAGAAGCAAAATTTATAGGGTTTTCTCCTATTTCTAATTGTCGTTCAAGTATACAACACAACCACCATTCTATTAGGCGAAAACAAGATGCTGAAGTCTTGATTGGAAAAAACATGTTTAACTCTATGTTTCCCCATACATTTTTCATGTAAATATAACACTTCGAAAAAGATGTTTTGTGAGAAACCATCTTCGAAAGTATTTTTTTTTTTTAACATGTTTTGGAAACGCAACTCTGTAATTTCATTAATTATCGGCCTTTTTTTGATATCACTAACTCGAAAAAGTGACACTCAATTGGAAAATAATTGCAAAAATTATTATATTGGAAATCTACTGTGCATTAAAACATTAAATATTTATATTTTATAATTATAATTGACACAAATTCGGTATTCTGTAAGGAAATGTGACGACGACGTTGAATCGAAACGACTCTGAATCTATCGCCACAGTTGTTAGTAACGACTTGAAACAGTTTGAAGGAATAATTTTGGTTTTTGTAAATTTAAAAAAAAGGTTTTGTTTAATGACGTCAGGAATAACAATGTCGAGTAACAAATAGGGGCTTGGAAACAAAATCCCTCATAGGTACAAGGATTTTGTCGTATTTTAAGGGGTAATGTGAGAAAATTGGTGAAAAAAACTTAATTCCTTTGGAGCGCCTTTAAGATTCCTTTGCGGCTATAGATACGAATTTGGTCTTCTTTATTTGTAGCAAAAATTTTGACATATCCAATAACTCCAGTAAATCCTTTTTTGTTTAAAAAATTTATTTTATGCTTCCGATTTGTCAACTTCAGTTACTTCCAATTGTATCCAAGGTAGACAAATCACCTCTCTAATGCATTCAGGGTTCCGACGGGATCTTGCAACTACTGCAACTACTAAAGGACCTCAATGTTGCTGACAACTTAATTATGACAGAAACATATGTCCTGAGTTCACTTTTCATTATTAAGACTTAAGTAGTTCTCGAATCTAAAAAAAAGTTGGAAGGCCGGCCAACAGGTAACCTCAAATTACAATTTTAACACCGATGAACATACTCGTTATTTGGCAAGTTTACGATATCGGATCATAGTCGAAGTATTTTCCTTTCCAGTATAGGATATTACTTGCTTTCCTCATCGCTTGAATTTGATTCGGGCACAAAAATATTTTTTCATGAAACACAATAAAAATCAAAATAAATCAGCTGATGTACAAATGTAACATCAGCTGTTGTCATTTCTTTCATGTCATCGATTACCAGTCTCACATTACCCCTTAAAATTAGACAAAATCCTGAGATTTATTGTTTTAAGTTTAAAATATAAAAATCGAATAATTGAACATATCTTGAACTTTAAAAATTATTTTTATAAACAAATTTGTGAGTAGAAATTTGTAACCATATAAGGCCTTACGGGCTCGGTTATTGAAAAATATATAATAAATAAATAAAAAAAAAAATCCTTGTACCTATGAGCGATTTTGTTTCCAAGCCCCTATTTATTACTCGACAATGTTATTTTTGACGTCATTAAAAAAAACCTTTTTTTAAATTTACAAAAACTAAAATTATTCCTTCTGTGACGACAGATTCAGAGTCGTTTCGATTCAACGTCGTCGTCACATTTCCTTACAGAATACCAAATTTGTGTCAATAGTAACCGATAGTTATCGAAAACGACTACGAGAATACCGATTTTACAGCGTCGTCACAAGACGACGTCGTTTTACGTCGACGACGACTACGGGAATAGGGGCGAATGTATTGTTTACGTACAAATTGCTGTTTTCATACCTTTTGTCGTAACTCTATTCGTGAACCACCCTATTTCTTCGAATAGGCGTAAGGATCTACTGCTATACAACTTTAATTTGTATTGCTTTTATAAAATCGCAGTAGATCCTATATAACGAGTAACGAGTTGCCGCGATCCTTCGCGCTCTTCAGGCTTTGTTCGCTACATCGAGCTATTAATCATCTTATTCTTGTTGAGTACTTCCCTAAGCGGAACAATCCTTGCAAGGTATACCAACACTGAATATTCGAATTTCCCAATAAAGCGGAAAATCTTTTAATTAATTAATATTAAATCCTTTGTGTTTTATTTTATTTATTTCGCATCACATCCTTTGGGTTTGTTTGCTACGCAAACAGTATAACACGTTGATGACAAAATGCACCAACCGTCCAAAGCAAAACAATTTTTGCAATTGTTTACAAACGACGACCGCGACGACCACCCTTTCTGCGTGTGGAATCGGAAGGAATAGGAGTGACATCTTCGATGCGGCCAATCTTCATGGAAGAACGGGCCAAAGCACGGAGAGCAGATTGGGCACCGGGACCAGGGGTCTTGGTCTTGTTGCCACCGGTGGCACGCAATTTGATGTGCAAGGCGGTGATGCCCAAAGTTTTGCACTTTTCAGCGACATCCTGTAAAGAAATAAGAGATAAGCGTTACATCAACTACTCGGGAAGGGAAATGAATCAAAGCCAAACAACTTACTTGAGCAGCCAACATAGCAGCGTAGGGAGAAGCTTCATCACGATCGGCCTTCACCTTCATACCACCAGTGACGCGAGCAATGGTTTCACGACCTGACAAATCGGTGACATGGACGAAGGTGTCGTTGAAACTGGCATAGATGTGGGCAACACCGAAAACGTATTCGCCATCACGGACTTGAGGACCCAAGGAAACTTGGACTTCTTCTTTTTGAGCTTTAGCCTTTCTGGGAGCCATTGCGTCTTATTGACTGTGACAAAGAGAAAAAAACAAAACATTGCGCGTTCCATTAGATATTCACGACAGAGGAAACAACAAAACACAATTATGGCAACAAAAATTTGTGGATTCCATTATTAAACACTTTGCAAGATATCCCTAAACGGCAGTTCACTGCTACTTCTATTTATATTCTCCGTTCGCACTATTTCTTTTCTTCTTCTCATCAGTCACTGTCACTCTCAACAGGAACTCTATTTACATTCGTAGGCATCCACTGTCCATGGTATGCCATTTTCACTATTTTGTCTTGGAATCATTGTTGGTTTCATTCTTTTTATGTTTGCATTGCACTTTTCTAACAAAATTCACAAATTTTTTATTAAAATTATAAATATTTTCGGACCTTTAAAAAAAATACAATCCAATTGCGTGAACCGGATATTGAAAAAGAAAGTCTAGCAGTTTTCGGCTGTCAGAAGTGTCAAAACTGCTAGAATCATATTTTGTGAAATGCCAAATGTGCTTGAATGCCGTTGTTACACAACTGCTGCTCCAAATGCAGAGTTGTATTTATGGGGAGGCTACATAACATACCGTTTCTTTTCTTTTCTTTTCTTTTGATTATACAAAGAAGCAAAGACGTCTTGGGAACTGTGTAGTAAGTGGCAAGTATCAATAGAATATACAAATTTATGAATTTAATACCACAACTGTTGGCATTTAGGAAAAAACTGAAGCTAATATAATAAAGAAAGTTTCTTGAGTGACATGTCGCAAATGAAAATATAAACGTTTATGTAAATTACGGGACCGGCCGTGGCATAGTGGTTAGAACACGCGACTACCATGCGGGAGATCACCGGTCATTGTATTACATTGTAAAAGAACACTATTGTCCGACATCCGACAATCGTGTGAACACAATTAGTTGCCATTTTCAAATTATTGTAAGATATTTGTCAAATATCTGACAAATACACCATTGCCAAATAAATAATTATATTTGCAACACTATCCATGTCAGTACATTGCCGGTTCATAAGCAGATCTGACAACATTGTTACATCTGGCAACCATCTGCACATAGCTTTACGTATCTGCAAAGAACATAGATACAGAAGGAGTCTATTCGTTGTTTGTTTTTTTATCATTAAATCAATTAATAAGGTGGTCGCAATAGAACAACAACTAAAGACTTTGCAACAACAACATGTACATTGTTTTTGCAAAGAGTCCCGAACCGTCAAATTGAGTTGCCAGAAGTCGAACAAAAAGTAAACAAATCGAACTAAGATCAAGAAAAATTTGACAATCTAGGTCCAATTCGAATGAAAAAGTTCAAATCAGCTGACTAGTGCGGCCACCTTATTAAATACACCTTGCATTAAATAATACGACTGTAGGTAGGTAGAAGAAGAGTGTGGATTCGAAGAAAAAGAGCGTAGGTTGACAGATGTGAATTGCAAAAACTTAGAAAATAAATTATGAAATTTTAATGCTGATGTAATGCTACATTTATCTATGTTGCCGTCGAGTCAGAAAATTGGGGAAATCCTTTACATTTACATTGTTTTTTATACCGTGCTATCAGTTCAGTACCGATCAACAAGTGTATTATTTAAGGGCGTAAGTACACTACATTTCGCGACGGTATCTGCTAATGGTGTAAACGCAAACAAGCGTTACAATAAGTAATTTAATACATTAATGCCTAATTTTTAGGTGAACGATTATTCCTTTGTTGTAATTAACTTGTAGTTAACTCCAAATTCATTCTTTCAGACAATATTTAACAACAAGTTAACACTCGATTTCCGTTGGTTAAACTATTGTTAAGTACACAGCAGATATTGTTTGACAACGGAAAAAATAAATTAAAACAAAAAATTGTAATAACCAAATTTTATGATTTGATTTTGTGAAGCACAAAAAAAAAGTATATTTTTGCTTTCAGAATGTAGCTATGCGCTATTATCACCATCGCTTATTAATATTTCAATTATTAATGCAAATATGTTATTAAATAAGTTTGCAATGTTTGTCTTATTTGTATTTTTGTTAACAAATCTTGCCTCACTCCGCTGTTTTTGTTTGGGTCAATATCTCCAAGAAAATGTATTTATTATTATTAATACATTGTGATCTTGTTTTTTAGTGTGCACAAGAAACAAATAAGCATAAAGACACCTTTTTAAAATAGTAACCAAACTCAACAAGGTAAAGGCTGATTTACACGCTATCCACCCATATCCCCTATCTACTGTCAAATCAGTACATTTTCATTTTCTATCCACCTTCCTATAATTCAATATTACTTTGCTATAATTTTGTAGTGTTTGTCTTTGCTTACTCCTACATGATTTTTAATTAGGCTATCTCGCTCATGTTGTTGAGGGGATATGAGTAGATATGGGTAGATAGCGTGTAAACCATACTTAATGACAGTAATGGAGTTGGAGTCTAACAAATAAATCCTGAAAATGTTGGTATTCGTCGAATAATAGAGGGAAATATAGTAAATAAAGTTTATTTTTATTAACGCTGATTTACACGCTATCCACCCATATCCCCTATCTACTGTCAAATCAGTACATTTTGATTATCTATCCACCTTCCTATAATTCAAAATTACGTTGCTATAATTTTGTAGTGTTTGTCTTTGCTTAAAGGGTGATTTACACGCTATCCACCCATATCTCCTATCTACTGTCAAATCAGTACGTTTTGATTTCCTATCCACCTTTCTATAATTCAATATTACTTTGCTATAATTTTGTAGTGTGTTTTTTTGCTTACTCCTACATGTCACCCTGTGGAATGCAACAATGCAATTTTTCTATTATTTTCTTTTATCCTCTTTTGACATATATCATAGCGAAGAGAGTTCTCGTGTAACCGCCGCAGCATACAGACGTATTGTATCGTATCGTTTTAAAATGAACTATTAATAAAACTATACTTGGATTATATTTAAAATATTTAAGGCTCGTGTTTTATTCTGAAATAGAAATCCGTGTTATCCTGACAATTTTCAGAAGTGGGATCGATACTCCACTCATCGTAAAATAAACACACCGTTAATAAAATTTGTGTTTCGCGTTAAATAAAAAAAAGCTCCAAGCCACAGCCGTAGACTGTGTTTGGAAGTAAACCGTTTAATTGCAATTTTAAGCAAATAAAATTGTCCACGTTTTATCCAGAATATTCTGGAATCGTTTACACCAAGAATCTTCGAATACATTGGAAAGAACCGTTGTCTTGTTGTTTTGTAGCTGTGCTGCGTTCGTTGCTGTTCTGTTTGATGTCCGTCTGTTGCTGAGTAAAAAAAAAAGAGAACATCGGTTTTGGCGGTATAGTTACAAACACATATTTACACCAGAAACCAATATGAGCTCTGGTTATAATTTTAACAAATTAAAACTCGAGCAGCTCAAGAAAAAATGTCGAGAGGCTGGTTTACTACAAACTGGTAATAAGCCCGTTCTAATCCAACGACTTGAAGAACATTATTCGGTAGAGGACGAGTATTTAAGTTTTACGAACGGCTCCGAATTGTTAGGAAGAATAAACGCATTGGAGAAATCGGTAAATGAGGTGATACAAAATGGCTTCCGACCAAATGTGATATCGTCTCCAATGGATAATAGCAACACTATCGTTTTGCCGCAAGTATCATCTAGCGCTGCTGTTTCTTTGCAAAATGATTGTGTAGCTGTTGACACATCATGCGCTACGCCTATAATTCAACCTACAATACCACGAACGAGTAATCTCCAGCAAGCCGTTAATTTGTCTATTCCGTCTTCCATCGGTGCATCACATCTTCCCGTCAGCCAGTCAGCTGATAGTTATATGCCGACCTATTCTCGTAACACAACCCAATTGATGCAAATGACAGCAAACCCATTAGTAAGTACAGGAGTTAGGCCAACGTATTACCCGATGTTTACCGCTTGTACTGCGCCACCGTCTTACCCGACTACGAGTTCTGGTATCAGATCATTTTATACGACCCCCGTTATGCCGCAAGCATCTTTAGCAACAAATAATTTTAGTACACAGATCCCTGATCGAACAGGTGCCTTCTACGTCCCACAACCAGTCGCCCAGATGACATATCAGCCCATTAACCCTTACAACAACGTACGTGAAATAGTTGGTTTGTTGCCAACCTTCAACCCATCTCTCGATTCATCTTTAAATGCGCGACAGTTTTTGAGGCGAGTCGATGCTTTAAAACAAGCTTATGGCTGGGACGACAGAATTATATTGTTTGCTGTACAGCAAAAGATGGAGGGACCTGCTAAATGTTGGATAGACGCAATCGAAGAAATATTCGTAACATGGTCTGACTTTTGCAGCCGGTTTATACAAGATTTTCCAGTTACTATGAATATCGCCGACGTACACATTAAAATGGCTAACACCAAACGTAGGTCCGATGAAGCACCCCAAGATTTCTTTTATAAAATGGTAGCCATGGGGTCTAGGGCAGGTCTTAGAGATTCCGAAATTGTGCGTCATATCATAAATGGCATAAACGATGCTGATTTAAAGAAGAAAATCTCTAATGACTATACAACGTGCAACCTTTTGTTAAGGGATATTATAAGTTATTGTAATTATAACGAGGTTAGGACCACTACGTCAAAAGAAGCGAAAGTCGCACCGAAAGTGATGCCAACTCTAACAAATAAAAATAAACGAACTGACCAACATGATAACACCTCTTCAGTTAAATGTTACAATTGTTTTAAAATGGGCCACTTTTCAGTCAAATGTCCGGAACCACAAAGAAAGCCTCGTTGCAATTATTGTAAGAAGACAACGCACCCTACGGATAAGTGTCCAGATATTTCGAAATACGTTGTAAATCAAATTGAAGATGCATCACCATCAAATGGCGCCGTCAACAAAATAAATGATACATCAACGCCGGTACGCTCAACTGCTGGAAGTGATGTTATTGTTAAAGAAATTGTGGTCAATGGTCGTAACACTTCGTCTTTTATAGATCCAGGCAGTAATCGATCGTTAATACGTAAGTCGTGGGCCGCTATGATTGGTATGTTGGAGCAAACGCGTGTTTTTTTGGAAGGGTTCGGTGGAGGCCAATATGAGTGCACAGCTAAGGTGCGGGTCACCTTAGTAATTGATTGTCAATCGTTAAATGTTGACTTGCTCGTGGTAGAGGATGACTTTTTAACTGAAAACATTCTTTTGGGTCGAGACATCTTGTGTGGAAGCGGAAAGCGATTGGTGATTGAAGGTGGAGACTGTCGATTAGAGAAGGTGAAAAAGGTCGAGTTGACATCTGACTTATCAGAACATGATGCCAAAGCGCTAAGAGCCTTGCTCGTTGAACATCGTAATTGCTTCGCGGAAAATACCTCTGACCTTGGTAAATGCAACGTAGCCAAAATGAAGATACAGCTCATGTCTGATATACCTGTACAAATTAAACCGTATCGAGTACCCTTCGCCAAGCGTTCTATTTTGACCAATATAACAGATGATTTGTTAAGGCATAGAATAATACGTCCATCTGAATCGCCATATGCTTCTCCTGTGGTGTTAGTCGCAAAAAGCAATGGCGAACACCGAATGTGTGTCGATTATCGGCAACTAAATGCGATAACAACCAGAATACCGTATCCGATGCCCATCATGGATGAACAATTTGCACAACTGGCCGGTAATCTCTATTTTACAACATTAGACTTACGAATGGGTTACCATCAAATAGAGGTAGATGACGATTCGAAGAAATATACGGCATTTGTTACACATGATGGACATTACGAATATAATCGTATGCCGTTCGGACTCGTGAATGTCCCTGCTGTCTTCCAGTCTATAATGAACAAAGTTATTTTGAAAATGGGTCGAGGAGAAACACTGGCGTATTTGGACGATATCATCATCCCGAGCAAAACAGTTGATGAAGGTATATCGCGATTAAACAGATTTCTCAAAATCCTCTCAGAAAGTGGGCTAACACTAAGGCTGGACAAATGCGTTTTCCTCGCTACGGAAATAACCCATCTCGGACACATTATAAATGGGAGCGGTATTCGGCCGGGGGAAGGGAAAATAAGTGCCATCAGAAACTTTCCTTCACCCACAAACACAACCGAAGTGAGAAGATTTATAGGCCTGACTAATTTCTTCAGAAAATTCGTGAAGGACTATTCGTTAATAACAAAACCAATTACGATGCTTTTACGGAAATCCGAAACCGTTTTTACTTGGGGTCCCGACCAGCAGCAAGCGTTCGAAAAGCTCATCGACATTCTTACTCAGCAACCTGTTCTTGCTCTCTATGACAGTACTGCCCAGCACGAGGTGCACACGGATGCAAGTAGTTTGGGTCTTGCTGGTATTTTGTTGCAGTCCAAAGATGCTAAGCAGTGGAACCCGGTTTCGTACTTTAGCCGTCATTGCACTGAAACAGAAAGTCGGTACCATAGCTTGTTGCGGGCGAGCACACGCAGAAACCGAGCAAAAAAAAAAATTTTGCGTGGAGCTTCGCTATGGTGTGGCATTTTTCCACTATGGAGCCACGGAAACCATCTTTAAATTTCAATTTATTCGGAGGAATGATGGTTGGTGAAGTGCCGGAGCACCTTGACCACCATCACTCGCCCAAAAATCTTTGTTTTTGCCTGTTTTGCAGTTTGGAGGAAAGATGGTAAGTGAGGTGCCGAAGCACCTTGACCACCATCGATCGCCCAATCAGGCTGGTGAGAATATGGCACTTGGTGTTCTAGAATGGAGGAAAGATGGTTTGTGAAGCGCCTAAGCGCTTTGACAACCAACAATCGCCCATTTATATGTGCCTGTTGCGCTGCAAATGGTTCATTATGGAGGCCAGGGGTTGTTGTATATTATCTGGTACAACCCCCAAGCGCCCATGAACCGACCTGAAAAAAAAAGAGAAAAATAGATTAGTATGGCGTCTAAATATAAATTGAATATACTTCTCCGTATAGCCTTGACCATGCAACGTAAAATAAAACCTGAAAATAAAAGAATAATTAAATTAACAAAGAAAAATATTACACATATGAACTTACCAGCGTGCAAATGAATGAATAAAATGCGATCAGCTGTGTAGGCACCAGTTGTAGTAAATCGTACTATCGGGGAGATGCCAGATGGATGATGGTGGTATTACGATATTACGTTGGCGTTTTTGTTAGTGTAAAAGCCAGTAATGTTTAAATGTTAATTTAATGAAACTAATGAATGAATGATAAGAACTGTTTTCAGCAAGAGTTAAGTATCAACATAAGGGTTTGTGTCTAAGAGTGGTTTTATCCAAATAGATTTGTCTGAGTGGGGGATTAAAAATAAGAAAGGGACACATAATATAATTTTTATTAAATTAAAAAAAGGACAAATATTTTAATCACATCTGAAAAGAAAAGTGACAATATATTGATTTATGGGAAATTTCAAAATGAAAAAAAGATGGCTGGTTGGAAGAGGATTGCCCAAGCTTGCCAAGGCGCGTGATCTAAAAGGCTAGGAAGACAAACGGCAAGTAAAGTTCAGTCGAAGAAGAAAGTTTATGGTGATTAGTAAGAACAACCGGGAAAATTCTAGTTGAATAAATAGAATCAAAGTTCCAAAAGGACCAAACATTATTTGAAAAGGAAGGCGAACCGGATAGTTGCACCGTCAGTTCAATTTTATTAAATAAATTTACTAAAATAATCAAAGAGGTATGTGTGTGGTGAACGCTTAATAAAAGTGGGCAAAATTAAAAGTGAAATAAATCTAATTAAAATGTAGGTTACTGTGGTGAGAGGAACATCAATTTAATACGGCTCCAATCCGGAACAAAAGTCCCTTCAAAATAACAACCGCCGGACACCAGGTAACCTCTTTTTATTTTACCGATTTTATTTGATGGCCAACTTGAATAAGTTTCTGTGGAATGAAAGCGAAAGATCGCGGGCCAACGAAAACTAAGTCGGCGAGAAATTAGTGAAGAATCCTAGTGAAGCCGAGGGATGAAAATAATACCCCAATGAAGAAAATCTTATTAAAAAAGAACGAATTATTGTTATGTGTTTTATGTGTGTTGATACAGTATTGTTTGTGAGTGTCCCCTAGTTTAAGATTTTGCAGAAATTTATTTTTTTTTTGTTTGTTAAAAGCGTTTTGTTTTTTTTTTGAAATTTTGATGTAAAAACGAATATAAATCGAAGCGTTGGTCAGCTATAATATTTTTGGAGGGTTTTACAAATTTTATGAATATGAGTTAAGAGGAATTTCAGTTAAAGAAAAGATAAACTTTAGGGAGCTCCTTCAGGTTTTTTTTATTAATTTAATTTGAATGGATTTAAAAAAAAATAGAATTTGTCAGGCCCCCCAGTGACGTTAGAGTCCACTTTGTTTCATTTATTTTTCTTCGATATACTTTCGTTTGTTTAGGTTTAAAAAAAATATAGAAATTATGTAAATGTTTGAATTAGTCTTGTTTTAATTTTCATTATTTGTTTTTTTTTTGTCTTACATTTTTATAACATTAAATTTTTATTTTATATCTATATCTATTTTCTTTTATCTGCTAATATTGCGGTTTAAAGTATTTCCTGAATGCAGGATTCGTTTTAAATGAGTAATACCTAGAAAGGAAAAACAAAGAAGAAATTAATTTTATTTTTTTGTCAAAAAGACTCATTAAAAATATTATTAAATGTCATAGAGAGTAAAAACATTGTTAGTTCTAAGAGTAGGTTAAGATAATAATGAAGGAAAAATGAAATTAAAAGTGACTGAAATAAAAGAAAAAGTTATGTGTGAGTAAATTATAAATACGAGGGGAGGTGCAATAAAGGGTATGGTGCCATAGCGGGTGAAATACGAGGGGTCGCGTAAACTAAGTGGTGAAACTTGCGACCAAGGATGGGATGGGCCGCTGGAGGTTAATACCTACCTCCCACTCCATATGTGCTTTGTGTGTATTGATGTAATGATTTGTGTTTTGTTCATAAAATGTAATTGTTCGTCCGTTAGGCCAAATGATTGGGATGATTCCACTCCCAGAGGGAGAGCCGATGGAGCTAGCGGGCCTGGTATCATTTGGTGCAAATGGCGGCACGTAACAATATGGCGCCCAAACGAAAGGAAAAGCGTTTTCAACGCATCTAAAATACAAAAATTGTGTACCACACCTAAACACGATACAATAGCCCATTAGAGATTACAATTCAATAGACCAACGTGGTGCCTGGCAAAAAATATACGAAATTTAATGCACGAAAACTTCGTAGCCGTTCTAGGTATAACCTTGAAGTCAGATGTACGAAGATTTCAAACAATAAATATTCGGAATATTTAAAAGATATCGCGACTAATTCTACTTAACCATTTTATGTAGCCTAGGTGTTTGTGAATTACGTCCCTAGTTGTACAAAGTGTTTAAGATTTTGTTTTTTTTGTAAGTGTAACGTAGATTCTGTTTTATGTTCAGGCTGCGGAGCATTGATGACCCTATGTTGATAGCCGCTCAAGATTAGAATCTTGAGGCCTGAAGTATCATAAGTCATCAATGGCCTTTGGTGATAATGCCGAGTGGGCGAAATTACTAAAGAACACACCTGAACAAAATATTGAAATATGTTTGTAATATTTGTTGTTAAATTTGACTGAAAGCACATCAAAGGAGTGCTCTCATTAGAGAGAGTCGAATAAAATTATAAAGTTCCGCACGCTATGCTCTTGTGAAATGCACCACCCTCATTAGAAAAGAAATAAGAAAAATAAAAGTTTAGTAAAAAAAAAGAAAAAAAAAAAAAAAACAAATTTATAATTTTTGAATTAGCCGTATTAGGAAATTTTTTTTTGATTGTTTGTTTAAGTAAGCATAATATCCTATAAAAAAAAAAAAAAAAAAAAAATAATAATTAATAATTGATGAAAGTAGTCCATAAGGAATGTACTTGGGAACGAGATCAAGAAAAAGAGAAAGACAGCCCGATTTAAATCTAACCAACACACCACAACATACTTTGCCGAAAATAAGAAAAATATTTAAGAAGAAAATGTCAACGCCAAACGAGAACACAGCGGAATGTCAATTTGCTGATCTGTCAGGGACGATTAATACCAGAGATAGAGCTCAGGGTACCTCTTCCAACCAGAACGGGAATACAGAAGGTATATCGAACGGAAATGGGAATATGGAACAAAATAGAGTGTCTGATGACTTGGAAACCGCGTTTTATGAGGGTCGAGCATCTAGAACATCTTTAGAAGATGAGGTCAAAAAAGTCCAAGAGGAAATGACAGATTTGAAAAGAACTATAGGGAGGTTAGCTAAAGCTGTTACTGATCTCGCTAATGTGCAAACTAGGAGCGATCAAGTACTCCAAAGCGCCCCAAATCGTCAAACGGGAGATGAAAACCGCTTACCCAACGAAAATATGGTACTCGCTGCAAGTGGGTTGACCAGTGGTATAAATGGTCAGAATAATCAGCCACTTTCAGGGAACAGCATTTTGCCAGATCATCCGAGAAACTGTTATACAGCGATGTCAAACGGAAACCTAAGTATGGGACCAAATCGAATTAGAATTGACAAATTAGGAATTGTTTTTGATGGTAAAACCTTAAATATGAGTGTGGATGATTTTATATTCCGACTCGAACATCTGCAAAGTCAGCACAATATACCATGGGAAGATATTATAGGAGATTTCCATCTACTTTTAAAGGGTACAGCCAACCAATGGTACTGGTTGTATCTTCATAGCCATAGGCCATTGAACTGGCCTAAACTCCGTCATGCTTTGCATCTCCAATATCAGACCGTCCGCTCCAATTTTGAATTAATAGGAGATTTGACAGAAAGAAAGCAACAGCCTAATGAATCCATCGATCAATATTTTCACGCCATGGGTACACTTCGCTCAAGGTTGGTACAACCCATCACTGAATACGATATGATTAAAATAATGAAAAGAAATATAAAAGAAAGTATAGGCAGAATTATATACCCCATGTCAGTCTCTTCAGTGGAACAATTGAGAATAGAATGCAATGAGGCAGAAAAGAATTTTCCACGGCGGGAAAATAGAAACATTCCAATGCCTCAACGGCCAATGAGACATGTAAATGAGGTATATGTAGATAATTACGAGAATACTTACGATTATGCATATTCCGGTGAATCTGAAGTGGCAGCCATGCACGTAAACCAGCAACGCCCGAGACAACCAATTAAATGCTGGAATTGCCAGGTTTCAGGACATACTTTTATGGAATGTCCATCTACCACTAGGAATTTGTTTTGCTACAGGTGCGGCAGTCCTGGGGTCATAACACCAACATGTCCGAATTGTTTGGAAAACAGGAAACGGGGCGTGGGGACAACAGGGGCCCTACGTCAGGCCGAGAACCCTGCGACAACTATAAATTAAAAATTGCAGTTAGAGACTCCGAAAATTGTACAAGTCCTACATTAAAATTAATAGATAAATTAAATAATAATGAATATCAACCTGGAATGAGGCACTACACACCAATAGAGATTCGGCAGGATAATTACGACCAAGTAAGGGCAAGAATTTTTGAAAGTAACACCGGAAAAGTACCCATATCTGAAAATATTAAGAAACTTAGACAAAAATTTGCAGATCGCCGTAAGAATAGAAAAATCCTCATAGAGTCTGTAGCCCGAGCCGTAGAAAAAGGTGGTGATCCACGAGTTTTTATGGAGGTCCGTTTAAACGATGTACCAATGAAGGGACTTTTAGACTCCGGTGCTTCAGTTAGTTTATTAGGTAAAGATTGTCGAGAGTTTATCCAGAAATTAGGCCTAAATATTCGTCCGATGTTGACTAACGTGAAAACTGCCGGTGGTCAACAGCATAGAATATTGGGAAAATTAAATGTATCCATAAAGTATAAAGAACAACAGCACAACATGCTGATGTATCTTTGTCCAGATTTGGAACAAAATCTTTATCTAGGAATTGATTTTTGGCGAACTTTCGGATTAGCCCCAGAAGTGATAGGAGTAGAGGAGATAGATATAGAAAAATTGCAAAACGAAATGATAAATGATAAGATAGAGTATAAGATGAAGCCTCATGAATTATCTGTTGAGCAAAGGAACCAGCTAGAAGAAGTTACAAAAAGTTTTTATTCATTCGAGGAAAAAGGCTTGGGTCACACTTCATTGATGAAGCATTCCATAAAACTAGTTGAAGATGCAGTACCTGTTAAGGATAGATATTATCCAATTTCTCCAGCCGTACAAGAAATAGTCTACCAAGAAATAGATAATATGCTTAAATTAAACGTCATAGAACTAAGTGAAAGTCCATGGAGTCACCGAACTACAGTAGTAAGAAAAACCGGTAAAAATCGATTCTGTTTAGATGCCAGAAAGCTTAATAAATTAACAGTCAAAGACGCATATCCATTGCAAAATATCGATGGCATCTTAAGCAGAATCGATGAAACGCACTTCATTAGCAGTATTGATCTAAAATATGCTTTCTGGCAGATCGAGTTAGATGAGGAAAGTAAGCAATATACAGCTTTTACTGTAGCAGGGAGACCTCTATATCAGTTCAGAGTCATGCCATTCGGCCTCTGTAATGCTGCACAGCGGCTTTGTCGTTTGATGGACCAGGTAATACCCCAAAGGCTCAAGGAAAATGTTTTTGTATATCTTGACGACCTGTTGGTGATATCTAGTACATTCGATGAACATTTAAAACTGTTAAAAGAAGTAGCGAACTGTTTAAAGGAGGCCAATCTGACGATAGGACTACAAAAATCAAAATTTTGTTTTCAGGAACTTCGATATCTTGGGTTTATCATAGGTGGGGGTACGTTGAAAACGGACCCGGAGAAAGTACAGGCTATAAAAATGATAAAATTACCTAAAAATCCAAGAGAAATAAGAAGCTTCTTGGGTACTGCCGGGTGGTATAGGCGGTTTATAAAAGATTTTGCTACAATTTCCGCCCCCCTTACCGACCGATTAAAGAAGGCAAAGAAATTTGAAATGACAAGAGAAGCTATAGAATCTTTCGAGAAACTTAAAAAGGCTCTTACAACCGCGCCTGTTTTGCGTCATGCTAATTTCTCCAAACGTTTCTATATACAGTGTGATGCCTCTGACTATGGAGTAGGTGCCGTTTTGTACCAGCTAAATGAGAAAAATGAAGAGCACCCAATTGCGTTTTACTCCCAGAAATTAAATGCGTGTCAACGAAATTATAGTGTGACGGAGAAGGAGTGCCTAGCAGCGGTGTTGGCCATTAAAAAGTTTAGGCCGTATGTGGAAATGATGCCATTCACGGTCATTACCGACCATGCTAGCCTTAAATGGCTCATGTCTTTAAAAGATCATAGCGGCAGGCTGGCAAGATGGTCGCTACAATTACAAGCATTTGACTTCGAAATAGAGCACCGAAAGGGTTCTGAAAATGTAGTAGCTGACATGTTGTCTAGGGCACTCATAGCTGAAATATCCAAAGATGAATTGTTAGACTTTGAAACGACCGAGTTCGAAAGCGAAGAATACCAAAATTTAATAAACGTAATAAACGCGAACACTGAGAAATTGCCCGATTTAAGAATTGATGATGGTATGATATATAAGAAGGTAAAGCTAGATCAGGACATTGATCAGGACTATACATGGAAATTGTGGATTCCTTCTAACCTGACAAGTTCAATAATTGAAAAGGCGCATGCTCCAAATACAGTTGCTCACGGCGGGGTGGCTAAAACTTTGGAAAGGGTAAAAAGATTTTTCTACTGGCCTAGAATGAATTGCCAAATTCGAGAGTATGTAAGATCGTGTAGAACTTGTAAGGAAATAAAACCCGCCAACCGCAATTTAATGCCTGAAATCGGACAGGAGGTGGTGACCGATAGACCGTTTCAAAAGTTATATATAGACTTTTTAGGGAAATATCCCCGGTCTAAAAGTGGCAATTGTTATATTTTTATTGTTGTGGATCACTTCTCAAAGTTCACCTTTTTAAAGGCTATGAGAGACGCCACAGCGAATAATGTCATTCGATTCTTAGTAAATGAAATTTTTCACAAATTCGGTGTACCAGAAGTGATCCACAGCGATAACGGGGCCCAATTCATAGGTAAGGCATTCCAAAGCATGATTGAAACTTATCGCATCAAACATATTAGAACTGCCGTCTATTCCCCTCAGTCGAACGCGTCAGAGCGGGTAAATCAGTCCGTGTTAGTTGCGATTAGAGCATATTTAAAAGAAGACCATCGCGATTGGGATCTATATCTTTCAGAAATCGAATGCGCACTGAGAAGCTCTGTACATTCGGCCACGGGCGTGACACCATTCTTCGCGTTATTCGGGTTTCATATGTTTTCTAGCGGCAACGACTATAAATTGGCTCGCAAACTTTCCTCCTTAACCGACCACGAAATCGTTAACACAAACAGAAACGACAAACTAGAAGTAATTCGCGATAAAATCAGGAAAAATATGCATGAGGCGTATGAAAAGAGCGCAGAAAGATATAATAAACGTGCGAGAAAAGTAAAGTTTGTACCCGGTCAAGAAGTATACAGGAGAAACACGGTACTAAGCGATTTTGGAAAGAATATAAATTCAAAATTTTGTAAGAAATTTGTAAAATCTTGGGTACTGAGGCCGATTGGAAACAACATGTATGAGCTTGAAAATTTACAAGGCAAATCTATAGGGATATATCACGCGAAAGACATAAAGGTTTAAAGTGCAATAGTAATTTAGTAAGGCGTAGAAAATCACAGTGCAATACTAGATTTAAGAATGCGTGTTGTGTTCGTCCTAATATCTGTGATATTTATCTAACATACCTGACTAAAGAACGTGCAATATTCCTTTCCGTATGTCTTGTCCATTTTTTTTTACGTACAATCTAATTATACACCAAGTCCGTCATAAATCTTAATTATACACCTAAATGTTGTTAGTGTCTATATACAAATATAAATCAATGAAATACTCACCATAGTTAGCCCGACAAAGTCTAGACGTGTTGACAAATTGAGGTTAGTCCGAGTGCACCTGTGGAAAAACGAAACATACACAAAGTAAAATCTTAAAAGAATGTATAAAGTCAGATTACTTCCCGTAGTTTGTAGAATTATGCCCGGCTAGCACAATCTCAGGGCGTGAGAGTTCCCCACGTTGAGCCACAAAAGCCCAGTTGTCGTCTCTCGCACACCGCTCCTGCCCGCTTGAAAATTGTCAGGATCGGAGTTTTGTTGCGGGCGAGCACACGCAGAAACCGAGCAAAAAAAAAAATTTTGCGTGGAGCTTCGCTATGGTGTGGCATTTTTCCACTATGGAGCCACGGAAACCATCTTTAAATTTCAATTTATTCGGAGGAATGATGGTTGGTGAAGTGCCGGAGCACCTTGACCACCATCACTCGCCCAAAAATCTTTGTTTTTGCCTGTTTTGCAGTTTGGAGGAAAGATGGTAAGTGAGGTGCCGAAGCACCTTGACCACCATCGATCGCCCAATCAGGCTGGTGAGAATATGGCACTTGGTGTTCTAGAATGGAGGAAAGATGGTTTGTGAAGCGCCTAAGCGCTTTGACAACCAACAATCGCCCATTTATATGTGCCTGTTGCGCTGCAAATGGTTCATTATGGAGGCCAGGGGTTGTTGTATATTATCTGGTACAACCCCCAAGCGCCCATGAACCGACCTGAAAAAAAAAGAGAAAAATAGATTAGTATGGCGTCTAAATATAAATTGAATATACTTCTCCGTATAGCCTTGACCATGCAACGTAAAATAAAACCTGAAAATAAAAGAATAATTAAATTAACAAAGAAAAATATTACACATATGAACTTACCAGCGTGCAAATGAATGAATAAAATGCGATCAGCTGTGTAGGCACCAGTTGTAGTAAATCGTACTATCGGGGAGATGCCAGATGGATGATGGTGGTATTACGATATTACGTTGGCGTTTTTGTTAGTGTAAAAGCCAGTAATGTTTAAATGTTAATTTAATGAAACTAATGAATGAATGATAAGAACTGTTTTCAGCAAGAGTTAAGTATCAACATAAGGGTTTGTGTCTAAGAGTGGTTTTATCCAAATAGATTTGTCTGAGTGGGGGATTAAAAATAAGAAAGGGACACATAATATAATTTTTATTAAATTAAAAAAAGGACAAATATTTTAATCACATCTGAAAAGAAAAGTGACAATATATTGATTTATGGGAAATTTCAAAATGAAAAAAAGATGGCTGGTTGGAAGAGGATTGCCCAAGCTTGCCAAGGCGCGTGATCTAAAAGGCTAGGAAGACAAACGGCAAGTAAAGTTCAGTCGAAGAAGAAAGTTTATGGTGATTAGTAAGAACAACCGGGAAAATTCTAGTTGAATAAATAGAATCAAAGTTCCAAAAGGACCAAACATTATTTGAAAAGGAAGGCAAACCGGATAGTTGCACCGTCAGTTCAATTTTATTAAATAAATTTACTAAAATAATCAAAGAGGTATGTGTGTGGTGAACGCTTAATAAAAGTGGGCAAAATTAAAAGTGAAATAAATCTAATTAAAATGTAGGTTACTGTGGTGAGAGGAACATCAATTTAATACGGCTCCAATCCGGAACAAAAGTCCCTTCAAAATAACAACCGCCGGACACCAGGTAACCTCTTTTTATTTTACCGATTTTATTTGATGGCCAACTTGAATAAGTTTCTGTGGAATGAAAGCGAAAGATCGCGGGCCAACGAAAACTAAGTCGGCGAGAAATTAGTGAAGAATCCTAGTGAAGCCGAGGGATGAAAATAATACCCCAATGAAGAAAATCTTATTAAAAAAGAACGAATTATTGTTATGTGTTTTATGTGTGTTGATACAGTATTGTTTGTGAGTGTCCCCTAGTTTAAGATTTTGCAGAAATTTATTTTTTTTTTGTTTGTTAAAAGCGTTTTGTTTTTTTTTTGAAATTTTGATGTAAAAACGAATATAAATCGAAGCGTTGGTCAGCTATAATATTTTTGGAGGGTTTTACAAATTTTATGAATATGAGTTAAGAGGAATTTCAGTTAAAGAAAAGATAAACTTTAGGGAGCTCCTTCAGGTTTTTTTTATTAATTTAATTTGAATGGATTTAAAAAAAAATAGAATTTGTCAGGCCCCCCAGTGACGTTAGAGTCCACTTTGTTTCATTTATTTTTCTTCGATATACTTTCGTTTGTTTAGGTTTAAAAAAAATATAGAAATTATGTAAATGTTTGAATTAGTCTTGTTTTAATTTTCATTATTTGTTTTTTTTTTGTCTTACATTTTTATAACATTAAATTTTTATTTTATATCTATATCTATTTTCTTTTATCTGCTAATATTGCGGTTTAAAGTATTTCCTGAATGCAGGATTCGTTTTAAATGAGTAATACCTAGAAAGGAAAAACAAAGAAGAAATTAATTTTATTTTTTTGTCAAAAAGACTCATTAAAAATATTATTAAATGTCATAGAGAGTAAAAACATTGTTAGTTCTAAGAGTAGGTTAAGATAATAATGAAGGAAAAATGAAATTAAAAGTGACTGAAATAAAAGAAAAAGTTATGTGTGAGTAAATTATAAATACGAGGGGAGGTGCAATAAAGGGTATGGTGCCATAGCGGGTGAAATACGAGGGGTCGCGTAAACTAAGTGGTGAAACTTGCGACCAAGGATGGGATGGGCCGCTGGAGGTTAATACCTACCTCCCACTCCATATGTGCTTTGTGTGTATTGATGTAATGATTTGTGTTTTGTTCATAAAATGTAATTGTTCGTCCGTTAGGCCAAATGATTGGGATGATTCCACTCCCAGAGGGAGAGCCGATGGAGCTAGCGGGCCTGGTATCATTTGGTGCAAATGGCGGCACGTAACAAGCTATGAGCTAGAAGCTCTGGCCGTCGTTAAGGTTCTTGACCGATTTAGGATGTGGTTATTGGGTAAAACATTCCGTTTGGTGACCGATTGTAGTGCTGTTGCTCAAATCAAGTCTAACAAGGAGCTTAAGCCGAAGATCGCTAGGTGGTGGATGAGACTCCAAGAGTATGACTTTACTCTTATCCATCGTGGAGGGAGCCGTATGCAACATGTAGATGCATTAAGCAGATCACCGGTTAGTCAACCAAAGGAGATAGATCCAGCCGGATTCATACTAAAGGTGACCGCTGAAGTTGATGATTGGATTGTCACTATGCAGTTATCCGATGAGAATGTTTTAAAACTCTTTGCTGTTTTGAAAGGTGAATGTTTCTCAGATCAAGCGAAGCAAATCAAAGCTGAGTATTCCCTTCGAAATTCCCGACTATATCGCAAGACTGACGATGGCTTGAAACTGGTGATACCCAAGTGTATACGTTGGAGAATTGTAAAATACTCGCATGATGACATGGGTCATTTTGGTTTGGAGAAAACGATGCAACGCATTCAACAAAAATACTGGTTCCCGAGAATGCGGAAATATGTGAAGGAGTACATTTTATCGTGTATACCCTGTTGTTACTTCAAGTCCCGTCCCGGAAAATCGGAAGCTCGATTGCACTACGACAAAGTTGAGGCGATACCATTCCAAACGTTGCATATTGACCACCTGGGTCCCTTCCCGAAAAGTAAGAGAGGCTACTCTTATGTTCTTGCACTATCCGACGCTTTTAGCAAGTATCTAGTAGTCAAAGCAGTGAGGAACGCAAAAACAACTCCAGTGATAAACACAATAAATGAGATGACATCGTATTTTGGACTTCCGAGATGTATTATCAGCGACCGGGGCACTGCCTTTACATCGAAAATCTTTGAAGATTATTGTGACCACAACTCGATAAGGCACGTTAAAACCGCGGTTCGTACTCCCAGAGCCAACGGACAAGTCGAGAGGGCTAACCAAACCATACTGTCCTACATACGCACTTCAGTTGAAAATCCGAAAGATTGGGATCTTACATTACGCGAGCTTCAGTGGACCGTAAACTCACAGAGAAATTCAACATCAGGCTTTACGCCAAATGAGCTTATATTTGACTTCAAGTTACGTGATATTGTCCACAACCACCTTGCCGCTGCTATTCATGATGATGTAGAGGATGATGCTGTTCCTATTGTCGTAAAAAGAAATATGGCTGCGGAGAATATCGACAAGGAACGTCAAAAATGGGAGAAACGGTTTAATGCCAAACATGCTAGCCCGAAACATTATGCTGTGGATGATATGATTGTTCTGGAGAATGAAGCGCCTGCGACGGGGGAGTCCAGAAAGCTGGAGCCTAAATTTCGGGGTCCCTACATTGTTGCCAAGGTTTTGGGTAATGACCGATATCTAATAGAAGATGTGCCCGGAGTGCAAATTACTCAGAAGAAATTCTCATCAGTTTATACGGCCGATAAGATGAAACCGTGGTGCCGTGGCTGTCCGAATCTAGATGAAACCACTGATAGTGTTGGCGATGAAATCGAGGACGATTTGGGGTCAGAATAGGCCGAGCTGTCACCCTGTGGAATGCAACAATGCAATTTTTCTATTATTTTCTTTTATCCTCTTTTGACATATATCATAGCGAAGAGAGTTCTCGTGTAACCGCCGCAGCATACAGACGTATTGTATCGTATCGTTTTAAAATGAACTATTAATAAAACTATACTTGGATTATATTTAAAATATTTAAGGCTCGTGTTTTATTCTGAAATAGAAATCCGTGTTATCCTGACATACATGTTTTCAAATTAGGCTATCTCGCTTTTGTGTTTGAGGGGATATGAGTAGACATGGGTAGATAGCGTGTAAACCATACTTAAACCATACTTTAAACTATAATCAAGAAGCAAAATTTAAAGGGTATTCTCTAACTCGAAAAAGTGACACTTAATTGGAAAATTAATTGCAAAAATTATTATATTGGAAATTTACTGTGCATTAAAACATTAAACATTTATATTTTATAATTATAATTGACACAAATTTGGTATTCTGTAAGGATATGTGACGACGACGTTGAATCGAAACGACTCAGAATCTGTCGTCACAGTTGTTAGTAACGACTTGAAACAATTTGAAGGAATAATTTTGGTTTTTGTAAATTTAAAAAAGGTATGGTTTAACGACGTCAAGAATAACAATGTCGAGTAACAAATAGGGGCTTGGAAACAAAATACCTCATATGTACAAAGATTTTGTCTTATTTTAAGGGGTAATGTGAGAAAATTGGTGAAAAAAACTTAATTCCTTTGGAGCACCTTTAAGACTCCTTTGCGGCTGTAGTTACGAATCTGGTCCTCTTTATTTGTAGCAAAAATGGGTTCCATCGACATATCCAATAACTCCAGTAAATCCTGTTTTGTTTAAAAAATGTATTTTTTGCTTCCGATTTGTCAACACCTCTCTAATGCATTCAGGGTTTCGACAGGAATCTTGCAACTACTGGCTGCACTTACACTTAGATTGTAAGGCCCCTGTCCAAAGGACCTCAATGTTGCTGACAACTTAATTATGACAGAAATATATGTCCTGAGTTCACTTTTCATTATAGGAACTATTTCTATAGGAACTATTACGTAATTAAATGCTGCCTTATTAAGACTTAAGTAGTTCTCGAATCAAAAAAAGTTGGAAGGCCGGCCAACAGGTAACCTCAAATTACAATTTTAACACCGTTGAACATACTCGTTTTTTGGCAAGTTTAAGATATCGGATCATAGTCGAAGTATTTCCTTTCCAATATAAGTTATTTCTTGCTTTCCTCATCGCTTGAATTTGTTTGTTACATATAGTCCCCATATATATACTTATATGTATATATACTGTAGTAGAAACAAACCTTTATAAAAGCTACGGTTTGTATCCGATCTCTTTGAAATTTGATATTAATTTAAGTTTTAAATATATATAAATGCTATTGTACATATGTTTACACACTTATGTATTTATAAACAGGGTGGACCAAAAAGCTGTATACATTTGAATAAGTATCTGCATAGAGCAATATCGGCGGGGTGTGGCGGAGGCGTTGGGAAAGCAAAGAACTGCCAATGGGAATTTATCATTACAGCGTGCACAGAATGCCCACGGTGTCTAAACGACTGGTGGGTATCTTTAGTAACGGTCTCCGCTATAGGCGCAACATTCTCCTCTCTGTAGGATGGAAGTGGCATTTTTGGTTGTGTATTATCCAATAACGTACACTAATACCATGTCCACACTACAGTCATTTTCGTAATTCTCGCTCTCATTCGTAATTCAACCCCCAATTACATGGCGAATTACGTAATTCCCCATACAAAATTTTGAGAGCGAATTACCTTCTTTGCCATCTCTAATTTTTATCGAAATATATCGAAACAGCTGTCAAAATGAAAATTAAAATGTAAACAACAAACACAAAGACAAAGTGAAACAAATTTTATTAATTTTTTGATATTCGACCTTTCCTTTAATATTTTCCTTTTTAATTAAGCAAGAGATCGGGGTTTCACGAATTATTAGTACAAATTTAAAAAACCACGAGTTACATACAATCACAGCAAAGTAAACAAACAAAAGCAACTGTCAAATCGAATTAAGTACGTGTAGTGTGGACAGGGTAATTCGTGTAAGTAATTCAAAGAGCGAATTAGGTAATTCGAGACGTAGTGTGGACAGGGTATAAGGCTAAACTTTGAGAATGATATTGACAATATTGCTCTCAGATAGTCTAAAATTCACACTACTTGTTAAGCGGAGGGCTCGAAAAACATATTAAAAAAAATAATTTTCGAAGGGCCTTTTTTGATTTGATTTACTTCATGACAAAATGTTAAACAATATTAAATACCAGTCGAATAACAATTCGCAATCAGTCACTTGTGTTTTATAAATAAAACCATTTAAAAAACAAACCTCGAAATGAATCACATTTTATAAAAGAAACTTGTACTAGTTAGAAGGTATTTCTCTGAATTTTGCATAAAAATTAATCAGTTCAGAATTAATTTTCCCAAATATGTTGATATTTTAAAGTTTTGAAAAAATTTTCTGTGACGGCTATAAAATCTAGAGTTGTTGTGAAATAACGTCATTTAACCACATTTTAAATTTGAATATTATCAATGCAAATGAGCATATATTGCCTTATGTAGGGTATAATTAACAATTAATGCTCAGCAAAAAATTTCAATACAGCAAAAACAAATAAATTAGGCCAAATCAAACCAAATTAATTTTCCACTGTTTTCGCAGAAGTGCCTTACATTACAATTTATTTAATAAAACAAATTGGCGCAAAAACGCGCAAAATGTTTTTCTTGATTTTTTAAGTACAGATGTTATATTTTACAATTATGTTAATTTTTCAACAGGGTTTCACCGGGAACCATTTTTAAAATCTACATACATTTCTAAAATACCTTAAATTTAGACCTTTTTTTTTTTAAATAATTAAAGATAATTATACATTGTTATTGTATACAACTAAACGTTATTCCTGTTCTTCAATAGCTGACGTTAAATGATCCATAACAATAAGAAGGTTTTTAAACGACTAAAATGCAAAAAATTTTCACTCCAAAATATCGATATTTCACTTTTCGGTAACACGTAGAAAAGTCGAAAAAAATTCCGAAGTTTGAGAGAGCATAGAACTTTTAATAAACAACATATGTAATTGGTTCTAGTATCTATTGAATCAGTTTCCTGTGCACAAGAGTACAAAACTTAAATTGAAAATTCCAATTTTCATTTTTTAATTAATCTCCGTTTTGGGGGTCCCATACCCCACTGTGCGACGATGTTGAATCGAAGTGATGTTGACATAAAAACGAATATTTCCTTTCCATAAAATGCAGTCTAAACTAATTTATTTATTTTGAACAAGTACCAAGCTCTAGTTATGAAGCTGGAAAATTAACCGGCGGAACAATTAGTGTATTTTAACGGATGTAGTATTGTTAATTCTTTCTTTTCATTCCAGTTCAACAAAATTTTAACTCAAGATCGATAATAAGACTTGAATATATCGAATATAGCTGTAAAAAGTACAGAATTTTTGTTTTAAAGGAGTCACATATCAACATTAAAAAGGTCTATGGGATCGATATAAACATGCGAGACAATTATGCCCCTATTACGGTTTACAACTCAACTCAATTGAGTTTGACATGGTTATGGTACTTTATTTAATTAACACAAGCACTAAAGAAAAATTTGAAACTCATTAATTTCAGTCTAACGTAGTAAGATATCAAGATAGAGAATAAGGGTTATTTCAGATTTTACAACGAGCTCAAATATATCGCTTTGATAAAAACGTGGAAGAATGCAGTCGTAGATTTTTTTCGATACTAATTGCTCTCTGCAATTTTGTCCCTTTATTCATAATTTGCGTCACAAAGACAATGCATTTCAAGAAATTCTAGTCTTCCTGCGAAATCCTAATAAGCAGTAATTCAGCAAAACATATTTTATTGTAAAATTTTTATTTACAAAACGTTTACCTGATATCTTATACTCTAAATCTTTAAAATAAAAAAATTCTAAATGAATTAAAAGCACTGTTATAGAACAAACACTTAACAAAGTCGTTCTACGCTTTCTTCTTTTGTGCCAAACGCTGTTCACGCAGCATCTGGTAAGATACGCCAGGATCTTTGTGAGTACTGCGTGGGAACCTTTTGATTTTGGGAGCCTTCTGTTTTCCTGTCGCCACACTGACCGGCAACATGTTGCGTTTTTGGAAATTCTTAAAACGATCTACCAACAAACTTGACTCTGGTTTAATGTTACGCACATTGCCGCCCAAATCTTCGGGCATATTAACATCTTGATCGGGATCAACATATTTCAAGCGACCCAAACGTTTAGGTTCGAATTTCTTTTTGAACTCGGTCTTTTTGCGTCGTTTCATCAGATCCTCCAATTCAGCTTCGTCAGCTAAAACTTCCGATTTGATTGACTTAATGCGGTTCAAGTCAGCAATTTGTTTTTTCAATGCCTTTTTCTCTTGAAGCTTCTTTTGTAATTGCTTTTGTTTAAGTTCTTTGTTGCGTTGAGTTTTAGATTTCTTTTTATTTTCTACAGGGGGATTTGTAGTGCTATAGGCGTTATCATTGACGGCGGTCTTAGTAGATTTCGCGGCTTTTCCTTCTGTAGCATCATTATCATTGTCCTCATCATCATTCTCACTCTCATCTTCACCATCATCCATGCCAGCGCTCATTTCTTTCAGACGTAGACGATCCCTCTCTTCTGGGGTAACTTTAGAGTACATTTGTGTGGTGACACGTTTCAGATGTTTCTCCTCCTTTATAATTTTCTCTTCCTTGCCGACAATTGCGGAAATAAGATTTTGATGATCTTGCAGTGAAGGATTATAACTCATGCCGGGATGGGGAGGCTCAAATTTCCTGTAAGCATTAAAATAAGTTCATGAATTAAATTAACTGTCATTATAAGGAAATGAAGTCACTAAAGTTTTTATTATATGGAATTTCGTTTAATTGTGGAGAACAAAATATTTTTGTTAATTATTGGTGGCAATAGATACGCTTAAGGTCGCTGGTATAAGAAAACAAATGTTATTGTTTTATTTATTTCAATAGTTCGGTTGACTACGAATTACGGCAGCGGCAGCACCTTTGAGTTTGTACGGCAATATCTTATATTGTTGCAGTATTACACTACTGCGCGAACAATACCTTAAATTAACATGATTTTTAGGACACCTTATATAAATATTTTTAGGACACCTTATATAAATATTGTGTAAAAGACCAATTTGACTAAGTCCACATACCCTGATAATCAACAATGTTCAAAACAAACTCTTCTTAACAGAGTTTTACAGTGACCTATGATAATCAGATAACATCATTATCAGAAATTATTACCCCAGCTTCCACCTTTAATCATCTACATATTGATGATTTATGAATAATCATCATCCTTCTTCTAATACAAGACCAAGAATTGCAAAACAAAAAACAAATGTATTTTGCTTTTGCCTCCCATGATTAAGTTGTGGGAGAACTTCACGCTTTTGTGTAAATTTTTTTTAAGAACCGCACATCAGTTTGACGGCGAATCTGGCTGTTTGAGAAGCTGTTGCTAGACATTCCGATTACCAGACAAGTCGCGTGTTCTTACAATAAAGTCATCGTCGATTTGAAAGTTCTCTAATCTAAATCCTACCTACAATCAAACAAATTGTTGATTGAAGTTTTCAAAAATTTACGTTTCTATGGTTAGACAATCACTCATTAATTACGATTCCTTTACTTACTTTGCTTTTGTAGTTTTATGCCGTATGCTATCATGGACCTTAAATACCGGCATTCCCAATTGCTGGGCATTGTATACAGCCAACTCCTTTGAAATCCAACCCTTTTCGTCTTTCATACCGGGCATTTGGTCGCGGAAGTCTTCTTCAAGCCACAGATCTTTGCTTGTGTCGGGTATCTTTGTAGCCCTTTTCTTTAAATGTTCCTCTACCTTGGCATAGGTTTTGGCCCTATCCGAATTGGCTAGAATGTGACGGGGCTTGGAAGGATTTGTAACTTCCTCTTCAATATTACGGCCCGCCTTCTTCTGTCTTACAATATTTCTAAAAATAAAGAAAACACCGTAAGTTTTTTTTTTTTTTAAACCTAATGAAAGCGCTCTACCTACCTTTTACCAACGGGATCTTGAACCTTCGATGTATTTTCCAGCACCTGCAAAGATCTCAAAGGCTTTTTGGCGTTAAGTTTACGCTTTTGTTTCTCTGTTAACGATTTCTTCTTTGGTTCCAAGGGTATAACATCAACTTTGAAAAGTTCCTGATCTGTTTTTTCGGTGAAAGAACTGAGTATGTGCAAAACTGCTTTAGATCCAGTCCATCGTTTAATTTCGATTCGTTATGGTCACTTACCCAATTCTTTCCTCTTGGCGTTGTTCTTCCAGATATTCCTCGACATCATTGATGTCGGTTTTACGCCAGGCTGATTTATTTTTCTTTGATATACGTTTTTTCTTTTGTATCGACATTTTACCGCAAAAAAAGGCTACGAAATTATCAGAAAGATATAATGCACGTGTTGTGTTGACGGTAAATGAAAATGTACACCAATAATGAAAACATAAGCGAATGACAGACGACTATGTACTGTACAGACAAGAAGTTCGCAGAGTTGCCAATACTTAACGAACAACATACACGGAACAAAATCTTAAGTAATAATACACATAGGAAATTGCAAAATACTTATTAATAAGCAAAGGTTGACAAAATTGTTGTCGACGACCAGAATGCCATATAAATTCTTTATAGGCAACACAGACACTTCCGTCGAAACAAAGCGTTATCTGAAACGCTAAAATAGACGGCTGAATACCACATAACCAGGCAGGGTCTGAAGATTGCTAGTAAAACATAAAAATCAATGTCAAATTATTTTAAGGGCATTGTAATCACTTTTCCTATAATGCTATTTGTAGGTCTCACTTTAATTCCTGGACCGTTTTTTTTTTTATATAAAAATGTCTAGTTTGATTTGGCTGTGAATGTGCTAAAAATGCTTTAATTGAGTTATATTTTATTTTGTTGCCTGAAAGCAATTCATATATTTTCTCATTTAGGCAAAGAGTTTCTTATTTATATTTCATGAATTGTAGATTTATTTTCCTTAAAGGAATACGGAGTTAAAACAGCATTCCATTCGTATGGTAAAAATGGTTTAAAAAGTGACATTTAAAGAAAACATAAGCTATGTATAGACAGTTGCCAGATCTTATAATGTCATCAGATCTTTTAATGTACCTGATGTGTAACACGATACCGCCTGAACAATCCAAATTTCTTTAATAATATACCATAAACATTTTTAAGCTTTAATTGGAAAATGTTACACAAATCATCCGAAGCTTACGGATGTAGAACGTAATCACTCAGTTGTTAAAATTCCCCTGAAGATGACCAGCGAAATTGGTCGAAATATTGGGGCCAATAAATAAAACTTTTAAAATCATAACCAGTTTGTGTATTCACTGATGACCACAAGACTAATTCACAGATTAAATAAAAGTACAAAGTTCAACTATCAACATATCAAGATTTAATATATATATTTAATATATTTCTATAATTTTTTGTGAAACTTTATTTTTCAAACCTTCTGGTATAAAAATGTCAATTTTGATGTCAAATTCACAATCCAAATTGGGCAATGGTCTGTGTATGAACCGGTGAATTTATTAGATACCTATTACGGATGCTAAACGGGATTGATTTTAATTAATCCCGGGATTCGGTATTTATAAATCCCAATCTCTGAATTTTTTGGGATTTTAGGATTTTTCGGGATTCTTTTTTAAAGTTTTTCGTACCTAATTTTTAACATTATTTTATTAAATTTGTTTGTAATAGTATTATTGAATAATATATGTTTCATATATTAAAAATAAATAACAAAAACAAACAAAAATATACATATTATGTAATTTAACCTAAGTAACAAAAATTATTAATGTAGAAACATATGTTTATCAATTTAATTTAAAATATTGTGTTTTAATAAATTTATAAAAAAAAATTTAGAACATAAATTATTACTGCTATTTATTATTTTAAGTTGTTTCTTAATAAGATTAAAGCATCTAATGTTTCATCCGATAAAAGCATGTTTCGCAATCCTCGCTTGTGACTAATATTTGAATCTAGATAGCTATATGCAGTTTCGCCGAAAAATCCCGGGATTTATTTATCAAAACCCCGGGATTCGGGATTCATCAATCTCTAAAATTCCCGGGTTTTTGGGATTTCCCGTTTGTCATCGCTAATACCTATATACCTTATGAGATGATTATAAAACTCAACAAGATAATCACATAATCATATATGAATGCACTATAATGTACAATAACTTCGTTGTATACCGACAAAATTAGTACTGTACAAATCGAACCTTAATCTACCAAACAACACATTCTTAGAAAACATCATGACAAGAGAAACGAATGAGGGAAAATTCTTGCTAAACATCGTTAACGAAAAGAAAGTGACGAAGAACAGCTTTTGATTCAAGAAGAAAGTCTTTAGTTTGTCAGCTTCTATTCCAAGAGCGTTACAATTCTAACGCCCCAGCACAGCATCTTCGTGGGCTCAACCAGCTTGAACCATCTCGTCACGACCCTTGGTAAAGCGTCTTTGAAAGCTCGACGTAAACATCATTTGTTAAGCGGTAAGCAACAAGTTGACAACGCAGAGCGGCTGGTGTTGGCAGATTGGCTAAAGGTTTATTAAGCGAGCTGTTGGCCATGCAGAATAAGCAAATGTGTTCGGAATAAGACCAAGAATTAAAAACGTGGCATTACGGGCTGTCTTAAATGATTTAAGATAGCGACGATAACAACGACACATTCACCAGTTCCGGTACAATAATTCGCGTGTGATTTTCAAGGCTTTAGCTACGATACGATAATGCTGGTCCGCTGTTACCAACGTATGCTAGTGAGCTTAGTGTTCCTGTTGGTGCTGCCATCTGTGTGTTTTGGCCTGCTCGAGGGCCTGTACTGTGGCAAACAAAACTGCTATGATGTTTTGGCAGTGACGCGTGAATCGACCAAGTCGGAAATTGGTAAAGCCTATCGTATTCTGGCCCGCAAACATCATCCTGATTTACATCGCACGGAAAAAGCCAAGAAGGAGGCTGAGATACAGTTCAAAGCGATAGCCACTGCCTATGAGATCCTAAAGGATGATGAATCTCGCAATGATTACGACTACATGCTGGATAATCCAGATGAATACTATGCCCATTACTACCGCTACTATCGCCGAAGAGTGGCACCTAAGGTCGACGTGAGGATTGTTATAGTGGTTACATTAACCATCATCTCAGTGATACAGTACTACTCTGGATGGCAGCGATACGATTCGGCCATCAAACATTTTGCGACAGTGCCCAAGTATCGCAACAAAGCCCTAGAAATAGCTAAAGAAGAGATTAATGAGAAAATCAACAATCGCAAGGGCAAGAATCGTTTATCCAAGGCCGACCAAAAGGAAGAACTGGAGAAAATCATACGCAAGGTGGTTGAGGAGAATATGGATGTTAAGGGAGCCTACGCCAAACCATCAGTGTGGGATGTGCTGTGGGTGCAAATCATCATTTCGCCTTATACGCTGATAAAATGGCTGTGTTGGAATGCCATCTGGGTATGGAAATTCAACATATGCAAACAGCCCTACGGTCGGGATGAACAACTATATCTGATACGACGTTTCATGAAAATGGGCGAACATCAGTTCAACTCTCAGGAAGATAAGCAAATCGAAGAGTATTTGGATCTCGAGCTGTGGATTAAAGATAAATACGAGGAGTGGCGCCTGGAGCAGGAAGAGGAAATGAAAAAGAAACTTGCAGAAAATCCACGTTACAAAGCATATCGTCGTTATATGAAAAACCATGGTCCTGGTCGTATTACGTTCGAAGATTAGTGTTAAGGATGGACGAGGGGAGTATTGAAAACTGATTTTTTTTATTTTATAATGTAGATTGTTTATAATTAAGTAACAGATGTTTTTATGTTCCATTAAACTAATTTACAACTTTTTTTATTTAAAAGAAAACCACGAATGGAAATACAACGAATTAAAAACAAAAACAATGGATTTATTTGTGTGTGTGTGAGTCAATGATGGTACATGTATATTGAGGAAGTTTAACGTATATACTTTAAGCAATGGAATGAAGCAAATCTAGGAGTTGCACGTTTCTGTATGAAATTATTCAAAATTGTTTTTGAAATTAAATAAACTGTATAACATATTGGACTGAGTCGCATTTGCGCCTGGAAGTATTTGTGTGAGAAAGAAATGTTACACAAAAAGGGTTTTTATTATTTAAATTTAGAATTTAAATTAAGAAAAAAATAATATTTCATACAAATTTTGTTTCGGTTTATTAGTAATGGTAATAACTTAATTAAAAACTTATATTTGTATCGAATGCATTTGTTAAATAATTAACTATGTCGCCAAAATATTTGGAGTGAATGTACTTCTCACGAATCTGTTGTGCTCTCTGTCTTTTCAATAGACTTATTATTTTCAATCAATTGTACTTACTTTTGTATTAAACAACGCTCTGACAATTATTCAATGGACGATGAATATACATATATAAAGAACGACATGTGTTAAAGTAGCAGACATTTAAGTTTGACCTTAATTATGCTTATAAGAATAAACATATATATAATTATACAACTTGCAAAAACGTTTAGTATAACGGTAGCGTATTAATGTATTCCAACTTTGAATACATTCAACTTCAACAGAGCATATGCAGACATTTTAGTTTTAGCAACATTCCCTCATGAATATTCGTAACCAAAAGCTAAGCATAAATATTGTGCGTCATACCCCACAAGAAGTTATCTCGATTTCTGGGTGACTTTGTACAATAATCAATGGCATCTTTAAGATACCTTCACACAAGCACTTAAAAGTTTATTAACCTTTCTTCGACCATCGGTCAAATAATAGCTAAGTGTTTGCTTCTAATACCTGTTTTGCAAAATCATTTTATTCTTATACATTAATTTATTACAAGTTAAACAAAAGTTTGTTTGAATTTCTTAGGGCATTGAAAGAAAAATTAGTGTTCCACAACGAAAACCAGTTTCTGTGTTCTCAGCCAGCAGAGAAGTTTAAAGAAAACTCTTCATTTATAACTATCAAATTCAAATTAATTTATTGAGCCTTCATATAAAATAGTAACAGACATTTAGAAACAAGTGAGAGATAGAAGTGTACTTAAGACTATAAAGTATTATCTCAAGAACATAATTTGGGAAAACAGTATCGTACTTATTACATTTATAACTATTAAATAATCAATTCTTTCCACATTTAACAACTTCTTCGTTCATTGTTGATTCATATGTTTATGAGACATAATTATAATTTTTTGAATGGTTAACGTTTTATTTAGACAGATGTTTTTATGAAATTACGTAAACAAATTCTATGCTGCAGACAAAGTTAAATATTTAAAGTATTTTTTTTGGATGGATGAGGTAGTAACTTGTCAATTGGCGTTTTTATAGAGTAAATATGGAAAATAGAAAAAGTAGGTTATCACATAATAAAAAATAGTGATGTTATACAAGTTAATATTTTTTGTTGTAGTCCATAATCTACACACATTAGATACAGAATACCTATGATAGGGTTGACAATAATATTAAGAGGTGTTTGCTATGCAAACGTATTCATTCGACATTCATGAGTTTTGGAGATCTATTTATAGAAGGATAAAGTGCCTGGAAAACAAATGGAAAATACCATACTTTTATATAATGGGCCATATATTAATCCATGGGGTTTCTTAAGATATGATTTGATTTAAATTATAATAGACTAAAACAAAATTAAAATTTCGTAATTGTATTAAGATTTTTTTATAATTAATTGTTAAATTTAAGTTTTCATTTTTTCCTTAACATAAGGTGAAACGCAATATATGAGGCGGATCGCCAATTTATTAAAAATAATAATACCGTTATCTTCTTCTTGGACCCCAACCATCGATATGGTATAAGTAAAAGAAATTTTTGAGACAAAACCGCGTTGTAAATTTCAGGTAGACCATGTTTTACCGATTTTTGTATGATTACTATTGTAAGCGAGTGTGTCGAATTGAAGGGGATCGAAAAAATGTACCAATGCGCAAAGCGATTCTTGTTCTTTGTCGTAAATTTTACCCAATAAAAGGCAATTAAATCAAAACAAAAGCACTCATAAATAAAAATAAATGTCTAAAATGGATTCCTTGACCAAAAAAAAAAAACACATTTGTCTAGAGGATTTCATATACATACATACTTCAGAATTTAGTTTACCGCATAAAATGCAAGCGAACGATAACGATCGACACCTTAATCTTTTGAAATTAATTTATAAATTAAAAAAATTCTATATTTGTGCCAAATTTATGTTAATTTTGTTAATTGAATTGTTTTTTTTTTAAAAAAAAGAAATAGGATTTTATGTCAGGAACGGATTTATAATCGTTCAAAATATATCACACTTTCTAAAAACGATCGTTTCGAATTCAATCGATTTTCATTACATACCTATATATTTTGATAAATCAACCGATTTTTCATGTAATTTTTGAAAAAAACATAAATTTTCGAATGCATTTTTTGCGAAGCCTTAACTATACCATTCTCTTTGTCTTGGTCCCTAAAGATCAAATTTGGTGAAGGGGTCTTTGTAGGTATTTATGACGTTGATGGCAGTTAAGGCACAGCTACGAAACACTGTAAAATCTCCATTGATGTCCTCGTTTTTGAGGAACTATCATGAATCTCATAGTTACGAAACCAAATCATGGTTTTTACGTTTTAAATTTAATTACTTATAACAACCCTTTATTTTTCGGTACAGCTTAGAAAATAGCAAATTATCTTACAAATTTTAAAAGTATCTCAAAATATTTCCTGATTTTTTAATTGACAGACTACAGTCAATTTTTTGGTCTTACCCATGATTAGTCAGCATAAGCACCATGCCTTTTTTATTACTTAGATCTCCTAAATATAAAACATAATTTCATTTTGTTGTTCTTTTATTTAAAAGTGTTCTTAATGTTGCTAATTTGTTTTTATTTTTTCTTTCTAAAAATATTAAATTATTGTTCACAGTGAAATTGGTTACCTATGAAAAATACATGCGTATGTGTATAAATTATGATTTATAATTGCTATGGCAAAAAAAGGAAACAAATTTCAAACCCATATACGTGATGTAAATATGTATATAATAGTTTATGATATAAAGCAGAGTATTACAAAGAAAAATATCTTATTCATTAAAACTCAGTTACAAATTCCATTAAATATAAAATGAAGCCGAGTCATAAAAATATGAAATGAACTATGCCCAATAAAAGCATACAAAGTTGCAAAATACAAAGTGTTTGGAGTATTTATGGCAAGTGATGAGTAATTGCTAACTATGTTTACTTCATATATTAACTAATTCGAACATTGTTAATCTAAATACAAAGAGGGACAATTTTCATTCCAAAGAAATTCAAAGGTGAAGGTTATAGCTATAAATTTTAAATCCCTGATTTGTTTTTTTTTTTTTAATTTTTAGAAAATAATCTTTGGTAAGAAATCAACGATAGAGTAGAATAAGTGAGAGAGCAAGCGGGCAGAAGTTCCTAAGATATGTGACCAACACAAAATGTAGCTGGCGCGCGCTGCCTTCACCAGTCTCACAGATGCATGCGCTGCCACAATTTACTCATTCGTGTATTGGTGTCGAATATACTGCGCACCAGAAAGACCTGTAGCAAGCCCACAGCAATCATGGCAAAGATTTGAAACATGGACCAAGTGTTGACCTTAATGAAGTTTGTTTCCGCCAAATTGCGATCGCGTGCCTCGTGAGATCTCAACATATCTTGTATTTGACGCGCCTTGGTCATTTGCATGCGTATCCTGCCTATGTAGTCCATAATATCTTGAACCTTCATTTCGTAGTATTCCTCGGGTGTCAGACCCTCCAACACATCATTCCACTGATCGTCGCCGAGATTCTGTTCGCCCTCCTTCTCCACAATCAGTTCGAAGAATACGGTCTTGCGATTAAAGGTACTGAACGTGTTGTCAAAGCAAAAACGATAGTCACCCTCTTTTTGTACGTCATGCCGATGTATATTTTCGGGCTTTTTGAAGTCGCTGACAATTATTAATCCTATGGGATCAGCAAGTGAAAAACTGATGTCTAAATCCCCATGACCGCCATCTATGACTTGATATTCAATATCAATAGTTTCACCGGCTTTGACGGGGTGGAAGTAGCACTCTTTTTTGCCCGCATCTACATGCACCGTCATTTCCTTATCGTACGACTCCACCATGGTCTCTAAGGACAACAGGAGGCAGCCCAGGAAGACAAATGATAATGTACGCGAATGTAGAAATAAGCGCTAGAAAAATCGGAAGGATTTTTAATTAAAAATTATGGTGATTTTTTAAAAAATTTACCATTGTTATGAATTCCTAAACTAGAAGCGATGGCAGATAACGATTTATAAATGAAAATGTCACACAAAAAGGGAATGATGATAATTTTATTTCATATGTTTTATTTTTGCTACCGACAGGGTTGTAATCTTTGGTATGTTCTTATTTAACACTATACCTACAGGTAGTTAGTAATTTTAGTACTCAAATGAGTTTTTTTTTAAATGAATACAGCTGTGTAAATTTCAAGACCCTACGGCAAAAAATTACCAAAAATCGCAGCAGGCAAAATTTTTTTTTTAAATCGCGGCTGAAAATTTTCTTTATTTTAAATGTGTTCAGAATGATAATTAATACCCTATAGTTTGAATTTATACACATATAACTCGGTCTAGGGGTCTTGTAAAGATGTTGAATTCGTCTTAAAAGTATCTTCATTTGAGTACCGGCACATAGGGGGTCACCATAGAACCCAAATGGGCCCCTTTCCTGACCTCCCCAGGTTCCGACGCACAAATTTGATTCACCATTCCGATGTTTAGGCACCAAGGCGAAGAGAAAGCTACATATTATTTTTACTTTTGGCTCCCACCCTACATTCTGTACTTTTGCCTTAAGTTGGCAATCATTGACCATCATTGTACACTAGGGTGGGTCGATAAAAAAAAGTTGTACCAGTCACCCCCTAGAATGAAAGATAATTTAAAAACGAATTCAAAAATTTTTTTATTTTTTTTTGCCACGCCCCTTAACCCCTCGCATTGGGTTTTTTGTTTCCTGTGTCTCCATTTATAGTCCGATCGTAATGTGTGACATATCAATGTTTTTGGACTGACAACAGCTACATTTTTTTCTCTGATCACTTTTGACTCCGACATCAAATTCTAGAAATTTCTACCGGAATCTCGGTTTTTACCCCCCTAAGTCAAATTTTTTTTCGTAACAATAAAAAAGTTTTGTAAATTCCATGATATTTTCTCTTTTATCGTATATATTTTTATTCATAAACATAAAAGTTACAGAGATACATTTATCGGAAAAAATGCCAAACAACATGTAAAACCACTTTTACACCGCAGTTTCGCATATTGTCAGCTGTTGTCAAGCTCACACATTTTTCCATTTGCCTTGTAAAACTGCAATATTTTCCTGCCACAAACCTATTAACATTGTTAAGGAGGCTGTATTCCACGAAGCGCGAATAGTTTTAACTAATTGGAATAACCATTTATTAATATTTTGGCAAAAATGTAAATTTTTTTGTCCGTCCATGTTGTTTGGCATTTTTTCCGATAAATGTAAACAAACGACCTAAATGGTGGTTGCCGGATCAACATTACTAAGAAAAATCGCTTAAATTCCAATTTTCAGAGTACAACTCAGTGTATTTTTCCGCATCTTTCATGGATGCGAAAATATGTTAACATCTTTCCAACAACAAAATACATGTAAAAATTTTAGCATTTTGGCCGCATCCATCAAAGATGCGGATTAACGCGGAAATATGTTAAATGCGTTCCGGTGTAAAAAGGCTATTATACTGCAGTTTCGCATATTGTCAGCTGTTGTCTAGCTCACACATTTTTCCATTTGCCTTGTAAAACTGCAATATTTTCCTGCCACAAACCTATTAACATTGTTACGGAGGCAGTATTCCGCGAAGCGCGAATAGTTTTAACTAATTGGAATAACCATTTATTAATATTTTGGCAAAAATTTAAACTTTTTGTCCGTCCATGTTTTTTGGTATTTTTCCGATCAATGTAAACAAACAACGAAAATGGTGGTTGCCGGATCAACATTACCGATAAAAATCGCTTAAATTCCAATTTTCAGGGTACAACTCAGTGTATTTTTGCGCACCTTTAATGGATGCGAAAATATGTTAACATCTTTCCAACAACAAAAACATCAAAGATGCGGATTAACGCGGAAATATGTTAAATGCGTTCCGGTGTAAAAAGGCTATAAGTGTATAAATTAAAGCCAGAAACAAACTAAACAACAATTTACACATTCCTTTGCTTTCCTTAGGCATGCAACGAATGTTGTATTTTTGACGCAGTTCCTTGGAAAGGGGAGCAGACATAAGACGACGGCGAATGTGGAAAGTGGCCTGGAAATGGTGCTTGTGGTCTTCCTGCGAGAGGAAGAACTTGTCCAAGAAGAACATTTTTAGACACCTTACCTTGTTGTTGCTGATTTTGTTTTGCTGCTTATAAGGTTAGCAACGTATTTTGCTGAATTTTTGTCTAAATTCTTCATCACTTAAAGAAAAGTGATTACACCGTGTAAAACATTTTTTTTTGCAGCTTTACATTTTTAAAATTAAAAATATTGCAGAAGTATAAATGTTGTTTTCCATTTTCTCTTTGCTAACCGGCGCAGTTGGCTCGGTTAGATTTAACAGCAACTCTTTTGTTCAATAGTGTCGGTTAACAGTTAATCGTGCTTTGTGAAATTCAGATTTGCCTAACTTTCAGTTAAAGTTCACGTTAATTTTTAATCGTACGCTGTGAAAATGACCTTTAAACGCAAATGTGATTCCTATAATCTTCTCAATGGTACCAGTGTATGTCTTCAGTATTACACATTGTTCAACGCTGACAGCGGCAACGACATAAACAAATGTGATTGAATATCGTTATCAAAACAAAAACTAAATACAACGACGGGATAAGCAAGACTACCGATTCGACCGATTTAGATCGCATCAACAGGGATTTTTTCAAATTCATCATCGTTAAAATGGAAAATTTTTATCAAGATATGCTTTTAAATATAGCAAACTATTTTGTTAAGAGCGAAAATAATGAAGAAAAGTTAAAAAGCTGTCGTAACATTACGACTCTTATAAGAATACTGTTACGAGCGAGTCTATGACAAAAATTAGTAAATGTAAATTTGGTTTGATTTTTTTAAAAATATAAAATAACGAAGCCAACGGCATATTGAATGTTTCCAGGCTAGCTCTACCCTTTTTGTGGCGTGGTTCTTGACCCGTTAAATTTCAACCCGTAATCATAGAAAAAAAGAATGCCATTACATGGCCACTAATTGATTTGTTTAAAAAAAAAATCAAAATAAGACCCTCCCAATGCCTACCCATAACCACCCATACCTTATGCCCAAAAAAAAAAATCCTTATAAAATCATTATAATATTTTACAATTCATATTAAGAATTTATTTTTTTTTTAATTCATATTAATTTTAAATTCTTTTCAATAAAAAATAAACTTACAACTATCTTACACCCTATACTTACAACTAAACTTAATAATAATTACAATTTTGATGATGGTTCATGATGAAGCTGATGGTGTTGATTTTGATGTTGTCGTCTCTGTTGGTGTAATCGTTGTTGTTTCTGCTGCTGCGGCGTTTGCTGGGTTACTATACTGTTGGTAGTATTGTAATTGCGGCGAGGCGCCATAAGTAGCATTTAAATGTAATATACAAGTGATTAAACGGAAATATGTTATGAACAATGTATATCGTAGAAAGTCAAAAGTTTTGATAATATTAGCCGAATTGTTAGTTTGGTTGTTTTGTTAATTTTTAATTCTTTTTTTTCTTTTAAACATATTTTATGAAGTTTTTTTAGAAAATTTTTTTGTCTATTTTGTTCTCCGTTACAAGGTTAAACTTTGCGTTTCAAGTTTATTAATTTAATTTTAGTTTTTTTTTTTTTTTTTTTTTTTTTTGTTTTTTTTTTTTAACATTTTTGCAAAATTTCTTTACGATTTTACATGGCGGCTTTACATATGTTGCTCAGTACATAGGTATTAAAACGTTCGAATTTTATTTATTCTTCTTTTTTTTTATGTCCAAAGAGGTCCGTATATGGAGAAGAAGGTCAAGAACAATATTCACTTTTGGATTTTTCTATACTTGTGTATGATTAACTTCACTTAGTGCACAAAATAATTTTGTTTTGCGATGCGGCGGTTGGTGTTTGTTTTTCAGTTTTAAAGTTTTTTTTTTCCAATGTTATAATTTAAAAGTTTTTGGTTGACCACCACCGTCTTCCTTGTTGGCTTACTCACGACTGTCCTATCTGATTTATTTCTTGGTAGCAACAAGTGTTTGACCAAAGAAGAAACAGAAACAATCATGGCGTCTGCAGATCTAACGGGATCCTTTGTGCGCTGAATTACAAGGTCAAAAGAACATAGACAAGCGAAAATTATGAAAGAGGGAAATGAACGATTAGTCGAAAATGAAAAGGGTTGCCGTTTAGCCAGAAAAAGTAAAACATCTGGGAATCAGTTAATTAATGAGGAAAATTGTTCAATATGCTTGTGAACATTGCTTGGCGAAAATCTCTAACAAAACTGCTTCGTTATGAAAATTTTTAATTGATTAACGAACAGGAGAAAGATTTTCAAAATTAAGTGCAATTTAATTACGTGGGGCACGACCCACAAGCCGGGCAAAAGAAAAACATCTAAATGTCAATCTGTCGTGTGCCTGATTGTATGGTGCTGTTAAGCTAACGTGTGGCACGACCCACGACCAGCCGGGCAAAAGAAAAACATCTAAATCTCAATCTGTCGTGTGCCTGATTGTATGGTGCTGTTAAGCTAACGTGTGGCACGACCCACGACCAGCCGGGCAAAACAATTTTTTAACATTTTGGGGCATGATGATTCGATAAAAAAAATTAAATTAAATTGAAATGTACATAGGTACGTATTATTTAAACATGTGGCGCGACCCACTAAAATCATGGCGAAATTAATTTGATGGATACAACTTTTGTAAAAAGGAAGTTTACGATAAAATTTACATGTACACGAGTCAAGTCCGTGGAAATCTAAATAAATTTAAAAAAAAATTAAATATTTCCACTAAGGAAAAAGGCGTGAAATGCAACAGATTTTTTTTTTTTAAAATTGAGAAATAAATGGTAATGTGCAAGTGTGATATATAATTGGAAAATATAAAAAAAATTAAAAAGAAATTACAATTTTGATAATTTTGTTAGTATATGCAAATTTATAATAAAAAAATCAAGGGGGATTGAAAAATTGTACTTATGAACTAACAAAGCAAAAAAAACTTGAAAGTTTTACCTTGGTGTCAATAACAATCGTTATTGATAAGTAGATATAAATTTATAAAACGATTTTAAATATGTACAAATATGTATAGGGAAAATACGGGGGCAAATCTAATTGACAATATATCCAGGTACCATAAATCCAAAAACAATATAATGAAAAAAATTAATAAAAATGGTTTACCTGCTATTCGATGAAGGCTTAAAAAATTTTTTTTTTTTTTTTTTTTTTTTTTTTTAAACAATAGGACATAAGATTTTGGGAGGTTCCGGCTGAGGCATTGGGTAGGTGAAGGGAAGAGCTTTGTTTCGAACACACTAAGCCAAATTATAATTTAAATTTAACGTTGACTATGTCCGAACCAGTCGACACTATTTTCAGTTGTACAGTTAAAAAAAAATGAAACAAAGTCTATAGGTCATTCCCTTTTGTAAAAACTGTTAATGCTTTAAAAGCAGTACTCATTATTGGAAATATCATGTAATTTACAGCAACAAACATCCCGCATTTAAAATTGCAAAGATTTCGGACTTGTAGTTACATGATATACTTTATTCAAAAAAAAAACAATTTATTTGGGAAAATCCATCGCTATCCAATTAAGCAGAATCAAAATCTTCAAAATGATGTCTTATGGATTTCCAAACAATGATTTTAATTGAGGTGGTAAACTTTTGATTTTCTTTACGTTGGGCGCCATCTATGTTACGAGCGAGTCTATGACAAAAATTAGTAAATGTAAATTTGGTTTGATTTTTTTAAAAATATAAAATAACGAAGCCAACGGCATATTGAATGTTTCCAGGCTAGCTCTACCCTTTTTGTGGCGTGGTTCTTGACCCGTTAAATTTCAACCCGTAATCATAGAAAAAAAGAATGCCATTACATGGCCACTAATTGATTTGTTTAAAAAAAAAATCAAAATAAGACCCTCCCAATGCCTACCCATAACCACCCATACCTTATGCCCAAAAAAAAAAATCCTTATAAAATCATTATAATATTTTACAATTCATATTAAGAATTTATTTTTTTTTTAATTCATATTAATTTTAAATTCTTTTCAATAAAAAATAAACTTACAACTATCTTACACCCTATACTTACAACTAAACTTAATAATAATTACAATTTTGATGATGGTTCATGATGAAGCTGATGGTGTTGATTTTGATGTTGTCGTCTCTGTTGGTGTAATCGTTGTTGTTTCTGCTGCTGCGGCGTTTGCTGGGTTACTATACTGTTGGTAGTATTGTAATTGCGGCGAGGCGCCATAAGTAGCATTTAAATGTAATATACAAGTGATTAAACGGAAATATGTTATGAACAATGTATATCGTAGAAAGTCAAAAGTTTTGATAATATTAGCCGAATTGTTAGTTTGGTTGTTTTGTTAATTTTTAATTCTTTTTTTTCTTTTAAACATATTTTATGAAGTTTTTTTAGAAAATTTTTTTGTCTATTTTGTTCTCCGTTACAAGGTTAAACTTTGCGTTTCAAGTTTATTAATTTAATTTTAGTTTTTTTTTTTTTTTTTTTTTTTTTTGTTTTTTTTTTTTAACATTTTTGCAAAATTTCTTTACGATTTTACATGGCGGCTTTACATATGTTGCTCAGTACATAGGTATTAAAACGTTCGAATTTTATTTATTCTTCTTTTTTTTTATGTCCAAAGAGGTCCGTATATGGAGAAGAAGGTCAAGAACAATATTCACTTTTGGATTTTTCTATACTTGTGTATGATTAACTTCACTTAGTGCACAAAATAATTTTGTTTTGCGATGCGGCGGTTGGTGTTTGTTTTTCAGTTTTAAAGTTTTTTTTTTCCAATGTTATAATTTAAAAGTTTTTGGTTGACCACCACCGTCTTCCTTGTTGGCTTACTCACGACTGTCCTATCTGATTTATTTCTTGGTAGCAACAAGTGTTTGACCAAAGAAGAAACAGAAACAATCATGGCGTCTGCAGATCTAACGGGATCCTTTGTGCGCTGAATTACAAGGTCAAAAGAACATAGACAAGCGAAAATTATGAAAGAGGGAAATGAACGATTAGTCGAAAATGAAAAGGGTTGCCGTTTAGCCAGAAAAAGTAAAACATCTGGGAATCAGTTAATTAATGAGGAAAATTGTTCAATATGCTTGTGAACATTGCTTGGCGAAAATCTCTAACAATACACAACGAAAAGTTAGCCCAATTGGGCGAAGCAAGTTTCCCTTGCAAACCTGAAATATGGGAGAAATATTTCCAAACTGTTAAGGGATTGCAACTAAACGAGGAGGCTTTCGAAATGATAAATGGCCAAGAAGAGAAGTGCAAACATTTTTTAACAGAGGCTCAGAAATGGCCGTTGCCTGTTGCCCGGCTTGAAATGAAGCAAGAACGTTGCCATCTGTATTTGCAAAGATGTTTCATTATAGGGAACATGATTCAACAGGTTTTGAATGATCCAAACTATGGTCGACTACAGAAATGTGATAATTTGCGGGTTCATGTGAAACCACTGCAGGAATATGGTTTAAACGATCAAGATTTGTCATATTACCGAACAAAACTAGTACATCAAACATTGCGAAAGCTATTGATCTATTCCAGATACGATGTGGTACAGGAACATGATGTGTCGGTTGATAAATGTAGACCTGTGCTGGATCTAGATGTTTTAAGCGTCGCTTCGAAAGTTCCCAAGGATACACACAGCGATGGCACTAACGTTAAATGTGGTTTAGTCACCGATCCTTCAACTAAAGGGAAAGTTTGTCAATTATCCACCGATGAATATTTAAGGTACGTAAAATGTCTAAATAATTATTGTGTGTCGTACTTTATCTTTAATTTGTACAATTGTGGATTACATGTATTATTTGTCAATAGTCTACGCTCTAACGATATGTGTTTGATGGCTTTACACAAGTACGGCATACGTGTGCAACAGGATGCCAGCTTCTGTGCTTTAATGGACCGTTTGGGTTGTGCCGCCGTCACTGTGGACTTGTTGGAAGTCAAACACACAAGTCCGGTGCAGATTATAAGGAATGGTCAGGGCAGTACCAAGGGAGCTTCCTTTATCCTATACAATTCGGCTAGATTGGAGTCAATTTTGAGGTCATTTCAAGAACGCATTGAGAGGAGTGCCTACGAGCCGCAGCCAGAAATTAAAGACATTGATTGGAGTGTCATCAGCGAAGAGGTGAGTTAGTGTAAAGCGATATATGTTTCGGGGGGGCGAATTGATTCATTGCTAATAGTTAACAGAATAAAAAAGCTTAACTTTGTTCAAATTAATTTAATAATATGTTATAGATTTAGATAATGTCGTTCGACTTTTGAACCATATACTATGACATTTTTACAATATTGGTATTACACAAAGTGGACCAAAGTCTTAATTATTTTCAAACGATGATAAAAATACATCTAAGACATATTGACGATGTAATGTTTTGTGTACTTTTATAATAAATAGATAAATGATTAAGTTAATGAAATGTATTTATTTACATATATAATACTCTAAACATTACATCATCAATATGAGCTCTTTAATTACTCTGAAGTAGGGAGAAAGCGGTTTAAAAATGTTCTGGGCATTTTCAAGACACTTACCGACTTTCAAGTGGAGAGTCTATGTTGTTCAAGAACAGACTTTTAAAGTTCTAGGTCGACCGGATCGTGAGTGATTAATTACTTTATTTTTTTTAAATACATTTATTTCAGTTATATTAAAATATTTTTTTGTGTTGTTTTTTTATTGTAAATCAATCGACGAATACTTGAAATATAAAACCTGAAACTACTTCTACCTTTCTAGGAAGAGTGGCAGTTGGTGTTTGCCTACCTTGCTGGTTTTTCTGACTTAATCGATCGCTGCGTGGAGCAATTGGAGCGTGGTGTTTGTGCCACACACTTGATTATAAGGTTTCTAAATGGTTTGGTGTCTATTTTCAGCGTTTACTACCGAAGAATACGAATTTTAACTGTAAGTTTAAAAAATTGCCACATATTTTCCATTGTAATTATATGAAAATTTTAAAAATTTTAGGAAAAACGTGATCATTTGATGCCTTATGTGTATGCTCGCATTTATCTAGTACGAGCTGTAAGGGAAATACTTAATAAAACCTTAGATCTTTTAGACATACAACCTGTAGAATTTATGTAATATTATCACATTTAAAATGGCTTTTTTATAGGTGTTTTCCTAATTGGAGTTCAGTAAGTGTTGAAAAAAAGACTGAAGTTTTAAGTTTTTAAATTTTTCTTGTTTTTTTTTTTGCGTTTTTTTCTTCCACTTTTGTAATTACAAACATATCACATATAACTTAAACTAGAGTTTTATATTAAAATACATGTAACTAGATATAAATAGAATTAATAGTAATAGTATTGAACAAATTTCCAGACAATACTAATCATTACAAAATGCATTTATCCATAGTTTTGAATTTGAACAACAGTCAATTAAAACTTATTTAATAAGTTTTTGTTACTAATTGTTTAACTTTTTAATGAGTTCCTAAAAGTAACTTATGTGGCAAAAAAGGCAATAATTGTTTAGTTTTTTTGTGTGTTTTAAAACTTTTAAAACTAGGAAAGTTATTGTCAATATTTAATACTTTTCATATATGATTTAAATTTGTGTTTTTTATTTGTTTTAGTAATAAAATTCAATATATGGAGTCGAAAATTTGGCTGTGTTTCGAATTCTTTTTTTTTGGAAAAAATCATGGTTTGATCGGCAACGTTTGGAAATAATGCGTAGAGTACATGACACTATGGAAAATGTTATCAACTTTTGTCAGAATTCGAGAATTGTTAACTAAAAATAGCAATTTTCAATTGCCGGTTTAATTTTGTTGGTATAAGGAATTGAACACTGTCAATTATATTCCACTAGAGAGTGTGCCAGCAGTTTCTTTTAGCATTTTAGTAGGTTAATGGTCGCATTCTACTTGTCTCTATATACTAGTTCTTTCACTCCTCAGTAAGTGACACTTTCAGTTGGAGAACACAACATTTTGTAAATGGAGGTAAATTTTGAAGAAAAATTCTTATCCGCTCTACTGTGGTCTGCAGAAGATAAGCAAATCGATTCAGTTTCTAAGGCTGTTGTGGTGCAGAATAATTTTCCTAGACCCACAGATTAAAAATTAAGATTCAAGTCTAGACTGTAAAGTGTGTTAAGTTTCTTTCGTCAACTAACTTTCAAAATTGGTGTTTAAGTCCACAGCTTAATAGTAGCAATGTCAACGGCAGTCAGGAACACTTAAGGATCCTAGCAATCAAAATATTATATAAAGTTTGGATCCTGTTGGAAAATGAACTTTACCACCATTTCCTTTAAATGTATTCTGAACTTTCCCGTAATGTTATGTACTATTACAAATTTCGCTCGATTTCCACATGATTTTTCATATTTTCGACTTTATCTCCAGATATTTTCTCTCACTTCTATAATTTTTCTACTTGATCTGTAGTGAACTTAACCGTTATTTTCCAATTTAAATTATAATTCTAACCCTAATGGAACTTAGCTGCTATGCTGTACCTAAACTATCTGATTTCTTTCCTGTGAATGAAGTCTTTAATAAATTCTACATTTTCGGGATTTTCATAGAATAAATATTCCATTAATCTTGTGCTGCCTATGGAATTAGCCTTTGTGCCCAGACACATGTTGTACTGGGCCGCCTCCAGATTTACATCACAACTGATGTCATGATAGATGTGCACTAAACTTGGATCGGGTGCCCGGAATATTGACAGTCGACGCATCTGCGACGCACGCGCATTATAATCGTTGGCCACCTCGGCCGTGTTAATCATGAACGAGTTGTGCCGATTGCCGTTTTTCACAATCTTCTCTAGAAATTTAACATCCTCCAGACCCCAACCGGTTATGTCTTTGTCAAAGCCATTGATGCTCTCGTCCAGGATGTCCGATTTATAAATGGCACAGATGCCAAAACCGAATTGTCGGAAATATCCAGATTCGTTAGTTATTTCATCGGGAGAGATGAATTCCTGCTCTTGGCGCTTTGGATCATACTGACTGAAGACAATAGGCATGTATACCTGTTTGCCTTGCAGCGTATTCATGCGTATACGCTGCAGTGTTTCCAATTTGAACACCATATCGACATCGATGAAAAGGATGATATTGTCCTCCTGTATGTAGGACGACCGTGCTGCTGTGTCTAAGGCCACACCGCGAGAGAAGTCTTCTTTGCGTTGTATAAAATTGATTTGTTGGTAGATATTGCGGCTCTTTAACTCATTTAATGTGTCCAAGTGATCTTTTATATCCTTGGGAGAACCAAAAATAACCACCAATAGATCACAGTTGCCATCCTGCTGAATAGCTGCAGTCTCATAAGTTTGCAAGAAACGTTTAAAAGTTGACAGTCTTCCAGCTATGGGTAACACGAATACAATTTTAGAATTCGCCGAACCGCTTTGAGTGTTGGACGGTGAAAGCAGACCCGGTATGGAGAAATGATTGGAGAGCTTTTCGACACCTTGGTCAAGTATATTCTTAAAGAAACCTAGGGATAAATCAAGAATTCATTAAAGAAAAATCGGAGCAGTTGTTACTTCCGGTTAACTTACTTCGTTGCAAGGTAGTGTTATAGAAATCCTCTTCGAATTCTTTTATAAAAATGCCCGTAAATGCTCGTTGTATATATAAATGTCTTCTCACCGGAACGGTCATTTTTTTACCTCTATATTTTTTGTATATCAATAGCAAGTCTAAGATTAAATCTTGACCATGTAAAGCATTTAGCCTTGTGTATCCATATAGTAATTCCCGAAATTCTATTACACGTCCACGTTGACGCGAATAATTGTTAATGTTCTCCATGACTTCAGTGATGACATCTTCAAGACCTTCTCTGGTAGCTGAATCGATTTTATGCTTGGGATTTGCATGATCGAGCGAGTACAAAGCTCTGGATATGAATGACCATTCGAGAAGATCATCGCGGGTTTTGGGCACAAATTTATTCAAGTCGGGGCTGATACCTAAGCGAGAGAGAGAGAAAAATTTAATACAAATGATTAAACATTATATTATTATTTAGAAAATGTTGTAACTCGCAAAAAACGATTTTATATTTGATGTTTATAACATTGATTTGAAATTTCTTTCAAGCTCAAGACCAGTGTTTTTGATAGAGGTTTATTGGCTGAATGATATTCTCATTATGCCAGGCAGTCTGTACAGCTGTTTCGGATTCAGCCACGAACCCTCATCAGCAGACTTTGATTGCAAATTTTTCATCAAATTTTTGGCACCAGAATCTTACCACAAAATGAGAATTCTTTCTTTTGTGCATAGATTTGAAAAACTTCACAACAAGTCACTCTGAGAAACCACTCGCTAAACTTCTTTCTTGATGTTTAACTTATTTTTTTTCATCTTTTTTTAAAGTCTGTAGCAATTTGAAATCTTTAAACTCGGTTTGTTTTTAAAAATCGACTTTTTGGAGATATGCATATTCGTTATTTAGAGATATTTGTCCATAGGTTCGTCTTTAAGTCGTCAAAAACTCCATTGAGCTGGTTGCGTTTATGGTCGAGTGTGAGCATTCGCGGCACTCTTCGAGCGATTGTGTTTTTAATAGTGTATTGTATGCAGGAAAACCGCGTCTTTAACTCAGAACTAGGTGGAAGCAGTGTGAACAGGTTCTCTTTACCCGTAGATCTAAGGTCAAAGATTTTAGACTACCAGAGGCGTCTAGGTATATTGTCCTAGAACTCAAAGGAGGGTGCGTCAACGCCATGTATCTTTATTACACCCTTCACCAAGCGAATGTTCAGGTCGAATTTTGTTCTTCCATTCGTAAAGCCCATAAGGAGGCTCGGTAGGTATGACAATATAGATAACAAATGATCGGCATAGAATTTCGAGTCGGTTTAAAAATGACAGTCGTTCTTTCCGTCTGTCCCCTCGAATACAGCCGTAGTTGAAAAGTTATCGGGCTCAAATTTGGTCCGCAAGCTTCTATTCTCTATTCCGGAATTAAGTCCTAAGATTAGCAAGATCGGAAAGAAACTACTTTCACCTTTCATACAAACTCCAAATTTTTTGGGGTATCCGTCTGTTTGTTACTCGATTACAGCTGTAGTTGAAAGTTATGGGGCTCAAATTTGGTATATAAGCTTTTACTCTCTATGTTAGGTTAGGTTTGGTTAATTCAGCAGCCACGTTCGACACAGCCCACATGGGTCCTAGTATCAGTCCCGTTGTGATACCATTTCTAAATTTTCGCACCAAATATTCCTATTCTGTTCGGTCAACGTCGCTATCGAAACATTTCGTTGCTCTGAAGAAGGCACTGATGGACAGGCATTGTCCATAAGTGTCGAGATGACCAAGAGAAGACTGCGACACTGTTTGAGATGTTTTATACCTGACATGCCGATTGACTCTACACTATATTGTTGACAACATCGAGATAGCCGGCGATAAAAGAAAATGTAGATGATTGGATACAGGAGTCGAACCATGGATCTTCTGCATGGTAGTCGCGTGTTCTAACCATCATGCCATGGCCGGCCCCATCTAAAAAGCTTGGCAATGTTGAAAGTATCACTTTAGATGTGTTTATGTGACTATCGGCCGCTTAAAAAAAACTTAATTTTCCTTTATACCCCATGAATAAGGTATGGGTTAGCTTCTCGCGTTGTTGTGAATTAACACGCTTTCTATTTTAGATTCACAACAAACGGCACCTACTAGTTTATCGACGAATGCGAACGTTACTGTTTGAGAAGCATTAACTAGACATGCCGATCGAACCCGGAATCTCCCGCATTCCAATTTCGAAAAGATCGTCCTTGGGCTATTCTGAAGGCCGCCGAGGCCGTTATAACATGTATAATCGACACTAGCAGACGGACAACTCTCTATATAGCGTTTATCAAATCTGGTGAGAAAATGTAAGGAGACAATAGAGGGAATTTGTCCTCAGAACATCAGCCACTGCTAGATCCCGGGACACTGCCATATTCCTTTAAACGAAACAGCTGACTTCGTCGCTATAGGAGTCTGCACAAGACCTGATCGTGACTCTATGGAGTATGTTTGACTTCTGTGACTTTCTGAGTTTAGTGCAGATTAGATGTAGAAAATAACTAGCAGACATTGTATTTCCAATACAGACCGTACGATTGCGAGATCGTTATGACTTAAATATATCAGATGCCGATCCGAGTATATGGTTGATTTGTGTAGAGACTATTTAAGTCTAACCTGTGGGAATCTAACCTGCCACTTCATGATCAGACAACTGACGAGCATATGGAATTGATTCAACCTGGATGACTGTCGCGTGTGTAAAGAGGTACGATTGCGAGATCGTTATGACTCGAATATATCAGATACCGATCAGAGTATATAGTTGATTTGTGTAGTCTACTTGAGTCTAACCTGCCAATGCATGATCAGACAACTGACGAGCATATGGAATTGATTTAATCCGGATGACTGTCGCGTGTGTAAAAGTGAGACGATAGAACATTTGCTATTTAGTTGTCTTGCTTTGGCTCGTAGAAGGTAGATTTACTTAGGAGAAGGATGATTTAGAGTCCCTCTCATCCTGTTGTTATTGGCAATATGAATAGCACGAAATAAAGCGCAACAGTGGTTGTTATGCGTATAGCGCTTGTAATGTGAATCATTCATCTTCGAAACTTTGTCAGTAAAGCGCAGAAACTGGCATATGTCACCACATGATCATCGCATGTAGAATTATCAGCCTCACAAATGCTGTGCTGTGAACCAATCCAGGTGAAACCCCTACATGTATAATTCTATAGACGCTTTTCAACCGCCCTTTGCATTATGTTGTAATCTAAAACTACGCTTACCGTTCAAACTAACGCCCAGACTTGTCTAAAAAGTAAGCATCTACTGCGTGAATTTTTTACCTAAGGATAAAACGGACAAACAAGTGTTGGCAATTGAAATAGATTTACTTATAACTTAGTTTCCTTATACATCAAATTAAAGAGGTATGGGAGAGTTTTTTTTTAGCAATTAAGAGAGTAAACAAGGTAAACCGAAACGTAAGATGGTTAGAGGAGCCCTTACCAGACATGCCAATCGACTATTCAAAAGTTTCTGTTGTGACAGAGCTCGAACCCTGGTGAACTGAATAATAGGCGAAAAATGGTCTAACTACCATGCCGGCCTTATGATATGCGACATTTATTACACTAATATTGACCGCAATTTTTATACTTTTCCCTTTTCTTTACCCAATCTATTTCGTGTAGCGCCAAATGTTGTCGTCGTTTAAAACCAGTCTCAATATTTAAATTTAATTCTTTTTCAAATGCTTTTATATCAAGACACCTATGGTGATTTTCCCACACCTGAATACAAGTTGCACGGCCTTATCACAATTAATTAGGCCTCGCACCATGAAAAAAAACTGTTAGCGTTAGCCATTCAATTCGCATTCGATATAAAAGGCTGCATGTTGATGAAGTTTTTTTTTATTTAAGTAAAAACTTTAAGTTTTAAAAACATCAAGTACTCGGATAAAAACAAAACAAGCGGTTTCTCCAGGACACATAAAAATAAAACGATAATGTCGTTAACCAAGAATTTCATATTGATTTGCATGATTGCCTATAGTTTTCATCTATCAATCGTTACAAGTTCAAAATCCGATGATCCCTTTCATGACATGTTGCGAGAGAATATAAACACCGGCCGAAGAATTCCATCACATATAGGAAAAAATAAGATTTCACCACAACAAGAGAAAGATTCCCGCTATTGGTTCAACAATGCTCAGCGGACAGTACAACAACGAGCTGGTGGTTATTTGAAAAATAAAAAAGCTAAAAATATTATTTTCTTTTTGGGCGATGGCATGTCCGTAAGTACGTTGACAGCGGCTCGTATACTAAAGGGTCAGCGTCAGGGCCATTTGGGAGAGGAATCAGTGTTGAATATGGAAAAATTTCCCTATGTGGGATTGAGTAAGGTAAGGTAAGGGGGGATGAGAGATACAAATGGCACACATGTAAAGGGAATTTATTTATTTACTTGTGTTACTATTTCCACCCATAGACCTATTGTACCAATGGCCAGACAGCCGATTCGGCTTGCACAGCCACTGCTTATTTGACGGGTGTAAAGACCAACCTTTTGACGATTGGTGTAAATGGACATGTAATTTTTAATAATTGTACCTCAAGTTCATTGCCTGAAAATCATGTCGATTCTATAGCTTTGTGGGCTCAAATGGAGGGAAAATCAACGGGCATAGTTACCACTACTACAGTGACCCATGCCAGTCCTGCGGGCACATACGCTCATGTGGCCAATCGCAATTGGCAATCGGACAGGGATATTGTAACAACCAAAGCTGTACTTAATGACCAACCGTGTGCAGATATAGCCAAGCAATTGATACAAAATGAGCCGGGTAGAAATTTTGATGTTATTTTTGGCGGAGGATTTAAGAAATTCTTACCCACTAGTAAGAAAGATCCATTTGGCTCACCAGGCGAACGTAAAGATGGTTTGGATTTAATCGATCAATGGCTACAGCAAAATCCTCAAGGAAAATTGGTTACATCACTACAAGATTTAAATCATGTGGACTATAGCGAGGTACAAAAACTTTTGGGCATCTTTCATTCCTCTCACTTGGAATACAATGTTCTAGCTGCTGCGGCAAATCCCTCTCAACCTAGACTAAAAGATATGACAGCAGCAGCCATTAAGCTGTTGCAACACAATCACCAAGGTTATTTTGTGTTCATAGAAGGTGGACGCATTGATCATGGTCATCACGCCAATGTGGCCGGTTATGCCTTAGACGAAACATTAGAATTTGATGAGGCCATTCAAACGGCCATTGACATGACCAATGAGGAGGAAACTTTAATCGTTGTAACAGCCGATCATTCGCACACCATGACTATATCCGGCTATCCGGGGCGTGGTAATCCAATTTTAGGCTGGAATGAATACAATCGTGATTTGGATGGCACACCGTACAGTGTCTTGAATTATGCTCTGGGCCCGCAGCAATATTTGGATATGAATGGAAAACGTTTGGATTTGTCGGATAAGAAAGATGAATGTAAGTTTTAAACTGAAAGGATTTCGTCAATCTTAAATGGAATCTTGTTAAATTCTCAGATATGATCAAGCCAAGTTATATCAGGACTAAATCGGGTGCTCATGCTGGTGAGGATGTAGCCATATTTGCGCGAGGACCTCAAGCTCATTTGTTTTCGGGTACAATGGAACAAAATGTTTTACCGCATTTGATGGCTTATGCAGCGTGCATAGGTCAAGGAGTTAAGTTCTGCGATGACTGAAGAGGTAGGGCAGCGATTGTATTTATTTTTTGTAAAATGGGGTAAATAAAAATTCGAAAATATATTTATTAAAACTTAAAAAACTTTTCACTTTTCCGCTGGTTGGGACATTTTGTGCGCATGGCTGAAAATGCTCCAGTTCATAAGTCTTCGCTATTAAACTGATCGCGCAGGAGTGGGCGACCATGTTAGGGAATATTTATCCAAAGCTAGTGTGACGAATTATCTGTGCGGTGCAAAAGGTCGAACTCTTTCCTTAGTGCTAGATTTGATGAATATAAATCAGATGTATCTGCTCATAAAAAGAAGAATGCAACTTTTGTCCAAATGTTAGGCGTCATAACTTGTGTTACTCTTGACAGGACATTGCTGGAAAAGCAGTGATGGAACAAGGCTGAGGATCACAGCAGACAACTCCTGCTCTGTAATCTACCGAGCATCTCCACTACAAATGCTCATCACCATATAGCTGGAGAATATTAGCAATGAGTCTGACGATTTGTCTCAACTGAGCACACATAATATTCTAAGCTTTACGATACGATCTGAATAGTTTTTGGGTAGAGAAACGGGGTAATTTAACAATGGCTTAAATAGTTTTTGGGAGTCGATTATTGACAGTCAATAGCATTTAACCCGTGCCATGATACAGGGATATCGATTGTCCAACCAGAGATAATATTGATAATATGTCTGCTTATAAGACTGGACGGTCATGAAAGGAATCGATGGCGTCGTTATCCGAATTTATTATCAGGAAATCAGTCGGAGGTAAAAAATCCTTCAGTTTGCCAAACTAAGAATAAATGGAGTCGTACTTACACTTTCTGATAATGCCAAAAATCTTAGGCTCTTATTGGAGATGAGACTCAATTGAAATATAAACAATCAGGCCATGATCAGCAACGGCTCTGCAAAGTTCTATCGGTCTAAACTAAGAAATTACCAATGTTATTTTACGGATCGGCAGTTTGGTGGCCGTCGCTAGAGACAATACCAACAATCAAAATTCGGGCGCTGGTGGCAATCATAAAAACAGGCGTAAGGCACTGTTCACGATCACCCAGACATTGAGGCAAAGAATAACAAGGAGACACAGGGGCTATGGTCATGTAACAGGGATTACACTGTACCCGAACATGTTTTCGATCAGTCTTTTATAAGAATTATCCCAGACATGATAAACTTTAACTTAATTTCCCTTTACACGCCATGAATGAGCTATGGGATAGCTTCTCGCGTTGTTGCGAAATAACACGCTTTCTACTTTAGATTCACAACAAACGGCACCTACTTGTTTATCGACGAATGCGAATGAAAGAAAAATGTAAATGACTGGAGCCGTGAATCGAACCACCGATCTCCCGCATAGTAACCACTATATCACGGCCGGTCCAAATTACAAGCCAAAACTTTGGGATCGAAAGATGTATTGAAATTTAGAATTTGCATCTGTCGATTAGGCTACCGGATCATAGTTCAGACCGAAGAAGCGCTCATTATAATAGCCGTGAAGGAAATTCACTATCATAGGCTATTGGGCGGCTATTTTATTTTACTTACTGATAGTAAAGCGGCTATCAGATCCCTGAAGAACGTGCCGGTCTTCTCTGGAGAAGATAGCGAGACATTCGACGGTTACCCTCACAAGGGTACCAGGACATGAGAATATATATGATAACCAAAGAGCTGATGCACTGGCTAAGGCCGCCACCATTGTGAATTTGGGCGAAGTGTACGGTCATATTGGTGTTCCTCTTACAAGGGGAAACAGCAAATTGCGGGAAAACACAACCTTATTCCTAAGAAATGATGGCTGAAAGAACCCAGCGACTTAACAGAATTAGGCTACCAAGGTTATACAGAGGACAGGATTTGCGCTGGACCATCAAAAAAGCATCATAGCTGTAATAACCGATCACTGGCCGGTTGGCAAACACGCTGAGAGGTGAAAACTCTCATACAACGATTTTTATAGAAGCTGCAACGATGAGGAAGAAGAAGAGACCTCGGTGTATTTTTTATGTCACTGGTGGCCTGAGATATGATAAGTTTGCTCATCGTACACTTGTGGACAATAACCTATCTATTAGTAGGCGATCTGCGGAACATTCATGCCTTCATCAGATCAACGAAATGAGAGCGAAGTTGACCGAACAGAATAGGAATATTTGGTGCGAAATTTAGGAAATGGTATCAAAATCCAAAGCTCCAAGTGAGCTTTGCTAATGGTGGCTGCCAAATTAACCTAACCTAATCTATGCTACACTGTTGTTCGCATTCGATCAGATTTGTAGAACATTATGGAGAATATCAATCGAATAAGATTCCTTTAACCAACGAATAACATGAACTACTAGGAATGGATGTAAACGATAAGAGCCCGCCAGACGTAAGTTTACTCTTAAATACCGAATTTTGTTCAGCAATGAAGAACATTTATAAGCCAAATTGCCTTATTTGAGCTATCGTTTGATCGGCCCCTTTTAGAGACAAGGAAAGATACATCTGGATCTTTAAGAGGTCAGTGAAAGGCCTACAGAGGTTTTCCATTACGGTAGTTGGTTTTCCGTCATGGGAATCGAAGAAAATGGCTTTATAATATAAGCATTGACAAATTATATCCAGCCCTGCAATGGCGGATTAAACGACCCCTTCCATTCTTTTAAAATTTATCACTTGGTGGGATTGAGTATTAAGATCTTCCATTTTCCCACTTGGATCACTTTCTCAAAGTCAAAAACGATTCCTTTTAAAAGCCAGGAGGGATGTTTACTGGATTTTAAAAAGCCAGTGAAAGTATGCCTTTCACATTGATCATGCGATCTTCCATAATCATATTAACCAGCGCACTAAAAGTTTTGATGATTAACGAAACTGCATCAATTCCTTTAAAAGCTTGCGTTGAAGATTCAGCATGAGTTGTCTTCCATGTACCACTTTCACCACTTACCCAATATATTGTGATCCTCCACATGCCGTTTGCTATTCTCTTCCTCTGGTATCAATGAAATTCCCGGAACTAAATATTTACTCTCATCTGGTATTTCCAAATATTTAGCCATACGTTTTATATCCCGATGCAACTGCAAAGATTCCTGACGCATCTCTTCAGCTTTTAAGCCTTGAATATAGGAATGCAGACGATACATTAGGGGAGCCTGCTTGATGGGATGTAATGAGATGGCATTATGGATTTCCTTGCGTTTTAGCTTCCCAGTGAAGGCAGCAGGGCCGCTGGAATTGTGACGCAGTATATATTGCATCTGAGGGAAATTAGAACATGACTTAATGCAAATAAACGTAAGTAAATGTGGAAAATTATTAAATTATACCTCATAATTCCAAGTACAGGGTATTCCGGCAAATTTCTGAACACATCTACCAACTTCGACATCTTCGTGGGTACTGTAGAGATTTTTCAGGCAAGTCGGTATATGGGGCGCAACTGTAAGGGATTAGGAAATGTTGAAAATAAGTTACGTCTCCTTAATGTAATTTGAATTTATGCTTGATAACTTAATTTGAAATTCTGCACCATTTCCAATTGATTTTCGAAGAAAATCAAATGAAATCAAAAAATATCAATTCGAAATTCAATAAATATCAATTGAAATTTAAACTTTCCATTTAAAATGCAAAAAATATCAATTAAAATTCGGCATATGAAATTCGAACATTCCATTTAAAATTCAAAAAAAAAAAAAATCAATTGAAATTCAAAATTCGTCAACTGAAATTTAAAACTTATCAATTGAAATTCTAAACTTATCAATTGAAATTTAAAACTCGCCAATTGAAATTGAAAACTTACCAATTAAATTCTAAACTTATCAATTGAAATTTAAAACTCGCCAATTGAAATTGAAAACTTATCAATTGAAATTCTAAAGTTATCAATTGAAATTCAAAACTCGTCAATTGATATTCAAAACTCTTCAATTGAAATTCAAAACTCATCAATTGAAATTTTAGAACAGATTTTTACATCTTACAATAAAATTACATATGACGCATTCATTTTTTTTTTCTAATTTGTAATAGTGTAGTATGTAATCACTGTCATACATACCTCTTCTTAAGGTTTCACTGCTTAAGATTACACCCGGACCACCCATACAGAAATTCTCATCAAATTCCAATGATAGCAAGCCAAACTCCTCACTGTTACCTTTGCCAGCTTGTCCTAGATACACGTGAAAAGAAAATCTCAGACCCAATTATAGATATTCCGAATCTGGTTCAATAACTTACCTATAAATTGCGGCTTTGAACTGTCGATCGATCTTAGGAAATTTTCCAATTTTTGTGGCTCTATATACACATCATCGTCGGCTCGGATGAACCATTCGAATTTGTCTATATAATTCTCATACATGTAGTATAGCATCATGAATGACTTCTTTTGCGGCGGATAGCGATCGTCGACATTTTTCAAGCCAATCACCGGTAACTGATCGGAATATGAACCCTCTGAACTGAAAAAGGCTATACGTCCTGGCACCTCTTTTCCCCAAGTGTCGTAGACAGCCCTCGCTCGACCCTCTATAAAATTTTTCGCCGTCATAACGCCAACAAAGACAAGATTTTTCTGAGAATTTTGTATAGTGTCCTCGGCGCTCAAGCCGATGATTTCAAAGGGTGTCTTTTGATTCGTCGGCTTCATACTGCAACGTTTGACAATTTCCAGAGCGCGATAGTTTTTCAAAACGGTGCCTATACACAGACCAATGGCAATGCCAAAACAGGCAAATATAAGCGTCTTCCGCTTGGTCATAGAGTTTTTTGTCATAATCATAGTGGCGGGAGATGTTTATGGGATGTTGCAATTAAGGGGTAGTTTATTAGAGCTGCTATGTTTCAGTCAATCACTTCATTGATATCTGCAAAAGAAAAGTATAGATATTATTGAAAATAATCTTATAAATGACATTAATTTAGGCTGCTTAAAGACTAATATGTTCGCGATATACGATTTTTTTTGATAATGACAATATTTTGCTCATTATGTTATGGCAACTGTGACACAAATATGTAAGGCAGTGGAATAAATCACTTTTAGGCGATTGATGTTGAAATTTAAAGAACTTTAGGTTAACTTAAATTTACTTAAGTAAAGACGTGATCCAAGTCACAATTTGTTAATACTATGATGACGAGCAAAACGTGTTTTCATAGCTATTAACATTGAGGCTAATATATTTGTAACAATATGCTCATGTAATGATAACTTAAACTTTATTAGAATATCTTTTTGGCACACACGTATTAAACATTGACATATAATGTAATTTTACTACTGCATAAATTAACAAAATTATATATGGTACTACGGATATATTATAATAAAATACAAGTTTTATTTAAAATAAACCGAATTTTATTAAAAACTGGCAATGATAAATTATTCGCAATCTTTACTTTCAAAATACACAGAAACTGCTTTACATTCGATAACACCCTGCGACAATTTTCAATTTTTGTTCTCACACTTGATAAGGACCATATATACGTGAAACTTGGGACCTTATGTAGTAAAACTGCGTTCTCAGTTTATCGCCTGAATGTCAGGATTTTTTTTTAAAGGACTTCAAAGTTTCAAAGGACACACCACTTTCAAAAAATTAAATCAAATATTTCCACGAACCATATGATAACGATATGGATATCAAATGAAAGGTAGGAATCTCAGCAATGCAAACAAATAACAGAGTTTATTGGATCTGGACCAAAAATTTCAAAAAAGATTAATTTTCTTGACAACAATCTTGACTTTTTTCTTGACAATTTGGGAAATTTCAGTGATGACCATGGTGGCCGCTTTCATCAAGAAATCGTGAAGATTAAAAATCGATTTAGAGGAAAAAGTGCATGGCAGAATATTGTTGGGCAATATGTATTGTACAGACGATCAGCATAAGCGGCATAGTCAACGTTTACATTTTATTTAATTTTATTCAGTTGTTTTATATACATACAATATTTAAAAACAGGATTACAAATTCAAATCTCGTCATTTGAAATTCAAAAATTCCATTTGAAATTCAAAAAACATCAATTGAAAATCAAACTTTCTATTTGAAATTAAAAAAAATATCAATTGAAATTTGAGTTTTGAATTTGAATTGACGGGTTTTGAATGTCAATTGATGAGTTTTGAATTTCAATTGACGACTTTTGAATTTCAATTGACGACTTTTGAATTTCAATTGACGATTTTTGAATTACAATTGAAGAGTTTCGAATTTCATTTGACGAGTTTTGAATTTAAATTGACGAGTTTTGAATTTCAATTGATGAGTTTTGAATTTCATTTGACGACTTTTGAATTTCAATTGCTAAGTTTTGAATTTCTATTGACGAATTTAAAATTTCAATTGACGAGTTTCGAATTTCAATTGATGAGTTTTGAGTTTCAATTGATGTATTTTAAATTTCAATTGACGATTTTTAAATTTCAATTGATATTTTTTGAATTTCAAATGGAAATTTTGAATTTCAATTGATGTTTTTTGAATTTCAAATGAAATTTTTGAATTTCAAATAGATTGTTTGAATTTCAATTGATTTTCTTTGAATTTCAAGTGGAAATGTTGTAGTTGCTAAACTCATAAACTTTAGGTACATTGTATCTTTTAGGCGTATCAAATATTTCTAAGTTGGCGGTTCGTGGACCTCCAGAAGGAGGAGTACTCTGTCCACTACAATGAAATCTCAACATCAATACTCTTCTAATAGTAACCGGTAAGGATTCTAAATTACTCACTGAGTTTTTGGACTGTGTCCTGAAATTTCGGCTAAAATACAGCCTTAGCTATGGGATACGTGTAAACCCGAGCAAAACGAAACTGGTGCTATTCACTCGGAGATACAAAATCCCTCAATTTGTCAAAGTCAGACTAAATGGAGTCGCACAAACATTTTCTGAAAATGTTTAATACTTTGTACCCATATGGGACAGTAAACTAAATTGGAATCTGAATACTTAGACCAGGACCAGCAAAGCGGCAACTGCTCTATACTGCAGCAAAAGGACAACTTTCATCAACTGGGAAATCTACCCCATAAATGTAAATTGGTTAAGCGACTTTAGCAATCTTATACTACGGATCGGCAGTTTGGTTCCCGGCGCTGGAAAATGCTAACCAACGCATTATGAGACTAGTGACAATCAGTTTAATAGGGGTATTTGAGTTGCTTACTTGTGTACCTAGTTTTTAGATTAATTCGAAATTTTGGTTCGAAATTTTTTAAGAACCCAATGCGGTCTTACATATTTCCATAAATCACTATAATGCTATCATTACACAGTACTTATTAATTTCTATTTTTTTTGGTTAATTGGTAAAGAAAAGAAGAATTTAGTCACTCACCACTTATTTCTCAAACACACCTCCTACATATATCATCTGTATGTTTGCAATTCGTAAGAAGAAAATGGGTGCTTGCTCACACAAGTACTTTAGACACAACCTAATAATGAATCTAAATATTGCGACTAAGTCGGAATTGAAATTAATGACTGTTGTATAAATAAAAACAAACGGACAGAGCTCTCACTTTTGATAGAAAACGACTGTACGGCTGAAAGAGAAAAAAAGGGGTGTGAAGAGATAAAAGAGAAATCTATGTAAGCATAAATTCTTAGTGAATATAGTATATTTCTTAGCATTTGTACGCAAATTAAACACATAATTTTAAAAAATTATACTTTTTTTATAATTATTTAAAACAACAATTTTTATACTATTGAAATTTCCCATGATTGATTGATATAATAAAATAAAACCTTCTTAGCAGTTCAAAAAAGAGCGGTGTACTACTCTCATGTCTTCGATTCAAACGGTTTTATCTAATTGGATCAGAATTAATGTATTAATTAAAACTAATTTGATTTCACATTTGTTCAAGTTATAAATCTAATAATACATATATATTAAAATACTAATTTTAGTTAGTCCACCACTAATCTAATCTGATTCCATTCGATATAACCATTTGCAGATGTGACTAGATATAATAAGATCGGGTTCTTTAAACGGGTCGTTGCTTCCTACTTAAGATAAGGCGGCAGAATTCATGCAACTGTTATATTTAAAAATTTCTTTCCATGAAATTGGAAAGTGAATTATTAGTGTTTCCTAGGTGTCTGTGTATGAGTTTTGTAACAACAAATGCATTTGTGTCAAAGTTTTGTCGTATTTATCTAAGCTACTCATTACAATTCTCCGACTTAGGTTGTCTGTGATATGTTAACCTGAAAACGCAACAATTACACGCGAGAAAAAAAAATCAATTTTATGAATGAATGTACCGCTTGTGTATATTAAAATGAATAACAGGTGGTCCTCGTGCAATGAGGTTCATTATAAGATTTCGTGGCTAAGTGCACGGGACCTTAAATTTTTCAATGTATGTCGAAATTCCAAACATTTTGTACTGTACAAATGCTGCTAAACTTAACATTTGCGTAAGCACAACAGTACTGCCGAATGATTGATCACTTTCAAAACAGTATTTAGTTGTATAGTCCCACAACAAAGTCACAAACCATATATATGTTGTTCTGCTCTACACCATTTCCAATTGAAATTCAAAGAATATCAATTGAAGTTCAAATATTCGATTTGAAATTTAAACATTCCATTTGAAATTCTAAACTCGTCATTTAAAATTCAAAAATTCCATTTGAAAATCAAAAAACATCAATTTAAATTCAAATTTTCGATTTGAAATTTAAAAAACATCAATTGACATTCAAAACTCGTCAATTGAATTTGAAAACACATCAATTTTAATTCAAAAATCATCGATTGAAATTCGAAATTCTTCCATTGAAATTCAAAATTCGTCAATTGAAATTCAAAACTTATCAATTGAAATTCAAAAGTCGTCAATTGAAATTCAAAACTCGTCAATTGAAATTCAAAATTCGTCAATTGAAATTCAAAACTCATCAATTGCAATTCAAAACTCGTCAATTGAAATTCAAAACTCATCAAATGAAATTCAAAAGTCGTCAATTGAATTTCAAAACTCATCAATTGAAATTCGAATAATTGTTTGATAGTTTTAATCATAATACACTCTACTTGAACTAAACTATATGTGAATGTTTTTAGTATTTGTATTGAATTTACAGTTTAATGCTACGAATTTAACTGCGAATGGAGTAAATAGTGTTCTATGAAAATATTATGAGATGTAACATATTCTTCCACAAGTAAATTTTATCGATTCGCTACCCATTGCAAATTTTGCATTTGTTTCCATATCAATAGATGACTTATGCCCATATAACTATTAAGGTGTAGCATATTTTACGGTCGAAGTGAACCTACTGTTAATGATCCAATACTTTTGAACTTCAAATGATACGTTTTGAACTTCAATTGATGACTTTTGAATTTTAATTGATGAGTTTTGAATTTCAATTGACGAGTTTTGAATTTCAATTGACGACTTTTGATTTTCAATTGATAAGTTTTGAATTTCAATTGGCGAAATTTGAATTTCTATTGACGACTTTTGAATTTCATTTGATAAGTTTTGAATTTCAATTGAAGAATTTTGAAATTCAATTGACAAGTTTCGAATTTCAATTGATATTTTTGAATTTCAAATGGAAAGTTTGAATTTCAATTGACGTTTTTTGAATTTCAAATGGAATTTTTAAATTTCAAATGACGGGGTTTGAATTTCAAATGGAATATTTGAATTTCAAATGGAATGTTTGAATTTCAATTGATTTTCTTTGAATTTCAATTGGAAATGGTGTAGTTATGTAATGATGTATTGTTTAGCGCAAACATTATTGTTTGTCAATCAAACAATCAAGTGATTGTTTTCGTTATATTGTTGTTGTTCTATTAGTGTTTTAAGCGTGTATGTGTGCTTAAACAGTAAATTACTGATTTTCAAATTTTAAGGATGCTAGGAACATTTGTTTGCCCCTTTTTGTGTTATTTTTGAATAGACTAACAGTAACCATTTGATAATTTAAAAGTTTAGGATGACCACCGTTAACCCTGTTATTTTTTACAATTACAGAATTCGTCACTTTTATTTTAAATAACGAGACTTTCATGTAATATTTTCTTAGAGACATTTGCATTTGTCGAGTCACCTCTGTGTTTCGATAACATTGAGGAGGCGCGAATAAAGAAATTCATTCATATGCACATGCAACGCAGGCAAAAAAAAGGCCATTTGCAACATGTGGGCCGACGACTGCATGCATAAAAAGCGATACAACGAAATTCAATGAGAATCGGTACATAAAAAAAACTAACTCTTAAGAATAAGAACGAACAGATTATGAGGCAAACAGACATGAGGGAGTTTGACCGACAGTCTGTCTCATGCAAATCACCCGGAAAGGTTTATCTAACACACAAAATAACAATAATAACAACAACAACAACAAAAACACTCAGCTAATACTTAATGCACTCAAGTGTCTTAAGCACACTTGTATAATAATCGCTGGTTGCAATTGTATATCATGGGCACAGTGCTTTGAAGCCGATTTGGTTTAGTATAAGTGTGGAAAGGTATTCGTAGTGGGAAATTTTTATTTATATGAGTTATTGTTTCAGACAGACGGACACAAAAATTCAATGTATCTTGATTCGTTAAAAAGAATATTGCATTTTTTATGGAAATCGAATTAAAATTGCATTAAAAATGTAACTACAGCCGTGCGGTGATGAAAGTAGTGCTGCCGTTATAGTTTTATTTGATGACAGTATTTTTCAGTTTTCCCACTACTTTTTTTTGGTACATTATGATTAATGTAAATAAATACTCGATATTTTTCTATTGTAAAGTTTGTTTTTGGAAAGTGAGATTTACTAATCTGAGTATTTCGATTGTTATTCGTCTGGGAATAACCAGAATCTCTCTTTGGAGGTCCCCAATTAGCTCACAACGTCCAAGTGATCACGTATTTCTCGGGCAATGCCATTGAACAGGTTACAGAATTTACTGAAGCTCATCACAATGGCTCTCTCTTAGTGGCTTTGGCAGCCCCAAGACACTAGGATAGGACGCGGTGGCCTAATAAGCCACTCTCCTTAACCAAAACCAATTATTATGAAAACTCGAAGAAAAGAAAAAACAAGAACCCCCAAATGTTGACGACCCCCGGATATGAACCTGGAATGTCCGAACTCTCTACAGAGAAGGTGCCTCTATCCAACTGGATGTCCTCGACAAATACAAGGCTGACATCACTGCCATACAGGAAATGCGATGGCCGGGACAGGGACTCACACGCCGAAAGAACTGTGACATCTTTTATAGCTGCCATGCAGAAAGACCCGAATTTGGATGTGGATTCATAGTCGGCAAGAGACTTCGACATTTGGTTCCGCGATTTAACCCTGTCAGTAACCGAATAGCAACTATTCGCATTAAGGTGAAATATTTTTACCAACCAGAAACCAGATTGATCACGTGGTAATTGATAGGAGGCATGTTTCAAGTTATGGATGTGCGTGTGATGCGCGGTGCAAATATTGACTCGGATCACCACCTAGTTGCAGCCAAGGTACGTACGCGATTAAGTAGTGCTAAAAACGCTGGTAACCAAACGCAAAGGAAGCTAGGCACTACAAAGCTGCATACCACCAAGATAGCCAATGCCTATGTCAATAACTTCAAACCAACCCCACTAATTCTGATGTTCCCGATACCCTTTGGCAGCATATTGCGAATCTTCGAAACGACCGTACTGGGTTATGCAAAACTATGCTCAGACAATGAGGAATGTCGCGAAATGTCTGAAGATAAGGATGCTGCTTACAGGGCAAAACTTCAGCCAATGGCAATGCGTCTCTGATCGTTTACAAGGCAGTATAAGTGACGAAATAACGCCAATCATCGACGATGAAGTATACTGTCCACCACCGAGCTAAAACGAGATCAGCACGGCAATTGCACGGCTTAAAAACAATAAAACTGCGGTAGCCGATGGACTACCGGCAGATCTTTTTAAAGCCGGCAGCAATGAGCTGGCAACGTGCATGCAGCAGCTCATAAACACGATTTGGCTCAAGGAATGCTTGCCCGATGATTGGAATCTGAGTGTTTTATGTCCTAAGATTAAAAAAGGCGATCCAAGTGTGTATACTAATTATCGCGGGATCAGCCTTTTCCCATCGCACACAATGTCCTGTATAGTGTGTTATGTAAAAGACTAAAGCCCATTTTAGCGAACCAGTATGGCTTTAGACCTGGTACATCCACGATCGACATGATATTTACACTACGACAAATCCTGGAGAGGACACAAGAAATGCAGATCGACACCTACCATCTGTTTATCGACAACAAAGCTGCATTCGACACTCCGATACGACAGAAACGATTAGATGCTATGGCTGAGTTTGGTATATCCGCGAAGCTGACACGACTTTGCAGGATGACACTGACTGACACGAAGTCTCTAGTGAAAATAGGCACAAATTTAAAGATCCATTTTCTACCAAGCGAGGCTTCAGACAAGGCGATAGTCTGTCATGTGATCTCTTTGATATTATCATGCGGAAGGCAGCAAGCAGTAAACACGACTGGCACCATCTTTAACAAAAGCCACATGCTGCATGCGTATGCTGGCCGAAGACTGCGAAATGTTACTGCGGCCTTTTCGAGCGTTAAGAAGCAGTCGGCAGAAGTGGGTCTGGTGGTAAATGAGAACAAAACCGAGTTATTTGTTTCTACGAACAAAGATTCTACTCGTTTGGGCCGCTGCGTGAACGTTGAGAGCTATAACTTTAAAGTGGTAGGTGATGTTGTCTACCTTGGCTCCGCCGTAAATAAAAATAATAATTCTAGCCTGGAAATCAAGAGTATTGATCGCAAACCGCTGCTACTATGCGCTAAGCGTTTAAATGACAAAGTACCAGACACTGATCCTACCTGTCTTGCTCTAGAGTGCAAAATCCTGGGTAATGCTACAAGCGGATCAATCTATTCTGGTAGTAAAATTTCATCAGACTACACCACCCACTTAAAGAACCAATTTTGTCCAAAGATTGCAGAACACAATATATTAACTTTTGATATTCTTACACAAAATTTCACCGAAATCAGACCAGTATTTCTGGTACCTGCCATAAAAGTGATTGGATGGGCCTTGAAAATTTGTCACACTATTACACATTATTGCATTTATCAAGTTTGACCAAATTTTGCAAATCTTTTTCGTACCCCACATACAAAGTGGCCAGTGGGTCTTGAAATTTCATCAGACTACACCACCCACTTAAAGAACCAATTTTATCCAAAGTTTGCAACACATAAAATTTTTATTTTTGGTATTCTTGATACGAGAAAAAGTGTAACGCGTTAAAGGACTCATGTTAGACCCTAAGTATCTTAAGACCAAATTTCTTTCATGAACTTTTTAAGAAGATTGAGCCATGTCCGTCTGTCTGACTGGCTGTCTAGATAGCTGTTGTCTAAGCTTGGTGTGACGAACTATCTACGGAGCGCAAATGACCGAAGCGCTTGGAATTCTTTTACGTGTGGCTACTGATAGATGGATTTCTGTTGTTGCTGCCATAAGAAGAAGAATGTTCTGTCTGGTATGTTTCTCGGTAAATATAAGTGCTTCATTTATCAAAACAGAGGAAAGAGTACTTCTCCTTATGGAGTACCACAAATTTGGTACGCCAAGACTAGATCCGGATAAATCTCCGGTTGTTCTATTGATTAAATTACTTACTTAGCTGGTACTTCTATGCAATCCCAGTGGATTATATACCGCACGTAGAAAAATATTATAAGCGCCTCGATCTTCTGCGCTTCTTCTCCAGTTAGTCACACCGAGTTCTGTAAGGTTCTCAGTAACCTGGCCTTCCAACGGAGTTTTGGTCGCCCTCTTCTGCGCCGTCCATCGAGTTCATTGTCGAAGACTTTTCGAGCTGGAGCATTTTCGTCCATGCGTACAACATGACCTAGCCAACGCGAGTAGCATGTGGCTTTTGTTGAATATAGTGCCACACGTGTTTACTGCAGCTTTTCTCATTATCATCTCCATCACAATGTTGAAGAGATCGCACGATAGGCCGTCGCCTTGTTTTAGGCCTCGTCTGGTATAGAATGGCTCCGTAAGGTCCTTGCCAATCTTCACTGAAGACTTCGTGTCAGTCAGCGTCATTCCGCAAAGACGTATCAGCTTCGCTGGAATACCAAACTCAGCCATGGCTTCAAGTAATTTCTGCCGTATCGGGCTGTCGAAGGCAGCTTTATAGTCGACAAAAAGATGGTACGTGTCGATCTGTTTCTCTTGAGTCTTTTCCAGGATTTGCCGAAGTGTGAAAATCTGGTCAGTTGTTGATTTTCCAGGTCTAAAGCCACACTGATAAGGCCCGATCAGGTTGGATAGCACTGGCTTTAGTCTTTCACATAGCACACTCGACAGGACCTTATATGCGATGGGTAAAAGGCTGATCCCGCGGTAGTTGGAGCACACACTTGGATCACCTTTTTTCAGCACAGGATATAATACGCTTACATTCCAATCGTCGGGCATGCACTCTTTAAGCCAAACCGTGTGCAGGAGCTGGTGCATGCTCGTTATCAGCTCCTCGCCACCGGACTTGAAGAGCTCTGCGGGCAGACCGTCGGCACCGGCTGCTTTGTTGTTTTTCAGCCGCGATATTGCTCTTCTTACCTCGGCTTGACTTGGTGGTGGGCAATCTAAGCCATCGTCGACAATTGGCGTGATAACTTCACGTGCGCTGCCTTCTGGAACCAGCAGTTGCTGGAAGTGTTCTCTCCATATGTGCAGCACACTTTGCGTATCCGTGTCCAGATTTCCATCACTGTCCTTACAGGTGGGGAGGCCATTACCGTATTCATTTGCTCTTGATTAAATTACAGATTCATATTTGACATTGTTGCAATGTCCTTCAATGTCCAGAAAGGTGGCAAGTGTGTATTCCTTGTAGTTCAGGGATCTTTCTATAAAATTAATTACTGAATGTAAATCACAAGTCACTAAATTGCCACCCAACAAGATCAACAAGACAATTTCTTTGGTGTCGAAAGACTATCGGCATAGGTTTCCAAGACTGGCAGTGATGACCAGCATGCAGCATGAAATTTAGATCGACTTTTACCATATTTTCGTCTTAGAATTTTATCGTTACCATAACACTGTGCGCCGTGATTGACGGCGACTTGTGCTATACGGCTTAATCTAAAGCTATTACCTTACAATTGAAATTGAATTTTTCCAGATGCGATTGTATCTCGCATCTATCTGCACAGAAGGACGGACTGTCTATATTTTTTGCAATTTATGTTAGGAAAAATTTGTATGTTTAGATGAATTTAAATAAAACACACAACCATAGTGAATATTTTCACCATAAACTACTGTAAGAACATATGTATGTGCCAAAGTGTTGATAAATTAGATATCATGATTTCATGCAAATTTTCAGTAGTTTCTTTGTTATTTATATTTATGTGTGTGTTCATTAATTGCATAAACATTTTGAATTGTAGTGTACTTGTATATATTTGTTAATGTTTTCTTCTAGCTGCTGGCTTGGCTAAGTTAATAAACAAAAAAAAAAAGCGTATACTTGAAATGCTTGTGTAGCTCTGCTCCGTTTTTTTTGTGGTAGTTTGAAATTTGATTTATCATTTTTATTATCTGGAAAATATATGAAGCTATAATAAATTTATCCAGTAAAACATTTTTAATGGATGGGGAATTCTCTTTTAAAATTAGAATATTCTTTGAATTTCATCATTATTTTTAAATAAATTAAAGCTGTATTGGCGAGTTTGGGCAATGATAAATAATTCACTTGGGAATTAATTTTAGTTTGTAATTATATGTTACTTACTTACTTTCCCTTTACACCCCATAAATAAGGTATGGGATAGCTTCTCGCGTTGTTGTGAATTAATACGCTTTCTTTAGATTCACAACAAACGGCACCTACTTGTTTATCGACGAATTCGAACGTCGCTGTTTGAGAAACTTTTAACTAGACATGCCGATTAACTCGACACTTATACTGTGAAGTTGCTGTCGACAACATCGAGGGGACCGGCAATGAAAAATAAATGTAGGTGACTAGAGCCGGGAATCGAACCACGGATCTCCCGCATGCCACGGCCGGTCCCGAAATTTGTATATAAGTTTTGTTATATATAAGATAAACTGCCGTGTGCCCAAATTGTACAGGATAATATTTTTGTAATTCCGTACTTTACAGTCCATTCTTTTCGTTAGGCTAGTTTCTTTTTCTTCTTATAAGCAGCAACAGCAGAAATTCATCCATCAATAGCCACACGTTGAAATGAAATCCAAGCGATTTGGTCTTTTGCGCTCAGTAGATAGTTCGTCACACTAAGTTTAGATAACAGCTCTGTCACCTGTTCCATCTTACGAAATTTTGGTCGCCCACTCCTGTGCCGCCATCGAGTTGATTGCCGAAGACTTTTCGAGCTGGTGCATTTTTATCCATTCAAACAGCGTGTGCAAGCAAGCGCACTTGGTCTCTTTTAATGCGCTTGACTACGTCGATGACGTTGTACAGCTCATACAGCTCGTGGTTCATTCGACGACGATACTCGCCGTTAACGATGATGAGTCCATATGTTTTACGACGTATTTTTCTCTCGAAGACGCCCAAAATAGATTGATCCGTTTGTGTCAGTACCTAGAATTCTTTGCTGTAAAGAAAAACAGGTAGTATCAGAGTCTGGTATAGTTGGATCTCTATTCTTCGAGAGAGGGAGAGTAGCAACGTTTGCAATCAATGCTCGTCTCTTGATTTCCAGGCTGACATAATAAGTTTTGTTTACGGTGGAGCCAAGGTAGACAAAATCATCTACCACTTTAAAGTTATAGTTGTCAACGTTCACGCAGCGTCCCAGATGAGTAGACTTTTTGTTTGTTGAAACAAATAAATCGGTTTGGTTCTCATTTATTACCAGACCCACTCTTCACCCGACTGCTTTTCAATGCTCGAAAAAGCCGCAGTAACATCTCGCAATCCACGTCCAATAATATCTATATCATCAGCATACGCGAGCAACATGTGGCTTTTATTAAATATGGTGCCATTCCTGTTTACTGCTGCTTTCCGCAAGATCATCGCCATTACGATGTTAAAGAGATCGCTTGAGAGACTATCGACTTGTCTAAAATCTCGCTTGGTAGAAAATGGCTCAGTCAGATTTTTACCCATTTTCACTGAAGACTTCGTGTCAGTCAGTGTCATCCCACAAAGTCGTATCAGCTTCGGAGCGATACCAAACTTAGTCATAGCATCTAATGATTTCTGTCATATCGGACAGTCGAATGCGGCTTTGTAATCGATAAACAGATAGTGGGTATCGATCTGCATCTCTTGAGTCTTTTTCAGGATTTGTCGAAGTGTGAATATCTGGTCGGTCGAGGATTTCCACTGATAAGGTCCCATTATGTTCGGTAGAATGGGCTTAAGTCTTTAACATAACACACTAGACAGGACCTTGTAAGCGATGGTTAAAAAGCTGATCACACGATAGTTGGTACACACATTTGGATCGCCTTTTTTAAGCACAGGACATAGAACACTTAGATTGCAATCATCGGGCATGCATTCCTTGAGCCAAATCGTGTTTTTGAGCTGGTGCGTGCATGTTGCCAGCAGCCGGCTTTAAAAAAGCTCTGCCGGCAGTCCATCGGCTCCCGCAGCTTTATTATTTTTAAGCCTTTGCGTGTTTATATATACCTCTATCCTTGTAATTTTCGATATCCTGGCCCTCTTTTTCTTTCATAGACGCTTTTTCCGCTTTACCACGCTTTACCATTGACTGCGGTTTAATCCTGTATGCAGCATTCTTTTCCTCAGACATTTCGCGATATTCTTCATCGTACTAGGGCTTATCTGAGCGTGGTTTTTCATAACCCAGTACGTTCGTTGCGGCAGTGATCAATGAATTCGTAATATGCTGCCACTGGGTGTCGGAAACATCAGAATTAGGGGGGTTTGTCGAAGTAGTTGAGGAAGTTGGTTGCAGTAGGAATTGGCTATCTCGGTGGTATGCAGCTTTGTGATGTCTAGCTTCCGTGCGTACTAGGTGGTGACCCGAAACAATATTTGCAGCGCACATCACATGAACGTCCATGATATGCCTTCCATCGATTACCAATTGATCAATCCGGTTACTTGTATTTTGATCGGAAGATATCCAGGTTGCATTGTGGATATCTTTATGCGTGAATCTGGTTCTACTCACCACCATGTTTCTTGCGAAGCGAAGCTAATCTGTTTGAATCCGTTATCGGAGGTGTGGTTAGGTAGACTGAATTTTTCAACTGCTGAACCAAGACCATCTTTCCTTCCTATTTCAGCATTAAAAACTTTCAGCAGTTTGATTTAAGTTATATAAAGTATCAATTTACCTGCAACTTTTCGACGAATTTTGCGCAGAAAGTGGAACAAAAAAATCAGGATTTTTATAAAAAAAAATTCAAAAATTAACTGTATTTTTGGAATTTCAAGAAGTAGGATGTTACAGAGGTCGGCTAAAGACGCCTAACCGAAATATTTGCTATCATAACCATTCTTTTTTAATTATCACAATTCTAGTTGTTCCAAGTCACATCAACTTTAAGACATTTCACTAAACCTTTTTGATATTTATATCAATTAACATGTTGATAATGAACAAAAAAAATAGAATTTATTAACTTTCTTCCCTTGCATATAAAATTCCACATTCTAACATATAACGACCTTAATAGCTGCTAGTAGCGTTATAGGGTATCATTTCTTTGCTGTTTGCTGAATAAGCACAATTTCTTTATGTGCCATATGAGTTAAATAATATTTTATGTGGTGTTTGTTTGTGTAAAATTGAAATTATCTTTCAACGCTGTCCAGAGCACAAGAAAACCAAAAAAAAACACAAAAAACATGAAAAGAAATGACCTCAACACAACAGGTAAGTGAGTGAATTCAATTATTCAGTATTAGTTAATGTTCATTGGTTGTATAACATCTACAGCAGTTACTCTACAGCAGGTCAATGTTGAGTGCTTCCTATGGGGAAGCCAGCTGCATGACATAACTTTTGCAACATCCCTCGACACTATTCAATGTTAAATATTGCATACACTAGATAGTAACTTGCTGCGTTATGGCATAATCGGTCAAGTTGGTCTAAATATAATTTGGTTTATTATCTTTGTTTATGGTGTTGTCTATTTTTACTAACTTTTTTATCACCTTACTCTGTGCAATGGTATAAAACAATTGTGAACCCGTCTCTTAACTATTTAACTTGCATTTGTACTTTACTTTTTTCGTATCTGGCTAGTGTGTTATAGGGAATGTCATGAAAAGTGCGATACACAAAAGTGAGCAAATTTTCCGTTTCATTTTAGAGGTAGAAGTGTTTTTCGATTTAAATGTACCAGGGGTTAAGTATAAGTAACACAGGCTTGCAAATTAAACTCGGCAGCTAGTTCTGAGGAATTTTGATGTGCTGATAGCAAATATGAACTTAGTATTTCTTCCTCAAGTCCAGATTTTTCAAAATAGTTACAAGTAGATTATTGAGAATTATTTTAATAATATTTAAGGTGCATGACAGGCAAGGGCGGTAGAGTTTTTACGATTTAAATTATCAAGGAGATGTTACTTCTCCCGTTTACAGACTCTGCAGACATTTCGGGGTACCACAAATTTCCCCCATATTTTCTTTATCCCTAACTCTATCAATATTATATATGTGAATGTCTGCTTGTTTGTTTGATCTTCAATCAATGGAAATTTCCATAGGCATATATGTTTTAAAGCTTTGACCCTATGGGTAGAGTGGGGAATGGGGAATTTTCTACTTTGAGTCTTACTGATTTTTATTCATTTGGGAATAACCAGAAACTCTCTTTGGAGATTCCCTAGCAGCTCACAACGTCCGAGAGATCACTTATTCTCCGGGCAATGCCACTGAACATCCGTTCAGTGGTAGCAAATGTGTGAAGGCGAAATGTTGAGTAGCCTAATCGGCATGCTACCACCGATGTGTCTTACGAAGTAGGTAACAGAAGCTACGGAAGCTCAACACAGAGGCTCTCTACTAGGATCGTGCGCTGTGGCTTAATAAGCCACTCTCTTTAAACAAAACAATTATTTTTAAAACACGAAGAAAAAAAACAAGAACCCCCCAAATGTTAACGACCCCCGCAAACGCTATTTAAGGATATGCACCTGGAATGTCCGAACTCTATACAGAGATGTTGCCTCTATCCGACTGGTGGATGTCCTCGACAAATACAAGGCTCACATCAATGCCATACAAAAAATGAGATGGACGGGAAAGGGATGCACACGACGAAAAAATTGTGACATCTTTTACAGCCGCCATGCAGAAAGACACGAATTTGGATGTGGTTTCATAGTCGGCAAGAGACTTCGAGACCAGGTCTCGAGGTTTAACTCTGTAAGTGACTGAATAGCCACTATTCGCATTCGGGCGAAATATTTTTACATTACGCTGACGGAAGACAAAGACGATGACATTAAATAGGCATTCTATGAGCCCCTGGAGGTGATATATGACAGCTGCCCTGCACATGACATTAAAAAAGTTTTGGGAGATTTTAATGCTAAAATAGGAAGGGAAGATGCTCTTGGTTTACGATTCGGGAAACGGATTCAGACTAGTTAGCTTCGCGTAGGCAAGAAACATGGTAGCGAGTGGAACCAGATTCCCGCATAAAGATATCCACAAGGCAACCTGGATATCTCCCGATCAAAATACAAGAAATCTGATTGATCACGTGGTAATTGATGGAAGGCATGTCTCAAGCGTTATGGACGTGCGTGTGATGCGCGGTGCAAATATTGACTCGGATCACCACCTACTAGCAGCCAAGGTACGCACACGATTAAGTGGTGCTAAAAACACTCGAAACCAAACGCAAAGGAAGCTAGACATTACAAAGCTTCATACCACCGAGATAGCAAATGCCTACTCTAACCAACTCTCTCAATTACTGCAAACAACCCCCCTAATTCTGATGTTCCCGACACACAGTGGCAGAATATTAAAAATTCTATGACCACTGCCGCAACGATCGTACTGGGTTATGAAAAACCACGTTCAGACAAGCCCTGGTATGATAATGAATGTCGCGAAATGTCTGAGGAAATGAATGCTGCATACAGGAAAAAACTGCAGCCAATGGCAATGCGTGCAGTAACGGAGCGTTATAATGAGAAAAGGAGGGAGATGGCAGGCCTTTTCAGGCGGAAAAAGCGTCTATGGAAGAAAAGAGAGAACCAGGATATCGAAAATACAGGGATAGAGGCGAAGCCCGACATTTCTACCAAAAGGTTAAAAGCAAAGTTTTTGGAACATGGATTCCCACCTGTAAGGACGGAGACGGACATCTGGTCACGGACACTGACAGTGTGCTGCATATATGGAGGGAACATTTTTGATCTATACTCGTTCCCGAAGGCAGCATAACTGACGAAATCACACCAATCGTAGACGATGGAGTAGATTGTCCACCACCGAGATAAAACGAGATCAGCACTGCGGTCGCTAGAATTAAAAACTATAAAGCTGCGAGAGCCGATGGACTGCCGGCAGAGCTTTTTAAAGCCGGCGTCGATGAGCTGGTAACATGCATGCATGCACCGGCTCATAAAGACGATTTGGTTCAAGGAATACATGCCCGATGATTGTAATCTGAATATTCTATGTCCTGTGCTTAAGAATGTGTGTGTACCAACTATCGCGAGATAAGACTTTTAACGATCGCATACAAGATCTGGTCTAGTGTGTTTCGTCGCCTATAAAGCCGCCTACGACCGCCCGATACGGCAGAAATTACTGAGATACGCCTGATACGCCTTTGCGGAATGACGCTGACTAGCACGAAGTCTTCAGTGAAGATTGGCAAGGACCTTACGGAGCCATTCTATACCAGGCGACGGCCAATCGTGTGGCATCTTCAACATATTGATGGAGATGATTATGAGGAATGCTGCAGTAAACACGAGTGGCACGATATTCAACCAAAGCCATATGCTATTCGCGTACGCTGATGACGTAGACATCATCGGTCGAAAACTGCGGGATGTGACTGCAGCCTTCTCAAGTATACAGAAGGAATATAAAGCAAAAAAGGGTCTTATGGTGAACGAGATAAAACGAAGGCATTAGTTTCATCGGACAAAGAATCTAATTTTGAGGTGGTAGATAATTTTATCTATCTAGGCTCCGCCATCAGCAAAACAAACAATGTCAGCCTCAAAATCCGGAGTAGAATCCTGCTTGCTAATAAATGCTACTACGGACAAAGCAAGCGAGATAATGACAGATCACTCTCTCGATTAACAAAATCCAGCTATACCAGATACTGCTTTTAACTGTCTTATTGTATAGTTCAGAATCCAGGGTCTTGACACAAGCGGATGAATCGGTTCTGGCAGTATTCGAGAGAAAAATACTCCGTAAAATTTATGGGCCCATTATCGTTAACAGATGATATCGACGTCGAATGAATCATGAGCTGTACACTGATGTTGACGAGGTCAGACGCATTGCGTTGGTTAATGCTCCAGCTCGAAAAGTCTTCGACAATGAAGTCGATGGGCGAAGATCGAAGCGATTATAATATTTTTCTACGTGTAGTATATAATTCAATAGGATTGCAAAGAAGTACCAGCTAAGTAAAAAATTAACTGTACGTGATTATTCTCGATATAATCTTGATTTTTCAACAACAAATAGATAGCTGGTGGAGCAAACTGGAACCAACTAAGTTAAAGGATGACTGCAATAACCACTTGAATACTTACTACTTACTTAATTTCCCTTTGCACCCCATGAATGAGGTATGGGATAGCTTCTCGCGTTGTTGTGAATTAACACGCTTCCTATTTTTAGATTCACAACTAACGGCACCTACTTGTTTATCGACGAATGCGAACGTCACTGTTTGAGAAGCTTTTACTAGACACGCCGATTGACTCGACACTTAATACTGCGAAGTTGCTGTCAACAACATTCGAGGGGAGCCGACAATGAAAGAACAATTTTTTTTTTTAAGATGACTGGAGCCAAGTTTGAACCTGCGATCTCCCGCATGGTAGTCGCGTGTTCTTGAACCACTTGAATATGAAGCGAAAAAAATCGTTTTGAGGATTGCGTCGATAGTGTTGGCTACACTTTCCTCCGTTTATTGATAGCAAAGTGAAAGACGTAGAGATAAATTTTAAATGCAAAAATCTAAAAAAATTTTATTTAAATTTGGGTCAAGTATCGTTGACATTTTAACAAGTTGGATTCTAGCACAATGATTAATAATTCAATAAAAATGGCCACATTATTTGTAACTAATAACTGTTGTTTTATGAACGAGTAAAAAATCCCAAACTCAGATCAGAGTGGCCACATCCAATTGGACGACACCACGACAATACCCATACAATGTTCGCGCCTCAACTCTTCCAATAGATGGCTCTTTATCAATTGTAACAGTACGCTTATAAAAATTCGGCTAAGGAATGAATTGGGCTATATCATCTGAACCCATCTTTTACCATCAAAAAAAAAAATTCCCTTTACACCCCATGAATGAGGTAAAGCATAGCTTCTCGCATTGTTGTGAATTAACAAGCTTTCTATTTTTAGATTTGCAATTTACGGCACCTACTTGTTTATCGACAAATGCGAACCTTACATTTTTGAGAAAATTTTTACTAGACATGCTGATTGACTCGATACTTATACTGCGATATTTCTGACGACAACAGCGAGGGTGCCGGCAATGAAAGAAAAATTAATTTTTTTATTTTTCAGATGAAGGAGCCAGGTGTTGAACCTGGGATCTCCCGCATGGTAGTCAAGTGTTCTAACCATCATTCCACTGCCGGTCCCCTTATCTGCCATACAAAAAATTGCCTATTTTGGAAAATTTACATTTCTCCCATAACGGACAACTGGAGGTAATTTAAAGATGATCAGTTAATTGATTTTGTAATAGTAGGAAAACTCGGAGAAACCCGAACAATTCTGTGACCTCCCATTCAAATGACCGAAATTGCCCTCATAGTTCTACATGCATAACTTTTTGTTTAGTACACTGAATTTAGTTAAATTTGTCACTAGGTTAGGGTTTATTAGACCGGGTCGGTCCCCATACAAATTTTTTTTCCTCCAAAGTCGAGGGCAAATATTAAAGATCACCTCGAGACAACTTGAAAAAAAATTTTTTTTCCTCCTCCACCCCCCGGAAAAACAGCCAAAATCATTTTTTTATCACTGCTTTTCTGTTTGTGGCTCAATCGTAACGTACAAGACATTGGTGTATAGGTTTCGACGAGTACTACATTTTTCCTATAGATGTCGCTGACATACGACATCATCTTGTAATGATGGCCTCATTTAGAGCGATTTCTACCCCTAAAATTTAAAAATATTTTTTCCTAGGATTAAAGCCCTTTAAAAACCAAGAACATTTTGCTTTGAAAGTACACAGTTTTATTCAAAAACAAAAAAGTTACGTATGATAAGATGTATTTACAGCATTAACAAAAACATTTTTTTTATCGCAAATTATTGCATACTTTAAAGCGCTGACGGAAAATTTTTCTAAAAATGATTCCATACTTTGTAGCTCAAATTGTTGCATAAGTCTTAACGACATCGAAGAAAATTTAAATATTTTCTTGAGATATTTCAATTTTAATCTTGTTACCGGTCTAGTTATCTAGTAATAATATATTATTACATATAAAATCCCAAAAAGAGCAAAGATATGTATGTAATTATAGCAAATATTGGCGCGACTCAAGTTCCGTTCAAGACTTTCTAATTTTGCAAAAAATGTTCATTTTGATTAGTCATTCCATGCGCTGTTTCACTTACATTTCGCACAAATGTTCAGTGTTGCCAATTGCATGGGAAGAATACAAGTGCAAAATTATGTCTATATTTTATTATTAATACTTCCATTGTGGACCAGGTATCTTTATAATTTCGTTGCTTGAATATTGGTGACGCTGAATACCTTCATCCGCATGTTTGAAAACACTGTTTGCGCTGAAAAGTGTGCAATAACTTGTATTTCATTTTTTTCGATATCGCTAAGAAGTATGCAATAATTTTCTGTAATAATGCAAACAACTGGAAAAAATATTAGTGTTGATGCTGTAAATACATATTTTCATACGTAACTTTTTTGTTTTTCAATAAAACTGTATACTTCCAAAGCAAAATGTTTTTGGTTTTTAAAGAGCTTTAATCCTAGGGAAATTTTTTTTTAAATTTTAGGGGTAGAAATCGCTCTAAATGAGGCCATCATTACAAGATGACGTCGTATGTCAGCGACATCTATAGGAAAAATGTAGTACTCGTCGAAACCTATACACCGATGTCTTGTACGTTACGATTGAGCCACAAACAGAAAAGCAGTGATAAAAAAACGATTTTGTCTGTTTTTCCGGGGGGTGGGGGAGGAAAAAAATTTTTTTTTTCAAGTTGTCTCGAGGTGATCTTTAATATTTGCCCTCGACTTTGGAAATTTTTTTTCGTGACCCGGTCTAGGGTTTATTAATATATATATTTAATATTTTTCCTATAATTTCTTAAAAGAAATTCCTCAAAACTTTGAAAAAGTTTACTTTTATCATTTTGTATTCATAGGTAATACTTAAGAAACCGGAACTTTTAGTCCAGCCATTTAAAATTATGATTTTGTATGAGATTTTTGTGCGAATTAACAGATAATTTTTTATTAACTTTTGGTTGGTACCATCTTGTCTGACTTGTCATACGACCTAAAGTCCTATCTTTAACCATTAACGCTCCACAAGCAGGCAAAAATAATACATAAGTAATTTTATTTAAAAATAGATAAATTTCCATAACTTGAGTGTAAAACAATATCATACATAGGGTGGGGGTACATATCACTCAGTTTACCATAACGAAATTTCTGTACTGGTTAAATATTCGTCAACTATACAATTGGGAAACATTGCCGGGTCCACTAGTGTAACAATAAAGTATGTGAGTGCGAATTCATTGCAATATCATTTCTTTTATTCTGCTTGGCCAAAGTTTTTTAAAAGCAAGTGAGTAGAATAACTCATTCCAAAAGAATGTATCTAGAAGGCTTTATTGTTAAATTATATCCAAATATACAAACACTAACCATTAACTCTCACTTCGCACCAAGATCGGGATTTGATTTGTATTTAAAAAAATTGTTCCAACATTTTTTTCTTTAACTGTTTAACTTTCAGAAAAATAAAGTAATAATTTTCGTATTAAACGATGAGTTCTTCCTTGACCACATTAGCTTTGGTACTACCACTACAGTCGCTAGTGACTGGTACTAGACAAAAACACAGGTTTGCATGAATATATTTTGTTTTTTTTTTTTGCACAGCTAACTCGCTGTGCCGAACAAACCTCTCTGGTGCGTAAGTAAAAAATAGCAACACCTACAGGTTGATGATTTTGCAAAAAGGACCGGTATATGTTTATATTAAATGCGTGGGTTATTTTTGCCGGCTGCTACGAATTCAACACTTAATTAACACAAATATATTCACAATAATACTGGATTATCAGCACTGGACTGATAAAAATATTGGATTATTTTTAAATGAACTGATTATTTATTAGCACGTGCTTCCGATACAGTTTACGCCACTTGAGGAAACATCTTACACATCACTTTTTTTCACATGAACTCATAAAAACATTCAATGCTTGTTGTGGTACAAATATTCTTGAAATTTTCACTACTTTTTATTAAATTCTGTTTTATTTTTGTATAGTTTTCTTAACAATCACATTTTCATTAGTCGATCTTTAGACAATACTCGAATTTTGTTGGTGCTGTTTTAGCTTAGAATTATTTTAATTACATTTTGCTCCTTTTATTATTCTCCCTTTTTGTTTTGTTGTTTTACATTTCTCGGATCACTTTTAAGCTTTCACACACACACACAAACACCCAACGGTATAATTATTCGGTTGCGCGTACATCAATTTTCAACGGATTCCAACGCTCAACTAAAACGCTCACTTGGTTTTCAAGTGAGCAACAGCAGCTGACTTTCTATCAGAGTTCATGGGAATGGATTTGTTTGCCATAGAGCAGACAGCTAAATTAACCCAAAGAGATGTAGAATGAGAGCGACCGACCAATGGTCATATTATGTGCACAAAGTATTTATGAGATACTTTCTGTTTGTTGGGTCTCTCTCACATAACTAACAATTTAAACAGTGTTTCTTAACGTGGGGGATGCATGTAGGGCAAAATATAAATAAAACTGATAGACAAAAACTAACCTAATAAATGGGTGACAGTATTAAAACACAAACACATTGCATTGCATGAATGAGATATAGAAGAATTTGAGTTATTTAACACAAATCTGTTTTAGACTATTTCGGACGTCAGCTTTTTACCTTTTTAAGTAGCTTTACCCATATAAATTTCGATTAAGTTCGATTAAGTTCGATTAAAACTATTCAAAAGTTTCGGTCTAGAATATCTATATATATAAAAATGGTGTTAAAAATGTATAGTAATTCATCAATTTAGAACTTTTCAGTTGTTCGTAATTGCCAGTAGAAGGTTTATGTGAAAGAAATTTTTGGGAAAATCATCCGGAAAAGCCGGGAAATTGGAAAAACCGAAAATTGATTTTTTGTATGGAATTATGTGCGCAATTATTACGAATGGCTTTTCGAATGGAAAAATAGTGAAATTTTGTTACAAATTCGGAAAATTCCGGAAAAATTCGAAAAATTGTACTTATTTTTTTGACGAAATTTTGCTATGTGTCGTATGATTTGTTAGTTTTAGACGATGTAACTGCGTAAAATTTCGAATAATTATACCAAAATGACTTTCAGAATGTAAAAATAGTTAAATTCTCGGTGGAAAACTCGGAAAATTCCGGAAAAAATCGAAAAATTTGAATACTTTCAGCAAAATTCTGCTTGGCATAGCTTGATTTAATGAAAATCGCAAATTAAATTTTTGTCGCTTTTCGAATGGAAAAATAGAAGATTTAAGTTGGAAAATTATGGAAAAATGCCAAAAATTTATTTTTTGTTTGACAAAATTTAGCATTTTATCTTAAATTTTAATAATTTTGGACGATGTTAATGTGAAAATTTTGAATAATTATTCCGAAATGACTTTTTAAATGGAAAATAGAAATATTCTTAGTGGAAGACTCGAAAATTCCAGAAAATATCGAAATATTTGAATGTTTTTAACGAAATCTTCCATTGTATCGCTTGATTTGATGATTTCAGACGACGTTAAGGTGGAAAATTCGTTGTGTTGCCTGGCAAATTTCGGATTATTGTGAAATCTATATATTTAAATATGGTGTGAAAAATGTATAGTAATTCATCAAGTGAGAACACTGACTCAGTTTGATCAATTTTTTTTTTCAATTGTTCGTAATTGGCGGGTTTTTTATATGCAAGAACATTTTAGGAAAATCCTTCGGAAAAGTCGGGAAATTTGTGTGCAATTGTTACGAAATGGCTTTTCGAATGGAAAAATAGAAAATTATTAGCGAAAAACTCAGAAAATTTCGGAAAAACGCCAAAAATTTGATTTTTTTATCGACCAAATTTTGCAGTTTTCGCATGATTTGATAATTTTGAACGATGTTAAGGTGGAAAATTACGGAAAGATTTTGGTTGGAGAATTTAACGAGATAAATAATATTTAAATAAAAAATATATATATTGATATTCTTTGCATCTAATTGGGTTGCGGTTATTCATTCCCTAACGGCTTTGTATTTTTTGCTGATAAAGATTGTTGATGTTGAAACAGGAGGTATTTACTTTCTCAATGCTCCGGGTGGGACATGCAAGACATTTTTCGTTGATTCTGACAACAATTCGGTCAAGATCTCAAATAACGTTGGCCGCTGCATTCTCTCGCATGGCTGCCACATTGTTGAAATGCAGTTTGGAAGTAGCTTTGGTAGTAGTTGACCGAACAATGAAGGATTTACGAGGTGATTTAAAATGATTTGGTAGGGCCAAAATGATATTGCTCACTATGATATTGCTCACGAAATCTACTGCTGCCGACCTATCTAAACCATGCTTGAAATCGTCGAACATGAAGGTCGCATTGCAGAACCTCCCATCGTCTGCTGAATTATCGAGACAACTACTGGCGCTTCGCAATGACCAAATTCGTGTTGATATATCAACATAATTGAGATCGTTCCCTTCTAATTTTTGTAGGTTCACATCGTCGAATGAGAACTCATCACCAAAGTGTTCCACGGCATTGCACAAAATTATAAAAATCTCGATTGAATTAATGATTGGGCAATACTAGCAGTAAAGAGTAGAGACGTAGATAGCAACAATGCGATCGAATTTTTTAACTCACTTGATGTGCCGCATAATCTACAGGTCAAGGTGCGAAATCTGAATCAACCGAAATTGTGTAACGGTACGCAGTTGTCCGTCAAGAATCTGACAAACATTGTGAATTAACCGACGATTATCAAGGGCAAATTCAAAGAAGGGAAAGTCCTTTCCCGTTCGGTTGTATTTGGCAATGACAATCAATAAATCGCAAGGCCAATCGTTGGAAGAATGTGGGATTAAACTCGAATTTTCCCCACCGTGTCAGACCAAAAACACCATAGCTAAGGACAGTCGTTGCTGAAACAGGCAAATCCTTGTTATATTCTTAAGCCCCAACTGAAGTAAGGAATATTAAAAAAAGAGTAAAGCACTCATGAAATTTGTATGAGACCGTTCTGGTTTCCTCCGTACAAATATTACAATAATCTTGTATTGGTCAATGCATTAAATGTTACGAGTTGGACCCATTATCTAAAGCCCAAATTCATTTATGGAACTTTTAAGACGATTTTGAGCGATTGTCTGCCCGAATGACTGGTGGGCACGATAACTCGAGTAAACCTTCATTAATCCTTATGAAATTTGTCCAGCTTGTCCAGAATAGTCCCACAACTTCTGGTACCTCCCGTACAAAATTACATATTTTTAGAAAATTTATATTCCTCATATAACTTTTACATGGAAATCTTTTTTGTATGTACATTGAATTCAGTCAAATTTTACTCACGCAAACTTTTATGGAAATCTGACTTAGAAATAAACACGGGCTTTATTAACCTACCCGTTCTGGTGCCTCCCATACCAAACGACCTATTGTTTGGAAATTGATATTCCTCCTATAACATTCAAACGGACAACTGGAGGACCAAAAACCAGAATCATTGCCACACGCCTTCTAAAACATCATATAGGTAGGACCTATTTTTGTATCCTCACCCTACGGGTAGGATGGTATATATCATTTGGTACTACCCAAAAGTGTTACACATAGAAGGAATCACCTTAGACCCTAGATTTCTTTTAACCAAATTTGATTCATGACTTCGTTTGAGCCATGTCCACTGTCGTTCTGTCCGTCTATCTGTCTGGCACGCACGATAACTTTCGAAAGACACAGCCAAATGTTTTTGAACTTTGGAAGAGTTCAAATTTCCCCAAAACTACTTACGGTATTGCAAATATGCCACGCCCCTTTCTGGTACCTCCCATACAAATATATCATTCCGCCCACTTTATAAATCGTGTAATAATATCAATACACCCAACGCGATCTTTGCCAAATTTTGTATTTAGTGAAACTATATCAAAATAAAGTTTTGGAGAAAAAAACTGGAAGTCTATCCACGCCCCTTCTAGTAACTTCCATACAAATGTGAGTGCACACTTTAGAAATCAAGCAATAATATCAATATACTAGACAATTTTATGTTATAATGAGGGTATCAATCGGGTTTCCCGACTTGTTTTAAACATAATTTAAGTGGTTTTCACAAATAATGGGGGTTCTGCATTTGGAGATATTGTGTTTGGGGATTTTAATTTAAGAATTTTGTGTTTGGGGATTTCGAATTAGAGGATAACGTGGTACACCCCCTTCTGATACATCCTATACATATGTATGATTGAATTCACCCTCATAGTTTTACATACTTTTTTTTTTTGTAAGTCCATTGAATTCAATCATATTTTGCGTATTCATATTCTCATATGAAAATTTAAAGCTTAGGAATAAATATGGATCATATCGACCGACCCTTTCTGGGACCTACCATACAAAATTACCTTTTTTAAATCGATATTTCTCCTATTACTTCCCATTAGGCAAAACCTAAGTGAACCGAAACATATGCCAAACTCCCATACAAATGACCGAAATCACCATCATAGCTCTATAAGCATATCTTTTTAGTTAAATTTAGTCATTTATTAAATTTTGACTTACGAATATAAAACGGAAACGTTGTGGTGTCTCGAGTGGGACCTCCTTTACAAATTACCTAATTTTCGGAAAATTGTATTTCGCAATAATTTAAAAAATAAACCCTTCAAAACGTACAAAATATTTTACTTTTAATATTTTGTATTTATAGGGGAAACCTAAGAGAGTGGAAGGTATATGATTTCATGATTTCTTTTGAGATTTTTGTGCGAATTAATTAGATACTTTTTTCTTGACTCTCAGTTGGTACCGTAAAAAACCCTTTCGGTACTCACATATAAAATAATCATATGCCCAGATATATTGAATTAAAATTTGTACATTTGTTGGCTGTGACATTTCAACAGTTTTTCTATATTTTCCAATAATTTCTAAATAAAATCTTCAAAACGTAGAAAATATTTTCCTTTTTATATTTTGAATTTATAGGTGAATCCTAAGAAATCTGAAGGTTTACCCCGAACGTTAGAAATTATGATTTCTTTTGAGATTTTTGTGCGAATGGATTAGATACTTTTTTCATGATTCTCTGTTGGTACCCCCATATAAAATAATCATATGCCCAGATATATTGAATTTAACTTTTTTTAAATTTGTTGGCTGTAAGATTTTCAACAATTTTCCATATGTCTCGTCTGGCCATATGGCCGAAAGTCCTACTACGGCTATTGGTATAATATACATATATGATTAATCTGAATTTGTTAGATTACTTTGATACACAGTACAGAACAGTGCAGTGATACAAACTCTACTAATTACAATCGCCATAATGTTGCTTCATCCCATTCCTACTCCTTTTGCTTCTTTCAAAATTTTCTCATATACCCTATCAAAACATACGTTGGGAAACACTCAACTGTAGTCTTTTAACGTGCTACATTGTGGTGGTTTTGTATTTCGCGTATATTTATTTTGTTAATGGTTATCTTGTTGCGCACGTTGTTGTACTTGAGCCAAGAGTGAATAAATAATAACTCGCTCTCACATTCCCTCTCAAGAGTACATCGAACAGATGGTTCTCAATGACTAACATGTGTACGCAAATCACCAGACGTCATAAATTGTTGTATGAACATTTAATTATGACCAAGCAGCTAACAAAGAGTATATTTCAGAGTATTTTACAGATACTAGTATCTCCTCACGTTATCTCTCGTTTGCATACAAAATTCACCGCTCATCCAATCAGACTTTTTTTGTGGCGGTACAGTGCATTTAATGAGATTGACTACAAATCTTTTGGTATTTAAGGTTAGAATGCATTCCCAGCTAATATTGTCTAATACAAAATCAAATCAAAATCATAAAGTAAAAAAATTTTATATGATTCATCGAAAAAGCTCAATGAATTCCAACGAAACATTACACATTTAACATAATAAGTGCTTTCTTGATTACTGGAGTAAGTAATTTATGTTAATACATAGGACTCATGCGATGCCTTTCATGCTTAACTTAACCAAGATGATTGGCTAAGGTATTTTTATACCCTTCACCATACGCGTGAACGGAGTGAAGGGTATATTCATTTTGTTCTTCAATTTGTAACGCCCATAAGGAGGCGTGGTAGGTGTGTCAATATACATATACATAAATGATCAGCATCGAAATCTGAGTCGATTTAAAGGTGACCGTCTGTCCGTCTGCTTAACTTAACAAAAATGTAATCCCCGCGATTACAGCCGCAGTTTAAGAGGTATCGAGCTGAAATTTGGAATGCAGGCTTCTATCCTCAAAGTTAGGTTAAGTTCTAAGATGAGCCCGATCGGTCAAAAACTATTCCCACCTCCCATACAAACTCCCTTTTTGGGTTCTATCCCTACGATTACAGCTGTAGTTTAAGGGAAATTTGTATGTGAGCTTCCCTACGCTAAGCGGAGGTTGAGTAGTAAGATGAGACCGATCGGTCAAAAGCTACTCCCACCTCCCATACAAAATACCTCTTTTGGGGGTGTCCATATGTCAGTCCCCGCGATTACGGTAGTAATTTAAGAGCAATCAAGCTGAAATATTGTACGCAAGCTTTGCTGCCGTATATGGAGGTTGAGTTCTAAGATGGGCCCGATCGGTCAAAAACTACTCCCACCTCCCATACCAACTCCCTTTTTGGGGTCTATCCCTACGATTACAGCTCTAGTTTAAGGGCAATCAAGCTGAAAATTTGTATGCAAGCTTCCCTACACTAAGTGGAGGTTGAGTAGTAAGATGAGACCGATCGGTAAAAGCTACTCCCACCTCCCATACAAAATACCTCTTTTTGGGGGTGTCTATATGTCAGTCCCCGCGATTACGGTAGTAATTTAAGAGCAATCAAGCTGAAATATTGTACGCAAGCTTTGCTGCCGTATTTTAAGAGGTATATAACTGACATTTTGTACGCAAGATTCAATCTTTAAGAGGAGGCTACTTTCGAAGATTATCAATGTCGGTCAAAAACTACTCCCACCTTCCATTCAAACTCTACCTTTTTTGGGGTGTCCGCCTAACTGCCCCTAACAGCCGTAGGTTAGGAAATATCGAGCTAAAATTTGATATGCAAGCTTTAATCCTATATATCGGACGAATACTTCTCCCACCTTCCATACAAACCTTCTATACAAACCCCCTTTTCCGGGTATCCGTCTGTATGTCCCTGTAGTTTAAGAGCTTTCGGGCTGAAATTTGGTATGTAAGCTTCTGTCCAGAAGCAGAGGTTAAGTTCTAAGGTAAGCAAGATCGGATTTAAACTACCTCCACATCCCACACAAATTTCCATTTTTGGGAAGTTACAAAATGCATAAAAATATGCTCCAAATAATCAACTCATAAACTTATCGGTAAATCGAATAAAATCGATAAAAATTATTGACAAAAAAGCTAAAAGTAACGTCCACTTCTAACCAACTCCCCTGTTTTGTATTGCAAAGTTTTATAAAATATAGTTGTAGTGCAAATAACCAGTTTTATCATCATTTTTACAAATGGTTAAGGGTATCTGAGCTTCGGCATAGCCGAAGATAACCGCCTAACTAGTTTTGTTATGGATTTTCTCTCCTATTTATCCTTCTTTATCGGACAATCACAATGGATCCATAGATCTCTGTATGAAGTGTGATCTAAGTTTTACCAAATTACCAGCGCCCACAACCTAACCTAACCTATGACAGTAAATACCTCTAATATTTTTATCAATGATAAAAAGTTTCTGAGCTTCGACTAAACCGTGGATAAGTATCTTACTACTTAGTTCCCAATGTTTTCCCAAAACACATCTATGCTCGATGCATAAAATATTGCTAGATAACAAACACAGCGATGACAGAACACATTTTCAGGCATAAATCAAACAAATATGGAATTGCCTATAGTCTAGTATTGAAACGGCTAGAGGTCAGTGGTCAGCAGCTGATAAGACCTACGCTTCATCTGTACACGTTGTGGTGGCTAAACGAAACAGACCTCAATCTTAGTGGTCTAATCAGCGTACAATGCCCTGTCTGTTGAAGGTAAAATTTAAGTGTTTGTTTGAAAACAGGCGTGATAAGTTATAAATTCGACTGTCAGATTCTGTCATTTGTATGGCAGCAATAGAAACTTAATGTATAAACCTCACTTTTTGATTTTGCGAAAGTTTACCTTATTTAGTGCAATAGCTGGAAAATATATGTCTGCAAAATATATATAGACTAATGACGCACCCGGCGAACTTCCTCTCGCCCCAATTTAACGCCCTCAGATAAACCTTAGAGTGATAATAAAACTCAGATAGTTTAAATTTTAATGTGAATCATGTGAATGGAATTGAAATCAGTAGAGAGTGGTATGATAAACAATGTTTTCGATTAGTTTTCTGGCACAAAAACTAACAATGACGACGGTTTTCAAAAACGCGAAAATGCAAAGTAAAATTGACCTTGCGAAAAATAGGGAAATACGAGATTAATCTGACTGATTACCAACGATTGGTCTTGCGATTTATTGATTGTCATGGCAAAAGCCAATAGAACGGGGAATTGGAATGATTGATCAGTTGAAATAATCGGATGGTTGGTCGCTAAATCTTCGTCGGTCACGCTGTAAACGGATTTGTTCGAATGCAGTTCTCTAGCGATTTGACTTTGGAAAATGAAATTCAAGCTATCGAAGTCCTTATTCTTTGCTGGAAGTATTAATCCAATCGAGATTTTTTTTATAAATTTGTGCAATGTCGGGGCACGCTATGGTGACGATTTCCTAATTCGACGATGGTGGTCAATATCGTGGTCAATTTCAACATCTTGTCATTGACGTCAATTTCAAGCATGCTTAAAGTAAATCATCAGAATTGGAGTTCGTGATGACGGGAATATCTGGAGAGCAATATCATAGCCCCCCTATCGGTTTGAACCACCTTGTAAATCCTTTATCGTTCGGTCAACTACTTCCAAAGTTTGTTAATGCGACATCACGCATCCAAATGTTGATTTTACATTTTACATACATCAATATCGCTGTTGCTAAATTCTTGGTCATTGTGCACTTTGGTTTGTTAAACGTAAGAAGATTCGTCGGCAGCTTCAAAGCGAAAGTTGTAGTTCGACTGTCATGGTAGCAATGCCAGAGGATTCAACGGCCAACGCAATTTGAGATCTTGACCAAATTGTTGCTAAAATCAACGATATAGCTCGATGGAAGCGACGTAGATAAGCAATTCGAAAGTGCCGGGTTCGATTACCGCTGTCCAAATATATATCGATAAAAAATTACTTTTCAAATACTTTCGAGTTCTCCAGCCAACAGAACTCATCCTAGATGTTTCCATTAGAAAAATCCGGATTGCGCAAGGACCAAGGAAAAAGGAAATGATTTATCAACATCGCAAAATAAATCAACAAAAACAGCTGGCGCCATCTCTGGTGGAATTTGGCGGTTCAAACTCACAACAACAACACCTAACAATCCTTGGCACAAACCTTGTTAGCTACATAGGAACGAAACTGAGTTGCCAATAATGATCGTATGATAATCGGATTATATGCCCGATCGAGAGCCAATAAATTGAAAATCGGTAAAAAGAATTATCACTCCAGCTACTTCCTCCGACTGTTACAACAACAACAGTAAAGTAAATGCCTCCCGTTCCATTGTCAACAACCTTCATCAGCGAATTGGATCAAATTCGATCAAAAGTAACGCTTAGTTGCGCATCTCGTCATTAATTTCAAGAACAAATTCGAAGGTATTCGTACTCTGTGCAAAATATCGTCAGCCATCTCGTCCTTGTATTTGTCCCACAATGCGGTCGGATTCGACGGATGACATAAGACTCTGATGATCGCAAACAATGTACTAATTTAAATCGTTGACGCAGAAACAGTCGCATTGGCGAGCGCTGAGTCCGCAAATTAAAACGTTGGCAACCCTCTCGAAATGCGGCGCACCGCTCATCAAACACAGTACGCAGGGAATTCAAGGATAGCTAAGATAAAAGCATACTCCTTGTGGGGAATGAACTGTGTATAGCCTGACTAATTATTTCACGATGTTTACGTTATCTAAGGTTGGATCGTCTATAGGATACATTAGTCAAGCAAATAAATCTACCTAAAATACTAAAAATTCATTACGGAAAGAATGGTCAAAATCCAAGTGGAAACCTAACTTTTTTTCTCGTAAAAAATTATCGAATTGATAAATATTGCATAGAATATCAATTTATTGTAATGCTTGTACCGTTTGCTGATGTGATGTGCGATATACCACTATCGGGAATCAGTGTAATAATACGCAAAAATCAAAACAATTGCAGCAAGAAAAATATCACTGCTTAAGTCATCGTACAGAGTCATCTCAGGTTGTGGCATTGATCACATGCCACATTATTATTATTTGTTAACTATTTTCTGTCCCGTTAACTTCTTTTATCTCACTGATTTTCACAATTATCCGAAAATTTCCACCGTAACACCGTTCAAAGTTATCAAATCATGCGAAAACTAAAAAAATTTCGTCCATAAAAAAGTCAATTATACTGCGTTTTGCCTGAATTCTCAGAGTTTTCCATGAAGTATTTACTAATTTTCCATTCGAAAAGCCAACAATTGCATACAAAATTCCAATTTAAATTACTCAAATTTTCCGACTTTTTCGAAGGAATTTTTCCGAAAAAATTTTAGCAAAATCGACTCAGCCGTTTTCTCAGTTGATGACTAACTATACATTTTTCGAAACCCTTTTTATATATACACCAATACCTCGCTTTGCGTCGTTTCGTTTTGCGTTTTTTCGAAGTTGCGTCGCTGCTGAATTAGTACTAATTTGCACTGTGCGTCGTTAGATTTTCGAAGTTGCGTTGCTTTGGGTTCAGACGGATTAATTTTTATTTTTTTTTTTTTTTTTATAAATTAATTCAATATTTAATTTCGTTTTTGTTTTTTTATCTTTATAATATTTATTTATTTATATATTTCACATAGTCATACCTAAGCCTTGAAGGCCAAAAAAATTGAATTTTTGAAGTTGCGTTGCTTTGATTTCAGACGGATTAATTTTTATATTGTTTTTTTTTTATAAATTAATTCAATATTTAATTTCGTTTTTGTTTTTTTATCTTTATAATATTTATTTATTTATATATTTCACATAGTCATACCTAAGCCTTGAAGGCCAAATAAATTGATTTTGTTTTGCCTTTTGTATGTGTCTACCTGGGCACCCTAATTTACTTAAAATGCTTTTTAATGTTTGTTGTTTTATTAATTAAGTGCATTTTTTATTTTGTTTTAATTGATTTTTTTGTATGAATGTAATAAATTTTTATATTAATTTTTGTTTTAAGTGTTTCCTTTTTTAATTTTCTTATTAAAAAGTAAGGTTTTCCTGACCCTGGAACCTTACTTCAATCTTTACATGGTTTGCTATAGAAAATCACAATTCACTTTGCGTCGTGTTTTTTTGGAACGTAACCACGACGCAAACTAAGGTATTGGTGTAAGTACATACCTATATAAACATGAAAATAAAAAAGGTGAATAATTTTGCCACAAATTGTACCCGTCTTACAATCTTTTTGGGCGTACTGTAACTGGACTATATGTGCAAAGTGTGCCCATACAATCTCTGTTGCCATTGCTAAACAAACACACAAACATCTATAATATCAATTGCGAGTACAACAGCGGGGTCATATAGCTTCCATTTAGACTTTGGATGTCGACTCGGCGGCGACTTCATACGCAACAAGCAAAACTTGAACAAAATTAATTAGAATTTTACAATTTCAGAATTCTTCGGCTGTTAAGTTCTTAAGAATAACCCTTTCTATGACTAAAGGAAAAAAAACGGATGTGGAAAAGAATTTTTAACAACAAATTGCGGCAATACGATCATTAAAATTAAAAACAAAATCATCTCGTTCACTTACGCTCTTTTGCTACAATTCTCACACTGCCACTCTCTCTCCCTCTCTCTTGTTTTGTGAACTCTCTTTTAAATGGGTGTAATAACTGACTCGTCCGGTAGTATCTTTAGAATGCATATCTTCTTGTGTATCTCGTGAGTTTAATTGTTTTTGCGCGCTCTCTTTCTCTCTCGCTAGCTCGCAGCACAATTTCCTCTTATATGCCACTGTGTTGTTGTTGCTATTTATGTGTACTTTATTTTTATTGACTCCTTCAATTATTTTGCTATATAATTTATGCAAATTATCACATTTACTTTTTGGCTTCTATCTCACACTTACTATTTATGCTATTAATATTTTCGTATTATTTTGTTGTTGTTGTAGCTTAAGTGACCTTAAAGGTCTTTTCTTTTTTACACCGTTTTATGTACGATTTGATTATCGAACGTCGCGGACTGGCACAACAAGAACAACACTCAGCACTTTACATAGATTTGCACGTTTTACTTAAATTAACCGACCGGGCGATAAACCGACCGTTCCGTCGTTGTTCGTTCGTTCGTCTGCTACCCCACGCAGAGGTGTAATGAAGTGCGATCAAAAGCAATCGATGTTGAAGAGTTCAGTTAATCTGCTTCACTGAGACGTCAGCCCCAACGTAAAGTGTTTTTATGACGCATGAACATACAATAACTGCAGGAGGGGAACAGTGGTGGCCGAGTGCTGACAACATAACAATTGTAACGGGAGGCGAAGAACTACTCGCTACTAAAGAGTTTAAACTTCAAATTGTACATGAAGGCAGACGCTGTTTACCGTTTTTCTTTAAGTTTTAATAAGAGTTTCAATTTGTAATCCACTCCTTTTTGGAAACTGCAATTGTTTCATTTGTTAACCAGGGGGGTTCCACTGTGCTTTGGTTATTTGATAAGAAACCTTATCTATTGTATTTTACAGATACTACATAGAAATTATCCAGGTATTTCCAATTAGAATAGCGTAATAAATACATTGAACTGTGATAGCATACTTTTAGGCGGTAGTTGTATTAATATTCTGCTATTAATCGCCAGGGGAATTTATATCATAGGAAATGGACAAATTTTGTTGTTGGTGTAAATTTAAAAAGTTCTACACATAACTGAAGAACCATTGAAACGAGAATCTACAATTATAAAGGAATTGTTGTAATTTGTATTTGACATGAAAACAACTATACTACAAATTATTCGATTATTTTGTGTGCGCTCAGAATTTAAAAAAAGCTTTCAGGTTTTTTACAGTCGGAAAATTAATATTTCACCACATAACTTTCAAACTGCAGTATATTTGAATTTTGTCAGTTAAATTATCTTATCGGAAAAGCGTAGAAAACCGAAAAATGTGCCACACCTGAAATCACATCTGAAACCTCTCAAACAAAATAACCGAAATCACCCCATAGTTCTACATGCATATCTTGTTTGTAAACAAACTGCACATTGGTCGGATCTGTAAAAAATTTGGCCTTAATATGAAGGAGACTTCTAATGAGCATAAAACATGGTATTAGGGGGATTTTGGGGTAACTGATTTCGAATCCGGAGTAAAATTTTAGAAAAAACAAAATGGCGGATACAAAATAGCGGACATTTTTATTTTTTTTTTTTCAAAAAATGCTTGCTGATTTCGAATCCGTAGTCAAGTTTTGAAAAAACAATATGGCGGACATTTTGTTCAGGTGCATTCCAACACTTTTTGAAAATAATGTCTGCAATTTTGTTTTTTTTTTTTCAAAGTCTGACTCCGGATTCAAAATCAACGAACCCAAAAACTCACTAGTGCTATGTTTCATGCATATCAGAAGTCCTATTAATTTTCGGACTCCATTTTTAAAAATTTTTATCGGGGGTAAATTCAAAAGCTAAAATTAGAAAAAAAGCCAAAAAGAGGCAGTTTATCCTAAGTCCTTTCGAAAGAGGAAACATCCAATTTTAACGTAGTGATAAGGGTTTGCTGATGTTAGGAGATTTAACGTAAGTGTAAGTCCATGAAAAATCTAAAATTTTCAAATTATGTAAATTTTTGAACCTCTTTAAAACCCCCTATTTTATTGAATACAAAAAACATCTCTATTTGATTATACACTCTTAAAGTACAATATTTTACCATTTCAATTCACCAAAAAAATTATGTATTTTTATTGTTTAAACTAAAATCTAAAATCACCATATTTAGCTTTAATATTTTATATGACGAATTAACCAAAACAGTGAATGACTACACCATAGTGGTAAATAATCACATGAACATTTGTTTTTTCTTCTTATTTGGAGTTTTAACTTTATATATAAACAAAAAAGAAGCACAATTTAAACAATTTTTTTTTGAATATCGGTCAGAAATTTCCAGTATTCGACCAATGTGCATAAGGGGCATGTTGTATCTTCTGTAAATCCCTCCACACATTTGCAGTGATACAAGTGCTTGCACGGAATTATTCTCTTGACTTCGCCTCTGCTCATACTCACAGTGCAAATAGTGCATATATCTTAAAGCTCCATGATAACGGATTAACTTTTAAATTTAAACTGAATACTGCAGCGCACTCCAAAAATTTGAACTAACATTTTTAAAATCTGACAATCAAATGACGGAACTGACAATTGTTGCTGATTACAATTTTTATTTTCTGAATTTCAATTATTATTTCTGATTTTCAATTTATATATTCTGAATTTCAATTTAAATTTTCTGATTTTCAATTGTTATTTTCTGAATTTCAATTGTTCATTCCTGAATTTCAATTGGTATTTTCTGAATTTCAAGTAGAATTTTTGAATTCCCATCGGTGTATTCTGAATTTTAATTGGAATTTCTGATTTTAAATTTTTCTTTTCTGAAATTCAATAAGAAATTCTGGTTTTCAACTTAAAATTACGAATTTCAATTGTTCTTTTCTGAATTTCAAAAAGGAAATTCTGAATTTCAATTGATATTTTCTGAATTTTTTGAATATAAATAGAAAATCTGATTTTTAATTGTTCTTTTCTGAATTTCAATATAAAATTCTGATTTTCAATTTAAAATTCCGAATTTCAATCGTTCTTTTCTGAATTTCAAGTAGTATTTCTGATTTTCAATTGGTCTTTTCTGCATTTCAAATAGAATTTCTGATTTTCAATTGGCCTTTCGGAATGTCACTATAAATTTCTGAATTAAAATTGTTCTTTTCTAAATTTCAAATAGAAATTCTAATTTTCAATTGTTCATTTCTGAATTTAAAATAGTATTTCTGATTTTCAATTGGTCTTTTCTGAATAACTATTGGAAAAGGTACAGTTTGGCTCCGCCGTAAACCAAAATAGTTATGTTAGTTATGGAAATCCAGAGATGTGTATTGATCGCAAACCACTGTTACGTACTATGCCCTTACCAAAGATTTAATGACAAAAAAGAGATCTCCCTACGAACAAAGATCCAACTCTAGCAGACACTGATCCCACCTGTATTGGACCCATCATCGTTAACAGCAGAACCGATTCATCCACTTGTGTCATAACCCAGGATTCTAAACCATACATCAAGACAGATTGCACCTGGTATAGCTCGATTTTTGTTCGTCGAGATAGGGCTCTGTCATTAAATCGCTCGCTTAGTCCGTAGTACCATTTATTAGCAAGAAGGATTCTTCCCCGGATTTCGAGGCTGACATTATTTGTTTTGTTGACGGCGGAGCCTAGTTAGATAAAATTATCTTAACTTAACTTTATTTCCCTTTACACCCAATGAATGAAGTATGGGACATCTTCTCGTGTTGTTGTGAATTAACATGCTTTCTATTTTAGATTCAAAACAAATGACACTTACTAACATAGGTTATCGATGAATGCCAACTTCATTGTTTGAGAAGCTTTTACTAGACCTGCCGATTGTCTTGACACTTATACTGCGAAGTTGCTGTCGACAATATCGAGGCGGCCGGCAATGAAAAAAAAAATGTAGATGACTGGAACCGGGAATCGAACCACGGATCTCCGCATAGTAGTCGCGTGTTTTAACTACTATGCCACGGCCGAATTTATAGTTGTCAACGTTCACGCAGTTTCCCAAACGATTTCTTTGTTTGTTGAAACTTATAACTTAGTTTTATCTTCGTTCACCATTAGACCCATTGTCGCTGATTCCTTCTGTATACTTGAGAAGGCTGCAGTCACATCCCGCAGTCTTCGACCGATGATGTCTATGTCATAAGCGTACGCGAGTAGCATATGGCTTTTGTAGAATATCGTGCCACTAGGTTTACTGCAGCTTTCCTCATTATCACCTCCATCACTATGTTGAAGAGGTCACAGGATAGACCTTGTTTTAGGCCCCGTATGGTATAGAATGGCTCCGTACGGTCCTCGCCAATCTTCACTGAAGACTTCGTGTCAGCGTCAGCGTCATTCCGCAAAGGCGTATCAGCTTTGCTGGAATACCAAACTCTGTCATGGCTTCGAGTAATTTCTGCCGTATCGAACTGTCGAAGGCATCTTTATAGTCGACGAAAAGATGGTACGTGTCGATTCGTTTCTCTTAGGTCTTTTCCAGGACATTCCGAGGTGTGAATATCTGGTCGGTTGTTGATTTACCATGTCTAAAGCTACCCTGATAAGGCCCGGCCAGGTAGGACAACACTGGTTTTAGTCTTTTACATAGCACACTCGATAGGACCTTATATGCGATAGGTAAAAGGATGTTCCCGCGGTAGTTGGAGCACACTCTTGGATCACCTTTTTTCGGCACAGGACATAATACGCTTAGATTCCACTCTTTATACCAAATCGTGCGTAGTAGCTGGTGCATGCTCGTTATCAGCTCCTCGCTACCGGACTTGAAGAGCTCTGCCGGAAGTCCGTCGGCACCAGCTACTTTATTATTTTTCAGCCGCGATATTGCTCTTCTTACTTGACGGCTAGACTTGGTGGTGAGCACACTAAGCCGTGCCTTCACGTACGCTGCCTTATGGAACCAGCAGTTGCTGGAAGTGGTTCTTCATATATGCAGCACACTCTGCGGTATCTGTAACCAGATTTTAATGCTTGTCCCTACAAGATGGGATCCCATTACCGCAACGTTTTGCATTCACTTTCTGGTAAAATTTTCTGGCCTCACCTCCATCCCTGTATCGCTTAATATTCTTGTTCTCCCGTTCCTTCATTTGACGTTTTTTTCGCTTAAATAGCTGTCTCGCCTGTTTTACTTTCTCATTGTGCCGTTCCCTAACAGCCCGGGTTACAACTGGCTGTAGCGTTGCTCTACAAGCAGCATTCTGTTCCTCAGACGCTATGCGACATTCTTCATCGTACTAGGATTCATCTGAGTGAAGTTTTTCATATCCTAGCACGGTTGCTGCGGCGGTTGCTATGGAATGCGCAATATGCTGCCACTGTGTATCGAGAACGTCAAAAGTAGAGGCGTTGTGTCGTAGAAGTTGGGAGAGCTGCTTGGTGTTTTGATCGGGGGATAGCCAAGTTGCCTTGTGGATATCTTTGTACTGGAATCTGATTCCACTCACTACCATGTTCCTTCCCGCTGCGAAGCAAACCAGCCTAAAACCCGTTGTCTGACGCGTCGGTATGCAGGCTGAATTTATTGATCGATGCACCAAGGACATTTTCCTTTCCTATTTTTGCAATTAAAGTTTCCCAGAACAAAGGTAAGATGTCATACGGATTACACTGTACCAGAACCTGTTTTTCACATTCGATGGTTACCTTCACATGGTTTCTAGGACATTGGGACATTTATGGTAACTAAAGATCCGATACATTGATAAGGTCCGCCACCATGGTGAATTCCTGCGAAGTTTACTGTCGCAATGGTGTTCCTCTTATATGGGGGAAACTGAACCTGATTGCTAAGGAAAGATGGGTAGGAGAACTCACTTACACAGCGATGTAATTACCGGTCAGTGGCCGTTTTTTTAAAAGCTCAACGATGAGGAAGAAAAGGAAACCACGGAGCATGTCACTGTCCTGTTTTTGATGATCTGAGACATGAGAAGTTTGGTCTTTAGGCACTTAACCCCTATCTCAGTCTATTAGTTAGCGATATGCATTACATCAACGCCTTTGTCAGAAATGGTTCGAGAACGACATTGACCAATTGGATCAGGAATAATTGGGGCGAAAATTTAAAACGATATTACACCGGGACCTACATATGGACCAAAGTGAGCTATGCTAAATGAATCTCATCTCCACTAAAAGTACCGTAATGTTGTTGGTCTGCTGCTCCACTGTCTTCTAATATCCTTTGTATTCCTTTAACACCCACATCCACTTATTCACGATAATGGCCACATAGTCCCACATATGTTAACGTGTATGTAAATTAACATTACGTACACAACACTACCACACTGAGCGACTACTTCACTCACTCACTTGGGGGTCAAATCATGTTGACACCTATGTTCTTGGTAATTACGGAAACAAGAATTAGTGGTGTGCTCACTACAACAACAACAGCAATAACAATGACAACAGAACCAACAATTATTCCTAATGCTAATTTTTCGCGTGATTTATAAACTTCACCTCGTCAGACAGACGACGCCGACAATGAAACAGCGGCGGCGATGGCGACAACGACAACGTCAACAACATTTGGCGATGGCCTTACCATGTTAATCTAATCACACATTACAGAGAGTAGTGTTGGTGTTGTTGTTGCGTTTGTTCTCGCAACAACAGCAACGCAACGACAACAACAACAGCAGCAACAACACAGAATCAAATGTCAACTGAACAATGATTGTAAATTGCATTTAAAAAAAGAAATGAAAACGAATCGTTTGGAAATTATAAAAACTACAACCAACAACAATGCGAAGAAAATACTAATCAATTAGTAGAGTAATTAAATTAGAACAACAAAAACATCAATATTATTAACAGCAGCAGCTGCTGCTGCAACAACATTTATGTAACAAACAACATTGGCAAGAAAAACAATTACGAAAACATAAATTAACACTTTATATACAAATGCGTGCAATTAGCAAAAGGCAATTTATTTTACTGGTACTACTTCATACTTGGACTAGAGAACAACAACAGCAGCAGCAACACTATGGCTCTGACACTAGAACAACAGCAAGTCAACAGCAGTAGCCGTACAACAACAACAACAACAATAACTGCAATATGCTATTGCTGTTTATAATGAATAATAACGTGGCGCTAAATGTGAAATACTTATCTGACATAGTCCGTTGGCCCGTCTGTCCGTCCGGATGGCTGTTTGTTTGCATACCCCCACCATATATAGACCACACAGTCAGCTGGCCACCATTCGTTTGGTCCACGCCTGTCCGTCTGATATTGCGTTGTGTTGTTTTTGTTTTTTTTTTCTGACTCCTAAGTCAATTGTTGTGTTTATTATCATCGTGGAGGTGTTTATTTTTATGAATTGGTTTTCATTTCATTTGGCTTCTAAAGGAACACTGTTTCCAGTGAAGGTGAGCGAAAATTAAACAAAAATATATCCAGCCAAAAGAAGAATTTTTTATATGCAGACTGATGCAAACCCAAATTTTTTTTTTTGGATTTTGGAAATAATTTTGTATATATAACAACTTTGCAAAATAAAAATAAAAATATATTACGAATAGTGTGTTCAAATACCTCCTTTTTTAAAAACCCCGGTTTCCGAGTTATTCGAAAAATTGATTTTTTAGAAAACTCGGATTTCGAATACAGCATTTGAAAGAAAACCGGTTTAACTGGGTTTTTTCGGTTTTTTACTAAAAAGTTAAAAATAAAAATAAAAAAATAATTTGGTTTTAAACAAAGAATTTATTTTGTGGTTTTATTTTTAAATAAATTTTTGCAATATCTCATTTTATTTTTTAAAGTAGTATTTTTGGAAAGGAATAAATTTTTGGAATATTTTAATTTTTTTTTTTAAATGGTATTTAAGAAATAGTAAGCAATTGAGGTGTTCAATTTTGAGTCTATTCTTCTGTTTCGTTTTTATAAAGCTTGATACTGAAAACACGCACTCACTAATAGTGGAAGTAGGATTTATTGACAAAAGCGCGTTTAGAAGGATGTTGAGCTTTTCTGTCCTTTTATTAAATCTATCGAAATAGTTGAAATCATCATATAGTCTTGTGTAATTGCAATTGGTTTTTACTGCTGGATTTTGCATGTTATTAAATCGTTGCTATCGTTGACTACCATTAGGAGTTTCCTTCATCTCACAATCTGAACTGTTACTAGACTGCCGTTGTTTGGGAAATTACAGGATACAGTCTTTTAAAAAGTTCGTTCGCATATTTCATCGTTTCCGACTTTTTAGAATACTTTACAGAGGATGAGCTTGTAGGATATCTTCCGAAGCTTAGATATATAATTAGGCTATTCAACGTTTGTATTCTTCTTTCCTTAAATCTTGCTATAATTGTGTCTCGCAGCTCCCGAGCATATGCGGAATCCATATTTTTGAGCTGTTACAGGATAAACGCATATACTCCTTCAGCGGATTAGAGTGGCTGAATCATTTGATAATCTTTTAATTGCGAGCGCTAAGCTTAAATCTCTCAAAATTTTTATTTCTTGAAAGGGCATGGTTGACACATGGGTTAATTCTTGAAATTCATTGAAGATAAGGAGATCCACCTGTGTTTCACATCGACAATGAGCCTTAGTTCTTTATTGTGCTCCTGGAAAACATAGCTCTGCAATTTTCTTTGTTTTTCGCTCGACTTCTTAAATAAATTAACATGCTTCCACAATTTTGCGATAATTTATGACAAGTTTTTAATGAGCTTGTATGATTTTTTGACTTTCACTATTTCACCGCATTCATCATTGTCACTATCATCTTCGGCGAGATTCACTTCCACTTGTTGATCCACTCAAATAACGTGTAAAAAGAATTTTCTAATATAATTCGAAAGTTGCATTCGACAGTCCGATACGACAGAAATTGTTGGGTGCTATGGCTGAGTATGGTATCCCCGCGAAGCTAATTCGACTTTGCGGGATGACACTGACTGACACGAAGTCTTCAGTGAAAATTGGCAAAAATCTGTCAGAGCCATTTTCTACCAAGCGAGGCTTTAGACAAGGCGATAGTCTGTCCTGCGATCTCTTTAACATCGCAATGGAGATGATCATGCGGAAGGCTGCAGTAAACGGGAATGGTGCAATCTTCAACAAAAGTCACATGTTGCTCGCGTAAGCTGATGATATAGATATTATTGGACGTGGATTGCGAGATGTTACTGCGGCTTTTTCGAGCATTGAAAAGCAGTCGGCGGACGTGGGTCTGGTGATAAATGAGGACAAAACCAAGTTATTTGTTTCAACGAACAAAGAGTTCACTCGTCTGGGACGCTGCGTGAACGTTGACAACTATAACTTTGAAGTGGTAGATGATTTTGGCTACCTTGGCTCCGCCATAAACAAAAATAATAATGTCAGCGATCTAACGACAAAGCGCTCTCTCGAAGAACAAAGATCCAGCTCTACCAGAATCTGATCCTACCTGTCTTGCTCTACAGCGCAGAATCCTGGGTAATGACACAAGCGGATCAATCTATTCTGGAAGCCTCCGAGAGAAAAATACTGCGCAAAACATTTAGACCCATCATCGTTAACGGCGAGTACAGTCGTCGAATGAATCATGAGCTGTACAACGACATCGACGTAGTCAGGCGCATTCAAATAGACCGAATGCGCTGGCTTGGACACGTTGTACCAATGGACGATAACCCTCCGGCTCGAAAAATCTTCGGCAATAAAATCGATGTGCGGCGCAGGAGGGGGCGACCAAAACTCCGATGGATGGACCAGGTGAAAGAGCTGTTAAATAATCTTGGTGTGACGAACTATCTACGGAGCGCAAAAGACGAAGCGCTTGGGATACTTTTCTACGTGCGGCTACTGATAGATACATTTCTGTTGTTGCTGCCAATAAAAAAGAAGAAATTAATTTGAAATTGAATTTTAAAATTTTACAAAGCTTCTAAAAAAATTTTACAAAGCTTCTCGGTTATGAAACGTAAAAAGTTTTTTCTAAATTAATTTGAAATTGAATTTTAACATTTTACAAAGCTTCTAAAAACATTCTCGTTTACAAAATGTAAAAAGTTTTTTCTAAATTAATTTCAAATTCAATTTTAAATTTTTTACTTTTTCAATAACTCTTTTTTGAGTTGTAACAAAGCAATTTAAAAAAACCGAGTACTCGAAGGAAAAATCTCGGTTAAACCGGTTATTCGAAAATGGCACTTTTGCAAAAACCGGCATACGGTTTTAAATAAAAAAAACCGGTTTACGGTTTTTCGGTTTCGGTTTTGAACACCCTAATTACGAACCATGATTCTGCACAGTTTGCCAGAACCGCTTGAATCATATGCCTAACCGATTAAGGTGCAATCTCAGGAACTGCTCTGGACTAAACCATCATCGGGAGTGGTCGGAGAATATTGTCGTCCCTTGCTGCCAGCAACAGCGACAAAACTCAACGGCATAGTCGACATCTTCGTCGCCATCATCATAGGCCACACCACGGCCCATCCAATCGCAATCACAACATCCACAGCAACAACAAAAACCATCGCCTCTGACACCCTCGATTGCATTCCACAGACCTTGGGTGATATCTATATTGCAGTTTAACTGCTATGGTCTCCAATATACATTACCAGAGATAACCAGATTTATGCGCTGTGGTTCTGGAGACAAAACTTACGAGTAATACCAGCCTGCACAGTTGTATGGGATACAACGTTCTCCGAAAAGATCGAATGATGCATTCATCATACACAACACAGTGCAGTATAGAGCTTTTTTTTCTCGATGGCAACGATCTGGTCTATCTATCTATCAGGACCTTACTAGACCGTGATGTACATTTGATCCTTGGGGCTTCAACGCGCACCACCAGCTCTTGCACTCTAGCATAAGGATAGACCAGAGAGACACGTTACTTAAGGAACAAATTGACGAATCCACCTTCTGAACCCTGAATGATGATGCCCCCGCCCCCACTTTATGGGCAACTGCTCCCGGCATAACAATTGCAAGCCATGTTGCAGGTCGGTTTTTCCTTGCGGGTCGACTGTCCGTATGCAGTCTCACATCCCAGTAGAGGCAGCGGAACAAGCAGACGAACGCGATGACCTCCGAAGTATCGCTGATGTCATCTATCTTTAGTAGCAATCAGTGATGATTCTCTCGCTTATATTCCTCCTTACATTTAGCATAGGAGTGTCATAGGCCGTTTAATTGGTGTGCTCTCGCTTACGAAGTAATCAACGATGTCAGTAAGTGCCATTTCAGTTGCAATTAGGTTAAAAGTGGAGGTTTAAGCGAACTTGGTAACACTCTTGATTACTAAGTAAGTGACGTTGTCAGTAGGTGCCATTTTAATCGGAGTGATAATGAGTGGACGATATTTTTTACATTACACACGTAAGTACTTAGATCGCTCGCTTACAATGCCATACTGATGTCATGGATTACTAAATAGGTACTTCGTTTCATTTACCGCTGGGCATTTCCGACCCTAAAAGATGCTCACGCTTATTTCGTAGACTTTTTATTAAGCACTTAGAGGGAGACAAGGCGAAACAAAGTGTTGTTCGTACACTTCACAACCTTACAATCTGAGACAGTCCCCAACTCTATACTCCTTTTGAAGTTGCAGAAGCTATCAAAGCAGTCAAACCATCCAAGGCGATTTGTCCCGACGGCTTATCCATGCTGGTGCTTAACACCTTGGCAAGCGGGGAGTCGCTTATTTGACGATGGGTTTCAACCTGTCAACAAGAAGCCTGTGCCTGGAAAAAGTGTAGAGTCATCCCGATACTTTAAACAGGGAATAACGGCACAAAGGGACAATTCTACAGGCCGATTTTTCCTCCTGACACAAGTCGTAAAGACTTTTGAGGCACACCTTCCCCCCTCATCAGTCCAGCTACCTTATAGCAGCTCCCACTGGCATGAATTTTGTAAAGGCACAGTACCACCACAGCATTAACCGCCATAACCAGTATATAACCACCGGGCTTAAATCTGCAGATGCCATGTGAAAGGTCACTTCTAGTGGCACTGGACTTGTCGATGGCCTACGAAACTGTCAGCCACCCCACACTGCAGTCCATCATACCCAACAACTTGAAGAGATGGATTGTGAATTATGTGAGTGGTCGTCAGTCTTTCGTTGAGTTTAGCTATAAGTTTTCAAAAGCCCATAGAGTAGTTTTTTTAAGTTAAGTTTTCAAAAGCCCTTAGAGTACCACATAGCGGTGTCTTATCTTCCTACTGTTTTATTTCTACCTTTCTAAACTCCAAACACCTCTACAAGGTGTAGAAGTGATATCATATGCGGACGACTGTAACATTATAGAGATTGGGCGAAACTTTGATGAGCAAGGTGAATTGCTGAATCGTTACCTCGGAAAAATATACAATTTCTTCATTGGAAGTAAGCTGAAATTGTCAGCAGCGAAGTCTTTGCCAACACTTTTTACCAACTGGACGAAGGAGGTAAACCTTATTTAGTCATCATAGTCAATGGAGTCCAAGCTCCGACTGTGAAGCACCCAAAAATGTTGGGGGTCACCTTTGACAGGATGTCCTGTAGAAACAAGGTCCTCATAGCACTTGCAGGCAGCACTTGGGGTATGGACAAAGAAATCTTGTTGGCTTATGTGTGGTCTTCTTCGCCAAAATGCCGCCCTACGGACAGATCACGTGGTAGTCGATGAAAGGCACGCATCGTGTGTTCTGGACGTACGAGTGGTCAGGGGTGCGAACATTGACTCCGATCACTACCTTACCGCAGTTAAGGTACGCACAAGGCTAAGCATGGCGAAAAACATACGTACCCAGTCCCAACGAAAGCCGGTAAACTGCGGTAAACTGCGAACCACAGAGGTACCGGACGCCTACTACAACCTCTTAACTCAACTGCTACGGAATGCTCCAAAACCTGATAATATTACCTCGCAGTGGCAATATATAGCCGACTCCATAGAATGGACTGCGAGAAGCGTATTTGGGTACTCAAAGCTGTCTCACGAAGATGTCTGGTACGATGATGAATGTCGCAACGCCACGAGAGAGACGGATGCTGCATACAGGACGAAACCGCAGCTAATGGCAACGCGAGCCGTTCGTGAACTACACAGGGAGAAGAGACGAGAGGCAATTCGTCTTTTTTTAGACGGAAAAAGAAGGTGCTGAAGAGGGACAGGATGAGCGCACAGAGTTGATCCGAAGTAGAGACGAAGCCCGAAAATTCTTCCAGAGAGTTAAGGCGAGAATGCGTGGAACAAGGTTGCCCTCCTGCAAGGACAGCGATGGCTAGCTAGTTACGGACCAGGATAACGTTCTGAAGGTATGGAGAGATTATTTCAGACATTTACTGGATACGGACACCACTCTAGAAGGCGCCACTCCAATCCATGACGATGGTATTAACTGTCCACCTCCGAGCCAGAGCGAGATATGTGTGGTAATATCCCGCCTTAAAAATAACAAAGCGGCTGGAGCCGATGGCCTCCCTGCCGAATTGTTTAAGGCAGGCGTGGAGGAGCTGATTAGAAACATGCATCAGCTCATGGAGAACATCTGGCTAGAGAATATCTGTTTTCTCCGCCTATTATGTCCCATATACAAGAAAGGAGATCGTACTGGATATACGAATTACCGTGGAATAAGCCTATTACCCATCGTCTAAAACCAAATGTAGAAATCAGTGCGGCTTTAGACCTGGTAAATTTACAACGGATCAAATATTCACTTTACGACAAATCGTGGAAAAATACTCATGAAAAGCAGATCGACACCTACCACTTCTTTGTCGACTACAAAGCTGCATTCGTCTCTCCGATAAGGAATAGGCTATATGAGGCCATGTCTGAGTTGGTATTCCTACAAAACTGATTCGACTTTGCAGATATACCTTGGAAAACTCCAAATCCTTAGTTAAGATTGGTAAGAATCACTCTGAGCCATTCAATACGGAAAGAGGCCTCAGGCAGGTTGATAGCTTGTCCCGTACACTATTTAATATATAGTTATGGAGAAGGTGATGAAAAAGGCTGGTGTTAACATGTCTGGCATCATACTCAAAAAGAGCCACATGCCACTAGCCTATGCCGATGATATAAACATCATTGGCCGAAATCTGCGGGATGTTACTGCAGTTTTCTCATCATTAGAAAAGAAGTCAGCAAAAATGGGTTTAGCAGTCAACGAGGACCGAACAAAGAGTCCTCTCGATAGGGACTCACCATGAACGTTAACAATTATTGTTTTGAGGTAGTAGATAAATTTACCTACCTCGGACCTTCCGGCAATGAGAAAAATAGTGTCAGCCAAGAAATCAGCGGAGAATAGTGCTCACCAATAGATGTCTTTACGGACTTCGGCAGCATTTTAGTAACACCACCTTATCTCGGAATACTAAAAAAATGCTATACCAGGTGCTAATTTTCCCCGTTCTGTTGTATGCTGCCGAATAGTGGGTGCTTACGACAACGGACAACCGAAACCTGGAAGTATTCGAGAGAAAAGTACTTCGAAAAATATAATGACCTATCTGTGTCGACGGCGACGGTTTCGCCATCGGATGAACCGTGAGCTGTATTAGCTTTACCACGACATCGGCGTAACTAAAAGTCAGAATCCTACGACTACGATGGCTGGGACATGTTGCCAGGATGGTTGTGAATGCTGCAGCGAAATAGGTTTTTGAAGGCGAACCTGAAGGACGGCGCAGATCAGGGGGACCCAAACTTCGTTGAAAGGACCAAGTGGTTGGCGATGTGTCATCATCTGGTAGGATTAACTGGAGAACGCACTCATAAGACCGATGCGTGTGGAATTCTTTAATACTTCAGGCCTCAAATTTATGAGACACGTTCGTAAGTTGTAATGGGCCACATAAGTAAGTAAGTAAGTCGTAAGAAAGTTGTAAAAAAACAAGACAAAACCAGTACAGAAATTTCAGTCAGGTAAACTGACTGATAAATACCATCACCCAATATAAGATATTGTTGAAGTCTTGAGTTATTGAAATAACAGATTTTTAATTAAAATAAAATTACTTATGTATAATTTTTCCCCTGGTTGTGGTGCTAAATCGTCCAAAACTTTTCTTATTTGTGTAGGGGGTATAGGTGCCGGTTTGGAATTTATACGAGAAATATTAATTTTTCAAAAAAATTTAATTTTGATAGGGGCTACCAAAAGGTGTACTTACAAAAAAAGATATGTATGTAAGACTATGGGGGTGAGTTCGGTCCTTTGTATGGGAGGTACCAGAAGGTTTCGCCTCCTATCACAATATAAATTAACCGACTAATTTTCATTACCCCTCAAATGTCCGTTTGGAAGTTATGGAAGAATTATTAATTTTCCGAAAATAGGTAATTTTGTATGGGGGTACCAGAAGGGGTGACCCGATATACTCCATATTCACTCCTGATTCATATTTGCATAAGCGTACAAATTACGCATAATTTGACTGAATTCAGTGTACTACGAAAAAAGATATGTTTGTAAGACAAGGGGGGTGAGTTCGGTCATTTGTATGGGAGGTACCAGAAGAAGTGTGTCAAATAGATAGGTTTTTTGGGGTTTTGCCTCCTATAATAACATAAATTAATCGACCAATTTTCATTACCTCCCAAGACACCGTTTGAAAGTTATAGGAGAAATATTAATTTTCCAAAAATAGGTAATTTTGTATCGGAGGTACCAGAAGGCGTAAACCGATATAGTTCATATTCATTCCTGAGTCCTATTTTCATAAGCCAACATCATACTCAAATTTGAGTAAATTAAGTTTACTTACAAAAAAGATATGTATGTAAAACTATAATGGTCAATTAGGTCATTTGTATGGGAGGTACCAGAAGGGGTATGGCAAAGGTTTCGGGTTTCTTAGGGTTTGTCTACTTTTGCAAGATAAAAAAACTGACCAAATTTAAATATCCTACGATTGTCCGTTTGGAAGTTATGAATGAAATATAAATTATCTAAAAATAGGTAATTTTGTATAGGAGGTACCAGAAGGGGTGAGGCTATTTTGCCCATTTACAATCCCAAAAGTTCGTTTTGAAAAATATTAATACTGGTAAATTTTCATACCGATCCGTTAAGGTTTACTCGAGTTATCCTGCTGACCAGCCAGCCAGACAGACGGACATAGCTCAATAGCTTTAAAAAGTCCTGAAACAAATTTGGTCTTAATATACTTGGGATCTAACTCGTCTCCTTCAATGCGTTACACTTTTTTCCGTATCAAATGATATATACCCTCATCCCTAAGGGAGATGGTATAAAAACAAACACACCACCTCTGGCACCTGCTATTCACCACACACATATATTCACCCACCACATATTCTACTGTCCAGCTCACCCTACTTCACTTAGCACAATGGATTTTTTAACTAATCCAGTAGAAGTTGTCCAATTTCTAAGCTTGGACCACAATGCAAAACCACCGGATTAAGATATTACAGTGTTAGCTGCTTCGATGATGTCTAAATTCATCGTTAAGTTGTAGGTACCCGTTGGCTATAATACACATAACTGCCTACATCATAATACAGATATATTGCATTAATATCGCACCAAACAGATCGGAAACGGTGTTAATAGTCAGACGCAAGTGTTTACCATATCATTGTAAAGTCATAACAAAATATCAACAATGAATTCAAATAGCACATGCAGCAGCAGCAAATACGATAATAAATACGAGCGTTAACTATTCAAATGCCATAAAACAAAACAACAACAATAACAACAATTATCTTTAGCATTGTTAATGTACATTCAGCAAAACAGAGGCGCGCGCAGTCGCAATGCAAACATATAACTCTGATGGTTGTTACTATTACATATCTAGTGTTGGCTGACGGACGAACTGGCAGACTGACTGTCATACAAGTCTATCTTTATCTATCTTCGAAGATTGGCGGATTAAGGTGACAAGAAAATGTTAACTGGCACTAAAGTGCGTTGTAGTTAAGAAAATGATTTATAATGCAGTTCTTAAGCGGTGGTTTCGTAACACTGTGCCGCCAGCCACTATTTGAATGCGCAAATATTCGCAGCTACAGATCGAAAAATCAATTGTAAACAAAAACGTACGAAAACATCGACAGACAGAATGTAAATGATTAATTACATGCTGTCTAATCACGGTTTTGGCACCCTCTCTGAATCCCTGATTGGGGTGGAGCAGCTCACTCACGTTCCCAAGTGTGTTTAGTTGGTGTGTGCGACGGCTGCTGCCGTTGTTGTTGTTGCTGTTGTCGTCGTTGTTGCTGCTGCAACTTCCATTCAAATGGGATGTTTAAGATTTCATTTAGATGCCGTTTATGATCGTGGGCTGAATGCGACAACAACAACTACAACAACAGTAATAGCAACAATATCAACCGGTAGAACTGTTAAATAAAAGTCAAATCTATGTAATTTAAATTAATTTATTTATTTGCGTTGGCACCGTGGCGTATGATTAACACCTATTTCTACTACTTTCAACGCTTAACACTTGCAAATGATACCACAGGAGATCGACCACCGATATATGGCATAGATTTTATGGCCGCCTGTCTGTCCCTGTTTCGCTGTTTCACAGTCAATGAGTATTTGATGGAATGGCTAAAATTCTGGTTAGCTTGTCGGCCCCGACTGATTAGCTTGGGGAATCGACACCTGGTGGTGGATATAACTAGCGGTCTCGGGGAGGAGGAGAGTAGACGGACCCACTGCACTGGTATTTGTTTGTAAACAGTTTTAATTGAATTATAAACTGTCTTAAGTGCTGCTAATAAAATCGATGATGTAAATTTATTAACACCTTTTTTTAAATGGCAATTTTAAATTAGAATGAAATTACCCAACCATGTGCAATTAAGGTGACCAGGTGGGTTAGTAGAGTGTAAATAGTTAAGGTATTTATACATTTATTAAACTTATAGCAAATATACGATTACTCTACTTTAAAAATTTGCTCTGATGTAGTTACAATCCGATGGCTTGTATGATTTAGCGATCTTACAGTGCATTTTTTTAGAGGTAATTTATGGCGTAACAGAGCGTGCTCCTTCTAGAGAAGAGTCCTTAAGAGATGAATAGGGGAAGAAGGTTTAGTATTGTAGTTATTTTCAAGTGGCGTTCGATGATAAGGATGATCGGGATGGTAGGATCATACTTGATCATTAGATGAAAATTGAGGATTGACTAAATAAGTTTGTACTCAGCAGAGCCAAGTGTTCTAAGGTATACAAATTGTTGTAAACCTTGTCAGATCTGGAATCCCCCTTCCTACGCGAGGTTTAAAACGAGAACTGCAATTACTTGATTCTCTACATGGCAATATTTACACCGAGTTTAGCGAGGGGAAAAAAGGATACGACATGAAAGTCACAATAGATAGCGAGTAACATATACGCATAATATAATAGTTATATATGTAGCGTGAGGTTTTCCATTGTGAATATATATTTTCAAGATCGAGGCAATAATTCGTACGTATGCTATTTGTATAAAAAGTAAACACTCCAAGAAAGAAGAATTTAAAGTTTACTTATGCTTTGGGTATTCGCCATATAAAATATTAAGCTGATTTATAATTAACGGTAGATTTCAGTTTAAACCATAAAAATATAATTTTACTTTAATTGTGTATAGTTCAATAGAAAGTTTCTTATTTTTGTTTCAATAAAATAGGAGGTTTTTTAAGATGCTCAAAAATTCACATTCACGCCGTCCTGCAGGTTCGCCTACAAACACCTATCTGGCTGCAGCATTCACATCCATCCTAGCAACATGTCCAAGCCATCGTAGTCGTTGGATTCTGACTCATTTAGCTACGTCGATGTAGCTGTTTCTTAGTATCCCGAGATAAGGTGGTGTTACTAAATTGCTATCGAAGTCCGTAAAATCATCTATTGGCGAGCACTATTATTATTGTTGACGGAAGATCCGAGGTAGGTAAATTCATCTACAACCTGAAAAAAAAAATCATTATTTTAGCTTTGTCTTCGTTGACCGCTAAACCCATTTTTGCTGACTCCTTTTCTAGTGATGAGAAAACTGCAGTAACATTCCGCAGATTTCGGCTAACGATTTATATATTAACGGCATAGGCTAGTGGCATGTGGCTCTTGTGGAATATGTTGCCAGACATGTTGACATCATCACCTTCTCAATAACTATGTATGTATATTAAATAGTGTACAAGACAAGCTATCTGCCTGAGGCCTCTTTCCGTGTTGAATGGTTCAGACTGATCTTTACCAATCTTAACCGAGGATTTGGTGTTTTTCATGGTACATCTTCAAAGACGAATCAGCTTTGCAGGAATCTCAAACTCAGACATGGCCTCATATAGCCTATTCCTTAGCGGAGAGTCGAAGGCAGCTTTGTATTCGACAAAGAGGTTGCAGGTGTCAATCAGCTTTTCATGAGTTTTTTTCCACGATTTGTCGTAAGGTGAATATTTGATCCGTCTTAAGGTGAAATTATTTTTTTTACAATTCACACAATATGCTCAAAAGGACATTGTACGCAAATAGTAATAGGCTTATTCCACGGTAGTTATTACTTTCACTATGTACTCCTTTCTTGCATATGGGGCATAACAGACTGAGACTCCAATCCCCGGTCATGCTCTCCTCTAGCCAGATGTTCTCCATGAGCTGATGCATGCTCCTAATCAGCTGCTCCTCGTTTTCCTTAAACAATTCAGCCGGGAGACCATCGGCTATAGCCGCATTGTTATTTTTAAGGCGAGATATTGCCACACGTATCCCGTTTATATCCAGTTTATCCGTATCCAGTTTATACCATCGTCATGGATTGAAGCGGGGTCTTCTGAAGTGGTGTCCGTATCCAGTAGATTGCTGAAATGTTCTTTCCAAAACGTTCAAGACGTTATCCGGGTCCTTCATTAGCTAGCCGTTGCTGTCCTTACAGTAGGGCAACCCTGTTCCACGCATACTGGCCTTAACTCTCTGGTAGAATATTCGGGCTTCCTCTCAACTTCGGAGCAACTCTGTGCACTCATCCTGTCTCTTCTTTAGTCCTTTCTTTTTCCGTCTAAAGAGACGAGTTGTTTCTCCTCTCTTCTCCCTGTGCCGTTCACGTATAGCTCTCGTTACCATTGCGACATTCATTATCGTACCAGACATCTCCCTGAGACGGTTTTGAGTACCCAAGTAACCTTCTCGCAGTCCGTTCTATGGAGTCGTCTATATATTTCTACTGCGAGGTAATATTATCAGGGATTGGAGCATTCCGCAGCAGTTGAGTTACGTGGTTGGAGTAGGCGTCCGCTAGGAAAGGTACCATCTTTAACAAAAGTCACATGCTACTGGCGTATGCCGATGATATAGATCATTGACCGTGGATTGCGGAATGTTACTGCGGCCTTTTCGAGCATTGAAAAGCAGTCGGCGGAAGTGGGTCTGGTGATAAATGAGGACAAAATCAAGTTATTTGCTTCAACGAACAAAGAGTCCACTAGTTTGGACAACTGTAACTTCTTTGACAACTATAACTATGAAGTGATTGTGTCTACCATGGCTCCGCCGCAAAGGGTCAGTCTGGAAATCAAGAGAGAAAGCGTAATGTAAATTTGAGCAAAGGAAATAGTAGGAAAATACTTGAAATATTGGAAAAAAAAATTGAAAATATTTTGACACATTATTCGGGTGAACGAAATTAATACTAGCCTTATGAAAAAAAAAAATAAATTGTTCATAAGATTGGCGGATTATATATTGTAGTCGTTTTAATGACCTTGGATCCATTTTTGTTTTTATAATTTTAGATTATCATTGCCTGTCATATGCTTGATTTGAAAATTATAAAGTTTGTTTCTAATATCTTTGTCCATGTAATCTCCTTTTTTACATAACTTTCGATTATTTCTTCTGGTAACATATTGCACTTTGTGCACATTTGGATACATTTTCCAATTTGTTGTTCACATCGTTAAGTGGACTTTTTATGCAGACTTTGGGGCTATTCAATTTCCTTGAAGAGTGCTTTAAACCTGACTATGATTTCGCCATGCAGACAAAATAATTTGAAGTCGTGCCTTAGATTGATATATTAGGCGCTAGTTCCACCTGCCTTATTATATGGCGTTGAATTTTGTGCCAACAACACAAGTGATTGAAACTCTAAGGACTTTGGTTTCTTGCAATTTCCTCCTTGTCCTCCTTCACTCTCTGGTCACCTTTCTTAATATACATATGTACAATTTCATTAATCATTTATTTTTATCTGATTTTAATACGTTTCATAGAATGGAAATCAAGACTCGGTTAAAATGCCAAAGTTATTCAAACTATTCGCAGTTTGAGTGAAATGTGAATTATTGCTAAATCTAATTAAAATTGAAAGATTTCAAACTGCAGCAAAAAACGAAAAACGCAGCAGGCACCAGTAACAAACAGCAACAACAACAACAACAGCAACAAGGAAACCTCAAGTCGTTCCTATGCAAATCAAATACAATTAAATTACAAATTGATTACCACATTTAAGACATTAATTACAATGCGATAATAACAACAACAACACCATCAACGTCACAAAATGGGGGAGAAATCCCAAGCTCATGAAATTAAAAGCGAAATCACGAATGCAAAATTGTGCTAAAATTGGAATTGGCCAAAAGATACAAAAAAAAATCTGTGCACTGTGGTAAACTACTGCATCTCTGAAGGCAACAAAAGTTGAAGAGAGGTGACGGTAACATTTGTAAAGAAACAATTTAAATAAACGCAGAGCAGAGCACAAAATAGGATAGTTCTCTATGGGACATCAGTTGATTTCAGTTTCTTCTGGTCAAAAAGGAGTAAATAATATAAAGTATGTGTCGTCTACTATGTGGCACTTCGCACCTCAGGGAAAACTTCTCCCATGTCTATATCGTTCACTTTTGACCAAAAGCTATTTGTTATCATCTGGTTCTCTTGCCGACTTTCGATCTAGAGCTGACATTAATACAATGTGAGCTTCTCTATTCCCTTTCTAACTGTAGTAAACATAATTAGAATGAACATATTTATAATATAAAAATTCATAAAATAATTGACAAAACCAGTACAGAAATTTCAGTCAGTTAAACTGACTGATAAATACCATCACCCAATATAAGATATTGTTTAAGCCTTGTGTTATTGAAATTAACCGATTTGTAATTAAAACCAGTTAGAAAGTTTCAGTCGGGCAACCCGACTTACATTTACCCTTACCCTCAGTAAAATAAACCAGTACAGAAATTTCAGTCAGTTAAACTGACTGATAAATACCATCACCCAATATAATATATTATTTAAGTCTTGAGTTATTGAAAATAATCGATTTGTAATTAAAACCAGTTAGAAAGTTTCAGTCGGGCAACCCGACTTACATTTACCCTTACCCTCAGTAAAACAAATAATAATTTTCTATTTTATTCATATTATTACTCGATTTCGAAATTGGGCGGAGTGGTACATTTATATGGGAGGTACGTGAAGGGGTGTGTTTAGGCTCCAGATTTATTCTCCATAACTTTATCCTGTTATAGCTTTACTAAATACAGAATTTGCGCACGATTGCGTTGGGTGTACTGATATTATTACTACATCCCAAAAGGGGGCGGAAAGGTACATTTGTATGGGAGGTACCATAAGGGGCGTGTCTAGACTTCCAATTTTTTCTCCAAAACTTTGTCCTGTTATAATATAACAAAATACAGAATTTGGGCACGATCGTGTCGAGTGTATTGATATTATTACCCTATTTCTAAAGTGGGCGGAGTGGTACATTTGTATGGGAGGTACCAGAAGGGGCGTGTCTAGACTTCCAGATTTTTTCTCCAAAACTTTATCCTGCTTAAACTTTACAAAATACAGAATTTGGGCACGATCGCGTTAGGTCTTTTAATAATATTAATCGATTTCTAAAGTGGGCGGTAACAGATGTGTATGGGAGGTACCAGATGGGGCGTGAATAGACTTCCAATTTTTTTCTCTAAAACTTTATCTTGTTATAGCTTTACTCAAAATAGAATTTGGGTACGATCACGTTTAATTTACTGATATTATTTCTCCATCTCTATAGTGGGCGGAAAGGTAGATTTGTATGGGAGGTACCAGAAGGGGCGTGGCTAGGCTTTCAAAATTTTTTCCAAAACTTTATCCTGTTATAGCTTTACTAAATACAGAATTTGGGGACGATCCCCTAGGGTGTATTGATATTATTACTCGATTTCTAAAGTGGGCGGAATGATGTATTTGTATGGGAGGTACCAGAAGGGGCGGGCAATGTAGCCCATTTGCAATACCGTAAGTAGTTTTGAGAAAATAATAACTCGTGCAAAATTTCAAAACATTTGGTTGCGTCTTTCGAAAGTTATCGTGCGAACCAGCCGGACAGCCACCCGACAGACAGACAGACAGACAGACAGACAGACAGACAGACAGACAGACAGACAGACAGACAGACAGACAGACAGACAGACAGACAGACAGACAGACAGACAGACAGACAGACAGACAGACAGACAGACAGACAGACAGACAGACAGACAGACAGACAGACAGACAGACAGACAGACAGACAGACAGACAGACAGACAGACAGACAGACAGACAGACAGACAGACAGACAGACAGACAGACAGACAGACAGACAGACAGACAGACAGACAGACAGACAGACAGACAGACAGACAGACAGACAAACAGACAGACAGACAGACAGACAGACAGACAGACAGACAGACAGACAGACAGACAGACAGACGGACATGGCTCAAACGACTTAAAAAGTCATGAATCGAATTTGGTTCAAAGAAACCTAGGGTCTAAAGTGACTCCTTCTATGTGTTACACTTTTGACTCGTATCAAATGATATATACCTTCATCCCTAAGGGTGATGGTATAATAATTTTCTATTATATTGATATTATTACTCGATTTCGAAAGTGGGCGGAGTGGTACATTTGTATGGGAGGTACGAGAAGGGGTGTGGTTAGGCTTCCACATTTATTCTCCATAACTTTATCCTGTTATAGCTTTACAAATTACAGAATTTAAGCACGATTGCGTTGGGTGAACTGATATTATTACTACATCCCTATAGTGGGCGGAAAGGTACATTTGTATGGGAGGTACCATAAGGGGCGTGTCTAGACTTCCAATTTTTTCTCCAAAACTTTGTCCTGTTATAATATAACAAAATACAGAATTTGGGCACGATCGTGTCGAGTGTATTGATATTATTACCTTATTTCTAAAGTGGGCGGAGTGGTACATTTGTATGGAAGGTACCAGAAGGGGCGTGTCTAGACTTCCAGATTTTTTCTCCAAAACTTTATCCTGCTTGAACTTTACCAAGTACAGAATTTAGGCACGATCGCGTTAGGTCTCTTAATAATATTAATCGATTTCTAAAGTGGGCGGTACCAGATGTGTATGGGTGGTACCAGATGGGGCGTGGATAGACTTCCAATTTTTTCTCAAAAACTTTATCCTATTATAGCTTTACTAAAAAGAGAATTTGGTTCCGATCACGTTTAATTTATTGATATTATTTCACCATTTCTATAGTGGGCGGAAAGGTAGATTTGTATGGGAGGTACCAGAAGGGGCGTGGCTAGGCTTTCAAATTTTTTCCAAAACTTTATCCTGTTATAGCTTTACTAAATACAGAATTTGGGGACGATCCCGTAGGGTGTATTGATATTATTACTCGATTTCTAAAGTGGGCGGAATGATGTATTTGTATGGGAGGTACCAGAAGGGGCGGGGCCATGTAGCCCATTTGCAATACCGTAAGTAGTTTTGGGGAAATATTAACTCGTGCAGATTTTCAAAACATTTGGTTGCGTCTTTCGAAAGTTATCGTGCGAACCAACCGGACAGCCACCAGACAGACAGACAGACAGACAGACGGACATGGCTCAAACGACTTAAAAAGTCATGAATCGAATTTGGTTCAAAGAAACCTAGGGTCTAAAGTAACTCCTTCTATGTGTTACACTTTTGGGTCGTATCAAATGATATATACCCTCATCCCTAAGGGTGATGGTATAATAATACTGTCGGGCACGTACATTAACATATCAGGATTTATTATACCATCACCCTTAGGGATGAGGGTATATATCATTTGATACGACCCAAAAGTGTAACACATAGAAGGAGTTACTTTAGACCCTAGGTTTCTTTGAACCAAATTCGATTCATGACTTTTTAAGTCGTTTGAGCCATGTCCGTCTGTCTGTCTGTCTGCTGTCCGGCTGGTTCGCACGATAACTTTCGAAAGACGCAACCAAATGTTTTGAAAATCTGCACGAGTTAATATTTCCCCAAAACTACTAACGGTATTGAAAATGGGCTACATGGCCCCGCCCCTTCTGGTACCTCCCATACAAATACATCATTCCGCCCACTTTAGAAATCGAGTAATAATATCAATACACCCTACGGGATCGTCCCCAAATTCTGTATTTAGTAAAGCTATAACAGGATAAAGTTTTGGAAAAATTTTTGAAAGCCTAGCCACGCCCCTTCTGGTACCTCCCATACAAATCTACCTTTCCGCCCACTATAGAGATGGAGAAATAATATCAATAAATCAAACGTGATCGTACCCAAATTCTATTTTTTGTAAAGCTATAACAGGACCAAAATTGGAAGTCTATCCACGACCCATCTGGTACCTCCCATACCCATCTGGTACCGCCCACTTTAGAAATCGATTAATATTATTAAAAGACCTAACGCGATCGTGCCCAAATTATGTATTTGCTAAAGCTCAAGAAGGATAAAGTTTTGGAGAAAAAATCTGGAAGCCTAAACACACCCCTTCTCGTACCTCCCATACAAATGTACCACTCCGCCCACTTTCGAAATCGATTAATAATATCAATATAATAGAAAATTATTTGTTTTACTAGGGTAAGGGTAAATGTAAGTTGGGTTGCCCGACTGAAACTTTCTAACTGGTTTTAAATACAAATCGGTTAATTTCAATAACTCAAGACTTAAACAATATCTTATATTGGGTGATGGTATTTATTTATTTCTGTACTGGTTTTTACATGCGTCGATACAACCTCATCGGACGAATACTTAAGCGAAACTGATTGAGTTTGTTTGTTTTCATTCAATGTGTGTGCGAATTGGTGCGAATGCATGTGTAGCTCTCTCGCTCATGGACTACGTTAAGCCGATGACTGACCTAGAGTTTTTTTGACCTATGGGTGTTGGATGATCGTTTACCAAAACGGACTTCTTAAATTTAGCTACTAAACGTCAAAGAATCGACTTTGAAGGACTCACATCGTTTCCATCAAAGATTTTTTTTTTAAATTTCCACCACTTTTGCGACAGCTCAACCACTGTACGCTTACCAATAACTTCTTTGGGGACACCAAATTGATTTGGAAATGTTTATGATCCCACTGAGCGTCATTAGCACAACACCATGGCTCCGACGTCTACCCCCAACATAAAGTCCAACGATGGCAATTGCCATCGTTTCTCTTCGAACTTCGAATGATACCACCAACAATCCTGCCCCCCTGTCGACTCTGTCATCTGTTCACAGTGTGCTCCGTTGCATTCAGAATCGGGCAGAGGCTGTAGAGGCGTTGCTCCAAATCGTGGCTTAAACAAATGCGGCATTTAACAAATGTTCCAATTAGTGTTAATAAAAATAAATAAAATACTTGACAATCCTCGTACTTTGGCGCTTAAATCAGCGTTAAGTTTAGTTTTGTAGTTCTAAGTATTCGTTTGGAAGTCATTGCAGTTGTTAGTGCTATACTTGTTGTTGCAACAGTTATAGGAACACGATTTGTTTCGCCGCGGTATTGATCAGCAAGACAATTGTCTAAATTATGACTACATGATCCTCATGTCGTAAAATCTCATACAAAGTAAACGAGCTTGGGTGCCTGGGCATGAGTCTAAGTCTGAGCATGCGGCATGTGGCCTGGCATGGCTCGGCCCGGCCCGGTCCCCATAGACAGTCATGAAGTATCGCCGTCGTTGACGCCACATGACGGGCACACACAGGTACCAAGCCCAAATTGTGATTGATATTTGATTAAACCATTGATCATGACTGTTATTATTCATATTATTTCATTTGAAATGAAAAATATGGTTGAAATAAGTTATTATTTTTAGAATTACAAATATGTAACACATTTCCTCGTGTCGAAAAAAAAATAAACATTACGATTTTGCAATTACACAAATCGTTAGCAATAAACGGCGTACCACATAAAAGTCATGTTCTATAAAAGTTGTAGAGGTTATGATTAGATTTTGCCCTGAATGGGTGATAGGTGGCGCAGGTTCATGATAATGGGTTTCATAAGGCCGAAAAGCTACTTGAAATGTAAAACGTAGACATTCGATAATAGAAGTTACTGAATCTCAAACCAATGGCACCCTTAGTGGGTTTTGCAGCCCCGAGAAACAAGGGTCGGGGCTCTCCTTTATTAAGACAATTATGAACACAAAAGAAGAACAGATAAAACAAGAACTCCTTTAATGTTGACGAACCCGCAAACCTTATAAGGACCATGATCACCGCCATACAGGTTGACATCACCGCCATACAGGAAGTGCGATGGTCGGGACAGGGATGCACACGACGAAACAACTTATAGCTGCCATGCACAAATAGACGAAAGTGAATGTGGATTTATAGTTGGCAAGAGACTTCGATATCTGGTCTCGCGGTTTAACTCTGTAAGTGACAGGATAGCCACTATCCGCATCAAGGCGAAAAAATTTTTACAATAAGCTGATTTGTGTTCACTCCCCGACGGAAGAAAAAGATGAGGACATTAAGGAGGCATTCTATGAGCGCCTGGAGGAAATATATGGCCGCTGCCCTGCACATGACATTAAAATTGTTCTGGGAGATCTTAATGCTAAAATATGAAGGGAAGCATCTTCCCTTGGTTTAGCAATCGGAATATTCAGCCTAGACAACATCACATTCGATAACGGACTTAGACTGGTTAGCTTCGCGGCGTCAAATAACATGGAAGTGGGTAGAGCCAGATTACCGCTAAGAGATATATAAGGCATTGGGAATATGTACCTGATCAAATAACAAGAAACCAGATTGATCATGTGGTAATTGATGAAAGGCATGTCTTAAGCTTGCAAATATTGATTTGGATCGCCACCTTGCCGCAGCCAATATATGCACGCGATGAAGTAGTGCTAAAAAACGCTCGTAACCAATAGAACAGTAAGCTAGACAGCGCGTACCACCAAGATAGCCAATGCCTTATCCAACCAACTCTCTCATATTTCTAACAAACCTTCCTAATTCTGTTGTTCACGACACACAGTGGCAACATATTGCGAATTCTATGACCGTACTTGGCTATGAAAATCCACTCTCAGACAATGCCTTGGTACAATAAGCAATGTCGCATAATGTCTGAGTAACGGTTCCTGCTCACAAGGCAAAACTGCAGCCAATGATGAAGCGTGCGGTGGCGGAACAATATAGTGAGAAGAGTAGTGAAATAAAACGCCTCTTTGGCGGAAAAAACGTCTATGGAAAAAGAGAGTGAGTGTCACGATGTCGAAAATTATAGAGATTGAAGTGAAGCCCAAAAGTTCTACCAAAAGGTAAAAAGCTAAGGTTTTGGATCAGGGATCCCCATCTGTAAGAACGGAGACGGAAATCTGGTTCTTGACATTCACAATGTGCTGCAAATACGGAGGGAACACTTTCGATCTCTACTTGTTCTCGAAGGCAGCATAAGGTACGAAATCACACCAATCATCGACGATGAAGTAGCCTGCAAACTCATGAAAAAAGAAGGACTTGAAAAAAAAAATTGTTTAGTTTATTTCTCACCTCTATATTTCTCTTTATACTTACACTTTCTTTCAAACGACAGTAAACCTTCCTGGAGTTTGAACTCACTACATCGCAATTGTTAGTCAGCCATGCTACAATCTAGCCCATGAAGATGCATCCGAATTGTTTGACTGAAACTAATCATAAACTGTTTTAAGAAAAACACACAAACACCTTCTTCGTTGCCTTATCTTTCCATGCCTTCTATAAAAAGGAAGACGGAATATGTATACACACGAAATGTGAATACACACAAATCATCGAGAACGTTGACGTTGAGGAAACTTGAAGTCACGACGATTTCATGTCTCAGAAGGCCTTGTTGCATGCCTGCTTGAAGAGCCCTTGCTAATTTAGACCAGTAGCGTTAGACCAGGGACCCGCAAACAAATACCACTAAATTTTGTCATTGTATGTGTGAGATGCTAACTAAAAGCTCCGACATTGGCTGCTATGCGACACGTCTGCACATTGCCTGAACTCTTCTTACCGATATCGTACAGAATTCTGTACGATTCGTTGAAGGGAAATTTTATTTATTTTGCTTCGACATATCTGATCGAGTACAGAGTACTCTGTGTCAGAGGAAACAACAAAGAAACAACGAAGATCCCTTTGGATTTTCCCATTTACATTCAGAAATCTTTCAGACATCGGTACGACATGTCGTACATCAGATTTCACTCAGTTGCGTCGGTCAGAATTCGTGTCAACCACCCTATACGTTTTAGTAACGACTTCGGCCCGATTTCGGATCTGATATCGGAAGATATTTTCCTAAAGTCCAAGAACATTCGAAATACTTCGGATATTTGGTAAGATATAGGTCCGAATTCGTAACTACGCGTCGAATTTCCCTTTAGAATTTTCCTCGATTTACAATCAAAGTTCGGTACGACATGTCGTACTTACATCAGATTTCGTGTCAACCACTCTATACGTTTTTAGTAAAGACTTCGGCCGGATTTCGTATCCGATATCAGAAGATTTTGCGACTGTCGGACCGATTTCTGAGCATTTAGTCTCTCTATGCACTGCAAAAAATTTGGTGTTCGTTTAAGAAATCCATTGCGCGGCGTTTTTTCTTTCACACATTGAAAAATATAATCTATTTTGGACTGATTAAAAATTGTACATCCACCAGATGATGTGTATAACAAAAAGTCATTTGTTATTATTTTATTATTTAAGTGTAAAACAACCACCACGATCAACTGTTAGAGCGAGTTTACAGGTTTTTGTTTGCTCTTCTTTAATATGTGTGTGCAATATGTGTGACCAATAGGAGATAGCAAAAACGCTGTGTAGTGTATTTTCGGGTCCCTGTAGTGCATTTGCGGGTCCACGACCAACCAGATATAAACAAAACGAAAGAAGTGCCAAAAAATGCAGATCGACACCTACCATATCTTTGTCGATAAGAAAGCTGCATACGAGAGAAACTATTACATGTTATGGCTAAGTTTGGTATCCCCGCGAAGCTGATACAACTTTGTAAGATGACACTGACTGACACGAAGTCTTCTGTGAAAATTGGCAAAAATCTGACAGAGCCAATTTCTACCAAGCGAGGCTTAAGGCAAGGCAATAGTAGTATCATGCGATCATTGAGTTGGAATTTATTTTAAGCTTAAGACCAGTGTTTTTGAAAAAAATTTATAGCAGAATGATATTCTCATAACGCCAAGCAGTCTGTACAGTTGTTTCGGATTCAGACAGTAATCCTCATCAGCCGACTTTGGTATAATGACTGCAAATTGTTTATCAAGCCTTATGAATCTCACAAACAAAATGAGAATTCTTTCTTGAGTGCATAGACTCGAAAAACTTCACAATCTTTACACTATGAGTAACCATTTGCTAAACTTCTTTCTTGTTTGTTTGTTTATGTTGAGAAAGCCATCGGCTTTCCAAAAAACAGATGTTTGTTGTTGGTTTCGCAACCAACAGATTTGCCATAAACTGTATTTCAGTTTTGCGGTCCGTTGCACAGTGGTCGATATACCGAATCTGGCGGCATTTAATTCGCAAATGAATAAAAACAAAGCCTGATGCTTAATTTCTACTATAAAATGCGTAATAAATTAAACTGTAAAGAATTTTCATTTATTTCCGAGCTTTAAATACAAATATACTGAAAATAGTACGTCTATAATTTAACACAAATATTTGTAATTTCCAGCCAATAACAAAATTTGTTAAATTCCACCACTTTTTTGTTAAAGTTGCTGATACCTAGCCAAAAAATTAGAAATATTTCTGTTAAATTACAGACATATTATTTTGAGTGCAGTTAATATAATTAATACAAATTTCTTAAAGATAATATATTTGTTTTCAATCTGAATCAGAAGTATCAGAAACAACAGTGTCTTCATGTACAATTGGCTCTGAAAGCAAATTATGTATATCTCTTCCAATTTCGATGTTGGTCCGGGAGTAGCTAGAAGGTCGTTTGGAGAGCGTGGATAGGAGAGGATCAGATGAGAAAAGAAGTGAGTGCATTAAATCCTCCATTGTGTTTTTCTTGAATTTTTCCGTGTATGATGCTCAATCCTTATTTCGCGATTCCTGTGCTTCTTCTGAAATCATGCCAATTGGAAGAGATGCATTATTTATGATTCCAGCACCATGAATTAATATTTTGTGTACAGAAGATGGCACATAGAACCATGGTTGGTTTACAAATATTTCCGCTGTTTGCCAGCAAAATGTTTTGAACGCATGTTCAAATCTACTGATTAAGTCCTCACTGACTCCAGTTAAAAGTGCAGCCAATTATGGTTGTTGAAAAAATCTTCTAGCCGTATTTCCGTTATTAGTATTTCCCGATCCGGGCTTAGGAATACCAACTAATAAAGACATTTCATTTCTTAAATTTTCTTGTATATCTAATTTAGTTTGCTGTACAACAGATTTGTCAGTGCTATGAATTTGTCACCTTTTTTTTGAGATTCTGTATGTAAAATTCACTCAAAACACCTTATCCAAGCGTGTAGTGTTGACAAGCCATACTCATACATATTTCTATTTACCGGCAGATTATTAATGGCAAGCAAGTCATTCATAACTTTTGGTGTGGCTCCGCAAATTCCACATGTTTGTGACGAGTATTCTGAAATTACACTAAAAACTTTGCTATCGATCATTATCATGTAAAATTGGTGATTAATAGTGTTGGAATAGTTTCAGTTATTTGCTGTTTCACTTTATCAACTTCAGCACTAACCAACTGAGAATTTTCTTTTGCGTAAATCAATTTTGTAGACCGCGTTGAAGAAGCCCGAGAATTCTCCCACAGAATGACACTTCCCATTATCACTTGCAGTGGTACAATGCATATGGCAAATAAGTTTTCATCGATCCTGTTCGGTTCAGGGTCAGAAAAGCTTTGGCGGTAAGTTGAATGTCAGCTACTACCATCACATCCCCATTTGTATATCGCTGTAATAGCATCTTCATTGAGTCTGACGAAAACTTCCTTCTGTGATTCGACGCTTCCTGTTGCTGTATGATCAACCAAGCTCTGTAGAGACAGTTCAGCAGACTTATCTGTAATTTGGACTCCAATAGGGTAGCATTTCTTTTTTGCTAATAGCAATGCATCATATGCTGGATATAGTTTGCATTTCTTATTTTTGTACCAGCTTGGATCAATTTGTACGAGTGCTTTGTAAAATCCCAATCCACGTAAAGAGGCAAAGCTTCATCAGGACTATATGCAATACCATTTTTGGCTACTGAAGCAATAGTTTTTTTAATTTTTGCTGCAACCTCGGAATCTGAATGTAGCATGGATACAACTTCTGATGCGTTTCTTTTTCCTGCTTTGTGTAAACTTTCACGCGTCGCTACAACAAGTTCATCGCATATAGCTTTTTCTACTAGCTGTGAAACTTTGTTGACTTGTGTTTTAGATGAACAAGCTGTGAACTCTTTTACAGGCCTTCCAAAATTGATACTTGTTGTCGGCCATACTAATAAAATTTCACTGTCCAACCAATCTTTATTACATTTTTCAAAATTCGATAACGTGCTGTTGCAGTTCTTCCACTTTTCCACTACTTTGCTTATGAAGCTCCTCAAATTTTTTTGTTCTCGGCACTGCTCCTCATAAAATTTATTATTAGGGACGTTTTCATTGTGCCAAATCAAAAAAAAAGTGTGCGTTTGGAAACATTCATTATGCCTAAAAAATTAATTAACCAATAAACGGGCAAGAACGGGCAGATCATTTTGGACGTTTCACAACAACAAATAACCAAATTAATAAATAAAACCATATTTGGACCGAATCCGATCGAATCCCAAAAGATGCACTCCACCAAACTATAGTATTTAACACTTCAAATCTGCTATCACCAATGTTAACTTCTACAATGTATTTCTATTAAACTGGATAATCACAGATCACAAACATATTATTTTTTAGTTAATACATACTTCTACTTTAAATAAATACCTTAGTTTATAAAATTATTAATTAAATGATTTAATATTGCAAAAACCACGCACTGAGTATATAAAAACGTAAATTTGCTCAGTGGAGTATCGGTTATCGATACAATGTAGAACATTTATCGATTTTAAAGTTTTAAAATTTGACTTAAATGCCGTCAGATCAATGATTTCGACCACTGTGCGTTGTGCTCTACGTCAGCATCGTCGTTGTTTTTGTTTTTATTCGGTCTGTTTATAAGAACATTAGTTTTGAATTTATTTCAAGCTCTAGACTAGTGTTTTTGAAAGAAGTTTTTAGCAGAATGATATTTTCATAGTGCGATTTCTTTAACATCCTAATGAAGATAATATCATTGGCCGTGGACTACAGGATGTTACTGCAGCCTTTTCGAACATTGAGAAGCAATTGGCAGAAGTGTGTCTGAGAACAAAACGAAGTTATTTGTTTTAACGAACAAAGAGTCTACTTGTTCGGGACGCTGTGTAAACTTTGACAACTATAACTCTGAAGTCTTTGATGATTTGGCTCTGCCGTAAACAAAAATAATGTCAGCCTGAAAATCAATATACGAGTATTGATCTTAAACCGTTAATATGCTCTAAGCAAGCGTTTTATTGACAAAGCCCTTTCTCAACGAACAAAGATCCAACTCCACCAGACATTTATCCTACCTATCTTGCTATACAGCGCAGAATCCTGGGTAATAGTATAGTACAATAAGAAATATTAAGATTTTGCAGCATTGAAACATATAATGATAATAAACTGAAATGGGTTATGTTACAACAACTGTCTGACTTTTAAATATTGCAGTTTTGTACATTCGACCATGCGCTTTAGTAAACATTGATACAGCTTGCTAACTGCTCCCCACCAACTTTGTATTATATCCCATTGCACAGGGTGTAACCTTAAATATGATACCAATGTCATGATTATAGGATTAAAGTGTGTTAATAAATTTGAACTTGTCATAGCTCACAAACAATAAATTAATTTCTACCTAAACGACAATAAATATCTTTGTATGAAAACGCCTTCTTTTTTTTCCTCGCACAACTACACAGACAACATTGCGAGAGCATTTGTGCTACATATGAAGAAATTCTGAACTAGTTCATTAAGTAATTCTGAAATTTATGTATGTATGCGCATGTAGACACCCATGTCCGTCTTATCGAAACACATGCACTCATAAGATCAAAAGGCAGCCGTCATTAAATATTCACTATTCACTTTAAATCACCTGATAAATGGTTTACAATTTATATTAAAGTTCATGATCATTAATAACATATTAACAACATTGTTTGCGAGCGTATAATAATAAATTGTTTTTTTCTTGTTCGTTGTGTTTGTTCAGCTTTCGATCTGCGCAAAGCCAATTGAAATTGGATAAACATTGATGGGTAGAGTACGCTATAAAGAAATTGAGAAGGATTTTTATTTAAATAAAATGTAAACGATTTGTTGGAATATCAATATGAAGGAAGTGTCGTGTTATATAAAACTTATCATCATAGCAATTGAACACAGACAATGATTGCAGGTGTTTTACCTCTCTGAACTCTCTTCTCTGAAGACAATATCATATGCCGACGACTGTACGAGTATGGCGAAGGGCCACTAAATTGACATGCTGTGCGGTAGGTTGAACGCACACATCTATGATTTAAACAATGTTTTCACTCCAAAGAACTTGCAGCTATCACCATGTCATGTAAACCATCACAATATCCTGGAAGTAACATTTGACAGAAAGTTCTCGTCCTCGGCGCACGACATTACAACATGCAACAAGCTGAGCAGTAGAAGCAAGGTCCTCAATTCGTTAGCCTATAACACTTGGGGCAAGGGCAGGTCAATGTTAAATTACGCTGCGTTTGTGTGAAGCTTCTAAAATGTAGCCCTAAGGACTGTAATGGGCTGCCTGCAAATGTTATCAGAACAACATCATCATGTAGAGACGAAGATCCTAACAGTCAAGAATGACAGTCACATGTTGGCTCACTAAGGTAGACATGTCAGGAAAGATCTTCATTGTTATGGGAGCTACTAGGGACATTCATAAACACAGAAATCGGTACGAAAGTCGGCAAAATCTTCCGATATCGGATCCGAAATCGTGCCGATTTCGTTACTTTAAAACGTAATGAGTGGTTAGCACGAAATCCGACCGATGCAGCTGAGGGAATTCTGAAGTGTGTACGACATGTCGTACCGACGTCTCAATGATTTCTGAATGCTAATCGAGGGGAATTCTGAAGAGAAATTCGAAACGTCGTTACAAATCGGGACCGGCCGTGGCATAGTGGTTAGAACACGCGACTACCATGCGGGACATCGCAGGTTCAAACCTGGCTCCAGTCATCTTAAAAAGAAAAAAAAAAAAATAAATTTTTCTTTCATTGTCGGCTCCCCTCGAATGTTGTTGACAGCAACTTCGCAGTATTAAGCGTCGATTCAATCGGCGTGTCTAGTAAGAGCTTCTCAAAACATTGACGTTCGCATTCGTCGATAAACAAATAGGTGCCGTTAGTTGTGAATCTAAAAATAGAAAGCGTGTTAATTCACAACAACGCGAGAAGCTATCCCATACATCATTCATGGGGTGCAAAGGGAAAAAATTAAGTTTTCGTTACAAATTCGAACCGATATCTTACCAAATACCTGAAGTAATTCGTATGGTATTGCCGACGTGTCGTATCGAAGTTTATAGCAAAATATCTTCGGAAATCGGGCCGAAGTCGTTACGACATGAAGTCTGACCGACGCAGCTGAGGGAAATGTTCGGCAAGTCGTGCCGATGTCTGAAAGATTTCTAAATGTAAATCGTAAGAAAATCTGAAGGGAAACTCGTTGTTTCTACAATAACATTTTGTTGTTTTCTCCGACACAGATTTTCAAAAACGCTGCAAATAAAAAAAATAAAATTTCCCGTCAACGAGTCGTAAAGAATTCTGCACGATATCGGTAAGAAGAGTTCAGACAATGTGCAGACGTGTCGGATATCAGCCATAGTCAGAGTTTTTGGTTTGCTGGGCGGTTAGCCTAACATCTTCAAGCTACCGTATGAATGTTCTGCTGGAATACTGTCCTCCAGCTGTAGCAGAAGAAAAGAGAAGCTGCCAAGAAGTACAAGAGTTGTAATGACCCTACTAATATCGGTGTGTTGTAGCCGGCTTAACTCGTATTGGTTAAGAATAACTCCGGCAATACAAAATCCATGCCCAGCAATTGGGGAATGCCTACATGATACACTCCACCTCTTAATCTGCACGGCAAAACCGACCCGACAAACCTCACTTTGGACACAACCCACAATAAATTTCTAGTATAAATGATATAAAATTTCGGTCGAGCTGCTACAACAACAAGAACAACTGACCACATAATTACACTAAGACATCTCCTGTGTAAGAATTGTGTAAAAAGAGAACTATAAAGCTGGCTTCGTCGGTATAAGTAAGATTGGTTAACACTGTGAAACTGAAAAGAGAAAAGATAAAAATACCTGTGAATGGGTAAATCAACAAATAAAGGATGATTCATTTATAAATTGGATTTTTAATTCTTAATACAACACTTAAAAAATAATTTTACGTAGGAATCTTTGCTATGTCTCAAAAGAACAATCTTAGACATTTATTTTTTTAAGATAATTTCTATTCAAAAGGTAAATTTCGTGCAATCTTTCCAGCATTGCTACCGGTATTTCATCAATTTATCAACGTATATTTTAACTTTATATAAACCAGAGAAGGTATATCCAACGATCTGGGTAGCTAGTTTTTGCTTTAGTGCACAAATATCAAAATCAAGTACTCTCGAAATTAAATGTCTTGCAATTTGCATCACCGGCCTAAGTGTAGGGTATTTATACATTAACGCCATCGCTGCTGCAAATTCACTTAGAATTACCCATAAACTACAGCAGTTGTCATTAATTATTATTACGTTTTTTTTTTTGCTGTTTACTAAATGTAAAATCAATTTTTTTTTCGTGATGAGCCATCGCAACTTTTTATGCGCCCAAGAAAAACGATCATCTGCACCATGAGCGAAAACACATCGATCGATACTCCCACATTCCAAAGTGATTATAATTTATTTAAATGAAATTTCCGAATGACACATTTATCGGAAAGTGTCATAAAAACACAAACACATCCACACACTCATTTAGTTGTTTCTCAGAGGACAGTGTTTTAAAATCAAACGTAGCATTTTCATTAGTATATACAGATCTAATATAGTCATGAGGGTGGCAAGTGATTGCGTTAGATAGAGATAAAGATTTCCAATCACTTACTCTTACTTTGGGCATATATTGCTTTCGCCCAAGATATATCTTTTAGAGGTACTTGAGATGTGGTATCCGATGCCCTTATCCACTTATCAGACTTAATCAGATTATCAACGAAGGGACACATTCATCCATATACGCAAAACGCTAATGTCCATGTGTACACTCATAACTCCAGAACTGATCGTGCGATTTTCGACTTTATGCATTTGTATAGGCGCAAGAAAGGACAATGTAAACAAAAATCCCTAAAAATTTATGTAAAATTCTTGTTTTGGTACAATTGTTCGAAAACAAATGGCGCTGGATATCTGATAATGGTTTTCCTGAATGTTCGTGGCCCTGGTTGCAGCCAAGATTGAGCAGAGCGAGAAACGCACGTAACCTAACACAAAGAAAGCTGGACATCGCGAAGCTGCAAGCCCCAGAGATAGCTACTGCCTACTCCAACCAGCTCTCCCAACTTTTACGACACAACGCCTCTACTTCTGACGTTCCCGATACACAGTGGCAGCATATTGCGCATTCCATGGCAACCGCCGCAACAACCGTGCTAGGATATGAAAAGCGGAGCTCAGACGAATCCTGGTACGATGAAGAATGTCGCATAGCGTCTAAGGAACAGGATCCTGCTTATAGGGCAACGCTACAGCCAATTGTAACCCCTGCTGTTAAGGAACGGCACAAGGAGAAATCAAAACAGGCGAAACAGCTATTTAGGCGAAAAAAACGTCAAATGAAGGAACGGGAGAACGAGGATATAGAGCGATACAGGGATAGAGGTAATGCCCGAACATTTTACCAGAAAGTAAGAGTAAATGGATACGGTAATGGCCTCCCCACCTGCAAGGACAAGGATGGAAATCAGGTCACGGATACGCAGAGTGTGCTGCACATATGGAGAGAACACTTCCAGCAACTGCTGGTTCCAGAAGGCAGTGCATGTGAAGTTATCACGCCAATTGTCGACGACGGCTTAGATTGCCCACCACCAAGTCAAGCCGAGGTAAGAAAAGCATTATCGCGGCTGAAAAACAACAAAACAGCCGGTGCCGACGGTCGGCTCTATGAAATAAGGCCCCAAAACGGTGTTGCGGTGTTATTTCATTTTTTCGGGACTTTATTTCATTTTTGTACCACTTCTACTACCCCTACCACACGTACCTAGCCTTTTTATTACTGGAAAGGCTTGCTCCAAAAATGGGGCATTATTTCATTTCTGAATTGGGGTGTTTTTGCATTCAGTTGGGGTCTTATTTCATTCTTGATATGGGGGCTTTGTTTCATAACGAAATAAAACCCCATTTTTGGGGCTTTATTCTTTTTTTGATTTGGGGCATTATTTCTTGGGGCCTTATTTCATAGAGCCCCGACGGTCTGCCTGCTGAGCTCTTCAAGTCCGGTGGCGAGGAGCTGATAACGAGCATGCACCAGCTCCTGCGCACGGTTTGGCTTAAAGAGTGCATGCCCGACGATTGGAATGTAAGCGTATTATGTCCTGTGCTGAAAAAAGGTGATCCAAGTGTGTGCTCCAACTACCGCGGGATCAGCTTTTTACCCATCGCATATAAGGTCCTGTCGAGTGTGCTATGTGAAAGACTAAAGCCAGTGTTATCCAACCTGATCGGGCCTTATCAGTGTGGCTTTAGACCTGGAAAATCAACAACTGACCAGATTTTCACACTTCGTCAAATCCTGGAAAGAAAGAGAAACAGATCGATACGTACCATCTATTCTGCCTTCGACAGCCCGATACGGCAGAAATTACTCGAAGCCATGGCTGAGTTTGGTATTCCAGCGAAGCAGATATGTCTTTGCGGAATGACGCTGACTGACACGAAGTCTTCAGTGAAGATTGGCAAGGACCTTACGGAGCCATTCTGTACCAGACGAGGCCTAAAACAAGGCGACGGCATATCGTGTGATTTCTTCAACATAGTGATCGAGATGATAATGAGAAAAGCTGCAGTAAACACGAGTGGCACTATATTCAACAAAAGCCACATGCTACACGCGTACGCTGATGACGTCGACATCATCAGTCGAAAACTGCGGGATGTGACTGCAGCCTTCTCAGGTATACAGAAGGAATCAGCGAAAATGGGTCTAACGGTGAACGAGGACAAAACGAAGTTATGAGTTTCAACGAACAAAGAATTTACTCGTTTGGGAAACTGCGTGAAAGTTGAGAACAATAATTTCGAGGTGGTAGATTATTTTGTCTACCTAGGCTCCGCCATCAACAAAACAAATAATGTAAGCCTAGAAATCCGGAGAAGAGTCCTGCTTGTAAATAAATGCTACTACGGACTAAGCAAGCGATTCAATGACAGAGCTTTCTCTCGACAAACAAAACTGCAGCTATACCAGATACTGGTTCTACCTGTCTTAATGTATGGCTCAGAATCCTGGGTTATGACACAAGCGGATGAATCTGTTCTGGCGGTATTCGACAGAAAAATACTCCGTAAAATATATGGGCCCATCATCGTTAACGGAGAGTATCGGCGTCGTATGAATCATGAGCTGTACGAGCTGTACACTGACGTTGACGTGGACAAGAAGTGCCAGCTAAAGTAAAGTCAAGTAAAGAATGTTCGTGGCCCACATTGGTCGAATCACTGCGAACTGTTGTCAGTGTGTTGTGTGCAACGTATCGACATCCTGCCAACAGAGGGAATTTCTTAAAAACGTTAATCGTTGGGCAAAGCCACTATCATCGCGCCTCCGAATCAACTCCGGTCATATCCGCAATTATGATTTCAACATGTCAACCGAAACCTCAGGATTTAGCGAAATCCCAAGTTTTCTCACATCGAAATAAATGTACTCCGAAGTTATTGTCGTCTACTTATGAATCATGAGTTTTATAAAAAAATCAACATAGGCAAGCGCGACAGTATACAGTAGACCGGGTCGGTCCCCATACAAAATTTTTTTTTCTCCAAAGTCGAGGGCAAATATTAAAGATCACCTCGAGACAACTTCAAAAAAAAATTTTTTTTTCCTCCCCCACCCCCGGAAAAACAGCCAAAATCGTTTTTTTATCACTTATTTTTTGTTTGTGGCTCAATCGTTAAATCAAAGGCATCGGTGGATAGGTTTCGACGAGTACTACATTTGTCCTATAGATGTCGCTGACATACGACATCATCTTGTAATGATGGTCCCATTTATAGCAATTTCTACCCCTAAAATTTAAAAATATTTTTTCCTAGGATTAAAGCCCGTTAAAAACCAATAACATTTTGCTTTTGAAGTATACAGTTTTATTCAAAAACATAAAAGTTACGTATGATAAGATGTATTTACAGCATTAACAAAAACATTTTTTTATGTTGTTTGCATTATTATCGAAAATTATTGCATACTTTATAGCGCTGATACAAAATTTTTATAAAAATGGTTTTATACTTTGTAACTCAAATTGTTGCATAAGCCGTAACGACATCGAAAAAAAATTAAAAATTTTCTCGAGATAATTCATTTTTAATCTAGTTACCGACGAAATATAATTTTTATTACAAATAAAATCCCAAAAAGAGCAAAGATATGTATGTAATTACAGTAAATATTGGCGCGACTCAAGGTCCGTTCACTACTTTCTAGTTTTGCAATAATTTTTCATTTCGATTAGTCATTCCTAGCGCTGATTCACTTAAATTTCGCACAAATGTTCAGCGTTGCAAATTGCATGGGAAGAATACAAGTGCATATTTATGTCTATATTTTGTTATTAATACTTCCATTTTAGACCAGATATCTTTATAATTTTGTTGCTTGAATATTGGTGACGCTGAATATCTTCATCCGCATGCTTGAAAACACTGTTTGCGCTAAAAAGTATGCAATAACTTGTATTTAATTTTTTTTTCTCCAAACGCTAAGAAGTATGCAATAGTTTTCTGTAATAATGCAAACAACAGGAAAAAATATTAGTGTTGATGCTGTAAATACACTTTTTGGTACGTAACTTTTATGTTTATGAATAAAACTGTATACTTCCAAAGCAAAATGTTCTTCGTTTTTTAAGGACTTTAATTCTGAGAAAAAATATTTTTAAATTTTAGGGGTAGAAATTGCTCTAAATGAGTCCATCATATCAAGATGATGTCGTATGTCAGCGACATCTATAGGACAAATGTAGTACTCGTCGAAACCTATCTACCGATGCCTTTGATTTAACGATTGAGCCACAAACAAAAAAGCAGTGATAAAAAAACGATTTTGGCTGTTTTTCCAGGGGGTGGGGGAGGAAAAATTTTTTTTTTTAAAAGTTGTCTCGAGGTGATCTTTAATATTTGCCCTCGACTTTGGAAATTTTTTTTCGCGACCCGGTCTAGTATACAGCAAATATGGGATATGTTGTATGAATAGATGAAAATTCTCTTGCTCGGAAAATCTTTAACAATAAACTCTATGGGCAAAGGGGGCGAATATGTATTTTTAAAGTATTTGTGAGATTTCTGATCGTTATTCACTTACGAATAACCAGAATTTCTCTTTGGAGCCATGCCACTGAACATCCGTTTATTGGCAGCAAATGGAGAGCAATGTAAATGGAATGCTACAACAGATGCGTCTTACGGAGTAGGTAAAGGATGTTACTCAACACAAAGACGGTCTTAGTGGTTTCGGCAGCTCCAAGAAACGTTATAAAGATCAGAACACAGTACAACACATGATTTTGGGACTCAATTCTGAGAACTGTACGTGAAAGTAGCCCCAAAAAGAAGAAGTTCTGCATCATTCGTTTTGTCAAGTTACATGCCATAATTTAATATCGATTTGAAATTGGTGACTAATTTTTTTTATGGACCCCTAAAAATTCTCAAAATCAGTGAGTCTTTCAAAAAAGGTGTCATCAGTTTTTGTTCAACAACTAACTTACACTTAGTAATAGCGCTTAACCGTGTTCGGCAATAATGTAGCTGAAAGTTTTGCGCACTAACTTTATTGACAAATTATGTCAAAAAGATGGGTTATTAATGCCCCTTTTTAAAAAAAATTGAAGAAGAAATTATTATTTTTTCACTTCTTTGAGCATTACATTGAGGGAGTCCAAATTTTTCGAACCTTTACGCACTTATAAGCCAGTAACGTGGTTAATTATCAACCGATTTTAAATTTCACAATGGATTTACAAACAAGAGACTACGGCCTTTCCAACGATATATATAGTTATTTTAGTTACTTGTCATATCTGTTTGTTTTTTGCCTCGAAATTTCAAACTTTTAAAATTTTTTAAGTTTGTAGAAGTTTGTAGCCATTTTTTTATAGGGACACCCTAATGTATACTATTTTATTCAGAAAGTGCACGCTTTCACGAGTTAAACGCATACTTGTTTGTAAAAATCGGTTAACAAATAGTTAAGTTATTCATGTTTTCCGAGGGACGTAATTTTCATATCCTATATTCCCAAATCAATGAGTAGAAAAATGTTGTACTGTGTAATATATGGATATGCACCTTGAATGTCCAAACTCTTTACAGAGATGGTGCCAATTTGAAGATGCCCTCAACAAATACACGTACATGACATCACCGTCATACAGGAAATGCGATGGACGGAACGTGAATGCATACGTCCAAAGAATTGTGTCTTCTTTTTCGGCTATCATGCATACAGACAAGAATTTGGATGTGAATTCATAGTCGGCAATAGACTTCGACATCTGGTAGTGCGGTTTCACCCTGTAAGTGACCCAATAGCCAAGGCGAAATATTTTACAATTCAACATACATATCCCCTGATAAAAAGACAAGAAACCGGATTATTCACGTGATAATCGATGGAAGACCATTGTGTCAAGCGTTATGCGAGCGCATATGAAGGGTGGTAGGATCTCCACTTAATTTCAGCCAATTCACGCACACGATTAGTAGAGCAAAAAACGCTCGTAACAAAACGGAAGCTAGACATCACAAAGCTGCATACCACTGAGATAGCCAATGCGTACTCGAATCAACTCTCTCAAGTACTACAAACAAACCCATTTGATTCTGATGATTCCGACACACAGTGGAAGCATATTGTGAATTCAACGACCACTGGAAAATGTCGCTTAATGTCTGGGGAAATGAAAAATACATTCATGGCAAAACTGCACCCAATGGTAAAGCGTGCGGTGGCATAACGATATAATGAGAAGAGAAGTGAGATGAAACGTGTCTTCAGGCGAAAAAACGTCTATGGAAGAAAAGAGAGAGTCAGGATATCGAAAATTGCAGGGATAGAGGTGAAGCCCGAAAGTTGTATTAAAAAGGTAAAAAGCAGGGATCTTCCCCTATAATGATACATATGGAAATCTGGCCACGAACAGGCAGAGTGTACTGGAAATTTGGAAGGCACAATTTCGTACTCTTCACGTTTCCGAAGGCAGCATAAGAGACAATATCACGCCATTCATCGATAACGGTGTGGATTATCCACCACTATTATGATATGGCTAAGTTTGGTATTTCGGAGAAGCTGATACGACTTTGCAGGATGTAACTTGCGGACACGAAGTCTTCAGTAAAAATAGGCAAAAATCTGACAGAGGTATTATCTACCGAGTAAAGCTTTAGACAAGGCCAAATTCTTAAATGTGATTTCTTTAACATCATAATGGAGATGATCATGCGTAGAGCTCAAGTTAGCACGACTAGTACCATACTAAATACTGCTAGATGTTACTGCTGCCTTTTGAAGCATTGAGAAGCAGTCGGAAGAAGTGGGTCTGTTGGTAAATCAGGACAAAACCAAGGTATTTGTTTTAACGAACAAGGATTGGGACGCTGCACATAGAAGTATTTTGATGATCTGGGCGGCCAAAAACCCAAATCTCAAGTTTAATATATATCCGTTAAATTGATTGGGAAATGTAGTGGACACTCTATGTAACGAAAAACCACAATTACAAGTTAATTTACTTGCGAGAAACCCAAAAAAACTAAAGTTCAAAACCAATGATTGATTTTACGATTTTATGAAAGTGTTAATTTTCTCTTAATTTTAAAGTGTTAAATTTTTTCCAAGTGCAAAATAGTGACGGATTCAGAATCTATTGGCATGGAATTTTTCAAATATTATACATTTCTTTAAAATATGTGCCTGCAAATTTTTTATATGCTCGGCAAGTAGGGACCAAAATAATGCTGATTTTTTGGAGATTCGTGTTTAGGTATCCTGTTAGATCCCGCAAGTCTTGCGACTGTTATGAACCCTTTTTGGGCTTATTTAACAAGTACAGAAAAGTGTTGCCGCGGAAAATCGCGGATGGCCAAAAAACCGTTAAATAAAGTTCATACCTAAGAAAAACAAAATATGTTATTTTTTTCACATTCTCGCTAATAAAGTCTCCGTTCCTAAGAAGGAATAGGAAATCCTATGCAAAAAATTATAATTTGGGAACGATAACAAAAAATTTCCTTTACAACAATGCGTCTGTGCGATTTCGTTTGGAAGCCTTAGCTACTGGAGTATTTGTCATTAAATTGTTTTTGTTGTCACAGAACAACTACACAACTATACGAAAAATTGTATCCTTGGCACCCAATAACACCTACACTACATAAAGTACTCATACAAGGATCGGAAATAATAAAAATGAGTTACTGCCTATAGGACAACTGTTTAAAGAGGCAGCAGAGGCTCGAAACAAACATTTTCGAGCTTGCAGGCAGGATTTTGCAAAAATTTCTCCAGAGATTCGTGCAATCTGGACATCCAATAGGCTTTCCTTGAGATCAGATCTACTTCTTAGTGCACCAACAACTAAAAATAAAACAAAGATTTCTTCATTTCTGACAGAAACTATAGAGATGTTGCTCTCAGCTCAACCGAATCTAGCAGCTGAAAGTGATGTGAACGACGAAATTAGTGATGACGGCGAATAAAAAAGAAATATGGAAATATTATGTTTGAAATGCCCAATATATGAAAATATAACTGTTTTTACTATAAAAATCAACTGTTGATGTTTCAAACGTTACTCTCAGCTTAATTAACAATTAAAATATTTTTGGCCGCCCAGTTCATCAAAATACTTCTATGTACGCTGATTGAACGTTGACAACTATGGCTTAACAGTAGTAGAATAAAACTATGCGCTAAGCAAGCGATTTTATTACAAAGCGATTTCTCGAAGAACAAAGATGGAGCTCTACCAGACAATGATCATATTTGTCTTGCACTACATCGCAGAATCCTGGGTTAGAACCCAAGCGGATCAATTTATTCTGGGAGTTTTTGAGAGAAAAATATTTGGACCTATCATCGTTAACGGCATGTACTATGGGTATAAGACAGGCATGCTCACACCTATACTAACACATTTGTCTGTTTGTGAGCAAAATACATAAGAAATGTTATTTGTTTGTTTCAAAACAAAATCGATCTTCCATGCTTTATCAAATATTATAAATATTCCCAGTGTACTGAGAACCGTTAACAACAAACAAATATTTAACTCTCATAGTGTCACTCTTTGGCCGATCGCGAAAGCAGAGAAATCAGTGCAAGAATACAAAAACTCTGCTGCTGCGCACATGTGCGCGCTTTTGTTCATGTCTGGTATAAGCTGTATGAGCTGTAGAACGACATCGACGTAGTCAAGCGCGTTCAAATAGATCAAATGCGCTGTCTTGGATATTTTGTAATTTGGATTCTTTGGCAACTAAGTCGCTGGATAACGTGGAATTGGTCCGCCCCTTCTTTGGATGTACCATGTGAAAGTAGTACCTACGGAGAGCAAATTACCAATACGCGCGGCATCTGTACGATGAATTGTTGTTGCTGCTGCCAAAAAATAAGATGAAGAAGGTACGTTTCTTGGTGCTGTTATAATCCACTTGATGTACGATGAACGATCCTTGTATGTACGGAACGTAAAGGGCCGAAATGCTTAGAATGTTTTTCTGCGTGTGGCAGATGGTTGTATAAGTATCTGTTGTTTGCCGGCAAAAAGGAGAGAGTAGTGTTCAAATACAATAAATACGATTTCGCAACACTGTGCCAGCCCATAATTCAATGCAAAACTGAAGAAGATAATAAATATAAAGATGTGTGGAAATAAATTCTAAATTGAAAAGTAAATGAAAACAAATAAATAAAATTATTATGCAAACACACACACACACACACACACGTAAATAGATGCATACTACACATACACAATACTTTTGTAGTAGAAATACTCATTCTATCGTAAAAATTTATGACTACACACTCTCACACATATCAACTTGATATGGCTTCAAATAAATATACTACACAAAAGAACATAGAAAAAAAAAACAAATAATAAATAATAAAATGAAAACGAAAACATTTGCTACTTGTTTTTACTACGGCGTTGTTTGATTCACACATATTGACAATTGGTTATTTATTTTATTACCATTTTTTTATTTGTTTTGTTTTTGCCTTTTATAGTACATATTGATATATATTTAACATTAAGATAGATCTCATGATGAGAACGATGTTGATGATATTAAATGACAACGACGGAGCTGTCAGCATCGCTCTTTAACCACCATCAACATCTGCCTTGATCACAGCATCCGATCTCGACATCATCTCAATCTCTGCCACCACCAGCGAGTGTCAGTGTCACACCTTGAATTTGCCAAGACAGTGCACAGTTTATTGGTGGTTGGTTGGTATGTTGGTTGATGGTTCTCAGATGAAAAGATTGCTACCAATTGTTGATTTAACTGCAAATACAGTGAACAGAATAAAAATGGCGAATGAATAGCGGATTATATGTATCGAAAAGGTTTCTAGGGAAGCATAATGTCAATACCAATGCTACTTTAGAGGTCCTTTGAAACTACACTGGCTGCTTTTGGAGACGAAAGCCATTATCCTTGGCTTCACTTGGCACAAAGAGTCAACTGGTTTGTTCGTTGAAACAAATAGTAACTTGGTTTTGTCCTCATTTATAACCAGACCCACTCCTGCCGACTGCTTCTCAATGCTTAAAAAGGTCGAAGTAACATTGCAAAGTCTAGGTCATCGACATACGGACGCAGTATATTTACTGCTGCCTTCCCCGTGACCATATCCATTATCATTATAATGAGATCTCATGATCCTCGCTTGGTAGAAAATGGCTCAGTCAGGTCCTTTCTTCCTTCCTTACCTGACACTCCTTTGCAATCATATTAGATTATATACCGCACGTAGAAAAATATTATAAGCGCTTCGAACTTCTGTGCTTCTTCTTCTTCAGTTAGTGACACCAAGTTCTGTAAGGTTTTCAGTAACCTGGCCTTTACAACGGAGTTTTGGTGGCTTTCTTTTGGGACGTTTATCGAGTTCATTGTCGACGACTTTTCAAGCTGGAAATTTTTCGTCCATGCGTATAACAAGACCTAGCCAACGCAACCCCTGCACCTTATTGCGTCTGACCACGTCAATGTCATACGACGCCGATACTCTCCGTTAACAATGATGGGCCCATATATTTCACAGAGTATTTTTCTCTCGAATACTGCCAGAACCGATTCATCCGCTTGTCTCATAACCCAGAATTCTGAACCATACATCAAGACAGGTAGAACCAGTGTCTGGTATAGCTGGATTTTATTTCGTCGAGAGAGGGTTTTGTCATTATATCGCTTGCTTAGTCCGTAGTAGCATTTATTAGCAAGCAGGACACTTCTCCTGATCTCGAGGCTGACATTATATGTTTTGTTCATGGCGGAGTCTAGGTAGATAAAATTATCTACCACATTAAAATTATAGTTTCCTTCTGTATACCTGAAAAGGCTGCAGTCACATCCTGCATTTTTCGACCGATGATGTCTACGTCAGCAACGTACGCGAATAGCGTGTGGTTTTTGTTGGATATCGTGCCACTCGGGTTTACTGCAGCTTTTCTCATTATCATCTCCATCACTATGTTGAAGAGGTCACACGTTAAGCCGTCGGCTTGTTTTAGGCCGCGTCTGGTAAAGAATGGCTCCGTAAGGTCCTTGCCAATCTTCACTAAAGACTTCGAGTCGGTCAGTATCACCCCACAAAGTCGTATCATCTTCGCAGAAATACCAAACTCAGCCATTGCATCTCATAGTTTCTGTCGTATCGGACTGACGTTTGCAACTTTGTAGTCGATAAGCTTTTTGGGGCTTTTCCAGAATTTGTCCGTAATGTAAATATCTGGTCGGTTGTGGATTTAGCAGGTCTAAGCCACACTGATAAAGTCCAATCATGTTTGCTAGGATTGACTGAAGCCTTCCACATAACACACTGATGGGTAAAAGACTGATCCCGTGGTAGTTGTGTATGTACACTTGGATCGCCTTTCTTAAGCACAGGATATAGAACACTCAGATTCCAATCATCGGACATGTAATCCTTCAGCCAAACTATTTTTATAAATTAGTGCATGCACAGTGTCAGCTCATCACAGCCGGCCTTAAAAATCTCTGCCGGCAGTCCAACGGCTTTATTGTTTTCAAGACATGAAATTGCCGTGCTAAATTAGTTTTGGATTGGTGGCGGACAGACTACTCCATCGTCGATGATTGGCGTGATTTCGTCACTTATGCTGCCTTTAAAATACGGAATGATGATTTCACAATCTCATAACCACACTAAACAGTAATTTTTTTATGGATGTTACAATAGTTCAAGAAGCTTTTCGTGTTTTTTTGTATACATTCTTTTTTAATCCGGTCAAAAGCAAAAAAATGAACAAAAAATCTGTCAAATGAAATAAATAAATCACAATTGATAAAAAAGTTTCTTGAACGCTATTGGACGTATACGTAATGTTATTGAAGTGATTGTAGCCCATACGTCAATCATACGTTTATATTTCTCTATTCTGCTCTCAATGTATTGCTATGGCACGTCTGTAACTCTATAATTCAAGAGATCATTTGAGAAACGTATAAAGTATAACCTGTTGAAAATTATAAATCTTGTTCAACATACGATACCCCCCAAGCGCCATTAGGACCACCGCTCTGTCTACCGACGGTCGTCGTACATGACCTACAGAGTGTACTTAAAAATAAAACGAAAACAAATAAAATGTCTACGCTGCAAATACAAACAAAAAATACTACAAAAAAAAAAATACGAAGAAGTAGCAATGAATCTTAACGCAAAGTAAATATTTACACGAATGTTGTCTCACTCCATGACCACATTCAACGCGATATCTCTACAACATCATGATGAGATGACAACATCTGATCATTACCAGTGATGGCAACAACAACAACAACATCTTCCGTTGATGGTATTGAATGTCTTCAAGGGTGGGTGAGTGTATGTTTGCTGGTGGTTGTCAGGGCGAATAGTTGGATGAACTCAATTTTTAAAAGTTTACTTTAACAATTGTCACCTGGAAATTTTGATAGATTCAATATTTGTGAATTCTGCTACTGCAAATTTAAGAGATTTACGAGTAATTGTCGAACAGTATATTGATACGCAGTCGCCGTTGGGTATAACATATAGGTACTTAAACATTTATGAAGTATCTAGCAGATTTGGCAATGATTTACTACAGCTAAATTAGAGAATGTTTATGTAGAATTCCATTTTTTTAAAAACGATACCAACAAAATCGATTCTAACCAAGTCGGTTTTTTTATTGGTTTTTGTCCATGAGACGGAGCAGTGTGTGTTGTTGCCCTGTTTGTCATTTTGTGTCCTATCGAAACAAATCACATATCATTGTTTTGTCAATGACTTACTTTTCCCCTTTGGTCAATTTTGACTGTCTACTTCCGTTATTTAGTTTCCCACATCTATATGATGTATATTTCTCATATACGGACCTTATTCTTATTCTCATGGAAAATTTAGATTCCTTTTAGCCAGTTATTGACATTCATTGTTGATAACGCAAAGCTTTCCACCACAGATATATTTTTTGGGTAACATATGATACTGTGATCAAACTTGGGCCTAATTATAAAGAGACTTGAGGCAAAATATATCCAAGCAGCTAACTACTTCCGGTCTTAGACCAAGTATTCCCCGGGCAATGACTTTAAAGCCGCCGCTTAGAAGTTAGCAAGAGTTAGAAGGCGAAATGTTGAGTAACCTAATCGGCATAACAGAAGTTACTGAAGCTCAACACAGGCTCTCTTAGTGGCTTTGGCAGCCCCAAGAAACTAGGATCGGGAGCGGTGGCCTAATAAGCCACTCTCCTTAAACAAAATTTATTATGAAAACACGAAGAATAGAAAAACAAGAACCCCCCCAAATGTTAAGGACCCCCGCAAACGATATAAGGATCATGATTTAAGGATATGCACCTGGAATGTCCGAACTCTATACAGAGATTGTGCCTCTATCCAACTGGTGGATGTCTTTGACAAATACAAGGCTGACATCACCGTCATACATGAAATGAAATGGACGGGACAGGGATGCACACGACGAAAGAACTTTGACATCTTTTACAGCTGTCATGCAGAAAGACACGAATTTGGATGTGGTTTCATAGTCGGCAAGAGACTTCGACACCTGGTCTCGCGGTTTAACCCTGTAAGTGACCGAATAGCCACTATTCGCATCCGGGCGAAATATTTTTACATTACGCTGATTTGTGTACACGCCCCGACGGAAGATAAAGACGATGAGATTAAAGATGCATTTTACGAGCGCCTAGAGGATACATACGACCGCTGCCCTGGCCACGACATTAAAATTGTTCTGGGAGACTTTAATGCAAAAATAGGAAGGGAAGATGTTCTTGGTCGATCGATCGGTAAATTCAGCCTGCATACCGACACGTCAGACAAAGGGTTTAGGCTGGTTATCTTTGCAGCGGGAAGGAACATGGCAGTGGGTAGAATCAGATTCCAGCAAAAAGATATCCACAAGGCAACTTGGCTATCCCCCGATCAAAACACCAAAAATCAAATTAATCATGTGGTAATTGATGGCAGGCATGCATCTAGTGTCATGGACGTGCGTGTGCTCCGTGGTGCTAATATTGGCTCGGATCATAACCTGATTGCAGCCAAGGTGCGCACAAGATTGAGCAGAGCGAAAAACGCGCGTAACCAAACACAAAGAAAGTTGCACATCGCGATGCTGCAAACCCCAGAGTTAGCTACTGCCTACTCCGACCAACTCTCCCAACTTTTACGACACAACGCCTCTACTTCTGACGTTCCCTGTACACAGTGGCAGCATATTGCGCATTCCATGGCAACCGCCGCAACAACCGTGCTAGGATATGAAAAGCGGCGCTCAGACGAATCCTGGTACGATCTGAGGAACAGGATGCTGCTTATGGGGCAACGCTATAGCAAATTGTAACCCTTGCTGTTAGGGAACGGCACAAGCAGACAGTAAAACAGGCGGGACAGCTATTTAAGTGAAAAAAGTCAGATGAATGAACGGGAGAACGAAGATATAGAGCGATACAGGGTTGGAGATGAGACCCGTAAATTTTACCAGAAAGTAAAAGCAAAAGGCTACAGTAATTGGCTTCCTTTCTACAAGGACAAGGATGGAAATTTAGTCACAAATACGCAGAGTGTGCTACATATATAGAGAGAACACTTCCAGCAACTGTTGGTTTCAGAAGGCAGCGCACGTGAAGGTATCACGCGAATTGCCGACGACGGCTTAGATTGCCCACCACCAAGTCAAGCCGAGGTAAGAAGAGCAATATCACGACTAAAAAAAATAAAGCAGCCGGAGCTGACGGACTTCCGGCACAGCTCTTCAATTCCGGTGGTGAGGAGCTGATAATGAGCATGCACCAGCTCCTACGTACGGTTTGGCTTAAGCCAATAGTGACGACTGTTACCATATGGTAACGTTGACGGCGTTAGGTATTGCACGCAATAAAATAAACAAGAATAAATGTCAAGAATTTTCTTTTTTGATGTCATCAAAGCATGCTTTAATCTTTCATTCTTGCTTTACCACAGGTGCGCAAAACAGCAAAACTGTTTTAAAGCTGTTATCATATGGCCACAGTCGTCATAACACCAGTAAAAATGTATATTTTTCTGAAATTTTTTGTCTTACTTTTTTTATGTAAAATTCCTTTTTTAACTAATTTATATGTAGTACTGATAAAAACTTAAAAAAATTACCATTATTTCGCTCTCGTCATTAAAGGGTTAAAGAGTACATGCCCGACGATTGGAATCTAAGCGTTTTATGTCCTGTGGTGAAAAAATTTAATTCAAGTGTGTGGTCAAACTACCGCAGGATCGGCCTTTTACCCATCGCATATTAGGTCCTGTCGAGTGTGCTATGTAAAAGACTTAAGCCAGTGTTATCCAACCTGTTCGGACCTTATCAGTGTGGCTTTAGACCTGGTAAATCAACAACTGACCAGATATTCACACTTCGGCAAGTCCTTGAAAAGACCCAAGAGAAACAGATCGAAACATACCATATTTTCGTCGACTATAAAGCTGCCTTCGACAGCCCGATACGCAGAAATTACTCGAAGCCATGGCTGATTGACACGAAGCCTTCAGTGATGGTTGGCAAGCACCTTACGGAGCCATTCCATAACAGACGAGGCCTAAAACAAGTCGACGGCCTATTGTGTGACCCCTTCAACATAGTGATGGAGCTGATTATGATGTAGGCTGCAGTAAACACAAGTGGCACGATATTCAACAAGAGTCACATGCTACTCGCGTACGCTGATGGCTTAGACTTCATCTGTCGATAACTTCGGGATGTGACTGCAGCCATTTCAGGTATACAAAAGGAATCAGCGATAATGGGTCTGAGGACAAAATGAAGTTATTAGATTAACCGAACAAAGAATCAACTCGTTTGCGTGAACATTAAGGTGGGTCGCACTTCATACAAATAAAAAAAGCTTTGCCAGTCACCCCCTAGAATGAAAAATAATTTAACCAGTAAGAAAGTTTCAGTCGGGCGACCCGACTTACATATACCATCACCCTCAGTAAAATAAAAAAATTGCTATTATATTGATATTATTACTCGATTTCTAAAGTGGGTGGAGTGGTAAATTTGTATGGGAGGTACTAGAAGGGGCGTGTCTAGACTTCTTGGTTTATCCTCCAAAACTTTATCCTGTTATAGCTTTACTAAATACAGAATTTGGGTACGATCCCGTTGAGTGTATTGATATTATAACTCGATTTCTAAAGTGGGCGGAATGATGTATTTGTATGGGAGGTACCAGAAGGGGCGGAGCCATGTAGCCCATTTGCAATACCGTAAGTAGTTTTGGAGAAATATTAACTCGTGCAAAATTTCAAGACATTTGGTTGCGTCTTTCGAAAGTTATCGTGCGAACCAGCCGGACAGCCACCGGACAGACAGACAGACAGACAGACAGACGGACATGGCTCAAACGACTTAAAAAGTCATGAATCGAATTTGGTTCAAAGAAACCTAGGGTCTAAAGTCACTCCTTCTATGTGTTACACTTTTGGGTCGTATCAAATGGTATATACCTTCATCCCTAAGGCTGATGGTATAAAAACGAATTCAAAAAAAAAAATTATTTTTTTTTTGCCACGCCCCTTGACCCCGCGCATTGGGTTTTTTTGTTTCCATTTATAGTCCGATCGTAATGTGTGACATATCAATGTTTTTGGACTGACAACAGCTACATTTTCTTATCTGATCACTTTTGACTCCGACGTCAAATTCTAGAAGATTCTACCGGAATCTCGGTTTTTACCCCCCTAAGTCAAATTTTTTTCGTAACGATAAAAAAGTTTTTTAAATTCCATGATATTTTCTCTTTTACAGTATACTATATTTTTATTCATAAACAAAAAAGTTACAGAGGTTTAAAACGGCACAACTTTTTTTATCGACCCACCCTAGTGAATATTGAGAACTATAATTTCAAGGTGGTAGATAATTGTATCTATATAGGCTCCGCCATCAACAAAATACATGTTGTCAGCATCATAATCCGGAGAAGAATCCTGCTTGCTTATAAATGCTACTACAGACTGATCAAGCGAATTAATGACAGAGCCCTCTCTCGACGAACAAAAATCCATCTATACCAGATACTGATTCTACCTGCCTTAATGTATGGTTCAGAATCCTGGGTTATGACTCCTTAGAAAGTTGAACACTAAAAATTATGATAAATAGTATGCCGAACCACAGTTTCTAAACTTATTCAAAACAAGGGATGTCAAACGCATTATTAAAAAGTTTTTTTTTTAAATTAAAACTTGTTAATTTTTTTAATAAAAAGATTTTATTTCGTAATTAGAACCCACTGCGTATAATTTTATGATCACTCAAAAAGTAAAGAAATTCACAAAAGATAAACTAAACAAATCTAGTTTTGTTGTTGTTGGACGTAAAAGTGTAATTTTTGATTCTCTTTCATTCCTCATTTTCGTTTTTTTGGGTTTTGACCCCTCAAGTCCATCTGCAGCGAAATATATATGTGAGTATATCTTTATGCTCTCGGGTGTATATCAGGAATGGAAAAAACTGATATTATCCATAATTCTTGTTGGTATTTAACTAAATATACCTCAATTTGTCTCTGATGTATCACTGACAACTGTGTTGAATTATGTAAAATTATCTCAAAGGACACGCCCACCTGCCATATATCCTGAATCGAAAAAAAACTTAGAAATTCCGAAATAAGATACCTTCAATTAATTGTGAATAAAAGCAAGACACGTTCATCGATTTTCATGATCTTTGTATCATTTTGTTTATAGGTTATGTGACATACGTGGAAGTAGTAAGACTTAAAACTTTTTTCCGTTTTGCTTTTTTATTATTTTTAAAATAAAAAAAATAATCTTTTATTTTTTTTTTCATAAATATTTGTATTTATAGTTGCGAAACTGTTGATTACACTATGACACAATTTGGGGGTCATTGTCTCAGGGGTGAACCAAACCAATATAACCTCAGTAATAAAACCTGAAACTCCAATTTGCTCCACTACGTCACAAATTTGTTTTACAGTGGTTTGAAGTTTGATTTTTTTTGGTCAAAAGTCGATTCAAAAAAAAAAAATAAAAATTAACTATAAAAATACATTTGAGGTATTTCATGTCTTCGGAGACCTATATTAAAACATTCAGGGGAATATTTTCTCGGAACATTTTAACCTTCTAGCTCCCACCCATATGGAGAGAGGTCAAGGCTTACAATCTTCAATAGAAATATTCTCCGGAAAATTTCACTAAGAGTCACCGAAGACAAATAACCTCTACGAATCAAAGGTTATAAAATAAAATCAAAATGAAATATTAAGAAGGTTTTTTTTGAGCAAAGAGTGCAACAAGATTTTTTGGGCGTGAACAAAGCCAATATCAAACGATAGAAAAAAACCTTAAACTCCAATTTGCTCCATTATATCACAATTTTTTTTCCAGTGATTTAAAGTTTAATATTTTTTGGTAAAAAGTCGAATCAAAGAACTTGATTAATCATGTGTAAAAATACATTTGGAATAGTTCATGCCTTCGGAGACATATATTAAAATTTTCAGGGGAATATTTTATCAGAACATTTGAACCCATTAGCTCCTACCCGTATGGGACATCTTAGGATGCATTTTGAAAAACAGCTTAAAAGTCAAATTTATCAAAGTATTTAATATAGGTGGCAGATAGAAGGTTACAATGTTCCCCGAAAAATTTTAACGTGGGTCTCTGAAGACATGAAATACCCCAAATGTATTTTTTCAGATGATTTTTCAATCTATATATATAAAAGGCTTGGGTGACTGACTGATCACTCCCCAGCCCAAACGGCTAAAGCTAGAACCGTGAAATTTAGAATATAGGTTTTTTTATGACGTAGGCGCACACTAAGAAGGGATTTTTGAGAAATTCAGACTGAATGGGGGTAAAATGGATGTGGCACCGGCCCATACAACTGGAATTTTAAAATGACTATATCTTTTGAACCATTATAGGTACGAAGTCGAGATTTGGTACATATTTCGGTCGTATAAGAAAAAATACTTTGTATTGGCTAAATAAATGGACCGATTGCAATTAAATTTTCTATGTGTGATACTGTCCAAAACGAAATTTCAATCGGTCTTATCTCAATAGCCATTTGAGGGTACGAATATGAGATTTGCTACATATGTTACTAATATAAAGGGGATTATGTCTCTCTGGAAAATGGGCGGTGCCATGACCCTTTCGAAAAAATCGTTATCTGGGAGAAATAAATGAACCGATTTCAATGAAATTTTCATTGTGTAGTACTATCCGTAGGCTCTCTATCATAGGCTACATGAAAACATACTTAGACAAAGGGGCGTGGCACCGCCCACACAAACCTAAATTTCAATCGGTCATATTTCGCGAGCCATTATAGTTATGAAGATGGGATTTGTTAAATATGTAAATGGTACATGGGAAATTACGTCTCGCTGGGAAATATTTAGTGCCACGCCCCTTTTGAAACAATTGTTACGTCGGTCATATTAATAGAACGATTGTAATAAAATTATATAATCAATATATTTAAAATTTTCTACTGTCTGTAGATAGGATGATGAAATTTGGGATGGTTGTTCCCCGTTACGAGTAAACGTCAGCTAAGAACGGATTTTTGGAAACTCGTACTTTTATGGGTTAAATGTTACCAAAAAGGGATAAAAGTTGTACCATCACCTAAACCAATCGGCTAATTGTATAATCACGAAAATTGAAATGGAAATGCTTACTATCAAATTGGATTAAAGTACTTTTTCTTTAAATTCGATGTTTCTGGGTAAAAAAAAATCGAAAAAAGGGATAACAATTTTACTATCGCCCAGACCAAACGGCTAATGATGTAATCATGATAAGTTATATAGGCTTGCTGCCTATGGAATTAGAACGAAGCAAGGAGGGTTTTCGAAATTCTTACCTTTTAGGGCTAAAAATGACTGGAAAAGGATAAAACTGGTAAAAAAACGGCTAAACGTATAGTCTCAAAAATTGTCCGATGTGAAGGAATTTTGAAATTCGTTCATAAGTTGTAAAAATACCGAAAAAGGAATAAAACTGATGGTATCACCCAGGTCAAATACCTAAAGGTTCAAAATTCCATTTTAGTTGTGCGACACGAATATATCTTTTAAAATTCGTACTTTTAGGGATAAAAAGGGACTAAAGCGATGCAATCACTCAGACCAATGGAATAAAGCTACAATCACATAAATGTACTGTATTGCTTAAAGTCATAAGAAGGTTCATTGTAAGTACGGGTGAAGCAACGCGAACTAGTTTCTTATATTTGACTTTTGACCAAAAAAATCGTTTGATATTGGTTTGGTTCACTCCCGAAAAAGTGTGTTGCACTGTGTTATCAGAGAAATAATATATGTAAAGATTAAAGGAATTTTAGTTCTTAAATTTCGGATTGGACTAGTCGTTCTTTAGATATGCCATCCAAACGTGGCTATGGAAGTTTAAAATCTTTAAGGCCCCAGCGGCACGGGTTTACATACTCATTTTTTTTCTCATATAACTTGCTACCTCCCTAATGCACAAGATAGTAAGCCAACTTTAACTCCAGATATTCAACTCGTTACTACTCTAAAACTAGCAGCATTGAAGGATTTTCTATCAGCAAATGTCCAATTTAAAGAATTCGTATTACAAAACGTAAAGTTCGCACTGAAGCCATTAAAAAAATTTTCAAAACTAGATGCCAGATGTTGTGTCAATTCGCTGGAATGAAAAACTTTTACCTGCTTTGCATTCCCGTATGGTTGTCAAGAATCTCGGAGTAGTTCTTGTACTAATAATAACATATCTTTGTCCGATTTTAATAAAGAAATTCATTTTAGAATTGTAATCGTGTTATCTTAAATATATCTAACAGTATCTATTAAATTATCTGAAAATGTTGTCTGATCACTTTCCTTTGGCTGGAATATACTCTATCTTATCCAGAGTCTGCACAAGATTTGAGTTTCATGTTCGGATCGCTAATTGGTAGGACAAGCTCGGATAGTCGATTCGGAATGGAAGAGTAAGCTCGGGATCGTGAAATAAGCTCGGCTACAACTAGCAGGTTCGGATTTCAGGATCCGGTTTCAAGTTCGGTTGTCGGGTTGTTGCATAAGCTCGGCTTCGGTCTACATGTTATAGTTATATGTACATTTATACATGTAAAGTACCTCACGAATGGACAACCGAAGTCGCTGTGGAGGAACAGACAGAAGAAGCAGCTGTGGGAAACACACAACCGCAGTCACTGTGGGGGATTAGATATCCGAAGTCGCGATAAGGGAACAGACGGAGTTGCTGTGGGGGAACATACAACTGAAGTCACTGTGGTTCAACAGATAACAGAAGTCGCGGTGGAGGAACAGACAGAAGAAGAAGCTGTAGGGGAACAGACAACCGAAGTCACTGTGAGTATGTATTATCACCCGACCAGAAGAAACAAGTAATGTAAAAAAAGGTAGTCACAAGTGCTGAAAAGAACTTATGGCTTTTGGTCCCTACTAGTCAAAGTTCGGCTAGCGATTCGGAACTACTGCTAGTACAGCCATTACACAGTGGTTCCTTTTTGGTTTTTTTTGGAATTAATTCTGTAACTTTTGAACGGATAATGGTATCTTGATGAAATTTAAAATAGTTAAAGCTGAGGTGTTTTCGAGATGATTTGGAAATATTCGGCTCCCGAGGTAGTGTGGGGGCCACTGCGTGGCCCTCCAAAGTTGGTCACCTCGGGTGTTTCAAAATTTCAAATGTTTGAGGAATTTGCATTTATGAACCGATTTGAAAGATTTAGATAGTGCTTCAAAAAACCTTCAAAAAACATGCTTACATGCACATATTATCTCATTTAGGTCAAGAGATATTTGAGAAAATAAAAAAAATTGTGTCATTTTTGGACGAGGTTGATTTAGTATTTTTAAGGGTGTGAGCTCAGTTTTTCCTTGATTTTAAAGATATTTATATCGTTAGTTAGCTTATAAAATTCTGAATGAAATTGCTGAAAAAATAATTCAAATATTTTGTTCCAATCAAAAGTTATAAGCATCGCAAGTAAAAGTTTCCAAAAAAAGGCATATATTTACTGTTTTTTTGCAAAAAGGCGACTACAGTCTTTCGTTTGTAAAAAAAATATTTCTTCCGGGAAGTGGCAATTTCTTTATTATTCCTCATAGAAATGTTGATGCAGATGCATTTAATGCTAAATTTGAATCAGCTCAGCAAAAAGGTCCCCCGGCAAGGGAAGTCAAAAATACCCCATTTTTGAAAAAAAAAAATTTTTGTTTTTGAAAATTCTCAAATCGCAAAGCGCCAACGAGAAAGCTCATTATATATTTTTTTGACCATATATGTGGACTAGTTAACCGTATCGTATTTCAACATCCCTGCCATAAACAAAGACAGTGTGGCCATTTTAGTAAAAAATTCGGAATTTTGGAACATATTTTCCCCGTTTTGGGAATTTGGGTAGTTTGATGTAAGATATGGCAACATATTGTTATCCGTTTTTTTAAGGACAATTTTATGTACATTATTCCAAAATTTCGTTAAGATATTTCAGTCCGTTTGGATTTTACGCTATTTTTCATATAAGATATTATTTCTCCAAAAAATACGTTTTGACCAAATTTTATATTTGACTCAGAATTATGTCCAAAATAAAATGTGCTTTTAATTAATTTTTGTAAATTAATTAACCTTATGTAATTCCCTTTCCATTGATGTGCAATACTTGTATGTCAAGAGTTTAATTATTCTTTATAATTATAATCAAACTTCACTACCTCCGTAATAAAAGTATATATCGTGAAACACACATATATATGGGGGCTATATCTAAATCTGAACCGATATCCTTAGTTTTGTTACCACATCATAATAGTGTAAAAAAACTAAGATGTGCAAAGTTTTGTTAACACCAGAACAAAAATGAGGATTTTATCTACAATAATGTGTAAAAGGTTATGCTAATTTGTATGGGAGGTACCAGAAGGGGCCGGGCAAGCGGACCCATTATTTCGGTATATACTACACGCTGTCAAATAATAATACCATCCAAATTTTAGCTTCGTAGAGCCCTCCATCAGGAAGTTAGTGGCAATATAGTGGTTTTAGTGAAATAGGTAATTTTGTATGGGAGGTACTTGAGGGGGCGTGGCAATTTCGCCCATTTTCCAACCAACATCGCGACTAGTGAATTTTATGCCACTGGTAAATTTCTATTGCAATTCATTAAGAACTACTTCATTTATCGTCGTAACCATTTACCCAGCCGGCCAGACGGACATAGCTTTATTGGGTTAAGAAGCCCCGAAACTTATTTTTTCTGAAGGAATCTAGGGTCTCAGTTATATGCACTGATGGGCTTAACTTCTTCCCGTATAAAATTATATATTTCCTCTACGATGTTACTGAGATTATACAAATTTTGTTCAAAATTTGTTAAAAATGGTAATAATAACAATAAAAAGCAGCAAAAACATATGAATATTGCATTAAAAATCAAATATATAACTTTAAAAATAATTTTACTGGATATTTTTATGCAATAAGAGACATTTTTAGTAATTTGTCTCTCATTCCTGTGTATAGGGATTTATAAATCATAAATAACTTAATTAAAGAGTCTATGGGCTTGTAAGATTTATTTATAAGTAACGACTCCATAATAATTTTTTAGTCGCATGTGTACTAAAAATTTCTCTTATTGCATAAATATTTTAAGCAAAATTATTTTTTAAGTTATAAATTTGATTTTTAATGCAATATTAATATGTTTTTGCTGCTTTTTATTGTTATTATTACCATTTTTAACAAATTTTGAACAAAATTTTTATAATCTCAGTAACATCGAAGAGGAAATATATTATTTTATACGGGAAGAAGTTAAGTCCATCAGTGCATATAACTGAGACCCTAGATTCCTTCAGAAAAAATAAGTTTCGGGGCTTCTTAACCCAATAAAGCTATGTCCGTCTGGCCGGCTGGGTAAATGGTTACGACGATAAATGAAGTAGTTCTTAATGAATTGCAATAGAAATTTACCAGTGGCATAAAATTCACTAGACGCGATGTTGGTTGGAAAATGGGCGAAATTGCCACGCCCCCTCAAGTACCTCCCATACAAAATTACCTATTTCACTAAAACCACTATATTGTCACTAACTTCCTGATGGAGGGCTCTACGAAGCTAAAATTTGGATAGTATTATTATTTGACAGCGTGTAGTATATACTGAAATAATGGGTCCGCTTGCCCCGCCCCTTCTGGTACCTCCCATACAAATTAGCATAACCTTTTACACATTATTGTAGCCAAAATCCACATTTTTGTTCTGGTGTTAACAAAACTTTGCACATCTTAGTTTTTTTACACTATTATGATGTGGTAACAAAACTAAGCACATCGGTTCAGATTTAGATATAGCCCCCATATATATGTGTGTTTCACGATATATACTTTTATTATGGAGGTAGTGAAGTTTGATTATAATTATAAAGAATAAATAAACTTTTGACATACAAGTATTGCATATCAATGGAAAGGAAATTACATAAGGTTTAATAATTTACAAAAATTATATAAAGGAAAATTTTATTTTGGACATAATTCTGAGTCAAATATAAAATTTGGTCAAAACGTATTTTTTGGAGAAATAATATCTTATATGAAAAATAGCGTAAAATCCAAACGGACTGAAATATCTTAACGAAATTTTGGAATAATGTACATAAAATTGTCCTTAAAAAAACGGATAACAATATGTTGCCATATCTTACATCAAACTACCCAAATTCCCAAAACGGGGAAAATATGTTCCAAAATTCCGAATTTTTTACTAAAATGGCAACACTGTCTTTGTTTATGGTAGGGATGTTGAAATACGTTACGGTAAACTAGTCCACATATGTGGTCAAAAAAATATATAATGAGCTTTCTCGTTGGCGCTTTGCGATTTGAGAATTGTCAAAAACAAAAATTTTTTTTTTTCAAAAATGGGGTATTTTTGACTTCCCTTGCCGGGGAACCTTTTTGCTGAACTGATTCAAATTTAGCATTAAATGCATCTGCATCAACATTTCTATGAGGAATAATAAAGAAATTGCCACTTCCCGGAAGAAATATTTTTCTTACAAACGAAAGAATGTAGTCGCCTTTTTGCAAAAAAACAGTAAATATATGCCTTTTTTTGGAAACTTTTACTTGCGATGCTTATAACTTTTGATTGGAACAAAATATTTGAATTATTTTTTCAGCAATTTCATTCAGAATTTTATAAGCTAACTAACGATATAAATATCTTTAAAATCAAGGAAAAACTGAGCTCACACCCTTAAAAATACTAAATCAACCTCGTCCAAAAACGACACAATTTTTTTTATTTTCTCAAATATATCTTGACCTAAATGAGATAATATGTGCATGTAAGCATGTTTTTTGAAGGTTTTTCGAAGCACTATCTAAATGCAAAAAATCTTTCAAATCGGTTCATAAATGCACATTCCTCAAGCATTTGAAATTTTGAAACACCCGAGGTGACCAACTTTGGAGGGCCACGCAGTGGCCCCCACACCACCTCGGGAGCCGAATATTTCCAAATCATCTCGAAAACACCTCAGCTTTAACTATTTTAAATTTCATCAAGATACCATTATCCGTTCAAAAGTTACAGAATTAATTAAAAAAAAAACCAAAAAGGAACCACTGCGCATTATACAATGTAGAGCCTTAAGTTAATGATAATTCTAATGAGCTTATCGATCATATCAACAGCGACGACAGTTGTTTATGAGAGTTGTTAATATTTGAGTAAATTTTATTTAGAGAATTTGTCTCTTAACAAGCTTCAAAATAACTTAAATTTTTGTCGCGTCCGTTTCATTGAATAATTGCAATTAATTTATACTTATGTTCTAAAATTTAGTATTCTTTTAGAACTTTATAACTTTTTTGTTTCTTTCTTGTATTTGGCGTAGGTAAAAACGTGCGAGTGTCGCATCCGCGCAACTCGAAGCTGCCCACATGTGACGTCTAAAGTATTTAATTAGCAAACTGGAGGCGTTAACTTCTGTACCATTTGAATTTTGTTGGGATGTGAATGTAAAACTTTTTGAAATCTTAAGGAAAATACGGTTTAAAGATGTTCTGGACACACTTTGGACGATAGCCCGATTTGAAGTGGAAAGTCTAGGTTTTTTACGAACATATGCTCTTACATTTGCTACATTTTTGGGGTCCCTTGTTCTGGGTCGGCTGGAAGGTGGGTGAATCAATATTGAAGCAGTCTCATCAATTTAATTAAATTGAACTTAAGCAAGTACTGTGACCTCATTAAAAATTTGTTCACTAAAGATAAAAGTACATCGGAGTACAATGGTTTTATTGGTAGGACGTGATATTGGTACATAAATATGACATATTGAACATTTACCTTAGCCATAGGAAAAATAGCAAGTCCCCGCGCCCTTTATAAGTAGAAACTTTGTATCAATAATTTTGGAAGCAAAGGTTCAAATGGCATTCAAACTTTATAGTATAACATTCGCTATTAATGTTAATATATGCACAACTTTGTCAATTTTATAGAATACATTTTGCAATTAGTACAACTTTTGTTTACTAGCAACGTCACAAATTATATAAATTAAACTAAGTGCAATATTAAAGAACTGCATATTGGTATTTGCCCATATTTAATGTGACATCAAATGACGACAGCGAACTCTGTAGTTATAGCTTTTTTCTCTTACAATCTCACTACATATGTCAAGACCCCTCCTCGGAATCTAATGATCACTGATTGGAATTTGCTCTTTTCAATATTCAACTTCTTATTAAATAAATAATTATTTACTGTGGTTGTCATTTAATGTTTTTATTGTCAATATCATTAAATATCTTTTAAATTAGAATTTAGATCCCACACCCATTCATTTGAATAATTCACATTTAGTTTGGTATCAAAGTAAAACGCAAACAAAAAGACGAAAATTGAAGAAAAACTGAAATTATCGTAATGCAATCACACTGAAGTCATGTGTCACCATAAAGTCATTGCATCGCTCGCCTGATTGCTTGTCTGTCCGTCCTTCCTTCCGATCGTTCAGATGCTATCTTATTGAGATATTTATTGCTTTCAACACAAATCAATACAACAAAATAAACACTATGCAATCGATAATTGTTGTGGTTTTTGTTTCTTTTACTGCTGCCACTGCCGCTGCTGCTTCAGCTAGAGTCAATTCTCCAAATCACGATCAGTCATCAATGGTTTAGTTTGAAATTTTGCAAAAAGACAGAAAATCGAATGAGCGCAAAGGAGCAAAAACAAATGAAATACATACAAAAGAAAAACGCTCAAACTATCGATCTTTTTAATCAAAATCCATTGTCACCTATTAGTTTGATCGTGGTGACATTTGAGTGACATCGTCATGCGATCGAAGTCGTATAGTATTTAACAGCTTCGATGGTGACGATGACGATGTCGTCAATGCTGCTGTCAATGTTGCTTTGGCTTCTAAGATCTACCTTGGTTGCTGCTCAAAGAGCAGGGATGGCAGATTTGCAGAGATACCATTGTGTACTACAAGGTTGCTCAAAAGTTAGAACTACAGAAATCTGTTTTGGTTGAAAGTAGATAACAACTTGAAGGAAGCTAGTTTTTAAAAATAAGAATATTTTGGAGCGGAATTTAATATGGTAACTGCGATTGGCCCCTAATGTCAGTTCTGTTTTGACATTTGTGTAGTAAATGGGACCGGCCGTGGCATAGTGGTTAGAACACGCGACTACCATGCGGGAGATCGCAGGTTCAAACCTGGCTCCAGTCATCTTAAAAGAAAAAAATAAATAAAATTTTCTTTCATTGTCGGCTCCCCTCGAATGTTGTTTGACAGCAACTTCGCAGTATTAAGCGTCGATTCAATCGTCGTGTCTAGTAAGAGCTTCTCAAAAACAGTGACGTTCGCATTCGTCGATAAATAAGTAGGTGCCGTTAGTTGTGAATCTAAAAATAGAAAGCGTGTTAATTCACAACAACGCGAGAAGCTATCCCATACCTCATTCATGGGGTGCAAAGGGAAATTAAGTTAAGTAGTAAACACATGCGAAATACACGTTAATAAAAAATGTTACGCTACATTGCTCCAGAACGCGGAATATTGCCGACTATTTATTTGACCAATAATCGGTCGGTGACTTTGGCACAACGTGAATTTCGTCGCAGATTTCCTGGCCGTCCAACGCCTACTAGTGAAACACTGCGACGTTTAGCCGCTCGCCTCTAAGAGACTGGCACAACACGAGATGCTGCCAGGCGTGGCAGACCCCGGAGTAGCCATTCTGCAGAGAATATTGCTGCTGTAGCCGAAGATCTCATGGAAGCGCCGTCGACATAGACCAGACGACGTGCCACGCAAATGGGTATCAGTCGACGGTCTTTACAGCGAATTTTGGTACAAGATTTGCAGATGTTTCCGTAGAAAGTCCAGACGGTGCATCAGCTGTTAGCTGCAGACCACCAATCGCGTCTAACATACGCTCAAGCCATCCTTAATCACCACCAAGAGGAAGATGATCTATCATCAAAAATAATCATGAGTGATGAGGCCCATTTCTATCTTAGTGGGTACTTAAATAAGCAAAATTTACGCTTCTGGGGCACTGAAAATCCGCGTGTAACCCACGAAAAGCCATTACACCCGCTCAAAGTCACTGTATGGTGTGCTGTTTTCGCTGACGTCGCGGGCCAAATGGTTACTGTGAATGGTGAGCGCTACAGAGCAATGATCAACGAGTTCTTTTTGCCGCAACTTGATGAATTGGGATTGGAAAACATGTGGTTCCAACAGGACGGTGCAACGGCACACACTGCACGTGCCAGAACCGATATGCTGAAGGATGCATTTCCCGGGCGCCTAATCTCCCGTTTTGGCGATTTGCACTGGCCAGCAAGATCGCCTGATTTGACCGCTCCAGACTTCTTTTTGTGGGGCTTTTTGAAGTCGTGGGCTTATGTCAACAAGCCTCAGACTCTTGCAGCTCTTAAAGACAATATCCGTCAAGAATGTGAGGACCTATCGCCGGAAGTTTTGGCCAAAGTGATGGAAAATGCCATAAAAAGGGCTCAAATGACAATCAACTGTGGCGGCGGCTATTTACATGATGATGTCATTCTCGTCTTGATGTAAAAAAAAATAAAAGACCAAATAAAAATAATCCACAAGAAGAATCAGTTTTTCATTTTTTTTTTTTAAATTACAGCCAAAAAACATCGGAAGTTTACTTTTGCGCCACCTTGTATATGGCTGACATCACCGCTATACAGAAAATGGGATGGAAAAACGGGGATGCACACGACGAAAGAACTGTGACATCTTTTGCAGCTGTCATGCAGAAAGTCACGAATTTGGATGTGGATTTATAGTCGGTAAGAGACTTTGACGTCTGGTCTGGTCTCGCGGTTTAAACCGGTAAGTAACCGAATAGTCACTATCCGCATCAAGGCGAAATATTTGTACATCAAGCTGCAGCGCTGATTTGTGTATACGATGGTAGACAAAGACGAGGATATTAAAGATGCCTTCTATGAGCGCCTGAGGGAAATATAAGACCGTTGCTCTGCCCATGACATTAAAATTGTTTGGGAGATTTTAATGCTAATATAGGAACACGACAACACCTCCGATAACGGATTGAGACTGGTTAGCTTCGCGTCGACAAGAAACATGGTACTGAGTGGCCGCCAGATTCCATCATAAAGATATTCACAAGGCAACATGGATATCCCATGATAAAAAAGCAAGAAACCAGATTGATCACGTGGTAATCGATCAAGAGTTGTCTCGGATCACCAACTTTGTGCAGACAACTTACGCACGTGGTTAAGTAGTGCTATACAAGCTCGAAATCAAACGCCGAGGAAGCTAGATATGGCAAAATGATTAAACCCGAGATAGCCAATGTCTGCTCCAACCAACCTCCAACAAATGATGTTCCCGACAAGTCCCGGTACTATAAGCAATGTCACATAATGTCTGAGGTTAAGGATGCTGTATTCAAGGAAATGGTAACGCGTTTGGTGTGGCGGAACGATATAATGAGTAAAGAGGGGGGATGAAAAGTCTTTTCAGTCGGAAAAATCGTCTATGGAAGAAAATAGAGAGCAAGGATATCGAAAATTACAGGAATAGAGGGACCGGCCGTGGCATAGTGGTTATAACACGCGACTACCATGCGGGAGATCGCAGGTTCAAACCTGGCTCCAGTCATCTTAAAAGAAAAAAAAATATAAAATTGTCTTTCATTGTCGGCTCCCTCGAATGTTGTTGACAGCAACTTCGCAGTATTAAGCGTCGATTCAATCGTCGTGTCTAGTAAGAGCTTCTCCAACAGTGACGTTCGAATTCGTCGATAAACAAGTAGGTGCCGTTAGTTGTGAATCTAAAAATAGAATAGGTTTCAAATACTAGAATTTTTCAGAAAACCGGTTTTTGGTTTATTCGAAAAACACTCAACAATTCGGTTATCGAATACATGATCTAATAAAAAAGCGGATAATCCGGTTTCGTTCGGTTTTTCGAAAATTTTAAAATAATACAAAATATACAAGTTAATACTATAAAATATAAATACCGGTATCTTAATCCTTTCAATTATTTTGAGCTTCTGAATTCAGTTTGCTTCAATTTATATCCAATTCATCCAAACAGAAGTAATTATGGAATTTTAACTTAACATATAGTGGACCCTATATTACTCACAAACTTTTAAACGCGTTTCCTGTAAAACTTAAATTTTAATTCACAACTAACGGCACCTACTTGTTTATCGACGAATGCGATCGTCACGGTTTGAGAGGCTTTTGTCAGACATGCCGATTGACTTGACACTATACTGCGAAGTTGCTGTCGACAATATCGAGGGGGCCGGCGGTGAAAGAAATATGTAGATGAAGACTGGTGGCAGGAATCGGACCATAAATGTCCCGCATGGTTGTCGCGTGTTCTAACCATCATGCTACGGACGGCATGAAAAATCAATTTTTATCTTTGGACGCTTGGTATAGAAATTGCGTAACTATTGTATGGTGATGATCATAAATTAAGCTCCTTTTGCGATCGGACACATAATTTAGGATATAACTGCATTTATGAATATTGACGGCTTCCCTCTCATTTCGAGGTGAGATCCCAAATATATATTAGTGATTGCACAAATGGATGTTAAGTTAAAGAGATAGGTATATAGAAAGTTCCACCCATTTCAAGAAGAGAGGAACATGTCCTTTTTCTTCTCATTATAACGCTCCGTCATTGCACGCGTTGCCACTGGCTGCAGTTTTGCTCTGTAAGCACCATCCTTTGCTTCAGACATTTCGCGACATTCCTCATCGTACTAGGACTTGTCAGAGCGTTTTTCATAACCCAGTACGTTCGTTGCGTCAGTGGTCATAGAATTCGCAATATGCTGCCATTGGGTGTCGGGAACATCGAAGTAATTGAGAGAGTTGGTTGGAGTAGGCTTTGGCTATCTCTGTGTTATGCAGCTTTGTGATGTCTAGTTTCCTAGCGTTTGGTTACAAGCGATTTGAGCACTACTTAATCGCGTGAGTACCAGGCTACAACTAGGTGGTGATCCGAGTCAATATTTGCACCGCGCATCACACGCACGTCCACATCGCTTGAGGCATGCATTCTATTAATTACCACGTGATCAATCTGGTTTCTGGTGGATATCTTTATGCGGGAATCTGGTTCCACTCACTTCCATGTTTCATGCCGACGCGATGCTAACTAGTCTGAATCCATTATCGGAGGTGTTGTTGTGCAGACTGAATTTACCGACTGCTGAACCAAGAGCATCTTCCCTTCCCATTTTAGCATTAAAATCTCACAGAAAAATTTTAATGTCATGTGCAGGGCAGCGGTCATATATTTCCTCCAGGCTCTCATAAAATGCATGGTCATATATTTCTTTTAGATTCTCGTAAAATGCATGTTTAATGTCATCTTCTTTGTCTTCCGTCGGGTTGTGTACACAAATCATCGTAATTAAAAAATATTTCGCCTGCGAATAGTGGGTATTTCGTCACTTACAGGGTTAAACCGTAAGACCAGATGTCGAAGTCTCTTGCCGCATTAAATCCACATCCACGTCATCATATACTTGATAAACATTTTGCAGTCATTATACCAAAGACTGCTGATGAGGATTCGTGGCTGAACCCGAAACAGCTGTACAGACTGCCTGGCATTATGAGAATATCATTCTGCTAAAAAAACTTCTTTCATATGGTCTTGAGCTTGAAATAAATTCTAAATCAACTTACTATCTTTGCATCCCATGAATGCTTCCTGCATATCAGCGAGTTAGCACGGTTTTATTTTTATACTTACACAAACGAGACTTACCTTTTAACAACGAATCCGAATGTCAACGTATTTGCATACGTCAAGAGGGCCACCGATCAAATAAATATAAACGGCCATCAATCAAATACCTATGGACTCCAAAGTATAGAGGTTTTCATTAATTTCCCTCTTAAAACAGTAAAGTTAGCACCGGCCTACTGAACGTAATTTTTTAAGAAAAAAGGGATTCTCCATATGTATATAATTCCACCCGCATGATCCGTTAGCTCCAATTTACTTATCTTTGATGTTTTTTTTATTGAAATAAATATTTTGTACACAGCCCAAAGGTGAGAATAAACACAAAATATGGGCTCATATAGTTAGGTTCACAATTAAATTTTCAATATTCTACAATAATTTGTACATCAAAATCGTAGATAATCTCTTTCATTTTGGCACCATTATATCCTTTTTGTATCATCCCTGTTGCCGCCCATGTATTGACTAAAATTTGTTCCCTTTTGTCGCGCAATTGCCTCCAACAGCAGTCGTCCATGTGCTGTCTGTGATTCGGCCGCAAGCGCTGCGAAGGTGACTGTTTCTATTGATGGTATTGCAGCAGCAGCAGCAGTATTCGTTTCTCTATTATGATCGTAATTACACCTGAGAAGTGTCGTGACTTTATTAAGTTGTGGTGTTGCCTCTTGCCTGGGTGCCATTGTCGATGTTTGTTCGACTTAAGCTGCCATAAATTCTAGGTTTCGTACGTGGTCCACAATGAAAAGCGGCAAACAGCAGCGGTTTCCTTGAGGTTCTTTGGCTGCCAATGGTGTTTTTAGAAATGATATCATTCGCGAACAACAGCGCTACCGTAGTCCATGCGACTGGGGCTGAACGGTCGTTTCGCGGTTCCATTGGCTAAAAAAAAACAGAACAATATGTAATATAAACAAAAAATAGAATAGTTTGTTATCCATTCGTTGCCTTTGCCGATATTGTGATTGTCAATTCCAGTGGAAAATATGGCCGGCAATTAATCATGATTTGTTGTTTGCAATCACAATAAGAAATCATGTAACATATCACACAGAATCGCAATATCGCAGAATCGCAATTGCTGGATGGATGGCTGGCTGGCTGGATGGACGGATGAATAGTTACAGCATTCGTTTAGCCAAGTAGTAACTAAGTACATACGATATTTAACCATTCGACCAATGTTAATTTACAATTTGTATTCAACTTCTCATATGTAAATATTTTGCGATACGAGGGGCTGTACGACGAGTAAGTGGCGATGCTGGTGCGCAGTGACAAATTTACATACGGCGATCGTATCAGTTGTGGCATTTGTTGTAAGTACATGTGTTTGTACACATATGTCAATTGTCAATTGTATGCAAAAATGTTATTATGACATGTCCAGATGAAAATTAATTATAATTCTTGCACCCCCCATTGGGCAGTGCAGCTTTCCATTGGCTTAGAGTCACTTTCGCCAGGGTTCAGTGTAAAATCTTTTCAGTTTTGTTGTTTTATTTTTCATTTATTGTATAGATTAATTAACTGTGAGTTGAAAACAAACAAATGAGGACAGACTGTAAGAAGTGTTGAACTTACGAGGACTGTGTGATGACTACGCATTAGGGCGTTTCACAAAAAAAATGTTGCAACTCTTGAAGCGGAATATTAAGGCTTGTGATCTAAAAGAATTTCGGAAAAATTTTTGATTTTTTGAAGATGGGTATGGGGTCGCTGAAATAGATTTTATCAAAGAAATGAGGTTATGAAGTAAAAAATTTTATATTATTTTTTTCTGGTGCTTTTTGTTCATACAACTAAACAATTCTCATCGTAAGGATCCGATCCCACGACAAAAAAATTATTGGTGTGAAAAATTATTATATTATGGACCACTTTGATAGTCTTAAAAGTGAAAACATCGATAACTTGAGAAGTTTTCAAAATTTTTTCAAGATGTAAAATGCGTATAATAATTTTTCACACCAATAATTTTTTTGTCGTGGGATCGGATCCATATGATGAGAATTGTTTAGTTGTATGAGCAAAAAGCACCAGAAAAAAATAATATAAAATTTTTTTCTCCATAGCCTAATTTTTTTGATAAAATCTATTTCAGCGACCCCATACCCATCTTCAAAAAATCCAAAAAAATTTTGGAAATTCTTTTAGATCACAAGCCATAATATTCCGGTTCAAGAGTTGCAAAAATAGCAAAAAACGCGTTTGGTGAAACGCCCTACTACGCATGCGTACTAAGATCGTATAAGTTGTATTGTGGACAACTTAAGCTGGTAGCTTAATAACACAAGGGAACAAAATTGAACTTTTTGAGTGTTGTTTGGAATTCGATAGCTGTTTTTTACTAATTTGAGGTCGCTGATTTTAAATCCAATCTCCATTTTTCTCCATCAGCTCGTATTTTTAAGTTACAGGTACTAATCGTATTTTCGCCTATTTTCCAAAAAATTATAGTTCAAACAATCATAATTTTTTTTTCATAAGCCGGATTTTAAAATTTTGTTTTTTTTTAAAGATATAGTTGTTACCTTTGAAAAAAATCAAATTTTTTAATATTACAAAAAAAAAATGACTGAGTAAAGGCTGTTTTATTAAAAAAAAAAAAAAAATTACACAAAAAATTACACATTTTAATTTTCTTCACGCTGAAAGTTAATTTGTTGGGGGCAAATTGTTATTTTTATTAGCTTTATTGAATATCATATTAAGATAGCTTTCTAAAACATGTATGTACATAATAATCGATTCAAAATTGAATGAGTTATGCTAAATTCGGTGATAACAGATTTTTCGCAATTTTTTGTTTTTACCCAAAAAAAAATAAAATTTTGTATTTTTAAAAATCATGATAAATTTGCAAATTTATTTATAGTTTAATTTTTAGTTTTGCCTCCTATTACAATATTAATTAACAGACCAAATTTAATTAATCGGCAGGTTTCAATTCGGAAGTTAAGGAAGAAATATTAATTTTCCAAAAATAGGTAATTTTGTATGGGAGGTACCAGAAGGGGTGATCCGATATAGTGCAAATTCATTCCTGATTTATATTTTCATAACCGTAAAACTTCCACATAGTTTGACTGAATTCAGTGTACTAACAAAAAAGATATGTATGTAAGAATATTGGGGTGAGTTCGGTCATTTGTATGGGAGGTACCAGAAGGGGTATGGCAACGCTTTCGGTTTTTCTAGGGTTTGTCTACTTTTGCAAGATAAATAAACTGACCAAATTTCAATATCCTCCGGTAGTCTGTTTGGCAGCTATCGAAGATATATTAATTATCCAAAATAGGTAATTTTGTATGGGAGGTACCAGAAGGGGTGGGGCTATTCCGCCCATTTACAATCCCATAAGTTCGTTTCGAAAAATATTCATACTGATAAATTTTCATAACGATCCGTTAAGGTTTGCTCGAGTTACACTTTCACAAACATATTAATAAATGTTATTTTTGTATGGAAATCGTGATTTTTGTAAATTTAGTTATCTCAGTAAATTGTTGACAAAATCAAAAGTTGTACAGATATTTTAATGAAATAAAGCTCATTTGATTCACACTATCTTAAACTAAATGTTTTAAAACAAACACTGTGATTTTTGTTGCAATAATTTTTTTTATGAATTTTTAAAAAACAAAATTTTTTTTTTTTGTAAATTTTTTGTTTTATTTTTTAAAACTACAACGATATCTTTGAAACTACTAAGCCAAATTAAAAACAATGTAGGCACGAATTAAAGATAATTTTGTTGACGAGTTTAAGTTTTTTTTTTAATTGAATATGGTGAACCGTTTTCAAGTTATTTAAATATTTGTAGTGGAAGTGCCTTAGTTATGGACATAACGGTATATCGCGAAAAGTCGAGCTGATACAAAAAAACCAAGTGCAGATTTGGATTCAGCGTCCCAAATTACCTTTAAAACAATATTCAGTTCTTAAACAACAAATACCTTGTTCCCTTGTGTAATTTTCCAGAAATACATTGAGTATTTACTTAGTGTTATTGAAAGCAAATGTTCAAATGTTCTACAAAAAAATATTGCTCATAAATGTTTATAAGGTGTCCTCAAAGACCAAATATTCATACAATCGGTTAAAAATTTATTTTGAAATGATCGTCAAATGTGCAAATGGGGATTGATTTAAGAGATAAAAATGCAAGTAAGTGATACCGACCATGATGGTTAGAGATGCAGGTGACTTGGTTTCAAGTCCAGCCCTTGATAGGCGGCCACCTTGATGTTGTCAATAGCAACATCGTAATATTCGAGTCAATTGCCTAGTCTTTTACATCCTATGAGTGAGAATTGGAAAGCTTCTCTTATTATTGTGAATTAACACGCTTCATTTTTAGATTCACACAACAGGACCTACGAATCCGAAAGTTAGCTCTTTGGGAATTTTTTATTAGCAAACAACAGTGTAAAATGATCATAAAGACTGATCACTGGACCCCTGTTATATTCAATATGTGCAAATGACCTTCTCGTGCACTGAGAACTTTGTAATGTACATATATTTGGGGATGATGTACAGTTGTACATCGTTTGCAAAGCGACGGAAACTGATGAGTGCATCAAAAAGATGGTAATGGTAATGGTAATGGTAATGGTAATGGTAATGGTAATGGTAATGGTAATGGTAATGGTAATGGTAATGGTAATGGTAATGGTAATGGTAATGGTAATGGTAATGGTAATGGTAATGGTAATGGTAATGGTAATGGTAATGGTAATGGTAATGGTAATGGTAATGGTAATGGTAATGGTAATGGTAATGGTAATGGTAATGGTAATGGTAATGGTAATGGTAATGGTAATGGTAATGGTAATGGTAATGGTAATGGTAATGGTAATGGTAATGGTAATGGTAATGGTAATGGTAATGGTAATGGTAATGGTAATGGTAATGGTAATGGTAAGGATAATGGTAATGGTAAGGCGTGTTGCAAGGGACACAATAAAGCTGCATGTGCCGATAGGCTACCGGCCGGCGACGAAATTAAGTCCTGCATGCACCAGCTTTTAAAGGCGATTAAGAATAAAGAATCAACATGTTGCCTATCGCATACAAGGTGCAGCCGATTTTGTTATGTTAAAGACTTAAAAGCGTCTCATCGAATCTGAATGGAGATATTTCATAGCCTCGTGATGGCGGCAATAAAAGTTTTTTTTCTAACAGACACGATCGGCACGATCTAGTTAGGTAGGTGTGACCTAGGTAGGTGTCACAACTAATGGCATCTACTTCCTTATCGACGAATGCGAATGTCACTGTTGGAGAAGCTTTCTACTAGACATATCGATTGACTCGACACTATAGTGCGACGTTGCTGTCGACACCATCAAGGGAGCCGTCAATGAAAAAAATGTAGATGAATTGAAGCGGGAATCGTACCCGGGGTCTCCCGCATGGTAGTCGTGTGTTCTAACCGACTTACAACCTCCTTCGGGTGGCACCTGGGCAACGTTGTTCGTGATATTTTTATCATGAAAAGCGGCAGATATTGAGCGACCAACCCAGACGGTTGGGCAAGCCACCTTCAGGTCCTTTACTGGTTATGAAAACACGATAGAGGAAATGTTCATCCAGGAGGACAGGACAAGGATGGACAGGACAGGATTTTACGAGCTCCAAGAGGAAACATAAGACCGCTGCACTGGACGCAACATTAAAATCATTCTGGGAGACTTTTATGCAAAAATAGGAACGGAAGATGTTCTTGGTCCATCGATCGGTAAATTCAGCCTACATACCAACACATCAGACAACGAGTTTAGACTGGTTAGCTTCGCAGTGGAAAGGAACGTGGCAGTGAGTGAAACCAGATGCCAGCACAAAGATATCCACAAGGTAACTTGGCTATCCCCAGATCAAAACACCAAATCCAAATTGATCATGTGGTAATTGATGGCAGGCATGCATCTCGTGTCATGAACGTGCGTGTGATCCGTGGTGCTAATATTGGCTCGGATCATTACCTGGTTGCAGCCAAGGTGCGCACAAGATTGAGCAGAGCGAAAAACGCACGTAACCAAACACAAAGAAAGCTGGACATCGCGAAGCTTCAAACCCCAGAGATAGCTCTGCCTACTCCTGGTTCAATAAAGAATGTCGCAATGCATCTGAGCAACAGGATGCTGCTTATAGGGCAACGCTACAGCCAATTGTAACCCGGACTGTTAGGACACGGCACAAGGAGACAGTAAAACAGGCGAGTCAGCTATTTAAGCGAAAAAAAACGTTAGATGGAGGAACGGGAGAACGAGGATATAAAGCGATGCAGGGATAGAGCTGAAACCCGAAAGATTTACCAGAAAGTAAAAGCAAAAAGCAAAATAAAAAGCAGCGGTGCCGACGGACTTCCGGCAGAGCTCTTTAAGTTCGGTGGCGATGAGCTGATAACGAGCATGCACCAGCTCCTATGCACGGTGTAGCTTAAAAAGTGCATTTCCGATGGTTGGAAACTAAGTGTATTATGTCCTGTGCTGAAAAAAGGTTATCCAAGTGTGTGCTCCAACTACCGCGGGATCAGCCTTTTAGCCATCGCATATAAGGTCCTGTTGAATGTGCTATGTGAAAGACTAGCGCCAGTGTTATTTAACCTGATCGGGCCTTATCAGTGTGGCTTTAGGCCTGGTTAATCAACAACTGATTAGATATTCACACTTCAGCAATTCCTGGAAAAGACCCAAGAGAAACAGATCGACACGTACCATATTTTCGTCGACTATAAAGCTGCCTTCGACAACCTGATACGCTGAGTATGGTATTCCTGCGAAGCTGATACGCCTTTGTGGAATGACGCTGACTGACACGAAGTCTTCAGTGAAGATTGGCAAGGACCTTACGGAGACATTCTATCCTATACGAGGCCTAAAACAAGGTGACGTGTGACCTCTTCAGCATAGTGATAGAGATGATAATGAGAAAAGCTGCAGTATAGACGAGTGCCAATATGTTCAACAAAAGCCGCATGCTACTTTCGTACGCTGATGACTTAGACATCATCGGTCGAAAACTGCGGGATATGACTGCAGCTTTTTCAAGTATAACGAAGGAATCAGCGAAAAGGGTCTAATGTCAGCCTAGAAATCCTGAGAAGAATCCTGCTTGTTACAAAATGCTACTACGGATTAAGCAAACGATTTAATGACAGAGCCCTCTCTCGACGAACAAAAAACCAGCTATACCAGATATAGGTTCTAACTGTCTTAATGTATGGTTCAGAAACGGATGAATCGGTTCTGGCAGCATTCGAGAAAAAATACTCCGTAAGATATATGGACCCATCATCATTAACGGAGAATATCGATTTCGTACGAATCATGACCTGTACACTGACTTTGACGTAGTCAGTCGCATTAAGGTGCAGCGATTACATTGGCTAGTTCATTTTATACGCATGTACGAAAATGCTCCAGCTCGAAAAGTCTTCGACATTGAACTCGATGGGCTGCACAGAAGACTGCACAAAACTCCGTTGGAAAGACCAGGTTACTGAGAACCTTGTAGAACTTGGTGTGACTAACTGGAGATGAAGCGCAAAAGATCGAAGCGCATGACATTTTTCCCATAGGATTGCAAAGAAGTGGGGAATCGTTGTTCTAATGTTAATCGATTCAAAACTTACTGAACAGAAATGCCAACACAGTTTGACATTCTCATCTGTCAAACCGTAGTTATCGATAGTTTTTATGCAGCTTAAAAAATAACAGATAATTGTCTGCCATCTGTTACAATTTACAAAAAAGAAGGAATAAAAAATTTTACCGCTTTTTAAAATCTATACAGCTGTAGCAAAAGTGGATATGTCTAAGCATTATATGTCGTATTCAAGTTTAAAGGTCATTAGATAACCCAATCAACGAATTCAAAAATCCTCTAAAATGTCCTTCGGTATGCGATATACCCTCATTGTGATTACTGACAGTGTAGATGTAGAAACTCCAGTAAAAACATCAGTAAACGGTATTTGTACCATTAAGTGAGACTTAAAATCAAAATGCGTGTAAACTTACTTAAAACGAAAAGCTCTTCCATTTCTTATGCCTGGACATTTTTCTTCGTTCCGAAATTATCATCTCTTATAACGCATTAACACTTCCCTCCCTTCATTGAGTTTAATATGAGCCTTTGATAAAGATAAAAACATCATAAGATTCAGATTTTTTTAAATTTTTTATGCAATTTTTTTTGTGTTTTTTATTTAAATATTAAAATATAATTAATATAATAATATTCAAAATAAAATAATACAAATCATTAAAGTAAAAGAAAAATAAAAGCTAAATAAAATAAAAAATTGTACAAAGTATATCGTAGAAATGTTTACAATTAAAATTATAATAATAAAAATCGAAATTAAAAATAAATTTAAATTATATTACAAATACAAATACAAATAATAATAATATTAACATTACAACAAGAAGAAGAAGAGGGATACAAAAAAATTAATACAATTCCATGAGGGTGAATTTAAAATAAAAAAACTATATGTTGTTGCTTTGTTAATTAATGAGATGTTATGGAGTATCTTCTTGTTTATTTACCGTCGCGTTTTCTTCCTTAACTAACAAAAAAATGTGGGCGGAGCCGGAGGGCAAATTTTGCATTTATGTGTGTGGGCGTGTGTGGGCGGGGTAAGTGAAAGTAAATGTTCCATTTTTTGTATTTTGTATAAATAAAACTATACATTTTCAAAAGACATTTGTTTTGTAAATAAAAAAAAGAAAAATAGTGATAGTTTCTCTTAAAAACAGTTTTCAACTATTTCATTACATTATATTTTTAAAATATAATTATGAAATAATGTAGTTTTTTTTTCTTTTTTCTTTTGTATTTTATGATTTTTTTCAATTTTTTTTTAGTTTTGGAAAAAATTAACAACAAATACATATATATAAATATATGGATTTAGAGATAGTTGTATGTAGGTATGCATGAATATATGTATATATATATATAAGGATATGTATGTATGTATGCTTATGGTGGTTGTTATGACATAGGGATAATGGGGGGCGTGGTATATGTGGTGAGTCTTAAATTATGTATATATGTAAATATTTTTCATTTTTTTCGTTTTGCTTTCTTCTGCTGGTGGATTAGTAAAAACATTGTTTTTTTTATTTTGTTTCTAGTATGTGATAGTTGCTTGCATTAAGTAAAATATTTCATTATATATGTAATAATATATTAATGTATGTATGCATGTATGTATTTATGTATGTATGTATATCTCTTAAGCCTTAAAACTAAAGTTGCCATTCAGTCAATCAGTCGAAACTTTTGGGATGTGTTTCTATATAAATATTTTTTTTAAAAAAAAAATATATGTTGCATTTTATTTTTTTAATTTTCGCTCGCAATTTTCTCAAACTCTTAGCCATGTGAACTGGTGCGCTGTCGAGCGCTTTCTTTCCCATTCACACACAATTTCTCTCTCTCTCTCTCTCTGTTCGCTCTTACTATTTCTGGTTCACTCTCTGTGTAGTGCTTTACGTTATTCTGCCGTGCTTTTGAACTATGTATATATATATATATCTATCGCCGATTCTATAAATCAGCCATTTGCAAACTACAAAACACGCGTTCTGTTAAAAGTTTTTTTTGTTGTGTTTTTTTTGTCATATAATTTAATACAAAAAATTCATAAAAAAATATTAAATAAAACAAATAGTAGAAGAAGAAGAACAAATAAATATATAGTAGGTAATGTTAATCGTCTACTGCACTGGTATTTTGTTTAAGTGTACTCTCGTTTTGCTGCTGATGTTGCTGTTTATATTGTTGTTGTTGCTGTTGTATTTTTTCTCTATTGTTATAAAACAGTTATGTTAAGCTTTTTGCTGTGGTTGTTGTTACGTTGTATCGCTTGTGCCAAAGTTGAGTAAACTTTTTGGTTTGGACACGCTCAAAAAGCCTGAAATGTTTTTTGAAAGACTTTGTTTTTTGTTTTTGTGGTAGTTGCATAGGTAGTTTCTCTCAGTGTATGCTTTGCTCAGTTGCTGGATTTGCTTTTGCTGGTTTAAGTTGGTTGCTGTTGTTGCTTTTAAATTTTGTTGGTTTTAGTAGGAAGAGCTTTTCCTCTAGCGCTGCTGCTGCCTATGTTCTCTATTTGTTTTCTCATTTTCTCTATTGCTATTAGCGTTGCGGACTCTCTCATACTCAGCCTCTAAATGTGTACGCGTTAGAGCTTTTGCATGATAAGAGCGCTGGCAATTCAGCTACTGACGCGTTTCGTTTGTTGCTCTCCCTGCTGTTGCTGGGTTCGTCGGTGATGCCTTCGTGGCCGTTTGCATTGGGCTGAACAGCACTCGTCAATAGCTGGCTCAGCTCCTGGCTTCTCGAACACTTTACGCTTGGACGAGACTCTGGTCTGCTGGCAAGTGGAGCGTGAACAGCGTTTGCGATCGCAATTTACTTTGGAGTCCTGGAAGAAGAGGTATACAAATAATAATTAGCTTTTATGTATCTATTGTTGAGATTTACAATTTTTGAACTTACCTTGCATCGGCATTTGATGCATTTCTGTTCGCCATGCGAGGCTAGCACAGGGTGCCATTCCTGTCCATTCTCGTAGACCCGATTGACCACCTTGCAGCCGCCTTGTGACAAAATCTCTTCGCTACTTCTGACATTGGGTTTGGAGGAGGCTTGGTCTTGCAACACATTAGGATTGTTGGGTCCCATTTTGTCTGGACGGTTGTGGGACAGTTTGCTTTCGGGACATACCTTGCAGCAGGCTTTTTTGTCCGGTCGATAGGCTTCCTTTTCCTTGCAGGCCAGTGGTGGACACACCATGCGGGGACATCTGATTTCCAATGTCAAAGCATCGCAGGAGCAGGTAGTACAGGTATCAAAGCCATTGGGTGGCAAGAACGGATGCCAAGTAGCACCGGCCAAATGAAACTGATCGCCCAAGCGACATCCTCGCTTCGATTGCTCGCTTCCTACCGCTGTCAGATCCTTAGCGTTGACGTTTTGAGGCACACACATGGCACAGCATTCACCTTCTTGTTGCACCAACTCCTCGTTGAGTTTGCAGTGCACCACGGGACATTTGATGGGCTCACAGGTAGCGTGACCACGCTGGCAGGCGCACATCTGGCACGTATCTTCAGTGCTGCGCCATTGTTCGGTTTCGTCATAGAAACGGCCCGAGTGGTAACACTTTGCATCGGGTGCTATTAAAAGGTCATCATTACGATCGCCGGGCAGGAAAACATTTGGCACGTTGTTGTCGGTGTAAATGGGGAAACAATGGGCCGGAACTTTGGTCGATTTCAATTTGCCGCGCAGCAGCAGTTCGTTTCTGTCCTTGGAGTGGATTTCCAAATAGCACACGCTTGACTCCAGTTTGACCAACTCGTTTGAGGGCATGCCTAGCACAAAACCCTCCATGTACGAGCCCGAGAACTCTTCCAACAATTTGCGCGTAACAGGAGCACCAATAGCTTCGATGGGTTTCTCCTCCAAGTAGATTTGCAAATCTTGTGGATGTGGTTGGAAGCCGCTTAAGGTGATTTCGTAGTGCAGGTTGCATTCATTGTCGATGGACAGCCAAGCCATACCCATGGAGTGGGCAGGTGCGGCAGCGGAGTTCTCCGACCTCTTCAGCAGAATGGGTTCAGCCGAGTCTCGAGCATCGGCTACGGGACGGGGCACCAGGCGACCTCGAATCAAGCTGGTATCTTGTTCAACGGCAATGTTGACACCCAGATCACCGTTATACAAAGCTTCAACCACTTTGGGCCCCAACTTGTCAACGGTGCCAATGGCCTGATTGAAGTTGAAACTCTGGGTCAAGTCTTCCAACATGGTCTTGCGTTTGCCCAAGTCCTCGATGAGACTGATCTCAGGGTGATCTCTGGCATTAACCTGGTCAGTTTCAATGTTGTACGCCAACGAGCCGTCCGTGTTCAGGAATACCCAAGCCAAGCCACTGCTTCTGGCCTTGGACTCGGAATTGTGGGGAGCAAGCAGGGTCTGGAAGATTTCACAGGTAGTACGGGTAACAATGTGGCCCTGAATGCGTAGATTTGGGTTCTTTTTCGATTCCACAGTGAGCAACAGTTTGCCACGCGACATTAAACGCAAGTTTTGAATGGTGATGGGAGAGGAGACTTCCAAGACATTAACTTCGGCTGAAGGTTTGCGAACTTTCTGTACTTCATCGAGGATAACTTCACGACGATCCGGAGATTCTATGCGTATACTGACAGGAGCGTCCATATAATCATCCGATGAGAAGACGCCATTAAAGACCAAAGTCAGATGCATCGAAGAGGCGGCGCCACTGCTGGTAGACACTATAGCAGTACCACCGGAACCGGACATGAGATCGGATTTGGAGCCGGGAGCGGGTTCCATTAGGGCGCTGAATAATTCCGACTGTAAAGCCGTGTATTTGCCAATTTTACCAGCCAAAGCCAATTCGTTTTGGAATTTATTGCCACCCCACAGCAGGACAACATGCAGACGTTCATCACGCAACAGACGTTTGTAGTCACGGGGTACACGGCGCCAAACACCACAGATTTTACCGGTAACATTTTGATACATAGACTGAGGTCCAGCCGGCAATTGCAGCTGATGTTCTTCAAGTATGGTGCCAGAATCATCGACGAATTGAATGGCACGAGGACGATTGACCTTGGAGGAGGTGTAAAACGAATAGTAGAGATTCTTTTTGTGGAACATGAAACGGCCAGTGGCCACAACGTTATGGGGATTGTGGGTGGTGTACATGGCCTTCATTTCCTCGCCTTTCAAAAAGTGGGAAGTGCGACCCGTCAAGAGAGCAGCGAAATCTGCAAAGAAAGAAAAGGAATAACAAATTGATCAATGAGAAGCAAAGTAAGGACGTTGCAATAGTTTTAATGAGAGACAGAGAGAGGAAGAGTACATAGAGATTCTGTTATTATTTTAGATACTTACGTTTCATATTGCGCTCCTCTTCTTCCATAGGTGCCGGTACATCTAAGGCCATGGTTTCTGTAACATAAAAAAGCATAAATAATTACGATTAGTTGTTGTTGTTGTTGTTTTTTAAATTTAAGGTAAAATTATAATAAAACTATAAAAATGTCAACGCCATGCAACAAAATTGGTATTTTCTGAATGAATCTCCCACACACACACAAACAATTAACAGGAAATTATGTGTCGCATGGGATTAGACCAGCAGCTTGTAAGATGACCCTAAGCCAGGGGGTATCGGATGATGATACCTATGGCGTTATTGTTTCAATTCTTGTGTGAAGGACACACACATACACACACACACACACGCACGTTCACTGAATGAATGACCAAATACAAATCTTTTCATTTGACATAATGTGCCTCGTTCTGTAACAAGTTACCGCCGGGCCACCTCTTCTGCAACACGCTGTGCTATACACGTGATTTTCAATAAAAACCTGTGACCGTATATTTGAAACCCAACAAAAGGTGAGAGTTGTATAGCGTTATGACCAGTTTGCGCTGGCTGCCATTCAAATTCTCGGAAACAATTTATCCCAACGATCAAAAGGAACATTCCAACCTTTGAATGAGCAACAAACAATGATTTTCGGTTTTAATGGTATTCGAAATACAAAACATGGGGTCTAAAAACTGTTTGGGAAAAATTTCCGATTTATCAATAAAATTTGGAATTTTTTTTGTTTGTTTAAGAGAAACGGGAGAGGAAGGTATTGATTTAAGGTGTTTTTTGGTCTAAAAAAAAAAAGTTGTATTGTTTTTAAGCCGGATTTCCGCATAGCAATGATTGAGGTTTTGAAATTTGTTAAGAATATTTTACAATACAAAATAATAGCTGAAAAAGTAAGGCTGAAGACAGATAATAAATTTAAGCCAAAGTTATAGAAGTCATTTATATTTGAAATGGAGTCATTGGTAATTGTAAAGTTAGATTCCAAAGAAATTCCATCAAAGCTGTATAAGATGGACTTGCGACCATGGGAGCAAGACAGCCTAAGGGTATGCAATACACCCAATGACCAACTGGATAAACTTAAAACAATTTTATAGGAATTTGTACAAATTTGAATATGTAAAAATTTGTAGTAATTTCAAAAATGTAGAAACTTGAAGACATTCGAAAAATTAGAAGTTTTTAATGTTTAATTGCATTTAAAGGCAGTTTGCAAAAATGGTTAAGCTCGGATTCACTGGATAGCTTGGTTTTATGTAAGACGTCGAGGGTTCAGCTTCTCTTTCTCTCTCCCGCGCCACAAGATTTCAAGAGAAATCTTTGTCTTAGGATTTAATTTTTAAGCTCTCTTAACAAATTTCCATAGCTTTTAATGTTTTTTTTATGTTTAATGTTACTAAAGATTTTTTTTTGAAATGTGCTTAGGGTTTTTTTGTCTGATTTGTTTTTGTTTTTAAAATATTTTTCTGAAATATTTATAAGATTTTTTTTCGTTGATATATTTTATTTTTTTTTTTAAATGTTTTATAAATTGTTGTACACATATACACGCAGAGTATTTGGCTGGTGTGTGCTCATGTTGTTCTGTAAACATTTGCTAATATTCAATCATTTGTTATGTGTCATTTTGGCTGTTGTTTTATTAGATCATAATCGAGACGCTCATAATGAACATGATGACGATGATGGCAGCGGCAACAGCGGCGGCGGCGGTGATAAAGTCAACCTAGCGCTTGATAATGAGCAAGACGATGATGATGGCGATGGTGGTGACGATGTTTTGGTATTAATCATAATGAAGTGCTAAATTCCTAAACCACATATAGTGATGATGAGTATGAGGCCTAACATATACATGAGTGGCATTCAAAATGAAATGATGTTTCGTGAGTATAAGTAAAATAATTGTTAAATGTATTAAAATGTTCATTAAATCAATGCAGAGCAATTATGACCAAGAATTATTTATTATAAAATGTTGGTTGCAAGTTAACAACACCATTGTTTTGTTAAAACATTAGTAATTGTAATGCTTTTAGTTTCATTGTTTTGATTAATATGTTCATTGATGTGGTGAATATTTGTTAGGGTTACTCATATAGTTGTTATTTATGTTGGAAATTATTTTAGGCAAGTTTTCAATTATTATATTTGTTCATTACTTTAATTAAAACTTCAATCAAATTTTTTAAATAGTTAACCAAATTTTATCTTCAGCTTTCTTTCAAATATTAATAAAATACAAAAAATTATTTTATGCAAGTTTTCAACTATTTATAAATAGTTGTTCATTAGTTTGATTAAAACTTTAATCAAATTGATTAAATTGTTAAGCAAACTTTTGTCTACAACTGTCTTTTAAATATTCATAAAATACATAAACTAAATGTTCATTGTATTTACAATTTCGGTTGTTGCCTAATTTTTAATTAAAAAATTAATTGTATTGAACAAAATGGTGATATCTAATTGATCGTGATTTTTGGTGTAAACATTTATTGGCGTATTTATAAGAACTTGTGACATATTGTAGAACAAATTTTTTCGAAAATGTTATAAAATGTTATACAATTTTTGGAGATCATATTTATTTTTTCATTTAATTAATATTTTAATAGAATATACGAAATATTTTATTAAGGGCACTGTTTTGATTAATATGTTCATTGAGGTGGTGAATATTTTCGAGAGTCCCTCATGTATTTGTTAGTTATGTTGGTAATTATTTTAAGCAAGTTTTCAATTATTTTTAAATATTTGTTCATTAGTTTGATTAAAACTTAAATCAAATTAATTAAATTTTTAATCAAAATGTTATCTTCAACCACCTTATAAATATTAATAAAATACATAAAATTAATGTTCATTGTATTTGCAATTGCGGTTGTTGATTAAAGTTTAATTAAAAAATTAATTGTATTGACGAAAATGGTGACATCTAATTGATCGTGATTTTTGGTGTCAACATATATAGCAGTGTTCATAAGAACTTTGTGGGATGTTGTAGAACAAATTTGTTCAAAAATTTTATTTATAAAATTTATTAAGATAATTTATATTTTTTCATCTAATTAACATTTTAATTGAATGTACGTAATATTTTATTAAAGGCAATAATATATGTTGCTTGTTGAATTATTTAAATTGGTTTTACAGCAATTTTAATATATGACAGATTTATTTCACATACAATTTTTATGCAGAATATAACTTATGCTATAATATTTTTTTTTTTTTTAATTCAAGTTTTTCCATCATTTCAAATTATCGTAATATTTATAGTGTTTTATGTTATGCGCATTTGTCACCATATCGTATACTGTCTATTAAATTATTCATTATTTTAATGATTTTTTATGATCATCATATGCGACTTGCTTTGTCTTCTTCTCCCTCTCTCTCTCTTTTATGCTCGTATGTGTGTGGCATATGACTTGATGGAAATATCATTTCACAAATATTTCAAATATTTTAATTTCTTTGTTACATTCCTGATTGGCAAGGCAATCAATAGCCAGCCCATTGCCAACGTTTAAGGTAATTCCTTAGAATTTTACTTGATGGCACAGCAAGGTTATTGGCTTTCTTGACTGCCTGCCTGCTTGCCTGCCTGCCTTCCCGCCTGGCTTGTTGTTGCTCACCTATTATTATAGGAAAACCTATAATTCAAAGTGAAAAACGAAGTAGATAAAAAAAAACAGAACAAAGCATAAATTCCTTACATGATTCGAGCTCTATAAGGAAAACATAGTTGGGATGGTCTCTTAAAGCAAATTTTCACTTTTACTACTGCTCGAGTATTTTTCCAAAGCGGCAGTCAGCCGGGGATCATATATATATATTGATCACCAGGAGTAGTCACCAGAAATGATGAGTGAGCTCCGCGCGCCTGATGCCAATGCGAACAATGACTGACGATGGCGATGATGATGGAGGTGCTTAGGCATTTATCAACATGAACTTGTTTCCATAATAGTTCATGTGTACACATAAAGCCAATATAATGGAAACAAGTTAAATCATAACCAAACTACCTCAAAGTATACCAAAACCACACAAAAAAATACGAAAAGAAACAAATAGCAGCAGCAGCAACAACATCAGGCCATCATCAGAAATTGCAGCAGCAACTAACTCTCAACTTCATAGGCAACACAACAATCACCAGCTTCAGCGCTCCAACGCCATATCCACTGTCATCATCAGCAGCATCGGCCTCAGCATTGGCGTCATCATCGATAGCTCTCTGAAGTGGAGCGCGGAGTTTAAGTAGCTGGCGCACTATTAGCCAAGCTTTGTAGCTAGAGTTGGCATCTCGTAGTTGGTAGTACAAACAATTACTAAATATGACTCTTGACTAGATGCAACAACATTGTGTTGCCGTACTACTGTTATAGTTGTTGTTGTTTCTACGCCAGTTTGTCTCGATGCCAAAACTGAAATCAAATAGCAAACAACACAAAAAACTAAACATCAAAGACTTGGTGGTGGTTGTGTGTTCGTGGTGGTGGCTTTTTTTTTTGACCATGCCAAATTTGGTTTAGAAAAATATGCCATTTCCAACCAAAAAAAGTCATTACTTTTTAACTCCTTTTCGAATAATTGAATGTAGCAACAAACCAACGGCCATAGATGACAACAATGATGGAGATGGCTATGATGACTGAAGCGGTGGTGACAGCAGGAGCAAGGTGTGCAGCGGCAGCCAACGAAATTCCTAAAATTATTGTCAACAACATATTTAAGCCTTAACAAATCATTTCCACTTCTGAATTGCCTCAGAAGTCAATAAAAAAAACAAGACAAAGTAATTCTCAACAGTCTACGAGTCTTAGTGGTCTGAATGATGGTCCGAAGTAAGGATGGATGCTTGGTTTGGTTGAATGCCTTCAAGACTCATCATTGTCATCATTATCATTAAAATTTACAGCATGATGCCGGTTACCGGTGTGTTGTTGTTTGGTCTTCTTTACTTTAGCTTACATTTCTCATGTTGTTTTATTTTATTCATAATTTATGCAGTTGTGAATTATGGCCAACGTTTAATGCAAAAGGGAGTGATGGAAATTAAGCGTTAAAAAAAGTAAAAACTTGAGGTAATATTTTTAACTGAACATAAGTTTTTTTTTTAATTATTATTTCATAGTTCTTAATTTTTATATTTTTGTTCTTTATTTTAAATTTTTTATATTTATTTCTAATTCTCAATTATTTATTTGTAATTTTTAGTTAATTATTTTAAATTTTTTCTAATTTATTCAATATTTAATTTTAATTTATTTTTAAGTTTTAAGTTTTAATTTTTACTTTTTATTTCTTAATTTTTAATTTTTAATTTTTAATTTTTAATTTTTAATTTTTAATTTTTAATTTTTAATTTTTAATTTTTAATTTTTAATTTTTAATTTTTAATTTTTAATTTTTAATTTTTAATTTTTAATTTTTAAGTTAAGTTAAAATTAGAAAAAAATTAAATTAAAATTTAATATTAAAATAAAATTTTTTTAATTTAATTAAAATAATCTAAAGTTAAAACAAATTAAATTAAAAATTTTTAATTTTAAATAAAATTTTTGATTTTAGTTAACAATAAAATTTAAATTAGTTTTAATTAATATTATTTTTTTGTAATTCGCAATTCTTATTTTTGTGTATTTAATATTCCATCATTTTCCACATGACACACCCTTTAAGTGTTTATGGGTTTTGCATTTTGGTTACACCCTGCCGAACGCCGTTTTTCCCCTACTTTGATATCTTGTCGTGGTCTCGTCGTCTTCATCGTCATCGTGGTCGTTTTTATAATGACATAACTCGAGCATTTTAACGCTTATTAAATTATCTCATTTTAAGGAATTTCATGACGTTTTCTACCTTTTGCTGTTGTTGGTGTTGGTATACCGAGTTCTTATGAGGCCATTTCCCAAGCTGTTGTTGTTGCTCAACCCTAACTGATGCTGCTGCTGCTGCTGCATACGACTTTACTGATGGTGACGATGATGATGATGCTGCTGATGACGATCATGATTCTGAGCCTCCTGATCATGATGATATGATGAAACAGCGGGAGGGTCTCTTTCCCATCCACCGTAAGTTGGTAACAACAATATGACCGTGATGACAATGACGACCGTTCTTCGTTAGGTCGTTCGTTCGTTTGTATGTTATTTAGCTCAAGTGCTACAAGACAATCTTACTGATACTTATCTACGCCTAAGATCTGTATTTTATTGGCCTAAAATTGTACAGAGCTGAAAATTTATATCAGCCAGCGGCGGCAACAGCAGCAGCCAAACTGATAGTAAGGGCGTCATTGGTTGTCGAAGTTTGGCTGTTCGACCAAAACAAAACAAACAAAAAATGTGAATGGGAATGGGTTGATTGCTGCTCGACTGAGAAAACGTTTCATTGGAATTCGTTGGCATTTAATGGTGACAATAATTTTTAGGATTTCCTTAACAGATAACCAAGGATCAAAGGGAATGCATTCCAATCGAGATGGTAATCTCTTAACGACCAACGGAATAAGATTAAAGAACGGAAAACATTATAATAATAAAAAAGAGAATTTAACAAGATCAAAACCATAAATTACCAGACAAGTAAAGAAAAACTTATGTAAAAACGTAGAATGTAAAGACATTTAAAGGCGTTCGTAGTGTTAGACAGTTTGATGCTTTTCGTTTGTAGTTTCAATTAAAGTTTTCATTCCTTTTTGAAATTTGAAATTTTTCTTATTTAATTTTCAAGAAACATTCCCAAACGTAAAAAACTCATTTATTTTGAAAAAAGAAATGAAAATCTTGAATTTCTCACACTCAAACACGGGCTCGAAATTCCTGTAGAAAAATGACCCAAAAAACCCCCCCTCGACCGACAACAAACTTTACACACATTTCAGTTCAACTGGTTCCTGTTCCATGTTCATGTACCACTGACCAAGCCAAACACAGAGCCATGGACAGAAGACAACGTTAACAAAAAAAAAAACTTAAAAAAGAATGAGAAAAAAACTAAAAGATCAAATGATAAGATCACAAGAAGCCTACCAACACAAAGGCCATTGCCTGATTTCAGGCAACATACCAAAGCCAAACCTTTTTCCACTTATTTTTTTTGGTTATGGTACGTCCATTGCTGCCACCACCACCGTCGCCGCTGTTAGGTAAATGCATAAAAAAGATACTGTTTCACAACGACGCTGGCTGGTGGTTGCAACTTTTTGAGATAAATTTTAATGATTTTCACAGTTCAGGCTGCTGTTGCTGTCCCTGTTGCTGATGGTGTTGCAGGCGTTGGAAAGCTTGTTGCCAACACTTGATTGTGTTAAGGCAAAGCAGAAATGATCTTATAAAGTGTCAATAATAACGCCCTTTAAGCCTTAAGAGAGGCAGAGGGAGCAAGATTATAAAAAGCTTACAAGAATAACTCGACGCAAAGTTAAGCATAAATTTAAAAAATGCGAAATTCGTAAGAAACTATATAGTTTTTGTGTATAAAAGTAAAATTTTTTATATTAAATACAAAAGCTAAGGAAGTAGTGAAGAAGAAAGTACACTAACAAAAGCTGCATTTATGGCAATATTTGTTGAAAAATTATGATGTTTTCATTAAAAGCTTAACGTTTGAAAAAGTCTTCGAAAAGTGGAAAGTTGTATAATAGAAAAAAAATGTCATTCATAGCGATATTCGCTGAAATCTGAGTAGTTTTTATTAAATAAAACTCTTTTTGTAAAAGTCTCCACAGCCTAGAAAGCATAAAGATTAGATTTTAACAATGTATAAACAATATATAGAAATTAGATATACTTAAAGAATATGACCGATTATAATAATACTTGTTTTAAATAGATAAAAACTGCATTTATTTGTTGAAAACTTAATCACCTTTTTTTTAAATTTAATATTTTAAAAACTCTCCAAAATGTGGTGAGTTGTATAATAGAAAAAAGCAATTTTCGCTGAAATCTGAGCAGTTTTCTTCAAGTAAAACGCATTCTGTTAAAGTCTCCAAAATCTAGATAATACATAATATTATGAAAAAATTTAAAAATTTAGTTTGAAACCATTATCTAAAAAAAATTTCAAAAATTCATACTTAAAGAACATGACCAATTATGATTATACTTGTGTTTAATAGATAACAACTGCATTTGTGAAGATTTTTTGTTGAGAACATTAATATTTTCTTTAAAAACTTTATATTTAAAAAAGTCTCCAAAAAGTGGAGACTATTATAATTAATAAAAATTGCATTCATAGTGATTTTCACTGTAATCTGAGCAGTTTTCTTCAAGTAAAACACTTTCTGCTAAAGTCTCCACCGTCTTAATTTAGTTTCAAATAGTTTAGTTAAATTTAGTTTCAAAATTTTTTTAAAAATTTTCAAAAATACATACTTAAATCGTGACCGATTATGTTTATACTTGTGTTTAATAGATAAAAACTGCATGTGTGGCGATATGTGTTCAAAACAAAATTTTTTTCTTTAAAAACATAATATTTGATAAAAGTCTCCAAAAAGTGGAGAGCGTCCAAAAAGTGGAGAGTTCTGAAACTTAATAGAAAGTGCTTCAAAAGTGCAATGGTGAATGATGATCAAAAAATAACATAATTGTTGGCCACTATTAATATTTTTCATTATGCAAATATTTCACAACCAAGTATTAGTGGAGACTTGAGCAACTTGATAGCAAATGCTTCAGCATTCTCCTATTGCCATCATCTCTAGTAAAATATTGATACAGAAACCAGTTACAGTGCAATATTTACTCAAATCTAATTATTATTATTTAAGGAAATTATGTTTGAAAAAGTCTCCAATATGTCGACTGCGGTGAAATAAAGAAGAAAGTGCTTCAATGGGGACACAATTAATACTAATATAGTAATTATATAGTTTTTATATAATTTAATATTACAAAAATGAGTTTATTAAAAGTGGAGACTTATGAAACTTCATTGAAAATAGCTCAGGTATTAACAATCATCATCAATCTTCGTGTTTAACTGATAATTACAACGTTTTTACTGAAATCTTATCATTATTTTTCAAGGAAATTATGTTTGAAAAAGTCTCCAAAGGGTTGAGTAAAATGAAATAGAAGAATGTGCTTCAGAAGTAACATGAAAAATACCTTTAAAGCAAATATTTCGAATTTGACTTATATGTATATTATAAAAATAATGTAGTTTATACAAAGTGGAGACTTAAGCAAATTAATAGCAAATTAAATGCTTTGGTCATCTACTAACAGCAACATTCCTGGTGTATTATAAATAAAAAATGAAATTACAGCGAAATTTTATAAACTATAACATTTTCTGTAATGAAGTTATTTTTAAAAAAGTCTCCAAAAAGGTGAGGGTCGTAAAATATAGCCATCAAGAGCTTTAATAATGTAATTTTACATAATATTAGAGCAATTACGTTTTGTTTCGTTAATAATCATGCAACACGCAATATGTACACATTTTAAAATAAGTCAACTAAAAGTGGAGACTTACGAAATTTAACAGAAAATGTATAATATACAAATATATGACAATTATAAGTATTTTAAAATTACAGTTACTTTGATTTTGAGCAAATTATTTATATTCCATTAAGCTTAGACTTCAAAAGAAGTCTCCAAAATTTGGAGACTTGAAAAACACATAAAGAAATATTATAACTTTTATGACATTTACAACGATTTTAACAGAAAGCATTTACTTTGAAATTTGACAAAATGTTCTTATTTATCATTAAGCTTAGACTTTTGAAGAAGTCTCCAAAAATTGGAGACTTTCGAAATACGATAACAATATTTTCACTCTTATGTAATATATTAATATAAGTATATTGACAGTTTTATCTGCAAAAAATTTTATATAAAAAATTCTCTAAAATGTGGAGAGTTGTGAATATTTTTATAATGTGCCGAAATTTTTAATAAAATGTATAAAAATAATGCTTTGATGCAAGAGTTTTTGGAGAAATTTTAGTATATTGCATTGTTCTAATATTTTCCACAAGTCTCCAGTATGTCAAAGGTTATTTAATATCGTTGGACACCCACAGATTTTCACAAATTGGTGACATTTTGAAACAGTCTTCAAACGCAGGAGAGAGAGAGTTTCAAAATGATTCCTCACAGTAACTGAAGCTGCTATAAACCCAACGAAGCGCTTAAGAGCCGAAAAATTCCTCTAACATAAAGATTTTTCGAAATTGGAGACTTTTTCAAATAGTCTCCAAAAAGTGGAGAGATCGTTGAAACCGTAGAAAAACGTATAGCTAGCTGAGATTAAAAGCCTAAGTGCAGCTCTTCCAAAGTGGAGAGTTAATAAAACTAGAGACTTTTTTATATAGTCTCCAAAAAGTGGAGAGATTCTTAAAAATCAAGAAAAATGTTTAATAATAGCGAAAATCAATCAAAATGAGTAGCTAACTGAGATTAAAAAGATTATAAATATGTGTATGATATCTTTGTTAATTGTTTTGCTCAGCTTTCTTAACACTTGTTATTCCTGAGAGTTCCTTGCTTTGGTGTAATCATATCACTAAACTATTTAAATGCCTGAACTATTGGCGATGACGCCAAAATTTATATTTATCGTATTTATATTGTAGAGACCATACACAAATATCTATATATATATATATATGTACATTAAACTGCTCATTATGTATGCTATTCATGCAGAAAATTACTTAAATCAAAATAAGGTTAATTTTTTTATAGTTTTTTTTTTGTTGCTTTTCGCTCTTGCTACAACTTTTTCGTTTAGATCACATTCTTTTCAAATATTTCTTGGCTTTTTGCGATTTTTTTGTGTTCATTTTGTTTGTTTGAAATATAATTAAAGCAAAGAAGCAATAGCAGAAACAACAACAACAATAACCAAACACCAAATTGTGTATGGACTGTTTTTTAGACGATGTAGTCATACTTTTATAGCGTCTTTTTTGTTGTTGTTGGTGGTGTATTGAATTGTCTGTTGGTCGCAATGATGATAATCATTATGATCGTCATCATCATGTTGAAGGCGGTGGCGATGTAGACGATGATAATGATGATGATGATGCCGCCAATTGACGTCGTTTTGTATGTGTTAAAAGACGCCACAAAAGTTGAAAAGTTTTGTTTTTTGCTGTGTTTTATTTTTCTTTAGCCTTTTATTTTACTTTCGGACGAGGTCGATTTTGTTTTCATTTCATTATAAAGCGTATGCTTTAATAGACTTTTCATATAAATTATGGCGTTTTTTTTCGCTTTCCATTGCTATTTTTTTTGTTGTTTTACAATGTTGTCTAGGTGGTTGTTGTTTGTTGTTGTGTGTTTTTTTTTTTTAAATTTATGAATGTATGTCTTTCTATATATTGTATATGAATTTTATTTTTGATAATAAAAAATTAACAAAAATTTATCAAAAAGCTACCAACAGATGTTGGAGAAATTAATTTCTCCACTGAGCGCGAGTCATCGCATGATAGAGATAGGGGGTGGGCAGAAAGCGAGCAAAGGGATACAAATTGGTGTTGTGGCCGCTATGTGTGTGTGTGTTGTATAAAAAAGCAGACATGATTAATTTTTTTGTTATAATTTTGTCATGTGACTTTTTTGAAAGGTTTAAGCAGAATGTATTGAAATAAAATTGTAACAAAAAACAATATATATTTTTTTAAATTGTTAATAAAACAAAATATAATTAACAAAATAGGCTTAAATAGAAAGCTTTTTTAAAACTTTTTATAAACAGAATATCAAACCAAGCATTAAACGGCTTATGGAGGTCTAAACAATATTATTTCAAAAAAGAGCTTTTTAAAGAAGCTTTAAAAATTAACATATGGATCGGCCATTTTATCTAATTTTTACCTGTGAGAAATAATAATTTTATATTGGAAAACAATTTTCCAGTAGTACATATAAAATTGTTAATAAACAAAATTGAATGAAAAATAGGCTTAAAAAAATTTTTTTTAAACAGTTTAACTTTAATTATCAAACAAAGCTTTTAATGGCTAAAGGAGGCCTCCGAAACCTCTAAAACATATTACATATTTGGAAAGAGCTTTTTTAAGAAGCTTTGAAAATTAAGGAGAGAAATAAAAAATTGATATAGGAACACAATTTAAAGCTCACATCCCTCAACTATGTAAGAGATCATAGTGACATTTATACAACTTAAAGCTTTCCAAACTAAAAGTTTTGTATCTGTGAGAAAAAACAAATTTGAATTGGAAAACAATTTTACGGTAGTACATATGAAATTGTTAACAAACTAAATTTAATGAAAAAATTGTTAACAAACTTAATTTAATGAAAAAAAGGCTTAAATAAAAAGCTTTTTTTAAACAGTTTAATTGTAAATAACAAACAAAAATTTTAATGGCTAAAGGAGGCCTCTGAAAGCTCAAAACCATATTATTCGGAGAGCTTTTTTAAAAAGCTTTAAAAATTAATATGAGAAAAAACAAATTTATATAGGAAAATAATGTTAAGCTCACACCCCTTAACTATGTAAGAGATCATTGTGACATTTATACAACTTAAAGCTTTCCAAATTAAAAGTTTTGTATGTTTAAACACGAAAAGCTTTTAAGTTTTATGACATTTTTTTTTTTTATAATACTTAATTTATTATTTAAACTTAAAGCTTTCCAAATTCTTTAATTTTTAACACAAACAACCAACCCGTAATAAGCCGTCCCTAAACTGCGTTTATTTTTTCATTCATTTTATAGCTTTTTATACTACGCAACACTAAAAAAACACCGCCCCTAGCGTGACATGATCATAATCATCGCCGTGTCTGAGTGGTGTCATTGAGGAAATTAAGGCGTTTTTCTTTTCATATCAATTTGGTATTCTGTGCAAATTTTCAAAGATGTCACACAAACAAAATTGAATAAGCGGAGCAGCACAACAACAACAACGAAATATATTGTTGGCTACTCTTCTCGCTTTGGACAAAGTCATAAAATATATTAAAATATGATTATGGTGGTCGAAAACGACAAAAATCTTTTATAAAATTTGCAAAATAATGACTTAAATGTTAAGGCAACAAAAGCAACAACAACACCAACAACAAAATACCACCTCACATACAATATATATAAATGGGGAGCATCAAACAGCATCAACCATTTAAATTTTTCATTTTAGCGATTTTTATCTTAACGTGTGTGTGTGTGTGTGTGTGTGTGCGTTTGTTGGCGTTCCAATCTATTGTGTCTTCCTAAATCTATAACAGACAATTTATTTTAATATGGCTGAAATATTTTATGATTTATGGTTTATGCTAACATGAAACATAAGTTAACGGTGACGGTCAGGAACCGCCCCGCAGTAGTGCATACACTATTATGTCTGAGTTTATGATTCATTCAGAAGAACAACTACGCCAAAAAAAAAATATTTTACGTTTTATGGTGTGTGATGGCGTTGACGTAAACTCAAGCAGCTACGAAAAAAATCAAAATATTTTTGGAAAACCACTTACCATTTTTATCGCCGGGACATGTTTTGCAGCATTTACCGGGCAGCACTACGGGATCATCGCACAGAGCTGGCGGACATTCATTTTTAATATTGCGACATTGAACACGAGCCACCATTCGGCGTTTTTTGGAAACCTGCAACAAAACAAAAACAACAATAAATAAAGCAATAAATTTAAAGTCAGACAAATGCGAGCAAAATTTTACTATTAATTATAAATTGAAAGAAAGGATTAAGAGTAAACAAGAATAATGCTAACAATAATCCAAATTATTTATAGGTTTGACAAAAAAAAACACTTTTGTTTTATTGTTTAGGAAATCGATAAAGATTTGATATAGAAAGAAAACTGAATTTTTTCTTATACGATTTTTTAAAAAATTCAAAAAATTAGTCTTGTTGCTTTTTTAGCTAAGTCTCCGAAATTGGAGAGTTTTTCAAATCAAACACAATAGGGCGAATTTGTATAATAACACTACGTAACGAATATACACATATTTGCGGTGTAAACGAAACGAAATCCATTATAAGTTTAGTTTGAAAAGTCTCCAAAATTGTAGAGTTTTTCAAATCATTCAAAATAGTGAGATTTTTTTTAAGTATCACTATGTAGATAATATAAAACTATTTGTAAGATTAGATAGGATTTTTATTGATTTTTTTTAATGTTAAAAGTTAAAATTTTTTTAAATTCTACACATAAGAGAAATTTAAAAATATTTTGTGGAGTCGCAGAAATCTGATCAAGTACAAAACTGGGAATAATATTAAGGCAATTACTTAATATTATGTAGAAAAAATGCGAAATTAGATATAAAATTATTTTTCATAAAAGTCTCCAAAAGTTGAGAATTGTTTAAATTTTCCCAAATAGTGCGATTTTTGTAAAATATTAATAAGTATCTTGTATCAAACTATTTGTAAGATTAGTTAGGAATCTTATGGATTTTTCTAAAGGATAAAAGTTAAAGTTTCTAAAGTCTACACAGAGGAGAAATTTAAAAATATTTCGTAAAGTAGCAGTAATCTCATCAAGCACAAAAGTGTGCATAAATATAAAGGCAATTACTTTACATAACGTAAAAAAATTTCAAAATCAAATAAAAAATTATTTTTCATAAAAGTCTCCAAAAGTGGAGAATTGTTTAAATCGTTAAGAATAGTGCGATTTTTGTAAAATATTAATAAATAGCTAATATCAAAATATTTGAAAGATTAGTTCAGAATCTTATTGATTTTTCTGAAGGATACTCATAAATATTAAAATTTCTAAAGTCTGCACAGTTGAGAAATTTAAAAATATTTTGTACAGTAGCAAAAATCTGATCCAGTACAAAACTGTGCATAACATTATGGCAACTACTTTATATAAAGTTAATAAAATTCAAAATAATATATAAAATTATTTTTCATAAAAGTCTCCAAAAGTGGAGAATTGCTTAAATAGTTTAAAATAGTTCGGTTTGTTAAAAATATTACTACGTAGATATGTTAAACTAATTTTAAGCATAAGTTTAAGTCTTTTGAATTTGCAAAAGGTTAAAATTTATATTTAAAGTTGTTTTTTAAAGTCTACAAACAAAATGAAGTTGGTAACTATTTGTGGAAGTCTCAGATATGAAATTAAATAGTACAAAGTTATTAATATAAGGCAATTGCTTAATATAATGTTAAAAAAAGTTTAAAATACATTTTTTGTCGTTAGTCTCCAAAAGTGTAGAGATTTTCAAATCATCCAAAAAAGGCCACTTTATGTAAAATTTCACTACGTAGCTATTGTTAAACTATTTTCAAATATTATTTTAAATTCTTTTGATATTTGTTAAGGATTAAAGCAACATTTTTAAAAGTCTACACAGAAAATTAAGTTTTCGAATATGTGCAAAAGTCGCAGATAGCTAATTAAATAGTGACAAGAACTTTATATAAGGCAATTAGCCAAAATAAAGTTAAAAAAATCCAAATATTTAAATAAATTATTTTCGCTGGTCTCCCAAAGTGGAGAGTTTTTATAAATTCTCAAAAATCCACAGAATTTGTTTGAAAATTCTCCTGAGAACATTACTTAATGTTAAAATTATTGTGAAGCTAAATGATTATGTCAGAATCATAAGTTATTTACAAAGTCTCCAAAAGTGGAGAGTTTTCAAAAAACAAAAATCCAGAATAGTGCGATTTTTGTTAAATCACAACGCAGCTAGTTTTCAACTGTTTTTAAATACAAATTTAGTTCTTTTGATTTTGGTTCAAATTGAAAGTAAAATTTTCTTAATTTTGCACTAAAAGTAAAAGTCGTAAATTTTTATGGAAGTCACAGAAATCATATTTAGTATCAAAATTAATGCATAATAAGAGTCAAGCAATTGCAAAAAATTTAATTAAGTATTAAAAAGTGTAAAATATTGTACTAGGTCACTTAATCCCCGAAGTCTCCAAAAGTGGAGAGTTTTCAAAATAAGTTCAGAATAGTGCTTCTTTTGCAAAATTACTACATAGTTAATATTTAACGCTTTTTGAGTACAAATTTAAATCTTTTGATTTTTGATTAGGTAAAAATTTAAATTTTCTTAATTTTGCACATAAAGTAAAAATTTGAAAATTTTGTGAAACTCAAAAATCATATTAATTATCAAAAAAGTGCTTGATATAATGCATGGAAAAGTGTAAAGAAATTAAAAAATATTGAATTAGATTAAAGAAAGTGTAAAATATTGTACTAAACCACTTATTCCCCGAAGTCTCCAATAGTGGAGAGTTTTCAAAAAAGCCCAGAAAAGTGCTATTTTTGTAAAATATCACTACGTAATTAATATTCAACTATTTATAAATACTTATTTTCAGGTTTAGAGAAAAACTTTAACGAGTTGCCATTAACTTATGTTTCATTAGTTTCACCCCGGAAACCTTAAACTTAACGTATTTTTCTTAATACCCTTGACCAGTGGCCACACCTATATTTCGTTTATGATTAAAAATAACATTTAAATTTTAAAATAACCAAATGCATAAGTATTTGTTCTTAATTATCGACTCATCAGTTTCTCTTTGAGGTGAAATCAAAGGTGTCCCATATTTTCTCGCGTGGACAGTTTTTCATATTTTATGATCAATTTTTTGGCGAATGATTTCGCTGTTGCTTTTTTATAACTTTAATAGCCTCATAAATTTCATTTTAATTAATTAGCCACCGAACAGACGTAATATATTTATTATGGAAAAATCTGTGCAGGAACATCAATAAAAATATGAATTATTACAATTTTCTTTTTGTCATGCCCGAAATATAACTTTGATATTAATTCGTATTTTTTTTTGTTTGTTGTTGCGTTTCATTATAAACTTAATTGTTTTTATCGAAAAAAAAGCTATGGATGGTTGAATGTAGTATGGACACCTCTTTCGTATTGATTGCATTTTTGATGGCGATTAAAAAAATCTCCTGAGACCAGACATTTAAAAATGGAAAAAAGACTTTATGGCGTCCATTAAATAACATTTTTTTTTTGTTTGTAGTCGGTATGAATTATATTCGTTATTTTTTTTCGCTGATTCGTTTCATTATTTAAACGAGGCCAAAAACCAGACAGAAATCATCGAGTTATATTGTTGCCAATACAGAAAGATGAAAAAAATAAAACATTTTTTAGAATTTGCGTAATTTCATTAGAAAAAAAACCAGAGCGCATTTTTTTCGCCAAGACAACAAAATAAAACAAATTTCTGTTATTAATCATTAAAAGACGTTAGAGACAACAAGCACACGCAATTATTTTCTTTTGCTTGTCGTCGAACGTATATAGGATGCCTTTCGAAAATTATGAAATTTTACTGTTTTGCTAAAAAAAACTCGCAAACATTCTTTTTGATTTGCCTGCTGTCATGTTCAATCTTTTCCAATGTGGCAATTTGCAAACATTAATTTTGAAAAAAAAAAACAAAATTGAATGCTTATTTTTCTCAAATTTTCTTTTGCAGGAGGAGAGCAATGTCTAGAAACATGTTCGTAATAAAAGACCTTTAAAAATGTCATTAATCATTTGAGCGTGACAAAAAAAAAACGAAGATATGTAGTTATCCATATATATTATGTGACACAAGGAAGGCAATTTTTTTTCTTTGAAATTGGTTGTTGTTGTTATTTTTTTATTGGTTATACTTTTATGAAAACTTACCGCAACGCATTCGCATTTGATGCAATACATAACACCAAATGGTGGTCCCAAGTCAGCGTACCAGGTGGAGCCCAATTCACGTAAAGTTTTGCCAAATTGACATTCAGAAACTGTAAAGATAAGAGAAAGAGTAACATGAAAATTAGTTAAGTGTTGTAGAATAAATAAAAATAATAATTAAAAAATTAGTAAAAACAAAATATTAAAAAAAATTCTATTAAGATAATTATTTCCGGCTATGCCTTCGATAGCCCAGTAGAAGCGACGTAGATTAGCAATCCAATGATGCCGGTTTCGATTCCCGGAACGGGCAGTGGCCAAATCAACATCGATGAAAAGATTATTTTTTAATACTTTGAGTTCTGCAGCCAGCAAAAGTCATCCAAGATGCTTCAACTACAAAAATCCAGATAAATCAATAAAACCAGCTAGCGCCATCTTAGGAGGAATTTGGCGGTTAAAACTCACAACAACATCTACGAATCCCTTGACACAAACCTTGTTATCTACAAAAAAACGAAACAGAGTTGCCAAAAATGATCGGATGATAATCGGATTACACGCTCGATCGAGTGCCGATAAATTTAAAAAAAAATCGTTATAAAGAATTAACACCCCAGCTACTTCCTCTAGCTGTTTCAACAACAACAACACCAACAACTTCGGCTACGCTGAAGCTCAAATACCCCTCAACGTTTGCAAAAATAAAACTAGTAAATTGCAGTACAACTATATATATGTCATACAGATGTCATGGTTTTCTAAATATGTAGGTACTTCGTTTCATTTACCGCTGGGTTGTTTATTTTTTCTGCTGCTCTGATTCTTGTTTGCTAACAATCAATATTTCGTTGTTAAATCAAAAAATAAAAAAAAACCTTAAGTAATTTTTTAAAAAATTCTACAATGTATCCAATGTTCCAAACATAGTCCGAAGTCTTTTTCTGTCTTACAAATATTATCAAATATATATATAAAACCCTATAAATATCTTTTAAATTGTTTTTTTTTTCTTCTTGTTTCCCAACAACAATCAATTTTCTGTTGCTAAATCAAAGCGGAAAATGTTAAGTACGCTGCTGCTGCTCCCCAACCAAAGGGGAAACACAGTCATTAATTTGTTAATTTGATGGAATTTTCGATGATAATTAATTGAAATAATTACAAAACTTCTTATGGCCTGCCTCTTCCCCTCTCCCTCTCTCTCGCTCTCTCTGTTCCCCTCGTGTCTTTCGTTGAGGCGGTAAAATAACTTATAACTCCAATCATTATTATTATGGTTCGTTATGAGAGGCGGGCGGTAAATGTTTAACCGAAATAAAAACACCCGCTGCTGCTGAACCGCTTTGATGTTTCGTCGAACGATCAATCGATGATGTTTATGATTCTAAATTCCTCAGACGTTTCGGTTGATTATGTTCCTCTCATTTTATTATAGACAATATCACACCTTGCGTGAAACGATAATGATGGCTGGCTGACGGACGAACTGACTAACTGACTGACTGGTTGGTGGTCTAATATAATATAAGTCAGTATAGAGGGAAAAAGGTATTTTCCTTCACTCGCCTTTTGTGCCTTATTAATGAAGTTCAGTGCTGATGCTGATGCTGCTGCTGTTGCCGTCGATGTGATAGAGATCTGCTGTTGTTGTTGGTATTTTCTTCTCGCAAGTGTTTATCTAGATTTTGAGTTTATTTCTTGTCAGGGCACAAGACCGCCCGCCCATGTTTTACGCTTTAAGTTATAAAGATTTCTCATATTTGATTTTATCGTCTTGAAATCGATACTTTGTTTTTGATATGGTCGTTTAAAGGGATTTAGTAATAAAGGCAAAGGCCAATGATGAAGGCGGTAGTAGCGGTAAGAGGGATGGCACTGTTTTGACTTGTAGTGAATTATTTGGTTGGGTTGTTATTTTTGTATGTCGTATGTATAAGATGCAATGTTATGGTGATTCGTTTACGTTTATTTCCTTTATATGGTGTTAATTAAACTATTAAATGATTGTGTTGCCGGGCCTGCTCGTCTGCCTGCCTGCCTGCCTGTTTGCTTGCTTTAAGTTTGATATACCGTGAGCTGAGGTTGTTATAGCAGTTTTTGTTGTCGTTGATGTTGTTGTTATTGTTGTTATATTCGCGGTTCTCATTAGACCTTAAGACGTCGATATAACAACTACAAACAGCAAACAAAACGAAATCCAAATGAAAACAAAACTAACGCTAGTATTTATTTAATATTATTTTCATTCTCAGCTTACGTGAAACCTTACAAATGTCAGTGTTTGTTGTTTTTTTTTCAACGTTCTTTATAATGCGTTTAGAATTTAAACAATTACTACAACGTTGGCCTGTGTTATAGTAAATTATGTTAAAGTAAGGAGAACAATTTTAGTCAACAGAAAAATAATGTCGATATCACCCATAAGGAGGCGTGGCAGTTGTGACAATATATATGTAAATGATAAACGTCGAATTCTGAGTCGATTTAAAGATGTCCGTCTGCCTGTCTGTCCCAGCGATTACAGCCATCGTTCAAGAGCTATCGAGCTGAAATATGTAAGCTTCCATTCTCTAATCGGAGGTTATGTTCTAAGATGAGCATGATCGGTCAACAACTACTCCCACCTATCATATAAACTGAGAAGCTTCTATCGAGGTTAGCATTCGTCGATAAACAAGTAGGTGCCAATCTTAAAATAGAAAGCGTGTTAATTCACAAAAGCGCGAGAAGCTATCTCATACCACGATCATGGGGTGTAAAGGGAAAATAAGGTTTTTTTAAAGTAAGTCCGTCTGTCTGTTCCCGCGTTTATAGCCGTAGTTTGAAAGCTATCGAGCTGAAATTTGCGAGCTATCATACTTTAAACCGAGGCGATGTTCTAAGATGAGCAAGATTGGTCAACTACTACTTCTCCCTCTCATAAAAACTGCCCTTTTTTAGGGGGTCTGTCCCCTCGATGAAAGCCGTAGTCAAGGAACTACCAAGCTGAAATTTGGTAAGGTAATTAAGTTCTAAGATAAGCAAGTTTCTATCCTCTAAGCTAAGGTTAAGTTCTAAGATGAGCAAAATTGGGGGAAAAAACTACTCCCACCTCTCATTTAAACTCCATCTTTTTGGGGGATGTCCGTCTGTCTGTTCCTGCGGTTGCATTCCTAGTTTAATAGTAATAAAGCTGCAATTTGGTATGCTAACGTTTATCCTCTAAGATGAGGGTAGTTTAAAAATCCACTTTCCATACAAATTCTTCCCTTTTTGGGGGTGTCCATCTAACTGTCCCCGTGATTACAGCTTTAGTTTTAGAGCTATCGAGCTGAAATTTGCTATGCATGCTTCTATCCATTAAGGGGAGGTTAAGTTCCAAGATAAGCAAGATAGGCCGACAACAACTCTCACCTAACGAACAAACTGCCCTTTTTGGGGGTGTCCGTCTGTCTGTCCGTACAGTCGTAGTTTAGGAGCTTCTATCCTCTAAGCAGATGTTAAGTTCTAGGATGAACAAAATTGGACAATAACTATTTTCACTGGGAGGTGAGGGTACACAAATTTCAGGTGAACTGACTAAAAAATACCCTCAACCATTGGGTATATCGATATTATTACTCGATTTCTCAAGTGGGCGGAATGGTACATAATAATAAAAGGTACCAGAAGGGGCGTGGCTAGACTTCCAGTGTGTGTATTGATATTAATACTCGACATCTCAAGTGGGCGGAAATGTACATTTGTATAGGAGGTACCAGAAGGGGCGTGGATAGCGTTCTAGTTTTTTCTCCAAAACTTTATTCTGTTATAGCTTTTCTAAATACAGAATATGGCCACGATCGCGTTGGTTGTATTGATATTATTATTCGATTTCTAAAGTGGGCGGAATGGTACATTTGTATAGGAGGAACCAGAAGGGGCGTGGCTATGTAGCCTATTTGCAATGCCGTAAGTAGTTTTGGGAAAATATTATTATTTTCTTATTATGAATGATTTTTGTAAATTTACTAATTTCATATAATTTTTATCACATACATAACTCCTATCATAAAATCTTTCAAACTGTTCCAATTACCACAACAACACAGGAAGTTTGTTGTAGTCATTTAAACAACTTTTCTTGTTATGAGTCCACTAAATTCAATGGCCAATCTTATTTCTCAGTTTTTTGTTTTTTTCTTCTTCTTCTTTGTTATCGATGTTCTGTGCAACCTTCGGTCGGTCTCATCCGTTTCCAATTTAAGCAAAAGACAACTTAATACAACAAAAATAAAAATGAAATTTAAAAATTGGCGTCTAACAGCCGCCTTTTATAAGCAGCCACTCAAGCCAAAAGCGTAGGCTCAATTTTCTTTTATTTTATATATATATTTTTTTAAACTATATACATGTTGTTGTTGTTTTTGTTCCCCCCTTTTTTTACTTTTTGCTGTAAAGCAATTTGATAAAATTGACAGTTTACTTACAACACGAAAAAGCGTTGTAATATCAAACCTAAAATTGCATATGAGTGTGTAGGAATCTGCTAAATGCAATTTGGCGCCTCAGTGGCTTGCAACGTAGGCACAACACAACATAGCACACAGCACACAACACACAATACGATAGTGACTCTTTTGTGCTTCCTCCACAGCCAGAGCCCAGGAAAGACAATGTCGCACACGTCTGGGCTTATTTGATATGTTTAAGTAAGCATTTCCGGCTACACCAAAATGCCTAAGCATCAACATCATCATCATCGTCATAGGTAGAGTACGACAATTGAAGCCAAAATTACTGATGTCAGTTGTAATTGAAAGTTTTATAAAAAAAAATACTTTTGTGTTGTCTTGGGCTGTCTTTTAGTTTTTGGCATAACAATTTGTTTAAAAGGTTTTTTAGGCTCTCTCGAGTTACGCTTGCAATAGCAGCGATAAGACAATACATAGGCACGGGATGGGGGTCTTTTGACAATGGCCATTTAATGTTTAAATAGCGTTGAAATTAATGGCGCCATTTAATGTCAATGTGTCAAGAGTATGCGAAATATTTACACAGAAAATGTAATTAAGCGTAAGAGATGCTTTTAACACAATTTTACGCCAAACATACGAAACCCTCCCAAAAATCAAAAACAAATAAATATTTGCAAAGAAAAATTGGCAATTGAATTGGTGGTGGCCATCCGGCCGTCTGGTCGTCTTAACATTACAGACCTACAAATCAAAATTAGCGACATCATTAACATACACATGTCACATTATAGAAATGCTTAACAAAATCTTTCCCCCATTACGGTGTTATTTTTTTTTTTGATCTTCTTTCATTGTTTTATTTTCTTGATGGCGACATATTTAAGTAGTATTTTTATTTATGAAAAAATATGTTTGCTATTTTTAAGTCTAGAAAAAAAATTATTTATTATGCTGCCATTTTCCATGTTAAAGAATGGGGCGCCAGTTTTATTTGCGTGTGAATAAACATTATGAAAATTATGAAAAAAACACAAGAGAAGAGCAAAAAAAAAAATATTTATTAATTTATGTTTATCATATTACGGTTTCACGGGCTGTTGTTCCATCAAATTAACACATACTGCAAATTAGTTAAATAAACAAATAGAGTGAAAAAAATAATAATAATATTAACTAGCAGGACGGACAGAAAAAATGGCACATTAGCTTAATGCTATAGTTTTGGTTGATTTATTTGTTTAAAAACAAAAAGTACTATATAGGTTAATGTAGGAATTATTTTAACACACACACACAATTAACCCATCTACACACACAAGAAACCGCTAAAAAAAAGACTATAACCTTAGTCATGTGTTTTTTCGTTACAAATAAATCCAATTGGATTTATGTAGAAAGGAAGTGTTGAAACATTTTGTTGCTAATGTTGAAATCTTAAGCAGGAGGTTGTACATAAATTAAATTGATTTATTAGTTTTTTCTGTATAGTTTTTGTTGTTTTTTTTCGGTTTGATAGGAGTAGATTTTAAAGCACCGGATAATCTTAAAAAGTCATAAGATATCTTAATTAATGGAAACAAAATTGTATAAAAGCATAAAAAAGTTTTGGAAAATCCATTAAAACCATCTTAAAAAATTATAGCCTAATTCAAATAGGAGATACACATTTTTTATGGCGAGGTTTTTTATGAGCGTAGAACAAAAAAAAAAAACAAAAAGGTTTCGCAAATAGAAGTGAATTAATTAAAAAGACAAAGAGGTCATATTAAATAAAAAAAAAACAAACAAATAGCATGCAACAGTAATATAATGAAGTTTGAAGAATGGGAGTATTTAAATTGTCCCATAACGTTTTATACATAAAAATTGAAAGGATAGAAAATGTTTTCTTCAAAATTTAATTAATGCAAAAGTTTTGTACTGTTATTTTTTCTTGGGAAATTAATTTTAACATTTAAATCGAGAAATTTAATTTAACTTAAAAAAATTAAGAAAAACGGCAATTTTCTTCAAAAAATATTCAAAACATTGGAAAAAAATAAATTTTCTAAAAGTTTTTATTTTCAAACATAAAAAAATTAATGCGAGAAATCTAAAACAGTTTTGTTAAATTTAAACATTAAAATCTTTTTCAAGCTTAAAATAAATTTCCGGGAGAAATTTAAAACATTTTTGTTAATTTTTAAATATTCTTCCTGAATTTTTTTTTGGAAAAAATTGAAGAGATAGAAATAGTTTTTTTAAAAATTTAATTAATGCAAAAGTTTTGCATTGTTTATTTTTCTGGGAAAAATAATTTTAAACAATTAAATCAAGAAATTTAATTTAACTTAAAAAAATTAAAAAAAATAAATTTTTCATTGGAAAAAAAATTATTTTATGAAATTTTTTATTTTTTAAAAATTATTTTTAATTCTGAACTTGAATAATTGTGTTTTTAAAAATATTTGTATGTTCTTATCAAGAAAAAATAAATTTTTTATAACTTTATTTTCTAAATATAAAAATAAAAAACTTTTTTAAACATAAAAAAATTAATGCGAGAATTCTAAAATTTTTTTTGTTAAATTTAAATATTAAAACCTTTTTAAACTTAAAACTAATTTCCGGGAGAAATTTAAAAAATTTTTGTTAATTTAAATATTTTTCCTGAATTTTTTTTTTTTTTAAAAGATGGATAATATTTTCTTCAAAATTTAATTAATGCAAAAGTTTTGTGTTGTTAATTTTTCTTGGAAAAATTATTTTAACATTTAAATCAAAAAATTTCAGTTTGCTTAGAAAAATTAATTTTTTTCAAAACATTTTTTTAAAGAAAAAAATATATTTTTAAAGATATTATTTTTTTTTAAATAAAAAATAAATTTTCCAAGAGAATTTGCCAATCGTTTAAATTTAAATGTAATAATTTGTAAAGTGCTCATACGTTTTTTTAAATAGTGAAAAAAATAAAGTTATTTTTTTTTAAATTTCTTTCTAAATAAAAATTAGAGAGTAATTTATCTTTCAGTCAACAAAAATTTTTTAATTTTTTTACTTTTGTATTTTATTTGTATTTTCTTATACAGAAAATATTATTTTTTTATATTTATTTTTTAAAAAAAATAAAAAATTTTTAATATTTTCTAAATATAAAAATAAAAACTTTGAAAAAGTTTTTTTGTAAAAAAAAATTAATGGGAGAAATTTAAAATATTTTTGTTTCATTTAAATATTCCTGATATAGTTTGTTTAAAAATATTAATTTTTAAATCATTTTTTTTTTCAAAAATTAAAAAAATTTATTATTTTCTAAATATAAAAATAGAACTTTTTTTTTAACAGAAAAAGAATTCCGGGAGAAATTTAAAACATTTTTGTTAAACATAAATATTTCTCCTGAAATTTTGTTTATTAAAAAATGTATACTTTGTTATCTAGAAAAAAAAATTTTGATATCTTTTTTTCAATAAATTGTTTTATTTTCTAAATATAAAAATATGAAATTTTTTCAAACTTATAAAAAATTACTGGGATAATTTTCTAAAAATTTTTGTTAAATTTAAAAATTCTTCCTGAAATTTTGTTACTTAAAATAGAAAAAAATAAGTTTGGTTTATTTTTTAAAAAAATAAGAAAAAAATGTATTATTTTCTAAATATAAAAATATAAAACTTTTTCAAACTTAAAAAAGTTGCGGAAGAAATTTAAAACATTTTTGTTAAATTTAAATATTCTTCTTGAAATTTTGTTTATTTAAAAATATTTATTTTCGAATCTAGAAAAAATAAATTTTTTACATCTTTATTTTTTCTAAAATTAAAAAAAAAATTACTAATGTTTATATATGAAAAAACAAAACTTTTTCAAACTTTCAAAAAAATTTCAAAAGAAGTTTAAAATATTTTTTTTTAAATTTAAAAATTTTTTCTAAAATTTTGTTTATTTAAAAAATATTTATCTTCTTATCTAGAAAAAAATATTTTTTTTTAAATATTTAAAAAATTAACAAGTATTATTTCATATTTTTTTTTTTAATTCTTATTCAGACATTTATTTTTTTGTCATTAATTAATTTTATAGTTTAGAATTAAAGAATTTTTTTAAGAATATTTTACAAATTATTTTTATACCCTCACCCTATGGGTAGAAGGGTATATATCATTTGATACGACCCAAAAGTGTAACACATAGAAGGAGTCACTTTAGACCCTAAGTTTCTTTGAACCAAATTCGATTCATGACTTTTTAAGTCGTTTGTCCGTCAGGCTGTCCGGCTGGTACGCACTATAACTTTCGAAAGACGCAACCAAATGCACGAGTTAATATTTCCCCAAAACTGTTTACGGTATTGCAAATGGGCTACATGGCTCCGCCCCTTTAGTTCTCCCATACAAATACAACATTCCGCCCACTTTAGAAATCGAGTAATAATATCATTACACCCAACGGGATCGTACCCAAATTCTGTATTTAGTAAAGCTATAAGAGGATAAAGTTTAGGAAAATAATTGGAAGTCTAGCCACGCCCCTTCTGGTATCTCCCATACTAATGTAACTTTCCGCCCACTATGGAGATGGATTAATAATATCAATAAATCCAAAGTGATCGTACCCAAATTCTTTATTTAGTAAAGCTATAACAGAATACAGTTTGGGAGTAAAAATGTTGGAAGTCTAGCCACGCCCCATCTGGTACCGCCCACTTTAGAAATCGATTAATATTATTAATAGACATAATGCGATCGTGCCCAAATTCTGTATTTAGGAAAGCTCAAACAGGTTAAAGTTTGTGAGAAAAAAATGGAAGTCTAGCCGCACCCCTTAAAAATTGTATGTTTTACTGAGGGTGAGGGTATGTGTAAGTCGGGCTGCCCGACTGAAACTTTCTTACTGGTTTTATTACAATTAATGTGAAACAGTCTCGTAAGGAAATGTCAAATGACTAATTTCTCTCAACCTGAACAAGATTTAGTTGATCATTTTAGGAACATTATGCCATAATTCCTTCTGCAATTGGTCGTCCTGAAAGATGTACGACCATGTTAAAATTAAATCATTTATTTTCGTTGAGAAACCTATAATATTAATACCCAACTCTTTAGTTTTTACAATTATGCTAGAATTTTTTAAATAATTCTTTGCATTATGCCCCTGAATTTAATTAGTTAAATAAAGTTTTTGCAACACTTTTTTGTAAGCCGTGATACGATACGATTTTTACTCTAATTTTATTATTTTTTTATTATTTTTCGTATATCATTTTCAGCCAAAAACCTTACAGCCTGTCACAAATCTGCCATACAGGTGCCAAAATAAACAATTTCATGCTTCGATTGCTGAACTGTTTATTTGCTTTAAATGTCACCATCTCCGTGTGTATCCTGTATCATACATCCGCTAGTGAGTAGACTGCGGCGAGAAAACATTTGAAATATTTTCGTATAATCAACCAACCACATAAGTAAACAAACAACATTTCTACAGTGTCATAAACCAGCCAAATTAAATGGCCACACTATTTATTATTATTACTATTGTTATGTTTATTATGCGCAAAGCTTTTAAAACAAATTTTCAAACTCAAAATAACAAACGAAAACAAAAAAAAACTTTAATGTGGCAAAAAAATATTCATAACATTGCGCTAAATTGAAAAACGTAATACCAGTAGTTGTGGGCCATAGAATTTGACAAAATCCCAAATACGTTGATAATAACAATAAACATAAATAATGTGGAGTGAATATTTCGAACTTGCCAATACTGTATAGTTTAAATAAACAAATTTGTGTAACACTCATACACACACCAGCCAACAAGCGGTGCAAGCAAATTTAAAGGTGTTGAAATAGTAATCATGAGAGCAAATACGTAAAAAATACGAGCTGCAAAAAAAAAACTTGCATTATATGTGCCACCATATTCGATCAACAACAACAAAACGGTCGGCGACCTCAATATTGGCGGAACAGCATCGCCGCCATCCGCCACAATTGCGATCGCCACAGCCAGCACCAACACCACCACCAGGCATCACGCCTCGACGGAGCAAACAGTACAAAGCGTTTTGCTGGCTTTCAAAGAGAAATGTATAAGGCGTAGGCGTGTTGGACATGTTCCACGGAATAATTGCCCCCACCCTCTACCTGGCGACAGCGCACCCCGTTCTAACGACAATGATTGTAATGTGAAAACAATAACCGATATTTTGTTAACTTTAACATTATTGTAAAAAATTTAACTTTATGATAACCTTAAACGTTAGAAAGGTAGAACAGAATAGTATAGTTGAGGTGGGGTGACGTGGGGGAGCCAGCCAGCCCCCTTTTGAAATAATTGAAATGTCTGAAATTGCTTTCGTCAAAGACCAAAAGATTTTATATAATTAAATGGCGCCCAAGTCGCCTAAGAGGAATTTCGTATTTCACATTTTCGAAATAGTTTTGCCGTTACACAAACGCCGAATGAAAAGCAACAAAAAAAAAATAGAAAAAACATTACGCATATCTCTGTAGCTGTGAGATTTAGTCGTTTAGTGTCATTTAATGTAAATTTGAATTAGTTGTTATTTAAGGAAATTACGTTGTACGTTCATAAGACCGCTTGAGATTGATAAATAAAATAAACTATTAAATTTATAGTTTAATTAAATGTAATATCAAATGTAATATATAATGATAATAATGTGGACAATTTATGATAGTATTTACTTTTAATATAAATGTGCATATCAATACTATATACAATTAGTTGACAATAAATTATATCGTTTAGAAAAAAGTTAAGGCAACTAAACAAATGTAGGAATTTATAAAAAAAAAAATAGAGGTCACACATGAATATCTGAAATCAACGACTTAAGCGGGGATATATTGAAACTTACAGCGGCCATAAAACGCTCTTCGTAGCTTAGCTGCGTCAATAACTTTGTTATCCTTTCAGAAAGGATAACAAACATCGGCATATATAAGTAAATTGGTTACATTAGGCAAAACCTTACAGCTTTTCTTTTCACAAGTTATATTTATAGTTCCGAGAATTTTCAACCATGTTGTTACATATCTTAAATATTTTATGACATGCTGGTTGATTTTGAAAACTAAGAACAAGGACATTCAGAAAACAACTTATACGTGCAGCAATATCACCCTTAATATTTCCAATTCAAATATCTCTAACATAGTTGTAACGAAAATTGAAAGCAATATTGAATTAACCGTCATTGTACGCAGATGTACGACCACGTTAAAATGAATGTGTCCAATTAGCCGCAGTCTCAGCGCCAGGAATGTGAAATGGACTTAAGTTATGCCCCTATGACTACAGGGAATAAAAGTGCCCGTTATCTTAGCCATAGTGTTTTAATGCCCACTTAGAGGATGTACGACCATGCTTAAATTCATTAATCCAAGTAAACGCAGTCACAGCGTCAGATAGGTTGAGTTAATAATTTGTCCCTCATTAAGACTACATTAAGGAAATTCGTCTTCCCCATTGGATGAAGTACGACTACGTTGAAAATCATGTATTCAAACAAAAGCAGTCGCAACGCCAGTGAGTCAAAATTCAAACAAAGTTATGTCCCACATTTAGGCTAAAAGGATAAAATTTTGCTCTCATTTTACACAAAATCCTTTTATGTCCAATTGCAGGATATACGACCACTTTTACATTTACTTATCCTAGAGAAGCGAAATTAATTTAAAGTTTAGTTCCACGTTTAGCTCAAAGTTAATAAATACGGCTCTTATATTACCGTACCGGTTTAATGCCCAACTGGGGGATGTACGACCACGATTAAGCTGATCTTACCGACTATACGCAGTAACCAAAGGTGATGTAACTATGGGTGAGCGTGGAGGACGAAATTCAGTGAATGTCATCCCCACATTTAGGTTACTGCTATAAAATGCTGCTCTCACCAATTGGTGGATGTACGACCACGTTTAAATTTATCTATTCGAGGGAAGCGAAATGGAGTTACAGTTTTGTTTTTACCCATAGCCTTCTTATACCAAATTTCAGGATGTACGACATCTAAATTTATCTATTTGAGAAAAGCGAATTCGAGTTACAGTTTTGTCCCACTTGGTGAGTAAAAGCAGCTCCCATGATACCGTATGGCTTTTATGCCCAAGTGGAGGATGTACGACCACGATTAAACTGATGTTTCCAACTGTACTCAGTTGCCAACGGTGATGTCGCTATGGGTGAGCGTGGAAGTCGAAATTCAGTTAATGTCTTCCCCACTTTTGGGCCACAGCGATAAAATGCATGCTCACACCAATTGGTGGATGTACGACCACGTTTTGATTTATCTATCACAGTAAAGTGAAATGAAGTTACAGTTTGTCCCGCATTTGGGATACAGTGATTAAGTGTGGCTCTAATTCTATCCATATCAATGTTATGCCTAATGCAGTCGCCAATGCTAATGTCGCTATGACCTCTGTATGTTAACATATTTGACTTTGATTTCATTCGCCATTAAATCCTTGGAAGGTAAAACTTATCAACGATTTTCACAAGCTGATATTAAATTTTACTCAAAATTATACATTACAAAGAGAATTTAGATCCCGACCGTCAAATTTTGAGTAAAAAAAGATTATTGAGCTTTGGTCAATTAAACTTTGACTTCATTTGATATTAATTTTGGCTGATAAACAGACATTAAAGAAAATTTAGTTATTTGACATCTATTTTTTTTAATTTTCATCACATATGAAATGTTTCTTAAGATTCAAAAATTTACGTGCTATTTTTCTTTCTTCGTTATTCTTTATTTCAATCTCGCTATAATTTGGTGTTAATTTTTTTCGAAAAATATGTATCTTAGAACGTTAAGAAATTTAATGTATCACTAGAATACTATTTCTTATAATTTCATTGTGTCTGATTGTGTAGCCCCGTCTTTGTTAGCAAATAATTTTGCATTAAAAACAAAATAGATATTTATCATTTCATTTTATTTTCCATTTCCATAAGATTTCTACAATTTCCGTCTGAGGCATTTTTTCAACCCCCCGCCACCACACTACTTTTCCCATCGCCTTGACTGTTTCTGTGGATTCTTTTAATCAGCTTTGCAATCTTGTTAACCTTATATGCATTTTTCTCTCTCTCCTTATATTGGGTGCTGCCATTGAAGCGCATCATTTGCTGGCTGCCAAGGCGTGTTAATATGCCAGCGCAAGCGACACTCAGCTATGCACATTCCCCCCACTGTTGGCTCAGTGGCTAGTAGGCGAGTAGTAGGTAGTGGAGATCGTCACCACGTCCAGTCAGAGCCACGCAATTACCTTCGATATACTATGTATATGCGTTATAGGAATCACCCGCCGACGTTGAAGAAGACACTGAAAAAAAAATCACTGCCATATATATTGTAGTAATTTTTTGTTGCTGCAATTTTTTGCACTTTGCTCTTTGCAATTCTTAAGAATATTTCCGTTTAAATGTGAGGGACAACAACCAAAAAAAAAAAAAAAACGAAGAAGGCCATATCATGGAAGCGAGGAAAGCAAGTGAACAACATCAACAAAAAATGAGGCCTTTGAGGCATATAAATACGTATTGCCATTCTTGTGTTTAAGCCTAAGTGGCAGTGCCCACATAGTTAAAAGAAGGTTTACACCTTCCCGAAAGCAAAACAACAAAAAAAAATAAGAAAAATCGACAAAAACAAAAAATAACAATCAATGGACTAAGGTCTAAGCCAGCGACAAACAAACAAACAGACACACAAAATGGGTTGCCAAGACGGACAGACGGACGAACAGCAAAGAACCTTTTTAGCATAAAAATCCTTATAAATCCAAGCAGCCAAGTGTGGAGTGAGAAGGACAGAGAGTCTTATACATTCTACGACCGACGAAGCTTAAAAGATGTTGTTGCCTTGTCTTGTATGGCATGTGTTATTTCTGAAATCCACTAAAGCAACAACAGCGGCAACCGACACAATGACAGCAATATCACAGTAAACTCAATCTTCGAAACCGGGATTACGGTCTTTAAGTCGTCCGCCGTCGCTGCCGCCAAACTTTTCTTTGGGGATTCTTGCGGCTTTATTTTTTTTTGTTACGTGCTCCTTTAGCTTTTTTTTTTTTGATTTTTATTTTTGCACGTTAAATAATTTGCTTTGCACTTCAATATTCTTCACCACATAAAAAGAGGAAAAAAATTTAAAATATTCCTATGCTCCCCCTTCCCTACGTTTTTGCGCTTAACAACAATAACTTACAATTCGTAAGAACATCCCAAGACGCTGAAAAGATTCCAAAGAATTTTTTGCCAACAAGATTGTTTTGTGACAGGCCTTAACAAACGCGTAAATTGGATACAATTCACGTTGCTGTTGTTGCTGTTGTTGTCTGTGGCCTTCTTTATTGACAATCAACATAAGCCGATTTAAAGCTGAAATTTCGTAAAATCATTTTTTTTTTGTGTATCCCTGAGTCTTACTTTCATGTGTCTCTGTGGCAGGGCATTGATTGTATTGACAAGGAGGCGCGTTAAAAGTTAGGCATACACTTTAAAGGGGGGGCGCAACAGCCTTTAAACGGCTTACAAAAGAAGTTATACCATATCTTATAAACTCATTTAATTAATAAAATGTCTTAAGGCCATATGAAATAGGGCCCACCATCATTATCATCATCAGCTCCAACCATAAAAAGCAGCAAAACTCCTTTCAATTCTGACGCCGACAGACAGACAGACAATCACGCCAAAAGGTGAACAGCAAAAAAACGAAAAAATCACACAAACGCATTGCTAAGAAAATGAAGCGTGAAGAGCCATCGATGACCGCCCTCTTCTATCTCTAAGTAGCTTTGATGTCTGAACATGGGCGTCTACCAACTTCCCAATGTGCACAAATGCGGACGCGGATCCGAAACTGATCAGTATCGGATCCGACAAAACGGAATCCGCGCAGTCGGATCCGAAACTGATCAGTTCCGGATCCGACAAAACGGAATCCGCGCAGTCGGATCCGAAACTGATCAGTTCCGGATCCGACAAAACGGAATCCGCGCAGTCGGATCCGAAACTGATCAGATCCGGATCCGACAAAACGGAATCCGCGCAGTCGGATCCGAAACTGATCAGTTCCGGATCCGACAAATCGGAATCCGCGCAGTCGGATCCGAAACTGATCAGATCCGGATCCGACAAAACGGAATCCGTGAAATCATAATTATAGTAAAAATTCTCAAACTTGGTTGAAAATGCATTCATTTTATTTTTTTTTATTGTAGGAAGTATTATATAATTGTAATTGAATTGTATAATATAAACATATATAACATAATATTAGTTTAGTTTATTGAATTAGGGGCAAAAAATACGGTGTTTTCCTATTTTAATTTTAAAAATCTTGGTTATGTTAGTAAGCACATTCTGCTGCAGCTCGCCTTCAATTCGCATAGGACTATTTGTCATAATATTAATGTTACTGTCATTAGTAAACACTTACGTGCATCTTTTGGGTAACCAAAAACCACATGTTTTCCTGAAATTTTTTAATTGTGTCAATTTTGAACACTTTTTCATTACATGATTTCCGTTTTTGTGCGCCATGCGGATCAGTATCGGATCCGATCCTGATCCGATTCTACGGACATTTTATCCGAATTGGATTCCGGATCGGATCCGATCCGGATCCGATTTCGTTTGAAATTCCTTTTTTAAATCGGATCCGTTTTTCATCCGCATTTAAGTCCGATCCGGATCCGGATCGGAAATCAGTTTCGGATCCGAATCGGATTCCGATCCTGATCCGGATCGGACTCAAATGCGGATAAAAAACGGATCCGATTTAAAAAAGGAATTTCAAACGAAATCGGATCCGGATCGGATCCGATCCGGAATCCGATTCGGATAAAATGTCCGTAGAATCGGATCAGGATCGGATCCGATACTGATCCGCATGGCACACTGGGTTGTTATAAATTGTAAAAGATTCTACCAACGTGTGTGTGCGTTTTTTGCCCTTGCCTTTGCCCTCCTCCCTCTCAAGCTCCCTTGATGACTTGTGTGCAGCTTAGCATTTCAAAAGTCATAAATATCGAATGTGTTGTGTGTGCGTGTATTAATTATAAAGAATCATCGCGTTAAACTAGACCGACCGACGGACCGAGTCCATAACTACTCCAACTGCCACAAAACTTAGCAGCTTTGTCCCTATCGCCGTCCCCGTGCCAGTCCGCCGTTTGTCACCGCGCAATGCGGGTTTCTCTTGCCTCTGTCTATGGCACAAAAAATGCGACAAGTTTTCACTGGTGTTTGCTGTTAAAGGATTATGACATGCTAAAGTTGTGTGGCGTTGTCGCCGCTTAAGTCCATCCCGTCCATTTCTCATTCCTTTTGGCTGTTTATGGTAAACATATACGCTTGCGTCTTGCCACCACCATCGCCATCACCATCGATCTTCATGATGTTTGCGCGAGTGTACTCGTATATGTGTGCGTTGCATATTTTATGATTATTGCAACGATTATTGGCAAGTCAGTTCTTTACTTGTTGCAGCAACGCTCATTCTTTAGATGAGAAATTAAAATGTGTGGATTTTTACACCTCGAATTGAGTTTATGAGTTGAGAACAGAAATTAAAGAGGCAAGACAAAAAAGTGACAGCTAGTTTATGATGTTGTTGTTGTTTTTTGCGTAAATGAAATGTAGAGTTTATGACATTTTTGGTGGAGGGGCAGCGCCAAGCAGACGAAATGTAGTTACAGTTTTGTAACTTAAAAAAAAAAAAATTAAATATAAAAAACCTAAGGAAAAATACCAAAGGTATGATGTTAGCCGAAAAATTGTAGCACGCTGGAAAAAATGTTATTAACATGTATTTTTAGAAAAGGTTTAGATTTTGACCCTAAATTATTTAAATACTTGATTTCAGTCAGTAATTTTGTAAAATTGTCATCAAGTTGCAAAAAGAAGATATTGTAAGTTGAATAACATTATTTTGATTTTTTTTCTCGCATGCTAAAAAATTTAAAAGTCTTTATTTATAAGCGTTAACTTTATTAAATGGTTGAAATTTAAGAAAATAAAAATTAAAAAGTTCAAATAAGAATTTTAAATAATTTCTTATTAACTTTATTAAATTTGTGAAATTTAAGGAAATACATTTTTGCTCGCATGCTAGAAAAAAGTAAAAATTTTGTATAAAGGCATTGAAAGTAACTGAAAATATTTTTTTTCTTCTGAATTTCAACATATGAAAATAATGTTCTTTCATGCTAGAAATTACCTAAAGACTTGGTTTAAATCGGAAATTTCGTATAGTTGTATATTAAAATTGGCATTAATAGTTAATGAACGTAAAATAGAGCAATTTTGACTTTGTTCTTGCATGAAAATTAAAAAAAAAATTTTTGAAGGTGTTGAAGGAAGCCTAAAATAGCCAAATTGAAACAAATATAAATTTGCTCGCATGCTAAAAATTTTAATAAAAGACTTAATTTTTTAAATTTGTCATCAAATTTGAAGAAAAAAAAATAGTGCAAGTTGAATAAGACAATTTGGTTTTTTTCTCGCATGTCTAAAAATTGTAAGGTCATTGTTTAAAAGCATTAAAACAAAAATTTTAAGAAAATAAATATTTGCTCGCATGCTAGAAAATTGTAAAAACTTTGTTTAAAGGCGTAAGACTGAAAATAAGTTCTTATACCAGTGTTCTACTTGTATTACATGTAATTGTTGAATTTATAAAAAAATTCTTGCGTGCTAGAATTTACTTAAAAACTTGTTTTTAATCAGAAATGTCGTATAATCTTCAAATTGGCATTTTAAAAAAGTTTAAATATTTAGCATCACAATAATGTTCATTATTGTATCATGCTAGAAAATTGAAAAGTCTTTGTTCGAATTGGTGGAAGTAGATCAAACTAAGATAATTTATATATATATTTTCGGTGTAATACATCGAAACTATAAAAACTATCAAATTTAAAAAAATTTAAATTTGTTTGCATGCTATATAAATAGAAAAAATTTACAAAAACCTTACCAATATTTCGAAATAACTAGAGAGCAAATCAAAACCGCTTGGATATAAAAAAATATGTGCACTTTTTGCACAACTTGTGCCTTAATAATGTACATAATTTTCTGTAACATGTTACAAAATTTTTTTTTCATATTTTCTGTCAACTACATACAGCTCAATTTACTTTCTAAGGTATATTCGAATTCGAAAGTTTTTGAGGTATTAAACTAAAATGATCAAGTTTTAAACGATATAATGGAATTGCGTTTTATGCCGCATACTAGAAATTTAGCAAATAAGTTCAAAAGTCGGTAAAGCTACTACTTCAAATGTGCCTCTGAAGTTTCGGTAAACTAGTTTTTACAAATTTGAGTAAACTGGAATTTTGAATTTTTCTCCCTCATGTTACTTATAAAATTGTCTTTTCTCCCACATGCTACAAATTTAGCAAATAAGTTAAAATGTCCGTTAAGCTAATTTAAAATGTATGTCTGATGTTTGTGTAAGTGAATTTAACCCAATTTGAGCAAAGTGGAATTTTAGTTATTTTCTCGCATACTGCTAAAATTGTATGTAAGTGCAATTACATCCAAAGACCCTTATAAACTTATTAAAATCTAATTTATGAGAATTTTCTTAATATTATTCAAAAATTCCTTTAATCTGTTCATATAACATTTCCATTGATTAAATGATTTTGAACTGGGTTTATTTTGTAGCAGTTACAATAAAAGCTGTTGTACTGCGTGGTTATGATTTACGTGAAATATTACTTATGATAATCATACGCCACCATATAACAAAAGAGCCTTAAACGTGACAAATTTCCCTATACGATACTTACTAACTTCAAATCGATATTAAATTATTATGGCATGTAACTTGACAAAACGAATGATGCAGAACTTTTTCTTTTTGGGGCTAATTTCACGTGCAGTTTTCAGAATTGAGTCCCAAAATCATGTGTTGTACTGTGTAATTTACAAAAAGTATTAGCATGTTACAAAATTCTGTGAATATAAAAAATTGTTCCATCAACAAATTAAAAATCTTAGACTAATCATTTTTACACTTGTATTTATGAAAACATAAAGTTGACGTAGATCAATCTGATTATATGTATATATTCAAATAATGAAATTATGTCCTATGCTACAATTTCAAATATATTCATATACGTAAAATTTTAATTTTTTCTATTGTTGAGCCCGATTTGACAATCAGCTTTAACATACTTGAACTCCTTAACGCTCCCACACAATCTCCTTCTTCTGTACACCTTCCAGAATGAGTAAGCATTTACTTCTTACTGCTCTCCCTGTCCTCCTGCCATTCCCCCTTCCCCTCTCCCCCCGTTCGAACATTCACTTTTAACATTTTGTCTGACATTTTCGTAAATTTGTTTAACATGCAAAAAATATTTAAGAAATCTTTCAATAATTTCATTTGCTACAACATACTTTTAAATACCTTGTACGCAGTACTACGTGCTACTACTACTACCGCTGCTGCTCGTACTACTCGTGCACGTACTACTTACATACGTACGTACATATTCCCCAATTTCGTAGATTTCTTAAAATATAAACACTGCAGTTTTTGGCGTAGCCACTAGCGAGTGAAGAAACCGGCGGAAAAATCATGGCAATTGCTAAAAATACTTGAAATTCTTAATTAATTACAAGCAGACACCAGCGAGGAAAGCGCACGCACACACACCCAAATACACAGCATAAGTAAATGACACGCCTACTAGACGCAGCGACCAAGAAAACGAAATGAAACATCAGCATAAACATAAAATTTCGCACAAAAAAGAAAACGCGACATCATCGTATGTAAACGATCGAGTGTTTGTGTGGAGATGTAGATTATTTATTTTTGGTTACAATCAGAACACCAACATCCACAACAACAACATTTGCAGCAACCATAACAACATTTCAAATTGCATATTGCAATATTCAGACAAGCAAGCGAACCGACAATATATATAGACAGACGACGAGGAGGCCGGAAAGACAGACAGCAAAGTGCTTAGAAGTGCATTGACTCGCTGCGAGGACTGTGAAGAAGAAGAAGAAGCCCCATCAAGATTTGTTTATGAAGGGACTTCAGTATAAAACATACAAATACGAGTAAAATGAAGCAAAAGGCACACAACAGCGTAATGTATTTGCTTCTAAAATTTGGGTGGAAATTTTTTGAAAATCCATTTTTTTGTTTGTCAGTTACGTTTTCAATTTCGAACATGGCTCGCTGCCGCTACTAATGATGAGGCTTGTGCTGGTGATGTTGCTGTTGCCGCTGCCGGTGCTTGTGTTGTGCGCTGCGATCATCGATAATTTATATTGAATCGAAATGTTTTTTGGTCCGAAATATTTGGCGCCCAAATGACGCCGCTGCCGCCACCAAAAACTGAAAATAACCGCTAGCTAACATCACAAGATATGCGAATATCATATACATACTTAGATAGATAGATAGCTACGATCGGACACAGAGACACTCAAGTCTATAAAATTGAGATTTAATTAAAATCAAATTGCTGAGGTCAGCTTTTAAGTAATTAATCGTTCAAACTAATTACCGGCTACGTATAGACAAAACAACACAATATACTAGATGGAAAAAGATATATGGCAGCAAGAAAACAGAACACACAGAACAGAAAACTGCTTAACGATATACAAACATATAAATGTACAATGTTTTCTTCTATTTTTTTTAACAAATTCCAAAGTGAAAATGAAACACAACGAATGAATTCTATCTATATAAAATTCAATTTTTATGAGACAAAGTTCAAAAGATCTGTTTGATATCACCTCTCTGGGGACGGCGGCGGTCGGTAATCGCTGAAATCCTACATTTTTTACCGATGAACAGTAAACACTAAATAGCAACAGGCAATAGACAATGAAATGAAAATATATTATATATATCAAAAACAAAAAAACATTTTTATTAAAATAAACAAAACATAAATTTCACCAGTGTTTAACTGAGAAATGCCAACGAAAGCGACTATAACAAAAGCCCAGCCAACCTATTAGTTAACGTCTGAAGGTTTAGGCGGTGCCCGAGACCCGGTGTCTGTCTTTCACACGAAGGGTGATAAATTCTCATTGTGTAAATGTGTGTGTAGTATTACAATTGACATTTCAAAGTGTTGAGATGTCAATCACATAGAGCAATAGTCAATCATTATGATTGTGCTTAATGTTTGCCAAAGGCGGCACTTCTATACAAATCAATTTTCACAAAACACAACAAAAACAAAGGTTTATTTATGACCACAACGAGCGACCAACCAACCGACCGACCCTCTTTCTTATTGTTAAACAACCAAACGTGAAAAAAATTGAATACAAATATTTGCTCGTCTCTTAAGAAAAAGAAAAATTGAAAACAACTACGAAAGGAAAAAAAAAACTGGCGCTTCATAAAAGTTGCTATGCTACAACTACACACACACTATGTTTGTCTTTTTGTCAAAAAATTGATTACCTTATTTGTCAAAATGTCATGTAATATAATGACAAGTTGTAAGCGTTTCTCCTACCCCATCCCCTGCTCTGCTAGTCTCGCTCTGTCTGTCTGATTTGTGTGTTTCATACCGAAATATTTACGCTGTCTGTGAGCACTGTAATGACCATAAAAGGTTTTTTTGTTGTTGTTGTTTTGGTATTCTAGAGTAAATAATAGCCCAAAACTTAGACCAGAGACAAAAACCTTGTTAAGGAGACATCGAACAACAACAAAAAACATACGGCGAAAACATTTTTATGTATAATTTGTAAGATGTTATCATATAAAGTTATACTCTCAATACGCAAGTAACAAATGATTTATGAGTAATTTTCAACAACAACAAAAAAAAAAATAAGAAACTACATCAATTGAAAAGTACTTGAGGAGGTCAAACGAAAAGTAGCCGAAATTTATGACTTCATTTATGGGGCGGGAGGTTTGAATGTAAAAGGGGGAAAAAAGCTTGCACTTGAATTGTTTAATAATATTAAAAACAATGATAAGAAGAATTAATGAATGAATGTTATATGATTTTGCTGAACATACGATTTTTTATCGCATGCTTTAGAAAAAAAAAACAGTAGGTAAGGGTTTCTTAAGTTTCACCTTTAACTGGAAAATATTAAAAGTAAACTATTTTTAACGTTTCTAGGAAAAAGCTATGAATTCTAGAACTATGGGGGTAATATGGGACATTTGTATAGGTGGGTAAGGCCTACTATAACAAGACAAATTAACTGACCAAATTTAAGTACCCTCCAGTTGTCCGTTTGAAAGTTAATAAAGACGTATTCTCTTGGTGGTTTTGAATGGGCGGTACCAGATTACACAAGATATGACTGAATACGATGTACTTTAAAAAAAGAAGGGGTGTGGCTAATTATAAAGTACACTGAAGTACATTTTGAGGGTGAATTGGGTTATTTGTTAGGAAGGTACCAGAAGGGGTGTGATGAAGCTTTCGGTTTTCTAAGGTTTTGTCTACTATCACAAGGTAATTAATGTGACAAAATTTAAATAATTTCCAGTTGCCCGCTTGGATGTTATGGGACAGAAGGGGTCGGACTGTATAGTCCACATTAATTTTTGAGTTAAATTTTTAAAAGAGTAGATCACACGCAAAATATGACTGAATTTGGTTTACTTTCAAAAAAGATATGTATGTAAAACTATGAGGGTGAATTGGGGTATTTGTATGGAAGGTACCAGAAGGGGTGTGGTAAAGCTTTCCATTTTCTGGGGGTTTGCCCGCTATTACAAGATAAATAAACTTACCAAATTTCAAATATCATCCAGTTGTCCGTTTGGAAGTTATGGGAGGAATAGTATTTTTTACAAAAATGGGTCATTTTATATGGGAGGTGCCAGAAGGGGTTCGCCGCTATAGGTAATTTTCGTTTCTCGGTCATAAGGGTACATCTCTCACAAAATAAGACTGACTTCGGTGTACGTACAAAAAAGATATAAATGTTAAACTATGACGATGAATTGGGGAGGTACCAAAGGTTTTGGTTTTATGAGGGTTTGCCTACTTTGGCAAGATAATTAAGCTGCCTTTACTTAAATATCCACTAGTTGTCGCTTTGGAAGTTATGGCAGAAACATAAATTTGACAAAAATAGGTAATTTTATATGGGAGGTACAAAAAGGGGTAGGATTATTACTGTTACTTCATTTAGTTGTATTGATACTTGTAAATTTTCAAAAGGATCAGTAAAGGTTTACATAAGTTACCCTACCCACAAGCCATCCACTACGCAACCCGACAGGCGGACATAGTCTGAATTGTCTTGAAAAGTCCTGAAACAAATTTTGTTTAAAGATATTAAGGGTCTAACACGTCTCCTATGGAAAATGAATTAGGGGAAAAGAATCGCTCCAAATCAATAGAAATTAATTTTAAAATTTTAAATAATTTTTTTTTAAATTTTTCTGAATATATTCTATTGCTTCTTGGCAGGATATATACAAATTCAAATCAAATGAAATAATTTGCAGACTACAAATTATAATAAATATAGATTTATTTTTACAAAATAAATAAATTAAATATTTTAGGGATTTTTTATGGAAATATTGATTTTTTACTATAAATAATTTAAATCTCTTCAAATCAGTGAAATTAATAGAGTATATTTATGCAAAAAATTTCCCAATTTTTAAGATAATTTTTTTTTAATTTTTTATAACTTTAAAATCTGAGTTTTTCAATAACACAGTACAAAACCTTGATTTTGGGACTCAATTCTAAGAACTGCAGGCGAAAGTGGCCCCAAAAGGAAGAAGTTTTCCATCATTTGTTTTGTCAAGTTCCATGCCATAATAATTTAATATCAATTTGAAGTAAGTAAGTGTCCTATAAGGGAATTTGTCACGTTTTAGGCTCTTTCTTTATATTGTTATATGGTGGCGTATGATTATTATAAGTAATATTCCACGTAAATCATACGCCACGGAGTACAACAGTTTTATTGTAACTGCTACAAAATAAACCCAGTTCAAAATCATTTGATGAATGGAAAAGTGAAACTGTTGCTTATGTAGAGAAACGTTATATGAACAGATCTTAAAGGAATTGTAATTCTTAATTTTTTTTAAATTTGTTTCAGCTAAATCGGTCTAGTAGTTCTCGAGTTATGTTCTAAGAGCTTAAAACGTAACAAATTCCCCTATACGGTACTAACTAACTTCAAATCGATATTAAATTATTATGGCATGTAACTTGACAAAACGAATGATGCAAAACCATGTCTTTTTGGGGCTACTTTCACGTAAAGTTCTCAGAATTGAGTCCCAAATCAATGAGCTGACTGTGTAATGTTAAAGAAAATTTCATTTTAAATAACTCTTGAATTTTTTTCATAGCGACATAAGAAACCAAATATTTGGCCAAGAGAAATAAAACTCGCCAGTCATTTTCAAACACTCCCAAAACACCACAAGTTTCCACAACATTCTGCAATGAAATCTCATACCAATTTGCAAATTATTGTCGTATTTATTAACACTTGAGTGTTGAAAACATATTAATGAATGAAATAGAAATTATTGTGAAGACGCCTGTCTAATGTGACATAAATTTTAGCACTTAGCAACAGGTTGAACATTATTTTTGTTGTTACTTGCTACACTTCTTATTTATTTTTTTTTGTTGGTTTGTTATTTTTATTTTTTTTTTGTACGTAAAGGAAAATGTCAATCACCGCAAAATGTGTGTATGATGATGATGATACACATGGACCATGTTGTTGTGTGGACGAATTTGATAATGATTTCAGGTTTAGCCACACAGCGCGTACAGAATGAAAACTTTAAGAGAAAAACACAAACAACAACAACGATAAAAAACACATTCAAAGTAATGTTAATTAAATTTCAATTTCCTGCTAGAAATTTTGCGGAATTGCCAATAATACAATTAAAACAGAAGCCAGCTAGCTATACATTGATTGCTGCTGCTGTTGCGGTGAATAGCAAAGTATTTTCTCAGTCGTTGCTGTAAATGTTGATGATGATGATGATGCCTATAGAAGCCCTACTTTTTGTGTGTGTTTGCTATCGTTGTTGTTGTTGTTGTTGTTGTTGGTGGTGCTGTTGTCATTTCATACCTACTATAGCGTAGCGTATTATGAGGTGCGGTGAACGTGACATTATGCACTTAAATTAAGTTGAAATAAGATAACATACGTATTGCAGGTAGGTATTTTGTTGTTGTGTTGATGCTATTTTTGATATTTCCTCGAGACATTGTTTGGTAATGCCAAATAGAAAAAACAAAACAAAAATTTGAAATTTTAATTTTTCTGCATTATTATTTGGGTATTTTTATTTAGTCTACGGACTAAGACTAAGTGCTGTTGGTAACGTGACTCACGTGACTTAAGCTAAATATGCTGCTTCGCACTCTTAAGTGTTTGGCTTTCTTTGCACTGGCGAGAAGTTGGTGGCAGTGTGTAGTGTAGCGTAGTGTTGTCTTTATTTTTGTTTTATTTTTTTTTAGCTTTTTTTTAGCTTTTGTTTTGTTTTTTCTATTCATGTTTAAAAATAACTTAAATGCTATATTTGTTGTGTGTTGTGTCTTTTGTTGACAACTACGACTAAGATCCAACTGCATTAATGCAGCTAACAAATAAAATGTTTAAACCTTAAATGAGAGCGCAGTGCAGTGCAGGCAGCGTGTGTGTGTATGTGTAAGTGTGTGTTTGTTTCATTGTGATGATAAATTGAAAAAATATTTTGTTGTGCAAAAATTTGCAAATGAGTCTGCTGCCGAATCTTGCCGTCGTACTACCTACCTACAGTAGTACATCACATGTTTTAAGTATTTGCCTTTTTGGCATTTGACTTTATTTGTCGAAATTAAGCTCTTAACTGCAGTTGAGGGGCATAGCGAAAGCGAAAAGGGGCGTTAAATGCTATAAGAAAATCTGCTTGCAAAACATTGTGCTTTCACACATGAGACACACCCCCTGTTTTGTTGTTGTTGTTGTTGTTGCTGTTTGATGGGTTGGTTGTTTGTGTGACTTACTGTTCGAATGCTGCAACATCTCTGTTGCTAACGCTTGCGAAAGAGGTCTTTTGAAATCACGAGGATTTTGTGACCTCTCTGCCGTTTCCCAATAGACGAAAAAAACGTGTGATTTCTCACGATGATGCATACATCACTATGCAGCAAGTTGATTTATAAATAAGTTAGCATTAAAAATAATCCCTGCGAGCAGCAAAACATTTTTGAAGAGTTGAGAAATTCTGATTAGAGCAAACTGTTGCATGCAGGTGCCGGGAGAGAGAAAGGAGGTATGAAACTAGACGTTTTGTCTTATATAAGATAATAAAAGTTAAACAAATTAAGGTAAAACTATTAAAACAAGTTTAAAGGAATTAAAATAACATATTAGGCAAATATAGGCAAACAACAACAAAAAAAAAACAAGTTGAAATGTTTTAAATTCCAAATTATTAAAAAAAAAACATAATAAATTCTGTAGTCTCGCAGGTACCAGAAGGGGTGTGGCAAAGCTTTCGGTTTTCTGTTCGTTTGTCTACTAATACAAGATAATTAAACTGACATGATTTCAATATCCTCCAGATGTCCGTTTGGAAATTGTGGGAGATATATTATTTTTTCAAAAGTAGGTTATTTTGTAGGGGAGGTACTTACAGGGGTAGGCCGATATGGCCCATATTTATACCTAAGTCAAATTTTTAAAAGCGTAGATCTCATGCAAATAGGACTGACTTTAGTGTAGTTTTAAAAAATATATGTATTTAGAGCTAAGGGGGCAATTTCGGTCATTTGTATGCAAGGTACCAGAAGGGGTGTGGCAAAGCTTTCGCTTTTCTGAGGTTTTGCGTACTATTACAAGATAAATTAACTGGACAAATGTAAATAACCTCCAGTTGCCTTTTAGAAATTATGGGAGAGATAAAAACTTTTCAAAAATAGGTAATTTAGTATGGGAGGTACCAGAAGAGGTAGATCGATATAGTCCATATTTATTTTTGCGTCAAATTTTTATAAGCGTATGTCTCACGCAAAATATAACTAAATTCAGTGTACTTTTAGTTAATATATGTATTTAAAGTTAAGGGCTCAATTTCGGTCATTTGTATGGAAGGTACCAGAAGGGGTGTGGCACATGTTTCGGTTTTCTGAGGGTTTTGCGTACTATTACAATATAAATGAACTGGATAAATTTAAATAACCGCCAGTTGTCCGTTTAGAAGTTATGAGGAAAATAGAAATTTTTCAGAAATAGGCCATTTTGTACAGGAGGCACCAGAAGGGGTAGGCCGATATAGCCCATATTTATTTTTGAGTCAAATTTTTAAAGCGTAGATCTCAAGCAAAACAGGACTAAATTCAGTGTCCTTTTAAAAAAATTTTGAGCTATGGGGACAATTTCGATCATTTGATGGGAGATACCAGAGAGGGTGTGGCAAATGTTTCGGTTTTCGGAGGATTTTTTCTACTATTGCAAAATAATTAAACTGACCCTGTTTGAATATCCTCTAGTTATCCGTTTGGAAGTTTAGGGAAACACATTTTCGTTTCTAAATATAGGTCACTTTGTATAAGGGGTTCCAGAAGCGGTGCAGCGGTGCCTGTTGACAAGCCCAGTACTTCATTTTCATAAATATTAAAAAAGATACATTTATAAAAGATTCAGTTAAGGTTTAGTCGAGTTATCCTGCCCATCAGCCATCCAATCAGCTGGTCAGACGGACATGGCTCAATCGTCTTAAAAAGTCTTAAAATGAATTTGGTCTTAAGGTCAAACACGTCTCCTTACAAAGTACAACATTTTTCGGCTCATTGATTTGGGACTCAATTCTGAGGACTCTTCACGTGTCCCAAACAGCAGAAGATCAGCATCATTCGTTTTGTCAAGTTACATGCCATAATAAATTAATATCGTTTTGTAGTTAGTAAGTATCGTATAGGGGAATTTGTCTTTTGTTTGACATAACTCGAGAACCACTTGTCCGATTTAGCTAAAATAAATTTAAAAATATTACGAATTACAATTCCTTGTATCTGTTCATATTACGTTTCGCTACATAAGCAACAGTTTTATTTTTCCATTCATCAAATGATTTTTAACTGGGTTTATTTTGTAGCAGTTACAATAAAACTGTTGTACTCCGTGGCGTATGATTTACGTGGAATATAACTTATGATAATCATACGCCACCATATAACAAAAAGTGCCTTAAACGTGACAAATTTCCATATACGATACTTACTAACTTCAAATCGATATGAAATTATTATGGCATGTAACTTGACAAAACGAATGATGCAGAAATTCTTCTTTTTGGGGCTACTTTCACGTGCAGTTCGCAGAATTGAGTCCCAAAATAATGTGTTGTACTGTGTAATTATCACATTGATAATTTTAAATTTCCCCAATGACATATGACAAAATTGTTGTTATGCTCTAATAACATTAAAAATATATAGTACATTAATTATTTTTTTAAATATATTTTTTTTTTGTTTTACTTATGCATTACTTTGTAAAGTCTATCTAATGCACTTTGGGCTGTAAATTTCATTTCATTATTATTTTCATATTTTGTGCTTTTTTCTACGTTAAATTTTTTTTATTGTATTTTTGTATTGCTAAAATTTCTCTCATTTGGGTATCTAGAGATGTTTTACATTTGGCCGATAAGTGCGCATTTGATGTGTGTTTTGTTGTTGTTGTTGCAATTGTTATTCTGTTGCTGTTCCTCTGCTATTCTGGCGTAGAAGTAGTTCATTTGAATGTGCCGTAATGTCTGTATTTCAGCTATCTAGATTTTCAATTTTGATGAAGCTTAAAGAAAATAACACAAAAAACACAACAATCTTAACAGAGCCAACTATAAAGCTAACAGCAGCCAGCAAGGTGTAGGGAGGGTGGGGAGGTAAGCAATATCTCAGGGCAGGCAAGTGAATGTCTAAACTGAAGATTACTTTACTTTGATAATTAAAGCGCAAAATGCTTTCACAGAATGTGGCATGAAAATAACGAGCTGGCTGTAAGCAACAAATTATTTCAAGTATTGAGTAGAACAACAAATATGACAGCATACATTCATATGTAGTTCTTAAGCAGCGCATTGTTTTATATCATCATGTAGTATATGTAGAAAACTAGGCACAAGTTTTAATTGATTTGCTGTTGTTTTTTTCTAGCGTTTGTTGTATATAAAGAAATTACAATCCTTTCCGTTCAGCTTTTCATGCTATGTGTGTGCGTGTGTCTTAAAGTGTGTGCATGCGTGTGGTGTAAGTTTTTCAAATCCCACTCTGCTATACATAAAGTGTAGGCTTAACTTTTACGCCAAAGCCACCAAGATTAATTGGAAATGTTTGCATAAAAATGCAACGACTTTTTAATTTACATATACATACATACATGCCTACATACATGTATATAATTTCGAACAGGCTAGAGGATAATACGTATTTTATAACGATTTCAAAATAAGAGAAGACTTATGACAGTTATTTAATTTGAAAATTAATTAAATTGTGTATCTAGACTGCTGTGGATGGTACAACTTTGTAAGTAAGAAAAAGTTTTACTTGAAGTCTTCATTTTTTTTAATGGTTTTTTGTTGTTCAATTTCCATTTCCATTTGTTTGCCTATTGCCATGGAAAACGTTGCTATGTTTGTTTCTGTGTTTGCTGCAATTTGACACCTTTGTGGGCATTTAAAGCTTCCTCTGCCTACATGTGTTGGATATTATTGAATTGAAATGAACGCAACAAAAAAAACAATAACAAAACACTGAAAATAATTATTTAACAAGTTTGTTTTAACTGATAAACCAAATAGCAAAACAACAAAACAAAAATCAGACGCCTGACGCCTTAAAGCCTTAAATGGCTGCAAAACTAAGCGCTTGAACAATGTTTGATGTGCGAGTACACCGAGAAAACGCCAAATAATATCAAGCTAACGCAAAAACAACTTTTTAACACCTTTTGCCTTTTGTAACTCTAAAATCCCAAATGGCAGAAAACGTCACACTTAGACGTTATGTTTGGGTGGCCATTAAGCGACAACAACAAAAAACAAAACCCCAATCAATTTTTGGTTATTTTGGTAACTGAGCAGCGGCCCACTGAAAAAGTGCGTAGTTGCAATTTTTCATTCATTACAACGCCGGCTGTTGTTTTCGGCGGAAGCGTGTGGGGAAGCTCAACTCAACCAGCCCGCCAGCCAGCTACCATTCATAAAACAAACAAAACAAAGCATTACAAAAAAAAATTTTAAGATTTCATTCATTAAAATTTAAGTTTTATAACTTTAACAAACAAGCAGACGCACAGACGGACGGACAGACAGACAAATGGACCCACGGATGAATGGCTGTTCGCATGGACGGACAGTTAGTAAGTCATGGAACTACTAAACCTGTAGACGTACGCCTAACCCACATATAATCTTTTAAACCGAAAAAGCGTCTGACACACGACGTTCTGTTTCTATCAATGAACACACACACACACACTCGCTTACGGTTTTGGGGCCAGCACACAAAACCTCGTGGGTTTTATGTTTAAATCACTTATAATTAAAGCCAGGTTTATTACACCCGACAACGTGGATGGATGTTAACATTGTTGGCTAACAACGCAGGCTGCCATTATCTGGCAGAGGAGGTCTTCCACGCGCTCACTCACGCCGGACGCGGGGTATCAGACATCACAATCCCCACCACACTTAAGACTTTATTATTAAGTTATAAATCTGAGTTGCTGTTTCGAAAAAAAAACGTTATCGCCAAAATCTCTAAATATGTTAAGGGGGCTTCCGTTAGAAATCTTCGTTAATACAGTGCCACCAACTCCCTCCCCTCTTCCCCTTCTTTTCACGCTTTAGTAATAACAGTAGGAAATAAATTATTAAATTAAAGATGTGTTCATACTAGAAATTCTTTATGCTTAAGACTCATATTGCATGGCCTGGCTAGCTGGCTGACTGACTGGCGTCTTATATATAATAGCGTCATAAGACGCCGCCAGCCTCGCTTAGGCTGCCCGGCTGTTGGGGCGAATGTATCAATGAATTTACGAACAAACTGAACGAAGAATGAATGGAATGAGTGAGCGTGTAAATGAATGGCCAAAGAAGGAAATTATTTTAATAACAACAACAACAACAACAACAAAAAGCTACAGAGAAAACTTTAATTATATGCAATTTTTACAGTTGTTATTGTTAATAGGTTGTATATATCCCCCGTCCTTCTCTCTCCTGCTCTGAAAGGGGTGGGGGGGGGGGCAGTTGGGGCTATGATAACCATAACTTGGCAATTTGTTACAAAGAATTAGTGGAATATAGTAAAATGTAAACGCAATGCAAGCGGTAAAAAGAAAGCCACACAAATTAAGAAATTGCTAGAAGATCTGTACAAAAAGTTATTATGTGCGTTATTTTTTGACTGGTTATTTTACTTGATCTGTCTTTTAGGACCTTTAGAACAAGTGGACAAAGGATGATATATCTGAGATACGAGGAAGTCCTTTAAATGGCTATATAAAAACTTCTGTCTTAATGAGTTTTGATAACTGTGAATCGTTAAACTGTAAAATTATGAAAATTCGATAGATTAACTTTTGCCGTAATGGTTAAGATTTAATAATACTTACAAAAAAGTAAGTAAAAACGTTGCGATAGAGCATTACTGTGATAACCTACACGCACGCCATCTATAGTTTAATAATTGCACTATAATATACCTACATACATATGGAGAAACTTGCGCTAACATGTTGACCATAACCTGTTAAAGTTTCACGGAGTTAAACTTAAGGGTACAGAAAGCTATGGCAAACACACAGACACACTTTTTTAAGAAAAATTTAATGCTACTTGGACAATTTGAAACAATTTTGTTGAAGCAGATAAAAATCGAGGTACTTTTCTTAAATCTCAATTCTAAAAAGTGTAGAAAAAAATATAAATTATGGCATACAGAGAAAATAAAAACAAGGGAGAGATATATATTACTATGTTCAAGTTGATATATTATCTATGTTCAAGTTGTGATTACCTACACGCAAGCCATCTATAGTTTAATAATTGCACTATAATATGCACTAATACATAAGTAGAAAATTTCGCTAATATGTTGTTTTCAACCTGTTAAAGTTTTGAAGCGTTACACTTAAAGGTACAGAAATCTATTGGCAACACACAGACACACTTTTTCAGCTTAATTTAATGCTACTTATAGATGAAGCAGACAAAAACCGATTTATTTTCCTTAAATCTCAATTCTAAAAAGTGTAGAGAGAAAATTTAAATTATGGCTTACGAAGAAAACAAAAACAAGGGAGAAATATTTATAATAAGTTGCCGTTGCTATGTACAAGTTTGTACTCGCAAGCTACACATCGCACAGAAAATGCAATATTGTTTAAAGTATACAGAAACCATGACCGGTATTTGGGAAACAAATAGTTAAAGCTTTAGGGATATAAAAGGAATAACATAGATTTCTATATGAAACACACAGACGCAAATGATTTTTTTTTTCAAATTTGTATACAGTCGAACTTCTCTATAATGAACTTCTCCATAGAGCATTTCTCTCTATAACGATTTTTTTAACACAGCATTTTTCTAACGTTTTTCACACATTTTTACCTCTATATAACGAATTTTCTCTATAACGTAGAAATCAGCGACCCCCAGTGACTGCGTTATAGAGAAGCTCGACTGTATTTCATAACTAATAAACTTTTTTTTTAAGTGAGATTAAAAAAAAAATATTTAATCGACAAATACAACTTATTTACACATTTCACAGAAATGTTCAACTTTCATTATCTTACTCATAAACTCTTAATATACGCAAATCACTATGTCTGTGTGTTATGTATAAGCTTCTAAACTGTACATACGATTAACATGAAATCTTAGCAGGTAATACCTTGAGTAATTACACAAGTTTATAGATCAGCAATGTCGACATAAGGGCATAGATTATGTATATAATATTTGTTAGCAGTGAAAGTAAACTAAAAATTATCTTATGAGAACTGAAGTATATACATATATGAGTTTATGTATTGTGAGCAATATCTATGCAATTAGAGATTGAAGTTTACATCCTTTCATAAAGATATACGTTTACTTCATAATTACTAACATATTTTTTATTTACTAGCCTGCCTTTTTCTACCTCTTGCTCTTCCCTTTCTGGCCTACTTTTAAGCCCTTTGTTGTTGTTATAAAATTAATTCCTTTCATTATTACTAATTAAATCCTACACAAGCTAAACGTAAAATAAAAACATAAAATCTTGGCAAAAAAAAAAATCACACACAAATGAAATACAGATCTCATCTAAAGATAGGAAGGATGCACGGATGATCTTTAGAAACAGCTGCTAGATTTTTATCTCGAAATCATCACAAATCTCTGCCATACAATAAAAACAAACAAATACAACAACAACAAAAACCCCAACTAACAAATTTGTTAAACAGTGTAATAGGTTCATCACCAACAACAACGGACCAAGATTAAACACCTACCAACAAAGATTTTGTTACAATTGTAGCATACAAAAGAGAGCTAGCTGCAGGAAGCTAAATCCCGAATTCTCTTTAGCGGCCGACCATTCATGGAGGTCTTCTTAGCCCAAAGGAAAACAAGCAGTATAGTTAAGCGGCTTAAAGAACCGTGTACATATTTCTGTTTGAAAAAGTGTTTGGAAATTTAAAGAATTCGATTAGTTTCGTTTTTGTTCTATCTATCGTTTGCTTGAAAGCCTTCTAGAATACAAATAAAAACTAGAGACAAATTGGCTCCAGAATACAACACAACAACAATGCAGTGAATGACTGTCAGAGTGTTGGGTTGTTGGGTTTTATGATTGCTAAAGCTAAAGCCGATGAGTTTTCCTCATTGCTGCCATGAAAAGGTATACATATAAACGTTTGGATAGGGGGAAAACTTGTTGTTGAAATCACAACCAAGTTCTAGTGGGAGGGGGAGTGTGGAGCAACACCTAAAATGGTATAATCATCATGCTGTTTCAACAAAGTTACGAGTTAACAAAACACCAGCCAGCTCAGTGTGTTGCCGATGATCATGATGATGATGATGACGTCTAAATGTCTAACATTTACAAGCTAAAAAAAGAAAAATTAAACAGCATTTACAACATAGCCTCACAGAGTATCAAGTTCTATTTACTTAAACAATTATAGTTTCAAAGTAAAGGAGATGCTCGGCAACATGTTGTACGTTTTCCTAAGGAATTTCCCACATAATAGGCACACAACATAGTCGTCGTCATCATCATCATCGTCATTGTCATAATGAACAACACCATCCTAAGGGATTAAATGACATTGTCACATATCATCACGAAATTGTCATGGTGGCTGTAGGGAGGCATGAGACTTAGAGCCGTCGAGATTAATCTATGTGACATTGCGTCTGCCGTGTTAGGGTTTTTCCCCCGTCAAGTTGACGATGTTTTTCGGAATATTTACAATTTGCAACATGTTGCTTCGAAGGAACATACACATTATCTTCGTTAGTTGGTTGGGTGGGTGGTCTCAGGTACCATTCTCACATGACATATGCAAAATTTTTGGTATGATGGGAAATTCCGAATTTTCGCACATTATGCTGGTGCAACACAACAGCAACGTGCTACACATGTCACAATGTTGGGAAATCCCGCCACATGATGCGTTATGTTTTGGAAGGAGGGAGGGTTGTCATAAATTTACAATATGTTGTAAAACTATATTGTCTGTCCGTCCGTCCATGTGTGTGTATGTTTTCATTTTATAAACAGGTCATAAAATCATAAATGTCTTTGGTATGTTGAAAAAAAAAATTGCCAAAGGTCAAAAAGAGTGTGGGAATTTCCCACTTTTCCGGTGTTGCAACGCCACACACACACACATACGAAAAGGGGTTTGTCAAAGGCATATTGTAGGATTATGCCTAAAGTAGAATCTAATTCGAATTTATAGAAAATGTTGCAGAACTGTGTAGAGAGCAGAGAAATGGGCTAGGAGAGGTAGAGAATTGAGCCAGAGAGGGGGAGAGAGAGAGTTACGAATGAAGAAACACAAATATGTTTAATTTAAAAAAAAAATTGGTAATTTTGATTAATATTTAATAATAATAAATAACTAAATATTTTTCAGAGCCAAATTTTTTTAATTTTGATAAAATTGGCCTAAAATTTTAATTTCTAAATTAAATTTCTTTCTAAACAATAATTTTGATTAATGTTAGGAATAACAAAAAAATAATATTTTTCAGAGGAAACTTTATAAAATTCAAATGTTTTTTTTTTTGTATTTAAAAAACAATTTTTGAAGATAATCTACAAAAATATTTGAAGGCGGAATTTTAATGAATACTGTTAAAAAAGTCAAATGTCTGCTAAATAAATAAATTTATTTTTTAATATTAAATGATTAAAAAATCTTTAGTATTTTTCTAAGTAGACTTTTATATTTAAAACATAAATAGAAACTTTCGCTTATATGTTGACCACATTCTGTTTAAGTTTTAAAGCGTTCCACTGAAAGGTACAGATATCTATGCGAAACACACAGACACATATAATGTAATGCTACTTAGAAAAATTTACACAATTTTGTTGAATCAGCTAAAAATCAAGTTACTTTCCTATAATCTCAATTCTAAAAAGTAAAAATTTAAATTATGGCATACAAAGAAAAATACAAGGGAGATATATTTCTACTTAGTCACCTTTGCTAAAACTATGTAATCGCAAGTTACGTACACCGCAGTAAATGCAATATCAAATAGCTAAAGCTTTAAGGCTATGAAAGAAATAACATAGATGTCTTTATGAAACACACAGACGTAACTTGGAAACTTTGTTTAAGAGAAAACTTTAGTATTTTAGTTAATGCAATATCATTTAATATACACAGAAACCATGACCAGTATTTAAGCAACAAATAGCTAAAGCTTTAAGGCTATAAAAGAAATAACATAGATGCCTATATGAAACACACAGACGTAATTTAGAAACTTTATTTATGAGAAAACTTTAGTATTTTTCTAAGAAGACTTTTATATCAAGTTATTGAAACTAAACGAATGAAATTACTTAAATGTTTGGATATAGGACTTTCGGTAGTATGACCAGACTTACCGACATGTAGTTAAACTGTAGAAAGAGTTACAGTGTAAAAAGTGTGAAAAAGTAAATTCTCCAACAAATGTAAAAAATTCAATTCTAAAGTATATTTCTGGGTCTTCTACGGTACTAAATGAGAACTAAGAGAAAGGTCTCTCAATAATTTATCTAAAGAATTCATAATTTCTAACGGAGTTCAACCTACGAATACAAAATATTATAATATGATTTGCATGTACAAGTACCAGAAAGGATGTGGCAAATTTGTCGGTTTTCTGTGTATTTGTCTCCTATCATAAAATACCTACGTCCCTTTGGGTCAGAAGATATAGTCCATATTCATTACTGAATCAAATTTCAACAACCGTACATCTTGCACAAAATATGACCGAATTCGGTGTACTTTAAAAAAATAGGTAATGGATGTACAATAATGAGGGTTGATTAGGTCATTTGTATGGGGGGTACCAGAAGGTGTGTGACAAACGTTTCGGTTTTCTGAGGATTTGTCTACTATGATAAGATAATTAAACTGACCAAATTTAAACATGCTCTGTTGTCCATTTGGAAGTCATGGAAGAAATATCAATTTCCTAAAAATATGTTATTTTGAATGGGAGGTCCAGAAGGAGTCGGAAGATATAGTCTATATTCATTCTGGAGTCAAATTTTCACAAGACCGTACGCAAAATATGACTGAATTCAGTGTACTTAAAATTTCAAAGTCAAATTTTTAGTCGAACTCTTTATTTTTCAGCGGATACTTTGATAAACAAAAAACTTTTTTTCGCACTGTCAAAAGGTTCTTTGAAATAGACAAAATTTTTGGAAAATATTTTTTTTATACGTTTCTTAACTTTTTTGAAAGTTCAAAAAAACTTAAATATTTTTCGCGAAAATTTTAAACTTTTTTGTCATTTATAATATTCTTTTAAACAAAAAAATAATTTTTAATGTTTATTTAGTTTTAAATAACATTTTTTTAGAAATGACTAAAAAAATATTTATCCTCGAAAACATTTGTTTTTATTCAAATAAAAACAATATATTTTTTATTTAAAAATATAAAAGCTTTTAAATTTTTTCTAAAATTTAGTTTTTAAATATTTTCTAAAATTTAATTTTTAAATATTTTTTTTTAATTTTATTGAAAATTTGTCGCTTAAGTCCAACAAAATTTTGTCTACAAAAGAAAATTGGAAATTTTTGGATATTAATTTCAAAAGTTTGGCCTGTCAAGTTTCTAACTTTACTAATATCTGCTAAATTAAATAAACTTTCCCGACGCCGGGTGAAAATATTTTAAAAATTGTAAAAAAAATATAATTTTTTTTATATATCAGGCAACAGAAACTGTTTGGTCTACAAAAGTATACTCCTTTGTTATTTTTAACCGAAAAATTTTCTCAAAATATATAAAAACGAAAAATAATTTCCTTAATTTTTTTTCAATTAACAACTTCTCAACTAACTTTCCCATTTCGTTTATATAGTTTTATAACTTAAAATTAAAAAAATATAGTTTTAATATGATTTAAAAACTTACCGGCTGGTCGATTATTGCGCCGCTGGTTGCCCTCAGCCTCTTCCACAATCAATGGCGGATGTCGGCGGGCATTGGCCACCATGGACGTTTGGCTGAGGCACAACACACTGATGATTAGAATCTTAAACATGACTGATGTCACCGATAAAGGTGAAGGCGATGACGACGACGACAACAATGATGTTGTTGCGGTGTTGCGGCTGGAACAGGAGGATGATGACAATGATGAGCTGGATTCGTGGTGATTCGTGGATTTCGATGAAATTTTAGACATTTTTATGTGGTTTTTTATTCTTGTTGGTTTAGATTAGCAACAATAATTTTTGGCTGTGTGTGTATGTGTGTTTAAATATGATATTCTTAAACAAAACGAACAAAAAAAATCTAATAGATAGAATAGATATTATTGCAAAACAATTTCACAAAACACTCGGTTACACTTTGTTAGCTGTGATTACTTTATTTTTTTTTTCACTCTTTTTTTAAAATCATATAACGAAGGCGCGACGCGGCGATGCTGATGAGATAGATGGTGATGATGTGGGGTATCTTGGAGATACTTTTTTTGTTTTAGTGTTGTTGTAACTTTTTCTTAATGTTATTGATATCGCTGTTGGTTTAAACTTTTTGTAAGTGTCGTTTGTTAGGTTGTTAATTTTCTCCGGCGTTTGTTTTGTATTTCCTTTTTTTGTATTGCTTTTGTTGGCTGTTGATTTACACAGCACAACTACTACAGAGTGTGTGTGTGTGTGCGTGTGTGTGTGCTTACACTTTGCAAAAAATATAAACATTAACTAAATGGAGAATATATATATTTATATAGATTAGATAACACTCGGTTTGAAATGATATTAATTTTTTTTTGTTTTGCTTTTAGTAGCTTTTTGCCTTTCTCGACGACGACGACAACAACAGCAACACTCTCTGTTGCTGGCTTGTAAATAACAAATTTTTCTTTTAACTATTTTTTACTTCTCGTTTGCTTATTTTCATCATTATTTCATTGGATTTTTCAGAATCTTCTTAATTATCATCATCACTGGTACTGAAGAATATTTTACATTTATGTTTTTTGTTGTTTTATTTTTCTTTTTTTGAAACTTGCTGCTGGTTGTTGCGTCGGATACTTTTTTACACGTTCGTTCGTTATTTTTTTTTTGTGTTCACTTTTTTGTTGTGCTTTTTTTTTTGTTTGCAGAATTATTCTCTTTTGTTGTTGTTTTCTTTAAATAAACTCGATTTTGTTGTAGTTGTTGTTGTTAGTGCTACTACGACTTTTTTGTGTGTCGATTTTGGGTGAGCGAGTGGGGCGGCCACTTCTCTTGGCTTTGCTGATGATGCTCGTTGGTGCTTTCGCGTTTAGCTGTGATAGTTTCAAAAGCATCAAACAAAATCTTATTAGACGTTACCAAAAAAATACAATTTGCAAGAATGTTGGCCAATTTAGTGGATTTAGGCTTTAGTATGTAGTTATAAACTCGTGTTTTATTTAGGCTTTAGCTTTTTGTCAATTCACTGCACTTAGGAGGCGGCGTGGCGTGGCGTGGCGTATTTTTGTTGGGTTGTTGTATGTTGCGCGTTTCGGAAAATAATGTCCACACACGGTATCGGTCGTTGAATAAATAAACCAACGACAGCTCTCACACACACCGAATAGCCAGCCGAAAGACTCACAGAAATAAGACGGCAGGAAAATAACAACAACACACAGAGAACAGAAAAACAAAACAAATAAACTTATTCTGTGGCTGCTGCTGTTATTGTTGTTGTAGCGCTTTTTTCGCTTTGCGGTTTACTTGTTCAAATTCTCAAGATTTTCTGTCTGAGATAGCACTGACGGAAAACGAAACTCTCTTACAGAGTTGTACGTTTTATTAGTTGTATTGGCTACGACGGCGGACTCTCGTGCCAAAAAATCAATACTTCAGAGAATAATGCACTCAATTTGTACTCTTTCGCTGATGTTTTCTTATATTTTTTGTCTTACTTTTCGAAATGTGCGATTTCGTTTTGGGGGATTACTCTGTATCACACACAATTGTATATCTATGGGGTGCGCGCGATCGCTTCGGATACTCGCTGCATACTAATGGTGAGAAGTTGTGTCGCAAATACACGAAGCCTCGGCAAAAAGTTGCTCTGAGTGTGTGTAGATAGCAAGCAAGCAGGTCACACAGAAAAAATGTATCTACCATCGCACCCAGCCAAAGAGCAACAAATGTTGCTACGCTCTTGGGTAAGCAGCACACACTCACACACACACCCAGGAAATGTTGTCATACACAACAGGTAGTTGTTTCGCAGCCATGGCAGCATTGTTGCAGCAACAGCGCAAATGTTGCTAGAGAACTAGAGGTACCACAGATTTTCCGGATATCCGGTATAAACACTCACACACACAGTACCAAAAAAAGGTTAAAGCAGCACATGACTGCACTTTTGTCTGTGGCTATGTCCGTCTGTTTGTCTTTTGCTCTCCCTCTCTCTCTCTCGCGTCATTCCTTCACCTGACTGCCTGTGGCAGTTGATTGGGAAATTCCCTATCGTAAAACGCCGCTGTATCCTTTCCTAATCCCTGTTTGCATGGGCTAGTCGTCCATCGTCCGGTAAGCCATCATACATTTGTGGGTTTTTTGTATACTTTAACTCTGCTGCAGCAAGTTCAACATTTGTTGCTGCTCCTAAGGCATCGTGAAGCTGATAATGATGTTGGTTGGTTAGGGAAGAGAACAACAATATGTGTGAAAACTCGTGGGTTATACAATTTTTAACACCTTGTGTGTGTGTAGATTTCATACAGCATTCACACGTATGTATGGATATGCGCCTGTGTGTTCACACAACTCGTACACATGTCACAAAAGTGTAGGGGGTTTTCCCATAGGAATGCTGTAGTTTACAAATGTTGTCGATGCTATGGAAATTGTATTAGTTGTTTATAGTGCATAATAAACGCATAATGGAAGGTAAATAGAGTGATCGTAAAATATTTTTTCTAAAAAAATATGTTGAAGAAGAGAATAACAGCTATGCTGCAGTTTAATTTGTAGAAAAAGATTCGCAATTTAAAATTGTCACAAAACATAATTTGGGCATAATTTCTGGATAAAAACAATTTGAAATTCACCAAAAGTAGTTTTTCACATTGAAGTTTTTTTTTGATAATAATGGAAGCAACAACTTTTTTATGCCATTTTTTCAATAAATTTGATACGCAAAAATTCACTTACATAACAATCTAAGTCACCGGGCAGACTGCGTTCTGCATAGAGAAGTATTGACTAAAATATAAATTAGTGAGTGGAATAAGTGAAAAACATGGTTGAAATCTTGTGCGAATTCGATATTCTCATCGAAATATATGAAAAAAACTAGTAAGGTAATTATCTTTGGCAATGCCGAAGCTTGGATACCATTCACTTCAATTATATTTTATTAAGCTTTGTACCGCTTTGCGTGAGAGGAGAATGTTACTTTAGACTTTCATACATTTTTTTTACAATAATTTGTTACTGAAATGTCAAATACTGAGCTTAAATTGTTAATAAGAGGTGAAAATATTGTTATGTATTTTTTAATACATAGAGAATAGAAGCTGGCATACCAAAGCTGTAACCATAAGAAGAGACACCTCCAAAATGAGGAAGTTTGTATGGGATGAGGGAGTAGTTGTTGACCGATCTTGCTCGTCTTAGAACTAAACCACCGCTTTGAAGACAGCTCGATATCCCTTTAATTACGGCTGTTATCGCCGGGACAAACAGACGGACATGCTTTAAATGGAATCAGAATTCGACACTGATCATATATAAATAGATAATAGCTTTCCCGACTCGCGATGCTTCACCCGTAGATACAATAAATCTTCTTATGAATTTTAGCAATACAGGTAAAATGCAAACGTTTCATACACCCAATTTATGTGATTGAAGCATTATCCCATTGGTCTGAATAATTGTACCGCTTTAGTCCCTTTTCGATTTTTTAAACAATTTTTACAAAAGGGGCGTGGCACCGCTCATTTTCCAGCGAGACTTAATCCCCCGTGTACCATTTACATATGTAGGAAATCTCAGCTTCATACCTTACATGGCTCGTAAAATCAAAACGATTGAAATTTTGGTTTGTATGGGCGGTATGGGAGCCCCTTTGTCTAATTATGTATTCATGTAGCCTATGATAGAGACCTTACGGACAGTCCCACATAGTGAAAATTTTATTGCAATCGGTTCATTCATTTCGTCGTGATAATGCTTTTCCAAAAGGGGCGTGGCACCACCCATTTCCCAGCGAGACACAATCCTCCTTGTACCAGCAACATATATGTATACAAAATCTCGTCTTCATACCTCTAACAGCTCGTAGGAAATGATCGATTGAAATTTCGGTTTGTATGGGCGGTGCCACTATGTTTTCATGTAGCCTATAGTAGAGGCCCTACGGACAGTATCAAACAAAGAAAATATAATTGCAGTCGGTCCATTTATTTGGCCTATATAACGATTTTCTCAACAGGGGCGTGCCATCGCCCACTTTGCACAAACAACGTATTTTTTCTTATACGACCGAAATACGTAACAAACCTCGACTTCGTACCAAATATGGTTCAAAAGATACAGATATTTCAAAATTCGTGTTGTATGGGGCGGTGCCACACCTATTTCATCACCTTGCAGTCCGAGTTTCCAAAAATTCCATTTTAGTGCGCGCCTATGTCATTAAAGGAATCTACAATCCAAATTTCACGGTTCTAGCTTTGGTCGTTTGGGCTGGGGAGTGATCAGTCAGTCACCCAAGCCTTTTATGTATATTGGAAGATTGTCATACGTACCACGCCTCCTAATGGGCGTTACAAATGGAAGAACAAAATGAATATAATTTTCATAACATTCGCGCGCGTGGCATATATACAATGAGGGAATGGGGGGTGTTGTAATTTTAGTTTCCTGATTATTTACTTGGGAATAACCAGAATCTCTATCTTTGGAGCAGCTAAAACGTGTTCTCAGGCCATGCAAATGTGAGAAAGCACACTGTTGAGCAGCCTAGGTAGGGTACAGAAGTTACTGAAGCTCATCACTTAGGCTATCTTAGTATCTTTAGCAGCCCCATGAAACTATGAACGGGCGCGGTGGTCTAATGAGCCACTATCTTTAAAAAAAAAAACACAAAAACACAAAGAAGGGAATAAACAGAAATTGACCCCATATGTTGACGATTCTCTGCAAACGTTATAAGGAATGTCCCAAATGGTGTCTCTATTCAATTGGCGGATGTCCTCGACAAATACAAGACTGACATCACCGCCATACTGGAAATGCGGTGGATGGAACAGGGATGTACATGACGAAAGAACTGCGACATTTTTTTACAGCTGCCATTCAGAAAGACATAAATTTGGATAAAGATTCATAACCGGCAAGTGACTTCGACATCTGGTCTTGCGGCATAACCATGTAAATGACCAAATAGCCGCTATCGTCATCAAGGCGAAATATTTTTACACGCTGATTTGTGAACACATCCGGACGGAAGACAAAGATGCAGGCACTCAAGAAGTATTTAATAAGCGCCTGGAAGAATTATATGACCGCTACCCAACTTAGGGCTCTAAAATTTGTCTGGGAGAATTTGATGCTAAAATTGGAAGAGGTGATGCGATTGGTTCAACAGTCAGAAAATTAAATCTACACAACAACACCTCCGAATAACAGATTCAGACTACTTAGCTTCGCGTCGACAAGAAACATGGTAGTAAGTGGAACCAGATTCCCGCATAAAGATATCCACAAGGCAACCTGGATATCTTCCGAGAAAATACAAGAAATCTGATTGATCACGTGGTAATTGATGAAAGGCATGTCTCAAGCGTTATGGACGTGCGTGTGATGCGCGGTGCAAGTATTGACTCGGATCACCACATAGTTGCAGCCAAGGTACGCACGCGATTAAACAGTTCTAAATACGCTCGTAACCAAACTCAAAGGAGGCTTGACTTCACAAAGCTGCATACCACCGAGGTAGCCATGCCTACTGCAACCAACTCTCTTAATTACTTCAAACAAACCCAACCTAATTCTGATGTTCCCGACATACAGTGGCAATATATTGCGAATTCTATGACCAATACCGCAACGACTGTACTGGGTTATACTGTACTGGTACCACGCTCAAACGAGCCCTGGTATGGTGAGGAATGTCGCATAATGTTTCAGGAAAAGGATGCGTACAAGGAAAAACTGCAGCCAATGCTAACGAGTTCGGTGACGGAACGAAGTAATGAGGTGAGGAGGCAGAATAATCGCCTGTTCAGGAGGAAAAAGCGTCCATGCTAAGAAAGATAAAGCCAGAATATCGAAAATTTGGAACAGAGTCCCCACTTGTAAGGAAAGAGATTGGAACTTGTTCACGGACACTCAGAGTGTGAGGCAATTATAAAGGGGACACTTACGTACTAAGCTTGTTTTCGAACGCAGCATAAGCAACGAAATCACGCTAATCATCGACGGCGGAGTAGACTGTTCACCAGCACAGCAATTGCACGGCTTAAAAAAGCCGCGGGATCTAATCGACTACATACAGAGCTTTTTGAGACTGGCGGCGACGTGCATGCACCAGCTCTTTAACAAGATTTGGCTCAAGAAATGCATGCCAGATGATTGAAATCTGAGAGTTTTATTTTATCCTGTGCTTAAGAAAAGCGAACCAAGTCTGTGTGCCAACTATCGCGATCAGTCTCTTAACTATCGCATACAAGGCACCATCTAGTGAAAGACTAAAGTCCATTTTAGAGAACTTCATTGGAACTTAACATTGTGGGTTGAGACCTGGTAAACCTGCGACCGGCCAGATATTCACACTACGGAAAATCCTCGATGAGAACCAAGCAATGCAGATTCAATGTCCGATACGACAGTAATTTTTAGATTGTATGGTTGAGTTTGTGATACCGCGAAGCTGATACGACTGTGCGGGATGACACTGACTGACACGAAGTCTTCAGCGAAAATAAGTAAAAATCCGTCAGAATTATTTTCTACCAAGCGAGGCTTTTGACAAGGCGATAGTCTGTCATGCAATCTCTTTAACATCGTAATGGAGATAATCATGCCGAAGGCTGTAATAAACCGAAGTGGTACCATCTTTAACAAAAGTCACATGCTGCACGCGTATGCCGATGATAGATATTATTGACCGAGGACTGGATGTTAGTGCAGCTTTTTCAAGCATCGATAAGCAGTCCGCAAAAGTGGGCCTGGTAATAAAGACCAAACTCAGTTATTTGTTTCAACATACAAAGAGTCTACCGGTTTGGAACGGTGACAACTACAACTTGAAAGTGGTAGATTACTTTGTCTACCTTATCTCCACCGTAAACAAAAATAATAATGTCAGCCGGAAAATCGACAGAGTATTGATCGCAAACCGATGCTACTAAGCGATTTAATGACTAAGGCCTCTTTTGACGAACAAACATGTTTGTCTACCAAACACTGATCTTAACTGCAGCGTAGGGTCTATTCTGAGAGATTTCGACAGAAAAATACTTTGCAAACTATCTGGAGACAGATATAGATATTATTGGTCGAGGGCTGGATGTTACTGCGACCTTTTCAAGCATTGAGAAGCAGTCGGTTGAAGTGGGTCTGGTAATACGCCGTAAACAAAAATAATAATGTCAGCCGGGAAATCGACAGGAGAGTAGTGATCGCAGACCGATGCTATTAAGCGATTTAATGACAAAGCCCTCTCTCGACGAACAAAGATTCATCTCTACGAGACAGATCTTAATTGTCTTCCTCTACAGCGTAGGTTATATTCTGAGAGATTTCGAAAAAAAAATATCCATGGACACTTTGTACGAATATTTAGTATAAAATCCTCCAACTCGAAATGTCTTCGGCAATAAATTCGATTGACGCCGGCCGCATGTGTGGCCGACCAAAACTTTGTTAGATGACCAGGTGAAAGCGATGTTATCTAAATTAAGTGTGACGAAAAATGAATTTCTGTTGCTGCTGCGTATTAAGAGAAAGGTACATTTTGTATGAAAATGGCTACTTAATTGTCAATTGACACCTGACTGGCTTTTTTTTGGCATGAACTAGACCTTGAAGGACCAGTACTGTTTCAAGATAGTAGGTCGTCCTTAAGCTAACTACAAACCTATCCCAAGCTAACCGATTTAAGGTGGTATATTTTATATATCTATACATTATTCAAGTTGAGTTTGGTGACTCATCCCCTCTTAAGCTGTCTCAGAACAGCTACTGTTAGACCCGTAGGGTAGTTAGGAAATCGAAACCGTAATCGCATTCGGCATATGTCTTGGTTTTGTAAAGGAAATCCATTGAACAGGTGTACGTCCAGGTTGCTTAAATTAAACTAATATTTATAGGTGACTTTTTAAACAGTACTCGGATAACGATTTATGTTATAACATTTGTATATGTAATTCTAATATACTTGACAATATCTAATTGCAAATGAGAAAAATACCTTTTGACATGCATACAATTTACCAAATTTGATTAGAAACTAAACACATTTGTATACCGTGGAGTGTTTTTTTTTGTTAAATTTAGATTTTATGACAAATGTGTGCTTATATTTTAATGGTTTTTTATTTTGGGGCGTTTTTTTTTTTGTAAAAAAAAACTAATTAATTTATTGCATTTTCGTCCAGTCAATCTGCTGTTTGGCTTGCTGCCAATGAATTCTGGAACATTTTTCATTTTGTTGTATTAAAAATCAATTAGTTTTTATGTCATTTTTTAGTATTTTGTACAAATCAATAATGATACACAAATGCGAAATGCTAAATAAATAAAAGAATACGCTGATGCAAACTTTATGTGATATTTGTGAATTCTTCTAAAATAAATATATTTTTATAATCAATATATATAATAAAAAAAAATTTTTATATGTTAAGATGGCGTATTGTTTTAAAAGTTATATTTAACAACAACAGTGCGACTGTACTTGGAAGTACTACAAAGTTCAGTGCAAAACCGTTTAAAGTTGAGAAATCATATAATTACTTTGTGTTACAAATCCATTGGTGAAAAGTACGTTTCCAAATGTCTATCACTAGCATTGAGAATCTTAGTCCGAACTTGCCTCCTGCGCCGTCCATCGAGTTTGTTGTCGAAGACTTTTTAAGCTGGAGCATTGTCTTTCATTCGTACAACGTATCCAAGGCAGCGCATTCTCGATTGGTTACGTCGATGTCTTTGAACAGCATATACAGCTCATGGTTCATTAACGTTGATGGGTCCAAATATTTTGCAAAGTATTTTCTCTCGAATACTCCTAGAATATATTGATCTGCTTGTGTCATTACCCAGGATTTTGATCTATAGCGCAAGACAGGTAGGATAAGTGTCTGGTACAGTTAAATCTTTGTTCTTCGAGAGAGGGCTTTGTCATAAAATCGTATGCTAAGCGTATAGTAGCAGCAGTTTGCGATCAATGCTCGTCTCTTGATTTCCAGGCTGATATTATTATTTTTGTTCAAGGTGGAGGTAATGTAGACAAAATCATCTACCACTTCAAAGTTATAGCTGCCAACGTTCACGCAGCGTCCCAGACGAGTAGACTCTTAAAACAAACATCTTGGTTTTGTCCTCATTTATGACCAGACCCACTTCCGCCAACTGCTTTTCAATGCTCAAAAAGGCCGCAGTAACATACCGCACTCCGCGGCTAATGATATCTATGTCATCGGCATACGCCAGCTGCATGCGACTTTAGTTAAAGATGGTACAAGTCCTGTTTACTGTAGCCTTCCGCATGATCATCGCCATTACGATGTCAAAGAGATCGCATGGCAGACTCGCTTCGCCTAATAGTAAATGGCTCTGTCAGATTTTTGCAAATTTTCACTGAAGACCGTGTCAGTCAGTGTCACCCCGCAAAGTCCTATTAGCTTCGCGGTAAACCAAACTCAACCATACCACGTAATAGCTGCTGTTGTATCGGAGTGTCGAATGCAGCTTTGTAATCGGTAAACTGATGATAAATGTCGATCTGCATTTCTTGGTTCTTCTCCAGGATTTGTCGTAGTGTAAATACCTGGCCGGTCGTCGATTTACCAGTTCTAAATCTACACTGATAAGGTCCAATCAGTCTTGCTAAAAGTCTTATCCCGCGATAGTTAGTATATACACTTGGATCGCCTTTCTTAAGCACAAAAGACAAATCGTGTTTATGAGCTGTTGCATGCATGTTGCCAGCTCATCGCCGCCGGTAGTCTATCGGCTCCCACAGCTTTATTATTTTTAAGCCTTGCGATAGTCTTGCTGACCGTGTTTTGGCTCGGTTGTGGACAATCTACTCCGTCGTCTATGATTGGTGTGATTTCGTCACTTATGCTGCCTTCGGGAACGAGTAGAGGTCGAAAGAGTTCCCTCCATATTTGCAGCAGACTCTGAGTGTCCGTGACCAGATTTCTGTGTCTTTCCTTACAGGTGGGGATCCCTGTTCCAAAACGTTTGCTTTTAACCTCCTGGTAGAACTTTCGGGCTTCACCTCTATCCCTGTCATTTTCGACATCTTGGCTCTATCTTTCATCCAAAGATGCTTTTTCCGCTTGAAGAGGGGTGTCTTCTCACTCATCTTCTCATTGTAACGCTCCGTCACAGCACGCGTTGTCATTGGCTGCGGTGTTGTCCTGTATGTATCATCCTTTTCCTCAGACGTTTCGCGACATTCCTCATCGTACCGGGGCTTGTCTGAGATTGGGTCTTCATAACCTAGTATGATCGCAATATGCTGCCATTGGGTGTCGGGAACAGTTTGTTTGAAGTAGTTGAGAGAGTTGGTTGGAGTTGGCATTGACTATTTCGGTGGTATGCAGCTTTGTGATGTCTAGCTTCCTTTGCGCTTGGTTACGAGTGTTTTTAGCACTACTTAATCGTGTGCGTACCTTGGCTGCAACTAGGCGGTGGTCCGAGTCAATATTAGCATTATTAGCATTAAAATTACCCAGAACAATTTTGATATCATGTCAGCGGTCATGTATCTCCTCCAGGCGTTCATAGAATGCATCTTTAATGCCCTCTGTCTTCCATCGGTACGTGTACACAGATCATCTAAATGTTAAAATATTTCGCCTTGATGCGAATAGTTGCTATTCGGTCACTTACAGGGTTAAACCGTGAGACCAGATGTCGAAGTTTCTTCCCGACTATGAATTCACATCCGAATTCTTGTCTTTCTACATGGCAGCTGTAAAAGATGTCACAGTTCTTTCGACGTGTACATCCCTGTCCCGTCCATCGCATTTACTGTATGGCGGTGATGTGATGTCAGCCTTGTATTAGGCAAAATGTAGCCCCTGAATATCCATGAATAACATGGATAGATCAGACATCAAATTACGATACAGCATAATATGTTACGTAAACACTATTTCGGTGGGTCGTAGGGTGTACGGATCGAAAAAGTCCACTTCATTGGTAAAAAAAAAAAATAAAACATTTCTTGTATGAAATCGTAATAGGAACTAAAACTAACTAATGCTTCGCACCCAAGTTAGGTTAAAACCGTGCCTAGTCTACGTAATTTTTTTTTCCAAAAACCAATACCGTGATTTTATTTGTTCCAATCTTCAGATATTGGTTTGATACAAATCTGAAATTTCAACAATGTATATTTTTATTACTGTAACTAAAACCCCCACTAGCACCTCTTTCACATTTCTTAAATCACAAGACTTCGCTATTATAGCATCTACGCAATTGTGGTTAAATTTAACTTTTACTAGCAATATATACACTTAGATGTGGCAGATGTTTATTGAATTCTACACATTTCGATATGTTTTCACATTAGTAGATTCGATTAAAATCAATGTATAAATTTATTGCATTTATTTCATCAAACGTCTCGTTGGCTTTGTTCCAAAAATGTCAGGTGTTTTTTGTTATGGGCATCTTTAATTTATTTCCAAATATTTAATATTGATGAAAATGAGAACAAAACTCTGACCGCCACAGGAGTGGTTAATAATGATGCATTAATAAATAAACAATAATTTGGGGAAAAACTGCGCATGACTTCTTATCAATATTATGAATACTGTTAGTTAAAATTCGTCGGTATATACAAAGAATACAACTCCAAGAAGTAACCAAACTTAAAAATTACTAAAATTCAAAATGTAATTTTAAAAAAGTGTTTTAAAAGCAAAACACAATTCGTACCTTAAGAGTTATAAAGATTTTTCTTTTTAGGATAGTGATTATGGTGCTTTCTACTCCCTAAGGCAACAAACTCTAATAAAGTAAACTTTTCAAAATTTTGCTATTTTTGAATAATTTATTTTCTCTCATTAAATAAATTTAGTCAAATTAATGAACTTGTAAAGTGAAGGTATCACGCCAATTGTCGACGACGGCTTATATAACCCACCACCAAGTTAAGCCGAGTGCCAACGGACTTCCGGCAGAGCTGTTCAAATCCTGTGGCAAGGATAAGTATATGTCCGATGATTGGATCCTAAACGTATTATGTACTGTGCTGAAAAAAGGTGATTCAAGTGTGTGCTCTAACTTGACCATATAAGGTCAAGTCGAGTGTGCTATGTAAAAAACTAAAGCTTGCCGTAATTTAGACCTGGTAAATCAACAACTGACCAGATATTCACACTTCGGCAAGTCCTGAAAAAGACCCAAGAGAAACAGATCGACATGTACCATCTTTTTGTCGACTATAAAGCTGCCTTCGACAGCCCAATACGGCAGAAATTACTTGAAGCCATGACTGACTTTGGTATTCAAGCGAAGCTGTTACGCCTTTGCGGAATGACGCTGACTGACACGAAGTCTTCACTCAAGATTAACAATTCTATACTAGACGGGGCCTAAAACAAGGCGACTGCCTATCTTGTGACCTCTTCAACATAGTAATGTAGATGATAATGAGGAAAGCTGCAGTAAACACGGGTTGCACCATATTCAACAAAAGCCACATGCTACTCGCGCACGCTGATGACGTAGACATCATCGGCCGAAAAATCCGGGATGTCACTGCAGTCTTCTCAAGTATACAGAAGGAAACATGGAAAATGGGTCTAATGGTGAACGAGGACAAAACGAAGTTATAAGTTTCAACGAACAAAGAATCTACTTGTTTAGGACGCTGCGTGGACGTTGCCAACTATAATTTCAGCATGGTAAATAATATTATCCACCTAGGCTTCGCCATCAACAAAACAAATAAAGTCAGCCTCGAAATCCGGATAAGAATCCTGCTTGCTAATAGCTGCTACTATGGACTAAGCAAGCGATTTAATGACAGAGCTCATTTTTGATGACCAAAAATCCAGCTATACCAGATACTGGTTCTACCTGTCTTGATATATGGTTCAGAATCCTGAATCCACAAGCGGATGAATCAGTTCAGACATTGACGTGGTCAGACGCATGCAGCGGTTCGGTTGGCTAGGTCATGTTGTACGCATGGACGAAACTGCTCCAACTCGAAAAGTCTTCGACAATGAACTCGATGGACGACACAGAAGAGGGCGACCAAAACTCCGTTTAAAGACCAGGTTACTGAGAACCTTGCAGAACTTGGTGTAAATAATTGGAGAAGCAGCGCAGAAGATCAAAGCGCCTTCCATTCAAATTACCGAGTTCACCCTAATAGTTTTACTTATATACCTTTTTTTGTAAGTACACCTAATTCATTCATATATTGCGTACAGTAAACTTACTTACTTAATTTCCCTTTACACCCCATGAATGAGGTATGGGATAGCTTCTCGCGTTGTTGTGAATTAACACGCTTTCTATTTTTAGATTCACAACTAACGGCATCTACTTGTTTATCGACGAATGCAAACGTCACTGTTTGAGAAGCTCTTACTAGACACGCCGATTGACTCGACACTAATACTGAGAAGTTGCTGTCGACAACATTCGAGGGGAGCCGACAATGAAAGAAATTTTTTTCTTTTAAGATGACTGGAGCCAGGAGTTGAACCTGTGATCTCCCGCATAGTAGTTGCGTGTTCTAACCACTATGCCACGGCCGGTCCGCGTACAGTAAACGCTTATGAAATTTTCACTCAGGAATTAATATGGACTATATCGGGCGGCCCCTTCTGGCACCTCCCATACAAAATTGCTGATTCTGGAAAAATTTATAACTCTCCCATAACATCCAAACTTACAACTGAAGGATAATTTAATTTGGTCAGTTAAGTTATCTTGTAATATTAGATAGCGCCTTATAATACTTAAACCTTCGCCCCACCCTTTCTGGTGCCTCCTATTCAAATCTATTAAGAGTGCACTGAATACATTCAAACGTACTCTTATGAAAATGTTGGTCAGCAATTTATATGGACTATGTCGGCCGATCTCTATTGGTATGGAAGCCAACATTACTCGCACAATTCACTAGATGCCTGTGGCAAAATTGGAAAGATTGGTCGAAAGTTCGACCATTCGAACATACCGCATACGTTGTAGTCGCGGCCAACATTTGAATGAAATTATATTAAAAAAAGTGGGAGATAGTTCTTATGTTGGCTGTAAGTAACAAAATAGAAAGCGTGTTAATTCACAATGACGCAAGAAGCTATCACATACCTCATTCAATTAACACGCTTTATATTTTAGATTCACAACAAACGGCACCTACTTGTTTATCGACGAATGTGAACGTCACGTTTTGAGAAGCTTTTTACTAGACATACTGATTGACTCTACACTATACTACGAAGTTGCTGTCGACAACATCGAGGGGGCCGGCAATGAAAGAAAAATCTAGATGACTGGAGCTGGGAATCGAACCTCAGATCTCCCCCATGGAAGTAACCTATTCTAACCACTATGCCACTGCCGGTCCCTGTATTAAAGTTCAAAAAAATTGTCCTAAATGAATCACATTTAAGTATTTGGCCTAGAACAGTATATTTTTGTTTCGGTGTTTTCGGTGTTTCTAGTACATCATTCATAATAATCGTTTTTGTTGTTGTTAAAAACAGAAACTCCCTAACAAAATTCTCTATCTCTGCTTAGTTGCAGTTCATATCACCTCTCCATATGATTAATGTAGCTGCGATATTTACTTATTACACCTCAAATGCATCTACATTTCTGCAAATGGATACGAGTACACTTGTAAAAATATGTTTTATGTGTAACATTTAACACCCGTACACATTTATACAATACCACACATACATATATACATGGCTAGGTGTTTAAATGTATGTGCTTTATCTCTGTCATCTCATTTCCAAATAAATAAAAGTCAATACTACTTATTTTGGGTTTAGTAAACTATCACCGAAACAACCGTTCGCGTGATTATGATCTTATTTTCGTCATTTTCACACCTTCGACACACAAACACACACGTACGATTGATCGCACGCACTCTTTGCATTTGCTTTTTGTTTTTACGTTTGTTGTTCTTATGATTTATTATGTGTTAACTTGGCGGTGTCGGTGTCATTGTTAACATTAGATTAAGATGAAAGTTGTCGGATAAAACAGAGTTCTATCACTCTCTCTCCCACCACTCTGAGTGAGGGTGATGATAATCTCAGCGATTATAGCTGATGATGCATACACATCGAGTGTGGATTTCCCCTCCTCTAATATCGTAGGGGTTTTTACTTTGGCTTTGGCTGTCATGTGGATTACAATGTAGTGAGTCGGTGCAGTTTACACAATTAGGTTTTAATAAGTTATCACATGAATAATCTATTAGATGAACTCATTAATCTATAATTATCTTGATTTGATATTATGCGAGAGCTTATAAATAATTATGTTTAGATTTATGAATAGATATCGTATTAACGTTTTCAATAAAATAATAATAATCATACAGTATTTTAAATATGACATTATGTGATTACACAGGCCATGGCCAACTGTTAGTTGGTATGGATTGTTCAAGCTGTGGTATTTATTAATCTTGATATTTTCATCAAGGCAACTGAAATTAATTAAATTCATTTATTAAAGGTTTATTTTACACATATCATTCCTTGACATCTTGTTTGCCTGCTTGTGGAGCGTAAACGGAGCGACCTGAAGAGATCAGCCTATAAAGTCCACAACAAACGACACCTACTTGTTTATCGACGAATGCGAAAGTCACTGCTTGAGAAGCTTTTACTAGACATGCCGATTATCTCGACACATATACTGCGACGTTGCTGTCGACAACATCGAGGTGCCGGCAATGAAAGAAAAATTTAGATGACTGGAGTCAGAAGTCGAACCTGGAATCTTCCGCATGGCCATGCCAGTGCTTATTATTTTATCCAAAGAGGTCTTGACAGTTAGAGCCATTTTCGTAGTAAATACTTATCCATCCGCCACGGATAAGTAAAATAAAATCATAAGCGAATAATATAATCATCGAACTACAGAACAAATAAATTTTCTCTTTTGCCTTTGAATGTTGTTGTTGTTGTATCTTGTTTGTAGTATGTTTTTTCTCGAATACCACAAATATTGGGGGCGTGTAAAAACAATTTGTATTCACACACTATTAAAACCATTATGAGTTGTATCTGTCAAATCATCAGTAAATTCAACGACCGGACCACATTAACAACACCAACCAACCAACAACAACAACAACAACGGGAACAACATTGGCATGATCATCATCACAACGCATGGATACAACATTAAAATATCCAAATATTCAAACAACGCGAGTCACAACAAACAATTCATCGCCAACGACAACATCATAAATACTATGGCGAACTCTAAGGCACAGTGGGCAAAGTGCGATAAAAATTGTGAAAAAAAACTAAAGTGTCAATTATTTTTCCCCACACATGAGGTATGGTCCCTAAGAATACTAATATACTTTATCATTAAGGAGTAATAACTATTAGGGTTATTCATGATCGTAAATTTCATAAATTTTTTTCAGTTTTTGTCTTAGAAAAAATTGTAGCTGAAAACCACTTAAAAAAGGGCTGGAGGATGGCCGGGTGGACACTTTTAAATCGACTTGATCATCCTTATGGTACAATGGAAAAATGATTTCTTAAATAAGTCCTATTAGGTACCTCCCATACAAATCATAATGTGGGTATCGAACTTCTAGCTGGTCGTCTCTAGAGTTGATAGCGAGGCTTTTGACGATTATCCTCACATGGGTTCCAGGACATGGAGACAAATATGGTAACCAAAGAGCAAATACATACATCACCGTAAATTTGGGCGAAGTTTTCGGTCACGTTGGTGAGAATGGGTGAGAGAGCCTATTTGCACAGCGACCTAACAGTTTTGGCCTTTCATGGATAAACAGATTACACAATTTGTGCTAAATCTGTCTAGAATCCATCTAAGGAACATCATAGCTGAGATAAACACGCTAAGAGTAGTATCTTTTGTGTCATTGTCTTGCTTTTGGTGGCGGCTGCCAAAGTAACCTAACCCCTAAAAGGCCTTGGGTTGATGGAATGTGCAGGTCAGTTCTACTTAGCGGACGAGTCTTATCTTTTAATGCTCTGTGGTTTTTTATTCTAAAAGTTGAAGAGATGTGTTCAAAAGCCGCATCGTTAGCCGAAACTCTGAAGTGATTCCGTTTATTCCTAACTCAAGGATTTTGTTCGATTCCTGTATAAAAATCACTATCGAAACTTGTCTGCCAAATATAAAAATATAGTTCAATAAGTTTCAACAAAATTGACTATATATGCTCACTCCTTCACGGCTTCGGTTTTTAACTGTACTATTGGCCCATGAATCACTCAGCTAATCACATAGACGGCCCAATGTACACTGCAATCCATCAGTCACGAGGCAAAGAAAATGACAACAACAAAAATTCAAAAACAAATTCAAAAAAGTAAAGAAAAGAAACAAAACCAAACAAATGGAAAATTAAATAGATTATTTAGGATAAAATCTAAAGAAAATATGGAAATAGTTTTGTAGTATTTTCTTTAAATATTTCTAAGGATTATTTTGTCACATTAAAAAGAATATATTACAAATTAACACAAATATTTTCGGCAGTAGTCACACAAGATCCATCGACTCGCAGATTTTTATCTCTAGAGTCAACATTTACTCGGTCAGGCAAGAGAAGCAGAGGGATGGGGACAAAACGAGTGGCGAACTCGTGTTATTGGTTGAGATAATGAAAATGTGCTAACATTTTCCAAATGAGAAAAAAAACATATCAAATAAAATATTTCATTAGGATTAAGGCAACAAGTAAAATTAAACAAAACTGCATAAGGACATTAAAGGGCATTTGAGAGTGTTAAACAGAAACTAAGCAATGTAAAAAATCAATCACATAGAATTGTTGTTTAGATGATGAAGTATTTAGTGGGTTAACATTTTTGGAGTTCACATTTTTGACATTTTTTTTAAACAGCCAATTTTTGGGAATATGGCGATGTTTGTCGATCCATCTAAATGTAATATTTACGCCGAATCGCATTCGTGTTATATCAAACTGATTGAATTTCGTCGACTATTATAAAATGGGGAATGGGCACTTTCTAATTTGAGTCTTTCTGATTGTTATTCATTTGTGAATAACCAAAAACTCTTTTAGGAGGTTCCCAAGCTGCTCACAATGTCCGAGAGATCACGTATTCCCCGGACAATGCCACTGACCATCCGTTCAGTGGTAGCAAATGTGCGAAGGCGCAATGTTGAGTAAACGTCTATCGACCAAAAGAGTGAGAACCAGGTTAACAAGTGCAGAGATAGAGATGAAGCCTGAAAGTTTTACCAAAAGGTGAAAAGCCCATGTTTGGGAACACGGATCTCTACCTGTAAGGGCATATATGGAAATCTGGTCACGGACACGCAAAGTTTGCTGCAAATATGGAGGGGAAACTTTCGTACTCTGCTCGTTTTCGAAGACAGTATTACTGAGGAAATCACGCCAATCATCGATGACGGAGTAGATTGTCCACCACCGAGCCAAACCCGAGTACAGCACAGCTTAAAAACAATAAAGCCGCGGGAGCCAATGGACTGCCGGCAGAGCTTTTTAAAGCCGGCGGCGATGAGCTTTCATCATGCATGCACCAGCTCATAAAAACGATTTGGCTAAGGGAATATATGCCCTATGATTCGAAACTGAGTGTCCTATGTCTAGTGCTTAAGAAAGGCGATCCAAGTGTGTGTGTCTTCTATCGTGGGATTAGCCTTTTACATACAAGGTCCTGTCTAATGTATTATGTGAAGGACTTAAGTCCATTCTGGCGAACCTGTTTGGACTTTATCAGTGTGGCTTTAGACCTGGTAAATCCACGACCAGATATTCACACAACGACAAATCCTGGAGAAGACCCAAGAAATGGAGATCGACACCTACCATCTGTTGATCGACTAAAAAGCAGCATTCGACAGTGCGATACGACAGAAATTGTTGGATGCTATGGCTGAGTTTGGTATCCCCGCGAAGCTAATTCGACTTTGCGGGATGACTCTGACTGACACGAAGCCTTCAGTAAAAATTTTAAAAATCTGACAAAGCCCTTTTCTTCGAAGCGAGGCTTTAGACAAGGCAATAGTCTGTCCTGCGATCTCTTTAACATCGTTATGGAGATGATCATGCGGAAGGCTGCAGTAAACCGGAATGGTACCATCTTCAACAAAAGCCACATGCTGCTCGCGTATTCCGATGATATATATATTGCGGGTTGTTGCTGCGGCTATCTCAAGCATTGAAAACCAGTCGGCGTTAGTGGGTCTGGTTATAAATGAGGAAAAAAACAAGTTATTTGTAAGCGAAAAAAGAGCCTGTTCGTTTGGGAAGCTGTGCGAACGCTGGCAACTATAACTTTGATGAGGTAGATGATTTTGTCTACCTTGGCTCCGCCGTAAACAAAAATGATAATATCAGCTTAACAAATTTAAGAGATCAGTATTGATCGCAAATCGCTGCTATTATAAGCTGAGCAAGCGATTAATGACAAAACCCTCTTTCGACGAACAAAGATCCAACTCTACCAGACACTGATTCCGCCTGTCTTGCTCTACATCCCAGAATCCTGGGTAAGAACAATAATTCTTCGAAAGATATTTGGGCTGTATAACGATATCGTATAAGCGCGTTCTTAGGCAATAAATTCGATTAGTGGCGCAAAAATTCTTTTCAATTCTTAATTTTTTTTTTCTACGAGCGGCTACTGATGGATCTATTATTGTTGCTGCCAAGAAAGATTTTTGTTGGATTTTCTGTAAATTTATTCAAACTCAGCAATTTGCGTCGATTCCTCCCACTACAATGATTTGGGTTGATTATGCAAAACAATTTCTCTATATTCGTCGCAAAAGGTTTTTCTTCCGATCCTTTCTTAACAAAATTATAAGATGGAGTAGAAACAACAGATCAATTTCTACTTAATCTTTCCAAGAAAAAATTATTCCTTTGGTTTTACGGAATCGAATAGAACGATTTTTTGTTGACCTTTTAGATATGACGTTTAACGACGAATCTTCTCAGTTCGAAGGTCGAATCGATTGTACTCAAACTAAGCGTTGTTGGTCGAATATTCACAACGATAAACGATTTCTATCGATACAAGATGACATTAAGATTGCCTGGAATAAATCCAGGTATGTACGGTACGTACCACCTTTTCGTTAGTTTGTGGGAGATGTGGGACACCTCTGTTGCCTTAAATGAAAAAATAAATAGAAAGCAAACTTTTTCAATGTTCCACCCAAAAATGAATGAACTTTAATATTTCGTTCATGGATACATGTGTCATGTTATTTATTTTTTTATTTCATGTTATTTGTTATTAATAATAATTCATAGATCGTCGCTTGGCTTTAGTTGTTTCACTTGTCGATATTATCTGCCGGTCTGTCCGTCTACATGTTCAACTAATTTTGTTGTTGCTGATGGAAGAAAGAGCCCAAATGTTCTGCAGACAGACATATCACTCACTTCGAAGAAGAATCAAATGTAGTGTATAGCGAAAAAGTTTGAAATGATCTCAACGAATCACTTACAGTTGAAACGATCAGGATCGTCATCATTATGGTGATCATCATGTGGATAATGATGAAGGTGCTGACTGTGTTGCTACTCGTGTTGCGAATGCCGATGATGATAATGACGATGTGTCTAATGTGTTTGCGGTTGTTGCTACCACATTTGGACATCCACTGTGATCATCATCATATGGGTATTTGTGATGAAGACATTGGTGATGATGAAGATGATGATCGTTATGATTTCTGTCTATTTGTCTGTCGTTGTATTTGCTATTTTTACTGCTAATTTAAACATTCATAAAAATGTGTTTTCCTTTTGGCTCATTCTACCACCACCATTGGTATAAGCAAGCAAACTGTCGGATATTAAGAGTTTTCATTTATGTGTCGCGTTTTTTAAATTGGATTGTTCGAACGGGTGGGGAGTAAAAAGTCGGTAAATGTAAAGTAAGAAATAGCAAATAGAAAACGACTCAAGGATGGAAGCACATTGCTAGAGATAACATTATGATCAGTCTGGAACTGAACTGGCCCAAAATTTTATGGGTTGTAAGGTATATGTTTCATGAAAAGAAGACGCCACTAAATGTTGGTCCAAAACACAAAGGCGCTTTAACATCGATAAGCTTATGGGATGCAAAGTGTAGGCATCCCTTTAATAGCGAATGCACGTGAACAACATTCTCTAACATCGACTCCAACGAAAGAGGTGCATTACTTAGAGAGTACCTACTTTCGTCACGAAATCCAGCCAAGATATGTGAGAAGACACTCTTGTATATACACTATATGTATGTGGTCCGAAAATTTAATGTCATTGGTGGGGAAAACTGACTAGTCCATCTCAAAATAGCCATAAAAACATATATTTCAGTCGGAACCATCAGCTGAGATAAGGCCCCGACGTTGGAATAGAGATCTTTCTGATATAAGAAAATCTAGACGAAACCCGTTTACATGACGATATAATTATACGATGAGAAAAACTTTTGGATACACATTTTTGAACGTATTGAAAGTGCATCTGAAACATAAAGACCGATAACATTTTGGTTTAGAGTGACAACACAATAGGGTATATAAGGACACCTTCGGGCACTGGTAGACAAGCAGTGCCGATTGCATTAATCTTCTTTTAACAACACGCATTCCTAGCAGTTCCCTGAACGAGGAAAATTGGAAATCCTACTCCTATTGGATCAGAAATTATCAAAGAAATTATCACACAACCCAGGTGGCCGACATACTGATTCCCTGGCTGGTCATGATATATATAATGGTGTGTACAAAAGTGATGATTCCCAAAACGGGAAAGGCTTAGGTTATGATAAACAGGTGGCAAGACAGCACACTGTCTAGCATACTTAGGCTTCATTGTGATACCTGCAATTTTCCTTATATGAAATACTGATTAGCTTTCTAGCCAATTCGAGTTTTCCTTAAATTTGTCGACCAGTGACGGAGCCTCTTTAGGCGGTAAAAGCGTGTTTGGAAAAAAAGAGAGAGTCAGGATATCGAAAATTACAGGGATAGAGGTGAAGTTCGAAAGTTCTACAAAAAGGTAAAAAGCTAAAATTTTGGATCAGGGATCCCCACCTGTAAGGACAGAGACGGAAATCTGATCACGGACTCTCACAGTGTGCTGCAAATATGGAGAAAACACTTTCGTTCTCTTCTCGTTCCCGAAGGCAGCATATGCGACGAAATCACACCAATCATCGACGACGGAGCAGATTGTTCAAATAATAAAGCTGCTGGAGCCTTTGGACTGTCGGCAGAGCTATTTGAAACAAGCAGCGATGAGTTGGCAATATGAATGCAATAGCTAATAAACACGATGTGCCTCAAGGAATGCATGTCCGGTGATTGGAATCTGAGTTTTCTATGTCCGGTGCTTAAGAAAGGCGATACAAATTATTGTATCGAAATTAGCCTTTTACCCATCGCTTACAAGGTTCTGTCTAGTGTGGTTCTAACGAACCTGACTGGACCTTATCAGTGCACAGTGGTTCCGTCCATAGGCCAGAAATCAAAAAACTAATCACAAAGTATTAAAATAAAATTTCAACTAATTATCTCTTAAATGTCCAAACTTCATAATGGTAAACCGGATTCTTCTGAAAATCTAACGGGACTTTTTAAAAATAGAATTTAACCATGAATTTTTGTTCGCGCTTTTGTACATTGGTCGAATAATTTAAAACAAGAGTGCACTTCAAAACGGATTGCTCATTGCATAAGCCTAAAAAATTTAATTATTTTTAATGGATTTTAAAATTAAAAATATTTATTTAATCTTCACAAATTTATAAAAACTAACTTGTTTTGTAATTCTTGTCAAATTAATGTTTTAGGTAACGCATTTGTTGGATCCTATTTTGTGCGTCTTCATTATGATTATTTAGAGTTTTAGTTGTGTTCCCCCCAGATCCCCCTTTAGGTCTCTTTTCCATTGTATTTGTCGTAGTCTTAAGGTAATAAAAGTGTTAAAGTTTGTTGCGGAAATTTGCGGATGTGCGTGTAGTTTTTAATATACTAAACCACCTTCTTATTAAATCCTCAAACGTAGATAAGAGAGTAAGTATAATTTCATAAGTGAAAAAGTGTAACGACCCCAATTATCTCGACCCAAATTATCTTAAAACCAAATTTGTTTAAAGATTTTTTAAGACGATTGTCCCATTTCCGTCGGTCCGGCTGGCTGGCCGGTTGGCTTGCTGGTTGGAAGGATAACTGATGTGCATGATAATTTGAGTAAACCTTAACTGATCTTTTTAAAAAATTTACTAGTGTTAATATTCCAAAATGAAGTTACGTTATTGCAGATAAGCAGAATTTCCCCACCCTTTCTGGTACCTCCCATGCAAACATACCTATTTATGGATATTTCTTCCAAACGAAACACTACATGATCATGAACTTTAGCGGACTAATAATCTTATAAATCCAGGTAAAACTACAGAAAATCGGAACTTTTGCCGCCCCCTTATGCCACCTCATTGTATATAAATGGCCTAATTCAATATTCCCACAAGCATATTCTTTTTCAGTAAATTTTTTTCCAAGGAAAACTTGGGGTGAATACGGACTATGTTGCTCTACCGCTTCTGGGATGTCTTATACAAAATTACCAACATATTTTTGGGAAAATTAATATTTCTCTCATAACATTTAAACGAAAAACTGGAGTATACTTGAATGTGGTCAGTAGGATTATCTTGAAATCCGACGCAAAACCTCGGAAAACCGAAATATTAGCTTCAAACGGTTTTACGGTTTTAAGCTACATAAGAAATTTCTTTTTCAATTTCATTAACTCGAGAGTAAAACAATGTCGTACATAGGTTGAGGGTATTTATCAGTCAGTTCACCTGGTTGAAATTCCTGTACTGGCTTAAATATTTTTTTTTAAGAGCCCTGCTGAACATTTCAGCTCTGTACTACCATTAGAAGTATTTTTGGCCGCGCCTCCATACAAGCGGATCCACTGTGCAGTGTGGCTTTAAACCTGGTGAATACACGACCGACCAGATCTTCACACTACAAAAAATCCTGGAGAAGACCCAAGAGAAGCAAAGCTGGATTCGACACTCCGATACGACAGAAATTATTAGATGCTATGGCTGAGTTTGGTATCCCCTCGAAGCTAATACGACTTTGCGTGGTGACACTGACTGACATGAAGTCTTCAGTAAAAATAGGCAAAAATCTGGCTGAACCATTTTCTACCAAGCGAGGCTTTAGACAAGGAGATAGTCTGTCATACGATCTCTTTAAAATCGTAATGGAGATGATCATGCCGAAGGCTGCAGTAAACAGGACTGGTACCATCTTTAACAAAAGTCACATGCTATCATTGGCCGTGGACTGTGGGATGTTACTGCGACCTTTTTGAGCATTGAGAAGCAGTCGGCAGAAGTGGGTCTGTGATAAATGAGGGCAACACCAAGATTTTTGTTTCAACGAACAAAGAGTACGTGAACCTTGAGAACTATGACCTTGAAGTGGTAGATGATTTCGTCTACCTTGGCTCCACCGAAAATAAAAATAATAATGTCAGCCCGGAAATCAAGAAACGAGTATTGATCGCAAACCGCTGCTACTATGCACTAAGCAAGCGATTTAAAAACAAAGTCCTCTCTCGAAGAACAGAGATCCAACTGTACCAGACACTGATCCGACCTATCTTGCTCTACAGCGCAGAATCCTGGGTAATGACACCAGCGGATCAATCTATTCCGGGAGCCTTCGAGAGAAAAATACTTTGCAAAAGTTGGACCCATCATCGTTAACGGCGAGTACCGTCGTCGAATGAACCATGAGCTGTACACTGTACAACGGCATCGACGTGGTCAAACGCGTTGAAATAGATCGAATGCGCTGACTTGGACACGTTGTACGAATGGATGTCAAGAAGAAGTTCTACCGGCACTTGCTGCAGGACTTCGCTACTTCCTATAAGGTAGCTCAGCCACTCAGCAGTTGTTCGGAATGTCGCTGTGTCCCGGGAACTAGATGTGCCTGATGCCAAAATACTCAGCCATTACCCTTAGTGATGTATGACGTTCGTTCACAGTCAGAGATGTAGCAAATATAACTTCAGGGATTTATCAGCAGCCTGGCTGACTGTATAGATACAGTCTTGAGGAGTTCAGCAGCCTCAATTATATCTGTGATTTATGCCTAAAACTCGCTGCATTCGATCCGGCGAATGAATACTATAGTCTACTGTCGTGTCAAAATTTGATCCATCCATCATGAAAAATTAGATATAACTGGTACCCCCTCTAGTGACTCATTCCAGGTACTTCTATTCGAAATAAAAGTCCTTTGAACAATTACTGGCAATATGAACGGGATACAGTAGTGAGCTTTTATGGGAATTGAGTTGATCCGGTGTAGTAGTTCATTATGTCCAGAATGCTCCGACAGATTATCGCCACATTCTCTGATCCTCACCAGAGATCTTTAGAATGGCACTAAGTGCAATACAAGACGTTGTGTTCATTGCCACACTCATACTAATCAATGCAGATCTTTAAATTTTTGTCCAGAAATTCAGATATTCACATTGCATCGCCTAGAAAGTTTCCTGTCAAGGATAATCCCTAGATACTTGACTTGCTCTGTCAACCACAAACGCACCCCATTAAGTAACTTGGAATGAGACTTCTTAAAACTGATATCTTGTGTACTCCATGCATATTACAGATGAGAATTAACGGAAAACAAATAAACTACACGAACTATCGACCTCCACTAGGGAATGGTTGTTAGTAGGAGCAAACCACAAGAAGGAGTCTTATCTTCACTTTTGTTGACCCTTGCCATGAATGCCTGCAAATGCCTATTGAAAAGTAGTCCTCTATGTGGATGATATGACAATTTAAGAAAGAGGCAAATATCCCAGTACTCTCATGGGATTTACCCAGGGTAACATAGTTATTAAAAATAAATGTTCTAGGCGTGAATCCCCAAAATACGAAACTTTTTCTTTTTAACCGTTATTAAAAAGAATCATGGGGTAGCTGCTACCACTTTCAATGAGACTGAAATTAAGCTTGCACTATGTGTATTCAAAACGAACAAAGTACTGCGAGAACGTCAGTAGCACTATATATGAGCAAGAGAGCTATGGGTAGTTAATAGGGTCTTTTCCATTATTTGTTTTTCTGGATTTATAAAGCAATGGTTATGCCGGTCGTAGCATAATGGCTAAATCGCGTGATCATCATGCCGGAGATCAAGGTTCGATTCCTGTCTCGGTCGTCTTCTGTGCCTACATCGGCGACCCCTTGATGTTGTCGACAACATCTTCGCAGTAAAAGTCTAGTAAAAGCGAGAAGCTATAGCATTCTTGGCAATCAAGTTAAAGTTTTTTTCTCTGCCGACCTGCGTATATACAAAACAAATATCTAAAAGAACTGAAAAATTACTGCAGTATCCTTGAACTTTAAGCAAGTGGCAAAAGTGGAAATATTTAGTTTTTCATATACTTTTACTTTCTCTACCATCCTACATTCCCCAACTGATCACATGATACTCGTTAAATTTTCCATTTTCTTTTATTTCACTAAAATAGCAAAGAACGAACGAATATAAATACATTTCGGATACATTGTACAAGTATATGGAGCAGTGTATCCACTTCGCATGTTCTATGTTCGCATGAATGTAGCTTGTCTGCGTGTCTGTCTCTCTCGCGCTGTCTGTCTCTTTGTAGTCGTATTTATCTATGATTTATTAATTCAACCATGAGGCCACGACCAGTCCTACCACCGGCACTTCTTCCACAGCCACAGCCGCAATCACCATCACCCCAAATACTCGGTCGGTACAATTTTAACATTTATACACAATTTTGCCACGTTGTTCGACTTCACCGCCTTACTCCTCGCACTTCATTAGGGGAGGCTCAATTTGTTGTCGTGTTGGACACACGAAGGGGGGACGCGCCTTCTTAAGATCATGTCTAGATCGAGGCGCATGAGTGTGTCCGTTGTGGTGGTGGTGAGGTGCGGTGTTCTGTGGATTTTGTTGTTGCCGCCATGTCTCACGTCACATTTTTTTCGGATGTCTAAGAAGCAAACCAAAAATAAAAAACGAGACTAAGAAAAAGAAAAAAAACAAACACAACAAATATAAAAATCGGTGAAATGAAACATCGGAATTGTGAATAATTACTCGAAAAGAAACGAGGCACTGGGTAGGTACTGGTGGTGAATGACCAGTGGTTGAATGAAACGCGACAGGAAGGAAGTAACGGCTATCACAAAATGAAGTGTCTAGAAATTTGGTCAGTTGTCAAGACAAAAAAAAACAAAAATAAAGCAAATACTCAATATGCAAAGAGTATGCAATAAATTTGTTCCATTAATAAATACAGTGAGCAACAAATTACGGTTGGGATTATGGAATGTAAGAAACTCGTGCTTGTATTTTGGAATACCAATTAAATGCTCACCATATGGTTTGATTTCGATAGTGCTAGGCTAGTAATCTTTGAATCTTTACTTGGGTACCCCAAGAAACTAGGATCGAACGCGGTGGCATACTAAGTCACATTCTTTAAATAAAACAACTATTATGAAAAGACGAAGAAAAGAAAACTCAAGAACCGCACAAATGTAAACAACCCCTGCTATCGTTAACAGGACCATGACATAAGGATGTATACCTGAAATGTTCGAACTGTCTACAGACGTGTGCCTCTATCCAAATGGCGGATTAACTGTGACAACTTTTACAGCTGCCATGCAGAAATTCACGAATTTGGATGCGGATTCAAAGGTGGCAAGAGACTTCGACTATTGGTCTTGTGGTTTAACCCTGTAAGTGACCGAATAGCCAATACCGTCATCAAAGTGAAATATTTTTACTTCACGATATTTTGTGCACAGGCTCCGACAGAAGACAATGACGAGGATATTGTAAATCCATTCTATGAGCGCCTGGAGAAAATATATGGCCCCTGCCCTGCCCATGACCTTTAAATTGTTTTAGGTAATTTTAAAGCTAAAATAGAAGTGGAGATGCTCTTGGCTTAGCTGTCTGAATATTCAGGAAACACAAAAACACTTCCGATAACGGATTCAGACCTCGCGTTAGCTTCTCGTCGTCACGAAACATAGTAGTGTTTAGAACCAGATTTCCGCAAAAACATATCCACAAGGCACGTAAAAAAATTAGAACTTAATTTCCCTTTACACCCCATGAATGAGGTATGGGATAACTTCTCGCGTTGTTGTGAATTAACACACTTTATATTTTTAGATTTACAACTAACGGCACCTACTTGTTTATCGACGAATGCGAACTGTTTTAGAAGCTTTTACTTAACATTCCGATTGACTCGAACTTATACTGCGAAGTTGATGTCGACAACGTCGAGGGGGCCGGCAATGACACTCGTAACCAAACGCAAAGAAAGCTAGACATCACGCAGCTGCCTGACACCTAGATAGCTAATGCCTACTTCAGTTACTACAAACAAACCCACTAATATTGATATTTCCGACACACAGTGGCAGCATTTTGCGAATCTTAAGACCACTGCAGCAACGACCGTACTGAAAAACCACGCTCAGATAAGCCCTGGTACGATGAGAAATGCCAAGTAGTGTCTGAGGAAATGGATGCTGCATACAAGGCAAAACTGCAGACAGTGGAAACGCGTGCGGAACGATATAATGAGAAGATGAAACGCCTCTTCAGGTGGGAAAAGCGTCAAAGGAAGAAAGAGGGAGCCAGGATATCGAAAATTACAGGGATAGGTTTAAAGCCCGAAAGTTCTGGAAAAAAGGTAAAAGGTTTGGGAACAGGGATCCCCACCTGTAAGGATAGAGATGGAAATCTAGTCACGGACAAGCAGAGTGTCCTTGGACCTTATCAATGACAGACCAGGTATTCACACTACGAGAAATCCTGGAGAAGACCGCAGAAATGCAGATCGATCCTATCATATGTTTGTCGATTACCAAACTGTAGTCGACAGTCCAAAACGACAGAATTTATTCAATGCTATGGCTGAGTCCTGTAACCCCGCGAAGCTGATTCGACTTTGCGGGATTACATTGACTGACACGAAGTCTTGCGTGAATATAGGCAATAACCTGACAGCCATTTTCTACCAAGCGAGGCTTTAGACAGGACGATAGTCTGTCATACCATCTCTTTAACATCAAATACGACTGTGACCATCTTCAATAAAAACCACATGTTGCTCTCGGATTTCGATATAGACATCATTGGCCGAAGACTTGCGGAATGTTACTGCTGCCTTTTTACACATTGAGAAGCAGTCGGCAGTATTAGGTCTTGTGATAAATGAGGACAAAATCATTTTATTTCTTTCAACGAACAAAGCGTCTACTCGCGACAACCGTCATCGTACCTTGAGCTGTATAACGACCTCAATGTATTCAAGCTCATTCAAATAGATAGAAAGCGGTGGCTTGAACATTTTGTACGAATGGATGTGGAAATGCTTCAGCTCGGAAAGTCTTCGGCAATAAATTCGATGGAGAACGCAGGAGTGGAAGATCAAACTTCATTGGATGGACCAGGTGAAAGAGCTATTATCTAAACTTGGATTGACGAACTATCAACGGATCGCAAAAACCCTAAGAGCTTATAATTGAGGGGGTTAGAAGCAAAGGGGTGGGACCGGACGTGGCATGATGGTTAGAACACGCGACTAGCATACGGGAGATCCGAGATTCAACTAACGGCTCCAGCCATCTAAAAAAATAAATATTTCTTTTATTGCCGGTTGTCGTCAGCAACTTCGCAGTATTAGTGTCGAATCAATCGGCATGTCTAGAAAAAGCTTCTCAAACAGTGACGTTCACATTCGTCGACTAGTAAATAGAAAGCGTGTTAATTCACAACAACAACAATACCTCATTCATGGGGTGTAAAGAGGAAGTAAGTAAGTAAGTAAGAAGCAAGGGGGTTCGAATGACAAATTGACAAAAATTTAGATAAGTTTGCCGTTGTGTTCCTTGACACTATCTCTGTCTTCTAGCATGAGATGAGATCAATTTTTATACCCTCTCCCAACGGGTAGGAGGGTAAACATATATCATTTGATACGACCCAAATGTGTCACACATAGAATGAGTCACTTTAGACCCTGCGTTTATTTGAACCAAATTCGATTCATGTCTTTTTTAATCGTTTGAGCCATGTCCGTCTGTCTTGCTGTCCGGCTGGTAAGCACGATAACTTTCGAAACACGCAACCATATGTTTCGAAATTTTGCACGAGTTGATACTTCCGCAAAACTATTTATGGAATTGCCAATGGGCTACATGGCCCCGCCCCTTCTGGTACCTCCCATACAAATACATCATTCCGCCCACTTTAGAAATAATAATATCACTAATAATATCAATACACCTAACGGGATCGTACCCAAATTCTGAATTTAGTAAAGCTGTAAAGGATAAAGTTTTGGAAAAAAAATTTGAAGACTAGCCACGCCCCTTCTGGTACCTTCCATACAAATGTACCTATCCGCCATCTTTAGGGATGGAGAAATAATATCAATACACCAAACGCGATCGTGCCCAAATTACGTTGTTAGTAAAACTGTAGCAGGATAAAGTTTTGGAGAAAAAATTGGAAGTCTATCCGCGCCCCTTCTCCCATACAAATGTACCATTCCGCCCACTTTAGAAATTAAATAATAATATTAATACACTTGTATTTTGTTAAACAAATTTTATATTTTTACTGAGGGTGAGGTCGAAATGAACCCAACATTTATTTTGAGAATTTAATTATTAGGAGACTAGCATTCGCCTGCTCATGTTGCTTTACCGCTGATTACACATGAACAATTTTTGAGTGATTTAGTGTTAGGCACTTCATATCCCTTAAACAATCCATAAAATAAATAGTCACCCTTATTTTCACAATACTACCTTAGCCGTTTGGCCTAGACGGTCACTTTTATCCCTTTTTTACCCTTAAAATTAAAAGTTTCAAGAAATTTCTTCTAAAATCCCTTTGTATCTCACAGCTACTATCTTCTTATATATAAAAATGAATCGATGTGCAGTTGTCTCGCTAAAACTCAAAAACGGCTGGACCGATTTTCAAAATTTTTTTTTTGTTTTGTTCGCTATATCTTCCGGATGGTTTAAAAGGTTTTATTTTTTCAAAAAGTGGGCGGCGCCACGCCCCTTTTTTCAAATATCGCTCAGACGGCTTTTCTAATAGACCGATTGATACAAAAATTTTACCATGAGGTACTGTTGACCTGTAGATAGTTCCTGACTACATTTGGTTGTAATTGGATAAAGGGGCGTGGCACCGCCCATACAACTTGAAAATTAAAAAGGCTATATTTCATGAACTATCAGAGGTATGATGATGAGATTTGGTATATATGTTGTTGGAGCAGTATTAATTACAACCAGGATGAAAGTGGGCGGTGCCACGCCCCCTTTTCAAAAATCGCTCTAACGGCTTTTCTAATAGATCGATTGATACAAAAATTTTACCATGAGGTACTGTTGTCCTGTAGATAGTTCCTGACTGCATTTGGTTGTAATTGCATAAAGGGGCGTGGCACCGCCCATACAACTTGAAAATTAAAAAGGCTATATTTCATGAACTATCAGAGGTATAAAGATGAGATTTGGTATATATATTGTTAGAGCAGTATTAATTACAGCCAGGATGGAAGTGGGCGGTGCCACGCCCCCTTTTTAAAAATCGCTCTAATGGCTTTTCTAATAGATCGATTGATACAAAAATTTTACCATAAGGTACTGTCTATGGGTTTTCGCCCTACATACAGAAAAAATTTAATCTACATATCGGCACTATAGTTATAACTTTGCTGATGAGCTTTTTATTGCTTTTATATACTGATGAACTTTTTATTAGCATTTAAGGAGTTACTTTTAATAAGTTACATAAGTAAATAAACTCAACATATTATTGCCGAGCTTAAGTACCGTTTTCAAAGTACTTTGTAGACCTAAATGTGAAATATATTACAAGTTAATATGCAATAGCGAAGCATTGCCATAAGGTACTGTTGACCTGACTACATTTGGTTGTAATTGGATAAAGGGGCGTGACATCGCCCATACAACTTGAAAATTAAAAGGGCTATATCTCATGAACTATCAGAGGTATGAAAATGAGATTTTTTACATATGTTGTTGTTGCAGTATGAATTACAGTAAGGGTGGAAATGGGCTGTTCCACACCCTTTTTAAAACAAACGGTTAAAACCGTCAAAATTCCACAGTATATTGTTGTTCGCCTAGAGATATGAACAGTAAGGTGGGCCAATTTTTTTATTCACAAAAATCGTAACCAAAATCGGAATCTACGATGAATTTTAAGAAAATTTCACCAGAAAACTTTGTGTCTAAAATCAATTCCTAGGTCGCTTGGAAAGCATGAAGATTTCAAATAAAGATTTTTTTTTGTTTGTAAATGAGCACAAACCGAATATTGGGCGGTATCCTAATAAAAAAATCAAAAATATACTATTCTTTTCGTCTTGGTCTTCAAACATTGGAATGGTAGGTAAAATTTAGATCCGGGGCCAATAGGTCTGAAGTAACTGAATCATTGCTCATTGCTAAAAAAATATCTCTACCTGAAATCTTCATGCTTCTCAGCGGGAACTATGAATTGATTTTAGACATATAGTTTCTTAGTGAAATTTTCTAAGAATTCTTTTTACATTCCAATACTGATATACGATTAACACGTTTTTTTTGACGTGAACTAATTGATTCGCCCTAATGATCAGGCTATTTCGAACTAAATAAGTTAAAAGTGCCGAGGCGCTGCCCACGCATTTCAATAGTTAACTTTTTAACTGTATCAAATTATGGTCCGTACACCAGGCAGTTGAGGATGCGCAGACTAAAATAGTGATGTCAATTAGTTTTCAGGAGAGCGATTTGGTAATAAATCATAAATTGTAGTTATACTACAATGGTTAAATTTTTATAGTATATCAGAGGTAACATTAGCAAACAATTGTAAATAACCTATGCATGGGGTATTTTTCTTGACATATAGAACTTCTGATAGGTATAAGTGTAAATCTAGCTGTCTTCTAATGAAATGTGATAGACTTTCTTTTAGTATACTTTGCAAAATCTCCATTTAAAAACTTAACAAGAACAACGTTTACAAATCTTGCAAATTTATTTTCAAAATGCACGTTCTGTTCGCCAAACTTATGGAGCCCTTTGTGAAGTTGAGGGTGCATACATTGATCAATCAGACCAGCTAATAGAAGCCAACGACGCTGTAGACATTAGTGTGACAGGGGACTCGAATTTATCGAACCGACGTCTTTCTCAGCAACTCGGTCTCTGCAAATGCCGAGGAAAGATCTTGGCCTACATTCATATAAAATCCAACTGGTAGAAGAACTAGAGCCAGTGGACGATCAATTGATTTATTTTATTTATCATGTCATTGCTCATTATTTGAAGGAGAAATGGTTCCAACACCACGGCGTAAAATGCCATACAGCGCGTGAGATCATCACTTTGTAAAGCCAAACGTTGGTGAATTATCTCAAAAAATGGTAAGACGAGTTCAATACAAAAATAGTATTCTGAAATATTCTTGATTCGTGTGAGAAGAAGACATGACAAAAGAAGTTTTTATGGCTAAAGGCAAACGGAAATTTAATTTTCGGACAATAGGAGAAAGCATAACAAAAATGTTTTTTTATGACCAAAGAGATAGTTAGTATACAGATGGTTCCCGCTACTACGGATCAAAATAAATAATTTTGATCTTTAGAGGAATGTCTGTTTCCGATTTGTGGAAAAAGTGGTTTTTCCAGAAAAAACTAAATCTACATGTCGGCACTATAGATATGACTTTGCTGATGAACATTTTATTAGCATTTACAACAAAAAATTTAATTGGTTAACTTTAATGTTAAGGAGTTACTTTAAATAAGTTACATAAGTAAATTAACTCAACATATTATTGTCGAGCTTAAGTATCGTTTTCAAAGTACTTTGTAGACCTAAATGTGAAATATATAACAAGTTAATATGCAATAGCGAAGCATTGCCGGGTCCACTAGTATTACATATATATACATTCCAGTTTTCGAAATTCGACCTTTAATCCTTTATCTCTTTTTCGACCTAGATTCCCCTAAAACAACGAATTTCGAAAGATCCCTTCATATTTCCCTTCTACAGGGTGGCCCAAATGAGACCAAAAATTGCACGCAGCATGTCCATAGTTTGCCTAGCAGTATGCGCAGTGGCTCCATTTTGTTGAAACCACAAATTAGGATGATGCTTCACCATTGGCCGCAAAAAGTTGTCGATCATTGTTCTGTAAGAAGCCCCGGAGACCGTTTCAAGCGTTTCATCCTCATTCTCAAAGAAATATAAAATAAATATTCACCCCCATTTTCTCGATGCTACAGAATTCCTGTATAGATTTACGCGATTCGGGTGTTGATACCAGTTTTATTCCTTGTAGGACCTTTTTACCCTTTAATGTTCGAATTTGAAAAAAAAACCATTCGTGCTGCTCTCTTACTCTATAGGGATTATGCCCTTCTAGATTTTTGCGATTATAGCTTTAGCCATTAGCTCTGGGTGATGGTACAAGTTTCATCCCTATTTGCACTTATCTAAACCCAGAAGTAACAATGTCGAAAAATCTACCGTGCTGCTCTCTAATTATATAGGGAGCATCCTCACATAGATTTTCATAATAATAGCTGCAACCGTTTGATATAGGTGCCAGTTTTATCGCCTTTTTGGGCCTTTTCTAGCCCTAAATGCTTTTCAATGCTGCTCTCTAGTTCTAAAGGGACCAACCCCATATATATTTTCACAATAAACGATGTATCCGTTTGATCTGGTTGGGGGTACCAGTTTTATCCCCTTTTTGGCGTTTTTCGGCCTTCAAAGTACAAATTCCTTTAATAGGTTTGAAGATGTTAAGAGATTACTTTGGTGTTCTTTACAGTGGTTCAGTTCCGAATCAGGATATATGTAACATACTGGCTACCGTTGAAAGGATTGTTTCATCAGTTTCGAGTTTTTATACTCTAAATGCTCAAGTTTTTTCTCAAAATATTTAAAAACGGTCAATAAATTAATTAATTTTTCATTTTCATTTCTTAATTTTTTTTTAAATATTACCTAAACACCTTCACACCCACACACCTACAAACATATTTTTACGCTTTTCTATAGATTAGGTAAAACTTCTTTTAACACAAATTTCGCATTTTTTATTTGAATTATTCAATATTATTATTGTTTAGCAGCTACAACGCAAACTTTAAGTATTTCCAACATTCCTTTAGTCGCCACTGGACTCAACCCATTCGCATTACTCCCTTCGAACGGAAGTTATCTTAGCACACTCTAAGTTGCCTTTGTTACAAATGTTGTAGGCGGAGAAGACTTTCTATCGTCATCACTTCAGCGTTATCACAAACGGTCAACGGTCTACTGAGTCAGTCAATACGCTACGCTGCTCATTGGTGACCACAATTGGTGATTAAATGTGTTGAATAATTAATACTTTTGATATTTATTAGACCAATTATATGATTTGACCGAGACTTTAAAAGGGAAATACCGATTTATATTTCCATAGCTCTCTTAGTATGGGAATTCCAAATGTAGATTTTTCTACAACAAATAAATCAGTCTTACGCTTAGATTCACATATAAACGCCTGTGGTTGGATGGTAACCGCAAATGTTGTTGGTTGAAGCTGAAAAGCTGAAACGAAACGAAACAAACAGAAATAGTTAGAAACTGACGTAATAGAAGGTGCTGGTGGTGGTGGTTAGTTTTGCATATCTAATTTTCTCGTCATCGTAGGGGGCTCGCTTAACCTATATCTGGAAATGATTATGCCTCGACGTCGTTCGTTGTTGAGTTGTGTCGGTCGGGGTTATTTTAACTGTGACGAATGTGATATTTAAAGAATTTCTTGTGTTATGCTGCCGTGTTTTGCATACTACTGAATATTTTAAAATATTCGCTGATAGAAAGAGAAATTTGAGAAACATGCGGTACGAGGGTCAACTGACAGCTACCACTTTGAAATATGCAAAAAAGGTGATAGTGTGTTTAAAGGTGCCCGGACATAACCCCCACGGACATAATCCCCAACACGATTTTGGGGCTTATGTCCGCCACGCTCTGCGGACATAACCCCCAATTTGCATTTGGGATTATGTCCGCGGGGCATAACGGACATAAGCCCCAACAAATATAACGGACATAACACCCAAACTAATTTTGCGACTAAAAGTAATGAAAAAGTTTAATGAAGTTGATGAAATGGGGGTGGGCGGACGCCCACCCCCAAAAAGATAAGTGACTTTTTAAGTAATTAACTAACTACGAAGTATGCGGCGGGGGGCGTGCCCCCCACCGCATTCGTCTCGCGCTGGAGAGAGAGAGAAAGAGTAGCAAGGCTAATTACGCAGCGAGACTAACTACGGCGTATGCGGCGGGGGGCGTGCCCCCCACCGCATTCGTCTCGTGCTGCAGAGAGACAGATTAAGTACGCAACGAGACTAACTACGGCGGATGCGGCGGGGGGCGTGCCCCCCACCGCATTCGTCTCGCGCTGCATTGAGACAGATTAAGTATGCAACGAGACTATCTACGGCGGATGCGGCGGGGGGCGTGCCCCCCACCGCATTCGTCCCTCGCTACAATAGCAATATTTAAAATCGTTCTCTTCATATGTTGAAATACTAAAAACAACAACAAATTCGGTCATAATCCCCATTGGGGCTTATGTCCGCAGATTAGTGTCGGACATAATCCCCAATGAAATTGGGATAGTATTACTTTGCAATACTATCCCTCAAGCTAAATAAATTTTAGACATCATATAAATATATTATTTGATACATAAGAAATTTTAACGCCATATTTAAAACGAGTTGCATACATCGATAACTGAAGACGGAATTCGCTTCAGAATCAAATAAAAATCTTCCAGTGGTAATATTTTCTCAATTCGTGATACGATATAGTGGCCGTGATGGTCAAGTCTTTTCTGGTAGCCTCATACTACAGGACCCAAAACTTTTATATTAAGAACGTAATCCAACCCTTATGATTACATCTCAGTGTGATGTGCAGATCTCAACCATTAACTTACACAGCTATCCTAAACTTGACCATAATACTACGGATCGCTACTAAAATCGACTATAAAATTTAAAAAAAAAAATTACAAATATTTTACTTTTACAAAATAAATGTTATTGCGATATTTGTTGTTACTCTTTTTTTTATTGTCCCAAATAACCATAAAAGTCATCCAAATTTATTGCATTTGAACGTGAAGTGAAAATTCTATAAATAATTTAACATCTATAATATTTTTTAGTCAAATTAGCCGCAAACAATGTTGGTCGAGTCTAAAAGCAAAAATCAAAAAAAAAAAAAAAAATAAATATTGCCAACTATGTTATATTTTTTCTTATTGCTTGCCGAACAGGAATAAAATGCGTTTCTCACCTCATTACCTGGCACGGCAACACCTTTTGATCGTAGCGATGACGATGACGACGACGACGATGGCGATGAGGCTGCACATGATGATGCCACCGAGACTTGGCCAATTTGTTTCCCAAAAACAAAAAAAAACAACAAAATATCAACAACAAACGAATACAGCCCAGAAACTAAGGCAGACGTAACGAATCGGTGGCATTAACATCATCATGATGATCGCCAACATTATAATGTTCACTGCTTTAAACAACGACCAACAACTAAACTTAAAATTAATTTTAAGGAAATAATTTTTTATGCGCGCTGATTCTCCGTTCCCCACCATTGAGATATCCACAACAGAAGGATGTGGCAAAATGTAACTGCTTGCATGCACAGTAGGTTGATTCTTATTTGGCAAAAAAAAAATGTTTTTGGAATTTTTCATGGGCCAAGTCAAAATTTTATTAAGACGTATAAAAAAACTCTATGTGAATTTTTTTAATTTTTTTCATAAAGGTTTAGGGGTCGCTACCGGGGTTCGAAATTCAAAATTTTACCGTCATCCTGAGGGATAAGCTGAATAACTCGAGTAAACCTTAACTGATCCTTATGAAAATTTTTCAGTATTAATAATTTCCATAACGAAGTAATGGAATTGTAAATGGGCAGAATTGCCCCACCCCTTCTGGTACCTCCCATACAAAATTACCTATTTTTTGATAATTATTATTTCTCCCATTACTTTCAAACGGATAAATGGATGGCGTTTAAACTTGGTCAGTTTAATAACCTTATAATAATAGATAAACCCCCGGAAAATCAAAACCTTTGTCACACCCCTTCTGGTACCTCCCATACAAATGACCGAATTAACCCCCACATTTTTACCTACATATCTTTTTAGTAAAAATACTGAATTCAATAAAATTTTGTCTGAGATGAACACATGCCAAAATTTGACTCGTGGGTGACTATGGACCATATAGGCCAACCCCTTCTGGTACCTCCCATACAAAATTACCTATTTTTAGACAAATTATTTTTTACCAATAATTTCCAAACAGACAGCTGGATGGCATTTAAACTTGGCCAGTTTATAAACCTTGTAATAGCAGATAAACCCCCAGAAAATCAAAACTTTTGTCACACCCCTTCTGGTACCTCCCATACAAATGACCGAATTAACCCCATATTTTTACCTACATATCTTTTTAGTAAAAATACTGAATTCAATAAAATTTTGTCTGAGATGAACACATGCCAAAATTTGACTCGTGGGTGACTATGGACCATATAGGCCAACCCCTTCTGGTACCTCCCATACAAAATTACCTATTTTTAGACAAATTATTTTTTACCAATAATTTCCAAACGGACAGCTGGATGGCATTTAAACTTGGCCAGTTTATAAACCTTGTAATAGCAGATAAACCCCCAGAAAATCGAAACCTTTGTCACACCCCTTTTGGTACCTCCCATACAAATGACCGAATTAACCCCCATATTTTTACATACATTTTTTTGTAAGTATGCTGAATTCATTTATATTTTGCTAAAGATATACGCTTATTATAATTTTAATAATGCTTATCTTAAATATAAATCTAGTTTAATGAATGTTATTAGATAGTCAACATAGATAATTCAACGCTATTGTCTTGCCCCCCTCCACTAATTTGCAGTCCAACTTAGGAATTTTTACAGTACAGTTAATAAGAAATGATTTATTTCAAATTTGTTCATCAGTTTTTGTTGTATTATTATTTAGAAAGGTACATTTCGAAAATAAAAATTAAATTAAACAGTTAAAAAATAATATTAAAATAAAAATTTAATATATTAATATTAAACATGAATTCATTGCATGAAATACTTAACATTAAAAAATATAATTATAAACAACTGTATTACTGCTTACAATTTTCTTTAAATTTTAAAATATTGTAAAATATTGTTTACACATGGTAGATTTTTTTGGATCTGAATTTATTGTATTCCTGCATCAAGGCCACTCCGTGTTCAGCAATATCATTAACAACCTTCAACCTAGACCGAACTAATTCTTTACTTAATATAAAGTATGCATCTTGCTCCCAATCTTCAACATTTTTTTAGGAAACCCAATTTAATACCCGTTATGCTGAAAAATCTAAGAGTATTGTTGGATATAAATTGCTCGAGACTTTTGGAATGTAGTAGGTTTCCATCCACTGTAACTCGTTTTTCTGGATTATCTACTCCTTCTATGTTTAAAGCATTTACCATCTTCTTCTTAATTTCATGAGAAACTTTGTCATCAAAAATGCAAATCCAACTAGCTCTTCCTAAAAATACCAGAGATGACCTAGAATTTGTTTTAAGGCTATTGCCGCTGTCTCTTTATTAATTGTTGCATAAGACTTAAAGTCTTTTAATAACTGGAGGTCATTTCTTGAAGCAGAAGGTCCAGAAGTGGATTCAAACCAATATTTAAGGTAAATGTTAATTATAAAAATGCAAACATCCTGTATTCCACATAATTCGCTAATTCGTTTAACTTGAACTGCTCTCTGAATAAATATATTTTTAAGGAATATATTGCCTTAGCCTTCCATCTAGCACGGTGAAGACCTGCTGGTGCTCTGAAGAATATTTGTGTTTTTGGAACATCCCGCAGAATATTATTGTCAGCTTAAGTAGCTCTTTGTAGTCCTCTCGTGGCTGAAACTCTTTAAGCTGATTTTCGGCAAAACAAATAGCATTCGCAGAATTCTTTACTTGTCTTAATATGAGATCATCCGATATGCCAGGTTTAAAATTTGAATGATCAATTTTTGTCCAGGCATTTTTAAACCTCTTAAAAAGTAATATTTCAGGACCGGTTGATATTCCCGAAATACAATGCATAAGTCAAATTATATGACTTCTACGTTTAAAACTGCGCATTCTTTTGTACGTCTTAACAACATTTTAAGTTAACCTATGAAAAAAATCAAAATTTTCTGTCAAATAAGTAGCATAAATATATAAAACTATGAGGGTGAATTCGGTCATTTGAATGGGAGGTACCAGAAGGGGTGTGACAAAGGTTTCGATTTTCTGGGGGTTTATCTGTTATTACAAGGTAATTAAACTGACCAAGTTTAAATGCCATCCAGCTGTCCGTTTGGAAATTATTGGTAAAAAATAATTTGTCTAAAAATAGGTAATTTTGTATGGGAGGTACCAGAAGGGGTTGGCCTATATGGTCCATAGTCACCCACGAGTCAAATTTTGGCATGTGTTCATCTCAGACAAAATTTTATTGAATTCAGTATTTTTACTAAAAAGATATGTAGGTAAAAATATGGGGTTAATTCGGTCATTTGTATGGGAGGTACCAGAAGGGGTTGGCCTATATGGTCCATAGTCACCCACGAGTCAAATTTTGGCATGTGTTCATCTCAGACAAAATTTTATTGAATTCAGTATTTTTACTAAAAAGATATGTAGGTAAAAATATGGGGTTAATTCGGTCATTTGTATGGGAGGTACCAGAAGGGGTGTGACAAAGGTTTTGATTTTCTGGGGGTTTATCTGCTATTACAAGGTTTATAAACTGGCCAAGTTTAAATGCCATCCAGCTGTCTGTTTGGAAATTATTGGTAAAAAATAATTTGTCTAAAAATAGGTAATTTTGTATGGGAGGTACCAGAAGGGGTTGGCCTATATGGTCCATAGTCACCCACGAGTCAAATTTTGGCATGTGTTCATCTCAGACAAAATTTTATTGAATTCAGTATTTTTTCTAAAAAGATATGTAGGTAAAAATGTGGGGGTTAATTCGGTCATTTGTATGGGAGGTACCAGAAGGGGTGTGACAAAGGTTTTGATTTTCCGGGGGTTTATCTATTATTATAAGGTTATTAAACTGACCTAGTTTAAACGCCATCCATTTATCCGTTTGAAAGTTATGGGAGAAATAATAATTATCAAAAAATAGGTAATTTTGTATGGGAGGTACCAGAAGGGGTGGGGCAATTCTGCCCATTTACAATTCCATTACTTCGTTATGGAAATTATTAATACTGAAAAATTTTCATAAGGATCAGTTAAGGTTTACTCGAGTTATTCAGCTTATCCCTCAGGATGACGGTAAAATTTTGAATTTCGAACCCCGGTAGCGACCCCTAAACCTTTATGAAAAAAATTAAAAAAATTCACATAGAGTTTTTTTATACGTCTTAATAAAATTTTGACTTGGCCCATGAAAAATTCCAAAAACATTTTTTAAGACTCACCCTAATGCACAGCCACAGAGGAGGCAACAAACTGTTGCAGCAACAGCTTAACAACACGTTCGTTGGCAACGAAGCAACAACGCCAGCCAAGCACCATCGACAGCAACACTAAGAATCAGTTCATGCAATGCCCGCGAGTGAGTTAAGCGTATAGCAAATTATGCTGTATTACGTGGCACAGTGGGGTGAATTGTTGGTATGACATACTGTGAAAAAAACATTTTTGGCATCAAAATGACGTAGCATAATCCGATTTATTTATTGTAATTTGCAAACTATTCCTGATTCCTGGGTAATGACACAATCGGATTCTGGGAGTCTTGGGGAGAAAAATACTTCGCAAAATCAACCATTAGCTATATAACGATATCGACGTAGTCAAGCGTGTTCAAATAGAGCAAATGCGTTGGCTTGACCACGTGCTACGAGTGTATGAAAATGCTCCAGCTTGGAATGGGCGGCACAGGAAGGGACGACCTTAACTTTGCTGGATGGAGCTTTTATCTAAGCTTGGTGTGACGAATTGTATACGGAGCGTAAAAACCAAAGGGCGTCGGGAGTGTGATGCAAGGTAAAGCTTCTGATCGGTTTAACTTGATAAACCCAGAGGGATCCTTGCCATTGTATTTCAAGTCTACTCACAGAGCTCTGGATTCGTGATACTACTGCGGACGGAGTACCTCCATGTGGTGAAGCCTGAACACGTGCTTGTGACACCCGTCATGGCACCGCTAACTCAGAGAGGCGATACCTAAAACCCGGGCATGTCGGCTTTAAGTGAGCCAGAGTCTGACCCAGAATGAGCGACTGTAAAAAAATCCTGGCAGAAGAAGAAAACTGCGACGTGGTGCGGTGGTGCTTGTAACCCTCCACCGACATTTGAACTATTGCAATAAAAAGAAGTAAGAAAAGAATAAAACGGACCCCCTAAAATGTTGATGACCACCGCTAACGAATTAAAAACCATTATTTAAAGATATGCACCTGGAATGTTAGAACACTGTATAAAGCAGGTGCCTCCATCCAACTGGCGAAAGTCCTCGAAGAATACAAGGCTGACATAATCTGGTGGACGGGCAAGCACGAGTTTGGATGTAGATTTGTGGTTGGCAAGAGACTGCGACACCTAGTCTCAAGGTTCAACCCCGTCAAGGTAAAGTTTTTCCACATAGCAATCATATGTGCCCATGCTCCGATAGAAGAGAAAAGCGATGAGAACAAAGACAGCTCTACGAGAACCTAGAAAATGTATATGACCGTAGCCCGAGACATGACAGCAAAATTGTACTAGGCGATTTAAATGCTTAAATAGGCAGGTAGTTCGCATTTGAGCCTACCATCGGAAAATTCAGTCAGCACACCAAAACGTCGAACTATGGCATCAGACTGATTGATTTCTCTGCGGCAAGAAATATGGTAGTTAGCAGCACTAGATATGACCATACAAATATTCATAAGGCATCATGGTTATCTCCAGATCAATTGACGAGAAATCAGATAGATCACGTGGTAGTCGATGGAAGGCACGCTTCGAGTGTTCTGGACGTATTAGTGATCAGGGGTGCGAATATTGACTCCGATCACTGCCTTACCGCATTTAAGGCACGCACGTACGTAACCAGGCACAACAAAAGCTGGACATCGGTAAACTGCGGACCACAGAGGTAGCGGACGCCTACTCCAACCACCTAACTCAACTGCTACGGAATGCTCCTACCCCTAATGGTATAACCCCGCGGTAGCAATATATAGCCGACTCCATAGAACGGACTGCGAGAAGCGTACTTGAGTACTCAAAGCCGTCTCAAGAAGATGCCTGGTACGATGATGAATGTCGCAATGCAACAAGAGAGACAAATGCTGCATACAGGGCGAAACTGCAAATCGTCTTTTTAGTCAAAAAAAGGAAGATTTGAAGAAGGGGCAGTATGAGTACACACAGTTGCTCCGAAGTAGAGGGGAAGCCCGAAAATTCTACCAGAGAGTTAAGGCGAGAATGCGTGGAACAGGGTTGCCCTCCTGCAAGGACAGCGATGGCCAGCTAGTGACGGACCCGGATAACGTTCTAAAGACAGAAATCTGCTGGATACGGACACCACTGCTGAAGACCTCGCTACAAGGCATGACAATGGTATTAACTGTCCACCTCCAAGCCAGAGTGAGATGCGTGTGGCAACATCCCGCCTTAAAAATAACAAAGTAGCTGGAGCTGATGGTCTTCTGGCTGAATTGTTTAAGGCAGGTGGAGAGGAGCTGCTTAGGAGCATGCATCAGCTTATGGAGAACATCTGGCTGGAGGACAGCATGCCCGGGGTTGGAGTCTCAGCTTGTTACGTGGGTACTTACGGCAGCGGACATACAAAACCTATGAGTATTCCAGAGAAAAGTACTCCGAAAAATATATAGACCTATCTGTGTCGACGTCGCCGTCATATGAACCGTGAGCTGTATGAGCTTTACCACGACATCGACGTAGCTTAAAGAGTCAGAATCCAACTACTTCGATGGCTAGGAAATGTTGCCAGGATGGATGTAAATGCTCTAGCGAAAAAGTGTTTGAAGGCGAATCTGAAGGACAAAGCAGAGCAGGGAGATCCAAACTTCGTTGGAAAGACCAGGTGGTAGGCGACGTGCCACCATCTGGCAGGACTAGCTGGAGAACGCATGCGTGTAGAATTCTTTAATACTTTAGGCCTCTAATAAGTTTAGTTTGTCACTTAAGCAAGTAAGTAGTAAAAAACCGAAGCCCTTAGAATTCTTTTGAGGTGCGGCTGCGGATTGATTAATTTCTATTGCTACTGCCAAATGATAAGAGCAAAACAAGATCGAGGTACATGGCCTGTGATGACGAGAATGGGTCAAAGACAATGAAACATCGTCTTTGTAGCTGTCCCGATCTAGCCCGGGGGAGACTAGATACTAAGGGGAAAGTTATATGGAGGACCTAGAGTCTGTGTCCCTAGTCAAAGTAGACAATTCAATTAATTGGCTGAAGCAAAAGAGAAATGCTGCAGTAGAATAATTAGGAAAGGAAAAGCTTCTAGTGGAATGTAACGAAATTTACAGCAACTGAATCGCATTCTGCAGTAGTGTGGAAAACTCTTCGGAAACTAGTCGACTATGTAAGATTTTATCCTTGAAAACAACAATACCAATATACATAAACAAAGATAACCATCTGTCATGGAACACAAACAGTCGAGAGACAGATTTCCCAAGCTGTCGTGTTAGTGGGAAACTCAGACAATAATGATTATGATATGACGGCTTTACAGACTATAAAAAGCATGGAGTTCGGTAGACTAATAAAAGTTTCCACTCTTTGAAATCTTTGGGACCCGATGATATTATTTATGCTGACCTGCAGAAGAACTGTGACGTATTGAAGCATGGCCCCCTTTTTACATATTTTTACGCTTTTAACAATGTCAAACCTGAATCTGTATCTGACTCAATGGAAGAACTGGGACGTTTTAACGTGAGATGCATTGAATCTTGTTTATGCGTAACAAATATTTCGTAGCAGGCAGTTCGTAGTACTCCACAAGAAAACGTACTCTCTACACTACTCGGGAATCATAACATTAATATACTTCTACAGGCAATGAACATAATATACAGCTTCATAGTCTCACCGGACTGCATAACAGATGCTAGCCGCACTGGATATATAGCTACTTGCAGCATCCAACTTATGGGGTACCAGGCCACAGGGACATACCCGGGAACTGCAGGGTAGACCAGCTAATAAGCTGCAGGACTGCATAACAGATTCTAGCCGAACTGGAATCCGTTGGCATGCCTCTAGCCACCTGCAATCTTCGGATGCGTGGTAGTGCATATTTAGCAGCAAACGGTAGGTGGATGTCAGTCCGGGGTTGATCTAATTCAGAAACGTGTGGTCTCGATTGGATTTGAAGCGTTCACACACATTACTGTTGTTTTCAGGACCCAAGACTTGTGTCCATTATAACGGGACACTGTCTGATTGGACAGTTTGAGACTGAAGGTTGTGACTAGTGATTTCTGCAGAAGCTGTGGAGATAAAGAAGAGGAGGGTTCCATAGATCACTTTACCTGCCCTGGCCTAGCGGGGCATATTTTTCTTTAGAAACATAGGTCCTGGCCGATATTATTTTTGGCCGACTGAGGAGCCTTTTTAGACGCTAAGACTCTAAATGAGTCTGATTTTCAAGCTGACACACTAACCCCTAAATTGTATAAAATAGTCTTATCTTAATATTTTGGATATACCCAGCAAACAAAATGTTCAGACATTGGTCAGAAATCGGTACGACAGTCGTCCAAATCTTTCGATATCTGATCCGAAATCGTTACTTAAAATGTATGGAGTTGTTGACACGAATTCTGACCGACGCAGCTGATGGAAATCTGATGCATGTACGAAATGTTGTACCGACGTCTGAACGATTTCTGAATGAAAATCGATGGAAATATTAAAGGGAAATTCGACGCGTCGTTGCGAATTCGGACAGATATATTACCATTCGGATGTACTTGCTGACGCGCCGTACCGATTTCAGGCCGAATTCATAAGGAAAATATCTTCTAATATTGGATCCCAACTCTGACTGAAATCGTTACTTAAAGCGTATAAAGTGGTTGACACGATGTGTGACCTACTCAGTTGAGGGAAATCTGATGTACGACATGTCGTACCGTCGCTGAATGTTAATCGTAGGAAAGGGAAATTTGTCGTTTCTTCAATAACATTTTATTGTGTCCTCCGACAAAGAGTTCCGAAATGCAGGGATCTCGATCAGATATGTCGGAGCAAAATAAATAAAATTTCCATTTAACGAGTCGTACCGAATTCTATACGATATCAGTAAGAATAGTTCTGATAATGTGCTGACATGTCGGATATCAGCCAATATCGGAGCTTTTGCTTTGCTAGGTAAAGACCGGCCCATACTAAGAAGCAACACAATTTTTTAGGTACTATTAGATCTTTTCATTAGGTAGGCTTAATTTTTTTTGGGTTTTTATGCAGTGTTAATCGTCTAGTAAAAGAACCACAAGAATGCCCATCAAATAGTGTATCCAGAGTTCCTCCATTTCCCATGTCAGCTATTCACATTCCCTTGCACCCCACTGTGCTCGAGTGCGCGCACTGGCATAAGCGCAAAAAGAGATCGTTTTGGTTGAGTGAGTGTAGTGGCACAGTCATGCTGTTGCTTGGGCCTCCTGACTCAGAAGCTGTGTCATGTTGTAATTTGTGGTCTATTTTCACGAAAGTTGCAGCGACAAGGAAATGAGGCGGCAGCAGTAGAAGTCCGATGTACCACGGCGCTGTGCCGCTTACTGTGGCACTCTGCTGTGGATCGATCGACAAACTGTATGTGATCTCTCTGTAGATCGTTGGTCATCTAGTAGTTTCCCCTCCCAGCGCCTGCTGGTAAGTGTATGTGTGGCATATACGAGAATGTTGCATTTGAGGCATACTCAGAAGGCACACTGATGGCTGGCTGATGTTGCTGCTGATGCTGATGCCACTGCTTAGCTGTACGGTTGTTGCCTGGTGCTGGCAGTTGCCGATGTTGCGATCAATTTGTGTTTACATGCAAATTAATTGGCGGCAACAATTAAAAATTGTCGACAATTACACAAAACCTAATATGAATTCACATACACACACACATACACCGAAAGCTGCGCGATACGCTACATCGCTCAATGCGATGACAACGATGAAAAGGGAAATTGCTTGAGACTTTTTGTGGGTCTTTTGATGGCAGTCGCTCGCAGTCGTCGTCATTGTCAGTGTCTCCCATATTTCATCAACAAATTAATATTAATTTTTCTATATCTCTTCCTCCCCCCTCTCTCTTTCTCTCTCTGTCTCTTCCCCCACCCAAAGCTTTTGCGTTTTTGCCTTTTTTGTTGAAAGAAAACTAAATAGTTAAATAATTAATTGTACATATAAATACAAATGAATTTTAATTCATTCATAGATTTCTCGATTTCTGTTGGTTTCTGTTCGTCCGGCAAGTGAGGTTTGTTGCTGCTGCTGCTGCTTGTGTTGCTGTCGTTGGTGCTCTTGTCATTGTGCCATTGCTGCTCGCGCTGTTGCTGCTCAATTCATAACATTAACAACTTCATTATCATATCTATTCATAGTCCAACTACGTCAGTCAGTCCACTACCATTCAGTCAGCCATAGCCAAAATGAGCCCGAGTCGCAGACCATTAATAAGCGCTTAAATTGAAATAATTTGAAAACACGATATCTAAACATTAAAAAGCATTTGAACCTGAAAACGATCTCATGTCGCCTGTGCAGCAGAGACTGGATGAAATAATCGAATCAGTCAGATTCGCTTAGCAATGAGGAATAAATGTTCTTTTTTTGTTGTTTGCATGAACAAAATAATAATAAAAAAAAAATAGAACTGGAATCAATGTTTGAATATTTTATGGACTTCTTAGAGAGTTATATAGTTGAACGAGGGTAGCATAATAAGTGGTTATATAAAAAGAGAGCGAGAGAGAGCTAAGTAACATATTGTTTGCAAAACTAATTTTAAATTAACTTATATTGTACCTACGATACGTTGTTAGAAGATATCACTGGCAGCTTAATATATGTAGCCGCCCAAACGGTAAGAGAGAACGGAAAAAGTCTAAAATGATCTAATTTTTATCTAAATTTTATGATATTATTTTCCAAAACCAGATAAAAATGGAGTTGCACTTACACTTTATGATAATATCAAATACTTTTGACTCATATTGGACAGTAAACTAAATTGGAATCTGAACACTCAGGCAAGGACCAGCAAAGTAGTTTGGTGGTCGACTCTCAAGAAAGTTCAAAAGCATTATAAGACTAGTTGTAAGCGCGATATATAATAGGTTCATTTAGAACTACTCCAACTATGGCACTGTTCCTATGCTAAACTGGTTACCCCCCAGGTGAGAAATATACGGAACAGAATCTTCTTCTTTCTTCTTAATTGGCAGCAGCAACAGAAATTCATCTATCAGTAGAGACACGTAGGAAAGAATTTCATGCGCTTCGGTCTTTTGCGCTTCGTAGATAGTTGGTCACACCAAGTGTAGACAGCAGCTCTTTCACCTTGTCCATCTACCGAAGTTTTGGTGGCCAACTCCTGCGCTGTCCATCGAGTTAATTGACGAAACCCTTTCTAGCTTTTATCCATTCGTACAACGTGTCCAAGCCAGCGCATTCTCTCCATTTAAATGCTCGAGAAAGCCGCAGTAATATCCCGCGATCCACGGCCAATGATATCTATATCATCGGCATACCCGATTAACATTTTGCTTTTGTTGAAGATGGTACCATTCCTGCTTACTGAAGTCTTCCGCATGATCATCTCCATTAAAGCTTCGCTTGGTAGAAAATGGTTCTGTTAGATTTTTTGCCAAATTTCAATGAAGACTTCGTGTCAGGGAGTGCCATCCCGCAAAGTCGTATTAACTTCGCGGGGATGCAATACTCAGACATAGCATCCAACAATTTCTGCCGTAATGGACTGTCGAGTGCAGCTTTGTAATCGATGAACAGATGGTAGGTGTCGATCTGCATTTGTTGGGTCTTCTCCAGGATTTATCGTAGTGTGAATATCTGGTCGGTAGTGGATTTACCAAGTCTAAAGCCACAGTGATAAGGTTCAATCAGGTTCGCTAGAATAGGCTTAAGTCTTTTACATAACACACTAGGCAGCACCTTGTATGGATGGGTAAAAGGCTAATCCCGTGATAGTTGGTACACACACTTGGATCCCCTTTCTTAAGCACGGGACATAGGACACTCAGATTCCAATTATCAGGCATGCATTCCTCGTGTTTATGAGCTGGTGCATGCATGTTACCAACTCATCGCCGCCGGCTTTAAAAAGTTCTGCTCTATTATTTTTAAACCTTGCGATCGCCGTGCTGATCTCGTTTTGGCTCGGTGGTAGAAAATCTACTCCGACGTCTATGATTGGTGTGATTTCGTCACTTATGCTGCCTTTGGGAACGACGGTGTTCCCTCCATATATGCAGCACACTCTGCGTGTCCGTGACCAGATTTCCGTCTCTGTCCTTACATTTGGAGATCCCTGTTCCATAACCTTTACTTTTACCCTTTGGTAGAATTTTCGGCCCTCACATTTAACCCTGTAGTTTTCGACATCCTGGCTCTCTTTTTTTTCTTCCACAGACGCTTTTTCCGCCTGAACAGGCGTTTCATCTCCCTTCTTTTCGTATTAAAACGCTCCGTCACCGCACGCGTCGCCATTGGCTGCAGTTTTGTCTTGTATGCTGCATCGATTTCCTCAGATATTTAGCGACTTTCATCATCGTACCAGGGCTTGTCTGAGCGAGGTTTTTCATAACCCAGTACGGTCGTTGCGGCAGTCGTCAGAATCTACAGAGATACAAATGATAATACCCTATACTTTAGGGAAGACGTTATTCAAATTTTCACAGACGGATCAACATTTCGGGAACGTGCACACTGTGGAATCTTTTCGGAGGAGTAGAATTAGCAAGTATCAATCAGCCTATCAGATTACTGTAGCATAGTTCAGTTCAAAATAATGGTCATTAGAATAGAAGTGAAGTAAATTCAGTATCAAAGTATATTTGGCGGTGATATTCACTTTCTTACAGATAGTAAAGCGGTCATCAGATCCATGGAGAACTTGTGACAGTTCTCCAGGGAACTGGGAACGTCTCCCCTTTGCAATGGGATGTTTGTCAATTTCACACTAACGTATTAACGTTGCGTCTTGTAATTGAGACCATAGACGGTCCAACGACAGGACTTTCTTGAATTTCGGAGAACTATTGGGAAATTGATAGAAATTTGGGAATGGCTGCCCGTAAAGAGGTTGAATGCAATACCTGTTAAGGTATTGAAGTAAAGAGGGATAATCTCAGCAAAGACTTACTCTACCTGTATGATATCTACAACGCCTTGTCATGTGGTGTTGTCCCCGATGAGCTCTTGCTGACAAAAACCTGGGAAAATAAATTACACGAGATAGCTTAAAGCAGATAGTCACTTACTTAGGCTGTTAGTTTCAATGCCAACAACTTTAGCCAATTATAGAGTACGCACCCTCATAATTCCGCATTCAACCTATGGGTCCTGTGAAAAACGCAAGTGTATCTTGGTTGGCAAGAAGATGCAAATATCAGATAATTATTAAACTAGTACGATTATCTTCTGCTATGAAGAAACCCAAATACCCCCAGATAACCAGTAAGAATGTTTCAGTCGGGCAACCCGACTTACATACACCCTCACCCTCAGTAAAGCATAAAATTTTCTATTATATTACTATTATTACTCAATTTCTAAAGTGGGCGGAGTGGTACATTTGTATGGAAGGTACAAGAAGGGGCGCGGCTAGACTTCCAGTTTTTTTCTCCAAAACTTTGTCCTGTTAATAATATTAATTGATTTCTAAAGTTGGCGGTACCTGATGGGTATGGGAGGTACCAGATGGGGTGCGGCTAGACTTCCAATCTTTTTCTCGAAAACTTTATCCTGTTATAGCTTTACTAAATAAAGAATTTGGGTACGATCCCGTTGGGTGTATTGATATACACCCGTTGGGTGTATTGATATTATTACTCGATTTCTTAAGTGGGCCGAATGTTGTATTAGTATGGAAGGTACCAGAAGGGGCGGGGCCATGTAGCCCATTTGCAATACCAAAACATTTGGTTGCGTCTTTCGAAAGTTGTCGTGCGTACCAGACGGACATGGCTCAAACGACTTAAAAAGTCATGAATCGAATTTGGTTCAAAGTAACCTAGGGTCTAAAGTGAATCCTTCTATGTGTTACACTTTTGGGTCGTATCAAATGATACATACCCTCCTACCCGTAGGGTGAGGGCATAAAAATTGTGATAAAACACGATTATTTGACAACAAACATATTTATACCCTCACCCTACGTGTAGGAGAATATATATCTTTTGATACGCCTAAAAGTGTAACACATAGAAGGAGTCACTTTAGACCCTAGGTTTCTTTGATTCAAATTCGATTCATGACTTTTTAAGTCGTTTGAGGCATGTCCGTTTGTCCTTCTGTCCGTCTGTCTGTCCGGCTGGCACGCACGATAACCTTCGAAAGACGCAACCAATTGTTTTGAAACTTTGTATGGGTTAATATTTCCCAAAACTACTTACGGTATATACGGGCTACATGACAACGCCCTTTCTGGTAGCTCCCATACAAATGTACCATTTCGCACACTGTAGTAACCGGTTAATAATATCAAAACACCCAACGTGATCGTGGCCAAATTCTGTACTTAATAAGGCTATAATAGGATAAAGTTTTAGAGAAAACACTGGAAGTCTAACCACGCCACTCCTGGTACCTCCGATCCAAATGTATCATTCCGCTAACATGTAGAATCGAGTAATAATATTAATACACCCAATGGGTGAAGGTATTTATCAGTAAGTTCATCTGACTGAAATATTTGTACTGGTTTATTATGTATTTATCAGAAATGGCATGACAGCGACATTCGAATAAGATTAATTGGTGCGACAATTTGAATGGTTATACATTGCGAACTATGTATATAAGGACACAAATAATTTTGAGCTAATTTACAACAACCGAGGCAAAAGGGAGAGCTCAAGTCCTCTAAATGTGATGAAGCAGAAAGGTCAAAAAAGGCCAAAAACTTTTCCCGTCAACAGCCAACATTTTTGGCCCCTTCTTCGATAGTTTCTGGCCAGACGCCACTGATCCCTCTAGTGGCAATGTTGTAGTTGCTTGCGTGTCTTGTGGCCATCGAAAATGTCTATTAAAGGAACAAACAATGTTTTATTTTTAATTATTCATCTTTTCTTCACCTTTCGTTTCAACCAGCCACCAAGCACGTCATCACCATGAGCCATAATTCCAATACAGAGTGTAAGAGAGAGAGAGAGAGCAAAAGCTGTCTCATTTAGCCTAATCACAGGTAATGATGACCAGTGATGAGGGTATCCCAAACGCAAATCAACGCTCAGATCACTTGCAGTGCACAAAACAAAAACGAATCAAAACAAAACTACAAACAACTTTATTATAATAAATTTACAACAAACACGATGGGGTTGGTGGTGATTTCTTTTTAGGTTGTCCGAATTATTTGACCGACTCGTGCAAGTATTAAAATTAGACAACCGCTAATGGGGATGTTGATGTGATTTTTATTAGTTTAACTAAAAGAGGCCGCAAACGTAGTATTAATTAGCCACAATAGAGGCAGATATTAAAATATAAATTAGCCCAAAGCCAAACAAACAAAGGCTAGACGCCACCAAGCGCTCGCGAAGCCGATGGTCGTTTGCTACAACACAGGTGATGGCTTCATCCGTTCATTAAGTCGGCGCTAAGAAATAAACTGCGAAACCATAAACCAGAGCAAAAAGAGTTTGTCTACATACGAGTATATAGCTACCATAGAGCCGTAATCCAATGTGTGCTGTGTTTTAACTCAAGCTTTTTAACTAAGTGCTGCTCTGGTAGAGGCAGAGGAAAGGGGAGCTAAACACGGCTTCCACGACCTTTAAGTTATATGAAATTCTTCAGTGACATTTCATGTATTGTGCTCTGGTGTCGTTCGTTGGTTGACTAATCATTTATTCATTTTCAGTTGTTGTTAACATATTTGTTTCTTTATGTATTAATTTAAACTGTCATTTAATTAATTTGCCCATAATATTAATGATTTATTTATTCCTCTGGTCACTCTCGTAATTGTTTGCCATTTGCATAACATTTGTTTTTCCACTTCGGTAGTTCCAGAATATCTTACAGCTGAATACTACAGCCCTCTATATACGAGGCGAATAGAGGAAGGCATTGGAAAATATAGCTGAAAAAAATACTTCATTTCCCTTTACACTTCATGAATGAGGTTTGGGATAGCTTCACGCGTTGTTGTGAATTAACACGATTTGTATTTTTAGATTGACAACATATGGCACCTACATGTTTATCGATGAATGCGAACGTCACAGTTTGAGTAGCTTTTTACTAGACATGCCGGTTGGCTCGACATTACAATGTAAAGTTTCTGTCGACAACATCAAAGGGGCCGGCAATGAAAGAAAAATTTAAATGACTGGTGCCGGGAATCGAACCACGGATCTCCCGCAAGGTAGTTGTGTGTTCTAACCATTATGCTATAGCTAAACTATACACAATATTATAGCAACAACAGAATAGTATCTGTTACTATTTCGATACTATTACGCACAACATGTTCTACCCAGCATCATAGCTCAAATTGGCTGAACTTATCTGCGTCGATATAGATATATAGCTCATGATTTATACGAAGACGTTGCACCTCAATCTATCTCTTTCAAAGAAGTATGAGTCGCCCCTTCTGCGCCGCCCATCTGAGCGTTATCATTCCGTCAGAGTTTTCTTTTAACTGTTTTTATCTGGTCAATCGTGGTAAACACCACACTGATCAGGTTTGTTAAGATGGACTTTAGACAGCCGACATGTCCTTGTATGCGATGGGATGGTGCATGTAATGGTTGAGCTCACACATGGATCACCTTTTCGCAAGCTGGTTAATGTTCATTACCAACTCATCGCTGTCTGTCTTCCAAAGCTTTGCCGGCAGTCCATCTCCACCCGATGCTTTATTGCTCCTAAGTCATGAAATTTTCATTCTTAACTCGATGTGGCACAGTGATGGTAAATTTACTCCGTCGTTGATGATCCACCAGCATACAAATTCTTGTCCTAAAGATGAACACGACATTCTTCATAGTATCAGGACTAGACTGAGATTGACTTTTTATACCCCAGTACGATCGTTGTACACGCCCCGACGGAAGACAAAGATGTGGACATTGATGATTGAGAGCCTAGAGGAAATATATGGAAGCTTTCCTGCATATGACTTTAAAATTGTTCTGGGAGCTTTTAGTGCTAAAATAGGAAGGAGGGTTTAGCTGTCGTAAATATCAATCTACACAACAGCACCTCCGATCGGATGCAGACCGGTTACCTTTGCGTCGGCAAGAAACATGATAGCAGGGATTCGGAGCGTGAAGCGGGCAACCTGAATATCCTCTGATCAAAAGACAAGAAACTAGATTGATCCCATGGTAATCGGTGGAAAACTTTTCTCAAGCGTTAAGAATAGGAAGTTAGATGTCACAAAGCAGGGATAGCCAATGCCTAATACAACCAACTCTTTCAACTACTCTAAACAAACCCCCTAGTTCTGATGGTCCCGACACACAGTGGCAGCATATTAAGAATTCTATGAACAGTACTGACGACCGCCAAGATAAGCCCTGGAACGAAGATGAATGTAATGGTTGCTGCATAGAAGGCAAAACTGCAGCTAATGGGTTGACGGACCTATACTGAGAAGAAGAGGGATATGACACTCCTGGCGGAAAAAATGTCTGTGGAAGAAAAGAGAGAGCCAGGATATCGAAAACTACACACAGTGGCAGCATATTAAGAATTCTATGAACAGTGCCGACGACCGTCAAGATAAGCCCTGGAACGATGATGAATGTAATGGTTGCTGCATAGAAGGCAAAACTGCAGCTAATGGCGGCGCATGCGTTGACGGACCTATAATGAGAAGAAGAGGGATATGACACTCCTGTCGGAAAAAGTGTCTGTGGAAGAAAAGAGAGAGCCAGGATATCGAAAACTACTACAGGGCACGAAAGTTCTACCAAAAGATAAAAAGCAAAGGTTTTTGGAACATTGATCCCCACCTATAAGGAAAGAGACGGAAATATGGTCACGACGGAGGGAACACTTTCGATCTCTAGTCGATCCTGAAGCATAAGTGAAGAAAACACACCAATCATAGACGACGGAGCAGATTGTCAACCACAGAGCCAAAACGAGATCAGCACAGCTATCGCAAGGCTTAAAAATAATAAAGCTGCTGAAGCCGATGGACTACCGGCGGTGATAAGCTGGCAACATGCATTCAGCAGCTCATTAACACGATTTGTTTCAAGGAATGCATGCCCGATGGTTGGAATCTGAGTGTTCTATGTCCTGTGCTTAAGAAAAGCGATCCAAGTGTGTGTACCATCTATCGCGGGATTAGCCTTTTACCCACCGCATACAAGGTCCTGCCTAGTGTGTTCTGTGAAAGACTAAAGCCCATTCTGGCGAACCTAATTGGACCTTATCAGTGTGGCTTTAGACCTGGTAAATCCACGACCAAGCAGATATTCTCACTACGACTGATATTCTCCTGAAGAAGACCCAAGACATGCAGATTGACACCTACCATCAGTTCATTGACTACAATGCTGCATTCGACAGTCCGTTACGACAAAAATTGTTGGATGCTATGGCTGAGTTTGGTATCCCTGCGAAGCTAATACGACTTTGCGGGATGACACTGTCTTGCGATCTCTTTAACATCGTAATAGAGATGATCATGTGGAAGGCTGCAGTAAACAGAAATGGGACCATCTTCAACAAAAGACACATGCTGCATGCGTATACAGATGATATAGATGTCATAGGCCGTGGATTGCGGGATGTTACTGCGGCTTTTTCGAGCATTGAAAAACAGTTCGCGAAAGTGGGTCTTGTGAAAAATAAGGACAAAGCAAAGTTATTTGTTTTAACGAACAAAGAGTCCACTCGTCTGGATCGCTGCCTAAACGTGATCAACTATAACTTTGAAATGGAGAACGATTTTGTCCTTGGCTTCGCCATAAACAAAAATAATAATGTCAGCCTGGAAATCAAAAGACGAGTATTGATCGCAAAACAGTTCTATTATGCGCTAAGCAAGCGATTTAATGACAAAGCGATCTCTCGAATAACAAAGATCCAACTCTAGCAGACTCTGATCCAACCTGTCTTGCTCTACAGCGTAGAATCCTTGAGTATTTACACAAGCGGATCAATCTATTCTGGGAGTCTTCGAGAGAAAAATACTTAGCAAATTATTTGGACCTATCATCGTTAACGGCGAGTATCGTCGTCAAATGAACCATGAGCTGTACAACGACATCGACGTAGTCAATCGCTTTGAAATAGACCGAATGCGCTGGCTTGGACTTGTTGTACGAATGGATGAAAATGCTCTAGCTCTTCGGCAATGAACTCAATGAGCGGCGCAGAAGCGGGCGACCAAAACTTCGTTGGATGGACTTACTATCTACGGAACGCAAAAGACCGAAGTGCTTGGAATTCTTTTTACGTGCGGCTACTCATAGATAAATTTCTGTTGCTGCTGCCAAATAAGAGAGAGAATTTTTTAATTTTAATATAAATTTCAATATTTCTATACCATCCGTAATGTTTTGAAAATTTATTTTTTTAATATTCAAAATGTTTTAAAAATTCTTATACACATAAGTTCTATCATAACTCTTTGCTCGATATTGAAAACTACAATGTTAGCATTTTCCAGCATGTACCTGTAATTTATAATACTCAAGGGTATGTTGAGTCGTATTGATTGAGTTCTACTGTCCACTTTCAGGTTTCTCAATTTAATATATTTTAATAGATTTTATAAATGTTTTACTATGAAGTCATATTTATTTTTATGTGTTAGATTCTCCACTGCTCTCCTGCGCCCGCCCCTTGGCAATTTTTTAAACGTATTCCATTTCTCATGTGGATGTATGAAAGTGTATGTCTCTTATATGTATGTGAATATCTATGTATCAATGTAATAATTATTGTACTCAACTCTATATAAATATGTAACGATTACTCGATTGATTTGTTTTACTGTCTGTTAATTGCCATTAGTACGACGGTATAATAAATATTGACCGTAATGTTTTAACATTTCAAATTAATTGTTATCTTAAAGACAATTAGCCACCGATATGTTCAGTTGTTGAACAGCCATATCTAAATTGTGTGTTAAAGAGCGTAAAGAATTTCTAATGTATGCGAACGTTGCGGTGCTATTCCGATTTCCATAAAATTACTTTGGATTTTATGCATGGGAAAAAAAGCGGACAGCGTTGACAAATTACACACATTCTTGACACATCATGTAAATTTATAATAGATGTAAACTCAGCAATAAGTTCATGTAATAGATATGTAATGATGGATAAGCCGGTCGGCTGGTAGAATTAATTGCGCTAGGTGGCAAATGAGAAACGGTTTGTGGCATGCAATGTGTGGTGGAGAGGAGGATGCAAAAATCATATGAAAAGATATATGATGAAATCTATGGAATATTTATGATTGGTTGGATAAACGCTATCCTTGCCATAGTAGAAGGAAAGTTCAAGCAGATATCAATAAAAGAAGATTTAAAAATCAACTTTGATATTTCGTGAAATTTAGATATGTACGGTGGATAGGGAATTTAAGCCAGAAACTCTCTGCGAAGGTCTCCAAGCAAAAAGATCACGTTATTTCGTAGGCAGTAGGCTGTTGTTGTTGTAACAGGCACGGTCTATGCAGGACCAGTAGGCTTTGAGCCTGTCGCTCCATTCCGAGCTTAGTTGTGCTAGGGCCACTCTTGTCTTCCGATTAAGGGGATCCTGCACATAGTTGAGTGTGCTATCCTCATATACTCAAAGATCCTTCATGACATGTCTCGTGTGATGTTATAGTTTTTATGACTCCTCCGATGACATCCCTGGGGGAACTGTTTGACATTATGTTCCTTGACATGGAGGACCTTTGCTTCCTCATATAGATGGTGTTCTGAGGTTATCTGCATGCAGCCCGTTACCTCCTCAGGGTGGAATTTTGGCAGCTTTTAATATTTCTCCACTGGGTATCACTCAGCGAAGGAGACCACACTGGAGCTGTATAGTTAACCATAGACCGGCCAATTGTTTTGTAGGTAGCCAACTACGGTTTCTTTGTCCATTTCCCAAGTGCTGCCGGCTAGCGCTTTGACGACCTTGTTCTCACTTCGCATTTTGTTCATAATTGCAGTGGTGTGATCTAAGGAGGTAAATAGGCTGTAGGTGGTTCACAGTCGGTATTTGGACGCCATCGACTACGACGCACGGTGGGGTAAATTCACGATCTGGGCGGCCAAAATTCGATTTCTCAAAAACCAATGTTTTTAATAATTTCCGATTGTAGGGTAAAGAGAACAAAATGCTTCACTAGATTCCGTTATATTTTCATTCCATTTTGCTTACATTCGTTTTCTACACGCTGTTAAAGTTACTTGTTACTTATTGTGCATTTTCTATTTTGTTGTGCTCAGGTAAAGCAACAATTTTAGCAGGCTGTGTTAAGGCGTGTGTTTAGTTTAAACATTTAAGTAAAATGGAAAATAATAAAGCAGGTTAATATTATTTAATACACTTAGCTAAATAAAATTATAATTCAAATTCATACTAGTAAAGCAGCATTGAAAAATATGGTATTTTTGTCAATTTCAATGGGTAACAAAATCGATCTATGGACAAAAAGTTATGCATCACCCCTTTTCACCCCCTTCAATCTGTGATTATATATAATCTTTAACATCGTATTGTTCATATGGAAAAAAAAAATTTTGCGGGTTTTTGCGGTTTTGTGTTTTATAGCCATTTACCTACTGCGGAAGAATGAACTATAATTTCTGCGGTTTTACTGAACCACTTTAGTTAACATACTGGATGTCCTATATCTTTATGCATTTATAGTTAGAGGGTATCCAGACGAATAAAAAGTTATGGGGAGGTAGGCCTCTAAAATGCAACCTTGTGGAGATATATGGGAAATACTTGGAATCTTAAAATTTTTATAAAAACCATTTTTTGTATAAAAACGGTCTCAACCTCTACCCTCCGAATGTTAACATATTATTGTTTTTTACGCCTCACCGAGTAATATTTTACCATTCTGCTTCATAAATTAGCTTCAAATAATTTTGGCCGCCCAGATCGTGACTTTACCCCACTGTGCGACGCCTAAATTTAGGTTTACCTTCTTTGTCCAGGTGGTGAAGAGTGTTGCTGACGACTTTGCCGGTGATAGTATCAGATTGCGTCCAGTGAAGAAATTGTGTAATTCTCCGAGATATCCATTCACACGACCGCAAAGCTCATCAATATTTTGTCCCGTCGCTATAATAGTACAGTCGTCCGCGTAGGATATCACATCTAAACCTTGTGGAGGTGAGGGGAGTTTAGAGAGGTAGAAGTTAATCAAAAGGGGTGATAGAACGCCGTCCTGTATCTAAACTATAACGAACAAAATATTAGGCATAGTGGACTTCAGGATGTCCTGGAAGAGTGTGGTGTGGCTGACTATGTCAAAGGCGTTCGACACTATACAACTATAGGCAGTAGGACAACACAACTGCTGTTTGAGTGGCGTTGGCATCCTCCATAAAATAAGTTTGGGCGAAATAAGCCACTTAACTTTATAACACTTCTTCCAACTGGCGGATGTCTTCAAAAACATATATGGCTAACATTACCATCACACAAAAAATGCAATGGCTAGGGATGCATACACCTCTTAAAAATCTGTGGCATCTTATACCCACAAAGAATAACACGATGTATTGAATATGGATTAATTTTAGGCAGGAGACTTAGATGTCTGGTCTTGCGGTTTAACCCTATAAGTAACCCAATAGATATTATTGGACATTATTATCCATTGTATGAGGGATTTTTTGTAGAAGTATACTCGTATAACTTCTGATAGGGATATTTGTAAAACTGATAGACAGGTACAATACTAAAGTCTTCGATGACCAAACCCTTATATCTTAGGTAATTTAAAGCAGGGCAGTGACATAGCAAATGCTCTGTGGTCTTCTTTTTCTTATCGTTGCAGGCTTACAAAAAACGTTGTAGGGAAGTTTTAACCTCTTATTGTGTTTCTAAGAGGGAATCTACACTGTTAAGTGCAAATCGTCTCATAAGTATATCCATGGTAGTCCAAATCTATTTATTCACTGTACAAGTGATTTCCTTCTCCAATTTTTTCTTAGCATTAAGGCTGAATTTTCCCGCAATAACTTCGCTCATATTCATAATGTTGGTGACCTTAGTCACAGCGTCGGCACTTTGGTTACCATATATGTCTTAAAATCCTTAAGCCCATGTGAGTGTAACCGTTTAATGTCTCGCTCTCTTCTACAGAGATGCCTGACACTCTTCAACACTTCTCGAATTGGTGTCAACGTTCCCCTGAACCTCTTATCTATCAGTAAGTAAATGAATATTGTTTTACCGCTATTTTGATAACCATTATTTCGGTCTGAACTATGCTACAACTACAGTCTGGTAGCCTAATCGACAGTTGCAAATGCAACTCATCCGAAAAGATTACACAGTCTTTAAACCGTTCATCAAAATTTGGATGTTATCCTCACAAAGTATGGTGAATTATCTTTTTTTTCATAGCAGATTCTGTTAGGAATATTTCTCATAAAAGTGGTAACGTCATACTCCAAATGACACCTTACATTGATTAAATCCAGAATGTTGGCAAGACCGTAGCCCTTATGTTTCCATGCCCTCGTGCGTTTACGCATTACGGTGTTCGTTGCCAACGTCTTCGCCTCAATGACTTCACAGCAAACAAAATGCTCAGAAATCGAACAACAGGCGGCAAAATCTTTCACAATCGAATCCGAAATCGGGCCGAAGACTTTACTAAACACTTATGAAGTGGTTGACACGAAGTCTGACCGACGCAGCTGAGTGAAATCTGATGTACGAAATGTCGTAGCGATGTCTGAATGTAAATTGCAGGTAAATCTATAGGGAAATTCGTTGTTTCTTCAAAAACAATTTTTTGTTTCCTCCTACATAGAGTTCCGAAATCGCTGAGAACTTGATCAGATATTTCGGAGTTAAACAAATATAATTCCCTTCAACAAGTCGTACAAAATTCTTTACGATATTGGCAAGAAGAGTTTAGACAATGTGAAGACGTGTCGGATATCAGTCTGAGCTTTTGGTTTGCTGTTTTGGGATCGTGAGCAGTGCCTTGGTTGGAGTTGTTCTAAATGCCTCTGTCATCATTACTACCACCAGTTTTATAATCCGTTCGAACTATAATTGTTGGTTAGCATGCCACAGTCACTACCGTAGAATATGATTGGTTTATTAAAACAGTCTAAAAACCAGTTTACGTTCTTGGGGTTGATTCCCTGTAGAGACTTATTGTCCTTACACAGGAGTATAGAGCCATATAGTTGCCAACGTTCACGCAGCGTCCCAGGCGAGTGGACTCTTTGTTCGTTGAAACGAATAACTTACTTTTGTCCTCGTTTATCACCAAACCCACTTCAGCCAACTGCTTTTCAATGCTCGAAAAAGCCGCAGTAACATTTCGCAATCCACGTCCAAAAATATCTATATCATCAGCATACGCGAGCAACATGTGTCATTTGTTGAAGATGGTACCATTCCTGTTTACTGCAGCCTTCCTCATTATCATCTCCATTACGATGTTAAAGAGATCGCAAGACAGACTATCGCTTTGTCTAAAGCTTCGCTTGGAAGAAAATGGCTCTGTCAGATTTTTGACAATTTTCACTGAAGACTTCGTGTCAGTCAGTGTCATCCCGCAAAGTGAAATTAGCTTCGCGGGGATACCAAACTCAGCCATAGCATCCAACAATTTCTGTCGTTCTGTGTAATCGATGAACAGATGGTAGGTGTCGATCTGCATTTCTTGGGTCTTCTTCAGGATTTGTCGTAGCGTGAATATCTTGTCGGAGGTGGATTTACCAGGTCTAAAGCCACACTGATAAGGTCCAATCAGGTTCCCCAGAATGGGGTTTAGTCTTTCACATAACACACTAGACAAGACCTTGTATGCGATGGGTAAAAGGCTAATCCCGCGATAGTTGGTAAAAACATTTGGATCGCCTTTCTTACGCGGAAAGTACACAAGTAGTGATTGTTAATTACCCACTGTCAGTGGCTATTCAAAAACCTAAATGAACTTGAACCTGTTCAAACTGCGAACATAGCCCTTCCTTTCTTAAATTATCGATGCCGTTGCAATTTTCCTGCAATTGTCCCACTATGCAATGGTCTCAATATTATCTCCTAAGTTCTTATTTGTTTCTAATTCATTGAATAAAATCAAGAGCAATTAATAATAATTGAACTGCTTTATCGTAAGAAAAACGAAATTAATTTAAACCCAGGAACCCAGTTGGGTCTCGACAACAACAGCTACAACAACTTAACACAAGAGTCCGACGAGACTGCAGCCACTGGCCCCCGTGCAGGCATGGACTCATTCATTGAATTGCCTGCCCTAGACAGTCATGAGAATTGGTCGTAATTTTTCAATTCATTGCATTTAACAACAAATGGCAAATGGTGGTGAACAAACACCAAAGGTATTAATAAATTAAAAATTTACTCATTAGTTTATTATTTCACAATAGAGCACAATTACACTATGTCACAAAATTTCAAAAGTTTCTGTATCCCGGACATTTAAAAATATATTTTAATGTAAAATTCCACGCTGATTTCAAATCTGCTCTCAGATATGTAGAAAGTAGAACAGTTTTTGAGATATGGTCAAATTTCCATTTTTTGTGTTTTGAAAAAAGATAGGTCTACTAAAATGTCATTTTCTCTGGTTTTTGTTCACCGATGTCACCGAGCTATGACGAAAATGAAAGATAATAAAATTATTTATTAAAAAAACGATAGCTGATTAAAATCCTATCATAAATGACGAAGTTATGGCACTTTAAAGTTAGATTTTTGTAAAAATTTTAATGATTTTTCAAGTTTTCGCTGCCTTTAATTAAGTTTTTTTCCGTGTCTCCGTAAAATTTGCTCCGGTTTCAGACCATTACATGATAGAATAATATGTTACAAAAATTTGTTGCCCTTGGTCATCAAAATCGGTTGAAAAATAAACGCTACATTTACAATTAAGTACACATACCTCTTCTTGAGAGTAGTAGTAATTGTTGTTTTGCTTGCTTTCCGAAAAATAACTCTACATTTTTTGTTAAACAAGTCACATAGGAATATTTAAAAAAAAAAATTGGGTTATTTCACCAAATGCTCCAAATGCGGAAGTATTTTTTATCCGATTTTGATGACCAAGGGCAAAAAATTTTTGTAACACATTATTCTATCATGCAATAGTTTGAAACCGGAGCAATTTTTACGGAAACACGGAAACAAACTTAATAAAAGGCAGCGAAAACTTGAAAAATCATCAAAATTTTAACAAAAATCCAACTTTGAAGTGCCATAACTTCGTCATTTGTGATTAGATTTTAAACAACTATTGTTTTTTTAAGAAATAATTTCATTATCTTTTATTTACGTCACAGTTCGGTGACATCGGTGAACAAAAACCAGAGAAAATGACATTTTAGTAGACCTACCTTTTTTCAAAACACAAAAAATGGAAATTTGACCATATCTCAAAAACTGTTCTACTTTCCAAATATCTGAGAGCAGATTTGAATTCAGCATTAAATTTTACATAAGGATCAACTATTTAGAAGCCGGGATCAAAAATTTGTTGCATTGTGTTATTTACAATCAAAGAAACGCCAGCAAATTTAAATTTCAAACTTATGTATGTAGATCTTGCAGGGCTGCAAGTAAAAGTTTACAAAACACTAAGGGTATTCACAGTTCAGGGTACACTGACTGGGTCAAAAGTCGCACAAAACTTGAAATGGCATTGACGCACGTATGTGCTCGTAGTAGATTCTTGTTCATTGTTTTTGTCAGCTTGTCTGGAAAGTTGCTTTGTAACCAAAATTTGAAATTCAGTCGTGTTTACAACATTTTTTTTTGTTTAATTTATTATGGCCGGTCTGGCGGTCACTTGTTTGATCTCTGGTCTGACCTTGATTTGCCGGTATTCCATTAATCAAATCACATTAAATGTATTAATAATTTCCTATTATTTATAGTTCTTTAGTATAACTAGGCTGGAGTATCGTCTTAGCAGAGGATTACGTTCGCTGATGTACCGGTCGTAAATAAAAACTAGTTTGATAACGGAATACGTAAACAAATACTTTGGATGTTATTAACTTGTTGTCAATGTTTGTTTACGTATTAGAAATATGATCATTGACGTCACATGAAGCACTTCTTATATTCTTCTTATTTGGCAGCAGCAAGAGAAATTCATGCATCGATAGCCGCAAGTAGAATACAATTCCAACCGCTTTGGTCTTTTGCGGTCCGTATACAGTTCGATAGCTCGCAAGTTTAGATAACAGCTCTTCCACCTTGTCCATCCAACGAAGTTTTGGCCGCCCATCACGTTTATTGCCGAAGAATTTTCGTCCATTCATACAACATGTCCCAGCTTGACTACGTCGATGTTATTATATAGCTCATAGTTCATTCGACAACGGTACTCGCCGATAACAATGATGGGTCCAAATATTATTACGAAGTATTTTTCTCTCGTAGACAACCAAAATATAGTGTATAGTTGTCATTACTCAGAATTCTGTACTGCATAGAAAACAGGTAGAATTAGTGTCAAGAAGACTTGAATCTTTGTTCGCCCAGAAAGGACTTTGTCATCAAATCGCTTGCTTAGCGTAAAGAACCATCGGTTGGCGATAGATACTCGTTCGTCTCTCGATACCCAGGCTGACAATATTATATTTGACTACGGCGGAGCCAAGGTACACAAAATCATCTACCACTTCAAAGTTATAGTTGTCAACGTTCACGCAGCGTCCAAAACGAGTACTCTTAATTCGCTGTCACAAATAACTTGTAACGCTCGAAGAGGCCGCAGTAACATCCAGAAGTTCTAGGCTAATGATATCTATGTCATCGGCATACGCCAGCAGCATGTGACTTATATTATATATGAAACTAGTCGTCTCTACTGTAGCGTTCCGCAAGATCATCTCCATTAGGATGTTCAAGAGATCGCATGGGATCGCATAAAGACTACCATGGCAGGAAATTGCTCTATCAAATATTTGCCTATTCTCACATTAGAATTCGTATCAGCGTCACGGGAATTCGTATATGCTCAGCCTTAGCATATAATAGTCGTTGTCGTAGCGGACTGTCGAATGCAGCTAAGTAATCGATAAACAGATGGTAGGTGTCATTCTGCATATCTTGGAACTTAACTTAAACTTAATCTCCCTTTACACCCCATTAATGAAGTATGAGATACCAGCTAAACCAAAAAAATGTTGAGAAAAAAGGTTAAGTCCAATAACTGCTTTGAATTGACATGCTTTCTATTTTTAGATTCACAACTAACGGCACCTACTTGTTCATCGACGATTGCGAACGTCACTGTTTGAGAAGCTTTTTACTAGACATTTCGATTCACTAGACACTATACAGCGAAATTGCTGTCGACAACATCGAGGGGGCCGGCAATGAAAAAAAAATGTAGATGACTGTAGACGGGACTCGAAACCAGGATATCCCACATGATAGTCGCGCGTTCTAACCATCATGCCACGGCCGGTCCCCATTTCTTAGGACATCTCCAGGATTTTTCGTAGTGTGAATATCTGGTCGGTCGTGGATTAACCAGGTCTGAAGCCCCACTGATAATATCCAATCAGATTCGCTAGGATGGGATTTAGTTTTTCACATAAAACTCTACAATGGGCAGAAAGCTAATCCCGCAGTTAGTGCACACACTTAGATTGTCTTTCTTAAGTACAGAACATAGAATACTCAGATTCCAATCATCGGGCATGCATTGCTTTAGCGAAATCTTGTTTATGAGCTGGTGCATGCTGGTTTTTAAGTTTTGCAATTGCCGTAGTCCGTTGGACCGGCAGTGGAATAGTGTTTAGAACACGCGACTATCGATTTCCGGCTCCAGTCATCAACATTTTCCTTCATTGCCGGTCACTCGAAGTATAGTGTCGAGTTAATCGGCATGTCTAGTAAAAGCTTCTCAAACAGTGACGTTCGCATTCATCGATAAACAAGTAGGTGCCGTTTTTTGTGAATCTAAAATCGTTCTCTCCATATTTACAGCATACTCTGAGTGTCCGTGAGCAGATTTCCATCTCTGTCTATCTCAGGTGGGGACCCTTGTTTCAAATGCTTTGCTTTTAACCTTTTGGTAGAACTTTTGGGCTTCACCTCTATCCCTTCACTTTTCGACATCCTGGCTCTCGCTTTTCTTCCACAGACAAATCTTCCGCCTGAATAGGTGTTTCATCTCCATTCTCTTACCACGACATATATTATTCCATCATTTGCCTTGTATGCAGTATCCATTTCCCTAGACATTTCTCATCGCACCAGAGCTTAGCGATGTTTTTTTTTAACCCAGTACAGTCGTTGCGGCAGTGGCCTTAGATTTCACGATATGCTGCCACTGTGCGTCAGGAAAATCAGAATTAGGGAGGATTTTTGCAGTAATTGAAAGAGTTGGTTGGAATAGATATTGGCTATATCGGTGGTATGTGATGTCTAGCTCCGTTTGTGTTAGGTTACGAGGGTTTTTTGCATTACTTAATCGCGTGCATACCTTGCCTGCAGCTAGGTGATGATCTGAGTCAAAATATTTGCACTGCGCATGACAAGCACGTCCAGAACGCTTGAGACATGCCTTCCATTAATTACCACGTGATTAATTTGGTTTCTTGTATTTTGATTAGGGGATATACAGGAAGCCTTGTGGATATTTTTATGCGGAAATCTGGTTCCACGCACTACCATGTTTCTTGCCGACGCGAAGCTTGAATCAGTTATCGGAGGTGTTATTGTGCAGGCTGAATTTTCAAACTGCTGAACCAAGAGCATCTTCCCCTTCTAATTTAGCATTAAAATTTCGCAGAACAATTTAAATGTCATGAGTAGGGCAGCGGTCATATATTTCCTCTAAGCGCTGTTAGAATGTGTCATTAATGTTCTTGTCTTGTTTTCCATCAAAGGATGTACATAAATCAGCGTAATGTATATGTATCTTTCGTTGTTGCGGATTGTGGCTTTACGGTCACTTACAGGGTTAAACTGCGAGATGAGATGTCGAAGTCTCTTGCTGACTACAAATCAACATCGAAATTCGTGTCTTTCTACATGACAGCTGTAAAAAAATGTCACAGTTCTTTCGTCGTTTGCATCCCTGTCCCGTCCATTTCATTTCCTGTATGGTGGTGATATCAGCCATGTATTTGTCTAGGATATCCACCAATTGGATAGAGAGTTCGGACATTCCTGGCGCATATCATTAAATCGGGGTCCTTATATCGTTTAAGGGGGTTCTTGTTTTTTTTTATTCCGTCGTGTCTTTCAGCATGGCAGTTGTAAGGGATGTCTAAGTCCTTCGTGGGATGCATCTAGTGTTTTTGTCCCGAGAATTCCCGGGACAAAAATCCCGGGATTCCCGGCCAGTTTTTTGTCCCGGAATCCCGGAATCCCGGGAATGAGACCGGGATTTCCTGGGATTTCCCGGGATTTCATTACGCTTATTTAATGAGTCAAAATCAAAATGTTTTATAAGTTAAAATCCACCAGAATCATTAATTCTTTAGTGTTAAAATTTTTTACCATAAAATTACCAATTGGTGGCTATTTTCTTGAACATCACTATCGAATTCTGTCTCTCGATGTTTTGTTTATCTTTCAAATATGCTTTCATATAGAAAAATTCGAACTTAAATTCGAAAATGGATCAATACGATGTCAATAAGTTGATGATTTGGTGTACTGGGTGATTGTATCTTTAGGTTTTTGGTCTGAGCGATGATAACACTTTTCCCCTCTTTATGCCAAGGAGTACGAATCTCAAAAAATCGCACAACTACCCACTAAAATAAATACACCGCCCCATATTCACTATTCTACCTTCTGGGTTTGGTTAGGTTTTTCTTTAAGGGGTAACAATTTTGAAAATCTCCTCATGTGCTCTCTAATTCTATAAGAAGCATTCCCATATGGATTTTTGCGATTCTACCTTTAGCCGTTGGTCTGGGTGATGGTAAAAGTTTTACCCCTTATGGAACATTTTTTTAAGCAGTAAAGAACAAATATTGAAAAATGTCTTCGGATATTGCTTTAGTCGTTTAGATTGGGTCCTTTTAACCCCTAGAAAGTGCTCCCTAATGCAGCTCTCTAATTCTATAAAAAAGTTGCTCCCTTTTAGGCCTTTTTACCCCAAAAAGTACGAATAACGAAAAATCTCTCCAAGCAGCCCTCTTGTTCTTTAAGAAGCTTTCTCACATACCTTTCCACGATAATAGCTTTTGCCTTTTCGACTGGATAATGTTACCAGTTTTCTCGCTTTTTAGACCTTTGTTCCCCCATAAAAGTACGAATTTCGAAAATCCCTTTGTGCACCTCTCTAAGTCTATAAGAAGATTGATAGCTTGTCTAAGTATTAACAACTTTTCGTATAAACCATAACATGAGATTTTTAGAATTATTTTTAGGCTTCATTTATTTACATTAAAATAAACAAAATTTTAAAAGAAAAAGGCATTTTTTATTTATTTTTTGTTTTGGGCCGGGATTTCCCGGGAAAATGAAATAAAAATCCCGATTTCCCGGGAAATGAAAAATGCCGGGAAATCAAAATCACTAGATGCATCCCAATCTCGTCCAACGAATTTCCTGTATAGCGGTGGTAACAGTCTTGTATTTGTCGAGTCATCCACCAATTGGATAGAGAGTTCGGATATTTCAGATGCTTATCCTTCATTCATGGTCCTTGTGACGTTTGCTAGGTTCGTCATGGGTTTCATAAATTTTTTTTTGAGGAGTGTGGCTTATTAGGCCGCCGCGCTCAATTTTCATGGGGCTGTCAATGCCACTAGGAGAGCCGTTGTGTTGAGCTTCAGTATCTTTTGTTAGCTTCTCCCTAAGACACAACGGTGGTATTAAGTCATTAAGGTGCCTCAGCATTGCGCAATTGCTACCATTGAACTGATCCCACTTGTCTTGCTCTACATCCAGGGTACTGACACAAGCTTATCAATCTGTTCTGGGAGTCTTGGAGAGAAAAATACAAATTTCGAAAATGCTCTACAACGAACTATCTTAGGAGCGCAAGAGATTTTTATACCATCACTCTTAGGGATGAGGGTATATATCATTTGATACGAAAAAAAGTGTAACGCATTAAAGGAGACGAGTTAGACCCCAAGTATCTTAAGACCATATTCGTTTCAGGACTTTTTAAGACGATTGAGCTATGTCCGTCTGTCTGGCTGGCTGGCTGGCTGGTCAGCAGGATAACTTGAGTAAACCTTAACGGATCAGTATGAAAATTTACCAGTATTAATATTTTTCAAAACGAACTTATGGGATTGAAAATGGGCAGAATAGCCCCACCCCTTCTGGTACCTCCCATTAAAAATTACCTATTTTTGGATAATTTATATTTCTTGCATAACTTCCCAACGGACGGATCGTAGGATATTTAAATTTGGTCAGTTTATTTATCTTGCAAAAGTAGACAAACACTACGAAAACCGAAACCTTTGCCATACCCCTTCTGGTACCTCCCATACAAATGACCTAATTGACCCTCATAGTTTTACATACATATCTTTTTTGTAACTAAACTGAATTCACTCAAATTTTGCATATGATGTTTGCATATGAAAACTGGACTCAGCAATGAATATGAACTATATTGGTTCACGCCTTCTGGTACCTCCCATACAAATTGACCTATTTTTGCAAATTTAATATTTCTCCCATAACTTCCAACTGACACTTGGAGGATAATGACAAATGGTGGGGTAATTTATCTTGCGATAGGAAGCAAAACCTCAGAAAACCTTACTAGTTGACGCACCCCTTCTGGTACCTCCCATACAAATTTATCTTGTGATAGGAAGCAAAACCTTACAAAACATAATTATTTGACGCACCCCTTCTGGTACCTCCCCTACAAAAGACCGATCTCACCCCCATAGTTTAAAATACATATATTTTTGTAAGTACAGTGAATACAGTCGAATTTTGCGTAAGTTGTGCAGTTATGATAATTTGAATCAGGAATGAATATGGATTATACCGGATCACCCTCTGGTACCTCCAAAAAAATCAAATTGTTTGGAAAACTAATATTTCTCCCATAATTTCTAAACCGGCTCTTGACGGATAATCAAATTTGGTAACTAATTATCTTGTAATAGGAATTATTATTGGGTGATGGTATTTATCAGTCAGTTTACCTGACTTAAATTTCTGTACTGGTTTTAGCTTTTATTCAATGATACAATATTTAAAGCTGTTTTCCGTAAAAAGGAATACAAACCGAAAGTTCTTCAAGTTAGTGGACTACAAAAAGTTCCATAAAGTTTATATATGTTACATTATTTATTTTTTGTATTTTATAAACTACTGCACATCAAAAAATACCAACGTGAAACACAAACAAAACGACTTAGCTGCCGGAAAATTTGACAGTAGTTATGCGAAGGTTATTATTTATGTACATAAATTACACTATTGTTATACCACACTAACAGTGGTGTCATACTACATTCGAGTTATGTAGTTAATTATAATTGATAGGCTTGGTATTGACATTGTTTAGATCAAGCCACACAACACTTTTCCGCTTGGATGAAATTAATTTAAATTAATCTTTTAATAATTTACCAAGCGCATTGCTTACGTATTGATGTTTGATTTAAATATATTCCGTTGCAATTGCAAGGTTCTCTAGTTTGAGGATTTAAATATATAAGTAGTATAAAAATATGTCTAATTACTGTCAAATGCTCGTGCTTGTAACGTACTATAATTGTAAATTTTTATTATTTCTACGCAAATAAAACTTTGCTGCTACTCTCATAATGTTTACTTACAAATGTTGTCAATGTTGTCAACAACAACAACAACATGAACAACACACAATCCCCCTTGTGATGGTGTAAATTTTTGTAAAATGCAACAGCAACAACAATAGCAATAATCGTAAATAATATTATTTTCTTGTTGTTGTTGCCATTGCTGTTGTATAAATAAAGTAACACATTGATGATTACTTTAGGAAGCGCCACTCAGTCAGGCAGTTAGTCAGTCACATAACGAAGTAAAATAGCATTGATCAGCGGACGCTTTAATTGTATTTGATGATGGAGCTGCAGCGATGGTGTGATGGCGCTGCTGGCAACCGCGAATTTAAAAGCGTCATGTCGATGATCATATCCCGATAATAAGTTTATTATCGAGTAATTAGGTTGCGTAAAAATAAATACAATTTTTATAATTGTTTGGTGCAAAGAAAAAAACAACGAAATACACTCGCAAATAGCGAAAAAATATGATATTTTTGTTTTTGATATACAGTCAAGTTCTTATGAAAAACGTGTTGTTGCCATAGGCAATGGCAGGCACAGTGGGGTGAAAGTATAATACATTGAATTAGTAGCAAAAGCATCGACGCAATTTTCACAATCTTGTCCCCTCAATGTGCTGCGAAAAATTAAGCTCTATAACAATAAACTTAAAAAAACTTAATTTCCCTTTGCACCCCATGAATGAGGTATGAGATAGCTTCTCGCGTTGTTGTGAATTAACACGCTTTCTATTTTTTAGATTCACAACTAACGGCACCTACTTGTTTATCGAATGCGAACGTCACTGTTTGAGAAGATCTTACTAGACACGCCGATTGACTCGACAATTATACTGCGAAGTTGCTGTCAACAACATCCGAGGGGAGCCAGGTTTGTGAACTACCGTGGAATAACTCTATTAGCAATTGCGTACAAGGTCCTTCCGTGCACATTGTGTGAACGTCTAAAGCCAATTGGACCTTATCAGTGCGGCTTTAGACCTTGTAAATCTACGACGGATCAAATATTCACTGTACGACAAATCCTGGAAAATACAAATGAAAAGCAGATCGAGACCTACAACCTCTTTGTCGACTACAAAGCTGTCTTCGACTCTCCGATAAGGAATAGGCTATATGAGGCGATGTCTGAGTTTGGTTTTCCTGCAAAACTGATTCGACTTTGCAGATGTACCTCGGTAAACTCAAATCCTCGGTTAAGATTGGTAAGGATCACTTTGCGCCATTCAACACAGAAAGAGGTTTCAGGTAGGGTGATAGCCTGTCCTGTACACTATCTATATATATAACCAGTACAGAAATTTCAGTCAGGTAAACTGACTGATAAATACCATCACCCAATACAAGATATTGTTGAAGTCTTGAGTTATTGAAATGAATAGATTTTTAATTAAAATAAAATTACTTATGTATATTTTTTCCCCTGCTTTTGGTGCAAAATCGTCCAAAACTTTACTTATTTGTGTAGGGGATATAGGTGCCGGTTTGGAATTTATGTGAGAAATATTAATTTTTTAAAAAAAATTTAATTTTGATAGGGGGTACCACAAGAGGTGAACCGATACAGTCCTTATTCATTCCTAACTCATTCCTAACTCATACGTACAACTTCCGAATAATTTGACTGAATTCAGTGCACTTACAAAAAAAGATATGTATGTAAGACTATAGGGGTGAGTTCGGTCCTTTGTGTGGGAGGTACCAGAAGGGGTGTGTCAAATAGTTAGGTTTTCTGAGGTTTCGCCTCCTATCACAATATAAACTAACCGACTAATTTTCATTACCCCTCAAATGTCCGTTTGGAAGTTATGGGAGAATTATTAATTTTAAAAAATAGGTAATTTTGTATGGGAGGTACCAGAACGGGTGACCCGATATAGGCCATGTTCACTCCTGATTCATTCAATTTTCATTACCCCCCAAGAGTCCGTTTGGAAGTTATAGGAGAAATATTAATTTTCCAAAAATAGGTAATTTTGTATGGGAGGTACCAGAAGGCGTAAACTGATATAGTCCATATTCATACCTTAGTCTAATTTTCATAAGCAAACATCATACGCAAAATTTCAGTGATCTCAGTTTACTTACAACAAAGATATGTATGTAAAACTATAAGGGTCAATTCGGTCATTTGTATGGGAGGTACCAGAAGGGGTGTGTCAAATAGTTAGGCTCTCTGAGGTTTCGCCTCCTATCACAACATTAATTTATCGACCAATGTTCATAACCCCCCAAGTGACTGTTTTGAAGTTATTGGAGAAATATATAATTTCCAAAAATAGGTCATTTTGTATGGGAGGTACCAGAAGGCGTAAACTGATATAGTCCATATTCATACCTTAGTCTAATTTTCATAAGCAAACATCATACGCAAAATTTCAGTGATCTCAGTTTACTTACAACAAAGATATGTATGTAAAACTATAAGGGTCAATTCGGTCATTTGTATGGGAGGTACCAGAATGGGTGGGGCACAGGTTTCGGTTTTCTTAGGGTTTGTCTACTTTTGCAAGATAAATACACTTACCAAATTCAAACATCCTCCGGTTGTCCGTTTGGAAGTTATGGAAGAAATATTAATTTTCCAAAAATAGGTAATTTTGTATGGGAGGTACCAGAAGGGGTGGGGCTATTCAGCCCATTTACAATCCCATAAGTTCGTTTTGAAAAATATTGATACTGGTAAATTTTCATACCGATCCGTTAAGGTTTACTCGAGTTATCCTGCTGACCAGCCATCCAGCCAGCCAGCCAGCCAGACAGACGGACATAGCTCATTCTTCTTAAAAAGTTCTGAAACGAATTTGGTCTTAAGATACTTGGGGTCTAACTCGTCTCCTTTAATGCGTTACACTTTTTTTCGTATCAAATGATATATACCCTCATCCCTAAGGGTGATGGTATAAAAATGGTGGCAAAAATGTATAGTAATTCATCAATTGAGAACGGCTGGGCCGATTTCGCTCAAACTTTTTTTCAGTTGTTCGTTATTGCAAGGAGAAGGTTTATGTGAAAGAAAATTTTGGGAAAATTTTCCGGAAAATTGGAAAAATCGAGAATTGCCTTTTTGTATGGATTTTTGTGTGCAATTGATACAGAATGGCTTTTCGAATAGAAAAACGGAAAATTTTTGTTGAAATATTCGGGAAAATTCGAAAAATTTTACATTTTTTTTTACGAAATTTTTCATATTATCGTTTGACTTTATAGTTTTGGACGATGTTACAGTAAAAATATTTCGGATAATTATTCCGAAATGACTTTCCGAATAAGAAAATAGAAAAATTCTCGGTGGAAAACTCGGAAAATTCAGGAAAAACTCAGAAAATTTGGATTTTTTCGGAAACATTTTGCACCGCAAATTGAATTTTTGTATTGCATTTTGTGTGTAATTGATCCGTTGTGGCTTTTCGGTTGGAAAAATAGAAAATTTTGGTTGGAAAATTGTGGAAAAATTCCAAAAATTTAAATTTTTGTTCGACGAAATTTTTCATTTTATTGTACGTATTATTCCGAAATGACTTTTCGAATGGAAAAAATAGAAAAATTCTTGGTGGAAAACTCGGAAAATTCCGGAAAAAATCGAAATTTTTTTTGATTTTTTCGACGAAATTTTTCATTGTATCGCTTGATTTGATTATTTTAGACGACGTAAAGATGAAAAATTCGTTATGATGCTTGAAAAATTTCGGAATATTGTGAAATTTATTATGTTAAAAGATTAAATGCAAAATGATCGAGCAATTTTAAAATCTTCTGCATAAGCATAATGCATTGGCCCGATTGTTCAAAATCGCATTTAATACAATGTATTATGACGTCCACAAAATCATTATCAGAGCAGACAAGAGACCCTCTGGATGCCATGTAAGACAATTCAATGCTCCCACTATAATGAAGACGCAAGGGTGATTGTTGCGGAGAATGTGGAATCACGCGATATTGTTCTCAAGCTTCGAAATGGTGGACAAGTTGGACGAGATGGCTGACGACATTTGCACAGAGTTCGCACGACAACATCCAATTTCGATCTTAAAATTATCTTCTGATCAAAGCCATGTGCGTGCTAATGTGCGGCAGTCTACTGTCGAAATTGGGAATACCAGCGCCAAATCGTTTAGAGTCCGAACAAATGTGGCGCCCTTAACTGCCGAGCAAACGAACGTGTACGATTTAATGATGAAGGTTGTTGACGATGGAACGGAAGCATTTACTTTCTCGATGATCCCAGTGGGACAGGCAAGACATTCGTAATTTCTTTGATTTTGGCAACAATTCGGTCAAGATCGCAATTGAGTTAGCTGTTGCATCCTCTGGCATTGCATCCACATTGGTGAAAGGCGGTCGAACTGCACATTCCGCTTTCTTCTCACGGTTGACAAGACAACGTGTAGCGAAATTGTTGCGAGAATGCTAAATCATTATTTGGAATGAATGCACGATGGCGCATAAACGAGCATTGGAGGCAGATGACCGAACGATGAATAATTTTCTAGGTCATTTAACGAGAATGAGACGACCAACTATTCGACAGAATTTTTGAACTCTCTAGATGTGCCAGAAACTTCGACGCATAATTTGCAGCTGAAGGTGGGATCGATCATGATCATTTTGCGAAATCTAAATCATACGAAATTGTAATAAAAGCGACGATCATCAAGGGCATATGCAAAGGAGAGGAAGTCCTTATCCCTCGAATCTATTATTCCAACCGATCTTCCCTACCAATTCAACTCCCCATTGGATTGGCTTTTGCGATAACAATCCATAAATCGTAAGGCCAATCATTGGAAATTTGTCGAATCAACCTCGAATTTCCCTGCTTTTCACACGGTCAGCTGTGCGTTGTCTGTTTGCGTGTTGGCAAACAGTCTTCATTGTTTGTTTTTACGCAGGAAACAAATCGAAAAACATTGTATATCAGATCGCTCTTCACAGATTTCGATTAAATTCAAGTAAAACAGATTAAAACTTGAACTATCTGTGTTTTACTATTGTATAAAGGCGTTACCTTAGGAGCGAGACGAAGTCCAAAGTTGTATGGCAGAACAACGTTTGCCGGGTCAGCTAGTTTAATATAGTTATGGAGAATGTAATGAGAAATGCACCATATTCCATAGGAGCCACATGCCACTAGCCTTTTATTGGCCAAAATCTGCAGGATGTTGCTGCAGTTTTCTCACCACTGGAAAAGGAGTTAGCAAAAATGGATTTAGCGGTCGACTAGGATAAAACAAAAATAATAATTTCGACGATCAAAGACTCCTTTCGATCGGGACACACCGTGAACGTTGACAATTATTGTTCTGAGGTAGTAGATAAGAAAAACAGAGTCAGCCATAAGATTTATTTACGGACTTCGGCAGCACTTTAGTAACACCACCTTATTTCGGAATACTAAGAAACAGCTTTACGACAACGGACATACAAAACCTGGAAGTATTCGCGAGAAAAGTAACACGAAAATTATATGGACCTATCTGTGTCGCCGGCGAGTTTTACCGTCGGATGAACCGTGAGCTGTATGAGCTTTAGCACGACGTCGATGCAAACCTGTAGGACAGCTCAAAGCAGGGAGACCCAAACATCGTTGGAAGGCCCAAATGGCTGCCGACGTGTCACCATCTGTCACAAGAAAAAAAGATAAGTCTTACTGGGTTTTCCGCTTTTTTTTTAATCTTATGGTGTCTATATAATCAATCTTCATCCGTATCAAGTATAAGTTTGATATACAAACAAACGATTTCTCATTTAGAATGTTTCTAAATAAATTTTTGAAATTACGAAATTATTGTTTTCTTAACATAACATTACAAACACACTGTTCCACTGTGCTTTTGAGAAACAGATAGGGCGCACATTGTTGCTAATTGTTTTGAGAAAAAAATATGTATCTAAAGAACGTATAATAGCCATGAAGTACGTAATGAATAAAAATATAGAAAAAAAACCGACAACAACAACCAAATACTGGGGTATTCAATTGAAACATGAAAGCAAACACTTGAAATTTGATTAAATACAATAAAAGTAATTGTATTTCCCCCAAAACAACTTCAACACAAAATTCAAATTCAGAACAAAACAATTCTTGAGAAAACTACAATGGACCAGCATCATTACCAAACAAAAAAAAAAACGCTCCCAACAACGGCTCAAGATGTCATCCGAGATATTTAGATATTATTACAATGATGTCCTCGTACATACCGTTTCGTTTTTCAGCTAGATTCATAAACACTGAAAAAAGAGAAAAAGAGGGAAAGAAAATAGTACAATGAATTTATCAATCAACACCTTTTGTTAAACATAATTTTATATAAATGAAACGAAATCAAAACAGAAACACTCTGATGCAGTAATATGGAATCCAGGGGAATGCAGTACATTTTTCCCCTCTTAATTTTTAAGAAAAACCACAATGAAACCTTCACTGCATCGAGATGGAAAAAAAATCTTTGTAATTTAATATTTATGACACTTACAATAACAACAGCCAGAGCAGTAAGCAGAGCATAAAAATATTACTACAAACTCTTTACCCGAAATACCAGAAATCTCTTTGGCCTCGTACAAGTGTTTTGTTGCAGCCACCCCGAACTAAAACTGTATCACAATAGCAACAACAACTACCACTTCAAGCTACATCATAATGGTTCATGATGATCTAAAACGAGAATGGCCATAAAGAAAGAAGACATCATCACATCATACTTATGTTACTCGCACTACTTATTTGTGTAAGTGCGTCGTCCAACGACGACGACGACCACGGCGACCGACCGACCGATCGTCATCATAGTGAATGGTGCCGCCGCAGTGATGATAGAATCGAATAGCATAACCGCATAGCAATAACCAACAACACCATCGCCACCGCTAGCACCAGCAGCACCATAGTGTCACATGGAGTGGGGGAGGGGCTGTGAAGAAGCGGGCCATCGCAATGAATGGCATGAAAACCACTTATGTTGTGGTTTTCATAGCATATCGTCCAGTACCCCCGATCGATTGGCCCCGCTCAGTACATAACAATGTTATTTGAGTTCTTGTTTTGTTGGTGTGTTGATTTCACCCGCCATGCTACAGTACTAGCAAGTATTTAACTGATGAATGTCAACTTATTGGGCCCTCTGGGGCAAATGGTCTATAAAAAGGGGGTTGCCGACGGCGTGACACAAGTATGATAGAATATTATTTGAGATGGGTCGAAGGTTGCTTATGATGATGTCCGCAGTCTCGTGAAATATTTTCATTATATACTATTATATGGAGTGCGATGGGCGCTGGTATTGCATTGTCTTTCTACATTTAAAAGTTTCACGTTAAATGTACAAATCAGTACTAAAAAAAATCAGTCAATATTCTCACTCTATGCTCTTAATGAGATCAATCAATGATATTACACTTTCCTTATTCTATACATAGTTTCCAACACGCTATAACAAAAGTAATTCAATGCAAATGTTAGGACGATTAGACTTTTTAATAGTATATGGTCATTGATATGACAGTTCAAGAAAAGGTTGTCAACTTGTTAAGACCCAAAAGTGTAACACATAGAAGGGGTCACTTTAGACCCTAGGTTTCTTTGAACCAAATTCGACATATGACTTTTTGAATCGTTTGAGACATGTTCGTCTGTCTGTCTGTCCGGCTGGTTCGCACGATAACTTTCAAAAGATGAAACCAAATGTTTTGAAATTTTGCAAGAGTTAATATTTCCCCAAAACTACCTACGGTATTGCAAATGGGATACATGGCTCCGTCCCTTCTGGTACCTCCTATACAAATACATCATTCTGCCCACTTTAGAATCAAGTAATAACATCAATACACCCAACGCGATCGTACCCAAATGATGTATTTAGTAAAGATATAATAGGATAAAGTGGGACCGGCCGTGGCATAGTGGTTAGAACACGCGACTACCATGCGGGAGATCGCAGGTTTAAACCTGGCTCCAGTCATCTTAAAAGAAAAAAAATAAATAAAATTTTCTTTCATTGTCGGCTCCCCTCGAATGTTGGTGACAGCAACTTCGCAGTATTAAGCGTCGATTCAATCGTCGTGTCTAGTAAGAGCTTCTCAAACAGTGACGTTCGCACTCGTCGATAAACAAGTAGGTGCCGTTAGTTGTGAATCTAAAAATAGAAAGCGTGTTAATTCACAACATCGCGAGAAGCTATCCCATACCTCATTCATGGGGTGCAAAGGGAAATTAAGTTTTTTTTAAGTTTAATAGGATAAAGTTTTAAAAATACCCATCTGGTACCGCCCACTTTAGAAATCGATTATTATTATTAATAGACCCAACGCGATCCTGCCCAAATTCTGAATTTGGTAAGGGTATAGCAGGAAAAAGTTTTGAAGAAAAAATTTGGAAGTCTAGCCACGCCACTTATGGTACCTCTCATACAAACACACCATTCCGCCCACTTTAGAAAATGAGTAATAATATTAATAAACCGATCGCGATCGTATCCAAATTCTGTATTTTGTAACGCTAAAGCATGAAAAAGCTTTGGAGCTAATAACTAAAAGTCTAGAGACACCCCTTTTGGTACCTCCCATACAAATGTACCACTCCGCCCACTTTGGAGATGGTGTAATAATAATGTCAATACACTCGACACGATCGTGCCCAAATTCTGTATTTAGTAAAGCTAAAGATGTTAAAGTTTTGGAGAAAAAACTTGAAGTCTAGCCTCGCCACTTCTGGTACCTCCCATACAAATGTACCACTCCGCCCACTTTTGAAATTGAGTAATAATGTCAATATAATAGAACATATTTGTTTTACTGAGGGTAAGGGTATTTGTAAGTCGGGTTGCCCGACTGAAACTTTCATACTGGTTTTATTTCATATTTGGTGGGTATACCAGAATAACAACTCCTTAATCCGAACCATCAAGGATTTGAAATTTGTGAAAACAATGGTACATATTTTTTTTTTTTGATTTAAAAATTGACGAATGTTTTTTAGTTCGTTTTAAGATCAATAACTATTGGCAATTAATACCAATAACTTAAAAACTTAATTTCCCTTTGCACCCCATGAATGAGGTATGGGATAGCTTCTCGCGTTGTTGTGAATTAACACGCTTTCTATTTTTAGATTCACAACTAACGGCACCTACTTGTTTATCGACGAATGCGAACGTCACAGTTTGAGAAGCTCTTACTAGACACGACAATTGGATCGACGCTTAATACTGCGAAGTTGCTGTCAACAACATTTGAGGGGAGCCGACAATGAAAGAAAATTTTATTTATTTTTTCTTTTTTTAAGATGAGCCAGGTTTGAACATGCGATCTCCCGCATGGTAGTCGCGTGTTCTAACCACTATGCCACGGCCGGTCCCAAAACCAATAGAGTTTGTTTTAACAAGATTTGTGTAAAATGTATTATGTTGACAGCTGGCAGGGCGGATAGCTATTTCGAGAGTTGCCAAACTATCATCATCAGCACCTTTGCTGTGACTCCTCCACTTGCATCACAAACCTTAAGTGCTAATAGCTCTACAAAAGAATCGCGAAGAAAGCATCAACAAAGACAAATCTCTTTCACACAAATCTTGTTATAACAAACTCTAATTGCCAATAGTAATTGACCTTAAAGCGAACTGTGAAACATTAGTCATAATTTTTTAGATCAAAAAAACAAAACAAGAAATTAGTTTTACAATTTTTGAAACCTATCAACCTACTGGGCTTATAGTTTTGCCATATTTTTGTCGATCCCATTTGTTTTCCGATTTTCAGATTTTGGCAAAAGTGCAGAATATGGGGCGGGAGCCCAAAAAAAAATGTCACGCCCCCCAAATACGCCCTAAAACACGAAAATCAAGGTCAAAGTTGGCGCTAAGGCCCACGGTGCCCCTTGGGTTCTATGATAACCCCCCTTGTGTGGATACTCAAATGAAAGATACTTTCGAGACGAATCCAACGGGTCTCCTGGGCTGAGTTAGAGCCATTCAAATTTCCGGGATATACCAAAAAAAAATTGAAAAAATGTGAAAAAAATCTTGGAAAAAGTTAGAAAAATGTAATTAGTTTCGTTGTCTTGAACATATAATGGTCCAAGACGCATGCGGTGGGGGGCTGCATCATGTTTTACCATTACTTGATTACACCATTTTTTTAAAAATAATTTTTTTTTTGGTATATCCCGGCTCTAACTCGACCCAGGAGACCCGTAGGAACTTAAAAATAACATCATTCGTCTCGAAAATATCTTTCATTTCAGTTCCCGCCCCTTTTTTGACCCCCCCGGGCCCCATGGACCTGAACGCCAACTTTGACCTACCATTCCGATGTTTGGGGACCAAGACGAAGACAATGGCATATTTTTTTTAATCGGGCTCCCGCCCCATATTCTGGACTTCAGCCCAGATTTTTGTGGAAAATAGAAAAAAAATTTTTTTTTATTTTTTTTCAAATTTTTTTTACCCTAACTTCACACAAATCTAGACTGTTTTTTTGGAAAATCAAAAAAAAATAATCAAATAATAAGGTCCACCTTGGTCTAACATGTTACACTTTTTCTCGAATCAAATGATATAACCATCTTAACTAAGGGTGAGGGTATACAAATGACGCACAAAATCAGCGGGAGGCCAAATCAGATGAAGTGTAGTCAATATGGAATAATACATAATTTAATTACATCCCGAGCCTTAACAGCGACATTGTAGTCTAGTGAGGTGGAGCCCAACTAGCGGCATTCTTTATCTACCAGGAATGCGCAATATAGTGTTACTGTATATCAGGAACACCTGAAGTAGGGGCGTTTATATAGATTGTCGAATGTTCTAACTCTCATACAATGCTCGTTATTATACAACAACAGAAAAAAACTCAAGCTCTACTTATTAACTTAGATTGCAAATTCCATCACTCCAATGCGTGACAATCAGCACCTATTTATATGTAAATCCCCACATGTATGATAGTGCGTGTGGTTTTTTTTTTGTTTGGTTTTTTGCCTCATATGCCTATGGGATCGTATTTATGCATTTATGATTTTGTGGCGCCGTTTTAATTATAAATATCACAACAAATCATATTGCAAATTGTACAAGAAAATAATAAAACGAAATACTTAATAATTATTTAAACAAATGGAACGCGCCCTCAACACACTGTATACGTGTACATGAATAAACGCACCAGATACACACACACATACGTATATTGTATATGCAAACAACTACATAACGCTGATAGTGTAAGAGAAAAAAAGAATTCTTCAATCATACGACAAAAAATTTATCGATGCCATCAATCAAATATGGACCCACAATAACATTTCTTCAGGCAATTACATTACACTCGCAAAAAAAAACAGAGTTTTTATATTGGAAAATTTTCTAGTTCGGACCGGCCGTGGCATAGTGGTTGGAATAAGCGACTACCATCCGGGAGATTCGTGGTTCGATTCCCGGCTCCAATAGGTAGGTGCCGTTTGCAGTGATTCTAAAATAGGAATCGCGTTAATCCTATACCTCATTCATGGCGTGTAAAGGGAAATTAAGTTTCCAGTTCAGAAAATAATTCGCTTTCTTCCATAGAAAAACACGATGAAATTGAAAATACTTGCGGTGAGTACCAGAGAATGACAATAAGTACTCGGCATTAATGTATACTTAAGTACATACCCATAATTTGTATACTTGTGTGGAACTATACCTAACACACAGAGAATACTTACAAACTCTTACTTGCGTTGATAAAGACATGTTTGCACACCATTTATAACGAACCTTACCATCACCTACCCTTACTTTTGTTTCTCATACACAAGTATACACAAAATACACTCGACGCACACAAGATCAGAAGCCGAAGCAGACTCAACTTAATTACGAAGTTTTTTTAGCTACGATAATGATCATCATAGATCATCGTGTTTGATCGTTCTTACAGTCGTCAACTCTTCTAAACACTACGGGTGACATGAGTACTCATGTACATTCCCATACTCTACGGAACATGACATGTATAACTAGCACCCAACACAACCAACACTTGTAACAACATGTGTTGGGTTCTCGTGTACTTGGGTGTACCAATGCACAAGTGTGTGCGGGTATGGGCATGGTGTGATCATTTACTCTTTACACATGTACACGTTTGGACATTAATACTTCAACAGTACTCTTATTATACATTTTGTCATTCTCTGGTGAGTACAACTTACTAGCAAATCATGACAGTAAAGGATTACGTGGACTGGAATGACAATCTGGTCACGGAACTTATTTAATGATAAACATTTATAACTACGCAGCACCTATTCCTGAATGCAGGGTAAGTATAAAACCAACTGATGTCTAGGGATCAGTTTTTTCTACAACAAAAATTTCATTATATAGACCATGTCTAAACTTGGTGCGACGAACTATCTACAGATGACAAGAAACCGTAGCTTTTTGAATTATTTTCAATGTGCAGCAACTGATGGATGATTTGGTTTTTATTGCCAAATAAAAAGAGGGGTAACATGTTATTTATAGCAAATATTTATACTTTCATCAAAATTCTCGTCAGTCATGAACTGGAACCTCTCATACAAAATTACAAATTAGCTATTATGGCTTCCACAACTTCATTGCAATTGGTCACACTTCCGAGATATTATTGACACTTTGAGATATTGTTGTTAAGGGAAATCGAAAGACGAAAGCGGTGTTTGATTTGAAACGATCATATAAAAATACAACAGACCCAGCATTTATATCATAATAATCATGATCATTTTAACATATTGTTGTTGTTATCTAAAAATAGTTTTCTAAATTCCCAGTCCTGGGAGATTTTAATGCAAAATGATATATACCCTCATCCCTAAGGGTGATGGTATAATTATGAACGGAAGATATTCTTCGTCCATCGATCGGTAAATTCAGCCTGCATAACTAAGTCTGGTTAGTTTCTCAGAGGGAAGGAACATCAAAGTGATTGGAATACTAGCTCGGATCATTAACTGGTTGCAGCCAAGGTGCACTCAAGCTTGAGCAGAGCGAAAAACACACGTAACCAAACACAAAGAAAGTTGAACATCGCGAAGCTGCAAACTTCAGAGATAGCCACTGTCTACTATTATAACCAGCTCTCCAACTACGACGACACAACGCCTGTACTTCTGACATTCCCGATACACTGTGGCAGCATATTTCGCATTCCAATAACAACCGTGCTTGGATATACATCGACGCTCAGACAAATCCTGGTACGATGAAGAATGTCGCATAGCGTCTGAGAAACATGATGCTGCTTATAGGAAAACCTTACAGCCTATTGTAACCCGGGCTGTTAGGGAACGGCACAAGGGAACAGTAAAACAAGTGAGACAACAAAACAACGCCAGATGAAGGAACGGGACAACGAGGGTATAGAGCGATACAGCGATAAAGATGAAGCCCGAAAATTTTACCAGAAAGGCTACGATAATAGGCTTTCCTCTTGTAAGAACAAAGATGGAAATTCGGTTACAGATACGGAGAGTGTGCTGCATATATGGAGAGAACACTTCCAGCAACTGCTGGTTCACGCAAATAGTTGACGATGGCTTTGATTGCCCACCACAAAGTCAAACCGAGGTAAGAAGAGCGCGGATGAAAAATAATAAGGCAGCCGATGAACTCCCTCAGACATTTTCAAGACCCGTGGCGACCAGCTGATAACGAGCATGCACAGATCCTTCGCACAGTTTGGCTTAACGAGTACATGCCCGATGATTGGATTCTGAGCGTATTATGTCCTGTGCCGAAAAAGGTGAGCCAAATGTGTGCTCGGGATTATGCTTTTACCCATTTTACTTAATCTTTTCGTAGACTATAAAGCTGCCTTCGACAGCCCGATTGCGCAGAAATTACTCAAAGTCATGGCTGAGTTTGGTAATCCAGCGAAGCTGATACGCCTTAGCGGAATAACGCTGACTGACACGAAGTCTTCAGTGAAGATTGGCAGGTACCTTATGGAGCCATTCTATACCAGACGAAGCCTAAAACAAGGCGAAGGACTATCGTGTGACCTCTTCAGCATAGTGATGAAGATGATAATGAGAAAAGCTGCACTGAACACGTGTGGCACGATATTCAACAAAAGCCACATGGTACTTGCGTACGCAGATGTCGTAGATAGCATCGGTTGAAAACTGCGGACTGCAGACTTGTCAGGTATACAGAAGGAATCAGCGAAAATGGGTCTAATGGTCAACGACGAAGGAATCTAGTGTCAGTGCCTGGGACCGACCGTGGCATTGTGGTTAGAACACGTGACTACCATGCGGGAGATCCGTGGTTCGATTCCCGGCTCCAATTATCTACATTTTCTTTCACTACCGGCCCCCTCGATGTTGTCGACAGCAATTTCACAGTATAAGTGTCGAGATAATCGGCATGTCTAGTAAAAGCTTCTCAAACAGTTCGCATTCGTCGATAAACAATACTCATACCATAACTCATTCATGGGGTGTAAAGGGAAATTAAGTTAGTAAGTAAAGTAAGTAAGATCTTGTATTAAAAAAGTTGAAAGTACGTGATCGGTATAGCTGAGTTCGTTAAGGCGACGTTACTGATGAGTATACTAACAGATCCCAGGTCGGCCTTGCAAATTTAAATTTTTCACATATAACACAGTACAACACATCATTTTGGAACTAAATTATGAGAACTGCAAGTGAAAGTTGCCCCAAAAAGAAAAAGTTCTGCATCATTCGTTTTGTTAAGTTACATGCCATAATAATTTAATATTGATTTGAAGTTAGTAAGTATCGCATAGGGGTGTTTACAAATTTTAAGGCTCTTTTGTTATATTGTTATATGGTGGCGTATGATTATCTAAAGTAATATTCCACGTAAATCATACGCCACGGAGTACGACAGTTTTATTGTAACTGCTATAAAATAAACCCAGTTCAAAATCATTTGATGATGATGAAAAAGTGAAACTGTTGCTTATGTAGGGAAACGTTATATGGACAGATTTAAGGAATTGTAATTCTTAATTTCAATGTTTCAGCTAATTCGGACTAGTGGTTCTCGAGTTATGTCAAACAAAAGAGCCTAAAGCGTGACAAATTATTCATATGATACTTACTAACTTCAAATCGATATTTAATTATTATAGCATGTAATTTGACAAAACGAATGATGCAGAACTTCTTCATTTTGGGGCTTCTTCCATGTGCAGTTCTTAGAATTGAGTCCCAAATCAAATAAGCTGAAAAATTTTGTACTGTGTAATTCCATCATACAAAATTTTCTGTGTAAGTCGGCAAGGAAAGTAAGTAACATTTTGAATTACTGTTTCCCTCTTCCTTCAAAAATTGATTTAACCCACTCATAGTATACATATTTTATTGCGGAATTGGCTAACTTCAATGAATTTTTCTTTGTGAGTGTATAATAATGTAAAACGTCAAATAATAATGTTACAACTATTGGCATTTCTCTTCAAACTATTACAATACAATTGACAGACATTGACAGCACAAATCAAATGAACACAAAAGAAAAGTATCAAACCAATCATTGGTATAATAAGTATGTTGCAATGCAGTCACAATAATTAATGCAGGCGATTTGACTCTTAAGACATTTTTGTTTTTAAATGAATAGAGAATTTGCAAAGCGTCTACTAAGTGATAGTATTGCAAGTCAGAACTGTCTGGACGACCGCAGATAAAACTGCAATAGTGGTCAGAAGGGTCTAAAGTGTAGACTCTACAAAAATCTATTAAATGACAACATACATATAAAAGCTGGTATATCCTTATGTATATCTTAATAAGATTTCCAAACATTAAAAAATTGCTTCCTGTAATATTTTGAAAATTAGACATACATATAAAATTTTGCTAATCTTTATATAGAAAATTCTAACGTACGTGTGTTGTGACTGAACTCCTCCTAAACGGCTGGACCGATTTGCATAAATTTTTTTGTATGCGTTAGGGTGGCGCCCCGGATGGTTTAGATTTACAATTCGGTCCAATTGGATAAAGGGGCGTGGCACCGCCCATACAACTTGAAAATCAAAAGGGCTATATCTCATGAACTATCAGATGTATGAAGATGAGATTTGGTATATATGTTGTTGGAGCCGTATTAATTTCAACCTGGGTGGAAGTGGGCTGTGACACGCCCCCTTTTAAAAAATCGCTTTGTAGGTTTTTCCAATAGACAGATTGATACGAAAATTTTAACCAGTGGTACTGTTGACCTGTTGATAGACCCTGGCTAAAATTGGTTGTGATTGGATAAAGGAGCGTGGCACCGCCCTTTCAACTTGAAAATCAAAAGGGCTATATCTCACGAACTATCAGAGGTATGAAGATGAGATTTGGTATATATGTTGTTGGAGCAGTATTAATTTCAACCAGGGTGGAAGTGGGCAGTGCCACGCCCCATTTTCAAAAATCGCTTTGCAGGATTTTCCAATAGACAGATTGATACGAAAATTTTACCAAGTGGTACTGTTGACCTGTAGATAGTCCCTGGCTATAATTGGTTGTGATTGGATAAAGGGGCGTGGCACCGCCCATACAACTTGAAAATAAAAAAGGCTATATCTCATGAACTATCAGAGGTATGAAGATGAGATTTGGTATATATGTTGTTGGAGCCGTATTAATTTCAACCGGGTGGAAGTGGGCGGTGCCACGCCTCCTTTTCAAAAATCGCTTTGCAGGCTTTTCCAATAGACAGATTGATACGAAAATTTTACCAAGTGGTACTGTTGACCTGTAGATAGTCTCTGGCTATAATTGGTTGTAATTGGATAAAGAGGCGTGGCACCGCCCATACAACTTGAAAATTAAAAGGGCTATATCTCATGAACTATCAGAGGTATATAGATGAGATTTGTTACAGTATGAATTACTGCATGGGTTGAAGTGGGTTGTGCCACACCCCAGTTATAACTGACATAGTAATAGTTTGATCGTCCTCTAAATTCCATATTATATTGCAGTTCGTCTAGATATATGAACAGTAGTGCGGGTGAATTTTTTTTTGGAAAAAAATCGTATACCAAAATCGGATTTAAGATGAATTGTTAGAAAATTTCACCAATAAACTTTGAGTCTAAAATTAATTCCTAGGTCGCGCTGGGAAGCATTAAGATTTCAGGTAGAGTTTTGTTTTGAAATGGTCACAAACCGAAAACTTCAGTTATATATATTATTTGAGACATTCTGCGTACAACTGACTTCCCAACAAACTAAATGAGGTATTACAGAATGAAATATATGCATTGGTTACAAAGTTGTGGCCTCTGAGAGTTGGCATACAGAAATTAAGTTTTTAAAATACAATGTTAAAAAAATACCAAATATGTATGGGATATTTTTGTGACGTATAGAACTTCTGATAGGTATAAGTGTAAATCTAGCTGTCTTACTAATGAAGTGTGATAGATGTTCTTTCAGTATACTTTGGAAAATCACCATGTAAAAACTTCACAACAGTAACGTTTACAAATCTTGCAAATTTATTTTCCGATTTGTGAAAGAAGTAGTTTTTTGCCCAACATACAGACAAAACTTAATCTACATGTCGGCACCATAGACATGACTTTGATGATAAACTTTTTACTATCGTCATAGAGCCTATGATATTTAGAGTTTAAAACAATGAAACTTAATTGGTTAACTTCCATGTTAAGGAGTTACTTGAAATTAGTTACATAAGTTAATAAACTCAACATATTATTGTCGAGGTTATGTACCGTTTTAAAGTACTTTGTAGACCTAAATGTGAAATATATTACAAGTTTATATGCAATAGCAAAGCATTGCCGGGCACACTAGTATGGTATAAAACTTAAAAAATAACTTAATATCCCTTTACACTCCATTAATAAGGTATGGGATAGCTTCTCGCATTGTTGTGAATTAACACACTTTCTACTTTAGATTCACAACAAACGACACCTACTGTTTATCGACGAGTGTGAACGTCACTGTATAAGAAGCTTTTTACTAGACATGCCGAATGACTCGACACTATACTGCGTAGTTGCTGTCGACAACATCGAGGGAGCCGGCACTGAAAGGAAAATGTAGATGACTGGAGCCGGGAATCGAACCACGGTTTCCCACATGGTAGTCGCGTGTGTAAACCACTATGTCTGAAGAAAGTAAAGCATATAAAAAGTTGATATATCTTCAAATGTTAATGAGATTTTAAAACTTTGAATCGGCTTCCTGTAATATTTTGAAAATCAGACATATCCACTTTTGTCAATATGGTTTAGATATAAAGTATAAATATAGTTTACTCTGACGGATAAAAGGCATATTAGTCGGTATTGTATAGTTGTCATTTTACATCTTTACGATATCGTATGCAGACATAAATAACATATAATACATTATGTACACCTGTGCTCATTACAACTGGAGGGGTGTTGTTCCAATTGCCTATGTATGTTTGTGTCAACATTATGTGATTTTACTTTAAAGTGTCATTTAAATAATTATTTAGCTTAAGGCAATAAATTTTCACTAATGTCTTTTGATTTCTACACACGAAATATTTTTTTACATGTCTATCTAAGTAGTTACTGGGTAGAGCAGAGCAGAGCAGAGCTTAAGTGCAAATAGTAAATTAGCAGAAATCATGTTTCACATAATGATTTTATTGTAAATCAATAAGTCTTAAAGTGCTTACAAATACGAGTGCATGTATGAGCTACATATACATATGTATGTATGTATGCTTGTAAGTAATTTTGCCAATTACAATTACAAAACGCGACAAAATGTCGCCAATGACATTTAGCAAACAAAAAACTGATACTGATACCTTTCTTGGCACGACAACGGCTTACTTAAGTTTATTCAGTAGTAGGAGGAGGTAAATTGAATTAGTAAACTTAATAATTGAAAACACTTAGGCAAAGAAATGGGAATGCAATGTAGACTCTGACCCCCAAATAATAGAGACTTTGAATAAACTAATTTTCATGCCAGTAACTGTCTGGTCTCATGGTAATTTCATTGCAATAAAAATTGCAATTTTTTGAGGGGTATAAGAAAAACCACACGGGACCTACAGCTTGAAGACGATTACAGTTTTTTGAGAAACTTTTACTCGACAGATGCCATTTGGCTCTGTCTACAACAAGAAGAAGAATTCTCAAATGAATGTAGCTGAAAATCGGGTATTTGCATATTTGATGTATCAAGTAGGCGTGGCTCCGCCCATTCGATGACTGTCATATGGATGACTTTTTTTCCGATCGCCTCAAAAATTTGGCTCTGTCTACAACAAGAAAAAGGATTCTCAAATTAATGTAACTGAGATGTCGGTGGGCTTTGCCCCGCCCATTCGACCCCCTTTTTGAAACTGCAATATCTGGATGACTGTTTCTCCGATCGCCCTGAAAATTTGTGTGGATGTATTTGGCAACAAAGTTTGTGATCCTACAAAATATGGGCAATAACGTGTCCGTGGGCGTGGTATAAAACTCGAAACTTTAAAAAGATGTATCTCATGAACTAAAAGAGGTATAAAGCTGATATATGTTGTTGATACATGAATTACAGCCCAGGTGGTAGTGGGCTGTGCCCCACCTCATACCAGCCGTTATACCAGTCATACTAATTGTTTTATCGTCCTGAAAATTTCGCAATATTTTAGACATATATCCAGATTAGTTGGAACAAAAATGCAATTCCTCAATAAAATAGAATTTACTAAGAACCTGACCTTTGACCTCTTTGTGGCACCGAAAATAGTTGTCCGATATTACTCAAATTGCTGTCATCTATATCGTCCATACATTCCTCTGCCGTCTAATCCTACATGTTTTAACAATTTTGTTCAAAAAGAAAATTATTACAGAAGTTTCATTAAGCTCACTAATAAATACCCTAACCCTATGCCATTTCTCCACAATTCTGGTGGATATTATTAAACTCACAGCTATTAAAATAAACCGATCTTTTAAATGAAATCGATTATCTATTATAATTTTTCTGGTAATGGAGCGTAAACGATTGGAGATAGGTTCGGTCGTATGACAAAACGTTTATGTATCAAAACTGTAGAAATTGTTGCAAAAATTTAATTTCCGGCAAATATGCTTACTGAATCAGACTGATTGATTTCTCTGCAGTAAAGAACATGGTTTTTCCACATAACACTTATATGTGCCCATGCTCCGACAGAAGAGAAAAGCGCTGAGGACAAAGACGAGTTCTACGAGAGCCTAGAAAATGTATATGACCGTAGCCCGAGCCATGACATTAAAATTGTACTTGGCGAATTTAATGCTAAAATAGGCAGGGAAATTGCATTTGAGCCTACCATCGGAAAATTAAGTCTGCACACCGAAACGTCGAATAATGGCATCAGATTGATTTCTCTGCGGCAAGAAATATGGTAGTTAGCAGCACTAGATTTGACCATCAAAATATTCATAAGGCAACATGGTTATCTCCAGATCAATTGACGAGGAATCAGATTGATCATGTGGTAGTCGATGGAAGGCATGCATCGAGTTTTCTGGACGTACGAGTGATTAGGGGTGCGAACATTGACTAAGGTACGCAAAAGGCTAAGCATGTCGAAAAACGTACGTAACCAGGCACAACGAAAGCTGGACATCGGTAAACTGCGGACCACAGAGGTAGCGAACGCCTACTCCAACCACCTAACTCAACTGCTGCGGAATGCTCCAATCCCTGACAATATAACCTCGCAGTGGCAAAATATAGCCGACTCCTTAGAACGGGCTGCGAGAAGCGTACTTGGGTACTCAAAGCCGTCTCAAGAAGATGCCTGGTACGATGATGAATTTCGCAATGCCACGAGAGAGACGATTGCTGCATACAGGGCGAAACTACAGCCAATGGCTACGCGAGCTGTTCGTGAACGGCACAGGGAGAAGAGACGACAGGCAACTCGTCTTTTTAGACGGAAAAAGAAGGAGCTGAAGAAGAGGCAGGATGAGTGCACAGAGTTGCTCCGAAGCTGAGGGGAAGCCCGAAAATTCTACAAGAGAGTTAAGGCGAGAATGCGTGGAACAGGGTTACCCTCCTGCAAGGACAGCGATGGTCAGCTAGTGACGGACCCGGATAACGTTCGGAGGATATGGAGAAATCATTTTAAAAAATTATTGGATGCAGACACCACTCCAGAAGACCCCGCTCCAATCCATGACGATGGTGTTTACTGTCCGCCTCCGAGCCAGAGAGAAATACGTGTGACAATCTCCCGCCTTAAAAACAACAAAGCTGCTGGAGCCGATGGTCTCCCTGCTGAATTGTTTAAGGCTGGCGGAGTGGAGCTGATTAGGAGCATGCATCAGCTCATGGAGAACATCTGGCAAGAGGAGAGCATGCCCGGTCTGTTCAGTCTGTTATGTCCCATATACAAGAAAGGAGATCGTAGTGATTGTAAGAACTACCGTGGAATAAGCCTTTTACCAATTGCATACAAGGTCCTTTCAAGCATATTGTGTGAACGTCTAAAGCCAATTGTAGAAAAACTTATTGGACCATATCAGTGCGGCTTTAGACCTGGCAAATCTACGACCGATCAAATATTTACCTTACGACAAATCCTGGAAAAAAAACCCGGGAAAAGCAGATCGACACCTACCACCTCTTTGTCGACTACAAAGCTGCCTTCGACTCTCCGATAAGGAATAGGCTTTATGAGGCCATGTCTGAGTTTGGTATTCCTGCAAAGCTGATTCGACTTTGCAAATGTACCTTAGACAACACCAAATCCTCGGTTAAGATTGGTAAGGATCAGTCTGAACCATTCAACACGGAAAATTCAACACTATTTAATATAGTTATGGAGAAGGTGATGAGAAAGGCAGGTGTCAACATGTTTGGCACCATATTCTACAAGAGCCACATGTCACTAGCCTATGCCGAAGATAGAGACATCATTGGCCGAAATCTGCGGGATGTTACTGCAGTTTTCTCATTACTACAAAAGGAGTCAGCAAAAATGGGTTTAGCGGTCAACGAAACAAAACAAAAATAATGATTTCGCCATCGGATGAACCATGAGCTGTATGAGCTTTACCACGACATCGACGTAGCTAAAAGAGTCAGAATCCAACGACTTCGATGGCAGGGACATGTTGCCAGGATGGAAGTGAATGCTCCAGCGAGAAAGGTGTTTGAAGGCGAACCTGAAGGACGGCGCAGAGCAGGGAGACCCAAACTCCGTTGAAAGGACCAAGTGGTAGGCGATGTGCCATCATCTGGTAGGACTAACTGGAGAACACACGCAGAAGACCGAAGCGTGTGGAATTTTTTATTACTTCAGGCCTCAAATTTATGAACTACGTTTCGTAAATTGTAATTGGCCACTTAATTAAGTAAGCAAGGAAGCAAGGAACATGGTAATTAGCTGCACACGATTTGACCACAAAAACATTCACAAGGCGACTTGGATATCTCCCGATCAAGTAAAGAGAAACCAAATAGATCAGTAAAGGTGTGTACTAGGCTAAGCATGGCGAAAACCCTGCGTAACCAGTCACAGAGAAAACTGGACATGTAAAAACTACCGTGGAATAAGCGTAATACCGATTGCGTATAAGGTCCTTTCTAGTATACTGTGAACGTCTAAAGCCAATTGTGGCAAACCTAATTGGACTTTATCACACGCACACCCATCAGGCATTGATGATACCCTACCGGTGTATCCTTACGAATACCAAATTCTCTGTTCGGATTGGCAAGGATCCATCTGCGCCATTCGATACGACGAGAGATCTTAGACAGGGCGAAGGTTTGTCATGCATACTGTTCAACATAGTGATGGTAAAGGTGTTAAGGAAAACAGCGGTAAACACGTCTGGAACCATATTTAATAAGAGCCACAAACGGCTCGCATATGCCGATGATATCGACATTATCGGTCGGACGATGCGGAAGTAACTGCTGTCTTCTCATCTGTTAAAAAGGGTGTGGCTGTGAATGAGGACAAGACGAAGTTAATGGTATCATCGAACAAAGTGTTTACCCAAATTGGACGCAGCGTAATCGTTGAGAACTATTGCATTGAGGTAGTGCATGAATTAATCTACCTCATATCCGCCATGGACAAAAACATCAGTGTCAGCCTAAAAATAAAACGGAGAATAGTGCTCGCCAACAGGTGTTTCTTTAGGCTACGCGAGCACTTCATAAACACCACCCTATCTCTAACCACCACGGCCGAACTATACCAGGTACTAATTTACCAGTCCTGCTGTATGCCTCCGAACCTTTGGGTGCTGACACAAGCGGATGCAGCACATCTGGCGGTGTTTGAGAGAAAAAAAAAACTCCGCAAAATATACGGATCCATTTGCGTAAACGACGAGTTAAGGATTAAGATGAACCATGAGCTGTACAAGTTATACCACGACATTAATGTAGTCAAGCGAATCAAAGTGCAACGATTACGCTAGCTAGGTCATGTCGTGAGGATGGATGAGGAAAATACAGCGCAAAAACTATTCTATTAAGTCCTCGAAGGACGGCGCAAAAGAGGAAGACAGCGACTACGTTGGAAGGACCAGGGTGAGGAATCATTGACGCTGTTTGGTAGGACTGACTGGGGACGGTGCGCACAAGATCGAAGCGAATGGAAATCTCTCATCATTTCGGCCTCTGACTTAGACACAAAGATATAAATATATAAGTTGTTTAGTTGTTTTCAAGGCTAATAATAACAATAAGAAATATGGTAACTTGTATGGAAGGTACCATTAGGATTGGGTAGCACAACGAGACCCTCTTTTATTCGTAAGTCAACTTTCAATCAACTACTATTAACCATATTCTAGTTATCTGTGTGCAAGTTATGACAGTCATTTTGTATGGAAGGTACCGAAAGAGGTCGACCGATACAGTTCTTATTAATTTTTGAGTCAGATTTAACAACCGTTTACTTTGCACAGTTATTGGTTGAAATCAGTGTACCTACAAAAAAGATATGCATGTAAAACTATGTTCGGTAATATGTATGAAAGATACAATTACACTGCGCGACAACCAAAATCGGAACGGGATGAAACCAAAGGCAAATGAAAGTTTACGTCATACATAACATCAATGGGTCTATCCTATCCGGGAGGATAGATCAGACATAGGTCGAACTTTTTATTGGCCCGGAAAAATTTTTTGTTTCACCGAAAATAGAGTTTGAAATAGAACCTAAAACACTATGTTTCTTATCGTTTTAATGCATTTTCTATGCCAGATGTTTTCATTGAAATTGGACGAGGATTTCTTTGTGGAATATTTTAACTCTCTTTCTCGACTCCTCACGTGTAATTATTGTGAGAAAATTCGAAAAAGGACATTGTAATGGGACTTTAGAACATTCAACTGTTCCACAAATATGTTGATCAGAAAATTCTACTTGGGGTGATCTAAGACAAAAATTAATATCTCCAACTTTTACTTAACATTTTGTTTGTTTTCAAAGCAAGTTTTGCCTACTATTGCATGATAAATAAACTAACCACTACATACATTCTGTAAAAAGTCCTGAAATTAATTTAAATTAATCCCAATGATAATGCCAAATTAGGAACTAACTATGATGTCAAAACCCAGTAATTTCAGGCCCTCTTAACATATTTTTAATATGAAATCCATTAATATGATGTGAAATCGTCATTATCCATCAGTTCATTCATAATCATCCACATAGATGCCAATCATATCGATGACAGTCGGATGTTAAGACAAAATTGTGTATTTAATCAAGAACACCGCGACAACAACGTCGACGGCAGCAACAGAAACAGCAACAATACTGTGAGACTCGAGGCGACAACAAACATATTGAGATGCTTGTTGATGTGTCTGAAACGATCAACAATGATGGGGTTGTCAATTGAGTGCAATTTCTGCTGTTGTTGCTGTTGCTGCTGCTGTTGTTTTGTCATTTCATTGATCGATTGATTGTTGAGTAATTCCGTGTGCGTATATGTGTGCTGCTGATGTTTTAGATTATTTACAGTGAGTGCTCGATTATGACCAAGCACTTGGTTAGTGCCAACCATTGTAATGCAAAATGTTGTGTCTTTTGACCCAGTTTCTTTGTGAACATTTTAGTTCCATTTTTTTTAATAGTTACACATGGACAATAGGCGCTGCTATGTGTATATACGACATCGGCTAAACGTAGCAGCTACCGATTGTGTAACAAATTAAATTTTGATTCAGTTTTTATACCTTCACCCCTGGTATTTTATATGAATAAGTTTAATGATGAGTTAGACACTAGGTATCTTCAGACTAATTTTGTTTCAGAACTTTGTAATACGATTTTCTCATTTAGAATTTAATGTCATACAAAATTACCTATTTAGTGCCATTCAAAATCCTAATCCATTAATTGGTAAATTCAGCCTACTTATCGACATGTCCGACAACGGTTTAGGCTGGCTAATTCGTAGCAGTGAGTGGAACTAGATTTCATCATAAAATATCCACAAGGCAAATTGATCATTTGTAATCCATGAATGGCATACATGTATTGTCATAGAAGTTTGCGTCGGAACATTGCCCGGTTGCATATAATGTGCGCACAAGATTGAGCAGAGCCATCACCGAGTCAAACCGAGGTAAGAAGAGCAGTATCGCGACTGAAAAATAATAATAAATCCGTTGCCGACGGACTGCCGGCAGACTTTTTCAAGTCCAAATGAGGCCTAAAACAAGGCGACGACCAATCGTGTGACCTTTTCTACATAGTGATGGAGATGATATTAAGCAAAGCTCCAGGAAACACAATTGACACAATAATCAACAAAATCCACATGCTTCTTATGTTGATGATGTAGACATCATAGGGAGAAAACTGTGGGATGCGACTGCAGACTTATCAGGTATTCAGAAGGAATCTGCGAAAAAGGTTTAACCCGGTGTGTGAACGTATAGCCACCATAAGAGTAAAAACAAAGTTTTCCCACATAACACTTATATGTGCCCATGCTCCGACAGAAGAGAAAAGCGATGAGGACAAAGACGAGTTCTACGAGAGCCTAGAAAATGTTTTTGAGCGTAGCTCCAGCCATGACATTAAAATTGTGCTAGGCGATTTTAATGCTAAAATAGGCAGGGAGACCGCATTTGAGCCTACAATCGGAAAATTCAGTCTGCACACCGAAACGTCGAACAATGGCATCAGACTGATTGCGGCAAGAAATATGATAGTTAGCAGCACTAGATTTGACTATAAAAATATTCATAAGGCAACATGGTTATCTCCAGATCAATTGACGAGGAATCAGATTGATCACGTGGTAGTTGATGGAAGGCACGCATCGAGTGTTCTGGACGTACGAGTGATCAGGGGTGCGAATATTGACCCTGATCACTATCTTACCGCAATTAAGGTACGCACAAGGCTAAGCATGGCGAAAAACGTACGTAACCAGGCACAACGAAAGCTGGACATCGGTAAACTGCGAACCACAGAGGTAGCGGACGCCTACTCCGACCATCTAACTCAACTGCTGTGGAATGATCCAACCCATGATAATATAACCTCGCAGCAATATATATCCGACTCCATAGAACGGACTGTGAGAAGCGTACTTGGGTACTCAAAGATGATGCCTGGTACGATGATGAATGTCGCAATGCCACGAGAGAGACAGATGCTACATACAGAGCTGTTCGTGAACGGCACAGGGAGAAGAGACGAAAAGCAACTCGTCTTTTTAGACGGATAAAGAAGGAGCTGAAGAAGAAGCAAGATGAGTGCACAGAGTTGCTCCGAAGTAGAGGGGAAGCCCGAAAATTCTACAAGAGAGTTAAGGCGAGAATGCGTGGAACAGGGTTGCCCTCTTGCAAAGACAGCGATGGTCAGCTAGTGATGGAGCCTGATAACGTTCTGAAAATATGGAGAAATCATTTCAGAAATTTACTGGATGCGGATGCCACTCCAGAAGACCCCACTCCAATCTATCACGATGGTATGAACTGTCCACCTCCGAGCCATAGCGAGATACATGTGGCAATCTCCCGCCTTAAAAACAACAAAGCTGCTGGAGCCGATGGACTCCCTACTGAATTGTTTAATTCTGGCGGTGAGGAGCTGATTAGGAGCATGCATCAGCTCATGAACAACATCTGGCTAGAGGAGAGTCCTGTACGCTATTTGATATAGTTATGGTGACGGTGATGAGAAAGGCTGGTGTCAACAAGTCTGGCACAATATTCCACAAGAGCCACATGCCACTAGCCTATGCCGATGATATAGCCATCATTGGCCGAAATCTGCGGGATGTTACTGCAGTTTTTTCATCACTAGAAAAAGAGCCGGCAAAAATGGGTTTAGCGGTCAATGAGGACGAACAAAGAGCCTCCAACCGATATAGAGCTCTTAGAGTCACGCAATCAGCGTATCAGCGGCACCTCTACTACAAAATTGCGTTAAAAAAATCTTGCTAAATCAAATTCTGTTATAAATGTGGTGGGCTTATATATCCTTTATATTATTTATTGCGCCTAATTCGTACCTTGACAAAGGCAATTTTTTTAACCCCTCCGGTACATTCCACACAATATGATATATTAGGCAAAAAAGTATTAATACACCCTTAGCAATAAATTTCACGGCACTTTACTCTTAGAAAAATCGTACTATTTGGCATTTTTATAAAAAAAATATTAAAGTCGAGGAAAATCCAAAACTTTTTCCACACAAACCCCTATAAACCCCAAAAAACAAAAATATTTACCCTTTTTGATTAATGCTAAATATATCTAAATATACAATTCTACACAAGCTAAAAGTGCGTCAGCTGGAAACAATATTTTGTTAGTGTAGGGTAGTCTGACCAACACTTTTCATTTCGAAATTCGTTAAGTCATTCATATATGTGTATCGTGCCCCCATTCCGTTGTGTTGCAAATTGTGACGATTAAATCATAATATTAAAGTTATTCACTTAATAGATGCTTTAACTTAGCCTTCTCTGTCCTTGTTGGACTGTGTTCTTATAGTAGTTGTCGATGTTGTTGTAAACATGGATCATGATGGATAATTACCTAGAAATTTCATTAAAATGCAGGAATGCGGTTCTCATATACGAAATGCCAACAAAATTGTTAACAGCCTCATAAAGTTTACTTTTTATATGGTCGAGATTTGTATAAATATTTTTTTTGTTGTTGTTAATACAGATTTTAGCAGTTTCACTTTAGGTGAAATTAAGCTTTGAACATAAACTTTATTTATTTCCGTTGAAACTTTGTTACCAAACAAATTGTAATTGATTTTTTTTTTGGTGATCGTTTTACTTGGTAACATTTACTCTTTTACACTTGCACTTATTTCCGACTCCGAACCGGATCCTATACCCACTCGAGTTTCGTCTCGTTTATTATCGCGTTTGGGAACCGTTTTCCCTTAGCTGTTGGCATGTAAGACGGACGTTCTTGCCCTAGGTCATTTACAATCGCGTCGTGATGGTCGTGTTGGTCGTTTCCTGGTGTTTACTGTTATTGCTATTGTCGTTGTCGTTCGTTATTTTGGGGTTCGTTTGCAGTTGGGTGCAAAACCGAAATCACTTCATTCTCCTGCAAATCGGCAAACAACAACAATAGACGAAAACAAAAAATTAATCGAACTCTTATTTATTTAAAACTAGTGGGCCAGGCAATGCTTCGCTATTGCATATCCCGTTATATTGGATGTCCCGTTATATTGGAATACAGAGAGTTATTTAAAGAATTTTTTTAAAGGTTTTCCCATGGACGTACGCAGGTATCTTAAAAGAGTACACAAAGTTGTTTATCATCGATTGATAATATATTATTTTTAACTTCTTGTAAGCGCGGAATACCTTGTGTTATCGAATATTGCCATTTTTACCCCCTATGTTACTCGCGGGGTTATTCGGAAGATTCCCTGAAAATTTCATCAAAATCGGTCCAGCCGTTTTCGAGTCCATACGTTACATATATACACACATCCTGTTTTATATATTTAAAATAAATCGAAAATAAATGCTAGAAAAAACTCGTTAAGAGCCGTCCGTCCGTCTATCCGTCATCGTCTTCATCAGCACCACCACCAAGCACCACAACATGATTAGCATCCCGATTCGATCATTGTCAGCGACAGCGCGAACGATCATACGATTACGATGGACGTCGCACGACATGCAAACGATAGTAGAGAGGCGGCATTAACGTTTAATCTTTGTGTGCCCCCACCACTCCCTTTTAGATCGTGTTCATGCCGTGGTGCGTGTGTGTTTGAGCGTTATTGTATTCGCAAACGCGAGGGGCGTTAAAACGTGATTTGGTAGGCGTTAGGGCGGCGGCGGTGGTGGACGCGCTCGTATGTACGATCATTAAACTATAAAATGATGGACAGACTGACGACGGATCGATGGATCAATGGTTGGGGTCATACGACAGTAGCATTCGCTGATGGCGATGACACATACACACATCGATATCGATTCACACATTTAGCGTCAATATTCGGTTATTCGTTTCGTTTTTTTTTTAGTTTGTTTAGCAAACGCGACGACTACTAGCGGCGTTCAGCGTTGGTCAACACTCGCGGTCTTGGATAAACTAATGTTTATACTGTTCCCCCAAAAGCTGCGTAGCCCGCGCAGCCTGTGGGGTTAGCATGAGGTAGAGCGACACAGAGAGCGAGAGTGAGACCTAGTGTCTGCGTGTGTGTGTGTGTGTGTGTAGTATAGTGTATCCCAATATGTGACCACAAACGTTTTTTTTTTATTTTTCACAGTCACCGTTGAGAGAGTACGAATTAGTGGGGTGTTGGGTTAGATCTAACTATTAGCTATCCAGCTAGCCAAACTATCTGTGCTGTTAGCCACGGCGATAGTTAGTAGCTTGGCAGCTACTAGCCAACTCTCTGTTTTTCTTTCCCTCTCTCATGATCTATCCCAAACAAACAAACTAAATCATGAGTATATTGGCGTCCAGTGTTTGTATCATGAATCATATTCAAAGTCAACAGTTGTGGTAGCTGGGAAACATCACAGCAACTTATTTTATTCGCATAGATACACACATATACACACACAGCAACGCACAAGCAATTGGCCACTGCCAACATTTAATGTCCACAGTGGTAGTAACGTAGCGTTAGCGACACATATTGTGGCATGTACATGTTGAAGTACATACGTAGGCACTTTAGGGCGGCACTATAATAAATCAATTGTGCTGACAAAAAATAATCAGCTACATAATAACCATAGCGGAAAATCTACTGTCTCTTGTGACGATTTTATGCCAAAGATGCATTTATTGGATAATCTTATATTTGCAACAAAAGTTGGTCTATACATTTTCACCGTACCTAGAAGAAATTAAAGATAGTAGATAGCGGATAGACAACGTAGACTAAAAACATTCTTTCTTTTAAGACAATTATAAAAAAATATTACATTATGCAACTCTTTTTGTAAGTTATGAATATGTCCTCATTATAGTGAAAGATGGCACGGAACATTTTTTCTTTTTCTGATCGAGTTTGCGTTTAACAGGTCTTGCATTTATTAAAGGATATAATATTCCGAAATTGTAATCCTATATTATCCTCTAAAAAATCACGGTAGAAAATTTCGCAAAAATTATTTTGCGGATATTACTATTCTGCTATTTCAAGTGGATACCGCGACCCAATCCATGATGATAGTATAACTTGTATACCTTCGAGCCAGAGCGAGATACGTGTGGCAATATTCCGCATATATCCCGCCCATCGGTTGGGGTCTCTCTGCTGAATTGTTTAAGGCATGTGGGTAGGAGCTGATAAGGAGCATGCATCAGCTCATGAAGAACATCTGGCTATAGGAGAGCATGCCAGGGATTCTAGTCTCACTCTGTTATGTCCCAAATACAAGAAAGAAGACCGTAGTGAATGTAAGAACTACTGTGGAATAAGCCTATTAACAACTGCGTACAAGGATCTTTCAAGCATATTGTGTTAACCCTAAAGCCAATTGTAAAAAAAACTAATTGGACCTTATCAGTGCGGCTTTAGACTTGGTAAATCTACTATGTATCACATCTTCACCTTACGACCTACCATTTTTTTTTTTGACTACAAAGCTGCCTTCGACTCTCCGATAAGGAATAGGCTATATGAGTACATGTTTGAGTTGGGTATTTCTGCAAAGCTAATTCGACTTTGAAGAAGTACCTTGAAAAACACCAAATCCTCGGTTAAGATTGGTAAGGATCACTCTGAACCATTTAACACGGAAAGAGGCCTCAGACAGGGTCATAGCTTGTCCTGTATATAGTATACTAGCTTTTCCGGCTCGCTTTGCTTCACCCGTACTTATGTTACAATGAATCTTCTTTTGAATTTAAGCAATACAAGTAAAATGCAAACGCTTCATAAGAAGAAAGAACATCCTATTTATGTGGTTGTAGCTTTATTCCATTGGTCTGAGGGATTGTACTACTTAAGTCCCTTATTATCCCTAAACGTACGAATTTTAAATGATACAGTTGTATCGCACAACTAAAATGGACTGGTACTCACTCTAATTCCATAGGAAGCATGCCCATATACGATTACAACTTTAGACGTTTGGTCTGGGTGATCGTATCAGTTTTATCTCTTTTCGGCATTTTTACCCCTAAATAATCGACTTTCTAAAAACCCCATTTGGCGGCTCTCTAATTCTATAGGCAGCAATTCTAAATACATTTTCGAAACCTAACCTTTAGAAATTTGGTCTGGGAACGAATTTCGAAAAATTACTTCACATCGCACAACTTAAATATTCACTTCAATTATTGCGACTATACCTTTAGCCGTTTAGTATCAGTTTTATCCCTTTTCGGCCTTTACCCCTTAAAGGTAAGAATTTCGCAAACCGTCCTTGCTTTGTTCTAATTCTAAGTCCGTATTAGTTATCATGATTATATCATTAGCCATTTGCTCTGGGCGATAGACAAATTTTTATCTCTTTTTCGATTTTTTTACCCAGAAATATCGGATTTAAAAAAAACCTTCAATCCAATTTGATATTGAGTTGGCATCATCGATTATAGCATTTGCCGATTGGTCGGGTCATTTTTACTCCTAAAAGTACGAATATCCAAAAATCCAATCTTAGCTGATGTTTATTCAAAAGGGGAACAACCACCCAAATTTCATCATCCTATCTACAGCCAGTAATCAATTTTAAATATATAAAGGGTGCCCCAACAAAAGCGCAATTTTTTAATTTTAAATAAAACACAGATATTTTGTAAAAAAAATCGTGAAACTTTATTATATCGTAAAGTAGACAGAATGAGGTTATGTATGGAACAATATATCGTGCACATGGCCGCCGCGGCTTTGCTGGCATGCACGCGATCTTTTAATGAAATTTTCAATGACCGTTTCGCATAAATGCTGCGGTATTTCATTAATGCAGCGTCCAATTTCCTCTTTTAAGGCTTGAGTCGTCGTCGGCCATCGACTTCAAAAAACCCCAAAGAAAAAAATCTAATGGTGTTAAATCGCACGATCTAGGCGGCCAATTTTGATCTCCAAAACGCGAAATAACACGACCGGGAAATGACTGATGCAGCAATTGAATTGTTTCTCTGGCTGTATGACATGTGGCACCGTCTTGTTGGAACCACATGTCCTCCACATTCATTTCTTCAATTCGAGGCAAGAAAAAACTGGTTATAATTTCACGATACCGAACACCATTGATTGTTTGCGCTTGACCTCCCTCATTTTCATACAAAAAAGGTCCAATGATTCCTCCAGTCCAAAAACCACACCACACATTGACACGTTGAGGATGCATTTGCTTCTCGTGAATCACTCGAGGATTTTCCTCACCCCAAATGCGACAATTTTGCCTATTGACGAAGCCATCAAGATGGAAATGGGCCTCGTCACTGAAGATGATTTTAGCGGCAAAATCAGCATTTTCATGTTGTCTCTCCAATACCCAATTAACGAACTCCCTTCGCTGTCCATGGTCAGCTGGCTTCAGTTCCTGAGTCAATTGAACTTTGTATGCATGAAGATGCAAATCTTTCGTCAAAATTCGCTGCATAGTGGATTTGGAGACACCAATTTGCTGAGCTCGGTGTCGAATTGAGGTGGATAGAGTTTGAGCGACATCATCGCGTACAGCTGCGACATTTTCGGTCGATCGACCTGGTCGATGGCGCGTTGTTGTCTTTACATCACTAACAGACCCAGTTTCGACAAATTTATCCATTAATCTCTTTACAGTTGACTCTTTTGGAGCATTATTGTGACCCCAAATTGTTCGCAATTTGCGAACTGTAGCCGCAAAACTTTCACCATTTTGGTAAATCAATTTCACAATGAGAATGCGTTGTTCATTCGTGTAGCGCTCCATTTTTACTAACCTCGTACCTTCTACTAGCAAACAATAACAATTGTTCAAATGTCAAACAATGACACTTCGAATGTTGCCAGATTTAAAAATTGCGTTCTTGTTGGGACACCATTTAGATTATGGAAATGTTATTACAATCGTTCTATTAATATGACCGACATAACAATTTTTTTTTTTTTTGAGATATGACCGATTGAAATTATCGTTTGTGTGGGCGGTGCCACGCCCCTTTGTGTGATCAGTAAGTCACGCAAGCGTTTATATATGTAGATATTTGTGATATAGTCGTCATTGGCCGAAATCTGCGGGAAGTAACAGCAGTTTTCTCATTACTAGAAAAGGAGTCAGCAAAAATGAGTTTAGCGGTCAACGAGGACAAAACAAAAATAATGATTTCGACGAACTAAAGTCCTCTCGATGGAGACGCATCTTGAACGTTGACAATTATTGTGTTGAGGTAGTAGATGAATTTACCTACCTCGGATCTTCCGTCTTTTGTCATAAAAGCGCTTCTCAAATCTATCAAGATTTATTCGTTTAGATCAGCAAGCTACTAGAGAGGAAAGATCCGTAAATGATAAAGCAGCACCAATACCCGAGATTTTTAAAATGCTAAATGCAAATTTGCATCACTCATATAGACCACGTGAAATGGTAAACTTATTCAATCCTTTGGTAGTTCCCCAAGTCAGGATTTTGTTCCGGATGAAGATGATCGTGGACACTTAAAAATAAAAGGTGCCTGCTAGTTGTGCTATCATGAATTCAGTGTAAAAAACCAGTTTGTATCGAGCATAGTAAAACTCAAAATATTCTATCTAACTTCTGTTTTCAAAAAAATTATATAATAAAAAACTGAATTATTCCCAAATAAACCCAAGAATTTTATTTATTTACAAATGTAAATAGTGTCAGATAATAAAAAAAATCAAAAATATTTAAATAGTAATAACATTTATTAATTTTTTTTTCACCAATATTTTTTTTGGAAAGTGCATAAAAAATTAGTCACTGAGTCGAAATTTCTTTCAAATTGGGTTATAAATGTATACATTGTAGCTATTTTAAAATTAGAATATTTACATATGTAAATAGTACAGTGTTAGGGTTAAAACAAATCTCTCGTCATCTAAGGTTCATAGCTCAACTTTTAACACTACAGCACACCATAGCCTGGTTGAGCATGTGTGAACAGCTTCTAATTTTGTTAATTCGTTGTATGGTGACAGAACTCTATGTCCAATATCTAATTGGCGATGTATATCCGTTGTATATAGTTTAAAATTTAGAGCCACCCTAACGTCAATTAATGCCTATACGTATGTATTACTTATCCTTACCATTTGGTTACCATTATCATTTGAATTGGCTTACTTTGACATTGTCTATGAACACGTTATAACAATTCCGCGTATGACCAGGGTCTCTTGGAATTGTGATACTACTTTCGTCAAAACCAGCAGGTGTAGAATAAGATAAGCAAAAACATTAATTGAATACCCTATAACAAGACCTGCAAAATCAATTTAATAACATATTGTTGGTAAAACTTACTGCCATCTTATGAGTGTTGGCTTGGTTACTACATTTCAGTAGATTTTATTGAAAAATAAGGAAAAGAGACGAAAAAACATCTTTACTAATAACATACTTGAACTTCATGATGTATGTTTCACTCCGACCACTGTGTAAAGTAGGGTACTATGATCTCATTTGGTTATCATGTTGCCACATGTTGGTGCAACAGAATGGTGTTGAGGGTGATTTAATTGTAATGTAAATCATTGACAGCAATCGTTAGAGATATGTATTTTTTAGGACAATTGTTTCTACCGGATTTGACAAACTTAGTCATGTACCGATACTCAGTTAAACAACGTGCAAAAGTTATCGAAACGTTATGTGAAAATGTTCAATCTGCAAGAATTGAATTTCGTGCATTGCGCAATTTTTTTGATCAACGTAACTCATCTACTTAGAAGAAAGCGATTGAAGCAATGGTCCTATTACAAACTAAGTAAATCACCCTAAAACAGATTTAAACATATCGTAGGTATGTAGATTGTATAAAACCGAGAACTTCAATTAACCAATTCAACCGCCCTCTCTAGTACCACGATGTCAATGGCCGTAAACTTTTACCTTCTATTCCTTATACTATAATAGCAATTCAATATCTTTCACCAAACCACGCCTTGGCTTGCCTACGTAAATAAGATGTGGCTTTCTCAAACCCATTGCCAGTTGCGTTAACTCGAGCACTTTGAAAACCCAAAACGTTATAAAAGCCTCTTTTCTGACATAAATTAAGAGCTTATTCAGAGCCCAAAACATCACCACAAAAGACTCTCTTCTAACATAAATTCAAAAAAAGGACCTCTATTCTGAAGATTTTCGGATCAACAATAATAATGTTTTGGATCCCTCAAGAATGCGAAAGTTCCGAATAAGGAGTCAGAAAGACTCATCTATAACTCATATGGTTTTCTGGAGGTATTCTTGTTATCATCTTCTTATAGGTGTGTAAGATGTCGTACAATGACCATCACCGAGCCTAAATTTGGTGTGCCCACAGCTATCTAACAGAAAAGATCCTACTAGTATGTTAGATCTTACGAGTATGTTAGTTTAATTTTTTTTAAGTCAACCAATTCTTCATTCGAACCCTTTGTGGATCTGCTGTTGCCAATACCAATAATCTGGCAGTACTGCTGCAACAATGTATTAACACTTGACAGTTCTAACATCGTTTTTAACAAGAACTGCTTAACGTTCATTTTATGCTCTATAAACACAACTTTTTCTGTCGTTGATCATTCCACTCGATCGCTTATTTCCACTAACGTACGCAGGGCCAAACATCTATCAGTTACTTGCGCAAATTCGAACTCGCAGCCGAAGCACCAACATGCGACTCTGCCCCTCATTGTGGTCTCTCATTCTCTCTATTGTTTTGGGTCTCCGATTGTTGGGGGTATAGTATTGTTTGTCCCTTGTATCTCATCGTCCCCCTGACACATGATTGACCACCACAATACCTCAAAGCAAAGTTATCGTTCGTTATATTTTGTGTGAGTGTGGTTTCGTCTATTGTCGTTCTTCCCCACCTACAACTTTTGTAACCTTCTGGCCACTTGTCGTCGCTGCAACATTGTTAGATTTCTTCATTTGTGATGACGATGCCGCCACAGTCAGTGGTGATGATAATGATGTTGCTTGTCAGAGTCATGTCACAGTAGGGGAAATTGTTTAAACATCGGAAATAATTGAACAATGCCCAATATGGAAATAGTTTTTGTCATTTCTAAAAAACACAGAAAATCGTAAGTCTATTTTGAATAAAGTATTCTTGTAAAATTACTATCTAATACCATCTTTAGTCAAGTACAGGGGCAATATCAACTTGTATTTCTAGGATAGCTATTAAAACCAGATCTATTTGTTTCCCACATTCTAATAGAAAGTATTATTAAGTACCGTGAAATATGTTTGAATCCTCTCAAAAACATGATCATCGTTAAAGTGAAGATAATTTTTAGTGAGACTAAGAATTGGATTAAAACAACTGCTCCTTTAATGTTATTAATAGCCCCAAAAAACTAAAATCGAACGCGATTGTCGAATTAGCCACACACCTTAGAAATCAACTATTATGAAAACAAAACAAAAAAAGACAAAACCACATCTAATTCTTTGACGAACCTTCTCAAATTGTATAATGAAAAGAATGTTGCAAGGATTTGCACCAATTATAAAGATTTGAAATTACTTACGAATATTGTAATTTGCTTAATATTGGCCTTGATGTTTTGAGTTATAAGATTGTTTAATTAATGAAATTAATGTTCGAACTCTCTAAGGAGCTGATTCCTTTGTCCAACAGGCGGATTTCCTCGACAAATATAAGGCTGATTTAAGAGATGTACAGGCTATGTGATATTGTAGGACAACTTTTATAGCTGCCATGCTGAAAGACATGGATGTGGATTCATAGTCGGCAAGAGACTTCTACATATGGTTGTTGTTGTACAAATTTACAAATTATAATCCCGGGGTTCTTCGCTAATGTCCAATCCTAAAAATTTGGCTACTTCCACTGGATTAGCCCATAAATCCAATGGGCTAAGTTGAGTGGTATCGTGATATCGCGGGGACCCTGACTACATGCTGGGCATACATTAGGGACGACACGGTCTATGCGGGACCTGTAGACATTGAGCCTGTTTCTCCGATCATAGTTGTGCCAGATCCACTCTTGTCTTCCGTAGTAGGCTTTCCTCTGTTTCGGCTAAAGGGGGTGAGCGACCTCCAGGAACGACATTCATGCGGTAACCTGAAACCGCGGAATTGCTGAAGTCTCTATGAATGTCGTTCAAAGCTGCTGCATACGACGTGCGATCCAAGGGATCCTGCACATAGTTGCGTATGTTGTCCTCGTATACTCGAAGGTCCTTCCTGACATGCCTCGGGCGAACATTCAACTGTGTGATGTTAAAGTTGGGATGACTCCTCCGATGACATCCCAGGAGGAACTATTTAGTCAACATGACGATGTGTTCATTGACTGGGAGGACCTTCATTTCCTCATGATGGTGTTCTGAGGTTATCTGCATGCAGCCCGTTACAGTCCTTACGGCTGCATTTTGGCATCTTTGGATATTTTTCCACTGGGTATCACTCAACAATGGAGTCCACACTGGAGGAGCATAGTTAACCACTGACCGGCCAATTGTTTTGTAGGTAGGTTTCTTTGTCCCTTCCCCAAGTGCTGCCGGCTAGCGCTTTGAGGACCTTGTTTCTACTTCGCAGTTTGTGCGTAATTGCAGTGGCGTGAGCTGAGAAGGTAAACAGAGGTCAAAGGTGTCCCCAACATTTTTGAGTGGTTCGCAGTCGGTATTTGCACGCCAATGATTACGACGCCTAAATTTAGGTTTACTTCCGTTGTCCAAATGGTGAAGAGTGTTGCTGACGACTTCGCCAGTGATAGTTTCAGATTGCGTCCAGTATGGTACTCCTTGTTTAACTCTAAGGGGCTTTGAGCACTTGTCTGTAAACTCCACGAACGAATGACGACCATTCAGATAGTTCTCTTCAAATTATTTGCATGGTGGATTGCATGATGTCCTGGAAGAGTGTGGCGTGGCCGACTGTGTCGAAGGCCTTCGACAGATCCAGTACCACTAGCAGTGTCCTTTCACAGGGCGTCTGTTGGTTCAAGCCCGGTGCGATCCTAGTGCCTGTAGAGTCTTTGCGACTGGTGACAGGAGGGAGTTTTTCAAGTGATCTATCCATTTTCCTCATCTACCTACCTGCTGATATAAAGGTTCAGATCGACCATATGTGGGCCGTCAGGGTTGGCACTTCGGATGTCACCGCGCTCATCCACTTTCCTCGCTGTCCCTGTTGGAAAGTGCGGCCGCACTACAGTTAGTCGCCCTGCAGGAATAAAACTAACGTTGGTGGGAGCTTGGAGATCATTGAAAAAGCGATTGGTGAATTCTCTGAAGCCATGTCAGTCTGCATTTTTCTGGTTGATGTAGGTTCGGCTGGAATTGCCCGTTAGTTTTGTCTCCTGGACCGCAGCGACCACGACGTCGTTTTGCTGCATAAATTTGGTTGTCTCGGGTAATTGATTTTGAAGGCCGTTGCAGTAAAACTGCAATATGGATATTACCCTGGGTCTCTGGAATGCAATCGATGGTGTCAGCGGCGATGGTAGTTGTTGCTGCTGTTGATGTTGTGTTTGCTGCAATTGTTGTGATTGCGGTGGTGAGGGCCTTTGAATTTCATCTCTGTTGTTGGCAGCACGACAAAGCCTTTGGCCACTCCCGATGATGGTTTAGCCCAGAGCAGCTCCTGGGGTGACATCAGCCACAACAAGCGTCGCACCTTAATTGGATGGACATATGGAGCAACCGATTCTGGCAAACTGTACATAACCATAGCCCGGGATTAATTTCGATTCAGGTAAGGACCAAAAGGATACGAAGAAGCAAAGCCAGAAGATGTTGCTCCATTGGTAAAAATAATATAGTTGTTGCTGGGGTTGACAGCACAGAACCGGCTGCGGGGAAATGTTATGAATGTTACATATGGTCTCACGGTTTAACACTGTAAGTGGTCGAATATCCACTAAAAAACGTGAAAACTTAATTTCCCTTTACACCCCATGAATAAGGTATGGGATAGCTTCTCGCGCTGTTGTGAATAAACACGCTTTCTATTTTTAGATTGATAACTAACGGCACCTTCTTGTTTATCGACGAATGCGAACGTCGCTGTTTGAGAAGCTTTATACTAGACATGCCAATAAACTCGACACTTGACATCGAGTGGGCCGGCAATGAAAGAAAAATGTAGATGACTGGAGGCGGGAATCGAACCCGGGATCTCCCGCATGGTAGTCCACTATCCGCTTAAAAAAATTGATATCCTCAAATTGTCCTCAGACAGAATTTGGTCATTTGTGAGGGAGGCACCAGTTGTCCGATTGAAAGTTATGAGAGACATATACATTTTTCAAAACTAGGCCATTTTGCTTGGGAGGTACAAGAAGGGGTCGCCCGATAGTCCATATTTATTCCGGAGTCGAATTACCGTAAGCAAAATATGATTGAATTCGATGTACTTGCAAAAAAAAGATATGTTTGTAAAACTATGAGGTTGAATTCGCTCTTTTATATGAAAGGTATCAGAACGAGCCCGAGTTGAAGACCTGTCATAGGCATCTACTTTTATTTTGAACACTGGCCACCTGAAAGGAATTGACAGCAAATTCTTAACAGTCGAGTCAATCAGCATGTCTACAAAAAAAAGCTGACGCTCGAATTATTCGTTTAATTGTAGGTACTGCTGTTGTGAGAATAGAAACGTGTTAACTTACGTAAATGCAAAAGGCTCAAACATATCTCATTTATGGGATACAAAGTGAAAATAAGTTTGTTTTTCTTCAAATATAAGAAATACTCCAAAATAAACGCAAGCCGACATGAGATTTTACATCAGTTTCTATCCAGAATAGTCCGCAGTACGCAAAAAGATGTGCTGATCCAACACTAGTACTATTTCTGTATGTCCTCAACCATTGACTGTTTGCACAAACTGTTCTCCCATTGTGCACTGACAATATACGCAGTACACAAATATATACCTAGATTGGTCATATAGAGACCGCTGGCTTCCACAACAAGTCTCAGCTGATGATGATGATGTTCAACACTATCATCGCCGTCGTCGTTGTCGTCGTCGTCGACCGCTGCTATTGTCAGTGTCACAACAACAGCTGTCTGTCATTCATTCCGCCGTACCTCGTATAAACGTTGGTATTTCATTTTGTCACCGAACGTACGTGTATGTTGTGTGCACATACATACATATATGTGTATACATTATATATATGGACGGCCAAATATCTCTCTCATATGTTGTACAATGATACATATGTTGGCGTGAGTGTGTACATGTGTTTGATGCGTTTGTCGGCTATTTTACGTTACGTTATTTTTGGCTCTGATAACGTTTTCTGCTACTGAATGACGCGACGGTCAATCGTATTGACCGCCGTCGTCGCCACTGTATTATTGGGTATTTCTGTTTCACTGTGCTACATTTTCAAATGAGTTTGATTATCGGGAGCATAACTAACCTATGCCATGAATACATAGTACCTGAGCACTTGTCAAAAGGGAGGGCTGTTTGATAATTTCTTGAAATCAGATGGAGATGGGGTGATTTGATTACCAAAAGTACCCATTAGTCCATTAGGTTCATTGCCGAAGACTTTTTTCATATGAAGCATTTTTATTCATTCGTACGACATGTCCAAGCCAGCACATTGGGTCCATTTCAAAGCACTTGATTACGCCAAAGTCATTATGCAGCACATGCTTCGCCTTTCACGATGATGGGTCCAGAATAGATTGAAACACTTGTGTCACTACTCAGGATTTTGTGCTGTAGAGCAAGACATGTAGGATCAGTGTCTGGATGCGTTGAATCTTTGTTCGTTGAGAGAGGGCTTTGCATTTAAATCTCTTGCTTCACGCATAGTAGCAACGGTTTGCGATCAATACTGATCTATCGATTTCCGGACTGATATTATGCTGTTTGCTTTGTCTATCTTGGCTTAGCGGATTACCACTTCAAAGTTATAGTCGTCAAGGTTTACACAGCGTCTCAGACGAGCAGACTCATTGTAGTCCGCGCTTGCGGACAGCTTCTCATTGCTCGAAAAGGTCGCAGTAACATCGTGTAGTCCTCGACCAATGTTAGCAGCATGTGACTATTGTTAAAGATGGTACCAGTCACGTTTACTGTAGCCTTCCACAGCCTTCCTTGTCTAAAGGCTAACTTGGTAGAAAATGGATTTGTCAGATTTTTGCATATTTTCACTGATGACTTTGCGTTGGTCAATGTCATCTGCCAGAGTCGTATCAGCATCGTAGGGATACACATCTCAGCCTTATAATTTCTGTCGTATCGGACTGTCGAATGCAGTTTTGTAATCGATAAACGAATGGTAAGTGTCGATCTACATTTCTTGGGTCAGCTCCAGGTTTTGGTATAGTGTAACTATCTGGAGGGTCGTCGATTTACCAGGTCTAAAGCCACACTGATAAGGTCCAATCAGGTTCCTTAAGATGGGCTTTAGCCTTTCACACAACACACTCAAAAGGATCTTGTATACGATAGGTAACAGGCCGATACTCCGGTAGTTGGCACACACTGGCCCGACTTTCTTAAGCACACGATATAGATCTCTCAGATTCAGCACCCTCAGCTTATTGTTTGTAACCCATTCAATTGCCCTACTGATCTCGTTTAGGCTCCGTGGTGGACTTTCTACTCCGTCGTCGATGATTGGCGTGATTTCGTCACATAATCTGTCATTGGGAACGAGCAGAGTACGAGAGTGTTCACTCCATACTTACAGTATATCCGTGACCAGATTTCCAACTTTATCCCTGTTCTTTAACCATTGCAGCACCCTCAGCTTATTGTTTTAAAGCCACTTAATTGCCGTGCTGGTCTCGTTTTGGCTCCGTGGTGGACTTTCTATTATGTCGTCGATGATTGGCGAGATTTCGTTACATTGGCTGCCATTAGTAACGAACAGGATATGAAAATGTTCCCTTCATACTTACAGCACACTCTGAGTATCCGTGACCAGATTTCCATCTTTGTCCCTGATCTAACATATAACCTTTTCTTTTTTCCTTTTTGTTGAACTTTCGGGCTTCACCTCTGTCTCTGTAATTTAAGATATCCTGGCTCTCTCTTTTCTTCCACAGAAGATTTTTCCGCTTGAAGAGGCGTTTTATCTTCATCCTCTTCTCATTATATCGTTCCGTATATCCATTGGCTGCAGTTTTACCTTGTATGCAGAAGCCATTCCCTTGGACTTTGGGGGACATTACTTATCGTACCAGGGCTTATCTCATAGTGGTTTGTCTGCCGTTGTGTGTGTCGGGAACATCAGTATTAGATGGGTTTGTTTGAAGTATGTAATTGAGAGAATTGGTTGGAGCAGGCATTGGCTATCTCGGTGGTGTTCACATTTATCATGTCTAGCTTCCTTTGTATTTGGTTACGAATATTTAAAGGACTACTTAATCGAATACGTACCTTGGTGCAACTAGGTGGTGATCTGAGTCAATATTTGAACCGCGCATCACACGTCTGTCCATAACCCTTGAGATATGCCTTCCATCGATTTCTTCTTCTTTACAGTGGCTATAACAAAATGTTAGTTTCTTTAGCCGAACATAGAATAGATTTCCAATCGCTTCATTATTCAGCGCGTCTTTTACAATTTCTGACACCAAGTTTCGAGATGTCCTCTTCTATTTGTCCTTCTATTGAAGTTTTTGTCTTTTCCTTCTGCTTGAACCATGGCCGGCTTCGTATTCAAGTGATTTTTTAATTGGAGCATCTTCATGAACCATCACCGGTTTCGTATTCAAATGACTTTTTAACCGAAGCATCTTCATCCTTTTTCACGGCATGGCCTAACCAAACGTAGTCGTGCATAAATCTTGTTTATTGTCTATTGATCAAAGGATATCCAGGTTGCCTTAATGTCGCAAACTTATTCCACTCACTACCATATTTCTTGCCGACGCGAAGCTAACCAGTCTGTATCCGTTATCTTAGGATAACGGATGCCTAGGAAAAGCTTCTCAAACAGTGACGTTCGCATTCGTCGATAAACAAGTAGGTGCCGTTAGTTGTGAATCTAAAAATAGAAAACGTGTTAATTCACAACAACGCGATAATCTATCCCATACCTCATTCATGTGGTGTAAAGGGTAATTAAGTTTTTATACCCTCACCCTACGGGTAGGAAGGTATATATCATTTGATACGACCCAAAAGTGTAATACATAGAAGGAGTCACTTTAGACACTAGGTTTCTTTGAACCAAATTTGTTTCATGACTTTTTAAGTTGTTTGAGCCATGTCCGTCTGTCCGGTTGGTATGCACGATAACTTTCGAGAGACGAAACCAAATGTTTTCTAATTTTGCACGAGTTAATTTTTCCCCAAAACTACTTACGGTATTGCAAATGGGCTACATGACCCCTCCCCTTCTGGTACCTCCCATACAAATACATCATTCCGCTTACTTTAGAAATCGAGTAATAATATCAATTCATCCAACGGGATCATACCCAAATTCTGTACTTAGTAAAGCTATAACAGGTTAAAGTTTTGGCGACAAAAATTTTAAGTCTAGCCACGCACCTTTTGGTACCTCCCATACAAATGCACCATTCCGCCCACTTTGGAAATCGATAACATCAGTTTACTAGAAAATTTTATGTTTTATTGAGGGTGAGGGTATAAGTAAGTCGGGTTTCCCGCCTGAAACTTTCTTACTGGCTTCTAAGTGTTTTCATAATACATAGTTTGTTTTTCGAATCACTAGGTTTTATATAATTCAGCATTATATGCGCATATCAGCTTGGTAGAAATAGTAAAACTATTCGTGGCCTCGGTCTTAACTATTATTGAATTTCATGTTTTAAGAAACAATCAAGCTAAACTTGTACATAAGATATTCTTAAGAACCTTACATGTTAAAAAAAACCTTTGAACATTTTATATCCACTTAATACTAAGGAACCGATTTCAACACAGTATTAACTAGATGTCACCATTCTTGAACAACTCAGACAATAAACCTTTGCTACCTTAAGTTTTTCTTATTACCCCATAGAAGTAATAGGAATATTTATAAGTTACACTTATAGTAAATTTTCTTCTTCAAAATAACAGAAAACTTTTAGCTGTTTCGTAGACAATAGACAAACCTCATATTTCTTGCTTAAACCATTATGGTCACCCCAAATTCGAGTCAACAATTCAATTTGCAGGTTTTCACATATTTGTTTTGATAAAAATCTAATGGTCTGACGTTGATGGCAGGTGGGGGCAGGGAAACCCCTCTCTCACTGCCCCTCTCTCTCTCTCTCTCTACCTAATCATCACCTCATACGATTCTAACCATGCCAGTTAAAGGCAATTAGCATTATAAATCTTTTGTAAAATCGTTATAAAATCATATTTATACGACTATAGTTTGCTGGCTGTTTTATGCTGTTGTTGTTGTTGTTTTATTTTCGTAGTTGTTGCTACTCGTGGGTCTTTAATGTTTCGCCTTCATATCACATTTAGTTAAGTGCCCATGATTTCTGTCTTTATGTTTATTTTATAGATTTTAGCCATTTTGCTGTTGTTGTTATTTTGCTTTAGCTTTTTTGCCAGTCACGTGTGTGACTGTAGCTTTGCTTTGGCATTACACCCTACAGTGGCATCGAACAGATGGCACCTGTAGGTGTGAACATGTGAGAACATAAATTTTGCTGAGACGGACGAGGGCTAGAGTGCGTCATGAGGGGGCGTTAGAATTACATACATAGATTTTAAGTGATGGCCCACCAATGTAGTCTAATAATAAATGTTGCTATTAATAGGCACCCTTTGTGGCAATGAGAACTTGAGAGTAATCTACGTCAAGGTAGAACTTGGAAGAAGGCGGAAACAACTCAATTATTTATACTTAAGAAGAAAAGATATTAAACGGCTGAAAAAGTTGCCAGTTCTGAAACCGGAAGCGCCACGTATATTAGAAACTATAATAATGCTCACTGTTTTTTACAGTAAGTAGATACTGCAATAATTTAGAATTATCTTATAGGTATTTTGTGTAGTTCACATTATCGTCGGTCTAACTTCTACACACATACAATTACTTTATCACATCGACATTTGTGTTTAGCACCTGTGCGATTTTCTATTTTTGCGTTTAGCGATTATTCTAGTGTTTTACTGCGTTAATTTTAATACACTGCTCATAAGCAGTATCTTTCTTGACTAAATTCATTTATTATTTAAATTTAACAAACAATCACAAGTTGTCGTTTTTATAATTGAGATTTTTCATCAGGCATAAAATTGACCAAAGAAACAAAACAAAAAAAAAGCCACAAAACAGCTAAACATTTTTATGATTCCAACATTAACGACATAATTGCTGCAATAAAACGATTCATCTCTTTTTGGCATTACTTATACGATGGTATTATGTTACCAAAGGATATTAAATATTCCTTAGAGTCCAATTAAATACTTGAGGGGATATTCATACAAAAATATGAATACGTATCATTCGCACAATCAACTAGTGTTGTTTGTAATACCAGTATTGACGCTTTGGGCCGGATGTAAAACGTTGAACGTGCTTATGAGCTAAACGTCATGGTTTTATTGGTGATTCCATAATGTCTGATAGAGATGCACGATTGGAAGTCGGCGGAAAATGCGGATATAAAAATGAAATAAAAATAATGGCAAAAAAATAACTTAAATGTATGCTTGATTTCAGTTAGAATGCAATAGTTTAATAAACCGCTAAAAAAAAAATTAATTATTTTGTAGATAAAAGTGGCGCACAAAAAGTGGATTAAAACGAAAGCAATAACGATGACAGTTAGATTGATAATCAGATTTAATGACTGCAAAATTTAAAATTTCCTCTTGTCAATATTCGAAAATTAGATCCATACATCCTATATGAAGTTTCTCAATTATTTTTTTCTGATTTCTATTCACTTGGGAATAACCAGAATATTTATTTGGGGGTCCCCAAGCAGCTCACAACGTCCGATAGATCAAGAGTTTCCCAACTTCCGTTCAGTGTTAGCAAATGTGTGTGGTGCAATGTTGACCAACCTAAATGACTTAGGAAATAGGTATCAATAGTCACTGAAGCTCAACACAAAGGCTATATTAGAGGCTTTAGCAGCGCCAAAAAAAGAATTAGGCGGGGTGGCCTAATAAGCCACTCTTTAAAAAAATGCTATTATGAAAAAAAACACAGAAATAAAACGAACAAGAATCCATAAACGTAAACGAACCCCATTGGAAGTACAAGAAGAGGCGGGGTCATGTAGCCCTTTTGCAATACCGTAAGTTGTTTTGGGGAAATATTATATATTGCGTCTTTCAAAAGTTATCGTGCGCACCAGCCGGACAGCCAGACAGATAGACGGACATAACTCAAACGATTTAAAAAGTCATGAATCGAATTTGGTTCAAAGAAACCTAGGGTCTTAAGTGACTCCTTCTATGTATTACACTTTTGGATCGTATCTAATGATATATACCCTCCTACCCGTAGGGTGAGGGTATAAATAAAGAATTTAGGAACGATCGTGTTATGTATATTGATATAATTATTCGATTTTTAAAATGGTTGGAATGGTACATTTGTATGAGAGGTACCAGAAGGGGCGTGGCCATGTAGCCCATATGCAATCTTGTAAGTAGTTTTGGGAAAATATAAACCCATGCAAAGTTTCAAAACAATTATTTACGTCTTTCCAAAGTTATCGTGCGTACCAGCCGGATAGAAAACAGACAGACGGACATGGATCAAATGACTTACAAAGTCATGAATCGAATTTGTGTAACACTTTTGGGTCGTATCTAATGATATACTTATAGACCCTCCTACCCGTAGGATGATGGTATAAAAACGACTCTCAGACAAGACCTGGTACGATGAACAAGTTCGCGTACTGTCTGAGGCAATGGATGCAGCATACTAGACAAAACTGCGGCCAATGGTTAATCGTACTGTGACAGGTCGATATAACGAGGAGAAGACCGAGATGAAACGCCTTTTTAGGCGGAAAATCGTTTATGGAAGAGAATGTTCTACCATAAGGTAAAAAGCAAGGGGTCTTGGAACAGATATCCCCTTCATTAAGAACAGAGATGGAAATCTGGTCACGGACACATAGAGTGTGCTGCAAATATGGAGGGAAAACTTTCGTTATCTGTTAGTTCCAGAATAAAGCATATGGGCAACATAGTAGATTATCCATCACCAAGCCAAAAAAAGATCAGCACGGCGATGGCACTGCTTAAATACAATAAGGTTGCAGGTGCCGATTGACTGCCGGGAGAGGCGATGATGAGCTAGCAACTTCCATGCACCACCTCATAAATACGACTGGCTAAAAGAATGCATGTCCCATGATTGAAGTCTGAGTGTTTTATATCCTGATTCCATGAAATTTTCGCTAGCAAACAACTGGTATAAGCAAAAAATAGACAGAGGGTGGTGAATGACGAATGGCAAAATAAATTATGACCGCAGAGTTAACACACTGAGGTCGTAAGTTGACTACTCCCAAACTGACGGGGAACTTCGGTTCTGGCTGGTAATTATAACTAGGTAGCCAAGCCCAGGTGTTATTACAAAACCGGAAAGTTTAATTGTTTTTTGAATTCGATTCTACAGAGTCGGTTTAAGTTGGACATGAAGTGTATGCTGCATAGCCTTGGCGAGGTCTTCGGAACTGGTACGGTACTGGTACTGGTGCCTGAAAACAAGCCTAATCTTTCCATTCTAAAACATTTCAAGCACATGATCTTTCCATAATTTATAAACCTATGCTGCAGGCCTTCTTAAAATAGGGAGATGTTACGTCTGTTAAGTTTTTTGAATCCACCATTCCGTGTGTATACACATGCAGTCTCCCTTCTCACAGAAGGCATGAAAAGAAAATGTAACGAAAAAAGGCATGGAAAAATAGGCCTAAAGACATTCCGTTGGAATGTCTTAAAAAGGCATTGTTTCATGCCTGCTTGTAGAAGCCCTTGCCAATTTCGCCGCTGGCTCAAAGGCCAGTTTTAAGACGGGAAAGAAGCAAGTCACCCTAGTAAGATGCTTCAGTGATGGCCTTATTTTAGAAGCGAAATGAACATGGGTGTGGAATTTTTTATTAGCTTGACTGAAAGACTAACTATAGCTTGTATATATGCCTGGTAAAGTAAGGCTTACTTGAATGTGAACAAACTGTTTGCATGCCTATTTTTACAATGCCTCGGCTTTTCCGCTGATGGGTCTGAATGCGGACCTTAATATAGTAAATATGTTCAAGTCGGGTGGAGCTAACCATCTGGTCAGACCTTCAAGATGATACTAGATTTAAAACACATACTGGATACTGATATATGCACTGTGCTAAGGAAAATATGTTTAAGTCGGGTGGAGCTAACCATCTGGTCAGACCTTCAAGATGATACTAGATTTAAAACACATACTGGATACTGATATATGCACTGTGCTAAGGAAATGCGATCCAACTGTGTGCACAAACGACCGCGGGATCAGCCTTTTACCCATCGCATTCAAGTGTGTGTTATGTGAAAGACTAAAGACCATCTTAGCGTATCTGATTGGATGTTATCAATATGGCTTTAGACCTAGTAAATCCACGCTCGACCAGATATTTACACTATAACAAAACATGGAGAATGCTCAAGAAATGGAAATTACACATACCAACTGTTTACCATTTGCAAAACTCCATTTGACAATCCGATACGACAGAAACTATTATATGTTATGGCTGAGTTTGTTATTCCTGCAAAGCTGTTATGACTCCGGCGGATGACGCTGACCGCCACGTTTTGGTGAAATAAAGCAAAAATCTGGCTATTTTCTACGGATAATAATACTGTCAGCCTGGTAATCAAAAGACAAGTATTGATCGCAAATCGCTGCTACTATGCGATAAGCAAGAGATTTAATTACAAACCCCTCTCTCGACGAACAAAGATCCAACTCTACCGGACAATGATTCTTCTCTACAACGCAGAATCCTAAATAATGACACAAATGGATCAATCTATTCTGTGGGTATTCGAGAGAAAACTGTTTTTCAAAATATTTGGAGCCATCATCGTTTACGCCAAGTACCGCCGTTGTACTATGAACTATAAGCTGTATTACAACAGTGTGAGGTGGCGCTGCCTCAAGGATTTCTTAAAGTTTTTTTAATGACCCTGTCATTCAGTCATGCCATAAAAACTATTTAGCTTTAATAAGCATTAAAATGCAAAACAGATGGCACATCTCTAAAATTGGACAATCTATTTTAAAGCGTAACATATTTGTGACATTCGTAGCAACAATCTTCTCCTTTTGTTTAGCAACGCAATAAAAGTTTTCATCAATGAAATCACTTATTTTGTTGTTGTTTATAACAAAATTGCAAACAAAACATTTATGTGTAGCACAAATAATTTAAAGCGTAAAAGATACATTCTAAACTATTAAACTAAATTATGTTTTTTTTTTTTGTTAAAAATCAACAGCAACAACCGAAGCAGCCACGCAATGCCATGATATGAATAATGAATGCGTTCTTCTGCTTTTCGTAGCGTATAAATTCATTATGATTTCATTATTTCTGGATGATGATGAACAGTTTCTGCTTATGTGTGTGTGTTTGTGTGCTCCTATTGCTAATATCCATAACATTTTGTGTTAGTATATTTAGTTATTTTATTGTTATTATATTTTTTAATTTATTTATTACTTATTGTACAAGAGTGCGAGTGTGTGTTGGCCTTTTTCTGTTTTTTTTTTGAAATTTCAGTTTGATTAACTTTTTTTTGAGTGCAGCCAACAAATGCGAAGAAAAATTATGACACAATAAATTTTATGAAATTAATTGTTCGGTTAATTTGGATTGTCTGCAAAATGATTAGCCAAGACATTTCTATAGTACATGCTGACAACAACAACAACAATAGCACTAGTAACAAATTAAAAACGCTAATTTATTCGCAATTTTTAATGTTTTATTTGGTGTTCTGCTGCTGTTGTTGTTGTTGTTATTACTGTAGCTCTTTTAGAGACAACACATTTTTATTATAAAAGTCATAAAAAAAACATTGCTGTACAACCAGTGTCCAGTGTTGGAGGTGGGGGTAAGCTTGGCAGCTACACTATATACACCGAAAGATTGACTATAGTTTATATTAAATTGGATATGTTATATAACATCTGTGCCCTAGGTTGATAGTGTTGATGAGCTCGAAGGCGAGTACATCTGTTGCGATCATTAATCAAATTATCAGTTTGTTTGGCAAATCTATAAAGATTAACCAATTAATCAGTGTGGTGATTAATTGATTATCACCCATTATCAAGTGATGTCTGGGCGGTCGGTTTATTTGAAATTTAAATTTGTTATTTTTCAAAATGTTTAAAAAAATGTTAAACTCTATTAATTACCAATACACCGGCCAACCGTCATATATTTTGTTAAGAGGGATTTGTGAATTGATTTTGGTAAAAATAACGAGCATAATAAACGACTTGATTTGTTAAACTGTAGGTACGATTTCAATTAGTTGGCTGCGAACTTACTTAATACTAGATAGATTTTCTATAACTCATTCAAGATATGCAAGGGAATGTTGTTAGGTCTGTATTTAATAGTAGAAGAACCTTCATCCGTTCTCCTTGTTATATGACAGGAAGGGCCGATAGTTTCAAATCTGAGGCAAATTTCGGCAAGCAGAAAACGCGCTTTTAAGATAGTTCATTTCATCCAGTTTTGGTAACATTTCCGCCCACCGAGTTTATTGCCGAAGACTTTTAGAGCTGGGGCATTTTCATTCATTCGTACAACATGTCCAAGCGCATTCGGTATAATTGAACACGCTTGACTACATCGATGTCGTTATACAGTCGTGGTTCATTCGACAACGCACAGTGGGGTATTGAACACCCAAAACGGAGAATAATTCAATGAAGCGTCCGATCTTTGCCAAATTTGGCACAGATGTTTCTTTTGCTATAAGATCGATTGGTTTGAAGTTTTTAAGAAATCGGTCCATATATACATATAGTCCCCATATATATACTTACATGTATATATACTGTAGTAGAATCGAAACTTTATAAAAGCTACGGTTTGTATCCGATCTCTTTGAAATTTAATATTGACTTATGTTTTAACTGTTTAAAATATATGTAAATGCTTATGTACATATGTATACACACTTATCTGTTTATATACAGAGTGGACCAAAAAGCTGTATGCATTTGAATAAGTATGTTCAATCTCGGAGGGTGGTGCGGAGGCGTTGGGAAAGGAATGGGAATTCATCATTACAGCGTTATTCCAAGTTGTTGCATATCTAATGCAAAGCGTGCACAGAATGCTCACGGTGTCTAATCGACTGGTCGGCATCTTTAGTAACGGTCTCCTCTACAGGCGCAACATTCTCCTCTATGTCGTATGGAAGTGATGTTTTTGGTTGCGTATTATACAGTAACGTATACTGAGGCCAAAATTTGAGAATGATATTGACAATAGCGCTTTCAGATAATCTTTTATGCACACTACTTGTTGAGCGAAGGGCTTCGAAAACATATTTTACAAAAAATAATTTTTGGAGCCGCTGTTTCCATATCAGTTAATTTATAACAAAATGTCAGACAATATTAAACCCCAGTCAAATAACAGTTTGTAATAAGTCACTCGTGTTTTGTAAATAAACCCATTTAAAAAACAAACCTCGAAATGAATCACATTTTATAAAAGTAACTATAACTAGTTAGAATTTTGCATGAAAAACTAGTTTTAGTGCTTGTTATTAATCAGTTCTGAAATAATTTTCCCGAATATGTTGATATTTTAGCGTTTTGAAGAATTTGCAGTGACGGCTATAAAATCTAGAGTTGTTGTGAAATAATGTCATTTAACCATATTTTCAATTTGAATTTTATCAAGGCAAATAAGCATATATTGCCTTATGTAGGGTATAATTAAAAATTAATGCTCAGCAACAAATTGGAATAAAGCAAACACAAAGAAAAACAGTACAGAAATTTCAGTCAGTTAAACTGACTGATAAATACCATCACCCAATATAAGATATTGTTTAAGTCTTGAGTTATTGAAACTAATCGATTTGTAAATAAAACCAGTTAGAAAGTTTCAGTCGGGCAACCCGACTTACATTTACCCTTACCCTCAGTAAAACAAATAATTTTCTATTTTATTGATATTATTACTCGATTTCGAAAGTGGGCGGACTGGTACATTTGTATGGGTACGAGAAGGCGTGTGTTTAGGCTCCAGATTTATTCTCCATAACTTTATCCTGTTATAGCTTTACTAAATACAGAATTTGGGCACGATTGCGTTGGGTGTACTGATATTATTACTACATCCTAAAAGTGGGCGGAAAGGTACATTTGTATGGAAGGTACCATAAGGGGCGTGTCTCGACTTCCAGTTTTCTCTCCAAAACATTGTCCTGTTATAATATAATAAAATACAGAATTTGGGCACGATCATGTCTAGTGTATTGATATTATTACCCTATTTCTAAAGTGGGCGGAATGATGTATTTGTATGGGAGGTACCAGAAGGGGCGGGGCCACGTAGCCCATTTGCAATACCGTAAGTAGTTTTGAGAAAATAATAACTCGTGCCAAATTTCAAAACATTTGGTTGCGTCTTTGAGAGTTATCGTGCGAACCAGCCGGACAGCCACCAGACAGATAGACAGACGGACATGGCTCAAACGACTTAAAAAGTCATGAATCGAATTTGGTTCAAAGAAACCTAAGGTCTGAAGTGACTCCTTCTATGTGTTACACTTTTGGGTCGTATCAAATGATATATACCCTCATCCCTAAGGGTGATGGTATAATGAGGCCAAGTCAAACCAAACGAATTCTCCACTGTTTTCGCAGGGGTGTCTTACATCACAATTTATTTAATAAAACAAACTGGCGCAAACACGCGCAAAATGTTTTTCTTGATTTTGTAAGCACAGATGTTATATTTTACAATTATGTTAATTTTTCAACACGGTTTTACCCGGAACCATTTTAAAAATCTACATACATTTCAAAAATACCTCAAATTTAGACCATTTTTTCAATAATAATTAAAAATTATTGTACGTATTTATTTTATACAACTAATTGTTATTCCTGTTCTTCAATAGCTGAAATTAAATGATCCATAACAATAATTCGATTTGTAAATGACTAAAAGGCAATAACTTTCACTCCAAAATATCAATATTCCACTTTTCGCTACCACGTAGAAAAGGTGAAAAAATTTCCGAAGTTTGAGAGAGCATAGAACTTTTAATCAACAACATATCTAATTGATTCTAGTATCTATTGAATCAGTATTCTATAAACAATTATTGAGTACAAAATTTTAATTGGAAATCGCAATTTTCATTTTTGAATTAATCTCCATTTTGGGGGTCCCACACCCCACTGTGCGACGGTACTTGTCGTTAACGATGATTGGTGCAAATATTTTGCGAAGTATTTTTCTCTCAAAGACTCCCAGAATAGAATGATCCGCTAATGTCATTACCCAGAATTCTATGCTGTAGAACAAGATTGGTAGGATCAGTGTCTGGTAGAGTTGGATTATTGGTCGTCAAGATATGGCTTTGTCTTTAAATTCAAAGTTACACTCTTTGTTCCTTAAAACAAATATCCTAGTTTTGTTCTCATTTATCACCAGACCCACTTTTTCCGACGACTACTCAATGCTTGAACAGGCCGCAATAGCATTCCACAGTCCATGGCCAACAATAACTAAAGGGTGATTAAATTTGAAGGGCCGATGTTGATTTTGAATAAAACACAAATTATTTAGAAAATTATTGTCATTTCTATTTATTATGATAATATTGGTATGGTTCAATTATGTATGGAACAAAATATCGACCAAATGGCCGCCGTAAACTCGTAGGCACACTAGACCGGGTCGCGAAAAAAATTTTCCAAAGTCGAGGGCAAATATTTAAGATCACCTCGAGACAACTTAAAAAAAAAATTTTTTTTCCTCCCCCACCCCCCGGAAAAACAGCCAAAATCGTTTTTTTGTAACTGTTTATTTGTTTGTGCCTCAATCGTTAAATCAAAGACATCGGTGTATAGGTCTCGACGAGTACTACATTTGTCCTATAGATGTCGCTGACATACGACATCATCTTGTAATGATGGCCTCATTTAGAGCAATTTCTACCCCTAAAATTTAAAAATATTTTTTCTCAGAATTAAAGTCCTGTAAAAACCAAGAACATTTTGTTTTGGAAGTATACAGTTTTATTCAAAAACAAAAAAGTTACGTATGAAAAGATGTATTTACAGCATCAACACTAATATTTTTTCCTGTTGTTTGCATTATTACAGAAAACTATAGCATACTTCTTACCGTTTGGAAAAAATTAAATACAAGTTATTGCATACTTTTTAGCGCAAACAGTGTTTTCAAACATGCGGATGAAGTTATTCTTACTTAATTTCCCTTTGCACCCCATGAATGAGGTATGGGATAGCTTCTCGCGTTGTTGTGAATTAACACGCTTTCTATTTTTAGATTCACAACTAACGGCACCTACTTATTTATCGACGAATGCGAACGTCACTGTTTTGAGAAGCTCTTACTAGACACGACGATTGAATCGACGCTTAATACTGCGAAGTTGCTGTCAAACAACATTCGAGGGGAGCCGACAATGAAAGAAAAATTTTATTTATTTATTTTTTTTTCTTTTTTAAGATGACTGGAGCCAGGTTTGAACCTGCGATCTCCCGCATGGTAGTCGCGTGTTCTAACCACTATGCCACGGCCGGTCCCGGATGAAGTTATTCAGCGTCACCAATATTCAAGCAACGAAATTATAAAGATATCTGGTCCACAATGGAAGTATTAATAATAAAATATAGACATTAATATGCACTTGTATTCTTCCCATGCAATTTGCAACACTGAACATTTGTGCGAAATGTAAGTGAATCAGCGCTTGGAATGACTAATCAAAATTAATAATTATTGCCAAACTAGAAAGTAGTGAACGGACCTTGAGTCGCGCCAATATTTGCTGTAATTACATACATATCTTTGCTCTTTAGATTAAAAATGAATTATCTCGAGAAAATTTTGAAATTTTTTTCGATGTCGTTAAGACTTATGCAACAATTTGAGCTACAAAGTATGGAATCATTTTTATAAAAATTTTGTTTCAGCGCTATAAAGTATGCAATAATTTGTGATAATAATGCAAACAACATAAAAAATGTTTTTGTTGATGCTGTAAATACATCTTATCATTCGTAACTTTTTTGTTTTTGAATAAAACTGTATACTTCCAAAGCAAAATGTTCTTGGTTTTTAAAGAGCTTTAATCCTAGGAAAAAATATTTTCGAATTTTAGGGGTAGAAATTGCTCTAAATGAGGCCATCATTACAAGATAATGTCGTATGTCAGCGACATCTATAGGACAAATGTAGTACTCGTCGAAACCTATACAGTGATGCCTTGGATTTAACGATTGAGCCACAAACAAAAAAGCAGTGATAAAAAAACGATTTTGGCTGTTTTTCCGGGGGTGGGGGAGGTAAAAAAAAATTTTTTTTGAAGTCGTCTCGAGGTTATCTTTAATATTTGCCCTCGACTTTGGAGAAAAAAAATTTTTGTATGGGGACCGACCCGGTCTAAGGCACACTTCCATCCGATGGTCCAAATTTTCGATGGCGCTGAGGCATAATTGAGGTTCTAATTATTTCATCGTTTAGCTCTTGAATTGTTGCTGACTTATCGACATACATCTTATCTTTTAAATAACCCCAAAGAAAATCACATGATCTTGGCGGCCAATTGGCATCGCCACCACGTGAGATAACACGGCCATTGAATTTGTCGCTCAAAAGAGCCATTGTTTTGTTAGCTGGGTGGCAAGTGGCACCGTCCTATTAAAACCACATATCGTCCACATCCCTATATTCCAATTTGGGCCATAAAAAGTTCGATATCATCTCACGTTAGCGAACACCATTCACAGTAACTGCCTCACTGGCCTTATTTTGGAAAAAAAAATACGGCTCGATGATGCCGCCAGCCCGTAAACCGCATCAAACAGTCACTCTTTGTGGGCGACAATCACTCTTGGATTATCATTCGCCCAAATGCGGCAATTCTGCTTACTGACGAATCCACTGAGGTGATTTTATTCGTAAATTGATCATCCACTGCTGCCATTTCTTGCCACCATTCTGACCATTGACAACGTTTGGAATGGTCATGAGGCTTTAGGTCATGAGGCTTTAGTTCTTGAGTCAATTGAACCTTGTAAGCGTGTAAATGCAAGTCTTTATGCATAATGTTTTTCAACTACGAGCGTGAGAGATGCAATTATTGGGCACGACGACGAGTTGAGGTGGACGGCTCTTCAGCCACACTATCTGGTGATTTCACATCTCTTACAGACCCGGTTTGCTCAGATATTTGCACGATTTTTCCAATTGTACGCACATTTGGACAATTAAATTGACCGAAAAAATCACGAAGTGCACGATATGCATTTTGATTTGAACGTCCATTTTCATAATAAGCCTGAATAACTTTATCCCGTTGCTCGATTGTGTATCTTTCCATGGTTCAAATTGAGTTAGTCTGAAACTGAGAAATGTCAAATGAAATGCAGAAAATAACTTGACGATTAGGTGTGGTTCACATTCAACATGGGACCTTACAATTTAACTACCCATTATATCATCGGTATACGCTAGCAACATGTGACTATTACTATAGATAGATCGTGTTTATCGCAGCCTTCCCCATGCTCATCTCCATTAGGATGTTAAAGCATGACATACTGTCGAGTTGCTGAAAGCATTGTAGAAAACAACTTTGCCAGATTTTTTACTTTATTTCACCAAAGACTTCGCGTCAGTCATTCTCAAACCGCTGATTCATAAGAGCGTCGCAGGGATAACAACATCAGCCATAATATCTAATCTAATCTAATAATCGGATCGCTGAATGCAGCTTTGTAATAAATAAACAGTTGTGTAGATTGGCATTTCTTAAGCATTCTCAATGATTTGTGGTAGTGTTAATATATGGTCGGGCGTGGATTTACTAGGTCTAAAGCCATACTGATAAGATCCAATCAGATACGCTAAGATGGTCTTTAGTCTTTCACTTTCACTTATGAAATTGGTAAAAGGCTGATCCGGCGGTAGTTTGTGCACTCAGTTTGATCGCCTTTCCTTAGCACAGGGCATCCTGTGTGTTTTTTACAACTAGTATCATCTTGAAGATCTGACCAGATGGTTAGCTCCAGCCCACTTGAACATACTATATTACCGCTGTAAAGGCCAGCATTCTTGTCCTTGCTGTGGACTAATAATAGGTATATAAGAAACATGCATCACCCACGGACCCAGCAGCGGAAAAGCCGAGGGATTATACAAATAGGCATTCAATCATGCCTTCAAAGGCAGTTTGTTGACATTCAAGTACGCCTTCCATTACCAGGAATATATGTAGGCTATAGTAAGTCCTTCATTAAGCCTAAGAAAAAATTCCATACCCATGCTCATTTCGCTTCTAAAATGAGACCTGCAATGAGGCCTCTTACTAAGGTGAGAAAAGATCCGGCAGACATGCTTCTTTCCCATCTTAAAACTGGACTGTGAGCAGCACTTCTGTGTACCCCACAAAAATTCCATAGACATGCACATAGGGCATGCAAACTTTCTTGCATGCAGGTTTGACGCTTATAGCCATGCAATCGTCAATTCTCCGATTAGACCTGTTGACAGGACTCTTAAGGGAAGGAAAGACAGATGCTGTTGTTAATGAGAACCACACGTATGCTTTTTATCGTACAACAATTATATGAAGTAGGTAACATGTACAACTATGAGTACTAAGGTCGAGAGTCAGATTCCTGCTGCTGGTGTTTAAAAAATAGTTATTACAAATTGTAACAAAAATATTGTATTAACGTTTGATAGAAAGTATGAAATCATTTAATGTGAAAATAATTCGCATATGTTTTCTTTCATTGCATTACTTACTTTTAATGAGTAAGGAAATGTGCAGGCCTTTCCTGCCTATGGGGCCATATCGCTCGTTTTGTGCAAGACCGTCATAACTCAAAAAAATCGATTCCGAGATTAACGCGTTTAAAGTTTTTAATTTACACCCAACTTGTACGAAATGGAGGAATTCAAATAACTCATATGCGGAGTGTATAAAAGATATTAACATGAATTTGTTTACACAACATGGAGTATGATGAAATGAACAATACTACATCATTAACTCAAAAATCACGTTATGACGGTCTTGCACAAAACGAGCGATATGATAATTTAAAATGAAAGTTGCATTTGTAAGGTAGGGCTTCTGAAAGCCTTTGCAGGCCTGCAAGAAAGCATGCAAAGCACCATTTTTTGCTGATGGGGAACTTTTGCCCCCACAGCAGATACAAATATGTATTCCGTCTAGAACAATTGCTCTCTACCGAACAAAGCTCCCCATTCGATGGGCTTCGTCCATTTGTGTTTCAATCATATTTCGTTCAATTAACTTCAGCAACGTCATTGGACACTACTCCTCTGAACTTTTATCGAGCTCATTACAGTACCAGGTCCAAAGTCCTGGCCAAGGCTATGCAACATACACTTCAAGTCCAACTTAAACTGACTCTGTAGAATCGACAACAAAGAACAATTAAATTTCCAGATTTTGTATAATAATAACACCTCGTCTTGCCTACCTTAGTATAATTACCACCATCCTGCAGGAACCGAAGTTCTTCGTCAAGCTGACAGTAATCATCTTACGTTCTTATAGTATTAGCTCTGCGGTTAAAATTAAATTTTGCGTTCATCGAACTACTAGATTCAGCACCCTCTGTCTAGTTCTGCTTATACCAGCTGTTTGTTAGCAAAAATTTCATGGAATCAGGATATAGAACACTCAGACTTTAATCATTGGACATGCTTTATTTTAGCCAAGTCGTATTTATGAGCTAATGCATGGAAGTTGCTAGCTCATCACCGCCTCTACCGGCAGTCGATCGGCACCCGCAGCCTTATTGTATTGAAGCCGTGCCATCGCCGTGCTGATCTCTTTTTGGTTTGGCGATTGGCATTATTTCGTATGCTGCCTTCGGGAACTAACAGAGTAAGAAACTTTTCCCTCCATATTTGCAGCAAACTATGCGTGTCCGTGACTAGATTTCCATCTCTGTCCTTACAAATCGCTGTTCATTCACAACTAATGGCACCTATTTGTTTATCGACGAATGCGAACGTCACTGTTTGAGGAGAATTTACTAGACATGCCGATTATCACTACACTTGTACTACGAAGTTGCTGTCGACAACATCGAGGGGGCCGGCAATGAAAGAAAAATGTAGAAGACCGAAGCTGGGAATCGAACCGCGGATCTCCGGCAGGGTAATAGCGTGTTCTAACCACAATGCCACGGCCCGTCCCAGCAAGAGACTTTAAATCTGCACCTTGTATCACCGTCTCTGACATCTAGGACATTCCAGGGGCGTATTTTTGAATTAATGTCCTTACAACGTATGCGGGTCGTCAAAATTGAGGTGGGGTTCCTGGTTTTTCTTTTCTTCGTATTTTTTCAACAATTTTGTCAAGGAAAGTGGCTTATTAGGCCTTTACGTCCAATTCAAGTTCCTTTTGGCTGCCAAAGCCATAATTTCAGTAATTTCTGTTACCTGCTACCCTATGACACATCGGTAGTATCATGCCTTTTCATATTTGCTACCACTCAACGGATTTTCAGTGACATGATCTCCAAAGTGAGATTCTGTTTATTCCCAAGTAAATAACGATCAGAAAACACAAATTCCTTAGAGTGGCGGTAATATAATTGTTCCAGGTGCTTATTAAATGCATCTTCAGTGTCGCCGTGTTTGCTTTTCAGCAAAAGGTGTACAAAAATCAGCGTGATTAAAAACAAGTAAGAAAGTTTCAGTCGGGAAACCCGACTAATATATACCCTCACCCTCAGTAAACATAAAATGTTCTTGTAAATTGATACTCGATTTCTAAAGTCGGCGGGGCGGAGTGGTTTATTTGTATGGGAGGTACCAGAAGGAGCGTGGTTAGAATTCGAATTTTTTTCTCCAAAACTTTATCCTATTATAGCTTTACTAACTGCAGAATTAGGGTACGATCGAGTTGGGTGTATTGATATTATTACTTCATCTCTAAGGTGGACAGGATGGTACATTTGTATGGGAATTACCAGAAGGGGCGTGGCTACACTTCCATTTTTTTCCAAAATAATATCCTGTTATAGCTTTACTAAATACAGAATTTGGGTACGATCGCGAGTGGTGTATTGATATTATTACTCGATTTCTAAAGTGGGCGGAATGATATATTTATATGGAAGGTACCAGAAGGGGCGTGGCCATGTAGCCCATTTGCAATACCCATTTGCAATACAGTAAGTAGTTTTAGGGAAATATTAACTCGCGCAAAATTTCAAAACATTTGGTTGCGTCTTTTGAAAGTTATCGTGCGTACCAGCTGGACAGCCAGACAGACTGACAAACAACTTAAAAAGTCATGAATCGAATATAGTTCAAAGAAACCTAGGATCTAAAGTGACTCCTTCTATGTGTTACACTTATGGGTCGTATGAAATAAAATCCTCCTACCCGTAGTGAGAGGGTATACAAATGTTGCCTAAATTTGGTTAGTAACTAGTCGATCATTATAAATGTTAAACCGTGACATCAGATGTCTAAGTCTCCTACCAGCTATTAATTCACTTTCAAAATCGTAGTTTTTTGCAATCCAGCTTTCCTTTCTCGTCCATCGCATCTCCTGTATGGCGGATATCTGCCATGTGGATAGAGAGACCCTATCAATGGAGAGAGAGTTCATACATTTCAGACGCATATCCTTAAATCAAAATCCGAATAACTTTTGCGTAACCTTAATAATTGCATTTTTTAAGGGGAGATGCTTATTAGGCCACTGCGTCTAATGCTAGTTTTTTGTGCTCTTAACACCACTAGGAAAGCCGCTGTGTTGAGCTTCCTCAGACGCGTCGGTGTTAGCATTCCATGCAGGTTATTTAACAATGCGCCTGCACACATTTGCTACCAGTGTCATGACTCGGTGAATACGTGACCTATCTGACATCGTAATCTACTTCACAAGTCAGTTTAGCTAGATGTAATAACGTTTCATGTATGCTTTGACGCATTATATTTTTCGATTCTTAAACTTACTTAATTTCCTTTTACATTCTCTCATTTCTGTGAGTGGTTTCATTTATCTTTCGAAACAATCTTGTTATCAATTTGCACTTCCAATCAATTTCTCAAAAGACTGGTAATTGAAAAAAGGGTAGCTTGGGTTAATTCTTTCACTAATTCCGCATTTTTGTTATTATCTCTTAAAGTCTGCAAAGTAGAATTCCAAATGACTTTCCTATAATCCTGTATCGTCGTACAAAACCCCCCTACCCACTACCACCCTGATTATTAGTATCAGATATACGGAAGTTAAAAAAGTCATAAATAATAAATAAAAAAGTTTACTTACTTAATAATGCGCATCTTTTGTCAAATTATATTGCCCTCTCGCATAAACATATGAATGTAATATAATTTTATTGTCTAAATTATTTAATGATTTTTGCTTTTTTTATTTATTTATATCTTTGGTTGTGGTGCGACACAGCTAATCTTAATTCGATTAGATCCACTCATTCACCAACCGACCATGATCATCCAAAACGAATGCATATGGTGGTCGCCGTCTTTCGCAAATTGATTGGCACTTCCTCCGTCCATAAGTGGATTTCGTGCCGATCATTGCTCACCTATTTCAACTTTTCAATTTTGAAAATATTTAATTAAATTTATAAATGATCTCAATTCATAAAGCAGTCGGATCTGAGGTTACTATTTACACTTTACAAGTATTAGATATTTACAGATGTATGTTGAGGTTTATGCGATTTTACCTAAGGCCCATTATGGTCAATTTATCATAAAACTGAAGTATTTGACGCTTTTTGTGATCTTGAGTGCGAATGGCCCGCAGGCAAGACCAGGTGTCTGATGCATGGTACTTAAGATGGTGGCTGTGGCTTCTGTTCTGCTGTTTGGTTCGGTCAGTTCGGTTCGGTCCGGTCGGTCCAATCTTCTGTCGAGCAAAGCTCAATTACATTTGCAGCCATAATTACTGAACTATTAATCATGGGTAGCAGTCAAGTTTTTTGTTAGTTGGCAAAAACTCAAACATATTGAGTGGGGACAATTTGAAGATGGCCATAGAAAGGTTTCACAGTGGTAGGAAACTAGTGAATAATTAAATGACATAATGGGCATAACCAACATGTGTTCCAGAAGATTTACTCCATTCATTTGAAATGATCATTGTGGTCGTTGCATTCTGGCTCTTTTAGCTACGTCGATGGCGTGGTAAAGCTCATACAGCTTATGATTCATCCGATGGCGTAATTCGCCGTCGACACAGATAGGTCCATATATTTTTTGCAGAACTTTTCTCTAGAATACTCCCACTTTTTGCATGTCCGTAAATGTCCGTTAGTGATAAACACCAACGATTCGGCAGCCTACAAGAGAAGGGATCAAATGAACACCTGGTACAGCTGTTTCTTAGTATCGCGAGATAAGGTGATGTTACTAAAGTGCTGCCAAAGTCCGTAAAAACATCTATTGGCGAGCCTTATTCTTTGCTTCATTTCTTTACTGACACTAGTTTCTTACTGACAAAAGATCGGAGGTAGGTAAATTCATCTCTTGCCTCAAAACCATAATTTTCAACGTTGAAGGTGCGTCCCCATCGAGAGGACTCTTTGTTCGTCGAAGTCGTTACATTACTTTTGTCCTTATTGACCGCTAAAACCATTTTTAGAACGTTATCCGGGTCCGTCACTAGCTGGCTATCGGTGTCTTTGCAGGAGGGCATCCTTGTTCCACGCATTTTCGCCTTAACTCTCTGGTAAAATTCTTAAGCTTCCCTCTACTTCGGAGCAACTCATTGCACTCATCCTGTCTCTTCTTTAGCTCCTTCTTTTTCTGTCTAAAAGACGAGTTGTCTCTCGTCTCTTTTCCCTGTGCCGGTTACGACCAGCTCGCTCTGTCATTGGCTGCAGTTCCGTCTCTCTCCGTCTCTCTCGTGGTATTGCGAAATTCATCATCGTACCAGGTACCTTCTTGAGACGTCTTTGAGTACCCAAGTACTCTTCTCGCAATCCGTTCTATGGAATCAGCTACATATTGTCACTGCGAGTTAATATTATCAGGGTTGAAGCAGTTGAGTTAGGTGGTTGGAGTAGGCATCCGCTACCTCTGTGGTCCGCAGTTTGCCGATGTCCAGTTTTCGTTGTGCCTGATTACGTACGTCTTTCTCCATGCTTACTTAGCCTTGTGCGTACCTTAACTGCGGTAGGGTAGTGATCAGAGTCAATATTCGCAACCCTGATCACTCGTACGTCCAGAACACTCGACGCGTGCCTTCCATTGACTACCACTTGATCTATCTGATTCCTCGTCAATTGATCTGAAGATACCCATGTTACCTTATGAATATTACTATGGTCAAATTTAGTGCAGCTAACTACCGAATTTCTTGCCGCAGAGAAATCAATCAGTTTGATGCCATTGTTCGACGTTTCGGTGTGCATGATGGTAGGCTCAAATGCGGTCTCCCTGCCCATTTTAATATTTAAATCGCTCAGTACAATTTTGATTCCATGGCTCGAGCTACGTTCATATACATTTTCTAGGCTCTCGTAGAACTTGACTTTGTCCTCAGCGCTTTTCTCTTCTGTCGGAGCATGGGCACATATAAGTGTGATGTGGAAAAACTTTGTCTTGTCTCTTACGGTTCACACACCGGGTTGAACTGTGAGACTAGGTGTCACAATCTCTTGCCAACCCAGATTCACATTCAAAATCATGCTTGTTCGCATGGCCACTTTAGTAGATGTTGCACGTCTTCATGCCCGATCACCCGTCCACCGAAATTTCTGTAAAGCGGTTATATCAGCCTTGTATTCTTCGAGGATTTCCGCCAGTTGGATGGAGGCACCTGGTCTATAGTATTATATGAAAATTGATCGCTACAGTTGATCGGTGCCTAATATTTGTAATTATATTGCAATCTTGCAGCACTGTGCCGATTGGCCAATGCTCTCTGATGGTTACTTAAAGGTGGTTAACTATTTTTCTGCTGTTGTTTTTCTTTTTTTTGCAACTTCAATTGATTTAATGATTGTTTTTATTATGAACAAAAAAGTTGACATATGAGCCTTAGATGGCAAAATTTTCAAATGTCACTGGAAAATAACAAAATGATAAATTCCAGATGTGGACTTTTGACGTTGGTCATGTGTGTGGTCTAGCAATTATTCAAATCTTTGAACAAAGTTTTTGTTTACCAATAACCATAGGTACGCTACATTGGAATTAAAAGGCATTTTAAATAAATAAAACATTAAAAGAGACTAATGAAGCGCGCTGGCTAATGAGCGCGCTTATCGACTCATTACTAAATATTTTGCATATATCAAGTTTTGGCTCTCATTTTAGCTCCCCTCTTGGTATTGTTGTGTGAAAAACATTGTTACATTGCAAATAATCCACATTTTTCTTTTCCAGTTTTAGAAATTTCCATTGGCATTTTTAGGGAATTTTCAGAAATTTCGCCTCATGCCCAAAGTCGTTCACTTAACGCATAACATTAAACATTTTCCGCCGTTGTTTTCATTTTCTTTTTTTTGCGCTTTGCATTTCTGATTGGTGCAACCAACAATAAAGTAGGAAACGTATATGCTAGTGAAATGTGTAAGGAACCAAAGAAACGCAAACGAAAAGGGTTAATTATGATGAATGATAATTGCCAACAATGCAGTGATGGAGGCTTCAACGTTCGGATGAGAGGGACGTACGGACGGACAATCAACTATGACAATAGTCGCACATTGGTAACGAACATTGTTGGTGACACCAACAACGACAGCAACAGCAGAGAAAAAACGAAGTCAATTGAATTTGTTGAATGCTCGAGTACATTGCGTTACTTAGCTACAACGTCAATGTTGAAGATTATGATCGGTATGAAAGGGTGTTGGCAGTAGAATGTGGCTCTACCAAATAGGCAAAATCTAAGTGGTGGTCGGCCTTGGAGAACGCTCACCAACACATAAATCTCGAACGCATTATAAGATTGATGGCAATTCCCTCTAGTTTTTGATGTGACAATTTCCACTACAGGGCTGTCGATTGCACTAGCTCATAAACATATATCTACTTCACTAGTCCTATGGTAATGAATAGAGGGGGCAGTTCAACAGGTTTCATGTGTATTCTGACATTCCACGAAAAAATACCGTTCTTTTTGGCTTCTGTTGGTTTTTGTTTTGCTTTACGACACACAGTGGGGACTTGTTGACTAGTCAATGGCTATTACTTGTGCAATAGCTAAAGTACTAGCACGTTGGTAATGCAGATGGGGGACAATTATGCTCGTCCAATGACATGTCAATGTTAAAGTAGCTTCTTAAACGCATTGCGAGGGGATAGAAACGGAACTAGTTCTGTACTTTTGGGGACAGTAATTTAGCTAGTTTTAAGCTAGTTCCATTTCCTGCAGGGTTCTGATAACAGAGGCTTTTCTACTTGACACTAGAACTACTCCAACTAAGGCACTGTTCACGATCCTTAACTGGCTACCCTCATACTATGAGGAAGAAGTTAGCAGCGAACACCACAATGCATAAACGCCACGAGGGCATGAAGGGATACGGTCATGCCAAAATTTTGGACTTAACCGATGCTGCCAAAGCAAATTCAGTTTCATAGGATATATACAATATCAGATCCCAGGAAAATGTGTCTACTACTTCAAGAAATGTCCGAGAATATCGGTCGTCTCTGGAGGAGATAGCAAGACACATGAGTTCCAGAGCATGGGGTCATATATGGCAACCAAAGAGCCATTGCATTGGCAAAGGCCACCACCATCGTGAATTCGGACGTAGTTTACGGTCGCAATGGCGTTTCTTTTACAAGGGAAAACTTAACCTTAATGCTAAGGAATGATGGGTGAAGAACCCACTTGCACAGTGACCAAACAGATACAGAAGACATGATTTGCGCTAAACTTGAGGATCATCATAGCTGTAATAACTGCCCAGCAGGCAAACACGCTAACTTCCCTACGACGACTTGTGTAGGAGTTGAAATAATGACGAAGATAGTTCAGTGGAAGCGAAGTAGATTAGCAATCCGAAGGTGCCGGGTTCGATTCCCGGCCTGGGCACTGGCCAAATCAATATCGATGAAAAATTACTTTTAAATACTACTTTCGAGTTCTTTAGCCTACAAAATTTATCATAGATGTTTCCACTACAAAAATCAGATTGCGCAAGGATCAAGGAAAAGGAAAATAATTTATCAACGTCGCAAAATAAATCAACAAACCGGCTGGCGCCATCTTTGGAGGAATTTGACAGTTAAAACTTACAACAGCATCCAGCAATCCCTTGACAGAAACAGACTTGCCAACAATGATAATCGGGTTACACGCCCGATCGAGTGCCGATAAAATAAAAATCGGAATAAAGAATTTTCACCCCAGCTACTTTGTCCAGCTGTTACACAACAACAACGAAAATGAGGGTACCGCGGAGCATCTTCTCTGTCAATGTCCTGCTTTTGGTGACCTGAGATATGAGAAGTTTGGTCATCGTACACTTATGGACAATATTCGTTTGTCAGTAGGCGATCCACGCCTTTTCCAGAGCAACGAGATGGCTTGAGATCGCCGTTGACCAAGTAGAGTAGGAAAATGGTGCCAAAATTTAAAATAGTATTACAATGGGGCCATTGAGCTATGCTAGCAAAATCTTCTGTCAAATTAACCTAAGCTAACCCAAAATACCGTTGCTAATATTCTAGAAATTAAATCAGATTTAATTTGAAACCGCCATATCTGATGGACTGTTTCTCCAATCTCGTGTCGATGCATTAGGCAGCAAAGTTCGTAATCCTACAAAAAAAGACCGAGATCGGATTAGTGGTCGAGGTTTAAAACTTGAAACTTTCAAAGGATGTACCTCATGAACTATAAGTGATATAAAGCTGATATATGTTGTCGATACAGTTTGAATTAAAGCGAGGGTGGAAGTGGGCTGTGCCACGCCTCATTTGAAAGAAACCGTTATAACAGCCATACTTATCGTCCTGAACATTTCGCAGTATAGTAGAGATATAACCAGGTTATTTGGAACCAAGTTGGCGAAAAGAGCCGAGGCGCCGACTACTCTCGTCAATATTTGACTATTATATATTTGCGAGAAAAAAAGTAAAATTCTTAATCGAACGTTAGTAACAAATCTAACACAGTCTACAGCAGACCGCGAAAGTGTTAAGTCAAACGTTATGAATTCTCCGCCAAAAACTCTGTGCGCGAAATGTTTCAAATCGCTTCAAAACAAATATATTGCTTGCCATATATGCAGAGCAAGGTTTCATTTCTTGTGTGCGGGTATCGAAGAGAAATTGTGCAGCATATTTCTCGAATGCAAAAACATTGTCTTTAACTGCAATGATTTCCTCAGTGCATCAGTGGAAATGATTTCTCTGATCTCTTCAATGGCAACAGATATAAGAGAAATTAAGAATCCCTTAATAACCGAACTTAATGATGACTTACAAGAGCTTAAGCTTAAGTTCAATGAACTTTGTGAGAGTAATCTAAAAAAATCTGAAAACAAAAACAATCAACAAATAAACATTTCTAATATTCGCACCAAAACAAACAAAGAAAAAAAAATCCAAAAATCTTTGGCTGATGTTGTTGCTAGTCGGTCTAATGTAGCGGAATGTCAAGGCAGCGATGATGATGCTTCTTCCATCACTTCATACCCAACTGCTGCGTCTGAAATGCAGCCAAACATGTATGGTGCGGTCAACCAGCAGAATGAGTGGAGAAAAGTGGAAAGGCGTAAAAGGAGAAAACGTGTAATTGTTGTTGGCGAAAGCAACTCCAACGATCTGGGTGTTGTGGTTCGTAAAAGATATTTGCATGTTTCATCGTTTAAACCATCGGTCTCAGCTGATAACATTACTGAGTACATTGAGAAGAATGCAGGGATTGAGAGATGTAATTTTGAATGTACGAGGCTGGTTAAGAAAGATACGGATATTAACAGCCTTAAGCATGTGAATTTTAAACTGGGTGTAAATCCATGCCATTATGATAAAATTATTAATTCCTCATTATGGCCTATGGATGTGAAAATTCGACCATTTGTTTTTTTTCAAAGAAAACCAGCAGACATTACAAATGCTTCATAAGTTCTAATTCTTTGGTAACGGATAATAATTGTCATCCACTTAAGACAAATAATTCTTCCCGTCAGTACAGCAGCAAATTGCATTTAAATTATTCAATTTATTACCAAAATGTTAGTGGAATGCGAACCAAGGCCACGCAATTTTCTCTAGCAACATCCCTGAGAGAATTTGATGTCATTGTCATAACGGAAACTTGGTTGTCCGATGATTTCAACAATGCTGAATTTTTTGACGATTTTTATAATGTATTCCGTTGTGATAGGCAATATGTACCAGGTGGGCATCTAAAGGGTGGCGGAGTGCTGGTTGCAGTAAGACGAGATGTTTCCAGCAAATTAATTATATTAAATTCTCAATGTTTTATTGAACAACTATGCGTTGAAATATGTTTTTCCAATAATAAATCAATAATATTATTTGTATCATATATACCCCCTGGTAAAACCATTGACATATACCAAGTACATTTGGATAATATTAAATATATTTTGGATCATAAATCGATAGATCAAGAAGTATTTGTTTTAGGTGATTTTAATATCCCTAATATATCTTGGAACTTAGAAGATAATTGTTTATTACCATTTAACATAAAATCTGATATTGATGAATCTGTAACTAGTTTTTTCTTTTCCCATGATTTTAGTCAAATTAATTGTATTAAGAATGATATTGGAAGAACTCTTGATCTATTTTTTGTGTCTAATAGCATGAGAACTTCTTGCGATATGTGTCTTTATCCTATTTCTAAAAACACCGTGCATCATAAGGCGGCGGTAATTGATTTTGATTTCTACGCTTTTGAAAAAGAAAATACTGATAGTTTGAAAACATATAATTTTTTGAAATGTAATTATTCATCAATTAACAATTTTCTTTCTTCTGTTGATTGGTCGCTGATTGAAGGTGCATATGATGCTTTATATATATACGATTTTTTATTAGACAAATTAAAATATGTCATACAACTAATGATCCCTTTGTCTAAGCCATCTTTTAGTCATAAACCTCCTTGGTTCAACAAAAGGCTTTTGAATTTAAAAAACATTAGAAATAAAGCTTCAAAAAAGTTTAAAAAATCTAAAAATGAAGCTGATTATCGTTATTTTCAGAGAATTCGTCGTGAATTCGATTTTTTACAAAATTTTTTATATAAGCAATTTATTTTTAATACGGAACATAAATTAAAATCCGACTCTTCTGCTTTTTGGGTGTTTATTCAGAATAAGAAGAAAAGCACTGGATATCCAGTAAATATGGTTTATAATTCTGAAATTTCTAATAATTTAATAGAGTCATGTAACTTGTTTGCATCTTTTTTTCAATCAAATTTTTTAAATCGAAATTGTAATTATCAGAATAGAGAACCTGTAGTGAATAGTCTGGTTATCGAAATTACAGAAGAAGATGTTATCTCATCGATTTCATCTCTAAAAAACAGCTCTTCCTGCGTCTTTGCAGATTCAATTCCCCAGATATTTTTTAAAAATTGTGTTTCATCTTTGGCGAAGCCTATTAAAATTCTTTTTAATGCTTGTTTAAGTCAGGGTATATTTTTAGACTGCTGGAAAAATTGTTCCTTAGTCCCTATTTTCAAATCGGGCGATAAAACTAACGTTGTAAATTATAGGCCAATTGTAAAACAATCAGCTATGGCGAAAATTTTTGATAGAATTATTAAAGTTAAACTTTATAATCATATTGGCAAAAAAATATCAATTTACCAACATGGATTTTTGCCCGGAAGATCAACATGCACTAATTTAGCTATACTGGCTAACCGTATTATTCTAGCAATGGAAGAAAAATGTCAACTTGATGTAATTTATACAGATTTTTCGAAAGCTTTTGACACAGTAGATCATGCGGTGCTGTTATCAAAACTAGTGTCGTATGGTGTTAATGGCAATTTGCTAAAATTTTTTGAAAGTTTTTTAATTAACAGAAGATTGCAGGTTAAATTGGGGTCTGTTTACTCTAGTATTGTAATTAAAGCGTGGTCAGGTATTCCACAGGGCACACATTTAGGCCCATTGCTGTTTCTTATATTCATAAACGATTTACCTAATTGCTTTACCTATTGCAAACCGCTAATGTTTGCTGATGACTTAAAATTGTTTGGTAAAGTTTCAAATTTATCTCAGTCTTTAATGATTCAAAAAGACTTATTGGCATTGGCAGAATGGTGCAAATTAAATATGCTTAGTTTAAATATAGATAAGTGTTGTACTGTCACTTATACACGTTGCCACACGCCAGTGGTGTTTAATTACAACATTGGCGATGTCGTTTTGAGAAGAGTGGATGAAGTTAAAGATCTCGGTGTTATATTTGATTCAAAACTGCAATTTTCTAACCATATTGATTATATAACGGCAAAAGCTTATTCAATGCTAGGTTTTATTCGAAGGAATTCTACAGATTTTAAAGACCCAATTACATTCAAAACATTATATGTTTCTTTTGTGAGAAGTCAATTGGAATATTGTTCTTTAATTTGGAATCCATTTTATACTATCCATTCTAACAAAATTGAAAGAATTCAAAAAATTTTTACAAATTTTGCTTTTAAAAAAGTTAGGTGGGCGGATGGAACTATTCCATATGATGCTCGCCGGAAGTTTTTGCGCCTTCAATCCCTTAGAGATCGAAGGACAATATTTTCAATAATGTTTATTTATAACATTGTTTCTAATGAAATTGATTGTATTGAGCTAAAAAATCTTGTATCGTTGTATAATCCTCCTCGTGAGTTACGTCATGACCGTATTTTTCGTGAAGATTTTCATCGTTCTAATTATGGAATCAATGAACCAATCGCAAGATGTTTAAAGCTATGCAATAGTTTTTCCCCTTTAATTAATTTTAATATAAATAAAGTAAATTTTAAATTGAACTTGTTTAAAATTTTTAACTAATGGAATTTAATTGAATTACTGTAAATTAGTCTGTAAGATAATTATGTCAGTAGACTAAGTAAATAAATAAATAAATAAATAAATATAGGACTTACTAAGAATTTACTATAAATCCGACGTTTGACCTCGTTGGGGCACGGAAAATACAATATTCCGGTCTGGTATTTTTAATTTTCCCAAAAAAAAAAACTCGTCCATACATTTCGGTAACCGTACTGGGTTATCAAAAACCACGCTCACACAAGCTCTGGTATGATAAGGAATGTCGCGTAGATGCTGCATACAATACATAACTGCAACCAGTTCAGTGACGGAACAACATATCGAGAGATATGTCGGAGAGAGACGAAACGCCTCTTCAGACGGAAAAAGCATCTATGGATGGAAAGTGAGAGCAAAGATATCGTAAAGTACAGGGATAGAGATGAAGTCCAAAAGGTAAAATGCTAAGGACAGAGATGGAAATCTGACCACGCACACGCAGAGTGTTCTGCAATGAGGAGAAATCATTTTCGTACTTTGCTTGTTACCGAATGTAGCATAAGTGACGAAATCAGACCAATAACACTGTTGTAGTTTTTACAAACATTTTCGAAGACAATGCCGGAGAGGACGATTTTGCCCTAATTCGGACACGAGGAATCGAACAGCATCATTAGTTTTTATGAGTTAAAACGACGGTTTCATACAAAATTGTTTTCTTACTTTAAGTAGGGTTTTAATGGGTTAAATAAATTTTTGGCTATATTTGGCTTTTCTGATAAGCTGGACATTTTTGAAACAACGGCCGAAGGTAACACAAATGATGCACATCGATTCCTCGTGTCCGAATTAGGGAAAAGCCGCTTTTCGACAACCATAGTGTAATTGAACCGAGCCAAACAAAGATCTGCACGGCAATTGCAAGCAATATGCAAGCTTCTATCCCTCAAACCGAGGTTAAGTTCGAAGAGACCAACTGTTACAGCTGTAGTTTAAGAGCTAAAACAATTCTGACTTAGTATACGACATGTCAGTAAAAAGTTATTGACAAAAAATGGAAGTGGCAGACTTAAAGTAACGTCCAACTCTCACCAAATCCCCTTTTTGCGGTACAAAGTTTAATAAAATATAGTTGTAGTGCAAATAATTTTATTATTATTAGCCTTTAAAACAACTTGACAACATATATATTTATACCTTAGTGTCTAAGTCAGAGGCCGAAATGATTAGAAATTTCCATTCGCTTCGATCTTGTGTGCACCGCCTCTAGTCAGTCCTAACAAGCACCTCCACCTGGTCCTTCCAACGTAGTCGCGGTCTCCCTCTTTTGCGCCGTCCTTCGAGGTCTTGATAGAATACCTTTCGCGCTGGAGTTTCCTCATCCATTCTCACGACATGGCCTAGCCAGCGTAATCGTTGCACTTTGATCCGCTTGACGACATCAATATCGTGATATAACTCGTACAGCTCATGGTTCATCGCCGTTTACGCAAATGGGTCCATATATTTTGCGGAGTATTTTTCTCTCAAACACCGCCAGGTGAGCAGCATCTGCCTGTGTAAGCACCTAAGATTCGGAGGCGTGCAACAGGACCGGTAAAATTAGTACCTGGTACAGCTGGACTTTGGTAGTTCAAAATAGGGTGGTGTTTATAAAGTGCTCGCGTAGTCCGAAAAAACATCCGTTGGCAAGCACTATTCTCCGTTTTATTTCGAGGCTGACACTGTTGTTTTTGTTCATGGCGGATCCGAGGTAGATAAATTCCTCCACTACCTCAATGCAATAGTTTTCAACGTTCACACTGCATCCCCAACGGGTGGACACTTTGTTCGATGATACCATTAACTTCGTCTTGTTCTCATTCACTGCCAAACACATTTTCGCTGACTCCCTTTCAACTGATGAGAAAACAGCTGTTACCTCTCGAATCGTTCGACCGCTAATGTCGATATCATCGGCATATGCAAGCAGCATGTGGCTAATATGGTGCCATACATGTTAACCGCTGCTTCCCTTAACACCTTCTCCATCACTATGTTGAACAGCATACATGACAAACCGTCACCCTGTCTAAAACCTATCGTCGTATCGAATGGTGCAGATAGATCCTTGCCAATCCGAACAGAGGATTTGGTGTTCGTAAGGGTACACCGGCAGAGACGAATTATCTTCGCAGGAATACCAAACTCAGACATGGCTTCGTGAAGTCGATGCCTGATGGGACTATCGCAGGCAGCTTTGTAATCGACAAAGAGGTGGTAAGTGTCGATTTGCTTCTCATGGGTTTTCTCAAGAATCTGCCGTAGTGTAAATATCTGATCCGTCGTGGATTTGCCTGGTCTAAAGCCGCACTGATAAGGTCCAATCAGGTTTTCCACAATTGGCTTTAGATGTTCTCACAGTATGCTAGACAGGACCTTATACGCAATCGGTAAGAGGCTAATTCTACGATAGTTTTTACACTCACTACGGTCACCTTTTTTGTAGATTGGACATAGCACACTGAGATTCCAATCCTCTGGCATGCTCTCCTGAAGCCAAATGTTCTCTATGAGCTGTTGCATGCTTAAAACAAGCTCATATCCACCCACCTTAAACAACTCAGCTGGAAAGCCATCAGCCCCAGCGGCCTTTTTGTTATTTAGGTGGGATATGGCAGTTGTTATCTCAGCTTGGCTCGGAGGTGGACAGTCGATGTTATCATCTCGGATTGGTACACAGTCTTCATCAGCCGAGTTTTCAGACATCAATAGGCTGCAGAAGTGATCTTTATATATTCTCTGTACGCTCTCGGGGTCAGTAACGAGATGACCATCCTTGTCTTTACAGGAGGGAAGACCTGTTCCATATTCTCTACCATTTATCTTCTGGTAGAATTTTCGGGCTTCACCTCTGTTCCTGTAATCTTCAATGCACACATTATTCAGCTCCTTAAGCTCTCGTTTTTTTCGCCTGAAGAGTCGAGTCGCCTCCCGCCTCTTCTCCCTATACTTTTCATGAACAGCTCGCGTTGCCGTTGGCTTCAGTTTGGCCCTGTATGCAGCATCTTTTTCCCGGGTGGCATCGCGGCATTCGTCATCGTACCAGGCATTATCGTTAAAGGGCTTCACATACCCCAGTACGGACCGCGCAGTCCTTTCCATCGAGTGGGCAATATGTTGCCATTGCGCGCTAGTATTTTCGGGAGTTGGAGCATCAAGAAGTAGTTGAGTGAGTTGGTCAGAATAACAAAGGCGTTGGCTATCTCCGCGGTCTGCAGTTTTGCGATGTCCAGCTTTCTCTGTGCCTGGTTACGCAGGGTTTTCGGTCTGCTTAGCCTAGTACGCACCTTCACTACAGTGAGGTGGTGATCCGAGTTGATGTTCGAACCTCTGATCACTCGTACGTCTAAGACACTTGACGCGTGCCTTCCATCTATTACCACGTGATCAATTTGGTTTCTCGTTACTTGATCGGGAGATATCCACGTTGCTGTGCTGCTAATTACCATGTTCCTTGCTGCAGAGAAATCAATCAGTCTGATTCCGTTTGGCGATGTGTCAGTATGCAGACTAAATTTTCCGACTGTTGGGCTAAAGACATTCTCCCGGCCTATTTTGGCATTAAAATCTCCTAGCATGATTTTAACATCATGGCCCGGGCTACGATCATATGTTTTTTCAAGTTGGGCGTCGTATTCGTCTTTGACCTCGTCACTTTTCTCCTCCGTCGGAGCATGAGCACATATCAGATGTAGAAAAATTTTGCCTTAAGTCTTATGGTGGCGATTCGTTCACAGAACGGAGTAAACCTAGAGACCAGGTGTCGTAGTCTCTTGCCGACCACAAATCCACAACCAAACTCCGCGTGGCAACTGTAGTAAACGTCACACATCCTCATCCGCGAGCATCCATATCCAGTCCACCGAATTTCCTGTATAGCAGTAATGTCAGCCTTATACTCTTCGAGGACATCCGCCAGTTGAATAGAGGCACCTGGTTGGTAAAGAGTTCTAACATTCCAAGTGCATATTCTCAAATCATGGTCCTTAAAACGTTTACGGTGGTTGTCAACATTTTGGGGGTTTCTTTTTCTCTTATTTCTCATTTTATTCACTGCCATTATACTGGTGGCGGGTGGCAAACCCAGCCCACCAGGTTCTGCATTTTATTCCTACTGCCAGAAAACATTTCAGCCGCTCATTCTGAGGCAGACGCTGACCAGGAAGCCGCCCAATATGGAACAGACGCTATGGATTTTTGCAATTTAGTTTTCGGAAGATTTGGGTTGCTAACCCTCGTCTCCTAGATTGGTAATACGGCTGCTATCTGCACCTAAGCCTACTTTCCTGGGACGTCTCTTTGACCTTTCAGGATACATGGTTGTAATGCCTTCTAACTTTAGCTAACTTCTAAGCGATTGCTTTAAAGTCATTGCCCGGGGAATACTTGGTATAAGACCGTAAGTAGTTAGCTGCTTGGACAGTGCCACAAAGGAATCGATTCTGGTCACTCCCAAGTGAGTAACAATCAGTAACTTTCCACCTCTGAGCAAAGTCCCATAATAAGTCTTAGCACCATTTTTACAAATGGTGACGGGTATCTGAACTTCGACATAGCGAAAGATAATTACCTTACTAGTTTTTGATAAATATAACAAATTGCAGATGTATTGCAGTACTACCACAAAATAAAACAAACAAATTCAACGCTGCACTATCACCGTTTCCATCACCCTACAACAGTTACACTTTTCCTACCTCAAAAACCAACAAAGCCGCAGTCATTGCATTTTTTCCGAAAAAAAAAAAAAATGTTGACTTAAGAAAGAAATATAGTCTCTTTTATCGCTGCAACTGTTGCTGACTGCCGCTATGTTGCATATCCCAGTCATTGTTGTTCAATTTTCGTTGCTGTTATTTAAGACTCATATTTAACATAATAGTTTTGCTGCGGGCAACAACAAGAACTCAACCAAAAGTTAACAAAATTTGTTAAACTTTATGGCTGCGCACAAACAAACCCCCCCCACCAAAATAGGTGATCAAGGAAAAACTTGGGTGCAGTTGATGGTGGTTCACTCGCTTGCCTTAATTCATTGTTGGTTACGCTTATAGCTTAAAAGCGCTAGTTTGTTACTTGAAAGCGCTGCATTTTTACCAAATATTTGCCATCATACCCTCGTATATATCAAAGAAAAAAAACGCAGTTTGGCATGTAATTTGTGTTAAACTGACACACCTTCTTATGGACTAGGCACTAGTGTAACGAAATCAAAACGACGACAAACAGACAAAACTAAATTAAGCAATAAATTTTATTTATATTCATAGATTAGTTTACTCTATCAACAACGGCAACTGCAACAGTAACAACAACAATACAACTCCAAGCATAGTTAAATTGACAATAAAAGTTTTGACATGAATGCCCTCCCTCAGTCTCTGAACTCAATGAATATCTTTGAATGATCAGCAAAGGAGAATGGGAATTTGACAGTAACAAAAAAGGCAAGTTATTATTGTTTTATGAATGGCCCCTTAAGTTTGATAAACTAAACTTTTACACAGGAAATTTTCAGAGGTTATCGTTAACTGTGGAGCCACTAATACATTGCAAAATAGGCGCTAACGGAAAACTTTACTGAATAGTTTTTCATAACATTGCTAAAAACCACTACAGAAATTTATCCACCTGTAAATCGTCCTAACGGTGTCGCCCACCGAATTGTTTGCCGACGACGTTTTTAGCTGGAGCATTTCAATTTGTTCGTACAACGTGTCCAAGCCAGAGCGTTCGGTCTATTTAAAAGCGCTTGTATAGTACGTCGGTGTCGTTATACAGCTCATGGTTCGTACGAGAGAGGGCTTTGTCATTAAATCGCTTGCTCAGCGCATAGTAGCAGCGGTTTGCGAACAATTCTTGTGCTTTGATTTCCATGCTGACATTATTATTTCTGTTGGGTGCGAAGCCAAGGTAGACAAAAAGTTATAGTTGTCAACGTTTACCCAGAGTCCCAATCTAGTAGACTCTTTGTTCTTGATTGTCACCTTATTTATGTTATCACTACATCCACTTTTACCGACTGATTCTCAGGGCTTTAAAAGGCTGCAGTAACATACTACAGTCTTCGGCCAATGATATCTATATCATCAGCATACGCGATCAGCATGTGACTTTAATTAATGATGATACCAATCTTATTTACTGCAGCCTTCCGCATGATCATATCCATTATGATGTAAAAGAGATCGCATGACAGACTATTGACTTGTCTAAAGGTTCGCTTGTTAGAAAATACTCTGTCAGATTTTTGCATATTTTTAATGAAGACAAAGTGTCGGTCAGTGTCTTCCCCCAAAGTCGTATCAGCTTCGCGGGAATACCAAACTCAGCAATTGCACTTAATTGTTTTTGTCCTATCGCACTGCCGAATGCAGCTTTATAATCGACTAGCTTACCCGGCTCGCTTTGCTTCACCCGTACTTGCAATGAATCTTTTTTTTTAATTTAAGCAATACAGGTAAAATGCAAACGCTTCATAAGACGAACGAACATCCCATTTATGTGATTGTAGCTTTAACCCATTGGTCTGAGTGATTGTGCTACTTTAGTCCTTTATTATCCCTAAAAGTACGAATTTCATATGATACAGTCGTATCGCACAACTAAAATGGACTGCTATTCACTCTAATTCCAAAGGAAGCATGCCCATATAGGATTACAACTTTAGACGTTTGGTCTGGGTGATGGCATCAGTTTTATCTCTTTTCGGCATTGTTACCCCTAAATTATCGAATGTCTAAAAACCCCATTTGGCGGCTCTCTAATTCTATAGGCAGCAATTCTAAATACATTTTCGAAACCCAACCTTTAGTCTTTTGGTCTGGGCGATAGGTTTATCAGTTTTTCGGTATTTTAACAACAAAAGTACGAATTTCGAAAAATTACTTCACATCGCACAACTTAAATATTAACTTCAATTACTGCGACTATACCTATTGGCATTTAGTATCAGCTTTATCCCTTTTTGTCCTTTACCACTAAAAGGTAAGTATTTCGAAAACCGTCCTTGCTTCGTTCTAATTCTAAGCCCTTATTAATTATCATGATTATATCATTAGCCGTTTGGTCCGGGCGATAGTAAAATTTGTATCTCCTTTTCGATTTGTTTACCCAGAAATATCGGATTTAAAAAAAAAACCTTCAATCCAATTTGATATTGAGTTAGCATCATCGATTAAAGCAATAGCCGATTGGTCAGGTAATTTTTACTCCTAAAAGTATGAATATCCAAAAATCCAATCTTAGCTGACGTTTTTTCGAAAAGGGGAACAACCACACCAATTTTACCATCCTATTTACAGCTAGTAATTTTAAATATATAGATGATGGAAATGTTATTACAATCGTTCTATTAATATAACTGACATAACAATTTTTCCAAAAGGGGCGTGGTACCGTCCATTTCTCAACGATACGTAATCCCCCATGTACCATTTACATATCCCAGCCAAAATTTTTTGAATTTTATAATCAAATTCGAGACTTTTTCGAGTCTACTGCGTCAATGAAAAGGCGGAATATGCGCTCATTTTCCGAATATAAAAGATACTTTCGTCGGGAGAAAAACGTGACTCACCGCGACTCCTATTAAAAGTATCATTTATGAGTCTCTTTCTGTACTACTTGAAGAGTCATTTTCGACTCCTTTTCTAGAAGTATTTGAAGTCTTTTTTGAATCGTTTTCTGATCATTTATTAGTCTTATTTCACTTAATTTGTGATTCTTTTTCGAGTCCGGTTTCAGTCATGTTTATAATCGCTTGCGAGTCTTTTGTGAGTATTGTTATTTGCGCTTTTTCCGTTCTCTTAATTTTTTTTAGCTGACATTGCATTTTTATTAAAATTTAATTACAATATTTTACTTAATATAAGTATTAAATTTATCCACACGTTTAAATTATTTTAACATCACAACTAAACATTTACCACTTGTGTTCACGACTCGACTACAAATATGAAATGAAACTCAAGTATTTTCAACCCCTTTTTTTCAATAACATCGCAAGTTTTCCCGTTAGAAACAACAACAACAAAGATTTGCGAAACTCAAATACAGTATTGTTATTGTATTTTTCATACATCACTTTTAAAGCATACACGCGACTCCCTTTCGAGTCGCATTTCACGCACGCAACTGATTAATCAGCTTTTTGGTCATCCAGAGGACTCGAAGATGATTTAGTAAGATGATTTTTGCCAAAACGATCATCCAAATGCTGGCTGGGATGTAGCAAATCTCATCTTCATATCTTTAATGGCTCTTGAGATATGACCGATTTAAAGTTCGGTATGTGTGGGCGGTGCCACGCCTCATTATCTAATTTTGTTTTCCTGTAGGCTATGATAGAGACCCTGTGGCTAGTGTTACGCAGTGAAAATTGCATTGCAATCGGTCCATTTAAATCGCCCAGATAACGATTTTTCAAAAGGGGTGTGGCACCGACCATTTTTCAGCGAGACGTAATGCTCTATGTATCAGTAACATATGTAGCAAATCTCATCTTCATACATATAATGGCTCTTAAAATATGACCGATTGAAATTTCGGTTTGTGTGGGCGGTGCCACGCCCCTTTGTCTAAATTTGTTTTCTAGTAGCCTATGATGGAGGCCTAATGGACTGTATCACACATAGAAAATTCAATTGCAATCGGTCCATTTATTTGGCCAAAATACCAATTTTAAAAAAGGGGTGTGGCACCGCCCACTTTCCACAAACAAAGTATTTTTTATATACGACCGACATACATACCAAATCTCGACTTCGTACCTATAATGGTTTTAAAGATACAGCCATTTTAAAATTCCAGTTGTATGGGGCGGAACACGCCCATTTTTCTCCTTGCAGTCCGAATATCCAAAAATCCCTTCTTAGTGCGCGCCTACGTCATAAAAGAAACCTACATTCTAAATTTCACAGTTCTAGCTTTAGCCGTTTGTTCTGTGGAGTGATCAGTCAGTCACCCAAGCCTTTTATATATATAGATAAACAGATGGCAGCTGACGATCTGCATTTCCTGGGTCTTCTCTAGGATATGTCGTAGAGTGAATATCTGGTCGGTCTCGTCTTTCACATACCGTACTAGAAAGGACCTTGAATGCGATGGATAAAAGGCTGATCCTGCAATAGTTGATACACACACTCAGCTTTAGTGCTTTTGAGCCGTGCTGATCTCGTTTTGATGGTGGACAATATACTCCGTCGTCGATGGTTGGTGTGATATCGTCACTTATGCTGCATGCAGGAGTGCGAAAGTGTTTCCTCTACTTTTGCAGCACTTTCTGCGTGTGCGTGACCAGATTTCTATCTCTATCCTTACATGTGGAGATCCCTGTTTTAAAACCTTAGCTTTTTAGCTTTTGATAGAACTTTTGGGATTCACATCTATCTCTGTAACTTTCAATATCCTGATTCTTTCTTTCTTCAATGTTGGTTGGAGTAGGCATTGACTATCTCGGTGGTATGCAGCTTTGTGATGTCTAGAAACTATATTTGCACCTCGCATCACACGCACATCCATAACGCATGAGAAATGCCTTTCTCCGACTATCACTTGATCAATCTGATTTATTGGCTTTTTATCGGGGAATATCCAGGTTGCCTTGTGTATATCTTTGTGCGAAAATCTGGTTCCATTCATTATCAAGTTTCTTGCCGACGCGAAGCTAACGAGTCTGATTTCATTATCGGAGGTGTTTATATATAGACTCAATTTTCCGACTGCTGAACCAAGCGCATCTTCCCTTCCTATTTTAGCATTAAAGTCTCCCAGAACAATTTTAATGTCATGGCCACGGCATCGGTCATGTATTTCCTCCAGACCCTTATAGAATGCATCATTAATGTCCTCGTCTTTGTCTACCGTCAAGGCATGTATACAAATCAGCGTGATGTTAAAGTATTTCGCCATGATGCGGATAGTAACTTTCGCCAATTGGAAAGAGGCACCGTGTCTGAAGATAGTTCGGGCACTCCAATTGCATATCCTTAAATCATGGTCGTTATAGCGTTTGCGGCTGTCGTTAACTTTTGGGGGGTTCTTGTTAGGCCATCGCGGCCGATGCGGTTACTTGGGGCTGCCAAATCCACTAAAAGAACCTTTGCTTTGAGCACCAGTAAATTCTTTTACCTACTTCCTAAGAAGCATCAGTGGAAGCATATCATTTAGGTACATTACGCCTTCTCACATTTGCCAGCACTGAATTGATGTTCAGACCCACCGCCTCTTATCTTTACCCTTCATATCGCACGTACTGTTTGTTTGTTTTTTTGCACTAAAAACTCACGTGCATTCTTTCATTCCTATTCTGTTTCACCGTAAATAAATTCCTTCCTGCGATTGGAAAAACTATTCCACGGAAGACTTAACGTCTCATTATCCATGTGATATTGTCCTTCGGTCACTTTTATTTCACATCAACCATAACAGAGATTTACGTGTTACATAAGGTTTAACTCAAACCTACACCCGTAAGAGCCCTCAACGTGGTGTGGTAATCCAGAGGAAGTGATGAAAATGATTATGATTATAGCGAACTTTCGACAGCAAAGATTAGCGTGGCGCAACACAACCACTAAAGACGGACGGAAATCATAGAAACATGCAACAAATGGCAAACATCGTTTTGCATTTCCCTCACAGTTCATGCTGCGAATGTCACCGTGAGTGTCAACACTAAGACGTGATAATCGCATGAATCACGTAATTTACAAGTAATTCCTGTACAAGAATAGCAAAACGCTAAGGCTAAATAAGAAGTCCAGAAGAAAAGCAGGCAACAACACAGAAGCGGATTCACAGAAGACGGCAGCAACAACAACAACTGCAACTCAATTGTGCACTGAAGCAAATGCAGTGAGACAACACTAACACCAGGCGGTCATTACAAAACTGATTCTATTGCAAAAGAGTCTTCCAGTTTTGGTTTCTTTTCCTTTGCGCTTTGTGTACAAACGTGACAAAAAACCTATAGAAGTTATTTAATTTTTTTTAATGAATATTTGCAAAAATTCCAACTTTTTTTTGCTGTTTTTGTTTTTTGCCCTCGTCACAATACAGCAGACATTTTGTCACGGTCACGCAAACAAATTATCAGATTTATTACATATTTTTTTCGCTTATTTTCTTCTTGAACACTGCAAGTACACGCGCGTACTTACGCGTACACGCTGGCACCCAGTGTACCCGGGTAATTCTCGCGCATTCTCTCAGTCATATGGAATGTCAGATATGCAGTGGAGGGCAAAAGTGGTAGGAGAAGTTAATATCATCACATAGTGCTAAGGGTGGGACATCGCAATTTTGATTGTCACTGTGTTTGCGTATGCAACTGCTATTCTGCATTTGTTGTTATTGTAATTGCTTTTACGACCACTTCTATATAGCAATAAGAAATATGTTTCGTTATGTGGAATAGGCCTATGATGACCATATGGTCAAATGAATGGAGTTATGTTTGGTAGCTTGTCCATTAGATGGAACTTTTTATTGAGCAATGCTATCACGTTTGTATCCTTAGGGTAGGGGGGGTTATTTAAAATAACTATTTCGCTATAATCGATTAGAAACAATTATGGAAGATCTTAAAACTAAAGAATTTATTTGTGTATTTCAGTAAGGGCAAGTTCAATATTAAGAGTGACACAGATCTAAATGCGACGGTATTTGGAAAAATCGCTACTTGTGAACCGATATAAACATCTACTGTAATCGCAGCGGTGAAATATTCTATTGGCTGCGGACCAACAATAATATTATGGAGAATGTGGAAATGTGGAAATTCGACAAATCAGTATACGTTATATAACAGCTCTCTACCGATACAAAATGTGTGAACTTAGTTCATATTTTTACTATATGTTGTTACCGACCCCATTGATTGTTTGGATATAGTACTAAGATTAGTGTTTGGTGTAGTCCTTGCCTTAAGAGGAATTTAGGCTGACATTTTATATTTTACTAGCTTTCCCGGCTCGCGTTGCTTCACCCGTACTTACAAGGAAGCTTCTTATGACTTTAAGCAATACAGGTCAAATGAGGAACAAATATCCCATTTATATGATTGTAGCTTTATCCCATTGGTCTGAGTGATTGTATCGCTTTTGTCCCTTTTTATTCCTTTGAAACCCCCGGTTTGATAGTTCTCTAATTCTATAGGGAGCAATTCTATATACATTTTCGTAACTCTACCTTTAGGTATTTGATCTAGGAGATATCATCAGTTTTATGCATTTTTCGGTATTTTTACAACTTATGAACGAATTTTAAAATTACATCACATCGCATAATTTTTGAGACTATACCTTTAGCTGTTTATTACCAGTTTTATCCCTTTTCAGTCCTTTTACCCCTAAAAGGTAAGAATTTCGAAAATCCTCCTTGCTCCGTTCTAATTCCATAGAGAGCCTATGTAACTTATCATGATTACACTATTAGCCGTTTGGTCTGGGCGATAGTAAAATTGTTATCCCTTTTTCGATGGTTTTACCAGAAACATCGGATTTAGGTGGTGGTACAACTTTTATTCCTTATTGGTAATTCTTAACCCATAAAAGTACGAAATCCGTTCTTAGCTGACGTTTACTCGAAAAAGGGAACAACCATCCCAAATTTCATCATCCTATCTACAGACAGTAGACAATTTAAATATATTGATTATGATAATGTTATTACAATTGTTCTATTAATATGACCGACGTAACAATTGTTTCAAAAGGGGCGTGGCACTGCTCATTTCCCAGCGAGACGTAATCCCCCATGTACCATTAACATATGTAGCAAATCTCATCTTAATACCTTTAATGGCTCGAGAAATATGACCGATTGAAATTTTGGCTTGTGTGGGCAGTGCCACGCCCCTTTGTCTAAGTATGTTTTCATGTAGCCTATAATAAAGACCCTACGGATAGTACTACAGAGTAAAAATTTCATTGCAATCGGTTCATTTATTTCGCCCAGATAACGATTTTTTCAAAAGGGGCGTGGCACCGCCAATTTTCCAGCGAGACGTAATCTTCTTTGTATCAGTAACATTTGAAACTTCGGTTTGTGTAGGCGGTGCCACGCTCCTTTGTCTAATTTTGTTTTCATGTAGCCTATGTTAGAGGTCCTGCGGACAGTACCTCACAGTGAAAATTTCATTACAATCGGTCTACTTATTTGGCCAGTATAACAATTTTTCAATAAGGGGCGTGGCACCGCCCATTTTCCAGCAAGACCCAATCCTTCTAATACCCATAACATATGTAGCAAATCTCATCTTCGTATCCCTAATGGCTCGGGCTATATGATAAACTCAAATTTCGGTTTGTGTGGGCGGTGCCACGCCCCTTTAAAATTTCATTGCAATCGGTTCATTTATTTTGCCCAGAAAACAATTTTTCAAAAGGGCGTGGCACCGCCTATTTTCCAGCCAGACGTAATTGTATCAGTAACATTTGTAGCAAATCTCATTTTCATACCTCTAATGGCTATTGAGATATGACCGATTGAAATTTCGGTTTGTATGGGCGGTGGCACGCCCCTTTGTCTAATTTTGTTTTCTTGTAGCCTATGATAGAGGCCGTGCGAACAGTACCTCACAGTGGAAATATCATTAGAATCGGTCCATTTATTTGGTCCACTTTCCCACTTTCCACTAACAAAGTACTTTTTCTTATACGACCGATATATGTACCAAATCTCGACTTCGTACCTATAATAGTTTAAAAGATACAGCCTTTTTAAAATTTTAGTTGTATGGGGCGTTTCCATGCCCATTTTACCTCCTTACAGTCCGAATTTCTAAAAATCCCATCTTAGTGCGCGCCTACGCCAGAAAAGAAACCTACATTCTAAATTTCACGGTTCGAGCTTTAGCCGTTTGGGCTGGGGAGTGATCAGTCAGTCACCAAAGCCTTTTATATATAGATATAGATTGAAGCCAAAATACATAAATATCAAAGTTATGTTTGTCAACGTTCTAGCGGCATCTCAGACGAGACAGATTTGTTGTAGAAAGGATTCGACGGACTTTAAAAATAAAATTAACAACGTACATATAGATGATGATGAGATTTTAATTTCTTTTGATATGGTAGCTCTGTTTCCCAGCATCCCTATCAATATGGCCCTTAAAAATATCGTTGATAAGTGGGAAGAGATTGAAAAATATGCACAAATACCTAAAGATACTTTTTTAAAATTGCTGATGTTCTCCATCAAATACACAAGATATTTTAAATACGACGAATATACGAACAACGAAAAGGAATGCCAATAGGATCACCAGCGTCGCCAATCATTGCTGATATAGTTATGCAGGAGCTATTAAACGCCTCAATGAGCGAAATGAACACAAAACCAAGACATATGACAAAATATGTTGACGATCTAGTCGCCATAGTGAGAAGGAATGAGATAGAAGACACATTGCAAATATTGAATGCTGGAAACAGATAACCTTATTTAGACTCAATCATACATAGACAAGAAAACTCTCTAAAACTGGAATGGTATCAAAAGCCTTCTGCATCTGGGAGATTAAATAACTTTTACTCGAAACATCTCCGTAACGCCATCATTAATACGGCGACGAATAGAGTATATAACATTAGCGACAAAGACTTTCATTGTGAAAACCAAAAGAAAATTATTCAAAAGAATGAATAGCCAGAGCGAACGATCGCACAATTATTAAAACATGTAAAATGTAAGCGAGCACCCAGAGACAAAACTAAGGTCATAGTTATAAACCGTTTACGTATGTACCTGGATTTTCAGAAAGGTTGAAAAGTTCCGACATATACAACAAGGACAAATATCAGATTGTATTAAGGACTAATCGAACTTTTGAAGAACAATTCAGTAGGACCAAAGTAGGACAAAAGTTAAATAAGAGGAGAAATCAGACATAGTTTAAAAAATTAAGTGCAATGGTGACAACGACAACATATGCCAGAAGGTATATGTTGGCACAATTCGAACAGAATTAAAGAAGAAGATATACTCTGAAGATGTTACATATCATAGACACGCCGAAAGAGCAGAGCATGAACTACAAAAGAGACACGGAAGGATTAACTAAAATTCATAGACACAACAGAAAAAAGAGAATATTAGTTAATAACTATTCATGAAACGAGGCAGACGTTTAAAGGGTTTTTCGTTTAATTTAATGTAAATATGATGTGATATTAGTGTAAATAATTTGTCTAACAGTGTAATTGTTTTATGTATTTTTGAATTTATACAGATGATGATTGACGATGTCAATCGAAATATTGGAGTAAAATGAAACAAGGAAAAATACATTAATATCAATGTTTTTCTCAAGCACCACCAAAAACCTCAAGCCCAACTATATCAAACAAATAGAAACAAAAAACTTTAATTTATTCTCCATGGCCAGAGGAGGAAGAATTACTTAAATTACAGTTACGCAAAGGTGAGCTGCATACTTGGATAGTTCGTTTTACCATTTGTTTGTTGGGTGGGTCAGTAGCTGTCTACCAATGAGGAAAGTACATGTGCAAAATTTTAAGGGAATTGGATAATATACACTTTAGTAATTATAGGATCAAAGTTTAGAGATTAACGCATTAACCAGTGACTGACTGATAAATACCTTCACCCTATGTGTGATATTCTTCAAATGTAGAGTTATGAAAATTACCGCAATAGATATGTAAGTAAAGTTGTGAGTGTTTAAGTTTTTTTCTGAATTACCAAGATGAGTATTACTAAACAAACAAAGTTCAAATATTCATCAATTTTAGTTTGGATGAAATTTTAATTTTCGAAAAAAAAGTAATTTTGTATGGGGGTACCACGACGGTCAAATTTGTATTAGCGTCCATCACAAGCAAAATATGATTGCAATCAGTGTACTTACTAAAAAGATATGTATGTAAAACTATGAGGGTGAATTCAGTCATTTTTATGGGAAGTACCTGAAGGGATATGGCAAAGGTTTAAATATTCTGAGAGTTTCTTTGTAATTAAAAAAAAACTTAACTTAATTTCCCTTTACACCCCATGAATGATGTATGGGATAGTTTCTCGCGTTGTTGTGAATTAACACGCTTTCTATTTTTAGATTTACTACTAACGGCACCTACTTGTTTATCGACGAATGCGAACTTCACTGTTTGAGAAGCTTTTACTAGACATGCCGATTGACTCGACACTTATACTGCGAATTTGCTGGCGACAAAAGCTGGCAATGGAAGAAAAATTTAATTTTTATTTTTAGAAGGCTGGAGCCAGGAGTTGAGCCTGGGATCTCCCGCATGGTGGTTGCACATTCTAACCAACATGCCACGGCCGGTCCCTCTTTGTAATTACAAGGTTATTAAACCAAAAAAATGTAAATGTTCTCTAGTTGTCCGTTTGGAAGTTGTTAGAAGTATACTATTTTTCCAAAAACACTACTTTACAAATAATTATTCTTTCTTTGGTCTTTGTATACCACTGTTTTTTTATTTATTTCTGATAAAGAAAAAATATATAAAATAATTTTTTTGGAGCGGTTTGTTTTTTTAAATTTTTTTTTTAAAAGTTCTTATTTCTCGTTTATTTTGAAGTGGGCGGAATGGTACATTTGTATGGGAGGTACCAGAAGGGTCGCGGCTGGACTTTCAATTTTTTTCCCTTAACTTAACCCTGTTATATCTGAACAAAATACTGAATTTGTACACGATCGAGTTGGGTGTATTGATATTATTACTCGATTTCTAAAGTGGGAGGAAGAATACATATATATTGGAGGTACCAGAAGGGGCGGGTCTTGACTTCCGATTTTTACTTCAAAACGTTATCCTGTAATAGTTCTACTAAATACAGAATTTGGGCACGATTGCGTTGGGTGTATTGATATTATGACCCGATTACTAAAGCGGGTGGAGTGGTACATTTATATGGGAGGCACTAGAAGAGGCGTAACCATGTAGCCTATATATGTATTAACCCATGCTAAGTTTCAAATTATTTGCGTCTTTCGAAAGTTATCGTGCGTACCAGCCGGACAGACAGACGGACATGGCTCAAACGACTCAAAAAGTCTTGAAACGAATTTGGTTCAAAGAAATTAACTCCGACCACACTTTTGGGTCGTATTAAATCATATACACGCTCATACCGTTAGGGTTGTTTTTTTGTAAATAACTGCAATTGATATAGTTTTTTAGGACCCGGTCGTGGCATTGTGGTTAGAACATGCGCCTATCACGCGGGAGATCTATGGTTCAATTCCCGTCTCAGTCATCTACATTTATATCATCGGCGGCAATCCAATTTTTTAAACAGTGTATTTGTTGCCATTGGGTTTCGGGAACATCAGAATTAGGTGGGTTGGTTTGAAGTAATTGATAGAGTGTGTTGTAGTAGGCATTGGCTATCTCGGTTGCATGCAGACTTGCGGGGTCTAGCTTCCTTTGCTTTTGGCAATGCCACTGAACATCCGTTTAGTGATAGCAAATGTGAAAAGGTGAAATGTTGAGTAACCTAATCGGCATGCTACCACCGATGCGTCTTAGGAAGTAGGTAACAGAAGTTACTGAAGCTCAACACATGCTCTCTTAGTGGCTTTGGCACCCCGAGAAACTAGGACTAGGCGCGGTGGTCTAATAAGCCACTCTCCTTAAACAAAATTATTACGAAAACACTATAAAAAGAAAATCAAGAACCCCCCAAATGTTGACGACCCCGCAAACAATATAAGGATATGCACCTGGAATGTCCAAACTCTATACAGAGACAAATACAAGGCTGAAATTTCCGCCATACAGGAAATGAGATGGACGGGACAGGGATGCACACGACGAAAGAACTGTGACATCTTTTACAGCTGCCATGCAGAAAGACACGAATTTAGATGTGGTTTCATAGTCGGCCAGAGACTTCGACACTGGTCTCGCGGTTTAACCCTGTAAGTGACCGAATAGCCACCATTCGCATCCGGGAGAAATTTTTACATTAAGCTGATTTGTGTACACGTCCCGACGGAAGACAAAGACAATGACATTAAATATGTATTCTATGAGTGCCTGGAGAGATTTATGACCGCTGCCCTGCACATGACATTAAAATTGTTCTGGGACATTTTAATGCTAAACTAGGAAGCGAAGATGCTCTTGGTTCAGCATTCGGAAAGTTCAGTCTACACAACAACACTCGGATCACCACATAGTTGCAGTCAAGGTACGCACGCGATTAAGTAGTGCTAAAAACGCTCGTAACCAAACGCAAAAGAAGCTAGACATCACAAAGTTTCATACCACCGATTTAGCCAATACCTACTCCAACCAACTCTCTTAATTACTTTAAACTAACCCCCCTAATTCTGATGTTCCCGACACCCAGTGGCAGCATATTGCGAATTCTATGACCACTGCCGCAACGACCGTACTGTGTTATGAAAAACCATGCTCAGACAAGTCCTGGTACGATGATGAATGTCGCGAAATGTCTGAGGAAATGGATGCTGCATACAAGGCAAAACTGCAGCCAATGGCGACGCGTGCGGTTACGGAGAGTTATAAAAAGAAAAGGAGGGAGATGAAACGCCTCTTCAGGCGGAAAAAGTGCCTGTGGAAAAAAAGAGAGCCAGGAAATCGAAAACTACAGGGATAGAGGTGAGGCCCGAAAGTTCTACCAAAAGGTAAAAAGTAAAGGTTTTATAACAGGGATCCTCACTTGTAAGGACATATATGGAAATCTGGTCACGGATATTCAGAGTGTGCTGCAAAAATGGAGAGAACACTTTCGGTCTCTACTCGTTCCCGAAGGCAGCATAAGTGACGAAATCACACCAATCATCTACGATGAAGTATACTGTCCACTACCGAGCCAAAAAGATATCAGCACCGCTTAAAATAGTGTCCTGAATGTGTGTACCAACTATCGCGGGATTAGACTTTTACCCATCGCATACAAGGTCCTGTCTAGTGTGTTATGTGAAAGACTAAAGCCCATTTTAGCTAATCTGATTGGACCTTATCAGTGTGGCTTTAAACCGACAGGATATTCACACTACAAAAAACCTGGAGAGGACCCAAGAAATGTAGATAGACACCTACCATCTGTTTATCGACTACAAAGCTGCATTCGACAGTCTGATACGACAGAAACTATTAGATGCTTTGGCGATACCAAACGCCGCGAAGCTGATACGTCCTTGCGGGATGATACTGACGGACACGAAGTCTTCATTGAAAATAGGCAAAAATCTAACGAAGCCATTTTTTACCAAGCGAGGCTTCAGACAAGGCGATAGTCTGTCATGCGATCTCTTTCACATCATAATGGTGATGATCATGCGGAAGGCAGCAGTAAACACGACTGGCAACATCTTTAACAAAATTCACATGCTGCTCGCGTATGTCGATGACATCGATATCATTGGCCGAGGACTGCAAGATGTTACTGCGGCCTTTTTGACCATTGAGAAGCAGTCGGCAGAAGGTAGTCCGGTGATAAATGTGGACAAAACCAAGGTATTTGTTTCAACGAACAAAGAGTCTACTTGTTTGGGAAGCTGCGTGAACGTTGACAACTGTAACTTTGAAGTGGTGGATGAATTTGTCTAACTAGGATCCGTCATAAACAAAAATAAAATCAAGAGACGAGTATTGATCGCAAACCGCTGCTACTATGCGCTGAGCAGGCGTTTTAATGATGAAGCCCTCTCTCGACGAACAAAGATCCGACTCTACCAGACACTGATCCTGCCTGTCTTACTTTACGGCGCAGAATTCTGTGTAAAGACGCAAGCGGATCAATCTATTCTGGAAGTTTTCGAAAGAGATATACTACGAACCAGTACAGAAATTTCAGTCAGGTAAACTGACTGATAAATACCATCACCCAATATATGATATTGTTGAAGTCTTGAGTTATTGAAATGAATAGATGTTTAATTAAATTAAAATTACTTATGTATATTTTTTTCCCTGCTTGTGGTGCAAAATCATCCAAAACTTTACTTATTTGTGTAGGGGGTATAGGTGCCGGTTTGGAATTTATGTGAGAAATATTAATTTTTCAAAAAAAAATAATTTTGATAGGGGGTACCACAAGAGGTGAACCGATACAGTCGTTATTCATTCCTAACTCAAATTTTCATACGTACAACTTACGAATAATTTGACTGAATTCAGTGCACTTACAAAAAAAGATATGTATGTAAGACTATAGGGGTGAGTTCGGTCCTTTGTGTGGGAGGTACCAGAAGGGGTGTGTCAAATAGTTAGGTTTTCTGAGGTTTCGCCTCCTATCACAATATAAATTAACCGACTAATTTTCATTACCCCTCAAATGTCCGTTTGGAAGTTATGGGAGAATTATTAATTTTCCAAAAATAGGTAATTTTGCATGGGAGGTACCAGAAGGGGTGACCCGATATAGTCCATATTCACTCCTGATTCATATTTTCATAAGCGTACAAATTACTCATAATTTGACTGAATTCAGTGTACTTAGAAAAAAGATATGTTTGTAATACTATGGGGGTGAGTTCGGTCATTTGTATGGGAGGTACCAGAAGGGGTGTGTCAAATAGTTAGGTTTTCTAGAGTTTTGCCTCCTATAATAACATTAATTAATCGATCAATTTTCATTACCCCCCAGGAGTCCGTTTGGAAGTTATAGGAGAAATATTAAATTTGCAAAAATAGGTAATTTTGTATGGGAGGTACCAGAAGGCGTGAACTTATATAGTCCATATTCATACCTGAGTCTAATTTTCATAAGCAAACATCATACACAAAATTTGAGTGATCTCAGTTTACTTACAAAAAAGATATGTATGTAAAACTTTAAGGGTCAATTCGGTCATTTGTATGGGAGGTACCAGAAGGGGTGTGTCAACTAGTTAGGCTCTCTGAGGTTTCGCCTCCTATCACAACATTAATTTATCGACCAATGTTCATAACCCCCCAAGTGACGGTTTTGAAGTTATTGGAGAAATATATAATTTCCAAAAATAGGTCATTTTGTATGGGAGGTACCAGAAGGCGTGAACCGATATAGTCCATATTCATAAGTGAGTCTAATATTTATAAGCAAACATCATACGCAAAATTTGAGTGATCTCAGTTGACTTGCAAAAAAGATATGTATGTAAAACTATAAGGGTCAATTCGGTCATTTGTATGGGAGGTACCAGAATGGGTGGGGCACAGGTTTCGGTTTTCTTAGGGTTTGTCTACTTTTGCAAGATAAATAAACTGACCAAATTCAAACATCCTCCGGTTGTCCGTTTGGAAGTTATGGAAGAAATATTAATTTTCCAAAAATAGGTAATTTTGTATGGGAGGTACCAGAAGGGGTGGGGCTATTCAGCCCATTTACAATCCCATAAGTTCGTTTTGAAAAATATTGATACTGGTAAATTTTCATACCGATCCGTTAAGGTTTACTCGAGTTATCCTGCTGACCAGCCATCCAGCCAGCCTGCCAGCCAGCCAGCCAGCCAGACAGAAGGACATAGCTCATTCTTCTTAAAAAGTTCTGAAACGAATTTGGTCTTAAGATACTTGGGGTCTAACTCGTCTCCTTTAATGCGTTACACTTTTTTTCGTATCAAATGATATATACCCTCATCCCTAAGGGTGATGGTATAAAAATATTTAGACCCATCATTATTAATGGCGACAGCCGTCGTCGAATGAATCATGAGCTGTACAAGAACATCGACGTAGTCAAGCGCGTTTAAATAGACCGAATGCGCTGACTTGGACAAGTTGTACGAATGGACGAAAATGCCTAATCATTAAACTGACTGCCTCATTTCGGTCGAGAGAGAGTTGGAGACCCATTGGTGCAAGCAACAATAGAATTGCTTCATCATGCACCTCATTCGCCAGATATAGCTGCCTTGGGTTATTTTCTATTACCAAACATAAAATAATGCATCGGTGGTGAATGATATACCAACAATTCGAAGGTAAAGTCTGCGACTGATGGTTATTTTAAGGAGCTAGACAGTCCTTTATATAGAAAGGGTATCGAAACTATAGGACATTGCAGGGGAAAAGTGTATCAACCTAAAAGGAGGCTATGTTGAGAAAAAATTAAATTGTTCATATATGTGTATTGTTTTCTTTGTTTGGCCGAATAAAATGGGAAGAAAATATTGGTTCTAGTCTCCCATAAAAAATTACATTTCTCCTATAGATATTGTATTCAACTTTTTCCAGTTGTTGGTCCTTTAAGATCCACATATAGGCAAACTAAAATACAAACTAAATAAATATCTCACAGTTTAACTTTATTAGATGAGGGTATTTAACTAACTGTCAGTTCAGCAGACTGAAATTTCTGTACTCGTTTTCATATATTGTTGTTGTTAATGTAATTTGCGTTCTAAAAACCAACTCAAGACAAAAGAAACCCAAAAGTATGGGTGCAGGATCAAAATATATGTGCTTCAGTCCACAAAACTACAACTTAAAATGTTTTTATAATATCATTTAATACTGTTAGTAGCAACTCACTCCGGGAGAACTGGTTAAAACCATAGTTGTCTTAAGCTTAAAAAAATAATGTTGGGTATCTCTTAGGAAAACGATACTTTGTCACAATCCACCGTCAACTATTGTTCTTAGGTAGGCTGATCGTTAATCTGCCGCTATATTGTGTTTATCCTTAAAGTCATCACCGTGAGCATATCCGCGATGTTTTCCCACAGATTATCACACCCTCCCGGATCAATGCCCATTGGGATTATAAATAAAAAATAACACAAAACGAAAATATTTTAAGCGAACGTAATAGTGCTGAGAGGAATCTGAATTAAGCATACAAGATAATTTTAAAATAACTTTAAACGCATAAGTACATATGGAGGATGACAGAGATGTCCATAATAATAATTAAGTCTAAATATTTTTAAAAAATTTACGATTTAAATATGTATATACATAGATAAAACCTTCCCTTATTTACATAATTGCACATGTTTTGGTATATAAAAACCATTTGGAAGCACCAGACACAACGTCTGTGGCACCATCATCACCAACACCTCTTTTACCGGGAGGAATTCCCCGCACATAAAACAACCAATTAGTCTAGTGCTGGCTGGATGCGCTTAATATGGAAATGTAATAAAATAAAAAACGTACTACAAACAAAGGGAGCACCAGCGCATTTTGCTGATCTACCGTGGAATTCCCTAACAACTCATAGGCAACTGAGCCAGCAAGAAGGGTAAGCACAACTGGCCCAGGAAACAAATATCGCACAAAGCGATCTATAGCTGCTACCTAAAAACGCACAGAGAGAGAGAGAGAGAGTTTTATGCCTGGCCATAAATATTAATTTTGGCTTCTTGGCGCGTCCTTATGACCGATGATAGTGCGCACACGGCTGCTCCAGTGTACCTGGCTGCTTCAACAACATAATCGCACTGTTACATGAGACGCGTGAGAAAATTGTGAGTGTTGGTTTGACATCGAATGAGATCTCTGCTTCCAGGGAACACACATTTTCGTGAATTTCTTACTAAAACTATTTGTGGGGGAAAACCCGTATAGTAAATATTAGAACAAAAAAAATTAGGACAAGACACGTTCTTAGTCTCTAACTAACTGTCTGTGTGATCGTACACAAATATTTTGTGGCAACGCATGCGCACATGTGTTGTGGTGTCATTTGAGGATTAAGGATAACAATATCACACACAAAGGATACCTTCATTCACCATTCAATGGTAAGAACATGTGCAAGTAGCCTACAAAATCCCCTTGCTGGCTTGCTTCATACGTGCATACGCAAATGTGAAGTATACAAGTGAAGTGAGAAAATGTCCAAACGCGACATTGGAATTTCCACATTGACCGACACTTATGAGGTGTCATATTCTTGAGAATCCACAAGATATGCAAACGCTGCATTTGACATTGAACGATAGATAATGTGTTTACTACAATTGTTTAATATTTATAAATATGACCAGCAACACGTATTAAATGCGTAACGAAATATTTCGTTCACAAAATATTGCCAGAAAGAGGCGATATACTGGAAAATACACACGTTATTAGAGTAATATCCTTAATTCATTTTCCAGCAAATGGAAATTTCTTAACAATCTGAATAAATATTATACGATGCCGACTGCGTATTGCATTTCAGAGTATTCATTGATTAACTATAGTTCACGAAGGCGTTACAAGACTCTCAAGAGAAACCACAAAAGGTGAAGGATGATTCCACCGAAATTAGGGATTATATTTATTTTATTAAACGGAAAGTCAAAATTGCCTTCTTACTACAAAAGTTATAAAAAAGTAAAAGGAACGTATGAACTCGACCTTGCGGAAAGTGCAGAAGCAAGCACTCATAGCAAAAATATGAAACTTTTATACGGTATAATCAGAGAAATACACATGTAGAAAGAAGTCATGTCTAATATCCAGCGGCGAAAGAAAGGACCTAGGAGGCCTTATAGAGCGCCTTAAAAAGTATTCAGTAGGCCTGCGCCCTGCATTCCCTCTGCCTTTCCAAATAACATAAGGTGTCATTGAAGGCCTGTATACATATGAAAAAAGAAGGACTTGCAAATAAAAAAATATGCAGTTGGTCACCCTAAAATTGTTTAGATTATTTTCAACGACAGGAAACATTCTGGAGTTGGAACTCCCTACCTCGCAATTGTCAGTCAGCCATGCTACCATCTAGTCTATGAAGATGCATTCGAATTGTGTGACTGAAACTAATCATAAACTGTTTTAAGAAAAACACACGAACACCTTCCTCATTGCCTTTTCCATTTCATGCCTTCTATGAGAAGGAAGACGGAAAGTGTATACCCACGAAATGGTGGAATATGAAATCATCGAAAACTTAGATTCTCCTTTCTCAAAAAAGGTTTACAGCAGTGGTTTTAAAAGAATGTGCTCGGGATATTTCAGAAAGGAAGGAAAAGGCAACTTTTCAGGCATGTGTAAACAAGGCTTTCAAGACATGACGTTTGAATGTCTCAGAAGAAATTGTTGCGGGCCTTTCTACTTTCGCCGCTGGATAATGAAAACCTTTTGACATCGATTGCACATCAAGTATAGCGATTCAAAGAACACTTCTCGGACAATTTAAATAATCTGGTTCTGCCACCGTCACCAACCCAAGTGTTTTATGAGAAGGTAGCATCACCACTCGAAATACAATACTCACTTCAATAAAGGCAATGTAATCAAAAAATCCTCGGTCGTGGACAACATATCAGCAGAATAGAAGCCTGTCCCATTACTACAACCAAACTCCCACAATCTTTTCTTCATCTTCTTAATATGCAGCAACAAAAATTCATCTATCAGCCGGAGCATATAGAAAAGAATTTGAAGCGCTCCGTAGATAGTTAGTCATACCCAGTTTAAATAACAGCTCTTTTACCTGCTCCATCCAACGAAGTTTTGGTTGCCCCTGCTGCGCCACTTATCGAGTTTATTTACGAAGACTTTTCGAGCTGGAACATTTTCATCCATTCATACAACGTGTCCTAGTATTCGGTCTATTTCAAAGCGCTTGTCTACGTCGATGTCGTTGTACAGCTCATACAGCTCGTAGTTCATTCGACGACAATGGGTCCAATATTTTTCTCTGTAAGACTCCCAGAATAGATTAATCCGTTTGTGTCAGTACCCAGGATTCTACGCTGTAGAGCAAGACAGGTATGATCTGAGTCCGATGGAGTTGGATGTTTGTTCTTCGAGAGAGCGCTTTGTCATTAAATCGCTTGCTTAACGCATAGTAGTAGTGGTTTGCGATCAATACTCTTCTTTTGATTTCGAGACCGACATTATTATTTTTGTTTATGGATTCATTATTTGTAGGATATTTCAGACATAGATCCCAGTTGGTGATGCTATGGTTGACGAATGTTGAAGATAATACTATAATGAAAGTTCGGATGAAAGTGATGTCGAACTTGAACAACGTATAACTAGAAGTAATGTATGTTTCTCGCAATGGCACTGTATGGTATAAGAAACCTGCAACGTCTCATTAGGAGCTACAATACTATACGCTAACATTGTGGCCCAGCACGATCAACAAAATTGATGTCGAAAGTTCAAAATTTAAAATACCATCTGAGAGTAGAAATGTTGAGCACAATTGCGCGTTACAGAATCAAGTATAAGGATGTAACAGTAGCTGATATTTACGCCTTCATTAGCATACGACTAATGTCTGGCGCGAGTCATGAAAATAATTACATTTCGAAAGATTTGTGGGCAATCACATCATACTCTTTATAAAGAGCAACCCTCGGCACAAACAGATCATGATCATTGGTACGTTATATTCGTTTTGACAATACCAACACCATTAGCCAAAAAAATACTTACGGACATGGCTACACCAATACGTGATGTATAGACAGCGCTGAATGCAACATACAAGCTTATTACAAATCAAGTGAGAATCTTACAAAACAAGGAGACTAAACAAGGAGAAAGAAGGTTAAGGATTTTGCCAGGACTATTTCGTTCATGGAAATGGACGCATTTCCACAATAGAAATTTTTTTTACCACACTTGCTTTGATAAAGCATCGGTTGTGTAATTGCTTTAAGAAAAAAAACCATATATACCATAGGTAATGAAAGCAGAAGATCAATACAATAACAAAATATAGTAGTCAACTTCAAAATATTTACAAATAATGGCAAAGAAACGTAAGCTGCAGTGTTCAAATCATATAAATTGTATGGGGGTACTGGGGTACCCGGTTATTGATTCACGTAGGTGTCAACTTTGAAGGCGTTTTAAACATTTTTAACATACTTTTTTATGCCAAAAAGTACTTTTATTGACCCAAAAGCACTTTTCTGATAAACAAAGTATTTTTTTTTACTTTTCGTAGAACACGCGACTACCATGAGGGAGATCCATGTTTCGATTCCCGGTTCCAGTCATCTATTTTCTTTCATTGCCGGCCCCCTTGATATCGTCGACATTAACTTTGCAGTGTAGTGTCGAGTCAATCGGAATGTCTAGTAAAAGCTTCTCAAACATTGTCGTTTGCATGCGCCGATTAATGCTGCCTACGGAAACGAGCAGTTTGCAGCACAGCTGGGGATCCCTGTTCCAAAACCTTTGCTTTTTACCTTTTGGTAGAACTTTCGGGCTTCACGTTAGCCCCAAATTTGAAACGTGTTTTCGGCTCGCGATCCAAGAGCCCAAATAAAGATTTGGCTCGCAAGCCAAGAACCACAAAATTTTAAATGGGCTCTCGGCTCGCGAGCTAAGTACCAAAGTTATGTACCAAAAGTACTTTTTTATGCCAAAAAGTACTTTTATTGGCCCAAAAGCACTTTTCTGATGGACAAAGTATTTTTTTTTACTTTTCGGCACAAAGTACTTTTTTTGTATCAAAGTACTTTTTTATGCCAAAAAGTACTTTTATTGGCCCAAAAATACTTTTCTGTTGCACAAAGTACTTTTTATTGTACCAGAGAACTTTTTTGTACCAAAAAGTACTTTTTGTCATAAAAAAGTTTTTTGGTACAAAAGAAAGTACTTTGTACCAAATGGTACTATAAATCAAAAAGTATTAGTTGGTACAAAAAAAGTACTTTGTGGAACAAAGTGTTTTTGGCCAATAAAAGTACTTTTTGGCATAAAAAGTACTTAGGTTCAAAAAAAGTACTTTGTGCCCAACAGTACATAAAAAGTACTTTTTGCTACGAAAAGTACATTAAACAGTACAGTTTTGGTACAAAAAAGTACTTTGTGCAACAGAAAGGTGCTTTTGGGCCAAAAAAAAGTACTTTTTTGACACAAAAAAGTACTCTGGTACCAAAAAAGTACTTTGTGCAGCAAAAATGTGCTTTTGGGCTAATACAAGTAAGAGCCAATAACCCAAACAAAGAGCTGGCTCGCGAGCCAAGAGCCACAAAATATCGCGAGGTAAGAGCCAATTTTCAGGAAAGAGCGGTCTCGCGAGCCAGCCCATACGAACCCTGATTCTGGCTCTCTCTTTTCTTCCACAGACGCTTTTTCCGCCTCAACAGGCGTTTCATCTCCTCTCTTCTTCTCATTATAACGCTACGTCACCGCACGCATTGCCATTGGGTGTAGTTTTTCCTTGCATGCAGTATCCATTTCCTTAGATATTCTCGACAGGGCTGGTCTGAGCGCGATTTTCCAGTACGGTTCAGAATTCGCAATGTGTCGCCGGGAACATCAGAACTAGGAGGTTTGTTTCAAGTAATTGTAGGTATTGGCTATCTCGGTGGTCTGCAGCTTTGTAATGTTTAGCTTCCTTTGCGTTTAGTTACGAGCGTTTGAAGCACTACTTAAACGTGTGCCTATCTTGGCTGCAACTAGTTGGTTATCCGAGTCAATATTTGGACCACGCATCAAGCTTGAGACATGACTTTCATTAATTACCACGTGATCAATCTGATTTCTTGTAATTCGATCGGGAGATATCCAGGTTGCCTTGTGGATATCGTTATGCGAGATTCTGGTTCCACTCACAACCATGTTTCTGGCCTACGCGAAGCTAACCATTCTGAATCCGTTATTGGAGGTGTTGTTGTATAGATTAAATTTTATTTTTAGCAATAAAATCTCCGAGAACAATTTTAATGTCATGTGTAGGTTAGCGGTCATATATCTCCTCCAGGCGCTCATAGAATGCATATTTAATGTCATCGTCTTTGTCTTCCGTCGGGGCGTGTACACAAATCAGCGTAATGATAATATATTTCGCCTTGATGCAAATATTCTGTCCCTTACAGGGTTTAACCGAAAAAGCAGATGTCCTAGTCTCTTGCCGACTATGAGTCCACATCCAAATTCGTGTCTTCCTGCATGGCAGCTGTAAAATATGTTACAGTTCTTTTGTCGTGTGCATCCCTGTCCCGTCCATCTCATTTTCTGCATGGCAATGATGCCAGTCTGGTATTTGTCGAGGACATCCGCTAGTTCGATAGAGGCACCACCTCTGTAGAGAGTTCGGACTTTCCAGGTGTGTACCCTTAAATCATGGTCCTTATAACATTTGCGGGGTTTGTCAACATTTGGGAGGTTCTTGTTTTTTCTATTTTTCGTGTTTTCATAATAATTGTTTTGTTTAAGGAGAGTGGCTTATTAGGCCACCGCGCCCGATCCTAGTCTCTTGGGCCTTTGTGTTGAGCTTCAGTAACTTCTGTTAGCTTCTTCCTAAGACGCATCGGAAGTAGCATGCCGTTTAAGTTACTCAACAGTGCACCTTTTCACATTTGTCAGGGGAATACGTGATCTCTCGGACGTTGTGAGCTGCTTGGGGACCTCCAAAGAGATCTTCTGATAATTCTCAAGTGAGTAACGATAAGAAATATCCACTACTATGACCAATGTATGATGATGTATATTTTTGAATATTGGTATATCTTACCATCGACAACATTGTATTGACTTCTATCATCTAATATTAGCATATCATAATCATTCCCAGACTATTTTTGCCTGCCAAAAACTTTTAATAAATCGCACGACTGATCGCACGGTCGCCGCTCGCTCGATTCACATGTGTCCAGACACAATCGTTTTTATGGCAATTTGAGGGAGAAAAACGACATGTTTTAACTATAAAAATGTTTATATCAACAAATAAACTCATGTATTTTAAATTAAACACATTATAAAACATGTCATTAGCTTAACGGTCGATTGGCGCCAAACGATGTTTTTTTTTTTATTTTGGGGTGTTTTTTATGGAATATTTATACATTTTGTTAATAATTTGCTTTGTTGGGCTAATTTAAATAGAGCAAATTAAATAAGAAAAAAAAGTATTAGGCTTCGTCGACACTGACGTCTGAGGCACCTACTGGTGGCTAGAGTTGTTGTTGGTGGTTATTGCAACCGCCACAGGAATTTTGTCTAATTGGCTATAAAGAATTAAAATGTTTTTAAAGACATAGAGAAAGTGTTGTTTTATGTTTTTTTCCGAAAAAAAAACACTTAATATGACTTGATAAACAAATATGATAAGTTATTATGGTATGCGCCATTAGGTGTGATGTCTCCCTATACATAGGACAACTATTTCTCTATAGAGACTCATTGTGAAATGGCATATATTTCATATTGAAAGAAAATCAAATATTTCTTTACTCAACGCGAAGTTCTTTAGGAATTTTGTGTAACAGTGATATCACGCTGTGACATCGAAATCGATCTTCATCACATTTGTGATGAAAGAAGACAAACCACTGGTTTAGCATTTATCACTGAGCACTCGACTCAGTCGGTAATAAATGTAGCACTGATGAGAAACTACTCTCTAGATAATTAATAATAACACAGCGGGAATATGTCTCAATTCTTACGAACTGATAATTTAGAATAAAGTAAACAATTTTATCAATATATCTGACAATGGGGAACCCTTCGCCTGCCACTCAGTTTAATTACAGAAGAGAGGGAGGGCATTATAACCAACCACCAACCAAATACGATTCAATTAAAATGCTTCAAAGCACTTGAGAAACCACCCATGAACATTAGATGATGTTGATTGCGTCGAACACGATTGTCAGCACTGCCAACTCTCGATCATCATCATCGCCATCGCAGCACCACGAATCCCCACAATGCAGTGTGTTTGGCATCATCATTTGAACTTAGCTATAGACTCCCTCTTTCTTTCCTCATGTGATCTTATCCACTTGAAATCAATTAATCCAGTCATGTTTTTTGTGTTGTGGTTCCAGATCTGCTCTCTGCTCTCTGGAATTCCTTCGAGTAATTAGTTTGGTAAATTTATGTTGAGTCACACTTTGGCCCCAAACTATTTAGTTCCAATGGATATCGTGCAACACACTCGGGGATACTCCCATTGGGATTTTGTCATTTTAATGTAAAGCATTTTGTTTACATTTCAAAGGGGTTGCATGAGCGCTGAGAGGGAGATTGGGAAAAATTGTTAACAATTGTTCGTGCAATAAGAATGTTGAGAGCAAGTGATATATTATTATTTACATTTTGGAATGGAATGTTTATTTTAGGCATATTTTGGAAATGTTTTACTATTTTTACAATGTTGTGATAGTAATGCAATAGTGTGAAGGAAATAGAATATCAAAGTCAAAATTGATGATTATTTGCAGAAACGCTATTAAATTAATAACATGCAATTTTAAGGGAAAGTACAAAAATGTTTTTTTAAAATTCGTTGAAAAATTTAAAAATACTGATATTCATACATGTATAACATTAGTTATAAAGATACTAAAGACCGGGGAATGGAGGATTTCCTAAATTAAGTCTTTTGATCGTTATTCACTTGGTGATAACCAAAAGCTGTCTTTGGACAACGTCCGAGAGATCACGTATTCCCCGAAACATCAAACATCCGTTCAGTGATAGCAAATGTGAGTTACTGAAGCTCAACATAAAGGCTCTCTTAGTGGCTTTGACAGTCCCAGTGGCCTAATAAGCCTCTCCCATTAAAAAAATTAAAACATAATCCTGACAACTCCCGCGAACGTTATAAGCACCATTATTTAAGGATATGCAACTGGAATGTCCGAACTCTCTACAGAGATGGTGCCTCTACCCAACTGGCGGATATCTTCGACATACACAAGGCTTATATCGCCATCATACAAGAAATGCAATGGATTGGACATGAACACGACGAAAGAACTGTGACATCTTTTACAGCTGCCATGCAGACAGACACGAATTTGGATGTGAATTCATAGTCGGCAAGAGACTTTGACATCTGGTCTCGCGGTTCAATCCTGTAAGTTAGCGAAAAGCCGTTTTTCGCCTTAAGGTGAAATATTTTAATTTTTTTTTGAGTTAGAGGGAAACAGTAATTCTAAAGGTTACTTACTTCCCTTCCTTGAGACTCAAATCAGAAAATTAAGTATGATATTATTTTTTTGAAAAATATAAAAATGCAAGACCGCGCTGATATTCGAACCAGACACCTCCGTTATACGCTTTTCATCTTTGGTGAGAAGAATCGTGAGAAGAATCACATATGACATTAAAATTGTTCTGGGAGATTTTAATGCTCAAATAGAAGGGGAAGATATTCTTGGTTCAGCAGTCGGAAAATTCAGTATGCGCAACAACACCTCCGATAACGGATTCAGACTGGTTAGTTTCGCGTCGGCAAGAAACATGGTTGTGAGTGGAACCAGATTCCCGCATAAAGATATCCACAAGGCAACGAGGATATCCCCTGATCAAAAGACAAGAAACCAGATAATTATCTGGTGATAATTGATGAAAGGCATATCTTAAGCGTTATGGAAGTGCGTGTGATGCGCGGTGCAAATATTGACTCGGATCAGCACCTAGTTGCAGCCAAGATACGCACGTGGTTAAGTTGAGATAAAAATGCTCGTAACCAGCTACACATCACACAGCTGCATACTACCGAGATATCCAATGCCTACTCCAACTAACTCTCTCAATTACTCCAGTGCAAATTTTGACTTGGATCAGCACCTAGTTGCAGCCAAGGTACGCACATGATTAAGTAGTGCTAAAAACACTCGTAATCAAACACAAAGGAAGCTGGACATCACAAAGCTGCATACCACCGAGATAGCCAATGCCTACTCCAAGCAACTCTCTCTCAATTACTCCAAACAAACCCCCCCTGGTTCTGATGTTCCCGACACACAGTGGTAGCATATTTCGAATTCTATGACCACTGCAGCAACGACCGTACTGGGTTATGAAAAACCAGGCTCATACAAGTCCTGTCGCATATTATCTGAGGCAATGGATGCAGCATACAAGGCGAAACTGCAGCCAATTGTAAAATGTAATGTGACGTAACGATGTAATGAGTAATGTAATTTTAAGGCGGAAATCGTTTTTGGAAGAAAAGAGTGGGACAGGGTATCGAAAAGTACAGGGATAGATGTGTAGCCCGATAGTTAGTGCAAAAGGTAAAAAGCTAATATTTTGGAACAGAGATCCTCTCCTACAAATTAGGATATGGAAATCTAATCGCAGACACTCAGAGTGTGCTGCAAATATGAAGGAAACACTTTTGTACTCTTGCAAATCCTGAAGGCAGCATAAATATCGTAAACATACCAATCATCGATGCCGGTGTAGATTTTTCACCACAGAGCCAAAACGAGGTCATCACTGCAGTTGTAATGTTTAAAAACAATAAAGCTGCAGGAGTCGATGGACTATAGGCATAGTTTTTTATGGCCGGCACCGATTAGCTCATAAACACGATTTGGCTAAAGGAACACATGCACGATGATTGGAATCTGACTAATCTATATCTAGTGCTTAATAAGGTTGATCTAAGTGTGTAGGTAGGTACACTCAAAAAAAATCAAGTATTCCATATTGAAATCGTTCCCAAGCGGTGTCAAAAGTTCGGTAAGTACGGATTTTCTTAAATCCAGTACAAAATGTTTGATCCAAGAACGGAAAAACCTAGCCTGGAATTCTTATTTGTAGATGTTATTAAGCCATGTGTCGCTTGATTTTTAACTAAAAATTCTTAATAATAGATGACATTAAGCCTAATGGGGCTTGATTTGTAAGTATAGAATTCTTGAATATAGATGATATTAAGCCAGCTGGGTCTTGATTTTTAAGTATAGAATTATTATTCAAAGATGACATTAAGCTAAATGGGGCTTGATTTTTATTATGCGGATAGCTAATTAGGTAGTTGGCAAACTATTAAGCTAAGAGAGTAAATGTTATTTCTCTCCCACACATTTTTTTCTCAGAGATTTATGTAAGATATTTTATTCTTACTTTAAGTCAGAAAAAACTTGATATTAATTCTAAGAATTTTTTACTAAATTAAGTTCGTACAATCTTAATTGGAGAATTTTATTCTTATTTTAATAATTTCTACGCTTACATTTTTGAAGATATCCCGTTTTATACTACTTAAATATTTAAGAATTTTTTCTCCAAAAAATAAGAATTTTAAACTCAAATTTAGAATGCGTTTTTTTAATGTGTAGTGAACCTGATTGGACCTTATCAGCGAGGCTTTAGACCTGGTAAGTCCTTGACCGACCAGATATTCACACTACCAAAAACCTGGAGATAACCCAAGAAATGTCGATCGACACCTACCATATGTTCATCGGTTAAAAAGCTACATATTAAAGTCCGGTATGAGAGAAATTATTAGATGCTATAGCTGAGTTTGGTATCTCCGCGAAGGTGGTACGACCTTCCGGGATGACACTTACTGACACGAAGTCTTCAGTGAAAATAGGCAAAAATTTAAAAGATCCATTTTCTTCCAAGCTAGGCTTAAGGCAAGGCGATCTACAATCTCTTTAATAACATAATAGAGATGATCAAGTGAAAGGCTGCAGTGAACACGACTGCCACCATCCTTAACAAAAGGCACATGCTGCTCGCGTATGCCGATGACATAGATATAATTGGCCGAGGACTGCGGGATGTTATTGAGACCTTTTGAAAACTTTAACTTTAAAGTGGTCGCAGGCGGGGCGACCAAAACTTCGTTTGATGGACCAAGTGAAAGAGCTGTTATCTAAACTTGGTGTGATGAACTATTTACGCAGCTAAGAGAGAAGAGCTTGAAATTCACTTCTACGTGCGGCAACTTATAGAAGAATTTCTGTTGCTGCTGCAAAATAACGAAAGACGAAAGAAGATTAACGGTGGTAAATTTGTATAAGGATTAGTGAAAATTTACTCAAGTTATCAGAGAGACGGGTATGCCTTACACTTTTTATACCATCACCCGTAGGGATGAAGGTATATATCATTTGATACGACCCAAAAGTGTAACACATAGAAGGAGTCACTTTAGACCCTAGGTTTCTTTGAACCAAATTCGATTCATGACTTTTTAAGTCGTTTGAGCCATGTCCGTCTGTCTGTCTGTCTGTCTGTCTGTCTGTCTGTCGGGTGGCTGTCCGGCTGGTTCGCACGATAACTTTCGAAAGACGCAACCAAATGTTTTGAAATTTTGCACGAGTTATTATTTTCTCAAAACTACTTACGGTATTGCAAATGGGCTACATGGCCCCGCCCCTTCTGGTACCTCCCATACAAATACATCATTCCGCCCACTTTAGAAATCGAGTAATAATATCAATACACCCTAGGGGATCGTCCCCAAATTCTGTATTTAGTAAAGCTATAACAGGATAAAGTTTTGGAAAAAATTTTGAAAGCCTAGCCACGCCCCTTCTGGTACCTCCCATACAAATCTACATTTCCGCCCACTATAGAGATGGAGAAATAATATCAATAAATTAAACGTGATCGTACCCAAATTCTATTTTGAGTAAAGCTATAACAAGATAAAGTTTTAGAGAAAAAAAATTGGAAGTCTATTCACGCCCCATCTGGTACCTCACATACACATCTGGTACCGCCCACTTTAGAAATCGATTAATATTATTAAAAGACCTAACGCGATCGTGCCCAAATTCTGTATTTGGTAAAGTTTAAGCAGGATAAAGTTTTGGAGAAAAAATCTGGAAGTCTAGACACGCCCCTTCTGGTACCTCCCATACAAATGTACCACTCCGCCCACTTTAGAAATGGGGTAATAATATCAATACACTCGACACGATCGTGCCCAAATTCTGTATTTTGTTATATTATAACAGGACAAAGTTTTGGAGAAAAAATTGGAAGTCTAGACACGCCCCTTATGGTACCTCCCATACAAATGTACCTTTCCGCCCACTTTTGGGATGTAGTAATAATATCAGTACACCCAACGCAATCGTGCGCAAATTCTGTATTTAGTAAAGCTATAACAGGATAAAGTTATGGAGAATAAATCTGGAGCCTAAACACACCCCTTCACGTACCTCCCATATAAATGTACCACTCCGCGCAATTTCGAAATCGAGTAATAATATCAATAAAATAGAAAATTATTTGTTTTACTGAGGGTAAGGGTAAATGTAAGTCGGGTTGCCCGACTGAAACTTTCTAACTGGTTTTAATTACAAATCGATTATTTTCAATAACTCAAGACTTAAACAATATATTATATTGGGTGATGGTATTTATCAGTCAGTTTAACTGACTGAAATTTCTGTACTGGTTCTCGTATCAAATTATATATACTCTCATCCCAAAGGGTAGCGGTACAGAAATCTGTTGGGGATATTAATGTTCTATTACACTGTAATGTTTAATATTTGCGCGAGCTTCGTATTTCTTGCGATAAGCTTTACATATTCATCATGTTTCAGAAATGGCTTCAAATAAGTAGCAAACCAAAGAAATTTTTAAAAATGTTATTCCACTGGTCAATTAGATGAATAAAGTGCTTTAAAAGACTACCTTGTATCAAATTTTTATAGATGTTTCGAAAAACGCATTCGAACAAGCTTTGCTATCATTAAAATGAAACAAGCTGTTCAATTTTAATAGCAAACGACAAAAAAAGACAATCAAATTAGAGAATATCGCTCTGAGTTTATATTTGCTATAAAACGAACTAATAAAAATTCGCTGGTTATGTTAATCGCCGTCATTCAACATTCGACCGATTGTTCGGCCATAAAAGTAACTCAACTTTTTGAACCAATTAATTATAGAAACACTTCACGACAACATCGATACTAGTAATGAAATAAATTTAATATCTAAGTAGCGACATGATTCAGCGATTCGCATTGAAATTAATTTGAATTTTATATCATTTTTAAATTTTTTTTGTTTTATTTTTTGTTCTATTGGATGGAAGATATCCAGTAAAGAGATAGCAACATGTGTGGATTTGTTTTTTTGCGCTGCTCAGTGGGGCATGCAAACCTACGCCCCTTAAAGTTCCACCTTAACTTTTCGTTAACATCTAATTTGTTGACTTTATGAATGGAATTTAATTGATGGAATAGTTAATTTCTAACTGTTATCGCAGTAAAATACGAGGGGTGCTTATCATCAGTGAAAAATCTATATTTACCACCAAGGCCACATTGTTGTCATAGCAAAGTGTACAAATATATATTTAGAAACAGTACCATTGAGGCGTACATTAATAGGTCAAGGCCCGATAATAGTGAAAACACTACCCAACGAAACTTTCGTAGGTTTGAAATGACAGTAGGCGCTCTAATAAAAATGTGGATTGGTAGAGTTATCTGAATTGAATATAAATGTGGAGTAAGAATGTATCAAAATCTATAAAGTGTTATCGGTAACTTCGGTCGACAAATCGAGTTGCAGTTTATTTATATTATTTATATATAAGCCGACCATTAGTGTTATAACACGCGACTATCATTGTCCCAGGCAAGTGAATTTCTTTGATGAGATGTCCCCTCGATTATGACGACAACAAATTCTAAGTAGTCAAGTCAATCATCAACAAGCTGGAATTCGGGTTTGTCTTTATGTAGATCCCTTTGAGTGAGTAAAAATAAAAGCGTATTAACTCTTTCTAACTCTCTTTCATGGGATGCAAGAGAAAAATAAGTTGTCCCAAGTGTAAGTCGTTTAAAAAAAAAACAATTTCATTTTGCGATATTTTTAGACCCACTCAAAAGGTACTAGCAATCAATAGTTTCCAACTATTTCAACGCAATAACCTCTGACCATTACAAAACCTGACATGTTTTTAAATTCGTTACAGGCGAATCCACCAAAAGCATTAAAGATCAACTGGAATGATACTAAAGCTCATATCAATGAAGGCTAATTTTAATTTTTTTTCGAAGATCTACCTCTACTACCTCCATAACAAAGATGACGATAAATCCGCCGCCGCCGCTTCAAAAACCTTAAAGAGCCGCCAACCACACACAACATCACAAACGCTTAGCAAAATTAAACTAAACGCAACTGATAAGATCTTTGTCGATCAACAGAAACGAATGAGGAAGACAAAATATGGCTAAAATTCGCCCAAACGTTATAAAAGAGAAAACAACAACATCTACAACAAAATATCTTAACTATGCCTCAATGCAATGAAAAGCACTAAAACTTAAGAATGTGAAGTATTTATGTTGCTAAATGACGCTGACGATGATAAAGTTAATAACAATAACGAATGCGCTGCAAACGATTACAATGCAAAGGCGAAGATGATGAAGCCGACATTCACCCTGAGATGTGTATAGTAGAGCCATACAGCCACGACAATAAGGAACTGCCTCCTTTTTCTGGTTGTGCTAAAAAGGTATCACACCCATTGCTGTGCGATGCATATCCGACACAATTGCTACAAGAATTTCGGATTTATGTGATAAAAAAAAACACATTGGCATGGCAACACACTGCACTGTTAACCCATTGAGATGGGGAATAAGAAATATTTGTGGAAAGTCTATATGCAATTCTGACGGCGGATTAGACCTTAACTCCAAATGCGATTGAGTTAGATTCAATTAGATTTCATAAAGGCGGCAGTCTTCATACCTGGATGTTTATCTAATATACAAAACACAAATCATCATGAAAGAACTCTGCAGGTTGACCCCAAGATACCGATTCATATTCATCCTAATAGACATTCTCAGATTACCTAAGGTCTGGGACTCAACAGACTTAAAAACGAGATGGCCGAACGATAGACCAAGTTTAAATTCCTTATTCTTCATATTTGGCAGCAGCAACAGAAATTCATCCATCGGGTAGCCGCTGACAGAAAAGAATTCAAAGCCCTTCGGTCTTTTGCGCTCCGTAGATAGTTCGTCGCACCTAGTTTAGATAACAGTTCTTTCACCTGGTCTATCCAACAAAGTTTTGGTCGCTCACTCTGGCGATACCATTGAGTTACTTGCCGAATAATTTTCGAGCTGAAGTATTTTCTTCCATTTCCAAGCCATACCATTCGGCATATTTGAACACGCTTGACTACGTCGATGTCGTATACAACTATTACACCTCGTGGTTCATTCGACGACAGCATTCGCCGTTAATGGTAATAAGTCAAACCATTTTGAGAAGTTTTTTATTTAGAAGACTAAGATCAGAGTCTGGTAGAGTTGGATCATTGTTCGTCAAGATAAGAAATTGCCAGGCATAATGCCAGGCAGTTATGAGAATATCATTCTGCTTTTACTTCTTTCAAAACCCCTGGTCTTGAGCTTGAGATAAATTACAAAGTCAATGTTCATACAAACAGACCGAATAAATACAAAAACAACGATTATTATTTTTGTTTATGGCGGAGGACAAACTCATCTACCACTTTAAAGTCATACACAGAAAAAAACGCATTCTAAATTTTAGTTTAAAATTCTTATTTTTTTGCAGAAAACGTACTTAAATATTTAAGTACGAATAGTGCTAATTATTCTTAAATCAAGTACAAAAATGGATAAGATCAAAAATTTAAGCATATAAATTGTTAAAATAAGAATGTACGAACTTAATTGCAGAATTTTAAGTACAAACTTTTCAACTTTAAAGTAAACAATTCTTAGAATTAATATCAAGTTTTTTCTGACTTAAAGTAAGAATAAAAATCTTACATTAATCTCTGTAGTAGTACTACTGCGGACGGAGTACCTCCACGTGGTAACGCCTGGAAGCGTGCCTCTGACACCCGTCAGAGCACGACTAACTGTTAGGGGCGAAACCTAAAACCCAGGCACGTCTGCTCAGATTGAGCGGTACCCTGGTCAGCGTCTGACCCAGAATGGGCGGCTGTAATAAAATCCTGGCAGGAGGAAAAAACTGCGACGTGGTGCCGCCACCGACGTATAAACTATTGCAATGAAAAGAAGTAAGAAAAGAATAAAATGGACCCCCCAAAATGTTGACGACCACCGCAAACGAATTAAGGACCATGATTTAAGGATATGCACCTGGAATGTTATAGACCAGGTGCCTCCATCCAACTGGCGGAAGTCCTCGAAGAATACAAGGCTGACATAACCGCTTTACAGGAAATCCGGTGGACGGGACACGGGTGCTCGCGCATGAAGACGTGCAACATCTACTATAGTGGCCATGCGGACAAGCACGAGTTCGGATGTGGATTTGTGGTTGGCAAGAGACTGCGACACCTAGTCTCAAGGTTCAACCCGGTGTGTGAACGTATAGCCACCATAAGAGTCAAAACAAAGTTTTTCCACATAACACTTATATGTGCTCATGCTCCGACAGAAGAGAAAAGCGATGAGGATAAAGATGAGTTCTACGAGAGCCTAGAAAATGTATATGACCGTAGCCCGAGCCATGACATCAAAATTGTACTAGGTGATTTTAATGCTAAAATAGGCAGGGAAACCGCATTTGAGCCTACCATCGGAAAATTCAGTCTGCACACCGAAACGTCGAACAATGGCATCAGACTGATTGATTTCTCTGCGGCAAGAAATATGGTAGTTAGCAGCACTAGATTTGACCATAAAAATATTCATAAGGCAACATGGTTATCTCCAGATCAATTGACGAGGAATCAGATTGATCATGTGGTAGTCGATGGAAGGCACGCATCGAGTGTTCTGGACGTACGAGTGATTAGGGGTGCGAACATTGACTCCGATCACTTCCTTACCGCAGTTAAGGTACGCACAAGGCTAAGCATGGCGAAAAACGTACGTAACCAGGCACAACGAAAGCTGGACATCGATAAACTGCGGACCACAGAGGTAGCAAACGCCTACTCCAACCACCTAACTCAACTGCTGCGGAATGCTCCAACCCCTGACAATATAACCTCGCAGTGGCAAAATATAGCCGACTCCTTAGAACGGGTTGCGAGAAGCGTACTTGGGTACTCATAGCCGTCTCCAGAAGATGCTTGGTACGATGATGAATGTCGCAATGCCACGAGAGAGACGGTTGCTGCATACAGGGCGAAACTGCAGCCAATGGCAACGCGAGCTGTTCGTGAACGGCACAGGGAGAAGAGACGACAGGCAACTCGTCTTTTTAGAAGAAAAAAGAAGGAGCTGAAAAAGAGTCAGGGAGTGCACTGAGTTGCTCCGAAGTAGAGAGGAAGCCCGAAAATTCTACAAGAGAGTTAAAGCGAGAATGCGTGGAACAGGGTTGCCCTCCTGCAAGGACAGCGATGGTCAGCTAGTGACGGACCCGGATAACGTTCTGAAGATATGGAGAGATCACTTTAGAAATTTACTGGATACTGACACCACTCCAGAAGACCCCGCTCCAATCCATGACGATGGTATTAACTGTCCACCTCCGAGCCAGAACGAGATACGTATGGCCATCTCCCGCCTTAAAAACAACAAAGCTGCTGGAGCCGATGGTCTCCCTGCTGAATTGTTAAAGGCTGGCGGGGAGGAGCTGATAAGGAGAATGCATCAGCTCATGGAGAACATCTGGCAAGAGGAGAGATTGCCCGGGGATTGGAGTCTCAGTCTGTTATGTCCCATATACAAAAAAGGAGATCGTAGTGAATGTAAGAACTACCGTAGAATAAGCCTATTACCAATTGCGTACAAGGTCCTTTTAAGCATATTATGTGAACGTCTAAAGCCAATTGTAGAAAAACTTATTCGACCATATCAGTGCGGCTTTAGACCTGGCAAATCTACGACGGATCAAATATTCACCTTACGACAAATCCTGGAAAAAAACTCATGAAAAGCAGATCGACACCTACCACCTCTTTGTCGACTACAAAGCTCCCTTCGACTCTCCGATAAGGAATAGGCTTTATGAGGCCATGTCTGAGTTTGGTATTCCTGCAAAGCTGATTAGACTTTGCAAATGTACCTTAGACAACACCAAATCCTCGGTTAAGATTGGTAAGGGTCAGTCTGAACCATTCAACACAGAAAGAGGTCTCAGGCAGGGCGATAGCCTGTCCTGTAGTTATGGAGAAGGTGATGAGAGAGGCTGGTGTCAACATGTCTGGCACCATATTCCACAAGAGCTACATGCCACTAGCCTATGCCGATGATTTAGACATCATTGGCCGAAATCTGCGGGATGTTACTGCAGTTTTCTCATCACTAGAAAAGGAGTCAGCAAAAATGGGTTTAGCGGTCAACGAGGACAAAACAAAAATAATGATTTCGACGAACAAAGAGTCCTCTCGATGGGGACGCACCGTGAACGTTGACAATTATTGTTTTGAGGTAGTCGACGAATTTACCTACCTCGGATCTTCCGTTAACAAGAAAAATAATGTCAGCCAAGAAATTAAACGGAGAATAGTGCTAGCCAATAGATGTTTCTACGGACTTCGGTAGCACTTTAGTAATACCACCTTATCTCGGAATACTAAGAAACAACTATACCAGGTGCTTATCTTACCTGTTCTGTTGTATGCTGCCGAATCATGGGTGCTTACTACAACGGACATACAAAACCTGGGAGTATTCGAGAGAAAAGTACTCCGAAAAATATATGGACCTATCTATGTCGACGGCGAGTTTTGGCATCGGATGAACCATGAGCTGTATGAGATTGACCACAACATCGACGTAGCTAAAAGAGTCAGAATCCAACGACTTCGATGGCTGGAACATGTTGCCAGGATGGATGTAAATGCTCCAGCGAGAATGGTGTTTGAAGGCGAACCTGAAGGACGGAGCAGGGCAGGGAGACCCAAACTCCGTTGGATGGACCAAGTGGTAGGCGATGTGCCATCATCTGGTAGGACTAACTGGAGAACTCACGCAGAAGACCGAAGCGTGTGGAATTCTTTATTACTTGAGGCCTCAAATTTATGAACTACGTTTCGTAAATTGTAATTGGCCACTTAAGTAAGTAAGTAATCTCTGTAAAAATTATTACAATAAGAATACAATTCTCCAATTTAGTACGTACGAACTTAATTGGAGAATATTAAGAAAGAACTTCTCAACTATCAAGTAAAAAATTCTTAGAATAAATATCCAGTTATATCTGACTCACAGTAAGAATAAAAAATCTTACATAAATCTCTGAGAAAAAAATGTTTGGGAGAAAAATAACATTTACTCTCTTAGCTTAATGTTTTCTCCCCACAATTAATTCACATTCTTAATTTAAGTTTAAAATTCTTGTTTTTTGCATAAATCTTAAGCGTATAAATTCTTCAATTAAGTATGAAAATCTTAAAAGCTTGTGCGAATTAAGTGACGTGTGATCTTCGTTGGTGACATTTTCGAACCAATGTGTTTTGACTTCTCATTAATTTCGTGGACATTATAACACTTAAGGTTTTTCATGATAGTAAAAAATTAAAGCAAATAGGTACTGATTAGATAGTTTGGCAACTATCTAATTAGTTATCCTCATATTCTATAATAAAAACCAGTACAGAAATTTCAGTCAGTTAAACTGACTGATAAATACCATCACCCAATATAATATATTGTTTAAGTCTTGAGTTATTGAAAATAATCGATTTGTAATTAAAACCAGTTAGAAAGTTTCAGTCGGGCAACCCGACTTACATTTACCCTTACCCTCAGTAAAACAAATAATTTTCTATTTTATTGATATTATTACTCGATTTCGAAATTGGGCGTAGTGGTACATTTATATGGGAGGTACGTGAAGGGGTGTGTTTAGGCTCCAGATTTATTCTCCATAACTTTATCCTGTTATAGTTTTACTAAATACAGAATTTGCGCACGATTGCGTTGGGTGTACTGATATTATTACTACATCCCAAAAGTGGGCGGAAGGGTACATTTGTATGGGAGGTACCATAAGGGGCGTGTCTAGACTTCCAATTTTTTCTCCAAAACTTTGTCCTGTTATAATATAACAAAATACAGAACTTGGGCACGATCGTGTCGAGTGTATTGATATTATTACCCTATTTCTAAAGTGGGCGGAGTGGTACATTTGTATGGGAGGTACCAGAAGGGGCGTGTCTAGACTTCCAGATTTTTTCTCCAAAACTTTATCCTGCTTAAACTTTACCAAATACAGAATTTGGGCACGATCGCGTTAGGTCTTTTAATAATATTAATCGATTTCTAAAGTGGGCGGTACCAGATGTGTATGGGAGGTACCAGATGGGGCGTGAATAGACTTCCAATTTTTTTCTCTAAAACTTTATCTTGTTATAGCTTTACTCAAAATAGAATTTGGGTACGATCACGTTTAATTTATTGATATTATTTCTCCATCTCTATAGTGGGCGGAAAGGTAGATTTGTATGGGAGGTACCAGAAGGGGCGTGGCTAGGCTTTCAAAATTTTTTCCAAAACTTTATCCTGTTATAGCTTTACTAAACACAGAATTTGGGGACGATCCCCTAGGGTTTATTGATATTATTACTCGATTTCTAAAGTGGGCGGAATGATGTATTTGTATGGGAGGTACCAGAATGGGCGGGGCCATGTAGCCCATTTGCAATACCGTAAGTAGTTTTGAGAAAATAATAACTCGTGCAAAATTTCAAAACATTTGGTTGCGTCTTTCGAAAGTTATCGTGCGAACCAGCCGGACAGCCACCCGACAGACAGACAGACAGACGGACATGGCTCAAACGACTTAAAAAGTCATGAATCGAATTTGGTTCAAAGAAACCTAGGGTCTAAAGTGACTCCTTCTATGTGTTACACTTTTGGGTCGTATCAAATGATATATACCTTCATCCCTACGGGTGATGGTATAACAAGCCCCAATAGGCTTAATGTCAAGCGCCACAAGGCTTAATACCATCTACAAATAAAAATTCCAGGCTAGGTTTTTTCGTTCTTGGATCAAGCATTTTGTACTGGCTTTAAGAAAATCCGTACTTACCGTACTTTTGGCACTGCCTGTGAATGATTTAAGTACGGAATACTTGATTTTTTTTTTGAGTGTAGTTGTCAACGTTCACGCAGAGTCCCATAAGAGTATACTTATTGTTAGTTAAAAGAAATAACTTCTTCCAACTGTTTCTCAATGCTTGAAAAGGCCGCAGTAACATCCTCCAGTCCGCGGCAAATGATATCTATACAATCGGAATACGAGAGTAGCAAGCGACTTTATATCTGATGCGTCCACCCGTGTTTACTGCAGCCTTCAGCATGATCATATCTATTATGATGTTCAAGATATCGCATGACAGATTATCGACTTGTAAAATCATCGCTTGATAGAAAATAGCTGTCAAATTATTGCCTATTTTCACTGAAGTCTTCGTGCCGATCAGTGTGATCCCGCAAAGTCGTAACAGCTTCGCGGTGGTGCCAAACTCATCCATAGCATCTAATATATTTTTGTCATATCGGACTGTCGAATGCAGTTTTGTAATAGATAAACAGATTGTAGGTATCGATCTGCATTTCTTGGGTCTTCTTCAGGATTTGTCGTAGTTTGAATATCTGGTCGGTCGTGGATTAAACAGGTTTAAAGCCACACTGATAAGGTCCAATCAGGTTCGTCGGAATTTGCTTTAGTGGTAGTGGTAGCGGTAGTGGACAATCTACTCCGTCATCTATGGTTGGTGTTGGGATATCCAGGTTGCCTTCTGGGGATATCTTTATGCGGGAATCTGCTTCCACTTACCACCATGTTTCTTGCCGATGCGAAGCTTACCAGGCTCACTATTTCGCCTAGATGCGAATAGTGGCTATTCGGTTACTTACAGAGTTAAACCGCAAGACCAGATGTCAAAGTGTCTTGCCGACTATGAATCCATATCCAAATTCGTTTTTTTCTGCATGGCAACTGTAAAAGATGACACGGTTCTTTTCGTCGGTGCATCCCTGTTCTGTTCATAGCATTTCTTATATGGCGGTGATGTCATTGGATAGTGGCTCCCCGCTCCATCCTAGTTTATTGAGGCAATATCATTTGTTACACCAATGACGCATCGGCGGTAAAATGCAATTTGGGTTGCTCAACATTTCGCCTCACCCCTTAGTGGTAGTCTATAAATGCGGGAGAAGTCAAGACCTGAAAACAGATAAGTCTGTGGTTAATGCACATTCCATACCAAACAAAGAGGCACATACTACAACGCAGAAAGATTCTTTGAAACGGGTTCATAATGTTATTGATAAGTTCATAATGTAATCAACAGTGAATGACCAGGTAGGGTATGAGCTAAACTCTAGGGAACTAGGGATGTATATCTGTCTTCGACTACTTATTCATTGTAGTGTTTACCCTGTAGGAGTCTTAAAATCAGTTTTTCTGAACTAAACGTCTGCCCAAGGCTACCAATGATCTATTTATTCGGTAGTCCTGTGACTACTTTACAAGGTTTGTAACTACAAGTTATAAATGTTAAAATGCATAAATGATTGAATGAAGGAAGGGAGATCTATGAACCATTTGTTGCTGTCCAAAGCTAAGATGTCAATACTTTTGTCAATCTTGACAGGACATTTACATGAGAGGACAGTATTCGATAAGGCAGAAAGTCATAACAAATTACTTTTCTAGAAACTGTTATAATTAAAAATAGGATGAATTCACCGAACGTATACTCTGCAAATATCCAGCACAATCTATCTTTCTTTTCAGACCCGCTCAAATTAGCTAAACTAAACAGAAAATACATTCAGAGCTATTTGGAGCTCTCTTAATAATTCTTCGGCGGGGATAGTGCTAAACTTTGTTTGTTGGTGATCAATGGGCAAAGTAGTCTAAGTGAGTTGACCATCAACTGCTTTGAACACCTAACCTTACTGAACTAGATTAGGAACATAGAGAAAAAAAATGAAGAAGAATCTGAACAAAAACTGGAAGTTAAACTCCATACAACGAATGTCTGTTTCATCATTACCTATACCTACCGTCCGAGATACTTGACATTACGAAACAGATAGTTAAATTGGGTAATCACTGCCTTTTTTATTAAATAACAAGTGGATATATTGGCCGTGGCATAGCGTTTAGAACATGCGACTACCAAATTTACATTTTTCTTTCATTACCGGCCCCCTCGATGTTGTCCACAGTAACTTCGCAGTATAGTGTCGAGTTAATTGGCTCGTCTAGTAAAGGCTTCCCTCGCAGTGACGTTCGCATTCGTCGATAAACGTGAGAAGCATGCCATACCTCATTCATATGGTGTAAAGGGAAATTAAGTAAGTATGTAAGTAGATATACTTCAAATAAATTAATAAATTCACTTTATGGATTAATACAACATAATGTTATCACATTATGTTATTGCCACCGATATCTACCCTTTTGATTCCTCAAGGGGTTAAATATTTTCCATTTAATACAACTATCCCCAAAAAAAAATATAAGCATATTATTTATTCCTTGTGGTTAAAATGATAAAGACGCTCACTCAGTCGTACAAATAAGTTTTGGGAGGTTTTGCAAACAAGTCAGCCGTCATTCAGTCAGTCACACCATCGTCATATTTTTTGAATACTCTGTATTTTTTCTTTCTATCTTTAGTTGGAACACCATTATCATCTTGGTATTACCACAATACCAACATCGGTACTTGTGCCATTATTATGGTTGTTAAAAAATATTTTAGTTTCCTGTATTAGTTTGGTAGGTAATGAAACTTGTATGATGATTGGCGTGATGAGAAATGCAATCGAACTTACTAGCAGTTCATTAGACAGAGCAAGATTCATATAAGAACGGCACTAGGCGTTTTTGACTGTGACTCTGTGTAGACTCTGAATTTTTTTCTTCTTAATTGGGGCCGACAATTGCCCACAGAATCGAGATATATACTGAATTTGGATAAGATGTGCTATGATAGGGTTAAGGCGTGATGAAAACGATATTTACTTCGAAAAATGCCTTTACCAAATGCCACTTTACGATATAACTACTATCTGAAACAGAATCAGAATATATTCTGCAAATGAGGTGATTTGTCCTGATAGGGCGATGACGTAATGGCATCTGTAACATGGTTTTCTCGTCGTCTGAGGTAAGTCCAGTTGTCGCCAGGGTCGCCATAAGGACCCATAAAACCTTACGGTGTAAGAACTCAGTAGATTATCCTTGATTGGGAAAATTGGTGGTGTACATCAAACTTATAATCTACTGCATAAAGTAATTAAACACGAAAACAATTCAAATTTGGATTCAGTAATAGCGTTGTTGTCTTGTCCGGTAATTTGTACCCAGGACGATTTAAGGTGTTCGAGAATTTTTAGTATACGCTCGACGAGTATTGATGTGGTATATGGCTGCAATAACAGGTTTTGAAAAAAGAACATTGATGACTCGGGTTTGTCCGTAGTTCTGGTTAATGTTAACAATTGAGAAGGATATTGGTTATTCGAGTTTTGTTGATGATTCGGTTTAATATCAGCAATACTGGGTCATCTTGATGATTCGGGTTTGTCGGTGGTTCAGGTTTCCATCAGCAATTCGGGAATATATTGTTAATTCGGGGTTGTTGGCAATTCAGCTTCAAATTCGCAACTCAGGATCGTGGAGGTGACTCGTGCTCTTTAGCAAACCGACTTTTGCAACTCGTGGTTGTATCGATGATTCGGCTTTTGTCGTTAATCAGTTTGATATCTGCAACTCAGGATCGTTATGATGATTCGTGATCTTCAGCAAATCGACTTTGGCAACCCGTAGTTGTATCGATGATTCGGTTTTCGTCGTAAATCGGCTTGGTCTCTGCTACTCAGGATCATGTTGATGACTCGTGCTCTTCAGCAAATCGTCTTTAGCAACTCGTGGTTGTATCGATGATTCGGTACCCGCAACTCAGGATCGTTTTAATGACTCGTGTTCTTCTGTAGATCAATTTCTGCAACTCATAGTTGTATCGATTCCGAATTCGCGACCGAACTAATAATCGTACCCGACTGAGTGTTAGTATTAAGATGCTACGGTGCTAAATTCTAATACAATGCTGCAGGAACGAAAAGTACCTTCGTGTATCAAACCGAAATCTGTGCAACCGACGAATGGGTATATCCAACCGGAGTTGGATTCAACAGGCCGAAGTCCGATTTAACAAACCGCAGCCGAGTTAAACCGAGTTAAATTTGGGTTAAACGAACAAAAGTTGGTTCAACAGACCAAAGTCCGATTAAACAAAAGAATATTACTTTCGCTAAATAATTGCCCTGAGAATGGCAGGGGAGATCGGGTACAGAGCAACTTAGTAATAAACTTCGCTGAGGTAGTAACCGACGAATTTACCAAGCAAAATATATATATATATATGTTCCTCTAACTCCCATTGGAGCATAGGGTTCGTTAGCAATTTAGATTTCGAAAGATGTGGGTTGCTAACCCTCGTCTCCTAGATTGGTAATAGGGATGCTATTTGCTTCAGCGGTTTAGGCCTACTTTCCCGAGACCTCTCTTAGACCATTCAGGACACATGGTTGTTATGCCTTCTAACTCTAGCTCCGGTCTAAGACCGGACGTAGTTAACTGCTTGGACAGTGCAACAAAGGAATCGATTCTGGTCACTCCCAAGTGGGTGAAAATCAGTAACTTTCCACCTCTGAGCAAATTCCTATACCCCAAAGCAAAATGCTCAATCATTTAAGTAAGTGGAGCTCTGGATGTAATGAGAATTATATCGCATCACACTGCATCAAATAACACATTCCCTTGTGAAGTCGTTTCCATAATGTGTTTGGTTGGATGTTGGTCATTCGCCGTTTGTGACGATTGCCCAATGTGTCGTTGCTGGCAGTCGCGTGTATTCCCGAACGAGTCGTTAGCGGCGGTCGTGTGATCGTTGATATTGTTGATATTGCGGTGATATTATCGGTGATATTGCAGAATGGGTTGGTTGATGATATGCAAGAGAAAATTAAGGGCGAGATATTATTGGTGATTAGATGTTAAATGGTCATAATTGTGTAGTTAGCGCTAGAACTGAATATGTAGGAGGCATATATGTACGGACGACTTTCGTCACGTCACATAATAATAATTTGTGATGTATCTCCGATCTGAATGTATTTACTGCATATAATTTGTAGACTATCTTCAATATGACACATCAAACAGATCTAAAATAGTATCAGAAACCATACGTAAGTCATACGTATATGTGCGTAAACTGTTCCCACGGCAATTCCAGGCACCAGAGTATGTAATGTATTTCCAATCTGAAACAGAATCGGGATATATCCTGCATATGGTGATGATCTGTCCACATGGGCTATGGCGTGATGTAAAGTAGCTTTACTTACCTTCGTCCGAAGTGGTCGAACTAGGCGCCCGAATATGCTTATAGTTATTATTTTTATATTTTGTGATATATTTCCGATCTGAAACAGAATACGCATATATCCTACTTATGGTGGTGATAAAGCTATGGCGTGATGATTTATGCGCTATGTAGCTTAATACAGTTATTTATATCTTACCAGATATTGGTAAAGCATATTAGCTTTTGGTTACATTTTATAACATAATTTCATTGAAGGCAGCTTTTCATGTTTAGCACAATCATTTTTTTCATCCCACATATCCATCTGTTTTCCGCGACAACACCCTTTAAGCAATGGCGGTGCTTTAAGTACATAAACGTTCCTCATGGTCGTTAGTATGCTTAGTTGTTGTAAGTTGATTTCTGTTTCCATTTTGCCGCCACCACCACCACCCTCCTCCTCACGTGGTTTCCTTGTAACTTAATGGTGAAGGCGTTTCAAATGCGTGAGAAGATCAAAACTTCAAGTAACACTGATAAATCACAACAAATCACATTGTTTTCCTTAGCTGCTGCCAGCCTCGTACGATATTATTCGTACGTCTCCTGTTCCACCCCTCCTCCTCCTCATAAGATGCAGCAGCGCATTTAGCCACAATGCCGGCAAATTTACTGTTGAGTGTTGCAAAGGAATGGGGGAACGGGACGAATGGAGGCTTTTCCATTTTTGGCATATTTTCGGCATAGCTTTTTTTCTCTCTCTTCTTTTAACAATTTTTTTCCTTTGTTGTACTTTGCGCTTTTTGCGCCGGCGTGCAATATTTAATCACATGCATTTTTACACGAATTCTTGCTCACATTTTACTTGGGCTCCTCGCAAACTGGCGCAATTTTAGCTTAAAGGTCGTCTTGGTAGCCCCTCGATGCAGCGACAGCGACAGACAGAGTGTCGGTTTGAAGTTTGGAATTTGAAGTTTTCAGCATGATTTGTGGTCGGCGTTGTTAGCTGGCGGTGTGGAATTTGTTAACACACCAACGGCCCTGTAAGTGCCAAGTGCTGGACGAGATGGTGCCGCTGCGGTGGTTAGTCTTGGGTTACTTTTGGTGGGATGGTCAGCAGATAATACCAAGTAATGTGGTACCATGCCACGCCACGCCATGCCATGCTGTTCCCCTTTCACCGCATAGAAGTGAGTGAAATAAATCATGCTAAACCACAAAAATTAGCTATGCACCGGAAAATGAGAGAATATTTATCACATCTTGTGATTTACTTCACTCGTTTTCTGAGTATCCAGAATTTCTTTAATCCAGCGGAACAGTGAACAGTGTTGCAGTAATGTTGATAGTGTTGGCCACAAAAACAAAAACGAAATGTACAAGATGCAAAATGCAAAGGCCGACGATCGTTAACGGCATTTTAGATTTGAGAGTGATAAGAATGTTTTAGGGAATGCAATGGAATTCCTTGGAACGTATTTCTTTAAGATGCTGCAAGTTATTCGGAGAGTAAAATGCGATGTGGATAGAAGCGAGCAATGGGTATATGTACTTGGATACTTGCATTGAAAAAGCTTTACAATTGACTTTGTTGTTTCTAAACCAGCTATAACTTTTAGTATAAAAAGATGGATTAGGTAAAATTATGATGATAAATTGATTCCTTGATCTATAACACAGTGCAACACTCTTTTTCGGGGGTGAACCAAACCAATATTAAACGATAGCATTTGAACTTAGTAACAAAACCACAATATACATTTTGCTCCACTACGTCACAATTTTTTTTTTACAGTGGTTTGATCTTTTTGTTCAAAAGTCGAATCAAAGAATATGAAAAATCATCTATAAAAATACGTTTGGGGTGTTTTATGTCGCTGGAGAACAATCAAGGGAATATTTTCTCGGAACCTTTTAACCCACTAGCTCCCACCCGTATGGGGCATTTTTGGCCAAATTTTGAAAAACTGTTTAAAAATAAACTTTGGACGGAGGTCAAGGCTAAGAATCTTCGATAGAAATATTCTCCGGAAAATTTCAATAAGAGTCACCGAAGACAAATAACATCGACGAGTCAAAGGTATTAAAATAAAATAAAATTAAATGTTATGAATGCTATTTTTGAGCAAAGAATGCAAAAAGCTTTTTCGGGAATGAACCAAACCAATATCAAACTGTAGAGTTTGATCTCACTAATAAAATCTTAAACTCCAATTTGCTCCACCACGTCACAATTTTTTTTCTTACAGTGATTTTAAGTTAGATTATGACGCTGCGCGAACATTGACAACAATAACTTTGAAGTGGTAGATGATTTTGTCTATCTAGGCTCAGCCGTAAAAAAACGATGGCTTTCTCAACATAAACAAACAAACAAGAAACAAGTAAGATAGTTTCAGTCGGGAAACCCAACTTATATATACCCTCACCCTCAGTAAAACGTAATCTTTTCTATTATATTGACATTATTAGTCGATTTCTAGAGAGAGCGGAGTTGTACATTTGTATGGGAGGCACCAGAAGGGGCTCGGCTAGACTTCCAGATTTTTTTCCCCAAAACTTTTTCCTGCTTTATCTTTACTAAATACAGAATTTGGGCACGATCGCGGAACGTATATCTATATATATAAAAATGAAATGGTCCACGTATGTCATACCATCACTTAAGAACGGCTGGAGCGATTTGGCTGATTTTTTTTTATTCGATTCGAAATTTTCCGGAGATTGTTTTTGTTAAAAAAAATCAAATCCAGGTGGCGCTAGGGTGGATTTATATCGAAAATTTGAATGCATGTACCAAATCAACTGAAATTTAGAATGGATATTCGTTTGATCATGAGACAACATTTTATGTACAAATGGACCTGGTAGGTGGCTCTGGGGTCGGTTTACAATCAAAATTTTAACGAAAGGGCCAATTTAACTGAAATTCAGAATCTATGTTTGTTTGATCATCAGAAAAAATTGTATGTACAAATGGACCCGGTAGAGGCCGCTAGGGTGGATTTATATCAAAAATTTTAATGCATGTACTAATTTAACTGAAATTTAGTATTTATGTTTGTATAAATTGACCCGATAAGTGTCGCTAGGGTGGAATTATAATGAAAATCTTTACGAATTAATCAATTTGCCTGAAATTTTGAATGTATATTTGTTTTATTATGAGAATTTTTTTTGTATATATGGACCTACAGTTGAGTTGGCTTGGAATTATTTCGAAAATTTATATCCATTGTCCGATTTTACTTAAACTTAAAATATATGATTTTTTTGTACATGAGAAAATTTTGAATGTATGTTTGGGACCAGTTGCCGGTGTTTAGCTTATGATACACTTAATTTTTGGAATGTCATTTAGTCACTTTTTTTTAACATCATAGTTATTCAGAAGTCTATATATATATAAAACAGATGTACATTTTGATGTCACCATAATTGTGAAAACGGTTGACCCCATTTGTCCCAAAATTTCAGTGAAAGTTGAGGATTGGCTATAAATGGTCACCCAGACCGCAAAAAGGCTAAAAGAAGAATGACTAACTTTTATAAATGAGCACTTCCTACAGAATTAGATAGCTTCACAAAGTGGTTTTTTCCATTTCGAAATTTTAGGGGACAATAACGATAATAGAAATAACTGTTGATATCACCCAGACCATACTGAGCCTAACGAAGGCATTTTTGGAAATTCGTACTCCTTAGGATAAAAAGGTACAATCACCCAGTACACCAACGCAGAAAATTATATGTCAGTCAATCGGTTTAAAGATGTGGTTTTAAAATATATATGCCTATAAATAAGTAAGTTTTCATTACATCATGGACGAGACTGCTGATCCGTTTTAGCAATTCTTATAATAATATATAATAATCTTTAAGATATATGAAGAACAGAATTTGTCCGAGAAATCTCCCCCTTTAAATTGAAATATTTTAGAGGTTAAAGAAATAAACCAATCGTTACTAGATTTCAACTACACTCAACATATTTTACAAAAATTTGGAGGCATGACGAAGTCTGCCGGGCCAGCTAGTAATATATAATAATCTTTAAGATATATGAAGAACAGAATTTGTCCGGGAAATCTCCCCCTTTAAATTGAAATATTTTAGAGGTCAAAGAAATAAATCAATCGTTACTAGATTTCAACTACACTCAACATATTTTACAAAAATTTGGAGGCAGGACGAAGTCTGCCGGGCCAGCTAGTTAATAATATTAATCTATTTCTAAAGTGGGCAGTGCCAGATGGGTATGGGAGGTACAAAATGGGGCGTGGCTAGGGTTCCAGTTTCTTTCTCCAAAACTCTATCCTGCTATAGTTTTACTAAATAAAAAATTTGGCTACGTTCGCGTTGGTTTTATTGATATTATGAATCCATCTCTATAGGAAGTTACATTTGTATGGGAGGTACCAGAAAGCGCGTGATTAGACTTCCAATTTTTTTTTCTAAAACTTTATACTATTATATCTTTACTAAATACAGAATTTGAGGCGGAATGAAGTATTTGTATAAGAGGTACCAGAAGGGGCGAGGCCATGTAGCCGATTTGCAATACCGTAAGTAGATTCGGAGAAATATTAACTCGTGCAAAATTTTAAAACATTTGGTCGCGACTTTCGAATGTTATCGTGCGCACCAGCTGGACAGTCAGATAGACAGATGGACCGACAGACAGACATAGCTTAAACGATTTAAAAAGTCATGAAATCGAATTTGGTTCAAAGAAACCAAGGGTCTAAAGCAGTGAACGGCAGCCCAATACTACCACAATATGAGTTTGGCTAGTGAGTTGCTCTCTTTCCTCTCTCACTGTAGTGAGGGATATTGTAATATAGTTTTTTCATAATTATTAACAAAATTAAAATATAACAATCCAGGAAATAATTGATAAATATTAATGCCGTGCGCGTGGCAACGTACATTAACATATTACAATTCATTTTTACTGAAAAAATGCATTTCTTTTATTGCCGAGCTAACAACAAGCGTCTACACAACCGCATCGGACGAATGCTCAAGCGAGACCTAATGGATTTTTTTGTCATAGTAAATGGTTGTGAAGTTTTTTGTGTCTATGCATTCAAGAAAGAATTCTCATTTTGTTGTAAGATTCTGGTACATAAGACTTGATGAACAATTTGCAAACATTATACGAAAGTCTGTTGATGAGAATTCTTGGCTGAATCCGAAACAACTGTACAGACTGCCTGGCATTATGAGAATATCTTTCTTCCAAAAAACTTCTTTCAAAAACACTGATCATGAGCTTAAAATAAATTCCAAATCAATGTTCTATCATTTTTCGAATAAAACAAAATAACGATAAAAAGGATAATGTCATCCTAGAAATCAAAACAAGTATTGAACGCACACCGCTACTACTATGCGCTAAACAAGCGATTTAACAACAAAACCTTCTCTTGACGAAAAAAGATCTAACTCTACCAGACATTGATCCTACCTGTCTTGCTCCAAAGTGCAGAATCCTGGGTAATAACATAATTGGGTCACTCTATACTGGGAGTCCTCGAGAGAAAAATATTTCACAAAACATTTGGACCCGTCATCGTTAACGACGAGTACCGTCTTCGTACGAACCATAAGCTGTATAGCGACATCGATGCAGTAAAGCGATTCAAAAAGATCGAATGCGCTGGCTTGGACACAATGTACGAATGGATGAAAAGTCTTGGGCAATCAACTCAATGGGTGACCCAGAAAGTGTCTACCAAAACCTTTGTTGAGTGGACCAAGTAAAAGAGCTGTTATATAAACTTGATACGACAAATTCTCGCAGAGCGCCAAAAACCGAAGCGCTTAGATTTCTTTTCTACGTTCGGCTACTGATGGATAAGTTTTTGTTGCTGTTGCCAAATAAGAAGAAGCGATGTACCTATCTGACTAGTGGATGTATAGACAAGGATGACATCACTGCCATCCAGGAGATGATATGGACAGGCCGGGGAAGCACGCGACATCTACAACATCTTCCATGAAAAAAAATTCAGCAATTTGGATGTGGTATTTTACTGTACAAGATACTAAGATATCTTGTCTCGCTGTACGATGTTGTACGTGATTGAATAGCGACAAGCCACACCAAGGTAAATGTTTATAAATCACGCTGATTGTAGCACATGATCCGACGCAGATTAAGATGAAGATATTTAAGATAAATTCTACGAGTGCTCAGATCTTAAACTTGTCCAGGAAGAAAGGAACATGTCTTGGAATGGAAAATTGCATTGGTTCATCGATCGGATAATTCAGACTACATTCCATCGCGGTTACTTTGTTATTCCCCAATAAAACACTAGCAATGAAATTGATCATGTGGTAATTGATGAATGTTACGGCAATGCATGTGATCCGTGGTGCTATCATTGGCCCCCATCATTACCTGGTTACAGATAACGTGTGCACAAGATTGAGCAGAGCGAAAAACGCACTTAACCAGTCTCAATGAAAGCTGGACATCTAAAAGCTGCAAACCCCAGAGATAGCCACTGTCTACCCCAACCAGCTCTACCAACTACTACGACACTACGCCTCTACTTCCTGATACCCAGTAGCAATATATGGCAATCGCCGCAACAACCTTGCTTGGAAATAAAAAAAACAGACGCTTAGAAAGCCCTGGTAAGGTGAAGAATGCCGCATTGTATCTAAGGAAAAGGATGCAGCTTCCAGCGCAGCGCTATAGCCGAAAATTCTACCAGAAGGTAAAAGTAAAAGGTTACGGTACTGGGCTGCCCTCCTGTGAAGACAAGGATGGACATCTGGTAAGAGATACGCTATCTATATAGAGAAAGCACTTCTACTAATGGAAGGCACGAGAATGTATCACGAAAATTGTGAACGACAGCTAAGAGGGCCCAAAAAAGGTGACAAAAGGTGATCCAAGTGTGTGCTACAACTACCGCGGGATAAGTGTTTAAACCATCGCGTATAAGGTCCTTTCCTTTGTGTTATGTGCAAGACCTAAGTCAGGGTTATCCCTCCTGATAGGACCGTTTAAGTCTGGCTTAAGATCTGGTAACTCAACAAGTGCCAGATATTCAGACTGCACCACATCCTGGAAAAGACCCAAGAAAATCTGATCGGCAAATATGTACCATCTTTTTGTAGACACAACATACTTAAAGCCATGGCTAAGTTGGGTTTTCCAGCGAAACTAATACGCATTTGGGGAACAAGCCTGACCGACAAAATATCTTCAGTAAAGATTGGCAAGAATCTAACTGAGCCTTATACAAGGCGACAACATACTGATGGAAATGATAATGAGGGAAACTGCAATAAACTGCCTAAAGTTGCACGGTATTCAATAGAAATCACAAGGTAATTGCGTACGCTGATGCAACATACATTATTGGCCGAAAACTGCGAGATATTACTGCAGCCTTCTGAGATATATAGGGGGATTCAGCTAAGGTTATATAACGGTAAACGAGGACAAAACGAAATTGGTAGTTTTAACAAATAACTAATCTACTTGTTTGTGCCTTCTTTTGTGTACGTTAGATGTGCAATAATTGCACCCCAAATAAAATTATCGAAATAATGACCCGTAAAAAACGAGACATTAATAACGATACCGAAAATGCATTAAAACAATAAGAACCATAGAAACATCTGATACTCACATAGTGCTTAGAAGAGGGACCAAATAATAAGTAAATGTTGAAGATATTGATTTAAGGACTTAGAGCTTCCCAAGAAAATTTTCTGAGTAACATTTTTGTACAACTTTTGGATGTTGTTAAGTCCCATTTAAGGCTCTTTTCTGACTTTTCTTGTAATAAGGACGAAAAGGATATGTGAGGAGTCGAGATAGAGAGATAAAATTAAAAAAAATGCAGTAAGACAATAAGAAATATAGTTCGGGGGACCTAACACAAACTTTATTTTAGATTACACGTATAACTTTAACCGGGCCATGAAAAAATGTTCGACCTAGAGCACATCAGCCCTCCAAGAATTTTTATATACTCACCTTTCATTCGGTAAAGAAATTACACCTCCGCCTATAAAGTAGCGAACTATCGACATTTAAGACCCTTGATCTCTAATGTATTCGCCAGATACAATATACTTCTAAATTTCTTCACTTCATTTTAAGTGAAACTGTTGCTCCAATGCAAACATTAGCTAAGAACTAATAAAAATTGCATACAGACGATTGGAGCACGTAGTCCAAAAAGTTTTCATCCCAATCTACCGCACATACGTAGATCGCTGTAATGCTGTCAAAACCCTCCAACTCTCCCCATATCCTATTAAAAATTGCCATTATTGACTCTTATGGGAACTGGCACAATATTCCCATAATAATCATCAAATGATCTTTGATTGCACCTTTCCCACATTATGGCCACAAAATATTTTCTATGAAATTCTTGCTGTCTAAAATATTTCGCTTAAAAATATCAACAATTGGCCTTAACCGCCGCGCTGCAAGACAACAAATCTATGTGTCCTATAATTACAACGGCAACAAATCGTCATCATCATCATCATCATAACTGAGATGATGCGAAATATTTAAGAAAATGTGAGAACTTTACAAATGAAATGGAATTTAGTGTTACTAATATCGAAATTACTGCGACATGTAACAATGACGATGATGATATGCCGCCGCTGCATCAGCTGCCATTACCGCGAAACAGTGGTAGACCAATCCTAGGAGGAGTTACGTGAATACTCAGTTTCAATGGTATGTGAAAACAAGATGCAGCAGCCATCTAGCAAATGGTTGTTAGTTTTAGAAATTAATTGGGCGTTTGGGGTGATGATTTCTACAACTGTGGATTCTAAACAACTGTGGTGAAAACTTAATATCATGAAATTAAATACGTAGTTCACTTAACCGCCCTTAATCCACCTTAAGGTGTCTGGATTAAAATTACTATCCAAAGCATGAAACTCAAAGTCAAAGCTGCCTAGGGATTCAATGCATTCCCCTTTAATGTGTATAGAATAATATACGATACAACGTCTTTAAGGACTAAGGATAAGTATTGGTACGTACGTAGAATTATGAAAACACAAATGTTTGATTCCTTAAGCCTTGCTAATCACTCCTGTGACCAAACACCCTTTGCCGCTGCATTAACTACATACTGAAATTGTATTGATACTCACTTACAACTACTTAACGTACGTATGCGAATGCGTTCCATGTCAACTGCCTCAGTGGCTGAACATCCTGAATGACTCCCTCTGCTGTACATTGTGCAACGCTAAGGAGAACTAAATGTATTGTACGTAATTGCAACAAGAGAAATCATGTTGTACAATCACACACCACACACACACTCTTTGCGCTGCAGTGTTAGAATCCGAGCAGTGCTAAAGAAGAGCCAATGGATGCTGCTGCATGATTCTCGCCTAATTGTAGGAATTTCTTAACAACCATTTTGTGAGCATTACACTGAGCTACAAGTCGGCGAAGATGGCCATGATGAGCAGCATGCGAATGATGATGATGATCGCGGTGGAGATGGTGGCGATGACTACACACTTTTTGTGGCTATAGTGGCTGTGGCAAAGTTTAGCGATGCCTGTGTTTTTGGCGAGTGGATCATGATCATGCATCAGTCGGCCCATTGCTTAGAGACACTATCAGTCGTCCAATCAGAGTACCCTCGATGTCACATTTGATTGCATTCTGTTGTTGTAGTGTAGTTGTTGCCGTTGTTGCCTTTAGAAAATTGTTGACTCAAGTATTCTTCCGTAATCGTGATGATGATGCGATTAAGATCACTTTCTGTCGAAATTGTAACGCATTTGAATGGAGTTAATTGTCTTTGACATGAGGAAATGTTTGTCATCACTCAGCGTCAATGAACTTTGCGTGATGCATGAGGCAATTGCAACATAATGGGAAATGGTAATAGGGCCATAATGACTAAAGCCATCAGGAAGGCGTAAGAGAAAGAATTGGCAGAAAGAAAATATAGACTGATTATGTTATGTTCTTGTATGTTTGCAACAACTCAAAGGGATTGAAAATACGCTGTTAAAAAGATGGGTCTCATGCAGACAACGAATTTCGTATCGAGTGTCAAACATGAGTTATCCCAATATTAAAACAACGTCGTTAAGTTTTGATTTTCCAAAATGCCAATGGAATATTACGAATGAAACATTTGGCAAATTCATCCTGTGTGCATCCACATAGTGCTATCGAGCCTTAGTAATTACCCCAGTTTTTTATCTGAAAACTGGTTTCCACTTAATGAAGTTCAATTGTCGACGACGTCTTAGATTACCCGCCACAAGCACCAACTCCTACGCACGATTTGGCTAAACGAGTGCATACCAGATGAGTGGAATTTGAAAGTATTATGTCCTGAGTTTAACAAAATGTGATCCAAGTGTGAGCTCCAATTACCGCGGGATAGGCCTTCTACCCATCGCATATAAGGTCCTGTCGAGTGCGTTATGTGAATGACTAAAGCCAGTGTTATTCCACCTGATATCTCAGCAGTGTGGCATTGGTCCTAATAAATCAACAATTGACCAGATATTTACATCTCGTCAAATTTGGGCGTCAGGAGTGTCATGCAAGGTAAAGCTTCTGATCGGTTTAACTTGGCAAACACAGAGTGATCCCTGCTAATTGCACTTCAAGTCTACTCACCGAGCTTCGTATTCGTGGTACTACTGCGGACGGAGTACCTCCATGTGGTGACGCCCGGAAACGTGCTTTTGACACCCGTCAGAGCACGGCTAACTGTGAGGGGCGAAACCAAACACCCAGACACGTCGGCTCAGAGTAAGCAGTATCTTAGTCAGCGTCTGACCCAGAATGTTAGAACACTGTATAGACCAGGTGCCTCCATCCAACTGGTGGAAGTCCTCAAAGAATACAAGGCTGACAAAACCGCTGGACAGGACACGGGTGAAAACGTGCGACATCAGCTATAGTGGCCTTGCGGACATGCACGAGTTTGGATATGGATTTGTGGTTGGCAAGGGACTGCGTAACCTAGTCTCAAGGTTTAACCCGGTGTGTGAACGTATAGCCACCATAAGAGTCAAAACAAAGTTTTTCCACATAACACTTGTATGCGCCCATGCTCCGACAGAAGAGAAAACCGATGAGGACAAAGACGAGTTCCACAAAAACCTAGAAAATGTATATGACAGTAGCCCCAGGGAGTCCGCATTTGAGCGTATCAACGGAAAATTCAGTCTGCACACCGACACTTCGAACAATGGCATCAGACTGATTGATTTCTCTGCGGCAAGAATATTAGTAGATAGCAGCACTAGATTTGACCATAAAAATATTCATAAGGCAACATGGTTAACTCCAGATCAATTGACGAGGAATGAGATAGATCATTTGGTAGTCGTATCAAGTGTTCTGAAAGTACGAGTGGTCAGGGGTGCGAACATTGACTCCGATCACTTCCTTACCGCATTTAAGGTGCGCACAAGTCTAAGCATGGCGAAAAACATACGTGACCAGGCACAACGAAAGCTGGACATCGGATAACTGCGGACCACATAGGTTGCGGACGCCTACTCCAACCACCTAACTCAACTGCTGCGGAATGCTCCAACCCTTGATAATATAACCTCGCAGTGGCAATATATAGCCGACTCTATAGAACGGATTGCGAGAAGCGAATTTGGGTACTCAAAGCCGTCTCAAGAAGATGCCTGGTACGATGATGAATGTCGCAATGCCACGAGAGAGACGATTGCTGCATACAGGGCGAAACTGCAGTCAATGGCAACGCGAGCTGTTCGTGAACGGCAAAGGGAGAAAAGACGAGAGGCAACTCGTCTTTTTAAACGGAAAAAGAAGGAGCTGAAGAGGAGACAGGATGAGAGCATAAAGTTGCTCCGAAGTAGAGGGGAAAACCTAAAAATTGTACCAGAGAGTTAAGGCGAGACTGCGTGGAACAGGGTTGCCCTCCTGCAAGGACAGCAATGGCCAGCTAGTGACGGACCCGTATAACGTTCTGAAGTTGTGGAGAGATCATTTCAGAAATTTACTGGATACGGACACCACTCCAGAAGTCCCCACATCAATCCATGACGATGGTATTAACTGTCCACCTCCGAGCCAGAGCGAGATACCTGTGGCAATATCCCGCCTTAAAAACAACAAAGCCAATGGTCTCCCTGCTGAATTGTTTAAGGCAGGCAGGTAGGAGCTGATTAGGAGCATGAATCAGCTCAAAGAGAACATAAAAATTAATTGGACCATATCAGTGCGGCTTTAGACCTGCTAAATCTACGACGGATCAAATATTCACCTTACGACAGATCCTGGAAAAAACCTTTGTCGACTACAAAGCTATATGAGGCAATATCTGAGTTTTTATTTCTGCAAAACTAATTCGACTTTGCAAACGTACCTTGGAAAATACCAACTTAAGATTGGTAAGGATCACTCTGAACCATTCAACACAGAAAGAGGTCTCAGGCAGGGTGATAGCCTGTCCTGTACACTATTTAATATAGTTATGGCGAAGGTGATGAGAAAGGCTGGTGTCAACATGTCTGGCACCATATTCCACAAGAGCCTCATGCCACTAGCCTATGCCGATGATATAGACATCATTGGCCGAAATCTGCGGATGTTACTTCAGTTTTCTCATCACTAGAAACGGAGTCAGCATAAATAGGTTTAGCGGTCAACAAAACAAAAAAAATGATTTCGACGTACGCAACGTGAACGTTGACAGTTATTGTCAAGATGAAGATGAATTTACCTACCTCGGATCTTCCGTCAATACGAAAAATAGTGTGAGCCAGAAAATCAAGCGGAGAATAGTGTTCGCCAATAGATGTTTTTACGGACTTTGGCAGCACTTTAGTAACACCACCTTATCTCGGGATACTAAGAAACAGTTATACCAGGTGCTAATTTTACCCGTTCTGTTGTATGCTGTCGAATCGTGGGTGCTTACGACAACAGATATACAAAACCTGGGAGTATTCGAGAAAAAGTACTCCGAAAAATATAGGAACCTATTTGAGTCGACGGAGAGTTTTGCCATCGGATGAACCATGAGCTGTATGAGCTTTATCGCGACATCGACTTTGCTAAAAGGGTCAGAATCCAACGACTTCGACGGCTGGGACGTGTTGCCAGGATGGATGTAAATCCTCCACCAAGAAAGGTGTTTTTAGGCGAACCTGAAAAGACCGAAGCGTGTGGAATTATTCAATATTTCAGGCCTCAAAATTATGAACCACATTCGTAAGTTGTAATGGTAACTTAAGTAAGAAAGTGAGTAGATTGGCTGTTGTACTATGGTATTTGCTGTGCTTTTGACATTATAATGATTACAGTTTGGCTAATCGTTAGTTCCTCTCATAAAACATAGTTCAATTTCCATTAGTTCAATTTCCACCCTATCACATGATAGGATCGCAACATACTCATGACATTATGGAAATTTCCATTATAAACATCAATACCTTCGATCAAAAATTAAATTTTTTCGCAAGCAAATTTCTCACGCATGTTAATGGAAAACTATAATCCAAATATTTATTTACTCTACGAATTCACCTGAAATGTGGGTGACTTCACAGAGGTGTTTCCCCAGCCCACTCACCGACGTCATCGTTGTGTGTGTGTGTGTGTTGGCCAAAACAAAAACCGACATTGCTGACCTGAATTTTAGTAAAACTTTCACTGATTTCACATCAATACGTTTAGGTTAATGTTAAACAAATAAATTGAAAATATTTATTTACTTTTTTCCACCCAAACAAATTTACTTTACTGCCAATTAATTTGCGATGTGAAAAATAAACATTTCGCCAAACGGAAGTAATTAATGCGCTCGGTAAAGGGTAAGCACAATTGGTGTGAAATTAAAATACGAAATCCTAAAACTGCTATAGTCAATATGATCTATTTGAAGTTCTATCATTCTATGGCAAACTTTTTGCAATCATGACTAGCGGCAATGTGTGAACATATTAATGTCCGAACGTAGAGGAAAACATAATTAGAATTGTTTGCAATGAATTAAACAAATTAAATAAACAACACTTAGCTATAAAGATTAACAGCTATAATGCCAGACATGAAAGACAAGATGAATCACGAGATGTTTAGATACATGTATTGTTGTATTTTTTTTTTTAAAATAATGAAAATGTTGCATTTGGAGGCGCAAATTTGACCGGGTTGAAGCTTGAATACCCTCCTTCATTTGATTCAAAAATTTGTAGCATAAAAAACCATTACCAAAACCATAAAGAGACTTGATAAATGTCCATGGGGACTCCGTATATCTAGCATCGTTTATATTGATTTTTAATTCTTTCCAATCCCACTAGATTTTTTTTAATTATTGAACAAATACTGCTTGCGCTTTCGATTTTAAAATATTTTTCAGATTACTTTCGTTTTGAGTAATTTGCTGCCGTATGATTAATATTTAATGGGCAATATTTGTTGCTATTACGCATACGTCGGGTGCGACGATCTCTAAAATATATGCGGAAAGTCTGTGAAAGCACTCAGTTTGATGATTTGTGTCATGACAACAGTAACTTCGCAACATCATTTCGAACATTTGGCATCAATTTGTCATTTCTTATTATCATATATTTGGAATTTTAATTATTTTTCTTATGTCTAAATATATTTTTATATTCTTTTAGAAAGATTACAATCGTTTTAAGAAATTTGTTATCGCAGCCATATTATTAATTTTTAATGGAAAATATTTTTAAGTATTACCTCAATGCTGGGAATGATGATTGGATAATTTACCACGCATACGAAATGTATGCGTGGCATTAAAGCATTTGTTCAAATTTTTGTATATTTCCCGAAATTGTTAATTTTCTTATTCAGTTTACTCTCGTTCTGAGTAATATTTTTTTTTGCTAATACCACCAGACATTGCTAATTTTTACACTTTTCACAAGATGGATACATTCTCGTATATTTTTTAGATTACCCTGGTTTCGAATAATTTTCTGTCGTATGATTAATTTTTAATGGGAAATATTTGTAAAAATAAGTCGCACGTTAGCACTCTTCTTCTTATTAGGCAGGAAAAAGAGATATTTTTTCATAAATTGCCGCACTTAGAAAAGAATTCAAAGTGATTTAGTCTTGTTAGCTCCGTCGATAACGGGTGGTTAAATTTTAAGGGCCGATGTTGACACACAAATTATTTAGGAAATTACTGTCATTTCATTTTATTATGATAATATTGGTATGGTTCAATTATGTATGGAACAAAATATCGGCCAAATAACCGCCGCGACCTCGGCGGCACACCGCCATCCGATGGTCCAAATATTCGATAGTGAACACCATTCATAGTAACTGCCTGTTACGATAATACGATGATGTCGCCAGCCCATAAACCGCACCAAACAGTCACTCTTTGTGGGTGCATTGGTTTCGATCACTCTTGTATTATCATACGCCCAAATGCGGCAATTCTGCTTATTGACAAATCCATTGACGTAAAAATGTGCCTTATCACTGAAGATGATTTTCTTCGAATATTGATCATCATCTTACTTACTTACTTACTTAAGTGGCCAATTACAATTTACGAAACGTAGTTCATAAATTTGAGGCCTGAAGTAATAAAGAATTCCACACGCTTCGGTCTTCTGCGTGTGTTCTCCAGTTAGTCCTACCAGATGATGGCACATCGCCTACCACTTGGTCCTTCCAACGGAGTTTGGGTCTCCCTGCTCTGCGCCGTCCTTCAGGTTCGCCTTCAAACACCTTTCTCGCTGGAGCATTTACATCCATCCTGGCAACATGTCCCAGCCATCGAAGTCGTTGGATTCCGACTCTTTTAGCTACGTCGATGTCGTGGTAAAGCTCATACAGCTCATGGTTCATCCGATGGCGAAACTGGCCTTCGACACAGATAGGTCCATATATTTTTCGGAGTACTTTTCTCTCGAATACTCCCAGGTTTTGTATGTCCGTTGTAGTAAGCACCCATGATTCGGCACCATACAACAGAACAGGTAAGATAAGCACCTGGTATAGCTGTTTCTTCGTATCTTGAGATAAGGTGGTGCTACTAAAGTACTGCCGAAGTCCGTAAAAACATCCATTGGCTACCACTATTCTCCTCTTAATTTCTTGGCTGACATTATTTTTCTTGTTGACTGAAGATCCGAGGAGGTAAGCACATCTACTACCTCAAAACAATAATTTTCAACGTTCACGCTGCGTCCCCATCGAGAGGACTCTTTGTTCGTCGAAATCATTATTTTGGTTTTGTCCTCGTTGACCGCTAAACCCATTTTTGCTGACTCCTTTTCTATTGATGAGAAAACTGCAGTAACATCCCGCAATTATCGTCCAATGATATCTATATCATCGGCATAGGCTACTGGCATGTGGCTCTTGTGGAATATGGTGCCAGACATGTTGACACCGGCCTTTCTCATGACCTTCTCGATAACTATATTAAATAGTGTACAGGACAGGCTATCACCCTGCCTGAGACCTCTTTCTGTGTTGAATGGTTCACAGTGCTCCTTACCAATCTTAACCGAGGATTTGGTGTTATCTAAGGAACATCTGCAAAGTCGAATCAGCTTTGCAGGAATACCAAACTCAGAAATGGCCTCATATAGCCCATTCCTTATCGGAGAGTCGAAGGGAGCTTTGTAGTCGACAAAGAGGTGGTACAATTGGCTTTAGACGTTCACACAATATGCTTGAAAGGACCTTGTACGAAATTGGTAGTAGGCTTATTCCACGGTTACATTCACTACGATCTCCTTTCTTGTATATGGGACATCACAGACTGAGACTCCAATATCCGGGCATGCTCCCCTCTAGCCAGATGTTCTCCATGAGCTGATGCATGCTCCTAATCAGCTCCTCCCCGCCAACTTCAAACAATTCAGCAGGGACACCATAAGCTCCAGCAGCTTTGTTGTTTTTAAGGCGGGAGATTGCCACACTTATCTCGCTCTGGCTCGGAGGTGGACAATAAATACCGTCTTCATGGATTGGAGCGGGGTCCTCTGGAGTGGTGTCCCCATCCAGTAAATTTATAAAATAATCTTTCCATATCTTCAGGCTTTCCCTCTACTTCGGAGCAACTCTGTGCACTCATCCTGTCTCTTCTTTAGCTCCTTCTTTTTCCGTATAAAAAGCCGAGTCGCCTCTCGTCTCTTCTCCCTGTGCCGTTCACGAACAGTTCTCGTTGTCATTGGCTGCAATTTCGCCCTGTATGCAGCAACCGCCTCTCTCGTGGCATTGCGATATTCATCATCGTACCAGGCATCTTCTTGAGAGGGCTTTGACTACCCAAGTACGCTTCTCGCAGCCCGTTCTAAGTAGTCAGCTATATTTTGCCACTGCGAGGTTATATCATCATGGGTTGGAACATTCCGCAGCAGTTGAGTTAGGTGGTTGGAGTAGTCATCCGCTACCTCTGTGGCCCGCAGTTTACCGATGTATAGCTTTCTTTGTGCCTGGTAACGTACGTTTTTCGCCATGCTTAGCCTTGTGCGTACCTTAACTGCGGTTAGGTAGTGATCGCAGTCAATGTTCGCACCCCTGATCACTCGTACGGCCAGAACACTCGATGCGTGCCTTCCATCGACTACCACGTGATCTATCTGATTCCTCGTCAATTGATCTGGAGATAACCATGTTGCCTTATGAATATTTTTATGGTCAAACCTAGTGCTGCTAACTACCATATTTCTTGCCGCAGAGAATTCTATCAGTTTGATGCCATTGTTCGAGGTTTCGGTGTGCAGATTGAATTTTCCTATGGTAGGCTCAAATGCGGTCTCCCTGCCTATTTTAGCATTAAAATCGCCTAGTACAATTTTAATGTCATAGTCATCATAGCTCGGGATACAGTCATATACATTTTCTAGGCTCTCGTAGAACTCGTCTTTATCTCTTCTGTCGGAGCATGGGCACATATAAGTGATATGTGGAAAAACTTTGTTTTGCCTGCTATGGTAGCTATACGTTCACACACCGGGTTGAACCTTGAGACTAGGTGTCGCAGTCTCTTGCCAACCACAAATCCACATGCAAACTCGTGCTTGTCCGCATGGCCATTATAGTAGATGTCGCACGTCTTCATGTAAAGCGGTTATGTCAGCCTTGTATTCTTCGAGGACTTCCGCCAGTTGGATGGAGGCACCTGGTCTATACAGTGTTCTAACACTCCAGGATGAGCTGCCCATACTTAAATTGGGGCTTTATTCATATACCAACATCAAATCTATATATCTCGATAGTTAGACGTGCCCTGCAAATCGCCGAGACACGTACATGTTTTTTGGACCATAAATACGTTTTTCATTGTTCAGTTTGAGATAATTTTTCTATTATTGCTAATAGAGTTTGTTTTACAAGAGTTTTGTGAAGTGGATAATGTTAACAGCTGGCAGGGCGAATAGCTATTACGATAGTTGCGAAACTATCTCATCAGCACACAACCCCCCACCGATTTAGACTGTCGCACAGTGTAATTTAAAAAAAAAACATATTTTATTTTTTATTTTACTTTTATTTCTTTTTGGGTTTATATTTCATATAAATGACCCAATTTGTGAAATATTCATTTTTTGTTGAGTAATTATTTTTGTTATGCAAAAGTCGCCTACTGTGCATCGCTGGGAATGATGATTGAATTATATGAAATATATAACATATAGAATGTGTAGCATTAAAGCATTTGTACTAATTTTTGTATATCTCCCGAAATTGTTAATTTTCCTATTCATATTACTCTCGTTTTGAGTAATATTTTTTCGCTAGTCCCACCAGACATTGCTAATTTTTTACAGTTTTTTCAACAAGGAGACATTCTCATATATATTTCAGATTACTCTCGTTTCGAGTTGTTTTATGTCGTATGATTAATTTTTATATTTGTATGCATTACTCATTCGTCGGGCTTCTTCCTCTTATATGGCCGGAAGAATAGATATCCAATGGATGGATATTATCCATACATCAATTGCGTCAAGTATAAAAGAATTCCAAGCGTTAATCTTTTTAACTCAGTAGATGGTTCGTTGCTCCTATTTTGGTTAATATTCCTTCTGCACGGCCAATTGAAATCATTGCCGACGATGTTTTCATGCATTCGTACAACATGTTCCAACCAGAGCATTTGGTTTATTTAGTCGCGCTTTACTTCTTCGATGTCGTTATACAGTTCACGGTTCATACGACGACACACAGTGTCGCCATTTGAGTTTTTTCGTTGCAAAAATTATAACTTTTGAACCAAACGAAATAATCAAAAAATTTAAAAGGCATATGAAAGAAAATTGATCAACCTATGAAATGAGTATTTGAAAAGGTTTCTACGCCTAATGGGTTAAAAAAGATGATATTTGTTGACAAATCAATGTTATGGGAAGTCAAATAAAATATTTTTTTAAATTTTTTGATTTTTTCTGCTTTAAAAGGTTTTTATGATTAAAAATTATTCTAAAAAAAATTTAAGTTTTTTTTATAGTTTTCTTTTAGCAAATTTTTTTTATAATTTTTTTTCTTATCTGTAAAGAACGAAGCAATAACAATGAGGATGACTTCTGCATGGTTGTATGTCATAAATTGCCCAAAAATGCATGCAACACATTTTTGGAACCATGTCTTTTTTAAAATTTTTCCTATTCCAAAAAAATTAGCAAAAAAAAAAAATTTGGCAAATATAGTTTTTGATATTTTTTTTATTTTCCATCAAAATTGAGAAATATTGAAAAAATTTATTGTTTGTAAATATCTATTTATCTGGACAAACTCATAGCAATCAGTACAATTTGTATTTTTATTATTTTCTTAATAAATGCGTCAATCAATATATTCAAAAAGAATGACCATCCGTTACCTAGTTTTCGAACACTGAAAATCAGTCAACTCTGAAGGGTGCTATATATTCTGTACCAAAAATATGTTTGTAATAAGAGGACCATATTAAAAATCGTTGGACAATTTCGTGTAAAATAAATTTATTCATTATTTTTTTTCACTTGTTCTACAGTCGCCACTGTGCGACGGTTCTCTTTTTTAACCATGACATTATTATTTTTGTTTACTGGAGAGCCAACCACTTCATATTTGCAGTTGTCAAAGTTCAAGCAGCGATTTAAATGAGTAGACTTTGTGATCGTTAAAAAAATAACTTGATTTTGTCCTCGTTTATTACCAGACCATTATTGCTGACTTTTTGCCTGAAAATATGCTGCAGTTCGCGGTCAATGATAGCAGCATATGACTTTTTTTTAAGATGATTCCGTCGTGTTTACACCAGATTTGCATGATCAGATTAGCCTCACCGAAACACAGAGACCCAGCCATGACATCTTTTAGTTTAAACGCTGGGTCGTAACGGACTGTTTGAAATGCTCTTACTAGACATGCCGATTGACTCGACACTAATACTGCGAATGCGCTGTCGACAACATTCGAGGAGAGCCGACAATGTAAGAATTTTTTTTTTTAAGTTGACTGGAGCCAAGATTTGAACCTGTGATCTCCCGCATGGTAATCCCGTGTTCTAACCACTATGCCACGGCCGGTCGATGAATCTGCAATCTGCATTACTGGCGACCTCTCCAAGATATTTCGTAATGCGAATACCTAGTCGTCCGCAGATTTACCATGTCAAAAGCAACACTGATAAGGTCTAATCAGGTTGAAAAAAATGTCATTTTGTCCTTTACATAACGCACTGGACAGGACCTTGAACGCGACAGTTAAAGCACACTCTTGGATCGCTATCAATCAAATTGCGTTTATAAGCTAATGTATACATACATATTACCACCTCATCGCTATCGGCGAGTTTTAAACTCTTCGGGCTGTCATTCGCACCCGTGCTGACCTAGTTGGTTCGGTTCGGTTGTGTACAACCGACCATGACCATGTCACTTACGCTGGAACGAAAAAAGTTAAAAAATTTTACCCTTTTTATTTGCAGCACAATCTATGTGGGTCAGCAGATTCCATCTCAATCTTGTACTTTTCGATATGACGAAGATGTCAGCCGGATATTTCTCGAGGATATCTTCAATTGGCTAGAAGCATCAATCTTTCTGTAGAAAGAACAGACATTAAAGGTGCACATCCTAAAATCATGGTCCTTTTTAGGTTTACGGGTGCCATTTTGGGAGATTCTTGTCTTTCCTTTTCTTTGTATTTTCATAATAACTATTCGCTTAGTTAAGAAGGCCTCCGCCCCCTATCCTAGTTTCTTGGGTCTGCCAACGCCACTAAGAAAGACGTTGTGTTCACCTGAAGTAACTTTTGACCTACTCCCTAAAGCTCTTCGGTGGTAGCATGTCATTTACGTTAAGGTAATTACGTGACCTATCTAATATTGTGAGTTACTTAGGAACCTTCGCAGTGAGTTATTGGTTATATCCAAGTAAAAAACGTTTCGTATCTTTATTAACTTGGAAATAATGCAAGTGACAAATGCTGGACGAGAAAAAACACACCATACTGTGTGATGTGTCCAGCTGACGGTCTCAAGCAGATTGTGGGCAGCTAAATACAGCAGCGTGTAAAATTCCACGTCGCGTATAATATAGACTACCATGCGTCGAGTCAATCGGCATGTCTAGTAAAAGCTGACGTTCGCATTCGTCGATAAACAAGTAGGTGTCGTTAGTTGTGAACACAAAAATAGACACCGTGTTTATTCACAACAACACGAGAAGCTAATGGGATGTTAAGGGAAATTAATTTTTTTTTGGGCATATGTCTCGCAAGAACAGGGAAATTAACATCGCCCATGCTGACGCGGAGAACTTGGTGTTAAGGATGCACCCACACTGTGACTTTAACTCTTAGAATGATTACGTTAAGTAAGGCATCAGTTAAAGATTTGTTTAACATGAAAGAGAACGTGAAGGTAATTAAGGCACAAAAGGTGGAAGTGATCACCCCAATAAAAACAAATAACAGATGCAAAAAACGATGGTGGTAAATTCTGAAAAACTTCCCTGGGGTGTTTAAAGGTACGTACGATAGGTATCCCTGTACTCAATTTGACAAAGAGGAAATTTGATATGTCCCAGAGATTCCAGCTCATGATGAGTAATCTGGCGAATTTCAAAGAACAACAAACAGCTAGGTTAGTCAAATTCACGAAGTAGATGCTTGGAGTTGGACTGATGGACAAATGATTGATGTATATTTTCCCTTGATTCTACAAGCAGTAAGGTAAGTACAATTTCAGGTAATTCTCTCTAGTGTCTAACTGGAAGTTACTTAAACAGAAATCTGCATTAAAGTTCATTATTATTATTATAAAAATAGCATAGATGCAATTATTCAAGAGTACAATAAAGTCTGATTTCGCAAATAATATTGTGGTCTAGCAATGATACAAGGCATGAATCAACGCGGTGACTATACGAGAGAAATATATTTTAAACAATTTATTAACCAATTATCCCCACAGAGGAATACGGACGTCTTATGAATAATAATCTGTATCATCCAAATACAGAAAATGTGTTTTTTGTTCCACTGATGGGTGGAAATGATTTGGTTTACGAATTGTTGGTGAGATTCCTTAGTATTTCCAGGCACATATCATAAGTATCACACACCACCGCACAGTAATCGAAATAGCTTTTTGAAATAATGATGCATCTTTTAAGCGGCTGCAAACTTCAACCTTGTAGGTTCCCAGTATGTGTGAGTAACTTCCAAATATAGTGTGTGTAATTTTTGCAAAGGCCCTAATTTAGAGACAAACTTCATTCGCATAATGAACGTGAATACCTATAAAATTTCATGGACACAAATGAGAGTTTCCTTTATTTAAAATAAGGCATTCGGGTTGGGGATAGGGAATTTTCAAATTTGAGTTTTCTGATTCTAAACTCACAACTTCGGACAATATACATACAAGATTAAGCTGTGCCAATTCTAACAAAACGCAAACAAAGTTTTGACATCGCAAGGGTACATTCCATCAAATAAAGAAATAATTATCCGTTATTTACACAAATTATTTGAATATCCTAAGAGATCATTTCAACAAAATGTTACAAATACCACTATATGCAACAGGCAAATGCTTAGTGGAAACAAAATAATATAAACTTAACCAATGACCTCTTTGCGTTACACTTTACCCTACTTGAACTATCGATGGTAAATTTTGTAAAACATTACAAATCAAACAACAATTTGAATACTTAGCAGAAAACACACAGCATACTGGCTGACTGCCATTACTTTATAATTTTTAATATAATTAGGCATTTTCCTTTAAGTAATTTCTAATACATCCGCAATAATAATTAAAAATTAATAAACTTTAATGAGACTACTTTCGGTTTATGGTTTGCCCATTAGTAACGTATAATTAATATTAATTGCTATACATTTTTAGATATTACTCATACGTCAGCACCAAGTTAAACTAACAACATGTATCTCGTCTTTGGAATTTCAAGAAAATTTTAAAATTATAAAAGTTTTGGTACTGCAAGTTAACTTTTCGGGTATATGAGAATGTTTTGTGATATATTGTCTGTGGCGGCCAACAACGAATTTTATTTCCTGCTACTAGAGACACTTGACGTAATTCCCTAGAGCATACGTCAAGCATGTGAATTCCAATAGCAAATGGAATTGACTGCCAACGAAAAAATAGTATATATTGATATTAATTATTCTTTTTGTTTTTCAGCGTCAAAGTCTTATAAATAACTTGAATTTGGCAGCTACTAATTTATCAGTTTAAATATTTACTGACCATACCAAATAAGAATTTTTAATTATTTAATTAAAAGTGCTAAGTTCTTAAACGTTTTGTGGATATTGATTTCGGTTTGAGTAATTTACCAAAAATTTAATGTTATGACGTATAAAAATGGCAAGAAATATTTTTGCGATTGCCACCGGATTCGTGTAATTTGAAGCCGTATGATTAACTGCTAGGACTGAGTTTTTGAAGTCATTATTCATACGTCACAATGCATAATTTCTCAAATGTGTGTATGTAAATTTGTTAAGCAAACTTGCCAGGAAAACAACTTTTAAATATATAAGCAGCTATCCTCGTTTCCAGTAGTTCGCAGGGGTAAAAAAAACATTTAATCTGGATGTAAATGTTTTTTATGCATAACTCATACTTCACATAGGATAAATAAAAAATAAACTTTATACAGAAACACAAATATTGTTAAGAATATATATTGCGTTACACAATGTTACGTATACAGCAATTTTAAGGCGTATGAGTTATGTGTAATGAAGTTTATTAGTACGCATTAATCATACGTAAAAAACAGGTCGTTTTCAAAATCTAAGAAAGTATGTAGAAACTAGAAAAAGAAATTAAAATTTTTTTAGCAAGAAAAGTTTCCTACTACATCGTGCAACAGTGGTTTTTACACTTGCTGAAAACCATACTAACTTACTAACTTACTTAAGTGGCCTATTACAACTTACGAACGTAGTTCATAAATTTAAAGAATTCCACACGCTTCGGTCTTCTGCGTTCGTTCTCCAGTTGGCCCTACCAGAAGGTAGCACGTCGCCCACCACTTGGTCCTTCCAACGAAGTTTAGGTCTCCCTGCTCTGCGCCGTCCTTCAGGTTCGCCTTCAAACACCTTTCTCGCTGGAGCATTTACATCCATCCTGGCAACATGTCCCAGCCATCGTAGTCGTTGGATTCTGACTCTTTTAGCTACGTCGATGTCGTGGTAAAGCTCATACAGATCTTGGTTCATCCGATGATGAAACTCGCCGTCGACACATATTTTTCGAAATACTTTCCTCTCGAATACTCCCAGGTTTTATATGTCCGGTGTCTTAAGCACCCATGATTCGGCAGCATTCAACAGGACGGGTAAAATTAACACCTGGTATAGCTGTTTATTCGTATCTCTAAATAAGGTGGTGTTACTAAAGTGCTGCCGAAGTCCTTAGAAACATCTATTGGCAAGCACTATTCTCCGCTTAATTTCTTGGCTGACATTATTTTTTTTTTTTGTTGACGAAAGATCCGAGGTATGTAAACTCATATACTACCTCAAAACAATAATTTTCAACATTGACGCTGCGTCCCCATTGAGAGGACTCTTTGTTTGTCAAAATCATTAATTTTGTTTTATCATCGTTGACCGCTAAACCCATTTTTGCTGACTCCTTTTCTATTGATGAAAAAACTGCAGTAACATCCCGCAGATTTCGGCCAATGATGTCTATATCATCGGCATATGCTAGTGGCATGTGGCTCATGTGGAATATGCCAGACATGTTGACACCAGCCTTTCTCATCACCTTCTCCATAACTATATTAAACTAGTTGACCCGGGCAAACGTTGTTTTGCCTTCAAATTTTATTTTCACTGCAAGTCTGGTTCCGTTGCAAAAACACAAAAAAAAAACAAATATTGCGCCATCTTTCGGACGAACTTCAAACTACACAGAAACACTACTCACGGCCCATGCATATAAAATTTGTATATATGTAGAGACAGTGTGCAGGACAGGCTATCACCCTGCCTGAGACCTCTTTCTGGTATTGAATGGCTCAAAGTGGTCCTCACCAATCTTAACCGAGGATTTGGTGTTTTCAAAGGTACATCTGCAAAGTCGAATCAGCTTTGCAGGAATGCCAAACTCATACATGGCCTCATATAGCCTATTCCTTATCGGAGAGTCGAAGGCAGCTTTGTAGTCGACAAAGAGGTGGTAGGTGTCGATCTGCTTTTCATGAGTTTTTTTCAGGATTTGTTGAAGAGTGAATATTTGATACGTCGTAGATTTGCCAGCTCTAAAACCGCACTGATATGGTCCAATTAATTTTTCTACAATTGGCTTTAGACGTTCACACAATATGCTTGAAAGGACCTTGTACGCAATTGGTAATAGGCTTATTTCATGGTAGTTCTTACATTTACTACGATCTGCTTTCTTGTATATGGGACATAACAGACTGAGAATCCAATCCCCGGGCATGCTCTCCTCTAGCCAGATGTTCTCCATGAACTGAGGCATGCTCCTAATCAGCTCTTCCCCGCCAGCCTTAAACAATTCAGCAGGGAGACCATCGGCTCCAGCAGCTTTGTTGTTTTTAAGGCGGGATATTGCCACACGTATCTCGCTCTGGCTCGGAGGTGGACAGTTAATACCATCGTCACGGATTGGAGCGGGGTCTTCTGGAGTGGTGTCAGTATCCATTAAATTTCTAAAGTGATCTCTCCATATCTTCAGAACGTTATCCGGGTCCGTCACTAGCTGACCATTGCTGTCCTTGCAGAAGGGCAACCCTATTCCACGCATTCTCGCTTTAACTCTCTTGTAGAATTTTCGGGCTTCCCCTCTACTTCACAGCAACTCAGTGCACTCATCCAGCCTCTTCTTCAGCTCCTTCTTTTTTCTTCTAAAAAGATGAGTTGCCTCTCGTCTCTTCTCCCTGTGCCGTTCACGAACAGCTCGCGTTGCCATTGGCTGCAGTTTTGCCCTGTATACAGCATCCGTCTTTCTTGTGGCATTGCGACATTCATCATCGTACCAGGCATCTTCTTGAGGCGGATTTGAGTACCCAAGTACGCTTCTCGCAGTCCGTTCTTTGGAGTCGGCTATATATTGACACTGCGAGGTTATATTATCAGGGGTTGGAGCATTCCGCAGCAGTTGAGTTAGGTGGTTGGAGTAGGCGTCCGCTACCTCTGTGGTCCGCAGTTTACCGATGTCCAGCTTTCGTTGTGCCTGGTTTCGTACGTTTTTCACCATGCTTAGCTTTGTGTGTACCTTAACTGCGGTAAGGAAGTGATCGGAGTCAACATTCGCACCCCTGATCACTCGTACGTCCAGAACACTCGATGCGTGCCTTCCATCGACTACCACGTGATCAATCTGATTCCTCGCCAATTGATCTGGAGATAACCATGTTGCCTTATGAATATTTTTATGGTCAAATCTAGTGCTGCTAACTACCATATTTCTTGCCGCAGAGAAATCAATCAGTCTGATGCCATTGTTCGACGTTTCGGTGTGCAGACTGAATTATCCGATGGGTGTTTTAACATTCGAGGTGCATATCCTCAAATCATGGTCCTTAATTCGTTTGCGGTGGTCGTCAACATTTTGGGGGGTCCGTTTTATTATTATCTTACTTCTTGTCATTGCAATAGTTTAAACGTCAGTGGCGGGTTGCAAGCCCAGCGCACCACGTCGCAGTTTTCTCCTCCTGCCTGGATTTTACTACAGCCGCCTATTCTGGGTCAGACGCTGACCAGGGTACCGCTCACTCTGAGCCGACTCTGAGCCTGGAAGTTTCACCCCTCACAGTTAGCCGAGCTCTGACGGGATGCCTTGAAGAAAGCCACGAATTTGCATGTGGTTTCATAATCGGTAAGAGGCTTCAACACCTGGTCTCGCGGTTTAACCCCGTAAGTGACCGAATAGCCACTTTTCGCAATCGGGCGAAAGATTTTTACCTTACGCTGATTTGTATACACGCCCCGACGGAAGACAAAGACGATGACATTAAAGATGCATTCAAAGAGCGCCTGGAGGATATATAAGACCGCTGCCCTGCCTAGACATTAAAATTGTTCTGGGAGATTTTAATGCTGAAATAGGAAGGGAAGATGCTCTTGGTTCAGCAATCGGAAAATTCAGTCTACACAACAGCACCTCCGATAGGTTCAGACTGGTTAGTTTCGCGTCGGCAAAAAACATGGTTGTGAGTGGAACCAGATTCCCGCATAAAAATATCCCAAAGGCACGAAATCAGATTGATCACGTGGTAATTGATGAAAGGCATGTCTCAAGCGTCATGGACGTGCACGTGATGCGCAGTGCAAATATTGACTCTGATCACCACCTAGTTGCAGCCAAGGTACGCACACGATTAAGTAGTGCTTAAAAACACTCGTTATCAAACGCAAAGGAAGCTAAACATCACAAAGCTGCATACTACCGAGTTATCTAATGCCTACTCCAACCAACTCTCTCAATTATTCCAAACAAACGCCCCTAGTTCTGAAGTTTCTGAAACACAGTGACAGCATATTGCGTATTCTATGACCACTGCCGCAAGGACCGTACTGTGTTATGAAAAACCACGCTCAGACAAGTCCTGGTACGATGATGAATGTCGCAAAATGTCTGAGGAAATGGATGCCGCATACAAGGCAAAACTGCAGCCAATGGAGACGCGTGCGGTGACGGAGCGTTATATTGAGAAAAGGAGGGAGATGAAACGCCTATTTAGGCGGACAAAGCGTCTGTGGAAGAAAAGAGAGAGAGCCAGGATATCGAAAACTGCAGGGATAGAGGTGATGCCTGAAAGTTCTACCAAAGGGTTAAAAGCAAAGGTTTTAAGGACAGAGACGGAAATCTGGTCAAGGACACTCAAAGTGAGCTGCAAATATGATGGGACAACTTTCGGTCTCTACTCGTTCCCGAAGGCAGCATAAGTGACGAAATCACACCAATCATCGACGATGGAGTCCACCACCGAGCAAAATCGAGATCAGCACGGCAATTGCACGGCTTAAAAATAATAAAGCAGCGGGACCCAATGGACTGCCGGCAGAGCTTTTTAAAGCCGGCGGCGATGAGCTGGTAACATGCATGCACCAGCTAACAAACACGATTTGGCTTAGTGGGTGCCTGCCCGATGATTGGTATTTGACTGTCCTATGTCCCGTGCTTCAGAAAGGCGATCCAAGTGTATGCACTAACTATCGCGGGATTAACCTTTTACCCATCGCATACAAGGTGCTGCCTAGTGTGTTATGTGAAAGGCTAAAGCCCATTGTGACAAACCTGATTGGACCTTATCAGTATGGCTTTAGACCTGGTAAATCCACGGCCGACCAGATATTCACACTACGACAAATCCTGAAGAAGACCCAAGAAATGCAGATCGACACCTACCATCTGTTCATCCACTACAAAGCTGCATTCAACAGTCCGAAACGACAGAAATTGTTAGATGTTATGGCTGAGTTTGGTACCTCCGCGAAGCTAATACCACTTTGCGGGATGACACTGACTGATAGGAAGTATTCAGTGAAAATTGGCACAACTCTAACTGAGCCATTTTATACTATGCGAGGCTTTAGACAAGGCGATAGTCTATCATGCGATCTCTTTAACATCGTAGTGGAGATGATCATGCGGAAGGCTGCAATAATTAGGACAGGTACCATCTTTAACGAAAGTCACATGTTACTGGCGTATGCCTTTGACATAGATATCATTGTCCGTGGAAATGTTACTGCGGCGTTTAATTAAGTATTAAGAAGCAGTCTCCAAATGTGGGATTTGGGACAAATGAGGACATAACCAAGTGATTTGTTTCAACGAACAAAGAGTTTAATCGTCTGGGACGCAGCGTGAATGTTGAGAATTATAACTTACTATAACTTTGAAGTGGTAGATGATTTTGTCTATCTTTGCTCCGCCGTAAAAAAAAAATTAATGTCAGCCTAGAAATTAAAATAGCAAACCGCTGCTACTATGCGCTAAGCCAGCGATTTAAAGCCCTTACTTGACGATCAAACTCTTCCAACTCTATCAGACACTGGTCCTACCTGTCATGTTCTACATGACTGGGTAATGGCACTAGCAAATCAGTCTTTTCTAGGAGTCTTCTAGAGCAAAATACTTCTCAAAATATTTGGACCCATCATAGTTAACGATGAATACCATCGTTGAATGAACTATAAGCTGTATAAAATGTAGCCGATCGCGTCCAAATTGACCGAATGCGCTGGCTTGGCCAAGTTATACCAATGGCAAAATGGATCGACATGAAATTAAACTACAATAAAGAAAATTAATTTATTTTTTATTAAAACCGGTAAGAAAGTTTCTGTTGGACAACCAGACTTAGGTATACCCTCACCCTCAGTAAAACAAACAATTTTCTATTATATTGATATTATTACTCGATTTCTATAGTGGGCGGAGTGGTACATTTGTATGGGAGGTACCATAAGGGGCGTCGCTAGACTTCCAGAATTTTTTTTCAATACTATATCCTGCTGAACTTTACTAAATACAGAATTTGGGCACGATCGCGTTAGGTCTATTTATAATATTAATCGATTTTTAAAGTGGGCAGTACCAGATGGGTATGGGAGGTACCAGATGGGGCGTGGCTAAACTTCGATTTTTTTCTCAAAAACTGTATTCTGCTATAGCTTTACTAAATAAAGAATTTGGGTACGATCGCGTTGGATTTATTGATATTATCCCTCTATCTCTAAAGTGGGAAAGTTACGTTTATATGGGAGGTACGAGAAAGGGCGTCACTAGAATTCCAATTTTTTTCCAAAACCTTATCCTGTTATAGCTTTACTAAGTACAAAACTTGGGTACGATCCCGTTGGGTGTATTGATATTATTACTCGATTTCTAAAGTGGGCGAAATGATGTATTTGTATGGGAGGTACAAGAAGGGGCGGGGACATGTAGCCCATTTGCAATACCGTAAGTATATTTGGGGAAATATTAACTCGTGCAAAATTTCAAAACATTTGGTTTCGTCTTTCGAAAGTTATCGTGCGTACCAGCCAGACAGACAGACGAAAATGGCTCAAACGACTTAAAAAGTCATGAATCGTGTTTGGTTCAATGAAACCTAGGGTCTAAAGTGACTATGTGTTACACTTTTAAGTCGTATCAATCAATCGTATATATCCTCATCTCTTAAAGTTATGGTATAAACAACGTGAAGAAAGGTCGAATAAAAACAACAATTAATACTTAAATTACTTAAACTATGATTGTTTGAATTTTAAAATATCTCATTTATTAGATACAAACAACTAAATATTAACTAACCCAATTTGCGTAAATACTGGCGTATAAGTAATATTAAATTATTACTACTAGTTGTCATTGCTCATACGTGACAATTAACGACATTGGAAGTGGAGTGATCTGATTTAGAGCACAATAGCATGTTTCTGATAATATTAATGAAGCGCGTTACGCGTTGCAGTTACTTTGCTGACTGCACTAATTCTATAGTCAGCCATTGTGTAACCTCAATTAAGAAAGCACTGAAAATCACTTACATCAGTGTAGAAGAGATATTTCTATGTCATTGTGTAATTAACCAATTATGGATAAGAATTTGGCTTAGAATACTCTGGTTCTAGTGTCGTCAATCAAGCTCAATTTCAAGGACCCCTTCGTTAATATACTATATGCTAAGTAAACGAACCAATTACGAGACTTGCTAGCATTTATATAATATATTAATTCAAATGTCCACTGCTGAGACGGAGGGCTCCTATACACTTACTCGCGGACCCCAGGTTAAGCAACGATGCTCTAGCTTATTTGATGCAAACAGTCAACTTTGACCTTTTTACCCCTTAAATTTTCTTCGATTCTCTCTAGTGTATGAATAATATTAAATAACAATTAATTGCACACATTACTCATACGTCACCGACGATAATTTGGAAAATATGTGAAAGTATTTTGAAAAACAAAAACAAAATACGTAAGTACTCACAAATATCATAAACATTTTTCAACAACAATGTCATAGTGATAATTTGTTTTTCCACGACAGCAACAAATATGTGTACACCATGTCCGTCCTTGTGCCTAACAACTCGCATGTCGGTCTGTCGTTAATTTATTAGCGTTTTATTTCAAAAATTATTTCTTTATTACCAGTTGTTTGATTTTTGTGTTTATTTTATGTTGTTTTTGTATTTTTTTTCTTTTCTTTTTGTTTATCATTTAAATATTTTTTTAAGGTGAGAGAATATGACACTTTATGCAGCTATTCACCAATGTGTACTAACTATCTAGTCAATGTGACATCTCAAGTGTTTGGGTCATAAATCTTCATCAAATTAGAGAGAAAAGGCATAACAATGTACGACAACAGTGAGAAATACATCGTATATGGAATGGATTTGTTGAATAAACATTATTAATTTTAACAATTCAAGTGATGATCCAACGGGGAAACGCTGTCAACCGACCGCAAACACATCAACACACATTAGCATCAGAATTTCTAACATCATCATTCACACACACAAGCACACACACAGCTATTGCATTAAACATTCAAAAGCAAACAAAAATTTGCATACAACTATGAGGGCACACAAATGTGCAACATGTTATATGTAGTGACTTAAACAATGAATATGGGGTCTGAGTGGGAAAAAAAAAGCGGTAGTAATATCACATCTTTTAAATATAGTTCTGAATATTGGAATATGCAAGACATTTGTAGATTAGCAAGTCAGGCTTTGAGAAAAGTTGGGTGTTGATAAAACTTTCAAACCCTGGTACTTTTACATTTGTAGGCCGACTACATAGATATTTACTTAGAAAACTCTACTATGCCGGGGAATGGGGAATTTTCTAATTTGAGTCTCTCTGATAGTTATTCATTTGGGAATAACCAGAAGCTCTCTTTTGAGGTTCCCAAGCAGCTCTCAACGTCCGAGAGATCACGAATTCCACGGGCAATGCCACTGAACATCCGTTCAGTGATAGCAAATATGATAAGGCGAAATGTTGAGTAACCTAAACGGCATGCTACCACCGATGCGTTTTAGCAAGTAGGTAACAGAAGTTACTGAAGCTCAACACAGGCTCTCTTAATGGCTTTGGCAGCCCAAAGAAACTACGATCGGGCGCCGTGGCCTAATAAGCCACTTTCCTTAAAAAAAACAAATAATTATTATGAAAACACGAAGAAAAGACAATACAAGAACCCCCCAAATGTTGATGACCCCCGCAACCGATATAAGGACCATGATTTACGGATATGCACCTGAAATTTCCGAACTCTATACAGAGATGGTGCCTCTACCCAACTGGCGGATGTCCTCGACAAATACAAAGCGAATTTGAATTTGGTTTCATAGTCGGCAAGAGACTATGGCACCTGGTGTCGCGGTTTAACCCTGTAAGTGACCGAATAAACACTATTCGCATTTGGGCGAAATATTTTTACATTGCGCTAATTTGTGTACACGCCCCGAAGGAAGATGGCAGCAACAACAGAAACTTATCTATCAGTAGTTGCACGTAGGAAAGTAAAAGTAAATAGTGCTCCGGTCTTTGCGCTCCGCGATAGTTCGTCGCACCAAGCTTAGTTAACAGCTCTTTCACCTGGCCCATTCATCGAGTTTATTGCCGAAGTCTGCTCGAGCCGGCGTTTTCGTCCATTCGTACAACGTGTCCAAGCCAGCGAATTCGGTCTATTTAAACGCGCTTGACTACGTCAATGTCGTTGTACAGCTAATACAGCTCATGGTTCATTCAACGACAGTACTCGCCCCCTTAACGATGATGGGTCCAACTATTTTGCGTAGTATTTTTTTCTAGAAGACTCCCAGAATAGAATAGATTGATCCGCTTGTGTCATTACCCAGAATTTTGCGCTGTAGAGCAAGACAGGTAGGATCAGAGTATGGTAGAGTTAGATCTTTGTTCTTCACAAGAGCGCTTTGTAGTTAAGTCGCTTGCTTAGCGCATAGTAGCAGCGGTTTGCGATCAATACTCGTCTTTTGATTTCCAGGCTGACATCATTAATTTTGTTTATGGCGGAGCCAAGGTAGAATTCAAAGTTATAATTGTCAACGTTCACGCAGCGTTCAAGACGAGTGGACTCTTTGTTCGCTGAAACAAATAACTTAGTTTTGTACTCATTTATCACCAGACCCACTTCAGCCGACTGCTTTTTCAATGTTTGAAAAACCGCAGTAACATCTCGCAATCTACGTCCAATAATATCTCTATCATCAGCATACGCGAGCAACATGTGACTTTTGTTCCATTCCTGTTTACTGCAGCCTTCCGCATGATCATCTCCATAACGACGTTAACGAGATCACAGCACAGACTATCGCCTTGTCTAAAGCCTCGCTTGGTAGAAAATGGCTCTGTCAGATTTTTGCCAATTTTCACTAAAGACCGTGTCAGTCAGTGTCATCCCGCAAAGTGGTATTAGCTTTGCGGGGATACCAAACTTAGTCATAGCATCCCACAATTTCTGTCATATCGGACTGTTGAATGCAGCTTTGTAGTCGATGAACAGATGGTAGTTGTCGATCTGCATTTCTTGGGTCTTCTCCAGGATTTGTCGTAATGTGAATATCTGGTCGGTCGTGGATTTACCAGGTCTCAAGCCACACTTATAAGGTCCAATCAGGTTTGCCACAATGGGCTTTAGTCTTTCACATAACACACTAGACAGGACTTTGTATGCGATGGATGAAAGGCTTATCCTGCGATTGTTGGTACACACACTTGGATCGCCTTTCTTAAGCATGGGACATGGACACACAGATTCCAATCATTTGGCAGGCACTTCCAGAGCCAAATCTTGTTTATGAGCTGGTTCATGCAAGTTACCAGCTCATCGCAGCCGACTTAAGAAAGCTCTGCCGGCAATCCATCGGCTCCCGCAGCTTTATTATTTGTAAGCCATGCAATTGCAGTGCTGATCTCGTTTAGGCTCGGTGGTGGACAGTCCACTCCATAGTCGATGATTGGTGTGATTTCGTCACTTATGCTGCCTTCGCGAGATTGAAAGTGTTCCCTCCATTTTTGCAGCACACTCTGAGTGTCCGTGACCAGATTACCGTCTCTGTCCTTACAGGTGGGGATCCCTGTTCCAAAACCTTTGCTTTTAACCCTTTGGTAGAACTTTCGGGTCTCACCTCTATCCCTGTAGTTTTATGCTGGTTGTATGCTGGCTCTCTTTTTTCTTTCACAAACGCTTTTTCCGCCTGAACAGGCGTTTCATCTCCTTCCTCTTCCCATTATAACACTCCATCACCGCACTCTGCAGTTATGCCTTGTATGCAGCATTGATTTCCTCAGACATTTCGCGACCTTCATCATCGTACCAGGACTTGTCTAAACGTGGTTTTTCATATCCCAATACAGTCGTTGCGGCAGTGATCCTAGAATTCGCAATATGCTGCCACTGTGTGTCAGGAACATCAGAACTAGGGGGATTTGTTTGAAATAATTGAAAGAGTTGGTTGGAGTAGGCATTGGCTATCTCGGTGGTATGCAGCTTTGTGATGTCCAGCTTCCTTTGCGTTTGATTATGACTGTTTTTAGCACTTCTTAATCATGTGCGTACCTTGGCTGCACCTAGGTGGTGATCCGAGTCAATATTTGCACCGTGCATCGCATGCACGTCCATAACTCATGAGACATGCCTTTCATCAATTACCACGTGATCAATCATTTTTTTTGTATTTTGGTCGGGAGATATCCAGATTTATTTTTGAATATCTTTATGCGGGAATCTGGTTCCACTGACAACCATGTTTGTTGCCGACGCGAAACTAAACAGTCTGAATCCGTTATCGGAGGTGTTGTTGTGTAGACTGAATTTTCTGACTGCTGAACCAAGAGTATCTTCCCTTCCTATTTCAGCATTAAAATCTCCCAGAACAATTTTAACGTCATGTGCAGGGCAGCGGTCATATATCACCTCTAGACGCTCATAGAAGGCATCTTTAATGTCATCGTCTTTGTCTTCCGTCGGGGCGTGTACACCAATCAGCGTAATGTAAAATTATTTCGCCCGATTGCAAATAGTGGCTCCTGCTGTCTATGAAACCACATTCAAATTCTTGTATTTTGTCATGGCAGCTGTAAAAGATGTCACAGTTCTTTCGTCGTATGCATCCCTGTCCCGTCCATCTCATTTCCTGTATGGCGATGATGTCAGACTTTTATTTGTCGAGGACATCCGTCAGTTGGGTAGAGTCCCCCTCTCCGTATAGATATCGGACATTCCAGGTGGATATCCTTAAATCATGGTCCTTATAACATTTTCAGTCGTCGTCAACATTTGAGGGGGTTCTTGTTCTTTTCTTTTCTTCATGTTTACATAAAATTTGTTTTTACATAGCAAGTACATATATATTGAAATTGGTCTACAAATCCTATCCTCTATTAACAAGTGTCTTCCTCCTGTTTATAACCCATAATATAATTTTTCACTAAATCCAGATTAGAATCCAATTAGTACTTATTTTAATTTGATGACAATCAAATCAAATTAAATTAACGTTAAATATATCAGATCCCAAACTGGCTCCGTCACAGGTCGTAAAAGAATCTTGACGCCAACAATTATCTAACATATCCGGCGCGTGAAATACATTGTCGTATGTACACAAATATCCATAATATTTAAATAACCATTATAAAAATGCAATTAATTTCAACAACATTATTGGAACAATAGTCGCCCGTATGCCATTCATCATCGTTTCAATCATAGTTGTGATTGTTTTAGAATACCTATAATCGATATTGAAAACTATTAAATACGTTGTTAGGTGGAACTGAATGACAATTCATCATCGTCAGCATCATCATCATCATCATCGCCGTCGCCGCCGCCACCATCATTAGCAACAACAGCAGTGAACTCGTTCCCATCTTGTGGCTGCGTTTGGCAAATGGGTGGGTCTACTTTCCACCGTGTTCAGATTGTAGTACATAGGAACAACAACGACAACAACAACAGCAGCCAGAAGACAATACTCATATTATTGTGCTGTCGACTGGAACCCCTAAAGTGGGTGTGATACCGCAGATCCACCTGAATTGTGAATGGGGTAAACCTTTTGTGTTGCTCTATTCACTAAAGCCTCGCGTCCGTCTCTAGCCCTCCGCAGTCGTCTTTCGCTAACAAGAATAGACAACAATAGTACAATAACATCTCGTAAATATGTAGATTTTTGTTGTTATTTTATTTATCACATTGTGCTCCAGTGACTGTATAGAACCCCCAATTCATCGCCTCCGGCCGGCGCTTGTATGGATCCAACCCAATACAAATCGCATGAATTATTGACGCCATTTTTCAACGCCATTATGGGGCGAGCAATTCGCTTGCTGTTGTTTTCGTTGTTATTGTTTCTGACAATCGCTCACAAATTCGTTTGTAATTCAAAACCACAATAATTAAATTAATTGCTATAATAATTATTTGTGAAATTTAATGCAAGATTTGTCAGATAATTAATCATTTTTTTAATTGCACAACGACAAAAAGACTAAAGAGAAGAAAAAAACACACACACAAAAATTAACTGTCATAATAGCAGCGCGCAGCGAATTGGAAAGGAGTGTAATAGCGACACGATAGTCAGGTGTAGATTGGTTTAGAAGAACCGTGGATGTGATTATAAAGGGGAATGGCTGGGATCATAGGGAATGTTCAACACTTGACGCAATTTGTGGGTGGAGGGTATATACCGGAAGTTTAAGGAAAACACTTTCTTCTTTTATCTTATGAAGATAACCGCTTAATGAGAGCGGTTCCCGCTGATTGAAATTATATCCAAAAGCTTTGTAGATATATGTATATCATTTGATACGACCCCAAAGTGTAACACATAGAAGAAGTCCCTTTAGTTTCTTTGAACCAAATTCGATTCATGACTTTTTAAGTCGTTTGAGCCATGTCTGTCTGGCTGTCCGGCTGGTACGCACGATAACTTTCAAAGACGAAACCAAATGTTTTGAAATTTTGCACAAGTTAATATTTCTCAAAAAATACTTACGGTATTGAAAATGGGCTACATGGCTATGTCTCTTCTGGTACCTCCCATACAATAGTACCATTCCGCCCACTTTAGAAATCGAGTAATAATATCAATACACCCAATGCGTTCTTATCCGAATTCTATATATTGTTAATTTATAACAACATAAAATTTTGGGGAAAAAACTGAAGATCTAGCCATGCCTCATTTGGTATTTTAATCATCGGGAATGCACTCCCTGAGCCAAATCGTGTTTATGAGCTGGAGCATGCATGTTGCCAACTCATCGCCCCACCACCTTTAAAAAGCTCTGCCGGTAGTCCATCGGCTCCCGCAGTTTTATTATTTTTAGCTTTGCGATCGCCGTGCTGATCTCATTTTGGCACGGTGGTGGGCAATCTACTCCATAGTCTATGATTGGTGTGATTTCGTCACTTATGCTGCCTTAGGGAACGAGTAGACATCGAAAGTGTTCCCTCCATATTTGCAGCACACTCTGAGTGTCCTTGACCAGATTTTCACCTCTGTCCTTACAGGTGGGGATCTCTGTTCCAAAACTTTAGCTTTTAACTTTCTGGAATAACTTTCGGGCTTCACCTCTATCCCTGTAGTATTCGATATCCTGACACTCTCTTTTCTTCCACAGACGCTTTTTCCTTCTGAACAGCCGTTTCATCTTCTTCCTTTTCTGAATACGGTTTCCCAGTACGGTTCGCAGTATGCTGCCACAGTATGTTGGGACCACAAGAATTAAAGGGGTTTATTTGAAGTAATTGAGAGAGTTGGTTGGAGTATGCATTAGCTATCTCGGTGGTATGCCGCTTTGTGGTGTCTAGGTTAATTTGCGTTTGGTTACGAGCGTTTTTGGCTCTACTTATTTGGAAGCGTACCTTCGCTGCAACTAGGAGGTGACTCGAGTCTTTATTTGCACCGCGAATAACACGCACGTCCATAACGCTTGAGGCAAGCCTTCCATCGATTACCACTGGTTTCCTGTCTTTTGATCAGTGAATATCCAGGTTGCCTTTGGGGATATCTTTATGCGGGAATCTGGTTCCACTCTCCACCATGTGTGTTGTCGTAAATTTTCCGATTGCTGAACAAAGAGCATCTCCCCTTCCTATTTTAGCATTAAAATCCTCCAAAACAATTTGAATGTCATTGGACAAAGAAACGTCGTCGCTCTTAGAATGCATCTTTAATGTCCTCGTCTTTTTCTTCCATCGAGACGTGTACACAAATCGGCGTGATGATAAAATATTTAGACCTAATGCGGATAGGTAATGACACAAGCGGATCAATCTATTCTGGGAGTCTTCGAGAGAAAAATACTCCGCAAAATATTTGGACCCATCATCGTGAACGGCGAGTACCGCCGTCGAATGAATCATGAGCTGTATGAGCTGTACAACGACATCGACGTGGTCAAGCGCGTTCAAATAGACCGAATGCGCTGGCTTGGACACGTTGTACGAATGGACGAAAACGCTCCGGCTCGAAAAGTCTTCGGCAATAAACTCGATGGGCGGCGCAGGAGGGGGCGACCAAAACTCCGATGGATGGGCCAGGTGACGTAACTGTTAAGTAAGCTTGGTATGACGAACTATCTACGGAGCGCAAAAGACCGAAGCGCTTGGAATGGTTTTCTACGTGCGGCTACTGATAGATGAATTTCTGTTGTTGCTGCCAGTAAAGAAGAAGAAGAATGCGGATAGTGGTTATTCGGTCACTTACAGGGTTAAACCGCTAAAACAGATGTCGAAGTCTCTTGACCATTATGGATCCACATCCCAATTCATGTCTTTTAGCAAGCCAGCTGTAAAAGATTTCACAGTTTGATCGCCGTGTGCATTCCTGTCCTGTCCCATCAATCTCATTTCCTGTACGGCGGTGGTGTCGAGGACATCCGCCAGTTGGATAAAGTCTAGGTGCATATCCGTAAATCATGGTCCTTATAACGTTGGCGGGGGTCGTTCTTGTTTTTTCTTTTCTTCGTGTTTTTATAATAATTGTTTTGTTTAAGGAGCGTGGGTTATTAGGCCACCGCGCCCGATCCTAGTTTCTTGGGGCTGCTAAAGCCACTAAGAGAGCCTCTGTATTGAGCTTCAGTAACTTCTAAATCCTTCTTCCTAAGACGCATCGGAAAAATGATCACCCAACGAACAGCTTCACATTAGAGGATATATAGTTTTTTTTAATTAACTCTATGATAGAGCATAAATTACAAGTTTGTTAATTAACTAGTAGTAGATCACTAAAAAAAAATGTTTCAAAATACTATGTAGAAATGAATCCCTTCCTCTATGTAGACTTTAAAATCTGTCTCCATAATAAACTAAACGCTTTAGCACCAAATTGTAATCTCCGCTATAATGACACCATTAATCACATCTCCTCATACGACTTATGGCGTTGCAGCCATCTGGCATGTGAAATTCTACCTCTTAGTTGGGTAAACACAAAAGAACAAAATCCCTCTCATACCAACCCAGCTCATTAACGAATTCCTTGCAAGGTGACATGAACAACTATTTGGTACGAATGAATGAGAAATATGTTCACGCGTTCTAAGCAAAATATTTAGGAATTAAATTTCAAATTCTAATGAAAGTGTCATTTAGTCGATGCACGTGACTTACGTGATTTACCTTAGCAATGAGTGGGTGTGGTTAACAGGCCCGCAATGCGGTGTGGCAATGTGGCGTGTCTCGGTTGATTGGTGTACTCCAGCTACAAGTCAACGATTGGACCAACAGCAACAAAAACACCAACGATATCAGACGAGCAACAGCAGCTGCTGCTGCAGCAATACTAACAACTAATGCCAGCAATGGCAGTGACAGCATTTTACAATAATTGAGAACACCAAGTGAGGCTAATCTAGGCAATCGCGCCACAACTTAGCATTTAGACCTTTGAGTCGCAGACAAGAAGGTGGGTGCTAAAATGATCGAAACACTGCCGAATGAACATACAGATAATGCAAATATTTAGACAGCCACAGCGCTGACAGCCACAGAGCATTAGCATTTCGCAACACATTTGCTGTGATATTTTTTTTTTCACTACTTTCGCAGAAAGTAATGTCGTGCATTCATTTCAAACATTTCCTGGCAGAACGAGGCACTGTGGTTTAAAATTATTTTATTTTTCTTAAAGAATTTTGTTACTTACTTGTGAAATATGAACTGGGCAACTAGTTAAAACAAGCCCGGGAGAACTAATTGAAAGGTTGATAAAGGCACGGCTAAATGGTGCGATAAGTGCTAGAGGTGGCGTACCGTGCAGTCAATACGGCTAGGTTAACAATCGGTCCTCTAAGAGGAGTTACAGGGATAACTTAAAATAGGTCACTAGATCGAGCTCTGCTACAACCAGCTACATTTCTTTGATAGACGGCCCCCTCGATGTTGTCGGCAGAAACTTCGTTGTAGTCGAGCATGTCGCCATGTCTAGCATAAGTTTCTCCAAAAAATCTAACGTTCGCATTAGTCGTTAAACTGTTGGTAAGTCTCACTTATAACTAGCATGCATCGGCTCTTACGCATGATTTGGCTTTTTGAGTACATACCCGATGATTGAAGTCTAAGCGTTTTTTGTCCAGTGCTGAAAAAGGTAATAAAAGTGTGTGTTTTACCAATCGCATATAAAGTCCTATCAAGAGGGTTATGTCGAAGATTGAAGCCAGTATTCTCTAAACTGATCGGGCCTTATCAGTGTGATATTTACACTGTGGCAAATCCTGGAAAAGACCCACGAGAAACAGATCGATACGTGCCATATCTTCGTCGGCTATATAGCTGCCTTTGACAGGCCAATACGGCAGAAATTAATCGGAGCCATGGTTAAGTTTGGTATTCTTGCGAAGCTGATACGCCTTTACGAAATTTCCCAAGCGAGTCTTCAGACGAGTCGATAGTCTATCATGGGATCTCTTTAACATCATAATGGAGTTGATCATGCGGAAGGCAGCAGTTAATACAACTGGCAGTATATTTAACAAAAATCACATGCTGCTGTCATATGCCGATGATATAGATATCATTGGCCGAGGACTGCGGGATGTTCTCGCGGCCTTTTCGTGACAAATTTCCCTATACGATACTCACTAACTTCAAATCAATATTAAATTATTATGGCATGTAACTTGACAAAACGAATGATGCAGAACAGTTCTCAGTCCGAAAATCATGTGTTGTAATGTTTAATAATATCAGCCCGGAAATCAAGTGAGACAAGTATTGATCGCAAACCGCTGCTATTGTGCGCTCTCTCTCGACGAACGAAGATCCAACTCTAACATACGCTGATCATACCTGTGTTGCTTTACAGCGCGGATTCCTAAGTAATGACACAAGCGGATCCGTCGTCGAATGAATCATAAGCTGTATGAGCTGTACGACGACATCGACGTAGTCAAGCGCGTTCAAATATACCGAATGCGCTGGCCTGGACACGTTGTACGAATGGACGAAAATGCTCCGGCTCGAAAAGTCTTCGGCAATAAACTCGATGGGCGGCACAGGTGGTGGCGACCAAAACTTCATTGGATGGACCAGGTGACGAAATATCTACGGAGCGCAAACAACCGAAGCGCTTAGAATACATTTCTACGTGCGGCTACTGACAGATAAATTGCTGGTGTTTCTGCCATTTAAAAAGAAGAAGGAGACACGAAGTCCTCAGTGAAAATTGGAAACGACCTTACAGAGCCGTTTTATAACAAACGAGGACGACAGCCTATCGTGTGACGTCTTCAACTTAGTGATGGAGATAATAATGACGAAAGCTGCAGTAAACACGAGTGGCACGATATTACCTCGGATCCACCATGGCCAGCCGTGATTTATAGTTAGAACCCGCAACTACCATGCGGGAGATCACGGGTTCGATTCCCGCCTTCAGATATCTACATTTTTCTTTCATTGCAACTTCACAGTATAAGTGTTGAATCAATCGGCATATCTAGTAAAAGCTTCTTAAACAGTGAGGTTCTCGTTCGTCGATAAACAAGTAGGTGCCGTTTGTTGTAAATCTAAAAATAGAATACTTGTTATTTCACAACAACGCGAGAAGCTAACCCTTACCTCATTTATGGGGTGTAAAGGGAAATTAAGTTTTTTTTCCACCATCAATAAAACAAATAACGTCAGTCTTGAAAGATGAGAAAAACATCGCGTGACAGACTATCGCCATGTCTGAAGCCTCGCTTGGTAGAAACTCTGTCAGCTCTGTCAGATTTTTGCGTTTTTGCACTGACAGGGTCATCCCTTAAAGTCATGTCAGCTTCAAAGACATACTAAAGTCAGCCAAGGTATCAAAAAGTTTTTGTCGAATCTGACTCTCGAGTGTCGACTGTAGTCGATAAAAAGTAAGTGTCGATCCGTATTTTCCGGGTCTTCTAAAGGCATCCCGGTGAATAACTGGTCGGTCATTGATAAGGTCAATTCAAGTTTGTTAAGATAGGATTTAGTCTTTCACTCGAAAGGAACTTGTAAGCGATTGTCAAAAGTCTGACCCCCGCCGATTCCAAACGTCGGGCATGTATTTCTTCAGCTGGTGCACGATGCCAGCTCATAGCCACCGGACTTGAAAAACTTTGCCGGCGGTAAAACGACCTTTACAGCTTAATTATCTTTAAGCCGTGCAATTGCCGTGCTAATCCGTCCGTCTAATCCGTCGTAGTTGATTGGCGCGATTTCGTCACTTGTTCAGCCATCGGGAACGAGCACAGGGCGGAAATATTCTGTTCATAGTTGCAGCAAATTCTGCGTGTCCGTGACTTGATTAACATCTTCGCCCTTGCAGGTGCATGTTTCCATGTTTCAAAACCTTTTGCTATTATCATCACCGAAAGCTCACTTCCCTAACCACTGTACCACCAAAACATCTACATGACCAACCTTTATATTTTTTTCTTTTTGGGGCCTTTTCTTCTAAGTATGGATCGCTGCCACACATTGGTGTGGCTGGGGCCGACATTGCAATTTGAATGAAAGCAGACGTACGACACTGAAGAACAGCTTACATCGCACACACAAACTCTGATCGAGCCGCACAAACACTTCGTCTCAAACGCTCACGCCAAATGACACTAGCAAGCAATTAATCATCGTCATCATCACCATCAGCGTCGTTGTCGTCGTCGTCAAAGTCGACGTTTGCACCAATGCACATGATTGACAATTTAATCAGTGAGAATACATTTGCAATCACTCTAACAAGGTGGACATAAATCACCGCAATTCCAAATCGAATTGTAAGCGAAAATCATTTGGAAAGCTGCAGCAATTGAAAAGAAATCGCTGGAAAAAACACCCAGCTACTGGTATTAGCCGCACGACTAATGAGACCATTTCTTATATTTAAAACCGATGATGTCAGTTCAAAAGGAAAACAAAATACACTATAGCTTGTAACAATGTAAATGAGTCGTGATCCAAAGGATCGACGGCTGGTATATTGGGTTTTGTTGATCGTTATGTTACATTCGATTGAGGGACATATTATTATTGCTTAACGCAAGTGTGAGAACAAAGTTGATATTATAAACAAACAAAAAATGTCTTTTCATACCATGACATGAGAGAACTACTTAAATTCAGGGAGTTTTAATCATTCTTTCTTTATACTCCCAGAAACAATACCTGGTATTAAAAGACGAGATTTTACTAGACATTACAGCGACAAATATATACAGATGACTAGAGCCAGGGGTTGAACCTGGAATCTTCCGCATGGTAGTCGCGTGTGTCCTAACCATCATGCCACGGACGGTTGAATGTCTTTAACGTAGTGTAATCGTTAATATTCAGCGTCCTTAATTAATCCTGTGACATTGCCCATCACGTACAAGGAAGCCAACAGTTAGTACAACCAAAACTATGGCCACAAGGTCAATAATATCCAACACAAGTGACAAATCCCTAAACAACTTCAACCATATAGCAATTATGCCTCGGTACATAACAAAGTTTGTTGTTCGATGTAATTCTCATTACATTGAAAGGTAGCTATGCTGGAGAAGGCAAAACAAAGACTAAAATTAGAGCGTATTATGAGATTGGTGGCAAACATGATAACAGGGACACTTAGAACTACTCCAATTAAGACACTGTTTACGATCCTCAATTGGTTACCTCCAGACATTGAGGCGAAAAAGGTAGCAGCGAACACCGCAATGCACTTAGACGTCACAAGAGCATGGGGGCACAGACACTGTGGTCATGCCAAAATTCTGGACATAATCAATGTAAGGTGTCACAGGAATGACACTGTTCCGGAACCAGAACCTACCAAAATAATAATGATAATGCCCTACAATTTGGAGGATATGTCATTCTATTTTACACGGACGAATTGAAGTTAAAAGGAAAATAGGGCTGTGAAATATTTTCGGCAATGTTGACTTGGCAACTGCCGATTAGGCTACCGGATCATTGTAGCTCAGGTCGAAATAGTGGTCATTTGAATAGCCGTAGAGCAAATTAAGTAAGTATCATAGGATATTGGGCGGCAATATTCATAAACTTACTAATAGAAAAGCGGCTATAATGTCTCTGGAGAACTTGTTCGAGAATGCCGGTCGAATGAAAAGAAGTAACACGAGACATTCCAAGGTTACCCTCTCAGGGGTTACATGACATGGGCATATATATGGTAACCAAAGATCCAATGTATTGGCAAATGCCATCACCATCGAAATTTAAGGTCCCATTGGTGTTCCTCTCACAAAGAGGAATAAGCTTATTACTAAGGATAGATGGGTAAAATAAACCACTCGCACAGCGACCAAACAAATTTGTCCTTACCATGGATATACAGAAGCCACAATTTGCTCTGAACCTGTCTAGAGACCATCTAAGGAACATCATAGCTGTAATCACCGGTCACTGGCCGGTTTGAAGCACTCTAAGAGATTAAAACTTCCCTACAAAGATTTTTGTAGAAGCTGCAACTATGAAGAAAAAGAGGAGACCACGGCACATATTCTAAGTCACTACCCTGCATTTGGTGACCTTAGTTTTGAGAAATTTGGTCATCTGAGACTTTGGACTACACCTGCCTATAGGTAGGCGATCAGCGAAACATCAATGCCTTTATCAGAACAATGAAATGGCTTAAAAAGCGACGTTGATCTTAAAATGGTATCACAACTGGACCCAAATGCCCCAAAATATACTAGGACCCAAATGAGCTATGCCAAAGGTTACTGTCAAATTAGCCTAGCCTACCTATTCTATTTTAGCGCTTTAATCGGTCTTTGGTTTGTTAAATCTAATCTGTATTAGTTCTATCCGGCTCTAATCGAATGGTGATTGTAAAAAACCAATTTTCCCTTTACACCCTGTGAATTAGGTATGGATAGCTTCTCACGTTGTTGTGAATTAACACGTTTTCTATTTTAGATTCATAACAAACGGCACCTACTTCTTTATCGACGAATGCACACGTCACTGTTTGAGAAGCTTTTACTAGACAAGTCGATTGTCTCGGCACTTATACTGCGAAGTTTTTGTCGACAACATCGTAGGGGCCGGCAATGAAAGAAGAATGTAGATGACTGGAGACAGGAATCGAACTACGGACCTTCAGCATGATAGTCGTGTGTTCTAACCATCATGCCACGGCCGGTCCCATTACCCAGAGATGCAGATACGAGACAGAATTCTGAGTTGCAAATACGACCCATTCATGTGGTGTAATCATAGAACCCAAGGAGTCTCTTTTAGGTTCCCTAGAACACCATAAGCCCCGGCCCAACTTTGTCTTACCATCCTGAACTGTGAGAGGCAAGACGAAAGTTTAGGTTGAGGACATGTAATGACACAGTGCAATGCTATCTTATTACAACACTCAGAGAACATTGTGGTCCATTGTGATTATCCTGATTTAATAAAGGGAAATATGAAGTATAGTACAGAATAAATAAAAGAGTTTACAAGAATAGTACAGGGGAAGAGAGAAGAAGTTTTAAAATTAGTCAGGTGTGTTCTTTCCTTCAACTTTATTTTAACTATGGTGTTCTGGCATAAAGTCAAATTAAAATATCAGTGAACTTCACCAGATTACATGATGACAATTCGGTGAGACTTCAAAGAACCATTTCCCGAGAAATTGCAATGATATAGCAAATGCTCAGTGGTCTTAATTTCCTCCTCATCTTTGCAAAGTCTGAAATAGTCTTCCTGTGTCGTTTCCCAGTTGTTTTTTCTTTGTTTCAATAGTGATGTGATTCGCCTTCCATCCAGTCCTGGCCAGATATCCCGTGATACTAAACAATCGGTGTGATGTTCCCAGGATGCATTTGCTAGCAGTTTGAGGTGACAGGTCTTAATTCCGTATATATGACACATCGGAGAAACTGATTGATCGGATCCTAGTGCTGAGCCTTTCCGCGCCAGCTCATACGCTATCTCGTTTACTAAAATGCCACTATGTCCAGGGACCCAGCAGAGTCGAACACTATTTCCCGGCAGTTTTGAGAGCGCCGTCCTACATCTGTGCACTAATGCCTTGAGGCCGCTTGACTGCCCAAATAGATTGTGACGACTTCCTTCAAATTCCTTGCCTGTATTTCCTCCACAGATTTCATAATAGCGGATATCTCCGTTAGGAACACACTGCAATCCTCATCCAATCGAAAGTATTGACTGTAATTGAGATCTTCACTGAAGATACCTGATCCTGTTTCAATCTCCATTTTTGAGTCATCAGTAAAAGTGATGACCCTGAAGGAAGCTTTCCAATCTTCTCTATCAGGTTTCACTATTTTCGGGCATGGTAAAAAATTCAACAACGGAACCATACAGTCTGTTGCATCCATGGTTTAACATTTTTTTAAATCGGCGATCCACTCCATATTCTGATTTTCAGCCCCATTCTGAGTTGCAGATACACACTGAATTGCCTGCAACCCCGAATTACCAACATGATTACAAGTTTTCTGATGTGAACCTGAATTTCCGCCAAATCCGAACATGCAAATTGATCTAGAATATTTATATGAACCTGAATTTCAAAAACACCAGAATCATCAAAACTCTTCCGTACTATGTAGGTAACAACCTGAGTTAGATCTGAGTGCTTTTGGACAAGGAGGAAGATTACCTTATAGTCCCCACGTAATTCCTCTGTTAGTTTGAGATACACGGATCATTACGGCTTCAAGTAAGATGTTGAATAGCTGTGGAGATAGGACACATCCTTAGCGCACGCCTTTCTCCACTAGAATTCGGCCACTTAGTTGTTGTTTGTGCCGTATTCGGCAGGTGGTACCGTCCGACAAGCTTTTGGTTTGACAAATTATTTTGCTCAGGACTCCCTTCCATTGTAGTGATTTCCAGATAACATTGTGCTTCATAATGTCGAATGCTTTCAGGAAATCTATAAAACTTTCCCAAATTGGTGATACGTTCCTTAATTGCCGACAAATCCGAATTATCGCCACAATCCTGAGTTGTCTATTCAAATCTAGACTACCGACAAACCCGAATCGTCAATTAGTTCCCGTATTACTAATGCGAAACTGTACAGCCGAAGAATCTGAATAGTTGGTGGCACTTGTGCTGTTACAACCACAACGGAATTCAGTAAACCACTCCTTAAACACTGAAATTGATGGTGCCGTCTAACCATGATATTTCTTAAGCTTTCCCCTGATTTCACTGCAATGTCAGAAATGTCACGAGAATGAAATTTTTGTCGATATTTACAATGATTTTTGCTTTCAATGGCTGTGCAACTTAAACTACATAACACAACCATAACGACAGGAGCAGTATTTATTATTATTAAACAACGAAGGAAGTTAAAAAGGATCCGAGTTAAAGAACTGCCCTAGTACGGCAGAAGCATAAGCAAATTGCAATGCATATGATTAGAACTACATATAAACCAAATATTTAACCTTATTGGCCCATCATGGGACCACATTGATTTGCCACAGTTTTTAACATAAAAACTGGGCCGGCGTTTATTCGCTAATAAATTTTATTAGCCCTTGCAGCGTACCAGCACTATCGTCCTCTATCACACTGTTTCCCAACATCTTGTAGCTTTTAATTATTTGTATTTGTTTAAATATGAAATATTCAATTGAATTTGCATATTTTACAACAATTGTAATACTAATTGATCCACTTTCAAATCTCTATATTGATTGAGATTGACCACCACCACCATCGCCTGCAGCACCGTCAACAAACAACAACAGCAACAACAACTGCTAGCCCGACTGACTGGCGGTTGATGTTGATGATGATGTTTATGCAGTCGGACATTTACAAGATCACGAATTGATTGGAAAAAGATCAATTGGTGGGTTTTGTGTGTGTTTTTTATTTTTGCTCGCATCTAATTAACAATCATTTGTGTCCGATTGCGAAAAATTAAATGAGGTTGAGGGATAAATTCATTAAGATGATTTATTGCAATTGGAATTTAAATAATCTGGCGGAATACATGTGTGGTGTGTGTGTTTGTGCGGTGATCTAGGAAGCCAATTGAGGTTACTCATAGACTGATAGACACTGATAATTGGCTAAGCAATATAAGTATAAGAATTTATGGCTCTAAGGTAATTCGTCTTTGAAATTTGGTAATTGTTGGGAAAAGTTATGTTTTCCTTATAAGCATTAAACGCCTTTCCAACAAGGCTGTTAACAATGGGTTACTTAGATAACCATTTTGAATGTGTGTCATTATATTGACACACGATTGTTGATCTCGTTCAATAATTAGTTGCTGATGCTTCAGTCGTCTGCATTAGGACAGGTAGAATAACTGTCTTATACATCAAGAGCTTTGTTGTTTGAGTGAGGGTCTTGGTCCGAAAGTGCTTGCATAACCCGTTATAGCATATAGTTGGAAGCATAATTCTTCATTTAATTTCAAGGCTGACATTGTACTTTCTGTTTACAGCGTACCCAGCGTATTGTAGGATATTGTTTTTCTGGTTTTCATAAGATCGGTAGTCGGGCAGTCGATTCCATAATTTTCAATCGAGATGTGGTGATGCCTGGAAACGTGCCTTTGACACCCGTCAGAGCACGGCTAACTGTGAGGGGCGAAACCTAAAACCCAGGCACGTCGGCTCAGTGTGAGCGCTAATCCTGGCCGAAGGAGAAAACTGCGACTTGGTGCGCTGGGCTTTCAACTCGCCACCGACTTTTGAACTATTGCAATGAAAAGAATTAGGAAAAGAGTAAAATGGACCCCCCAAAATGTTGACGACCACCGCAAACGAATTAAGGACCAGGATTTGAGGATATGTACCTGGAATGTTAGAATACTGTAAAGAACAGGTGCCTCCATCCAACTGGCTGAAGTCCTCGAAGAACGAATTAAGGACCATGATTTAAGGATATGCACCTGGAATGTTAGAACACTGTATAGACCAGGTGCCTCCATCCAACTGGCGCACAGAGGGGCAAAATCGCTAAAAATGGAGATTAATTGAAAAATTAAAAATTGATTATTTGAAAAATACTTAGTATCCGATTAAAGTATATAAAATTCTACATCACTACTGAAAATTTCAATGTCATATGTATTTTACTTGTCAAGCTGCATTGTATTAAAGTTAAGTAATTTTTCAGTTATTCACGCACACTAGTGTTAATTGAAATTCGGTATATTTCGACGCATAATACATAGTTTTTCGCAAGCCAAAAGTAATACTTTTACAATGGAATCTTTAAATTCAGGTATTTTAGCGTTGTTCTAAAAATAATTGTATTAACAAAAGTTGTGCAGAAATATTTTTAAATTTTTGTTTAAAATATGTCTCAATTTTGGCTATTTTCAAAATATTCGTGGATATTTGAATATGAATGGTGTCAGTTGGCGCTCAAATATTAATTTTTTAAGCAACTACAGTTACTAGGCTTTCATATTCAGTAATAACATCTTGCGCGTTTTTGCGCGAATTTTTTTTATTAAATTAATTGTAAAAATAGTCACTCAAGCAAAGAACACCAGTTCTTATCTTTTGTTTGCATTTTCTTCGTTTTTGTTGTTACAATTTGTGTTTTCGTATATCATTGGCAACTGTGTGTTACAATGACATAAATAAGTTTTTAATACATGGCCCATAAATTATTTCGCACGCGCTATTACAAATCAGTGAACTGTCTGAGGAAGCCCAGGAAGCCCAAAACAAAGATTTTAAAAACTATAGAAAACCTTTTTCTAGCAAATGTAGTCGGGAGGATTGCAATCGGGACATATTAAATAGGGTTCTACTAAGTTCAGATCCAATCCTATCTTGTAAAACAAAATTGCCGAAAAAAAATCCACCAACTTCCAAAATCAGTTGTAGATCTACAAGTTACATATGACGAAAATGATTATATCGAGGGCGATACTTTAGAGTATGATGACTTTGGGCATATGACTTTGGACATATATATAAATACTTATGTATAATTTTTTTTCCTATTGTGTAGACTTGAAGGAACAAGCTATTTAAATTTTTGAACAAAATGCTCACCAGATACATCCGTGCACGATCGAACAATTTTAATATCTGCTTTGAGTCCCATATATTATATATACGATACAAGTATCCCCCTTTCGTCTACGTATATAATAAAAATAAAGTGATTACTATGTAAAAATTGTATTACTTTTTTAAAAAAAAAAATCAATTTTTGAAAAGGGGGTGTGGCACCGCCCTATTCCACCTTGGATGTAATTCGTACTGTACGATCAACATATATACCAAATCTCATCTTGATTCCTCTAATAGTTCATGAGATATACCCGTTTTAAGTTTCAGGTTATATGGGCGGTGCCACGCCCCTCTACCCAATCATAACCAAGTCTGGCCAAAAACTATAGCAGGTCAACAGTACAACATTTGGAAAGTTTCATGACAATCGGTCTATAACTATGGCCGCTAGAGTGATTTTTAATAAGGGGGGAGTGGCACCGCCCACTTTTCCAAAAGATGTTTAGCATATGTCACTCAGTGATAATGTAGCATTCTAATAGTGAAAGAATTTTTAAATTCGGATAAGTAGTTTAATTAATCTCCATTTTTTGTGATTTCGCCCCTCTGTGTGGCGGAAGTCCTCGAAAAATACAAGGCTGACATAACCGCTTTACAGGAAATCCGGTGGACGGGACACGGGTGCTCGCGCAAGAAGATGTGCGACATCTACTATAGGGGCCATGCGGACAAGCACGAGTTTGGTTGTGGATTTGTGGTTGGCAAAAGAATGCGGCACCTAGTCTCACGGTTCAACCCGGTGTGTGAACGTATAGCCACCATAAGAGTAAAATCAAAGTTGTTCCACATTACACTTATATGTGACCATGCTCCGACAGAAGAGAAAAGCGATGAGGATAAAGACGAGTTCCACGAGAGCCTAAAAAATATCTATGACCGTAGCCCTAGCCATGACATTAACATTATAATAGGCGCTTTTAATGCTAAAATAGGCAGGAAGACCGCATTTGAACCTACCATCGGAATATTTAGTCAGCACACCGATACATCGAACAATGGCATCAGTCTGATTGATTTCCCTGTGGCAAGAAATATTTTAGTTAGCAGCACTAGATTTATCATAAAACTATTCATAAGACAACATGGTTATCTCCAGATCAACTGACGATGAGTCAGATAGACCACATGGTAGTCGATGGAAGGCACGCATAGAGTATTCTGGACGTACAAGTGATCAGGGGTGCAAACATTGACTCCGATCACTACCTTACCTCATTTAAAGCACACACAACGTTAAGCATAGCGAAAGACGTACGTAACCAGGTCCAAAGAAAGCTGAATATCGGTAAACTTCGAAACACGAAGGACAGCGATGGCCAGCTAGTGACGGACCCGTATAACGTTCTGTAGATATGGACAGATCATTTCAGAATTTAACTGGATACGGACAGCACTCCAGAAGATCCCGCTCCAATCCAAGACGATGGTGTTAACTGTCCACCTCCGAGCCAGAACGAGATACGTGTGGCAATATCCCGCCTTAAAAACAACAAAGCGGCTGGAACCAATGGTCTTCCTGCTGAATTCCTTAAGGCAGGCGGGGAGGAGCTGATTAGAAGCATGCGTCAGCTCATGGAGAACATCTGGCTAGAGGAGAGCAAGCCCGGGGACTGGAGTCTCAGTCTGTTATGTCTCATATACAAGAAAGGATATCGTAGTAAATGTAAGAAATACCGTGGAAAAAGCCTATTGTCAATTCCCAACAAAGTCCTTCAGGGTGTGAAAGTCTAAAGCCAATTGTAGGAAAACTAATTGGACCATATCAGTGCGGCTTTAGACCTGGTAAATCTACGACGGATCATATATACACCTTACGACAAATCCTGGAAAAAAAATCTCATGAAAAGTAGAGCGACACCTACCACCTCGTTGTCGACTACAAAGCTGCCTTCGACTCTCCGGTGAGAAATAGGCTATATGAGGCCATGTATGAGTTTGGGATTCCTGCAAAGCTGATTCGACTTTGCAGATGTACCTTTGAAAACACCAAATCCTCGGTTAAGATTGGTAGGGATCACTCTAAACCACTCAATACGTAAAGAGGTCTCAGGCAGCTTGTCCTGTACACTATCTATATCTATAATATAAAAATAAGTCGCTGAATGTGTTGCTAAGCGCAAAACTCGAGAACGGTTGGACCGATTTGGCTCAATTTTTTTTTCAGTTATTCGTAATTGCCAGGAGTAGGTTTTTACGAAAGAAAATTTTGGAAAAATCTTTCGGAAAAGCCGGAAAATTGGAAAACCCGAATATTGCTTTTTTTGTATAGAATTTTTTGTGCAATTGTTATGAATGATTTTTCGAATGGAAAAATAAAAAAAAATTTTTTTTTGGAAAATTCTGAAAATTCCGGAAAAATTCGAAAAATGTTAATACTATTTTTCGACGAAATTTTGCTTTTTGTCGTACTATTTGATAGTTTTGAACGATGCAAATTGCGAAAAATTTCGGATAATTATTCCTAAATGACTTTCCGAATAGAAAAATATATAAATTGTCGGTGGAAAACTCGGAAAATTCCAAAAAAACCGAAAAATGTGAATTTTTTCGGCAAAATTTTGCATTTAATCGCCTGATTTGAGGTAAATCGAAATTAAATTTTTTTCGGTTTTCGAATGGAAAAATAGAAAATTTAAGTTGGAAAATGCCAAAAAAAAATATTCTTTTCGAAAAAAATTTTGCATCTTATCGTATGTTTTGGTAATTTTGGGCGATGTAAATGTGAACAATTTCGAACAATTATGACTTTTCGAATGGAAAAATAGAAAAATTCTTGGTGGAAAACTCGGAAAATTCCAGAAAAAAAATCGAAAGATTTTAATGCCTTCGACAAAATTAATTCATATAGTAATTCATCAATTGAGAACGGCTGGACCGATTTTGCTGATATTTTTCCAGTTGTTCGCAATTGCCAGGAGAAGGGAAAATCCTCCGGAAAAGCCGGGAAGTTGGAATAACTTAAAATTGTTTTTTTTTTGTATGGAATTTTGTGTGCAATAACTGCGAATGACTTTTCGAATGGAATAATAGAAAAATTTTGTTTTAAAATTCCGGAAAAATTCGAAAAATTTTAATTTTGTTTCGACGAAATTTAGCTTTTTGTCGTATGATTTGACGATGTTACTGCGAAAAATTTTAGATAATTATTCCGACATGACTTTCCGAATGGAAAATAGACAAATTCTTGATGGAAAACTCGGAAAAACTCGAAAAATTTGGATTTTTCGAAAGGACATGGTTGTTTTTACGGAGAGTTATTTACTAGACTAAAGCCTCCTATTAGACAATCAAACTTTGGACGGCGTACGCGACGTGCTATAATTAGTCAGAACGTCCGTAATAATCAAACGAATTTAGAAAAATTCAAACAAATTTTGGGAGACGTGCCCATATTGCACAGTTTCGCGCTGCACACCTCAAATTCGACAAAATGTTAATAGAAGAAGACCAGTCGTAAATATAGACTAGAATCGACCTGCTTTTGAATACGATTCCACAATCGCCTACAAAGATCATCGCTGCGTTGATATCGGTTTATAGTCTGTCGTATGCCAGCATTGCAATGCATTGAAGTTACAATCGGAAAATCCCGTCATTCGGAGCCGAAGTTGTTGATCAACCCGGCAACAATCCGAGTTAAAAGGTAATGGCGTCTCATTACACAGTGGAACAGTGAAAAAAAAAAAACGCACGGACATAGTTATGCAGTTCAGATAGTATTACTGGAGCTGAGTAAACCCCTAGCTCAGTGAAAAATATTTTTTTCACTTTTTTAAAATAGGTCGCAAAAACATTTTATTTCTTTTCGTTGCTTAAAAAAAGAAACGAGACATAATATTCAATGATATTAAATATTCTAGGAATATCTTATGCAAAGTGTAAACTGAGGTAAGGTTTTGCCCAACGTTCGAGTGTTTCCGAAAAAGTGTGATTTTGTATCAGTATTATTATTAAAAACTATTCCTCCCGTTTTGCTCGAAATTGCTTCCACACATTCAGATTCAAGGGCAAATACATCATCGAGCTGCCGCTTTGTTACCACCACCAAACGAATATCATAAGTTCATTAAGATTTATTTCGTTGGTGATTCGTAGGGTGTTCAAAACCGAAACCGAAAAACCGTAAATCGGTTTTTTTATTTAAAACCGTATGCCGGTTTTTGCAAAAGTTCCATTTTCGAATAACCGGTTTAACCGAGTTTTTTCCTTCGGGTACTCGGTTTTTTTAAATTGCTTTGTTACAACTCTTAAAGGAGTTATTGAAAAAGTAAACATTTTAAAATTGAGTTTGAAATTAATTTAGAAAAAACTTTTTACATTTTGTAAACGAGAAAGTTGTTAGAAGCTTTGTAAAATTTTAAAATTCAATTTCAAATTAATTTAGAAAAAACTTTTTACGTTTCATAAACGAGAATGCTTTTAGAAGCTTTGTAAAATTTTAAAATTAAATTTCAAATTAATTTACAAAAATCTTTTTACACGTTATTTAAGTGGATCAACAAGTCGAAGTGGATTTCGCCGAAGATGATAGTGACGATGATGAATGGGGTGAAAAAAAATCATACGAGCTCATTAACAACGTGTCTTAAATTAAGCGAAAAACAAATAAAATTGCAGAGCTATATTTTCCAGGAGCACAATAAAGAACTGAGGCTCATTGTCGATGTGAAACACCGGTGAAGCTCCTTATCTGCAATGAATGAACAGTTTAAAGAATTAACCCATGTGTCAACCATGCGCTTACAAGAAATAACAATTTTGAGAGATTTAAGCTCAGCGCTTCAGCCTTTAGCGCTCGCAATTAAAAGATTATCAACTCATTCAGAATGAATGGATTCCGCATATGCTCGGGAGCTGCGAGACAAAATAATAGCAAGATTTAAGATAAAAAGAATACAGACGTTCAATAGCCTAATTATATATCATAGCTTTGGAAAATGTCCTACAAGCTCATCCTGTGTAAAGTATTCTAAAAAGGCGGAAACGATGGAATATGCGAACGAACTTTTTAAAAGACTTTATCCTGCAATTTCCACAACAACGGCAGAATCTAGTAACAGTTCAGATTGTGAGATGAAGGAATCCTCTAATGGTATTCTATGCAACGATTTAAACAGGACTATAAATAACATCCAAAATCCTGCAGTGAAAACCAATTGCAATGACACAAGACTATATGATTTAATAAAAGGAAAGAAAAGCTCAACATCCCTCTAAACGCGCTTTTGTCAATAAATCTTACTTCCACAATTAGTGAGTGCGTGTTTTCTGTATCAAGTAAAAAGTATCTTTATAAAAACGACACAAAAGAATAGACTCAAAATTTAACACCTAAATTGCATAATATTTCTTAAATACTATTTAAAAAAAATTTAAAATATTCCAAAAATGTATTCGTTTCCAAAATACTACTTCAAAAAAATTAGAGATTCCAAATATTTATTAAAAAGTAAAAACACAAAATAAAACAAGACATTTGTTATTTTTTTTTGCAAATAAATGCATTTTTAAACCAAATTATTTTTTTTTTATATTTAATTTTTAACTTTTTAGGAAAAAACCGAAAAAACCCGGTTAAACCGGTTTTCTTTCAAATCCTGTATTCGAAATCCGAGTTTTCTAAAAAATCAATTTTTCGAATAACTCGGAAACCGGGTTTTTGAAAAAAGGAGGTATTTGAACACCCTAGTGATTCGGCAATAGAACTAGATCAACGTTGTGCAATTTTTACTTCAATAAAACACGAAATAATCGAACAGTTGCAATATTTTCTGCATTGGATACAATTATAGTGTTCAAATACTTGAATTTTTCAGAAAACCGGTTTCCGGTTTATTCGAAAAATACCTTTATCCAACAATTCGGTTTTCGAATACATGATTTAGTAGATTTAGGATATTTTAACTTAACATATAAGTGCAATCTATATGATGTACTCACAAACTTTAAAGGCGTTTTCTGTAAAATTTTAAATTTACACATACCTTGGCTTAGAATTAAGGTATCGATTTGATCACATGCATGTTAACCACCTTTTTACCATTCCATATGAATGTCGACGGCGTGCTACTCATTTCAAGGTGAGATCCCAATCTATTTTAAGATGAGATCACAACTGTATTTTTTTTTTGCGATCGAACATTTTTGTTAGGAGATAACTGCATTTAAAGTTGTTCATATGAATATCGACGGCTTCACAGGTACTGCAGGGTGAGAATGTGGAATCACACGATATTGTTCTCAAGCGTCGGGAAACTCATCGGTCATATGATGCACTTCAATACCCGTTGATGTTCTGCCGTGCAGAGGGCGAATATCACCACAATAAAGATGGTAAATACAACGACAGGTTTGTTTACAAGTCATCAGGAAAAGAAACGATCGCAAATTGCGTTAGCTGTTGCATCATCTGCTGCCACTTTGTCAAAAGGCGGTCAAACCGCACACCCCGCTTTGAAGTTGGCGATGAATCTTCTCACAGTTGACAAGCCATTGGGCACAATATCCAGAAGTTCAGCGACAGCTGTTGATGATGATGTTGCGAGAATGCAAAATCATCATTTGGGATGAATGCACGATAGCGCTTCAACGAGCTTTCTAGGCAGTTGACCGAAAGATGAAGGATTTATGAGGTGATTCGAAATTCGGAAGATTTTCGTCAAACGCTTCTCGCCATCCTCATTTCCCCATTCGATTGGCTTTTGCGATGACAATCAATAAATCGCAAGGCCAATCATTGGAAATTTGTGGGATCAACCTCGAATTTCTCAGTTTATTTTAGCGCCGAAAAACAAATCGAAAAACATTGTTTATCAAACCGCTCTTCACTGATTTCGATTAAATTCAATTAAGTCACATTACAATTTTAACTATATGTGTTTTAATATTACTCTGGAGCTTATAAGAAGGCGTTAACTTGGAGCGAGACGAAGTTCGCCGAGTCAGAAGTTGTATGGCAGAACAACGTTTGCCGGGTCAGCTAGTACATATATAAAAATGGTGGCAAAAATGTATAGTAATTCATCAATTGAGAACGGCTGGGCCGATTTTGCTCAGACTTTTTTTAAGTTGTTCGTTATTGGCAGGAGCAGGTTTATGTGAAAGAAAATTTTGGGAAAATCTTCCGGAAAAGTCGGAAAATTGGGAAATCGAAAAATGCCTTTTTGTATGGAATTTTGTGTGCAATTGTTACAGAATGGCTTTTCGAGTAGATAAATGGAAAAATTTTGTTGAAAAATGCGGAAAATTCCGGAAAAATGCAAAAAGTTTGAATTTGTTGTTCGACGAAATTTTGCATATTATCGTATGATTTGATAATTTTGGACGATGTAACAGTGAACAATTTTGGATAATTATTCCGAAATGACTTTCCGAATGGAAACATAGAAAAATTCTCGGTAGAAAACTCGGAAAAACTCGAATAATGTGGATTTTTTCAGAAACATTTTGCATCGCAAATTGAGTTTTTGTATAACTTTTTGTGTGCAATTGTTCCGTAGTGGCTTTTCGATTGAAAAAACATAAAATTTTGGTTGGAAAATTATGGAAAAATTCCAAAAATTTTAATTTTTTTTCGACGAAATTTTACATTTTATTGTGTTTTGATAATTTTGAATGATGTAAATGTGAAAATGTCGGATTCCAAAATGACTTTTCGAATGGAAAAATAGAAAAATTCTTGGTGGAAAACTCGGAAAATTCTTGAAATAACTCGAAAATTTTGAATTTTTTCATCGAAATTTTTCATTGTATCGCTTGATTTGATGATTTTAGACGACGTTAAGGTGGAAAATTCGTTGTGCTGCTTGGAAAAATTCGGTTTATTGTGAAACTTAAACGGTGTAAATAGTGTATAGTAATTCATCAAGGGAGAACGGCTGGCCCATTTTGTTTTCAATTTTTATTCAATTGTTCGTAATTGGTATGAGGGTTTTATGCAAGATAATTTTAGGAAAAATCCTTTGAAAAATCGAAAATTGGTTTTTTGTATGGAATTTTGTGTGCAGTTGTTACAGAATGGCTTTTCGAAAGGAAAAATAGAAAATTCTTAGGGAAAAACTTGGAAAATTCCGGAAAAGTCCAAAAAATGTGTATTTTTTATTGACAAAATTTTGCGATTTTCGCATGATTTGATGGTTTTTAACGATGTCTAGGTGGAAAATTTTCGGTTAAACGTTGGTTGGTAACGAGAAAAATAATATTTAAATAAAAAATCCGTCGAACCCGACATTGGGAGTGCCAGCGTCAAAATGTTCAATGCAAAATGCATTCGATCGCGAATTTTAACGGGAGCAAGACTATAATCTAGATGAGCTGATCGGAAGAGTTCGAACAAATGTGCCGGTGTTAAATACCGAGTACAAGAACGTGTACGATTCACGATGAAGCTGGAGGTATTTACTTTCTCGATGCTCCGAGTGGGACACCTAAGACATTTTTTGTTGATTCCGGCAACAATTTGGTCAAGATCTCAAATAACGTTAGCCGCTGCATCCTCTGGCATACCTGTCACATTGTTGGAAGGCATTCGAACTGCAAATTCCACTTTAAAAAATGTCAATGAATCTTCTCACGGTTGAAAAGCCAAAGTATACAATGACCAAGAATTTCGCAACGGCGAAGTAGATGCGGGAATGCCAAATCAACATTTCGGATGAATGCGCGATAACGAATAAACGAGCTTTGGAAGTTGTTGACCGAACGATAAAGGATTTACGAGGGGATTTAAAACGATTTGGTGGGGCTATGATTTTGATCAAAATGTCTAATGCTGCTGATTTACTAAAACCATGCTTGAAAACGTCAAGAAGTTGTAATTGACCAAAAAATTAGGGGCTCATTCCAGAACCTCCCATCTTCTGCTGAATTCCCGAAACAACTGCCAGCGCTTGGCAATGGCCAAATTCGGGTTGATGTTTCGACTGAATTGATATCGTTCCCAGAAAATGTTTGCCAGTTCACATCGTTGGGAAAGTAAATCATGACATTGCACAAAATTATAAAAATCTCGATTAGATTAATTTACGGGCAGTATGTTACTAGCAGAGAAGAATAAATACATAAATAGCTACAATTTCAAATTAGAAAGTTAAATCGCTTGAGAACTGCATTCGTACAAATCTGTTTACAGCGTGACCGTAATGGATAAAGCGACCAACAATCCGACCGAATTTTCCACTCGCTTAATATGCCGCATAATTTACAGATAAAGGTGGGATCGATCATAATCATATTGCGGAATCTGAATCAACCGAAATTGTGCAACAGTACGCGGTTGTCCGTCAAAAATCTGATAAAAAATGTGATTTCATACGATCATAAAGAACAAATTCAAAGAAGAGGAAGTCCTTATCTTACGAATTAGTTAATTCCAACTGATCATCCATTCCAATTCCCCGACGACAATCAATAAATCGCAAGGCCAATCGTTGGAAGTATATGAGATTAATCTCGAATTTCCCTGTTTTATGTCCGGTCAGTTGAACGTTGCCTTTTCGAGTTTTGGAGAACCGCCTTCGTTGTTTGTTTTTGAGGCGGAAAACTAATCGAAAAACATTGTTTATCAAACATTCTCTACTGAGTTTATCTAAAGGCATAAAATTGGGGCGAGACGAAGTTTGCCGGGTCCGCTAGTTTAATATAGTTATACAGAAGATGCTGAGAAAGGCTGGTATCAAGATGTCTGGCACCATATTCCACAAGAGCCACATGCCACTATCCTATACCGATGATATAGACATCATTGGCCGAAATCTGCGGGATGTTACTGCAGTTTTCTCATAACTAGAAAAGGAGTCAGCAAAAATGGGTCTAGCGGTCAACGATAACAAAACAAAAATAATGATTTCGAAAAACAAAGAGTTCTCTCGAAGGGGACGCACCATGAACGTTGACAATAATTGTTTTGAAGTAGTAGATGAATTTTCCTGCCTCGGATCTTCCGTCAATTAGAAAGATAACGTGAGCCAAAAATAGTAGGTCCGGCCGCGACATGATGGTTAGAACACGCGACTACCGTACGGGAGATCCCGTACCGGCCCTCTCGATGTTGTCGACAGCAACGTCGCAGTATAAGTGTCGAGATAATCGGCTTGTCTAGTAAAAGCTTCTCAAAACGTGACGTAAAAATAGAAAGCGTGTTATTTCACATCAACGCGAGAAGCTATCCCATACCTCGTTTATGGGGTGTAAAGGGAAATTAAGTTAAGTTTTTAAGTGTGAGCCAGGAAATCAAGCGGAGAATAGTGTTCGCCAATAGATGATTCTACGGACTTCGGCAGCACTTAATTAACACTAACCTTATCTCGGGATACTAAGAAACAGGTGCTAATTTTACCCGTTTCTGTTGTATGCTGCCGAATCGTGGATGCTTACGACAACAGACATACAAAACCTGAGAGAATTCGAGAGAAAAGTACTTTGAAGAGAAAAGTACTCCGTGTTGACGGGGAGTTTCGCTATCGGATGAACCATGAGCTGTATGAGCTTTACCACAACATCGACGTTGCTAAAGGGGTCAGAATGCAACGACTACGATGACTGGGACATGTTGCCAGGATGGATGTAAATGCTCCAGCGAGAAAGGTGTTTGAAGGTGAACCCGAAGGACGGCGCAGAGCAGGGAGACCCAAACTCCGTTGGAAGGACCAAGTGGTAGGCGACGTGCCATCACCTGGTAGGACTAACTGGAGAACACGCGCAGAAGATCGAAGCGTGTGGAATTCTTTGATACTTCAGGCCTCTAATTTATAAACCATGTTTGTAAGTTGTAATGGGCCACTTTAGTAAACAAGTAAATATGATACCTTAAGTCCTTCACCTTACTAAACCGTTTTCGAATCTATGTTGCCACAAGATACTGAACCGAATCAATAAATGAACGTACGCCCATTATGCTGGAAACATGCCTTCCGTCGATAACGTCGTGATCTATTTGGTTGTTCTTGTCAGGTGATATCCAGGTCGCTTTTCGTATGGGTTTGTGCTGTTTACAACAATTAGCATCATTCCGTTATCGGTAGTATTTTCGTGGATGTTGAATGTTCCAATAGGGTGACTAAATACACTTACTTACATAGCTGGTACTTCTTTGCAATCCCAGTGGATTATATACCGCACGTAGAAAAATATTATAAGCGCCTCGGTCTTTGGCGCTTCTTCTCCAGTTAGTCACACCGAGTTTTGTAAGGTTCTTAGTAACCTGGTCTTTCCAACGGAGTTTTGGTCGATCTCTTCTGCGCCGTCCATCGGGTTCATTGTCGAAGACTTTTCGAGCTGGAGCATTTTCGTCCATGCGTACAACATGACCTAGCCAACGCAACCGTTGCTCCTTAATGCGTTTGACCGCGTCAATGTCAGTGTACAGCTCGTACAGCTCATGATTCATACGACGCCGATACTCTCTGTTAACGATGATGGGCCCATATATTTTACGGAGTATTTTTCTCTCGAATACCGCCAGAACCGATTCATCCGCTTGTGTCATAACCCAGGATTCTGATACATGCATTAAGACAGGTAGAACCAGTATCTGGTATAGCTGGAGTTTTGTTCGTCGAGAGAGGGCTCTGTCATTGAATCGCTTGCTTAGTCCGTAGAAGCATTTATTTGCAAGCAGGATTCTTCTCCGGATTTCTAGGCTGACATTATTTGCTTTGTTGATGACGTAGCCTAGGTAGACAAAGTTATCTACCAACTCGAAATTATAGTTGTCAACGTTCACGCAGTTTCCCAAACGAGTAGATTCTTTGTTCGTTGAAACTAATAACTTCGTTTTGTCCTCGTTCACCGTTAGGCCCATTTTCGCTGATTCCTTCTGTATACCTGGTAGGCTGCGGTCACATCCCTCAGTTTTCGACCGATGATGTCAACGTCATCAGCGAACGCGAGTAACATGTGACTTTTGTTGAATATAGTGCCACTCGTGTTTACTGCAGCTTTTCTCATTATCATCTCCATCACTATGTTGAAGAGATCGCACGATAGGCCGTCGCTTTGTTTTAGGTCTCGTCTGCCAATCTTCACTGAAGACTTCGTGTCAGTCAGCGTCATTACGCAAAGACGTATCAGCTTCGCTGGAATATCAAACTCAGCCATGGCTTCGAGTAATTTCTGCCGTATCGGGCTGTCGATCGATCTGTTTCTCTAGGGTCTTTTCCAGAATTTGCCGAAGTGTGAAAATCTGGTCAGTAAGGCGCTCGTAGAAGATGCCCTTAGTCTCTTCGTCTTATTCTTGGGTAGAGGCGTGGGCACAAATCAGCTTGATGTTGAAGGACGTGGCCTCTATGCGAATCGTGGTAATAAGGTCGTTTACTGGTGTGAACCAAGAGACGAGATGGCGTAGTATTTTTCCTAACATAAATCCGCATACAAATACGTGCCGGCCTGAGTGGTAGCTGTAGTATACATCACATTTTTTCACCCGCCGACACCCGTGCCCCGCCTATTGCAGCTCTTGCACGACAGTGATATCAACCTTAGCTAGTAAACAGCCTTGGCCTGTAAAGAGTCCTCACATTCCAGGTGCAAATTATGATCCCTATATCGTTTGCGTAGATCGTCATCTTAATTGGGTTCCGTTTTTTCTCATTATTTTTCTGTTTCATTGCCATTCACACAAGGTGGTAAGGGGCAGCCACAACCACCAGATGTTTTTCGTCACTCACAATAGCCGTTGTTCCATACCAGGTGCTGTGATAACCCGTTACCCAGATGTTTGCGGGTGGGGGCATGTGAGTCAGCTTGAGAAGAAGTTGATAAAAATCACCCTGGGTTCACTAAGTTATACCAAAATCTTCATGCAATATTCACTGCTTATATATTTCATTCAAAACATCCTAAGCGCACTGTAAGCGGAAACAAAGTGATAAGCGCTTAGAATCCTAACATTGTCCTGCTTCACAACATAATAAAATTATGTGAATAATGCAAAAAAAAAATGCGAGTTGTACGCTTTTTAACAAACAACTTACTAAGCTATTAGTTTACACATATTTAAATAAATGTCCTCTATGCTTGACAATGCCATAAAATATATCGAAAATTCTATCACCAATTGCCATTTGATGTCTTTGGTGTTATAAACCCGTGCGCCAAAGGAAAATATTCATCCGACATAAAATCATTTCATTATTAAAACGATCATTAGTTATGATCACTTTTCTCCACTAACTGACGCTTCGTTTTTGCCTGCATGACGATTACTTACACTATCAGTTCTTCGGCTGTTATTGAAAATGTCATTGTCACTTAATTATGGACCATTGACGCCTCAAGACAAGGAGGATAGAGTGAGTGTAAGCGATGGAGAGAGCGCGAGCGGGAGGAAGTAAGGAGAGAGTGTGTCTTTACTTACAATGACTATGGAGACAGATCCACTTAATAAAACATCACAATATTATTGTCATTTAAATTGATAAACAAATGTTTGGAGCATTTTGTTCGTACAACGACAACGTAATTTTCAGTTTCCTCTTCGCAAAAAAAAAATGCGCTCCAACGATGGCCAAAGTGTGGATGTGTGTGCGATATCATAAATTTCAATAAATTATGGAGTTTAAGCGAAGAACGGACGGAGAGATGGCTAAACAGACGGACATGCCGACATGCCCAACTATCAATGATATTTTCTTTTAGTGCTTTTATATACGTACGAGAATGGTATGATAAACTGGTAAACTTTATTCGTTAACTGAGTCTAATCGTGCCAATCAGTCTGTTCGTTCTATTTGAAAGCGCTTGATCACGTCGATGTCGTTATACAGCTAATGATTCATACGACTTCGGTGCTCTCCGGATACGATGATGGGCCCTTATATTTTTCGGAGTATTTTGCTCTCGAATACTGCTAGAACCGATTCATCCACTTGTATCATAACCCAGGATTCAGAACCATACATTAAGACAGGTAGTACCAGTATCTGGAGAGAGGACTCTGTCATTAAAGCGCTTTCTTAATCCGTAGTAGCATTTATTAGAATGCATGATTGATTCTCCGGATATCGAGACTGACATTATTTGTTTTGTTGATGGCGGAGCAATGGTAAATAAAACCAGTACAGAAATTTCAGCCAGTTAAACTGACTGATAAATACCATCACCCAATATAAGATATTGTTTAAGTCTTGAGTTATTGAAATTAATCGATTTGTAATTAAAACCAGTTAGAAAGTTTCAGTCGGACAACCCAACTTACATTTACCCTTACCCTTACCCTCAGTAAAACAAATAATTTTCTATTATATTGATATTATTATTCGATTTCGAAAGTGGGCGGAGTGGTACATTTGTATGGGAGGTACGAAAAGGGGCGTGTCTAGGCTTCCAGATTTATTCTCCATAACTTTATCCTGTTATAGCTTTACTAAATACAGAATTTGGGCACGATTGCGTTGGGTGTACTGATATTATTACTACATCCCAAAAGTGGGCGGAAAGGTACATTTGTATGGGAGGTACCATAAGGGGCGTGTCTAGACTTCCAATTTTTTCTCCAAAACTTTGTCCTGTTATAATATAACAAAATACAGAATTTGGGCACGATCGTGTCTAGTGTATTGATATTATTACCCTATTTCTAAAGTGGACGGAGTGGTACATTTGTATGGGAGGTACCAGAAGGGGCGTGTCTAGACTTCCAGATTTTTTCTCCAAAACTTTATCCCGTTATTGCTTTACTAAAAATAGAATTTGGGTACGATCACGTTTGATTTATTGATTTTATTTCTCCATCTCCATAGTGGGCGGAAAGGTAGGTTTGTATGGGAGGTACCAGAAGGGGCGTGGCTAGGCTTTCAATATTTTTTCCCAAACTTTATCCTGTTATAGCTTTACTAAATACAGAATTTGGGGACGATCCCGTAGGGTGTATTGATATTATTACTCGATTTCTAAAGTGGGCGGAATGATGTATTTGTATGGGAGGTACCAGAAGGGGCGTGTCTAGACTTCCAGATTTTTTCTCCAAAATTTTATCCCGATTAAACTTTACCAAATACAGAATTTGGGCACGATCGCGTTAGGTCTTTTAATAATATTAATCGATTTCTAAAGTGGGCGGTACCAGATGTGTATGGGAGGTACCAGATGGGGCGTGAATAGACTTCCAATTTTTTTCTCAAAAACTTTATCCTGTTATAGCTTTACTAAAAATAGAATTTGGGTACGATCACGTTTAGTTTATTGATATTATTTCTCCATCTCTATAGTGGGCGGAAAGGTAGAATTGTATGGGAGGTACCAGAAGAGGCGTGGCTAGGTTTTCAAAATTTTTTCCAAACCTTTATCCTGTTATAGCTTTACTAAATACAGAATTTGGGGACGATCCCGTAGGGTGTATTGATATTATTACTCGATTTCTAAAGTGGGCGGAATGATGTATTTGTATGGGAGGTACCAGAAGGGGCCGGGCCATGTAGCCCATTTGCAATACCGTAAGTAGTTTTGAGAAAATAATAACTCGTACAAAATTTCAAAAGATTTGGGTGCGTCTTTCCAAAGTTATCGTGCGAACCAGCCGGACAGCCACCGGACAGACAGACGGACATGGCTCAAACGACTTAAAAAGTCATGAATCGAATTTGGTTCAAAGAAACCTAGGGTCTGAAGTGACTCCTTCTATGTGTTACACTTTTGGGTCGTATCAAATGATATATACCCTCATCCCTAAGGGTGATGGTATAATTATCTACCACCTCGAAATTATAGTAGTCAACGATCACACAGTTTGCCAAACAAGTAAATTCTTTGTTTGTTGAAACTAATAACTTCGTTTTGCCCTCGTTCACCGTTAGAACCATTTTCACTGAACGCCTCTGTATACCTAAGAAGGCTGCAGTCACATCCCGCAGTTTTCGACCGATAATATCTATGTCATCAGCATACGCGAGTACCATTTGGCTTTTGTTGAATATCGTGCCACTCGTGTTTACTGCAGCTTTCCTCATTATCATCTCCATCACTATGTTGAAGAGGTCACACGATAGGCCGTCGCGTTTTTTTAGGCGTCGTCTGTTGTAGAATGGCTCCGTAAGGTCCTTGCCAATCTTCACTGAAGATTCGTCTCAGTCAGCGTTATTCCGCAATAGCGTATCAGCTTTGCTGGAATATCAAACTCAGACATGACTTCGAATAATTTCTGCCGTATGGGGCAGTCGAAGGCAGCTTTATAATCGACAAACAGATGGTATGTGTCAATCTGTTTCTCTTGGGTCTTTCTCAGGATTTGCCGAAGTATGAATATCTGGTCAGTTGTTGATTTACCAGGTCTAAAGCCATAATACAGATTGGATAACACTTGCTTTAGCCTTTCACATATCGTGTTTTTTTACCCAAGTACGGTGGTTGTGGCAGTGGTCATAGATCGGGAGAGTTACTTGTTAGGCCATCGCGTTCGATCCTAGATTCTTAAGGCTGCATTAAGAGAGACGATGTTGCGATGTGTTATAATCATTTTTAAAGTGAGTCGCTTATTAGACACGGCCTCATATCCTTATGCTGGGTCAGCTAATGCTACTAGAGTATTTGTACTGGTAAGTTTCAACAATTTGCGCACTTTCCTAAAACGCATGTGTGTACGGTGCCATTTAGCTGACTCTACTAAGTGTCTTCCGACTTGTTCGTCCACTCGAAGAACATCCAAGAGTATTATTTGAGGAATACCTGATCTTTGAACGAAATGAGCTTCTCTTAGCACAATTCTTGTGATATCTATATGAATAAGCACTCATATATCTTAACTTAGAAAAATTCCATCATAAAATATGTATACTAAAAAATTCCATCAACTTGCAGTCCAACATTACCTAGCAATTTCAAACTCACAGTGCTCCATAGCACTACATATACCGTATAATAAATAACAGCCGTCAAAATATACAGTGTTAACAACATATCGAACATTTCGAGTTGCCACCTGACATGGATTGTCAAAACAGCCATGCAACAAACACAACTCATTCACTTTGATTAATCGATTAATCTCATCACTGTGTTAATTATATGACTCCCTTGAGAGGAAAAAAAAACCCCACCATATTCATTAATCTTAAGCGATTTCTACCGGTGGACCCAGAGGGATCATATTTCAGTTTCTAATAAAAATGTCTTACCCGCATCAATTTATATAATAATAACAAATGCAGCAACAACACCGACAATGTTTCAACGAATCCAATGAATATTAACAATAATACACGGACAATTCTTCATTAATCACAGGGACTTTAACTTTTGTTCGCGATCGAAAAGATTTATGAACTTTTATCAACAATTAAAATCAACAAATTTAGCAATAAATCTTTGTTTAGCAACAAAAAAAAACAAAACAATAGACGAGGAGGAGGAAAAAGTTATAAATTTTATGTAGAAAAATTGAAAATTAATTAACAATAATATTAATATGTAGAAAAATATACATATGATAACAACAAAAATAAACGACAGCAATAAAATAAATAAAGATAACTATCTTAATTTGTAGTGCAAAAAAAACAGTAAATAAATAGCTGTTGAGTAAATATGGGAGCGGTCGCACACGATCACTTGCTTTTATCTGATTTAGTTGTAATTGAAACGAATTCCTAACGCGGTATAAGCAGAGCGTCTGCTTGCTCTCAGGCCTGCTTGTACATATCATTCGAACATAGTAGAATCATTAGGAACTGTTGCAGCTGAAGTTGTTCTTGTAGGCAGTATAAGTGTATTTTTTATGTTATAGCACTGGTGACGTTGTATATGTAATGACGCACAGTGCTTTCTGGCATAGACAAAAATATATGACAAAGAGATTGCATTTAATATTGAAAGTAATTTGATATTAAAATGTGAAATAAATCAAACTTTTCTTTATTTATTTGAAAAGCGTATTGCTTGGCAATGACTCTAGTTGTTAGGTTAGGTTGAAGACAAGTAATCACTCGGTCATACGACTTTGTCATTCCACCACTAGTACATCATTAACATCCATTGTTATTGCCTTATTTGAAAAGAAATTAGAAAGTACAGAGTAGAATTGAATTAGTCAAAATTAATAAAAATTTCGATAGATTTTAGAAAGATAGTTCAGAATGAAGGTGAGAAATGTTGTATATATGATCGTTAGCATTATCCCATGCAACTTTATATGTATAAATAAAGTAGCGAGATTCGGTATGACATACAGGGGGAACTATGGTCTTCTGCATGTAATTCAGCTCAACCCGTTAGTGAATATCATTAGAGTTTTCATGTTGCATGACAATAGTTCTTAAGACTATCAAAATACCACTTCATAGGAATGGAAATCTGGTTACAGATACGCAGAGTGTGCTCCATATATAACGAGCATGCATCAGCTCCTACGCCCGAATCTGAGTGTTTTATGTCCAGGGCTGAAAATAGGTGAATCAAGTGTGTACTCCAACTACCGCGGGATCAGCCTTATACCCGCCGCTTTTTAGATCCTGTCGAGTGTGCCATCTGAAAGACTAATGCTAGTGTTATCTAACGTTATCGGGCCTTATCAGTGCAGGTTTAGACCTGGTAAATCAACAACTGACACAGATCCTGAAAAATATGCAAGAGAAACAAATCGACACGTACCATATTACCGTCGATTATTTAACTACCTTCGGCAGCCTATTACGGCAGAAATTACTTGCAACCACGGCTGAGTTTGAAATTCCAGCGGAGCTGATATGCCTTTTTGGAATGGCGCTGACTGACACGAACTAACTACGGACTAAGCTAGCGATTTAATGACGGATCCCTCTCTCGATAAACAAAAATCCAGCTATAATAGATACAGGTTCTACCTGACTGGATGTATAGTTCAGAATCCTGGATTATGATACAAGCGTACCAATCGTTTTTGGCAGTATTCGGGAGAAAAATACTCCATAAAATAATCTGGTTTATCTTCTATCCAGTTTTGGCGAAATATCCGGTGATATTACATTGGCGGTCGCTCTGATTCATCTGATTGTTTGGGTCCCAGTGCTGAGCCTTTCCTGATTTAAGAAATCAACGTAACTGATCCAAGCATTATGGTTAAGTTAACATTACACCACCCAAATTGTGAATGAATTTGAAAACGAATCCTGATGCCGCAATTGGTTGAGTAAAAGCTTCTTATACAGCTTATGTTGAGATTTATACCTATTGTGTGAGTCTACAAATAGCAGCGATTACGTGGCTAGGACTGGATTTATTGCAGGTTATTGTCCTCATTGGTCTAAAGGTCAAATTTTCAAGAAGTGAGTTAGATGATCGAGGATTCGGCCATGACTATCCAAATTAAATGGTGTACAGGGGATATGAGTTTGGTCCACTGTCACTTTGGAGAATATCTTTCATCCTTTACCGGAAAGTAAAAAAAAAAAAACTTAATTTTCCGTTACACCCCATTAATGAGGTATGGGATAGCTTCTCGCGCTGTTGTGAATTAAAACGCATTCTACTACTACTATACTATATTCTACTATATTCACAACTAACGGCATCTACTTGTTTATCGACGAATGCAAAAGTCACTGTTTGAGAAGCTCTAACTAGACACGCCGATTGACTCGACACTAATACTGCGAAGTTGCTGTCGACAACATTGCCGACAACATTTTTTTCCTTTTTTTTCTTTTTTAAGATGACTGGAGCCAGGAGTTGAACCTGTGATCTCCCGCATGGTAGTCGCGTGTTCCAACCACTATGCCACGACCGGAAAGTAATAAAGATTATATTATCGACGATACGGGCATTGCTCCAAGAATTAAACAGTCTACCGAAGATAAGAGTAAAGCCTGCGGACATTTCCCTTCCTCTACAGCTCAAATGTTTTGTCCGCCACATCCATTTTTTATATCGAGAATATGTATGTATGTATATCCCAAACTTTTACTTAAAGGCATCAAGTTGTCAAGTTCAATGAATTCAAAATTATTGCAAACTTCCGTTTTGTACTCGAACAAATCACCTTTTAAATGATTACTATTATTGCCGCCTGGGTACGTCATTGGATGAGTTACGCCTTACATGACGACTTTTCAACGCTCTATGCGATCTTTATGCCTTTTTTCCTCTTCTTCCTTTATTTTCTAGAAAGTTCATTACAAACTTATCTCTATTCTGAAGGCGTTCAGTTTCGGATAGAGAATTATTGCTGCCATAATCGAAATTACACATGAAGTGAATGATTAATAGAACGTGGCAACGAACATCATTGTCGTCATCATCATCGTCCGGCCGACAACAATGACAATTAATTCAATCCAAGTCATCTGACGATGACCGAAGCAATTAAAAATAAAATAAAACTATATCATCACCTTTATTTCCAACTTTGAGCCTCGGCTAGGGCCAGGGTGGTGGCAGGGCAAAACCAACATTAGACAACGACCACAAGCAACCATAGTCCAATGTTTATCTGACTGTGTGTAATCCAATTCACTTGTTTGTGGCGACAATGAGTCTCTTTGAATTATTCCATTCATACAACTGCGCTAAGTACGTACGACGAACGAATCACCCCATAGACGATCGGTCGTAAAGTCTCAGTCAGTTGCGCTGCATTCCATGTGTGCATATTTTGTGCACGGAATTCACAAATGCTGGAGGGTCGGTCTAATGCAGGGCAAGACACATGGACAGACAGACGGACATATGCTTGGTTAGATGGTCGTCGGATTGAAATATGAGTATCTCCCGGAATAGTACATACTACATACATATATACTACTACTACATAACCATGAATGGACTCAACCACGTCAATAGCTATTAATGGTTGTTTTCCAAACAGACTGATTTCGAATAATAGATAAAATAAACGTTCTGCCTGCCGCTTACGTACAAGCACTTGTTGTTCAGCCCAGCATGTGCCCTCCTGCACCACACCGCCTTCAATCGTTTGGCATTTTTGTTACAGTTAATTTCTCCAATATGAATTCGAAACTGTTGTTAGGTCGTCACATTTTTGTGTTTCCATTGGAACTTTTGTTACAATTACAAAATCATCATGATCACTGTGAAAGCTATCGTCATTATCATCAGCATCATCAGTGGCGATGACTGGACAGTCTCATCTGTTTTATGGTGTTGTTACGATCAGTGTACCCAATGAAGAGTGTTTAGCAAAATTGTCCAAAGTCACAAGTGTGGTTTTCTTAAGGATTCCACTAAAATATGATTCTCATTTAAATGATAAAAATGCAATGTACAGTTACCCATGTCAAAGGTAATACTGATTATGGTTCGCAGTTTTTTTGAGCAGCAGAGTATTTTGAACTAACCGTGGAATTCGCGACTTGGATTCTGATCGGCGGTACGCATAATGTTGTAGGCAGGAATTTGTGAACGCTGAAAAAAATATATATAATTTAGAACGTATTTGTATCGGTAATAGTTCCCTTTTTTATTCAGTGTGTAGTGACATAGGGTCCGACCATGCGAGAGATCCCAAGCTCAACTCCTGGCTTCAGTCATCTTAAAAACATATAAAAAATAAAATTTTTCTTTTATTGCCGGCCCCCTCGATGTTGTCGTCAGCAATTTCGCAGTATAAGTGTCGAATCAATTGGCATGTCAAGTAAAAGCTTTTCAAACAGTGACGTTCGCATTCATCGATAAACAAGTTGGTGCCGTTAGTTGTGAATCTAATAATAGAAAGCGTGTTAACTCACAACAACGCGAAAAGCTATTCCATACCTTGTTAATGGGGTGTAAAGAGAAATTAAGTTTTAAGTAAGTGACTTAGGATATAATGAAATTAAGTCCCATATTTCCTAGTACCTTATTAGATCACCTAGTTCAGCAACGACGTGAATGAAGAATTGCTTTTGAAGTCTTGTGATTTTTGTTCTTTAATGGCTAACAATAACTGAATGTTATTCGTTTTCACCTCTCCATCATTGTCACAGCTCTGACAGTGGTCGTTGTGGATCTGCTTTAATCTACGAGTATGTTGTCTGATTGGGACCGGCCATAGCATGATGGTCAGAACACGCGACTATCATACGGGAGATCGCAGGTTCAACTACTGGCTCCAGTCATCTAAAAATAAAAAATACATTTTTCTTTCATTGCCGGCCCCCTCGATGTTGTAGTCGGCAACTTCGCAGTATGAGTGTCGAGTCAATCGACATGTCTAGTAAAAGCTTCTCAAACAGTGACGTTCGCATTCGTCGATAACCAAGTAATAAACAACGCGAGAAGCTATTTCATACCTCATTCATGGGGTGTAAAGGGATATTAAGTTTTTTTTATGTTGTCTGATTGGCCAAGGCCTCTTAAGCACCACAGCCAATCGCGAAATGTTTCTTTCAAAAACAAACAATCTTCCTTCGTATCTCATGAATGTAATACGTGAGAGCTTTTCGAATTTCAATGAGTCGATTCACTTAAACAAGACATACAGATTAACCACGATTCCGAACGGCAGCTTTTTAAGATGACTTCTCGAAAGCTTAGTACACAAACGTTGAGATAAGTGTATCGGGCTACGAACCCCGATCATAGCGTTTACTAACCATTATGTACGCCTGTCACCAAATTCTGATCAGGTCATTCTTGATCGACTGCAATTATATTCACATGTTCCAATCAGTTCAAAAAAGTGTCCAGTTCTAACAGTTTTCCCTACTGCCCTAAATACTTGGGTGTCAATGTTCTAGTCATTTTTTCCGCCAGTCATCATATTCTGATTAGGTCATTCTCGATCGACTACAATCATGAGTATGCATCGACAACAGAAATTTATCCATTAGTAGCCGCACGTAGAAAAGTATTCCAAGCGTTTCGATCTTTTGTGCTCTGTAGATAGTTCGTCACACCAAGTTTAGTTAACAGCTCTTTCACCTGGTCCATCCATCGGAGTTTTGAACGCCCCCTTTTGCGCCGCCCTTCAAGTTTATTGCCGAAGACTTTTCGAGCCAGAGCGTTTTCGTCCATTCGTACAACGTGTGCAAGCCAGCGAATTCGGTCTATTTCAACGCGCTTGACTACGTCCATGTCGTTGTACAGCTCATGATTCATTCGACGACGGTACTCGCCGTTAACGATCAGAATAGATTGATCCACTTGTGTCATTACTTAGGATTCTGCGCTGTAGAGTAAGACTGGTAGGATAAGAGTCTGGTACAGTTGGATCTTTGTTCTTCGAGAGAGCACTTTGTCATTAAATTGCTTGCTTAGCGCATAGTAGCAGCGGTTTTCGATCAATACTCGTCTTTTGATTTCCAGGCTGACATTATAATTTTTGTGTATGGCGGAACCTAGGTGCACAAAATCATATACCACTTCAAAGTTATAGTTGTCAGCGTTCACGCAGCGTCCCAGACGAGTGGACTCTTTGTTCGTTGAAACATTTAACTTGGGTTTGTCCTCATTTATCACCAGACCCACTTCAATGCTCGAAAAAGCCGCAGTAACATCCCGCAATCCACGACCAATGATATATATATCATTTCTGTTTACTGCAGCCTTCCGCATGATCATCTCCATTAAGATGCTAAACAGATCGCAGGACAGACTATCGCCTTGTCTAAAGCCTCGCTTGGTAGAAAATGGTTCTGTTAGATTCGTGGCTATTTTCACTGATTCACGTATTAGCTTTGCGGTGATACCAAAGTCAGCCATAGCATCTAATAGTTTCTGTCATATCGGACTGTCGAATGCAGCTTTGTAAGATGGTAGGTGCCGATCTGCATTTCTTGGATTTTCTCCAGGATTTGTCGTAGTGTGAATATCTGGTCGGTCGTGGATTTACCAGGTCTAAAGCCACACTGATAAGATCCAATCAGGTTCACTAAAATTGGCTTTAGTCTTTCAAATAACACATTACACAGAACCTTGTCTGCTCTAGGTAAAAGGCTGATCCACAGATAATTGATACACACACTTGGATCGCCTTTTTTAAGCACAGGACATAGATTCCAAACATCGGCCATGCATTGCTTGAGCCAAATTGTGTTTATGAGCTGGTGCATGCCTGTTGCCAGCTCATCGCCGTCGGCTTTAAAAAGCTCTGCCGGTAGTCCATCGGCTCTCGCAGCTTTGTCATTTTTAAGCCATGCAACTGTGCTGATCTGGTTTTGGCTCGGTGGTGGACAGTCTACTATATCGTCGATGATTAGTGTGATTTCGTCACTTATGCTGCCTTCGGGAACGAGCAGAGAGCGAGTGTTTTACCTTTTGGTAAAACTTTCAGGCTTCACCTCTATCCCTGTAATTTTCGACATCCAGGCTCTCTCTTTTTTCCATATACGCTTTTTCCTATTCTCATTATAACGCTCCGTCACTGCACGCGTTGCTATTGGCTGCAGGTTTGCCCTGACATTTCGCGACATTCCTAATAGTACTAGGGCTTGTCTGAGCGTAGTTTTTCATAACCCAGTACGGTAGTTGTGGCAGTGGTCATAGAATTCGCAATATGCTGCCGTTGTTTGTTGGAGTAGGCTTTGGCTATCTCGGTGGGATGCTGCTTTGTGATGTCTATATTCCTTTGCTTAATCGCGTGAGTTCCTTGGCTGCAACTAGGTGGTGATCCTAGTCATAATTTGCACCGCGCATCACACGCACGTCTATAACGCTTGAGACATGGTTTCCATCAATTGCCAAATGATCGATCTGGTTTCTTGAATTTAGATCTGAGGACATCCATGTCGCATGTGGATATATTTGTGCGCGAATCTGGTTCCACTCACTACCATGTTTCTTGCCTACGCGAAGATAGCTAATCTAAATCCGTTATCGTAGGTGTTGTTGTCCAGACTGAATTTTCCTTTCTATTTTAGCATTAAAATCACCCAGAACAATTTTAATGTCATATGCAGGCCAGCGTTCATATATTTCCACCATGCGCTGATAGAATGCTTCTTTAATGTCCTCATCTTTGTCTTCCGTCGGGGCGTGTAAACAAATCAGCATAATGTAAAAATATTTTGCCTTGATGCGAATAGTGGCTATTCGGTCACTTGAAGGGTTAAACCGCGAGACATGAATCTATCTCCAAATTCGTCTCTTTCTGCATGGCGGCTATAAAAGATGTCACAGTTCTCTCGACGTGTGTATCCCTTTCCCGTCCATCGCATTTCCTGTATGGCGGTGATGTCAGGACATCTACCAGTGGGATAGGGGCACCTTCTCTGTAGAGAGTTCGGACATTTCAGGTGCATATCCGTAATCATGGTCCTTATAAAGTTTGTAGGGTTCGTAAACCTTGGGCTGGTTCTTCTGTTTCTTTTCTTCGTGTTTTCATAATAAATAGTATTGTTTAAGGCTTATTTGGCCACCGCTCCGGATCCCAGTTCTTAGGGCTGCTAAAGCCACTAAGAGAGCCGTTGTGTTGAGCTTCAGTAACTTCTGTTAGTTTTTCCTAACAAGCATCGGTGGTAGCATACCATTAGGTTACTCAACATTTCACTGAACGGATGTTTAATGGCATGGCCCGGGGAATACGTGATCACTCGGAAGTTGCTTGGGGACCTCCAAAGAGAGATTCTGGTTATTCCCAGATGAATAACAATCAAAATACACAAATTAGAAAATCCCCCATTCCCGGATGCTTAAAAAAGGTTTCTTAATATAGAGAATGGAACGCCTCCAAACACATGGGGAAGAATAAAACCAGTATTTATGGAACCGGCCATTAAAATTCTTGGGTATAAAGAATGCAGATGGATGGATCTTCGACAAAAAACATGGCACAAAATCGAACAGCGGAAACAGACAAAAGCAGATTTCAATGGAGCAAAAACTCGCAGCAGTAAACTTAGACTGCAATCTCATCACAGTCATCTGGATAGAATAGTGAAACGCAGCGCTCGGCGAGATGAACGCAAATTGATCGACGAAATTGGTAAAGGAGCACAGATAGCCGCAGAAATCCATCGTACGAGCGAAATGCATAGACCCTTGAGGAAACTGACAAATGGTTACACGACTTCACAAAGGCCATTGAGAAGATCAAATGGCGACATAGCAACATTAAAGCAGGATCAACTAGCTGTCTGGGCAGACTTTTATAGAGGAATACTCACATCAACCGGACATATCGTCGACATACCCCTCACTGGACGAAACTGTTCCATCAACATTTTAACATCTAATAAATCAACAGGTGTAGATAGCATCGCTGATGAATTACTACTACTACTTCTCGAACCGACAACCTATAGCCATAGAACTAGAACTGAACTACTACTACTACTCGAACCGACAACCTATAGCCTAGAAATTAGAAAAACAAAAATGGCGTTAGAATTTGCACACTCTCAAAAGACCGCGGGATGACACCACGAGAAACGCTATAGAATGGAATCCACAAGGCAACCGAAGAAGAGGACGCCCAGCCCAAACTTGGAAAAGACAAATAGAGTCTGAAATTACAACAATTGGCAAATCTTGTTTGCTAGACTTAATACCGCTGTAATATGCTTAACAACAAGAAGCTATATACATCGCAGATATTGCCATTTGGTTTTTTTCCTGATCGTTTAAATTTTTCGCCTTGCATGCTAAGATTAGTTGGCATCACTAGTCACAACTGCATATTAACGATTGATCAGACTCAGAGCAGTCATCAGCAACTATTAAAAGCAGATGCATTCAACAATGGCCATCAATTTAACATGTAGCGGAGTTTAGCAGAATATTTTTCTCAACGCAGAAAAGATAAAAGATCTTAATTCCTGCGCGCCGCAAATAACCAATCATTCTGTGTATTAACGACAATTACAAGATATTTCCCGATAATTAATATTGTTTTGCTATTGTCACTGTAGGAAGAGACTAAGAGAGAGAGAGAGAGAGAGAGAGAGGGAGGTCCTATAGTGCAAGTGAATGAATCATTTTTTTTAAATGGTTTTTAATTGATATTAATGAAAATGCCTCTTTTCATCTCGCTGCAGCGTATGCCACATACACACACATGTGTATATAACATATGATGATCTTAGCTGAAAATCGAATTTAAGATTTCCATTCATCGTTGCGTGTAGTCGAGTTAACTGTGAAATTAAATCTTCGAAAAATGCTGTGATATGAATATTCTGAAGAAACTGGAAATTTTACATACAGATTTCTGAAATATGATAAAATTGTTTTTATTGACCAAAGCTACAGCAGTGACACTATCCATTTAGATTTCAGGAATGCCTGTTAAGTTTGAAGAAAAATTTCAATCGATTTTTAAAGAGAATTACTACTTGGTTGTGATGACTCGCGAAAAAATCACAGACGATCAATGTATTTTTTTAGAAGGCGTATATGCGCTATGGAAAATAAAAGCTTTCGTGACATGAAGCGAAAGCCATCAAAATTCGGAGAAAAACCCGTATTTAATATTGCCAAATTAAAATTAAGGTGATCTATAAGGAAAATCTTTGGGTTACGGAATCCTGATAGTGCTAAAAAGTTTAAAAGAAGCTAAAGTAATACCCGTCAGATTTAAATACAGGTCTGGATCTATGTCGGTTATTTAAATTAAGCTGAAAAATTTAAATCTTGCGTCAAAAACGTACAGGACTGTTTTATAATATGGTTGTGTAGAAAAAACAGTTTGTTAAAAACTACCTACTTTGATTGCTGTTTTTCCTTCCAGATGTAAATTACGAATTACATATAAATGTTTTATAAAGTTTTAGATTCTCCTTGTACTGCTCCTACTGGCCTGACCTTTTGGCCTTGAGAAGGAGATTCTGGGTGAAGCACGGGATTGTGAAATCTCGTCGTTTCACCATTCATGATTATGCTTCTTCTCTCAACTAATTAGTCAGCAAGATTTCTTGGTAATTGCGGCTAAGACGCCAGTTTGTATACAACTATGCTCAGAATATAATCGTAGAGTAAGTCAGCTCATTTTTTGATGGACTTACTCCCCTACAGCCTGTGTTGTTGCGTTCTGTCATCAGTCCTACATTTTTCAGTTCTACCGATGGAGAATCCTGCTCGGAGAGATGTTGTTATGGTATGGACACTGTCAGGTAAAAACTACCTCACACTACACACGGTGATCTATTGATCCATTGTGCTTGACCGTTTAGGATAGATAAAGGGAAAGCAAGTATATCTAAAGCTGCCATTAGACGACGTGTATTTTACACATGGCTTGTCAATTCAAAAACCGATATGTAATTCTGCATGTCTGTCAAAATGAGCGTGTACATTTGGTTTATAATTTTTGCGTTTAAACGTGCTTGTGTATGTATACATGTGTTTATCACTAACAGCGGGTCACACGACATGTATAAATTTTACACTGGGAAAACTGACATGTCTTATGTAAAATACACGTCGTCTAATGGCAGCTTAAGTAAATTAAAAGATAGACAAAAAAAACATATATATACGATATAAAAGAAAGTATTCGGATAGAGAATGAAGAAAAAGTGTGGAAAAAATTGCCTTAAAAAAAACCTTAGCGATCATCTTGGCCCAATTAACCAAGGGATGCACCGCATGTAACCTATTAAATTACTTGCTTTGACTGGAAGAGAGACTCTATGTCCTCTATACAGCCTTTCCTTAAGTATATTTGAGTGGGACAGCTACAACCATGTACCCCGATATGCTATATTCGGGCTACAGCCGTCTAGCAGTTATACAGTAGGTTCTGGAGATTCACATCCAAACCTTCACTAAGCCAGAAAGGTAACAAGTATACGGTATCTATCAAAGTGTCCTGATCAGGCATACTACAGCCACATCTAGCCAATAAATCCGTTGAATCATACACAGAGATCTCGCAATGTACAGGGACCCAACAGAGGTTGACATCTAGAGGCTTAAGACCATCAAACTTCTCCATACAGTTCCTTACCAACTTTGACTTACACCATGTAAAACTGATCGCTTTTATTGCACCTTGGCTATCTGCACAAAGGGTTATCCGCCTGCTATTATCGATTCCACATCCCACAGTAGCCTCAGCCTGCAATTCATTACGTAGTCTGAAAAAAGGCTTAGCTGTAGATCCCTGCTGTATACACCAGCTTCTGTACCAGGTTCCATCTTCGATCAGTCAGTAACGACAGAAATATAGTCACCAAGAGGAGTCCCACTATCATTCCGATCTTTCCGGTACTTTATCATCTACTTTATAGAAATCTCTACTTTTCGTCAAAAAAAATCAGTAGGAGTCAGAGAATATTCGCATGACCATATGTGGATTGATCCCAATCGCCAGCTTCCCTCAGACTGATAGCCCCTCAAGCCGCAGCAGCTTTGACGTGCAACTCTAGGGGCGTATGCCACAGAAACACATCCAAAGCCGCCTGCGATGTGCTTCTTCTAGGTTAAGTAATCCCCTTGGCAGCCGTTAGAACATGCTGATCATTTTCAATAAATTATTCTTATTCAAGCCCTCCTACCAAATCAGACATCGCGACGCATCGGAAAGAGGTACCGGCAATATTGCTGAGGCGCTCTTAGAGTGATGAAGGTTTATCTGCACCACCCGAAGACTGCTCAATGGCAATATAGATGACGTCATCGTCATAGCTCTTCAGCAATTCGCTTTAGTAAACCCACTGAAAGAGTCGCCCGAAACTCATCAGTTCAGCATCGGGGCAGTGAACTTCTTCTAACGGAATATTGCCTGGCGCTGTAGTGTTGAACACAGAAGGAGCTACAGGTGGGTCAGGAATAGGCCCGGGTTTCAGCCTGTTTAGGATCGTATGTACATATAATAGTGTTATTAAAGGCGAAGTTGAGGAATTTAATATCATACATCAACAACTTACTACAGTCTTAAGTGATGAAGAGGGTGACGTGGACGAAGGGGTTCTGCGGTTCAGACACCTTTAGAACTTTCAAGCCGAAGCGGTTCTATCTCCTTGTGGTCACCGGCGATGTCGTCGAGTAGTTTGATGCCACCACCTGGGCCAGTCAGTCTCAGTTTCGCGACGGGCTACACTTCTCTGACGACTGTCAGAGCGAATATCTCCGACGAACCCTGGTCTGCGAAATCTATGACCTTTATTCTGCCCTGGTACCATCTTGATGGAGTGTCGGTGTTGCTGTTTCATATAAACGGTGGCAAGAAAAGCTGTTATAAAATAAGACTGAAAATTGGTACACTTTGCTTTAAAAAGTAGGAAAGGAAAAAAAGAAGAAAATTGGTGAAAAAGTGAAAATCGGCCCATATAACTTGAAATGGAAAAAAGTATATTTTCCAAAATTGTTGTTGCAATTGAACCTAATATAACCCGATTTGTCTCGAATTTTTTATTGTAAACTGTGTTGAATATTTAGAATAATCTCAAAGGACACGCACACTTCTAATATATCCTGAAATGATATAATGACATTATTTCGGCCTGAAATATGCTTCAATTATCCAGTAGCCCAATCGACAGTTGCAAATTGTGATCACATCCGTGTAAATTAGGATCACATCATCCCCAAAGTGTAGGGCAGCACATAGCAGGTTCTGTCCGAAATTTTTCTCATAAGACCCGGATCGAAAACAAGTTCTGGTACAGTGTAATCTGTGTGACACTTTACATTGGTTAAGTCCAGAATTTTGACATGACAATAGTCCCTGTGCTTTCATGATCTGCGGGTAACCGATTTAGGATCGTAAACAGTGCCTTAGTTGGAGTAGTTCTAAGTGCCCCTGTTATCATGATTGCCAGCATTATCATAATTCACTCGAATATCAGTCTTTGGTTTGTCTTCCCCAGCGCGGGCCACCAAACTGCCGATCCGTAAAAAAAGTTCAGTTTAATAACAAAGTCATATAACGAGTTTACATTTCTGGGGCTAATTCCCCAGTTGAGGCCGTTTGCCCTTTTGCAGCAGTATAGAGCCGTTGGCGCTTTGCTTGTCCTGACCTGAGTGTTCAGATTCTACGCTGGTTTACTGTCTCATATGAGCCTAAGATACTTGGCACTATCAGAAAGTGTAAGTGCGATTCCATTTAATCTGAGTTTGGCAAGTTGAGGATTTTTTTATCTCTGAGTGAAACAACCAGTTTCATTTTACTCGGTCTAAGAGTTCATAGTTTACAGGTTTGACACCAATTTAGCAAAAGTTTCAGCGCAAGTTCAAAAAGCTCTGAGAGTAACTTAGGATTCTTGTCCACTTTTAGTGCAAAGTCATCCGCATGTGCGATAGTTGTAATTCCAAAGTAATGAAAAGAGTACTCCTACTTGTGGAGTACCTCGAACCGCCACCTTAGAAGTTTAAGACACGCGCAGCCTAGATCCAATGCGCCTAAAATATATGAGTTTATTAACTAATGGGATGACCGCTGGACTAATCTCCAGTTGTTTCATTGAGCCAATGTTGAAAGCTCCATCGATGTCCACGAAAGTGGCATGTGTGTATTTCTTGTAGTTCAGGGATATTTCTATAAGACTGATTATCAAATGTAAATCAGTTTCCGTGAATTTACCTCTCATGTAGGCATGTTGAGCCTTAGATAGAGCTTCAGGTTTAAGAGATGATCTGATACATACATCAATTATTCTCTCCATAGTTTTTAGTAGGCAGGGAGATAAGCTAATCGGTCTAAACTCCTTGGCCTTTGTACGGGATGCCTTACCCTCTTTAGGGATAAATCCAATTTTGTTGAAATGTGCGATCTTCGATCTTCTTCTGTAGATCCGCCAGAGTAATACCATCGGGTCCCGGAGAATTAAATGAGTGAAAACTTTTGACAGTCCACTGAACTTGATTTTAGTAACCGGTATACCAAAAATATCAATTCTATAAGTATTACTAATGAAGATAAAAAAGTATTCTAAACGTTTTAAAATGTTAAACAAATAAAATGGTTAAAATAATAATTTTATTTATATAAAAAATTAAAAAAATATTTTAAATATTTACTAGTGGTCTGTCACAAAATCATTTCACAACTCTTGTCAAACAACTGCTATTAGCAATAAAAAAATATCAAAACCAAACAGAACTACTATTACAAAACAAAAATAATAATTTTTAAAAGAACATTTTATTTTATTTGTTTACAATTAAAAAAAACCGATCCATATTTTGCACTTGTGCCACAACTTTCATAATTTTTGTGTTACGGTACGACTTTATAGAGTAAAACTAGAACCAGTACAGAAATTTCAGTCAGGTAAACTGACTGATAAATACCATCACCCAATATAAGGTATTGTTTAAGTCTTGAGTAATTGAAATTTATAGATTTTTAAAATAAAATTACTTATGTATTATTTTTTGTCTGCATGTAGACCAAAAACATACAATATTTGACCTATTTGTACAGAAGGTACAATTAGGGGCACCGCAACGTGTCTTATTTTTTTCGTAAGTCAACGTTCAATGATCGCTTACCTTGGCAAAATTTGTCTGAATTTAGTGTACATACAAAAATGATACGTATGTTAAGGAGAAATATTCCATATATTTATATATGACGTACCAGAAGGGGTGTGCCAAATAGTTAGGGTTGCTGAGGCTTTGCCTCCTATTACAAGATAAATTAACTGACCAAATTTGATTATTCCGGTTTAGAAGTTATGGGAGAAATATAAATTTTCCAAACAAACTCATTTTGTATGGGAGGTACCAGAAGGGTGATCCGATATAGTCCATATTCATTTCTGATTAAAATCTTCATAACCGTACACCTTACGCAAAATTTTACTGAATTCAGTGTACCCACAAAAAGATATGTATGTGTATGGGAGGTATCAACAGAGGTGTGTCAAATTGTTAGGTTTTCTGTCCAGCCAGCCAGACAGACGGACATAGCTAAATCGTCTTAAAAAGTCCCGAAACGAATTTGGTCTTAAGATACTTGGGGTCTAACTCGTCTCCTTTAATGCGTTACACTCTTTTTCATATCAAATGATAAATACCCTCATCCCTAAGGGTGATGGTATAAAAACTTGTTCAGCTATTTAAACAGTTTACTCTACTTTTTTTAAATTAACTGCCAAAGCTTTTGAGCGTTATCTATAAGGCCGTCAACAATTGTTTCTGAGCGGGCGACATCTAGCTGTCACTAGTATCAAAATTGTTTTTGGTCTGCTTGACGTTTGTTCACTTCTTTTTTGACAATGGGTTGGAAGAGCAACGAAAAGAAGACATACAAGAGAAAAAAAAACAAAACAATACCAGACCAGACCAGACGACGAAAATCAGTTGCTATTTTCCGCTAAGAAAAAATAATGAAAAATTAAACAGAAATCGTATTGGAAGTATACAACGTACCGCCACGCCACCCAACATGGAATCGACGGGCGATCAACTGATACTGGCCACTGGAGGCTATGACCACACTATCAAACTGTGGCAGGCTCATACCGGCAACTGTATACGCACGCTGAGATTTGTGGAAACGTCGGTAAGGATAATTTATTATTTATACACCGTTCCGGCTGCTCCTACTGTTTTTATTATGTTGTCCGCAGCAAGTGAATGCCCTGGACCGCACACCCGACAAAACTCGACTGGCCGCCTGTGGCTATCAGTGTATACGACTCTATGACCTAGAGTCCAGTTCCAATGTGCCCGTCATCAATTTCGAAAGTGTTCAGAAAAATGTGACCCGTTTGGGTTTCCAGGAGGATGGCAACTGGATGTTCACTGCCGGCGAGGATCATCGTGTGCGCATTTGGGATATGTTGTCGTCCTCGCCCCATTGCTCACGTGTCTTTGACTGTCAGGCGCCCGTTAACGCCGCCTGTCTGCATCCCAATCAAGTGGAAATTGCCATGGGCGCCCAGAATGGTGGCGTTTACCTGTGGGATGTCAAGTCTGAGGTGCACGAACAACTAATACCCGAGGTGGATGCCTCAATACAAGATGTTGCCATTTCGCCGGATGGCCAATTTATGGCCGCTGTGAATAACAAAGGAAATTGCTACATTTGGTCTCTCTGTTCCTCGTCTAATCAAAAGCTCACCACCTTACAGCCAAAACTGAAAATAGCTGCACACAAACGCTACGTGCTGCGGTGTAAATTCTCACCCGACTCCCGACTGCTTGTAACTACCTCCGGCGATGGCACCGCACGCGTATGGAAAACCGATGATTTCACCATGTGGCGCGAATTGTCCATCGACAACTATTGGGTGTGGGATGCAGCCTTTAGTGCCGACTCCAAATACCTATTCACTGCTTCCAGTGACGGCATTGCGCGTCTGTGGAAACTAGAAACCAAGAATCCCGAACGAAAGTACACCGGCCACACCAAAGCCATAACGGCTCTCTCGTTTAAGGACGAAATAGTGGCAGAATAACATCAAGCATTACAGCGGAAAGAGTTGGCGACGACGCGGCGGAGAAGGAAGGATGTATCGCTAACAGCACCATGGATTTGTGCGGGATTTTGCACCATCGTGGGGCGAAAACTTTCAATATAGTCACGAAATGGAGGGAGTGTCAGGGCAAGGATTAACTATTTTGATACCAATTATGGATTTAGCTTGATATCAATAACCAACAACTAAGGATTAATAATTCAGTTTTTTTTCGTTATCATTATTCCGGATTTTTTTTTGTTTATTCATATTCTAAGGTGTATTTAAGTACGAAAGGCGTTTTTTATATAAGTATCTATACAAAAGAAAAAAAAAAAACAAGTGTATAATTGTACGAAACAATATTTCATAATATTTGTATGACCATAAAGTTAAAGTTATTAAAGAACAATAAATTATACCGAGACACGATGATCTAAAAATTAAAGAAAACAATACTATTGGGGAGGCTGGGATAACATCGGCGTTGCGGTAACAAATACCAATAGGTCGCATAGACAACCTTAACTATGCAGTCTAGAAGTTAATGGGAAGGGCACTGCAAACAGTTTCATAAAGAGAGAATTTGATGACAAGTATTAGAAATAATTCTGCCAACATTTGTGAAGATAGTTGTGGTAAAAATGGAAGGTGCATCTTTACAATTTTTGCAAGACTGTTTTTTAGACTTAGGTAAAAGTCTTGTAGTATCTATTTTAATATACCAGAAAGTACGTTTATTGTATCTCAAACTATTTTAATTTGCCAAAAAAATACTTTTTTTTACCAAAAAGTAATTTTACTTGCAAAATTACTTTAAATGTATCAAAAAGTATTTTTTTGTACTAGGATATACAGTTTGTCGTACCAGAAAATTATTTTATTGTACCACATAGTATAATTCATTGTACGAAAAAGTGCTTTTTTGTGCCACAATATATTATTTTTTTATTGTACCAACAAAAATATATTTATTATACTACTCTTTTTGTTCCCAAAAGTAAATTTTTTGTAGCAAAAAGCACATTTATTTGGTCAAAAAATAATTTGACCCAATAAGTAATTTTTCTTTAAAAAAAACATTTATTGGGCCAAAAAGTAAATTTTCTTACAAAAGAACTTTCATTGTTCCAAAAAGCGCATTTGTTGTAACAAAAAGTACTTTTATTGTACCAAATAATATAATTAATTTCATAAAAAAGAACTTCAATTGTACCAAAAAGTACTTTTATTGTACCCAAAAGTACTTTAATTGTACCAAAAAGTGCTTTTATTGCACCAAAAAGTACATTTTGTGTGCCAAAAAGTATATTTATTGAATTAAAAAGAGATTTTTATTACAAAAGTACTTGGAATGTACCAAAAAGTACTTTTGCTGAACTAGAAAGTACAGTTTTTTGTACCAAAAAGTACATTTTTGTTCCCAAAATTACTTGTTTTGTATCCAAAAAAGTAAATTTTTTGTATCAAAAATTGTTTTGTACAAAACAGACATAAGTACTTAATGTATGAAAAAGTACATTTTTACCAACAGTAATTTTATTGCAACAATAAGAACCTTCGTTGTGCCAAAAAGTACTTTTAATGTACCAAAAAGTACTTTTGTTGTACTAAAAAGGACCTGTATTGTACCAACTAGCACAATAATAGTACTTTTATTGTGCCACAGCATACTCTTTTATTGTACCTTTAATTGTACCGAAAAATACGTTAATGATATAATTAGTTAGTATAATTGATTGTACCAAAAAGTACTTTTTTGTTTCAAAAAGTAAATTCTTTGTACCAAAAATCACATTTATTGAACTAAAAAAATTATTACAAAAGTACTTTGAATGTACCAAAAAGTACTTTTGCTGTATCAAAATTACTTCAATTGTACCAAAAAGTACTTTTTTGTTTCAAAAAGTAAATTCTTTGTACCAAAAAGCACATTTATTCAACTAAAAAAAAATTTATTACAAAAGTACTTTGAATGTACCAAAAGTACTTTTGCTGTACTAGAAAGTATAGTTTTTGTACCAAAAAGTACTTTTTTGTACACAAAATTACTTGTTTTGTACCAAAAAGCACATTTATTGAACCAAAAATTACATAAGTACTTTTAATGTATCAATAAGTACATTTTTTACCAAAAGTAAATTTATTGTGCCAAAAAGTACATTTGTTATGCCAAAATGTACTTTTACTTTCCAAACAGCAAGAACTACAATGTTTTCTAAAGTTTAAGTCAATAAAGAACAGCCAAAGCATATCAAATGACTTCGAATACTTCCAATGTTTCTCCCCTGTTGTGTTTTTTTCTTATTAGCATTTAAAAAACATTCCAACTTTTATTTTTAACTCATCTTTTTCGCCACTAGTTTTATTTAAATTAAACATGCGAATAAAAATTTAAATAATACCATTATTTAAAGTAATGTTAAGAAAAGTCATTGCATTCAAAAAATCCAACGAGGCGTTAAAAATAATTGAAGAAACAAGTCGTTATGTATTATACGTCTCTCGCTTGATGTTCGTAATTAAGCAGTAACGCTTTGGCAGATCCAACGATTATGTCCATTAATTGGATGCAAATTTTAGCATTAATTCATTTTTTAAAATTTCAAATAATTTAAGTAATAATTTAACAAATTGACAATCACGACAATCTTAATGCTGAAATTGAAATCAATTATTGTTATGATTTCTTCCTAACTACAATATATGTATGTGTAATTGATTCAGGGAAATGCTAGTTAGTTAGTTTAACTTTAAATACGTAATGTAGAAGCTGCTGTCCAGCGTAGCGTAGTACTAAACATAAGGAATGTCCTTTGCCAAAACTGAATCGGTTATGGGGTCAGGATCATCGCCTAACTTATAGCCAATAATACATGTAAGATCCGCCGACTTTTGAGTAGGATTCAATAACAAAATAATCTGATTTATGGGTGCAGAAGGACGAAAAGGTTTAGCTGGAGCCATTGATGTGTCGGTAGGTGGCAGCAAACGGACTTTGCAAGGCTGAAATTATAACGAAAATGACGATTAAATGAAATGAGTAGTAGAACTTATCCAATAAAAATTCAATAACCGCAGTTTTTTTGTATGACATATTTAAAGAATTTTTCATTTCATATTGTATTTACCTTTCTTACGCTGGCTTCAAATTGAAAATCTTTCACCGGCAATTTTGATTTGTTATTTACGCTCACAACAATCACCGATACATGAGCACTGGGACGATCTTCTGTAAAGTTTAATAACACTTGTATATCGTCATCATCAAACAGTATGCGGTGACCTTCTTGTAATGGAGTAACATCATCAAGGTCTATTGTTATTTCGGCCAATGGTTTTAACGGCAATAAGTCACTTGATTTAGGCTTTTCATTCGTTTCTTCTTTAACTGCAGTTTGTTTTTCTAAGCCGAAATCAGTTACAACATCTTTCTGTTCAACTTTCGCCACTGTCTGCTCAATTAGTTCAGCTATTTCCACATGTTTGTTGTCTTCTTTATCATTCAGTCCATTATCTATTTCAATGTTATTTTTACAATCCATGGACGATTTTTTACCACTGTCATTCTTGGGCTTTAAGGATGATTGTATTTTGTCTTTAGCCAAATCATTGAGTGTTATCTTTTCGGATTCCCTAAGGAAATATTAAACAAAATAAAATTTCATAAGGTTTAATTTACATATGCGATTTGGCTTACTTTTTGAATGTTGTCTGTCGTAGTTCAGTTTGCAAACTTTTCTTAAACATCTCCTCACTTAATTTATCAATCTCTCTCAATTCCTTAAAACCTTGGTGCTTCTTGGAGTCCTCATCACCATTTGTTTCAGTCTTTTCGGAAGCAGCCTCTTTCGTTGATTCTGCTTCAAATACACTTATTGGTTCCAACAAATCCAAATTTCCCAACAAGTCTGAGGGGTAATTGGTTTTATCGTCCTTTGTTTCAATACTGCCAAAAAGTTCACTTAATTCATCTAATGCATTAGGCTGAATGTTGCTTGTTGGCTTTTTCGTTTCATCACTTATGGGCATGGAAGGTGAGCTGAGATTATCTCTCAACAGCTCTGACAAAAGATCAGCATTTGTTGCTGACTGTGTAGTACTAGGCGGAATTGAGTTTGTATTGTTGGTTGTTAGAGTAATTGGTTTAACAAGTGTTTCGGTTACTTTGCGGACAGAATTAATTTCAAACAAATCCTCGTAGCGGTGTATAGCTTCAATAAGAAGGTCTTTGGTAGTAAGGACATCATCTGGAAAAGAAATTCATTGGCATAAGATAACAGAAATTATTCTAATATTTGAATTTAGTTTGTTTAATGTATATTTACAAATTGCTGGTAATAACATAGTTAATATAGTTAATTAAATCGGTTATCTAAAAATTGTAAAAACTCTAATTCTAAGAATTTTTGTTATAAAAAATAGTCATATTTTTTTTATAGAAACGCGTTATTAAACATTCTTCCCATATTGAAACCAATGCAGTTATAGCGAACAGATGTTTTCTTTACAGAAAATGCCCTTACAATGTCTATAATCTCATAAAACCTGTTTGCGTTAGATTGGTCAAGCCTATCGCAAGACAAGAAAACATTTTCCAGCATTATTTTATAATTTTTGTCCCGAAGATGGCAAGACACGCTTGAATAATAAATAATGACTAATTAACAATTATCGTATAATAAATATTAAGCTCCAAAGGAGCAGATCCATAAATACAATTTTTTAATGAAACACCTTCTTTATCTGCTTACCTGCTGTAAGCTTCAAATAAAGTTGTTTTCACAGCACATTAAACATGTTTATGAAATGAATGTGGACCGTAAGAACTTCCCGACTTAAAACTAGTTTTTTTATTACTGTCCAGTAAACATTTTAAACATCTTTTTGTTAAAAGATGTTATGTTGTGAAGTTGTGATTTTTTTTAACCACTTTTAAGTCATTGTTGTTGATAAACCACAAAGATTAATTTCCTAAAAATTCTCCAAGTTTGTTTTGGCTTACCTAAAAATTCCGGCTCCGTATCACCCAAAAAGTCTGGCCAGCGCGCCATTTGTTCATTATGTCCCTCGCAGTTATTAAACAGTTCCCGCATTATTTCGCAGCTTTCGGCACCCGGTGTATCTGTGCTGTAGGAATTCAACATTTCGTTCAATAGCGCTATGGTATTATCAATTTTTTTCAATTCTGATTTCAAATGACAAATAAACTCGGTACGTCTAGCCTCCTGATTGAAACGATGTTGTATCACCAAATTTGCCTTCTTATAGTTTTCCTCACCACCTTCCTTTAGCAACTTGGCCACCAGTTGATCATCTTTGCCCAGTATGCTTGTCCGTTGTTCCTTTGCATTATTAGATGCTGCATTCGCATTATTGGCTCCCGCCGTCGTACTGGGAGCTATATCAAAATCCACTTCCTTAGCATTATTTTCGTATACTTTTATGATTTTCTCTTTGTCCGGATGTTCCACTGTCCAAAGCATAAGACATTCCATAACACGCTTTTTGGTTTCCACTGGAGCCTTAGGACCCGTGTGCTTATCCAAAACCAGAGCAGTCAGATTATTGAGAAATTTATAAGTAGCCGTTCTTTTTTGAAATTCCTCACCGGCATTGGACATACATTCTTCCATCAGCTGAGAAAGAACAAAAACGTATTAAATCAACGCCATCAGCTACGAGCATATGTACATATGTAGGTAATTGGATAACACAGATAAGTTAGTCAGACGACAACTCATTTTAACTGCTACCCTTGCACTTACCCCTATTGCCCGGTTGGCTTCGTTTATGTTGGGCGAATAGATTTTCCTTACAATAAGCTCGTGGGCTTTCGTAACAACGCCGGCATTACTTTTCACAACCATCAGGAACATTTGCATGGCTAAATCATCTTGGTCTTTGGAGTTGGGGTTTGTAAATCTTTCTGCAATTGAAATGTAGCCACTCAAGTCAATGAAAATCAGGGAATAACGAACGTTTCCTAATATTTGTCACGAAACCTTACCCAACATTTCCTCCAAAATGTTCTCATCGGTTGTCATGTTTTGCAAATTTCAAATTCTGCAAACTATTCGCAATTCTAACAAATGTAAAATAATAAATTTTTCTTTTATGGGCTTTCCCAGTTTCTTTGTTGTTGTTCTTTTCAGAAAACTAATCAATCACAATAGCAGTGACATGAAGAAGCAGTAGCCAGATCGTATGAAAAGAGAAATGGCTCTCTTTGTTATTGAGACGAAAACAAATTTTAGTTAATGACAATAAATAATAGTATATATTAGTTATTGCTATTTTAGTGACGAAAACGAAAAATGCCATTATTTATTAAAACCTTACGTAGAAAATAATTCTACAAAGATCCCAAAATTTCCAAAAGTTACCAACGTTATCCTCTAAATTCATCCGGCAACTCTTAAATTTGTTTGTCATGTTGCATGTTCTCTTTTGTGTTTGTCATTCTCAACATTTCAGTAATCGATGTTTTTAGCGAAAAAAGTTTTCACTTTATGTTACCAATAAAAATTATTTTGACGAACAATTAAATTTGTTCTGGCCGCCAACTTTTTGCGGTGGTTTGTGTGAATTTAATGTGATCCAAGAGTGCAATAAGAATATTTAAAAAGAAATATAAAAAAGTCATAGTGTTCGCCAGTCCAGTTCACACACAATATGGGTGCATTTACGAGCCGTCAGAACGGGGCCATCGAGGAAGCCGAACAAAATGCCAACAATAACGCCTACAAATATCCTCCACGGTCGGGGAACTTTTTTGGCAGCCACTTTATTATGGGCGGAGAGCGCTTTGATACGCCCCAGCCGGAATCCTATCTGTTTGGTGAAAATGCCGATTTAAATTTCCTGGGAAATCGACCAACCGCCTTTCCATATCCACCGCCACAAGCGAATGAACCTACCAAGACTCTAAAAAGCCTCGTTAACATTCGTAAGGAGTCGGTGCGTTTCGTCAAGGTGCCTAAGGAGAAACAAGCTGAAGATCAATCGGATGGCAATTGCCTAAGTGGCGGAGTGGAGGTTGGTGAACCGCAAGATCCACCACCGTGCCTGTACAACATTGAGTTTACATTCGACTCGGATGCCAAGTGCGCCATTACCATTTATTATTTCTGCAGTGAGGAAGTCAGTCCCAGTGGGGTCACCTTGACGCCAAGAGAGGGGCTCACCTCCGAGACGTATCATTTTGAGAAGGGAATCAATCAGTTTTTCTCACAGCCTACGCATGTGTTTAATCCACAATTGATACCCGAGGATGATTTGATTTACAATGCGGGCAAAGAGCAATATCCGGTGGCCATTCACTGTGTGGTCGAAGAGGGCAATGAGGAATGTCGTCAGTCGCATACAACAATTTGTGTAATCGATCATCATCCCGAGAGCAATAGCTATGTGTTGAGGGCTTTGAAGCAAAAGATATTCGTGGATGGTTTGTGTTATCTGCTGCAAGAGATTTATGGCATTGAGAATAAGGTAAATATGATTGGATATTATTAACTAATTCAGAAATATGAAAATATTTTATTATTTTCGACGGATTTTAAGGGAGTGCTTTCATTAAGTGGAGATACACAGACGATAATCTATTTTCTCTAAATATTTATTGTATCTTTATGTTGTAAATGTCTATGTTGATTAGCGAAGCTTCATCATCATTATCCGAATATGATACTTTCTTACTCCTAGTAATCTACGTAGTTAAGGGATACTCAAAACATTGATTCCCTATTGTTTATAGTGTTCACATAACTCGACTGCCGATTAGTAGATGAACATCAGACCAGAGTTTTGTAGATGCACTAGAATCGTTTAGGAACAGCCAATCCTAAACAATTCTGACTGAAAACTCAGCAGAGACCGAGCTGGCGTTGATGAACTTTACTCAGGACAGTTTTGGAACTCTTAATCAATTGTAGTTAGCATTGCTCTAATCGCCTTATTATCAACGCTGCGTTTAATCTCTAGTCTAAGGGATTGTTTACACTCTTTCAAATCTCAGATTAGATCTCATATCAAAAACCTCTTTTGTCAATTTCTATAAGAATGCTGGAGTTACCTACCTAAGGCCGCCAACAACATGCTGTTTCCTATAAGCTTTAAGTCTCATGTATACTATCAACTAGTATTATACTGCAGCTTTAAATCGTTTTAGAAAAGAAAACTTTATATGTAACTAGTGGGCCCGGCAATGCTTCGCTATTGCATATTAACTTGTAATATATTTATATTAATATATATAATATATTTTGGCCATACGGCCAAATATGGTTAATATTAAAACAACACAATATGGAAAGATTCAAATTTAAGAAAAAAAATATAAGATAGTAATTACTAATACAATATTTCACATAGATATAACAATGGTATTGAATAAGCTATATGAGTAAAATACAATTTTTAATATATGAATTTAAAATGAAAACACAATTTAAAAAAAAATATCTAGTCCATCAATTGTGCAATGCTAATAATATCAATAACATTTCAATTTAATTCTAAGATGAATTTAATTAAGGATAAATCTATATTTAAACAATACTCTCGTGTACTCCTCCACATTATTATATAATTGAAAAAAATGAGAGAAAAAAAATCACAAATCAAACAATTGGACATGTTGAAACAGCTTAGATCGAAAAACGGAGAAAGTAAAATTAAACGTTCTCAGAAAAAGTGGAATGTTGTTGTATGTTCGAGCAGCACTTACTTGAAATGATTTTTCCATAACTGGTGATAGCTTAGGAATACGAATCTGAGGGTTCCTACGAGACCTACTAAACTCAAAGAGTTTTACTACATAACTAGGAGACTGCGTCTTGAAAACTTTATAAAAATGTAGCAAGCTTCGGATATTTATAAAATTTGCAAATGAACATCCAAGGAAATTCCAAACATGTTGACTTACATGCTGTCGAATATTAACATTGAATATATAACGAACTACTCTATTTAAAGTCAAACGCATTTTTTAATAATGTTACCCGCAGCTCCTGAATAAACTTCAAGACAATATAAAAAAATTGGCATAATTAAAGCATGAACTATATTAATTTTGGTTTGTTTAGGAAGACACAAATCCAAATTATATAGTTTTCTCAACGTGAAATTAACCTTTGAAATTACAGAATTGACATGACCTGCAAAACTTAGTTTATTGTCTAATAATAAACCAAGACAAGTCATAGACTCAACATATTCAATATTTTCATTATTTATAGTTATAGATATGTTGCAATTAAGATTGCCAAAATTCATTGCTTTAGTTTTGGAAATATTAATTGTCAACCCATTTAAACTCATCCAATTTAATATAGACTGAATAGTGAATTCAATCACACTTTGTATCACATCATTAAATTCAAACCTACATTTTAACAAAAGCTGTAAATCATCAGCAAAAGCATAAGGTAGACAATTTCCACTTTCAACCAACTCATATAGATCATTCATGTACATAATAAACAATAACGGACCTAACACAGAACCCTGAGGTACACAACTGAAGACATTAAGTAAACCAGAGTTGTTGCCATTACTACTGACATATTGAAATCTATCCGTAAGGTACGATTTCATCAACAAGCAAGCTGCCTTTGAAAATCCATATATAGTATGCAACTTATTAACAAGGTTAGCATGATCTTACCTATCAAAAGCCTTTTCCAAATCTAGAGATAAGAAAACACAATGCCCATGTTCACTTACAGTTTCTCTTATTTTGTCAGTTAGGCCAATTAACAATGACGTGGTACTACGATTTTTCCTAAAACCAGACTGACAATCATGGAGTAATGTTGACCTGTTAATGTGTTCTAAGATTTGGGACTTCATAAGATGCTCTACCATTTTAGATAGGATAGGCATGATGGAGATGGGCCTAAAGTCATCTGAACAGTTTTTTTTGCGAACCGGAATCAATTTGCTTATTTTCCACAATTTCGGATATTATGAAACCATTAAAATAGTATTTATCAGATGCAAAATATGATTTCCCACAAAGGGCAGTACAATTTTTAAAAACTGAAGGGTTATTCCATCGGCTCCTACGGCTTTCGATTTTATTAAAGCAATTTTATTAAAGCAAATTTCCTTATTTGTTTTATCTTTAAATAGGTTATTGTGGGCTGACAATTTAAAATTTTTGATAACTCGCTTGGCCTTATTGCGACATCTACAAAAACGGTTCCAGTTTTCACTGCATGGCTCGGATAAATACGCATGATATGCCAAATCCCTAAGCGAAAGATGATATCTTATTTCTGGTGCCTTAAACCAATCATCATTGTTGAAAAAGTTGCACCTACGCCGTCTTACAGGAACAATAGAGTGAATAGTTCGCAAATTACTATATAATATATCCAATTGGGAATCAACGCAAGAGTTTATGTACATGTTAGAAAAATCACAATTTGACAACATATGTTGTAGCCGATTGCTATCGATTGCATTATAATCAAAAAACTCATAAAATTCTTCAACATTAGGATTTGAATATTTTAAAGATATAAAAATAAATGAGTGGTGAGAAATACCTGGGCATTGAAACTGACCAGAGTGTTGAATGTACTCAGGAGACGATAACAGGAAATAGTCCAATAATGACGTTGAATTGTGAGCAATATCAAAGTGTGTAGGAATAGAATTATGAGAAATAGAAAGATGCATATTCTGACAAACCCTCCGCGCAAAAGCAGATTTGTTCAAATCAAACAAGTTGTTATTGAAATCTCCCATAATTACAACATTTGAGTATTTAACTACTAAATCAGAAATTTGATTTTCTAAACTTCCAAAATCGCCGTGTGGAAGGTATACAGTGCCTATCAAAATCTTATTTCCACAAATGATCAATTCTGCAAATATACACTCCACTTCTCCATACAAGTTTCCTGAAAATACTTTTTTATGCTTAATATTTTTCGAAACATAGATAGCCACCCCACCACCCCTAGCATTAGGGCGATCATTTCTATTACAAACATAGCCAGGAACATCAACAACATTATCAGAAACATACGGTTTAAGCCAAGTTTCGCTCACTCCAACAACATTTAAATAGTTACCTTCCAACACATTCTTTATCTCGCTGAGTTTCGCTGTATTACGTCCAACATTAAAACTTTGACAATTAAAATGTCCTATGTTAAGATTCTCATTAAAATTGCACAATTGAGATACTAAAAAAGAATTATCATTGACAAAATCGCAAGAAAAATTGCTTAATGAATTCATTACAAAACTATCAAATAAAACATTATATTTCCAGAAAAACATGTTAAAAGTCTTATAAAAAAGCTGCATATAGCATAAATCTAGCTAAAAGATGAAAAATTATTATTAATACTGGAATTATTACTACTCTCATTCAAAAGTTCTAAACATTGTTCTAAATTAAATGATTGAAGAGAACCATCTATAAGCATGACATCTGCCATGGGCCTATCAGCATTATTAAGCTTGAACTTTTTTATATTATTTATACCTCTCAACCGCCTACAAATAAACATAAGCTTAGAAGCAGAAGCATTAAGATGATCGCCCAAAAACACACGACTTCGTACATCATCGCCAGTAACATCATTTAGATACATTGGACCCCGTTGAAAATAGTTCGCCATTATTCGATCACGTGTATAGACTGAGTTAAACTTAACTAACACAGATTTTCCTCTATAGATGTAACAGCAATGCTGGATATCAATTGGACTCAATTCCACCCTGCATAGGGAAGCAATCTTTGCTACTGTATCTTTTAAGTTTCGAATGCCATCCGGCAAACCATTTATAATAATATTTGACCTGTTAAGTCTTCTCTGCAGTATGTCATTCTGTACCTCAAAGCCGTGTATAGCGTTGCCATGATTTTTGTCCAGTTGTTTAAAATCATAATAATATTTTTTGGATTCATCTTCCAGTTTTTTTATTCTACTATTGAATTCTGCACGGAATGAATTTAGTAGACCTTCCATTTTTACTCGGAAGTCAGAAACTTCTTTCTGCAGCGCAAGCTTTTGCTCTTCCTGCTTTTTCTGTAGAGTATGATAATATTCTTCCTGCTTTTTCTCTAGAGTTGAAGAAAATTCAGCACAGCATTTGGCTATTTCACAGTTTATGTTAGCAGTTCCAGACACCAAATCAACCGCTGCACTACATCCGGCATCGTTAACGATTTCCGCTTCAATGCTACTATCATTTTGAGTCCTACTGATATTAACATCAGCAGCACTGATCCCTTTATCCATGCACTTGGAGCATTTAAACAACAGATTTTTGCTTCTGTATAAAAATGAATGCTGATCTTTTGTGATCTTCATGCAAGAACTATGAAAATAATCATTACAATCATAGCATCCAATGCTGTTTTGGTTAGCACTGATTTTTTTCCCACACTTTGGACATATAAACTCTTTGCTATTCTTCCTTGTGTCCATAATTCATATAAAGAATAATTACGCATACACAGCTCTGGGTGACACAAGCCTGGCCAAGTAGAAAATACAGAAACAAACAGGCACAACAAACCAACGCCAACACAACCAGCACTCAAAAGGCAGCAGCAGCAGCAGAACAGGTGTTACAAGTGGGTGGAAACAGCTGGATAAAATTATTGAATTAGTTCAATAACAAATTCCAAAGGAAGCACATATGCATATAGCGGCAAGCAAAGCAAATTTCTTCTTCTTCTTTTTCCTCTTTATTCGTCGGAACTTATCTTCAAAGTATTTTATTTGTAATTTGATTAGCAAACCAAAGATTTCCACAAAAACTTCATGTAATTGGCTCCAAACTTTAGAAATACTGTTGCAATTACACCTTTTTGTAATACTATTGCTTCATTTTTTTTTATTATTTTAACAAATTTTCCAGGAGCAACAATTTTTATTTAACTTGACATTTCTAGGGTTGCCATTAATTATTTTACATTTAGGTCTACAAAGTACTTTAAAACGGTACTTAAGCTCGACAATAATATGTTGAGTTTATTAACTTATGTAACTAATTTCAAGTAGCTCCTTAAGATAGAAGTTAACTAATTAAGTTTTATTGTTATAAATTCTAAATATGATAGGCTCTATGACGATAGTAAAAAGTTCATCATCAAAGTCATATCTATAGTTTCGACATGTAGATTTAGTTTTGTCTGTATGTAGGAAGAAAAAACACTTCTTTCACAAATGTGAAACAGAAATTCCTCTAAAGATCAAAGTTCAATTTTTATATTTATCTGTAGTAGCGGGAACCGTCTGTATACTAACTATGTCTTTGGGCGTAAAAAGTGAAAAGTAATTAAAAAATACATATCTGTAAAGTAAATTAAAAACAAATCACTGTTTTAGTCTGCGCAGCTACCATGTGTCCTAAATTGCCTGGTGTACGGACCATTATTTGATACAGTTAAAAAGTTAAATATCGAAGTGCGTAGTAATAGTATACCAATATCGGAATTTACGATGAATTCTTACAAAATATTATTAAGAAACAATATGTATAAAATCAATTCCTAGTTCGCGCTGAGAAGCATGAAGATTTCAGGTAGACATATTTTTTTAACAATGAGCAACTATTGAAACCTGCAGACCTATGGACCCCGGCTCTTATTTTTACCTACTATTCCGATGCTTGGATACGAAGAGAATGGTATATTTTTGACATTGTTTTCTGTATGCCAACACTCAGAGGCCATTACTTTTTAACCAATACATAGATTTGCTTCTGTAATACTTCATTTAGTTTGTTGGGAAGTCAGTTTTGCGCAGAAGTTTTCGGTTTGTGCTCATTAAAAAACAAAAAAATCTCTATCTGAAATCTTCCTGCTTCCCAGCGCGAGCTAGGAATTGTTTTTAGACACAAATTTTATAGGTGAAATTTTCTTACAATTCATCGTAGATTCTGATTTTGGTTACGATTTTTGGGAATAAAAAAATTGGCCAACCTTACTATTCATATCTCTGGGCGAACTGCAATATACTGTGGAATTTTGACAGTTATAACTACTTATTTTAAAATGGTGTAGCACAGCCCACTTCCACCCTTACTGTAATTCATACTGCAACAATAACATATGTAACAAATTACATCTTCATTCGTGAGATTTATCCTTTTTTACTTTCAAGTTGTATAATCACAACCAATTATAGCCAGGGACTATCAGCAGGTCAACAGTACCACTTGGTAAAATTTTCGTGTCAATCTGCCTATTGGAAAAGCCTGCACACCGATTTTTGAAAAGGGGGCGTGGCACCCCCCACTTCCATCCTGGCTGTGATTAAGACTGCTCCAACAACATATATACCAAATCTCATCTTCATACCTCTGAAAATTCATGAGGTATAGCATATTTTATTTTCATGTTGTATGGGCGGTACCACGCCCTTTATCCAATCACAACCAAATATAGCAAGGAACTATCTACAGGTCAACAGTACCACTTGGTAAAATTTTCGTATCAATCGTTCTATTCGAAAAGCCGTTAGAGCGATTTTTGAAAAGGGGGCGTGGCACCACCCACTTCCACCTTGGCTGAAATTAATACTGCTTCAACAACATATATACCAAATCTCATCTTCATACCTCTGATAGTTCATGAGATACAGCCCTTTTGATTTTCAAGTTGTATGGGCGGTGCCACGCCCCTTTGTCCAATTGGACCGAATTGTAAATCTAAACCATCCGGGGCACCACCCAAACGCATACAAAAAAATATATGCAAATCGGTCCAGCCGTTTAGGAGGAGTTCAGTCACAACACACGTACGGTAGAATTTTATATATAAAGAAGATATTCGTATCACGTATATTTTATATTCAATGTATCTTTCTTCTCTCTAATTTCCAGGCCATCAACAAAAGCTCTATCGATGAAGATTTAGATGATCATGGCAGCGAATGTGTCATTTGCATGAGTGAAACACGTGACACCCTCATTTTGCCGTGTCGCCACTTGTGCTTGTGCTACTCCTGTGCCGATTCTTTACGTTATCAAGCCAATTGCTGCCCGATATGTCGTGCACCATTTCGTGCTCTACTGCAAATTCGTGCAGTGCAAAAGGGCGTTAACAATCATGTGTTGCACCAGAACACTCCTACTTCAGCTGCCGGAGAACCATTGGCTTGTGAACATCAAGTTCCACCTGGATTTATTCCGGTCTCTTTAATAGAGGCATTAAATGGGCCACCACAATATGTGGGCACTCGTCGTGGCGTAGGGGATGGAAATGATATGGTTGATGGCTCGGTAGTTGCGGTTAATGGTACAGCAACTGAACACCACAAAGCCACCTCGCCCTACAAGCCCACATCGCAAAGACGTTCGAAGGGCAAAAAGAATGCCTCGACTTCTACGAATTCCAATGAAATGTCTACAATGACCAATAATTCGACACAATCGAATGGTAGTGGTAAAGACAATACCGAGGACAGTAATGGTGCTGGCAGCGATGGCAAAACAGTAGACAAAGACAAACGCGCATCCCAAGACAAACTACATATTGTCAATGAGCGTCATAGTTTAAAGGTGCCCAAATCGCATAAGCGTCATTCCAAAACTTCACCAAACCCGGAAATGACTTCGACAGCAACATCTATGCATGACGAAGCCGATGATGACAGTGAAAATGAAAAACTATCACCTTTGCTGTCGCCCGGTAGCAAGTCTAATCCCATACCAGCCCAATTGGTCAAAACATTGGCTGCTGGTTCCGATAACGATGATCTAGACGAGGAGGTAGAAGAACAAAATTCTATGATTGCTGAACCGACGGTTGACTTCAAGCCCAAGAAGAGTACTTCGTTTAAAAAACACAAAAAGGCAACTGACAACAACAGATCTTCGACCGTTAGTATCGTGAACGCGACCAATGAAGTTGCCACAGTAACACCGGGTGCTATACCACCACCACCACCAGCAGCAGCGGCTGATGATTCGGATTATTACACGCCTGAAGACCCACAAAATTCCATACTAAGTCCATTGTGTCCAGACAAATCTAAGACACTAACAGGAGCTGGTGAGAAATTAAAAAATTCTTTGGCCAAAAAGAATCTACACAAAAAATCCACATCAGTGGGTAATATTGTGGGTTCAGGTGGTAGTGGCATTTCAGTTATAGCCAGTTCCACTGGAGCAGTGGACTTGAAGGGCAATAATGTCAGCTCTTTACCAGGTAAGATAAAAAATGAGTTTGAAGTGATAAAAAACTTAGACAAATTAGATAAAACGGGTTAATTATAAAAGTAAGTACACAAAATAGGAAATTGTTAATAAAGAGAGTCTAGTTCGTGCACGGATCCGTTAAAGTTTTAGATCGGCTGGTTCGTGGCAGATTCATTGTTAAACCTTTATTTTCAAACTTCTGCACCTATTTTCTAATCCATAGTATTTATGAAACTTAATCTCAATGACTTAATTTGCATCCAGCGTAAAATTTTCGTTGCGCTATATATAAAAATGAATTATTGTTTTGATATTTCTGGCCTACACAGAAAGCACGTTGTGTACCGCTGAATGAGGCCATTGCACTGAATTTCCATTGACTGCCCTTGCATTTCGTAAACGCTTATTTTTAACTTGTCTTTGTTATTTCCAGATATGTTGGACAGTCCAGTGAGTGCTACATCTGCCTCCACCCGCAGTTCCAGTGACAGTTACTCATCGAGTTCATCTACCAAACAGCTGCTAAGTTCGAATCCTAACACAGCTGCTGTGGCCAACATCATTGTGGACGATAAGACATCATTACAAAATGCAGTTAATGTTTAAGCAAACGTATTCAGAAGACAGTATACTCTTTTTAAAAATTTAGCTCATATTCTTATACAATAAGTCTGCGTGTGTGTTTTATATCTATAAGACGGGGTCAGCTTTCAGTACATCACTGGCTGATACGAATAATTGATGATTAATTTATTGTTCAATTGTTTTCAATCCAACAAAATATATCAAAATGGAGACATCATAGATGCTGCAATATAAAAAAATCTACTTGATAGCCATCAATTCTGCTAGAGTCTGGCCCCGTCTTTTTCTGTTTTCTTGTGTGTATTTTTATTTTAGTACATAAGCAAAATTTTAAGCGGTTGCAGATTTTGGTTTTTTTAAAATGTTGTATCTTGTTTTACTGGGATTATTTATTGGTGTATATTTGTCCATTCTATTGTCTGATTTTATGATCAAAAGAGAGCATTTGAAATGAAAATATCAAATAACTAGTTATTATGCATAATATCAATAGAAACTCGTAGAAATTCTGCATACTCTAATATTATACCATATACCGTATATACATATATACAATATAGATAAAGAATAAGTAAGCTAATACAATTATTCCACAATCAAATACAATATAAAATAAAAAAATGCATATATATACAAGATATTGTTTTATTTTGAGAAATAATAATTGGTAGAATAAAACTAATTAATGATACAAAAAAAGTACTTTGTGGTACCATAAATGAAATTTTTGATACAAAATAGTACTCAGTAGTACGAAAAAAAATTAAAATGTACTTTTGGTAAATTGTACTTTTTGATACAATAAAGGTATTTTTTGAACCAATAAAAATCCTATTTATTTTTTGTAGTAAAAAGGATTTTTAATTAACATTTACTTTTTATTTCTTTTATGATACAAAAATAGAGCTTTTAAGTACAATTGAATTAGTTTTTGATAAATAAAATTTTCACTTTTTAATGCAATAACATAACTTTTTAGTACAATAGAAATAATTTGGGGTAGATAGAAGTTATTTTATATTGCAAAAAAAAGAGTACTTTTTGGTACAACAGAAGATCTCTTTAGTACTTTTTAGTACAATAGAAGTGCTTGTTGTTATAATAAAAGTACATTTTGATACAATAAATATATTTTTGCAATACAGAAAGAAGTGCTTTTTGGTACAACAAAATTAAAAAAAAGTACTTTGCGATATAATATATTGTGATACAAAAAATACTTTGTGGTATAATAAAAGTACTGTGTGATACAAAAAAGTACTGTTTGATACGATAATAGTACGTTTTGATAAAATAAAGGTACCTTATCATGCAATTAACGTACTTTTAGATACAATAAAAGTACTTTTTAGTACAAAAAAGTACAGTTTGATACAATATAAGTACTTTTTGGTAAAATAAAAGTACTTTTTGGTAAAATAAAAGTACTTTTTGGTAAAATAAAAGTACTTGTTTATAAATATAGGTACGTTTTAGTGCAATAAAAAAAAAATAAAAATAGTACTTTTTAATACAAAAATTTTACATTTTGTAAAAATACTTTATTATGATGCAATAAAAATACTTCAGTACAATAATTGTACTTTTTGGTACAATTAAGGATTTTGGTATAATAAAAGTACTTATTGGTAGAACAATGAAAGTACTCTTTGGTACTTGTTGGTACAATAAAATTCTTGTTATACCCGGGAACCCAGCAGAGCCTCAAATGCGATGTTATACACCTCTAATAGTTTTCTGTACATTTTAACCACCTTCGATTTACATCATATACATGTGTCATTTATCTCGAACTACTTCGTAAATGTCAACGAAGATGATCTGAATTTCGTGTTAATCAAGTTTTTTCTTTTGCGTTACTTATGGAAGATTTCTGGCATAGACAATCAGAATGTTTAGTATCACTTGTACTGGTACAAGTGATTGCGGTTGTCCATGCCTGGGTGAGCAATTGCAGCACCCATCGCTCGGTTTCCTTTTTTGTGTTTAAATGCTCATGTAAACTTTTTTTGACTTAAAGCAAAAACCAACGTATTTCGTAAAAATAAAAATATTATTTTCCTCGCCGTGGATAAGATTCTATAAACTGTTCTAAAAACTACTTCTCCGTTCAATGTCTTTTTGAAATAATAAAGAAAACACCAACTGCATTTTTTTCATGTCTTTAGAATTTAAACTATATTTACAGTAATTAGCAATTAACTTTAAAATAAAATTCGTAAATAAATAATTGTTTCTAAAATAAGCACCACCTTTGCTTGCATTAGTACTGCCTTGCGTATGTAGTATGTATGTAATTGTAAACTTGTGATTTCCGCACCACAGTTATTATGAAGACGCCTTCATAATAAACTTCTCTACTAGTGTTAGAGCCTTTTCATTATTTATGTATTACTATTATCACCCGTTGCTGATGCATTTGCTCCATCGCTACTGTTGCCATTGCTATTGCCAGTTGGCGTATTGTTTGGAGTTGCTGCTGACGATGCAGAAGAAGATTGCGGTGGTGGTGCATCCGTTGCATTTGTTGAATTACGCTCACGGTTACGCAGTGAATGTATACATGCCAGCATGCGAATCATAAAGGCTGCGGGCACCGTTATAGTATCCTTTGTTTGTTCCAACATGATGGCATTTCGTTTCATTAGCTGTAGGCGAGAGGGAAGGAACAATTAAAACAAATGATACATTAGTCATTGTTATCGGACAAATGTATAAAGCTGCAAAATAAACTTACATCTTCAGCTTCTTCTTCATTGAAGTTTTTTTCTGGCGATACGGGAGCCCAGATTTTCACATCATAATCAATGCCTGAGGAAGCTAAATATGGTAACTCTGGGTGGGGTTGCAAGCAATTGACTACATGCTGATCGGCCTGCATAAGCATGACTAATTTGCCCGTTCTCCTGTCCCAAGTGAAAATGTGACCACAGTCCGAACCGGACATTACATAGTCATTGCCCCAAAATGTAGCCTCTTTAATCATAGTACGAGCATTTCGATGTCCTGTGTATTTCATGACAAGATAATCGTAAATAGCCTCCTTTGTTTCCATTTCCAAATCAGCCAACTCTTGATTCAACGAAACCGAATCATCTTGAAAATCAGGCGTTGCCTCCGGATTCGATTGACTTTGGCTGGATACTTCGGACATTTCAACATCATTGTCGGGTTGGGAAGAATCTAGAGAATTGTTTGAGGTTTGTTCGCTTTCTTGAGAGAGAGAATTACTAGCGGATAAGGTGCTGGCTGCAGCTCTACGCCAGGCAGATGAAGTGGAAGGACGTGCATCTGTAATAGAATGAAAATGGATATAATATTGTCAACAGTCTTTTTTATTAAAGCAATAATATTTTTTTGTCACGCAACAAATGTTTAATATTGGGAGCAAGTTGCGTTATATAAGAAATAGTTTTCCATCTATGGGATTCTTTACATGTCTAAAGCATTTACAGCCGCTCAACTTAATTTGCTCTAGCACACCTTTCCCATAGCCATTTAAAAACCAATATCGCCAAACATAAAGGGAGTTTTATTAAACTGACCTGTTACCTTAACCCTGACTAGTAATTTCTCACCCTGCAGATTGGCTGTTGCACTGTGTTACTAAAGCATAATTTCACAATATTGGGATTATAGGCGTATGATTAATATAACATGTCGTCTATAAAATTAATATTACTCATACGTTGTACAACCATAGCGTCACCTGAAATGCCCTAAGCCGTGACCTTTATTATCATATTTTTACAGGAGAAGCAAAAAACGTTGTAGAATGAAAATTATTCACTGTCCTATGGATTTCTTACTCGCCAAATGAGAAAGATCCATACCGGACTACTGTCGCGAGTGTGAGGACGAGTATTTGTAGCTGTCCCGCTTATAGGATAAAGTTGAATAGAGGTGCTACAATCTCTCTCTTTAATCGGAGTAACTAAATCAATAGGTTTCATGCGATTTCTTCCAGGATTCAAATAATGTATATGGTTGTGGCAGGACTCGAACATTTGCAAATTACCAACATGATAGTCGCAGATCTATCCATCTAACCATACTAAATTGTTTACAATTGTATATATTTCCCTAAACACTGTTTTTTAAACAGAAATGCATTTTTGTATTACAGTATTAATAGACTATTACAGTAAATTTTAGTTAATTTTACCTACCTCCACCAAGTTCGCGCTGCTCGCCCGCTATCAAACCCTCGCTGCCCGCTTGGTTCTCTCGCAACGACTCTTGCATCTGCGTCGTCAAGCCCATTCGTGTACGTGGATCATTCAACATTCGCGATATTACCTCCGTCATTCGGCTCATGATATTCGCTTGCAGTTGCGGCCTCACCTGACCCATCTCACCTCGACCACTGGGATCTCGTTCCGGTCTAGCATCGGGTCCAGTGTCTGACCAATCGCCCCTCAAACGTAGCCTCCGAGTCACCTGTTCTGCTGTCATCGCTGGCGGTGGTGTACTGTCACGATTAAGACAACGCCCCTTGGACGAGAGATCGCTAACGTCAACACCCTCATTTTTCAAGTCGAATAAATATAGGTATTCCGATGAGTAACTCACTAAAAGTTCAGACTCTTCTGGACTATAGCGTATACATGTTATACGATAGTGGCGATTTGTAGGCAGTGGTATGGGATAAGCTTTAACGGGCCGCGTATGTCTTTCGGTTGTGGGTATGGAACTATCACTAAAATCGATCACAGATAAATAACGACGATCGTATATACGAACTACGGCATCGGAGCTGCCAACAGCTACGTAATTGCAACTAATGGGAGCCAGATCCATAGCATTGACCGCCGATGGACTAAAGATTAGTATGTTGTCTTTGCAACACGTCTTATGGCAACTCGATATTTTCCTCAGGTCGAAGAGGCGCACGGTGCCATCTTCGCCGCAACTCATAAACGATCGTGGCTCGGTAGGAACTGTCATCACCTCGTAAGTGGTGCCACTTTTGTGGCAATTGAAAAAACTAACATTTGTGTCATTGTCCGAAATCCTTTCGTACACCGAGGGCATTGACTCGTCACAGCTGCTGGAGCGCACACGCCTTATGTACGGTGCCAATAGTTCGGTGTGAAGCACAATACCGTCTCCGGAACACGATACTATGGCCTGGTCATTTGATTGTGGCATAAAGCGTGCACTAAAGATATTCGCACGATGTGCTGTCTTGTATTTGAGCAGAACCTCTTGATTGTTGGGATTTGTGACGGCAATGAACTGATCATCGGAACCGCTTATCAAGTACTCGCCAGTGCTATTCCAATGCACCGTATTCACACAGCCCGAGTGTATGGGTAGGCGACACATGAGACCCAAACGCTGGACATAGTCGAGAGAGTCCTTGGCACTGGCAATCAGATTGCGCTGCACCACGTGAGGATTGCAACGATCGCGCTGCAAGATGCTGCGAAACACGCTGTTGCGAGAAAGCGTGTCGCGCGACATTTTTCACACGAGTAGAACTGGAGGCAATATTCGAAAGAAGTCAACTGCAAAAAAGAAAGAAAGATAGAATTTGTTATAGTACAAACAAAACTTTAGTTTACTATTAACAACGTTATCATTAAATGCTCTTATCGAATTATAAACATCGACGATGATTTTAGCACAAAACATAAAAATTGTTTATATGTATAAATGTTGGGTTTGCATTAAAAATAGCTTTCTGTAGCGAGCTTATCAGCCCCATTAATTAGTTTGGGGCCATTCAGAGGAAACTTTATCGCTTAAACTGTGCAAACAATCAAAAAAAAGTAGGACACAAATGTGCGAATTGTTGTTGCTAAAAACATAAGTGAGTTTATGTTGTTTTAAAACTTAACGTTCTTCCATTTCCAAAAGTTCATTTATTGTTCTGTCCTAAAATTTAGGCTTTTAAGTACAAATGGGTCTGCCACTAAAACAGTTAAGGAAAAATATTATATTCTCAAGTTAATTTAAAGACATTGATTTGTTTGTTTGATTGTTTCTATATTAGTATTCATAATACTTTTCACAGCATGTGTTTACAATTATATTTCATATCGTCACCTGAATTGCAAAAAATGTAAATCGTAATTTGATTGATAGTGATGGATTTGAACAAGTTCCTTTTCCACACACAATTTTCCTTTTTCACACAAATATAGAGATTTTATTAACGAAATTCATTAGGCTCTTACTACAGGTTTGTTCATTTGATTACAAAGTTTTTTGATTATCCTGTAAAATATTCAAAATGTTAGTTAGGGCCGTTTGCATTTCAGCTGCATTTCCAGGATGGCGAACTCGACATTCGTACGCATTTAAAGTTAAAAATAATAATGAAATCTTTGAATTTGATAAGCTTGTTTACATTTTCCGATAGCACTTTAGTGAAATTATGATTATTGTAAAATTCAGAATTTGTACATTTGTTATTTGCAAAATATAAGGATAAAAACATGCGATGGCGAACGCGACAAAAAATAGAAGTTATTTTTAAATGCATACTTTTCTAAACTACAATAGAGGAGTGTGGCAATTTATGGGTTGTTGTCATGTTGCAATATGAACATTGTTCAATTAGTTTTTTTTTTAAGAAACATTTTTTTCCCGTCGTTTTTAACAAAGATTAATTCATGTAGTCTAAATCTGTGTTGCAATTGATAATAAAATATCTCTTTGAGAAAGTGCTTTGTCATTAAATCGATTTCTAAGCTCATAGTAGCAGCGGCTTGCTTTTGATTTCCAGGCTGACATTATTATTTTTATTTATGGAGGAGCCAAGGTAGACAAAATCATCTACCACTTCAAAGTTATAGATGTCAACGATTACTCGCTTACCCGTCCCAGAAGAGTGGACTCTTTGTTTATTGAAACAAGTAACTTAGTTTTGTCCTCATTTATCACCAGACCCACTTGCGCCGACTGCTTTTCAATGCCCGAAAAAGCCGCAGTAACATCCCGCAATCCGCGGCCAATGATATCTATATCATCGGCATACGCGAGCACCATGTGACTTTTTTGAAGATGGTACCATCCTTACGCATGATCATCTCCATAACGATATTAAAGAGATTGCAAGACTGAATTTTTCTGACTTTTTGCCAATTTTCACTGAAGAATTTGTGTCAGTCAGTGTCATCCCGCAAAGTCGTATTAGCTTCGCGGGGATTCCAAACGCAGCCATAGCATCTAAATATTTCTGTCGTATCGGACTGTCGAATGCAGCTTTGTAGTCGACGAACAAACGGTAGGTGTCGATCAGCATTTCTTGGGTCTTTGTCATAGTATGAAAATCTGGTCGGCCGTAGATTTACCAGGTGATGAGATTTTACCAGCTTTATTAATTTTTTATTCGCCGTGCTGATCTCGTTTTGGATCGGTGGTGGACAATCTACTCCGTCGTCTATGATTGGTGTGATTTCGTTACTTATGCCGCTTTAGGAACGAGTAGAGATCGAAAGTGTTCCCTCCATATTTGCAGCACACTCTGAGTGTCCGTGACCAGGTTTCCGTGTCCGTGACCAGATCCCTGTTCCAAAACCTTTGCTTTTAACCTTTTGGTTGAACTGTCGGTCTTCACCTCTATACCTGTAGTTTTCGATATGCTGACTCTCTATTTTCTTCCATAGACGCTTTTTCTCTCTCCTCTTCTCATTATAACGCTCCGTCATCGCACGCGTCTCCATTGGCTGCAGTTTCGCCTTGTATGCAGCATCCATTTCCTCAGACATTTCGCGACATTCATCATCGTACCAGGGCTTGTTTGAGCGTGATTTTTCATAACCCACTACGGTCGTTGCAGCAATGGTCATAGAATTCGCAATATACTGCCACTGTGTGTCGGGAACATTACAACTAGGTGGGAGAGAGCTGGTTGGAGTAGGCATTGGCTGTATATGTGGTATGCAGCATTGTGATGTCTAGTTTTCTTTGCGTTGGGTTACGAGCGTTTTTAGCAGTACTTAATCGTGTGCGTAACTTGGCAGAAACTAGGTGGTGATCAGAATCAATATTTGCACCGCGCATCACACGCACTTACATAACGCTAGAGATATGCCTTCCATCAATTACGACGTGATCAATCTGATTTCTTGTATTTTGATCGGGAGATATCCAGGTTGCCTTGTGGATATCTTTATACGGTTCCACTCACAACCATGTTTATTGCCGACGCTAAACTAGTTTTGTAACCATACTGTTTGAGTTTTGTAGTTTACATACCTTATTCGGAAAGTCTTTACTTTCGAACATCTTAGGTTGATTCATTTAAATTTCAGCATCTATTTCATCGTTAAGATATGCGGTAAAAAAAATCCAGTTGATGGACATGAAGTTTAAATTCTGCTGCCAAGGCTAACAGCACTCTTTCAGTGGAATATTAGTTTACCGGTGATTTATATCGCTCTGCATTACCGTTTTTGTCACGTTTCATGGTAAAACACCACTTGCATTTTACGACTGGTACTCCTTCTGGTTTTTCCACTAATATCCATGCATCTTTTGAAGTAGGGAGTTGTACTCAGCTTTCATAGATTCAATCCACATGTCTCGGTCTTTTCTTGTTAATGCTTCTTGAACATCAGTTGGATCATCCATTTTCTCGCAAGCGATAAATTTGTTCAAAATACGCCATCCAGATCATAACACCATTCCACTCAAATCACTGTTATTATTTTCTCCACAATTACTGGCTCCTCTTTTTCCCTCAGGTGAAATGGCTCGTCTCTAACTTCATGCAATTCTTCCATTTCCTGATCATCCACGCCATGATTAACCTCAGCCACTTTTTCTGGTTCTTCACACGCATCATTTCTAGCTCTTTCAACAAGTTCCAATGTATCTACAGCCGGATAATTATCTTCTTAGCTCATAAGTCCAAAACACATTGCTACAATCATGGGGATTATCCGTCAATTACTGGCGATTACTGGCTCATTATTTTCACTCAGGTGAAATGGCTCGTCTCTAACTTCATGCAATTCTTCCATTTCCTGATCATCCACGCCACGATTAACTTCAGCCACTTTTTCTGGTTCTTCACACGCATCATTTCTAGCTCTTTCAACAAGTTTCAATGTATCTACGGCCGGATAATTATCTTCTTGCTCATAAGTCCAAAACACATTGCTACAATCATGGGGATTATCCGTCAATTCTTCCAGGAATTTTACATCACGGCCCTTGTACATACTTACTTACTTACTTAGCTGGTACTTCTATGCAATCCCAGTGGATTATATACCGCACGTAGAAAAATATTATAAGCGCCTCGATCTTCTGCGCTTCTTCTCCAGTTAGTCACACCGAGTTCTGTAAGGTTCTCAGTAACCTGGTCTTTCCAACGGAGTTTTGATGCATACGACGCCGATACTCTCCGTTAACGATGATGGGCCCATATATTTTACGGAGTATTTTTCTCTCGAATACCGCCAGAACCGATTCATCCGCTTGTGTCATAACCCAGGATTCTGAGCCATACATTAGGACAGGTAGAACCAGTATCTGGTATAGCTGGAGTTTTGTTCGTCGAGAGAGGGATCTGTCATTGAATCGCTTGCTTAGTCCGTAGTAGCATTTATTTGCAAGCAGGATTCTTCTCCGGATTTCTAGGCTGACATTATTTTCTTGGTTGATGGAGGAGCCTAGGTAAACAAAATTATCTACTACCTCGAAATTATAGTTGTCAACGTTCACGCAGTTTCCCAAACGAGTAGATTCTTTGTTCGTTGAAAATAATAACTTCGTTTTGTCCTCGTTCACCGTTAGGCCCATTTTCGCTGATTCCTTCTGTATACCTGAGAATGCTGCAGTCACATCCCGCAGTTTTCGACCGATGATGTCTACGTCATCAGCGTACGCGAGTAGCATGTGGCTTTTGTTGAATATAGTGCCACTCGTGTTTACTGCAGCTTTTCTCATTATCATCTCCATCACAATGTTGAAGAGATCGCACGATAGGCCGTCGCCTTTTTTTAGGCCTCGTCTGGTATAGAATGGCTCCGTAAGGTCCTTGCCAATCTTCACTGAAGACTTCGTGTCAGTCAGCGTCATTCCGCAAAGACGTATCAGCTTCGCTGGAATACCAAACTCAGCCATGGCTTCAAGTAATTTCTGCCGTATCGGGCTGTCGAAGGCAGCTTTATAGTCGACAAAAAGATGGTACGTGTCGATCTGTTTCTCTTGGGTCTTTTCCAGGATTTGCCGAAGTGCGAATATCTGGTCAGTTGTTTATTAACCAGGTCTAAAGCTACACTGATAGGGGCCGATCAGGTTGGATAACACTGGCTTTAGTCTTTCCCATAGCACACTCGACAGGAGTGTGGGTAAAAGGCTGATCCTGCGGTAGTTGGAGCACACACTTGGATCACCTTTTTTCAGCACAGGACATAATACGCTTACATTCCAATCGTCGGGCATGCACTCTTTAAGCCAAACCGTGCGCAGGAGCTGGTGCATGCTCGTTCTACATGGAATTTTGCCTTATAACAAGCCTCACATTGAATGTCAGTTAAAATTTATTGAGATTAGGACCATGAACGAGATTTTGTTTTGGCCAACTCGCATAAACTTTAAGCATTTAAATGTCCATAGCGTTGATGACAAAGTAAAAACTCTTCATTCGACACTGTGGTACGCATTTGGTGTAATTTTTCACTGGAGTGATACAAGAACAATTCAACAGTAGAATGTCTTCTGATTTTTGGACTCGAACATCGTCATTATCAAACGTCACAAATAGACGTTCCTCGGTCAAGTTGGAAACGGAAATGAAAATATATTTTAATTGCGGAACGTTCAAAACTACTTGCAAGCATACATATTCTCATATTCCTCCATCAGCTTATTTAGTACATCCAAATTAGGTAATGCATCTCTCGATTCCATTGCGTCTTCAGATAAACTATCCAGCAATATAATCGACAATAGTTCGTGAGAAACATTAACATTAATTACGGAGTGTTTTTCAACTACGTGGTTGAAATTTGCCTGATGTTCTAACATGAACTGATTGTGCTTCATCTTTGTGGCCAATAACTTACGGAATAAATATATCATACTTGCAGGTTATTTGGGTTTAAATTTTTCTCCAATGTTAGCCAAGCACTTCTTGTTGTAGGACAATTTTTGACAACATTTAATTGAGATCTCTTCATGCTCAATAGGATGATCGACAGGGCTTTCTGATCACTAGGTTTTTCCATGGCTCCACTGACATAGCCCCATAAATCTGTTTGTATTAGTACGGATCGCATATGGATTTTCCAGCCGCCATAATTTGTTTCTTCTAATTTTTCAATTTGAAAAATTGATGACATCTTTATGGATATTCGACTTCAATTAGCAGCAGTAAAAATATAATAAAAACACTATTTAAACACACGGTGAACGTTTCTATAATTGTATGTCCTGGGCCCATAACCTTTGTGAAGGATCAAATAAAAAGTTTACGCAGGCTTTTATAAAAACAGTATAGAATCGTCTTTATTCAATAGAGTTTGCTGAGAGTCAAAAAAGTTAAAAAAAATTTCATTACTAACCTATTGTAAAAAAACCAGGCTACAATGTTTATAAGAATAATTGTCATTACAAAGTATTTTCAACAGCTAAATCTACAGGTTCACTAGGAAATAAATAAAGAACGCCAAAAGAAACTCTTCTCTCCTCTTCTTCTTTCACAGGTTTTAGTATTTTCTTATTAAATTCTACGGAATAGATATTGTAAATTAACTTTTGGTGAGATTGTACAATTTTTTTTTAATAAACTTACATAGTTCTGTTAATTGTTAATTTTCTTTCAAATACCTTAAGAACACACCTTACTTTCCCCTAAATTGAACAAACTCTAAATCTTGAACATGTTGTATAAAACTGCACTGCTCTAATCCAAAATTAAAAGTATTACATTCAACCATAACTCAACAGCGAATATTTGGAAGGATATCGAGAAGTACACAAATATTTAAAGTACAAAAATATTTAAAATAACTGCATAATTTTTTCTGTAAATCATAGTACAATTCCACTAAACTAAAGGCGAAGGTTAACATTCGTTAGCGACAGTCCCTAAGTAGTATATGTACTTATACACGTGTTGTTTACAGTATTGTCGATAACGACATACATTTTGTTGATATCGTTGTTATGTTCATGTGAGTACACGTGCGGTATATTGTATTCACGTGCGTACTTTCAAACATATACGAGTGAGTATGTTATGTGACTTTTAGTTCCTATTCGGTTTCAATGTCGTTCTTAACTTTTTAAAATTTGGCTGTTCAAATACACTTTTATGCCCACAATACTTTGTGGTTTCGGCAGATGAACCTGTTTAGAAAAATTAATGTCTTATCTAAGCATGTGTAAACATTGTCCCAATGGGCAGTTGACATACTCGTATTATCTCAAAATGTCGAAAATAGCCATAGTCACTACCATAGTACAACTCAGACAGATTAGATTGGAATACATGGTAAAGTATATGTATGTCCAATTGGGATATAAATAAATACTGAATGTTACCATATTGTAACTGATGGAAAACATGCTTATGTCGCGTGAATCATACGATAGTCAAACAAGTCAAAAGCTGACTGTTGCTAATTTGTGTAGCCCAGACTTTTTTGATTTTTGTGAGCGCTATAAATTAAATTTATTTTAAACAACGATACGAAATAAATCGAATTATTACCAAAGTGTTAAAAATATTGCCATTTTCCACAGAATACTTAGGAGGTAATTGAATTTTTCCTGAACACAATAACATACATACGGGCTTGACTCGCACTATATTAGAAGGCGACTACTTTTGCTTTTATAAATCGTTGCTTACACGGTTCAACATTCTATAACTCATTGATTTGGGTCTCAATTCTGAGAATTGTATGTGAAAGTAGCCCCAGATATAAGAACTCCTGCATCATTCGTTTTGTCAAGTTGCATTAATAATTTAATGGCCATACGATTTGTTTGCTCAAGTTGGATTTTTTGTACTTTTTCTGTATTTTAACGTACCAGACAGAATAACTCTTTTGTTTGCGACACAAACCAACACGAAAAAAGTGCATCCAGTGCCTTAAAAATTGCAAGAATTCTCATTTTTTACCATTAACATATAGATTTAAAGACATGAGCTCAGATTTTCCTCTTAAAGATATAAAATTTTGTGCTTGTGTTTGAGATTTATGGCCGTATTGTGTGATATGTGCAGTTAGTGTTGTCTTTTCAGGAGCAAAAACGTGATTTCGCATCTTTCGTATAAAAAAAAATAAAATGTACTCGCTTTTATACACACGAATCGTTGATGAAATACTGCAACTTTTGTCTTAGGCGTTGCAAGATAATTGGGTGTGTAAATGATTGTCGACAACTAGAATGTCACAGCAATTCGTTATCGATAACTTCTGACAGACACATTTTTCGCAAGATTCCTTGCGCCTGAACACGCTCTTACAAATATTTTCGTATACATATACTGACTTGCGTATGAGCAATAAATAAAATTCCACATAATTCATACGCTCACATAATATACTATGACCTTAACAAACAGCTTATTGCGACACAATAACGTTTAACCCACAATTACTAGGTCATTTTATGTTTCCTTACAATAAATACAGATTAAGTTAATTTTTAATAAAGTGTTTTTGCAAAAAGAAAAAGTTATAAAAATCCACCTTGAGCCTTGCAGGGCCAGAAAGAGGTCCACTGGAGGTTCTCACATGTCCGTGGGGGCGATACTCCCAAAGGCCACCCAGAGAGATCCCAAGGAACAGTCAAGGTATTGGACTACTTCAAGTCAACGAAATAATTTTAATAAGACGACCACTTCTATCATAGCAACAATTTGTTACATATCCTCATTAGATGTATCCATGGCAAAACTACAATTTCAAATTTATGCTAAAGTAGTAGTTATCATTCAACTCTCGAAAACTAAATATCATATTTGTCTCTTAAAATAATCACTAAATTTGAAAAAAAAAAACTGATGTGCTATATTTTCCTCTTGTGTTTGCTGCTTCAACGTAATGAGATTCGAGTCTACTAGAAATTTGAGTTTATTGTTGATGTCTTTTGTACTTTTTGTTCGTTAATAAACAACAAATACTTTTTCTTGGCAATATACTAGACACATTGACACCTTGACGATTTCGGTATAAGTTAGAAAACAAAAATACATTTGATAAGATATTTTTAAATGATGTATTTAATTTAGTTGTGAGTAATGCATCAAGATGAATAAATCCTTTAGACCGTAGCAAAACTGCCGATTGCCCATTTTTGTAAAGACTGAGGAAGGTCTCAGATATGTTATTTTTTGAATCACAGCTGTGTTTACTTTACTGTGGATGTGAAGGGATCTCTCGATTACCACATAAGGATGATAAAACGAATTGTACTGAAATCTGTTGCTGATGAAGACTATTTAACAAAGCGCGATAAAGAGGGATGAGGGAGTTTCTAATTTGAGGTTTTCTGATCATTATTCACTTCGGAATGACCAGAATTTCTCTTTGGATGTCCCCAGGCAGTTCACATCACATCCCCGGGAAATTCCACTGAACATTTGTTCAGGGGTAGTAAATGTTGGACAACCTAAATGGCATGCTACCACCGATGCATCTTATGAAGTTACTGAACCTCAACACAACGGTTTTCTTAGTGGCTTTTGAAGCCGGGTTTGGTCGCCTAATAAGCTAGTATTCTTAAATGAATAAACTATTATGAAACACAAAGAAAAGTTTAAACGAGACTCTCAAAGAAACATGGTAGTGAATGAGTGGAACGCCAAAAAATAAACAGAAGGTAACATGTATATCTCTCGACCAAAAGACAAGAAACGGTGCAAATATTCACTCGGATCACCACCTAGTTGCAGCAAATGTACGCACGCTATTAGACATCGTAGCTGCATTCCACCGAGATAGCCAATGCCTACTCCGACCATCTCTCTTAACTACTACAAACAAATCCCCCTAATTCTGATGTTGCCGATATACAGTGGCAGCATCTTGCGAATTCTACAACCACTGCCGCAAAGACCGTACTGGATTATGAAATATCACGCTCTGACAAACTCTGATAAGATGAGGAATGTCGCTTATTGTCTGAGGAAACGGACATACAAGCCAAAAGTTCTACCAAAAGTTTAAATGTTAAGGTTTAAAAACAGGGATCCCCACCTGAATGGTCAGAGATAGAAATCTGGTCATGGGCACGCATTGTCTTGCAAATATGAAGGGTACATTTTCGTAATCTGCTCGTTCCCGAAAACGGCATAAGTGACGTAATCACGCCCATCATCGACGGAGTAGATAGTCCACCACCGAGCAAAACGAGATCAACACGGCAATTGCATGTTCAGTACTTAAGAAAGGTGACCAAAGGCGAATTTTTATTTGAGTGGACAGTAAAATCGACTCATGTCTACGTTATTGTTATACATATTTTGGTATGTGGCAACAGCGAAATTTTTTATTTTTTTTTTTTACATTTACTGATAAATTTTGACTTATGGTTCTTGAGTAATGCTAAAACAAGGGTTACTAAAAATTTAAATGTTTATTAAAAAAAATTGTAACTTAATAAAATAAAATGTTGACTATGGACAATTCTATTGTGACGGGTGTGACCATGTTACTCACATTTTTGGTTATAATTCATAAATAGAAAATTGATTTTTTAAAAAAAAAGCTGTGGTTGCCAAAATTGTTTAGTTTTAAAACGTTTAGTAGCAGCTAGGCGCTGACAGAACTTGATTTCTGCTCAGAATGTCCATCAGAAGACAAGGCCGGGTGTGACCTTAGGAATTTGAGCTTTTACAAAATTATGACTTTCAGGTTAAATTCTGAAAAATTTTGCTTAGAAATTCCACAATTATTCCCAGTGGTATGAGTAGCTAGTTCCAAACTTGTATACTAGCTAGCTCTTGAAAAACTACCGCTAGTCCTATCACAATCCACTTCCCATGCATTTGCCTGGTGAATTTAACATGGGATTATCCCACGAAGGGGTCCATTGACCCCCACTGCATAACCCTTACCCATTCTTCTATACACCGCTCTACCCCTAAGTTACCGACAGATGTTCTAGAGAATACAAAAAAGGTATTTTATGCATTACTGAGGATTAGGGAAATAGCTAACGAAAAGTGGGCACCAATTGCAACAAGTTAATCTAAGATATTAGTGAGTATAAAATGATGTAGGTGTGATTGGCTATGCCACATCACTAGCTAAGAGTGATGAATAAACTCCAAAAGTATGAAGAATTTAAAGTTTTTAAAGAGTTCAATTATATAACAAACATAAATGTAAACGTATAAGAAAATAATAAGACATATATTTATTCGTTATCTGTACTATCGTATACATCATAATTAGAGTAAGGTAATTTGTTTTAAACAAATAATAATCAAAATAATAATTCTATAAGTATTTGCCCAAGAAACCATGGGTCTAAAATCATAATCGAGCCCCCAGTTTTTAACGAGAAACTTTTTTTATTTGCTCCAGCCACTCTTACTGACAACCAATATTTTTGCAACCCCATTAGTATCTCAAAACATATCTACCCTCTATTTTCAACCCCTAAGTTGGAATCCATAAAATTTTTTTATTTTTATATATTTATTTTTTGAAACAGCTCCAGCCGCTCCCTCCTAGAGGGGTTAAATGTATGGCATTTACCACGGCCAGTAGCAAAAAAATTTCATCTCAATCATTTTTAAGAAAACCCAAACATTGTGTTTGTTATGGCTTATGGCAGTCTTAATTTGTTTACCCAGGGACGGGTGTGACCTAAATTTTTCTCTAACTAAATACTCAAATATTTAATAATATTTGTTCACAAAATACATTGTTATTGTTGGAAAGTATTAATATTTATTTTACAATTTTATTAAACTTTTGTCATATCTAAAGGGACAGGTGTGACACAACATTCGTATAAATATCGTCCCCTTAATAAAACAAAAGTGTATAATTTTTTTAGTATTTTGAGAAAATCGAGTTTAAAGTTTTCATCAAATCGGATGTCTATGTAATTTTTGAAGAAGAAATTAAACACTATTTTTTCCAATGACCTTTTGACGCACTTTGTGGACGTAGATTTTGATGAAATTTTGACCAGGCATAGAATCAATGATGGAGATTCTAAATATGCAATAAAAAAATAATGGTGTATGAGTACATACACTATTGTTATATTAAGAGGACGATATTTCTATTTACAAAAAAAAAACTTTTATTATAAAATATACAAAGCAGAAATGTTATGAGAAAGTAAACAGAAGTTTTGTCTTTCTGGAGATAACAGTTTTGACTTAAATGGAACATAAATTAAATATTAGAAAATGTTAATGGAAGTCCTAGCGTGTAAATATGGAGTTGATAAGTGTTTGTGTTTCAAACTGTTGCCAAATTGATAAAAATTAAAAAAAAATATAATTTTCTGTATTTGTCCATAATTGTCGTTCTCTTGTACATATTTTTTTACAAAACGGAATTATATTTTTTCTTGTATTGGGCCGTTTTACCCTATACATATTTGGAATCATGGGACCATATTGCATCAAAATATTATAGTGGGAATTCTGATGTCAATTTTTTTTCATTTTGTTGCCTACTATTATTAATTAACGTATTTTGCTCTCAAAACTTGAGAAGATATCTGGAAGATCTTTGTTATCAGATAATGCAGCAGTCACTCCTCTGTCTAAAGTAATAAATGTTTAATACATTTTATTGAAATTAATCGTTTCAAATAAAAGAAACTGTGAACTCACTCACCCCTTGATTGCAGACGGATTATTAAATATACGTACAACATCAACTACTTTTGTTATATGTCACAAACCTCAGTGCAAATCCGCAATAACCCGACCATAGTGTCTAATAGACACCACAGCGATACGTATAGGCATCCAAACATTGACATACTGGCTGTGTTGTCGTCATACCATGAAGAGTGTGAAGTGCATTAACAACAAGAACAACAAAAATACATATTATAGAATATCGGTCGGACGTAAAATGTTAGCTAACCTCCCACAACATAGACGAAAAACAAGACATTGTTCGAACACCGCTAAACAAAATTGACAGAAATCCTATAGAATCGATACAAGTAAAAGAGCACCACACACACGCTTACACACTATTAGAGGAATTTAATCAATAAAAAGGTGTCATTTTGTGTTTGTAAATGTTAACAACAACTGAGGCCTATACGAGGAAACTATACTAACCGTTAAAGTGGTGCACAAGCTGTTTGGTGACTGCCAACACTAAAAGATGGAGGACGAAGAGGAGTGAGGTGTAAGAGCGTCAGAGGAAAAACAACAAAGTCTTATGCCAACACAAAAAAAAATGAATTAAACTGAAAAAGGTATGCGAAAATAATAAAACACTACAAGATCGTCATTATCATCTGCATTGGATTTGTACACGAGCAAAAGTAAACGAAGAACATACTATGAATGGCCGCAGCATATGGGCGGCCTCTGATATATTTAATAAATATGTAAGTACAATTGTACTTGCTTGCATTCTACTTATACATAATTAATACTTACGGGCTGCTGCAGAATATTATCCCAAGAAACAACAATTTCCGTGTTGGTCCAATGATCGATGGGTTGTTTATGAAAATTTCATTTCTATTTTGGTTTTATTTTTTGCGTAAAAATTATTTCCGCCTCAGTGCCTTACACAAGGGTCATTATGACTTATGATTCCTTCATCAATACGCATGGGGTGTGGATACATATTATATATAATGATGTTTTTTTTCGTTATTCTATTTTTTCAATTTGTTAACTTCAGTAGTACTGCTGTGATATGCCGTATCTTTTCATAGGTCTCGTTACGCGATACTTGCACACAAAGCTACATATAATGCAAACGATAACACTTGTTTTCGTACCCGACAGCAACAAAAAAAGTTATGTATTTATTTTCTTTATTTAAATGAAATTAATGTCTAACCGTATCACCACCACAGTTTCCGACCTTAATAAACGTAAATCCCATAAGAAACTAACAAAGGCAATTCTTTTGTACGACAGCCATGATTCTCTTCAAATCAGAAAAAATACCAAAACAAAAGAGAGCAGGCCAAAGAAATCTAAAATCAGCTGTACTATTTTTTTGTACCTTGACAATCCAGCTGTTGTCAAACGATTTGTTTACATTTTGATTTGAAATTATCGGCTATTCGCTTTTGGGCTTCATTCGTTTCGTGTTGTGAGAATGCAGTTGTAATGTTGTTAGGGTATTCATACACTGAATGGCGCGGGGTTGATAGAAGAAAACATATTATGCAGGGGAAAATGATATTCGGCAGCAAACTTTTTTATACGCCCAGAATTATTTTATAGCCTTTTTACACCGGAACGCATTTAACATATTTCCGCGTTAATCCATACTTTGATGGATGCGGCCAAAATGCTAAAATTTTTACATGTATTTTGTTGTTAGAAAGATGTTAACATATATTCGCATCCATGAAAGATGCGGAAAAATACACTGAGCTGTACTCTGAAAATGGGAATTTAAGCGATTTTTCTCAGTAATGTTGATCCGGCAACCACCATTTTCGGTGTTTGTTTACAAAAATGCCAAACAACATGGACGGACAAACAATTTACATTTTTGCCAAAATATTAATAAATGGTTATTCCAATTAGTTAAAACTATTCGCGCTTCGTGGAATACTGCCTCCGGAACAATGTTAATAGGTTTGTGGCAGGAAAATATAGCAGTTTTACAAGGCAAATGGAAAAATGTGTGAGGTATACAACAGCTGACAATATGCGAAACTGCAGTGTAAAACCACTTTTTAGCATTCTGCATCTTCAGCTCAAGATGCGGAATGCTTTTTTGGTGTAAAAAGGCTATTACTGCTATAATGATGGGCGGAATCCCTAAAAAATTATAAAGGCACAATTTTCCCATTTGACCATTGCTATAAACGCAAAAAAATGAATAGCCTTTTTGCACCAAAAAAGCATTCCGCATCTTAAGCTGAAGATGCGGAATGCTAAAAAGTGGTTTTACACTGCAGTTTCGCATATTGTCAGCTGTTGTCTAGCACACACATTTTTCCATTCGCCTTGTAAACCTGCAATATTCATCTTACCAACAACAAAATACAAGTAAAAATTTTAGCATTTTGGCCGCATCTCTCAAAGATGCGAAATAATGCGAAAATATGTTACATGTGTTCCAGTGTAAAAAGGCTATACAAATTTTTTAAGAATATATCGATATAATCTTTTGATAACTATCATAATTATCAAAGAAAATACTTTATGTTTACCTCTTATTTTGAGAACGATTAAATCTAAATTCCAGGAACAGGGCCACGCCTCAAAAAAAAATATTGATCAATTGTATTTAAAAAAATTTAACACTATCCAGAAAGTGTGTAATGCATTCGCAAGAAATAAGACTGAAGTAGCGCAGTAGGTTAAATGTTTTTTTTTTCTAAATCGCGCGAAAGTTTTTATTTTTTGGAGGGTCAGCATAAAAACCGCGCAAACTTGCACGATATTGAAAAAAATTCTGTTAAAATAACTTTTTTACAACGTATAATGGGTATAATATTCCCTTTCATATGAATACACACACTCTGCGTTTTGTAGTTGATCTCGGATTTCGAGTCTCAAGGCCCCCATATTATACAGTAAAAGCAACCTATCTTACAGACGTCGAATAACTTTCGATTGAGTACCCACACTTGGGCATTCCAAAGTATATCTGGGTTTACCGGCTTTCCACATAAGTAAGTCCGACGAATAATTTTTTTATTTCTCGCATTCTTAATTTTAATTTCTTTTCATTATTTTTTGAGCCCATGTAACTCAGAAAGAAAAAATGCCACGGCACCAAAGGAGCCCTTAAACTTAAAATTAAAGTCAAGAGTGGGCCTACACGAAAAAAACCTTAAGTTGATATCAACTATTTCGTAGATGAAATTCTCCTAACGAAGACATAGTCAAAAATCTTACACCGAAACGCATTTAGCATATTTTCACATTATTCCGCATATTTGAATGATGCGGCCAATATGCTTAAATTTGTACATGTATTTTTTTTTGTTAGAAAGATGTTATTTTCGCATCCATGAAAGATGCGGAAAAATGCATAGGGTTGTACTCTGAAATTGCTAAATTTAAGCGAATTTATTCAATATTGTTGATCCGGCATCCACCATTTCCGTTGTTTGTTTACATTTATCGGGAAAAATGCCAAACAACAATCGACGGACAAAAAATTCAAAGTTTTGCCAAAATATTAATAAATGATTATCCCAATGAGTTAAAAGCATTCGCGCTTCGTGGAATACTGCCTCCGAAACAATGTTAGTAGGTCTGTGGCAGGAAAATATTGCAGGTTTACAAGGCGAATGGAAAAATGTGAGCTAGACAACAGATGACAATATGCGAAACTGCAGTATAAAACCAGCCAGCACTTTCCAGTTATCCACGGGAGGTGCTTCCAGTATTTTTCCAATATTTTTCCAATTTTTTAAATCTTGAAACTTGAACTGTGCTTGTTGCAAATTAAGGCAAAAGTGCGATTTTAAGATATTCCTTTAAACTGCCGTTTCGTAACTTGGTTATATTTTCAATGGTTAATATTCGTATATAGCGTAATTTTACAAAAAAAACTCAGGCCCTCAATGTTCTCAATGTTTGCATTTTGAAGTTTGACATATTGTAACTTCTTACCGTATTCTCCTTGTGTCAAACCACTTTTTACTATTTCGCATATTCAGCTCAAAATGCGAAATGCTTTTCTGGTGTGAAAATTATAGTTTCTATTTCTAGGAATAAAATTTTACTATTTATTCAATAAATATTTTTTTAAGTCTAATGTATGTCTCAAATATGACGTCATCGGTACCAGGTAGTCGAGCATCGTATGTCAATTGGCCTGTAAATTGAAATTAATTAGTGATATATATTCAATATATTTTCCGACTTATTAAAAATGGTGATAATATTAATGTACTTACCACAGGAATTACTAGCTAGCACTGATGTAAACACTTCTCACTTCTAAAATATAATTAATTAATTCTAATTATCATATAGAAAATTGGAGCACTTGTCAAGATTCAGGTTTGTACAAAAATTGCCGCCTTTACGAAAAGGATTTAATGAAGCCAAATTGAGCAGTCATATAAATGAGAGGATCAAAATCAAAGTGGTGCATGTGACAAAAATTTCATTTCGAGATATTCGCCTTCAAAGTTTCAAATTCTAGAGCAACTGCAGATATTACAAGGAACACAACTGCACTCTTATCTCAATTTTTGTCTATTTGCCACTTGCTTTTGACCTCCTCAAATAATTTGTTTTGCGCTGTGTGGGTAATTTATCGTCTTCCTGACTGAGAGATTCTATTTCGAAGCTGGCAATGCTTCGTTTCATTACCACGGCGTTCAATTTGTCTATTTACCATCTCTGAAGTTTGATTTATTGCAAAAGAAGAAGAAGACACCAAAAACGTGCATTGTTTTGTGTTGCGCATATTAGGAACCTTTTTGTTAACGAAATAATTGAAAATATCATGACGGAGAAGCGTAAATTGCAACAATTCCATGAAATGGAGTTGGATGATCGAATATTAAAGGTAATGTCTAATAAATACATGCAATTGTGGTCGTTATTGACAATTATTTTTGTTGCTTTTACCTTGCAGGCCATATCAAGATTGGGTTGGAGTGAACCCACTTTGATACAAGAAGCTGCCATACCTTTGCTATTGGAGGGTAAAGATGTCGTTGTCAAGGCTAGAACTGGATCCGGTAAAACAGCAGCCTTTGGATTGCCTTTAATACAAAAGATTTTAAATTCCAAATTGAATGCTGCCGAGCAATGTATCAGCGCCTTGATCTTATCGCCCAGCAAAGAATTATGCCAACAGACCCGTACTGCTATGGATCAGATGAGTGAGAAATGTGGCAAAGTCTTGCGAATTGTAGATCTATCTTCCAGCGACATGGTGGCCCAGAAACACGTGCTGTCCGAAAGGCCAGATGTAGTAATTACCACACCGGCGAAGGTGTTGGCCCATTTGCAATCAGGTGCCATGGATCTTAAACACTTGGAGACATTAGTTGTTGATGAAGCTGATTTGGTGTTCTCATTTGGTTTCGAAAAGGATTTCAAGAAAATGGTTAATTACTTGCCACCAATTTATCAGGCCGTTCTTGTGTCGGCCACCATAACTGAAGATGTGATGAATATGAAAAATATAATTTTAAATAATCCGGTTATATTGAAATTGGAAGAGCCTGATTTGGTGCCCGAAAGCCAGTTGTCTCACCAGCGTATTTTAGCGGAAGAAAATGATAAGCCGGCTATTTTGTATGCTCTGTTGAAGCTGCGTTTGGTGCGGGGCAAAATTGTAATTTTTGTCAATACTGTTGATCGTTGTTACAAGTAAGTAAATGCTGGTAATTTTGTATGGGCAAATAACATGACACGATAGGTTTATGATTGCAAAGGGACACAAGCCTAGACATTTTTTTTGAACTTGAGAAGGAAAGCTCATACTATTGTATTCAGGTTTGTCATTTAATTGTCGGAATTAAATTTAATATCGATGATTGATGAAACGAAAGTTTTATTTTACTTATTTCTAACGAAACAGTTGTTTCTTGTATTTGATCGCGATATTTGTTTCAAACTTAATTTTGTCCATTTGTGTTGTTATGGTTAGCGACCGCAAAAGTCATAGGTATCCAAAATGTAGCTAAAAAAGCAGTAAAGCTTCAACGAGTTAATACGCAGCTTTCACGTTGTAGATACATTATAATTGCAGGTATTCATTAAATATGCAATTTGTTTTTTAAAAATAATAAAATCATTTTCTGCAACAAAAACAATTATTAAAAAAATTATGCACAACTAAAAACATTTTAATGTCCATACAAATTTATATTATCCTTTCGTTATAATAAGTTTGGCTTTGTCCCTTTAAACCTTTGAAATGATGAACACTTTGTAACTTTAACAAATAAGAAGCAATTAAAATAGACGTAAGTTCCTTTTAGTTGGCTTCTAAATGATTTACAAATAATCTTCTCTCTGATTACATCAAAAATTTCAGAGTTCTTAAAATGTTATCTTTGCAAACATGTTAATAATCTTCTGCTCTTTCATATTCTTTTACAGGTTGAAACTTTTCCTCGAACAGTTTAGCATTAAATCATGTATTCTCAACTCGGAGCTGCCTGCAAAAATTCGCATACACACTATAAATCAATTCAACCAAGGCATATATGATTTTATTATCGCCTCCGATGAGCACATGCTGGAAAATCCAGGACGAAATAAATCTGATCGTGAATCAGGTGCCTCTAGAGGCATCGATTTTCAATGCGTATCTAATGTCATAAATTTTGATTTCCCCAAAGATGTAAGCTCATATATACACAGAGCTGGCCGCACTGCCAGAGGTAACAACAAAGGCACAGTGTTGTCATTCGTAAGCATCAAGGATACAGCGGTAAATGAAGCAGTGGAGGAAAGGCTTAAAGCTGGCTACATGAGCGAAGAGCAGGTCATTAAGTAAGCGACAACTTTTTTTAAACAAAAATATAAACATCACTTACTCAATATATTCTTTTTACAGAAATTATCAATTCAAAATGGAAGAAGTGGAATCATTTCGTTATCGCGCCAAAGACGCTTGGCGTGCCATTACACGTACAGCCGTGCATGAAACACGAGTGCGTGAAATTAAAATGGAAATATTTAATAGTGAAAAATTAAAGGGATTTTTCAATGAGAATGCACGTGACTTAAATGTTTTACGCCACGATAAACCATTGAAAACTATTAAGGTTCAACCTCATTTATCTCATGTTCCAGAATACATTGTACCCAAAGCATTGAAGCGCATAGCCGCAACACCTCTTACATCAAGTTCTTCTTCAGCGTCTGAAAAGAAGCCTCGTTACCTTCAATCGTCGACCAAAGCAGCCTATGAAAGTAAATCGGATAATCCTTTATTGTGTAGTGAAATTGATTTTGGTCGAAAACCAGGGGGAAATACGGGTGGTGGTAAGCGACGTAAATAAATGTTGATGAATAGCTAATAAGAGTGGGTGTTGTTTTTAAAGTTATTTTCTATAGAAATATACTTACATACATTTAAACATTGTATGGAATATATTTGTAATGAACGTTTTAGAAGAGTTTTAAAAATATTCCAAAATGTGTAAAGGTAAGTAAATTGTTTGGGCCTTTAATGAGAATAATGGCTTAGAATATTTTCAGCAATACATAAGGTTCTAAAGAAATATAACAAATTAAGATTTGAACATTATAGAGAGATGTAATTATCAACGCTCATGAAATAAAACTGCTGCTTAAACAATTAACGAATAGCTAATTTCCGTCATGCTCAGTAAATAAATAAATAATTTGAGTGGAAAACAATCCTCACAGACTATCAGAATAAATATTTTAATTTTAAAACGTTCAAAATAAAATAAGATAACAGATTCTTAAATTTATCGAAAGAAAGAGTGAGTTAAATAGTGTTGAATAGTCTCATGGCTCTTATAACAGCCTATGATTTTTGTAAGATAATTTTTTTTAAAGTTTGGCAAAGCGTTTTAGTTTATAAGAAAATTTTACCTGTTGTCCACGCTCTTCTGTCAGTATACCAAGACGAATTGTATAAGGTTTCTCTTGTTAATACAATTTGGTAATGGAAAGAAGATGCATATATTATTAGCAGAAAAAGTAGTTTCTGTTTAAATATGTTATACTTGGTGATTCTACATAATATAAATAAAGTCGTTCTTAAGAGATGCTGTGATTAATGTAACTTCGAAAGATTAACATTGAAGAGTATAGGTGAAAGTACACCTCCTTTAGGCACGCCTTAAAACGCGTTCAGACAAAAGAGTGTTATCGATAACGGTTTGCTATGACATTCTGGTTGTCGACAACCGTTCACACACAAAATTTCGACAAGTCCCTTGACTGGTCCGTGTTTCTGAACACTGCCTTCCGGTATTTGGATTTTTTGGCCTTGGAACTCAACAAACGCTTGTCAGGTAGTCGCTCAAACAGCGTTTGTAATCGTTAGGAAGCGAAGAGTTAAGTTGTCCTGGAGCTGTACCTTGTGATCGACTCTGTCAAATGCCTTAGACATGTCTAGAGCTGACATCGCCGTCGCACAGTGTCGTGTTTTGATATAAACGGCGGCCAAAAATAAATGTATATATCATAAAAGAATGGAAATTAGTACATGTTGCTTTATAAGTTGGATAAAAACAAGTTTTGCGAAAATCGGCTCAAGGACACACCCACCTCTTCAAATATATCCTGAAATTGTAATAACTTATATTTTTTTAAATTGTTCTTATTACAAATTTATATCCAAATTTGACTCGATTTGTCTCTGAAATATTACTGATAACTGTGTTAAATTATCTCAAAGGATACGCCCACCTGTCTTAAGTCAGTAGAATCATAGTCCATAGTTTTTGCCACTTTTGTTGCTTAATCTTTTTCGATGTGTTCGAAGGCAGTATTAATATCACGCTGTAGTATAATTCAGCCTTGAGGTGTTTTTGTATCCCCCCGTTTTCTGATTCCCTTACACTGAATTAAATGAATAAAAAGCATTTGTTGTCTTAAGAATGTATAAGTAAATTTCAATTTATTTCATAAATATATTATTTATATGTATGCATGTATCACTTAAATACATATGTGTATTTATACGTTTTTCTAATACGATGTTTTATTTTTCTTTCTTTCCAAAATACAAGTAATTTTCAACAATTTTCTTTTGTACGACAGGGTTTCAATTTTCCTTTCATTATACCAAAATGTTTTGATTTTTGTTTTTTTTTTATCCTTCGCTGCTTTGCTTTTTTTGCCTTTGTAATTCAAAATTGGTGTAGAAATATTATTAATTTTAAACTATTCGACACTGTTGTAAATCATAATCATAAAAAGAAGAAGTCGAGAAATACTTGCGACAATAATTAATAATATGTATGTAGGTAGGTGTATACGATAACTTACTTAACTATACTCTATACGCATATTATATAGATATTAAAATAAAGAACCAAAGACTTTATTGCTTACATATTAATATTACACATAAACAGAAATACAAAAAAATACGAGGAGAGAAGGAATAGAATTCCTAAGAGTTTGATGAGAATAAAAGCAATGAAGTTCATAATATAAAAAAAAGTACACACATTAAAATTAAATTAACTACTTGTAAGAAGATAAGGATGGAATTTATGGTAGGGTAAGAATGAATAATGGAAATGTTGTTACATTGTGACATTAACATTAACAATGTTGAGGTCGGTCTTCTTGGAGTTCGGAGTGAAAAAACGAGCAAAGGGAAGAGTTGCGAAAATGTTTTGCGTAGAAAAGTTATAATCCTGCGGTTTTAACAATAAAGAGATGTTTCCATAACAAAATAGCGAAGGTGTCCAAAAGACAAATTTTAAATTTTCTTAAGAAAAAATATAATACTATCTGAACAAGTGGAGAAAAACATAGATACAACATCATATTTTGTATGGAGTACATGACCATAATTAAAAAAAAAAAAACAAAAAAATATAAAATAGATTGCATTTTCAAAAAAAAAAAAAGATATTTTTATCCAAAATATTTTGGTTGTGGCGTATCAGAATTATTCTTATACTATGATTTTGTAGTTGTTTTTCTGTTTTGAAAAATCTAATGGAGGAAACACATTTATCAAAGTTGTAACTTTGAGTCTTTACAAATGGTTATTTTATTTTTAAAAATAACATTTTTCTGTCACTTCTTTGAGTGCTAACAAAATTCTTTTTCCAAAGGCAAACTATAGTTAAAAAGAAAGAAATCATATTTATATTAAGACATTGCAGTCATCTTTAAAATAAAGGATAGAGATATACGTTTTCTGCAACATATATAGATTCACTGAAATTTGTCTTTTAATGGCCAGACATCACCACTCAAAGAAACCTTCCTCTTTATAAAACCAAACTAATGTTTTATAAGGAAGTTTTTTCATTACTATGATGTGAGTGCTGCAAAAATGTTTTGGGTTATTCTAAATCAACTTTTCATATTGAATTTGAGTCTTTGAAATTGATTAAATTTTTTTAAAACTAAACTGCAGAACTTACGAGCTTGAACAAATTTTTAAAATGCCAAATTATTATAAATTTGTTGAAAAAAAAAATACATATTATAATACAACCTTTTCAAGAAAGTGTATTTAACTTAACCATTCAATTAATGTGACCATACCATCTTTAACATCGGCATGGAAATTATTTAGGTACTGATTAATTTCGAAAACTACAGAACGAGTTGAACCAACATTAATTTCTAAATTAATTTAAAGAAACTTTCAGGAAATAAAACATTTAGAAAGCGTTGTGTTTAGTTTTTTATAATTATAAAAATCTTCCGTTTTGAGTTACAAGGTTTTGAAATAAATTAAAAGAGAAATACTGTTTGTTTTGCATATTTAATTAATTCCAAAAACTCTTCTTTATGAGAAAGTCCTAAATGCAAGATATAATGTTTAAAAAAAAACAATATACATTGTAATACTCTACATTTTCTTAAGCGACAAAAAACCGTTTCGCATTTTCATTCTATTAATTTGAAATTTTCTGAAAATCTCATCTGAATGTGAAAAAGTTATGAATTAAAAAAATAAAAAGATAAAACATTGCCACAGTCATTAAAAAATACTGATGAATGATCTGTAATCACTAAAAAATATAAGTTTGGAAGAGCATAAACAGGTTTAAATAACCTTATCGTTAGAAAAAGATCAAAGGCTAGAAAAAAACTTATTTGTCCATGAACCATTTTCAATTCATTAACAAATTGAAATAATATATGGAAAGATTTTACTAAGAAAATTCTGCTTATAAGATAATAAATAGCAATGATTGGCTAACAACCACAATATTTCTTTGATCAAACATTTAAAAAAACGTGTGTGTTCAAAATGTTGTCCATTCTCTTGCAGGAAGAGTCGTTTAACTCCCCATGTTGTGAGACAATACGACTTTTTGTAATTAAGTGTTCAGATATTGTGACCCGATTGAAATTCTAGAATTTGCAACATATGTATGAGTTTGCCATTAGTTATGCTTACATCACATTCGTTTCTAGTACCACTCACCATTTCCGTTAAACACAAAAATAATCCTTTCATAAATCATTTTTAACACAATTTCCTTTTCCACTTCTTCTCGAACGGGATATGTATATAACAAATATACTCTTAAGTTTTTTTTTCACAGCGAACTTAGACGACCTTAAGGAGGGAATTCATAGGAAGGACCTTTTTTGTTACACACTATGCAATTAGTGCATTCATATTAATGATAGCTAGAGTTTGACAGGATTAGGCTTTCTTTGTACCTTCTATTTTCCAGCAAGGATAAGAAAAACAACTGCTTACACTGTATACTGCATACAAATATAGAGGTGTTTGTGTGTGGAGGAATGACAATTATTTTGACTAACCAAATTTCAGCTTCCTAGGATCTACGGCAATTGTAGACGAGCGTGGTGTTGTCATGCTCACTGGAGCTATGGAAACATTCACAGGTAACTTTTGTAAAAAGGCGGGACTCAGTAGATTTTGGTGTTTTTGATGATGCCTCATGTCATCTTCGTCGTCCGAGATCAGCGATATACTCAAATCACTGGAAAGCTTCAATGATATTGGAGCCTGAGGTGGTGATATCATGGGCGGTGGATTAATGGCTCCTTTGCGCCGCGGCGGTGATATTTTCTTTTGCTGACCATCTACGCCACCATTGAATTCAGGCATGCCACAGGATGCTAAACCTTCGCGCAATTTTGTTAACGACAACTCGTAAATGCGATTGGCGATGACGGTGTGCACGGTTGTCTCGTCGGGTAACATGGGGAAGGGAGGTGGTTGATGGATGCTAGGAGCCGCGAGGGCAGTTTGATCATTGATTGCCACATGATTTAGGGAATTACGTGGATAACACGTTGAGGACGAGAGGGAACGTGGCACCAGAGAAATGGTAACCTCTTCATCGACTTGCATTGTAGTTTGTGGCGACACATGACAAGGTATTTGTTGGCTGGTCGGGTAGATTACAGTCAGATCGGGCCCTATGGATATCGAAGGCGATATGAAGGGTATATGTGGTTGCTGTTGCTGCATCTCCGTATCGCTGTCATCGCTCAGGACAATACTTTCGTGATTGAGTAAAACTGGTGGAGGTAAGGATTTTCTCTTCTGAGGCCGTGATTTACGCTTACGAGCAGGTTGTTGCTGCAGCAGCGATTGCTGTTGAGGTGGTCGTTGCGGTTGTTTCTTTTGTTTATTCACACCCACAATGGGTATCAGTGGCGGTGGACCGTTTTGTAATCTTTCGACGGGCATTAAACCCAGAATGGCTGCCCTTTCCAAACACATGCGTTCGGGATAAATACTCGCGTATTCTTTGGCCGTCATCTTGCTACCGTCCTCCTCATCGGATAGCAGGTCAATTGTCACCTCAGCTGTTAGTAAACTTAACCTTTGGCGGCGGACCTCAGTCTTTTTGTTACTTGCTCTCTTGACGCCAGCGTTTCTTGGCTGCAGAAGAGCGTTGCGTATACATTCCGCATATTTGGAACGTTTCTGTTTTAAACGCTTGTTGCGGCATAAACTGTGGGCTGATATGTAAAAGGGATTGGAATGTATTTTCACAGCTACGCCATTAACAACTGGCTCAGGTGTCTGGTGTTGCTGATGCGTTTGTGGCGATTTCTCGGGGGCCTTGGGTGCCATTCTAAAGTGTAGATAGATAAAGCTTGACTTGTGGCAAAGATAATCACATCACATTTTCGTAGAGTTAGCGACAAGAACTATTAGTTCTTCAATGGCCATCAATGGTGATGACTAGAATATTGACACAGCATCATGCTTGTTTTCGTTGCTTTTATCTAGTATTTGATCAGCGAGCTAGCACGGCTTGCTTGCTCCTTTTCGGCCGTTGTGTGTTGATTATTCTGTTCTATTGCAGCAACCACCACCAAAGTACAGTTTTGTTTGTTTTTCTTTTCTCATTGCCGTGTTAGCACTTGCATAAGGTTTTCCAGTTATTTTCGTTTAAAACGCAAGAAATTTCACAATATCTTGCAAATTCCCTATAACGAAATGTACAATCTGACGTTTTCTTGTAGATTTATGCTCCTTTATGTTTTATTCCTCGGGAAAACCTCACAAATTTGTTAAAATTATGCACTTTTTGTTACATCTGCTTTGCACTTTCTTCGGTGTTTATATGACATATTCGGGTACCAGTTACTCATCGCATCACAGCGAGTACAGAGTATTCGCGCACACGTTGTTGTCATTGTTCGTGATGTTTTGTTTACCAGCATCGTTGTCTATTGTTTGTTGTTGGCAATATTGTAGATGGCGCAAACTTCTACAAGTGTTGCCAAGTGAATGACAATTGCGTGTTGGGTGTGGTTTGGATATGTGATTACATATAGCAAAGACAACACTCTGGACAAGAATGCAAGTGTAGAAGAAGTGGACAAGAGAGTATTTTTATGTACTGTTTATAATTGTAAAATGCGGTTATATTTGTTTAAATGTACCGTTTGTGTAAAAATCTCAAATTAAAAATAGCGTAAAATATAAAGTCCGTTTGACGAAATTACAACTTGAATCAACAGTTAACAATTAATTATCATATCTTTGAATATCATACTCAAATACCCAAAACGGGGATAATATGATTCAAAATTGCGGTCTTTGTATCTACAATGGACACACTGTCTTTATTTATGTCAGGGATGTTAATTTACTTTACTGGCAAAGAATATAGATATCATAAGCTGTTTGTTTTTATCATAAAATAACACGGCGGTAGGTTGGATGAAGAAGTGCGTGTATTGGAAGAAGAAAACGTAGGTGGGTAGATGTGAATATACAAAAATTAAGAAAATAAATTATGAAATTTTATTGCTGATTAAATTTTATATATTTATATTTGTGGCGTCGAGTCAGATAATAGTAAAAATGCTTTTTATTTCCATCGTTTTTTATACCGTGATATTTAAGGGCAAAAGTAAACTACATTTCGCGACGGTCTTATTTGACTTTTTCTGAAGCCTATATGGTTTATTATTTATTATTATTAGCCTTGAAAACAACTTGACAAAATATATATATTTATATCTTAGTGTCTAAGTCAGAGACCGAAATGATGAGAGATTTCCATTCGCTTGGATCTTGTGCGCACCGTGTCCAGTCAGTCCTACCAAGCAGCGTAAGTGATTCTTCCACCTGGTCCTTTCAACGTAGTCGCGATCTCCCTCTTTTGCGCCGTCTTTCGAGTTCTTAATAAAATACCTTTCGCGCTGGAGTTTCCTCATCCATTCTCACGACATGGTTCGCTTAACCACATCAATGTCGTGGTATAACTCGTATCATCATCATCCGAATCCTAAACTCGCCGTTTACGCAAATGGGTCCATACATTTTTCGGAGTATTTTTCTCTTAAACATCGCCAGATGAGCTGCATCTGCCTGTGTAAGCACCCAAGATTCGGAGGCATACAACAGGACCGGTAAAATTAGTACCTGATGCAGCTAGACTTTGGTGGTTCGAGATAGGGTGGTGTTTATGAAGTGCTCGCGTAGTCCAAAGAAACACCTGTTGGCGAGCACTATTCTCCGTTTTATTTCAAGGCTGACACTGTTGTTTTTATTCATGGCGGATCCTAAGTAGATAAATTCATCCACTACCTCAAAGCAATAGTTTTCAACGTTCACGCTGCGTCCCCAACGGGTGGACACTTTGTTCGATGATACCATTAACTTCGTCTTGTCCTCATTAACTGCCAAACCCATTTTCGCTGACTCCCTTTCAACTGATGAGAAGACAGCTGTTACCTCTCGCATCGTTCGCCCGATAATGTCGATATTATCGGAATATGCGAGCAGCATGTGGCTCTTATTAAATATGGTGCCAGACATGTTAACATCTGTTTTCCTTAACACCTCCATCACTATGTTGAACAGTATACATGACAAACCGTCACCCTGTCTAAGACTTCTCGTCGTATCGAATGGTGCAGATAAATCCTTGCCAATCCGAACAGAGGATTTGGTACCGAATTATCTTAGTAGGAATACCAAACTCAGACTATCGAAGGCAGCTTTGTAATCGACAAAGAGGTGGTAAGTGTCGATTTGCTTCTCATGGGTTTTTTCCAGAATCTGCCATAGTGTAAATATCCACAATTACCCCCGTTAATAACACTGTGCGATAGCCCAAATGGGCGGGGGTTCTGCTTACCGGAAATAGTTATATAGGAACCGGCCATGGCATCGTGGTTAGAACACGCGGCAGCCATAAGGAAGATCCGTGGTTCGATTCCCGGCTCCAGTCATCTACATTTATCTTTCATTGCCGGCCCCCTCGATGTTGCCGACAGCAAATTCGCAGTATTAGTGTCGAGTTAATGGGCATGTCTAGTAAAAGCTTCTCACATAGTGACGTTCGCAGTCGTGGATAAACAAGTAGGTGCCGTTTGTTGGGACTCTAAAATAAAAAGCGTGTTTTAAAAAAAAATAAGAGAAGCGTTCTATAACTCATTGTTGGGGTGTAAAGGGAAATTAAGTTATTTTTCATCCTGACCAATCGCTGGGTCAGGTCTAGAAATCGATATATATCGATTTGAAGTTAGTAGGTATCGTATAGGGGTAATAGTTATTGTTTGTGCCTGTTTCATGTATTTTGACCTTCTAAATGGTCGAATATCGAAAAGTGATATGCTCAACGCTGGCTACAATAAAAGAAAGCGATATTTTTGGCTTTGATAATGATTTTTATTAAGTTTTATTATATAACAAAGCCACACAAAAAAGTGCCGGGGTTGGGGTATTAGACTATCCTTTCCATGTGTATTTTAATGAACAAAATACAAATCTGAAGTACATTTTGTTCCAGCACGTCAGGATTTTTTCCAAATTACCAATTAATTATAATCAAATGGCCAACAGTAATTATGTCACTTAAACTTAGTATACCACTACAACTGTAGAATCCGCAGATGGATTCGTCTCAAAAATATCTTGCATTTGAGTACCCGCACATAGAGGACACCATAGGACCGAAGGGGACCATTTTTTGGTCTTCCTAGGTGCCCAAAGAGTCTTAGAAAATACACCATTGGATCAGTCTCGAAAATATTTTGCATTTGAGTTCCCGCACATAGACGGCTATCATAGAATCCAAGGAGCCCCTTTTTTGACCCCCCATGGGCGCCATGGGCCCCTGCTCCAATTTTCGATGTTTGGCGACCAAGACGAAATGAATGGTATATTTTCGTTATTGATTGGACTTTCTCCCAGTATTCTGAAGTATTTGGAGTATTTATAAAAATTTATTTTTTTGAATTCCAAGTTTCAGAGGCCATTACTTCAGTTTATTGATTCTCTTCTGCAGCTTTATTAGTTTGTTGAAGTGTTTGCTTTATTCGATTTTTCCTGATTTAAAAACTAAAATAGAAGACACAATTTTTCATGAAAAAAGGGTGTTTTCTACGCCAGGAAGAATATTAAAAGAAATAATAACTTGTAAATGTGCGTGAGTACAAAGTACGACGCTCACGTGAGTAGCGAAAAAATCTTCGAGCGTGAGCGTGCGAGATAGACCATTTAAATAACGTGCCTAACTCTAAAATTAACCTCCTTTTTACAATTGGACGCTTAGTTTACGAGTTAAAGATACTTAAAGTTTTTCATATGGATATCGGCGGCTTCCCACCGATTCCAAGGTAAGATCACAACTGTATTTTAGAGATCATAAATAAATCTAATTTTTACAATTGAACGCTTAGTTTAGGAGATAAAGGCACTTAAAGTTATATATATGAATATCGATTGCTTTCTACCCAGTTTAAGTAGAGTTCCCACGTAATTCAAGATGAGATCCCAACTGTATCTTAAGGATTTCCCAACTATTGTATGGTGATCATAAATTGTGCTTCTTTTTGCGGTTGGACACTAAGTTTAGGGGATAACTGCATATACAGTATTTCATATGGGTACCCATTTCATTTTCAAGTTAAAATATTTTATGGATGCAGATGGTTTACAAAGCTAAAACTTTTTGAGAACTCTTAGCTTCTAATTGTTTTTATATTTTCATTCGAGTGGGTCCATCTTATCTCTTTAGAAGGGCGTGGCATATCGATATTATCTTTACACCTTTAAGAGAGTGAAACTACAGGAAAGAATTATAATTTTTTTTGGACTAACATTTTTCTAAAAATTTCCTCATTTTTGTAGAAAACAGCAAAATATAATTTTAGCGCTGATAATGCAAAGCCTTTAGGAACAGCGTACATGTATAGTAATTTTGCCTTTTTGATAATATTTCATGTTTTACAAGAAAAAAAAATGCTAAGAAAAATTAATTTGAGCCTAAATAAATAGAGACAAAATCGTACACGTTCTTGTACTCGGCATTTAACAGCGCCACATTTGTTCGATAACAGGAGGCATTAGTCAAGCAAATAACTTTCCCTAAAAAACTACAAAGTCGTTACGGAATGAATGCCCGCAATTCAATTGGATAACTTAATTTTTCACACGTAAACTCATTTTCTGAAAAAAATTATCAAATTGATAAATGTTGCATAGGATATCAATATGGGCATTTCAAGCGGAAGGACGGACGATTCCATAGTAAAAAATTGCTATATTTTTAACTTTTTGTTTTTGTAATCATATAATGAATTTGTTGAACTTTAACAAAACAAACTAAATATATCGTTGGAAAGTCTCTTCTTTCCAAATCCGCTGAGAAACTTAAAATCGGTTCATATTTATCCGGGTTACTGGCTTCTAAGTGCATAAAAGTACGAAACCCGGATTTTTACCCGAAACTCGAGATTTTGGGTTTTTTTGGGAAATTTGAAAAACAGATTCTTGTAGTGCTCAGCAGCACCTACCACAAAAATAGTATAATTTCCCAGTTATTGTTTTTTTTGTCGCTCTGTGATATCCATAGAATAATGAGTGTGTCCGCAACACAACTCCAAAATATCTCCTTCTTTTAACAAAAAAGAATATGCTGGTCACATAAGAAATTTCGCTAAATTTCACAAATTTTCATAGACACTTCAAGTTGCTGTGGAAAATTCTGTGTGTCCGTAACGCACTTTGTGTTAGTCATCATTTTGAATAGAATATTTTAAGTAAAGTTTCATTTAAAGAACATTATAGTACTGTCCAAAATCTAAATTTTTTAAAATGAACATAATCTTCACAATATTTTAACTTTTCGAGAAAACTACAAAATAAGAAAAAAGCGTGCGTCCACAACGCTAGGAAATACCCATATATATTTATACTATCACCCTTAGGGATGAGGGTATATATCATTTGATACGAAAAAAAAGTGTAACGCATTAAAGGAGACGAGTAAGACCCCAAGTATCTTAAGACCAAATTCGTTTCAGAACTTTTTAAGAAGAATGAGCTATGTCCGTCTGTCTGGCTGGCTTTTTTTTTGGAAATTATATATTTCTTTAATAACTTCAAAACAGTCACTTGGGGGGTTATGAACATTGGTCGATAAATTAATATTGTGATAGGAGGCGAAACCTCAGAGAGCCTGACTATTTGACACACCCCTTCTGGTACCTCCCATACAAATGACCGAATTGGCCCTTATGGTTTTGCATACATATCTTTGTTGTAAGTAAACTGAGATCACTGAAATTTTGCGTATGATGTTTGCTTATGAAAATTAGACTCAGGTATGAATATGGACTATATCAGTTCACGCCTTCTGGTACCTCCCATACAAAATTACCTATTTTTGGAAAATTAATATTTCTCCTATAACTTCCAAACGGACTCTTGGGGGGTAATGAAAATTGGTCGATTAATTTATGTTATTATAGGAGGCAAAACCCTAGAAAACCTAACTATTTGACACACCCCTTCTGGTACCTCCCATACAATTGACCGAACTCACCCCCATAGTATTACAAACATATCTTTTTTCTAAGTACACTGAATTCAGTCAAATTATGAGTAATTTGTACGCTTCTGAAAATATGAATCAGGAGAGAATATGGACTATATCGGGTCACCCCTTCTGGTACCTCCCATACAAAATTACCTATTTTTGGAAACGGACATTTGAGGGGTAATGAAAATTAGTCGGTTAATTTATATTGTGATAGGAGGCGAAACCTCAGAAAACCTAACTATTTGACACACCCCTTCTGGTACCTCCCACACAAAGGACCGAACTCACCCCTATAGTCTTACATACATATCTTTTTTTGTAAGTGCACTGAATTCAGTCAAATTATTCGTAAGTTGTACGTATGAAAATTTGAGTTAGGAATGAATAAGGACTGTATCGGTTCACCTCTTGTGGTACCCCCTATCAAAATAAATTTTTTTTTTGAAAAATTAATATTTCTCACATAAATTCCAAAGCGGCACCTATACCCCCTACACAAATAAGTAAAGTTTTGGACGATTTTGCACCACAAGCAGGGGAAAAAATATACATAAGTAATTTTATTTTAATTAAAACTCTATTCATTTCAACAACTCAAAACTTCAACAATATCTTATATTGGGTGATGGTATTTATCAGTCAGTTTACCTGACTGAAATTTCTGTACTGGTTTTTATCAAAATATTGTTTATCTCGTTAAGTTCTCCAACCAACTTTTAAACGAAATTTTCCACCATAACATCGTTTAAAATCATCAAATCATGCGAAAACTGCAAAATTCTATTTTCTATTTTTCCATTCGAAAAGGCAATTTCCAATTTCCCGAGTTTTCAGAAAGATGCTCCCAACCATTTTTTGCATAAAAACCTACCAATTACGAACAATTAAAAAAAAGTTCAGAAAAATGGGCCAGTCGTTTTCACTAGATGAATAACTATACACTTTTCACACAATTTGTATACATATAAATTTCACAATAATCCGAAATTTTCCAAGCATCACAACGAATTTTCCAGCTTTACGTCGTCTGAAATCATCAAATCAAGCGATACAATAGAAAGTTTCGTCAAAAAAAACCAAAACTTTCGAGTTTTTTTTCGTAATTTTCCGAGTTTTCCATTAAGAATTTTTCTATTTTTCCATTTGAAAAGTCATTTCGGAATGATTATCCGAAAATTTTTCACTTTTACATCATTCAAAATATAAGATAAAATGTAGAATTTCGTCGAAAAACAAATTCAAATTTTTGGCAATTTTCCATAATTTTCTAACCAAAATTTTCTATTTTTCCATTCGAAAAGCCACTACGGAAAAATTCCACATAAAATTTTATTCACAAAATTCAATTTGCGATTTTCATCAAATCAAGCGATACAATGCAAAATTTTGCGATAAAAACCAAATTCGAGTTTTTCCGAGTTTTCCACGTAGAATTTTTCTATTTTTTCACTCATAAAGTCATTTTGGAATAAATATCCGAAATTTTTCACAGTTACATCGTCCAAAATTATCAAACCATACGATAATATGCAAAATTTCGTTGAAAAGAAATTACATTTTTGAAATTTTTTTTCTATTTTTCCATTCGATTGATTGCACACAAAATTCCATACAAGTCAGCAATTTTAGATTTTTCCAATTTCCCGACTTTTTCGGAGGATTTTCCCAAATTTTCTTTTAAATAAACATTCTCCTGGCAAATACGAACAACTGAAAAAAATTTGATTAAAATCGGCCCAGCCGTTCTCAATTGATGAGTAACTATACATTTTTCACACCATTTTTATATATATAGATTATTTCTTTAATAGTTTTAAATTATATATTCAAGCTCTTCAAGAAACTGATCCTAAACTAAATTTAATTAGGGTGTAAATGATATTTTGCAGATCTCATGACAATATGTTTTAAGACCCTATGATCACTATAGGAACTAAAGTAATCTATAATATAAAAATAAGTCGCTGAATGTGTTGCTAAGCGCAAAACTCGAGAACGGTTGAACCGATTTGGCTCAATTTTTTTTCAGTTATTCGTAATTGCCAGGAGTAGGTTTTTACGAATTTTGGGAAAATCCTCCGGAAAAGTCGGAAAATTTGAAAAATCGAAAATTGCCTTTTTGTACGGAATTTTGTATGCAATTGATTCGGAATGGATTTTCGAATAGAAAAATAGAAAATTTTTGTGGAAAAATTCGGAAAATTCCGGAAAAATTTTAAAAAAATATTTTTTTTTCGATTAAATTTTGGACGATGTAACTGTGAAAAATTTTGGATAATTATTCCGAAATGACTTTCGAATGGAAAAATTCTTGGTGGAAAACTCGGAAAATTCCGGAAAAACTCGAAATCTTGGATATTTTTCGACGAAATTTTGCATTTTAACGTATAGTTTGATAATTTTGGACGATGTTAATGTGAAAAATGTCAGATAATTATTCCTAAATGACTTTTCAAATGGAAAAATAGAAACATTTTTGGTGGAAAACTCGGAAAATTCCGGAAAAACTAGAAAAAAACTTAATGAATACAGTTGATTTAAAAGTGGAAAATTCGTTATGATGCGTGGAAAGTTTCGGATTACTATGAAATTTAATATGTTAAAAGACGTTTTGCGTGACACAAAAATATAACAGATGCTTTCAAATGACGTCATTTGAAGCCGAAGTTGTTGATTAACCCGGCTACAATCCGAGTTATAAGGTAATGGAGTCTCAAAACCTTAGCTCAGTACGATAAGAATAGTAAATTTCAAATAATTTTATGTCTTCGTCGCTTATTCTAAAAAGTAACAAAATTAAATCTTTGTCACCTTTTTAAAATAGGCCGAAACATTGCATTTATTTTCGTTGCTTTTTTAAAAAATTACGAAGGTATAATATTTTTTAAAATTAACTATTCTAGGAATATCTTTAGCAAAGTGTTAACTAAGCTAGCGTTTACTCAACGTTCGGATGTTTTCGAAAAAGTCAGATTTTGTGTATTTTAACTTGCTTTTAAATATTCAGATTGAAGGGCAAATACACCATCGAGCGGGAGCTTTGTTACCACCACCAAACGAAGATCATAAGTTCCTTCAGATATATTTCGTTGGTGATTTGGCAATTGTATTAGATCAACGTTGTAAAATTTTTACTGCGATTAAACTCGAAATGATCGATCAATTGCAAAATCTTCTGCATTAGCATAACGCATTGGTCAGATTGTTCAAAACCGCATTGGATACGATGCATTTTGACGACCACAAAACTATCAGAGCAGACGAAAAAACCTCTGGAGGCCATGGAAGACAATTCAATGCTCCCACTAACAATGAAGTCGCAGTGGTAATTGGTGGGGAGGAATTGTTCTCAAGCGTCGGGATAGTGGACACTGCACTTCAATACCCGTTGATGTTCTGCCGTGGAGAGGATGGCTATCATCTCAATTTAAAGATGGTCAATACAACGAAATGTTTGTTTACAAGTCATCACTTCTCTTTATTTTCCATATAAGTTCGAATTCGTATTTCCGGAGAAGCAACGAATTAAAAGAATAGCTTAATGGATTTGTATGCCTATCGATTGATGATTCGGCAAGATGGTGACAATCGTCTGTAAAGATATCGCAGGTTATTTCAACAGTACAGCGTTGACATGTACGTCAAGGTCGAAACTGAGCGTCTCAATTTTATTCGTTTTAATCAGTTGCCACATTGCGAGAAGCTTGAAAACATTTGCATTTGCTCGAAAACGATAAGCATTGGAACTCAACGCTCGCCGAGGCAACTGTTTCTGCTCCAGCGAATCAAATTCGTATATTGTTTGCGACCATCATAGCCACGTGTCAACCGTCGAAACCAAGAGCATTGTGGGACAAATACAAGAACGAGATATCTAACGACAGTTTGCACAGAGCTCGCACGACAACATCGAATTTTGAAATTAACGAAATTTGGAATACCAACGTTAAATCGTACGTGACCGACGAGAATGAGGCGACCAACTATCCGACAGAAGGTGGGATCATAATCATGTTGCGAAATTTGAATCATCCGAAATTGTTCGATGGTACTCGGTTGTCTGTCAAGAAACTGATAAACAATGTGATTAAAGCGACGATCATCAAGGGCAAATTTAAAGGAGAGGAAGTCCTTATTCCACGAATTCATATTATTCCAACCGACCGTCCCTTCCAATTCTAGCTAATTTAATTCCTCATGATGACAATCAATAAATCGTAAAGCGCTTCGTTGGAAGGTTGTGAGATCAACCTGGAAGTGTCGTGATTTCGCACGGTCAGCTGTAGGTTCGCGTGTCGGCAAACCGCCTTCATTCAAAAAACATTGTTTATCAGATCGATCTTTACTGATTTAAATTAAATTCAAATAAATTAAATTAAAATCTGAACTATCTGTGTTTTAATATAACCCTAGAGCTTATATGAAGGCTTTAGCATAGGAGCGAGACGAAGTTTGCCGGGTCCGAAGTTGTATGGCAGAACAACGTTTGCCGGGTCAGCTAGTTAATAATAATAATGACATCATATCCAGCCTATTCGTCATAAGGACCGCAAATAAGTTATCATAAGGAGACTTGTAAATATGCTTTGTGTTACAACTGTCGCTTGTTCAACAAAATTAGATATATTTTGTTTTTCCTATTAAGAAACATGATTAAAGATTCAACACTCAAATCTATGTGACATTTTCGTATAAACGCACATTTAACTTTGTTCATCTTTCAAGGTCATCGCAATGTATTACTTATTTTGTCAGTACTAAAATCATCCAATCACAGTACGGCCATTTAACCAATGCCGATGTTAACTAATAAATTCTGCCATAAATGGCCAGCCAGACGTGATAATGGCCATTTACCACCACTCAGCAGAGTTGCTTCTCTATTTAGTTATTCAGTTGACTTTCAATAATGCCAAAATAGATTGGATTTTAAAAATAAAATGTCTGTGGAGTACAATGTACATAAGGATGTGCAAGTATATGACATGAACAAGTTCGTTGTCCTATGTGTGTGATGTAGTGTTAAAATGGAAAACCAAAAACATATCGAATTGATGGAAAATCATTGCTACTAATCCACAACCACAAGCAAAACGCATACCGAACACTGCCAATGAAGGATGTCAGGAAGAGAATACAATTGCATAAGTAATCGGGTGTATTGTTAGCCACCACTTAGGTTGAGTAAGTGTTCGTTGATTCTTAGCACTCAGAGTTTTCATGGATTGTTTTTGTATGACTATCAAAAGTATATACTAGGGATGAAAAATGCACAAATTTAGAAATGGTACTAAAGTTTTCTCTGAAAATGGTACTTAAGTTAAATTAAAACCAAAGGGATGTCTTAAAATGTATTTTTTTTTGAAAACCTCTTTTCAAATATTTGATAAATAAAAAACTCGGTGAAGTTATAAAGAATGATACTTGAAATGACATATAATAAAATTATTTTAATTTAGACTGGTATTGTGACATTATGAAGTATAGTGATTTTATATATTGAGAAGCTTTTACCAGACATGACACGATATATTTTGTAATATATTCTGATAATAAAAATGGTAGTGAGTGGAACCAGATTTCCAACCAAAGATATTTAAAAAACAAACTGGTTATAACCTGATCAAATTTCTAAAAAAAAACAAATCGATCGCTTTGTAATCAAGATAAGGCATATCTTAAGCGTTATGGTCGTAAGTATGGGCCCGGGTTACCACCTTGTTGAAGCCAAGGTACGCAAGAGATTAAGCAGTGCGAAAATGCTTTTTACTAATCACTGATTATTTAGGAGGACAGGGCTGCACACGACGAAAGAACTGTGACATCTTTTACAGCTGCCATGCAGAAAGACACGAATTTGGATGTGGTTTCATAGTCGGCAAGAGACTTCGACAAAATAGTTCTGGGAGATTTTAATGCTAAAAAGGAAAGGGAAGATGCTCTTGGTTCAGCAGTCGGGAAATTCAGTCTGCAATACAACACCTCCGATAACGGATTTAGACTGGTTAGTATCGCGTCGACAAGAAACATGGTTGTGAGTGGAACCCTTCCCGCATAAAGATATCCACAAGGCAACCTGGATATCTCCCGATCATAATAATGGAGATAGATATCTCCCGATCAAAATACAAGAAATCGGGTTGATCACGTGGTCATTGATGGAAAGCGTGTCTCAAGCATTATGGACGTGCGTGTGATGCGCGGTGCAAATATTGACTCCGATGACCATCTAGTTGCAGCCAAGTTATGCCAACGATTAAGTAATGCTATAAACACTCGTACTCAAACGCAAAGCAAGCTAGACATCACAAAGCTACAAACCACCGAGATAGCCTATGCCTACTCCAACCAACTCTCTCAATTACTATAAACAAATTCCCCTAGTTCTGATGTTCCCGACACAGTGACAGCATATTACGAGTTCTATGACACCTGCCGTAACGACCGTACTGGGTTATTAAAAACCACGCTCAGACAAGCCCTGGTACGATTATGAATGTCACGAAATGTCTGAGGAAATGGATGCTGCATACAAGGCAAAACTGCAGCCAATGGCGACGCGTGCGGTGACGGAGCATTATAATGAGAAGAGGAGAGAGATAAATCGCCTGTTCAGGGTCTGGAAGAAAGGAGGGGGCCAGGATATAGACTACAGAGATAGAGATGATACCCGAAAGTTTTACCAAAAGGTTAAAAGCAAAGGTTTTGGAACAGGTATCCCCATCTGTAAGGACAGAGACGGAAATCTGGTCACGGACACTCAGAGTGTGCTGCAAATATGGAGGGAACACTTTCGATCTCTACTCGTTCCCGAAGGCAGCATAAGCGACGAAAACATATCAATCATAGACGACTTGGTAGATTGTGCACCACCGAGCCAAAACGAGATCAGCACGGCGATCGCACCGCGAACTACCGGCAGAGCTTTTTAAAGCCGTCGGCGTTGAGCTAGCAACGTACATACACCAGCTCATATACACGATTTTGATCAAGGAATGCATGCCCGATGATTGGAATCTGAGTTTTCTATGACTTGTGCTTAAGAAAGGCGATCCGAGTGTGTGTACCGCGGGATTAGCTATCTCTTTAACATTGTAATGGAGATGATCATGCGGAAGGCTGCAGTAAACAGAAAAGGTACCATCTGTAACAAAAGTCACATGCTGCTCGCGTATGCCGATGATATAGATATCATTGACCGTTGATTGCGAGAAGTTACTTCGGCCATTTCGAGCATTGAAAAGCTGTCGGCGGAAGTGGGTCTGGTGATAAATGAGGACAAAACCAAGTTATTTCTTTCAACGAACATAGAGTCCACTCGTCTGGGACGCTGCGTGAGCGTTGGCAACTATAACTTTGAAGTGGTAGTTGATTGGGTCTATCTTGGCTCCGCATTAAAAAAAATAATAATGTCAGCCTCGAAATAAAAAGACGAGTATTGATCGAATGAACCACGAGCTGTATGAGTTGTACAACTATATCGACGTAGTAAAGCGCGTTGAAATAAACCGCATTCGCGGACACGAATGGATGAAAATGTTCCAGCTCGAATGGTTTCCGTCAATAAATTTGATGGGAGGTGCAGGAGGGGACGACCAAAACTTCATTGGATGGACCAGGTGAAAGAGCTGTTATCTACACTTGGTGTGACGAACTATCTATCTATCTATATATTGTGCATTCTATCAAGGACGTATCTGAGATTTTCTCATTGAAAGAATGCTGCATATAATTCTAAACTAAAGCCTATAGTGATGTAAGGGAAAGATATAGAAGAAAATAAAGGATTAGGATTCCTGTTAACAGGACATGGACAAGTTAGGAGAGAATTCAGTCTTTTCACGTTTCATTCACCTGTGTAGGATTCGGGTTCACCGGGATTAAGTTTCCCACTTGATAGGTTTATGTAGAACCCCTCGTGGAGGCATTACGATAGCTGTGGTTAAAACTGAAATCGCTGGTAGATTCTTTGGGCTCTTATGTGGACATTGTGGAGTAGCAGCGGGGCAAATGGGGGTATGCGCCATACTGACTTACCCAATTTGATAGATTCTGGCTTGAAGAAAGGTCCGAAAATTGCGGAAAGTTGCTACCAAAATTGTCAACTAAGATTCCTAGTAAGTCCAAGTTTACTTGGCTATTCCGTGAGGCGCAGGAAATCGCATTGTAATGTGACCGGTGTGGTTAGCGCTTTATGTGTACTGCCTTCAAAATGAGACCCATGTAAAACTCTTGTGGACTCTGCCTTGATCTACAGGATTTTATCTCACTGTGCTTTTGTGAAAAAGTTAAACTTGTCCCTATTGTCTAGGAAGTAGTCAGAAATAATAACGAGTACTATTTGAGTTTCAACGTTTATTTTACCCAACAAATGTACTCATCTCTGTTATATACACTCTACCACATAGCCTGTTATTAAATTTATTCCAATCCAGACGAAGTAACTCAAAAGATTTTTTTCTTACAACAACATTGTATATAAGCTATGTAGTACATGTATTTAGATACATTGGAGTCTTATTTGCCAACATGCTAATGTCGTTGTGGAGGATACAGCTGTCGGTTGTTGTTGTTGTGGTGTTGAGGCTACCTCCCGAAGGCAACCGAATAACAAGAACAAGAAATATGGCTAGAAGTCATGCTCATAAAATACTCCATGCAGAGCAGCACACATACACTCACGCATTCCCATACACTACATACGCAAAGTGTTTGTACGAATGTTCTACCAACACAAATGCAAAACTAAGAGCAGCAGTTATTGTTGTTGTTGTTGTGACGCTATAACTAAGACTAAATTCAACCACACACAAAGAAAAGAAAATAATAAAAATCCTTACACAAATACACAGCCAACTGTAGCATTAAACACGCACGTCCTCACAAATACTACAAATGTTGTATATTCTAGTAAAATACTGCGAGTGTGTGCGTGTGTGTGTGCGTTTCAAGAGTTTTTGGCGCCACCCACAAAACATTTTTGAGTACTACTTCTGTTCGCACACACTCTCACACAGACACATCTAAAACAAACCAAAAGGATACTTAACACAGTAGCAGTTATGTCGTTGGTAGTGGGAATAGGGGAGTAGGAGAGCACCGACAACAACAATAACTTAGCTTTGTTAACAAACACCGGCTACCGGTATTACACTTGAATGAGATCCAGAGAGCCTTCGTTGTAAGTACATAACTCATACACATGGAGCAGCGCACACTCGCACACTCTTCAACTGTGTGCATTTTTGTGCTCTTGGTTTAAAGCTTTCACTCATAAATTTGTAGGTCTTTGCAGAAGCTAAAGTTTTAATGTCACTCACTGGCATATTTCTGGGACTTTCAAAGGGATTAAACACTTAAATCGAAATCAGTTGTGATAGGTCGATTGGAATCGAGTGTTATAAGCGTTTAAATGGCAATGTTGGTTAGTGATGTTATTAGAGAGATGTTGGTGGCGTAAATTAGTTTTCTTAACTGATGATACTAAAGGAACTTAACCATTTCTTAGAACTCTTTTAAAATCCAAGATGTTCAATGTAAACATTTAAAAAAAGAATTGAAATAATTTTCGTTGGCCATTCAAGATATATGATATCATAATTTAAAGGCTTGTGGGAAGTCCTTGATGTGATATATCTATAAGGCTTACAGTTTGGAAAAAGCTTTAAAAGCATACGGAAATTTGTTCCGGCTTATAGAATGTCCTTCAATTTACTTTGGTCGCAGAATTTTCTGGCTATGATTTTATAATTTTTTATAACTATTATTATATTTTTTTAACACTATGCTCGAATCGAATGTTTATGTTTTATAGTGGGATTTTCTGGATTTACTCTGTTTGTTACAAGTACCTTAAAATAAATTTTATTTGAAATATTTAAGCAATGTATACGCAATAAGTTAAGTATACGTTATACGTACAACATTATAAAGGGTGGTAGCGAACACCATTCACAGTAACTGCCTGACCGGCCTCATTTTGAAAAAAAATTGGGCCGATGATGCCGCCAGGCCATAAACCACACCAAACAGTCACTCTTTGTGGGTTCATTTGTTTTTCGACAATCATCATTCGTCCAAATGCGGCAATTCTGCTTATTGACGAATCCACTGAGGTGAAAATATCCCTCATCACTGAAGATGATTTTCTTCGAAAAATGATCAGCCACTCTTGCCACTCTTCTGACGATTGGCGACGTTTGGAATGGTCAAGAGTCTTTAGTTCTTGAGTCAATTGCACCTTGTAAGCGTGTAAATGCAAGTCTTTATGCATAATGTCCACCAACGACGAGCGTGAGAGGTGCAATTGTTGGGCACGACGACGAGTTGAGGTGGACGACATTTCAGCCACACTATCGCGAACAGCAGCAATATTTTTAGCAGTACGAGCTGTACGCGCATGCTCTGGAGTTTGCACATCTTCTATAGACCTGGAAAATTTTTGCACGATTTTTCCGATTGTACGTACATTTGGACGATTTAATTGATTGTGTATCTTTCCATGGTTCAAATTGAGTTAGTCTGAAATTGAGAAATGTCAAATGAAATACCCAAATAACTTGACGTTAAGGTGTGGTTCACATTCAACATCGACCCTTACAATTTAACCACCCTTTACATTTAAAGTGCGTTGAATATTTCTATGTAGTAATTTTTAATCTTTAAATACTAGAAATGTAAGAACTTACACAGAAAATAGGGATGTGTGATTCGAACCGGGCACCTCCGTCATACTCGTTTCACCTTTGTGGGGACTACACGCCAAGTGTCCTTTTTGTTTAGAGCGATTTTGTACCAGCAATGTGTCATTTGATTTCAATTTCAGTTAAATAATTTGAATTTAGAAAATTTGGTCAGTAAAAAATCATATAAGTCTAATCGCTATCACATTGTGTAGTATAGTTACTTATCTCCAAAACCATATCCATCTTCTTCTTTTCTTAATTTCCCTTTATGAATGAGGTATGGGATAGCTTCTCGCGTTGTTGTGAATTAACACGCTTTCGATTTTAGATTCACAACAAGCGGCACTTACTTGTTTATCTGACAAGAATTTTTTTATTGGTCGGAATTGGCCTGGCAAAAGTATTTTGTAGCCACAAAGCATCAAAATTCAATGGCAAAAGTTATTTAAGCTTATACGTTATTCTTTTGGAAATCTCAAAGTATGCTTTCATTGCAATTTCCTTAAGTAATGCAAACATTTTTTTTGAAAAGTGCAGATATTGACTGTTTCCTCTCATCTTGAAATCAAAATGTTTAATTGCCGTTATCTCCTGAACTAAGAATTCAATAGCAAAATAGAGCTTAACTTGTGATCACCATACAATAGTTGGGAAGTCACCAATATAGGACCTGGATCGCACCTTGAAAGGGTAGGAAGCCGTGTTTATTCATATTCAGTTATATCCCGATCGGACACTAAGATCGCAAAAAGTAGCTTAATTTATTATCTTAAGGAAATCATGCAGATGTAGTTGGGATCATTAATATATGGTAGCCGTTGATATTCATATGAAAAACTTGAATTGTCTTTATCTCATAAACTAAGCGTCGACTTATAAAATAGAGGTTAATTTGTGGTCATGTCAACATCTTAGTTCTATATTTTGCTAAGTGTAAAATGTAAGTTGTACAGGAACACTTTAAAAGTTTGTGAGTAATATAGATTTAACTTAAATCCGAATTTAAAATTTTCTTAAAATTTTTGTTTAGATTGACTGCTCAACATGAGATTGAAATGGGATGTAAATTGAAGCAATGTGAATTTAAAATATTAATTGCAAACAAGCTAAGTCGCTATTAAGCATACTTTAGAATTAAGGTATCGATATCAATATGTTTTTATATTTAACTACTTTTAACATATTATATTTTCAGATCGTTAACGGCGAGTATCGTCGTAGAATGAACCTCGAGCTGTATAAGCTGTACAACGACATCGATGTAGTCAAGCGTGTTGAAATAAACCGAATGCTCTGGCTTGGACACGTTGTACGAATGGATGAAAATGTTCCAGCTCGAAAGGTCGTCGTCAATAAACTCGATGGGCGGCGTAGGAGAGGGCGACCAAGACTTCGTTAGATGGACCAGGTGAAAAAACTGTTATCTACACTTGGTGTGACTAACTATCTACGGAGCGAAAAAGACCGAAGCGCTTGAAAATCTTTTCTACGTGCGGCTACTGATAGATAAATTTATGTTATTGCTGACATTTAAGAAGAAGAAGAAGTACGGTCGTATCGGCAGTGGTCATAGAAAGCGTAAAATGCTGCCGCATTTATCTCACTTAAGGGCATTTGTCACATTTGCAGTTATTGTGAGTTTTGGTATAAGTAGGAATTGGCTATCTCGGTGGTATGAAGCTGTGACATGTCTAGTATAATTTGCGTTTTTAGCACTACTAAATCGCGTACGTACCTTGGCCGTTACAAGGTGGTAATCCGAGTCCATATTTCCTGATCTTTTGATGAGGCGATAACATTGTCGCCTTCTGGATATATGTGCCGTACCTGGAGCATATTCATATTTTAGCATTAAAATCCCTCAGAACGGTCTATCGTTTGCTCCAGGCCTTCATACTATGTATTTCACCTCGATGTGGCTATTCGGTCACTTACAGGGTTAAACCCAGATTTCAATGTCTCTTGCCGACTATGACTCGACATCCAATTTCGTTTTCCTTAATGACAGATGGAAAAGATGTTATAATTATTTTGTCGTGAATATCCCAGTCCAGTCATTCGCATTTCCAGAGTGTCAGCCTTGTATATGTAGACTCTACATTCTAGAGGACATCCGTCAATTGGATAGAGGCAACATCTCCGTACAGAATTCATACATTCCAGGTATATTTCCTATAATCATGATTCTTATGAAGTTTGCGGGGTCGTTCACATTTTAGGGGTTTCGACCATTTATTATACCCTTCACCATGCGCATGAACAGAGTGAAGGGTATATTAGTTTTGTTCTTCCATTTGTAACGCCCATAAGGAGGCGTGGTAGGTATGACAATATATATAACATCTATAAATGATCAGCATCGAAATCTGAGTTGATTTAAAGGTGTCCGTCTGTCCGTCTGTCCCTGCGATTACAGCCGCAGTTTAAGAGATATCGAAATTTGGAATGCAAACTTCTATCCTCAAAGCGGAGGTTAAGTTCTAAGATGAGCCCGATCGATCAAAAACTACTCCCACCTCCCATACACAATTCCTCTTTTTGGAGGTGTCCGTATGTCAGTCCCCGCGATTACAGCAGTAATTTACGAGTAATATTGTATGCAAGCTTTGCTGCCCTATATGGAGGTTGAGTTCTAATATGAGCCCGATTGGTCAAAAACTACTACCTCCTCCCATACAAACTCCCACCTTTTGTGGTCTATCCCTACGATTACAGCTGTTTAAGGGCATTTAAGCTGACATTTTGGATACAAGCTTCACTACACTAAGTGGAGGTTGAGTAGTAAGATGAGACCGATCGGTCGAGAGCTACTCCCACCTCCCATACAAAATCCCTCTTTATGGGGGTGTCCGTATGTCAGTTCCCGCGATTACAGCCGTAGGTTAGGAAATATCGAGCTAAAATTTAATATGCAAGCTTTAATTGGATAATAGGAGCTTACGTTGTAATATGAGCAATATCGGACGAATACTTCTCCCACCTTCCATACAAACTCCCCCTTTTTCGGGGTGTCCGTCTGTATGTCCCTGTAGTTTAAGAGTTTTCAGACTGAAATTTGGTATGTAAGCTTCTGTCCATTAGCAGAGGTTAAATTCAAAGATAAGCAAGATCGGATTTAAACTGACTCCACATCCCACACAAATTCCCATTTTTGGGGAGTTACAAAATGCACAAAAATATGCTCCAAATCACCAACTCATAAACTTATCGGTATTGACAAAAAATGGATGTGTGAAGCTAAAAGTAACGTCCTCTTCTCACCAACTCCTCTGTTTTATGTTACAAATTTTAATAAAATATAGTTGTAGTGCCAAATACCTGAGCTTCGGCATAGCCGAAGATAACCGCCTTGCTAGTTTTTTCTTGTGCTTGTTTTAAGGTGAGTATCGTAAAAGACCACCTCTTCTAGTCACTATGAGAGTAGTTATGTTGAGCTTCAGTAACTTCTGCTACTTAGACGCAACGTTGGTAGCATGCCTTTTAGTTATCTCAACATTGCGCCTTCACACATTTACTACCATTAAGCGGGCATGATGATTTGAACACCCGACTATCGTGCAGGACACCAGGGTTCAATTCCAGTTTCAGTAACCTCCTTTTTTTTATCGGCGACCCCCTCAAAGTTGTCGTCAGCAACTTTGCAGTAGTGTCAAGTCAATAGGCATGTTTAGCTTTCAAACTGATGAAGTTACGATTCCTCGTTGAACTGTAATTTTTGTTGTGTGAGTCTAGCAATAGGAGTTTGTTAACCCCTCAACCGTAAGAAACTCTCCCATACCTCATTCACGAACGTAAAGGGCGTATAAGTTCCTTTTTTAAGTCCATATAAAATATAATTTGTACTCACCGTCAACGTTATATACTTATGTTCTTATATACATATTATATAAATTGTTACCCTTTAGCCAACTCCCATTTCGTAATCAAATACCTTTGGAAATATTTAATTATCATTTACACCTTATGTGGCTACCTAATTATAAATTTAACTTTCATTATTATTTATTTTAATTAATACTTTTATTAACTTAAATTTTTAATGACATCATTTCACTCGAACGAAATTTTATACCCAATACTAAAATATGCAATTATTAAAACACCATTACATATGTAAACAAAATGTAACATTTAAACAATAAAAACAACAAAAAACAACAAAAAACGCAAAAAAAACAATCACGTTAAAACCGTAACAACTGCCCGTAGACGGGGGAAAAATACGTCCATGTTTACATGACCAACTCTTTGACCGGGTGGTCATACCATACGAAAAAGTCACTGGCAATTGGGAAATATTGACCGATCCAACAACTACAACAATAGGATGTAGATGATTTAATTATACAAAAAGAATCACGGATGGTAAAAATAAAACAAGAACAATTGCCATGATTTAAACGATGACGAGCCACATGATGATGATGATGGCGGTGGCGGTGAAAAGTTAAAAGAGGTTGGTTGAGAGGGTTGATAAGTGAGGGATTGAAACCATGATCTCTGGCAGTGATGAATCAAATATCAAAGAGGAAGTTGTTATTAATGTTGACAATGTTTAACATTGAGGCTATAAAAAGGTAATCGCCTGATAAATTAAGTGTATATATGTAGCTACATATGTGTGTGTGTGTGTGTGAATGTTTTGACTTTAATGTAATTGAATATTGCCACACTCAAAACAAAGAGGAATACTTATGTGGTATTGACGGAAGTGCACATTAGTTAAATTAATTATTACTATAAAGAGCAATCAGTGACAAAGGAATAACTTAATTAACAAAATGATAAGTGGAGCATAAGTATTAGGGAGAGTTGAGTTTTTCGAAGCCAGAAGTGGCATACTTGTGATACTTGGATAACTTGTGATATAGATTTTACGATGCAAATGGCTTCTTTAACCACTCTTTGGGTTAAGAATGTCGCGTAGCGTCTGCGAGAAAGGATGCTGGATAAAAGGCTACGCAGCAGCAAAGGCTAAGGCGTGCTATGGGGTATCGATGCAAGGAGAAGAGAGTAGAGGTGACTCTTTAGATATAAATAGCTTCTATGTAGAGGACGAACATTTTACTTACCGGTGAAAGGTAGGGGTTACGGAACCGAGCTTTATACTTGTAAGGACGAAGAAAGTTTGCTCAAAGATAGAAGAGAAAATGCTGCGATTCAAGTGTATGTGGGTAGAGGCGACTCTTTAAACGTAAACCGCTTTTATGTAGAGAATGAACAGTTTATATATCGGTGAAAAGTAGAGGTTACGGAACAGAGCTTTCTACTTGTAAGGACAAAGAAAGTTTGGTCACAAGATTGTGCACTAGATGTGCACATTAACTAGTCTATCTTTTCGTCAGAATACGATATGACATCAACTATACCATACCTTAGTTTGGTATCCCCGCCCAGCTGATACTCAGACGAATGACACAGACCAAAAAAAAAGTATTCTGTGGAATAAAAAAAACTAGTCAGATAACATTGTAAAACATTTTCGAGATAATTGCCTGGTGTGGTGAGAAGTTCCAAGTCAGAATAAAGGTACTACGCTAGTAAAGTAGAACCCCCAAAGGGTTTGACGTTCATAGGCTAAATTTTGTGTATGACCTTTTCTATTTTTTTGCTTATCTTGATGTATGTTCGCTTAGTTTTCAGCTGTAACTCAAGAACCATAGATGATTTCTTATTTCATTCTTCAGCAGAATTGTAGAGGACGTCAAACCCTTTGGGTGTTTTACTATACTAACCTATTTTCTTCACCCTGACTTGAAAAATCCCACCCTCCAGATTGCCTATTTCACTGTTCTATTAAACCATAAATCCACAATATTGGAATAATGTACGTATGATTAATATAAAATCCGCATCAAGTTTATATTACTCATACGTTGTTCATCCATATGCAGCAAATACAATATGCAAACTCGCTATATATGTACAGTACAGTACGTACTTGGGCCAGGGTCGTCATTCAGTATCTTCAGCAATGATCAGTTTTTTTCTGATTATTGCAGGTGAGACGGCCTGTATATGGCCAGAAATTCGAAGTTTTTGGGTAAAATGTGTGAAAAAGGCGATTAATGGACATTTTGTGAAAATTTCATTCGACTTAATTTTTTACATGGAATTATATTAATGAAAATTATTTATTTAAGCCTTAGCTACAATTGTGCTTAAGAATGAAATGAGAAATCATCAATAGTTCTTGAGCTATACCTGAAAAACTACTCAAGCAAACAAGATAAGGAAAAACTAATAAGATGGTTATCTTCGGCTATTCCGAAGCTCAGATACCCTGCACCATTTGTAAAATGGTGGTAAAACTGGTTATTTGCACTACAACTATATTTTATTAAACTTTGTACCACAAAACAGGGTGGTTGGTTAGAAGTGGACGTTACTTTTAGCTTCACACATTCATTTTGTCAATAATTTTGCATCGATTTTATTCGATTTACCGATAAGCTTATGAGTTGGTGAGTTGGAGTATATTTTTATGAATTTTGTAACTCCCCAAAAATGGGAAGTTGTGTGGGATGTGGGAGTAGTATAAATCCGATCATGCTTACCTTAAAACTTAATCTCTGCTAATGGACAGAAGCTTACATACCAAATTTCAGCCCGAAAGCTCATAAACTATAGGGACATACAGACGGCCACCCCCAAAAAGGGGGAGTTTGTATGGAAGGTGGGAGAAGTATTCGTCCGATATTGCTCATCTTACGAGGGCTGCTATATATATTTCTGGCCTAATAATGAAAATGCGAATATTTATCATCAAAAATTGTTTTATTGTTTTTCAAAGTATTCTCCAGCCTGATTTATACACTTTTACATGCGCTCAAACCAATTGTCGAAGCACTTTTTCCACTCCGATTGAGACACCTCCAAAACATGGTTTTTGAACGCTTCAACAGCATCTTCTGGGCACGAAAATCGTTGACCACGCATTTTTTTCTTGATGTGCGGGAATAAAAAGAAGTCATTGGGTGCCAAGTCAGGGCTGTACGGCGGATGACCCATCAATTCGACGTTTTGGCCGGTCAAAAAGGCGCTGGTTTGAGCTGATGTGTGAGAGCTCGCGTTGTCATGGTGAAGAATGATTCGTCTTCTCTTGTTTGTTTTTCGAATTTCTCCGAAGACTTCAGGCAAACAAATTGTGGTGTACCACTCAGAATTGACCGTCCTTCGTTGCTCAAGCGGAACAGTCGCCACATGACCAGTTTTGCCGAAGAAACAGGCGACCATTTGCTTCGAAGTGCTTCTTCCACGAACAACTTTCGTTGGATTTGGCTCGTCTTCGAAGACCCACACGGTCGATTGTTGTTTTGTTTCGGGCTCATACGCATAGATCCAAGATTCGTCACCTGTGACGATCTTATGAACATCTTTTGAAGCACCGCGATCGTATTTTTTCAACATTTCTTTGCACCAATCGACACGAGCCTTTTTTTGAGCGATTGTCAAATTGTGCGGGATCCAACGACAACAAACCTTTTTTACGGTCAGGTGTTTATGTAATATCGAATGTATGCTGGTGGGAGATTTGCCCACGGATGCCTCTATCTCCCGGTATGTCACATGACGATCTTGCATTATTAGTTCACGCACGGCATCAATGTTCTCTGGCACAACGGACGTTTTTGGACGACCTTGACGGAATTCGTCGTTGAGCGAACTGCGACCACGATTAAATTCGTTATACCAGTTTTTCACGGTGCTATATGATGGTGCTTGATCACCATACAAAGACTTAAGTTCATCGATGCACTCTTGTCTGGATAATCCACGTCGAAAGTTGTGAAAAATGATCGTACGAAAATGCTCACGTGTCAATTCCATTTTTTTTAACGGAATTGAATTGTTCAAAGCTCTGTAAGTTTAACAATTCACGATTAAATGACAACACGTTCTGAGTGATGTTTTGCTAAAAAATGTCAACCTTTCCAATGGAAATATCAGATTGCACCTGGCAACACTTATTGTTGCCTAGGCCAGAAATATATATAGCAGCCCTCGTACAACGTAAGCTCCTATTATAGGATTAAAGCTTGCATATCAAATTTCAGGTCAATATTTCCTAACCTACGGCTATAATCGCGGGGGCAGTTACGCGGACACCCCAAAAAAGGTAGTTTGAAGTGGGAGTAGTTTTTGACCGACATTGCTTATCTTAGAAAGTAGCCTCCGATTTGATATTGAATCTCGTAGGGATCCCCAAAAAGGGGAGTTTGTATGGGAGATAGGCGTATTTTTTGAAGGGAAGCTCACATACAAAATTTCAGCGTGATTGCCCTTAAACTACAGCTGTAATCGCAGGGACAGACCCCAAAGAGGGGGGTTAGAACTCAACCTCCAATTAGGGCAGCAAAGCTTGCGCACAATATTTCAGCTTGATTGCTCTTAAATTACTACTGTAATCGTAGGGAGTTTGTATAGGAGGTGGGAGTTGTTTTTGACCGATCGGGCTCATCATAGAACTCAGCCTCCATTTAGGGCAGCAAAGCTTTCGTACAATATTTCAGCTTGATTGCTCTTAAATTACTGAGACTGACATACGACCAAAAAGAGGGATTTTGTATGAAAGGTCGGAGTAGATTTTTACCAATCGTTCTCATCTTACTACTCAAACTCCGCTTAGTGTAGGGAAGCTCACATACAAAATTTCAGCTTGATTGCCCTTAAACTACGGCGGTAATCGCAGGGACAGGCCCCAAAAAGGGGGAGTTTGTATGGGAGGTGGGAGTAGTTTTCGACCGATAGGGCTCATCTTAGAACTTAGCCTCTGCTTTGAGGATATAAGCTTGCATTCCAAATTTCAGCTCGATATCCCTTAAACTGCGGCTGTAATAGCGGGGACAGACAGACGGTCACCTTTAAATCGACTCAGATTTCGTTGCTGATTATTTATATATCTATACGCCTCTTTATGGGCGTTACAAATGGAAGAACAAAATTAATATACCCTTCACTCTGTTCATGCGCATGGTGAAGGGTATAAATATAAAAGACCACAAAATAAAGCATGGCCTGAGAACGCCAAACCCTCTGGTGGTTTTACCATACTGACATCGTACCGTCACCCTGACTTGGAATTTCTCACCACCTCCCACCCCCTCGATTGGATATTGCACTGTGCTATTAACGCTTAACATAAACTAGCGCATCAAAAATATTCTCCATCCCACATCGTCCCATATTACAAGTTGCTTCCTTACAAGCTCGTTACTAAATCGTAAAAATGTTGTTGTGTAAAAGCAACCACAAATTGCTGTTGATCGTAATGTAGCTGTTGCTGATGCTCTTATTGGTTGTGCTGTTGTTGTTGTCGCTGTTGCCATTATTGTAGCTGCGGCAATTTGTTAAAATAGCAATGTGCACTATAACAACAACGATAAGTCAAAAGGTTAATACAATTAATACAAAAACCAGTACAGAAATTTCAGTCAGTTAAACTGACTGATAAATACCATCACCCAATATAACATATTGTTTAAGTCTTGAGTTATTGAAAATAATCCATTTGTAATTAAAACCAGTTAGAAAGTTTCAGTCGGGCAACCCGACTTACATTTACCCTTACCCTCAGTAAAACAAATAATTTTCTATTTTATTGATATTATTACTCGATTTCGAAATTGGGCGGAGTAGTGGTACATTTATATGGGAGGTACGTGAAGGGGCTGTGTTTAGGCTCCAGATTTATTCTCCATAACTTTATCCTGTTATAGCTTTACTAAATACAGAATTTGCGCACGATTGCGTTGGGTGTACTGATATTATTACTACATCCCAAAAGTGGGCGGAAAGGTACATTTGTATGGGAGGTACCATGAGGGGCGTGTCTAGACTTCCAATTTTTTCTCCAAAACTTTGTCCTGTTATAATATAACAAAATACAGAATTTGGCACGATCGTATCGAGTGTATTGATATTATTACTCTATTTCTAAAGTGGGCGGAATGGTACATTTGTATGGGAGGTACCAGAAGGGGCGTGTCTAGACTTCCAGATTTTTTCTCCAAAACTTTATCCTGCTTAAACTTTACCAAATACAGAATTTGGGCACGATCGCGTTAGGTCTTTTAATAATATTAATCGATTTCTAAAGTGGGCGGTACCAGATGTGTATGGGAGGTACCAGATGGGGCGTGAATAGACTTCCAATTTTTTTCTCTAAAACTTTATCTTGTTATAGCTTTACTCAAAATAGAATTTGGGTACGATCACGTTTAATTTATTGATATTATTTCTTCATCTCTATAGTGGGCGGAAAGGTAGATTTGTATGGGAGGTACCAGAAGGGGCGTGGCTAGGCTTTCAAAATTTTTTCCAAAACTTTATCCTGTTATAGCTTTACTAAATACAGAATTTGGGGACGATTCCGTAGGGTGTATTGATATTATTACTCGATTTCTAAAGTGGGCGGAATGATGTATTTGTATGGGAGGTACCAGAAGGGGCGGGGCCATGTAGCCCATTTGCAATACCGTAAGTAGTTTTGAGAAAATAATAACTCGTGCAAAATTTCGAAACATTTGGTTGCGTCTTTCGAAAGTTATCGTGCGAACCAGCCGGACAGCCACCCGACAGACAGACAGACAGACAGACAGACAGACAGACAGACAGACAGACAGACAGACAGACAGACAGACAGACAGACAGACGGACATGGCTCAAACGACTTAAAAAGTCATGAATCGAATTTGGTTCAAAGAAACCTAGGGTCTAAAGTGACTCCTTCTATGTGTTACACTTTTGGGTCGTATCAAATGATATATACCTTCATCCCTACGGGTGATGGTATAATGATGAACCCACAACAAACAAAACGTAGGGAGGAATTTAACTCACACACACACACACACACACACACTCAAATACACAAATCTACTCATACATATACCAAATAACAAAATTAAATAAATCACGGAAAAATCAGAGGAAAAATAAATCCAAACACATTAAAAATGTTAACAATTGATTAACAGCAATTAGCCTTTGGTCATGTTACACCAACATTACAAATAATGTAAAACAACAGCGGCGAAGTGGCCACATGTTGCTTACTAAAACAGGGGGCGGGGCCTTTTGGTATAAACGAGCGTCGTGACGTTCCAGAGCAAACATATGTGAATACATTGTTGGCGCACATAATTTGTTATGGCAAATAACGGATGTAGTACCAAGAAGGAAGCTTATGTATTAGAAAGTACCATTACATGTGTTCAGTTATGTACTGATCTATGTATTAAAAGATTCTGTTGCTTGTTGTTGTTCCACACAATCAACAAATATTAAGTATTTTCTTATTTTGTTGTTGTAATGTGCTTAGCATGAGTGTATCTACTTTAGTCTATCGTTCCGGGAATGTATAAATATATAAGAAAAGACCAGTACAGAAATTTCAGTCAGATAAACTGACTGATAAATACCATCACCCACTATAAGATATTGTTTAAGTCTTGAGTTATTGAAATTAACCGATTTGTAATTAAAACCAGTTAGATAGTTTCAGTCGGGCAACCCGTCTTACATATAGCCTTACCCTCAGTAAAACAAATAATTTTCTATTATATTGATATTATTACTCGATTTCTAAAGTGGGATTTCTTGAGTGTTACATTTGTATGGGAGGTACGAGAAGGAGTGTGCCTTGGCTTTCAGATTTATTTTCCATAACTTTATCCTGTTATAGCTTTACTTAATACCCAAATTCTGTACGATTGCGTTGGGTGTATTAATATTATCACTACATCCCTAAAGTGGTCGGAAAGGTACATTTGTATGGGAGGTACCATAAGGGGCGTGTATAGACTTCTAATTTTTTTCTTCAAAACTTTATCCTGTTATAGCTTTACTAAAAATAGAATTTGGGTACGATCCCGTTGGGTGTATTAATATTATTACTCGATTTCTAAAGTGGGCGGAATGATGTATATGTATGGGAGGACCCAGAAGGGTCGGGGCCATGTAGCCCATTTGCAATATCGTAAGTAGTTTTGAGGAAATAATAACTCGTGCAAAATTTCAAAATATTTGGTTACGTCCTTCGAAAGTTATCGTGCGAACCAGAACCGGACAGCCAGACAGACAGACATGGCTCAAACGGCATAAAAAGTCATGAATCGAATTTGGTTCAAAGAAACCTAGAGTCTAAAGTGACTCCTTTTACGTGTTACACTTTTGGGTCGTATCAAATGATATATACCCTCATCCCTAAGGGTGATGGTATAATAAAGGGACCAACGTCTGTTTACACATTACAACAACAACATAGGCAGTTTTTGGAAAATGGTTTTGTCAGATTTTTTGCCTATTTTCCCTTAAGACCGACATGAAGGTCAGTGTCATCCCATCATGGTAGGCTCCGATCTGCATTACTTGGGTCCTCTTCAGTCCTCTCCGCACTGATATAGTTCAATTAGTTTTTCTACAATTGGCTTTAGACATTCACACAAAATGCTCGAAAGAACCTTGTACGGAATTGGTAATAGTGTTATTCCATGCTAGTTCTTACTACGCGATGTTTGCCTTTGGTATCCCTGCGAAGACATTACGTTACGTCTCAGCAGTATCTGCCCTCATTCGATACGACGAGAGGTCTTAGACAAGGTGATAGTTTGTCATGCTTACTTTTCAACATAGTTTGGGTGCCGTTGGGGATGTAAAGTGAATCTTGCATCTCAAGCCGACTCACAACCTCCTTCGTGGTGGCACCTGGGCAACGGTGTTCGTTATATTTTTTACCATGAACAGCGACTGAATTGAAGGCTGACATTACCGCCATCCAGGAGATGAGATGGACAGGACAAGGATGCTCGCGACTTAAAAATTGCGACATCTATTACAGCTGCCATGCCGAAAAGCACGAATTTGGATGTGGATTTGTAGTTGGCGAGAGATCCAGACATCTTGTCATCTTGTCCAGACATCCTGTTAGTGATCGAATAGCCGCGGGAGACTTTAATCCAAAATTAGGAAGGTAAGATGTTCATGGTCCATCGGTCGGTAAATTCAGCCTGCATACCGACACGTCAGATAACGGGTATAGGCTGGTTAGTTTCGCAGCTTGAAGGAACATGATAGTGAACCAGATTCCAGCATAAAGATATCCACAAGGCAACTTGGCAACCCCCGATCAAAACACTAAAAATCAGATCTATCATGTGGTAATTGATGGCAGGCATGCATGTAGTGTCATGAACATGCGTGTGACCCGTGGTGCTTATATTGACTCGGATCATTAACTGGTTGCAGCCAAGGTGCGCACAAGATTGAGAAGAACCAAACGCGAAGAAAGCTGGACATCTCTGCAAACCTTGAGATAGCCACTGCCTACTAGAACCAGCTCTTCCAATTACTACGACACAACGCCTCTACTTCTGACATTTCCGATACACAGTGGCAGCATATTGCGCATTCCATGGCAACCGCCGCAACAACCGTGCTAGGATATAAAAAACGGCGCTCAGACGAATTCTGGTACGATGAAAAATGTCGCATAGCGTCCGTCTGAGAAACAGGATGCCGCTTATAGGGCAACGCTGCAGCCAATTGTAACCCGGGATGTTAAGGAACGGCACAAGGAAACAGTAAGGCAGCCAAGACACTAATTAAGCGAAAAAACTTCAAAAAAAGGAATGGGAGAACGAGGATATAGAGCGATACAGGGATAGAAGTGAGGCCCGAAAATTTCACCAGAAAGTAAAAGCAAAAGGCTACGGTAATGGGCTCCCCTCCTGCAAGGACAAGGATGGAATTCTGGTTACAGATACGCAGAGCGTGCTGCGTATATGGAGAGAACACTTCCACCAACTGCTTGTCCCACAAGGCAGCGCACGTGAAGGTATCACGCTAATTGTCGACGACGGCTTAGATTGCCCACCACCGAGGTAAGGAGAGCAATATAGCGGCTGAAAAACAATAAAGCAGCCGGTGCCGACGGTCTTCCGGCAGAGCTCTTGTGTGAATGTCTAAAGCCAAGCGTGGCTTAGATTAGATTGTAACACAACGGAAGATTCTGAAGAAAATCAACACCTACCACTTCTTTGTTGTTGGAGCTCTGTGTCTTCGGTAACCCTATGAGTCATCGACTAAAAGAGGCCAAGTCTGCGTTTGGTACACTTGGAAGATAATCCATCTCTGCCGGTGTACCCTTACGAACAAGGATCTATCTACGCCATTTTATACGACGAGAGGTCTTAGACAGTGTGATGATTTGTTATACATATCTACTTTTCAACAAAGCGGTGATGATCATTTGTGGAACCATATTTAATAAGAGCTACATGTTGCTCGCATATGTCGATGATATCGACATTATCATTCAGATGATGCGAGAGGTAACATCCACCCTGTCATCTGTGAAAAAGGAGTCAGCGAATTAGGACAAGACGAAGTTAATGGTATCATCGAACAAAGCGTCATCCCGTTGCGAACCAGCGTGAACGTTGAGAACTATTGCTTTGATGTAGGGGATGAATTTATCTACCTCGGATCCACCATGGACAACAACAACAGTGTCAGCCTAGAAATAAAACGGAGAATGGTCCTCGCCAATAGGTGTTTCTTTATACATCTGATATCTAATATCAAATAATACCAGTCCTGCTGTATACTTCCCGGGAAATTCGTCCGGGATTCCCGGGAAATTGAAACACCTTTAGCAGAGCAAATTTTAGAAGCTTTAAAGAAGCGAATTGAAGGAAGAAGGGACAAGCGACTTTATTCTTTAGTGAAGTATCTTAAAGATCCAACAGTATTTGATAAGAATGCTAATAACTTATTTCAAACTGCTTCTTATACTGCTTATTTATACTCGACTTTTTAAAGAAGACGTTAGCGACAAAGTTCTTGAATCGGACGAAATTCCTATTTGTAACATTAGTACTGAAAGACCATTTGACGATATTTTAACCGATGCCATCACAAATGCAAATGTTGCATCAAGTAATAGACTACTTAATAACTCGATAAAAAAGGATTTGCAATTTTACGAAGTAAGTGAAAAAGCAACGGAAAATGTGACCATTTAATTGAATGCTCTTCTGACAATAAGCCCAACATCAGTTGAATTGTCCATTTAATCATACTCCATGTTGTGTAAAAAATTCATATTAATATCTTTCATACACACCGCATGAGAGCTTTTTATATTCCTCCATTTCGTACAAGTTGGGTGTAAAATTAAAACTTTAAACGCGTTTATCTCCAAATCGATTTTTTTGAGTTATGGACGGTCTTGCACCAAATGAGCGATATGTACATACTGCAAAATTTAAAAAAATAACATAGTTTGTCTTGTTTTTCTACTGCGTAAAATTTCCCGGGAATTCCCGGGAATCCCGGGAAAGGCAAAAATTTTTCCCGGTTTCCCGGGAAATGAAAAGTCCGGGAAAAAGAGAAACCCTAGTTATAACACAACATTGATGTAGTCAAGTGAATCAAAGTACAATGATTACCCAGGATAGGATATGTCGTGAGAATGGATGAGGTAACTCTAGCGCGAAAGGTATTCGACCAAGAGCTCGAAGGATGGCGCAAAGGATGGAGTTCTAAAGTTCGTTGTATGGACCAGGTGGAGGAATTACTGACTCAGCTTGGTAGGAATGACGGACAAGATTGAAGAGAATGGAAATCTCTTATCATTTCGGCCTCTCACTTAGACACTTAGATAAAAATACATATATGAATATCACTATTTGTTAGGAATATCGGAATTTGTGGCGTTCGTATGCAGTAATTAGTTGGTTGGAATAGGCATTGGCTATCTCGGCGGCAAGCAACCTTGCGATGTCTGCTACTTAGTCTAGTGCTTACCTTCGCTGCAACTAGTTGGTGATCCGAGTCTATATTTGCATCAAGCATCACCCGCGAGTCATTACGGCTGAGAGATGCCATTCACGGTTTCCATTATTCAATTTGGTTTATTGTCTTTTGATCAGGGGATATCTATTGCCTAGTAGATATCTTTGTGTGGAAATCTGTGTTCCCTTATTACAATGTTTATTGCCAAAGCTAACCGGCCTTAATCCGTTGTCAGAGGAGGTGTTGCTGTGTAGACTGAATATTCCGTCATATAGATATTTCCTCTAGCCGCTCATAGAATGCATCTTAGTGTTCTCGTTTTTGTCTTCGGTCTAGGCCGTGATGTAAAATACTTTGATTGATGCGAATAGAGTTTGGACATTGTGGGTGCAATTTTATGGAACCAATGTTCTGCTTTGATCATCTAGCAACGTTTCCACAATTTACGCCATCACCATTTGTTTGACAACTCGTTTGCATCCCCAGCTTGCAGCATCAGTCAGCCATTCAACAATTTTACGTCTGATTTTTAAATCAGGCCTTAAAACTTGCCCCTGAGACCTGTTAGCCGTGATTTGTTGCCGCGATAGTGTTGGTTTTGTATTAATGCAAAATTGAACAATTATTTAAGCATTGTGCGTAAAATGTATTTCAACATTTCACTTCACAAACACTCACATATCACTCACGTCCACATATACTCACTGTGCGTTCGTTATTTCATGTGGTTGAAAATGTTCAAACACACACCTATTAATTTATACACATTCACATACATACATACATACATACAAATATGCGTGCGAGTGTCGTTGGTATGTCCATGAATAAAATAGCCACGAAAGCTCATTTAAAATGTACAACAACAACAACAGCAACTGCAGCAAAAAAGTAGAAGAAAAACGGCAATAATAACAAAAACAAAAAAAAAATCAACGCACAGACGAGAGTCGCAGTTTGTTGCTGCTGCCATGGACGGCCATGACGAGGTGAGGATGTGTTGATTCAAATACCGGAAGTGCAATTTAATACATTTTGGTCATGTGGCAAAAATAAACATTCACATTCGTACACTCACAAATGAATAACTTAACAAACGGATGTGGCAACGTCATAACAATGCTGCCAATTAATAACAACAGCAACAACAACAACAGCAACGACTACGGCAAACCGACACTTCATATACATCCGATAACAACAACAACAACACCAAACGCAAGGCCAACGAGCGGCAAACATCATCAGCAAAGTGGTAGCAATGGCATTGCTGCCGTGAGTTGTTTAATGTACAACATTTTGGTTATCACCAACACCATTGCAACCACCATTGCCATCCTCATTATCATGGTGACTGTGTATTTTTGTTTCCTACTTTGTCGTCGTTGTAGTTGTCAAATAAATTTTTGAAACGAAAACAATTTGTTTATATAAATTATCACAATTATTGGGTCTCTTAACTCGCATAATTTAGTTCTTAAATGTGAGCAACTGTAAGAGTTGTATTCATGCTCATGCAGGTGCACAGTAGAATGAAGGTAGTGGTAAAGAATTTGTGGTACATACGATTTAACCTAACTGTAAATTACACTAAGAAGTTAATCATATTAGTTGTTACGAGTGATTCATTTGGAGGCATTTTTATTAATTGTACACAAAACACTTAGCATAGAATTAGTTACAGGACTTTTTATTTTCACACGAAATCACATAGTCTGACATTTTCTATAAAAGTTAATTCCATTAAAATAGGATGATTTTCGTAATACAGTTGACTTATTTAGAGACGCTGTTGCGACCTGAGTCTTTTCATAACAAATTGCCAAATAATACTGAATAAAAATAAAATGGCAGCTCGACACAGGTCATGCAAGATCTTTAAAAGAAACCTCAATAAAAAAGAAAGCTCAGAATGAATCAAACTTTTTGAACAAAGAGTAGGTCTTCCGGATTTTCCGTATGCCCAATATATTCAACAATTTATTTTACCATTATTTTGACAATAAATTCAATGTCTGTCGCCAACACGCACCACTGTGCAATAACATTGTTTCCAGTTGCCAGTGGAGCCAGTTCGTTGGCGTCTGATGTGAACCGGATGAGAGAAATTTTTTAGATAATTTGTTTATAATTATGCACATACACAGACAACACTTGCGTTTCGGTGCACATACATACACATGAATATTTATGTGAAATGCGTATCATTTTCAAATTTATACATCCCAGTGTTTTTCCTGTTCGTACAAATTTAACACATTAATTTTTGCCGGCAATGCGAAATTAAACACTTTTTTTCTCCCCAAGCAATGAACAATTCATATATACGAGAGCCATTTGGCAAATGTGAATATATATAGGATATGGGATGCAGACGACGAAAGAACTGTGACATTTTTTACAGACACAAAAAGACACAAGCTTCGATGTGGATTCATAGTCGGCAAGAGACTTCGACATATGGACTCACGGTTCACTCTTGTAAATGACCGAATAACCACTATCAGCATCAAGGCGAAATGTTTTTATATCACGCCGATTCGTGTAAACGCCCCGGTGGAAGTCAAAGACAAGGATATTAAAGATGCATTCTATGAGTGCCTGATGAAAAAATGTGACCGCTGCCCTGCCAAAGACATTAAAATTGTTCTGGGAGATTTGAATGCTACAATAGCAAAGGAAAATGCTCTTGGTTCCGCAGTCGAAAAGTTGAGTATACGCAATAACACTTCCGATAACTGATTCAGACTGCTTAGCTTCTCGTCGGCGAGAAACATGGTCGTAAGTACCAGATTATCGCATAAGGATATCTACAAGGCAACCTGGTTATCCCCTGATCAAAAGACAAGAAACCAGATTCATCACATGGTAATCGATGGAAGTCATGGTTCAAGCGTTGTGGACGTGCGTGTGACGCTCGGTGCAAATATTGACTCAGATTATCACCTAGTTGCTGCCAAGGTAAGCACTCGATTAAGCAGTGCTAAAAAGAAGCTAGACTTCGCATAGATGCATACAACCGAGATAGCCAATGCCTACTCAAGCCAAATTTTTTCAATTACTTCAAACGAACCCTCGCCCCAAATTTGAATGTACCCGGCACAAAGTAGCAGCATATTGCGAATTTTACGACCCCTGCCACAACGACATAAAACCACGCATATACAAGCCCCGGATTGTCACGTATTATCTGAGAAAAATGATGCTGCATACAAAGCAAAACTGCAGCCGATAGACACGCATGCGACGACGGAACGATATAATGAGATGAGGAGGGAGATAAAGCTCCTTCTTAGGCCACAAAGTCGCCAGGACATCTGATATAGAGGTGAAGCCCGTAAGTATTACCAAAACGTAAAAAGCTAAGTTTTTAGAGGAGGGATTCCCACTTGTGGGGACAGGGATGGTAATTAAAGTGTGATGTATATATATAGGAGGATTATTTTCGGACTCTGCTCGTTCCCGAATGCAGCAAATGTGACGAAAGCACGTCAATAATTAACGACGGAGTCGATTGTGCACCACCGAGCCAGAAAGAGATCAGCACGGCAATTGTACGGCTTAGAAATAATAAAGCTGTAGGAGCCGACGGACTGCCGCAGAGCTTTTTAAGGCCTGCCGCAATGAGCTACTGACGTGCATGCACCTATTCATAAACACGATTTGGTTCAAGGAATGCATGGCCGATGATTGGAATCTGGGTGTCCTACATCCCGTGCATAAGAAAGGCTATCCTAGTGTGTGTACCAACTATCGCGGAATTAGACTAAAGCCCATTCTGGCGAACCTGATTGGACCTTATCTGTGTGGCTTTAGACCTGGTAAATCCACCACCGCTACGACAAATCCTGGAGATGACCCAAGAAATGCAGATCGACACCTACCATCTGTTCATCGATTACAAAGCTGCATTCGACAGTCCGATAGGCCAGAAATTGTTGGATGCTATGGCTGAGTTTGGTATCCCCGTGAAGCTAATTCGACTCTGTGGGATGACACTGACTGACACGAAGTCTTCAGTGAAAAGTGGCAAAAATCTGTCAGAGCCATTTTCTACCAAGCGAAGCTTTAGACAAGGCGATAGTCTGACCTGCGATCTCTTTAACATCGTAATGGAGATGATCATGCGGAAGCTTGCAGTTAACAGGAATGGTACCATCTTCAACAAAAGTCACATGTTGCTCACGTATGCTGATGATATCGATATCATTGGACGTGGATTGCGAGATGTTACTGCGGCTTTTTCGAGCATTGAAAAGCAGTCGGCTGAAGTGGGTCTGGTGATAAACGAGGACAACGAACAAAGAGTCCACTCGTCTGGGACGCTGCGTGGCCGTTGACAACTATAACTTTGAAGTGGTAGATAATTTTGTCTTTTGTGTATCTAATCAAAAGACGAGGATTGATCGCAAACCGCTGCTGCTATGCGCTGAGCAAGCGATTTAACGACAAAGCGCTCTCTCGAAGAACAAAGATTCAGCTCTACCAGACTCTGATCCTACCTGTCTTACTCTACAGAGCAGAGTCCTGGGTAATGACACAAGCGGATCAATCTATTCTGGGAGTCTTCGAGAGAAAAATACTCCGCAAAATATTTGGACCCACCATTGTGAACGGCGAGTACCGTCGTCGAATGAATAATGATAATGAATGAGCTGTACAACGACATCGACGTGGTCAAGAGCGTTCAAATAGACCGAATGCGTTGGCTTGGATACGTTGTACGAATGGACGAATACGATCCGGCTCGAAAAGTCCTCGGCAATAAATTCGACGGCGCAGGACGGGGCGACCAAAACTCCGATGGATGGACCAGGTGAAAGAGCTGTTAACTAAACTTGGTGTGACGAACTATTTACGGAGCGCAAAATACCGAAGCGCTTGGAATACTTTTCTACGTGCGGCTACTGATAGATACATTTTTGTTGCTGCTGCCAATTAAGAAGAAAAAGAAATGGAAAATGTCGACATTCGCTATCCACACACTGCTGCATACGTTTTCTGAAGTTTTCATGAACTGTAATTCTCAATTCTTAATTCTGCCAATTTCAGCCTCAATATTGTTAATTGGGTCTTCCAAGGTGTTAGGACTGTTGATATTCACCTTCGACTTCAGGTAACCCCAAAAGAAAAAATCGCATGGGGCTAAGTCTGGTAAGCGTGCCGGCCAGTTCACATCACCCCTCAAAGAGATAAGCCGTCCAGGAAACATTTGCTTCAAACAATTCATGGTATCCCTCGCTGTATGTGCAGTGGCACCATCCTGTTGGAACCATGTATCCTCTAATTGCATTTCCTCAAGAGCCGACTGAAAAAAGAGCAAAAGCAAGTGATTCCATTCCCAGCTGTTCTCAATGAAGTTACCCAATTTGCAATTGATTGCCGTCAAGGAACAATTCCGCGTGAGGGAACAGCGAAACTAAAATGATCGAGTGCGCATTTGAAATATACGCTTCAACACAAAAGACCTACTCTCGGCGAGAGTAGGGTGACCAATAAGTCTTAGTTACGTAGTGCTACATATATTGGTTATGACGTGGGTCAACCCAGTATTGAATGTTGATGGAAACGGAACGCCAGTAAAAAAAGTTTCAGTCGGGAAAACTGACTTACATATACCCTCACACTCAGTAAAACATAAAATTTTCTATTACATTGATATTATTACTCTATTTCTAAAGTGGGCGGAGTGGTATATTTGTATGGGAGGTACCAGAAGGGGCGTGACTACCAGTTTTTCTCCAAAACTTTATCCTGGTACAGCTTTACTATATAGGGTCTAAAGTGACTCCTTCTTTGTGTTGCACTCTTGGGTCGTATCAAATGATATATACCCTCTGTAGGGTAAGGGTATTATAAAAGGCGGTGGTAGTATACACCTAAATGTCGGTAACGGCTGTGGCGGCGACTACCGGCAGGAACGTTGAGGAGACCAGCTCTGTCTGCGTGTCGTCAGTGGCCACACATGAACTGATTTAAATGTTGGCGGTAAATAGGTAAATTTTTGCATTTTAAGGCGGCAATAAAACTGATTGTGTGCCTCTCGCAGATGACCTCAATTGTAGTATTTGTTTTCATTCCTAAAGTAGTCTTCGTTAAATCGGTTGTATAAGTATTTCTTCTTGTTGCGGTTTCAGTAATCAATGTTATTTAAGACGAATGCCTGATCATGCCAATTGCTCGATTATGGTATTGGAGCTGCCAACATCGCCACAAGGTATAATGTTTCTGCAATGGCATTTCTTCCGTGCACATATTTGATAGGGTCAAACAAAGGGCCTAAAACGTGACAAATTCCCCTATACGATACTTACTAACTTCAAATCGATATTAAATTATTATGGCATGTAACTAGACAAAACGAATGATGCAGAAATTCTTCTTTTTGGGGCTAATTTCACGTGCAGTTCTCAGAATTGAGTCCCAAATCAATAAAAAAATGTTGAAATGTTGAAAAACGTTGTACTGTGTTTGTCATAAATATCTCGGAAAATACTAACGTTTTAAAAACATAAAAACAACAAGTGGTAATTTTATATACGACAATTTCTTTTTACCCTTAAATAAAAAATTAGGAATCTTTTTGCATTTGAATGAGTTAATATAAAACTATTTTTAGTTAAGTAAGTTTACAAATAAAATGCATCTCAACTTAATGAATGCGTTTAACATTTTCCATGCCTTATTCATGAATTGCAAATGGTATTTGTTTGTCTTTCGCACCAATGTAATCCTAATCTTCCAGTATAAATCTCTTGTCTACAAACTTCCTAAATCTACCCTCGTACGTGAGGCCTAAGCACACGATTATAAGGGTTTTTGTAATTGAAAGTGTTTATATTTTATAATACGCATTAGTAGATTTAAGCTTTTAATTGCCTCAATGTATTATGCATATCACTATGTGTAAAGTATATACATTAGATTATGCATCAACACATACATATGTATATTGTATGTAATGCATATTTACATGTATTTTATATATGCGTTTATTATATGATTTGTCTGTTTGTTGTTGTTTGTTTTTGTTACATTTTTGCTAAATTCTGTAAATGCCTTTACGTGCTTTAGCTTATTTGATTGTATTATCACTTTAATTTATTAATGAGTTTTAAATTTATGTTCAAACATCATTTGTTGTCGTTTTTTTTTTGTTTAATTGTTGTTGCTATTGTTCAAAGAGAAAAAAAAATAATGGTTATGTTGTTACATTTATTTATTATTATCTTTGTGTACAAATTAATGTACTATTGTCTGTGTAGAGTTGGTAATGCAATCGCAATACGTATGAGTAATATGTAATTGTTGCAATACGTAGCCGTTAGCTAAAGTGTGTGTATTGAAGGTGACTAATGGGTGACACAGATGGGATTTATTTGGTAAAAGTCATATCTATTATTTTTTTCATTGATAAGAGAGAGAACAGTCTCAATTTTTATAATTGTAAAGAGTTATTGATAAGTAAACGTTAATTATTATAAATCCTCCAAGAATACTCTTATCTATAATATTCTTACTTTAATCAAATCCTTCTAAACACTGCCAGCGTATCTCAGCCAAATGTGATGGAACAATTAAGATATAAGAATTTACGTCATATCGTATTGTCTCGACTGTATTTAACACTCCATAACCAAACCATATAAATTATCGACATCTATGCTAATACATCAATTTATTTCTTCTCCGGCCCCTCCCCATATGATGAGTCATTGTTCCACAAAACCTAAGCCATTTCGCATCATTTAATAAATTTCAATGTGTACAATTTAATAATGTCCTTTTGCACACATTGACCATGTCCTGATCCATATGTTTGCACAATTTCCCATTTAACTCGATTTGCTGACACAGGAAATCAGGGTCAAATGCTTTCAGCCCTTATGGAGTCGGGCATAAGTTTACGATACTTTGGTCAATTAAATCTTATTTCTTGTTCTAACATTCCTGTTTTTGGCTCTCGTCTATGTTTGGGTTTGGGTTAACTTCCAAATTTGCTTTATATTTGCTTAAATAGTCCAGCCGAATGGATACCCGAGCCAAGGGAAGAGAAGGTAGCAAGCAAAGGCATCACCAGTTGAAATGGTTTGGTGGTTTGGCCGAAATGCTGGCGAAAGGGGAACAATTATGACGATGACGGCTGGCCCCGTTGATATTTGGTTGAAGGGATGAGGGTGTGTGTGTGCTGTTGATATGCATTGGGGTTATGGTTGTTGATGTTGTCAGCCACATTTTGCAGACCATTACTGATAACAAACCACCACACATAAACAATAAATAAACACACACATATATACATTCACCTATACACAGGCCTAGGCAGTCGTCTGTGCAAGTGTATCAAAGGACGTATGTAAATGTAACAATAGCCAAAGTGTTGCCAATGTCAACGACACTGTAACACTTTCTCCTGTGGTGTCCACCAAAGGAGGTAGGGTTTAGTGTTCGTTGTTGTGACGTGGTGGGATTGTATTGCTGCGAAGAAGGCGGATGCGTGCAAATGTTTGGGATGTCCATTTGGTTGCTGTGATGGTTGTTTGTGTCTGTGTTTTGGTCAGTTTTAGTTGGGTGGCAATTTCACACTTCTATACGGAAACACACACACACACATAGGCACATTGAATCATTTATCCATTTTTTGATTAGGAATTATGAACATTGAACAGGTAGGTAGTGTGATAAGTGTCATTGTTTATACGATATGCAAATTTGTCAATGTTAATGGTTATTTACACAACAACTAAGAATAATATGATATGATACCATTCTAGTTTTCAAGCTGAACATTGTGGCATAAACTTTTGTTTTTCATGGCCGCGTATCGCAGCGTAGATACTAAAGCTAAGAAATCTATAATATAAAAATAAGTCGCTGAATGTGTTGCTAAGCGCAAAACTCGAGAATGGTTGGACCGATTTGGCTCAATTTTTTTTTCAGTTATTCGATAGTGCCAGGAGTAGGTTTTTTGAAAATTGGAAAAAACGAAAATTTGCTTTTTTGTAAGGAATTTTGTGTGATATTGTTACAGAATGGCTTTTCGAATAGAAAAATGGAAAATTTTTGTAGAAAAATTCTCGGTGGAAAACTCGGAAAAATCCGGAAAAACTTGAAAAATTTGGATTTTTTTGGAAACATTTTGCATCGCAATTTGAATTTTTGTATAACATTTTGTGTTTAATTTTTCCGTAATGGCTTTTCGGTTGCAAAAATAGAAAATTTTGTTTGGAAAATTATGGAAAAATTCCAAAAATTTAAATTTTTTTTCGACGAAATTTTACATTTTATTGTGTTTTGATAATTTTGAATGATGTAAATGTGAAAATTTCCGATAATCATTCCGAAATGACTTTTCGAATGGAAAAATAGAAAAATTCTTGGTGAAAAACTCGGAAAATTCTGTAAAAAAACTCGACAATTTTGGATATTTTCGACGAAATTTTTCATTGTATCACTTGATTTGATGATTTTAGACGACGTAAAAGTGGAAAATTCGTTGTGATGCTTGGAAAAATTCTGTTTATTGTGAAATCTATATGTATGAAAACGGTGTTTTTCCAATTTTCGCATGATTTGATGGTTTTGAACGATGTCTAGGTGGAAAATTTTTTTTAAATGTTGGTTGGTAACGAGAAAAATAATATTTAAATAAAAAATCCGTCGAACCCGAACTCCGACATTGGGAGTACCATCGTCAAATCGTTCGATGCAAAATGCATTCGATCGCAAATTTTAACGGGAGCAAGACTATAATCTAGATGAGCTGTTCGAAAAGTTTGAACTAATGTGCCGCTGTTAAATACCGAGTACAAGAACGCGTACGATTCACGATGAAACTGGAGGCATTTACTTTCTCGATGCTCCGAATGGGACACCTAAGACATTTTTTGTTGATTCCGGCAACAATTTGGTCAAGATCTCAAATAACGTTAGCCGCTGCATCCTCTGGCATACCTGTCACATTGTTGGAAGGCATTCGAACTGCAAATTCCACTTTAAAACTGTCGATGAATCTTCTCACGGTTGAAAAGCCAAAGTATACAATGACCAAGAATTTCGCAACGGCGAAGTAGAGCGGAAATGCCAAATCAACATTTCGGATGAATGCTCGATAGCGACTAAATGAGCTTTGGAAGTAGTTGACCGAACGATTTACTAAAACCATGCTTAAAAACGTCAAAAAGTTGTAATTGACCAAAAAATTAGGGGCTCATTCTAGAACCTCCCATCTTCTGCTAAATTCCCGAAACAACTGCCAGCGCTTGGCAATGGCCAAATTCGGGTTGATGTTTCGACTGAATTGATATCGTTCCCAGCAAATTTTTGCCAGTTCACATCGTTGGAAAAGTAACTCATGACATTGCACAAAATTATAAAAATCTCGATTGGAATTATTTACGGGCAGTATGATAATATCAGAGAAGAATAAATACATTAATAGATACAATTTCAAATTAGAAAGTTAAATCGCTTAAGAACTGCATTCGTACAAATATGTTTACAGCGTGACCGTAAAGGATGAAGCGACCAACAATCCGACTGAATTTTCCACTCGCTTTATATGCCGCATAATTTACAGATAAGGTGGGATCGATCATAATCATATTGCGGAATCTATATCAACCGAAATTGTGCAACGGTACGCAGTTGTCCGTCAAGAATCTGATAAAAAATGTGATTTCAGACGATCATAAATAACAAATTCAAAGAAGTGGAAGTCCTTATCTTACGAATTAGATGATTCCAACTGATCATCCATTCCAATTCCCCGACGACAATCAATAAATCGAGATTAATATCGAATTTCCCTGTTTTACCTGCGTTCAGCTGAACGTTGCTTTTTCGAGTTTTGGAGAACCGCCTCCGTTGTTTGTTTTTAGGGGCGGAAAACTAATCGAAAAACTTTGTTTATCAAACATTCTCTACTGAGTTTATCTGAAGGCATTAAATTGGGGCGAGACGAAGTTCGCCGGGTCCTCTAGTATAAAAATAAGTCGCTGAATGTGTTGCTAAGCGCAAAACTCGAGAAAGGTTGGACAGATTTGGCTCAATTTTTTTTTCAGTTATTCGTAATTGCCAGTAGTAGGTTTTTACGAAAGAAAATTTTTGGAAAATCCTCCGGAAAAGTCGGAAAATTTGAAAAATCGATAATTGCCTTTTTGTACGGAATTTTGGTATGCAATTGATACGGAATGGATTTTCAAATAGAAAAATAGAAAATTTTTGTGGAAAAATTCGGAAAATTCCGGAGAAATTTTAAAAAAATATTTTTTTTTCGATTACATTTTGGACGATGTAACTGTTAAAATTTCGGATAATTATTCCGGAATGACTTTCGAATGGAAAAATTCTTGATGGAAAGCTCGGAAAATTCCGGAAAAACTCGAAAACTTGGATATTTTTCGACGAAATTTTGCATTTTAACGTATAGTTTGATAATTTTGGACGATGTTAATGTGAAAAATGTCAGATAATTATTCCTAAATGACTTTTCAAATGGAAAAATATAAACATTTTTGGTGGAAAACTCGGAAAATTCCGGAAAAACTAGAAAAAAAACTTAATGAATACAGTTGATTTAAAAGTGGAAAATTCGTTATGATGCGTGGAAAGTTTCGGATTACTATGAAATTTATTATGTTAAAAGACGTTTTGCGTGACACAAAAATATAACAGATGCTTTCAAATGACGGCATTTGAAGCCAAAGTTGTTGATTAACCCGGCTACAATCCGAGTTATAAGGTAATAGCGTCTCATTTCACAGTGGAACAGTAAAAAACCACACAAACGTAGTTATGCGTGTCTGATAGTATTACTGGAGCTGAGTAAAACCTTAGCTCAGTACGACAAGAATAGTAAATTTCAAATAATTTTATGTCTTCGTCGCTTATTCTAAAAAGTAACAAAATTAAATCTTTCACTTTTTTTAAAATTGCATTTATTTTCGTTGCTTTTTAAAAAATTACAAAGGTATAATATTTTTTAAAATTAACTATTCTAGGAATATCTTTAGCTAGCTAGCGTTTACTCAACGTTCGGATGTTTTCGAAAAAGTCAGATTTTGTGTATTTTAACTTGCTTTTAAATATTCAGATTGAAGGGCAAATACACCATCGAGCGGGAGCTTTGTTACCACCACCAAACGAAGATCATAAGTTCCTTCAGATATATTTCGTTGGTGATTTGGCAATTGTATTAGATCAACGTTGTACAATTTTTACTGCGATTAAACTCGAAATTATTGATCAATTGCAAAATCTTCTGCATTAGCATAACTGTTGAAAATACTTTGTAATGAAAATTGTTTGTATAAACATTGTAGCCTGGTTTTTACTATTAGTTAGTAATGAAAAATATTTTAGCTTTTTTTCATTCTCTCAACAAACTCTATTGAATAAAGACGTTTTCTATATTGTTTTATAAAAGCCTGCGTAAACCTTTTATTTGATCCTTAACAAAGGTTATGGGCCCAGGACATACAATTATAGAAACGTTCGCCGTGTGTTTTTTAAGTGCCTTTTATTTTATTTTTGCCGCTGATAATTGAAGTCAAATATCCATAAAGATGTCATCAATTTTTCAAATTGAAAAATTAGAAGAAACAAATTATGACGGCTGGAAAATCCATATGCGATCCGTACTAATACAAACAGACTTATGGGACTATGTAAGTGGAGCCATGGAATAACCTAGTGATGATGCTGGTCGAATGGTTTGGGAAAACAAGGATCAGAAAGCCCTGTCGACCATCCTGTTGAGCATGAAGAGATCTCAATTAAATGTTGTCAAAAACTGTCCTACATCAAGAAGTGCTTGGTTAACATTGGAAAAAAATTTCAACCCAAAGGACCTGCCCGTATGATTTATTTATTCCGTAAGTTATTGGCCACAAAGATGAAGCACAATCAGTCCATGTCAGAACATCAGGCAAATTTCAACGACGTAGTTGAAAAACTTTCTGAAATTGATGTTAATATTTCTCAAGAACTATTGTCGATTATATTGCTGGATAGTTTATCTGAAGACTACGAGAATTTTGTAATCGCAATGGAATCAAGAGATGCATTACCTAATTTGGATGCACTAAAAAATAAGCTGATGGAGGAATATGAGAGGAGGTCAAGTAAAGTGGCAGTAGAAGATCATCATCAACAGGCCTTTTTGTCGAAGTCTAAGGAGAAGAAATTCGTTAAGAAAAAGTCAGATTTTAAGTGCTTTAAGTGCGGTGTTAAAGGGCACATGGCAAAAGACTGCAAGTCTGGAAGAACTGCTGCAAATGCCTTGCTTAATGGTGTTACCACTGATATAATGCAGAAAAATGCTTGGGTGTTTGACAGTGGATCTACAAGTCACATGTGCTGTGACGAGAATGCTTTTCATCAACTAAGAAAACACACTGAGAGAATCGAATTAGCTGCAGACTTTGTCATATATTCGAAAGGAATTGGGCAAGTATATTTGAAGTCAAATTGCAAAAATGTATGCTTGCAAAAAGTACTGTACGTTCCGGAATTAAAATATAATTTCATTTCCGTTTCCAAATTGACCGAGGAACGTCTTTCTGTGACGTTTGAGAATGACGATGTTCGAGTCCAAAATGGAGAAGAAATTCTACTGTGTGGAAAGAAACTTGGTGAATTGTTCTTGTATCAGCCCTGTGTAAAATTACACCAAATGCGTACCACAGTGTCGAATGAAGAGTTTTTACTTTGGCATCAACGCTATGGACATTTAAATGCAAAAAGTTTATGCGAGTTGGCGAAACAAAACCTTGTTCATGGCCTTAATCTTACAAAATTTTCACCTGAAATTCAATGTGAGGTTTGTTATAAGGCAAAAATCCATGTCGAACCATTTCCAAAAAAGGCATCCCGAGCGTCCAAAGGTGTGTTAGAGCTCGTACATTCGGACATATGTGGCCCGATTCGTATAGATTCTTGTGGAGGTGCAAGATACTTTACCTTATTCATTGATGATTACTCAAGGATGATATTCGTGTATTTCTTAAAGAACAAAGGTGAAATTTACAATGCTTTCATAAGCTTTATTGCGATGGCTGAACGGCAAACGGGGAAAAAGTTAAAAGTACTTCGCAGCGACAATGGTCGCGAATATCTAAGCACGCAGTACTCAACTTGTCTGAATAAACTTGGAATTCAGAGGCAGTTGACAGTGGAATACACGCCACAACAAAATGGAGTGGCTGAAAGGGCCAACAGAACAATCGTGGAGATGGCACGTTGCATGTTGATTGGATCTGGATTGCATGAATCTCTATGGGGAGAAGCAGTTGCCACTGCAGTATACCTCAGAAATCGTTGTCCAACATCTTCGTTAGAGGGCGTTACACCAATAGAACGATGGAGTGGAAGAAAACCCACAGTGGCCCATTTGAAGACGTTTGGATGTAAAGCAATCAAATTAGATAAACGCCCTGGAAAGTCTAAATTTAAACCAAAGGGAATTGAATGCGTACTTACTGGCTATTGCAATGAGTCCAAAGCTTATAGGGTTTACGATATGAAAACGAAAACTATGTACAAGAGCCGTGATGTAAAATTCCTGGAAAAATTGACAAATAATCCAAATGATTGTAGCAATGTGTTTGGGACTTATGAGCAAGAATATAATTATCCGGTTGTGGATACATTGGAACTTTTGGAAAGAGCTAGAAACGATGCATGTGAAGAACCAGAAAATATGGTTGAGGTTAACCATGGCGTGGATGATCAGGAAATGGAAGAATTCCATGAAGTTAGAGACGAGCCTATTCACTTGAGTGAAAATGATGAGCCGGTAATAGTGGAGGAAAATAATAACACTGATTTGAGTGAAATGGTGTATGTGTATGTAGATGATATTCTACTAGCAAGTTCCTGTGAACAGTTTCTGAAAGTAATTAAGGAACAAATTGGTTTGTACTTTGATGAACGAGATAAAGGACCAGTAGACTACTTTCTGGGGATGGAAGTGTATAGAAAGACGCCTACAGGACCTTTTTATTTATCCCAGAGGAAAATGATATTGGAATTGCTAAAAGAACACGGAATGGAAAATGTAAGAAAAGTAACAACACCATTAGATCCAGGACAGCAGTTTAAGAAATGTTTAGATGGCTGCATTAATTGCAAGAAGGTAGATGAAACCATGTATCAGTCGTTAATTGGATCTTTGATGTACATTGCTTTATGTACCCGACCTGACATCCTTCATGGGGTTACAAAACTATCCCAATTTAATAAAGATCCACATATGGAACATTTAAACGGAGCCCATCATATACTAAGGTATCTGAGTAACACGATAAACCAGAATTTGTTTTTCAGATGCACAGCAAAACCAATACATGGATTCGCAGATGCTGACTGGGGTGGCAGTTCTGATGACAGAAAATCCTTTACTGGATTTGTGTTTATTCTCGGTGGGGCAGCTGTATTATATGAATCGAAGAAACAGCCAACCGTGGCTTTAAGTAGTACGGAAGCCGAGTACATGGCATTGTCTGCGGCAACCAAGGAAATTATTTATATGCGAAATCTGTTGACTGAACTTGGATTTGAAAGAATAGTAAAAAACGCAACTACTTTGTACGGTGACAACATTGGATCTCAGCAACTTGTCAAGAATCCAGTTTACCACTCAAGAAGCAAGCACATTGATATCAAGGTTCATCATGTCAGGGAAGTTTTTAAGAGTGGAAAACTTGATTTGAAATATGTTCCTTCAAATGAAAACACTGCCGATATCTTGACGAAGTCTCTATCAAGGGTTAAGAACAAGTACCTGTCGGAGAAATTGGGATTAAAGACATTTTCATTAAGGGGAGGTGTTGAAAATACTTTGTAATGAAAATTGTTTGTATAAACATTGTAGCCTGGTTTTTACTATTAGTTAGTAATGAAAAATATTTTAGCTTTTTTTCATTCTCTCAACAAACTCTATTGAATAAAGACGTTTTCTATTGGTCAGATTGTTCAAAACCGCATTGGATACGATGCATTTTGACGACCACAAAACTTTATCAGAGCAGACGAAAGAACCTCTGGAGGCCATGGAAGACAATTCAATGCTCCCACTAATAATGAAGTCGCAGTGGTAATTGTTGGGGAGAAATTGTTCTCAAGCGTCGGGATAGTGGACACTGCACTTCAATACATGTTGATGTTCTGCCGTGGAGAGGATGGCTATCATCTCAATTTAAAGATGGTCAATACAACGAAATGTTTGTTTACAAGTCATCACTTCTCTTTATTTTCCATATAAGTTCGAATTCGTACTTCAGGAGAAGCAACGAATTAAAAGGATATCTTAATGGATTTGTATGCCTATCGATTGATGATTCGGCAAGATGGTGACAATCGTCTGTAAAGATATCGCAGGTTATTTCAACAGTACAGCATTGACATTTACGTCAAGGTCGAAACTGAGCGTCTCAATTTTATTCGTTTTAATCAGTTGCCACATTGCGAAAAGCTTGAAAACGTTTGCATTTGCTCAAAAACGATACGCATTGGAACTCAACGCTCGCCGAGGCAACTGTTTCTGCCCCAGCGAATCAAATTCGTATATAGTTTGCGATCATCATAGCCACGTGTCAACCGTCGAAACCGAGAGCATTGTGGGACAAATACAATAACGAGATATCTAACGACAGTTTGCACAGAGCTCGCACGACAACATCGAATTTTGAAATTAACGAAATTGGGAATACCAGCGTTAAATCGTTCGTGACCGACGAGAATGAGGCGACCAACTATCCGACAGAATTTTTGAACTCCCTAGATGTGTCAGCTGAAGGTGGGATCATAATCATGTTGCGAAATTTGAATCATCCGAAATTGTTCGACGGTACTCGGTTGTCTGTCAAGAAACTGATAAACAATGTGATTAAAGCGACGATCATCAAGGGCAAATTTAAAGGAGAGGAAGTCCTTATTCCACGAATTCATATTATTCCAACCGACCATCCCTTCCAATTCTAGCTAATTTAATTCCTCATGATGACAATCAATAAATCGCAAAGCGCTTCGTTGGAAGGTTGTGAGATCAACCTCGAAGTGTCGTGATTTCGCACGGTCAGCTGTACGTTCGCGTGTCGGCAAACCGCCTTCATTCGAAAAACATTGTTTATCAGATCGATCTTCACTGATTTAAATTAAATTCAAATAAATTAAATAAAAATCTGAACTATCTGTGTTTTAATTTAACCCTAGAGCTTTAGCATAGGAGCGAGACGAAGTTTGCCGGGTCCGAAGTTGTATGGCAGAACAACGTTTGCCGGGTCAGCTAGTACATACTAAAATATTAATGATTTTTCCACTCTTCTACTCTACTAACACAGTACAACACATGATTTTCGGACAGAACTGCACGTGAAAGTAGCTCCAAAAAGAAAAAGTTCTGCATCATATGTTTTGTCAAGTTACATGCCATAATAATTTAATATCGATTTAAAGTTAGTAAGTATCGTGTAGGAGAATTTGTCACATTTTATGCTCGTTTGTTATATTGTTATATGGTGGCGTATGATTATCATAAGTAATAAAAAAAAAAAAAAAAACTTAATTTCCCTTTGCACCCCATGAATGAGGTATGGGATAGCTTCTCGCGTTGTTGTGAATTAACACGCTTTCTATTTTTAGATTCACAACTAAACGGCACCTACTTGTTTATCGACGAATGCGAATGTCACTGTTTTAGAAGCTCTTACTAGACAATTAATACTGCGAAGTTGCTGTCAACAACATTCGAGGGGAGCCGACAATGAAAGAACAATTTTTTTTAAGATGACTGGAGCCAGGTTTGAACCTGCGATCTCCCGCATGGTAGTCGCGTGTTCTAACCACTATGCCACGGCCGGTCCCATAAGTAATATTCCACGTAAATCATACGCCACGGATTACAACAGTTTTATTGTAACTGCTACAAAACTAACCCAGTTCAAAATCATCTGATGAATGGAAAAGTGAAACTGTTGCTTATGTAGAGAAACGTTATATGAACAGATTAAAGGAATTGTAATTCTTAATTTTTTAAAATTTGATTCAGCTAAATCGGACTAGTAGTTCTCGAGTTTTGTCAAACAAAAGAGCCTAAAACTTTAAAAATTTCCCTATACGATACTTACTATCTTCAAATCGATATTAAATTATTATGGCATGTAACTTGACAAAACGAATGAGGCAGAACATTTTCTGTTTGGGGCTACTTTCACGTGCAGTTCTCAGAATTGAGTCCCAAATCAATGTTGTACTGTGTAAGGTATGCAAAACAAGAAGAGCCAAATTGGTCATTTACAAAATTCAAATTTTGAATTATCTGTTTAGAAGGTTTTCTCTCTAACTTTTAAATTTGCTCATCGGAGGTGGATGAAATAATTTTGTAATTTGTTTCATATCAATTTTTGTGTACTTCAAATTGCTGCGAATCTTAAATCCCGCGTCAAAAAACCAAAGCCTACGATACCATATGGGCGACTCGACTCAACTCTGCACCCTACCCTCGCAACAAGTACGATTACTTTGAAAGTAAGTCCCATCTAAATTCATAGTGTGTGTGTGCCATGGGTGTGTGTGTGTTTGAGGGATGAGTGTAATTGTGCATACACTAGTATATGTGTGTCTGTGGATGTGTTGGTGTGGCTTCATTTACAAAATAAATTACCTCACTTGACAAGCGTCTCTTGGCAGTAAACACGGGGCAGCCAAAGTAGTTGCATTGGGAAACTACAGAGGACTAGCACTAGTAAAACGAGAAAAAAACTCACACACACCAGTAGGAGAGGGAATGGAGGCAATGTCAGAGGGAAGTAAAAAACAACATTTTGACATTTGCTATTAAAACCATAAATGTCATACCAAGTTAAGCTTGTGCATAAGGCAAACTATCAACGACTTGACAACACACATACACATGCACACATATATACACAAACATAATCATACATAGAGCAACTATTAAGTGGTTAGTGTGTGTTTGTTGTGCTTACATTTGTGTACCCTTTGGGTATGTCAAGGTATCCATTGGATAAGTTTAGCTTTAGTCCAAATACCTTTAGACAGTTTAAAAGTTCTTTATTTTTGTCATAGCTGAACATATTTGTTGGTGTTGTTATAATTTGGAGACCGGTGATGACCGGTTTCATAGCCATAGTCATAATAATAATAAAACAGATGCAAACATTCTGGTAGTACACATAGCTTTATACATACATAGATAGGCGAGATGTGCAGTGATGTACATATGAAATTTAAAGTAATGGATTTTTATTTTATTTGTTAAAATCATTTATTTTGAATTAGTACAGTGTGCCAAGCAAATGTAAAAGTGGATACAAAGAAAGAGGGAGAGAGAGGTTTTTATTTAAAATGTCACGCAGTGTGACAGAGCGATATAATGAGATGAGAAGATGAAATGCCTCTTCAGGCTCCTTAAAACGGAAGAAGAGAGAGCCAGGATGTCAATAATTACTGGGATAGCCCAAAAGTTATTCTAAAAGTTAAAAGCAGAGGTTTTGGAACAGGGATCCCACCTGTAAAGACTCAGATAATAACAGTCAAGGACACTCAGATTGCTCTGCAAATATGGAGGGAGAATTTTCGCTATCTGGAAAATATTAAAGCTGCGAGATTTTTAAGACTGGCGGTGATGAGCTTGGTAACGTTCATGTACCAGCTCATATGATTGGAATCTGAGAGTTCTATGTCGTGTGCTTAAGAAAGACGATTCTAGTATCGTGTGTCCAGCCTTTTAGCCATCCCATACAATGTCCTGTTTAGTGTTTTATGTGAAAGACTAAAGCCCATCCCAGTGAACTTAATTGGACCTTATCAGTTCGGCATTAGACCTGGTAAATCCACGGCCGACCAGATATTCACACTACGACAAATTTTGCAGAATACATAAGAAAAGCCGATCGACACCTACCATCTGTCCATAGATTACAAAGCTGCATTCGGCAGTCCGATACGACAGAATGTATTAAAAGTTATGGCTGAGTTTCGTATCGCCGCAAAGCTGATACACGGGATGACATTGACTGACTCAAAATTTTCAGTGAAAATAGGTAAAATTTTGTCAGATTATTTTCTACCAAGCGAGGCTTTAGACAAGGCGATTTCCTGTCATGCGATCTCTTTAACATCGTAATGGAGATGATACCGTCTTTAACAAAAGTCACATGCTGCTCGCGTATGCTGATGACATAGATAACATTGGTCGTGGACAGCGGGATGTTACTGCGGCTTTTTCGCACATTGAGAACTTAAGAACAGTCGTTTTTTGAGCACTCGCTTGGGACTATATGTGGACGTTGCCAAATAAGAAATAGAGGTGGTAGATGATTTTGTTTACCTTGGATCTGCCGTACTGGAACTTAAGAGAAATTAAGAGAGCAAACCCCTGTTGCGCTAAGCAAGCGATTTAATGACGAATGAATTATCCTAACTGACTTGCTATACAGCGCATAATCCTCGGTAATGACATAGTAGGATCAATCTATTTAGGCAGTGAATACGGTCATCGAATGAATCATGAGCTCTATGAGCTTTAAAACGACATCGACGAGCGTTCAAATAGACCGAAAGCGGTGTATTGGGCACGTTGTTCGATTGGATGAAAATGCTTCAGTTCAAAAAGTTTTCGGATATAAACTCAATGGGTGGTGCAGGAGGGGCGCCAAAACTTCGTTGGATGGATCGGGTTAAATCTAAGCTTGGTGTGTCGAACTATCTACGGAGTGCAAAAGACTAAAGCGCTTCTACCGCAGCTGCCAAATAAGAAGAACAAGAATAAGAATTAGAAGAAGAAGAAGAAGAAGAATAAGAAGAAAAAGAAGAAGAAGAGAAGAAGAGGAACGGTCGTTGCGGAAGTGGAAGAATTATGTTGCCACTACGTGTCGGGAGCATTAGAATTAGAGACGTTTGTTTGCAGTAATTGAGAATTGGTTGGAGGTGACATTGACTATCTCGGTGGTAAGCAGCTCGTCACAATGAGAAATCATGTACACAATTGATTGATTATTGTCTTGATAGAATATCTCTCGCGCTGGAGTTTCCTCATCATAATGGTTGCACTTTGATTCACTTGACCACAGCAATGTCGTGGTATAACTCGTACAGCTCATAGTTTATCCGAACCCTGAACAAGATTAGGAAGCATACAGCAGGACCGGTAGTATTAGTACCTGGTACAGTTGGTCTTTGGTGGCTTGAGAAAGGGTGGTGCTTATGAAGTGCTGGCGTAGCCCAAAGAAACATCTGTTGGCGAGCACTATTTTCGGTTTTAATTCTAGGATGAGACTGTTGTTTTTGTCCATGGCGGACCCGAGGTTGGTGAATTTCTCCACTACCTCAAAGCAATTGTTCTCAACGTTTACGCCGTGTCCCCAACGGGAGTACACTTTGTTCGATTATACCATTAACTTTGTCTTGTCCTCATTCATTACCAAAACCCATTTTTGCTGACTCTCTTTCCACAGATGAGAAGACAGCTGTTACCTCTCGCTTCGTCCGACCGATAATGTCGAGAACATCGGCATATGCGAGCAGCACGTGGCGCTTTTAAAATATGGTGTCAGACATGTTAACCGCTGCTTTTCTTAACACCTTTACATCACTATGTGACAAGCCATCAACCATCTTAAGGCCTCTCGTCGTATCAAAAGGTGCAGATAGATCCTTGCCAATCCGAACAAAGCATGTGGTATTTGTAAGGGTACACCAGCAGAGACAAATATTAGCAGAAGCACCGAAATCAGACATGGCTTCGTATAGTCAATACCTGATGGGTCTACCGAAGGCAGCTTTGTAATCGACAAACAGAATCTGCCGTAGTGTAAATATCTGAGCCGTCGTGGATTTCCTTGTATTAAACCACATTAAAAAGGTCCAATCATGTTTTCCACAATTTCACACAGTATGCTAGAGAGAACCTTATACACAATCGGTAAGAGGCTTATTCCACGGTAGTTTTTTCACTCACTGGGAGGACCTTATTTTTGTAAATAGGACAAGCACATCTCCACCCACCTTAAACAACTCGGTTGGAAGACTATCAGTCCAGAGGCTTTATTGTTTTTTAGGCGGGATACGGCAGTTTTTATCTCAGATTGGCTCGGAGAGGGACACTCGATGTTATCGCCTTGGATTGACACACGGTCTTCAGCAATCGAGTTTTTAGACATCAGTAGGCTACAGAAGTGATCTTTTCATATTCTCAGTACGCTCTCGGAGTCAGTAACGATATGACCATGCGTGTTTTTACAGGAAGGAAGACCTGTTCCATGTACCCTACCATTTACCTTCTGGTAGAATTTTTGGACTTCGCCTCTGTTCTTGTATTTTTCAATTCACATATTATTCTGCTCCTTCAGCTTTCGTTTTTTTTCGCCTGAAGAGTCAAGTCGCCACCCGTAAACTTAATTTTCCGACTATTGGGCTGAAGACAGTCTTCCGGCCTATTTTGACATTAAAATCTCGAGGCACGATTTTAACAGCATGACCCGGGCTACGGTCATATGTTTCTTAAAGTTGGGCTTAAAATTCGTCTTTGGCTTCTTCACTTTTCTCCTCCTAATCGTAGTTAACATACATATCTGTAGTCCGCCTTACGGATTCTTGTCTTTATTTAAAAAGAAAATTATTTCAGAAATAAATCAAATGAACCGTTAACCGATCCATCTGTCTGTCTATAATGTAATAACAACTTTACCTTGCAAAGGTCCCACTGTATTACAGGTCATTGAGAACACAGTCTTTCCTATGCTTGTATATACTTTTCTATGTATTTGTGTCAAAAGTACTTTTCATAACTTATGTTCAAAAATCATATTTGTTACAAAAGTCGTTACGTCCCGTTTTGTTTGTAATTGCTCCCAAAGACCTTTTAATACTTGAAATATTTGTATTCACACACACACAGTCCCCTTAACACACACACACCAATACACATACAATTCATTCCAAAAAGGATGCATAATAGTTTTTATGCTTGCAAACGAGGATTGTTGGGGTCGTTGCAAGAGCAGAAGAGCTAAAGAATAGAACACTCATTTAATAAATTGTCATATTGTTTTGGTATGTGAGAAATGACTGTCATTAAGCTCCAGGGTCACTTTTAATTACTTTCAAGAAGGTCATCCGGAATTAGTATCCGATTTTTTTTAGTAAAGCGCCCTTTCGTATTTTCATGGCTGTGTTTGTTGCCCTTATTCCTGTTGATGTGTGTTTATAACAGTGTATTGCATGTGTATGGGTAAGTTTTTGGTGTGTTAGCTTAAAGGCCAAGTTCTTTGGTTTTTCCTAAATATTCACAAAGCTGGTGTTAAGGTCTTGATATAGTTTTGGCAGACTTCATGGGTATATTTTGGAAAATGAAATGAAAAATCAAAAACAATTCATATGATAACAACCAAGTGCCTAGGTGGCTTTTGAATCTTCCCGTGGTTGCACCTAAAAACACTGACATGTGCGATATATAATCATCAGTTGCTGGAGTTTCCAAAATCCCTGGGCGTGGAATACATTATTTTGATGCTGTATATTTGGCGACAAAAGGTAATTTTGATGAACCGGGAGGTTGTATTGCTGATTTTGTTAAAAATTTTTGAATTATTTCTCAAATTGTAGGTTCATTATTAAGTCACAACTTAACACAAAGTCACAGGAACATTTTATCTAGGATTGTTAACGGAAAAACATTTATTTTTTAGTAAACCGTAAATTTGCCAAAAAAAATTTTTTTTTTAAATTTCTTTAAATCTTATTAGTTTGCTTCAGATTTGGTACAACATTTGCAATTAGTTTTCTACTTACTAACTCAATTGGGTGACGTTAGAGTTACAATTTGATAATTTATCACGACGAACCCTGACGGTTGGGTTGTGGACTCGCCTTCAGGTAGTATACTGAATAGAAAAACACGTTGAAGAAAGAGTAATGTTCGGAACCTCTCAAGAACCACAAAGTACACCATGAAAACTGCTGCAACAACAGTAATTGTATATGAATAACGGCCATCAGACAAATCCTGGTGCAATAAAGAATATAGCACAGCGTTACAGCAGCGTTTCCCTGTAACGTTCCAGCCAATTATAACCCGGGCTGTTAGTGAACGGAACAAGGAGAAATTCAGACATGCCAACCGGCGATAAAAGCAAGAAAACATTAATTGGGGTAGCAGAAGGTGAAGTCTGAAAATTCTACCAGAAGGTTAAAGAAAAAAGGTATGGTACTGGGTTTCTCTCCAGTAGAGACAAATGAGTCGTTTGTGTTTTACATCTAGTATCGTCGTGTAGTCCTGACCAGATAGTGGGCTCCACCCCACGGATCTAATTTCAATACTCCACAAAATATTCAAACTGTCGGAAAGGGGCATGATTAGAAAATGTGTGTGATCGTGCTGTAGGTAGAAAATGCCTTTCTTAAAGATTATAAACTGTGTATTTAGTATATAAGAGGGAAAATATCTTTGAGTAAATGTCATTCACTTTAGTACCGTAACTGAGTGTGGCCGGTGTTTCTATTTTTCTCCATCGATGTGTCAGAGTCGCACACATGCAAACTGCAATTTTGCTCCGCTCCGCCATCTGCTAGAACCGAAGTTAGCATCCGGCCGGCCCCACATCCACCATCAGATTACCGAAGTAATCTGCCTTTTAAACATCGTCACCTTCAGCTAAGAGCAAAGCTCCTCATCCGGCTGACCGCAACAAACCATCTTATGCTAGGTACCAAAGGTACTCCATCCGGCTGGCACCATCGTTTTGTAACTCAAGGTTACCACTAGTTGGACAATAACAAACATAAACTGAATGGGTACTGCCCGACTTGATAGGTAGAGCTCAAAGAGTCTGATACAGTTAAAATTTTTCGCCTTATGTTGGAACTAGTTCGTAACAACGTTACAGTGTTCCACCCTTGGTCGGATCTCGTTATGATGAACTTCCTTACTTCCTCTTTTCGCCTTGCAGGGTCAGAAAGAGGTCCACTGGTGGTTCTTTCAGGTTCGTGGGGGCGAAACCCCATGTGGGGAGTAGGGACAAATATGGGAATTTTGTTTAAAATATCCGGAGTTTGACAGTTGGAGTATCGCGACGGTTTAAAGTGCCCGCCACCAAGCTAAAATGTCGCGGTTAAAGAATAAAAAAACAACCGATGCTGATGGACTTTTGACAGAGCTCTTAAAAAATCGAATCGCAATTGTGAGCAAATATTGCTATTACCTAATACGGCTTCAGGGGAAAATTGTTTGAAAGAGGTATCTTTCGTCCGCGTATACCATTCATAGTTTACTATTTCGAAGAGAAGTTGGATAGATATATGAAAATTGGTATATATTCATTTATACCTCTTAAATGATGTCCGATTGTGCTCATTTTATGTACGCAGGATGACATTGTGGTAAGCTATGAAAAAAGAGTGCCAATATCCTATATTACACTCATAGTAACTCTTAGGAGTTTAAACAAAGTGTGCAAACAGCTTTGATAAATGCATTTCTTTCAGTCCGGTAGTTGTCAAATGCACTTTCTGTAAAGACAGACAACTCAGACAAGTTGAGATTGGGGTGCTTGATGCAGAAGAAAGTCAAAGCTTACACTAAGCTTGCAGAGAAAAGCTCTTTAGTAAATTAATCCTGCCTGCCTGGACCATCTTGTAGTAGCATTGACTCTAAGTTAATAATGATAAGGACGATTTCGACTTTCAGTCTCCACGTCCTTTGTCTTCTCAATCAGGTTGTTTAAAAACTACTTCCAGCAACTACTTTGGTCTGTCTGACAGAGCAACAGTTGCTATTAACACAGTACAACACACGATTTTGGGACTCAATTCTGAGAATTGCACATGATATTTATTATTTAACACGGGTTTATCTCGTCATTGGAGTTTGACTTTTCCAAATAAAACTCTATTAGAAATTAACTTAATCTGCTTTTAGTGTAAGGAAGCATAAAATGACCTAGTAATTGTGCGTTTAACGTTATTGTGTCGCAATAAGCTATTTATTAAGGTCATAGCATATTATGTGATGATCAGGGCAACCGGAAATATGCTATAGCATGTTTTTTTACAACGAGATATTAACAAAAGCGTAATGTATTTACATGTTTCATGGTCATACAAGCGTTTTGAGACCTATTTGTTAGAGCATATTTTAGCATATTTTACCCATAAAGTCATATTTCGGCAAATTTTTTGTTTTAGGAGCATCATTCTAAAAAAACTCAATTTTTAAAGCATAATTTATATTTTTTAGGCCATATTTTTTCAAAAATATCCCTTTTTAAGCATATTTTATGTTTTTCACATTATTTTTTTGTTCATAAAAACAAGTGTCTTTGCAACTTTGGTTTTTTAAAATGTAACAGCCGAATCTACTACATGTTTTACACAACTGTGAAATGTTAAACGTTTATTAGCCCTGTTTTTCGCGCTTTCTTAATTAATAAGTAAACAAAACATAAAAAGGGGTTTCTTTTAACCACCACCGATTTCGACCCTGGACATAATGCCTAAATCTAATCCGACAAAAGCAGCAAAACTAAAGGCGGTTGTAGAAAAGTTTCCTGACTTACGAGCTGATGGTGGGTTCCTCTATTCTAAAATCTGCAGCAAAGTTATTGCAGCAGATCGCAGATTTCAAGTGAAGCAACATGTGGCTAAGTACTCAACAATTGCTCGACTATGGGACGACGCCATCAAAAATCTGGACGTCAACTTCAATAAGAATAATGTTTTGCTTTTTGTGACGGATGCAGTTTCATACATGGTAAAGGCTGCAAAAGCTATAGTGGCATTTTATTCGAAATTGACGCATGTGACATGTATTGCTCATGGTGTCCATCGATTGTGTGAATGTATTAGGAATTTGTATAAAAATGTAAATAAAACTATTGCTAATGTGAAGAAGGTATTTTTAAAAGCTCCATGTAGAGAGGATCTTTATAAATAAACGTTTCCAGACCTTTCATTGCTTCCAGAAGCTATAACAACACGATGGGGAACATGGCTTGAAGCAGTTAACTACTATGCCAATAATTATGAATGCATTTTAGAGGTCTTAAGTGCATTAAACTATGAGGATGCACAATTCAATAAAACTGCAAAGGATGTCTTGACAGTCCCCCAAACTAGATCTGACTTGATTGACAAATTACGGTTTTATTGCAAAACATATTAAAAATTTGCAAACATCAAGTCTTCCGCTTATTGAACAAGTTCAGGTGAATGAAAACACTTTTAAATTGATAGATAACACCGTGCAACACTCTTTTTCGGGGGCGAACCAAACCAATGTCAAACAATAGCATTTGACATCAGTAACAAAACCCTAAACTCCACTACGTCACAACTTTTTTTTTACAGAGGTTTGAAGTTTGAAAAACTGTTTAAAAGTCCACTTTGGACGGAGGCCAAGTCTTAGAATCTTTGATTCTATGATTCAAAGGTTTCAAAATAAAAACAAAATGCAATGTTAATAAATTGCTTAAACGTCTATTTTTGAGCAGACAGTGCTACACACGGGAGTGAACCAAACCAATATTGAACGATAGCATTTGACCTCAGTAACAAAACCCTAAACTCAATTTTGCTCTACTACGTCACAATTTTTATTTACAGTGGTTTAAAGTTTAATTTTTTGGTCAAAAGTCAGATGTGAGAAAATTACAAATCATGTGTAAAAATAGATTTTGGATAGTTCATGTCTTCGGAGACCTACGTTAAAATTTTCCGGGGAATATTTCTTCGGAACATTTTAACCTGTATCTGCCACCCATATTAAACATTTGAGAAATTTGACTTTTCCTAAGATATCCCATTCGGGTAAGAGCTAGAGGGTTCAAATGTTCTGATTTAATATTCCCTTCAAAATTTTAATGTATGTTTCCAAAGACATGAAATTTCTTAATGTATTTTTACGCATGATTACTCAATTTCTTTGATCCGACTTTTTACAAAAAAAATATCAAACTTCAAATCACTATTAAAAAAAATTGTGACGTAGGGAGCATATCTCAATATTTTGTAGTTTATTGCAACAACAATCTCAAATAAGATGATCAACATACAAAAACACCGTGATACTTAGGAAACATGGTTTTAAAATTTGTGTTACTATAACACAGTGCAACACATAAATTGGTGCCACCTTCGTACCCAGCTATTTTTGAAGTATGTACCGAAACTAAAAAAATCCCCAAAGGATTTGACCCTATTACATCGAAACATTTTTTTATGGATACTCCAATATTTTCTCCCCAACACAATTTTTTGACCATTTTTACGGAGTCCATATTTCATAAACTTTCGGAATTTTTGCTTTTCGCGTTCGGCAAGTTGTAGATCTAAAGCAGAGCAAAAAAAGTCTCAAATAGACCGACCCGAAAAAATTGCCTCTAGTGCATGAAATTGTAAAAATATGGGAAAAAAGGCTATTTTTTCATGATATTTTCACCATATAAATTATGATTATAATAAGTAATATTCCACATAAATCATACGCCACGGAGTACAACGAAATAAATTTTATGGTGAAAACATAATAAAAAAATATAATTTTTTCCCATATTTTTGCAATTTTCATGCACTGGATGCAATTTTTTTGGGTCGGTCTATTTGACACATTTTTTGCTCTGCCGGAAGACAAAAAAAAAAATTTCGAACGGTTAATGAAATATGGACTCTGTTAAAATGGTAAAAAAATCGTGTTGGGGTGAACATATTGGAGTATCCATAAAAAATGTTTCGATGTAATGGGGCCAAATGCTTTGGGGATTTTTTTAGTTTCGGGATATACTTTAAAAATACCTGGGTACGAAGGTGGCACCAGACGATGACCTTAGAAATGTTTGCACTGTGTACTGATAAATATATATATTTTTTTAATTGTTTCTTAAATAATAATATTTAAATATTTTTTTCTATTTTATTTTTACTTCCTAAACATTTGTGTATATAAATTTACCAAAAATACTTACAAAGTCTGAATTTAAAATAATATTTTCTTTTTTAAATTTTAAGCTATGAAAATCATATCATATCATATCATATGAAAAAAATTGTGTGACTTTAATTTTTTAGAGCATATTTTTGTTGTTTTTAGGTCATATTTTGCCATTTTTCAGGTCATATTTTATGCGCATAAAACACGATTTTTAGGGCATATTTCCGGTTGCCCTGGTGAAGATATTAAGATTACTCATGCCAGAGCGTATGAGTTATGTGGAATTTTATTTATTACTCATACTTAACAAATTGATACTAATCAATGGGATTGTCGTGACTCTCACGACCAACTTGGTATAGAAACAAAATCACATGTTCTTAAACCTATAGGTTAATGGTAAAAATGGGAATTTTTGAGATTTTTAAAGCACTGAATGCACTTATTCAGTTAGGTTTGATCCCAATTTTTTTTTGATCCTATTCAATATCTACAACTTTGCTTCAGATACAAAAGAGATATTCCATACGGTATACCGAGATATAATATAACCGTGGTAAAATATAGAAATAGAGCTAGAACTCCACCTTGATTAAAAAAAATCTATGGCCATTAAAATATTAATGCAGCCAACTTGACAAAACGAATAATGCAGAAGTTCTTATTTTTGGGGCTACTTTCACGTGCAACTCTCAGAATTTAGTCCCAAAATAATGAGCTGAAAAGTGTTGTACTGTGTACTTCTAGCGTACTTGAAAGATGTAGGTCTTATTACTGATAGTGATGAGTCTCCTGTCGTTGATATGAGAATCGGGGAATTAGTTCCTGGTTATAAAAAAGCGTTTAGTCCGGGAAGTTGGCGAGAATTTCTGAAAATATATATTTCTAGTGAAATTTATTTTAACTTGCGGGTGGATCTCGGTATCCGGCTCGAAGGACCAAAATGTTTCGTGTCAAAATAAATTTCTCAGGAAATATTCGGGGTAAAATAAAAAACACAAAAGTATTAGTATTTTCATAAAACGTTATAAAACGTATATGTTTTATTTATAAGGGATTTTCGGGGGTTTAAGTATTCGGGTAACTTACGTTCCGTTCGGGGTTTACAGGAGTAATAATCTAAGTATTGTAAATTTACATGATACTAACCGGGATGTAAAGTATCATTTCGGGATAACTGAGAGCGAGAGAATAATGAGAGAGAGAGAGAGAGAGGAGCGCGGATAACAATAGAAAGTACCAGAAAACTTAACTATATAAAAGTACGAGGGTAGATTGATAATTATCCGCGTAAACATGTGATGATCAGGGCAACGGGAAATATGCTATAGCATGTTTTTTTTACAACAAGATATTAACAAATAGGTAATGTATTTACATGTTTCATGGTCGTACAAGTGTTTTGAGACCTATTTGTTAGAGCATATTTTAGCATATTTTACCCATAAAGTCATATTTCGGCAAATTTTTTGTTTTAGGAGCATAATCCTAAAAAAAACTCAATTTTTAAAGAATAATTTATCTTTTTTAGGCCATATTTTTTCAAAAATATCCCTTTTTAAGCATATTTTATGTTTTCATATTATTTTTTTTGTTCGTAAAAACAAGTGTCTTTGCAACTTTGGTTTTTTAAAATGTAACAGCCGAATCTACTACATGTTTTACACAACTGTGAAATGTTAAACGTTTATTAGCCCTGTTTTTCGCGCTTTCTTAATTAATAAATAAACAAAACATAAAAAGGGGTTTCTTTTAACCACCACCGATTTCGACCCTGGACATAATGCCTAAATCTAATCCGACAAAAGCAGCAAAACTAAAGGCAGTTGTAGAAAAGTTTCCTGACTTACGAGCTGATGGTGGATTCCTCTATTCTAAAATCTGCAGCAAAGTTATTGCAGCAGATCGCAGATTTCAAGTGAAGCAACATGTGGTTAAGTACTCAACAATTGCTCGATTATGGGACGACGCCATCAAAAATCTGGATGTCAACTTCAATAAGAATAATGTTTTGCTTTTTGTGACGGATGCAGCTCCATACATGGTAAAGGCTGCAAAAGCTATAGTGGCATTTTATCCGAAAGTGACGCATGTATTAGGAATTTGTATAAAAACCTAAATAAAACTATTGCTAATGTGAAGAAGGTATTTTTAAAAGCTCCATGTAGGGAGGATCTTTATAAACAAATGTTTCCAGAACTTTCATTGCTTCCAGATGCTATAACAACACGATGGGGAACATGGCTTGAAGCAGTTAACTACTATGCCAATAATTATGAAGACATTTTAGAGGTCTTAAGTGCATTAAACGATGAGGATGCACAATTCAATAAAACTGCAAAGGATGTCTTGACAAACCCCCAAACTAGATCTGACTTGATTTATATTGCTTCAAATTACGGTTTTATTGCAAAACATATTAAAAATTTGCAAACATCAAGTCTTACGCTTATTGAACAAGTTCAGGTGAATGAAAACACTTTTAAATTGATAGATAACACCGTGCAACACTCTTTTTCGGGGGCGAACCAAACCAATATCAAACAATAGCATTTGACATCAGTAACAAAACCCTAAACTCCACTACGTCACAACTTTTTTTTACAGAGGTTTGAAGTTTGAAAAACTGTTTAAAAGTCCACTTTGGACGGAGGTCAAGTCTTAGAATCTTTGATAGGAATATTCTCCGGAGTCACCGAAGACAAATAGTCTCTATGATTCAAAGGTTTCAAAATAAAAACAAAATGCAATGTTAATAAATTGCTTAAACGTCTATTTTTGAGCAGACAGTGCTACACACGGGAGTGAACCAAACCAATATTGAACGATAGCATTTGACCTCAGTAACAAAACCCTAAACTCAATTTTGCTCTACTACGTCACAATTTTTATTTACAGTGGTTTAAAGTTTAATTTTTTGGTCAAAAGTCAGATGTGAGAAAATTACAAATCATGTGTAAAAATAGATTTGGGATAGTTCATGTCTTCGGAGACCTACGTTAAAATTTTCCGGGGAATATTTCTTCGGAACATTTTAACCCTGTATCTGCCACCCATATTAAACATTTTGAGAAATTTGACTTTTCCTAAGATATCCCATTCGGGTAAGAGCTAGAGGGTTCAAATGTTCTGATTTAATATTCCCTTCAAAATTTTAATGTATGTTTCCAAAGACATGAAATTTTCTTAATGTATTTTTACGCATGATTACTCAATTTCTTTGATCCGACTTTTTACCAAAAAAAATATCAAACTTCAAATCACTATTAAAAAAAATTGTGACGTAGGGAGCAAATCTCAATATTTTGTAGTTTATTGTATTAAGATTACTCATGCCAGAGCGTATGAGTTATGTGGAATTTTATTTATTACTCATACTTAACAAATTGATACTAATCAATGGGATTGTCGTGACTCTCACGACCAACTTGGTATAGAAACAAAATCACATGTTCTTAAACCTATAGGTTAATGGTAAAAATGGGAATTTTTGAGATTTTTAAAGCACTGAATGCACTTTTTCAGTTAGGTTTGATCAAGCCTCTCCAAAAGTGTATAGGCCCGAGAGACGTCATGGGTTCATAAGCAGCAACCCTTACCTCTCGTCCCACTATGACTATATTTTGGGTGCTGTTGCAGACGATTGGGTTTTTTTTTATAGATGTGGTACACTTTTCATTCTAAATACATAAATTAAGCTTGTTCGGATATCATTTACAAAGTGAAATTGATTACATATAAGCTTTCGTATATATATTCAACTTCTCTTTAAATTAGTAAACTTTGAATGCGATGCGCGAACGGAAGATATTGTCCGATTTCAAAAATTCTTTCATCTGAAATCGGATACTTTTATGCATTATTACGAGTCGAGTCTGCATCTTTTTTTAGTGTTTGCTCCGGTCTAAGTCTTTTACCCATCGCATATAAGGTCCTGTTGAGTGTTGAGTGAAAGACTAAAGATAGTGTAATCCAACATTATAGGACCTTTCACTGCGGATTTTGCCCTGGTAAATCAACAACTGGCCAGATATGCACACATCGGTGCACAGATATTACACTAAGGCAAATTCCGGAAAAGAACCCAGAAAAACAGACTGAAACATATCATCTTTTCATCTATATATATAAAAGGCTTGATCATTCCCCAAGCCAAACAGCTAAAGCTAGAACCGCGAAATTTGGAATGTAGATTCCTTTTATGATGTAGGCGCGCACTAAGAACGGGTTTTTAGAAATTCGGACTACAAGGGGGTAAAATAGGCGTGTCGCTGTCCCATACAACTCAAAATTTGAAATAGCTGTAATTCATAAACCATTATAGGTACGAAGTCGATATTTGGAACGTATATCGGTCGTATAAACTATACTTTGTTAGTGGAAAGGGGGCCCCTTTTTAAAAAATCGTTATATGGGTTAAATAAATGGACCGATTGCAATTGAATTGTCTATGTTTGATACTGTCCATAGGGCCTCTATCATAAGCTGTACGAAAACATAATAAGACAAAGGGCCGTGGCACCTCCCACCGAAATTTCAATAGTTACTGATACAAAGAGGGTTACGTCTCGCTGGAAAATGAGCGGTGCCACGCCCCTTTTGAAAAAATCGTTATCTAAGCGAAATAATTGGACCGATTGCAATAAAATTTTCACTGTGTAGTACTGTCCGTAGGGCCTCTACCATAGGCTACAAGAAAACAACATTAGACAATGGGGCGTGGTGACGCCAACACAAACCGATATTTCAATCGGTCATATCTCAAGAGCCATTAAAGGTAAGAGGATGAGATTTGCTACATCTATAAATGGTACATGGGGGATTACGTCCCGCTGGGAAATGGGCGGTGCCCCTTTTAAAAAATTGTTATATCGCTCATATTAATAAACTAGCTTTCCCGGCTCGCGTTGCTTCACCTGCAATACAGGTAAAATGCAAACGCTTCATAAGACGTGATTGTGATTGTATCGTTTTAGTCCCTTATTATCCATAAAAGAACGAATTTCGAAAGAGATATTCGTAACGCACAACTAAAATGGGCTGGTACTCCCTCTAATTATATAGGAAGCATGCCCATATTCGATTATAGCCTTAGCCGCTTTGTGTGGTTGATGGTATCAGTTCTATCCCTTCTAAGTGTTCGAATTTCTAAAAACCCCATCTGACCAGTTTTATCCCTTTTTTGGTATTTTTACACCTAAAGGACGAATTTCGAAAAATTACTTCACATCGCACAATCATCATTCTTTTGTTTGGTTCGAAAATGATTTATATAACATTGATAGTTCTCAAGGTATCCGCTAGAATGAGTTAACTGCTTATTTCGTTTGGGGCAACATGGTGTTAACTCCAGGAGCTGACTCTTTGTTTCCCCAAATGGTTGTCGTAAAACAGCGTGGAGATAACAGTGGCGATTTTACTTGGTCGATTTTACTACACAGTGAAAATTTCATTGCAATCGGTCCATTTATTTCTCCCAGATAACGATTTTTTTCAAAAGGGGCGTGGCACCGCCCAGTTTCCAGCGAGACGTAATCCTCTTTATATCATCAACACATGTAGCAAATCTCATCTTGACACCTCTAATGGATCTTGAGATATGACCGATTTAAATTTCGGTTTGTGTGGGCGGTACCACGCCCCTTTGTCTAAATGTGTTTTTTTTTGTAGCCTATGATGGAGGCCCTATGGACTGTATCACACATAGAAAATTCAATTGCAATCGGTCCATTTATTTGGCCAATATACCAATTTTTAAAAAGGGGTGTGGCACCGCCCACTTTCCGCAAACAAAGTATTTTTTTATACGACCGAAATTCGAACATTGACGGGTAAAAACGGCGGAAAGGGATAAAACTGGTGCAACAACCCAGACCAAGCAGCTAAAGCTGTTATCATATATCGGCATGATCCTTATAGAATTAGAGGGGGTACGAGGCCATTTTAGTTCTGCGATACGAATGTATCTTTTGAGTTAATTTTAGGGATTAAAGCGGTGCAATTACTCTGATCAATGGGATAAAGCTACAATCACATAAATGGGGCGTTCGTTGTCGTATAAAGCGTTTGAATGTTAGCTGTATTGGTTAAATTATTAAGAAAATTCAATTAAAATACGGGTGAAGCAACGCGAGCCGGGAAAGCTAGTCGACTATAAAGCTGATCGACACGAAACCTTCACAAAAGATTGACAAGGACTTTACTAGCCATTCTTCGCCAAACGCGAGCTAAGACAAGGCGACAGCATATCGTGTAATCTTTCCAACGTACTTGTGGGGAAATAGAGGGGAAAGCTGCTGTTAACACGAGTGGCACGAAATTCAACAGAAGCAACTTGCTACTTGCCTACTCCGAAATATACCATAGACAGTAATGGCCGAAAGTTGTGAGATGTTACTGCAGTCTCCTAAGGTGTGAAGAACGAGTCAGCTAACCATGTACGAAGACAAAATGAAGTTGTTAATTTCGTTTAGCTAAAAACAGTCGACATAAAACTTCATGTGCAGGTCTTCAGTTCATTGCAATAATTTTCTTGTCTGCGAAATGTTATACTCAAAAACTGGTCCTTATTAAACAGATGCAATTAAATAACACCGGAAAAAAGCATTGTTTTTGTTTTAAAGGTCGAACATATTCTTTGGCTTAGCTTTGTCTTGCGTTAACCTTCAAGTTCATGTGCTGGTGATAATGACAACAACGATATGGAAAAATACTATTTATATGGCTGCACGATGAGTGCTTTACTTTATGCTTTACACTTTATACCCAAAGGGTTATTTTCCATCGATTCCATGAGGGAGAATCATCTCCACTCATAGTTTACAGTGCCTTAAGTTTTTCTGTATTTTGTGTGTGTGTGCGTCTGTGTGGGTGTTTATACTTTGAATGATTCCGTAATTAAAGTAAAACTTTTTACATTTGTGTCGGTAATTTTGTGGTCATGTCGGTCTTGTTGTTTTAGGTTTGGGTAATGGGTATTAAGCTTTGGCATTTAATAAAAACGAAAGCCTGGACATGATTACCTAAAGTTACTTTCGTTCAATCTCTTGAAAGTTAATGGACTGGGGAGAGCGCCACTTGCTATTGTTTAATTTTGCAATTAAATTTAATTATTTAATGACTTTTAGAAACTATGGAAAGTAATTTTGTTGGGTGTAGAAATATTGTCAAGTAACATTTGGAAACTAAGTAAATACAACTTATTGTTCATAGTTATACCATACTACTAATAGAATAACATGTGGCCTAGTTAACGCTTGTACTCAATGAGGAAATTGAATCTAAAAGTCGTAAATATTTTTTTTTTAAAACAACGATCTTCTTAACAAAATTATATAGAAGCAGGAGCAAAATAAAATTTTTCACATGTATTACTTATGTAATCGAATCAAACTGTAAACTTATATATAATGTTGTTATCAATATACTACTTATACAACATTAAAATCCAGCGGATCTAATACAAAAATCTCTATTTTATATAAAACATCTAATATCCTCCACACCAACAATAGCAATTGTAACATTTCGACCGCCACAATTAATTTATTATAATCATAAAACCGAAAAACTTTTGTTATTGTAAAACGACCAACACAGTGCTTGTAGCAACTTCTTAATGGTCATAATAAATTTATTTTAAAATAAAACTGGTAATTTCTTTTCAAACTACAGTATGCACAAGTTTGTGATTCTTTAAGATTTCTTCAACATTGCCTTGAAAACCACCAACGAAAAGCCAACATAGTCCTAAAGAGTTTTGTGGCACTACATGTTTTAAGTGAAAATCTTGCAAAAGTGGAAAGTTACAAAAAAAAAAAAAGCCCAACACAACGCAAACAAACAAACAAGCTGCTGACTCTGTTGTCAACTTTTGTTTGGCCTGCTCCATGTTTGTTTATAACTAACTAAAATCTGTTTCCTTCCGTTTCATACTGTTCACTAAATGTTGGCCGTTTTTGCTGCGCAGATAATGTTTCTTTCTTAAGGACTTGGTAGGTGGTAGCTGCCCTTCGAGATTTTAAATGCATCCTTTTGTAAACTTAAGGCTTTTGTACCCCATTGTGGAAAAGGACGAAATGTCCTCGCTCTACATAAAAGTGCAGTTTATTTTGTGAGAATTATGTTGGGAGGAAGCAACGCAAAAAGTCAACGACAACAAACTAACTAATTGTAATTACTTAAAGTTCTTTGCCAATGTACTAAGTAATACAAGAGTGATACTAAACAAACAAAGGGAAGTCAGGGGGTGGAGAGGGGTGAGAATAGTACAAATCAGTGGAGTAAGTTAAATCTGAGGTATGGTTTATACGAAGTGCACAGTGTAGATGTACTGCACATTACAAAAATTAGTCATTTATAAAAAAATTTAGAAATCATGAAATGTAGAGATATTGCTAGTCATTATAAGTATGTACCATTGGACTTCTCTATAACGAACTTCTCTATAGCGAATTTATCTCTATAACTCATACGTAATCGCGTTATAGAAATACATTATCAATGTTCCAAAACCATCTCAGTTAACGATTTGTTAGAGTTTTTGGGGTTTAACTTTCATACATGTACTTGTCGATATCTTCTCTCTTTTCTTCTCTCTGACTTTACCATTCAAACAACACTTGCTGGGTGATTCCTTTTCAGACTTTTTTACAGCCTGGCAGTACAAACATAAAGTTCTAACGAGCCCAATTACAACATACGGATGATTCATCTTACAAGAATTACAAGGGCTTCGGTCTTTTGCGCTCCGTAGTTAGTTCGTCACACCAAGCATAGATAACAGCTCTTTTGCCTAGTCCATCCAACAAAGTTTTCGTCGCCCCTCCTTCTCCGCCCATCGAGTTTATTGCCTAAGACTTTTCTGCTGGTGTATTTTCATCCAATCGTAAAACCAGCGCATACGGTCTAATTGAACGTCGATGTCGTTATATAGCTCATACAGAACATTGTTCAGTACTCGCAGTCAACGATGATAGCTCGAAATATTATCCGAAGTATTTTTCTCTTAAAGACTCCTAGAAAAAATTTTGCGCTGTAGAGCAAGACAGGTAAGATCAGTGTCTGGTAGAATTGGATCTTTGTTCTTCAAGAGAGGGCTTTGTAATAGCTTATGGCATAGTAGCTGCAGTTTGTGATTAATTTTAGTCTCTTGATTTTTAGTCTGGCATTATAACTCATGTATTATGTTTCTGTTTTAAGACAAAATCATAAACCACTTCAAAATTATAGTTGTCAACATTCACACAGCGTCTTAAACGAGTAGACTCCTTGTACGTTGAAATACATTATTTGGCTTTGTCCTCATTTATCACCAGATGCACTTCTGCCGACTGCTGCTCAATGATTGAAAAGGCCGCAGTAACATCCCTCTGTCCTCGGCCATCATCGTCATATATCATCGGAATACGCCAGCAGCATGTGACTACCAGTACCAGTTGTGTTTACTGCAGCCTTCCGCATAATCATCTCTATTATAATGTTAAAGAGATCTATAGCCTTGTCTTAAGCCTAGGTTTTCATTAAATGGCTCTGTCAGATTTATGCAAATATAAAGCGTGTTAATTCACAACAACGCGAGAAGGTATCCCATACCTGATTCATGGGGTGTAAAGGGAAATAATTTTTATACCATCACCCTTAGGGATGAGGGTATATATCATTTGATACGAACCAAAAGTGTAACACGTAGAAGGTGTCACTTAAGACCCTAGGTTTCTTTGAACCAAATTCGATTCATGACTTTTTGAGTCGTTTGAGCCATGTCCGTCAGTATGTCTGTCTGTCTGTCTTTCCGTCCACTATAGAGATGGAGTAATAATATCAATAAATCCAACGTGATCGTCCCCAAATTCTTTATTAAGTAAAGCTTTAACAGGATAAAGTTTTGGAAAAATAAATTGGAAGTCTAGTCACGCCCCGTCTGGTACCTCCCATACCCCCACTTTATATATCGACTAATATTATTAATAGACCTAACGCGATCGTGCTCAAATGCTGTATTTAGTAAAGCTATAACAGGTTAAAGTTTTGAAGTAAAAATCTGGAAGTCTAGACACGCCCCTTCTGGTACCTCCCATACAAATGTACCTTTCCACCCACTTAAGAGATGGAGTAATAATATTAATAAATCTAACGCGATTGTATCCAAATTCTGTATTTAGTAAAGCTATAACAGGATATAGTTTTGGAGAAAAAATCTGGAAGTCTAGACACGCCCCTTCTAGTACCTCCCATACAAATGTACGTTTCCGCCCACTTTAGAGATGGAGTAACAATACCAATAAATACAACGCTATTGTACCCTAATTCTTTATTTGGTAAAGCTATAGCAGAATTTTGGAGAAAAAAACTGGAAGTCGAGCCACGCCCCATCTAATAACTCCTATACCCATCAGATATCGCCCACTTTAGAAATCGATTAATATAATTAAAAGATCTAACGCGATCGTGCCCAAATTCTGTGTTTAGTAAAGTTTAAGCAGGGTAAAGTTTTGGAGAAAAAAACTGGATGTCTAGCCACGCCCCTTTAGGGACCTCCCATACAAATGTACCACTCCGCCCACTTTAGAGATGGAGTTATAATATCAATACACTCGACACGATTGTGCGCAAATTTTGAATTTCGTTAAGCTATAACAGGACAAAGTTTTGGAGAACAAAACTGCAAGTCTAGCCACGCCCATTCTGGTACCTTCCATGCAAATGTACCACTCCGCCCACTTTAAAAATCGAGTAATAATATTAATAGAATAGAAAATTTGTTGTTTTGCTGAGGTTGAGGGTATATATAAGTCGGGTTGCCCGACTGAAATTTTTTTACTGGTTTTAATTAAAAATCGATTGACTTCAATAGCTCAAGACTGCTATTATCTTATATTGGGTGATGGTATTTATCAGTCTGAAATTTATCTGACTAAAATTTCTTTACTGGTTATTACTTCCTTTGAAAAAGGCCAGAGCTCGAAAGTGTTCCCTCCATATTTGCGAGTTTCGAGTCAATATTTGCACCACGCATCATACTTGATTAACACGTGATCAATCTGGTTCTTTTCTATCGTTCTGGGAATATCTAGAAAACTTTGTAGATGTCTTTATGCAATAATCTAGTTCCATTCACTACTGAGATTCTTGCGAAGGTAACCAGTTTGAATCTGTTATCGGAGGTGTTGCCGTGTAGACTGAATTTTCTGACTGCTGAACCAAGAGCATCTTCCCTTCCTATTTTAGCAATAAAATCTCCTAGAACAATATTAATGTCATGTCCAGGGCAGTGGTCATATATTTCCTTCATGTGCTCATAGAATCCATCTTTAGTGTCTTTCGGCTGGGCGTGTACACAAATCAGCGTAGTGTAGAAATATTTCTCCTTGATGGGGATAGTGGCTATTGGGTCACTTTCAGAGTTAGATCGCAAGACGTTATGTCGAAGTCTCTTGCCGAATATAGTCCACTTCCAAATTCGTGTCTTTCTGCATAGCAGCTGTAAAAGATGTCACAGTTCTTTATCGTCTACATCTGACAGTCTTGAATTTGAGGAGAACATTCGCCAATTGAATAGTGGCACCATTTCTGAAGAGAGTTCAGAGATTCTAGGCACATATCCTTAAATCTTGGTCCTTGTAACGTTTGCGGTGATCGTCAATATTTAGGTGGCGGGTTCTTGCCTTTCTTTTATTTGTGTTTCATAACAGTTTGGGACTGCGAAAGTCACTTAGAGAGCTTAAGAAACGGATGTTTTGTGGCATTGTCCGTGGTTTGGATTACCTTCAGACACCACGTTATCATCATTTTGGATCTTTTCTCGGTCATTGTCTGATTAACCAGCTGGTATTTCTGATCTCGTATGTTGATTTCCGATTGCCCTAACACAAACAGAATTATCTAGATAGTTTTAGAAGCTGTTGTCAATTTCTGTTAACAATGAGGTCAAGAGAATTTAATATTCAGACATAAGTCCTTGGCCTGCGAATTACTTCTGGTGTAACCGTAAGATATACTACCTCAGTATTTTCAAAGCATCTTGGTAAAAATCCAGCGATGTCTGTTTACTAAACGCTATTCATTTACCGCGACTTCGACACAAACCTGTGTCACGGTGGAGGGTCTTCAATTTCCATGTAGATCTGGATGTAGACTGGACAATGCGTTTTCAATACACTTAATTACAACTTCGGAATGATTTGGTCTTCTATTACTTTTTCCATAGGCCAAGGTTATGTTACACAACCGCACTTAACGATTTTTGATCAGATCTCCAAATCCATGTTAACCCTCTTAAGTTGGGAATGTTCGTCGGGTAATCAAAGCCTTTCTTCCCTTTGTTGCGATGTGGAAGAAGCTGTAACAGCTTGGTCATCGATAAGATTTCAAACCAATTTCAAAGAATCTTTAGCAGTGATTGTGTCTTTATTTGCAAACCTATTTTCAACTGTATTGAAAAAATTAAATTTAGAAACACATACATATGTATTGAACTACTATGTTTTCAATTTACTGTACGCAAGTGCGTATGGTTAATGTTTAATCAAAGCCTATCACTGGGCGTTACTTTTACGCAATCGTTTTACAAAATCAACTTTAAACTCATGAAGATTTTATCACCTTCACAGCTGAGTAAAAACACTGTGCACACTTCATGTTTTAGTCTCACTAGTACCAATTGTACTTAAACCATTGTGTGTAGACTACTTTAAGACCTTACCAAAGTTGTTTGTTGAGATGTCTGCTGTATGTGTGTACTAATTTATAGCAGTCTTAGTTTATTGTTATTATTTTGGGCTCATAATTCGTGTTGGCATTTTTAAGTTTTCTCTCCGCCCCATCTTTTACACTATAGAGTTGTGTATTTGGTCTACCTAGCACAAAGCGTAGACTTACATTAAACACTGCCTACACTTTTATCTCCCTGCTGACTTTAGGTAACTAATGGTTTTTCATAATTTGTCTATGACCTGCAAATTAGAACATTTGCTGTTCCCATTTTTTTTCGGTAGTTCAGCTGCAAATCATTTGAAATCCACTTCATGTTGTAGGCAACTACAATAAAAAGTTCTTTGGATAATATCGTCCATGTACGACCAAAAATGTTGCCTACTTTCTTTGGGTTCTCTAGTCATTTTTAATCTAAACAGGGGGGAAGAATAAAAGGCGAGGTAGGCATTTCAAGTGTTGTTGAAATAATATTTTGTGCTTCGCACTAGATCTACACTGCTCGCTTGTTCGCTCGCTTTAACTTAAGACTATCACTTCCTAAGGCTGTCATCATAAATCTTAAAGCTGGGGTGATGTTTAATTTTCATTTTTCGCCAGCTCTTACTTTACTTATCTGTCTAGGTTTACCTTTTTCACACTAACCAATTTGGTATTACAGGTAACGAGTGGTAATATTCGTTGGTCGTTGGCTAAGTTACAAGCAACCATTTATGAAGTGGCAGACATGCGTATATAGCAGGAAGGTCAGTTGAGAGCACTCTTCTAGACGTGGTTGGCTTTACGGAACACAACCTAAATTCAGCTAACGTCCCTTTAGCTGCTTTAGTGTATATAGAAGGGTCTTTCATTTAGGAACTCTCTGGTGGAAGCTGAGTGAAAAAAAGAAACAATAAAAATAAATGATATGGAATTGAAGATGTCAACGTTGGCCAAGTACCTAGGTATTGATCTCGAGTATAAGCTATATTGGTCAAGGAATATCGAAATGAGGTTAACTAGGAGTGTTAATGACCTTTGTACATGCCAGAATTCTATAGGTAAGAGCTAGGGACTTATCCCGAAGGTGACAATATGGCTGTGTACTATGGTAGTCTGAAAATGCGGCCCGCGAGTATATAATACAGTACAAAATTTTTCAGCCCATTGATTTGGGACACAATTCTGAGAATTGCACGTGAAAATAGGTCCAAAAATAAGAACTTCTGCATCATTCGTTTTGTCAAGTTGGCTGCATTAATAATTTAATGACCATACGCATTTTTTAGCTTAAGGTGGATTTTTATCGAATCGATACTAGCAGACGGATAACCATCTATGTGAATAGCAACAAAAGCCATAATTTCTACATTGTGTAAATCAAAGTTGGCTAGGAACTGTAAAAAAAGTTGGATGGACCTAAACCTCTAGATGTCAGCCTCTGTTGGGTCGCAGGACCTTGCGAGATCCCTTGCAACATATAAGCAGACTTATTGGAGTATGTAGGAGTGACTTTAGACTGGTGTGTTGAATATTAACTGGCCACTGCGATGTCAGGCAAATGGGATACGTCCATACTGGACTACTGTCGTGAGTGATAGGATGACGAGGAGTGCGAAACTATGAAACATCTTCTTTGTAACTGTCCCGCTCTGGCCCGTAGAAGTTAATGATTCTTACGGCAAGGTTATAAAAACCTAGAGTATCTCTTCTCTGCCAAAGTAAGCAACGTAATAGGTAACATGCGGTGCCTTCCATGGTTAACTGGATCAAGACGATTGATTTAGGTACATATTGTAATATTTTCTTTCTTCATAAACTATACCTAGACTTTTCTATCTCTATATGAACATCCATTCAGTGAAAGCAAATGTGAGAAGGCGCAATGTTGAGTAACCTAAACGGCATGCTACCACCGATGCGTCTTAGCAAGTAGGTAACATAAGTAACTGAAGCTCAACACAGAGGCTCTCTTAAAGGACTTGGCAGCCCCAAGAAACTAGGATGGCTAAAAAGCCAAATTCTTTACAAAAAAAACAATTATTATGAAAACACGAAGAAAAGAAAAAAACAAGAACCGCCCCAAATGTTGACGACCCCCGCAAACGTTATAAGGACCATGATTTAAGGATATGCACGCGGAATGTCCGAACTCTATACAGAAATGGTGCATCTATCCAACTGGCGGATCTCCTCGACAAATGCAAGGTTGACATCACCGCCATACAGGAAATGGGTTGAACGGGACAGGGATGCACACGACGAAAGAACTGTGACATCTTTTACAGCTGCCACGCAGAAAGACACGAATTTGGATGTGGTTTCATAGTCGGCAGGATACCGACACCTGGTCTCGCGGCATCCGGGCTAAATATTTTAACATTACGCTGATTTAGGTACACGCTCAGACGGAAGATAAAGACGATGACATTAAAGATGCATCCTATGATCGCCTAGAGGAGATATATGACCACCGCCCTGCACTTGACATTAAAATTGTTTTGGGAGATTTTAATGCTAAAATAGGAAGGGAAGATGCTTTTGGTTCAGCAATCGGAAATTTCAGTCTACACAACAACACCTCCGCTAATGGATTCAGACTGGTAAGTTAAGCGTCGGCCACAAGAAAAAACGGATATCTCCCAATCAAAATACAAGAAATCAGATTGATCACGTGGTAATTGCTGGAAGGCATGTCTCAAGCCTTATGACGGTGCAAGTATTGACTCGGATAACCACCTAGCTGCAGCCAAGGTACGCATACGATTAAGTAGTGCTAAAAACACTTGTAACCAAACGCTAAGGAAGCTTGAAATCACAAAGCTACAAACCACCGAGATAGCCAATGCCTACTCCAACCAACTCTCTCAATTACTTCAAACAAATCCTCCTAGTTCTGATGTTCCCGACACATATATTGTTAATTCTATGACCACTGTATTGGGTTATGAAAAACCACGCTCAGGCAAGCCATGATACGATGAAGGATGTTGCGAATTGTCTAAAGAAATGGATGCTGCATACAAGGCAAAACTGCAGCCAATACCGACGCGTGCGGTGACGGAGCGGAGTTTGAGGCCGACAGGAGGGAGATGAAACCCCTGTGAAAGAAAAGAAAAAGCCAAGATATCAAAAACTACAGGGATAGAGGTGAATCCCGAAAGTTCTACCAAAGCAAAAGTTTTGGAACAGGGATCCCCACCTGTAAGGACGGAGACGGTAGTCTGGTCACGGACACTCAGAGTGTGCTGCAAATATGGAGGGAACACTTTCGATCTCTATTCGTTCCCGAAGGCAGCATAAGTGACGAAATCACACCAATCATAGACGACGAAGTAGATTGTCCACCACCGAGTCAAAACGAGATCAGCGCGGCGTTCGTAAGGCTTAAAATAATAAATCTGCGGGAGTCGTTGGACTACCGGCAGAGCTTCTCAAAGCCGGCGGATGCCAGCATGCGTGCACCAGCTTATAAACACGATTTGGCTTAAGGAATGCATGCCCAATGATTAGAATCTAAGTGTTCTATGTGCTGTGCTTAAGAAAGGCGATCCAAGTGTGTGTACCAATTAACGCAACTTATCTACCTTTAACCTATCGCATACAAGGTCCTGTCTAGTGTGTAAGGTGAAAGACTAAAGCCCATTATGGCGAACTTGATTGGACCAGTGTGGCTTTAGACCTGGTAAATCCACGACCGACCAGATATTCACACTACGACAAATGCTGAAAAATACCCAAGAAATGCAGATCGACACCTACCATCTGTTCATCGACTACAAAGCTACATTCGACAGTCCGATACAATAGAAATTGCTAGATGCTATTGCTGAGTTTGGTATCCCCGCGAAGCTAATATGACTTTGCAGGATGACACTGACTGACACAAAGTCTTCAGTGAAAATTGGCAAAAATCTGATTGAGCCATTTTCTACCAAGCGATGCTTTTGACAAGGCGATAGATAGTCTGTCTTGCGATCTCCTTAACATTGTAATGGAGACGATTATGCGGATGGCAGTGGTAAACAGGAATGGTAGCATCTTCAACAATAGTCGCATGCTGCTCGCATATGCCGATGATATAGATATCATTGGCCGAGGATTGCGGGATGTTTCTGCGGATTTCTCCAGCATTAAAAATAAGTTGGCGGTATTGGGTCTGGTGATAAATGAGGGCAAAACCTAGTTATTTCCACTCGTCCACTCGTCAGGGACGCTCGATTTTGCTTACCTTGGCTCCGCCATAAACAAAAATAATAATGTCAGCCTGGAAATCAAAAGACGAGTGTTGATCGCAAACCGCTGCTACTATGCGCTGAGCAAGCGATTTAATGATATAGCGCAGGGTGCGACCGAAACTTCGTTGGATGGGCCAGGTGAAAGAGCTGTTATCCACGCTTCGTGTGACTAACTATCTACGAAGGGCAAAAGACCGAAGTGCTTGGAATTATTTTCTACGTGCGGCTACTGATAGATGAATTTCTGTTGCTGCTGCCAATTAAGAAGAAGTCGATATATTACAGATGAAAGGCAGCTGTTTTTGTCATGCCCACAAATCCAAGCATGACTTGTTATAGCTTCTAGCGTTGTTATGAATTTACACTCTTCCTGTTTTTAGATTCATCGCTAACGGCACCTACTTGTTTATCGACAAATGTCAAAGTCAATGTTTGAGATGCTTTTTTACAAGACAAGCCGATTGACTCGACACAATACTATGAAGTTGCTGTCGAAATTATCCAAAGGGCCGACAATGGAAGAAAAATGTAGAGGACTGGAGACAGGAATCCAACAATGAATCTCACACATACATAGTAGTCGCGTGTTCTAAACATCATGGCACGGCCGGTCCCTAGCCTAAAAAAAATATTAAGATCGATCTTACTTACTTACTTACTTACTTACTTAGCTGGTACTTCTATGCAATCCCAGTGGATTATATACCGCACGTAGAAAAATATTATAAGCGCCTCGATCTTCTGCTCTTCTTCTCCAGTTAGTCACAACGAGTTCTGTATGGTTCTCAGTAACCTGGTCTTTCCAACGGAGTTTTGGTCGCTCTCTTCTGCGCCGTCCATCGAGTTCATTGTCGAAGACTTTTTGGGCTGGAGCATTTTCGCCCATGCGTAGAACATGACCTAGGCAACGCAACCGTTGCACCTTAATGCGTTTGACCACGTCAATGTCAGTGTACAGCTCGTACAGCTCATGATTCATACGACGCCGATACTCTCCGTTAACGATGATGGGCCCAAATATTTTACGGAGTATTTTTCTCTCGAATACCGCCAGAACCAATTCATCCGCTTGTGTCATAACCCAGGATTCTGAGCCATACATTAAGACAGGTAGAACCAGTATCTGGTATAGCTGGAGATCGATCTTACACACGACAAATTCCCTAATTTTACTTAATTCACATAAGCATATTACATATCGTTTTTGCCTAATCCATGAAGTCATGTTTTTATTTCGGTGTAACCGTAAGTTTATGGTTTAATATTACGCCGAGGAAAACCCAAATAAAGTGTAGTGTTACAAAAAAACCTAGCCGTAAGAAAAGATAGATCGTTATCGTTTAAGATAAGTACGGGTATTTTAAAATCCATATACCCACCCTCACACACACACACAAGCACTCGTATATCTAAACACCCATATATCCTTACAGAAAATGTCTTTAAGTCGCTGGCGTTAAGTTATGTGTGTGTGTGCGCTGGTGCTTTTGGGTATCCTCCGGTGTAGTCGTAATTTGATTACGGCCTTTTATACCACAGCAGACGATGATGTCTGTCGCCCAAGTGAACCAAGAATACCTTTGGCAACTGCTATTGGTCGTCGTGGTATTTCACAGAGTGAGTGAGTACATGAGTGTCTGGTATGTTTATGTTAAATATAAATATTCTTAAGTGGCGAATATATATTAATCCTGCTGTTTAAAGGAACCCATAAAATTTGTACCATGAAAATTACATAATTTGATGATGTGCCAGTGGGCGGGAGTGTACAACAATTAATGAAATCTGTATGAAAATTAGGCATATCTATGCGTATGACTAAAACAATTTATAACAATTTGTAAGTGCTTTCGCTGCTTTGATATTAGTATATACGTTAGATATAATAATATTTGCACCTCTATGTTTTGATTATTAAATTTTATAAATATAATTAAATACCGATTTAGTTTGAGTCCGACCGTGGCATGATGGTAGGAACACTTGGATATTATGCGATTGATGTGGATGACTGACGTCAAGTTGTCATACTATGTTATTTATATTCAATATTTTTTGGCAATTCGTCAAATAAAGACTTGCACCACTTTGTTTAACACTTGGAGGATATTCACATATTGCGTGATATATTACATAACCAATGTTTTGTACGACAGCGTCATATTCATGTCACAAGTCTACTGCGAAAAAAGGTGACTTATGTAGAGTCGGTTTCGTTACTAGTTTTGAACCAGCGAATTGTTACATAAATCGTAAGTTTTCTTTCAAGAATGTTATGGTCTTATTTGTGACTATTTAAATCATCTTAGAAAATTACACCAAATGTTATTGCAATTCTAAATTTTACTTAAAAATAAATGAGTGGAACTAAAGTAACTCTCACTACAACAATTGATTAGATGATACAATTTGATATAACATTTTCAATTTAAACTAATCGTAGCTGTTACAGTAAAAGTCGTGACACGAAATTGTCACATACGCTGGCACATATCGTTGGAGCTGTAATTGTAATTTTCATGTTCCCTATGGAATTGAAAAATTTGCATGAAATGAAGAAAATTAGGAGACAGGTGTTGCAATATTATCTTTTGAAAAGTTTATATGGGCCATGCCAAACGAAATGGTAGTGCACATAGGAAATGTATAGAGAAAAGTTGAGCGAATATAAATGTGAAGCATTCGCTACTTCCCACATGGATATACTCATACACCAGCGTACAATTAAAATTCACTTCAAGTATGCAGTGACAACATCGCCCCTCCCTAGCAAACCAACATCTAAAGCATCTGCACATACTTTTGCATCGTCGGTAAACCAAACATATTGCATCAAACATGTATATCCCACATATATGTATGTGATACCTAAAAGTTAAATATTCGCCCGATAACAAATCAACGCGCTTTTATGTCGTGTAAAACATTTTACCCTCTACAAAGTTTTCCGTAAGAATAGAAAAAAATCAGCACAAAAAAAGTATATAACACTTGCAAATGCGAATCTCGTAGCTTTTCACAGCTCAGAAGGGAGTAGTAAAAAATTTGTAAGTCATGAAGATGAAGACATATAATCGCTCTGTAATATATCAGTATGAAAACCTTTGTGAAAGTAATTTTGACATGCAATGGAAGAAAATGTATACATCTTGGTTAGTTACTGTAAATCAATCTGAATTTTACAATAAGTACATCAATATATCAATATGTCAAGATGTCAATATATCAATATATATCAATATATCAATATATCAATATATCAATATATCAATATATCAATATGTCAATATATCAATATATCAATATATCAATATATCAATATATCAATATATCAATATATCAATATATCAATATATCAATATATCAATATATCAATATATCAATATATCAATATATCAATATATCAATATATCAATATATCAATATATCAATATATCAATATATCAATATATCAATATATCAATATATCAATATATCAATATATCAATATATCAATATATCAATATATCAATATATCAATATATCAATATATCAATATATCAATATATCAATATATCAATATATCAATATATCAATATATCAATATATCAATATATCAATATATCAATATATCAATATATCAATATATCAATATATCAATATATCAATATATCAATATATCAATATATCAATATGTCAATATATCAATATATCAATATATCAATATATCGATATATCAATATATCAATATATCAATATATCAATATATCAATATATCAATATATCAATATATCAATATATCAATATATCAATATATCAATATATCAATATATCAATATATCAATATATCAATATATCAATATATCAATATATCAATATATCAATATATCAATATATCAATATATCAATATATCAATATATCAATATATAAATATATCAATATATCAATGTATCAATATATCAATATATCAATATATCAATATATCAATATATCAATATATCAATATATCAATATATCAATATATCAATATATAAATATATCAATATATCAATGTATCAATATATCAATATATCAATATATCAATATATCAATATATCAATATATCAATATATCAATATATCAATATATAAATATATCAATATATCAATATATCAATATATCAATATATCAATATATCAATATATCAATATATCAATATATCAATGTATCAATGTGCTCTTTACAGCAGCTCTGAACATGTAATTGCTTAAGCTTTATTTATTTCTTAAATAAAAATGTTATGAAGCAAATGTGGCGAGCGTATTCATTCCCAGCTTCTGTTAAATTTCAAATGGCAAAGTGTAAACCAATTCATACTCCCGTCACCCGCGCGACCTCTCCACTTAAACTCATATCGAATCGAAGATAATAAATTCACAGTCATTACGCCGCTGCGGCATTCAATATTGTCTGTTGTCTGCTGCGTTGCATATTAATGAGCTTGGGTGGCGGGCGGTTCTCACTCCCAGCCGTAGCACGCAGACGGTAAAAACCATTAAAGACTTAATGACAAATTTAAATTGTTGCAAAGAAAACACAGCTAAATGCTGCTCGCAATTGCGGTGGCAACCATGTCACAGTGCCTTTCATGCTCAACAAGCCGTACGACAAATGGGGCACAATGGATTTCTGGTTGCAAGCACAAGTACAAAAATGTCAATTTACTACAAACAATGACTAAATGCAATGACGATGATTTGTTTGCAACAAAATGTGGCACAAAGGTATAAATACAGCTGAGAGACAATTGTTGTGATGTTTGTGTGATACAAGGACTTTTGACTATGCACAATAAGGACAATAAAACAGCAACAACAACAACATTGGATTCTATTTCTGCCTGGCATACTGCGCAGCTCATGGAATTATTGAAGTTTCGTTTTGACAAATTGTGATTATTAAGGGATCTGAAAAAAGGACATTCAGTTAACTTGTGTGTGTGTGTGTGTTTGTCAAAGTCCTTTTATATTCTACATTCTTTCATATCATAACCATTTTTTTTGTGCAACGTTTTAGATGAAACTAAAATGATAATAGCTGTAATTATAGAAACAAATACTTTTCCTCTGCTTTACTTCTATCATGTCCTCCCTCTGCTTCCGCGTTTCTAGCATTTTCCTTTGAGAAAAGAGAATGCATTTTTTAATTGCATTTCTTCTTTATACTACTAAGTGTCTCGAAGACTAACGGAACGAAATGGAAAACTGTCGAAATGACATGAGCAGCCCCTGGATACTCTACTCTGCTGTGTTGATGTCAAGAAGTAAGTATGAAACGTAGTGGGCAAATATTTGTTTGTTCAGCCATAGTAGGGGTAGAATGAGCAGCCAGAATTACGTTATTATCTGATGGACTAAATGCTTAATACTAAAATGTAATTAAAGATATTAATAATTCTGGGTATTTACTGTGCACATTAAGTGTGGGTTGTTATTGGAATTGACAATCTATTGGAAGATTTTGTTGACATTTCTTTGGATATGAGTATACGATTTGCTGTGTGACTAAATATTGGTAAGTAAGAGGTAAGAGACTTTAAGCCATGATAAAAGCACAAACATATTATATTAAGTTACGTTTCTACGAATGCAAGTTAAGATTTTCCATCACGATTTGTAGTTTATTTACCTTAGTCCATAAACATAATGACTGTAAATCTCAAGGTAACTTGCCAGCGTAAACTTAACCTAATATCATAGTAGTCATCATTCCATGTACACAAAAAAGTGCGTTCAACTTAAAATATTGCCAAAAAGTTTTATGAATTTCAAGGACCTAAATAAACAAATGAAAAGGCAAAACTACTCTACTCTGCTAATGTTCAATATGACACCACTTTGGTTGGTTGTTACGGGTTGTCTTTTTCTTGCCGGCTACGAATGGTAATCAACTTTTGGTTCTATAGACAAAGGCGAATTCTGGGGGTAAATTTACTGTGTGCAGATATTATGTTTAAACATATTTCCGTTTCCGTGTGTTGTGTGCTGCTGCCTTCGTCTTGTTTGATGCTGTCACACTCGTAGTCGTAAGTAGTTACATTTGGCGAACGTGCTGCTGAATCAAATGTGATGCTCAAGCGTGTGAAAATACCAAAAAGACGTGTTACAACCATCAAATATTAGTCCAAGACTTGTTTAATATACTATGGCTACATTTCGCTCATATCCTTCTTCTGAGAGGTGGTGGTGGTGGCGGCGACTGATGAGGGGTAACAAGTTATGAGAAAAGGGTTATTATGGCTCATATTTTGAAATGATAAAGAAACGTAGTCTCCGTTAAGACAACGGAGACATGTAATGGTTGGGGGGCCATTAGACATATAAGTTTTCAGTGGAAGTGGAAATGAAACTTAAAGATAAAAATTGATGCACACGCGCAATATATCAGATTGAAGGTAGAAGTTTTCTTTTACGGTGTTGTGATACGCAAACATTTGCACAACGATCGATTGATTGTTTTCGACGAGGCCAGCAACTGCGTATGTGCCTGGACATGTCAAAACGGAGGTGAACCACGTACTTACTCAATGGAGAAGTAATGTTGCCAATATTGAATTTTATGTGTTGTGGGATTTTTATTAGATTTTTTATTAAGGAAAGGCCTGATTTTAAAGGAATTTTTCATATGGTATCAATATGTCAATATGAGGAATATTTCTTCTTAGAGAAAAAAATTGTAACATGGTCATCGAAGTGTGATCACATAACCTTATGGCATAACAACTTTGTAGATTTGTCCAGACTAGGTCTATGGTTGAATTCGATACTGTACGAATGGGCCTATAGTTGCCAACAAGTCAGGATTGCATCGACACTCGATGGTTGTTCGGTACAACAGCCCTACTATTCTTCTTCTTCTTATTTGGCAGCAGCAACAGAAATTCATCTATCTGTAGCCGCACGTAGAAAAGAATTCCATTCGCTTCGGTCTTTTGCCCTCAATAGATAGTTAGTCACATCAAGTGTAGATAACAGCTCTTTTACCTTGCTCATCCAACGAAGTTTTAGAATCCCACTCCTGCGTCACCCATCGATTTTATTGCCGAAAACGTTTCGAGCTTGAACATTTTCATTCATTCGTACAACGCGTCCAAGCCAACGCGTTCAGTCTGTTTAATTGCGCTTGACTACGTCGATATCGTTGTACAGCTCATACAGATCGTGGTTCATTCGACGACGATACTCGCCGTTAATGATGATGGGTCCAAATATTTTGCGAAGTATTTTTCTCTCGAGGACTCCCAGAATAGGTTAAACCGCTTGTGTCATCACCCAGGATTCTGCGCTGTAGAGCAAGACTGGTAGGATAAGAGTCTGGTACAGTTGGATCTTTGTTCTTCGAGAGAGCGCTTTGTCATTAAATCGCTTGCTTATCACATAGTAGCAGTAATTTGCGATCAATACTCGTCTTTTGATTTCCAGGCTGACATTATTATTTTTGTTTATGGCGGAGCCAAGGTAGACAAAATCATCTACCACTTCAAAGTCATAGTTGTCAACGTTCACGCATCATCCCATACGAGTGGACTCTTTGTTTGTTGAAACAAATAACTTGGTTTTGTCCACATTTATTACCAGACCCTCTTCCGCCGACAGCTTTTCAATGCTCGAAAAAGCCACAACTTCACGTAGTGGCAACTGGGATACTTTGTTTTGTGGTATTTTTGTCATAAAAAGCGGCAGATATTGAGCGACGAACTCTGATGGTTGGGCTAGCCACCAGCCCTCAAGTTCTATTCTGGCTACGAAGAAGGAAAAGTAACAAACGTAATCACCCAAATGTTGACGACCCCCGTAAACGTAATAAGGACCCTGATTTAATGATATTCACCTGGAACGTCTGGACTCTGTATCAGACTTGCGGAAGCCCTCAAAAAAACAAGGCTGACATCACCTACATTCATGGGATGTAATGGTCAGGCCAGGGATTCTCGCGATTTAAAAATTGTGACATCTACTACAGCTGCACGAATTTGAATATGTTAGTTATCATATATCCACAATTCGCATTAAGGCGACATATTTCTACATCACGCTGATTTGTACACACGTCCCTATGGAAGATAAAGGTGACGAGGTTAAAGATGCATTCTACCGAGAAAATATACGACAGCTGCCTTGGCTAGGTAATTAAAATTGTCCTGAGAGATTTTAATTTTAATGTAAAAAAAGGAAGATAAGATGTTCTTGTTCCATCAATCGGTAAAATCAGCCTGCATAGCGACACGTTCGACAATTATAACCCGGGCTGCATTAGTTTTTTAATTACAAAATCATTAGATTTAAGGGTACCACGTCTTCATCTTACCTTGGTTGTAATCAATTATTGATATGCATTTATTGATATGGTGACAACTTCGCTTACAACTCCGCTTAGTTATAACTTTGCTTATAACGTAGTTGATATTGAAATGTCACCTACTGAAATTGTCACTTACTTCGTAATCAAGCATGTTATTAAACTCACTTACAACTCTGCTTGTAATGTAATTACTATTAAAATGGCACCTACTGACATCGCCACTTACTTCGTAATCAAGCGTATTTTTGGGCTCGATTTATACTCCGCTTATAACGTAATTTCAACTGAAATGGTATTTACTGACATTGTCGTTCACTTTGCCGTTGAAAGCGCACCGATTAAACGGCCTATGCTAACTTTATCATCAGCGATTATGTAATGTGTATTTTTACCGCTGGGTATTTAAGTAAAATAAACTTCAGATCAAGGAACGCGGGAACTAGGATATAAAGAGGTACAGGGATAGAGATGAACAACGACCAGTAAGAAAGTTTCAGTCGGGCAACCCGACCCTCACCCTCAGTAAAACAACAAATTTTCTATTATACTAATATTATTACCCGATTTCTAAAATGGGCGGAGTGGTACATTTGTATGGCAGGTATCTGAAGGGGTGTGTCTAGACTTCCAGATTTTTTCTCCAAAACTTTATCCTGTTATAGCTTTACTAAATACAGAATTTGGGCACGGATTAGGTGTATTAATATTATTACTCTATATCTAAAGTGGGCGGAGTGGTACATTTGTATGGGAGGTGCCATATGGACTTCCAGTTTTTTTTTTCTCAAGAACTGTATTCTGCTATAGCTTTACTAAATAGAGAATTTTGGTACGATCACGTTGGATTTATTGATATTATTACTCCATCTCTAAAGTGGGTGAAAAGGTACATTTGTATAGGAGGTACCAGAAGGGGCGTGGCTAGACTTCCATTTTTGTATACCTTTATCCTGTTATAGCTTCACTAAGTAGTTAAGAAATTTTTAGACTTTTTCCATTATTCGGTGTTATAGCCTTTGGCCGACGATTCAAGTTTCAATGATTGCATACTGTCCGGAATTTCGGTTCACCGCTACATGAGGTCCCTCTAGATTCACGTCTGCGAATCATATCTAACATTTGTGTTAATTTGAGAATTGTATTGAACATTGAGGTTCGTACGACGACTCTGAAATCAAGATTTAGGTTTGTCGTAAACGCAGGTTCGTGGAAACGCAGAATCATCCGGATCATTATGTTCGCCTACAATCAAATTCTGATTGCCGACACGGGATTAGGGGTTAGGATAATTCGGCAGCCACGTTCAACACAGCTCCCATGAGTCCTAGTACGAAATATACGGGGATGTTTCTTATAAAACCCGGATCGAAGACGGTTTACCTTTTTCAAATTTTCGCACCAAATATTCCTATACTGTTCGGTCAACGTCGCTATCAAGTCATTTCGTTGCTCTGACGAAGGCATGGATGTCAGAGCAAATGTCTTCGATCCGGGTTTTATAAGAAACATCCCCGTTCCGCTAATAGCCTACTGATAGACAGGTATTGTCTATCAGTAACCGATAACCCAGCTTTTCATATCTCAGTTCACCATAAGCAGGGCAGTGACATAGAAGATGCTTCGTGCTCTTCTCTTCTCCCTCATCAATGCAGCTTCTACAAAAGTCGTAGTAGAGATGTTTTAACCTCTTAGCGGGTTTATCAACAGGTCAGTGACCAGATATTACAGCTATGATGGTTGACTCAGGACAGGTCCAGCACAAATCGTGTCCTCTGTATATCCATTGTATATCAAATTTGGTTAGGCGCCATGAATCTCTTTAGCAGTGAAGTTCAATTACTCCGCAATTAGCTGTTTCCCCCTTGTGAGAGGGACAACAATGAGTATGTAAACTTCGACCGGGTTCACGGTTGTGGCGGTCATTGTATCACCTCTTTGGTTACCATATATATCCCCATGTCATGGATCTCATGTAAGGGTAGCCGTTGAATGTCTGGCTATCTTCACAAGAGACGACCAGCATTCTCGCACATTTCTCAAAGTGGTGGAGATCTAATAGCCGCTTTACTATGAGTAAGAATATGAATATTGCTGCCCAAATAACCCACGATACTGCATTTTTTCTACGGCTATTCTAATGGCCGCTATTTTGGACTGAACTATGCTACAGTTATCTGGTATTCTGATTGATAGTTGCAAATTCAATTCCACCGATAAATAGTGCCTTAGTTGGAGTAGTTCTTCGTGCCCCTGTTATTATGATTGCCACCATTTTTGGGACTAATTCCCCAATTGAACCCGATTAGGACCTGCAGCAGTATGGGATCCTTTGCGCTTTGCTAGTCTAGGCCTGAGTGTTCAGATTCCAACTCAGTTTACTGACTAATATTAGCCCGCTGTATATGGTACTAATTGAGAGTGAAGGTGCGACTGGGTTTTTAAGATTGAGAGATTTTGTATCTCTGCGTGAATATCACCAATTCCGTTTTACTTGGATCGTGAGGAGGATTTACAAAAGTGGATGATTAGGTTTCTCAGCAGTGCATCGGTTTGCATCGGCGGTTTAAACTCATCGAAAGCTCATTGTAAATGATTGTGGTTTTTGTGAAATTTTAGGTCAATGGCAGTTACTGGTTTTGTGAATTTGTGTTCGTTAGTTATTCTGATTCGTCGACAACTCAAGTCTGGATGATTAGATTTATCAGTAATTTATGGTCGAACTGGCATTTCGCGATCTTCAGATGCTAATGAACTATGATACAGATTTTGACAACCAAGAAACAAATTGGGGTTTCAGTTCAATGCCTTGGATTTCGGCAAGAGTTAAGAAAACTTCACATACTTTGTATTCCGTAAGATCTTGTGGGTTCTTGTGGTAACTTTATTTCAGAACTTTCTTAAGTCGGGCGGAAATACACATTTAACTTCGGAAAATCTTGTAGGCAAAAGTAGACCAGACTAGTGGTATTGCTTAGGATCAAAAAATACCATTGAAGTCATACGAAATTTTCCATACTGGAAAATTTTGGCAATTTCAATCGTCAGTGTCTTCACGATGTGCGGTGGAATACTGAATATCGAACTTTCTACATAAAGCTTAAACTGTAATGCTAACATGTAATTTGATCCTAGAAATCCTCAGTTAGTGTCTCGCAATCATACACTTTATACCCTCACCGCCATGTTCCTACTGTTCAAGTTGACATTGTTTTGTTTTTTTTTTTCTGATCTTTACTTTCGATAACAATAGAATTGTAAAATTTCCATAAACTCTCAAATATTTTGTAACATCTTGTTTGTTTTGTCTCTTTTCACCTTTATTCTAGTATTTTTTTCTTCGTTCCCCTTACAACCGTTCTATCTTTTGTTGGCGGCAAGGAAACACAGCATACCTGAACATGCATAAACAGCATTTAAGCTTTTTATGGTTCGTTGCTTCTTAAAGAAGTGTGAAAAATTGAAAATATTTGTCCTCGGGGAATTTCACACATTTCCATTTTTTCCACACTCCCCTCAAACACACCCGATGGCAAAGTGATTGTTGTCCTTTTGCTTGTATACGTCGTTGGCCAGGATACAATTGATGGCATCAGTGGCACCAGCGCCAGAAGCCGCAATGGTGCTTTAAGTTTTCATTTATTCACTTTCACCGTAGTACTGAGCGTAAAAAAGAGCGCTGTTACTTAAAAATCGTTTTCCATATGAAAGGGAGTGACTTTGTTTGAGGGGTGGGGAGGGTTTCCTCTTATTTTGCGGGGGGATTTACACAAATATTTCAATGCTTCCACTTATATTTATGCTCAAAAAATTGCGGTTATTTTTGTCTATTTGTTTTTGTGAATGAATGGTTGTTGTTTTTTTAGTTGGTCTTATTGTTGTGGTTCTTTTGGGGTCTTAAGTAATAAAAATATGTGTTCACAATGTCCCTGTTGTTGTGTGTACATTCGTTTGCTTTGTTGTTTGGTTGTTTTCTTTATAAAGCACTCAGACTTTTATTGGGAAGAAAATCTTAATTTTTATTGCGGTTGAGATAAAGAAATTATAGGCAGACATCAGTATGATGACAGGATAATACATATAAATTGAGGGTGTCGGTTTATTAAAATTTAAAATCCTTTTGCATTTTAATGGGATATTAGGGGCGCGAGTGGTATGTTAGGAAAATGTTTCCCATTTAGATGATATTATAAGAGGCTGAAGGGCATAGAACTTAAGGAGGGGAAATATGACTAATAGGTACGGTTATTTCAACTTAACCTCCCTCAGTTTAAAATAGCTGGTTTCATGAAAAATCGGTTTACAGGTAAACGAGACCAGGTTACTTGGAAAGAAAGAGAGTGACGAATGTTCCATTCATCCTTCTATATCTTTCGGTATATGGAACAATTCATGGAGATTTCATGATGCCCTGTAGTTGTGTTAGATATAGGGCGACTGCAACAGATGTCACATGAAGTAACTGTGGGGAATGGTGAATTTTCTAATTCGAGTTATTCCCAAATGGATAACAATCAGAATCCATTTGGGAATAACTAGAAGCCCTCTTTGGAGGGTCCCAAGCAGCTCACAACGTATCACGAATTCCCCGGGAAATGCCACTGAGCAACCGTTTAGTGGTAGCAACTGTGAGAAGGCGAAATATTGAGTAACCTAATCAGCATGCTATCACTGATGCGTCTTAGGAAGTGGGTAACAGAAGTTACTGAAAATCAATACCGACGCTCTCTGGCGCGTTGAAATGGACAGAATGTGCTGGCTTGGACACGTTGGAATGGATGAAAGTGTTCCAGCTCGAAAGGTTTCCGTCAATAAACTCGATAGGTGGCATATGAGGGGGCGACCAAAATTTCGTTGGATGGACCAGGTGAAAGAGTTGTTATCTACACTTGGTGTGACTAACTATCTACGGAGCGCAAAATACCGAAGCGCTTAGAATTCTTCTGTATGTGCCAAGGGCGTAGCCAGGACCTCAGCCAGGGGAGGGCTGAAGGTTTTCTGGTTTTTTTAACTTATTTTTGAAATAAAAAAAATTAAAAATTTAACTACGTTTAAAAAATAAGTACAAAATGATAAAAGTATATAAAACATATAAAAAAAGAAATAAATTTATTAGAAAGAATTAAAATTAAAGACCTCATGTTTTTCAGTATCATAAACGTAAATCTTAACCGTTTTGTTTTCATGTGTATTTTTTATTCTTCAGACGAACTTTGTTGAGTCTATTCCATGTAAGTTATGTGTCTTTATATTAAAAAGCCAAATAGATTGTAGAATCATCGGCTGTCCAGAACCGGTCACATCGCGCATTTGCGAGAATATTGACAAAACTTCAAAAAACGTAATTTTTGTCTGAAAAGAACAAGTAACTTAAATGGCGTTGCCATTGGAGGTGGTAATTTTAACTCTTTAGATTCCCTGTAACATATCAAAAATAAGTACCATTTATCCTCTTAAACATAACTTCAAAATTTCTATGCAATTTTTTGAGACATTTTTCTAAATAATTTGTCATAACTCGAAAGCCACTGGTTTGAAATTTCGAAATTGTAAAAGGCCCGAATAGTGATAAAATTTTACCATCCCTCAGGCCAAACGGTTTAAGCTATCACCGTGAGCAAGATTCTTAGAGAACTAGAGAGCAGCGTGAAGGAATTCTTCGAAACTCCTACTTTTAGGACTAAAGAGGTCCACAAAGGGTAAAACTGGTACCAGACAATACAACGGCTTAATGTAGAATCAAGAAAATATATGCTTCACATACAACTAGATTCGAATTTAAGGTAAAAATAATACCATAAAGTAATAAAACTGGTGCCACCACCTAGACCAAACGGCTAAAGCTATAGAAGCGAAAATCTACACGGGCTTTCTCTCAATAAAATTAGAGAGCAGCACGAAGCGATTTTTTTAAAATTCTTACTTTTAGTGCTAAAAACGGCCCAAAAAAGAACAAAACTGGCGCAATCACCGAGACCAAACGGATTAAGGTAGAATCGCGAAAATCGGGTTGAATGTTTATTTTATGAAGTAAATTGTGGGATATTTCGAATTTTGTACTTTTAGGGTGAAAAGAGACCGAAAAAGCGATAAAACAATCACCCAGATCAAAGGCTAATGGTAGAATTGCGAAAATTAGGGTGTTCTTTTTTTATTGGGCAAGTTAGTTTTTCAAAATTTCTACTTTTATGGAAGAAAATTTGGAAAAGGGATAATATTGGTACAATCAGCCAAATTGGTACGTACATGGGCATATTCGCTCTAGAATTAGAAGGGATTTCTTAAAAAAAAAATTGAAATTCGTACTTTTGGTATTAAAAATGAGAGAAATATAATCACCGCTAAGACCAAACGGCCAATGGCGAGATTGAGGGAAATATTTATTTTAAAGAGAAGTTATGCGATGTTTACAAGAAAGTAGCGGCGGAGTAATGCGAGCCCGGAATGATATGTAGACTAGCTTGGTTTGACCAAATCCGTCAGCCTGGAAATGGAAAATTTGATGTGAATATTCCGTTAAAACAACTCAATATAGTTTTACCCTAATAACATAGACTTTAGCTACAGTTCAGCCATTTTCCATGACTTTTGTTGTCTTTATTAAGAAATTTACCAAAAATATTAGATGAAATACACCTTTCCATAATTTTCTATCGACACTCCTATGAAATGAATTATTTAGTTAAAAGTCAAATATTTCCTTTAAGTCCTGTCAATTGTTCGTCTACTTTTCCTTTGTATTCCTTTGTCCAGCTTGGGAAGACATATTAAATAAACACTATGAAAAACACTGTTGAACTTATACCCGAAACTACCGGCCTTATAATTTTTCTCGTGCGATCTTTATATTTTAAAACAGCCCCATTTTGTTAGTTTCAACTTTAATAAAAAAAAGTTTGAGACAGCTGTAAAATATTATGAAATATAAAATATTCTGAACATACGACTAGAAAGATCTAGAATCATTTTTTTCACGTTTGTTACTAAGAACAAAATTCGCATACAAAGAAGAGGGTATAATAGAAAGGGTCAATAAAAAAAGTTTCGCCGGTCTCATCCTAGCATGAAAGACAATTTAAAGACAAATTCCAAAAAAATATTCATAAGCGCACATCTTTTGCTAAATATAACTGAGGCAGCTAGCCAGCCAGACCGACGAACATAGCTCATTAATCCTGAAACGAATTTAGTGTTAAGATACTTTAATGCGTTACAATTTTTCTCATATCAAATGATAAATACCCTCGTCCCTAAGGGTGATGGTATAAAAAGAGCCTCGTTGTGCGTATTAGTAGTTCCAATACAAATAAGCCTAAATTTTTCCAGTAATTTTAAGAGGGATTTTTCATTTGTTTTTGAATTCTTTAACACTTTCTACACTGTGTCCATTTTAACAGTTTTATACATGTCTGTGAACGTTTGGCCTTACTATATCATATAGTTAACGCTCCACAAGCAGGAAATAATAATACAGAGCGACTTTTACTTAAAAATAAGTTAATTTAACTTAAATTAAGTTAAAGGTTATAGGGTAAGAGTATTTACTGAACTTTCTGTACTGGTTTATATTAATTTCCATATTTTCCAACTCCATGTAGTGTTTAAAAAAAATAATGTAATTGTGTTACAAAATTATATAAATATAAAAATTTTTTACTATGGTTTCCAATCTGTAGGGGGGGGCAGCTGCCCCCCCCTGCTCCTACCTGGCTACGCCCTTGGTATGTGCGGCTACTGATAGATGCATTTCTGTTGCTGCTGCCAATTAAGAAGAAGAAGAACTGTAAAGTAGTTTTCTCGTCGGCTAAGGTAAGTCCAGCCGTTACCAGAGTCGCCATAAGAATCCACATAACCTTATGTTATAAAAACTAAATAAATTTTCCCTGACTTGGACCGGCCGTGGCATAGTGACTACCATGCGGAAGATCGCAGGTACAAACCTGGCTCCAGTCATCTTAAAAACAAAAATTGTTCATTCATTGTCGACTCCCCTCGAATGTTGTTGACAGCAACTTCGCAGTATAAGTGTCGAGTCAATCGGCGTGTCTATTAAGAGCTTCTCAAACAGTGATGTTCGCATTCGTCGATAAACAAGTAGGTGCCGTTAGTTGTGAACCTAAAAATAGAAAGCGTGTTAATTCACAACAACGCGAGAAGCTATCCCATACCTCATTCATGGGGTGCAAAGGGAAATTAAGTAAGTTTAGGGCACAAATTACAGTATTATTTATTGATGATGTAATTCAAAATTATTATCTACTGGATAAAGTATTTACATACGAAATAAATTCAGATTCGGATTCAGTTGTTTTGTCCGGTAATTTGTAACCAGGTCGATTTTAGATGATCGTGAACTTTTAGTATACGCTAGGAGGTCTATGTGGCCAATGACTGCTAAGACAGATTTTGGGACTCGGTTCGTTTTAAGATATTCGGAAATAATCGTGTACCAGATGGAAATCTGAGCAACCGACGAGTCGGTATAACCAACAGGAATTGAATTCAATAGACCGAATTCTGATTCAACAGACCGAAGTCCTTTTCAACAGATCGCAGTCCAATTCAACAGTTCGTAGTTTGATTTAGCAAACCGAAGCCCGATTCAACAGACTAAAGTCCAATTCAACAGATCGGAGTCTGATTAAACAGACCGAAGTCCGATTCAACACACCGAAATCCGACTCAACAGATCGTAGTCGAGTTCTGTGCAACCGATGAGTCGGTATAACCAACCGGAGTTTGATTCAAACGACCGAAGTCCGATGTAACAGACCGATGTCCGGTTTAACAGCCCAAAATCCGATTCTGCATACCGAAGTCCTATTCATCAGACCGTAGTCGAAATCTGTGCAACTGATAAGTCGGTAGTCAACCGGAGTTTGATTCAACAGACCGTAGTCGAGTTCTGTGCAACCGATAAGTCGGTATAACTAACCGGAGTTTGATTCAACAGACGGTATTACCAACCGGAGTTTGATTCAACAGACCGAAGTCCGATTCAACCGAACGTAATCGAGTTAAACCAATAGAATTTGGATTTAATCAATAATAGTTGGTTCAACAGACCGATGTAAATTATTGCCTTAAGAAGCGCCCTAAGAAGCGCAATCGGGTACAGAACAACTTAGCACTAAACTTCGCTGCGATAGCAACCGACCAATTTACCAAGCAAAATGCTCGATTATTTAAGAAAGAGGATCTCTCGATGTTGTGAGAATTACATCGCATGATACTGCAGCGATTAACACTTTCCCTCGTGAGGTCGTTTCGTAAATGTGCTTGGTTCGATGTTAGTCGTCGCGCTGAGTAACGACTGCCGAATGTGTCGTTGATGACAGTCGCGTGCATTACTGACCGCTTCGTTAGCGGCGGTCGTGTGAACGATGGTATTGTTGTCTTCCCTTAAGGTAGTTGAAGAATTATTTTAGGTTGTAAACAGGTGGCCGATCGCAATTAAGTTGTTGTCATTCGCCCTTTGTTGCCCTTGAAGAAATTGAAACAGTGTAAATGAAGGGCGAGTAGATTACACTACTTTACAAATAATTATTTTTTCTCTGTCTTTGAACACCGCTATTTTTTTATGATAGAGGATGGGTTTCTGATTAAGAAAAAAAAATTAAAAAAAATTTTTATGGAGCAGATTTTTTTAAAAAAAAATTTTTAGAAAATTTTTTTCTTTGTCGAAGGTACCTTTGGATTTTGAACTATATATCAAGTTCTAGACGGGCAATCAGGACAAAAGAGGTATCAAATTAATTAGAATCAAATGGCCAACAAGAATTAAGCCACTTAAACTCAACAAATTGCATAATTTTGTCGTACTGGCTGAATACACATGAAAAATTGTGTTTTTTTCATGAAAAATAGCGTCTCTTTTTTTAGTTTTTAAATCAGGAAAAATCGAAAACTCGAGATCAAATTTTTTTGAAACCTTCTGCGTAGGGCGAACTCCTCAGCAAACAAAATAAGTATTGCAGAAGAGAATCTATGGACTGGTTAGAAAGTAATGGCCTCTGAAAGTTGGCAAACATAAATGAAGTTTTTATAAATACTTGAATTTTTGCCTTTGTGGGAACTGCAGATTATGGGCTGAGAGCCTAAATAACAACAAAACCAGTACAGAAATTTCAGTCAGTTAAACTGACTGATAAATACCATCACCCAATATAAGATATTGTTTAAGTCATGAGTTATTGAAATTAACCGATTTGTAATTAAAACCAGTTAGAAAGTTTCAGTCGGGCAACCCAACTTACATTTACCCTTACCCTCAGTAAAAAAAATAAATTTTTATTATATTGATATTATTACTCGATTTCTAAAGTGGGCGGAGTGGTACATTTGTATGGGAGGTACGAGAAGGGGTGTGGTTAGGCTTCCAGATTTATTCTCCATAACTTTATCCTGTTATACCTTTACTAATTACAGAATTTGGGCACGATTGCCTTGGGTGTACTGATATTATAAGTACATCCCTAAAGTGGGCGGAAAGGTACATTTGTATGGTAAGTACCATAAGGGGCGTCGCTAGACTTCCAATTTTTTCTCCAAAACTTTGTCCTGTTATAACATAACAAAATACAGAATTTGGGCACGATCGTGTCGAATGTATTGATATTATTACCCTATTTCTAATGTGGGCGGCGTAGTACATTTGTATTGGAGGTACCAGAAGGGGCGTGTCTAGACTTCCAGATTTTTTCTCCAAAACTTTATCCTGCTTAAACTTTACCAAATACCGAATTTGGGCACGATCGCGTTAGGTCTTTTATCAATATTAATCGATTTCCAAAGTGGGCGGTACCAGATGGGGCGTGAATAGACTTCCAATTTTTTTCTCCAAAACTTTATCCTGTTATAGCTTTACTAAAAAGAGAATTTGGGTACGATCACGTTTTATTTATTGATATTATTTCTCCATCTCTATAGTGGGCGGAAAGGTATAATTATATGGGAGGTACCAGAAGGGGCGTGGCTAGGCTTTCAAAATTTTTTCCAAAAATTTATCCTGTTATTTTTTTACTAAATACAGAATTTGGGGACGATCTCGTAGGGTGTATTGATATTATTACTCGATTTCTAAAGTGGGCGGAATGATGTATTTGTATGGGAGGTACCAGAAGGGGCGGGGCCATGTAGCCCATTTGCAATACCGTAAGTAGTTTTGAGAAAATAATAACTCGTGCAAAATTTCAAAACATTTGGTTGCGTCTTTCGAAAGTTATCGTGCGAACCAGCCGGTCAGCCACCCGACAGACAGACAGACAGACAGACAGACAGACAGACGGACATGGCTCAAACGACTTAAAAAGTCATGAATCGAATTTGGTTCAAAGAAACCTAGGGTCTAAAGTCACTCCTTCTATGTGTTACACTTTTGGGTCGTATCAAATGATATATACCTTCATCCCTACGGGTGATGGTATAAATATATCATTCACTTCGCCTTGGTCCCATAACATCGAAATGGTAGGTCAAAATAGGAGCCGAGGCCCATCACGCCCTTGGAGGGGTCAAGAAAGCGGCTCCTTGGATTCTATGATGACCGCCTTATGCGGATACTCAAGTGAAAGATATTTTCGAGACGAATCCAATGGTGTAATTTTTAATACTCCTTGGGGCCCTAGGGACACAAAAAGGGGTCTCCTTCAGTGCTAAGGTACCCTCTATGTGCGGGTACTCAAATGAAAGGTATTTTTGAGACCAATCCAGTGGTGTCAATTTCAAGACTCTGCGGGTCCTACCGTTGTATTCGTTTCGAAAATATCTTTCATTTGAGTACCCGCACATAGGCGATCATCATAGAATCCAAGGAGCCCCTTTCTTGACCCTCCGAGTGCATCATGGGCCTCGGCTTCCATTTTGACCTATCATTTCGATGTTATGGGACCAAGACGAAGTGAATGATATATTTTTGTTGTTGTTTAGCCTCTCGGCCCATATTCTGCAGTTCCGACAAAGGCAAAAATTCAAGTATTTATAAAAACTTCATTTATGTTTGCCAACTTTCAGAGGCCATTACTTTTTAACCAGTCCATAGATTCTCTTCTGCAATACTTATTTTGTTTGCTGAGGAGTTCGCCCTACGCAGAAGGTTTCAAAAAAATTTTGTCTCGAGTTTTGGATTTTTCCTGATTTAAAAACTAAAAAAAGGGACGCTATTTTTCATGAAAAACACACAATTTTTCATATGTATTCAGCCAGTACGACAAAATTATGCAATTTGTTGAGTTTAAGTGGCTTAATTCTTGTTGGCCATTTGATTCTAATTAATTTGATACCTCTTTTAACTTTATACATAGGTCCAAATCCAAAGGTACCTTCGGCAAAGAAAAAAATTTTACAAAAAATTTTTTTTTACATTTTTTTTCTTAATCAGAAACCCTTCATCTATCACAAAAAAATAGTATTGCGTCCATACCGTCATCTGCTAGGATGACCAACCGGTCGGCCACTCATCCTTATATAGTATACCGTATTATACTACTTCACTTTACCACCATCTGCTAGCAGCAAAGCTCCCCATCCGGCTGGCCTCTTCCACAACCACTACGTGGTTTCAGAGGAGTGATTCCTTACCCATTCGACCAGGGAGATAGGTAGGAACTTCCTTGGATATTCTGTACGCCCGTTGGACCACCAAGGAGTCTGGTCGGAGGTCGCAAAAGAATACACCCTTGCAACCGCTTTTTACCACTGCAGAGTCGGAAAGTGGTCTACCGATCTTCTATAATCTTGAGATAAATTTGCAAAATTTTCTTTTTGTGATAAATATTCGCACAAACTACAATCATAAATCGCTATCTTACACCTGTAAAATGCATAAACCTATGATGATTTATGGCAGATAAACTGTATACACTGAACTACCAATACAGTGGCACACATATACACACACACACACACACATCGTCAGTAATGGCATTAAGCCCATTGTAAATTCATTGATATGATGGCATAAGAACAATTAAAGCCATCGGTAATAATGCAGTCACATATTGTACCATTTTGGCATAACTGCAAATAAATAATGCATTCATTTCATTCATTCAATCAATCCTACTGGGAGAGCCAACTATCAACAGTTTTTCCAATGCAAAATATAAATTCAACGATTATCATATGAAACAAACAACCAACGACAACAACAATAATAATGTGATAACAATACCAACGTTACAAAGGGGGAAAACACACAAAAATCCTACAAAGGACGAAACGAAACAAAAAGGACTATGGGAATATGTGTGGTATTTATAATTTGATTAAATACATTTCGATTGACTTCTGTGTATATCAATCGCAAAATTTATAGCCATAAAGTTGCTGTTGTCCATCACCAGGGCAAACGGGCTGATGTCGATGGTAATGTTGCTGAGTGACACCAATCACAAACTCGACGGTGATGATGGCGATGATGATGATGACGATGGTGGTGATGATGACGATGACAATGTGAGTGTTAAATGATTAAACGAAATGGTCAAAGTGATAAATGATAATAACAATTTATACATACAAATGGATATATGTATACATTTGTAGCAAAAATTCATTATTGCATTATAGCGTGTTGGCTTTGAGAAGATTGAAATTGAACAATTACAGTTAAAGCTTCATTTTAATGGAATAAAATGGAAACCAGAGGTTATGATCTTAATTATTGCTACTTTAATTACTTGAAAGCTAGGTGGCATAGAATTAACAAATGCATATATAAATCAGCAAAGTATTAATAGTGATGTTTTATATTCTGCAGGTAACGGAAGTTATTGAAGCTCAACACAAAGGCTCTCTTAGTGGCTTTGTCTACCCCAAAAATCTAGGATCGGTGGCCTAATTAGCCACTTTCCTTAAATAAAAAACTATTATGAAAACACGAAGAAAAGATAAAAACAAAAACCACCGTATTTTCGAACTCTCTACCGAGATGGTGCCTCTATCCAATTAGCGAATGTGCTTGACAAATACAAGGCTGACATCACCACAATACAGGAAATGCATTAGATTGTACAGGGATGTACACGACGAAAGAATTGTGACTATTTCTAAAGTTGCCATGCAGAAAGACACGAATTTGAATGTAGATTCATAGTCGCAAGAGACTTCGACATCTGGCCTTGTACATTAGGGCGTTTCACCAAATGGGTTTTTTGCGATTTTTGCAACTCTTGAAGCGGAATATTAAGGCTTGTGATCTAAAAGAATTTCGAAAAAATTTTTGGATTTTTGGAAGATGGGTATGGGGTCGCTGAAATAGATTTTATCAGAAAAATGAGGTTATGGAGAAAAAAATTTAATATTATTTTTTTCTGGTGCTTTTTGTTCATACAACTAAACAATTCTCTTCTTATGGATCCGATCCTACGACAAAAAAATTATTGGTGTGAAAAATTATTATATTATGGACCACTTTGATAGTCTTAAATGTGAAAAATTATTTTTCCTAGATTTCAAACCTCGATAACTTGAAAAGTTTTCAACATTTTTTCAAGATGTAAAATGCGTTGGAAAGGTCTATAAATTACCTTTCATTCGATACATTGATTTATTTTTACTTGTTGGAAAAATATAAGAAAAAAAATTAAAGTTTGAGAATTTTTTTTTTATTTATCAAATTTTATGAAAATTAAAAGAATTTCATTATGTTTCGTTTTTGGTTAAGTAAAAAAAAACCTCTAAAATACATTGCTTTAATAAAAATATCAAAAATTCAATTCAACAATATATTTGTATTCCCATACAAAATCAAAAGATATTAAATAAACAAAATCAACATATTTAATGAACAAATTAAAATTAAAAAGTGAATTTGTATCCAAAATTACAATACATTAACCATTAAATGTGGAACAACTGTGGAAGTATTTTCAAATTGGTTTCTTAAGAGCTTTTTCAATGACATTTTTGTTAACATTAGATATAATTTTTTGATTGTTATCAACTCTAATCAATAAGTTTTGAAAATCATCCTCATTCTTTGTAATTTTTTTGTTATATATTGTAGCCGACGCCACGCCTCTTTCTGATAAATCATTCACAACACATAGTTTTTCTAGCTTTTTCTTTGAAGAAACAAAATCATCATCATTTTCCCATAAAAGTGTATCTTTCGAAAAAAAAGGAGGTGGGAAACTTTAATTCATCAAAAACCCTTTTACTGTTTGAGGTTACAAAATTATGCATTATGAATTTTGTTACATTTTAAAAAGGGCCTATTTCACATATTTTAAAATTCAAATAGTGTGAATTTAAAAATAAAAAATATTTTTTTTTGTCCATTTTTTATTTTTTTCAACATTTTTCACAAGTAAGATATAAACTTGTATATACCGAAATAAAGGTATCTAAATTACCTTTCTAACGCATTTTACATCTTGAAAAAATTTTGAAAACTTTTCAAGTTATCGATGTTTGAAATCTAGGAAAAATAATTTTTCACTTTAAAGACTATCAAAGTGGTCCATAATATAATAATTTTTCACACCAATAATTTTTTTGTCGTGGGATCGGATGCTTACTAAGAGAATTGTTCAGTTGTATGAACAAAAAGCACCAGAAAAAAATAATATAAAAATTTTTCCTCCTTAACCTCATTTTTTTGATAAAATCGATTTCAGCGACCCCATACCCATTTTCAAAAAATCCCAAAAAATTTTCGAAATTCTTTTAGATCACAAGCTTTAATTTTCCGCTTCAAGAGTTGCAAAATTTTTTTAGTGAAACGCCCTATTGTACATTGTTGTGATTGAAAGCAGATTCCCGCATAAAAATATCAACAAGGTAACTTGGATATCCCCTGATCATATGATAAAGAACCAGATAGATTACATGGTTGCAAATGGAAGGAATGTCCCAAGCGTCATGGAGGTGCGTGTGATGCGCGGTGCAAATGTTGCCTCGGATCACCACAAAGTTACTGCAAAGAGACGCAAGCGATTAAGTGGTACTAAAAACGCTCGTAACCAAACGCAAAGAAAACTAGACATCATGGTACGACCTTACTGGGTTATAAAAAAATCACGCTCAAACAAGCAATGGTACGATAAGAAATGTCACCCAATGTCTTATGAAATGGATGCGGCATACTATAAGCAAACTGCAGACAATGGTAACGCGTGCGGTCACATAGCAATGTAATGAGAAGAGAAGGGAGATGAAACGCATCCTCGGGCGGAAAAAGCGTCTAAGGAAGAAAAATAATACCCAGGATATCAAAAATAGCAGCGATAGAGGTGGAGACCAAAACGTAAATAGCAAAGATTTTGGAACAGATATTCCCACCAGTTAGGACAGAGATGGAAATCTGGTCAAGGACACTTAGAGTGCTGAAAATATGAAGGGAACACTTTTGACTCTACTTGTTCCCAAAGGCAACGTAATTGACGGCAATTGCATGGCTTAAAAACAATAAATCTGCGTTTGCCGATGGACTGCCGACAGATCAAGACGATTCACCAGTGTGCTCATACAAGGTCCTGTATTATGTGAAAGACTCAAACTCATCTTAAAGAACTTGATTGGACCTTATCAGTGCGGGTTTAGACCTAGTAAATCCATGATCGACCAGATATATACGCTACGACAAATCCGTGAGAAAATCCAAGGAGTGTAGATTGTCACTTTCCATAGTTTTATCGATTACAAAGCTTTATTCGACAGTCCGATACAACAGAAGCTATTAGATGATATCGCTGAGATTGGTATTATAGGTCTGCAAAGAACCATCCAAACACACTTGTTGTATGTAGTTAAATATTCTTATATCTGCTTGTATCTATATCGCTCTCTTTGGATTGAGTGCGCATGGAATATTTATCTTTTAGATAACGATAAAATAGGTATGAGAGAGTGAAAGTACCAAGTATCAAAAATACTTGTATGATTACATACAGAATAAACGGATATATCGGAATTTATCGAAAGTCTTGTTCCAAGCACAGGAATATGTGGAGAGCGTGACGCTGCAACCATAAAGAATAAAGAGCGAAATTTTGTTTTCTTTTTTGTTAAAATTTGCCACAGATGAAACTTAGTAAGAAAACATCATCAACGCAAAGCGTACCAATTGGAATATCTATATTAAATGGATATATCCATTTAAAAAAGAGGAACAACAGTTACTTCACTAAGAGAAATAGATAAAGAGAAAAAAAGTTTCCACTACAATGAGAGCCAGAGAAAGAGATGATACGCGATCTACTCAATCCAAAACGCATGAGCATTAGGGTAATAACTTTTTTTGGACAACATTCTCCCCAGGGCTTTTCTAATGGCAAATATTGTATTAATGATAAAAAAAACTATTTCAGTTCAATTTTCTTAAAAAACCTTACGCACCGAGAGCGATTTCTAAAATGCCTTTAATATATGTTTTTAAAAATTTTTTTAATAACAATTTTTTTATATATGTTTTAAACATATGTATGTATGTAAACAATTAATAACAATAAATGATTAAAAGTAGGTATTGTAAGATATAAACTTTAGGTTTAGAATACGCGATGTTTTACAAAGCGGATATATATCTTGTACTATTTTTATATCAATAAACATTTTTTTTTAAACTTAGTTTGATTCAAAACTTTAACGCGTTTGGTGCGTAACCTTTTTTAACGATAGCGAAAAACTAAAAACGCAGTTCTTAATATTTTTCCATGCCCTACACGATTTTGCCTGGGGAGATTTGATATTTGCAAAAAATGCAAAAAGTTATTACCCTAATGAGCATATGTTTTGTTCTACTCTTTGTTGTATTTGTACCGATAATATCAGGTTCTTACTTGTTTTATCTGTTTGTACAAGTAGAATGAATGGAACGCTGCAGGCCTTTAATTGGTATCCCCGCTAATCTGATACGTCTTTGTGGAATGCAACTGACTGACTCGAAGTCTTTATTTAAAATAGGCAAAAATCTGACAGAGCCTTCTTCCATTTTCTTCTAACAAGCGCGGCTTTAGGCAAGGCGATAGTCTGTCATGCTATCGCTTTAACATTATAATAGAGATGATCAAGTGGAAGGCAGTCAGTAAAATTGGTCTGGTGATGAATAAGAGCAAAAGTTTTTTATTTCAACAAATAAGGGAGTCTACTCGCTTGAGAAGCTGCGTGAACTAGATGATTTTGACTTCCTTGGTTTCGCCGTAAACAAAATAATGTCAGTCTGGAAATCAAGAAAAGATTATTATTCGCAATTGCTGTTACTATGCGCTATGATAGTGAGTTAGTGACAAAGCCTGTTCTCGACGAACAAAGCCTTAACTCTCCCAGTCACTAATCCTATCTGTCCTGCTCTCTCCGTAGGGTGTCTCTTCAAGAGGCCTTTGGGGAATATTGCCCCCACGGACCCGAGAGAACAACCAGTGGACCTTTTTCTGTTTCTGTGGTGGCGAAAAGAGGAAGTGAAGGCAGTATTTTCTTTACGAGCTCTAATCAAGGAGTCAAAATATGGTACCACGGGCGGTCAGAAGCCCAAGGTAACTTTAGCAACTACCTTCCTGGCCGAATGGGTATGGAACTGTGCCTCGTAATGGTTGTCGGTTAAAACTCAAAGTTACGCGATGATGTTCGAGAGAAATGGAGATGGGTGTCCCTTGATACCATACGAGACTCGTATCTCTCACTGTGCATAAAATAATCTCTTGATCGAAAACATAACTAAGGATTTTAGAGTCATTCGAACCGGTGATAATTCAAATATGCGAAAGGAGAATATAATTGTTAATATTATCATTGAGCTACTAATAAATGTCATACCTTATCGATACTCAAAATTTTAGTTGTCCTGTTGGTAAAATGCTTATATTTCGGAACCCCCGAAATGGGTTGAAGAAATGCAAGTGAATATATGGTATAGGATGTGTTAATTCACTAGCTGACGGTTGTAGAAGGAAATGGTGGGTATCGTTGGAAGCTAGCGTGACTGAGTGTTAATACACTCGCCGATGGTAGCAGAAGGGATACATCTGATGTCAGATGTAGGTCGGCCGGATGGTAACCTCGATTCCTAGCCGATGGCGGCGTGGGCGCCACTTGTGGCGTGTTGAATGGAGAGGAGAAAACACTGAAACAACAAGTACGTGTACTTTCAGAGCATGTTCTTAATGTAGCAAATAATAAGAGTGGGGGGCCAAATCGGATGGAGTACAAGACTTGAGCTTGGACTTGACAGACAATATGATACCCTCACAAAAGAAATATAAAATGTTTGAACATCCTTTCAAATAGAAGAATTAGATCCGGGCCTTAACAGCAGCCTTGTAGTATGTTCCAGGGGAGTTGAGCACACCGTGAAGTTAAGCCCTAACGGGCAGGCATTCATGTACAGCACAAGGACATCTGTCATGCTTTACAGTGCGGAATACTCCATAATAACACAAGCGAATTAATCCATTCTGGGTGTCTTCGAGAGAAAACCATTTCGCAAAAATTTGGACTTATCACCGTTTACGGCGAGTATCATCATCGATTGAGCCACGAGCTGTATGAGCTGTACAACGATACGACGTAGTCAAGCGCGTTGAAATAGACCTAATGCGCTGACTTGGACACGTTGTAAGTATAGATGAAAATGCTCCAGCTTAAAAAGTATTCGGCAATGAACCAGAAATTCGAGCTGTTACCTAAACTTGGTGTAACGAACTATCAACGGAACGCAACAGATTGAAACGGTTGGAATCCTTTTATACGTGCGGCTACTAATAGATGAATTTCTGTTGCTGGTGCCAAATATTTAAAACGAAGAATGATTTGTCGTATTGACAATAACTTGACGATCGTAAGCTTACCAGGCCTAAGCCAGACTGGTAAGTTCTAATCATGTTCGTTAAAAATATGTAATATCCTGTCATATATTACACTTTTTTTCCGTAACAACTATTATATTCTCTCATCTCATAATTGAAATGAAATTAAATCGTATCTAATCGGATCAAACTCCAGATCAGGGTTCTTACTAAAATGTTTATGCAGTATAATATTCACAAAATGCCAGGCAGTCTGTAAAGATATTTCGGATTGAGTCACGAATCCGCATTAGCTGACTTGGTTTAATACACTGTGACACAAAATTGAACTTTTGGAATCGGAATGGGATAAAACCAAAAGCAAATGAAAGTTGACAGTTTGTACAACAAAACCCTCAAGGGATTTTGTATGTTTAGTGCGAGATTTTTTTTACACGCATTTGAAGTTGTTGATGTTTGAACGCTGGCTAACAAGAAAAAATCATTATAATAATGTTTATTTATCTTTTTTATCCCAGAAAGATGTGGTATCTTACTGTTTTTGTTGTCGAGGAATCCGTTTTTGACATTTATTTGTATCTTTAAGCGCCGCCAGAGGGCGCTTTCATACATTTTTTGGATTATATGGCATTTTTTGTCTTTCCTCGCGATTACAACCGTAGATTAAGAGCTATCAAGCTGAAATTTGGTAGGCAAGCTTATATCCTCCAAGCGGAGATTAAGTTCTAAGATGAGCATGAGCGGACAAAACCTACTCCCACCTCCCATACAAATTGTACCTTTTTTGGGGGTCTGTCCCTGAGATCACAGTCGTAGATCAGGAGCTATCGAGCTAATGTTTGGTGTGCAAGCTTCTAAACACTAAGCGGAAAATAACTTCCAAGATGGGCATGATCCGATAAAAACTACTACCACCTCCCATATATACTTGCCCTATTACGGGGTGTTTGTCTTCTCAATTACAGCTTTAGATTAAGAGCTATCGAACTGAAACTTGGTACGCTATCTTCTAACCTCTTAGAGAAAGTTAAGTTATAATATGAGCAAGATCAGACAAAAAATCCTCATACACCAAAATAAGGGGAGTTTGCATTGGAGGTGGGAGAAGTTTTTGTCCGATCATGCTCATTTTAGAACTTAACTTCCTCTAAGAGGTTATAAGTTTTTATACCAAATTTCAGCTCAATAGCCCTTAATCTATGGCTGTAAGCGCGAGGAAAAACAGACGGACATCCCCAAAAAGGTTTATTTTTTATGGGATGTGGGATTAGTTTTTGTCCGATCATGCTCATCTAAGAACTCAATCTCCGCTTAGAGGATAAAAGCTAGCATACCAAATTCCAGCTCGATAGCTCTTAATTTACGACTGTGATCGCAGGGACAGACCCCAAAATTAGTAAAATTTGTATGGGAGGTGAGAGTAGGTTTCGTTCGATAATGACCATCTTAGAACCTAATATCCGCTTGATAAATAGAAGCTTGCATACCAAATTTCAGCACAATAGCTCTTAATCTACGGCTGTAATCGCGTAGATATAAAAAAAATTCGATCTAAACTAAAAAAATGTACAAAAGCGCCCTCTGGCGGCGCCAAAAAATAAAAATAAATGTCAAAAATGGATTCCTCGACCCCAAAAACTGTAAGATACCACAACTTTCCGGGATAAATAGCATTATTTTATGACATTTATAATGAATTTTTTCTGTTAGCCAGCGTTGTAAAAACGCCAACTTCAAATGGGTGTAAAAAAAAATCTAGCACTAAACTAAAAAAACCCCTTGAGGGTTTTGTTATGTATGACGCAATCCTTCATTTGCCTTTGGTTTTATCCCATTCCGATTTTGGTTGTTGCACAGTGATATTAATAAACATATTCATAAAGAACTGTTTTCCCGTTCTATTAAACTTTGACATGTGTTTTTTTGCTCTCCGCCGATGATTCTATTAAAGAAGCCGTCGCGTAGACTCTACTTGATGTTAAGGACAAATAACGACACTTTCCATTAAATGAAAAAATAATGAAATTCAAAGATATGACTGCTAAATAACTTCATCATCACAAAGTTGGGTTTTGTCCATGAATCAAAAACTCTGTGACTTGTCATTGTTTTGAGGTACTTTGTGAGGTTACCTGAATTTAAGTAACAGAGTTTTACTTCAGATTTCTACTAGTAGATTGTTAGCAGGTAAGCCCTTCATATTTCCAATGGTAGAAAAGTTGTCACCTTATTAGATTTATACAGCTTTAAATTTATTTCACTCAGTATTCTCAATCCCTTTACAATATAACCTCATTTAAAACTGTATGATTTTTCACAGTGGCGTCAGTTAATAACAGTGCTTTTGGCTTATTAAATATTGACATGTATATTAAAACATATTTACTGCATACCTTGTTATCGGGTAATAAATACTTTGTCGATATGCATTACCTTTAATTAACACAATATAACAGACGTCAACATTTTTGTATTTACAGAAAATTTAATGAAAAATATTGATTTGCTGCATGAAAATATATGACCTTCAACTGGATACAATAAAGTCTGTAATGTTTCACTACCACAATAGCAAACAATTTTTAATAAAAGATTTCTCATCCTAGAAATTGTAATAACACAACAGAGGATGAGGAAACGATTGGAACTGAACAATCATCAAAACTTTTATCATAAACTTTTGCCGGAACATCTGGCTGAAAATGTATTGCCGTGTAGAAAATTAAAAAAAAAAACAGACACACTCACACGCAATAAGTCCTGAATGCACAATAACAATGGTGAATTTAACAAATGTAACAAATAAAAGTGTATTTTTGGAATGTTTAAATCAATGGTTGTACATAATATGTACATAGAATGTTTCTTATATATAAAAGCTAAACTGAGCGGGGGACTTTCATTTGTTCTCCGAAAATATGACACTTTGGTAGTTATTGTTTGTAATTGTTAGTTTAAGATTTATATATTAAAAAATTTTGAAATTAAGGAAATTGTTAAATTCAAATTTAAAATCTTATCAAGCAATACTCCGTCGTTAGTATAACTTATCTGGTTCGATGAAAACCTTATCTTCGTCAGTTCATAACACAGTACAACACATGATTTTGGGACTCAATACTGAGAACTGCACGTAAAAGTAGCCCCAAAAAGGAGAAGTTCTGCATTATTCGTTTTGTCAAGTTACATGCCATAATAATTTAATATCAATTTGAAGTTAGTAAGTATCGTATAGGGGGGAATGGGACTTTGGGACATCAGAGGTGGAAAGTTACTGATTGTTACTCACTTGGGAGTGACCAGAATCGATTCCTTTGCGGCACTGTCCAAGCAGCTAACTACTTCCGGTCTTAGACCAAGTATTCCCCGGGCAATGACTTCAAAGCAACCGCTTAGAAGTTAGCTACAGTTAGAAGGCATTACAGTCATGTATCCTGAATGGTCAAAGAGACGTCTCAGGAAAGTAGGCTTGAACCGCTGAAGCATGGTTGCATCGTGGAATTGGACGTGCAGATAGCAGCCGTATTACCAATCTTGGAGACGAGGGTTAGCAACCCACATCTTCCAAAAACTAAATTGCGAAAATCCAAAGCGTCTGTTCCATATTCGGCGGCTGCCTGGTCAGCGTCTGCATCAGAATGAGCGGCTGAAATGTTTCCTGGCAGTAAGAATAAAATGCAGAACCTGGTGGGCTGGGCTTGCCACCCGCCACCAGTATAATAGCAGGAATAAAATGAGAAATAAGAAAAGAAGAAACATGAAACAGGTCTTCCCTACTGTAAAGACAAGGATGGTCATCTCGTTACTGACTCCGAAAGCGTACTGAGAATATATAAAGATCACTTCTGCAGCCTATTGATGTGTGAAAACTTGACGGAAGAAGACTGTGCACCAATCCGAGATGATAACATCGAGTTTCCACCTCCGAGCCAAGCTGAGATAACAACTGCCATTTCCCGCCTAAAGAACAACAAGGCCGCTGGGGCTGATGGTCTTCCAGCTGATTTGTTTAAGGCAGGTGGAGATGAGCTTGTTTTAAGCATGCAACAGCTCATAGAGAACGTTTGTCTTCATGAGAGCATGCCAGAGGATTGGAATCTCAGTGTGTCCAATCTAAAAAAAGGTGACCGTAGTGAGTATAAAAACTACCGTGGAATTAGCCTCTTACCGATTGCGTATAAGGTCCTGTCTAGCATACTGTGTGAACGTCTAAAACCAATTGTGGAAAACCTGATTGGACCCTTATCAGTGCGGCTTTAGACCAGGCAAATCCACGACGGATCAGATATTTACACTACGGCAGATTCTTGAGAAAACCCATGAGAAGCAAATCGATACTTACCACCTCTTTGTCGATTACAAAACTGCCTTCGATAGTCCTATCAGGCATCGACTATGCGAAGCCATGTCTGAGTTCGGTATTCCTGCGAAGATAATTCGTCTCTGCCGGTGTACCCTTACGAATACCAAATCCTCTGTTCGGATTGGCAAGGATCTATCTGCACCATTCGATACTACGAGAGGTCTTAGACAGGGGACGGTTTGTCATGTATGCTGTTCAATATAGTGATGGAGAAGGTGTTAAGGAAAGCAGCGGTTAACATGTCTGGCACCATATTTAATAAGAGCCACATGCTGCTCGCATATGCCGATGATATCGACATTATCTATCGAACGATGCGAGAGGTAACAGCTGTTTTCTCATCAGTTGAAAGAGAGTCAGCGAAAATGGGTTTGGCAGTAAATGAGGACAAGACGAAGTTAATGGTATCATCGAACAAAGTGTCCACCCGTTGGGGACGCAACGTGAACGTTGAAAACTATTTCTTTGAGGTAGTGGATGAATTTATCTACCTTGGATCCGCCATGAATAAAAACAACAGTGTCAGCCTCGAAATAAAACGGAGAATAGTGCTTGCCAACAGGTGTTTCTTTGGACTATGCGAGAGCACTTTATAAACAATACCCTATCTCGAACGCCTCCGAATCTTGGGTGCTTACACAAGCAGATGCAGCTCATCTGGCGGTGTTTGAGAGAAAGATACTCCGCAAAATATATGGACCCATTTGCGCAAACGGCGAGTTTAGGATTCGGATAAACCATGAGCTGTACGAGTTATACCACGACATTGATGTCGTCAAGCGTATCAAAGTTCAACGATTACGCTGGCTAGGCCATGTCGTGAGAATGGATGATGAAACTCCAGAGCGAAAGGTATTCTATCAAGACCTCGAAGGACGGCGCAAAAGAGGGAGACCGCGACTACGTTGGAAGGACCAGGTGGAGGAATCACTGACGCTGCTTGGTAGGACTGACTGGAGACGGTGCGCACAAGATCGAAGCGAATGGAAATCTTTGATCATTTATATTTATGACTTAGGCACTAAGATATAAATATATATATGTGTCAAGTTGTTTTAAAGGCTAATAATAAGTATCGTATAGGGGAATTTGTCACGTTTTATGGCCTTATGTTATATTGTTATATGGTGGCGTATGATTATCATAAGTAATATTTCACGTAAATCATACGCCACGAAGTACAACAGTTTTATTGTAACTGCAAGAAAATAAACAAAATTCAAAATCATCTGATGAATGCAAAAGTGAAACTGTTGCTTATGTAGGGAACAGATTAAAGGAATTGTTATTGTTAATTTTTTTAAATTTGTTTCAGCTAAATCGGACTAGTGGTTCTCGAATTATGTCAAACAAAAGAGCTTAAAACGTGACAAATTACCCTATACGATAGTTATTAACTTTAAATCGATATTAAATTATTAAATTACTTGGCAAAACGATTAATGCACAACTTCTTCTTTTTGAGGGCTACTTTCACGTGCAGTTCTCAGAATTGAGTCCCAAATCAATGAGCTGAAAAATTTTGTATTGTGTAATGATAAAATTAGCTTTGCTAGGGCGAACGACTAACATCTACTTAACGATCACTACAAACGTTATAAGGATCATGATTTACGGATATGCACCTGGAATGTCCTGAATCTACACAGAGATGGCGCTTCTATCCAACTGGCAGATGTCCTCGTAAAATGCAAGGTTGACATCACCGCCATACGAGAAATGCGATCAAGAACTGTGACATCTTTTATAGCTGTCATGCAGCAAGACATAAATTTGGATGTGGATTCATAGTCGGCAATAGATTTCGACATCTGGTCTCGCGGTTTAACCCTGTAAGTGGCCGAAAAGCCACTATTAGCTTCAAGGCAAAATATTTTAACAGATTTCGTTGACTTGTGTACACGCCCCGACGGAAGACAAAGACAATGACTTTAAAGATGCATTCTATGAGCGCCTGGAGGAAATATGTGACTGCTGCCCTGCACATGACATTAAAATTGTTTTGGGAGATTTTAATGCTAAAATAGGAAGGGAAGACGCTATTGGTTCAGCAATTGGAAAATTTAATTTACACAACAACACTTCCGATAACGGAATCAGAATGGTTAGCTTCGCATCGGCAAGGAACATGGTTGTGAGTGGAACAATATACCCGCAAAAAGATATCCACAAAACCACCTGAATATATCCTGAGAAAAATGCAAGAAGCCAGATTAATCACGAGGTAATTGATGGAAGGTATGTGCTAGATCGGCTCACCCACTCAAGAAGCATTAAGGACGTGCCTGTGATGCGCGGTGATATTAACTCGGATTACCACCTAGTTGCAGCCAAGGTACGCACGCGATTAAGCAGCGCTTGAAACGGTTGTAACCAAACGCAAAGGAAGCTAGACATCACATATCTGAATATTACCGCGATAGCCAATGCCTACTCCAAGCAATCCCACAATTACTTCGAACCAACCCCGCTAATTCTGATGTTCCCTTCACCCAATGGCAGCATATTGCGAATTCTATGACCATGGCCGCAACGACTGTACTGGGTTATGAAAAACCAAGCTCAGACAAGCCCTGGTACGATGATGAATGTCGTGAAATTTCTGAAGAAAAGGATGCTGAATACAGGGCAAAACTGCAGCCAATGGCAACGCGGGCAGTTACGGAGAGTTATAATGAAAAGTGGATGAAAATGACACGCCTCTTCAGACGGAAAAAGCGTTTATGGAAGATAAGAGAGAGCCAGGATATCGAAAACTACAGGGATAGAGGTGAGGCCCAAAAGTTCTACCAAAAGGTAAAAAGTCAAGGTTTTGGAACAGGGATCCGCACCTGTAAGGATCGAGCCAAAACGAGATCAGCACGGCAATTGCGCGGCTTAAAAATAATAAAGCTGCGGGAGCCGATGGACTGCCGGCAGAGCTTTTTAAAGCCGGCGGCGATGACCTGATAACATGCACCAGCTCATAAACACGAGTTGAGTCAAGAAATCCATGCCCGATGATTGGATTCTGAGTGTTATATGTCCTGTGCTTAAGAAAGGCGATCCTAGTGTGTGTACCAATTATCGTGGGATCAGCCTTTTACCTATCGCAAACAAGGTCCTGTCTAGTGTGTTATGTAAAGCCCATTCTGGCGAATCTGGTTGGACCTTATCAGTATGGCTTTATATCTAGTAAATTTACGACTGATTAGATATTCACACCACGACAAATCCTTTAGAAGACCCAAGAAATGCATATCGACTCCTACCATCTGTTTATCGACTACAAAGCTGCATTTGACAGTCCAATACGACAGAAACTATTAGATGTTATCGCTGAGTTTGGTATTCCCGCGAAGCTGATACGACTTTGCGTGATGACACTGCCTGACACGAATTCTTCAGTGAAAATAGGTTCAAGTCTAACGGAGCCATTTTCTACGAAGCGAGGCTTCAGACAAGGCGATAGTCGGTCATTCGATCTCTTGAACATCATAATGAATAGATCATGCAGCGGTAACCATATGGAGCCATATTTTTTAAAAGCCACCTGCTGCTCGCGAATGCCAATGACAAAGATATCATTGGCCGAGGACTGCGGGATGTTACTGCGGCCTTTTCGAGCATTGAGATGCAGTCGGCAGAAGTGGGTCTGGTGATTAATGAGGACATAATCTAGTTATTTGTTTCATCGAACAAAGAGTTTACTCGTTTGGGACGCTGCGTGAACGTTGAGAACTACTACTTTGAAGTGGTAGATGATTTTGACTACCTCGGCTCCGCCATAAATAAAAATAATAATGTCAGCCTGGAAATCAAGAGACGAGAATTGATCGCTAACCGATGGATGGGCCAGGTGAAAGAGCCGTTATCTAAGCTTGGTGTGACGAACTATCTACGGAGCGCAAAAGACCGAAGAGCTTAAAATACTTTTCTACGAGCGGCTACAGATATTTACATTCCTGTTGTTGCTGTCATTAAAGAAAAGAAGACGAGATTGTATATGCACCGCCTTCAAAAGTTATCAGTGGTGAAATTTTCAAGGCTTTGACGATTAAAAGCCACCATCATGCCCTCTATGAGATTTCATGCCCATTCTAAGGGCCATTCTCGAGAGGATCTGGGAGCTAACTTTGTTCTGCCTTCATAAAATCCAAGACGCATTTATAGTCACTTTGAAAAGGAGTCGAGTAGCAGTCCTTGTAATAAATTGCATTTGCCGGCCTGTGTTGTAATGAAAAACATTTAAAGTCTTAACCTCTTTTGTCACCCCAGTGAAAAATTAGTACATACTTAATGAAAAAAAAAACTCACTTCACAAGTCGTTGCTAGTGACCCTTTGCCAATCTTTAACAACATGCAAGAAATACAGATTCTAAAGAAATCTATAAGAAAACTTTGTGAACAGAAATTTCCCGAAAAGCCTGAAAACGAATGATAACACCGAACACAAGTATTAGAAAGGAAAAATAGTATTATAACAAATACAACAATCACATTCTGTAGGACTCGCACACAGAAAATGTCTTGAACATCTTAGAAAGGACATGACACCAAAATAAAGTCAAGCAATATTTTACAAGGAAAAACAATCTCCCACAACAAGAAAGCGACAAAAAAAACTTTGGCAAATATGACAACATTTAATATGACAAAGATACACTCGACACCCCCAGTATCAGTAGCCTCCATGTGATATGACACCAGCTACTTACACTCTTGTAGCTACTAAAGTAGAAGTAGGCTTCTTTAGAATGTACTCTTGCACAAGCAAGCGAGAAACATTGGCCGCATCTACAACTAGGAGAATATAAAGAAATATCATTATTTACACAGTGTAGGGACTGGCAGATAACTAGTGCTGTCTTACTCCAACCAAATCTTCACTTTGTTTCCACACCCCTCTCTCCTGAATGTGACTGTGTGAACGGTTTGGTTCAAAAAAAAAAGGAAGACCAAAAAGAAATAGAACGAGTAAAAGAAACAAAAAGACGGAGGTACAGGAAATAAAGTTAAGTACTAAACGGAAACTAATGCCACTAATAGTGTTGAGTAAATGCCATTACACATGTGTGTGTATGTGAAAGGACAACTACACAAATGTGTGTGTGTGTGTAAACAATTGTTAGTGCATCTGTGTTTGGGCTTCGGTTGCAAAAGTGTGCACGTTATTTATGACCTAAACTTTTTCAGAGCTTATCTGATCACACTGCATGTTTAAGTTAAGCGTGAGCTGAAAAGGAACCACGAACAACAACACATCGCGTATGCGCCAGGCAGCCTTAGTTAAGGACGTGGTAAAAAAGAATTCGGAGAAGTTTTATTGCAGCTAGCTTTAAGCACAGTGGAGTTAAGGGATTTCAATGACAGTTACATGTCTTAATGAAAAATATCACGAATTTATTGAAATATTTGACAAGCTTTGTAAATACTTTAAGTTTTGAAATCAGTAAAACGAGCGAGATATCTATTAAAGCGAAAAAAACGTCAGATGAAGGAATGGGAGAACGAGGATATATAGCGATAAAGGGATAGAGGTGAGGCCCGAAAATTTCACCAGAAAGTAAAAGCAAAAGGCTATGGTAATGGGCTTCCCTCTTGTAATAACAAGGATGGAAATCTGGTTACAGATACGCAGAGTGTGTATACGCAGAGCATATATGCAGAGAACACTTCCCGCAACAAATGGTTCCAGAAGACAGCGCACCTGAAGGTATCACGCCAATTGTCGACGAAGGCCGGTGCCGACGAACTTCCGGCAGACTTCCGTTGGCGAGGAGCTGATAACAACCATGCACTAGCTCCTACGCACGGTTTGGCTTAACGAATGCATACCCGATGATTGGTGATCCAAGTGTGTGCTCCAACTACCGCGGGATCGGCATTTTACCCATCGCATATAAGGTCCTGTCAAGTGTGCTATGTGAAAGACTAGAGCCAGTAGTATCCCAGCTGATCGGGTCTTATAACTGTGGCTTTAGACCTGGTAAATCAACAATTGACCAGATATTCACACTTTGGCAAAACCTGGAAAAGACCGAAGAGAAAAAATTCGACACGTACCATCTTTTCGTCGATTATAAAGCTGCAGTCGACAGCCCGATATTTCAGAAATTAGTCGAATCCATAGCTGAGTTTGGTATTCCAGCGAAGCTGATACGTCTTTGCGGAATGACGCTGCCTGACACGAAGTCTTCAGTGAAGATTGGCAAGAACATTACGGAGCCATTCTATACCAGGCGGGGCCTATCGTGTGACCAACATAGTGATGGAGATGCGAACAAGGAAAGCTGCAGTAAACACTAGTGGCACGATATTTAACAAAAGCCACATGCTACTGGCGTACGCTGCTGACGTAGAATCAGCGAAAATGGGTTTAATGGGGAACGAGGACAAAACGAAGTTATTACTTTCAATGTACAAAGAATCTACTCATTTGGAAATCTGCGTGAACCTTGACAACTATAATATTTATTATATTTAAAAAATTTTATCTATCTAGGCTCCGCCATCAACAAAACAAATACTGCAGCCTCGAGATCCGGAGAAAAATCCTGCTTGCTAATAAATGCTGCGACGGATTAAACATGGGATTTAATGACAGAGTAGGCTGAACAAAAACCTGCTATACCAGAAAAAGGTTCTACCTGTGTTGACGCAGGGCACAGAATCCTGGGTCACGACACAAGCGGATGAATCGGTTCTGGCAGTATTCGAAAGAACGAGCAGTGCACTGTACGAGCAGTTCACTGTAATTGACATGGTCAGACGCAGTAAGGTGCAGCGGTTGCGTTGGCTAGGTCATGTTATACGCATGGACGAAAATGCTCCAGCTCAAAAAGTCTTCCACAATGAAATCGATGGACGGCGCAAAAGAGGGCGACCAAAACTCCGTTGGAAAGACCAGGTTACCGAAACCCTTGCAGAACTTGGTGTGACTCGAAGCGCTTTTAATATTTTTGTACGTGCGGTATATAATCCAATTGGATTGCAAAGAAGTGCCAGCTAAGTGAGTAAGTAAGTAAGTTTTGAAATCAATTGAATTCAATTGCTAGGAGAGGTATTTTCGGATTTAAGTTTTATTACAACTCAGAACTCTTTTCGGAATTCTTCAGGTAGGTCACAACTGAACATTGGACATCTGCCTTGTATTAGACAATCGCTCATGACCAAAATTTGGACAAGTGACCGAATACCCACTATCCATATTAAGGCGAAATATTGTTACATCACGCTGATTTGTGTATACGTCTCGACGGAAGACAAAGATGAGTTTAGACTGCACTAACACCTCCGAAAACGAATTCAGATGGCAATGAGTGGAACCAGATTCCCGCATAAAGACATCTACAAGGCAACGTTGATATTTCCTGATTAAAAGACAAAGAAATCAGATTGACACATTACAATAGATGGAAGGCATGTACCAAGCATCTTTGATGTGAGTGTGATGCTCGGTGCAAATATAAGCGTAACCACCTAGTTGCAGCCAAGGTACGGATGTGATTAAGTAAGGTTAAAAACATTCGTAACCAAACGCAACGGGAGCTAGTCGCTGCAAAGCTGCATACCACCGATGTACTAATGCCTACTCCAGCCAACTCATTCAAATTCTTTAAACAAACGCCCCTAATTTTGATGTTCTCGACCACTGCCACAACGATCGCATTGAAAATTCTACCAAAATGGCAAAAGCAATTGCTCTGGCGTAATAGGGTTCCCCACCTGTAAAGACATAGACGAAAATCTGGTCACGAACACGCAGAGTGTGTTGCAAATTTGGAGGCAACATTTAGGCACTCAGCTCATTTCCGAAGGCAGCATAAAATGCGCAATAACGCCAATCATCGACGACAGAGTATATTGTTCACCACCGAGGCAAAACGAGATCTGCACGGCTTAAAAACAATAATGATGCAGGAGTCGATGGATTGCCTGCAGAGTTTTTTTAATGCGAGTACCGATGAGCAGATTTGGCTAAAGTAATGCATACTCGTTGATTGAAATGTGAGTGGGCTATGTCCAGTGCTTAAGGAAGGCGATTCGAGTGTGTGCTCCAACTACCTTGGGATCAGCCTTTTACTCATCGCATTAAAGGTCATGTAGAGTGTGTTATGTGAAAGACTAAATGCCATCCTAAAGAACCCGATTGTCAATATGGTTGGAGACCGATTAAATCCACGATCGGTCAGATATTCACACTACGGAAAATCCTAGAAAAAAACAAAGAAATATAGATCAAAACCTGCTATCCATTTGTCGACAGAAAGTGGTAGATACTATGCCTGAGTTTGGTACCTCCGCGAAGCTGATGCAACTTTGCGGGATGACACTAACCGACACGAAGTCTTCAGTAAAACATCTAATTGAACCATGTTCTACCAAACGAAGTTTTTAATGGAGATGATCATGCATAACACGACTGCTACCATCTTTAATAAAGGTCACATGCTACCCATGTTTGCCAATGATATCGAAATCATTGGCCGAATTCTGCGGGATGTTACTGCGACCTATTCAAGCATTGAAAAGCAGTCGACAGAGTTTATTCTGGCTATAAATCAGAACAAAACCAATTTAGTTGGTTAAACAAATAATGAATCTACTCGTTTGGGACGCTGCGTTAACGTTGACAACTATAAAAGAAATAAACAGAAACATCAGAATTGCTAAAATTGATTACTATTCTAGGAAGTTTCGCTCTGCTCTTAACTCCAAACTAAAATGGAAGACTATGCGTGAAATTGGAATTGGGAAGGGTGTAGTTAATAACAATGATTCTGAAGTTGATGTCAATGAACTCAACAGATTTTCTACTAACACACCATCAGTCCAAGCTAATAATAATTACTGTCGATATCCAACTACGGAAAATGGGATTAGCTTTGAGTTTGTTTGCGTGAATCAGATGGATGTACTCTCATGTTTTTCCGAGGTTAAATCGAATGCTCAGGGTAGTGATAACATCGATTCCAGATTTCTCAGGTTAATTCTGCCTTATATCTTGCAATATATAACATACTTCTTCAACAATATCATTACTACCAGTACGTATCCCTTAAAATGGAAACATGCCAAGGTTATACCAATACCGAAAGCTAATAGTGAGTACAGGCCTATAGCCATTCTATGTTTCCTCTCGAAAGTTTTTGAAAAGCTTCTTCACCGTCAAATAAGCGCTCAAATATGTTCCCATTCCCTTATGCATGAAAAACAGTCTGGCTTTCGTTCAAATCACAGTTGTGTTACTGCATTGATTGATTTATCAGAAAATATTAGACGTAACTTGGGAGACCGACACCTTTCTTTTCTTGTTCTATTAGATCATTCTAAGGCGTTTGATACAGTAGATCATGCTACTTTATGTAAGAAACTAAACCATCTATTTCATTTCTATCCAACAGCTATAAAACTTATTGAAACTTATCTTACTGGCCGTACACAATCAGTATGCCATAACAAAAACATATCTATAAGTCTTCCATGTGCTAAGGGTGTACCCCAAGGTTCCATTTTAGGGCCTTTGCTTTTTTCAACGTATATCAATGACTTACCCCAATGTCTAAAGTTTTGCCAACGTCCACTTGTACGATGATGATGTTCAGCTATATATAAGTAGCCCATTTCATTCTGTAAGTGATGTTGTTAATAAACTTAATCTGGATTTATCAAATATACTTCAGTGGGCAACATCAAATGGACTTTGTCTTAATCCAAGCAAATCAAAATGTCTTTTAATTCACAACAGAACTGCAGCTCCCAACTATTCTGATATAAATAAAGTAACTAATGGTGTAAGGATTGAAATAGTAACTCAGGCTAAAAACCTTGGGATCACTCTCAACAAAACGTTAAGTTGGTCGAGTCATATTAATTCTGTTGTAGGGCAAACATATTGAAAGCTCAGGGCTTTATGGTCAACCCAATCCCACACTCCCTTCGATATTCGAGTACTACTGGCAAAATCGTATATTCTACCTGGAATAGTGATTCGAGCAGCAAAAAGAGGTTAAATGTCGTATTCAATAAATTATCTTCTTATATATAAAAATGAATTGCTGTGCAGTTGTCTCGCTAAAACTCATAAACGGCTGGACCGATTTTCAAAACTTGTTTTTTGTTTTGTTCGCTATAGCTTCCGGATGGTTTAAAAGGTTTTATTTTTTCAAAAAGTGGGCGGCGCCACGCCCCTTTTTTCAAATATCGCTCAGACGGCTTTTCTAATAGACCGATTGATACAAAAATTTTACCATGAAGTACTGTTGACCTGTAGATAGTTCCTGACTACATTTGGTTGTAATTGGATAAAGGGGCGTGGCACCGCCCATACAACTTGAAAATTAAAAAGGCTATATTTCATAAACTATCAGAGGTGCCACGCCCCCTTTTGAAAAATCGCTGTCACGGCTTTTCTAAAAGATCGATTGATACAAAAATTTTACCATGAGGTACTGTTGACCTGTAGATAGTCCCTGACTACATTTGGTTGTAATTGGATAAAGGGGCGTGGCACCGCCCATTCAACTTGAAAATTAAAAAGGCTATATTTCATGAACTATCAGAGGTATGAAGATGATATTTGGTATATATGATGTTTGAGCAGTATTAATTACAGCCAGGATGGAAGTGGGCGGTGCCACGCCCCCTTTTCAAAAATCGCTGTAACGGCTTTTAAAATAGATCGATTGATACGATGACCTCTTGATAGTCCGTGGTTATACTAGATTGTGATTGGATAAAGGGGCGTGGTACCGCCCATACAACTTGAAAGTTGAAAAGGGTATATCTCATGAACTATCAGTAGTATGAAGATGAGATTTGTTACTGTAGTGTTCCTCTTCATATTCACTTTGTTTTATAAATTGTATTTTAAATTTGTTTTCTTTGTTTGAATATTCAATATTGTCGAATTGAATTATCAAAAGTTTTCAGAATAAATTTTGATTTTAAATAGAGAAGATTAGTTTTTGAATTATTAAATAAGCAACCAACTTCATTGGCGATCCTGCTCAAACTATTCGGTGTGAATATACGAATCTTTGTACATTTTAAAAAAAAACGCACTTCCTTTTAATATTTACGCTAAAAAAAAAGGAGAAAAGATCAATTACCATTTCAAAGAAATATGCTGAAAATTTTCTGTCTTGCAACTGACTATTGGAAAGATCAAATAATCGCAAAATCTATTAAGTGAAAATCAATAGCTAAGAATGGTTACCAGACTAACAACATCCTCAAATACGCATTATTCAACCGTACATCAATTTGGATAAGAAGTTTTAATCACAGTCGTCATACTGTTTATTTAAGGATCTACCGTTACCTCTAATCCCAACTATCGAATTTTGGACATTTCTGTTTCGGACCATATCTGAACCAACGGAATTCTCAAATTCTAAAACAATTTAGGATATTACATCCATAAAACAGATAAGTCAAAAAAAAAATAAAAAAAAAAAAAAAAAAAAACAATTACACATATAACTTAAAACATATTCAATTATAAACAATCATTGTGAATCTGCTCCAGAAATTTTTCGAACGCATTTTGTTGTTATTTTCCTTTTCTGTCTCTGTATTAACTTTTATCTTGTTCCTAACTGTAAATCCCTTACCAATAATACACTTTTAAAATGGTTAATACACGCTCTATGGGACAGGGTAATTTAAACCCAGATTCAAATGAAATGAGTACGGAATTTTACGATGCTCAATTAAATCCTCTACCTAACACTCAAACACATTATTCTTCCAACCTCTCAATTAAATTACCACAGTTTTGGATTTCATGTCCTGAGACATGGTTTATACAAACCGAATTTACATTTGCTTTGAAAGGCGTTACAGACGATACGACTAAATATCAATTGGTTATTATTTCTCTTTCAGAGGAAATTTTAAATAAAATAGTTGATATAATTCATAACCCACCACATGAAAATAAATATGATCACATTAAGAAAACAATTCTTGAACGTTTTACCATGAACGCTTATCTTCGTCTCGAAAGAATTCTTAGTGATTCCGAAATTGGTGATAGAAAACCATCAGAATTTTTCCGTGACTTAAAGGCTCTTTCTTTTTCAAATTCAATGGGTAATAACGACTTATTGTTTAAATTATGGATGCGCAAACTTCATCCAACAGTTCAAATGCATCTAACTGCATCCAATCTAACGTCTTTGGATGAAAAACTGACTTTAGCGGATAAAATAAATGATTTATTAACTATAAATCAAATTTCTTTGATAAGCTGTCCTGCTAAATCTCCAGACTCGTATCAATTATTTGAAAACTTAATTCAAATCACAACAAATTTGGCTGAAAATATTAGCAGATTATCTCTTGATGTATCTGAAATTAGAAACAATGGTAATACCAACGTTAGAACAAGCTGAAACAATGGTACATCTAATAAACGTACGCTATGTTGGTATCATCGAAAATTTGGTAATAGAGCCCTTAAATGTATATCACCTTGTGATTTTGTTTCAAATAATAATACACGAAATTTAAACTAAATAATCCCGATATTTTGGCGATGAATAAAGGGATTTCTAAAAAATCATCACGTCGCCTTTTTGTCATTGATATTATAAACAATCTAAATTTTTTAATTGACACTGGAGCCGCTGTTTCGGTTATTCCCATAACAAAGTTTTATAAACACAAACGTCATTCAGATACATTGCTATCAGCTGCCAATGGTACCATTATAAGGACATTTGGAACAAAATCCTTAACTATTGATTTAGGTCTTGGACGTACTTTTAAATTCATTTTCATTTTGGCTGATATCACCAACCCAATATTAGGTGCAGATTTCTTTGAACATTTTGGTATTGTCATTGATATGAAACGTAAACTGATCAGCGATTCTAATACGCAAACTTCTGTCAAAGGTTTATTAGGAATAACAGAATTACACTCTATTAAAATATTACCTCCTAAAGACAGATTTTTGAGACTCTTGGATGAATTTCCTTCAATTACAAGTAGGGTGTTCAAAACCGAAACCGAAAAACCGTAACCCGGTTTTTTTTATTTAAAACCGTATGCCGGTTTTTGCAAAAATGCCATTTTCGAATAACCGGTTTAACCGAGTTTTTTCCTTCGGGTACTCGGTTTTTTTTTTAAATTAATTTGAAATTGAATTTTAAAATTTTACAAAGCTTCTAAAAACATTCTTGTTTGTAAAATGTAAAATTTTTTTCTAAATTAATTTGAAATTTAATTTTAAAACTTTAAAAAGCTTCTAAATTATTCTCGTTTACAAACATTGAATACCCTAATTATATGTATTAGGACTGGAAAATATCCTACAAGCTAATCCTGTGTAAAGAAGTCTAAAAGGCGGAAACGATGGAATTTGCTAACGAGCTTTGTAAAAGATTTTATTCTCCAATTTCCCCAACAACGGCAGAGTCTATTAACAGTTCAGATTGTGAGATGGGGAAATCTCCTAATGGTAGTCTTTGCAACAATTTAAACATGACAATAAATAACATCCAAAATCCACCAGTGAAAACAAATTGCAATTACACAAGACTATATGATGATTTCAACTATTTCGATAGATTTAATAAAAGGACAGAAAAGCTCAACATCCTTCTAAACGCTCTTTTGCCAATAAATCCTACTTCCACAATAAGTGAGCGCGTGTTTTCTGTATCAAGCTTTATAAAAACGAAACAGAAGAATTGACTCAAAATTGAACACTTAAATTGCATATTATTTCTTAAATATTATTTTAACCAGTAAGAAAGTTTCAGTCGGGTAAGCCGACTTACATGTACCCTTACCCTCAGTAAAACATATAATTTTCTAGTATATTGATATCATTACACGATTTCTAAAGTGGGCGAAGTGGTACATTTGTATGGGAGGTACCAGAAGGGGCGTGGATAGAATTAAAGTATTTTTCTTCAAAACTTTATCCCGATTTAGCTTTAATAAATACAGAATTTGGACACGATAACGTTGGGTGTATTGATATTACTATTCCATCTCTGTCGTGGGCGGAATGGTGCATTTGTATGGGAGGTTCCAGCAGGTACGTGGCTAGGCTTCCAATTTGTTCTACAAATTTTTATTCTGTTTGACCAATACTAAAAACAGAATTTGGCCACGATCGCGTTGGATCTATTAATAATATTAATCGATTTCTAAAGTGGGTGGTACCTGATGGGTATAGGAGGTACCACATGGGGCTAGACTTCCAGTTTTTTCTCCAAAACTTTGTCCTGCTATAGTTTTACTAAATGTAGGATTTGGGCACGATCTCCCAATTCGATTGATATAACATACTAAATAAATGCATTTTTTTAAACCAAATTATATTTTTTTATAAGTATTTTTAACTTTTTAGGAAAAAACCGGTTAAACCGGTTTTCTTTAAAATGCTGTATTCGAAATCCGATTTTTCTTAAAAATCAATTTTTCGAATAACTCGGAAACCGGGTTTCTAAAAAAAGGAGGTATTTGAACACTCTAATTACAAGTGATCCCGACTACTCTAAACCCATTAAACATTCCACCGTTCACCGAATTGAAATTAAAGGGAATCCACCTTTTTCGAAACCTCGCAGATTAGATCCTCTAAAATTAAAAGTAGCTAAATCCGAATTTAAATTTCTAGTAGACACTGGTATTTGTAGACCATCACACTCTTATATATCATCTCCTCTTCATCTTGTTGCTAAAAGCGACCCTAATGATTGGAGACCATGTGGAGATTATCGTAGACTTAATTGTATTACAATTCCTGATAGGTACCCATTACCCCATATTCAGGATCTGACAAATGACTTCTATGGTAAATCGATTTTCTCCAAAATCGATCTAGTTAAAGCTTACCACCAAATCCCTATGGCTGAAAGTGATATTCACAAAACGGCCATCACAACTCCCTTTGGAATGTTTGAGTTTACTCGTATGCCATTTGGACTCCGAAATAGCTCCCAAACATTTCAAAGATTCATCAACGAGGTTTTCTTTGGACTTGATTTTGTATTTACCTATATTGACGACGTATTAATCGCTAGTGAGAATGAGGACCAACATTTCGAACACCTTAAAATGGTATTTCAACGTCTTGTTGAATATGGACTGAATATAAAGTCATCTAAATGTCTTTTTGGCGTATCTCACCTTGAATTTTTGGGGTATCAAATTTCTTCGGAAGGCATTCAACCATCGGTTGAAAGGGTTAAAACTATTCTTTCATATCAAAAACCTAAATCGAAAACTCAGCTTCAAAAATTTATTGGTATGATTAATTATTACCATAGATATGTCCCAATGGTCGCTACTCATCTTTCGCCACTCCACGATATGATAACAAAAACAACTAAAACTAAGTCTAAGGAACTCGTGTGGACGAAGGAAGCTGAACATTGTTTTGAAACTTTGAAACTTAAATTCTCTGAGGAAACATTGCTTACTCATTTTGATCAATCAGCTCATCTCTCTTTAGCGGTGGATGCATCAAACTCAGCAATCGGAGCTGTATTACAGCAGACCAAGAACAATAAAGTCGAACCGATAGCATATTTTTCTAGGAAACTTTCTCCCACTGAATGTAAATACTCAACCTTTGATCGGGAGCTTTTGGCTGTATATTCATCTATTAAACATTTTAGGCATTTTTTAGAGGGCAGAAATTTTGTGATTTTTACAGATCACAAGCCTCTAACTTATGTTTTGGACTCCAAAGCAGAGAGATCTCCTCGTCAAACAAGACACTTGGAATTCATCGCTCAATTCACTTCCGATATTCGTTTTATAAATGGAGCAGAAAATACTGTTGCTGATGCATTATCCAGACTTCCTGCAATTGATGCTTTCACAAACAACAACATTAATATGGAGGTATTGCATAGAGAACAGCAAAATGATGACGAATTAAAGAAAATTATTTCTAAAAACGAATCCGAAAATAGCTTACGTGAGATTGAGGTTCCAATACTTGGGTTAAAAGTTTGGTGTGACATTTCAGGAAGAACTAATCGCCCCTTTGTTCCAAATTCTTTACGTAAACAGGTATTTTTAAATCTACATTCTTTTTCACATCCTGGGGTTCGTGCTACTAGAAAGCTTATAACTAGCAAATATTTCTGGCCTTTCATGAAAAAGGATATTAATCTATGGGCTACGAATTGTTCAGACTGTCAGAGATCAAAAGTACATCTTCACACTAAATCTCCTGTCCAGAAAATTGACATTCCTTCTGGAAGATTTGAACATGTCCACATGGATATTGTTGGTCCATTCCCAATATCAAATGGAAACAGATATATATTAACAATTATTGACAGATTCACTAGATGGCCTGAAGCATATCCGATTAGGGACATTTCTTCACAGACTGTAGCAAGAACATTCGTTAACAATTATATTCCCCGTTTTGGAGTTCCACTTCGGATAACAGTTGACCAAGGAACACAATTTACTTCAAAATTGTTTAATGATTTAACCAAATTGATTGGTTCACATAAAATTCACACATCTTGTTATCATCAACAAGCAAACGGTATGGTTGAACGTTTCCATAGACAGTTGAAGACTGCACTGAAGGCCAGTGGTAATTCGAAAAACTGGTCCGAACAGATACCAATTATCCTACTTGGAATTCGTGCAAGTGTTAAAGAGGAACTAAAATATAGCCCATCGGAATTAGTTTATGGTCAAACTTTAAGATTACCAGGCGATTTGGTTGTGAACACCAATAATTCGGTAACACCTAATGAAGTTCTTGATAAACTAAGAAATCATTTTGCTACCGTGCGAAGTAGTGTTATTCACCATGGCAATAACGTTCGAAGCTTTGTTCCGAAGGACCTTTTTAATTGTGATTTTGTTTTTGTTAAAAATCAAAGACCTATAGGTTTAGAAGCTCCTTATAATGGTCCTTTTAAAGTCGTTGAAAGAAACAATAAGTCGTTTAACATTCAATGTGGTAATTTAATTAAGTCAGTTTCTATAGATCACCTTAAACCCGCACATACTGACAACACAAGTGAAACATTTAATAATTCACGTAAACAAAATACACTTTATGTTAATTAAGTGTATTACTGGTGGGGGACTTATGTAGTGTTCCTCTACATATTCACTTTGTTTTATAAATTGTATTTTAAATTTGTTTTCTTTGTTTGAATATTCAATATTGTCGAATTGAATTATCAAAAGTTTTCAGAATAAATTTTGATTTTAAATAGAGAAGATTGGTTTTTGAATTATTAAATAGGCAACCAACTTCAGTTACATATGTTGGTGTTACAGTATGAATTACAGCAAGGGTGGAAGTGGGCTGTACCACAGCCCTTTCAAAATAAATAGTAATAAATAGTAATAAATAGTAATAACTGTCAAAATTCCACAGTATATGGCAGTTAGTCTACAAATATGAATAGTCGGGTACGAATTGTTAAAAAAATTTCATCAAAAAACTTTGTATCTAAAATCAATTCCTAGCTCGCGCTGGGAAGCATGAAGATTTCAGATAGAGTTTTTTTTGTTGTTAAATGAGCACAAACCGAAAACTTCAGATATATATTTTCTGAGACCATCTGCGTAAAACTGTCTCCCCAACAAACTAAATGAGGTATTGCAGAAGCAAATCTATGTATTGGTTATAAAGTCATGGCCTCTAAAAGTTGGCATACAGAAAGATTTTAAAAATCCTATGGCGGAGGTGCATCATATTGGGCGGGATCCCAAACAATGTCAAAAATATACCATTCTCTTCGTCTTGGTCTCCAAGCATCGGAAAAGTAGGTCAAAATTAGAGCCGGGGCCCATAGGTCTGAAGGTTTCAATAGATACTCATTGTTAAAAAAAATATGTCTACCTGAAATCTTCATGCTTCTCAGGGCGAACTAGGAAATGATTTTAGACATATAGTTTCTAAGTGAAATTTTCTGAGAATTCATCGTAGATTCCGATATTGGTATACGATTACAACGTTTTTTTTTCGACGCGAACAAATTGATCCGCTCTAATGAACAGGCTATTTAGAACTTAATAAGTAAAAAGTGCCGAGACGCTGCCCACGCACTTCAATATTTAACTTTTTAATTGTATCAAATAATGGTCCGCACACCAGGCAGTTGAGGACACATAGTAGCTGTGCATACTAAAATAGTGATTTGTTTTTAATTTACTTTAGAGGTATGTATTTTTCAATTACTTTTCAGGAGAGCGAATCGGTAATAAATCATAGAGATAGAAAAATTAAGCAATAATCATTGTAGTTATACTGCAATGGTTAATTTTTTATAGTATATCAGAGGTAACATTAGCAAACAATTGTAAATAACCTATGCATGGGGTATTTTTCTTGACATATAGAACTTCTGATAGGTATAAGTGTAAATCTAGCTGTCATAATAATGAAGTGTGATAGACTTTCTTTTAGTATACTTTGCAAAAGCACCATGTAAAAACTAAACAAGAACAACGTAAACAAATCTTGCAAATTTATTTTCAAAATGCACGTTCTGTTCGCCAAACTTATGGAGCCCTTTGTGAAGTTGAGGCTGCATATAATGATCCATCTGAGCAGCTAATAGAAGCCATCGACGCTGTAGACGTTAGTGTGACAGGGATTCGAATTTATCGAACCGACGTCTTTTTCAGCAACTCGGCCTCTGCAAATGCTGAGGAAATATATTGGCCTACATTCATATAAAATTCAACTGGTAGAAAAACTAGAGCCAGTGGACGATCAATTGATTTTTTTTATTTATCATTTCATTGCACATTATTTGAAGGAGAAATGGTTCCAACACGACGGTGTAACATGCCATACAGCGCGTGCGACCATCTCTTTGTTAAGCCAAACGTTGGTGACCGAATTATCTCAAAAAATGGTAACACGAGTTCAATACAAAAATAGTATTCCGGATTATTCCGGAAAAGTTTTTATGGCTAAAGGCATTAAGCTTCAAACGGAATTTTCATTTGCGGTAAATAGGAGAAGGCATATCAAAAATATTTTTTTATGACCAAAGAGATAGTTAGTATACAGATGGTTCCCACTACTACGGATCAAAATAAATATTTTTGATTTTTAGAGGAATGTCTGTTTCCGATTTGGAAAGAAGTGGTTTTTCGCCCTACATGTCGGCACTAAAGATATGACTTTTCTGTTGAACTTTTTATTAGCATTTACTACAATAAAACTTAATTGGTTAACTTTAATGTTAAGGAGTTCCTTTAAATAAGTTACATATGTAAATAAACTCAACATATTATTGTCGAGCTTAAGTACCGTTTTCAAAGTACTTTGTAGACCTAAATGTGAAATATATTACAAATTAATATGCAATAGCGAAGCATTGCCGGGCCCACTAGTCAGATATATATATATATATACGGTTTAAGGAGATTTGATTCTGTGTCGCATCATGTTAAATAACTTTATGGTGTTTCTTTTGAAAACTTGTTAAATATTAAAACTCTAATATTTCTTCATAAAGTAATTTTCACGCGTAAGCCATCCTACCTTTTTGAATATCTATATTTTACACGTTCCAACCGGGGTAACAAATTAATCCTTTTCTGCATCATAATCTAACATCTGAATGGCAATTCTTCATACACTCCATACGTCTTTGGAATTCACTACCACATAACATTCAATTAATCAGCAACGCAAATCAATTTAAAAAACATGTTTTTCAATATTATAAACTCTATGACCGCATATTAATTTAAATGCATATTAAATGTTATTAATTTTGTCTATTTTTTGTTTCAAATTTAATTGTAATGTAACCAGTAAATCAACAATTAAATGTTCCACGTAGTAAGTAAATTAAAAAAAAAAAAAAAAAAAATAAAAACCTATATTATGTTTTGTATATATATATTATTATTAATTGTACCCTCATTTCCAATGATACTCTGATAATTAAAATTCCTGCACTGTAATTATAAGATTTATTCTTGTTGTGCAGGATACCAAATAAAATCAAACTAAACTAAACAGCCGTGGCATAGTGGTTAGAACACGCGACTACCATGCGGGAGATTGCAGGTTCATACCTGGCTCCAGTCATCTTAAAAGAAAAAAATAAATAAAATTTTCTTTCATTGTCGGCTCCCCTCGAATGTTGTTTGACAGCAACTTCGCAGTATTAAGCGTCGATTCAATCGTCGTGTCTAGTAAGAGCTTCTCAAAACAGTGACGTTCGCATTCGTCGATAAATAAGTAGGTGCCGTTAGTTGTGAATCCAAAAATAGAAAGCGTGTTAATTCACAACAACGCGAGAAGCTATCCCATACCTCATTTATGGGGTGCAAAGGGAAATTAAGTTTTTAAGTAAGTAAGTTTAAACTCTCTCGACCAATATAAATCCAAATCAACCAGACACTGATTCTACCTGTTCTGCTCACATCACACAGAACCCTTGGTAATGACACAATCGGATCAATCTATTCTGGGAGTCTTCGAGGGCAAAATATTGTGCAAAATAATAAGAATCATCATTGTTAACTGCAAGTGCCGTCCTCGAATAAACCATGAGCTTTAAGACCTGTATGAGCTGGACCTGTTGTTCGAATTGATATCTACGGATATCTAAGAAGATGTGAAGTATATAATTTCGGAGGTTTTCTTAAGGTAATAATATTCCTAAAATTTTAGCCGATTCAAATTACCAAGTACCACTGATTCAAATTACCAAATAGCAGGATCAGGAAAACTTCAATTGTTTTCCATTTGTTTTCCTGATTCTGTAAAGTTATTTGTCTATTTGAATTCAGTTAAAAATTATGCCGTTAACCACTGTGTCACATAGAACACATCTACTGCAAGCACTGAGGTTTGCCTGCTCTCAGCAATTTGTGTATGAAGTGATTATACTGTAAGTAAAGACAACAACAACAATAACAACAGAAATATCTACGAAAACATTTATCAACTTTTTAAAATGTTAAAATTAATTTTCATATGTGTGAGTAAGAAAATGTGTCAATGTGTGCGTGTGTACATGTAAGTTCACACTTTCTTATGGAAATAAAACAATTGTCTTTTCCAGCAATTTATGCAAATTAAAGCTTGCCATTTTGTTTTTTGTTTTTATAAATTTGTGTATTTTTTTTATTCTGATTTTCTGGCGAAAGGGGTCATGTGTTTATTTTCACACATTTCGCAGAGACACTCATCGAATCACACAGACACACAAGCAAATGCACACAGCCATAAGCATTTATAAACAAACAACGACAGCAACAACAACAACAACAACAACAACAACAACTGCAACAGCATAATACGTATTTATGTACATTTCTTATCAGCATCAGACAATTTGTTGCCACAACACATTTTGTTGTTGGCCACAGTTGTTGTCTCTTCGCTAGAGTTGTTGGCAACGGACAGAAACAGTACAGGATGATGACCCAAAATAGGTGACTGCTGGAAAGGAAGTAAATCGATCGAATCGAAAGAATTCATCGGAAGAATAACATGGAAAAGGGTTAAGCATAAGGGCTGGTTGTTTGAGTTGGAAAATCGGAGTAAGGCGGGATTTTTCATTAAGTAGGTAATATATTCACACTCATTATATCTCGTTCTGTTGCAAAAATTCAGTAATTCATCCACGAAACGCTATCCCATCCAGCATATTCGATAGTTTTAGACTCTGCACAATTTTCTGTATCCAAAACTGAAGGAATAACTCGGCGACAAGAGGTTTTAGTTGCATGCAGAGGTCACCACTAAAATAAAGCTTAGTTTGTAGATCTTAAGAATTTGAAAAGGATACACAAACATGTAAAACATTGGTCTAAATTCATAGAGCTTAATGAACGCTATGTGAGAATTACAATGTTGTTTTTCGTTTGAAATATATTTTATTCAAAATTTCACTCACTGATCTAACCGTCCTAACAATGTTTTTGGTTTTGGCTTTGCTTGAAATTTTCTGATATTCAAGACGAGTAAGCGACTGAATTTATTCCCAAACCCTAAACGCCTTTGCAATGTGTGCAATGTAACAATAAACTTTGGAGTAAACCTTTCGACAAACTCTTTTGCCAAACTTTTACTCACAGTATCAATCCGTAGTGTGCAAAAACAACACATGTCTATTGTTCAACTCCATTCATTTGTTTATGAACTTTACCGGTCCGACAACGTAGTTTGCATAAATACAGTCAGCAGTCGGAAAGTTGTGTGGGTATCTGCTTCTTTCGATTGATTGAAATTTGTTTGCAATATTAATTGGTAAAAACGTCTGTGGACAGAGAGAGGTATGCAAAATTACTATGCATACAAATTTTTGTAGTTTAAATATTTGAAAGTGGTTGTGAAATTTTAATAGCTACCGGATTTGTATAAAAGATTTTAGAAATTACGATAAGTGTCTGATGACTGAGAGATGACTATGTACGGGCAGGAGGTGAGTTTGAATTTTCTGCTGTAAATATATGAACTAGTAATATGCCGTTGGATAGCACAGTACAACACCTGATTCTGGGACTCAATTTTGAGAACTGCACGTGAAAGTAGCCCCCAAAAGAAGAAGTTCTGCATCATTCGTTTTGTCAAGTTACATGCCATAATAATTTTATATCGATTTGAAGTTAGTAAGTATCGTATAGAGGAATTTGTCACGTTTTAGGCTCTTTTGTTATATTGTTATATGGTAGCGTATGATTATCATAAGTAATATTCCAGTAAATCATACGCCACGGAGTACAATAGTTTTATTGTAACTGCAACAAAATAAACAAAGTTCAAAATCATGTGATGAATGGAAAAGTGAAACTGTTGCTTATGTAGGGCAATGTTATATGAACAGATTAAAGGAATTGTAATTCTTAATTTTTTTAAATTTGTTTATGCTAAATGGTGCTAAGTGGTTCTCAAGTTATGTCAAACAAAAGAGCCTAAAACGTGACAAATTCTCCTATACGATACTTACTAACTTCAAATCGATATTAAATTATTATGGCATGTAACTTAACAAAACGAATGATGCAGAACTTTTTCTTTTCGGGGCTACTTTCACGTGCAGTTTTTAGAATTGAGTCCCAAATCAATAAGCTGAGAAATGTTGTGCTATGTAGGTAAAGTTGAGGATGTAAAAGTAAGTGCTTGCATCTACCACATGTCTTATAGATGTCGAGTATTTTATGTAAAAATTGGGGTTGGTGGCATCCCCTCCGTAGGGGAGAGGATCACTAAGGTCCTTAAGGACCCATTGTGTTGCCCATTGGGCGTTAGTGGCATCCCATCAACCTATGCGTTCAGCGTATTTGGTGCCTAGTTGCTTGACTAGTTCCTTTCCGTGTAAGTGTGGTAGATTCTGTCAATAAAAGATTGAGAGTTATACTCTGTGGATGGTTCTTACTTACTTACTTAGTTGGCACTTCCTTGCAATCCTATTGGATTATATACCGCGCATAGAAAAATCTTATAAGCTCTTCGATCTTCTGCTCTTCTTCTCCAATTAGTAACACAAAGTACTGAACATTGACTCCGATCACTTCCTTACCGCAGTTAAGGTACGCACAAGGCTAAGCATGGCGAAAAACGTACGTAACCAGGCACAACGAAAGCTGGACATCGGTAAACTGCGGACCACAGAGGTAGCAAACGCCTACTCCAACCACCTAACTCAACTGCTGCGGAATGCTCCAACCCCTGACAATATAACCTCGCAGTGGCAAAATATAGCCGACTCCTTAGAACGGGCTGCGAGAAGCGTACTTGGGTACTCAAAGCCGTCTCAAGAAGATGCCTGGTACGATGATGAATGTCGCACTGCCACGAGAGAGACGGTTGCTGCATATAGGGCGAAACTGCAGCCAATGGCAACGCGAGCTGTTCGTAAACGGCACAGGGAGAAGAGACGACAGACAACTCGTCTTTTTAGAAGAAAAAAGAAGGAGCTGAAGAAGAGGCAGGATGAGTGCACTGAGTTGCTCCAAAGTAGAGGGGAAGCCCGAAAATTCTACAAGAGAGTGAAAGCGAGAATGCGTGGAACAGGGTTGCCCTCCTGCAAGGACAGCGATGGTCAGCTAGTGACGGACCCGGATAACGTTCTGAAGATATGGAGAGATCACTTTAGAAATTTACTGGATACTGACACCACTCCAGAAGACCCCGCTGCAATCCATGACGATGGTATTAACTGTCCACCTCCGAGCCAGAGCGAGATACGTATGGCCATCTCCCGCCTTAAAAACAACAAAGCTGCTGGAGCCGATGGTCTCCCTGCTGAATTGTTTAAGGCTGGCGGGGAGGAGCTGATTAGGAGCATGCATCAGCTCATGGAGAACATCTGGCAAGAGGAGAGCATGCCCGGGGATTGGAGTCTCAGTCTGTTATGTCCCATATACAAGAAATGAGATCGTAGTGAATGTAAGAACTACCGTGGAATAAGCCTATTACCAATTGCGTACAAGGTCCTTTCAAGCATATTGTGTGAACGTCTAAAGCCAATTGTAGAAAAACTAATTGGACCATATCAGTGCGGCTTTAGACCTGGCAAATCTACGACGGATCAAATATTCACCTTACGACAAATCCTGGGAAAAACCCATGAAAAGCAGATCGACACCTACCACCTCTTTGGCGACTACAAAGCTGCCTTCGACTCTCCGATAAGGAATAGGCTTTATGAGGCCATGTCTGAGTTTGGTATTCCTGCAAAGCTGATTCGACTTTGCAAATGTACCTTAGACAACACCAAATCCTCGGTTAAGATTGGTAAGGATCAGTCTGAACCATTCAACACGGAAAGAGGTCTCAGGCAGGGCGATAGCCTGTGCTGTACACTATTTAATATAGTTATGGAGAAGGTGATGAGAAAGGCTGGTGTCAACATGTCTGGCACCATATTCCACAAGAGCCACATGCCACTAGCCTATGCCGATGATATAGACATCATTGGCCGAAATCTGCGGAATGTTACTGCAGTTTTCTCATCACTAGAAAAGGAGTCAGCAAAAATGGGTTTAGCGGTCAACGAGGACAAAACAAAAATAATGATTTCGACGAACAAAGAGTCCTCTCGATGGGGACGCACCGTGAACGTTGACAATTATTGTTTTGAGGTAGTCGACGAATTTACCTACCTCGAATCTTCCGTCAACAAGATGAATAATGTCAGCCAAGAAATTAAACAGAGAATAGTGCTAGCCAATAGATGTTTCTACGGACTTCGGCAGCACTTTAGTAACACCACCTTCTCTCGGAATACTAAGAAACAGCTATACCAGGTGCTTATCTTACCTGTTCTGTTGTATGGTGCCGAATCATGGGTGCTTACTACAACGGACATACAAAACCTGGGAGTATTCGAGAGAAAAGTACTCCGAAAAATATATGGACCTATCTGTGTCGAAGGCCAGTTTCGCCATCGGATGAACCATGAGCTGTATGAGCTTTACCACGACATCGACGTAGCTAAAAGAGTCAGAATCCAACGACTTCGATGGCTGGGACATGTTGCCAGGATGGATGTAAATGCTCCAGCGAGAAAGGTGTTTGAAGGCGAACCTGAAGGACGGCGCAGAGCAGGGAGACCCAAACTCCGTTGGAAGGACCAAGTGGTAGGCGATGTGCCATCATCTGGTAGGACTAACTGGAGAACACACGCAGAAGACCGAAGCGTGTGGAATTCTTTATTACTTCAGGCCACTTAAGCAAGTAAGTAAGTAAGTACTGAAAGGTTCTCAGTAACCTGGTCTTTCCAACGGTATTTTGGTCGCCCTCTTCTGCGCCGTCCATCGAGTTTATTGTCGAAGACTTTTCGAGCTGGAGCATTTTCGTCCATTAGTATAAGATGAACTAGCCAACTCAACCGCTGCACCTTATTGCGTCTGACCACATCGATGCCAGAGTACAGCTCATGATTTAAACGACGCCGATACTCTCCGTTAACGATGATGAGTCCATATATTTTACGGAGTAATTTTTCTCTCGAATACTGCCAGAACCGATTCAACCGCTTGTGTCATAACCAACGATGCTGAACCGTACACCAAGGCAGGTTGAACCAGTATAACTCGATTTATTAGCAATCAGGATTTTTCTCCGGATTTCGAGGCTGACATTATTTGTTTTGTTGACAACATTTTTTACCACCTCAGATTATAGTAGTCTCCTTAAGGACCTTGCCAATCTTCACTGAAGACTTAGTGTCAGTCAGCGTCATTCCGCAAAGGCGTATCAGCTTCGCTGGAATACCAAACTTAGCCGTGGCTTCGAGGAATTTCTGCCGTATCGGGCTGTGGAAGGCAGCTTTATAGTCGACGAAAAGATGGTACGTGTCGGTCTGTTTCTCTTGGGTCTTTTCCAGGATTTGCCGAAGTGTGAATATCTGGTCAGCCCGACCAGGTTGGATAACACTGGCTTTAGTCTTTCATATTCCTTATATGGAATGGGTAAAAGGCTGATCCCGCTGTTATTGGAGCCCACACTTGGATCACCTGGTTTCAGCACAGGACATAATACACTTGGATTTCAATCATCGGGCAAACACTCGTTAAGCCAAACCGTGCGTAGAAGCTGGTGCAAGCTCGTAATCAGCTCTTGGCCACCGGACTTGAAGTGCTCTGCCGGAAGTCTGCCGACACCGGCTGCTTTATTATTTTTCAGCCGCAATATTGCACTTCTTACCTCGGCTTGACTTGGTAGTGGGTTATCTAAGCCATCGTCGACAATGGGCATGATAACTTCACGTGCGCTGCCTTCTGGAACCAGCAGTTGCTGGAAGTGTTCTCTCCAAGTATGCAGCACACTCTGCGTATCTGTAACCAGATTTCCATCCTTGTCGTTACAGTAGGGGAGCCCTTTACCGTAGCCTTTTGCTTTTACTTTGTGGCAAAATTTTCGGACCTCATCTCTATCCCTGTATCGCTCTATATCCTCGTTCTCGCATATCTTGATCTGACATTGTTTTCGCTTAAATAGCTGTCTCGCCTGTTTTACTGTCTCCTTGTGCCGTTCCCTAACAGTCCGGGGTAACAATTGTCTGTAAAGTTGCCTCACAAGCAGCATCCTGTTTCTTAGATGTTATGCGATATTCTTAATCGTACCATGATTCGTCTTAGTGCCGTTTTTCATATCCTAGCATGGTTGTTGCGGCGGTTGCCATGGAATGCGCAAAATGCTGCCACTGTGTATCAGGAACTTCAGAAGTAGAGGCGTTTTGTCGTAGAAGTTGGGAGAGCTGGTTGGAATAGGCAATGACTATCTCTGGGGTATGCTTCGCTATGTCCTATAAGTCCGTCTCACGTTACGAAATTAAAAATTTTCATAATCTGGTATCTTTCGAGATTTATTTTGTTCGATGTTTGTTTCGGGTTGTATTCAGCCCATGTCTTCCTGGTTTTCCTACAGGATTCTTCCTTCTTCCATCTTTCGTTTACTGCTCCTTACATTAGATTTCCTTTAGTGATTTTCCCTGTTGACATAGAGCGAAGTGAATTGTACTCTATGTCGCTTTCCTGCAGATCTGAGCTGTGATTGGCCTATTCATCCGCCCTGCTGTTGCCCTCATATTCGCTGTATCCAGGTATCCATGTAATCAGAACTGTTATTCTTGAATATCTCGTGAAAGGTGTCTCGTAAGCCCTGATCACATTCGATTTGATGTTGTGGGACATTAGTGAGTTTACCGCCGCACAGTGGCATTTCTGTGGAAAAAATAGTGTTTTTCAAGTTTGCAATTTCAAAATTTTAATGATGTGGTATTGTAAAGAAATATTTGGATAAGAATAATTAAAAAAAATTTTTTATGAAAAGTGAAATTTTGTAGTTTAAAAAACTAACAGAAGTCAACGGAAATTTATTCAATGAAATTAGATTAAAATTATTGTCCAAATAAAGAACTTTTTTTTGTGTGTAAGTTTATAGCTATGGCTTTTGTTTTATTTTTTAATGAAAATATAGCACTTACTTTATTATAAAAAGAAAAAATTATTGAAATTGGAAAAGTAAACTAATTATTATAATTTTTCAAAAATTATACTAAAAAATATCAACTTTTCACTTTTTGATGGAAAAAAACTTTATGTGCTTTGCCTTGCTTAGCCCTCTAACTATAAAAAAATGAAAGGTCCGAGTCTGTACTTTCAATTAAGAAAAAAAAATTTACCGCCAAATACCGCCCCTTTTAGTAACATCGATTTTAATTTCAAAAGTCACTTCCAATATTTCATACAAATGCTAAATAAGACAAAAAATTGGGTATACTTTCAGGAATTAATGCTTGAAACGATTTATAAGTGGAACATTAGTTTTGTTTGCGAATATGTAGGCGTAACGAAATTAAATGACATTTCAATCAAAATAAAAACATATAGTTTTAACGGCTTAAAACTTATTAAATTTAATTTATACACTTATATATACACTTATATGAGTACTTTTTCGTTTTTATACAAAGAATTAAGTGAGGAGCTTATTAACAGTGCTCGCAATGTTGATTCATTGACTGAATATATAAAATCGAGAAAATCAGGTGTAACTGATGAAGATGTTGCATATGTGAAATGAAATATATCGCAGCGGTTTTTACCTTTATTTAATAAAAGGTGGTTTGCCGCAAACCAAAAGTTTGCTCGTTTTTTTGCAAACAATTCAGTTTGGCTTACAAGTGAGTTTTCGGGTAACAAGTGTAATAAACTATGTTATTATCTTCTTGATATTTTTCAGATGCATTTGAAGTAGCATTGCCACGCACCTCCTCATGTGAAAGTAGATCGAAGGGGAGAAAAACAAAAGCTTTTGAGGAATGTAGCGATCGCGCGAAACGGTATAAAGCTGCATCCTTGGTGTCACAGTTCCCACAACAACAACTTTCACTGGCAAGTGAAATGATTGAAAAAGAAAAAAACCCGCAGCCCTATATTGATTCTTCAATTGCATTAGCATTAATAATGGATGCTGATTTAACAAAGATGCAATACAATAGCATAAGAAACGTTTTGCAATCTGAAGGGTATAATATTCTTCCACCTTATAACAAGCTATCGACTGAAAAAGAAAAATGTTATCCAGAAAACATTAATGTAACGGAAACAAGCGCTTCAGTCAATCTTCAAAGTTTGCTCGACCACACAACAAACCGAATTTTTGAAACTTTTTCAACAGAAAAATTGGAGTCGCTGTCGCCATGCAACTACACTCTTACAAGTAAGTGGGGCTGCGATGGGTCATCTGGACATGCAGAATACAAACAAAATTTACCCAAAGATGTGAATGATGGCAGTATGTATTTACTCTCTATGGTCCCATTAATGCTGCAATCAGATAACAATATTGAGTATTGGCGGAATTGCAGACCTTCTTCAACTAGATATTGCCGACCAATTTCATTTGAATTTGCAAGGGAAACAAAAGAGAAAGTAATGGAAGTTAACGAAAATATGAAGTCAGATATTGCTGCATTAAATAGTACAAAAGTTGTTGTAATGGGCAAGGAAATTAATGTATTACACATGCTCCTTTTCACAATGCTGGATGGTAAAACCGCTCAGATAGTGACACATACTACTGCAACAGCAGTATGTTACATTTGTGGAGCGAAACCTACTCAAATGAACAATTTAGAGTTAGTTTCAATGAAAACAATTAAACCTGAGGCATGCAAATTGGGAATTTCATCCTTACACGCTAGAATCAAATTTATGGAATACATTCTCCATATAGCATATAATTTACCATTTCAGAAATGGGCTGCAACCTTCCAAAACAAAGAAATTAAAAGACAAAATAAATTAAAAATACAGGAGGCCTTTAAAGATAAAATGCGGTTGCGAGTTGATTTTGTTCAACAAGGTACAGGAACTTCTAACGACGGGAACACGTCAAGGCTTTTTTTTCAAACCCACAAATTGTTGCCGATATTACTGGCGTCAGTGAAGAACTTATCGATCGATTCAGGATAATTCTACAAATAATTACATGTGGCGAAAAAATTGATAGTGGCAAATTTAAATTATATGCGTCGGACACTGCAAAACTGTTCGTACAAAAATATAGCTGGTTTTATATGCCTGTTACTGTGCACAAAGTACTAATGCATGGTAAGGATATAATGGATGCTGCCGTATTACCAATAGGAATGCTTTCAGAGGAAGCCGAGGAAGCCAGAAACAAAGATTACAGGAAGTACCGATTGATGTTTTCGAGAAAGTGTGATCGAATTTCCACAAATACTGATGTATTCAACAGACTTCTTATAACTTCGGATCCTTACATAAGTAGCATAAGGCGTCATTCGAACAAAATTTCCTTAGAATTAGATCCCATTGTTAAAGATATGGTGCATGAATAATATTACAAATAAAAACTAACACAATTTTTCGCCTGTTACATATTCAATTAAAACATTGTATATTATATTGGATTTTTTTTATCAAGCTGAAAGGTATAAATAACCTGATTTGGCGTCTCAATATTGGCAACCCCATATTTTTTAAACAAAAAGGGTTCATAACTGTATTTTACACATTTAACTTGGCATACTTGACTACAAAAGCGGCATGCATTTGTGCGATATTTTCGGTGTATTTGAAGGCTAATATCTTTCGCGGAGGGTTGTTGGGGATATTCTCTTCTTTTGTATGGAGACAATACATGTTTAAATTTTAAATAAAGATTAACATTTTTTAACTTATATGAAATTTTCATATGATTCTCGACAGGAAAAAAAACATCTAAAATCTACAACTTTCAATGGGCGTAAAATCTAAAGTAGGCGTGGCATCCTCAATATGTTTAATTTTTTTTCATAAGGAGAACTCAATTAAGATGTGTCCGAATTTCGAGTCCCTAGATCTAAAAATGCAAATTTTGGCAAGTGCAGTTGTATGGGAGGTGGGTGTGGCAGTAGGCGGTTTTCCAAGATTTTTTCAAAATTTCTTAATTTAGCTCAGAGAATTGTTTCTGTAAAATTTCATTGCTGTACGACCACTCCTTCTTCTGCGATACATTCCTTACATTATTCTCGTCGGCGGTCGTTTAATAGCAAGCATTTGCGCTTGGAAAACACTGCAGAAATCTGGCATCTTTGATCTTATACTCAGGCTTAGATCCGCGGAGTATATACCGTAACCAACCATATTATACAGTTCGGACCCATCAGAAATGATGTTTGGGGGTCCATACATAGCATTTCGTTCCCCAATCGATCTATTCTGGAGGTTGTTTTGATTTCAAAAAGGATATTTGATTTCCGTGTACTTACCATGCGTACAGTTTCAGGTGAGATAATGAGCTGTTTTAGGATCCTTGAGTTGCATTTGCTTGCTATGTTTTATCTGCTCCTACAATGCACTAAGTATATGAGACGTATGAGTAATTTTCTTGGTCATAAATGATTATAAATTATACGTTCCACAATACATAGATTATATCTGTGTTTTTCAGGGGACCGGCCGTGGCATAGTGGTAAGAACACGCGACTACCATGCGGGAGATCGCAGGTTCAAACCCCGCTCCAGTCATCTTAAAAAAGATAAAAATAATTAAATTTTTCTTTCATTGTCGGCTCCCTTCGAATGTTGTTGACAGCAACTTCGCAGTATTAAGCGTCGATTCAATCGGCGTGTCTAGTAAGAGCTTCTCAAAACAGTGACGTTCGCATTCGTCGATAAACAAGTAGGTGCCGTTAGTTGTGAATCTAAAAAAAGAAAGCGTGTTAATTCACAACAACGCGAGAAGCTATTCCATACCTCATTCATGGGGTGCAAAGGGAAATTAAGTTTTTTTTTTCACAGATAAACGCTTACTTGTATATCAACAATCCCGTTTCTTTTCAGGAGATCAGAAAATACGAATTGCATCGTTAAACTTGGACAACTTACCCATTTTTTACAAACAGATATGCGTTTTACTTATGAAAGCGTGATATAGGTATGCATGGAGAACAGCTTCCGTTGATTTTCCTTATGTGTATGCGTGTTGAGCATTCGATAGGAATTTCGAGTCGATTGAATTCTGGATGACGTCGTCCATGATCCTTTAAAGAGTTATTTGGTTGCAGTCCTTCTATTTGGCGTGTGGTTGTTTTCCTGCCTTTGGGTGAAGACCACCTTAGCCGTTCTTCATCTTATCGGTAGGTAGGAGAAATTCACATAGCCGTTAAAGATTGCCCTCAGCCACGGCAATAGTATCTCCAAGGCCTGTTTAATTTTGGGAAGTATCATCCAGATAAAATTTGATCGCGCCCACTTCAATGGCTGGTATTTTGTCGCAGAAATTGGTAGATGTGATAGTTGCAGAGTTTCCTTTGAAGATTCCGTCCAGGTTCCAAAATTTTTAATTATGTCCGATTGAAATTAACACGCGCAGGTAACGTCCAAAAATGCCCACATCATCAGCTTACGCAAGTAAGAGTGACATCTGTTAATCCCACAACTCCTGGCTACTGTAGTTTCCCTCATTATCATCTCTATAGGTATTGTGAAGAGATCACATGGTAGGCTTTCGTCTTGTCATAGGCCTTGTCTTGTAGATAATGGCTCAGTAAGGTCCTTGCCAATATTCACTGAAGTTTTCGTGTCAATCAGGGTCATTTCGCAAAGGGGTGGATGGTTTCGCAGGAATACTAAACTCAGCCATGGCTGCAAGTAATTTCAGCCCTATCGGGCAGTCGAAGGAAGTTTTATAGTCGACGAAAAGATGATATGTGTCGATATGTTTTTCTTAGCTTTTTTTTCCAGGATTATCAGTATTGTGAATATCTCTTTAATCCCTGTTTAAATAAGTAACACAAATTTTTGCTTTCCAAATTCCCTTCGAAAGAATGTCGGTACAATATTTCGGACCAAAAATATTAACATCAACGTAAAAATTTCATTGGCCTTCCGTTCCTTTACAGCCCGGGTTACTGGCTGCAGAGTTGCCCTGTAAGCAGCATCCTTTCCTTTAGACACTAATCAGTCGAAACCTGTAGTTGGACATATTGGTAAGTATACTGAATATTTCGGTCGATGAACCAAGATCATTCCATCATATTTTTGCATTAAAATCTCACAGAATTTCAGTTATACATGACTAATACATCTTGTACGGATGTGAATTACAAATCTACATTCGAATGCGTGCAGTATCCAATGGTAGAAGTAATAGATATAGAAATTTGTATGTCACGTGCATCCCTGTCCTCTCCATATCATCTCATGGAAGACAGTGATGTTATTTGTCGAGGACATCCGTCAGTCGGATAGTGACATGTTAGCTATAGAGAGTCCAGATATTGATTGATTTGCATACCATAAATTAAGAGAGCTTTTTGAATTGGTGCAGTTCAAAAGCTTTCTTTTGCATCGAGGGGGTCTTCCATTAATGAAAATTAGATGTATATGACAGGGATGCAACTAGCATGTTCTAACTGTCTTGCCACTTTCGGCCCCTCTAAGATGCACTTCAATCAAATATTAATAGCAAATTAATTAACTTTAATTTTAATTTACATGCCAATTATATAAACTCAACAAAATCATAAATAAGAAATACATCTTCATGTTTAATGTCCTAAGTCTCCTGCTACATTTTGATTTTTCGATCCAATCCAAATATGCATAGACATCAGTGTAGACAGCAGGTCTTCCAGAGGCACAGCCAAAGCCATAAGACACAATACCCGCAACAGTTCCTGAATAATAAAAAATTGATAGAAAACATATAAAACTTTCCCAGATAACAACTACAATACCATCACACACCAAAGGGCCACCAGAGTCGCCATGACACGAATCCTTTTCCGAGTTATCTAAATCAGCAGCACAGATTTTTTTCTTTCCAAATAGTGGCAAAATTTCATTACAACACTTTGGACTAAAAATGTTGACATCAACATAAAGAATTTCATTGGCCAGAGGGCCATCCTGTAAAGAAGCATAAAGAGAGCGAAGTAAGCGAATTGTCTCAAATGTTTTCACCCCCTACATTATACCTCGTATAATTTCCCCCAACCAATAACCGTACACGTTTTGCCCACAGTTGGAGGTGTCGCGGGCAATGGTATTGCGGCTGCCAACTGGCCGTCTAAATTGATATTCTTTTTTAACTTTAGAAGGCCAATATCGCATTTCACATATTTGGCGTCATAGTTTCGATGACTTATCACTTTGCTAACTTCTAAGATTTGCGTATCACTAGTTCTTTCCAAGCGTATCGGTGTCTTGGCTGCCACTTCAAGACTAGATGGCCGTAAGCGTCGGCCCCTGCTGGGAAGATAATATAAAATAATTCTTAGTTTTTCCAAAAAATTTCTGCAACATCTACTTACTGTTGTAAACAATGGGCTGCTGTCAATATTAGGCGAGGCCTTAATATGGAACCACCACAAAAATGTGTCGCTCCAAAGTATTGCTTGTAAATAATGTTATATCTATTTCTTCTGCGTATGGATACTGCAAATTTGGCTAACGTATGCAGATCAGGTCGATAACCTCCGGTTACTCGATAGGGTGATTCATCCTTAGCCCTCGGCAGTTGTGGTTGGACGGTGCTGGAGCCATTGCCCGAAGACAATACGAATTTTTCTGTAGATATTACTACCAAAAATAGGAAAAATAACAAAAATTTTAAACTAACTGACATTTCAAATATTTGTTAACGCATTGAAAAGAAATGGCGATAAACGCATGTGCACAGTGAAGGAAATCGTATTATGATTTCAAAAGAATAATCATAGTCCAAGGGTTGGTTCAAGGGGAGCGTATAATACTGAATATATCAAATTATTATTCTGCGTCGCATTTCATATTAAAGTTAATCTGAAAAAACATATAAATTCATTTTTCCTTTACACTCTATAAACTGAGATATAAGCGAGTGAAAACACAGAACGCAACCTACTGTTTAATGAACATTGCAAATGTCACTTCAGGAACATGCATCCCAGAGTAAGGTGACAATGCACTAATTTTTTTTTGCTGAAATATGAAAATTTGATTTTGAAATTGTAAAAATTACATGCGTTAATGAAAAACAAACACCTCCTTTTTCAAGATGTTTGCCCCGCGATTACAGCCGTTGTTTAAGAGCTATCGAGCACTCAGTTTTTGCCTTCTTAATGAAGATAGTAGATATTCACCAACTACAAATTCGCATCCAAATTTGGAGATAAGAAAGATGTCACAGTTTTAATATCATGTGCTTGCCTATTCCGTCCATCGCATATCCTTCATGGAGGTAAAGTAAGTTATATATTTATCGAGGTCATCCGCCAAGTTGTTTTAATACTGCAGCGAAAATTCATAGTAATCGACTTTGGAAAAATTAACAAACCGAAACATTTTGTAGTACTATTTTCCGGATACATAGTAACATAGACTTTGCTCGGTTCGTATCCTACCGCATGTCTTGTACATAAGCATACTACATTACCATGTTAGCTTATTTGGAGTTACTTTTCTTCTTAACTTAAAGATTAAAATATTAAACTAAACTTTAAATTTTCACCTCTCTCAGCAATCTATCAATATTAACTGGGTCACCGATTTCTTAACGCCTTGCATTCTGCCCACACTCCTTAAAAATAAACTTTTGCAGAAATCTATAAATATTTCTACGAGAAATATCCACAAATTACCTACAATGGTCATATTGTTCTTGGCCGCCTCCAATTAAATCTAAAAACAGAATTCACAATTATTATTAAGCCTCTGGCCGCATATAAATCGCACTAAATCTCCGCTACTTAAATGTGAACAATCAAAATGTCCTTAGCGACAAAAGACAATAATCTTGCGGAGCGTGAACAAAAGCGTTGACAATTTCAAAAATTTAAAACAATAAATTCATATGTGCGATTAAGTTCATTAAGGACATGTGATTGTGATATGTGAATACGAAATGTTGTGAATGTGAAATGTTTGCAAAGAGATTACAAATCAAATGCGAAAAGTACCTTACAAAACATTATCTACCCACCCACCCACCATCAAGTGCTGCCGCCCAGTCGACGTATCAACACATTGTCGCACAATGGAATCCGGACAGACATACATATTTGGTGGTTGTATTAGTGTTACTGTAAGTGACAACAAATAACGCCTTTTTGGTTAAATGTGGCAAAAGGAGCAACAACAACAACTACAGTAAAGACTTGACACAATACTGTTGACTTGTGTGGAAAATAACAATTTCCGTTATTTGGTTAATAGGTTTATTTAGGGAAATAACACATAGACACAGCCACGCAAAGGAATGCATGCAAACATGCGGGGGGAAGATGAGTGGAAAACAGTGGTTTCACAGTGGATTCTTGTGTATACCAACTGCAACAGTGTGTCAGTGTCTTCTCCACTATCAGTCTAAACTTTCCCGGTTCGCGTTACTCCGCTGCTACTTAAAGTAAATCTTTTTGGCAGCCCCAAGAAACTAGAATCGTACGCGGAGGCCTAATAAGCCACTCTCCTAAAATAGTAAAAAACTATTATGAAAACAATAAGAAAGGAAAAAAACAAGAACACCCTCAAATGTTGACGACCCGCTCAAACGTTTTTATGACCATGATTCAAGGATATGCACCTAGAATATCCGAACTCTCTGCAAAGATGGTGTCGGATGTCCTCGACAAATACAAGATTGGCATCACCACCATACAGGAATACGGTGGACGGGATATGGACGCTGCCATGCAGAAAGACATAAATTTGGATGTGGGTTCATAGTCGCCGCATACTTCGACACCTGGTAGCACGTTTCAAGCTTGTAAGTTACTGAATAGTCAATAGCAAGAAAGATACTAAGACGAATCAGATTCTCGCATTAAGGTATCCACAAGGCAACCTTGATCAAATGACAAGAAATTAAATTAATGAAGCGGAACCCATATCTAAAGAGTTATGAAATATTGACTCGGAGTACCATCTAGTTACAGCCAAGGTAAGGTTTCAATTAAGTAGTACTAAACGCTCGTGGGGAATAGGGGATTTTCTTATATGAGTATTTCTGATCAATAATCAACTGGGAATAACCAGAATCTCTCTTTGAAGGTCTCCGAGCAGCTCACAACGTCCGAGAGATCCGTTCAGTGGTAGCAAATGTAAGGAGGCAAAATGTTGAGTAACCAAACGGCGTGCTATCATCGATGAGTCTTAGGATGTAAGTAATATAAGTTCAATACAACCGCTCCCTTAGTGGCTTTGGTAGCCCCAAGAAACTAGAATCGGGCGTGGTGGCCTAATAAGCCACTCCTATTAAATAAATTAATATTATGAAAATACGAAGAAAAGAAAAAAACAACAACACCCCTAAATGTTGACGACCTGCGCAAACGTTATGAGGACCATGATTCAAAGATATGCACCTGGAGTTTTCGGACTCTCTATATAAATGGTGCCCCTATACCATTGGCGGATGTCCTCGACAAATACATGACTGACATCACCACAAATGCGATTGACGGGACAGAGATGCACAGGAAGAAATAACTGTGATAAATTTTACAGCTTCCATGCAGAAAGACATGAATTTGGATGTGGATTCATAGTCGGTGCATACTTCGACACCTGGTTGCACGTTTCAAGCCTGTATCAGCATCAAGGCGAAATATTTTTACATCACGTTGATTTTAGTACACGACCCCGACAGAAGACAAACACAAGGATGTCTCAAGCTTTATGGTCGTGAGTGTTATGCGCGGTGCAAATATTGACTTGGATAACCACTTAGTTGTAGCCAAGGTGCTCACGCGATTAAGCAATACTAGAAACGTAACCAAACGCAATGGAAGCTAGACATCGCAAAGCTGCATACCACCAAGATAGCCAATGCATACTCTAAGCAACTATATCAATTACTCCGAACCAATCCCCCTAATTCTGATGTTCCCGACACCCAGTGGTAGCATATTGCGAATTCTATGACCACTGTCGCAACGACCGTACTGGGTTATGCAAAACCATGCTGAGACAAGCCCTGGTACGATAAGGAATATCGCAAAATATCTGAAGAAAAGGATGCTGCATACAGGGCAAAACTGAAGCCTATGGTAACGCGTGCGGTGACGGAGCGTAATATTGCGAAGAGAAGGGAGATGAAATGACTGTTCAGGCGAAAAAAGCGTCTGTTGAAGAAAATAGAGAGCCAGTATATCGAAAATTATCGGGATAGAGGTGAAATCCGAATGGTGTACCAAAAGGTAAATAGCTAAGGTTTTGGGACATGGACGAAAATCTGGTCACGGCCATTCAGAGTGTGCTGCAAATATGAAGAGACCACTTTCGTACTTTGCTCATATCTGAAGACTACAAAAGTGACGAAATCATGTCAATAATCGACGACCGAGTAGATTGTTCGCCAATGAGACAAAACGAGATCAACACGGCAATTTCACGGCTTAAACATAATAAAGCTGCAGGAGTCGATGGACTGCAGGGGGGCCATGCGCTGGCAACGCGCCCGGAGAATGGAATATGAGTGTTCTATGTCCTGTGCTTAAGAAATGCGATACAAGTGTGTGTACCAATTAGCAACCATTTACCTTTCGCATACAACGTCCTGTCTAGTGTGTTATGTGAAAGGCTTAAGCCTACTTTAGCGAATCTGAGTGGACCTTATCAGTGTTGAGTTAGACCTGGTAAATCAACGACCGACCAGATATTCACAATATGACAAATCCTAGAGAAGACCCATGAAATGAAGATCGACACTTACCATCTGCTTATAGACTACAAAGCTGCATTCGACAGTCCGATACGACAGAAACTATTAGATGCTATGCCTGGAAATCAAGAGAATAGTAATGATCGCAAACCACTGCTACTATGCGCTGAGCAAGTGTTTTAATGATAATGTCCTCTCTCGACGAACGAAGATCCAACTCTTCTACCTGTCTTGCTCTACTGCTCAGAATCCTGAGTAATGACGCAGGCGGATCAATCTATTTTGGGAGTGGGAGTTTTTGAGAGAAAAATGTTTCGCAAAATATTTGGACCCATCATCGTTAACGGCAAGAAGTATCGTCGTCGAATGAATCATGAGCTGTACGACGACATCGACGTAGTAAAGCGCGTTCAAATACACCTAATGTTCTGGCTTGGACACGTTGAACAAATGGACGAAAATGTTCCGGCTCGAAATGAACTTCGGCAATAAAATAGATGGGCTGCGCAGGAGGGGTCGACCAAAACTTCGTTGGATGGACCAGGTGAAAGAGCTGTTATCTAACCTTGATGGGACAAACTAGCTACGGAGCGAAATACTTTTTTACGTGCGGCTACTGGTAGATAATTTTTTGTTGTTGCTGCCATTAAAGAGGACGAAGAAAAATGGTGGCCCGTTGGGGCTGGCTAAGATATTATGGTTAGGGCACGCGACTACCATACGTGATATCCCGGGTTTGTTTCTCGCCTCCAGTCATCTACATTTTTCTTTCATTGCCGGCGCCCTCAATGTTGTTGATAGCAACTTCGCAGTATAATGTCGAGTCAATCGGCATGTCTAGTAAAAGCTTCTCAAACAGTGACGTTCGCATTAGTCGGTAAACAAGTGGATGCCTTCAAAATTTACAGTTATCTGGTTCGTTTACCTGCCACAGAAGTGGGCCATAAGTGCGATTCGAACAATGCAACTTCTGAAGAAAACAAATAAAAGCACCCATTCATCTGATCTATTGTTTTGATTTGTACTAGGAACTCACATGCATACACACTGTTTTTTTTAAACCAAGAGAGATTTATAAAGAGAATGAGAGAATTATAGAAAGGCTGTAAGCATTCTTACAAAAACAAACTACATACACAGTTTTTGTTAGCAACAGTTGCAAAAAAAATTTTGTGGCTGTTAAATGAAAAATTATTAATGAATATGGGATAATTCCAAATATTTGTGGCAGCTAACTTAAATTGGCACGTATGAAATTGGCACTTAAACAAGTACATTTCATACAAAATTGAATGAAATGAGTGAAAATTTGTGATTTTTGGCAGGTATCTCAAATTGGCAGCTAAAAGAGTGGCAGTTAAGTCAAAACTACTGTATAGTACAACTCCCAACGGGTTTGACGTTGTTCTCAGGCCTTTTATATTATTTGCTAATCTTGATGTTTGTTCGCTTAGTTTTTCAGCTATAACTAAAAAACCACTGATGATTTCTTATTTCATTCTTTTGCAGAATTGTAGTGAACACCAAACCCTTTCGGGGTTTAACTTTACTGACTGATATCCCCCATATTGGCTGTTGCACTCTGTTATTAAACCATAAATCCATAATATTGCAACGATGTGCGTATGATTAATATAAAATCCACAAAAAATTAATATAGCTCATACGTGGTACATACATTTCTAGGGAGTACCGTATAAAAACTCGCTACATATGTACAGTACAGTACTTGGGTAAGATTAGTCATACAATATCATTTGCAATGACCTGTCTTCTACTTAACTTATTACGCGAGAAGCATTCCATACCTCATTCATGGGGTGTAAAGGGAAATTAAGAAAATTGGTTTTTAAGTTATAGCTGAATAACTAGCTTATTTTGTAGGTTTCACTATACTGATCTAGTATCTTCCCTCTGGAATTTCTCACCCCCATTAAGTATTTTGTAGAAATTCTAAAAACGCAAAAGATTAATTCACATCTAGGAACGACGTCTTCCTCTTTTTTCAAAGTAAAACAATTTCACTTGCAATATTCATTTTACAAAAATGTATGACAGCAATATCGCTACAATCCACTGTGCCACAAAAGCTTTCCCTTACATACGTAGACGCCGTTTCAAGGATACTTGTGCGATTGTATACATATGCAGCAAATAGGTATGAGTGTAAAATGTAAGCATGTGTTCAATTCTATAATGAAAAATTGTAAATCACTTTTGTCACTGTATTTCCTTCATTCAAATGACTTTAAACAGCAACAACAACAACATTAAAATGTGTGACAAAGATAATGAAGTCGGTCGGGTATTGAAAGATTTACAACTGAGTTATTTGAATGACTTTTCCTTTGTTGAGCTTTTTGCAAAGGCGTGGGGTATCTGACGCTGGTATGTCGTCGTGCCAGTCGTTTTAATAAACATGTCACATTCTCTACTAATTGTTTTCTAAATTGTTTGTTTTCACTCATGGTTATATGAGAATGTGCTATGTAATTTCCAAGAATCTTAAGGAAAACGAAGGCTATCACTTGGGTTTGATTTCGGTAAGATATATGGGTTAAGGTTACAAATTGCTATACAGTGGAATTTATTTGCAATTTTCATATTTGGGAGAATCAAACTGGATCCTGAAAACTGTTAGGAATATTCAGAAAACAAATCCGCCAGTGTTCCACCATGTATAACTTTGCATAAAACTGAGGATACTCCGATGAGCTCTCCTAGATGTTACTAGCAGTGGAGGTTGTTAATGATATAAGAAGTTCTGCTTGTGCAAATATTGTTGTGTCCGCTTAACTATCATTCCAAGTATTAATTTATACAGATGATTGGTATAATTAAACGGCCGTGAAACTGCTCTTACAATGTTACTACGATCTTATTAGAAAAAATACAAACTTGTGTACACTTCCAGAATATTAAAATAACCGATAAATAACTTATCCACTTAAATTATGTCACAACTTTAATTTTTCCCTCTCTGTGTATGAAGTCAATAGATAAGACAATACAATATTTTATTTCACAAAAAAAAATTATCAAAGTCACAATTTATATCTATCCTTGTCGTTATTTGCACAAGACATCATTTAAAGATTTCCTAATAGATTTCGCAAAAATTCATTTTCCAACTACTAAACCACAACGCAAGGACGCAATGTGTTGTGTCGTGTTACATGAAATGAAGTTGTCACAAAAGGATAACAACCAAAGTTCGCAAGGACTCCGGTTGGTGTTCTTATTTTGCTGCTCCTTCTGTTTCACTAAACGATGACAACTTCAAATGGCTATGAATTGAAAACCAGAACGAGATGCACAACAAACAAGTACAGACAACCAAGTAATATCATCATATGAACTCGCTCGCAAAGATGGAGCAAAATGATGGGAAAGAAATAGGAATCTAAAATTGGTAAACAAACTAAAAGTGGCATAAAAACACAGCCATTTACCGCAACATGTGCCAACTAAGAAACCTCCAGAAACCGACCGACAGCAGCAACAATGGCAACAGCAAATCTACAACAGCAAGTGTAACCCAAAATGGAATAACATGGTCTTGCCCGTCTTCTACCCCCCATTTAGAGAAGGAAGATAGGAAATTGTTCGTAATGTGGCCTGGCAGTCTGTGGCAAAGTAATATTTATCAAGGGATGGACGGTGCGACTCGTACATTTGGAATTGTACAAAACAAATGTGGAGCACGAATTTCAAAAGCTTTTAAAATATTTTTCAAAAAAAATGTATATACGTACAAATATCTTACTCTGTTTGTTTTATTATGCAACAAGACAAAACAAACTCAAATTAAATAAAATTGCTTTTATTTTCATTAGAATGTGATGGAACAACAATATGACAAATATAGCTGTATAACCTTTAACCTTAACTGTGGTAAACAAAATGTAAATGGTTGGTCACCAGCTGTCATTCGTTTGGTGAGTTTAAAATTTCATACACTCAGATTAAAGATTTGCAAATTCTGTATAAGGTATGCATGTGTGTTTATAATAGAGATTTCCTAGTGATTAAAAAGTGCAAAATTATTATCATTTTAAATCAATGCAAATTTTAATTTAAAGGTTAAGGAAAAAAAAATAAAATCAATTACGATTAGGATGTGATTTATGGTAATTACTATTATAAATTTAACAAAAAAATTAATTTCTATACAAAACAAAGCATATGAAAACCTCTTAGGGTAGCGTAGTGTATTGAATTTAAGTCTGCCTCCATATTGATAGCTATAGATTTAATAATATTTAATTTTGTAACAAAACCAAATTTACCAAATCTTTTTATTAGTATCTGAAGTGCTAAAATATATGCACTCGAAAAATTTGTCTGTCAGAAGTGTTATCTACAACGAATTGCTATGACAATTCGAGGAAAACTTGAGTTCATGTCCTTAAACCCTGTTCTTAATGGTAAAAAATGGCAATTTTTGCGATTTTTAAGCACTGAATGCACTTTTTTGGGTAGATTGTTCCGCATTTATTTCTCCTATTCAATGTCTACAACTTTGCATCAGACACAAACGAAGTGTTAAAATATTGAAAAAGAACTAAAAATCCACCTTGAACAAAAAAATTCGTATGGTCGTAAAATTATTAATGCAGCCAACATGACAAAATAAATGATGCAGAAGTTCTTATTTTTGGGGCTGCTTTTACGTGCAGTTCTTAGATTTGAGTCACAAACCAATGAGCTGAAAAATGTTATACTTCAATTATTATTTCAATTTTGGTAAGCTAGGAGATATATTCGTTTAGTAATTACTTCATTACGAAGCCCAAGCTGGCAGCTCCAGTTCCAGGATCATCTTATCACCGAAACCTCAAATGAAAATATACATACTGATCGCCTGCTTTAAATACCGGTTTGAAATTCGGAGCGTCAGAACGCTGATACGATGATATACTCATGCAAACCCTTTGAGCAACCAAGCTCTAGTGGTGAGGGGATACCACTAAACAGGGAACCGCGAAATGCGCTGATAGATTGACATTAAAACTCTGACAGTATCACTGTGGCTCTGTACTTGAGCACGAAACATTACATGTGTGTAGTGCTATGCACCTACTGAAACTTCAGACATACAGATGAAGAAAGAATTTTATAACCAAGTAGCCAGCGTAATATCAAGCGGTAACAGGATTAACATACTATTGGTGATGGTCGCTTTCGATGCCCAAGTAAGCTATGATAACTCAAACCGTGAATGAGCTATAGAAGAACATGATATAGGAAGTAAGACTGAAAATGGTGAGCTGCCCGCTTAAACAGCAGCTTTGAATAGATGCCCCAATATTTCCGTCGGTGTCACCTGACCATCGCACTGAGCATCGGATTGGCCACATCGCCATAAGCAGTACATGGCACGGTTTCCTATTGGTTGTGCGAAACAAATGTGTCCCTGATTGCTCTAGCGACCTTAATTTGCTTGTGGGAAGGTTTAGACTAAGATTTGGAAGAAAGAAATTGAAAGCCACAACAAATTTGATATCAAGAGGCACTTAATGACTCCCGTACCAAAAACTTGTACACCCGGGTCTTGAAAAATGCAGCAGAAGCCAACGAAACATTCCTAGATGCATTCGAGAATGACAGAGAGGTCATATGTGATGCCAGATATTGAATACAAGACACCCGAAGTGGATATCCGACGATATGTGGAATCTTAGCAAATGGCAGCTGAATTAGGTAGAGTTGCATAAAATAGCAAAAGTGCTAGCTAATAACACAGTGCAACAGTGAAAAAATACAAAAACGGGATAGTATAGGTTCGATTCTACTATCAAAGGGTAATAAAACCCTATACTCAGTTTGGCGAGATTGGTGACCAATTTTTTTTTATGGACCCCTAAAGATTCTCAAAATCAGTGAACCCCTCGAAAAAAAGTGTCATCAGTTTTTGTCCAACAGCTTACTCCCACTTCGTGGTAGCGCTAAACTATATTCGGCAATAATGTAGCTGGGAGTTTTGTGCACTAACTTTATTAACAAATTATGTCAAAAAGGTTGGCTGTTCCTGCAATTTTTCAAAAAAAATTGAAGAAAAAATTATTATTTTTTCACTTTTTTGAGCATTACTTTGAGGGAGTCCAAATTTTTCACTAACAATGTTCGCCAAAATTGTAGACATAGTGAAGTTAAACAACTTTCGTGAACATATCAATACAATCTGAACGTGTCTAGGCAACCTAAATAGCTTATAAAGTCCACTATGATACCGGTTTTTCGTAGCTTTACGCACATATAAGCCAGTAAAGTGGTTGAATATCAACCGATTTTAATTTTCTCAAAGGATTTAGAAAGAAGAGACTGCGGCCTTTCCAACCATATATATAGTTATATTGGTAACTTGTCATATCTGCTTGTTTTTTGCCTCGAAATTTCAAACATTTGTGACTATTTCACTATTTTTTAAGTTTGAGGAAGTTTGTAGCCTCTATTTTATAAGGACACCCTAATGTTTACTATTTTATTCAGAAAGTGCACGCTATCACGAGTTAAACGCATATTTGTTTGTAAAAATCGGTTAACAAACAGTTTAGTTATTCATGTTTTCCGACGGACGCAACTTTCATATCCTATGCTAAAATCAAAGAGTTGAAGAAGAAGCATTGTTTTTGTGTTGTTGTTACTGACTTCAACTTTGATTTTATCATAGGGTACGAAAGTTGCGTCCTTCGGAAAACATGAATAACTAAACTGTTTGTTAACCGATTTTTACAAACAAATATGCGTTTAACTCGTGATAGCGTGCACTTTCTGAATAAAATAGTAAACATTAGGGTGTCCTTATAAAATAGTGGCTACAAACTTCCTCAAACTTAAAAAATAGTGAAAAAGTCACAAATGTTTGCAATTTTGAGGCAAAAAATAGACAGATATGACAAGTTATCAATATAACTATATATCGTCGGCTAGCCTGCAAGTAGTGTTATGTGTTTTTGAACAGGTTTTCAGGAGAGGCAAAAAACTGATTTATTTTGTCCATTAAAGATATTTTTTTTAACCATAGGCTTAACTGAATGTCTACCACAAATACCAGAGTACTGCATTAAAAGATATCCGATATTGATTTCTGTTACGGAGTGCTATAGGTTTTTTAAGAAAAACTACACATAACACTTTTTGTAGGACCTTTTTTTTAAATATATTCATATGAATTCGTACACATAACACTTTTTGTTTAGATTTTTTATTTTATTATATTTAAGTATTTTTGCCATTAAAAGACGCCTGACGCTAGCAAAACTGGTGGTACAATATGTAAGATGAAATTCATTAACATTAACAAACTTAGATAACTAAACAAGAAAACTTAAACAAATAAATTTTAATGTTGAAGATTATCATAAAAGGAGTGGTAATCTTTGTGCATAAATTGCTTTAATCTATGGAGGCTCTTGTATTTAGAGTCATCAATTTTTAATGGAGATTCATATAAGTTTCCTGGTTCATTTATTTTAAGTACCCTTGTTCGCTTTTTTTGGCTCATCAATTCCCAATTATCGGTGTGGCGCAGCTTGAAATAAACTTCATTGTCTTTAAAAAGCAATCCACGGATGTTGTTTACTTTTGCATCACCTGCACGTTCACCAGGTCTGATAGAGGTAAAGTTGCCAGGAACGTGTTCGTAATCCTTAAGAAAATTATACTCTAAGTAGTTTACTGTGTATGAATGTGTTGGTCTTGCCTGTCTCATGCGACCAACATAATCTAGTGGCGAATATATTGGAGCTGTAAACAAATTTTCTAACGTTGAATGTACACTGTCGACTTCCATCATTGTACGGCCTCTTTCTAATATAATTTGCTCCAACTCTTGTCCAGTAGATACAGAAAGGTTTGCTAAAGCGCTACACAGTACCTTATTTTTATTTTGGTAGGTACATCCAACCGATATTAGCATAACCTTTACTATATAAAAAAATAATAATTACCATATAAAAAACACATAACATCTATTGCAGGAATATTTCGTATATGGGTTACACATAGCACTTTTTGCTATCTTCAAAACCCATTAAGATATCGCAAAACGTCTTGGTAGGCTTATGTATGACCAGTAGAGATTCACAATGGTACAATAAAAAAAAAATGCCCAAATTACACATGACACTACTTGCAGGCTAGCCGACGATATATCGTTAGAAAGGCCGCAGTATCTTCTTTCTAAATCCTTTGAGAAAATTAAAATCGGTTGATATTCAACCACGTTACTGGCTTATATGTGCGTAAAGCTACGAAAAACCGGTATCATAGTGGACTTTATAAGCTATTTAGGTTGCCTAGACACGTTCAGATTGTATTGATATGTTCACGAAAGTTGTTTAACTTCACTATGTCTACAATTTTGG